>CM076712.1:13090000-15590000 GCA_038501285.1 Penstemon eatonii
ACTTGTGGCGTTCATCCATCCTAAACCTGATTGTAGAGCGATCTTTCAATTCCTTATAATGCGGGTCTCATTTTTCTTAACGTGGTTCGTATCACACGGTCCATCTTGGTCAATGGGAAGAACACTAGCTAATGTGTATCACCAAGTGCAAGTCAAGGATCTTTGTTTCAGTTGGTCTACAAGGGCATGATCTTAAAAGCTTGAGGAAGCATTTTTCGGGATGATTCAAGAGATATAATCTGATGGTTTTTGGAATTCATTGAAGTTATTTACATTGAACTAAGTGATTTGGAAAGAGAAGCTTTAATTAGAAGTGTATTGCGAGGTAGGCAAGCATGTTCATGTATCCCAACACCACGAAATTGTGGTAACTTTAATTCCTTCGGTTGGATACTTGTTCCAACCCTGTACATAAGTGATATTGTTGAATGTAATCAATAGTTCAATTTGGCTGATATATATAACGTGAGTTTTTACTCTTTTCTTGGTTCTTCATGGACTCTGAACTTATCAAAGATTCTCCTTATGGAGTTCAAACATGAATACTTGTGATTCGCGATTCCTTATAATCTTTAGGTCACAAGTTCACTATCGACATGTAATACTTTTGGCTTACGATTTCTTATAATTGTTGGGTCAGAAGTTCACTATTACTTTCAATCTACTTTTTAGCTTTCTTGGGATGAAATTCATTCTTCATAGTTGGTCTCAATGCAATGTCTATTGAGGTTCGCATCACGGGCATTTTAGAGCTTTTTGTTTATGTTTTTACTAGATGGTCGGGTGATTGTCAAATTCAGTCAGTAAATATCAAGAATATCAAGAATTTTTTTCATCGTCATGCTGTATATGTAACCCATTGATCCCAAACATGAAATATGCCTTTTCAGATTGATAGAGCGAATGTTTGGGTGGCGATTCTTGTTGTTCTGAGTCCATGTAGAAATACCATTATTGTGTGACACGAAAATTTTGTTACTATGTTTTACATATGGCGTTTTCACTCTCGCATTTTAATAGTATGTTACTCAAGTGATGTAAATGTTCTTGAAACCTTGTTCTAGATCTAATAAATTTAGGGTGCCTTTGTGGAACTATTATAATGGTCATAGTTTGTTTCGAGGTTATCCTTCAAATCGTTGGTCCAAAATACGATGTTCTTTATGTTTAGGCGAAGTTAAGTTTTATTCGGACACTTAGCCAAAAATTACTTGGTTTTGATTGCCCTAGGTTAAGTATAAAATCCCAATTTTGATGTGTTTGTAGAAAGACTTTTGCCTTTCAAATTACGGATGTGCCTTATTCACTTGAGGTAAGTTCGCCCAATGCTTTTCTATCCAGATCTTTCACCTAGCATAGCTAAAAGTTCTTATTCAAAATAATATGAGTATAAAGTTCTTCAAATTCGGGGATAACACGGTCCATCTTGGTCAATGGGAAGAACACTAGCTAATAAGTATCACCAAGTGGAAGTCAAGGATCTTTGTTCCAGTTGGTCTACAAGGGCATGATCTAAAAAGCTTGAGGAAGCATTTAACAGGATGATTCAAGAGATATAATCTGAAGGTTTTTGGAATTCATTGAAGTTACTTACATTGAACTAAGTGATTTGGGAAGAGAAGCTTTAATTAGAAGTGTATTGCGAGGTAGGCAAGCATGTTCGTGTATCCCAACACCACGAAATTGTGCTAACTTTAATTCCTTCGGTTGGACTTCTGAATGGACTTCTGAACTTATCAAGGATTCTCCTTATGGAGTTCAAACATGAATACTTGTGATTTGCGATTCCTTATAATCTTTAGGTCACAAGTTCACTATCGACCTGTAATACTTGTGGTTTGTGATTTCTTATAATTGTTGGGTTTCTTGGGATGAAATTCATTCTTCATTGTTGGTCTCAATGCAATGTCTATTGAGGTTCGCATCACGGGCATTTTAGAGCTTTTTGTTTATGTTTTTTCTAGATGGTCGGGTGATTGTCAAATTCAGTCAGTAAACAAGTAAAATTTCACATCCTTGAGAATTTGTATATCGAGTTTCATGTTCTTCTGAATTTGGTTTATATTGAACCACTTTGGTGAGGGTAATGCGATTGATAATAAAATTTAGGTTGTTCTGTGTCAATTTGGTTATCAATGAGGTTTTGATTTCACTAAACGATTTTAAACATTTATCATTTCCGATGATAGTAGATATTTGGGTAGAGTTTCATGTGCTTTATGCTTCTCGATAAAATTACTTATTCATTGATGCTCTTGTTAAAAATGACATTTAAAGAATTTTTGTCTTCATCCTTTATGATTGACTCATATAATACCAATCTCGGAATTTGTGATATCAACACGTTTAAGAAGTCTTCAATTAATTTTTGTTGAGTGTTCTCCATCTTCTTTGAAGAATTCTTCTTCATGAACTTATCAAAGATCAGTAAATCTTTGTGGCGTTCAATGACTTATCAAACGATTTATCCACCATCGTTTGTGGCGTCCTACCTAACTTATCAAGCATTCTTGTGGCGTTCCGACTTATCAAGCGGTTCAGTCAACATCGTTTATGGCTTTCTCATGAACTTATCAAGAACAATTGTGGCGTTCATCCATCGACTTATCAAACGATTCATCCATCATCGTTTGTGGCGTCTTCATTAAATCCATCTAAACCTGATTGTAGAACGATCCTATGAGTCCTAATATTTCTGGTCTCCTTATTCGTGATGAGGTTCGCATCATTTGGTGTCAGAGCTTTGTTCTAGTCTCAGGTTTGCCTATCAATTATTTTCTTGTTAAAAAAAAAAGTTCAAAAAAATTGAGTGAAAAAAAAGGTTGAAGAAAAAATGAACAATACCACATATATCTTATTACATTGAACAATACCACATATATATAGGGTTGGAACAAGTCTCCAACCATAATAATTAAAGCCTTTCATAAGTGTTGGGATATGAAAAGGTGCCTAGAATCCTCCAAATACATCTAGAAATATGAGAAGTCTTGACTATTATCTATATAGACTTATATATATAAAATCTGATATAAATAAAGCCTAATTAAAGCTTCTCTTTCCCAAAAGACTTAATTCTAGGTAAGCAACTTTAGTGAATTCCAAAAGCCATCTGATTATGTTGTTTGGATTAAATTCAAAACAACTTCATCTTCTTTTGGGCCAAACTTATGCATGTTAGAATCAGCCCATATTTTCTGAATTAGCCCGTTAAATGCTTCCTTGAGCTTTTTGGATCTTGCCCTTGTAATTGGCCCAATTGGAATATTCAATGGATCATTAGCTTGTACTTGTTCTTGATGATTCTCATCACACATCCTCCAAGTACCATCCTTCTTAGGTACAAGTAACACCGGTACAGCACACGGACTCATGCTTTCTCTAACGTGGCCTTTCTTCAGCAACTCCTCAACTTGTCTTTGAGTTTCCTTCGTTTCTTCCGGATTGCTTCTATATGCTGGCCGGTTAGGAATGGCAGCACCTGGTACAAAATCAATTTGATGCTCTATTCCTCTTATAGGTGGTAACCCATTTGGTACATCATCTGGGAACACATCTTCGTATTCCTGCAACAAAGAGACAATAACGCTAGGCAAAGATTCATCAAGTTCGTTAGTGCTAAAACCCGCCTCTTTGTACAAAAGTAAAAACATAGGCTTGTTTGAATTGAAGGCATTCTTGATATCACTCGCCTTAGCATAAAGATTCACTTGTTTTTTTCTCTCTTTCTTTTCACTCTCTTTTTCACTTTTTTTCTTTGAAATTTCAGCCTCACTATTTATTTTCAACTCACTCTCTCTTTTCATTTTCATTTGATCTTCATACACTTGTTTGGGTGTTAATGGTACAAGAGTAATGGATTTGTTATCCTTTACAAGAATGTGCCGATTTTTGAAACCATCATGAGTAACCTTTCTATCAAATTGCCATGGTCTGCCCAATAATATGTGACCCGCTTGCATTGGAACGACATCACAAAGCACTTTGTAGATACATAAAATTTATGCCCAATTAAATGGCGACACGTGTAAAATAAGTTGTTAATTGTCTATTTAAATTATCTTTTTACATCTTTGGGGTTTTTAATATATGTAATTCCAAAAGTAAATAGTTAATTTAAATTGGCTATTAAATTATGCCACGTGTCAATATGATGTGTTTTGACCAATTAAGAAGAAGTCTTAAAGACTATGGAAGTCAGAACCAATCAAAATGATGTCTTCTATTCTACAAAGACAATGGCCAATCAAAATACGCCACGTCATCAAACAATGTGAAGAAGACTCTCTACTCCAGCATCTATATAAAGGAGCTTTGAGATCTCACATGGGGAGATATATTGACATACTTTACATATATTCTCAAGTAAAAGAAAGCTTAAAAGTTCTCTCAAATATTCCATATACAAGTCTTTGACTCTTAAGTCTCTGACTTTTATATATTTGTTTTCCGATCCGCAAATCTTGGAGAAGATCACGCCCCACTATTCAAGAACAAGCCGAAGGCCCTTGGATCTACATATATCTATCAAGTAGAAGAATCAGAGGAGTTTACTATTTACAGAGATTGTACCCATTTATTTATTTAAATTCATCAAATATTGTATTTGTTGCTTCTTATTTTATTGTCTAATAAAGTTTTGCAGACATTAAAATTTGTGGTCTACAAATTTCTGGCCCAGTGGGACCTCTCTGCCTCTCATCTCTTCTACTTATCAAAAGCAATCATGGTTTCAAAATCGTCAAAAGTTGGGCAATCAAAAGCATCGACCTCAAAGGTGGTTAACAACAAAGGCGACAAAAGTTTGAAATCCTCAAAAGCTGGTCAATTCAAGGCATCGCTCTCAAGGGTGGCCAAAAGCAAAGATGGTGGAAGTTCCGACACGCAAAGTATTGGGGCTATCACGAGGAGTATGAAAAAGGCTCAACAGGAAAAATCCTTTCCTGAAGAAAAAGCATTAGAAGAAGTCGCCCGAAGGAAAATGAAACCTCTTGTCGTTTAGAAAGGATTGGGCGATGATGAAGATTCCTATGGATCCACTTCTGCTTACCCTCATGTGGCCCTGCGATCTGATTCAACACAACCTGAAGACTCAAATCATTCCATCACTTCACCCATTATGCATGCCATGATGACAAACACCACGACCATGGAGGAACAACTGGCAAACTTGACCAAAGCTGTCGAAGGAATCACCAAATTCATACAAGAGCAAGGAACGTTGGTGGGTACAGTCGTACAAAGATTGGACAAGTTAGAAGGAACTGCAAGCAAGAATGGTGGAAAGCGTTTGATGGTCGACAATGAGGAAATTGAAAAAGATGATGAAAACTTTGAAGAAGAAGTTGAAACTAATGTACACCTGAACCGTCAACACATTCAAGATGGAGTTGAAACATCTTCCCGACACAAGAAGGTTGCATCAAATGATCTCCGTATCTCAGCAGACAACTCCATTCGTGTCGACCAACTAAAAGAGTTCATCATGGGGACGATTAATGATAAGCTGGAAGGAAGTTCAAAATCCTCATTGACTTACATGAAGCCTTACACCCACCGAATCGACATGATGAAAATGCCTGCTGGATATCAACCTCCCAAATTTCAACAATTCGATGGAAAAGGAAACCCGAAGCAACATGTTGCTCACTTTGTGGAGACCTGTAATAATGCCGGAACTGCCGGAGATCTCCTTGTGAAACAATTTGTCCGCTCGCTACATGGAAACGCTTTCGATTGGTACACCGACTTAGAGCCTGGAACTATCGACAGTTGGGAACAACTCGAACAAGAGTTTCTTAATCGCTTCTACAGCACAAGGAGAATTGTGAGCATGATCGAACTCACTAGCACTCGTCAATGGAAGGAAGAAAAAGTCATCGATTATATCAATCGATGGAGGAACCTAAGTTTGAACTGCAAGGACCGCTTATGTGAAACTTCTGCCATAGAAATGTGTATCCAAGGGATGCACTGGGGCTTGCGCTAAATCCTCCAAGGCATAAAACCTAGGACATTTGAAGAGTTAGCTACACGTGCGCATGATATGGAACTTAGTCTTGCTTCGAGAGGAAGCCAAAGTACCTTGCCCGTTCAAGAATCAAGGAGTGGAAAAGATAAACCTGATGTCAAGAAAAACGGCAAATCCTTCTCCCAAAATGAAAGCAAAGAATCTATGGCAGTCAATACTGCCCCAATGAAGCTCGTATCCAATTCAAAGAAGAAGGGAGAAACGAAGAATAACCAACCTCAGGAAAGATTCCAAAGGAGGTTGACATTGAAAGATATGCAAGCAAAAGAATATACTTTCCTTGATTCTGATGTAGCTGGAATGTTAGAAGATCTGCTCGAGGCGGACCTCATCAAGTTACCTGAAATGAAACGACCTGAAGAAGCTGAACGAACTGATGATCCCAACTACTGCAAGTATCACCGACTGGTTGGACACTCAATCGAAAATTGCTTCGTTCTAAAGGACAAAATCATGGATTTGGCTCGTCAAGGAAAGATTTTACTTGAAGAAGACAAGATGAGTGCCAATCAAACCACAATTAGTGTTCTACCTTCGATAGACCCTGTTTCATCATTTTTCATGAAGTTTGGAAGCTTTGATGCGGTCAAATTCAAGGTGAACTCAAAGTCAGTAACGTTTGATCATGCCACTCAACATCCATCTGCTCATGAAGATGAAGTCTCGAGATCTGAAAAATACGAAGAAATTGACTGTGATGATGGAGCTTGGGAAGTTGTTACTCGCCGAAGGAAGAGAAAATCGTCTGCAAAGTTGTCTAACCAACAATTCTCCCCAAAGTTGGTTTTGAAAATAAAGAGTGGGCAAAAGAAAAAGGAAAAATTGAATGTCACTAGTGTCAAGACAGCGATGTTCTTGAGTCTGGTTCACTTTCTGTTTCCTCGGTGTATAACGTGACTCGTAACGAAGAGGAGAATGAAACCGAAGGTCAATACACCCCGTCAGATGAAAATCTGAAAGAAGGCAAAGTGGAATGTTCTATAAAGAATTGCATGGCAATTATTCCTTTCACCGACGAAGATCTGCTGCTAGGTTCCAAGACTCACAATCGTCCTCTGTTCATAACAGGATATGTTCGTGAACAAAAGATAAATAGCATGATGTTAGATGGAGGATCAGCAGTCAACATTTTACCCTTGTGCGTGATAAAACAACTTGGAATAGCTATAGATGAACTAACACATAGTCGTCTAATGATTCAAGGATTCAATCAAGGAGGACAAAGAGCCGTTGGAGTTATTAGACTTGACTTGTTGATTGATGATATGTCCTCGAGCGCTCTATTCCATGTGATTGATGCGAAAACAACGTACAATATGTTGTTAGGACGACCTTGGCTTCATGAGAATGGGGTGGTTCCATCTACCTTACATCAATGTTTCAAGTATTGCCGTCAGGGTGTCGTGAAGAAAGTGATGGCAGATGATAAACCTTTCACTGAGGCAGAATCATATTTTGCTGATGCCAAGTTTTACGTTAATCACAATGATATGGACAAAATCAAGACGTTTGATACTCCGACTCCCCTTAGCAATGCGCTTCCCTCAACAAATGAAGGAAAGATGAAGAAAAGCCAACCCCTCGAAGATATAAAGGAAAGTCAAACACCGCATAGTCCAAGTGATACCAAGAGGCCAAAAGAAACTTCAAAGGCAAATGTGGTTTTGCGTTATGTCCCAAAATCAGAAAGGAAAAAAGGACACTCACCATTGATCGAGTTGGATGCCCTAAATAACTGCACTATTCCCATCACAAAAATAGACTCGTTGAAGATATCTCAACCTCCATTGAAAGGATTTGTCCGCCCAACCAAGGGAAATGAAGTAGAGCATGGTGCACTCTCTATCGAACAGTCAAACGCAAGCTTTGGTCCTAACGCTTACAAACTCATGGTTAAAGCTGGGTATGATCCTACCGAAGTCGGAGCTCTGGACAAACTTGTGTCAAATACTACCATCGAAAAAGAACATGGCCTTAATAGCACTCAAACAATGCTGAAAAATATGGGGCATGTTGTGCCTAATTCCCTGAGCGGACTTGAATATATTTCACCGACACCAGTTCGTATTCAAATAAAAAGAGCAAGCAACCATTACATCAGCTTCGATGATGAAGAATTCTCAATGACTCTCAAACCGGTTGTAGTCAATCAACTTGGAATTCTAAAACATAAAGGCTCAGTATTTGGAAGGTTGGGAGTTGACTCCAAATATAGAAGCTCAATATTCAATAGGTTGGGGGTTGATTCCAACAACAAAGGCTCAGTATTTAGTAGGTTAGGAGTAAGGCACCGAAAAACGAATGCAAGATATTGGAAGAAAAGGGAGATATCGGCAAAAGACATGAGCTTCAAAAAGCTTCACAGCAGCGTACCCTCTCGAATGAAAAGATGCGAAGATTTGGTTATTTCATATGACTGTGGGTTGAAAGCTAAGTGGAAAACCGTCATACACACACAACCTAGGCAAGATATTGAGGAAGATAGAGAAAGCATAGGCTCTTCGTGTTATACGTCATTCAGTAATGAAGAACTCTTAAAGGAAAGTGACGAAATTTGTTCTTCATATCATATCACTATTGTTGAGGACAATCTTGGTGAGGAAGATGCCGATGATGCTCCCCCTGAACTCGTGGAAGAAGTTAAAGTAACCATTGATGAAATTGATCAAGACAAACTAGAAATGGGTGACTTAATCCCCAAATTGAAAATTCAAAATCTCTCTTTGAAGAAGGAAACTCATCAAGTTGAGCAAGCTCAACTAAAATTTAGATTTGGGCTGATTCCATCCATCAAAGCCAAAATGAACATGATTATGAAAGCTGGCTTCATTCTAGAAGTAGAGGATTCTAAATGGGTCTCTAGAATTGTACATATACGTAAAGGAACTCGCCAAATTCAACTTTGCGTCGACTTTGAGAATTTAAATGCTCCCAATGATTTTCTGTTACCTGATCCAGAGCTCCCGATCGATGGATTCCATAGGTATAGTCAGATATCTGGATATCTCCATTGATGTCAAAATAATCGAACCGCACTCCTTGATATGAGTATAAACTTTCAAAACAACTCCTTGACACGAGTCAAAACTATCTACAAATTTTCATGTTGAAATCTCCTCGATATGAGTCAAAACTGTCTACAAATCTCCAAAGTTCAAGTGAAAGCCTCCAGTAGACGAGACGAAAAAGGTCTACGAAATCTTGAAATCAAAATGCTCCATGACGCACGAGCCTAAACTGCATGTTACTCCTTGCCCACATGAGTATAAAATGTGTATGGTAAAACACCAGTTTTATTGAACTACGTTATGACTTGATTCCCATCTTGGGATACGTAGGCAACTTAGAAGTTAATTCTGAGTTCAGTCACGTTATATAAAAATATATATATATATATATATATATATATATATATATATATTTTCAAGCAAAGTCGTTTCAATTTGTTTGGAAATTACATCGAATTCTTTATTTAATACTCCCGTGGTGTTAAATTAAAATAGTGAGTATTCTATATGATTAAGTGCAAATGTGAAGAGTTGAAATAAAGCAAGTAAAACTAAATAAAGATGAAAAAAAATTGAACTTTATTCATCTTCATATCTTAAGAGTTTTTACACCAAATAAAAATAGAGGGAACCTATCTAGCTACAAAGAGACTAAAGTACTATATCTAGATCATGGAAAAAGCTTGAAGTCTTTCAACTCTTGAAGATCAGCTTCAAATTTCTCCTTCAGGTTTCTTTGACGCTTGAAGTCTTCCTCAGATAAAGGTGGACTGCTTTTAAGAACGGAAATTTCATTCTCTATCCCAGATATAACAGATTGAGTATCGAGCAGCTATTTTTCATCTTGTTGGAGTAATAAACTCAGCTTTTGCTTTTGACTTAATATGTCTTCAAGACGTTTCTTCAAATTATCTTCATCTTCCACCAACTTAGTAAGCTTCGCTTCATGATCTTGAGCAAGGATTACATGTTGACTTTCTTGTGTTTGCATATCTCGAAGACGTTGACTGGCATCGGATATTTGTCGATCAAATAGTTCCTTATCCATTCTTTGAGACGAGGACGAAATCTCATCAGCATAACCTCCGGCATTCTTAAGAAAATCAGCCACCCTTTCATGTAAAAATGACACATCCATGCCTCCAAGTCGATTCATGGCTGGGAGAATACCGTTCACTTCTTCCTTAATAGAAAATAACCCTTCAAGTGGCGTAGTAGAAAATTGTTGTACGAGATCACCCCACATTATCTCAACGACTTTGCGTTGACTACGCTCCACTACTTCTTTGCATCGAAATCCAGAAACAGGAGATGGTGATTTTCTAACTGGTGGTTCAAAATTTGTATTCACCTCTTTGTTCTTTGAAGAACTTGGATCTGTTCGTTGAACCCCAAGATTGTCGAAAGATGGTATATGCAGAGGAATCTTAGGACTTGTTGCTTTCTTTTTGCCTAGAGCCAAAACTTGAGTAAGCGAAAGGCGATCAGAATCATCACAAATTTCCTTATGCTGTGAAGAACTTGAGTGAGTGCTATCAGCTGGTACTTCAATAGCTTTGCCCTTTGAGGATGCTTCTTGGTTCAAGGGAGAGTCAAGAACTTCAAACTGTACAAATTAAAAGGAAAATAATCAATTAACTTAAGAAAAACACGAATTTGTGCGTAAAATGAAGAAATGTGCGTGAATGAAAGGGTTACATATTGAATTAAGTCTTCTAAGTCCATGTTTGGGATTGGGGAGTCCCCGAAGAATAACTTAGAGTCTATGCTAATGGAATCTAAATCAAAAACCTGGCTCTTTTTGCAACGTTTCCAGTTTCGATCACAATGGGAGTCGCTTTCAGAAGATGAAGATTCAACCATAGTTCTCTTGACCTTTGCTGCTTGAACATCTGGCGTATTCGAAACATCGTCGATAGCAGATTCATTTCTTTCTCCAACATTAGAAGGATCGGTGGCCTTCTTCTTCAATTCCCCTTGAACTTTCTTTGAAGAATCATGTGCGCCATTAGGAAGCTTCACGGTGACCTTAGGGACATCCTTAAAAGGGTTGCGGTAATGACTCAACCACCACTGGAGGTATTCTTTGGTGACCAACCGCTCACATGAACGAGGTAAAACTAGCCTAGCTGCTGTACACAAGCGAGTCGAGAATTCCCAAAGTTGCATAGCTGCTGCCAAAGTTTTAGGATTTTGCTCTGCTCGTATTTCCGATGGAAGATCCTGAGAAAAACCAAATTGTCTCCCAAATCTATGCGGATTGTAAAATTCAACTATGTAGTGTTTATCGAGTCGCAAGACGAGGTAGCATGAACGAAGACAAATGAAATAATCCTTCTCCATATCGGACGAAGTTCCACTATCACATAGCATCTGCAATTTTTTTTCTCTAAACATCGGAAGGGGCATCATCTGACTCGGTTCAATCGATTCAAAAATATGTTGAGCCTCAGCTAGGTTATACTTGCGTGCCATCCTTTCACCTGCAAACTTTGTCATCCTCGCCCTCATGAGATTTGACTTTCGAACGATTTCAGTGTCCTCACGTTCAAAATGCGTTTTAAGATAACTGCTGATCCAACCATAAACATAGTGAATCGGGAATACGGCGGTACATTCGGTACATTCCTTCAAGTCGGTAGATGAAGTTAGTTGTTTTAACCCTCTGTATATATTCGCCAACACGGGGATAGCCAGGGAAATTTTTTCTCCAGAAGCAATCATGCTAGCGACCTTGAAAACGCCTGGCCGTATATGATTAATATTCCTGCTCGGTAAGAGAAACCTACATATCCAGCACGCCAGCAAAGCAGCTACATAAGTCTCCTCCCTGTCGGGTTCTTTGACTCCAAGGGCGTTGAAAGGGGCATTTTCTTCCTTGGTTCGATCATGGGCCAAAGAAGTATGAATCTCTCCTGAAGGGTTATATGTGAGTCGAGGTTTTGTTAATCCCTTCTTAGACAACCGTTGAGGTGGCTCTCGATATCTAACCGGACCTTTGAACCAAAATTTTACCCAGTCTAGAGCTTGTACCCCATCAGAATCACCGCCCCTTAGATGGTGATACGCCGAAAATAAATGTTGACAACTCCGAGGAAGGAAGAATTTGTTATCTTTATCGACTCCGGTAAGCTCTTTGGCTGACGGAACAACTTCATCATAGAAGAGACCACGAAGAGGGAGCCCGCCGACAACATGCAAATCCCACAAGGAAATGGAAAACTCTCCAACTGAAGTACAAAGTGTGTTGGTGGATGGACTCCATAGGTGGCAAAATGTGCGGATCATGTGCTCATCAACATCATACGTAAACAAAGAAGCCCAAACTGCATCATGCACTCCAGCCCGATGAAGATTTCTATTTTTCCTCGCAAAGACGTCATCTACCCATTCCCAGTAACCTGAAATATAAGAAAATTCACCCAGCGACGGTGCCAAAGAGTGCCAAGGAGTCCTCCATGAAGCTGACAAACGAGCATGACGTGGAAAACTGGACTGCGATCCTTCCTTGAGAGTACCGGACTGCAGAAGACACACTTTTTGACGTTTAGACAAGGCGGCAGCATCCACACTAGCTTCCTTGGTAATTTCAGCCGAAAGCCTCGAGGGGTGCTTCTCCTTTGATACAGCGTACTCCGAGGCAAACGGTCCTATGGCTGGCGGATACACAGCTAAAGCAGTTCCTTTCGTCTCGTCTGTTTTGCCCTTGTCGATTACATAGAGAGTTGGGTATGGCACTTTGTAGTCAGTAAACTCCATAAATGCCTACTCAAAATCAAATAAGAAAGAAAGAGATTAGTTTATTGATATGAATATCATCTTATAAAGAAGATCAGAATTTTAAAGAAAGAAGAGAAAATCTTAATACAGTCGGCTTAATTGAGTGATAATATGATGATTTGAAGCTTTGAATCGGATGACGTCGTTACAGAATCTGCATTAACGAAATCAAGAATGTTATTGTCATCGCCTATATAATTATGGAAAAGAGAAAAAAAATTTTGGACGAATGTTGACAAGGAATCATGAAGTTTTAACTCACCGGTAATTCTCGATTGAGGTGTATGTTATAGCGGATGAATCGGAATTTGCAATGTATAATATGAAAGATGAAGGAATTGGAGTATTGCAATGGTCACGTTTAGATCACTGTTTATTGATTTTCTTTGGGGCAATTTGTCAAATAGATTGTGGGTAATGGAGTTGAGTGAATAAATATGGCTGAAAGGGTAATAAGAATGCCTTAAACAATGCTCAAATCAATATACCCTGCAGTTTAATCAATCCTCGTTGCTTTTATAAATAGCATATTTTCAGTTTTATACAAAGGAGAAGTCCAATTCAAGTAGAAGCACAAAGTAAATCAGTTTTAGTTTTATTCAAACTATATGAATACGCAGTTGCTGGAAGAATTATGTTGGTAAATCTAATTTGTTTCTGGTGTTGCCGAAGGATTATAAATTGATTTGTCTCCTAATGTCCCGTATGGAATAGTAGACATACTATTCTTTTATGATATCTCAAGTTGGCAGTATATATATGGGTAAAGATATCTACTGATATTTGAGTTACCAATATAGTTGAAACTAAAACTAAAGAAAAGGATTAATTCAAGAAAGCATGTGAAGACCAATTGAATTGGAGAAGAATTACGTGAGTGCAAATGAGATAATGGCCCATATTTACTTAATCAAGTCTAGAGAATGAATCGGCCAACAGATTATCTCATAGCCCATTCAACAGATTATACTTTTTATCATATCTACTATATTAATGTGATATGTTAAAAAAAAAAAAAAAAAAAATTCGCGACTTACTCACTTCAAAGTATACCTCGAAAAGCATTATTCGTGAACAAGTCTCGAAGGGGCATTTGTAGATACATAAAATTTATGACCAATTAAATGGCGACACGTGTAAAATAAGTTGTTAATTGTCCATTTAAATTATCTTTTTACATCTTTGGGGTTTTTAATATATGTAATTCCAAAAGTAAATAGTTAATTTAAATTGGCTAATTAAATTATGCCACGTGTCAATATGATGTGTTTTGACCAATTAAGAAGAAGTCTTAAAGACTATGGAAGTCAGAACTAATCAAAATGATGTCTTCTATTCTACAAAGACAATGGCCAATCAAAATACGCCACGTCATCAAACAATGTGAAGAAGACTCTCTACTCCAGCATCTATATAAAGGAGCTTTGAGATCTCACATGGGGAGATATATTGACATACTTTACATATATTCTCAAGTAAAAGAAAGCTTAAAAGTTCTCTCAAATATTCCATATACAAGTCTTTGACTCTTAAGTCTCTGACTTTTATATATTTGTGTTCCGATCCGCAAATCTTGGAGAAGATCACGCCCCACGATTCAAGAACAAGCCGAAGGCCCTTGGATCTACATATATCTGTCAAGTAGAAGAATCAGAGGAGTTTACTATTTACAGAGATTGTACCCATTTATTTATTTAAATTCATCAAATATTGTATTTGTTGCTTCTTATTTTATTGTCTAATAAAGTTTTGCAGACATTAAAATTTGTGGTCTACACACTTCATCCTTGTACTTCCCAATTGAAAAAGAGACTAATACTTGCCTTGTCACCTTAACCTCACCACATTCATTCAACCATTGAAGCTTATATGGTTTAGGGTGTTTCAACGTAGGTAAATTCAGCTTTTCAACCAAAGTAGTACTGGCAACATTTGTACAACTTCCCCCATCAATGATCATACTACACACTTTATTGTTAACATGGCACCTAGATGAAAAATGTTCTCCCTCTGTTCATTAACATCATCTTCTTTGATTTGGGCACTTAAAGCACGCCTAGCCACCAATGACTTTTCTTCCACCGGATATTCAACATCATTGTCACTAGTGTCTTTTGGCATATGATCTTCATCGTCACTCTCACTTTCAGTCTCCACATCTCCGTTAGCATGTGCAATCATTGTCCTCTTGTTTGGGCATTCTGAAGCAATGTGACCTGCTCCCAAACAATTAAAACACTTAATTTCACGATTACGAGTTGGTAATTCAGTTTTACCTCTATTGACTTTTTCAACTTCATCTTTTCTCTTTGGTGCTTCTGTTTTGAATTTGGAATCAGCTCCTTCATCTTTCCTTCCATTCGACCTCCATGAAGTAGAGGAGCTTGGATTCTGGAAGGATCGAGTCCCCTTCCTTTTTTAAGTTGTCGTTCTACCTTTATTGCCATATGCACCATGTCCTCCAACTACACATAATGTTGCAACTCAGCTACATTTGCAATGTCCCGATTCAGCCCATTGAGAAACCTTGCCATGGTAGCTTCTCTATCCTCCTCTATATTAGCCCTGATCATGGAAATCTCCATCTCCTTATGGTAATCTTCCACGCTTTTAAAGCCTTGAGTAAGACTTTGTAACTTCTGAAATAAGTCCCTATGATAGTGACTAGGAACAAACCGTCTCCTCATGATAGCTTTCATTTCATCCCATGTCCTAATATCCCTTTCACCATTTCTTCTCCTAGTCATCATAAGTTGATCCCACCATATAATAGCATAATCGGTAAACTCAATAACATCAAGTTTTACCTTTTTCTCCTCGGAGTAGTTATGGCATTCGAAAATCAGCTCCACCTTCCTTTCCCAGTCCAAGTACACTTCTGGATCATTCTTGCCTTAAAATGATGGTATCTTTACTTTTATGTTTCCCAAGCTTCTGTCATCTCTATCTCGCCATCTCGGACCTCTTTGGACAAATGGAAAGAAGACAACGTTTAGCTAACTGATCTTATGTCTAATCCTTATAATTATCGAATTTTGGACTTGTTTTCGAAAAAGTTCTCCCACTATTTTGTCTAAACAATCACCCCTTTGATTGCTCGGGAAATTTAATTCCTAGCAGGTCTTGTCGTCCCAGCAGCAATTAATTGCACCCACGACTCGTGGCCATACAATTAATTCTCCTGGTAGGTATACTTTTACCAATTGTGGCACCTCACAACCTTTAAGCTATTTTGCCTCGGTTTTCACATTTATCTAGCACTGCTACATCATAAATGCTACTAATCGTTAGGTAGAACCCATCAATCATGATGAGTAACGGGCCCGATCGTGAATTCTCCGTAACTAGTTATCGGTCGATCTTCACATCCCGACCAGTCCTCACCCTTGTCGAGTTTAGTTAAAAACAAGAGTCAAGGAGTTTCGTGTATTGTCCCTTTCTTTAACTCGGGTGCCAGACTCTGGATCACCTCTGTCAATAAGTAGACAACATACACTAGTTCCTATTGATGGAAGGCTTGGATCTTTAAAACTTCATTTTAAATGTACCCAATAGACTTAATATTAAATTCGAGAGGGGAATTTCTGGTTTGAAAGTTATACTAACTCTCCTCGAGATCTCACCGATTCAATTATGCTTTATCTTTTATTACGATCTAGATTCTAGCGCGCATCTCATACAAGCTAAATATAAATCGACAAATAAATAAAAGCCATACAAGCCTAGCATGCATACTACCACAATATGTTTTCGATCGGGAGCCTCCTATGCAGGCCATCATCGAGCGAATGATGTTGGCCCTATTGGTCAATCTAAAGGGTTTGCAAACAGGCCTATGCTATTACACAATGTACCACGCATACATGGCCTTCATATCTTCTTGGGCTCCCACCTTGCTTGTAAACGGGCCTCCATCCTAACCTAGGAAAGCAGTAAAGCCCTATTCTATTACAAAGGCTCAAAGTGGCCCAAAATATAATAGGCTCGCAGGCCCAATAAAAAACCAAACATTAAATTTAACCAATCACATCTACCCTAAGGTCAAGGCTCGGGTCGATCGAAAACCACGTAAACAGTTCACGTAGAGCAAGAAACATGCAAACATACTTTACCTATTTCTTTCTTAATTTTAAAACAACCTTTTAAAACTAACTTCCTATGATTCTTACTTTTTAGTCACTACTAATTATGACAAAATAAATATTCGGGTAAACAAAATAAATTTTCTGCTCAAAATTCAGATTCTGTTTTTCAATTTTTGAAAATTGCATTTTCGGCCCCTCAACTTTTGAAAATTGCACTTTGACCCCAAAACATTTAAAAAGTTACAAAAATACGCCAGAACAGATTCGGGCAGCAGACCAGAAAATAAAATTTTGAATTCTGAAAATTTTCGATTATAAACAGACCCCTGAAGTTTCGGTAATTGCAAAACAGTACCCAAACTTTCGAAAATCACAAAACGACTCCAAAAAGCTATGCGACCAGATTTGCAAAACAGTCCAGTATTTTTGAAATTTCCAGATTCTAAAAATTCGAATTTTCAGCCCTTTAAAACCCTAATATGCGATTTTATTGCGCAAAAGTCCTGAAGTTTTCAAAAACTATAAATTCGCCACAGATCTGAAAAAGCAGTTTTACCCAATCATAGATCTAGTCATAACAAGCAAGAATCAATTTACAGAACATAATTATCACGTGTTTACATATACATAATTAAATATATACGATGAACACACATTATGTTCAGGCTTTTCGTACAATAAGTATGGAGTTGGCTCTGATACCACTGTTGTGTTGCCTCAATTGTCAGAACAACAAAAGTGCGGAATTTTAAAATTTTTCGAAGCACCCAAGGTCCCATATATTAGATCTCCATATTATGTATACGAAAGCATGAAACAAAACACACAATGTATTAAAACAAGGGGGTTTCAATTTTTACCTCACCACTGGCTAGGTGGTGGCAACCTCCAACTCTGATTCTGATTATGATTCTGGTTCATGGGAGTGATCCAAATGTCTCACCTCCAGAGTTTAGTCCACACCAACTGGATTCCGGCAACACCTCCTAGTCTTAGGCTAAGAACTAGATCTAAGAGGTTTGCTAATGTAGGACTGTGCAGATCTACTTGGCAGGGCAAGATCCAGCACGGAGGAACGAGGGAGAACTCACGGCGGCACTATAGCAGCTTACGGCTAGCAGGAGGCGGCGGCTATTGGTGGCGGCGGTTACTAGGGCAGAGAAGACTTAGGGTTTTGTGCTAGGGTGTTAGCTTTTTGAGCTCTGGTAGAACTCTATTATAAGTCTTCTACTTGACCTAGGTTTGCAAGACTTCTTATGGGATTTTGATTAAAGGCCCATGTCTTGCAAGCCTTGCTTTAATTAACTACTTTAATTAAAAACACAATCCATATTAATAAATTAATATTTCCTTTAATTAATTAATAAGCAATTCAATTAATTATATTAATGAATTAAATCAACCAATTAATTAATCTCTCACTTGAATTAACACTTTAATTCATTTTATTGATTTAGTTACCTTTAAATCAATTAATTCCTTTTATATCCTTTCATAACATTCACCGTCCAATTGTATTGTGTGTGACCCTCATTCACCATCAATTGGCAGCAGGCCCACGAATTCCTCGTGATTTAATTTATGAACAATAAATTGCTCCGGTCAATTAAACAACCTTTAATTGACCACTCTTAGAATCAAATCCTCTATTAACTCAGGAGTACCCACACTTCATGGTCGATGTCTAGCCACAAGCCCATGAAGCCCAACTTCAGGTGAATTGATATTTGTGAACCTCGTCTCTCTTATAATTGCCATGTACATACGGTCCTTCTATCGACTAATATTCCCGATCAAGACTTAGGGTGTGTGAATTGATCAGCACCTCTAAATTTATCTCGATAACTATACTTTATAATTCGGGATAATATTCCAGTGTGACTGCTAAATTTGGAAACCCCTTTCCAAATCAGTCACCGACTTCGGCCGCAGATTCCTCAGATATATTATCTAAGAATCGTATGGGAAATTCTTTCATCCATTACGATGAGTCGGTAGATTCCATATTAGTACTAACCACTCGCGTACACAACTATACACACCTAACCTAGGCATGTTATGATCATGCTAAGTGATCTATACCTAGATCTAAGTACGCACATTCATGCACCGAATTCGCCCTAGCACCTCAAGTCAAGGACTAAATCGTACACTATTATAAGCCTTGAGAAACATCCCATCACCGATATGCGTCATGCGCTTCCACAATGGGTTTCTCTGTTCGGGTCGTTCGATGCGTTCAATCCTCCATTGAACCACCTACTCATATGCAATGGCCTCAAATCCCTTGCTCATGAAACGCTACAAATTCACTCCATGTGAATCATGCATACTCGTACAAGTCTTGGCGATTCCTACGATACCCCGTCTTGTTCGGAATCTATGACTTGGAACAGTTTTAAGATTACGACCTTAGAGACTATTTCATGATTGCACTCAATACTGAAGTGAATCGTCCCATAGTCAAATGTAATCTAAGGATTTCATCCAATCGCTTAAATGTATTCGCGAGAGATGAAGTTGGCCATTGCTTATCCTTATACACATATAAATAAACGTGCGCATTATTATAAAATCAAAGATTGTCTCATACAGAATAGACCTATTACAAGCTCATTGAATTGGCTTGCTGGGCACTATCCTATCAATCTCCCACTGCCCTAAAGCCATTCACAGATGTTTCTAAGACCCATCTTCTCTAGATGACTATCGAACGCCTTTTGTGAAAGTGGCTTGGTTAGTGAGTCAGCCATGTTGTCTTCTGATTTGACATACTCCATGTGCATGTCTCCTCTACCAATGATCTCCCTGATCACTTGGTATTTCCTCTGTACGTGTTTGGATTGACGGTGTGATCTCGGCTCCTTCGCTTGAGCTATTGCCCCGTTGTTGTCACAGAAGACTACTACAGGTAGTGCCCAGCAAGCCAATTCACTTTAGCTTGTAATAGGTCTTTCTGTAAATAAACAATCTTTGATTCTATAAATAATACGCACGTTTCTTTATATCTGTATAGAATAAACAATGGCCAACTTCATCTCTCGCGAATACATTTATGCGATTGGATGAAATCCTTAGATCACATTTGGCTTTGGGACGATTCACATCGGTATTGAGTGCAATCATAAAATAGTCTCTAAGGTTGTGATCTTAAATTACGTTCCAAGTCGTAGATTTCGAAACGAGACAGGGTATCGTAGGAATCGTCAAGACTTGTATGAATATGCATGATTCATGTGGATTGAATTTGTAGAGTTTCATGAACAAGTACTTTGATGTCAGTGCATATGAGTAGGTGGTTCGATAGGGGATCGAACGACCCGAACAGAGAAACCCATTGTGGAAGCTCATGACACATATCGGTGATGGAATGTTCTTAAAACTTATAATAGTGTACGATTTAGTCCTTAGACTTGAGGTGCTAGAGCGAATTCGGTATATGAGTGTGCGTACTTAGATCTAGGTACAAGTCACGTAGCCTAACCATAATGTGCCTAGGTTGGGTGCGTATAGTTGTGTACGCGAGTGGTTAGTATCAATATGAAATCTACCGACTTATCGTAATGGATGAGGGAATTTCCTATACGATTCTTAGATAATAGATCCGAGAAACCCGTGGCCACGGTATGTGACGGATTTGGAAAGGGGTTTCCAAATTTAGCAGTCACACTGGATTATTATCCCGAATTAGAAAGTATAGTTATCGAGATAATTAGAGGTGCCGATCAATTCACACACCCTAGGTCTCGATCGGGAAATTAAGTCGATAGAAGGACCATATGTAAATGGCAATTATAAGAGGTGAGGTTCACAATTATCAATTCACTTGAAGTTGGGCTTCATGGGCTTGTGGCTAGACATCGACCATGAAGTGTGGGTACTCCAGAATTAATAAGGGAGATTAATTCTGGAGTGGTCAATTAAAGGGGTTTAATTGATCGGAGCAATTAACTGCTCGTAAATTAAATCACGAAGAGTTCGTGGGCCTGCTGTCAATTGATGGTGAACCTAGAGGGTCACACACAACACAGTTGGACAGTGACAGCATAAAAGGAAATACTTGATTTAAGGACGTTAAATCAATAAATGAATTTAAGTGTTAATTCAGTTGGAAGACTAATTAATTAAATATTAATTAAAGTGTTAATTAAGTGAAAGAGATATTAATTTATTTATTAATTGGGCTAATTTAATTAATGGGTTAATTAAATTAACTTTCAAGACATGGACCTTTAATTAAATGCCCAGAAGAAGTCTTGCAAGACTAGGTTAAGTGGGAGGCTTATAAAAGGAGTCTAAGTAAGACTCAAAGAAAACTGTTGAAACAAATCTTGCTCTCTTGCACAAGAACCCTAGCCGCCCCCTCTCTCTCTGTTCTTCCATTGCTGGATCTAGCTCCGAAAGTAGATCTGGCCCTTCCTCCATTGACAGCCTTCAAGATTTAGTTCGTAGCCTGTGACTTGAAGGTGTCCCTACAATCCAGCTAGTGTGGATACGCTATGGAGGTGAGACAATTGGATCACTGCCTGTGAATCGAGAACAAAGCCGGAGATTGCCACCACCTTGCCTATGGTGAGGTAAAAATCGCATATCACCCTCTTTATTTATGTTTGTTGCTTGATTCAACCTTTTCGCATACATAAGATGGATTTTTGTATCATGGGACAGATGGGTATCTCGAAAAAAAAATTAAATTTCGCACTCTTGTTGTTTTGACAACCGAGATATCCCAACAGTGGTATCAGAGCCAACTCTATTATTATTATGCGAAAAGGCCTGAACGTAATAAAATATATGGATACATGCGTTTATTTTGTTCGGTGATGATTCTTACTTGTTATAACTGGATCTACTATTGGGTAAAATTGCATATTCAGATCTGTGGCAAATTTATAGTTTTAAGAAAATTCAGGACTTTTATGCGAAAATTGCAAATTTCGAAAATTAGGGCTGGAAATATATTTTCTGTTTTTTGAAATATTTTTGAAAAATCTGGACTGTTTCTGCAATACTGGTCGGTACGTAATTTTGGGTCATTTTCGCAATTTCTTAAAATTAAAGGACTGTTTTGTAATTTCCGAAAGTTGAGGGGCCTGTTTGCAAAACCAAAAATTTTCTGGATTCAAAAATTTTTATATTATCAAATGATACGAATCTCATCACGAATAACGAGATCCGAATAATTAGGATTCCAAGGATCGTTCTACAATCAGGTTTAGGTGGATTTATAGAAGACGCCACAAACGATGATGGATGAATCGCTTGATAAGTCGATGGATGAACGCCACAAGTCTTCCTGATAAGTTCATGAGGACGCCACAAACGATGTTGACTGAATCGCTTGATAAGTCGGAACGCCACAAGAATGCTTGATAAGTTCGGTAGGACGCCACAAACGATGGTGGATAAATCATTTGATAAGTCATTGAACGCCACAAAGATTTTACTGATCTTTGATAAGTTCATGAAGAAGAACTCTTCAAAGAAGGTGGAGAATACTCAACACAAATTAATTGAAGACTAAATCTTGAATTCATTAAAGAAAAAGGTCCTTTAAATAGGATAAGAATACATCTTGAAAATAACTAGGAAACTATAAAATAGTAAACTAACCTAATACCAAAAGGAAACTAAATCCTAGTAAAGAATAAACTAATCCTACTAATACAAGGAGCTAAATTCGAAATTAAAAAGTCTCATATGACAAGTAATATTGGACTAAATCTCCTTCAATCTTGATGAGCAAGTAATCCTTCTTGACCCAAGATTTAGTCTTCAATTAATTTGTGTTGAGTATTCTCCACCTTCTTTGAAGAATTCTTCTTCATGAACTTATCAAAGGTCAGTAAAATCTTTGTGGCGTTCAATGACTTATCAAACGATTCATCCACCATCGTTTGTGGCGTCCAACCGAACTTATCAAGCATTCTTGTGGCGTTCCGACTTATCAAACGATTCAGTCAACATCGTTTGTGGCGTCCTCATGAACTTATCAAGAAGACTTGTGGCGTTCATCCATCGACTTATCAAGCGATTCATCCATCATCGTTTGTGGCGTCTTCAATAAATCCACCTAAACCTGATTGTAGAACGGTCCTTGGAATCCTAATTATTCGGATCTCGTTATTCATGATGAGATTCGTATCAGGTCCTCTGTCTGAATTGGTTTTAGGGGGTATTTTGTAACTTTTCTAAAACCTTGGGGAGAAAAATTAACACATTTCACTAATTTTAATTTTCGAAATGTAGATTTAGGGTGAGAATTAAAGTTACTCTAAGTGTTAGTTCTCTGTTTTGATCCACTCACTGAGTATAGTATACTATATCACTAAATTTGATTTACAAAAGAGTTATGTTAGTATAAGTGTTTGTTCTCCGTTTGGATTCTTGTATTATGTAAAATCAACAAATTTCACTAATTTTAATCTTCAAAAGAGTTCATGTTATTATAAGTGTTAGTTTTCAGTTTAGATCCCCCAATTGAATAAAATCAACAACCTTCTTTGATATATGGAAATGTAAATGTTACAATATGTTTTGATTCTGCGTTTGAATTGCGGAAGAGTTCATGTGACTATATGCAAGAGTAAAATCCGCAAATTCAACTAATTTTGGCTTATGGATAGTAGGATTAGTGTTAGAGCTAGTGTTAGGGTTAGCGTTAGGGTTAGAGCTAGGGTTAGGGTAAGGGTAGGAGTAAATGTTACTATAAGTGTTGTTTCTCCGTTTGGATCCCGTAATTGAGTAAAATCCATACATTTCACTAATTTTGATTTACAAAAAGTAGAATTAGGGTAAGAGTTAGGGTTAGGGATAGGGTTAGAGTTAATGTTACTATAAGTGTTCGTTCTCCGTTTGGATCCCCCAATTTAGAAAAATCAACGTATTTCAAGAATTTTTATTTACGAAAAGTAGGGTTAGGGTTAGAGTTATTGTTACTCTAAGTCTTGGTTCTCCATTTGGATCCCCCGGTGGAGTAAAATTATCAAATTTCTCGAATTTTGATTTATGGAAGAGTAAATGTTAGAACATATGTAGGTTCTGCGTATGAATTCCCCGATTGAGTAAAATCAATAAATTACGACAGTGTTAATGTTACTATAAATGTTGGTTCTCCGTTTGGATCCCCCAATTGAGTAAGATCAGCATATTTCATTAAATCTGATTTACAAAAACATGGGTTAGGATGAGGGTTAGAATTAAAGCTACTATAATTGTTGTTTCTAAATTTGGATCCCCCTGTTGAGTAAAATTATCAAATTTCACTAATTCTGATTCATGGAAAAGAAAATCTTACAATATATTTTGGTTCTGTGTTTGAATACCTCGATTGGGTAAAAACAAAAAATTCGGAATAGTTAATGTGACTATAGGGAAGATTAAAAACCACAAATTCAACTAATTTTGATTTCTGAAAAGTAGGGTTAGGGTTAGAGCTAGGGTTAGGGTTAGATTTAATGTTACTATAGATATTGTTTCTCTGTTTTGATCACGCAGTTGAGAAAAATTAACACATTTCACTAATTTTAATTTTCGAAATGTAGATTTAGGGTGAGAATTAAAGTTACTATAAGTGTTGGTTCTCCGTTTTGATCCATTCACTGAGTATAATATACTATATCACAAAATTTGATTTACGAAAGCTTTCATGATAGTATAAGTGTTTTTTCTCCGTTTGGATCCTCATATTAAGTAAAATCAACAAATTACATTAATTTTAATCTTCAAAACAATTCATGTTATTATAAGTGTTAGTTTTCAGTTTAAATCCCCCAATTGAATAAAATCAACATACTGGACTGATTTTGATTTATGGGAATGTAAATGTTATAATATGTTTTGGTTCTGCGTTTGAATTCCTGATTGAGTCAAGTCAACAAATTACGGAAGTGTTAATGTGACTATATGCAATAGTAAAATCCACAAATTCAACTAATTTTGGTTTATGAATAGTAGGGTTAGTGTTAGAGCTAGGGTTAGTGTTAGGGTTAAAGCTAGGGTTTAGGTTAGGGCAGGAGTAAATGTTACTATAAGTGTTGTTTCTCCATTTGGATCCCGCAATTGAGTAAAATCCATACATTTCACGAATTTTGATTTACGGAAAGTAGAATTAGGGTAAGAGTTAGGGTTATGGATAGGGTTAGAGTTAATGTTACTATAAGTTTTCGTTCTCCGTTTGGATCCCACAATTTAGAAAAATCAACGTATGTCACTAATTTTGATTTACGAAAAGTAGGGTTAGGGTTAAGGTTTGAGTTATTGTTACTTTAAGTGTTGGTTATCAATTTGGATCCCCCGGTAGAGTAAAATTATCAAATTTTCAAAATTTATGGAAGATTAAATGTAGAATATATGTTGGTTCCGTATGAATTCCCCGATTGAGTAAAATCAACAAATTACGACATAGTTCATGTTACTATTAGTGTTGGTTCTCCGTTTGGATCCCCCAATTGAGTAAGATCAGCATATTTCATTAATTTTGATTTACGAAAACTTGGGTTAGGGAAAGGGTTAGAATTACAGCTACTATAATTGTAGTTTCTCAATTTTGATCCCCCTGTTGAGTAAAATTATCAAATTTCACTAATTTTGATTTATGGACTAGTAAATGTTACAATATATTTTGGTTCTGCGTTTGAATTTCTCGATTGAGTAAAATCAAAAAATTACGGAATAGTTAATGTGACTCTATGGAAGAGTAAAATCGTCAAATTCAACTAATTTTGATTTCTGAAAAGTAGAGTTAGGGTTAGAGCTAGGGTTATTGTTAGAGTTAATGTTACTATAAGTATTGTTTCTCCGTTTTGAGCACCCAATTGAGAAAAATTAACACATTTCCCTAATTTTAATTTTCGTAATATAGATTTAAGGTGAAAATTAAAGTTACTATAAGTGTTGGTTCTCCGTTTTGATCCACTCACAGAGTATAGTATACTATATCACTAAATTTGATTTACAAAAGAGTTCATGTTAGTATAAGTGTTTGTTCTCCGTTTGGATCCTCGTATTAAGTAAAATCAACACATTTCACTAATTTTAATTTTAAAAGAGTTCATGTTATTATAAGTGTTAGTTTTCCGTTTAGATCCCCCAATTGAATACAATCAACAAACTGCTTTGATATATGGAAATGTAAATGTTACAATATGTTTTAATTCTGCGTTTGAATTCCCTGATTTAGTCAAGTCAACAAATTACGGAAGAGTTAATGTGACTATATGCAAGAGTAAAATCCACAAATTAAACTAATTTTGGCTTATGAATAGTAGGGTTAGTGTTAGAGCTAGGGTTAGGGTTAGGGTTGGAGCTAGGGTTTGGGTAAGGGTAGGAGTAAATGTTACTATAAGTGTTGTTTCTCCGTTTGGATTTTGATTTACAAAAAGTAGAATTAGGGTAAGAGTTCGGGTTTAGGATAGGGTTAGAGTTATTGTTACTATAAGTGTTCATTCTCCGTTTGGATCCCCCAAATTAGAAAAATCAACGTATTTCACGAATTTTGATTTACGAAAAGTAAGGTTAGTGTTAGGGTTAAAGTTATTGTTATCTAAGTCTTGGTTCTCCATTTGGATCCCCCGGTAGAGTAAAATTATCAAATTTATCGAATTTTGATTTATGGAAGATTAAATGTTAGAATATATGTTGGTTCCGCGTATGAATTCCCCGATTGAGTAAAATCAACAAATTACGACAGAGTTAATGTGACTATAAATGTTGGTTCTCCGTATGGATCCCCCAATTGAGTACGATCAACATATTTCATTAAATTTGATTAACGAAAACTTGGGTTAGGGTTAGGGTTAGAATTACTATGATTGTTGTTTCTCAATTTGGATCCCCCTGTTGAGTAAAATTATCAAATTTCACTAATTCTGATTTATGGAAAAGTAAATGTTACAATATATTTGGGTTATGCGTTTGAATTCCTCGATTGAGTAAAATCAAAAAAATTTGGAATAGTTAATGTGACTATATGGAAGAGTAAAATCCACTAATTCAACAAATTTTTATTTCTGAAAAGTAGGGTTAGGGTTAGTGCTAGGGTTAGGGTTAGAGTTATTGTTACTATAAGTACTCTTTCTTCGTTTTGAGCACCCAATTGAGAAAAATTAACACATTTCCCTAATTTTAATTTTCGAAATGTAGATTTAGGGTGAGAATTATTACAGTTACTATAAGTGTTGGTTCTCTGTTTTGATCCACTCGCTGAGTATAGTATATCACTAAATTTGATTTACGAAAGAGTGATGTTAGTATAAGTGTTTGTGTACTGTTTCTCCGTTTTGAGCACCCAATTGAGAAAAATTAACACATTTCACTAATTTTAATTTTGAAATGTAGATTTAGGCTGAGAATTAAAGTTACTATAAGTGTTAGTTCTCTGTTTTGATCCACTCACTGAGTATAGTATACTATATCACTAAATTCTATTTACGAAAGAGTGATTTTAGTATAAGTGTTTGATCTCCGTTTGGATCCTTGTATTATGTAAAATCAACAAATTTCACTAATTTTAATCTTCAAAAGAGTTCATGTTATTATAAGTGTTTTTCCGTTTAGATCCCCCAATTGATTAAAATCAACAAACTGCTTTGATATATGGAAATGTAAATGTTACAATATGTTTTGATTCTGCGTTTGAATTACGGAAGAGTTCATGTGACTATATGCAAGAGTAAAATCCACAAATTCAACTAATTTTGGCTTATGAATAGTAGGGTTAGTGTTAGAGCTAGGGTTAGGGTTAGGGTTAGAGCTAGGATTTAGGTTAGGGCAGGAGTAAATGTTACTATAAGTGTTGTTTCTTCATTTGGATCCCGCAATTGAGTAAAATCCATACATTTCACTAATTTTGATTTACGAAAAGTAGAATTAGGGTAAGAGTTAGGGTTAGGGATAGGGTTAGAGTTAATGTTACTATAAGTATTCGTTCTCCGTTTGGATCCCCCAATTTAAAGAAATCAACGTATGTCACTAATTTTGATTTACGAAAAGTAGGGTTAGGGTTAAGGTTAGAGTTATTGTTATCTAGGTGTTGGTTATCAATTTGGATCCCCCGGTAGAGTAAAATTATCAAATTTATCGAATTTTGATTTATGGAAGATTAAATGTTAGAATATATGTTGGTTCCGCGTATGAATTCCCCGATTGAGTAAAATCAACAAATTACGACAGAGTTCATGTTACTATTAGTGTTGGTTCTCCGTTTGGATCCCCCAATTGAGTAAGATCAGCATATTTCATTAATTTTGATTTACGAAAACTTGGGTTAGGGTAAGGGTTAGAATTACAGCTACTATAATTGTAGTTTCTCAATTTTGATCCCCCTGTTGAGTAAAATTATCAAATTTCACTAATTTTGATTTATGGAATAGTAAATGTTACAATATATTTTGGTTCTGCGTTTGAATTTCTCGATTGAGTAAAATCAAAAAATTACGGAATAGTTAATGGGACTCTATGGAAGAGTAAAATCGTCAAATTCAACTAGTTTTGATTTCTGAAAAGTAGAGTTAGGGTTAGAGCTAGGGTTATTGTTAGAGTTAATGTTACTATAAGTACTGTTTCTCCGTTTTGAGCACCCAATTGAGAAAAATGAACACATTTTCCTAATTTTAATTTTTGAAATGTAGATTTAGGGTGAGAATTAAAGTTACTATTAGTGTTGGTTCTCTGTTTTGATCCACTCATTGAGTATAGTACATCACTAAATTTGATTTACGAAAGAGTGATGTTAGTATAAGTGTTTGTGTACTGTTTCTCCGTTTTGAGCACCCAATTGAGAAAAATTAACACATTTTACTAAGTTTTTCGAAATGTAGATTTAGGGTGAGAATTAAAGTTACTATAAGTGTTGGTTCTCCGTTTTGATCCACTCACTGAGTATAGTATACTATATCACTAAATTTGATTTACGAAAGAGTGATGTTAGTAAAAGTGTTTGTTCTCCGTTTCGATCCTTGTATTATGTAAAATCAACAAATTTCACTAATTTTAATCTTCAAAAGAGTTCATGTTATTATAAGTGTTTGATTTCCGTTTAGATCCCCCAATTGAATAAAATCAACAAACTGCTTTGATATATGGAAATGTAAATGTTACAATATGTTTTGATTCTGCGTTTGAATTACGGAAGAGTTCATGTGACTATATGCAAGATTAAAATCCGCAAATTAAACTAATTTTGGCTTATGAATAGTAGGATTAGTGTTAGAGCTAGTGTTAGGGTAAGTGTTAGGGTTAGAGCTAAGGTTAGGGTAAGGGTAGGAGTAAATGTTATTATAAGTTTTGTTTCTCCGTTTGGATCCCGTAATTGAGTAAAATCAATACATTTCACTAATTTTGATTTACAAAAAGTAGAATTAGGGTAAGAGCCAGGTTTAGGGATAGGGTTAGAGTTAATGTTACTATAAGTGTTCGTTCTCCGTTTGGATCCCCTAATTTAGAAAAATCAACGTAACGAAAAGTAGGGTTAAGGTTAGAGTTACTGTTACTCTAAGTCTTGGTTCTCCATTTGGATCCCCCGGTGGAGTAAAATTATCAAATTTATCGAATTTTGATTTATGGAAGAGTAAATGTTAGAACATATGTTGGTTCTGCGTATGAATTCCCTGATTGAGTAAAATCAACAAATTACGACAGAGTTAATTTTACTATAAATGTTGGTTCTCCGTTTGGATCCCCCAATTGAGTAAGATCAGCATATTTCATTAAATTTGATTTACAAAAACTTGGGTTAGGATGAGGGTTAGAATTAAAGCTACTATAATTGTTGTTTCTAAATTTGGATCCCCCTATTGAGTAAAATTATCAAATTTCACTAATTTTGATTTATGAAATAGTAAATGTTACAGTAAATTTTGGTTCTGCGTTTGAATTTCGCGATTGAGTAAAATCAAAAAATTACGGAATAGTTAATGTGACTCTATGGAAGAGTAAAATCGTCAAATTCAACTAATTTTGATTTCTGAAAAGTAGAGTTAGGGTTATAGCTAGGGTTATTGTTAGAGTTAATGTTACTATAAGTACTGTTTCTCCGTTTTGAGGACCCAATTGAGAAAAATTAACACATTTCCCTAATTTTAATTTTCGAAATATAGATTTAAGGTGAAAAATAAAGTTACTATAAGTGTTGTTTCTCCGTTTTGATCCACTCACATAGTATAGTATACTATATCACTAAATTTGATTTACAAAAGAGTTCATATTAGGGTAAGTGTTTGTTCTCCATTTGGATCCTCGTATTAAGTAAAATCAGCACATTTCACTAATTTTAATTTTAAAAGAGTTCATGTTATTATAAGTGTTAGTTTTCCGTTTAGATCCCCCAATTGAATAAAATCAACAAACTGCTTTGATATATGGAAATGTAAATGTTACAATATGTTTTAATTCTGCGTTTGAATTCCCTGATTTAGTCAAGTCAACAAATTACGGAAGAGTTAATGTGACTATTAGTGTTAGAGCTAGGGTTAGGGTTAGGGTTAGAGCTAGGGTTTGGGTAAGGGTAGGAGTAAATGTTACTATAAGTGTTGTTTCTCCGTTTGGATTTTGATTTACAAAAAGTAGAATTAGGGTAAAAGTTCGGGTTTAGGATAGGGTTAGAGTTATTGTTACTATAAGTGTTCGTTCTCCGTTTGGATCCCCCAAATTAGAAAAATCAACGTATTTCACGAATTTTGATTTACGAAAAGTAAGGTTAGTGTTAGGGTTAAAGTTATTGTTACTCTAAGTCTTGGTTCTCCATTTGGATCCCCCGGTAGAGTAAAATTATCAAATTTATCGAATTTTGATTTATGAAAGAATAAATGTTAGAACATATGTTGGTTCTGCATATGAATTCCACGTTTTAGTAAAATCAACAAATTACGACAGAGTTAATGTGACTATAAATGTTGGTTCTCCGTATGGATCCCCCAATTTAGTACGATCAACATATTTCATTAAATTTGATTAACCAACAGGTGATTGGTCTAGTGGAAGGGACTAGTCACTACAAAGTAGCGGACTCAGGTTCGAATCCCTGTTGGGAGAGGTTCCCACTTTATGTGCCCGACGCGCCTCGTAAGGGATTAAACCCTTGGGAAACCAAAAAAAAAAAAAAAAAAAATTAAATTTGATTAACGAAAACTTGGGGTTAGGATTAGGGTTAGAATTACAGCTACTATAATTGTTGTTTCTCAATTTGGATCCCCCTATTGAGTAATATTATCAAATTTCACTAATTCTGATTTATGGAAAAGTAAATGTTACAATATATTAGGGTTATGCGTTTGAATTCCTCGATTGAGTAAAAACAAAAAAATTTGGAATAGTTAATGTGACTATATGGAAGAGTAAAATCCACTAATTCAACTAATTTTTATTTCTGAAAAGTATGGTTAGGGTTAGTGCTAGGGTTAGGTTTAGAGTTACTGTTACTATAGGTACTCTTTCTTCGTTTTGAGCACCCAATTGAGAAAAATTAACACATTTCCCTAATTTTAATTTTCGAAATGTAGATTTAGGGTGAGAATTACAGTTACTATAAGTGTTGGTTCTCTGTTTTGATCCACTCACGGAGTATAGTATATCACTAAATTTGATTTACGAAAGAGTGATGTTAGTATAAGTGTTTGTGTACTGTTTCTCCGTTTTGAGCACCCAATTGAGAAAAATTAACACATTTCACTAATTTTAATTTTCGAAATGTAGATTTAGGGAAAGAATTAAAGTTACTATAAGTGTTTGTTCTCCGTTTCGATCCTTGTATTATGTAAAATCAACAAATTTCACTAATTTTAATCTTAAAAAGAGTTCATGTTATTATAAGTGTTTGTTTTCCGTTTAGATCCCCCAATTGAATAAAATCAACAAACTGCTTTGATATATGGAAATGTAAATGTTACAATATGTTTTGATTCTGCGTTTGAATTACGGAAGAGTTCATGTGACTATATGCAAGAGTAAAATCCGCAAATTAAACTAATTTTGGCTTATGAATAGTAGGATTAGTGTTAGAGCTAGTGTTAGGGTAAGTGTTAGGGTTAGAGCTAGGGTTAGGGTAAGGGTAGGAGTAAATGTTACTATAAGTTTTGTTTCTACGTTTGGATCCCGTAATTGAGTAAAATCAATACATTTCACTAATTTTGATTTACAAAAAGTAGAATTAGGGTAAGAGCCAGGTTTAGGGATAGGGTTAGAGTTAATGTTACTATAAGTGTTCGTTCTCCGTTTGGATCCCCCAATTTAGAAAAATCAACGTATTTCAAGAATTTTTATTTACGAAAAGTAGGGTTAGGGTTAGAGTTATTGTTACTCTAAGTCTTGGTTCTCCATTTGGATCCCCCGGTGGAGTAAAATTATCAAATTTCTCGAATTTTGATTTATGGAAGAGTAAATGTTAGAACATATGTTGGTTCTGCGTATGAATTCCCCGATTGAGTAAAATCAACAAATTACGACAGAGTTAATTTTACTATAAATGTTGGTTCTCCGTTTGGATCCCCCAATTGAGTAAGATCAACATATTTCATTAAATTTGATTTACAAAAACTTGGGTTAGGATGAGGGTTAGAATTAAAGCTACTATAATTGTTGTTTCTAAATTTGGATCCCCCTATTGAGTAAAATTATCAAATTTCACTAATTTTGATTTATGAAATAGTAAATGTTACAGTAAATTTTGGTTCTGCGTTTGAATTTCGCGATTGAGTAAAATCAAAAAATTACGGAATAGTTAATGTGACTCTATGGAAGAGTAAAATCGTCAAATTCAACTAATTTTGATTTCTGAAAAGTAGAGTTAGGGTTATAGCTAGGGTTATTGTTAGAGTTAATGTTACTATTGGTACTGTTTCTCCGTTTTGAGGGCCCAATTGAGAAAAATTAACACATTTCCCTAATTTTAATTTTCGAAATATAGATTTAAGGTGAAAAATAAAGTTACTATAAGTGTTGTTTCTCCGTTTTGATCCACTCACATAGTATAGTATACTATATCACTAAATTTGATTTACAAAAGAGTTCATATTAGGGTAAGTGTTTGTTCTCCGTTTGGATCCTCGTATTAAGTAAACTCCGCACATTTCACTAATTTTAATTTTAAAAGAATTCATGTTATTATAATTGTTAGTTTTCCGTTTAGATCCCCCAATTGAATAAAATCAACAAACTTTTTTGATATATGGAAATGTAAATGTTACAATATGTTTTAATTCTGCGTTTGAATTCCCTTATTTAGTCAAGTCAACAAATTACGGAAGAGTTAATGTGACTATATGCAAGAGTAAAATCTACAAATTCAACTAATTTTGGCTTATGAATAGTAGGGTTAGTGTTAGAGCTAGGGTTAGGGTTAGGGTTAGAGCTAGGGTTTGGGTAAGGGTAGGAGTAAATGTTACTATAAGTGTTGTTTCTCCGTTTGGATTTTGATTTACAAAAAGTAGAATTAGGGTAAAAGTTCGGGTTTAGGATAGGGTTAGAGTTATTGTTACTATAAGTGTTCGTTATCCGTTTGGATCCCCCAAATTAGAAAAATCAACGTATTTCACGAATTTTGATTTACGAAAAGTAAGGTTAGTGTTAGGGTTAAAGTTATTGTTACTCTAAGTCTTGGATCCACCTGGCTCTGATACCAAATGATACGAATCTCATCACGAATAACGAGATCCGAATAATTAGGATTCCAAGGATCGTTCTACAATCAGGTTTAGGTGGATTTATAGAAGACGCCACAAACGATGATGGATGAATCGCTTGATAAGTCGATGGATGAACGCCACAAGTCTTCTTGATAAGTTCATGAGGACGCCACAAACGATGTTGACTGAATCGGTTGATAAGTCGGAACGCCACAAGAATGCTTGATAAGTTCGGTAGGACGCCACAAACGATGGTGGATAAATCGTTTGATAAGTCATTGAACGCCACAAAGATTTTACTGATCTTTGATAAGTTCATGAAGAAGAATTCTTCAAAGAAGGTGGAGAATACTCAACACATATTAATTGAAGACTAAATCTTGAATTCATTAAAGAAAAAGGTCCTTTAAATAGGACAAGATTACATCTTGAAAATAACTAGGAAACTATAAAATTGTAAACTAACCTAATACCAAAAGGAAACTAAATCCTAGTAAAGAATAAACTAATCCTACTAATACAAGGAGCTAAATTCGAAATTAAAAAGTAACTAAATTAAAAAGTCCCATATGACAAGTAATATGGGAATAAATCTCCTCAATCTTGATGAGCAAGTAATCCTTCTTGACCCAACAACTTATCTTCAATTAATTCTTTCAAGTCTATTTTTGGGCACTTCATGATCACATCACACGGAGTATAGTATATCACTAAATTTGATTTACGAAAGAGTGGAGTTAGTATAAGTGTTTGTGTACTGTTTCTTCGTTTTGAGCACCCAATTGAGAAAAATTAACACATTTCACTAATTTTAATTTTCGAAATGTAGATTTAGGGAAAGAATTAAAGTTACTATAAGTGTTAGTTCTCTGTTTTGATCCACTAACTGAGTATAGTATACTATATCACTAAATTTGATTTACGAAAGAGTGATGTTAGTATAAGTGTTTGTTCTCCGTTTGGATCCTTGTATTATGTAAAATCAACAAATTTCACTAATTTTAATCTTCGAAAGAGTTCATGTTATTATAAGTGTTAGTTTTCCGTTTAGATCCCCCAATTGAATAAAATCAACAAACTTCTTTGATATATGGAAATGTAAATGTTACAATTTGTTTTGATTCTGCGTTTGAATTACGGAAGAGTTCATGTGACTATATGCAAGAGTAAAATCCACAAATTCAACTAATTTTGGCTTATGAATAGTAGGATTAGTGTTAGAGCTAGTGTTAGGGTAAGTGTTAGGGTTAGAGCTAGGGTTAGGCTAAGGGTAGGAGTAAATGTTACTATAAGTGTTGTTTCTCCGTTTGGATCCCGTAATTGTGTAAAATCAATACATTTCACTTATTTTGATTTACAAAAAGTGGAATTAGGGTAAGAGTTAGGGTTAGGGATAGGGTTAGACTTAATGTTACTATAAGTGTTCGTTCTCCGTTTGGATCCCCCAATTTAGAAAAATCAACGTATTTCAAGAATTTTTATTTATGAAAAGTAGGGTTAGGGTTAGAGTTATTGTTACTCTAAGTTTTGGTTCTCCATTTGGATCCCCCGGTGGAGTAAAATTATCAAATTTCTCGAATTTTGATTTATGGAAGAGTAAATGTTAGAAAATATGTTGGTTCTGCGTATGAATTCCCCGATTGAGTAAAATCAATAAATTACGACAGAGTTAATGTTACTATAAATTGGATTTACAAAAACTTGGGTTAGGATGAGGGTTAGAATTAAAGCTACTATAATTGTTGTTTCTCAATTTGGATCCCCCTGTTGAGTAAAATTATCAAATTTCACTAGTTCTGATTTATGGAAAAGTAAATCTTACAATATATTTTGGTTCTGCGTTTGAATTCCACGATTGAGTAAAAACAAAAAATTTGGAATAGTTAATGTGACTATATGGAAGAGTAAAATCCACAAATTCAACCAATTTTGATTTCTGAAAAGTAGGGTTAGGGTTAGAGTTAATGTTACTATAGGTACTGTTTCTCTGTTTTGAGCACGCAATTGAGAAAAATTAAAACATTTCACTAATTTTAATTTTCGAAATGTAGATTTAGTTTGAGAATTAACGTTACTATAAGTGTTGGTTCTCCGTTTTGATCCATTCACTGAGTATAATATACTATATCACAAAACTTGATTTACGAAAGCGTTCATGATAGTATAAGTGTTTTTTCTCCGTTTGGATCCTCGTATTAAGTAAAATCAACAAATTACATTAATTTTAATCTTCAAAACAGTTCATGTTATTATAAGTGTTAGTTTTCCGTTTAGATCCCCCAATTGAATAAAATCAACATACTGGACTTATTTTGATTTGTGGAAATGTAAATGTTATAATATGTTTTGGTTCTGCGTTTGAATTCCCTGATTGAGTCAAGTCAACAAATTACGGAAGTATTAATGTGACTATATGCAAGAGTAAAATCCACAAATTCAACTAATTTTGGCTTATGAATAGTAGGGTTAGTGTTAGAGCTAGGGTTAGGGTTAGGGTTAGAGCTAGGGTTTGGGTAAGGGTAGGAGTAAATGTTACTATAAGTGTTGTTTCTCCGTTTGGATTTTGATTTACAAAAAGTAGAATTAGGGTAAGAGTTCGGGTTTAGGATAGGGTTAGAGTTATTGTTACTATAAGTGTTCGTTCTTCGTTTGGATCCCCCAAATTAGAAAAATCAACGTATTTCACGAATTTCGATTTACGAAAAGTAAGGTTAGTGTTAGGGTTAAAGTTATTGTTACTCTAAGTCTTGGTTCTTCATTTGGATTCCCCGGTAGAGTAAAATTCTCAAATTTATCGAATTTTGATTTATGGAAGAATAAATGTTAGAACATATGTTGCTTCCGCGTATGAATTCCACGTTTGAGTAAAATCAACAAATTACGACAGAGTTAATATAAATATAAATGTTGGTTCTCCGTATGGATCCCCAAATTGAGTACGATCAACATATTTCATTAAATTTGATTAACGAAAACTTGGGTTAGGGTTAGGGTTAGAATTACAGCTACTATAATTGTTGTTTCTCAATTTGGATCCCCCTGTTGAATAAAATTATCAAATTTCACTAATTCTAATTTATGGAAAAGTAAATCTTACAATATATTTTGGTTCTGCGTTTGAATTCCTCGATTGAGTAAAAAAAAAATTTGGAATAGTTAATGTGACTATATGGAAGAGTAAAATCCACTAATTCAACGAATTTTTATTTCTGAAAAGTAGGGTTAGGGTTAGTGCTAGGGTTAGGGTTAGAGTTACTGTTACTATAAGTACTCTTTCATCGTTTTGAGCACCCAATTGAGAAAAATTAACACATTTCCCTAATTTTAATTTTCGAAATGTAGATTTATGGTGAGAATTAAAGTTACTATAAGTGTTGGTTCTCTGTTTTGATCCACTCACTGAATATAGTATATCACTAAATTTGATTTACGAAAGAGTGATGTTAGTATAAGTGTTTGTGTACTGTTTCTCCTTTTTGAGCACCCAATTGAGAAAAATTAACACATTTTACTAATTTTTTCGAAAGGTAGATTTAGGGTGAGAATTAAAGTTACTATATGTGTTGGTTCTCCGTTTTGATCCACTCACTGAGTATAGTATACTATATCACAAAATTCGATTTACGGTAGAGTGATGTTAGTATAAGTGTTTGTTCTCCGTTTGGATCTTTTATTATGTAAAATCAACAAATTTCACTAATTTTAATCTTCAAAAGAGTTAATGTTATTATAAATGTTTGTTTTCCGTTTAGATCCCCCAATTGAATAAAATCAACAAACTACTTTGATATATGGAAATGTAAATGTTACAATATGTTTTGATTCTGCGTTTGAATTACGGAAGAGTTCATGTGACTATATGCAAGAGTAAAATCCGCAAATTCAACTAATTTTGGCTTATGAATAGTAGGATTAGTGTTAGAGCTAGTGTTAGGGTAAGTGTTAGGGTTAGAGCTAGTGTTGGTAAGTGTTAGGGTTAGAGCTAGGGTTAGGGTAAGGGTAGGAGTAAATGTTACTATAAGTGTTGTTTCTCCGTTTGGATCCCGTAATTGAGTAAAATCAACACATTTCACTAATTTTGATTTACAAAAAGTAGAATTAGGGTAAGTGTTAGGGTTAGGGAGGGTTAGAGTTAATGTTACTATAAGTGTTCGTTCTCCGTTTGGATCCCCCAATTTAGAAAAATCAATGTATTTTAGGAATTTTTATTTACGAAAAGTAGGGTTAGGGTTAGAGTTATTGTTACTCTAAGTCTTGGTTCTCCATTTGGATCCCCCGGTGGAGTAAAATTATCAAATTTCTCGAATTTTGATTTATGGAAGAGTAAATGTTAGAACATATGTTGATTCTGCATTTGAATTCCCCGATTGAGTAAAATCAATAAATTACGACAGAGTTAATGTTACTATAAATGTTGGTTCTTCGTTTGGATCCCCCAATTGAGTAAGATCAGCATATTTTATTAAATTTGATTTACAAAAACTTGGGTTAGGATGAGGGTTAGAATTAAAGCTACTATAATTGTTGTTTCTCAATTTGGATCCCCCTGTTGAGTAAAATTATCAAATTTCACTAATTCTGATTTATGGAAAAGTAAATCTTACAATATGTTTTGGTTCTGCGTTTGAATTCCCTGATTGAGTCAAGTCAACAAATTACGGAAGTGTTAATGTGACTATATGCAAGAGTAAAATCAACAAATTCAACTAAATTTGGTTTATGAATAGTAGGGTTAGTGTTAGAGCTAGGGTTAGAGTTAGGGTTAGAGCTAGGGTTTAGGTTAGGGCAGGATTAAATGTTACTATAAGTGTTGTTTCTTCATTTGGATCCCGCAATTGAGTAAAATAGATATATTCCACAAATTTTGATTTACGAAAAGTAGAATTAGGGTAAGAGTTAGGGTTAGGGATATGGTTAGAGTTAATGTTACTATAAGTATTCGTTCTCCGTTTGGATCCCCCAATTTAGAAAAATCAGCGTATGTCACTAATTTTGATTTACGAAAAGTAGGGTTAGGGTTAAGGTTAGAGTTATTGTTACTTTAAGAGTTAATTATCACTTTGGATCCCCCGGTAGAGTAAAATTATCAAATTTCTCGAATTTTGATTTATGGAAGAGTAAATTTTAGAACATATGTTGGTCCTGCGAATGAATTCCCCGACTGAGTAAAATCAAAAAATTACGACAGATTTAATGTTACTAAAAATGTTGGTTCTCCGTTTGGATCCCCCAATTGAGTAAGATCAGCATATTTCATTAAATTTGATTTACGAAAACTTGGGTTAGGGAGAGGGTTAGAATTAAAGCTAATATAATTGTTGTTTCTCAATTTGGATCCCCCTATTGAGTAAAATTATCAAATTTCACTAATTCTGATTTATGGAAAAGTAAATGTTACAATATGTTTTGGTTCTGCGTTTGAATTCCCTGATTGAGTCAAGTCAACAAATTACGGAAGTGTTAATGTGACTATATGCAAGAGTAAAATCCACAAATTCAACTAAATTTGGTTTATGAATAGTAGGGTTAGTGTTAGAGCTAGGGTTAGAGTTAGGGTTAGAGCTAGGGTTTAGGTTAGGGCAGGATTATATGTTACTATAAGTGTTGTTTCTTCATTTGGATCCCGCAATTGAGTAAAATAGATACATTCCACAAATTTTGATTTACGAAAAGTAGAATTAGGGTAAGAGTTAGGGTTAGGGATATGGTTAGAGTTAATGTTACTATAAGTATTCGTTCTCCGTTTGGATCCCCCAATTTAGAAAAATCAACGTATGTCACTAATTTTGATTTACGAAAAGTAGGGTTAGGGTTAAGGTTAGAGTTATTGTTACTTTAAGAGTTAATTATCACTTTGGATCCCCCGGTAGAGTAAAATTATCAAATTTCTCGAATTTTGATTTATGGAAGAGTAAATTTTAGAACATATGTTGGTTCTGCGAATGAATTCCCCGACTGAGTAAAATCAACAAATTACGACAGATTTAATGTTACTAAAAATGTTGGTTCTCCGTTTGGATCCCCCAATTGAGTAAGATCAACATATTTCATTAAATTTGATTCACGAAAACTTGGGTTAGGGAGAGGGTTAGAATTACAGCTACTATAATTGTTGTTTCTCTATTTGGATCCCCTTATTGAGTAAAATTATCAAATTTCACTAATTCTGATTTATGGAAAAGTAAATGTTACAATACATTTTGGTTCTGCGTTTGAATTCCTCGATTGAGTCAAGTTAACAAATTACGGAAGAGTTAATGTGACTATAAGCAAGAGCAAAATCCACGAATTCAACTAATTTTTATTTCTGAAAAGTTGGGTTAGGGCTAGCTAGGGTTAGGGTTAGAGTTAATGTTACTATAGGTACTGTTTCTCTGTTTGGAACTCCCAATTGAGAAAAATTAACACATTTCTCTAATTTTAATTTTCGAAATGTAGATTTCGGGTTAGAATTAAATTTACTATAAGTGTTGGTTCTCCGTTTTGATCCACTCACTGAGTATAATATACTATATCACTGAATTCGATTTACGAAAGAGTTCATGTTAGTATAAGTGTTTGTTCTCCATTTGGATCCTCGTATTTAGTAAAATCAACAAATTACACTAATTTTAATCTTCAAAAGTGTTCATGTTATTATAAGTGTTAGTTTTCCGTTTTGATCCCCCAATTGAATAAAATCAACATAGTGCACTGATTTTGATTTATGGAAATGTAAATGTGACAATATGTTTTGGTTCTGCATTTGAATTCCCTGATTGAGTCAAGTCAACAACTTACGTAATGTGACTATATGCAAGAGTAAAATCCACAGATTAAACTAATTTTGGTTTATGAATAGTAGGGTTAATGTTAGAGCTAGGGTTAGGGTTAGGGTTAGGGTTAGGGTTAGAGCTAGGGTTAAGGTTAGGGTAGGTGTAAATGTTACTACAAGGTTGTTTCTCCGTTTGGATCCCGTAATTGAGTAAAATCCATACATTTCACTAATTTTGATTTAGGAAAGGTAGAATTAGGGTAAGAGTTAGGGTTAGGGGTAGGGTTAGAGTTAATGTTACTATAAGTGTTCGTTCTCCGTTCGGATCCCCATATTTAGAAACATCAACGTATTTCAAGAATTTTTATTTACGAAAAGTAGGGTTAGGTTTAGAGTTATTGTTACTCTAAGTCTTGGTTCTTCATTTGCATCCCCCGGTGGAGTAAAATTATCAAATTTCTCGAATTTTGATTTATGTAAGAGTAAATGTTAGAACATATGTTGGTTCTGCGTATGAATTCCCTGATTGAGTAAAATCAATAAATTACGACAGAGTTAATGTTACTATAAATGTTGGTTCTCCGTTTGGATCCCCCAATTGAGTAAGATCAGCATATTTTATTAAATTTGATTTACAAAAACTTGGGTTAGGATGAGGGTTAGAATTAATGCTACTATAATTGTTGTTTCTCAATTTAGATCCCCCTGTTGAGTAAAATTATCAAATTTCACTAATTCTGATTTATGGAAAAGTAGATCTTACAATATATTTTGATTCTGCGTTTGAATTCCTCGATTGAGTAAAAACAAAAAATTCGGAATAGTTAATGTGACTATATGGAAGAGTAAAATCCACAAATTTAACTAATTTTGATTTCTGAAAAGTAGGGTTAGGGTTAGGGTTAGAGTTAATGTTACTATAGGTGTTGTTCCTCTGTTTTGCGCAATTGAGAAAAATTAACACATTTCACTAATTTTAATTTTCGAAATGTAGATTTCGGGTGAGAATTAAGGTTACTATAAGTGTTGGTTCTCCGTTTTGATCCACTCACTGAGTATAATATACTATATCACTGAATTCGATTTACGAAAGAGTTCATGTTAGTATAAGTGTTTGTTCTCCATTTGGATCCTCGTATTTAGTAAAATCAACAAATTACACTAATTTTAATCTTCAAAAGTGTTCATGTTATTATAAGTGTTAGTTTTCCGTTTTGATCCCCCAATTGAATAAAATAAACATAGTGCACTGATTTTGATTTATGGAAATGTAAATGTAACAATATGTTTTGGTTCTGCATTTGAATTCCCTGATTGAGTCAAGTCAACAAATTACGGAATGTGACTATATGCAAGAGTAAAATCCACAGATTCAACTAATATTGGTTTATGAATAGTAGGGTTAATGTTAGAGCTAGGGTTAAGGTTAGGGTTAGAACTAGGGTTAAGGTTAGGGTAGGAGTAAATGTTACTAAAAGTGTTGTTTCTCCGTTTGGATCCCGTAATTGAGTAAAATCCATACATTTCACTAATTTTGATTTACGAAAGGTAGAATTAGGGTAAGAGTTGGGGTTAGAGATAGGGTTAGAGTTAATGTTACTATAAGTGTTCGTTCTCCGTTCGGATCCCCCTATTTAGAAACATCAACGTATTTCAAGAATTTTTATTTACGAAAAGTAGGGTTAGGTTTAGAGTTATTGTTACTCTAAGTCTTGGTTCTTCATTTGCATCCCCCGGTGGAGTAAAATTATCAAATTTCTAGAATTTTGATTTATGGAAGAGTAAATGTTAGAACATATGTTGGTTCTGCGTATGAATTCCCTGATTGAGTAAAATCAATAAATTACGACATAGTTAATGTTACTATAAATGTTGGTTCTCCGTTTGGATCCCCCAATTGAGTAAGATAAGCATATTTTATTAAATTTGATTTACAAAATGATACGAACAACGTTAAGAAAAACGAGATCCGCATTATAAGGAATTGAAAGATCGTTCTACAATCAGGTTTAGGATGGATGAACGCCACAAGTCGCCTTGATAAGTTCACGGGGACGCCACAAACGATATTGACTGAATCGTTTGATAAGTCGATGTTGAACGCCACAAGTCTTCTTGATAAGTTCGGTAGGACGCCACAAACGATGATGGATGAATCGTTTGATAAGTCGATGAATGAACGCCACAAGAATTAGACAAATTGAAAAATCCTTGATAAGTTCAAAAGAGTTCTTCAAAGAAACTTGAGAATTCCTTCTCACTAAAATAATAAGAATCAAGTTGTGTTTTCTATTACATATTATGCCTATATATAAGCTGAAAATTAAGTCCTATCAAAACTAGGAATAGGACTTCTAGAGTAATCTACTTAGAGTAGGAAATAAATCCCCCTAATCAACTAGGAAACAAAAACCACTAATAAACTAGGAAACAAATAAAGTCCTACTACTAATATAATAGTTAATTTCGAATTTAATACTAACTAAATATGCTATTCATCTTATCCACTCTCTTCTTGAGAAATTGCATTTAGTTGGACTTTTATAATGTTGACAAAATTCGATGGTTCATTTCCGATCACATCCAACTCCTTTTGTTGTGCTTGATTTATTAACTCATTGAGTTCTTCTTCCTTGAAACGTTTGGCTCTTGCTCTCGTCACTGGACCTTGTGGAACTTTACTATAAGGGTTGGTTCTCCGTTTGATCCACTCACTGAGTATAGTATACAATATCACTAAATTTGATTTACGAAAGAGTTCATGTTAGTATAAGTGTCTGTTCTCCGTTTGGATCCTCGTATTAAGTAAAATAAACAAAATTCACTAATTTTAATTTTCAAAAGAGTTCATGTTATTATAAGAGTTAGTTTTCCCTTTAGATCACCCAATTGAATAAAATCAACAAACTGCTTTGATATACGGAAATGTAAATGTTACAATATGTTTTGGTTCTGCGTTTGAATTTTCTGATTTAGTCAAGTCAACAAATTACGGAAGAGTTAATGTGACTATATGCAAGAGTAAAATTTACAAATTCAACTAATTTGGCTTATGAAAAGTAGGGTTAATGTTAGAGGTAGGGTTAGGGTAAGGGTTAGGGTTAGAGCTAGGTTTAGGGTTAGGGTAAGGGTAGTAGTAAATGTTACTATAAGTGTTGTTTCTCCGTTTGGATCCCGCAATTGAGTAAAATCAATACATTTCACTATAACACTGATTTTGATTTATGGAAATGTAAATGTTACAATATGTTTTGGTTCTGCGTTTGAATTCCCTGATTGAGTCAATTCAACAAATTAGGGAAGAGTTAATGTGACTATATGCTAGAGTAAAATCCACAAATTCAACTAATGTTGCTTTATGAATAGTAGGGTTAGTGTTAGAGCTAGGGTTAGGGTTAGGGTTAGAGCTAGGGTTAATGTTAGGGTAGGAGTAAATGTTACTATAAGTGTTGTTTCTCCATTTAGATACCACAGTTGAGTAAAATCCATAAATTTCACTAATTTTGATTTACGAAAAGTAGAATTAGGGTAAGAGTTAGGGTTAGGGATAGGGTTAAAGTTAATGTTACTATAAGTGTTCGTTCTCCGATTGGATCCCCCAATTTAGAAAAATCAACGTATTTCAAGAATTTTGATTTACGAAAAGTATGGTTAGGGTTAGGGTTATTGTTATTGTTACTCTAAGTCTTGGTTCTCCATTTCGATCCCCCGGTAGAGTAAAATTATCAAATTTTTCGAATTTTGATTTATGGAAGAGTAAATGTTAGAACATATGTTGGTTCTGCGTATGAATTCCCCGATTGAGTAATATCAACAAATTAAGACAGAGTTATTGTTACTATAAATGTTGGTTCTCCGTTTGGATCACCCAATTGAGTAAGATCAACATATTTCATTAACTTTAATTTACGAAAGCTTGGGTTAGGGTATGGGTCAGAATTACAGCTACTATAATTGTTGTTTCTCAATTTGGATCCCCCTGTTGAGTAAAATTATCAAATTTCACTAATTCTGATTTATGGAAAAGTAAATGTTACAATATATTTTGATTTATGGAAATGTAAATGTTACAATATTTTTTGATTCTGCATTTTAATTCCTTGATTGAGTCAAGTCAACAAATTACGGAAGAGTTAATGTGACTATATGCAAGAGTAAAATCCAGAGATTCAACTAATTTTGGTTTATGAATAGTAGGGTTAATGTTAGAGCTAGGGTTAGGGTTAGGGTTAGAGCTAGGGTCATTGTTAGAGTTAATGTTACTATAAGTACTGTTTCTCCGTTTTGAGCACCCAATTGAGAAAAATAAACACATTTCCATAATTTTAATTTTCGAAATATGGATTTAAGGTGAAAATTAAAGTTACTATAAGTGTTGGTTCTCCGTTTTGATCCACTCACAGAGTATAGTATACTATATCACCATTTGATTTACAGAAGAGTTCATGTTAGTATAAGTGTTTGGATCCTCGTATTAATTAAAATCAACACATTTCACTAATTTTAATTTTAAAAGAGTTCATGTTATTATAAGTGTTAGTTTTCCGTTTAGATCGCCCAACTTAATAAAATCAACAAACTGCTTTGATATATGGAAATGTAAATGTTACAATATGTTTTAATTCTGCGTTTGAATTCCCTGATTTAGTCAAGTCAACAAATTACGGAAGAGATAATGTGACTATATGCAAGAGTAAAATCCACAAATTCAACTAATTTTGGCTTATGAATAGTAGGGTTAGTGTTAGATCTAGGGTAAGGGTTAGAGCTAGGGTTTGGCTAAGGGTAGGAGTAAATATTACTATAAGTGTTGTTTCTCCGTTTGGATTTTGATTTACAAAAAGTAGAATTAGGGTAAGAGATCGGGTTATGGATAGGGCTAGTTATTGTTACTATAAGTGTTCTTTCTCCGTTTGGATCCCCCAAATTAGAAAAATCAACGTATTTCACGAATTTTGATTTACGAAAAGTAAGGTTAGTGTTAGGGTTAAGTTATTGTTACTCTAAGTCTTGGTTCTCCATTTGGATCCCCCGGTAGAGTAAAATTATCTAGTTCTGCTACTTTCACCTTTTAGGTTAAGTTTATTGTATCTAAGACTTTGACTTCTAAGATTTAGTCTGGCAATTCTTTGGTTAGAGAATTTAATTTGAACAGTTCCATCTTGGTATTCTTTTATTTCCTCTAATTCTCTATTTTCCTGTTTAACAGGTTCTACTGTGAATGCAGTTTTATATTTATCTTCGTCTGCAATCTGAATTTGCCAAAATCCAGATTTCATGTCGAATTTAGACATTATTTTAGCAGTGTATAATCTATTTAGAAGATCTCTTTTATTTGGTATTGGATATCTAATCCACCTTAATGCTTTATTTAAAGGCTTGTAGTTAATAACAAGTCTAGGGACTCCTCTTTCTAGTTCAGCTGCATTTTCAACATAAAATGCTGGGCAGCTCCAAGGACTGTAAGATTTCCTAATTAAACCTTTGAGTTATGCTACTTTCACCTTTTAGGTTAAGTTTATTGTATCTAAGACTTTGACTTCTAAGATTTAGTCTGGCAATTCTTTGGTTAGAGAATTTAATTTGGTAGGACGCAACAAACGATTATGGATGAATCGTTTGATAAATCGATGAATGAACGCCACAAGAATTAGACAAATTGAAAAATCCCTGATAAGTTCAAAAGTGTTCTTCAAAGAAACTAGAGAATTCCTTTTAACTAAAATAATAAGAATCAAGTTGTGTGTCTTCTATTACATATTATGCCAATATATAAGCTGAAAATTAAGTCCTATCAAGACTAGGAATAGGACTTCTAGAGTAATCTACTTAGACTAGGAAATAAACCCCCCTAAACAACTAGGAAACAAAAACAACTAATAAACTAGGAAACAAACAAAGTCCTACTACTAAATATAATTTCGAATTTATTACTATAGATAACTAAATATGCAATCATCTTATCAAATCCCTTCTTGAGAAATTGCATTTAGTTGCACTTGTATAATGTTGACAAAATTCGTTTCATTTCCGAACACATGCAACTCCTTTTGTTGCGCTTGATTTATTAACTCATTGAGTTCTTCTTCCTTGAAACGTTTGGCTCTTGCTCTCGTCACTGGGCCATATTGAACTTTGAATGGTTCTTCAAAGCCTTCTTGATAAGTTCGGTAGGACACCACAAACGATGATGGATGAATCGTTTGATAAGTCGATGAATGAACGCCACAAGAATTAGACAAATTGAAAAATCCTTGATAAGTTCAAAAGAGTTCTTCAAAGAAACTAGAGAATTCCTTCTCATTAAAATAATAAGAATCAAGTTGTGTGTCTTCTATTACATATTATGCCAATATATAAGCTGAAAATTAAGTCCTATCAAGACTAGGAATAGGACTTCTAGAGTAATCTACTTAGACTAGGAAATAAATCACCCTAAACAACTAGGAAACAAAATCCAGATAACAAAATATGCAATTCATCTTATCCAATCCGTTCTTGAGAAATTGCATTAAGTTGGAATTGTATAATGTTGACAAAATTCGTTTCATTTCCGAACACATCCAACTCCTTTTGTTGCGCTTGATTTATTAACTCATTGAGTTCTTCTTCCTTGAAACGCTTGGCTCTTACTCTCGTCACTGGACCATGTGGAACTTTGATTGGTTCTTCAAAGTGCGATTTTCCATTTATGTCCATGTTAAGAAAAACGAGACCCGCATTATAAGGAATTGAAAGATCGTTCTACAATCAGGTTTAGGATGGATGAACGCCACAAGTCGCCTTGATAAGTTCACGGGGACGCCACAAACGATGTTGACTGAATCGTTTGATAAGTCGATGTTGAACGCCACAAGTTTTCTTGATAATTTCGGTAGGACGCCACAAACGATGATGGATGAATCGTTTGATAAGTCGATGAATGAATGCCTCAAGAATTAGACAAATTGAAAAATCCTTGATAAGTTCAAAAGAGTTCTTCAAAGAAACTAGAGAATTCCTTCTCACTAAAATAATAAGAGTAAAGTTGTGTGTCTTCTATTACATATTATGCCAATATATAAGCTGAAAATTAAGTCCTATCAAGACTAGGAATAGGACTTCTAGAGGAGTCTACTTAGACTAGGAAATAAATCCCCCAAAACAACTAGGAAACAAAAACCAGATAACTAAATATGCAATTCATCTTATGCAATTCCTTCTTGAGAAATTGCATTTAGTTGGACTTGTATAATGTTTACAAAAGTCGTTTCATTTCCGAACACATCCAACTCCTTTTGTTGCGCTTGATTTATTAACTCATTGAGTTCTTCTTCCTTGAAACGTTTGGCTCTTGCTCTCGTCACTGGACCATGTGGAACTTTGATTTGTTCTTCAAAGTGCGATTTTCCATTTATGTCCACGTTAAGAAAAACGAGACCCGTATTATAAGGAATTGAAAGATCGTTCTACAATAAGGTTTAGGATGGATGAACGCCACAAGTCGCCTTGATAAGTTCACGGGGACGCCACAAACGATGTTGACTGAATCGTTTGATAAGTTGATGTTGAACGTCACAAGTCTTCTTGATAAGTTCGGTAGGAAGCCACAAACGATGATGGATGAATCGTTTGATAAGTCGATGAATGAACGCCACAAGAATTAGACAAATTGAAAAATCCTTGATAAGTTCAAAAGTGTTCTTCAAAGAAACTAGAGAATTCCTTTTCACTAAAATAATAAGAATCAAGTTGTGTGTCTTCTATTACATATTATGCCAATATATAAGCTGAAAATTAAGTCCTATCAAGACTAGGAATAGGACTTCCAGAGTAATCTACTTAGACTAGGAAATAAATCCCCTTAAACAACTAGGAAACAAAAACCAGTTAACTAAATATGCAATTCATCTTATCAAATTCCTTCTTGAGAAATTGCATTTAGTTGGACTTGTATAATGTTGACAAAATTCGTTTCATTTTCGAACACATCCAACTCCTTTTGTTGCGCTTGATTTATTAACTCATTAGTTCTTCTTCCTTGAAACGTTTGGCTCTTGCTCTCGTCACTGGACCATGTGGAACTTTGATTGGTTCTTCAAAGTGCGATTTCGCTGCTGTTACTCTCCTCCACCTACTTTTGTATTGGTCTGGTACCCTTGTGGTATCAGAGCCACGTTGCTCTGGAAGTTTACCATTTAGTAGGTAAACTCTTTACTCATGTATTGTATTCAATGTTAATTTATAAATCTATTCGCTTATTTTATGATATTGCTTGTTTAGAATACGAAAGTTATTGTCTCTTAATCAAAATCAATCCTGATCATCCTGATATAGGTGAATATAATTTTTGGGTTAACCAAACTACTCACTGGTATAATATTAAACGCCGTATGCTAAATATGTTGTCTGTTTAATATCTTATGAATCCTCATCAGTTTGATTCAAAGTTTTTTACTATTTCTGAGTTATATATATTTTATCGTAAGCAATATTTATTAAATAAAAAACGGTGTGAAGATTTTCCAGATGAACCCTACTGGGTCTTTCTGAAAAATCATTATTATCAACAGTATTCTCGTATTGTGTTATTAATATCTGCTTAAGTTGTATTTTTTATGTATCGTAAGTTTTCTACTATAGGTGGTGTTCCTATTTCTGAATTTTATGATTTCTGTTGGACGCACTATTTAGAAAATAGACAGCTTTGTATTGACGAACCAGATAATCCTGAGCATATATTTTTTAGAGATCATTATTATAGTTGGTGTGTTCGTGTTAGTGTTATATTAGCAGCCTAATTTCTTTATCTGTGAGTCTTACTCTGTCCTTTTAGATATAAGTTTTAGTAGCTCTTTACGTACTATTACAGTGAAACCCGGGGTTTACCCTTAAGTCGCGCAGCCTGAATAGTCCCTTTGGTGGCCTGTGTATTGGCTTGTTTGGGATTGGTATTAAGACGTTGACAGTGATCTGTATTAGTATGCATCGGTTTACTAGAACTTTGTCTAAAAGACAAAGTGAAACAAGTGGAAATAAAGAAATTGTTATTAATGAAAATTTCGAAAAATCTTTGCAAAACTGGAAATTACCAGTACAATCTTCTGTTTATAAACAGAAAGGAACTTTTGAATTTTCTTCTGACTATGTTGTTAAAATAGTAGAAGAAGCAATTCCTTTAACAGAAGGATATAATTCATTTCAATTATTATCTAAAAATCTAATTGAAGAACATAAGCAAAGATATAAATTTCTGCAAATTGGATTAATTCAAGTAGGATTAAAACCTGCTACAAGATTAGGATTAAATACATCCGCTATAATTTGCGTAAGAGATAAACGTCATAATAAATTTCATGACTCTTTGTTAGGAATAATTGAGTCTAGTCTTGATATCAAATCTGATGGGTTCAATATGATGCAAGGATTAGAAAATATAATCCTTATTTATAGGATCCAATATAAAGTAATGAATACAGTAGTTCCAAGGGTGAGGAATTTATCCTTAAATCAGAAAGGATCTACTACTCTATTCATTACCAATTTATCTAAAAGCAATTTAAAAGTACCCAAAACCATCACTTGGGATCAGGTTAAATTACCTGAACAATGGATGCTAGAAAAGGCAAGTGAACATGTTAAACAGGAAAATAGAGAATTAGAGGAAATAAAAGAATACCAAGATGGAACTGTTCAAATTAAATTCTCTAACCAAAGAATTGCCAGACTAAATCTTAGAAGTCAAAGTCTTAGATACAATAAACTTAACCTAAAAGGTGAAAGTAGCAGAACTAGATCTAGAAGATCTACTTCCTCTGCTCCAGAAACTAATTTCGAAAAAAATAACCTAATAGGTACAAAATTCACACCTGATGGGGTTAATCAACCTGAATATAATGTTAGTATACCATCCACTACTGTCCCCTCTGAAACAGAGAATAAATCTCCCACTGCTTCAGATATGGGATACTATAGTGACAGTAGTGTCCTTCCTGATGATACTAGTGTTTTACCTATTACAATTCCTGAGGAAGTAAATTTTCCTTTTGATGGAATTGCTAAAGAATTATTTTATTCTCCTAAAAATGAGATTTTTAGAAAATTGTTTTTTCTTGAAAATGACAAAACTCAAAAGAAGTTATTTACTTCCTATAAAAGGTTTTTAAAAATAAATAAGGAAGTAATTGATTTCTTTGATTTTCTAAAGAAATATTTTTATTTAACTAAAAGGAAATTTCCCGATTTCGAAAATAAAAATTTTGTTTCTACCATTGAAAACAATTTAATTATTAAAACAAAAGATGATGAAGTCATTGCCACTCCTTATAGAAAAGGAGATAAGATCGAAGCTGTGGTAGAGCAAAATAATTTTACAAATTTAACTCTCAAAACTATGGGAGATCAATTAATCAGAATTGAAAAATCAATTGATAAAAAAACTACAGAACAAGTTTCTAAAGAAGAAACTCCTATAATTGATAAAAGGGTTTTATTTAAACCTATGCCCTCTGAAAAAATTGATTTCAAAATCAAACCAAAAGATTCCTCTTCTGAGATGGTTGACGAAATTGTTAAAAGATTAAAAAATCTTGGTCTAAAAGAAAAGGACTTATCTCCTTTAGAACAAAACTCAGATGGATAATTAGGATTCCAAGGATCGTTCTACAATCAGGTTTAGATGGATTTAATGAAGACGCCACAAACGATGATGGATGAATCGCTTGATAAGTCGATGGATGAACGCCACAAGTCTTCTTGATAAGTTCATGAGGACGCCACAAACGATGTTGACTGAATCGCTTGATAAGTCGGAAAGCCACAAGAATGCTTGATAAGTTCGGTAGGACGCCACAAACGATGGTGGATGAATCGTTTGATAAGTCATTGAACGCCACAAAGATTTTACTGACCTTTGATAAGTTCATGAAGAAGAATTCTTCAAAGAAGGTGGAGAATACTCAACACAAATTAATTGAAGACTAAATCTTGAATTCATTAAAGAAAAAAGGTCCTTTAAATAGGACAAGATTACATCTTGAAAAGAACTAGGAAACTCTAAAATAGTAAACTAACCTAATATCAAAAGGAAACTAAATCCTAGCAAAGAATAAACTAATCCTACAAAAATATGGACAATAAATTCGAAATTAAACCTAACTAACCTAATAACAAAAGGAAACTAAATCCTAGTAAAGAATAAACTAATCCTACTAATACAAGGAGCTAAATTCGAAATTAAAAAGTAACTAAATTAAAAAGTCCCATATGACAAGTAATATTGGACTGAATCTCCTTCAATCTTGATGAGCAAGTAATCCTTCTTTTCCCAACAACTTATCTTCAATTAATTCTTTCAAGTCTATTTTTGGGCACTTCATGATCACATCAAATTTGATGGAAGATCTATTAATGAATGGAACATTGATGGTATGTCAGAGTATCAAATGCAAACGGTATTGCATTACATGACCATGTTTGCAACTGCCTGTAAAGCAAATGGTACTTCTGATCAAAATATTGCAAAAGCCATAACTCAAGGCTTTACTGGACAATTAAAAGGATGGTGGGATTTTTACCTTCCCGAAGAAGCAAAATTGCACATCCTACAAGCAGTTAAGACTGAAATTGTTAATGAACAACCTGTAGCAGTCACAGACTGTGTTAATACGCTATTATATACAATAGCGAAACATTTTATTGGAACAACTTCATTACAGTTGGATAAAACTCAAGAACAGTTAATGAATCTAAGATGTCAAAACTTATCTCAGTTTAAATGGTATAAAGATGTTTGACTCTAAAGTCTTTACAAGAGAAGATAGCCAGCATGACTTTTGTAAAGAAAAATTCTTATCAGGATTACCACATTTCTTTGCAGAAAAAATTCGTAATAGAATTAAACAAAAACATAATGGCATTATACCTTATGCCCAATACACTTATGGAGATTTATCCTCCGAGATAATCTCTGAAGGAATTAATTTGTGTAATGAAATAAAATTACATAGACAAATTCAAAAAGAGAAAGTTTTATGAAAAAGAATAATAGGAGACTTTTGTGAACAAATTGGTTTACCTCCTATTGGTCCAATTGGTGAAAAAAGAAAACATAAGACTAATAAAGTCCCTCGAAATTCAACAAAATCTTATAACTATTTTCCTAAAAAGGGGAGGAAAGGATTCTATAAGAAGAAAAATAAAAGCAAAGGTGAAAATCACCCTTCTAATAATTCGCAGAAAAAGATCCCTTTATGCTGGAGGTGCCAGAAACCAGGACATTATGCTAATAAGTGTAAAATGAAAAAGAAAATTAATAGTCTAGACATTGATGAAGGCCTTAAAAGGACTTTAGAAAAATTATTCCTTAATGAAGAAGGAGAAAAAGGAAATTTTAAAATTACTGCAATTACTAATAGTGACTCAGAAAATGATGATTCAGAAGCGGAATCTGAGCAATCAGAATCTGAGCAATCAGAAAATGGTTGCGAAGGAAATTGCGAGTATTACAAAACCTTATGTCAGACTAATGGATTATGTGTGTTAACAAAAGAAGATAATTTTATTTTAGATATAATTGATCAAATTACTGATCCTGTTGCTAAGAGAGAAATGCTTCAAAAATACCTGGAGCAATATAGTAATAAAAAACCAGAAAATGGATTAAAATTTAAAGAACCAGAGACTTATAGTCTTAAAGAAATTTTAAATAGAGCTAAATCTTCTACAGAAAGTGTCCTAGGAGATTCTAGCATTAGCGAATTAAAACATGAAGTAAATGTTCTTAAACAAGAACTATGTGAATTAAAATCCAGAATTTCTGTGATTGAAGTTAGAAATCTGGAAACAAATCCTTATGAGGAAAATGACAAAATTGAAAAAGAATCACTAAAAGATGAAAATACTAATGCAGCTTTAACATTTGTCAATATGATTGATAGAGTAATTACTCATAAATGGCACATTAAAATAAAGTTAATAGTTCATAGAGAATATACTCTCTCTGCAATTGCAATGGTAGACTCAGGAGCCGATTTGAATTGTATCAACGAAGGATTAATACCTTCTAGATATTTTTCAAAGACTACTGAAATTCTGAATGCTGCAGATGGCAGAAAACTTATAGTAAAATATAAGTTGCAAGATACTGCCATTTGTAACAATGGAACCTGCCTAGAAATGCCATTTATAATGGTAAAAGATTTATCGCATGATGTTATATTGGGAAATCCATTTTTGCATATGCTTTACCCAATCAAAAGCATTGATGAAAATGGAATTACTAGCACTGTAAATTCACAGGAAATAACATTTAACTTTATAACACAACCTCGTTATCACGAGATAGATTTAATCCAAAAGAAAATAGAGAGAAAAGAAAATTTTCTTAATTCCTTATCACAGGAAATTAATTATAAGAAAATAGCTGAACAACTACAGCAACCTCTAATTCAAAAAAGGATAAATGATTTACAAGAAACAATTATCAAAGAAATATGTGCTGATATTCCTAATGCCTTTTGGGAAAGGAAAAAACATATTGTAAGTTTACCATATGAACCTGATTTTAAAGAAAATCAAATACAAACTAAGGCAAGACCTATTGCTATGGGTCCACGCCATCTTGAAATCTGCAAAAAAGAAATAGATGAGTTATTACTCAAAGGTTTAATTAGAAAATCTTACAGTCCTTGGAGCTGCCCAGCATTTTATGTTGAAAATGCAGCTGAACTTGAAAGAGGAGTCCCTAGACTTGTTATTAACTACAAGCCTTTAAATAAAGCATTAAGGTGGATTAGATATCCAATACCAAATAAAAGAGATCTTCTAAATAGATTATATACTGCTAAAATAATGTCTAAATTTGACATGAAATCTGGATTTTGGCAAATTCAGATTGCAGACGAAGATAAATATAAAACTGCATTCACAGTACCATTCGGACACTACGAATGGAATGTAATGCCTTTTGGGCTAAAAAATGCTCCTTCTGAATTTCAAAATATTATGAATGATATTTTCAGTCCTTATACAAAATTTTGTATAGTCTACATTGATGATGTCCTTATTTTCTCAGAAAATATTGATCAACATTTTAAACATTTGAATGCATTTATTAATGCCGTTAAAAAAGCCGGCCTAGTAGTCTCAGCTAAAAAGATTAAATTATTTCAAACAGAAATAAGATTTCTAGGTCACAATATAAAAGAAGGGACAATATTCCCTATTGACAGGTCAATAGCTTTTGGAGAAAAATTTCCTAATGAACTTAAAGAAAAAACTCAACTACAAAGATTTTTAGGAAGTCTTAATTATATTTCAGACTTTTATAAAACTTAGCAATTGACGCAAAACCTTTATTTGAAAGGTTAAGAAAAAATCCTCCTGAATGGACTAAAGTCCATACTGAAGCTGTAATTAAAATAAAAAATAAGATTAAGGAAATTCCTTGTCTAGCTATAGCCAATCCAGATGCTTTTAAAATCGTTAAGACAGACGCATCCGAATTAGGTTATGGTGGAATCCTAAAACAAAGGATTGATAATAAAGAAGATCTTGTTAGGTTCACTTCAGGAGTATGGCAAGGGCCAAGGAAGAATTATTCCACTGTTAAAAAAGAGCTCTTATCTATTGTGTTATGTGTTCAAAAGTTTGAAAGTGATTTATTAAATCAAAATTTTTTAATTAGAGTTGATTGTAAATCAGCAAAAGACATTTTAGAAAAGGATGTTAAGAATATTGCCTCTAAACAAATTTTTGCTAGATGGCAGGGAATTTTATCTGTCTTTGATTTTGATATAGAGTTTATTAAAGGATCTAGTAATTCTTTACCAGATTTCCTAACTCGTGAATTTTTACAGGGAAATGAATCCAGCTCGGGATAAAGGAAAAGAAAAGTCTAAAGAGACTGAAAGAAAATTGGTAAAAATACCAAGACCAAGATCATTGTCTTATAAGACAACTTTGGAAAAGCCCATTGAAAAACTTAGGGCAGATGCCTTAAAGGCAGCACCAGATGAATTAAAATTACGAGATGACGCTTATGCAGTTGCACTAAAATCCAGTGTTACTAATAAATTTTTATATCCTTATATACCCTATTCGTATAATTGGATATCTCCGGTAGAGCGAAAATACGCTCAGCTTGAACCTACAGAAGCGGGTAATTTCTACCTTAAAGATTCCGCTGATCCATACCTTTATCCAAAGGATTATCAATTTTATCATGCTATTTTAGTTGTTACTAAATCAGTTGAATTTGACTCAGTCACAAGATCAAGTACTGAATGGGCTTATTCGAAAGCTTTTATTAAACAGGTTTATACAGCCGAGTCATGGAGTGGTGATTTATATCGCTACCATGAAATTCCAAGAAATAATCTATTAAAATTAGATAAATTTGATTATATCAAAGCATGGGACGGAGCCTTTTGTTATGAAAATCGACAGAAAAAACACAGTTGGTTTCTACAATTTAGGGACTTTACAATTAATAGTTTGCCACAGTGGTTTATTAAGTGGTTTTACAATTGGGGATTTCATCCTATTATATTGCCTAATAAGGTTAGACAATTTTTTGATGAATTTAAGAATTCAAATCCTTCACTCAAAACCCCTGAGCTAAGTTTTGCAGTTCTCTACCAAGTACCATGGATTGTAAAATGGGATTTAATAATCTCAAACATGCCAATTCAAAAATGGGATATTACCATTACCCATGTTCCCAGTCTGGGAAGAAGAATTTTGATAAAATGGTGGGAAAAATTTGATTTCTTTGAATACTCAATTTTTTCTAAGAAAGGGCTTATTATTCTTGAAGCTCTTCCTGTTCCTGCTCCAAAGCCTAAAAGTGATGTTTCTGAATTTATCAAGGAATTGTTAGCCTCTTCATCCAACCAATCCAAACAAGAATTGAAAAGGCAATTAAAGGAGATTTTGGGCGATTCAGATGACGAGTCAGAGGCATCTAATAAGGAAGACGACAATAAAGAAGAAGACAAGGAAGATGAGATTATGTTTTGTCATAACTCGTTTTCGTGACATGTTGCATGTGTGTGAATGTGCATATATTCTATTGGGCATTGCGTGCTTTGCATTTATTAATTGCTAGATAATATTATTTTATTTGGTTTATGACATAATTATGTGTTATATGACTTCATTTACATTTTCATGTGAGTTTTTAAACTCAAAGTGTTGATCTATAAGTTTTCGGGGCTTTGTGAACCGAATTTGAAGCCCTAACTTCAGAAAATCATAATTAATTCATACGACCTCGGAATCAGGTGATTCAAAAGGCTAACTTGCCTAATTTTTCATGATCTAGCTAATGGAAGAGGTTTTGAGTGTTTTTGGTTCAGTAAAATATGACAAACGAGCCCTGGACAGAATTGAAAAGGCTAGGCAATCTAGAAGGGTCAAAATGGTCCTTTCTCATTTCCACTCACTTATCCTCTATAAGATTATCTTCAAAAATAGTTCCAAATCAGATAGAAACAGAGCAAAAACGTTCAGGTCTTCTTGGAGGGTTTCAAAGCATCAAAATAATTGTTAAGAAATCAAGAAAAATCGGTTACGGTGTCGGCTTTGACCAAAGTTGCTCCTTGCGTCTTCTTCTTCAATTTGCACCGATTATTTTCTCTTGTAAGTGATGTTGTTAACTTCTAAGATTCATCCATGTTTATGGATAATTAAGATTAATTCATGGGGTGGTTATATACTTGTTCTAAATTGTTCTAGCTTGGTACTTTGTAGAAGTTATGGCTAGAATTGTGAGTTTTCCCATAGATGTATTATAGGTATGGGCTAATTTTATAAGGACATTATGGTTGTGTTTTAGGAATATTTAGTAGGATCTATGGTGAGAAATTGAGCTTCCTTGACATATAAAACGATGGTGAAATTGTTGGACTAGTTTTAATTGACTAGTTTTATGAAATTGTGCACATATCATAGTTATATGTACTTGGAACATTAACTTGTCATTGCTGGAAATTAGTGTTCAATTTCTTGATGTTCTTGGATGGCTTATTGCTATATAGAACAATAACTTGTACATATGAGATATTGTTATTTGGTGAAGTTTTGATTTTTGATATAATTAGGCATATGGAATTCATCCATGTACTTTACCTTGGATGAATTTGGTAATATTGTTCATCGATGCATCATATGGGAACCATGGTTTTATTTGTGCATACTCGAGGTGATGGTTTCTTTGTGGAGCCTAACCGACCCTTGATCGTTGGCCACGATTCAAGGCATACGGCATTGGAACCCTTGCTAGCAAAGGGAACCTTTGCGATCCATTTATGGATTACATGATATGTTGATACCGGTACATTCTTGGACTTCTTTGTGTGATCGTTTATTTCGACACACGGCTATATATTCGAAATGGATATGAGATGGATATGATTCAAGGCATCGAGTAAAGCTTCATCGATATCGTATCCTAATTTCATGTTATATGCTTTCCAACGTGCCCATACATATATGGCTTGTTACATAACTTGTATATGACTTGATTTTTGATATATGGAGTTATAAATGTTATTTTGGATCAATTGTTATAATTGTATAACTCTCCCACATGCATGAATCACGACATCACTTACTAAGTCTTTCGACTTACCCCGTTTACTTTGTTTTCCTTAGATCACAGTACCACCGGCGGTAGGCCTGAGTGAGGACCGGGGATCAACATCGAGTAGCTTGGGGTAGGTTGTTGTACATAGTTTGGTAAGGTAGTTGTATATCGCAGTGAGGCATTTTTGTACATGTACGGATCATTTAGATCCTTTGAGTCTCTTTTGTTGTATATTTTGTAGCTCATAGCCTCACTCTTGTATTTTGTACTTATGGCTATCTTGGTTGTAACATAGTATTAGCCACATAGTTTGTACCGTTTCAGTTGAGGAGATGACACTTATTTGCTACAGGGTTTGTTTATATGGTTGCTACAATCTTGTGGTTTATTTATATACTTGTGTTGGTGCCACAATTGGTGGTTTAATTAATTGTACATGTTATGTATTTTGTTATGCCATATTGAAGTAGTAAAATCGCCTGATTACTTTGTATAACTACTAGTTCGGCGGAATTTTAATATCCGTCCCTTTATTACTTGCTATGACATATATTTTACAAAGGAATTATATGTCACGAGATATGGTTTTGTTGATAAAATGACAATTTACTTGATATGATATGCTTGACATGCACGTCACTTTCCCATGCTCGGGACCTACCCGGGATGGGGGTGTGACAGTTGGTATCAGAGCGCGTTAGCTATAAGCCGGGATAGGTTCCTTGGCTGTAGGTATGTGTTGACCATGTTTCTATAGTAACATATAGTGTTACGTGTGGGGTACTTTGGGGTTCGTGAGTGTCGATTCTGATTCAGGATGAGTGCCGAGAGTAACCCACCTCACAAACAGGGGAAGGAACCTGCAGGAATTGAGCATAGTGCTTCTTCTGATCATGTTCCCTTGGCTAAAGAGCAGGAGATGAGTGAGATACATCAGAAGCTTGAGTATATTATGACTATGTTAGCTCCACTACAGCAGCGTACTCAGCAGGCAGTACCAGCTGCGGGTCCCCCAATTGAGGTTGTATCATCTCCTCCAGTTGTTAATACTTCTTCTGATAAGCAGGGAAAAGCTTTAGAAAAGTTTATGAAACTGAACCCACCGAGATTTGATGGCCAGCCAGATGTGGATAAGGCAGAAGAGTGGCTTGAGAGCATTACTCATATTTTTGTTGCCTTAGGCTTGGAGGATTCTTGGAGGGTTGTTTTTGCAGCATTCATGTTTACTGGGGCTGCCAGGAAATGGTGGCGGTTAGTTGAGGAAACTTGGGCTACTAAGCATCAACAACCGACATGGGATATGTTCAGACGAGAGTTTCGAGCACAATATGTTCCTTCCATTGTTCGTAAACAGCGGGAGAGAGACTTTTTGAACCTGATACAGGGGGATAGCACTGTGTCAGAGTATGAGGCAAGATTCACCGAGTTGGCCGCCTTTAACAAGCATTTGATAGAGACTGAAGATATGAAGATTGACAGGTTCATCACAGGTCTAAATGATGACTACCGTGACAGGTTGGAAGCCCTAGATTTTGATAATTACCATCAGGTCGTGGATAGGGCCTTGAGATTGGAGCAGGGCAGGAGAGATAGGAGGACTCAGTCAGGATCCGTATCAGTTTCTGCAGCATCTACAGCCTCCGCAGCATCAACACAACAACCATTTTCCCAGAGTGGGAAAAAGCCATGGAGAGGAGGCAGGTACAGGGGAAAGGGAAAGGACTTTGGTAGACAGAGTCAGTTTGCACAGCCATCTAAATCAGTTGCAGCTAGCACAATTAGTCCAAACCCACCTCAGATTGGTACAAGCACAGGTTCAGTGTGTAGACATTGTGGTAGGACCGGGCACACAGAGGATACATGTCGTCGTAAGCTTGGCCAGTGTTTTGCTTGTGGTGAGATGGGACATTTTTTGCCAGATTGTCCCAAGGCAAAGAACAAAGGTCAGGTATCAGGAGTGAAGAGGGACAATGTAGGGCGTCCCAAGGTTCACGGAAAGGTGTTTTCCCTAGGACAACAAGAAGCAAAAAATTCGACCTCGGTCATTACAGGTACACTAATCGTTTCGAACTATCATTCTAGAGTACTTATAGACCCAGGATCATCCCATTCATATGTGGCATCACATTTTGCACAACATTTGCATTCGCAACCTTCTTATCTGCCATATGTGCTAGAGGTGTCCACCCCGTTGGGTGAGATGTTTGTGCCTAGGGTGGTATATTATGCGTGCGATGTTATAGTAGAGGGTCATACTTTACCTGCGGATCTGATAGAGTTACCACTACATGAGTTCGATGTCTTGCTTGGTATGGATTGGCTTGGTGCTTATCATGCCCAGGTCGATTGTTTTAACAAGAATGTGTCATTGCATGTGCCTGGCCTAGATACTTTACAGGTCAGTGGGGACAAGGGGAAACCTACCTTGCATATTTTATCTGCGGTACGAGCTACCAAGTTGATTAATCGGGGTTGCGAGGGGTTTCTGGCATTTGTGTCTAAGACTGATAGGGGTGAGATTACACTAGAAGATGTACCTGTTGTGTGTGATTATCCTGATGTATTCCCTGAGGATTTCGCATTCCCTCCTGAGAGGGAGATAGAGTTCTGTATTGATGTTACACCAGATACTGCACCAATTTCTATACCACCGTACAGGATAGCACCAGCTATTATGCAGGAATTGAAAGTACAGTTACAAGAGCTGTTGGAAAAGGGGTTTATCAGACCGAGTGTATCACCGTGGGGTGCACCAGTATTGTTTGTAAAGAAGAAGGATGGGTCATGGCGTATGTGTATAGATTACAGACAGCTGAACCGAGTGACAGTGAAGAACAAGTACCCGTTACCATTAATTGAAGACTTATTTGATCAGCTTCAGGGGGCTAAAGTGTTCTCAAAGTTGGATCTTCGAAGTGGGTATCACCAGTTGAGGGTTCGAGACTCAGACATCCAGAAGACAGCTTTCAGGACTAGATATGGGCACTACGAGTTCATGGTTATGCCATTTGGGCTAACCAATGCTCCAGCTGTTTTTATGGATTTGATGAACCGGGTTTTCAAACCCTACCTTGATAGTTTTGTTGTGGTGTTCATTGATGATATTTTGGTGTATTCCAAGACTAGGGCTGATCACGAGCAGCATTTGAGGGTTGTATTATCCACCTTGCGAGACAGGAAGTTGTATGCCAAGTTTAACAAATGCGCTTTCTGGTTGGAGCACATTTCTTTTCTTGGCCATGTGATATTTAGTGCAGGAGTGACTATTGATCCTTCTAAGATTGAGGCGATAGTGGATTGGAAACAACCGAGCAGTATTAGAGAGGCAAGAAGTTTTCTGGGCCTGGCAGGTTATTATCGGCGATTTGTACCAGGCTTCTCTAGAATTGCTGCTCCGTTATCTAGTTTGACCCGAAAAGGTGTTCCTTTTGTTTGGAGTGATCGTTGCGAGCATAGTTTCCAGACTCTGAAGGAGAAATTAGTCACAGCTCCAGTTTTGTCTTTACCCGAGGGATCAGAAAACTTTGTTATATATAGTGATGCCTCAAAAGAGGGTTTGGGTTGTGTATTAATGCAGAACGGCAGAGTGATAGCATATGCCTCTAGAAAACTTAACCTACATGAACATAACTACCCTACACATGACTTAGAATTGGCTGCGGTTGTTTTTGCTTTACACAAGTGGAAACATTATTTGTACGGGGCCAAGTTCGAGATTTACACGGACCACAAAAGTTTGAAATATTTGTTTTCTCAAAAAGAGCTCAACATGCGACAACGTCGATGGATGGAGTTCTTGAAGGATTATGACTGCACGATATTGTATCATCCCGGGAAGGCGAACGTGGTAGCTGATGCCTTGAGTAGGAAGGCAACCAATTCTAGCATCATGGCACGAGAATGGAGACTTGTTGAGAGTGCAGCCAGATGGGATTTCACTACTATCAGACATGGCTTTATATGTGCAAGTATCCAGATTCAGCCCAAGGTGTTACAGGATATTAGAGATGGACAGGCACAAGATATGAAATTTCAAGAAATTATTAAGACCTTAGGGAATAGCCAGGATTCTGATTTCCGAGTACATGAGGATGGTATTCTTCGGTTTCGTGGTAGACTATGTGTTCCTTTTGTTGATGAGTTGAGACAGAAACTATTGGAGGAGGCACACCGATCTCGGTACACCATTCACCCAGGTAGTACCAAGATGTATCGGGACTTGAGACAGCATTATTGGTGGCAGGGATTGAAGAAGGATGTGGCAGAGTTTGTTGCCCACTGTTTAACTTGTCAGCGGGTGAAGGCAGAGCATCGAAAACCTCCGGGATTGCTTCAGCCATTGAGTATTCCAGAGTGGAAGTGGGACAACATCACGATGGATTTTGTTATAGGTTTACCACGTACGAGTCGGGGACATGATGCAGTATGGGTTATAGTGGATCGACTGACCAAGTCGGCCCATTTTCTTGCCTACAGTATGACTTATACACCGACTCAATACGCTACCTTGTATGTGAATGAGGTTGTGAGATTACATGGGATTCCAATTAGCATTGTATCAGATAGGGATCCGAGGTTCACTTCACATTTTTGGCGCGCTGTTCAGGATGCTATGGGGACGCGACTGGATTTCAGCACATCTTTTCATCCCCAGACCGATGGGCAGTCCGAGCGCACCATACAAATTTTAGAGGATATGTTGAGGGCTTGTGTCCAAGACTTCCGAGGGAGTTGGGACAAACATTTAGCACTTGCAGAGTTTGCCTATAACAATAGTTTCCAGTCTAGTATCGGTATGGCTCCATTTGAGGCTTTGTATGGGAGACCTTGTAGATCACCATTATGTTGGATGGACGTCGGAGAGGCCAAGGTATATGGAACTGATTTGGTTCAGCAGTCGGTTGAGATGGTGAGATTGATTAGACAGAGGCTTCTTACAGCACAGAGTCGTCATAAGAGTTATGCTGATCACCGTCGTCGAGAACTTGAATTCCAGGTAGGAAATTTTGTATTTCTGAAGATATCGCCAAACCGTGGGATCAAGAGGTTTGGGAAGAAAGGTAAGTTGACTCCGAGATTCATAGGCCCTTTTGAGATACTTGAGAGAGTCGGCTCGTTGGCTTACCGGTTGGCTCTACCACCATCAATCACCGGAGTACATGATGTTTTCCATGTTTCTATGTTGCGGAAGTATATATCTGATCCGTCACATGTCTTGAACTATGAGCTACTTGAGGTTCAGCCCGATGTATCATATGTTGAGCATCCAGTTCGAATTCTTGACACGGAAGAACGAGTACTACGGTCTAAGGTCATTCCTCTCGTGAAGGTTCTTTGGAGAGATCATGGAATAGAGGAAGCTACATGGGAAACGGAAGCCGACATGAGATTGAATTACCCCCATTTGTTCGACGATCATGGTATGAATTTAGAGGACTAAATTCCTATAAGGAGGGTAGGATGTCATAACTCGTTTTCGTGACATGTTGCATGTGTGTGAATGTGCATATATTCTATTGGGCATTGCGTGCTTTGCATTTATTAATTGCTAGATAATATTATTTTATTTGGTTTATGACATAATTATGTGTTATATGACTTCATTTACATTTTCATGTGAGTTTTTAAACTCAAAGTGTTGATCTATAAGTTTTCGGGGCTTTGTGAACCGAATTTGAAGCCCTAACTTCAGAAAATCATAATTAATTCATACGACCTCGGAATCAGGTGATTCAAAAGGCTAACTTGCCTAATTTTTCATGATCTAGCTAATGGAAGAGGTTTTGAGTGTTTTTGGTTCAGTAAAATATGACAAACGAGCCCTGGACAGAATTGAAAAGGCTAGGCAATCTAGAAGGGTCAAAATGGTCCTTTCTCATTTCCACTCACTTATCCTCTATAAGATTATCTTCAAAAATAGTTCCAAATCAGATAGAAACAGAGCAAAAACGTTCAGGTCTTCTTGGAGGGTTTCAAAGCATCAAAATAATTGTTAAGAAATCAAGAAAAATCGGTTACGGTGTCGGCTTTGACCAAAGTTGCTCCTTGCGTCTTCTTCTTCAATTTGCACCGATTATTTTCTCTTGTAAGTGATGTTGTTAACTTCTAAGATTCATCCATGTTTATGGATAATTAAGATTAATTCATGGGGTGGTTATATACTTGTTCTAAATTGTTCTAGCTTGGTACTTTGTAGAAGTTATGGCTAGAATTGTGAGTTTTCCCATAGATGTATTATAGGTATGGGCTAATTTTATAAGGACATTATGGTTGTGTTTTAGGAATATTTAGTAGGATCTATGGTGAGAAATTGAGCTTCCTTGACATATAAAACGATGGTGAAATTGTTGGACTAGTTTTAATTGACTAGTTTTATGAAATTGTGCACATATCATAGTTATATGTACTTGGAACATTAACTTGTCATTGCTGGAAATTAGTGTTCAATTTCTTGATGTTCTTGGATGGCTTATTGCTATATAGAACAATAACTTGTACATATGAGATATTGTTATTTGGTGAAGTTTTGATTTTTGATATAATTAGGCATATGGAATTCATCCATGTACTTTACCTTGGATGAATTTGGTAATATTGTTCATCGATGCATCATATGGGAACCATGGTTTTATTTGTGCATACTCGAGGTGATGGTTTCTTTGTGGAGCCTAACCGACCCTTGATCGTTGGCCACGATTCAAGGCATACGGCATTGGAACCCTTGCTAGCAAAGGGAACCTTTGCGATCCATTTATGGATTACATGATATGTTGATACCGGTACATTCTTGGACTTCTTTGTGTGATCGTTTATTTCGACACACGGCTATATATTCGAAATGGATATGAGATGGATATGATTCAAGGCATCGAGTAAAGCTTCATCGATATCGTATCCTAATTTCATGTTATATGCTTTCCAACGTGCCCATACATATATGGCTTGTTACATAACTTGTATATGACTTGATTTTTGATATATGGAGTTATAAATGTTATTTTGGATCAATTGTTATAATTGTATAACTCTCCCACATGCATGAATCACGACATCACTTACTAAGTCTTTCGACTTACCCCGTTTACTTTGTTTTCCTTAGATCACAGTACCACCGGCGGTAGGCCTGAGTGAGGACCGGGGATCAACATCGAGTAGCTTGGGGTAGGTTGTTGTACATAGTTTGGTAAGGTAGTTGTATATCGCAGTGAGGCATTTTTGTACATGTACGGATCATTTAGATCCTTTGAGTCTCTTTTGTTGTATATTTTGTAGCTCATAGCCTCACTCTTGTATTTTGTACTTATGGCTATCTTGGTTGTAACATAGTATTAGCCACATAGTTTGTACCGTTTCAGTTGAGGAGATGACACTTATTTGCTACAGGGTTTGTTTATATGGTTGCTACAATCTTGTGGTTTATTTATATACTTGTGTTGGTGCCACAATTGGTGGTTTAATTAATTGTACATGTTATGTATTTTGTTATGCCATATTGAAGTAGTAAAATCGCCTGATTACTTTGTATAACTACTAGTTCGGCGGAATTTTAATATCCGTCCCTTTATTACTTGCTATGACATATATTTTACAAAGGAATTATATGTCACGAGATATGGTTTTGTTGATAAAATGACAATTTACTTGATATGATATGCTTGACATGCACGTCACTTTCCCATGCTCGGGACCTACCCGGGATGGGGGTGTGACATGTTTGATTCTCAGGACCCATACGCTTAATAATGCGTCTACTATTCAATCACTTTCACTGTTCATCAACAGTTTGTCGGCCACCATCACTGTTCATTAAATAAAATGAAGAAATTTTGGCGTCCAAATGTTTTGAAGTCCGAAGTTTGGCGTCCGCATTTGCCTATATAAAGGAAGTTCATTCAGAAGAGAAGACACGCTTGAAATCAACCACTACTCTACTCTTGCAGATCTTCCCTTCAATAGATAAAATCTTTCTTAATTTTGAAAAATAAAACTTTGTAAAATAGTTTGTGTATTTTAGTACCTCTCACCGCTGCTGTTACTCTCCTCCACCTACTGATCCGAATAATTAGGATTCCAAGGACAGTTCTACAATCAGGTTTAGATGGATTTAATGAAGACGCCACTAACGATGATGGATGAATCGTTTGATAAGTCGATGGATGAACGCCACAACTCTTCTTGATAAGTTCATGAGGACGCCACAAACGATGTTGACTGAATCGTTTGATAAGTCGGAACGCCACAAGAATGCTTGATAAGTTCGGTAGGACGCCACAAACGATGGTGGATGAATCGTTTGATAAGTCATTGAACGCCACAAAGATTTTACTGATCTTTGATAAGTTCATGAAGAAGGATTCTTCAAAGAAGGTGGAGAATACTCAACACATATTAATTGAAGACTAAATCTTGAATTCATTAAAGAAAAAAGGTCCTTTAAATAGGACAAGAATACATCTTGAAAACAACTAGGAAACTATAAAATAGTAAACTAACCTAATACCAAAAGGAAACTAAATCCTAGTAAAGAATAAACTAATCCTACTAATACAAGGAGCTAAATTCGAAATTAAAAAGTAAGTAAATTAAAAAGTCCCATATGACAAGTAATATTGGACTAAATCTCCTTCAATCTTGATGAGCAAGTAATCCTTCTTGACCCAACAACTTATCTTCAATTAATTCTTTCAAGTCTATTTTTGGGCACTTCATGATCACATCATTCTCCTCCTCTTAAAAGAGATTTGTCCTCAAATCTTCCCCAACCTTCTAGATCTAACATGTAAACATTGAAATACCATTTTTTTTCGATTTTTTTTCACTTTTTTTTTCTTATTTTATTTTTAACAACTTCTTCTTCTCTCAATTTAATTTCGTTTTTTTTTTCAACTTTTTTTTTTCAACTTTTTTTTTTTCGTTTTTTTTTTACAAGAAATTAAAGATAGACAAACCTGAGACTAGAACAAAGCTCTGATACCAAATGATATGAACAACGTTAAGAAAACGAGATCCGCATTATAAGGAATTGAAAGACCGTTCTACAATCAGGTTTAGGTGGATTTATAGAAGACGCCACAAACGATGATGGATGAATCGCTTGATAAGTCAATGGATGAACGCCACAAGTCTTCCTGATAAGTTCATGAGGACGCCACAAACGATGTTGACTGAATCGCTTGATAAGTCGGAACGCCACAAGAATGCTTGATATGTTTGGTAGGACGCCACAAACGATGGTGGATAAATCATTTGATAAGTCATTGAACGCCACAAAGATTTTACTGACCTTTGATAAGTTCATGAAGAAGAATTCTTCAAAGAAGGTGGAGAATACTCAACACAAATTAATTGAAGACTAAATCTTGAATTCATTAAAGAAAAAGGTCCTTTAAATTGGACAAGATTACATCTTGAAAATAACTAGGAAACTATAAAATAGTAAACTAACCTAATACCAAAAGGAAACTAAATCCTAGTAAAGAATAAACTAATCCTACTAATACAAGGAGCTAAATTCGAAATTAAAAAGTAACTAAATTAAAAAGTCTCATATGACAAGTAATATTGGACTAAATCTCCTTCAATCTTGATGAGCAAGTAATCCTTCTTGACCCAAAAACTTATCTTCAATTAATTCTTTCAAGTCTATTTTTGGGCACTTCATGATCACATCAATTTCCGAACACATCCAATTTCTTTTATTGCGCTTGATTTATTAACTCATTGAGTTCTTCTTCCTTGAAACGTTTGGCTCTTGCTCTCGTCACTGGACCTCGTGGAACTTTGATTGATTCTTTAAAATTCGATTTTCCATTTATGTCCTCATTATTCTGCGAATTTTCCAGTTATGTCCTCATCATTCTGCGAATTTCCATTTATGTCCTCATCATTTTCTTGGGATGAAATTCAGTCTTCATTATTTGTCTCAACGCAATGTCTATTGTGGTTTGCATCACGGGCATTTTAGCGCTTTTTGTTTAAGTTTTTTCTAGATGGTCAGACGATTGTCAAATTCAGTCATTAAACTATTAAAATTTCGCATCCCCGAGGATTGGTATATCGAGTTTCATGTTCTTCTGATTTTGCATTATATAAAACCTCTTTGGTGTGTGTAAGGAGTATGATAATCAAATTTAGGTTGTTCTGTGTCAATTGGATTTTCAATGAGGTTGTGTTCACTATAACAGATTTTAAACATTTATCAATGAGATTCATGTTCTTTATGCTTCTCAATAAAATTTCTAATTCGATGGTGCTCTTGTTAAAAATGACATTTAAAATTTTTTGCCTTCATCCTTTATGATTGACTCATATAATACCAAACTTGGAACTTGCCCTATCAACACGCTTACGAATGTTATGGTTGATATTCATACAGTTCTGAGTTCGTATTTAAATTATCATCTTGGTTTGTCATACCTAAATAACTGTTTCTTTGCCCAAATCCTGTTGGATTGTTGTTTAGCTCTCTAATTCAGAAAGTTTGTTATTCACGGTATAGATAACACATTTTAGGTTGTTGGACCTAAATTTTCCCAAAGTGCTTTTTCGACCACCAAGTCCAAAACAATATTTTATTCACAAGATTTAAATTGCATGCTTCCAGTTTCACGTTTATCCAATTCGGAGAAAATTTGGCCCATTTTTTTGTCATTGGGTAGATCACGAGCATTGTGGATTTTTTTTTATGAAACTTTCTTATGATCGTCTTTTGACTGTCCAATTAGTCTAATTAATAAATTACTTCAAGTGACAGGTAATTTTTTAGCCGAGTTTCCATGTTCATTTTATTTCACTTCAAAACTATCCATTTTGGGTGTTTTGTGTAAGATAATCACATTTTGGTTACTTTGTGTCAATTTTATTCTTCATGGAGGTCGATTCTTCACTACCAAATTTTAAGCGCTATTCACATGAAAGGTGGTGATATTTGGTCGAGTTTCATTTTCATGATGCCACCCGAAGGAAATATTTATCTAATGATTTCGAAACAATGGATTTCTAGAATTATTTTCATCTTCATGCTCTATACGTAACCCATTGATCCCAAACTCGAAATATGCTTTTTCAGCATGATAGAGCGAATGTTTGGGTGGCGATTCTTGTTGTTCTTAGTCCATGTAGAAATATCATTTGTGGGGAAAATTCTGTTACTATGTTTATCATATGGCGTTTTAACTCTCGCATTTTAATAATCGGTACCTGTATGTTAGAAATGTCAAAAGCCAGGACATTATGCTAATTAATGCAAAATGAAAAAGAAAATTAATAGCTTGGATATAGACGAAGGCCTTAAAAGGACTCTTGAAAGACTTTTCTTAAATGAAGAAGGTGAAAAGAAAATTTTTAAAATTACCGCTATTATTCATAGCGAAGAATCTGAAAATTCAGAAGATTCTGGTTGTGAAGGAAATTGTGATTATTATAAAGCCTTATGTCAGGCAAATGGGTTATGCACCTTAACAAAAGAGGATAATTTTATTCTCGATATAATTGATCAAATTACTGATCCACTAGCCAAAAGGGAAATGCTCCAAAAGTACTTAGAGCAATATAGTCAGAAAAAATCTGATAAAGGAATTAAATTTAAAGAACCAGAGGCTAATAGTCTTAAAGAAATTTTAAATAGAGCTAAAACTACTAAAGAGGAACCTGAAGACTCATGAACTAGTGAATTGATGCATGAAGTTAAAATTCTTAAAAAGGAATTATGTGATTTAAAAACTAGAGTTTCTTTAATTGAGCTAAGAAATTTAGAAACTGATCTAAGTCCTAGTCAGGATGAAGAAATTGAAAAGGATGAGAATATAAATGCTTCCTTGACATTCATAAATATGATTGACAGAGTTATTACTCATAAATGGCACATTAAAGTAAAAATAATTGTGCAAAGAGAATACACTCTCTCTGCGATTGCCATGGTCGACTCGGGAGCTGATCTCAATTGCATTAACGAGGGATTAATTCCATCCCGATATTTTTCTAAAACTACAGAAATTCTAAATGCTGCAGATGGCCGTAAACTTATAGTAAAATATAAGTTACAAAATACTGCCATCTGTAATAATGGAATTTGTTTAGAAATGCCATTTATAATGGTAAGAGATTTATCCCATGATGTTATTCTGGGAAATCCTTTTCTTCACATGCTCTACCCTATAAAAAGTATTAATGAAAAGGGGATTACCAGTACTGTTAATTCGCAGGAAATAACATTTAATTTTATTACTCAACCTCGTTATCACGAAATTGATCTAATTCAACAAAAAATAGAAAGAAAAATTTTCTTAATTCCTTAACTGAGGAAATAAATTACAAAAAACTAGCTGAAAAGATACAGCAGCCTCATATTCAAAAGAAAATACATGATTTACAAGAAAATATAATTAAGATAATCTGCGCTGAAATCCCTAATGCTTTCTGGGAGAGAAAGAAACACATAGTTAATCTCCCTTACGAACCAGATTTTAAAGAGAATCAAATTCAGACTAAGGCTAGGCCTATTGCTATGGGTCCTCGCCACCTTGAAATCTGCAAAAAGGAAATAGATGAGTTATTACTCAAAGGACTAATTAGAAAATCTTACAGCCCATGGAGTTGTCCAGCGTTTTATGTTGAAAATGCGGCTGAATTAGAAAGAGGTGTTTCAAGACTTGTTATCAATTACAAGCCATTAAATAAAGCATTAAGATGGATCAGGTATCCCATTCCTAATAAAAGAGATCTACTTAATAGATTCTATACGGCTAAGGTCATGTCTAAATTTGATATGAAATCTGGATTTTGGCAAATTCAGATTGCAGAGGAAGACAGGTATAAAACTGCATTCACAATACCATTCGGACATTACGAATGGAATGTGATGCCTTTTGGGCTAAAAAATGCCCCCTCATAATTTCAAAATATAATGAATGACATATTTAGTCCTTACACTAAATTCTGCATAGTTTACATTGACGATGTCTTAATTTTTTCAGACAGTATTGATCAGCATTTCAAACATTTACATGCATTTATTAATGCTACTAAAAGAGCAGGTTTAGCTGTGTCTTCAAAGAAAATAAGATTATTTCAAATTGAAATAAGATTTCTTGGACATAACATTAAAGAAGGAACTATCTTCCCAATAGATAGGTCCATCTCCTTTGCGGAAAAATTCCCGAACGAAATTAAAGAAAAAACACAATTACAAAGATTTCTTGGAAGTCTTAATTACATCTCAGACTTTTACAGAAATTTAGCCATAGATGCAAAACCTTTATTTGAAAGGTTAAGAAAAAATCCCCCTGAATGGACAAATATTCATACCGAAGCGGTTATCAAAATAAAAAATAAAGTAAAGGAAATTCCTTGTCTTGCAATTGCTAACCCAGATGCTTTTAAAATTTTCGAAACTGATGCATCTGAATTAGGATACGGAGGAATCCTTAAACAAAGGATTGATGACAAAATTTCCCTTGTTAGATTTACTTCGGGAATTTGGCAAGGGCCTAGAAAAAATTATTCTACTATAAAAAAGGAAATTTTATCTATTGTTTTATGTGTTCAAAAATTTGAAAGCGACCTATTAAATCAAAAATTCCTTAGGGTTGATTGTAAATCTGCAAAAGATATTTTAGAAAAAGATGTTAAAAATATAGCATCTAAACAAATTTTTGCTAGATGGCAGGGAATTTTATCTGTCTTTGATTTTGATATTGAATTTATTAAAGGATCAAATAATTCTTTACCTGATTTTTTAACCCGTGAATTTTTACAGGGAAATGGACAACAAGAAGCCTAGAACAGCGGACAAGGGGAAGTCTAAGGAGACACCCCTCAAAAAGGTTGCGCCTTATAAGACGATGGTGGGAAAGACTCTTGAACAATTAAAAGATGAAGCCTTAAAGGCTACCCCGAAAGAACTTAAATTAAGAGACGATGCGTATGCAATTGCAATGGAGACTAATTTGTCTACAGAATTTGTTTATCCATATATTCCCTATTCTACCATATGGATAACTCCCTTGGAGCTTAAATATGCTCACCTAAATGCTAATGAAGCAGCTTCTTTCTACTTGAAAGATTCTGCTGATCCTTTCCTCTGGCCTAAAGATTATATTTTTTACTGTGCAATCTTAGAAATTACTAAGTCTGTTGAATTTGACTCCATTACCAGATCAGGAGCTGAATGGGCTTATTCTAAAGCCTTTATCAAGAAAGTCTATACTCCCGAGACATGGAATGGAGATCTCTACAGAAACCATGAAATTCCACGTGGTTGCAGAAAAGAATTGGACAAATTTTGGTTCAATTATTTTGATTACATAAAAGCATGGGAAGGTGCTTTTTGTTATAACAATAGGCAGAGAAAACACAGTTGGTTTTTCCAATTTAGAGACTTTAGTACCACTAATCTCCCTCAGTGGTTTGTTAAATGGTTTTATAACTGGTTTTATAACTGGTTTTATAACGAGCATTGTGGATTTTTTTTTATGAAACTTTCTTAAGATCGTCTTTTGACTGTCCAATTAGTCTAATTAATAAATTACTTCAAGTGACAGGTAATTTTTTAGCCGAGTTTCCATGTTCATTTTATTTCACTTCAAAACTATCCATTTTGGGTGTTTTGTGTAAGATAATCACATTTTGGTTACTTTGTGTCAATTTTATTCTTCATGGAGGTCGATTCTTCACTACCAAATTTTAAGCGCTATTCACATGAAAGGTGGTGATATTTGGTCGAGTTTCATTTTCATGATGCCACCCGAAGGAAATATTTATCTAATGATTTCGAAACAATGGATTTCTAGAATTATTTTCATCTTCATGCTCTATACATAACCCATTGATCCCAAACTCGAAATATGCTTTTTCAGCATGATAGAGCGAATGTTTGGGTGGCGATTCTTGTTGTTCTTAGTCCATGAAGAAATATCATTTGTGGGGAAAATTCTGTTACTATGTTTATCATATGGCGTTTGAACTCTCGCATTTTAATAATCGGTACCTGTATGTTAGAAATGTCAAAAGCCAGGACATTATGCTAATAATGAACGCCACAAGTCGCCTTGATAAGTTCACGGGGACGCCACAAACGATATTGACTGAATCGTTTGATAAGTCGATGTTGAACGCCACAAGTCTTCTTGATAAGTTCGGTAGGACGCCACAAACGATGATGGATGAATCGTTTGATAAGTCGATGAATGAACGCCACAAGAATTAGACAAATTGAAAAATCCTTGATAAGTTCAAAAGAGTTCTTCAAAGAAACTAGAGAATTCCTTCTCACTAAAATAATAAGAATCAAGTTGTGTTTCTTCTATTACATATTATGCCTATATATAAGCTGAAAATTAAGTCCTATCAAGACTAGGAATAGGACTTCTAGAGTAATCTACTTAGAGTAGGAAATAAATCCCCCTAATCAACTAGGAAACAAAAACCACTAATAAACTAGGAAACAAATAAAGTCCTACTACTAAATATAATAGATAATTTCGAATTTATTACTAACTACATATGCTATTCATCTTATCCACTCCTTTCTTGAGAAATTGCATTTAGTTGGACTTGTATAATATTGACAAAATTCGGTTGTTCATTTCCGAACACATCCAACTCCTTTTGTTGCGCTTGATTTATTAACTCATTGAGTTCTTCTTCCTTGAAACGTTTGGCTCTTGCCCTCGTCACTGGACCTTGTGGAACTTTGATTGATTCTTTAAAATGTGACTTTCCTTTTATGTCCTCATTATTCTGCGAATTTCCATTTATGTCCTCATCATTTAGTGAAGAAGATCAAGGGTCATCTAGTCTCCATAGGAGAAATCGTGGTTTGGGTAGAGAAGTTAGGAATAGAGGAGGATCGAGAGGCTACTATGGCACGATTTTTAGCTGGCTTGAATCAAGAAATTGCCAATCGAGTAGAATTGTAGCATTATGTGGAGTTAGAGGACATGCTGCATATGGCTATTAAAATTGAGAGCCAACTTAAGAGAAGGGGAGCTAATTCGTGGAAACAGAATACATTCAAGAAAGAGGAGAAGCAAGTCTCAACCAAGACTAGATTTGAGTCAAAACAAGGGCAACCAACTCGTAGCAATCAAGGTAAAACTGATTACTCTACTACTCGAAATCGTGATATTAAGTGTTTTAAATGTCAAGGTAGGGGGCACATAGCAAACCAATGCCCAAATAGAAGAGTTATGGTGATACGAGATAATGGAGAAGTTGAAACCGATAGTGAGGAGGACACTGAATCTATGCCACCGTTGGAGGATGCTAATGAGGAAGAATACGCTGTCCATGTGGAGTTGTTGGTTGCAAGAAGAGCCTTAAGTGTGCAAATCAAAGAGAGTGACGAAGTACAGAGGGAAAACATTTTTCATACTAGATGCCATGTCCAAAACAAAGTATGTAGTATGATTATTGATGGAGGGAGTTGTACTAATGTTGCTAGCACAACTATGGTTGAAATGTTAGGATTGCCGACTACCAAATTCTACAACCCTACAAACTGCAATGGCTTAATAACACTGGTGAAATAAGGGTAGAAAAACAAGTCCTTGTTCCTTTTCGCATAGGAAAATATGAAGATGAAGTTTTGTGTGATGTTGTACCTATGCAAGCTGGACATTTGTTACTAGGACGTCCATGGCAGTTTGATCGACGTGTTAAGCATGATGGTTTCACTAACAAGTACTCATTTGTACATGACCAGCGTACCATCACTCTAGTACCTTTGACTCCAAGACATGTTTATAAAGATCAAGTGAGGTTACAAAAAGAGAGTGAGCAAGAAAAAAAGAGTGTTGTAGGAAAAGAAATAGAGAGACAAGAAAAACAAAGAGTGAACGAGGAAAAAGAGTAAAACAAATGGAGAAGTTTCAATAAATGAACAAAAGAATGAGAGGACAAAAAGCAACATCTATGCGAGAGTGGGTCACATTAAAAAAGTGATGTTCTAAAGTCAACCAATGATTGTTCTTGTGTACAAAGAGGCATTGAATACTAACGACTCTTAACTCTTTTTTGCCTAGTTCAGTTGCATCTCTTTTGCAGGAATTTGAGGATGTCTTTCCCGAGAAAATTCCACCTGGTTTACCACCTATTCGAGGGATTGAACATCAAATTGACTTTGTACCCGGTGCTTCCATTCCAAACCGACCAGCCTATCGTAGCAACCCTGAAGAAACTATAGAGCTACAAAGGCAAGTTAGTGAATTGATGGAAAAGGGTTCCGTAAGAGAAAGCATGAGTCCATGCGCTGTTCCAGTAATTTTTTTTCCTAAAAAGGATGGGACATGGAGAATGTGTGTTGATTGTCGAGCCGTCAACAATATAACAATCAGGTATCGCCATCCTATTCCTCGCCTTGATGATATGCTTGATGAATTGCATGGTGCTTGTGTATTTTCTAAAATTGATTTGAAAAGTGGCTACCATCAAATAAGAATGAAAGAAGGTGATGAATGGAAAGTAGCTTTTAAAACAAAGTTTGGTTTATATGAGTGGTTGGTTATGCCATTTGGTCTAACTAATGCACCAAGTACTTTCATGCGATTAATGAACCATGTTTTGCGTGCTTTCATAGGAAAATTTGTAGTTGTCTATTTTGATGATATTCTTATTTATAGCAAAAATCAAGATGATCATGTTAAACATTTACATTATGTTCTTGAAGTATTACGAAAGGAGAAATTATTCGCTAACATGAAGAAGTGCACTTTTTGCACCGATAAGCTTGTGTTTCTTGGTTTTGTTGTGAGTGCACATGGTATACAGGTTGATGAGGATAAAATTCGAGGAATTCAAGAATGGCCGAGTCCCACAAGTGTAGGACAAGTTAGGAGCTTCCATGGACTTGCTAGCTTCTATAGGAGATTTGTGAAGAACTTTAGCAGCATTGCAGCACCACTTACTGAGGCTATAAAGAAGAATGTTGGGTTTAAGTGGGAAGATGAGCAAAAAAGGGGTTTAAGTGGGAAGATGAGCAAGAAAGGGCTTTCCAATTGCTCAAAGAGAAATTAACTAATGCTCCTTTATTAGCTCTGCCTAACTTTACATTAACATTTGAAATTGAATGTGATGCATCAGGATTAGGTGTTGGAGCAGTCCTCATGCAAGGAGGAAAACCAATTGCTTTTTTTAGCGAGAAACTAAGCGGGGCAGCTCTAAACTACCCTACTTACGGCAAAGAGTTGTACGCATTGGTGCGAGCTTTGCAAACATGGCAACACTATCTTTGGCCTAAGGAGTTTGTGATTCACACGGATCATGAGTCGTTGAAACACTTGAAGAGTCAACAAAAATTGAGTAGGTGACATGCACGATGGGTGGAATTCATTGAAACATTTCCCTATGTCATCCGATACAAGAAAGGTAAAGAGAATGTTGTTGCTGATGCACTTTCTAGAAGGTACGTCTTACTCTCCACTCTTGATGCAAAATTACTTGGTTTTGAGCATATTAAAGAATTATATCCCTTAGACCATGATTTTTCTGAGGAATTTCGAAATTGTGAGAAAAATGCACTGGGTAAGTTCTTTAGACATGAGGGTTTCTTGTTTCGAGAAAATAAGTTATGTGTTCCTAATTGTTATTTGCGTGAGTTGTTAGTAAGGGAATCACATGGTGGAAGTCTAATGGGGCACTTTGGAGTTATTAAAACCTTAGCGATTTTGCAAGAACATTTTTATTGGCCTCATATGAGAAAGGATGTTGAGAGAATTTGTGATAGATGTGTCACTTATAAGCAAGCAAAATCTAGAGTACAACCTCAAGGTTTATACATGCCACTACCAATTCCTAGTGATCCCTGGATTGATATTTCAATGGATTTTGTTTTAGGTTTACCTAGGTCTAAACGAGGTAGGGATTCTATTTTTGTGGTTGTAGATAGGTTTTCTAAAATGGCGCATTTCATTCCATGTACGAAAACTGATAATGCATCTAATATTGCTGACTTATTCTTCCGAGAAATTGTTAGATTACATGGAATGCCTCGAACCATTGTTTCAGATAGAGATGCTAAGTTTTTGAGTTACTTTTGGAAAACCTTGTGGTGTAAGTTAGGGACTAAGTTGTTATTTTCCACCACTTGTCATCCACAAACTGATGGTCAAACCGAAGTAGTAAATAGGACTTTATCTACTTTGTTGAGGGCTATAATTAAAAAGAATATCAAAACATGGGAAGAATATTTACCTCATGTTGAGTTTGCTTACAATCGTACCATTCATTCTGCTTCTAAGTTTTCTCCATTTGAAATAGTTTATGGTTTTAACCCCTTAACTCCATTGGATTTAACACCAATACCTTTATCTGAAAGAGTTAACTTGGATGGAAAGAAAAAGGCTGAATTTGTTAAGCAGATACATGAAAAGGCAAGATTCAATATAGAAAAGAAGACGGAACAATATGCAAAGCAAGCCAACAAAGGGCGTCGCAAGGTAGTTTTTGAACCCAGAGATTGGGTTTGGTTGCACAAGAGGAAAGAAAGATTTCTATCCCAAAGGCGCTCGAAGTTGCTCCCAAGGGGAGATGGTCCTTTTCAAGTTCTTGAACGTATCAATGACAATGCCTACAAGCTAGACCTACCAGGTGAGTACAATGTTAGCAATTCATTCAATGTTACTGATTTAAGTCCTTTTGATGTAGGTGCTGATTTGAGGGCAAATCCTTTTCAAGAGGAGGGGAATGATGAGGACATAAATGGAAATTCGCAGAATGATGAGGACGTAATTGGAAATTCGCAGAATAATGAGGACATAAATGGAAAATCGAATTTTGAAGAATCAATCAAAGTTCCACGAGGTCCAGTGACGAGAGCAAGAGCCAAACGTTTAAAGGAAGAAGAACTCAATGAGTTAATAAATCAAGCGCAACAAAAGGAGTTGGATGTGTTCGGAAATGAACAATCGAATTTTGTCAAAAATTTTGTTCGTATCAGTTGTTTAGCTCTCTAATTCAGAAATTTTGTTATTCACGGTATAGATAACGCATTTTAGGTTGTTGGATCTAAATTATCCCAAAGTGCTTTTTCGACCACCAAGTCCAAAACAATATTTTATTCACAAGATTTAAATTGCATACTTCCAGTTTCACGTTTATCCGATTCGGAGAAATTTTGGCCCCTTTTTTTATCATTGGGTAGATCACGAGCATTGTGGATTTTTTTTTTATGAAACTTTCTTAAGATCGTCTTTTGACTGTCCAATTAGTCTAATTAATAAATTACTTCATGTGACAGGTAATTTTTTAGCCGAGTTTCCATGTTCATTTTTTATTTCACTTCAAAACTATCCATTTTGGGTGTTTTGTGTAAGATAATCACATTTTGGTTACTTTGTGTCAATTTTATTCTTCATGGAAGTCGATTCTTCACTACCAAATTTTAAGCATGCAATTCACATGAAAGGTGGTGATATTTGGTCGAGTTTCATTTTCATGATGCCACCTGAAGGAAATATTTATCTAATGATTTGATACAAACAACGTTAAGAAAAACGAGATCCGCATTATAAGGAATTGAAGGATCGTTCTACAATCAGGTTTAGGATGGATGAACGCCACAAGTCTCCTTGATAAGTTCACGGGAACGCCACAAACGATATTGACTGAAACGTTTGATAAGTCGATGTTGAACGCCACAAGTCTTCTTGATAAGTTCGGTAGGACGCCACAAACGATGATGGATGAATCGTTTGATAAGTCGAGGAATGAAAACCACAAGAATTAGACAAATTGAAAAATCCCTGATAAGTTCAAAAGAATTCTTCAAAGAAACTAGAGAATTCCTTCTCACTAAAATAATAAGAATCAAGTTGTGTTTTTTCTATTACATATTATGCCTATATATAAGCTGAAAATTAAGTCCTATCAAGACTAGGAATAGGACTTCTAGAGTAATCTACTTAGACTAGGAATAAATCTCCCTAATCAACTAGGAAACAAAAAACCACTAATAAACTAGGAAACAAATAAAGTCCTACTACTAAATCTAATAACTAATTTCGAATTTATTAGTAACTAAATATGCTATTCATCTTATCCACTCCTTTCTTGAGAAATTGCATTTAGTTGGACTTGTATAATGTTGACAAAATTCGATTGTTCATTTCCGAACACATCCAACTCCTTTTGTTGCGCTTGATTTATTAACTCATTGAGTTCTTCTTCCTTGAAACGTTTGGCTCTTGCTCGGATCATGGCTAACTCCATCTCCTGGTAGTAGTCTTCAACACTCCGATTTCCTTGTACCAGCCCTTGCAACTTCTTGTACAAATCTCGATAATAGTGGCTAGGTACAAAACGCTTTCTCATTACTGTTTTCATCACCTCCCAAGTGTCCATCGGTTGTTCTCCATTTCGTCCTGTTTAACACCAATTGATCCCACCAAACATTAGCATAATCAGTAAACTCAGTGGCTGCAAGTTTTACCTTTTTTATCTCGGAGTAGTCATGGCAATAAAAAACTCGCTCTAGTTTCTTTTCCCACTCAAGATATGTTTCGGGGTCGTTTCTCCCTTGAAACGAAGGAATGTTTATCTTAATATTACCCAAGTTATTATCCTCCCTATTCCTAACTTCTCTACCAAAACCACGATTTCTCCTATGGCGACTAGATGACCCTTGATCTTCTTCACTAAACCTATCATCATAGTCTTCCTCATTCTCATCTCTTAAGTCCCTAGGTTGAACTCTCCCCCTCCTATTCATATTAGAAGTAGTTTTTCGATGTCCCTCAGTTACACTTTCTACCCTATCCAACCTTTCATGAACTTGTTCCAACTCCGTCCTCAATAATCTCTTCATCTCTCCCATCAAAGCTTCCGACATAAACTTCATATCAAACTTTCCTGACTGTTCTCCAGATATGTTTTTGTTATTGGAATCAGACATGATTTGCTGCAAGAAAAAAGGTTAGAACAAATATAAATAAAATAAGGGACCTCACAATTCACACCCTTACGTGTTTCACTCAAATTAATGATTCACTCAACACTCGTGTTTTCGCACAAAAATTATGGCTTTTACCCTCAAATAATCTAACTCTCTTACCTTTTTCCACTCTTGGAATTCTCTTTGCTTCTTTTTGAACTAATTTAAAACAACACAAAGATATTCAATGTGAATAAACTCTAGGGAAAGACAACTATCAAACCAAATATGGGAAGACTCTTTCAATAAGGCAGGTGCAAGACTTAGAAGAATTATCAGTGTAAACACAATCTAAGTCTAGAAAACTATCAAACTCAATCTAGGAAGCTCAATAAAGACAATTTTCGGAATTTTTTTTTTTGGTTCGAAATTTTTTTTTTTGAACTCTTTCTTTCTTTTCCTACAACACACTTTTTTTCTTGCTCACTCTCTTTTTGTAACCTCACTTGATCTTCATAAACTTGTCTTGGAGTCAAAGGTACTAGAGTGATGGTACGCTGGTCATGTACAAAGGAGTACTTGTTAGTGAAACCATCATGTTTAACACGTCGATCAAACTGCCATGGACGTCATAGTAACAAATGTCCAGCTTGCATAGGTACAACATCACACAAAACTTCATCTTCATATTTTCCTATGCGAAAAGGTGATGTGATCATGAAGTGCCCAAAAATAGACTTGAAAGAATTAATTGAAGATAAGTTGTTGGGTCAAGAATGATTACTTGCTGTTAGCAAGATTAGTACAACTCCATCCATCAATAATCATACTACATACTTTGTTTTGGACATGGCATCTAGTATGAAAAATGTTTTCCCTCTGTACTTCGTCCTCTCTTTGATTTGCACACTTAAGGCTCTTCTTGCAACCAACAACTCCCCATGGACAGCGTATTCTTCCTCATTAGCATCCTCCAACGGTGGCATAGATTCAGTGTCCTCCTCACTATCGGTTTCAACTTCTCCATTATCTCGTATCACCATAACTCTTCTATTTGGGCATTGTTTGCTATGTGCCCCCTACCTTGACATTTAAAACACTTAATATCACGATTTACAGTAGTAGAGTAATCAGTTTTACCTTGATTGCTACGAGTTGGTTGCCCTTGTTTTGACTCCAATCTAGCCTTGGTTGAGACTTGCTTCTCCTCTTTCTTGAATGTATTCTGTTTCCACGAATTAGCTCCCCTTCTCTTATGTTGGCTCTCAATTTTAATAGCCATATGCAGCATGTCCTCTAACTCCACATAATGCTGCAATTCTACTCGATTGGCAATTTCTTTATTCAAGCCAGCTAAAAATCGTGCCATAGTAGCCTCTCGATCCTCCTCTATGTTTGCGCGGATCATGGCTAACTCCATCTCCTGGTAGTAGTCTTCGACACTCCGATTTCCTTGTACCAGCCCTTGCAACTTCTTGTACAAATCTCGATAATAGTGGCTAGGTACAAAACGCTTTCTCATTACTGTTTTCATCACCTCCCAAGTGTCCACCGGTTGTTCTCCATTTCGTCTCCTGTTTAACACCAATTGATCCCACCAAACATTAGCATAATCAGTAAATTCAGTGGCTGCAAGTTTTACCTTTTTTATCTCGGAGTAGTCGTGGCAATCAAAAACTCGCTCTAGTTCCTTTTCCCACTCAAAATATGTTTCGGGGTCGTTTCTCCCTTGAAACGAAGGAATGTTTATCTTAATATTACCCAAGTTATTATCCTCCCTATTCCTAACTTCTCTACCCAAACCACGATTTCTCCTATGGCGACTAGATGACCCTTGCCTCCATTTCGTCTCCTGTTTAACACCAATTGATCCCACCAAACATTAGCATAATCAGTAAATTCAGTGGCTGCAAGTTTTACCTTTTTTATCTCGGAGTAGTCATGGCAATCAAAAACTCGCTCTAGTTTCTTTTCCCACTCAAGATATGTTTCGGGGTCGTTTCTCCCTTGAAACGAAGGAATGTTTATCTTAATATTACCCAAGTTATTATCCTCCCTATTCCTAACTTCTCTACCCAAACCACGATTTCTCCTATGGCGACTAGATGACCCTTGATCTTCTTCACTAAACCTATCATCATAGTCTTCCTCATTCTCATCTCTTAAGTCCCTAGGTTGAACTCTCCCCCTCCTATTCATATTAGAAGTAGTTTTTCGATGTCCCTCAGTTACACTTTCTACCCTATCCAACCTTTCATAAACTTGTTCCAACTCCGTCCTCAATAATCTCTTCATCTCTCCCATCAAAGCTTCCGACATAAACTTCATATCAAACTTTCCTGACTGTTCTCCAGATATGTTTTTGTTATTGGAATCAGACATGATTTGCTGCAAGAAAAAAGGTTAGAACAAATATAAATAAAATAAGGGACCTCACAATTCACACCCTTACGTGTTTCACTCAACACTCGTGTTTTCGCACAAAAATTATGGCTTTTACCCTCAAATAATCTAACTCTCTTGCCTTTTTCCACTCTTGGAATTCTCTTTGCTCCTTTTTGAACTAATTTAAAACAACACAAAGATATTCAATGTGAATAAACTCTAGGGAAAGACAACTATCAAACCAAATATAGGAAGACTCTTTCAATAAGGCAGGTGCAAGACTTAGAAGAATTATCAGTGTAAACACAATCTAAGTCTAGAAAACTATCAAACTCAAACAAGGAAGCTCAAAAGGCAATTTTCAGATTTTTTATTTTTTTTTGGTTCGAATTTTTTTTTTTCGAACTCTTTCTTTCTTTTCTTTTTTTTTTTTCGAACTATTTTTTTTTCTCGAAAAAAAAAAAACTACAAAATTATAAGGATACGCAAACCTGAGACTAGAACCTGGCTCTGATACCAAATGATACGAATAACGTTAAGAAAAACGAGATCCGCATTATAAGAAATTGAAAGATCGTTCTACAATCAGGTTTAGGATGGATGAACGCCACAAGTCGCCTTGATAAGTTCACGGGGACGCCACAAATGATATTGACTGAATCGTTTGATAAGTCGATGTTGAACGCCACAAGTCTTCTTGATAAGCTCGGTAGGACGCCACAAACGATGATGGATGAATCGTTTGATAAGTCGATGAATGAACGCCACAAGAATTAGACAAATTGAAAAATCCTTGATAAGTTCAAAAGAGTTCTTCAAAGAAACTAGAGAATTCCTTCTCACTAAAATAAGAATCAAGTTGTGTTTTTTTCTATTACATATTATGCCTATATATAAGCTGAAAATTAAGTCCTATCAAGACTAGGAATAGGACTTCTAGAGTAATCTACTAAGACTAGGAATAAATCCCCCTAATCAACTAGGAAACAAAAACCACTAATAAACTAGGAAACAAATAAAGTCCTAATACTAAATCTAATAACTAATTTCGAATTTATTAGTAACTAAATATGCTATTCATCTTATCCACTCCTTTCTTGAGAAATTGCATTTAGTTGGACTTGTATAATGTTGACAAAATTCGATTGTTCATTTCCGAACACATCCAACTCCTTTTGTTGCGCTTGATTTATTAACTCATTGATACACTTGTAAATTAGAAAGTCTTGACTACTATCCATATGGATCTAATTTGATGTAAGTAAATGCTAATTAAAGCTTCTCTTCCCAAATTACTTAGTTCAATGTAAGTAACTTCAAGGAATTCCAAAACTCATCAGATTATATCTCTTGAATCATCCCGTTAAATTCTTCCTCAAGCTTTTTAGATCTTGCCCTAGTATACAAACTGGAACACAAATCCTTGACTTGTACGTGGTGGTACTCAGTAGTTAGTGTTCTTCCCATTGACCACGAAATAGACCGTGCTATACCAGAATTTAAAGAACTTTAGACTCATAATCTTATGAATAAGAACTTTTAGTCAAGCTAGGTGATAGACGTGGTTAGAAAAGCATTGGACGAACTCACCTCAAGTGAATAAAGAACATTCGGAATTTGAGAGGCAAAAGTCTTTCTACAAACACATCAAAATATGGATTTTATACCTAACCTAGGGCAATAAAAACCAAGTCATTTTTCGCTAAATGTGTGAAGAAAAGATGACTTCACCTAAACATAAAATCATCGTATTTGGGACCAACGATTCGAAAGATCAACTAAAAACGAACTTATGACCATTAAAATTGTTTCACAAAGGCACCCTAAATTTATTAATTTTAGAACAAGGTTTCAAGAACATTTATATCACATGAGTAACATATTATTAAAATGCGAGAGTTAAAACGCCATATGAGTCAATCATAAAGGATGAAGGCAAAAAAATTTAAATGTCATTTTTAACAAGAGCACCATCGAATTAGAAATTTTATCGAGAAGCATAAAGAACATGAATCTCTACCCAGATATCTACTATAATGTCATTGATAAATGTTTAAAATCTGTTATATCACAACCTTATTGAAAATCCAATTGACACAGAACAACCTAAATTTGATTATCATACTCCTTACACCCACCAAAGAGGTTTTATAAAATGCAAAATCAGAAGAACATGAAACTCGATGTACCAATCCTCGAGGATGCGAAATTTTAATAGTTTAATGACTGAATTTGACAATCGTCTGACCATCTAGAAAAAACTTAAACAAAAAGCTCTAAAATGCCCTTGATGCAAACCACAATAGACATTGCGTTGAGACAAATAATGAAGACTGAATTTCATCCCAAGAAAGCTAAAAAGTAGATTGTAAGTAATAGTGTACTTGTGACCCAACGACTATAAGAAATCGTAAACAACAAGTATTCCAGATTGATACTGAACTTGTAACCGAAATATTATAAGGTATCACAAACCACAAGTATTAAAGTTTGAACTCCACAAGTAGAATCCTTGATAAGTTCATAAGTCCAATGAAGAACAGAGAGAAGAGTAAAAACTCACATTATATACATCAACCGAATTGAATGATTTATTACATTCAGCAATATCACTTATGTACAGGGTTGTAACAACTCTCAGAGCGAAGGAATTAAAGTTAACTCCATTTCGTGGTGTTGGGATACATGAATATGCTTACCTACCTCGCAATACACTTGTAAATAAGAAAGTCTTGACTACTATCCATATGGATCTAATTTGATGTAAGTAAATTCTAATTAAAGCTTCTCTTCCCAAATCACTTAGTTCAATGTAAGTAACTTCAAGGAATTCCAAAACTCGTCAGATTATATCTCTTGAATCATCCCGTTAAATTCTTCCTCAAGATTTTTAGATCTTGCCCTAGTATACAAACTGGAACACAAATCCTTGACTTGTACGTGGTGGTACTCAGTAGTTAGTGTTCTTCCCATTGACCATGAAATAGACCGTGCTATCCCAGAATTTAAAGAACTTAGACTCATAATCTTATGAATAAGAACTTTTAGTCATGCTAGGTGAAAGACGTGGTTAGAAAAGCATTGGACGAACTCACCTCAAGTGAATAAAGCACATTCGTAATTTGAGAGGCAAAAGTGTTTCTACAAACACATCAAAATATGGATTTTATACTTAACCTAGGGCAATAAAAACCAAGTCATTTTTCGCTAAATGTGTGAAGAAAAGATAACTTCACCTAAACATAAAATCATCGTATTTGGGACCAACGATTCGAAAGATCAACTAAAAACGAACTTATGACCATTAAAATAGTTTCACAAAGGCACCCTAAATTTATTAATTTTAGAACAAGGTTTCAAGAACATTTATATCACATGAGTAACATATTATTAAAATGCGAGAGTTAAAACGCCATATGATAAACATAGTAACAAAATTTTCCCCACAAATGATATTTCTACATGGACTAAGAACAACAAGAATCGCCACCCAAACATTCGCTCTATCATGCTGAAAAAGCATATTTCGAGTTTGGGATCAATGGGTTACGTATAGAGCATGAAGATGAAAATAATTCTAGAAATCCATTGTTTCGAAATCATTAGATAAATATTTCCTTCGGGTGGCATCATGAAAATGAAACTCGACCAAATATCACCACCTTTCATATGAATAGCACACTTAAAATTTGGTAGTGAAGAATCGACCTCCATGAAGAATAAAATTGACACAAAGTAACCAAAATGTGATTATCTTACACAAAACACCCAAAATGGACAGTTTTGAAGTGAAATAAAATGAACATGGAAACTCGGCTCAAAAATTACATGTCACTTGAACTAATTTATTAATTAGGCTAATTAGACAGTCAAAAGACGATCTTAAGAAAGTTTCATAAAAAAAAAAATCCACAATGCTCGTGATCTACCCAATGACAAAAAAATGGGCCAAATTTTCTCCGAATCGGATAAACGTGAAACTGGAAGCATGCAATTTAAATCTTGTGAATAAAATATTGTTGGACTTGTTGGTCGAAAAAGCACTTTAGGAAAATTTAGGTCCAACTGATACGAATCTCGCCACTAATAACGAAATCCAAATTATAAGGACTCCTAGGATCGTTCTAGAATCAGGTTTAAATAGATTTAATGAAGACGCCACAAACAATGATGGATGAATCGCTTGATAAGTCGATGGATGAACGCCACAAGTCTTCTTGATAAGTTCATGAGGTCGCCACAAACGATGTTGACTGAATCTCTTGATAAGTCGGAACGCCACAAGAATGCTTGATAAGTTCGGTAGGACGCCAGAAACGATGGTAGATAAATCGTTTGATAAGTCATTGAACGCCACAAAGATTTTACTGATCTTTGATAAGTTCATGAAGACGAATTCTTCAAAGAAGGTGGAGAATACTCAACACAAATTAATTGAAGACTATATCCAATAGAATTTGGGCAAACTTTCTGAATTAGAGAGCTAAACAACAATCCAATAGGATTTGGGCAAAGAAACAATTATTTAGGTATGACAAACCAAGATGATAATTTAAACACGAACTCAGAACAGTATGAATATCAACCATAACATTCGTAAACATGTTGATAGGGCAAGTTCCAAGTTTGGTATTATATGAGTCAATCATATAGGATGAAGGCAAAAAAATTTAAATGTCATTTTTAAGAAGAGCACCATCGAATTAGAAATTTTATCGAGAAGCATAAAGAACATGAATCTCTACCCAGATATCTACTATAATGTCATTGATAAATGTTTAAAATCTGTTATAGTGAACACAACCTTATTGAAAATCCAATTGACAACCTAAATTTGATTATCATACTCCTTACACACACCAAAGAGGTTTTATATAATGCAAAATCAGAAGAACATGAAACTCGATGTACCAATCCTCGAGGATGCGAAATTTTAATAGTTTAATGACTGAATTTGACAATCGTCTGACCATCTAGAAAAAACTTAAACAAAAAGCTCTAAAATGCCAGTGATGCAAACCACAATAGACATGGCGTTGAGACAAATAATGAACACTGAATTTCATCCCAAGAAAGCTAAAAAGTAGATTGTAAATAATAGTGTACTTGTGACCCAACGATTATAAGAAATCGTAAACAACATGATGTGATCATGAAGTGCCCAAAAATAGAGTTGAAAGAATTAATTGAAGATAACTTGTTGGGTCAAGAAGGATTACTTGCTCATCAAGATTGAAGGAGATTTAGTCCAATATTACTTGTCATATGGGACTTTTTAATTTAGTTACTTTTTAATTTCGAATTTAGCTCCTTGTATTAGTAGGATTAGTTTATTCTTTACTAGGATTTAGTTTCCTTTTGGTATTACGTTAGTTTACTATTTTATAGTTTCCTAGTTATTTTCAAGATGTAATCTTGTCCTATTTAAAGGACCTTTTTCTTTAATGAATTCAAGATTTAGTCTTCAATTAATTTGTGTTGAGTTTTCTCCACCTTCTTTGAAGAATTCTTCTTCATGAACTTATCAAAGATCAGTAATATCTTTGTGGCGTTCAATGACTTATCAAACAATTTATCCACCATCGTTTGTGGCGTCCTACCGAACTTATCAAGCATTCTTGTGGAGTTCCGACTTATCAAGCGATTCAGTCAACATCGTTTGTGGCGTCCTCATGAACTTATCAAGCGATTCAGTCAACATCGTTTGTGTGATGTTGTACCTATGCAAGCTGGACATTTGTTACTAGGACGTCCATGGCAGTTTGATCGACGTGTTAAGCATGATGGTTTCACTAACAAGTACTCATTTGTACATGACCAGCGTACCATCACTCTAGTACCTTTGACTCCAAGACAAGGTTATGAAGATCAAGTGAGGTTACAAAAAGAGAGTGAGCAAGAAAAAAAGAGTGTTGTAGGAAAAGAAATAGAGAGACAAGAAAAACAAAGAGTGAACGTATGAACGTAATGTTTAATGAGATCCGGGATCGGATGGATAGGCAAGACGATGCTATTGCTACTTTAAACAGGGGACGTCCGGAAAGATCTCCTAATGTTAGAAGGGAAGAAAGGATTGCAAATGAAGATGATTTTGGTAACAATTCCAATGATGAGTTCCAATATGAAGATGACCAAGGCTCATTGAATGGTGAGGGCAGATTCATACAAAGGAGAGAAAGGCATGATAGAGGTTTCCATAGTGATACGAACCACGTTAAGAAAAACGAGACCCGCATTATAAGGAATTGAAAGATCGTTCTACAATCAGGTTTGAGGATGGATGAACGCCACAAGTCGCCTTGATAAGTTCACGGGGACGCCACAAACGATATTGACTGAATCGTTTGATAAGTCGATGTTGAACGCCACAAGTCTTCTTGATAAGTTCGGTAGGACGCCACAAACGATGATGGAAGAATCGTTTGATAAGTCGATGAATGAACGCCACAAGAATTAGACAAATTGAAAAATCCTTGATAAGTTCAAAAGAGTTCTTCAAAGAAACTAGAGAATTCCTTCTCACTAAAATAATAAGAATCAAGTTGTGTCTTCTATTACATATTATGCCTATATATAAGCTGAAAATTAAGTCCTATCAAGACTAGGAATAGGACTTCTAGAGTAATCTACTTAGACTAGGAAATAAATCCCCCTAATAAACTAGGAAACAAAAACCACTAATAAACTAGGAAACAAATAAAGTCCTACTACTAATATAATAGTTAATTTCGAATTTAATACTAACTAAATATGCTATTCATCTTATCCACTCTCTTCTTGAGAAATTGCATTTAGTTGGACTTTTATAATGTTGACAAAATTCGATGGTTCATTTCCGATCACATCCAACTCCTTTTGTTGTGCTTGATTTATTAACTCATTGAGTTCTTCTTCCTTGAAACGTTTGGCTCTTGCTCTCGTCACTGGACCTTGTGGAACTTGGATTGATTCTTCAAAATGCGATTTTCCATTTGTGTCCTCATTATTCTGCGAATTTCCATTTATGTCCTCATCATTCCCCTCCTCTTGAAAAGGATTTGCCCTCAAATCAGCACCTACATCAAAAGGACTTAAATCAGTAACATTGAATGTAGTGCTAACATTGTACTCACCTGGTAGGTCTAGCTTGTAGGCATTGTCATTGACACGCTCAAGAACTTGAAAAGGACCATCTCCCCTTGGGAGCAACTTCGAGCGCCTTTGGGATGGAAATCTTTCTTTCCTCATGTGCAACCAAACCCAATCTCCGGGTTCAAAAACTACCTTGCGACGCCCTTTGTTGGCTTGCTTTGCATATTGTTCCGTCTTCTTCTCTATATTGGATCTTGCCTTTTCATGTATCTGATTAACAAATTCAGCCTTTTTCTTTCCATCCAAGTTAACTCTTTCAGACAAAGGTAATGGTGTTAAATCCAATGGAGTTAAGGGGTTAAAACCATAAACTATTTCAAATGGAGAAAACTTAGAAGCAGAATGAATGGAACGATTGTAAGCAAACTCAACATGTGGTAAACATTCTTCCCATGTTTTGATATTCTTTTTAATTATAGCTCTCAACAAAGTAGATAAAGTCCTATTTACTACTTCAGTTTGACCATCAGTTTGTGGATGACAAGTGGTGGAAAATAACAACTTAGTCCCTAACTTACACCACAAGGTTTTCCAAAAGTAACTCAAAAACTTAGCATCTCTATCTGAAACAATGGTTCGAGGCATTCCATGTAATCTAACAATTTCTCGAAAGAATAAGTCAGCAATATTAGAAGCATTATCAGTTTTCGTACATGGAATGAAATGCGCCATTTTAGAAAACCTATCTACAACCACAAAAATAGAATCCTTACCTCGTTTAGACCTAGGTAAACCTAAAACAAAATCCATTGAAATATCAATCCAGGGATCACTAGGAATTGGTAGTGGCATGTATAAACCATGAGGTTGTACTCTAGATTTTGCCTGCTTACAAGTGACACATCTCTCACAAATTCTCTCAACATCCTTTCTCATATGAGGCCAATAAAAATGTTCTTGCAAAATCGCTAAGGTTTTAATAACTCCAAAGTGCCCCATTAGACCTCCACCATGTGATTCCCTTACTAACAACTCACGCAAAGAACAATTAGGAACACATAACTTATTTTCTCGAAACAAGAAACCCTCATGTCTAAAGAACTTACCCACTGCATTTTTCTCACAATTTCGAAATTCCTCAGAAAAATCATGGTCTAAAGGATATAATTCTTTAATATGCTCAAAACCAAGTAATTTTGCATCAAGAGTGGAGAGTAAGACATACCTTCTAGAAAGTGCATCAGCAACAACATTCTCTTTACCTTTCTTGTATCGGATGACATAGGGAAATGTTTCAATGAATTCCACCCATCGTGCATGTCTCCTACTCAATTTTTGTTGACTCTTCAAGTGTTTCAATGACTCATGATCCGTGTGAATCACAAACTCCTTAGGCCAAAGATAGTGTTGCCATGATTGTAAAGCTCGCACCAATGCGTACAACTCTTTGTCGTAAGTAGGGTAGTTTAGAGCTGCCCCGCTTAGTTTCTCGCTAAAAAAAGCAATTGGTTTTCCTCCTTGCATGAGGACTGCTCCAACACCTAATCCTGATGCATCACATTCAATTTCAAATGTTAATGTAAAGTTAGGCAGAGCTAATAAAGGAGCATTAGTTAATTTCTCTTTGAGCAATTGGAAAGCCCTTTCTTGCTCGTCTTCCCACTTAAACCCAACATTCTTCTTGATAGCCTCAGTAAGTGGTGCTGCAATGCTGCTAAAGTTCTTCACAAATCTCCTATAGAAGCTAGCAAGTCCATGGAAGCTCCTAACTTGTCCTACACTCGTGGGACTCGGCCATTCTTGAATTGCTCGAATTTTATCCTCATCAACCTGTATACCATGTGCACTCACAACAAAACCAAGAAACACAAGCTTATCGGTGCAAAAGGTGCACTTCTTCATGTTAGCAAATAATTTCTCCTTTCGTAATACTTCAAGAACAGAATGTAAATGCTTAACATGATCATCTTGATTTTTGCTATAAATAAGAATATTATCAAAATAGACAACTACAAATTTTCCTATGAAAGCACGCAAAACATGGTTCATTAATCGCATGAAAGTACTTGGTGCATTAGTTAGACCAAATGGCATAACCAACCACTCATATAAACCAAACTTTGTTTTAAAAGCTGTTTTCCATTCGTCACCTTCTTTCATTCTTATTTGATGGTAGCCACTTTTTAAATCAATTTTAGAAAATACACAAGCACCATGCAATTCATCAAGCATATCATCAAGACGAGGAATAGGATGGCGATACCTGATTGTTATATTGTTGACGGCTCGACAATCAACACACATTCTCCATGTCCCATCCTTTTTAGGAACCAAAATTACTGGAACAGCGCATGGACTCATGCTTTCTCGTACGGAACCCTTTTCCATCAATTCACTAACTTGCCGTTGTAGCTCTTTTGTTTCTTCAGGGTTGCTACGATAGGCTGGTCGGTTTGGAATGGAAGCACCGGGTACAAAGTCGATTTGATGTTCAATCCCTCGAATAGGTGGTAAACCAGGTGGAATTTCCTCGGGAAAGACATCCTCAAATTCCTGCAAAAGAGATGCAACTGAACTAGGCAAAAAAGAGTTAGAGTCGTTAGTATTCAATGCCTCTTTGTACACAAGAACAATTATTGGTTGACTTGAGAACATCGCTTTTTTAATTTGACCCACTCTCGCATAGATATTGCTTTTTGTCCTCTCATTCTTTTGTTCACTCATTGAAACCTCTCCATTTTTTTTACTCCTTTTTTCCTCGTTCACTCTTTGTTTTTCTTGTCTCTCTATGTCTTTTCCTACAACACTCTTTTTTTCTTGCTCACTCTCTTTTTGCAACCTCACTTGATCTTCATAAACTTGTCTTGGAGTCAAAGGTACTAGAGTGATGGTACGCTGGTCATGTAGAAATGAGTACTTGTTAGTGAAACCATCATGCTTAACACGTCGATCAAACTGCCATGGACGTCCTAGTAATAAATGTCCAGCTTGCATAGGTACAACATCGCACAAAACTTCATCTTCATATTTTCCTATGCGAAAAGGAACAAGGACTTGTTTTTCTACCCTTATTTCACCAGTATTATTAAGCCATTGCAGTTTGTAGGGTTGTAGATGTTTGGTAGTCGGCAATCCTAACTTTTCAACCATAGTTGTGCTAGCAACATTAGTACAACTCCCTCCATCAATAATCATACTACATACTTTGTTTTGGACATGGCATCTAGTATGAAAAATGTTTTCCCTCTGTACTTCGTCACTCTCTTTGATTTGCACACTTAACGCTCTTCTTGCAACCAACAACTCCCCATGGACAACATATTCTTCCTCATTAGCATCCTCCAACGGTGGCATAGATTCGGTGTCCTCCTCACTATCGGTTTCAACTTCTCCATTATCTCGTATCACCATAACTCTTCTATTTGGGCATTGGTTTGCTATGTGCCCCCTACCTTGACATTTAAAACACTTAATATCACGATTTCGAGTAGTAGAGTAATCGGTTTTACCTTGATTGCTATGAGTTGGATGCTCTTGTTTTGACTCAAATCTAGCCTTGGTTGAGACTTGCTTCTCCTCTTTCTTGAATGTATTCTGTTTCCACGAACTAGCACCCCTTCTCTTAAGTTGGCTCTCAATTTTAATAGACATATGCAGCATGTCCTCTAATTCCACATAATGCTGCAATTCTACTCGATTGGCAATTTCTTGATTCAAGCCAGCTAAAAATCGTGCCATAGTAGCCTCTCGGTCCTCCTCTATGTTTGCTCGGATCATGGCTAACTCCATCTCTTGGTAGTAGTCTTCGACACTCCGATTTCCTTGTACCAGCCCTTGCAACTTCTTGTACAAATCCCGATAATAGTGGCTAGGTACAAAACGCTTTCTCATTACTGTTTTCATCACCTCCCAAGTGTCCACCGGTTGTTCTCCATTTCGTCTCCTGTTTAACACCAATTGATCCCACCAAACATTAGCATAATCAGTAAACTCAGTGGCTGCAAGTTTTACCTTTTTTATCTCGGAGTAGTCGTGGCAATCAAAAACTCGCTCCAGTTTCTTTTCCCACTCAAGATAGGTTTCGGGGTCGTTTCTCCCTTGAAAAGAAGGAATGTTCATCTTAATATTACCCAAGTTATTATCCTCCCTATTCCTAACTTCTCTACCCAAACCACGATTTCTCCTATGGCGACTAGATGACCCTTGATCTCCTTCACTAAACCTATCATCATAGTCTTCCTCATCCTCATCTCTTAAGTCCCTAGGTTGAACTCTCCCCCTCCTATTCATATTAGAAGTAGTTTTTCGATGTCCCTCAGTTACACTTTCTACCCTATCCAACCTTTCATGAACTTGTTCCAACTCCGTCCTCAATATTCTCTTCATCTCTCCCATCAAAGCTTCCGACATAAACTTCATATCAAACTTTCCCGACTGTTCTCCAGATATGTTTTTGTTATTGGAATCAGACATGATTTGCTGCAAGAAAAAAAGTTAGAACAAATATAAATAAAATAATGGACCTCACAATTCACACCCTTACGTGTTTCACTCAATTTAATGATTCACTCAACACTCGTGTTTTCGCACAAAAATTATGGCTTTTACCCTCAAATAATCTAACTCTCTTGCCTTTTTCCACTCTTGGAATTCTCTTTGCTTCTTTTTGATCTAATTTAAAACAACACAAAGATATTCAATGTGAACAAACTCTAGGACAAGAAAACTATCAAACCAAATCTAGGAAGATTCTTTCAACAAGGCAGGTGCCAAAACTTAGAAGAATTCTAAGTGTAAACACACTCTAAGTCTAGAAAACAATCAAACTCAAACTAGGAAGCTCAATAAAGATAATTTTGTTTCAATTTTCGGATTTTTTTTTTTTCGGATTTTTTTTTTTTTTTTTTTGCGAACTCTTTTTTTTTTTTTGTTCGACCTTTCTTTTTCTTTTTCTTTTTTTCGTACTCTTTTTTTTTTTTGTACGACTTTTTTTTTTTTTTTTTTTTTTAAAACTAGAAAATTATAAAGATACGCAAACCTGAGACTAGAAATTGGCTCTGGTACCAAATGATACGAACCACGTTAAGAAAAACGAGACCCGCATTATAAGGAATTGAAAGATCGTTCTACAATCAGGTTTGAGGATGGATGAACGCCACAAGTCGCCTTGATAAGTTCACGGGGACGCCACAAACGATATTGACTGAATCGTTTGATAAGTCGATGTTGAACGCCACAAGTCTTCTTGATAAGTTCGGTAGGACGCCACAAACGATGATGGAAGAATCGTTTGATAAGTCGATGAATGAACGCCACAAGAATTAGACAAATTGAAAAATCCTTGATAAGTTCAAAAGAGTTCTTCAAAGAAACTAGAGAATTCCTTCTCACTAAAATAATAAGAATCAAGTTGTGTCTTCTATTACATATTATGCCTATATATAAGCTGAAAATTAAGTCCTATCAAGACAAGGAATAGGACTTCTAGAGTAATCTACTTAGACTAGGAAATAAATCCCCCTAATCAACTAGGAAACAAAAACCACTAATAAACTAGGAAACAAATAAAGTCCTACTACTAATATAATAGTTAATTTCGAATTTAATACTAACTAAATATGCTATTCATCTTATCCACTCTCTTCTTGAGAAATTGCATTTAGTTGGACTTTTATAATGTTGACAAAATTCGATGGTTCATTTCCGATCACATCCAACTCCTTTTGTTGCGCTTGATTTATTAACTCATTGAGTTCTTCTTCCTTGAAACGTTTGGCTCTTGCTCTCGTCACTGGACCTTGTGGAACTTGGATTGATTCTTCAAAATGCGATTTTCCATTTGTGTCCTCATTATTCTGCGAATTTCCATTTATGTCCTCATCACATAGAGGTCCGAGATGGCGAGATATAGATGACAGAAGCTTGGGAAACATAAAAGTAAAGATACCATCATTTCAAGGCAAGAATGATCCAGAAGTGTACTTGGACTGGGAAAGGAAGGTGGAGCTGATTTTCGAATGCCATAACTACACCGAGGAGAAAAAGGTAAAACTTGCTGTTATTGAGTTTACCGATTATGCTATTATATGGTGGGATCAACTTATGATGACCAGGAGACGAAATGGTGAAAGGCCTATTAGGACATGGGATGAAATGAAAGCTATCATGAGGAGGCGGTTTGTTCCTAGTCACTATCATAGGGACTTATTTCAGAAGTTACAAAGTCTTACTCAAGGCTTTAAAAGCGTGGAAGGTTACCACAAGGAGATGGAGATTTCCATGATCAGGGTTAATATAGAGGAAGATAGAGAAGCTACCATGGCAAGGTTTCTCAATGGGCTGAATCGGGACATTGCAAATGTAGTTGAGTTGCAACATTATGTGGAGTTGGAGGACATGGTGCATATGGAAATAAAGGTAGAACGACAACTTAAAAGGAAGGGAACTCGATCCTTCCAGAATCCAAGCTCCTCTACTTCATGGAGGTCGAATGGAAGAAACGATGAAGGAGCTAATTCCAAATTCAAAACAGAAGCACCAAAGAGAAAAGATGAAGTTGAAAAAGTCAAAAGAGGTAAAACTGAATTACCAACTCGTAATCGTGATATTAAGTGTTTTAAGTGTTTGGGAACAGGTCACATTGCTTCACAATGCCCAAACAAGAGGACAATGATTGCACATGCTAACGGAGATGTGGAGACTGAAAGTGAGAGTGACGATGAAGATCATATTCCAAAAGACACTAGTGACAATGATGTTGAATATCCGGTGGAAGGAGAGCCTTTGGTGGCTAGGCGCGCTTTAAGTGCCCAAATCAAAGAAGATGATGTTAATGAACAGAGGGAGAACATTTTTCATACTAGGTGCCATGTTAACAATAAAGTGTGTAGTATGATCATTGATGGGGGAAGTTGTACAAACGTTGCCAGTACTACTTTGGTTGAAAAGCTGAATTTACCTACGTTGAAACACCCTAAACCATATAAGCTTCAATGGTTGAATGAATGTGGTGAGGTTAAGGTGACAAGGCAAGTATTAGTCTCTTTTTCAATTGGGAAGTACAAGGATGAAGTGCTTTGTGATGTCGTTCCAATGCAAGCGGGTCACATATTATTGGGCAGACCATGGCAATTTAATAGGAAGGTTACTCATGATGGTTTCAAAAATTGGCACATTCTTGTAAAGGATAACAAATCCATTACTCTTGTACCATTAACACCCAAACAAGTGTATGAAGATCAAATGAAAATGAAAAGAGAGAGTTAGTTGAAAATAATAGTGAGGCTGAAATTTCAAAGAAAAAAAGTGAAAAAGAGAGTGAAAAGAAAGAGAGAAAAAAACAAGTGAGTCTTTATGCTAAGGCGAGTGATATCAAGAATGCCTTCAATTCAAACAAGCCTATGTTTTTACTTTTGTACAAAGAGGCGGGTTTTAGCACTAACGAACTTGATGAATCTTTGCCTAGCGTTGTTGTCTCTTTGTTGCAGGAATACGAAGATGTGTTCCCAGATGATGTACCAAATGGGTTGCCACCTATAAGAGGAATAGAGCATCAAATTGATTTTGTACCAGGTGCTGCCATTCAGCATATAGAAGCAATCCGGAAGAAACAAAGGAAACTCAAAGGCAAGTCGAGGAGTTGCTGAAGAAAGGCCACGTTAGAGAAAGCATGAGTCCGTGCGCTGTACCGGTGTTACTTGTACCTAAGAAGGATGGTACTTGGAGGATGTGTGTGGATTGCAGGGCTATCAACAACATCACGGTAAAGTATCGATACCCCATTCCTAGACTAGATGATATGTTGGATGAATTACATGGGTCAAGTATTTTCACAAAAATCGATTTGAAAAGTGGGTATCATCAAATTAGGATGAAAGAAGGTGATGAATGGAAAACTGCTTTTAAAACAAAACATGGTTTGTATGAGTGGTTGGTAATGCCTTTTGGTTTATCTAATGCACCTAGTACATTCATGAGATTAATGAACCATGTCTTGCAGGCTTTTATTGGCAGATTTGTTGTGGTTTATTTTGATGACATTTTGGTGTATAGCAAAAGCTTAGATTAGCATATTGAACATTTGCGTAGTGTGGTTGATGTTTTGAGAAAAGAAAAATTGTTTGCCAATTTAAAAAAGTGTTCTTTTTGCTTGGAAAAAGTTACGTTTCTTGGCTACATTGTTAGCGCAAATGGAATTGGAGTGGATGAAGAAAAGGTAAAGGCTATCAAGGAATGGCCGACACCTAAATCACTTTCCGAGGTCAGAAATTTTCATGGTTTGGCTAGTTTTTATCGACGATTTGTCAAAAATTTCAGTACACTAGCTGCACCACTCACTGAAATTGTTAAGAAATCTGTAGAGTTTCATTGGGGTGATGAGCAAGAACGTGCATTTTCTGAAATTAAAGAAAGATTGTGTAGTGCTCCTTTGTTAGCCTTACCTGATTTTTCTAAAACATTTGAAATTGAGTGTGATGCTTCAGGAATAGGTATTGGAGCAGTTTTAATGCAGGAGCAGCGACCGATAGCCTATTTCAGTGAAAAACTAAATGGGGCTGTTTTGAACTATTCGACATATGACAAGGAGCTTTATGCATTGGTGAGAGCGTTGGAGACTTGGCAACATTACCTTTGGCCGAGAGAATTCGTCATTCACACCGACCATGAATCCTTGAAGCACTTGAAAGGACAGGTAAGTTGAATAAAAGACACGCCAAGTGGTCAGAATTCATCGAGACATTTCCTTATGTAATCAAATACAAGCAAGGTAAGGAAAATATTGTGGCTGATGCACTATCGAGAAGGTATGCTCTTGTTTCTACTTTAAATGCAAAGTTGTTGGGATTTGAATATGTGAAGGAATTATATGCTACTGATGATGACTTTGCTAGTGTGTATGGAGCATGTGAAAAATCAGCATTTGGTAAGTTCTACAGACATGATGGGTGCTTGTTTAGAGAAAATAAACTTTGTGTGCCTAACAGTTCTATGCGTGAGTTACTTGTACGTGAAGCACATGGAGGTGGTTTGATGGGACATTTTGGTATAAGGAAGACTTTAGAAGTGTTGTGTGAACATTTCTTTTGGCCTAAAATGAAACGTGATGTGGAAAGAATTTGTTCTAGATGTGTTACTTGTAAGCAGGCCAAATCTAGGGTCTTACCCCATGGTTATACACTCCTTTACCCGTACCTACTGCACCTTGGGTAGATATTTCAATGGATTTTGTTTTGGGTTTGCCTAGTTCTAGAAAGGGTAGGGATTCAATTTTCGTGGTGGTTGATAGGTTTTCTAAAATGGCACATTTCATATCTTGTAACTAAACTGATGATGCAACAAACATTGCTGATTTGTTCTTCCGTGAGATAGTACGACTTCATGGTGTTCCTAGGAGCATTGTATCTGATAGAGATGTTAAGTTTCTTAGCTATTTTTGGAAAGTCTTGTGGGGGAAAATGGGTACTAAATTGCTATTTTCAACTACTTGCCACCCTCAAACAGATGGCCAAACCGAGGTAGTGAATAGAACTTTAACTACTTTGTTGCGTACTATAATTCAAAAGAATTTAAAGAAATGGGAAGATTGTTTGCCATTCATTGAATTTGCATATAACCGGAGTGTTCATTCTACTACTGATTTTTCACCATTTTAGGTTGTTTATTGTTTTAATCCACTAACCCCTTTAGATTTGATGCCTTTGCCAGTTAATGAAAGAGCTAGTTTGGATGGTCAAAAGAAGGCTGAGATGGTGAAGAAACTTCATGAAAGTGTCCGGGAGCATATCGCAAAGAAAAATGAACAATATGCGAACAGAGCTAATAAAGGGCGGAGACAAGTCATTTTTGAACCAGGTGATTGGGTTTGGGTGCATATGCGGAAGGAACGATTTCCTGAACGTAGGCGGTCAAAGTTACAACCAAGAGGGGATGGTCCATTTCAAGTTCTTGAAAGAGTTAATGATAATGCATACAAGTTGGATCTTCCAGGTGAGTATAAGATTAGTTCAACATTTAATGTTGCTGATCTTTCTCCTTTTGATGTAGGTGAAGATTCGAGGACGAATCCTTTCGAAGAGAGGGAAAATGATGAGAATCATCAAGAACAAGTACAAGCTAAGGATCCATTGAATATTCCAATTGGGCCAATTACAAGGGCAAGATCCAAAAAGCTCAAGGAAGCATTTAACGGGCTAATTCAGAAAATATGGGCTGATTCTAACATGCATAAGTTTGGCCCAAAAGAAGCTCAAGGAAGCATTTAACGGGCTAATTCAGAAAATATGGGCTGATTCTAACATGCAAAAGTTTGGCCCAAAAGAAGATGAAGTTGTTTTAAATTTAATCCAAACAACATAATCAGATGGCTTTTGGAATTCACTAAAGTTGCTTACCTAGAATTAAGTCTTTTGGGAAAGAGAAGCTTTAATTAGGCTTTATTTATATCAGATTTTATATATACAAGTCTATATAGATAATAGTCAAGACTTCTCATATTTCTAGATGTATTTGGAGGAGTCTAGGCACCTTTTCATATTCCAACACTTATGAAAACGTGTTGGCTTTAATTGTTATGGTTGGAGACTTGTTCCAACCCTATATATATGTGGTATTGTTCAATGTAATGAGATATATTTGGCTGAAAATATAAAGTGAGTTTGTACTCCTCTTTTGGTTCTTCATTGAACTTCATAACTTATCAAGGTTTCTCCTTGTGGCGTTCAAATTTGAATACTTGTGGTTTGCGATTCTTTATAATCGTTGGGTCACAAGTTCACTACAATCTGGAATACTTGTGGTTTACGATTCTTTATAATCGTTGGGTCACAAGTTCACCACAATCAAGAATACTTGTGGTTTGCGATTCCTTATAATCGTCGGGTCACAAGTTCACTATCGTTATCAATCTGATTTTAGTTTGGGATTAAATTGAATCTTCCTAATGAGGTTCGCATCACATCCGATACAAGAAAGGTAAAGAGAATGTTGTTGCTGATGCACTTTCTAGAAGGTACATCTTATTCTCCACTCTTGATGCAAAATTACTTGGTTTTGAGCATATTAAAGAATTATATCCCTTAGACCATGATTTTTCTGAGGAATTTCGAAATTGTGAGGAAAATGCAGTGGGTAAGTTCTTCAGACATGAGGGTTTCTTGTTTCGAGAAAATAAGTTATGTGTTCCTAAAGGGAATAACATGGTGGAGGTCTAATGGGGCACTTTGGAGTTATTAAAACCTTAGCGATTTTGCAAGAACATTTTTATTGGCCTCATATGAGAAAGGATGTTGAGAGAATTTGTGATAGATGTGTCACTTGTAAGCAAGCAAAATCTAGAGTACAACCTCATGGTTTATACATGCCACTACCAATTCCTAGTGATCCCTGGATTGATATTTCAATGGATTTTGTTTTAGGTTTACCTAGGTCTAAACGAGGTAGGGATTCTATTTTTGTGGTTGTAGATAGGTTTTCTAAAATGGCGCATTTCATTCCATGTACGAAAACTGATAATGCATCTAATATTGCTGACTTATTCTTCCGAGAAATTGTTAGATTACATGGAATGCCACGAACCATTGTTTCAGATAGAGATGCTAAGTTTTTGAGTTACTTTTGGAAAACCTTGTGGTGTAAGTTAGGGACTAAGTTGTTATTTTCCACCACTTGTCATCCACAAACTGATGGTCAAACCGAAGTAGTAAATAGGACTTTATCTACTTTGTTGAGGGCTATAATTAAAAAGAATATCAAAACATGGGAAGAATGTTTACCACATGTTGAGTTTGCTTACAATCGTACCATTCATTCTGCTTCTATGTTTTCTCCATTTGAAATAGTTTATGGTTTTAACCCCTTAATTCCATTGGATTTAACACCAATACCTTTATCTGAAAGAGTTAACTTGGATGGAAAGAAAAAGGCTGAATTTGTTAAGCAGATACATGAAAAGGCAAGATTCAATATAGAAAAGAAGACGGAACAATATGCAAAGCAAGCCAACAAAGGGTGTCGCAAGGTAGTTTTTGAACCCGGAGATTGGGTTTGGTTGCACATGAGGAAAGAAAGATTTCCATCCCAAAGGCGCTCGAAGTTGCTTCCAAGGGGAAATGGTCCTTTTCAAGTTCTTGAACGTATCAATGACAATGCCTACAAGCTAGACCTACCAGGTGATGATAAGGACATAAGTGGAAATTCGCAGAATAATGAGGACATAAATGGAAAATCGCATTTTGAAGAAACAATCCAAGTTCCACAAGGTCCAGTGACGAGAGCAAGAGCCAAACGTTTCAAGGAAGGAGAACTCAATGAGTTAATAAATCAAGCACAACAAAAGGAGTTGGATGGGACCAAATACAAGAGTAGAGGGTGGAGAGTACAAGCAGCGGTAGAAGGTACCCTTGTGGTATCAGAGCCACGTTGCTCTGCCAGTTTACCCGTTACTAGGTAAACTTTTCATTATGTATTGTATTATTTTCAATGTTAATGTATAAATCTATTCGTTTATCTTATGAAATTGCTTGCGTTGAATATGATGCTTATTGTCTTTTAATTGATAGTAATCCTGATCATCCTAATATAGGTGAATATAATTTTTGGGTTAACCAAACTATTCACTGGTATAATCTTAAACGACGTATGCTTAATATATTATCTGCTTAATATTTAATGAACCCTCGTCAGTTTGATTCAAAGTTTTTTACTATTTCTGAGTTATATATATTTTATCGTAAGCAATATTTACTTAATAAGAAACGTTGTGAGGATTTCCCTGACGAACCTTATTGGGAATTTTTATGTAATCATTATTATTTACAATATTCTCGTATTGTATTATTATTATCTGCCTAAGTTGTTTTTATGTATCGTGGGTTTTCTACTTTTAGAAATATTCCTATTTCTGATTTTTATAATGATATTTGTTGGCCGCTCTACTTAAAATATAAACAACTTTGTATCGACGAACCTGATAATTCTGATTATATCTTTAACAGAGATCATTATCATAATCTGTGTCTTCGTATTAGTATAATTTTAGCCGCTTAATTTTAATTTCTTTTGCTTTGCCTGTTTTATTTTGTAGTTTAGATTTAAGTTTTAGTAGTCCTTTGTGAACTATTACAGTGAAACCCAGGGTTTACCCTTAAGTCGCGCAGCCTGTATAGTCCCTTTTGTTGCCTGCGTATTGGCGTGTTGGGATTGGTATTAAGTCGTTGACAGTGATCTGTAATAGAATGCATCGGTTTACTAGAACTTTGTCTAAAAGACAAGGTGAAACAAGTGGAAATAAAGAAATTGTTATTAATGAAAATTTCGAAAAATCTTTGCAAAACTGGAAATTACCAGTACAATCTTCTGTTTATAAACAGAAAGGAACTTTTGAATTTTCTTCTGACTATGTTGTTAAAACAGTAGAAGAAGCAATTCCTTTAACAGAAGGATACAATTCATTTCAATTATTATCTAAAAATCTAATTGAAAAACATAAGCAAAGATATAAATTTTTACATATCGGATTAATTCAAGTAGGACTAAAACCTGCTACAAGACTTGGATTAAATACATCCGCGATAATTTGTGTAAGAGATAAACGTCATAATAAATTTCATGACTCTTTGTTAGGAATAATTGAGTCTAGTCTTTGTGACGGACCCATTTATTTCTCTTGTTTTCCGAACTTTACTCTGTCCCTTACGGATCCGACTCTTATGCACTCCTTGTGTCTTGATATAAAGTCTGATGGGTTCAATATGATGCAAGGATCAGAAAACATAATCCTTATTTACATGATTCAATATAAAGTAATGAATACAGTAGTTCCAAGGGTGAGGAATTTATCCTTAAATCAGAAAGGATCTACTACTCTATTCATTACTAATTTATCAAAAAGTAATTTAAAAGTACCCAAAACCATCACTTGGGATCAGGTTAAATTACCTGAACAATGGATGCTTGAAAAGGCAAGTGAACCTGTTAAACAGGAAAATAGAGAATTAGAGGAAATAAAAGAATACCAAGATGGAACAGTTCAAATTAAATTCTCTAACCAAAGAATTGCCAGACTAAATCTTAGAAGTCAAAGTCTTAGATACAATAAACTTAACCTAAAAGGTGAATGTAGTAGAACTAGATCTAGAAGATCTACTTCTTCTGCTCCTGAAACTAATTTCGAAAAGAATAACCTAATAGGTACAAAATTCACACCTGATGGGGTTAATCAACCTGAATATAATGTTAGTATACCATCCACTACGGTCCCCTCTGAAACGGATAATAAATCTCCCACTGCTTCGGACATGGGATACTATAGTGATAGTAGTTATCTTCCAGATGACACTAGTGTTTCACCTATCACAATTCCTGAAGAAGTTAATTTTCCTTTTGAAGGAAATGCAAAAGAATTATTTTATTCTCCGAAAAATGAAATTCTTAGAAAATGGTTCTTTCTTAAAGATTTTAAAACTCAAAAGAAATTATTTACTTCTTACAAAAGATTTTTAAAGATAAATAAAGAAGTAATTGATTTCTTTGATTTCTTAAAGAAATATTTTTATTTAACTAAACAACCCTTTCCTAATTTCGAGAATGAAAACTTTGTTTCCACTATTGAAACTTCCTTTGCCAGAAATTTTATTACTACTAAAGGAAGAGTTTTCAAAAGTATTCATCCACCTGAAAATAATTTAATTGTTAAAATTAAGGATGATGAGGTTATTGCCACTCCTTGTAGAAAAGGAGATAAAATCGAAACTGTAGTAGAACAAAGTAATTTTACAAATTTAACTCTCAAAACTATGGGAGATCAATTAATCAGAATTGAAAAATCAATTGATAAAAAAACTACAGAACAAGTTTCTAAAGAAGAAACTCCTATAATTGATAAAAGGGTTTTATTTAAACCTATGCCCTCTGAAAAAATTGATTTCAAAATCAAACCAGAAGATTCCTCTTCTGAGATGGTTGATGAAATTGTTAAAAGATTAAAAAATCTTGGCCTTAAAGAAAAGGACCTATCTCCTTTGGAACAAAACTCGGATAATGAATCTGATACAGAAAGTAAAGAACAAACTTCCGAAATGGAAGACAGAATTGATCAACTAGAAGATATGTTCTTAACAGAACAAAATCAACAACAAAATTTTGGAATCAATAAATTATCCTCTTCATACAAGAAGAAGATGGTTTATAATGTTCCAGCTAAACCCTATTATCATAGGCCTACTCCAGTCGACCTACAATTAGAACAGCACGATGACTATATGACTGTTCAATTTGATGGAAGATCCATTAATGAATGGAACATTGATGGAATGTCAGAATATCAAATGCAAACGGTATTGCATTACATGACCATGTTTGCAACTGCCTGTAAAGCAAATGGTACTTCTGATCAAAATATTGCTAAAGCCATAACTCAAGGCTTTACGGGACAATTAAAAGGATGGTGGGATTTTTACCTTCCCGAAGAAGCTAAATTGCACATCCTACAAGCAGTTAAGACTGAAATTGTTAATGAACAACCTGTAGCAGTTACAGATTGTGTTAATACGCTATTATATACAATAGCAAAACACTTTATCGGAACAACTTCATTACAGTTGGATAAAACTCAAGAACAATTAATGAATTTAAGATGCCAAAACTTATCTCAGTTTAAATGGTATAAAGATGTTTTCTTTTCCAAAGTCTTTACTAGAGAAGATAGTCAACACGACTTTTGGAAAGAAAAATTCTTATCAGGATTACCTCATTTCTTTGCAGAAAAAATTCGTAATAGAATTAAACAAAAACATAATGGAATTATACCTTATTCTCAATATACTTATGGAGATTTATCTTCTGAGATAATCTCTGAAGGCATAAATTTATGCAATGAAATAAAATTACATAGACAAATTCAGAAAGAAAAGGTTTTAGGAAAAAGAATTATAGGAGATTTTTGTGAACAAATAGGTTTACCTCCTATAGGTCCAATTGGAGAAAAAAGAAAACAAAAGACTAATAAAGTCTCTCGTAATTCAAAATCTTATAATTATTTTCCTAAAAAGGGGAGGAAAGGATTCCATAAGAAGAAAAATAAAACCAAAGGTGAAAATCACCCCTCTAATTCGCAGAAAAAGATCCCTTTATGCTGGAGATGCCAGAAACCGGGACATTATGCTAATAAGTGTAAAATGAAAAAGAAAATTAATAGTCTAGACATAGATGACGGCCTTAAAAAGACCTTAGAAAAATTATTCCTTAATGAAGAAGGAGAAAAAGGAAAATTTAAAATCACTGCCATCACTAATAGTGAATCCGAAGATGAATCAGAAAATTCTGAAGAATCAGAAGCAGAATCTGAACAATCTGAAAATGGTTGTGAAGGAAACTGTGAATAGTACAAAACCTTATGTCAGGCTAATGGACTATGTGTGCTAACAAAAGAAGATAATTTTATCTTAGATATAATTGATCAAATTACTGATCCTACTACTAAAAGAGAAATGCTCCAAAAATATTTGGAACAATACAGTAATAAAAAACCTGAAAAAGGATTAAGATTTAAAGAACCAGAGACTTATAGTCTTAAAGAAATTTTAAACAGAGCTAAATCTTCTAACGAAAGTGTCTTAGGAGATTCTAGCATTAGTGAATTAAAACATGAAGTTAATGTTCTTAAACAAGAACTATGTGAATTAAAATCTAGAGTTTCATTAATTTAATTGAGAAATCTTGAAACAGATCCTTATGAGGAGAAAGATGAAATTGAGAAAGAATCATCAAAAGACGAAAATGTTAATGCATCTTTAACATTTGTTAATAATTACTCATAAATGGCACATTAAAATAAAGTTAATAGTTCATAGGGAATATACTCTCTCTGCAATTGCAATGGTAGATTCAGGAGCTGATTTGAATTGTATCAACGAAGGATTAATACCTTCTAGATATTTTTCAAAGACTACAGAAATCCTCAATGCTGCAGATGGTAGAAAACTTATAGTAAAATATAAGTTGAAAGATACTGCCATTTGTAACAATGGAACCTGCCTTGAAATGCCATTTATAATGGTAAAAGATTTATCTCATGACGTTATTCTAGGAAATCCATTCTTACATATGTTTTATCCTATCAAAAGCATAGACGAAAATGGAATTACTAGCACTGTAAATTCACAGGAAATACAAGAGTAGAGGGTGGAGAGTACAAGCAGCGGTAGAAGGTACCAAAATACTCAAACTATTTTACAAACTTAATTATTATTATTATACAAAGTGAAGTGGAGATTTTCTCGGAAGTAAAAAGGGAAGATTGCAGAGAATATAGTGAAGGCTTGATTCAAGTGTGTCTTCCTTCTGAAATGAGAAGCCTATATATAGGCAAGCAAACAAGCAACGGACGCCAACTTCGGATTTCAAAACAAGCGGACGCCAAATGATTCTTCATTTTATTTAATGAATAGTAGTGACCGACAACTTTAGTGAACAGTAGTGGCCGACAACTTTAAGTGAACAGTAACTTGAACAGTATTTTACTGTTCATAGGGGTCCTGGGAATCTTGCATAATGATGTCTTCTTTTGTGTCAGCATCCTCTTCATCATTATCTTCTTCATCAGGATCACCAGGTAGTTCTTTAAGAATTTCCATAAGTTGCTTATCTGTTTTCGAAGAAGAAGCTAAAAGTTCCTTAAGCAATTCGGTAGTGTCCTTTTTAGGAGGAGCCGGTGGAGCAGGAGGCTCAAGGGAAATGAGTCCTTTCTTTGAAAAAATTGAGTCTTCAAAGAAATCAAACTTATCCCACCATTTAAGTAGAATTCTTCTTCCCAAGACAGGAACGTGAGTAATAACCACATCAAATTTTTTAATTGGTAAATTTGAGATTATTAAATCCCATTTGACAATCCATGGTACTTGATATAAAGCTGCAAACATTAGCTCGGGCATTCTTAAAGAAGGATTTGAAGTTTTAAACTCATCAAAAATACTTCTGATTTTATCAGGTAAAATTATAGGATGAAAACCCCAATTGTAGAACCATTTAATAAACCATTGAGGTATATTATCAAATTTAAAATCCCTAAATTGAAGGAACCAGCTATGTTTTTTCTGCCTGTTATCGTAGCAAAACGCTCCGTCCCAAGCCTTGATATAATCAAAGTAATTAAACCAGTATCTATCCAAATTTTGGTTTTTTCTAGGAATTTCATGATAGCGATAAAGATCACCGCTCCATGTTTCTGCTGTAGACTTGTTTAATGAAGGCTTTAGAATAAGCCCATTCAGATCCAGATCTGGTGACCGAATCAAATTCAACGGATTTAGTTGTATCCAAGATAGCATAGTAAAATTGATATTCTTTAGGATAAAAGAATGGATCTGCTGAGTCTTTGAGATAAAAATTCCCAGCTTCATTTGGTTCAAGATGAGCGTATTTTCGCTCTAAAGGTGATATCCAAAACGTTGTGTAGGGAATATATGGATATAAAAATTCATTAGTTAAATTAGATTTTAATGCTACCGAATAAGCATCTTTTCTTAATTTTAATTCCTCGGGTGCAGCCTTTAAGGCCTCAGCTCGAAGCTGTTCAATAGGTTTTCCGATTGCTGTCTTATAAGACAGAGGCTTTTTTATAGTTACTATTTCCCGTCTCACGGTTTCTTTAGCTTTTCCTTTGTCCTTCGTCATGACCCTGTAAAAATTCACGAGTTAGGAAATCTGGTAAAGAATTACTAGATCCTTTAATAAACTCAATATCAAAATCAAAGACAGATAAAATTCCCTGCCATCTAGCAAAAATTTGTTTAGACGCTATATTTTTAACATCTTTTTCTAAAATATCTTTAGCAGATTTACAATCAACACGAATTAGAAATTTCTGATTTAATAAATCACTTTCGAATTTTTGAACACATAACACAATAGATAAGAGTTCTTTTTTAACAGTGGAATAATTTTTCCTTGGCCCTTGCCATACTCCTGAAGTAAATCTAACAAGAGTTTCTTAATTATCAATCCTTTGTTTTAGGATCCCTCCATAGCCTAATTCGGATGCGTCTGTCTCAACAATTTTAAAAGCATCTGGATTGGCTATTGCTAAACAAGGAATTTCCTTTATCTTATTTTTTATTTTAATCACAGCTTCAGTATGGACATTAGTCCATTCTGGAGGATTTTTTCTTAACCTTTCAAATAAAGGTTTAGCGTCTATTGCTAAATTTTTATAAAAGTCTGAGATATAATTAAGACTTCCTAAAAATCTCTGTAATTGAGTTTTTTCTTTAAGTTCATTAGGAAATTTTTCCCCAAAAGCAATTGACCTGTCAATAGGAAATATTGTCCCTTCTTTAATGTTATGACCAAGAAATCTTATTTCTGTTTGAAATAATTTAATCTTTTTGGCTGAGACAACTAAGCCTGCTTTCTTAACAGCATTAATAAATGCATATAAATGTTTAAAATGTTGATCAATATTCTCTGAGAAAATAAGAACATCATCAATGTAAACTATACAGAATTTTGTATAAGGACTAAAAATATCATTCATTATATTTTGAAATTCTGATGGAGCATTTTTTAGCCCAAATGGCATTACATTCCATTCGTAGTGTCCGAATGGTACTGTAAATGCTGTTTTGTATTTATCTTCGTCTGCAATCTGAATTTGCCAAAATCCAGATTTCATATCAAATTTAGACATAATTTTAGCAGTGTATAATCTATTTAGAAGATCTCTTTTATTTGGTATTGGATATCTAATCCAACGCAATGCTTTATTTAATGGCTTGTAGTTAATAACAAGTCTAGGGACTCCTCTTTCAAGTTCAGCTGCATTTTCGACATAAAATGCTGGACAACTCCAAGGACTATAAGATTTTCTAATTAACTTCTTGAGTAATAACTCCTCAATTTCTTTTTTGCAGATTTCTAGATGGCGTGGATTCATAGCAATAGGTCTAGCCTTAGTTTGTATTTGATTTTCTTTAAAATCAGGTTCATAGGGTAAATTCACAATGTGTTTCTTCCTTTCCCAAAAGGCATTAGGAATATCAGCACATATTTCTTTTATAATTGTTTCTTGTAAGTCATTTATTCTTTTTTGAATTAATGGCTGCTGTAATTGTTCATTTATTTTTTTATAATTAATTTCCTGTGATAAGGAATTAAGAAAATTTTCTTTTCTCTCTATTTTCTTCTGAATTAAATCTATCTCGTGATAACGAGGCTGAGTGATAAAATTAAATGTTAGTTCCTGTGAATTTACAGTGCTAGTAATTCCATTTTCGTCTATGCTTTTGATAGGATAAAGCATATGTAAGAATGGATTTCCTAGAATAACGTCATGAGATAAATCTTTTACCATTATAAATGGCATTTCAAGGCAGGTTCCATTGTTACAAATGGCAGTATCTTTCAACTTATATTTTACTATAAGTTTTCTACCATCTGCAGCATTGAGGATTTCTGTAGTCTTTGAAAAATATCTAGAAGGTATTAATCCTTCGTTGATACAATTCAAATCAGCTCCTGAATCTACCATTGCAATTGCAGAGAGAGTATATTCCCTATGAACTATTAACTTTATTTTAATGTGCCATTTATGAGTAATTATTAACAAATGTTAAAGATGCATTAACATTTTCGTCTTTTGATGATTCTTTCTCAATTTCATCTTTCTCCTCATAAGGATCTGTTTCAAGATTTCTCAATTCAATTAATGAAACTCTAGATTTTAATTCACATAGTTCTTGTTTAAGAACATTAACTACATGTTTTAATTCACTAATGCTAGAATCTCCTAAGACACTTTCGTTAGAAGATTTAGCTCTGTTTAAAATTTCTTTAAGACTATAAGTCTCTGGTTCTTTAAATCTTAATCCTTTTTCAGGTTTTTTATTACTGTATTGTTCCAAATATTTTTGGAGCATTTCTCTTTTAGTAGTAGGATCAGTAATTTGATCAATTATATCTAAGATAAAATTATCTTCTTTTGTTAGCACACATAGTCCATTAGCCTGACATAAGGTTTTGTAATATTCACAGTTTCCTTCACAACCATTTTCAGATTGTTCAGATTCTGCTTCTGATTCTTCAGAATTTTCTGATTCATCTTCGGATTCACTATTAGTGATGGCAGTGATTTTAAATTTTCCTTTTTCTCCTTCTTCATTAAGGAATAATATTTCTAAGGTCTTTTTAAGGCTGTCATCTATGTCTAGACTATTAATTTTCTTTTTCATTTTACACTTATTAGCATAATGTCCCGGTTTCTGGCATCTCCAGCATAAAGGGATCTTTTTCTGCGAATTAGAGGGGTGATTTTCACCTTTGGTTTTATTTTTCTTCTTATAGAATCCTTTCCTCCCCTTTTTAGGAAAATAATTATAAGATTTTGAATTACGAGAGACTTTATTAGTCTTTTGTTTTCTTTTTTCTCCAATTGGACCTATAGGAGGTAAACCTATTTGTTCACAAAAATCTCCTATAATTCTTTTTCCTAAACCTTTTCTTTCTGAATTTGTCTATGTAATTTTATTTCATTGCATAAATTTATGCCTTCAGAGATTATCTCAGAAGATAAATCTCCATAAGTATATTGAGAATAAGGTATAATTCCATTATGTTTTTGTTTAATTCTATTACGAATTTTTTCTGCAAAGAAATGAGGTAATCCTGATAAGAATTTTTCTTTCCAAAAGTCGTGTTGACTATCTTCTCTAGTAAAGACTTTGGAAAAGAAAACATCTTTATACCATTTAAACTGAGATAAGTTTTGGCATCTTAAATTCATTAATTGTTCTTGAGTTTTATCCAACTGTAATGAAGTTGTTCCGATAAAGTGTTTTGCTATTGTATATAATAGCGTATTAACACAATCTGTAACTGCTACAGGTTGTTCATTAACAATTTCAGTCTTAACTGCTTGTAGGATGTGCAATTTAGCTTCTTCGGGAAGGTAAAAATCCCACCATCCTTTCAATTGTCCAGTAAAGCCTTGAGTTATGGCTTTTGCAATATTTTGATCAGAAGTACCATTTGCTTTACAGGCAGTTGCAAACATGGTCATGTAATGCAATACCGTTTGCATTTGATATTCTGACATTCCATCAATGTTCCATTCATTAATGGATCTTCCATCAAATTGAACAGTCATATAGTCATCGTGTTGTTCTAATTGTAGGTCGACTGGAGTAGGCCTATGATAATAGGGTTTAGCTGGAACATTATAAACCATCTTCTTCTTGTATGAAGAGGATAATTTATTGATCCCAAAATTTTGTTGTTGATTTTGTTCTGTTAAGAACATATCTTCTAGTTGGTCAATTCTGTCTTCCATTTCGGAAGTTTGTTCTTTACTTTCTGTATCAGATTCATTATCAGAGTTTTGTTCCAAAGGAGATAGGTCCTTTTCTTTAAGGCCAAGATTTTTTAATCTTTTAACAATTTCATCAACCATCTCAGAAGAGGAATCTTCTGGTTTGATTTTGAAATCAATTTTTTCAGAGGGCATAGGTTTAAATAAAACCCTTTTATCAATTAAAGGAGTTTCTTCTTTAGAAACTTGTTCTGTAGTTTTTTTATCAATTGATTTTTCAATTCTGATTAATTGATCTCCCATAGTTTTGAGAGTTAAATTTGTAAAATTATTTCTGTTTGAAATAATTTAATCTTTTTGGCTGAGACAACTAAGCCTGCTTTCTTAACAGCATTAATAAATGCATATAAATGTTTAAAATGCTGATCATTCTCTGAGAAAATAAGAACATCATCAATGTAAACTATACAGAATTTTGTATAAGGACTAAAAATATCATTCATTATATTTTGAAATTCTGATGGAGCATTTTTTAGCCCAAATGGCATTACATTCCATTCGTAGTGTCCGAATGGTACTGTAAATGCTGTTTTGTATTTATCTTCGTCTGCAATCTGAATTTGCCAAAATCCAGATTTCATATCAAATTTAGACATAATTTTAGCAGTGTATAATCTATTTAGAAGATCTCTTTTATTTGGTATTGGATATCTAATCCAACGCAATGCTTTATTTAATGGCTTGTAGTTAATAACAAGTCTAGGGACTCCTCTTTCAAGTTCAGCTGCATTTTCGACATAAAATGCTGGACAACTCCAAGGACTATAAGATTTTCTAATTAACTTCTTGAGTAATAACTCCTCAATTTCTTTTTTGCAGATTTCAAGATGTCGTGGACCCATAGCAATAGGTCTAGCCTTAGTTTGTATTTGATTTTCTTTAAAATCAGGTTCATAGGGTAAATTCACAATGTGTTTCTTCCTTTCCCAAAAGGCATTAGGAATATCAGCACATATTTCTTTTATAATTGTTTCTTGTAAGTCATTTATTCTTTTTTGAATTAATGGCTGCTGTAATTGTTCAGTTATTTTTTTATAATTAATTTCCTGTGATAAGGAATTAAGAAAATTTTCTTTTCTCTCTATTTTCTTCTGAATTAAATCTATCTCGTGATAACGAGGCTGAGTGATAAAATTAAATGTTATTTCCTGTGAATTTACAGTGCTAGTAATTCCATTTTCGTCTATGCTTTTGATAGGATAAAGCATATGTAAGAATGGATTTCCTAGAATAACGTCATGAGATAAATCTTTTACCATTATAAATGGCATTTCAAGGCAGGTTCCATTGTTACAAATGGCAGTATCTTTCAACTTATATTTTACTATAAGTTTTCTACCATCTGCAGCATTGAGGATTTCTGTAGTCTTTGAAAAATATCTAGAAGGTATTAATCCTTCGTTGATACAATTCAAATCAGCTCCTGAATCTACCATTGCAATTGCAGAGAGAGTATATTCCCTATGAACTATTAACTTTATTTTAATGTGCCATTTATGAGTAATTATTAACAAATGTTAAAGATGCATTAACATTTTCGTCTTTTGATGATTCTTTCTCAATTTCATCTTTCTCCTCATAAGGATCTGTTTCAAGATTTCTCAATTCAATTAATGAAACTCTAGATTTTAATTCACATAGTTCTTGTTTAAGAACATTAACTACATGTTTTAATTCACTAATGCTAGAATCTCCTAAGACACTTTCGTTAGAAGATTTAGCTCTGTTTAAAATTTCTTTAAGACTATAAGTCTCTGGTTCTTTAAATCTTAATCCTTTTTCAGGTTTTTTATTACTGTATTTTCCAAATATTTTTGGAGCATTTCTCTTTTAGTAGTAGGATCAGTAATTTGATCAATTATATCTAAGATAAAATTATCTTCTTTTGTTAACACACATAGTCCATTAGCCTGACATAAGGTTTTATAGTATTCACAGTTTCCTTCACAACCATTTTCAGATTGTTCAGATTCTGCTTCTGATTCTTCAGAATTTTCTGATTCATCTTCGGATTCACTATTAGTGATGGCAGTGATTTTAAATTTTCCTTTTTCTCCTTCTTCATTAAGTAATAATTTTTCTAAGGTCTTTTTAAGGCCGTCATCTATGTCTAGACTATTAATTTTCTTTTTCATTTTACACTTATTAGCATAATGTCCCGGTTTCTGGCATCTCCAGCATAAAGGGATCTTTTTCTGCGAATTAGAGAGGTGATTTTCACCTTTGGTTTTATTTTTCTTCTTATAGAATCCTTTCCTCCCCTTTTTAGGAAAATAATTATAAGATTTTGAATTACGAGAGACTTTATTAGTCTTTTGTTTTCTTTTTTCTCCAATTGGACCTATAGGAGGTAAACCTATTTGTTCACAAAAATCTCCTATAATTCTTTTTCCTAAAACCTTTTCTTTCTGAATTTGTCTATGTAATTTTATTTCATTGCATAAATTTATGCCTTCAGAGATTATCTCAGAAGATAAATCTCCATAAGTATATTGAGAATAAGGTATAATTCCATTATGTTTTTGTTTAATTCTATTACGAATTTTTTCTGCAAAGAAATGAGGTAATCCTGATAAGAATTTTTCTTTCCAAAAGTCGTGTTGACTATCTTCTCTAGTAAAGACTTTGGAAAAGAAAACATCTTTATACCATTTAAACTGAGATAAGTTTTGGCATCTTAAATTCATTAATTGTTCTTGAGTTTTATCCAACTGTAATGAAGTTGTTCCGATAAAGTGTTTTGCTATTGTATATAATAGCGTATTAACACAATCTGTAACTGCTACAGGTTGTTCATTAACAATTTCAGTCTTAACTGCTTGTAGGATGTGCAATTTAGCTTCTTCGGGAAGGTAAAAATCCCACCATCCTTTTAATTGTCCCGTAAAGCCTTGAGTTATGGCTTTAGCAATATTTTGATCAGAAGTACCATTTGCTTTACAGGCAGTTGCAAACATGGTCATGTAATGCAATACCGTTTGCATTTGATATTCTGACATTCCATCAATGTTCCATTCATTAATGGATCTTCCATCAAATTGAACAGTCATATAGTCATCGTGCTGTTCTAATTGTAGGTCGACTGGAGTAGGCCTATGATAATAGGGTTTAGCTGGAACATTATAAACCATCTTCTTCTTGTATGAAGAGGATAATTTATTGATTCCAAAATTTTGTTGTTGATTTTGTTCTGTTAAGAACATATCTTCTAGTTGATCAATTCTGTCTTCCATTTCGGAAGTTTGTTCTTTACTTTCTGTATCAGATTCATTATCCGAGTTTTGTTCCAAAGGAGATAGGTCCTTTTCTTTAAGGCCAAGATTTTTTAATCTTTTAACAATTTCATCAACCATCTCAGAAGAGGAATCTTCTGGTTTGATTTTGAAATCAATTTTTTCAGAGGGCATAGGTTTAAATAAAACCCTTTTATCAATTATAGGAGTTTCTTCTTTAGAAACTTGTTCTGTAGTTTTTTTATCAATTGATTTTTCAATTCTGATTAATTGATCTCCCATAGTTTTGAGAGTTAAATTTGTAAAATTACTTTGTTCTACTACAGTTTCGATTTTATCTCCTTTTCTATAAGGAGTGGCAATAACCTCATCATCCTTAATTTTAACAATTAAATTATTTTCAGGTGGATGAATACTTTTGAAAACTCTTCCTTTAGTAGTAATAAAATTTCTGGCAAAGGAAGTTTCAATAGTGGAAACAAAGTTTTCATTCTCGAAATTAGGAAAGGGTTGTTTAGTTAAATAAAAATATTTCTTTAAGAAATCAAAGAAATCAATTACTTCTTTATTTATCTTTAAAAATCTTTTGTAAGAAGTAAATAATTTCTTTTGAGTTTTAAAATCTTTAAGAAAGAACCATTTTCTAAGAATTTCATTTTTCGGAGAATAAAATAATTCTTTTGCATTTCCTTCAAAAGGAAAATTAACTTCTTCAGGAATTGTGATAGGTGAAACACTAGTGTCATCTGGAAGATAACTACTATCACTATAGTATCCCATGTCCGAAGCAGTGGGAGATTTATTATCCGTTTCAGAGGGGACCGTAGTGGATGGTATACTAACATTATATTCAGGTTGATTAACCCCATCAGGTGTGAATTTTGTACCTATTAGGTTATTCTTTTCGAAATTAGTTTCAGGAGCATAAGAAGTAGATCTTCTAGATCTAGTTCTACTACATTCACCTTTTAGGTTAAGTTTATTGTATCTAAGACTTTGACTTCTAAGATTTAGTCTGGCAATTCTTTGGTTAGAGAATTTAATTTGAACTGTTCCATCTTGGTATTCTTTTATTTCCTCTAATTCTCTATTTTCCTGTTTAACAGGTTCACTTGCCTTTTCAAGCATCCATTGTTCAGGTAATTTAACCTGATCCCAAGTGATGGTTTTGGGTACTTTTAAATTACTTTTTGATAAATTAGTAATGAATAGAGTAGTAGATCCTTTCTGATTTAAGGATAAATTCCTCACCCTTGGAACTACTGTATTCATTACTTTATATTGAATCCTGTAAATAAGGATTATGTTTTCTGATCCTTGCATCATATTGAACCCATCAGACTTTATATCAAGACACAAGGAGTGCATAAGAGTCGGATCCGTAAGGGACAGAGTAAAGTTCGGAAAACAAGAGAAATAAATGGGTCCGTCACAAAGACTAGACTCAATTATTCCTAACAAAGAGTCATGAAATTTATTATGACGTTTATCTCTTACACAAATTATCGCGGATGTATTTAATCCAAGTCTTGTAGCAGGTTTTAGTCCTACTTGAATTAATCCGATATGTACAAATTTATATCTTTGCTTATGTTTTTCAATTAGATTTTTAGATAATAATTGAAATGAATTGTATCCTTCTGTTAAAGGAATTGCTTCTTCTACTGTTTTAACAACATAGTCAGAAGAAAATTCAAAAGTTCCTTTCTGTTTATAAACAGAAGATTGTACTGGTAATTTCCAGTTTTGCAAAGATTTTTCGAAATTTTCATTAATAACAATTTCTTTATTTCCACTTGTTTCACCTTGTCTTTTAGACAAAGTTCTAGTAAACCGATGCATTCTATTACAGATCACTGTCAACGACTTAATACCAATCCCAACACGCCAATACGCAGGCAACAAAAGGGACTATACAGGCTGCGCGACTTAAGGGTAAACCCTGGGTTTCACTGTAATAGTTCACAAAGGACTACTAAAACTTAAATCTAAACTACAAAATAAAACAGGCAAAGCAAAAGAAATTAAAATTAAGCGGCTAAAATTATACTAATACGAAGACACAGATTATGATAATGATCTCTGTTAAAGATATAATCAGAATTATCAGGTTCGTCGATACAAAGTTGTTTATATTTTAAGTAGAGCGGCCAACAAATATCATTATAAAAATCAGAAATAGGAATATTTCTAAAAGTAGAAAACCCACGATACATAAAAACAACTTAGGCAGATAATAATAATACAATACGAGAATATTGTAAATAATAATGATTACATAAAAATTCCCAATAAGGTTCGTCAGGGAAATCCTCACAACGTTTCTTATTAAGTAAATATTGCTTACGATAAAATATATATAACTCAGAAATAGTAAAAAACTTTGAATCAAACTGACGAGGGTTCATTAAATATTAAGCAGATAATGATGTGATCATGAAGTGCCCAAAAATAGACTTGAAAGAATTAATTGAAGACAAGTTGTTGGGTCAAGAAGGATTACTTGCTCATCAAGATTGAAGAAGATCTAGTCCATATTTACTTGTCATATGGGACATTTTAATTTAGTAATCTTTAATTTCGAATTTATTGTCCATATTTTTGTAGGATTAGCTTATTCTTTGCTAGGATTTAGTTTCCTTTTGATATTAGGTTAGTTTACTATTTTAGAGTTTCCTAGTTCTTTTCAAGATGTAATCTTGTCCTATTTAAAGGACCTTTTTCTTTAATGAATTCAAGATTTAGTCTTCAATTAATTTGTGTTGAGTATTCTCCACCTTTTTTGAAGAGTTCTTCTTCATGAACTTATCAAAGATCAGTAAAATCTTTGTGGCGTTCAATGACTTATCAAACGATTCATCCACCATCGTTTGTGGCGTCCTACCGAACTTATCAAGCATTCTTGTGGCGTTCCGACTTATCAAGCGATTCAGTCAACATCGTTTGTGGCGTCCCCATGAACTTATCAAGAATCTTTGTGGCGTTCATCCATCGACTTATCAAGCGATTCATCCATCATCGTTTGTGGCGTCTTCATTAAATCCATCTAAACCTGATTGTAGAACGATCCTAGGAATCCTAATTGTTCGGGTCTCGTTGTTCGTGATGATGGTTCGTATCATTTGGTATCAGAGCTTTGTTCTAGTCTCAGGTTTGCCTATCCTTTATTTTCTTGTATAAAAAAAAACAAAAAAACAAAAGAAAAAAATTGAGAGAGAAAAAAAAAAATGAGAGGAAAAAAACGAAAAAAAAAAGAGTTGAAAAAAAAACAAAAAAAAAATTGAGAGAGGCAAAAAAAAAAATTGAGAGGGAAGAAAAACGGGAAAAAAAAAAGTTAAAAAAAAAAAATCAAAAAATGATACGAACAACCTGGCTCTGATACCAAATGATACGAATCTCATCACGAATAACGAGACCCGAATTATTAGGATTTCAAGGATCGTTCTACAATCAGGTTTAGATGGATTTAATGAAGACGCCACAAACGATGATGGATGAATCGCTTGATAAGTCGATGGATGAACGCCACAAGTCTCCTTGATAAGTTCATGAGGACGCCACAAACGATGTTGACTGAATCGCTTGATAAGTCGGAACGCCACAAGAATGCTTGATAAGTTCGGTAGGACGCCACAAACGATGGTGGATAAATCGTTTGATAAGTCATTGAACGCCACAAATATTTTACTGATCTTTGATAAGTTCATGAAGAAGAATTCTTCAAAGAAGGTGGAGAATACTCAACACATAATAATTGAAGACTAAATCTTCTTTAATCTTGATGCACAAGTAATTCTTCTTGACCAAATAACTTGTCTCTAATTAATTCTTCCAAATCTATTTTTGTTCTCTTCATGGTCATATCATTCTCCCCCTCTTAAAATAGATTTGTCCTCAAATCTTCGCCAACCTTGTAGATCTAACATGTAAACATTGAAAAACCTTCTTCTTTTTTTTTGAACTTTTTTTTTTCGTTTTGTTTTTCCTCTCATTTCTTTTTTTCTCTCTCAATTTTTTTTTTCCGTATTTTTTTTCAACTCTCTTTTTTTTTCGTTTTTTTTCCTCTCATTTCTTTTTTTTTTTTCTCTCTCAAAACATTTTTTTTTCGTTTTTTTTTCAACTCTCTTTTTTTTTCTTTGTACGACTTTTTTTTTTTTTTTGAATAAAACTAGAAAATTATAAAGATACGCAAACCTGAGACTAGAATTTGGCTCTGGTACCAAATGATACGAATCTCACCACGAATAACAAGATCCGAATAATTAGGATTCCAAAGATCGTTCTACAATAAGGTTTAGGTGGATTTATTGAAGACGCCACAAACGATGATGGATGAATCGCTTGATAAGTCGATGGATGAACGCCACAAGTCTTCTTGATAAGTTCATGAGGACGCCACAAACGATGTTGACTGAATCGCTTGATAAGTCGGAACGCCACAAGAATGCTTGATAAGTTCAGTAGGACGCCACAAACGATGGTGGATGAATCGTTTGATAAGTTCATGAAGAAGAATTCTTCAAAGAAGGTGGAGAATACTCAACACAAATTAATTGAAGACTAAATCTTGAATTCATTAAAGAAAAAGGTCCTTTAAATAGGACAAGATTACATCTTGAAAATAACTAGGAAACTATAAAATAGTAAACTAACCTAATACCAAAAGGAAACTAAATCCTAGTAAAGAATAAACTAATCCTACTAATACAAGGAGCTAAATTCGAAATTAAAAAGTAACTAAATTAAAAAGTCCCATATGACAAGTAATATTGGACTAAATCTCCTCAATCTTGATGAGCAAGTAATCCTTCTTGACCCAACAACTTATCTTCAATTAATTCTTTCAAGTCTATTTTTGGGCACTTCATGATCACATCATTCTCCTCCTCTTAAAAGAGATTTGTCCTCAAATCTTCCCCAACCTTGTAGATCTAACATGTAAACATTGAAATACCATTTTTTTTTCCGTTTTTTTTTACAAGAAATTAAAGATAGACAAACCTGAGACTAGAACAAAGCTCTGATACCAAATGATACGAACAACGTTACGAATAACGAGATTCGAATAATTAGGATTCCAAAGATCGTTCTACAAATGATATGACCATGAAGAGAACAAAAATATGGACAATAAATTCGAAATTAAAGATTACTAAATTAAAATGTCCCATATGACAAGTAAATATGGACTAGATCTTCTTCAATCTTGATGAGCAAGTAATCCTTCTTGACCCAACAACTTGTCTTCAATTAATTCTTTCAAGTCTATTTTTGGGCACTTCATGATCACATCATTAATGATGTGATCATGAAGTGCCCAAAAATAGACTTGAAAGAATTAATTGAAGACAAGTTGTTGGGTCAAGAAGGATTACTTGCTCATCAAGATTGAAGAAGATCTAGTCCATATTTACTTGTCATATGGGACATTTTAATTTAGTAATCTTTAATTTCGAATTTATTGTCCATATTTTTGTAGGATTAGCTTATTCTTTGCTAGGATTTAGTTTCCTTTTGATATTAGGTTAGTTTACTATTTTAGAGTTTCCTAGTTCTTTTCAAGATGTAATCTTGTCCTATTTAAATGACCTTTTTCTTTAATGAATTCAAGATTTAGTCTTCAATTAATTTGTGTTGAGTATTCTCCACCTTTTTTGAAGAGTTCTTCTTCATGAACTTATCAAAGATCAGTAAAATCTTTGTGGCGTTCAATGACTTATCAAACGATTCATCCACCATCGTTTGTGGCGTCCTACCGAACTTATCAAGCATTCTTGTGGCGTTCCGACTTATCAAGCGATTCAGTCAACATCGTTTGTGGCGTCCCCATGAACTTATCAAGAATCTTTGTGGCGTTCATCCATCGACTTATCAAGCGATTCATCCATCATCGTTTGTGGCGTCTTCATTAAATCCATCTAAACCTGATTGTAGAACGATCCTAGGAATCCTAATTGTTCGGGTCTCGTTGTTCGTGATGATGGTTCGTATCAGATAATATATTAAGCATACGTCGTTTAAGATTATACCAGTGAATAGTTTGGTTAACCCAAAAATTATATTCACCTATATTAGGATGATCAGGATTACTATCAATTAAAAGACAATAAGCATCATATTCAACGCAAGCAATTTCATAAGATAAACGAATAGATTTATACATTAACATTGAAAATAATACAATACATAATGAAAAGTTTACCTAGTAACGGGTAAACTGGCAGAGCAACGTGGCTCTGATACCACAAGGGTACCTTCTACCGCTGCTTGTACTCTCCACCCTCTACTCTTGTATTTGGTCCCATCCAACTCCTTTTGTTGTGCTTGATTTATTAACTCATTGAGTTCTCCTTCCTTGAAACGTTTGGCTCTTGCTCTCGTCACTGGACCTTGTGGAACTTGGATTGTTTCTTCAAAATGCGATTTTCCATTTATGTCCTCATTATTCTGCGAATTTCCACTTATGTCCTTATCATCACCTGGTAGGTCTAGCTTGTAGGCATTGTCATTGATACGTTCAAGAACTTGAAAAGGACCATTTCCCCTTGGAAGCAACTTCGAGCGCCTTTGGGATGGAAATCTTTCTTTCCTCATGTGCAACCAAACCCAATCTCCGGGTTCAAAAACTACCTTGCGACACCCTTTGTTGGCTTGCTTTGCATATTGTTCCGTCTTCTTTTCTATATTGAATCTTGCCTTTTCATGTATCTGCTTAACAAATTCAGCCTTTTTCTTTCCATCCAAGTTAACTCTTTCAGATAAAGGTATTGGTGTTAAATCCAATGGAATTAAGGGGTTAAAACCATAAACTATTTCAAATGGAGAAAACATAGAAGCAGAATGAATGGTACGATTGTAAGCAAACTCAACATGTGGTAAACATTCTTCCCATGTTTTGATATTCTTTTTAATTATAGCCCTCAACAAAGTAGATAAAGTCCTATTTACTACTTCGGTTTGACCATCAGTTTGTGGATGACAAGTGGTGGAAAATAACAACTTAGTCCCTAACTTACACCACAAGGTTTTCCAAAAGTAACTCAAAAACTTAGCATCTCTATCTGAAACAATGGTTCGTGGCATTCCATGTAATCTAACAATTTCTCGGAAGAATAAGTCAGCAATATTAGATGCATTATCAGTTTTCGTACATGGAATGAAATGCGCCATTTTAGAAAACCTATCTACAACCACAAAAATAGAATCCCTACCTCGTTTAGACCTAGGTAAACCTAAAACAAAATCCATTGAAATATCAATCCAGGGATCACTAGGAATTGGTAGTGGCATGTATAAACCATGAGGTTGTACTCTAGATTTTGCTTGCTTACAAGTGACACATCTATCACAAATTCTCTCAACATCCTTTCTCATATGAGGCCAATAAAAATGTTCTTGCAAAATCGCTAAGGTTTTAATAACTCCAAAGTGCCCCATTAGACCTCCACCATGTTATTCCCTTTAGGAACACATAACTTATTTTCTCGAAACAAGAAACCCTCATGTCTGAAGAACTTACCCACTGCATTTTCCTCACAATTTCGAAATTCCTCAGAAAAATCATGGTCTAAGGGATATAATTCTTTAATATGCTCAAAACCAAGTAATTTTGCATCAAGAGTGGAGAATAAGATGTACCTTCTAGAAAGTGCATCAGCAACAACATTCTCTTTACCTTTCTTGTATCGGATGTGATGCGAACCTCATTAGGAAGATTCAATTTAATCCCAAACTAAAATCAGATTGATAACGATAGTGAACTTGTGACCCGACGATTATAAGGAATCGCAAACCACAAGTATTCTTGATTGTGGTGAACTTGTGACCCAACGATTATAAAGAATCGCAAACCACAAGTATTCCAGATTGTAGTGAACTTGTGACCCAACGATTATAAAGAATCGCAAACCACAAGTATTCAAATTTGAACGCCACAAGGAGAAACCTTGATAAGTTCTGAAGTTCAATGAAGAACCAAAAGAGGAGTACAAACTCACTTTATATTTTCAGCCAAATATATCTCATTACATTGAACAATACCACATATATATAGGGTTGGAACAAGTCTCCAACCATAACAATTAAAGCCAACACGTTTTCATAAGTGTTGGAATATGAAAAGGTGCCTAGACGGACCAAATACATCTAGAAATATGAGAAGTCTTGACTATTATCTATATAGACTTGTATATATAAAATCTGATATAAATAAAGCCTAATTAAAGCTTCTCTTTCCCAAAAGACTTAATTCTAGGTAAGCAACTTTAGTGAATTCCAAAAGCCATCTGATTATGTTGTTTGGATTAAATTTAAAACAACTTCATCTTCTTTTGGGCCAAACTTTTGCATGTTAGAATCAGCCCATATTTTCTGAATTAGCCCGTTAAATGCTTCCTTGAGCTTCTTTTGGGCCAAACTTATGCATGTTAGAATCAGCCCATATTTTCTGAATTAGCCCGTTAAATGCTTCCTTGAGCTTTTTGGATCTTGCCCTTGTAATTGGCCCAATTGGAATATTCAATGAATCCTTAGCTTGTACTTGTTCTTGATGATTCTCATCATTTTCCCTCTCTTCGAAAGGATTCGTCCTCGAATCTTCACCTACATCAAAAGGAGAAAGATCAGCAACATTAAATGTTGAACTAATCTTATACTCACCTGGAAGATCCAACTTGTATGCATTATCATTAACTCTTTCAAGAACTTGAAATGGACCATCCCCTCTTGGTTGTAACTTTGACCGCCTACGTTCAGGAAATCGTTCCTTCCGCATATGCACCCAAACCCAATCACCTGGTTCAAAAATGACTTGTCTCCGCCCTTTATTAGCTCTGTTCGCATATTGTTCATTTTTCTTTGCGATATGCTCCCGGACACTTTCATGAAGTTTCTTCACCATCTCAGCCTTCTTTTGACCATCCAAACTAGCTCTTTCATTAACTGGCAAAGGCATCAAATCTAAAGGGGTTAGTGGATTAAAACAATAAACAACCTAAAATGGTGAAAAATCAGTAGTAGAATGAACACTCCGGTTATATGCAAATTCAATGAATGGCAAACAATCTTCCCATTTCTTTAAATTCTTTTGAATTATAGTACGCAACAAAGTAGTTAAAGTTCTATTCACTACCTCTGTTTGGCCATCTGTTTGAGGGTGGCAAGTAGTTGAAAATAGCAATTTAGTACCCATTTTCCCCCACAAGACTTTCCAAAAATAGCTAAGAAACTTAACATCTCTATCAGATACAATGCTCCTAGGAACACCATGAAGTCGTACTATCTCACGGAAGAACAAATCAGCAATGTTTGTTGCATCATCAGTTTTGTTACAAGATATGAAATGTGCCATTTTAGAAAACCTATCAACCACCACGAAAATTGAATCCCTACCCTTTCTAGAACTAGGCAAACCCAAAACAAAATCCATTGAAATATCTACCCAAGGTGCAGTAGGTACGGGTAAAGGAGTGTATAACCATGGGGTAAGACCCTAGATTTGGCCTGCTTACAAGTAACACATCTAGAACAAATTCTTTCCACATCACGTTTCATTTTAGGCCAAAAGAAATGTTCACACAACACTTCTAAAGTCTTCCTTATACCAAAATGTCCCATCAAACCACCTCCATGTGCTTCACGTACAAGTAACTCACGCATAGAACTGTTAGGCACACAAAGTTTATTTTCTCTAAACAAGCACCCATCATGTCTGTAGAACTTACCAAATGCTGATTTTTCACATGCTCCATACACACTAGCAAAGTCATCATCAGTAGCATATAATTCCTTCACATATTCAAATCCCAACAACTTTGCATTTAAAGTAGAAACAAGAGCATACCTTCTCGATAGTGCATCAGCCACAATATTTTCCTTACCTTGCTTGTATTTGATTACATAAGGAAATGTCTCGATGAATTCTGACCACTTGTGATGAGAATCATCAAGAACAAGTACAGGCTAAGGATCCATTGAATATTCCAATTGGGCCAATTACAAGGGCAAGATCCAAAAAGCTCAAGGAAGCAGTTAACGGGCTAATTCAGAAAATATGGGCTGATTCTAACATGCATATGTTTGGCCCAAAAGAAGATGAAGTTGTTTTGAATTTAATCCAAACAACATAATCAGATGGCTTTTCGAATTCACTAAAGTTGCTTACCTAGAATTAAGTCTTTTGGGAAAGAGAAGCTTTAATTAGGCTTTATTTATATCAGATTTTATATATATAAGTCTATATAGATAATAGTCAAGACTTCTCATATTTCTAGATGTATTTGGAGGTTTCTAGGCACCTTTTCATATACCAACACTTATGAAAACGTGTTGGCTTTAATTATTATGGTTGGAGGCTTGTTCCAACCCTATATATATGTGGTATAGTTCAATGTAATAGGATATTTTTTGGCTGAAAATATAAAGTGAGTTTTTACTCCTCTTTTGGTTCTTCATTGAACTTCAGAACTTATCAAGGTTTCTCCTTGTGGCGTTCAAATTTGAATACTTGTGGTTTGCGATTCTTTATAATCGTTGGGTCACAAGTTCACTACAATCTGGAATACTTGTGGTTTGCGATTCTTTATAATCGTTGGGTCACAAGTTCACTACAATCAAGAATACTTGTGGTTTGCGATTCCTTATAATCGTCGGGTCACAAGTTCACTATCGTTACCAATCTGATTTTAGTTTGGGATTAAATTGAATCTTCCTAATGAGGTTCGCATCATTTGGTATCAGAGCAAGGTACTAAAATCAGATTACTATCCTTTATCTTTATTTCTTGTTCTTATATATTTTGCCAATTTCTGTTAATCTCTTTTTCCCTACTCTTAAATTTCTTTGTTTGTATATCCAGCCAAAAAAAAAAAAAAAAAAAAACGTGACCAAAAAAAAAAAAAAAAAAAAGTGAAAAAAAAGGGGTAAAAAAAAAAAAAAAAAAACGTGATTAAAAAAAAAATTCGTGGCGGATATAACTACTCTCTATATTCTGATATATTCTTCTGTTCTCTCAAAAAAAAAAAATTATCTTCTCCTTGATTCATTATATCTGAAATACCGAACCATTGGTATTCATTGTTTAAACAATACAAGTTGAACATCTTGATTAAAGTTTACTAGTTCATTAAAGAACTGAAAAAGGGAGTTACGAGTGGAAAAAGGCAAGAGAGTGTGAGATTATTAGAGGGTAAAAGCCATATTGAGTTAAACACGAGTGTTGAGTGACGTTATTCGAGTGTAAACACGTGAGCGTGTGCTGTGAGGTTTTATTTCTAATTTTTATATCTAGTTTCAAGTATGTCTACAAGTGGTGAAGCAATAAACCAAGGCGGACAGGGGGATACATTTATGTTGCAAGCCATGCAAAAACAATTTGAACGTATGAACGTAATGTTTAATGAGATTCGGGATCGGATGGATAGGCAAGACGATGCTATTGCTACTTTAAACAGGGGACGTCCGGAAAGACCTCCTAATGTTAGAAGGGAAGAAAGGATTGCAAATGAAGATGATTTTGGTTACAATTCCAATGATGAGTTCCAATATGAAGATGACCAAGGCTCATTGAATGGTGAGGGCAGATTCATACAAAGGAGAGAAAGGCATGATAGAGGTTTCCAAAGATGTCCGAGATGGCGAGATAGAGATGACAGAAGCTTGGGAAACATAAAAGTAAAGATACCATCATTTCAAGGCAAGAATGATCCAGAAGTGTACTTGGACTGGGAAAGGAAGGTGGAGCTGATTTTTGAATGCCATAACTACACCGAGGAGAAAAAGGTAAAACTTGCTGTTATTGAGTTTACCGATTATGCTATTATATGGTGGGATCAACTTATGATGACTAGGAGACGAAATGGTGAAAGGCCTATTAGGACATGGGATGAAATGAAAGCTATCATGAGGAGGCGTTTTGTTCCTAGTCACTATCATAGGGACTTATTTCAGAAGTTACAAAGTCTTACTCAAGGCTTTAAAAGTGTGGAAGATTACCACAAGGAGATGGAGATTTCCATGATCAGGGCTAATATAGAGGATGATAGAGAAGCTACCATGGCAAGGTTTCTCAATGGGCTGAATCGGGACATTGCAAATGTAGTTGAGTTGCAACATTATGTGGAGTTGGAGGACATGGTGCATATGGCAATAAAGGTAGAACGACAACTTAAAAGGAAGGGAACTCGATCCTTCCAGAATCCAAGCTCCTCTACTTCATGGAGGTCGAATGGAAGGAAAGATGAAGGAGCTAATTCCAAATTCAAAACAGAAGCACCAAAGAGAAAAGATGAAGTTGAAAAAGTCAATAGAGGTAAAACTGAATTACCAACTCGTAATCGTGAAATTAAGTGTTTTAAGTGTTTGGGAACAGGTCACATTGCTTCACAATGCCCAAACAAGAGGACAATGATTGCACATGCTAACGGAGATGTGGAGACTGAAAGTGAGAGTGACGATGAAGATCATATGCCAAAAGACACTAGTGACAATGATGTTGAATATCCGGTGGAAGGAGAGTCATTGGTGGCTAGGCGTGCTTTAAGTGCCCAAATCAAAGAAGATGATGTTAATGAACAGAGGGAGAACATTTTTCATACTAGATGCCATGTTGACAATAAAGTGTGTAGTATGATCATTGATGGGGGAAGTTGTACAAACGTTGCCAGTACTACTTTGGTTGAAAAGCTGAATTTACCTACGTTGAAACACCCTAAACCATATAAGCTTCAATGGTTGAATGAATGTGGTGAGGTTAAGGTGACAAGGCAAGTATTAGTCTCTTTTTCAATTGGGAAGTACAAGGATGAAGTGCTTTGTGATGTCGTTCCAATGCAAGCGGGTCACATATTATTGGGCAGACCATGGCAATTTGATAGAAAGGTTACTCATGATGGTTTCAAAAATCGGCACATTCTTGTAAAGGATAAAAAATCCATTACTCTTGTACCATTAACACCCAAACAAGTGTATGAAGATCAAATGAAAATGAAAAGAGAAAGTGAGTTGAAAATAAACAGTGAGGCTGAAATTTCAAAGAAAAAAAGTGAAAAAGAGAGTGAAAAGAAAGAGAGAAAAAAACAAGTGAGTCTTTATGCTAAGGCGAGTGATATCAAGAATGCCTTCAATTCAAACAAGCCTATGTTTTTACTTTTGTACAAAGAGGCGGGTTTTAGCACTAACGAACTTGATGAATCTTTGCCTAGCGTTGTTGTCTCTTTGTTGCAGGAATACGAAGATGTGTTCCCAGATGATGTACCAAATGGGTTGCCACCTATAAGAGGAATAGAGCATCAAATTGATTTTGTACCAGGTGCTGCCATTCCTAACCGGCCAGCATATAGAAGCAATCCGGAAGAAACGAAGGAAACTCAAAGGCAAGTTGAGGAGTTACTGAAGAAAGGCCATGTTAGAGAAAGCATGAGTCCGTGCGCTGTACCGGTGTTACTTGTACCTAAGAAGGATGGTACTTGGAGGATGTGTGTGGATTGCAGGGCTATCAACAACATCACGGTAAAGTATCGATACCCCATTCCTAGACTAGATGATATGCTGGATGAATTACATGGGTCAAGTATTTTCACAAAAATCGATTTGAAAAGTGGGTATCATCAAATTAGGATGAAAGAAGGTGATGAATGGAAAACTGCTTTTAAAACAAAACATGGTTTGTATGAGTGGTTGGTAATGCCTTTTGGTTTATCTAATGCACCTAGTACATTCATGAGATTAATGAACCATGTCTTGCGGGTTTTTATTGGCAGATTTGTTGTGGTTTATTTTGATGACATTTTGGTGTATAGCAAAAGCTTAGATGAACATATTGAACATTTGCGTAGTGTGGTTGATATCTTGAGAAAAGAAAAATTGTTTGCCAATTTAAAAAAGTGTTCTTTTTGCTTGGAAAAAGTTACGTTTCTTGGCTACATTGTTAGTGCAAATGGAATTGGAGTGGATGAAGAAAAGGTAAAGGCTATCAAGGAATGGCCGACACCTAAATCACTTTCCGAGGTCAGAAGTTTTCATGGTTTGGCTAGTTTTTATCGACGATTTGTCAAAAATTTCAGTACACTAGCTGCACCACTCACTGAAATTGTTAAGAAATCTGTAGAGTTTCATTGGGGTGATGAGCAAGAACGTGCATTTTCTGAAATTAAAGAAAGATTGTGTAGTGCTCCTTTGTTAGCCTTACCTAATTTTTCTAAAACATTTGAAATTGAGTGTGATGCTTCAGGAATAGGTATTGGAGCAGTTTTAATGCAGGAGCAGCGACCAATAGCCTATTTCAGTGAAAAACTAAATGGGGCTGTTTTGAACTATTCGACATATGACAAGGAGCTTTATGCATTGGTGAGAGCATTAGAGACTTGGCAACATTACCTTTGGCCGAGAGAATTCGTCATTCACACCGACCATGAATCCTTGAAGCACTTGAAAGGACAGGGTAAGTTGAATAAAAGACACGCCAAGTGGTCAGAATTCATCGAGACATTTCCTTATGTAATCAAATACAAGCAAGGTAAGGAAAATATTGTGGCTGATGCACTATCGAGAAGGTATGCTCTTGTTTCTACTTTAAATGCTAAGTTGTTGGGATTTGAATATGTGAAGGAATTATATGCTACTGATGATGACTTTGCTAGTGTGTATGGAGCATGTGAAAAATCAGCATTTGGTAAGTTTTATAGACTTGATGGGTACTTGTTTAGAGAGAATAAACTTTGTGTGCCTAACAGTTCTATGCGTGAGTTACTTGTACGTGAAGCACATGGAGGTGGTTTGATGGGACACTTTGGTATAAGGAAGACTTTAGAAGTGTTGTGTGAACATTTCTTTTGGCCTAAAATGAAACGTGATGTGGAAAGAATTTGTTCTAGATGTGTTACTTGTAAGCAGGCCAAATCTAGGGTCTTACCCCATGGTTTATACACTCCTTTACCCATACCTACTGCACCTTGGGTAGACATTTCGATGGATTTTGTTTTGGGTTTGCCTAGGTCAAGAAAGGGTAGGGATTCAATTTTCGTGGTGGTTGATAGGTTTTCTAAAATGGCACATTTCATATCTTGTAACAAAACTGATGATGCAACAAACATTGCTGATTTGTTCTTCCGTGAGATAGTACGACTTCATGGTGTTCCTAGGAGCATTGTATCTGATAGAGATGTTAAGTTTCTTAGCTATTTTTGGAAAGTCTTGTGGGGGAAAATGGGTACTAAATTGCTATTTTCAACTACTTGCCACCCTCAAACAGATGGCCAAACCGAGGTAGTAAATAGAACTTTAACTACTTTGTTGCGTACTATAATTCAAAAGAATTTAAAGAAATGGGAAGATTGTTTGCCATTCATTGAATTTGCATATAACCGGAGTGTTCATTCTACTACTGATTTTTCACCATTTGAGGTTGTTTATGGTTTTAATCCACTAACTCCTTTAGATTTGATGCCTTTGCCAGTAAATGAAAGAGCTAGTTTGGATGGTCAAAAGAAGGCTGAGATGGTGAAGAAACTTCATGAAAGTGTCCGGGAGCATATCGCAAAGAAAAATGAACAATATGCGAACAAAGCTAATAAAGGGCGAAGAAAAGTCATTTTTGAACCAGGTGATTGGGTTTGGGTGCATATGCGGAAGGAAAGATTTCCTGAACGTAGGCGGTCAAAGTTACAACCAAGAGGGGATGGTCCATTTCAAGTTCTTGAAAGAGTGAATGATAATGCATACAAGTTGGAACTTCCAGGTGAGTATAAGATTAGTTCTACATTTAATGTTGCTGATCTTTCTCCTTTTGATGTAGGTGAAGATTCGAGGACGAATCCTTTCGAAGAGAGGGAAAATGATGAGAATCATCAAGAACAAGTACAGGCTAAGGATCCATTGAATATTCCAATTGGGCCAATTACAAGGGCAAGATCCAAAAAGCTCAAGGAAGCAGTTAACGGGCTAATTCAGAAAATATGGGCTGATTCTAACATGCATATGTTTGGCCCAAAAGAAGATGAAGTTGTTTTGAATTTAATCCAAACAACATAATCAGATGGCTTTTCGAATTCACTAAAGTTGCTTACCTAGAATTAAGTCTTTTGGGAAAGAGAAGCTTTAATTAGGCTTTATTTATATCAGATTTTATATATATAAGTCTATATAGATAATAGTCAAGACTTCTCATATTTCTAGATGTATTTGGAGGTTTCTAGGCACCTTTTCATATACCAACACTTATGAAAACGTGTTGGCTTTAATTATTATGGTTGGAGGCTTGTTCCAACCCTATATATATGTGGTATAGTTCAATGTAATAGGATATTTTTTGGCTGAAAATATAAAGTGAGTTTTTACTCCTCTTTTGGTTCTTCATTGAACTTCAGAACTTATCAAGGTTTCTCCTTGTGGCGTTCAAATTTGAATACTTGTGGTTTGCGATTCTTTATAATCGTTGGGTCACAAGTTCACTACAATCTGGAATACTTGTGGTTTGCGATTCTTTATAATCGTTGGGTCACAAGTTCACTACAATCAAGAATACTTGTGGTTTGCGATTCCTTATAATCGTCGGGTCACAAGTTCACTATCGTTACCAATCTGATTTTAGTTTGGGATTAAATTGAATCTTCCTAATGAGGTTCGCATCAACTTGGCGTGTCTTTTATTCAACTTACCTGTCCTTTCAAGTGCTTCAAGGATTCATGGTCGGTGTGAATGACGAATTCTCTCGGCCAAAGGTAATGTTGCCAAGTCTCCAACGCTCTCACCAATGCATAAAGCTCCTTGTCATATGTCGAATAGTTCAAAACAGCCCCATTTAGTTTTTCACTGAAATAGGCTATCGGTCGCTGCTCCTGCATTAAAACTGCTCCAATACCTATTCCTGAAGCATCACACTCAATTTCAAATGTTTTAGAAAAATCAGGTAAGGCTAACAAAGGAGCACTACACAATCTTTCTTTAATTTCAGAAAATGCACGTTCTTGCTCATCACCCCAATGAAACTCTACAGATTTCTTAACAATTTCAGTGAGTGGTGCAGCTAGTGTACTGAAATTTTTGACAAATCGTCGATAAAAACTAGCCAAACCATGAAAATTTCTGACCTCGGAAAGTGATTTAGGTGTCGGCCATTCCTTGATAGCCTTTACCTTTTCTTCATCCACTCCAATTCCATTTGCGCTAACAATGTAGCCAAGAAACGTAACTTTTTCCAAGCAAAAAGAACACTTTTTTAAATTGGCAAACAATTTTTCTTTTCTCAAAACATCAACCACACTACGCAAATGTTCAATATGCTAATCTAAGCTTTTGCTATACACCAAAATGTCATCAAAATAAACCACAACAAATCTTCCAATAAAAGCCTGCAAGACATGGTTCATTAATCTCATGAATGTACTAGGTGCATTAGATAAACCAAAAGGCATTACCAACCACTCATACAAACCATGTTTTGTTTTAAAAGCAGTTTTCCATTCATCACCTTCTTTCATCCTAATTTGATGATACCCACTTTTCAAATCGATTTTTGTGAAAATACTTGACCCATGTAATTCATCCAACATATCATCTAGTCTAGGAATGGGGTATCGATACTTTACCGTGATGTTGTTGATAGCCCTGCAATCCACACACATCCTCCAAGTACCATCCTTCTTAGGTACAAGTAACACCGGTACAGCGCACGGACTCATGCTTTCTCTAACGTGGCCTTTCTTCAGCAACTCCTCGACTTGCCTTTGAGTTTCCTTTGTTTCTTCCGGATTGCTTCTATATGCTGAATGGCAGCACCTGGTACAAAATCAATTTGATGCTCTATTCCTCTTATAGGTGGCAACCCATTTGGTACATCATCTGGGAACACATCTTCGTATTCCTGCAACAAAGAGACAACAACGCTAGGCAAAGATTCATCAAGTTCGTTAGTGCTAAAACCCGCCTCTTTGTACAAAAGTAAAAACATAGGCTTGTTTGAATTGAAGGCATTCTTGATATCACTCGCCTTAGCATAAAGACTCACTTGTTTTTTTCTCTCTTTCTTTTCACTCTCTTTTTCACTTTTTTTCTTTGAAATTTCAGCCTCACTATTATTTTCAACTAACTCTCTCTTTTCATTTTCATTTGATCTTCATACACTTGTTTGGGTGTTAATGGTACAAGAGTAATGGATTTGTTATCCTTTACAAGAATGTGCCAATTTTTGAAACCATCATGAGTAACCTTCCTATCAAATTGCCATGGTCTGCCCAATAATATGTGACCCGCTTGCATTGGAACGACATCACAAAGCACTTCATCCTTGTACTTCCCAATTGAAAAAGAGACTAATACTTGCCTTGTCACCTTAACCTCACCACATTCATTCAACCATTGAAGCTTATATGGTTTAGGGTGTTTCAACGTAGGTAAATTCAGCTTTTCAACCAAAGTAGTACTGGCAACGTTTGTACAACTTCCCCCATCAATGATCATACTACACACTTTATTGTTAACATGGCACCTAGTATGAAAAATGTTCTCCCTCTGTTCATTAACATCATCTTCTTTGATTTGGGCACTTAAAGCGCGCCTAGCCACCAAAGGCTCTCCTTCCACCGGATATTCAACATCATTGTCACTAGTGTCTTTTGGAATATGATCTTCATCGTCACTCTCACTTTCAGTCTCCACATCTCCGTTAGCATGTGCAATCATTGTCCTCTTGTTTGGGCATTGTGAAGCAATGTGACCTGTTCCCAAACACTTAAAACACTTAATATCACGATTACGAGTTGGTAATTCAGTTTTACCTCTTTTGACTTTTACAACTTCATCTTTTCTCTTTGGTGCTTCTGTTTTGAATTTGGAATTAGCTCCTTCATCGTTTCTTCCATTCGACCTCCATGAAGTAGAGGAGCTTGGATTCTGGAAGGATCGAGTTCCCTTCCTTTTAAGTTGTCGTTCTACCTTTATTTCCATATGCACCATGTCCTCCAACTCCACATAATGTTGCAACTCAACTACATTTGCAATGTCCCGATTCAGCCCATTGAGAAACCTTGCCATGGTAGCTTCTCTATCTTCCTCTATATTAACCCTGATCATGGAAATCTCCATCTCCTTGTGGTAACCTTCCACGCTTTTAAAGCCCTGAGTAAGACTTTGTAACTTCTGAAATAAGTCCCTATGATAGTGACTAGGAACAAACCGCCTCCTCATGATAGCTTTCATTTCATCCCATGTCCTAATAGGCCTTTCACCATTTCGTCTCCTGGTCATCATAAGTTGATCCCACCATATAATAGCATAATCGGTAAACTCAATAACAGCAAGTTTTACCTTTTTCTCCTCGGTGTAGTTATGGCATTCGAAAATCAGCTCCACCTTCCTTTCCCAGTCCAAGTACACTTCTGGATCATTCTTGCCTTGAAATGATGGTATCTTTACTTTTATGTTTCCCAAGCTTCTGTCATCTATATCTCGCCATCTCGGACCTCTATGGAAACCTCTATCATGCCTTTCTCTCCTTTGTATGAATCTGCCCTCACCATTCAATGAGCCTTGGTCATCTTCATATTGGAACTCATCATTGGAATTGTTACCAAAATCATCTTCATTTGCAATCCTTTCTTCCCTTCTAACATTAGGAGATCTTTCCGGACGTCCCCTGTTTAAAGTAGCAATAGCATCGTCTTGCCTATCCATCCGATCCCGGATCTCATTAAACATTACGTTCATACGTTCACTCTTTGTTTTTCTTGTCTCTCTATTTCTTTTCCTACAACACTCTTTTTTTCTTGCTCACTCTCTTTTTGTAACCTCACTTGATCTTCATAAACTTGTCTTGGAGTCAAAGGTACTAGAGTGATGGTACGCTGGTCATGTACAAATGAGTACTTGTTAGTGAAACCATCATGCTTAACACGTCGATCAAACTGCCATGGACGTCCTAGTAACAAATGTCCAGCTTGCATAGGTACAACATCACACAAACGATGTTGACTGAATCGCTTGATAAGTTCATGAGGACGCCACAAACGATGTTGACTGAATCGCTTGATAAGTCGGAACTCCACAAGAATGCTTGATAAGTTCGGTAGGACGCCACAAACGATGGTGGATAAATTGTTTGATAAGTCATTGAACGCCACAAAGATATTACTGATCTTTGATAAGTTCATGAAGAAGAATTCTTCAAAGAAGGTGGAGAAAACTCAACACAAATTAATTGAAGACTAAATCTTGAATTCATTAAAGAAAAAGGTCCTTTAAATAGGACAAGATTACATCTTGAAAATAACTAGGAAACTATAAAATAGTAAACTAACGTAATACCAAAAGGAAACTAAATCCTAGTAAAGAATAAACTAATCCTACTAATACAAGGAGCTAAATTCGAAATTAAAAAGTAACTAAATTAAAAAGTCCCATATGACAAGTAATATTGGACTAAATCTCCTTCAATCTTGATGAGCAAGTAATCCTTCTTGACCCAACAACTTATCTTCAATTAATTCTTTCAAGTCTATTTTTGGGCACTTCATGATCACATCATGTTGTTTACGATTTCTTATAATCGTTGGGTCACAAGTACACTATTATTTACAATCTACTTTTTAGCTTTCTTGGGATGAAATTCAGTGTTCATTATTTGTCTCAACGCCATGTCTATTGTGGTTTGCATCACTGGCATTTTAGAGCTTTTTGTTTAAGTTTTTTCTAGATGGTCAGACGATTGTCAAATTCAGTCATTAAACTATTAAAATTTCGCATCCTCGAGGATTGGTACATCGAGTTTCATGTTCTTCTGATTTTGCATTATATAAAACCTCTTTGGTGTGTGTAAGGAGTATGATAATCAAATTTAGGTTGTCAATTGGATTTTCAATAAGGTTGTGTTCACTATAACATATTTTAAACATTTATCAATGACATTATAGTAGATATCTGGGTAGAGATTCATGTTCTTTATGCTTCTCGATAAAATTTCTAATTCGATGGTGCTCTTCTTAAAAATGACATTTAAATTTTTTTGCCTTCATCCTATATGATTGACTCATATAATACCAAACTTGGAACTTGCCCTATCAACATGTTTACGAATGTTATGGTTGATATTCATACTGTTCTGAGTTCGTGTTTAAATTATCATCTTGGTTTGTCATACCTAAATAACTGTTTCTTTGCCCAAATCCTATTGGATTGTTGTTTAGCTCTCTAATTCAGAAAGTTTGCCCAAATTCTATTGGATATAGTCTTCAATTAATTTGTGTTGAGTATTCTCCACCTTCTTTGAAGAATTCGTCTTCATGAACTTATCAAAGATCAGTAAAATCTTTGTGGCGTTCAATGACTTATCAAACGATTTATCTACCATCGTTTCTGGCGTCCTACCGAACTTATCAAGCATTCTTGTGGCGTTCCGACTTATCAAGCGATTCAGTCAACATCGTTTGTGGCGACCTCATGAACTTATCAAGAAGACTTGTGGCGTTCATCCATCGACTTATCAAGCGATTCATCCATCATTGTTTGTGGCGTCTTCATTAAATCTATTTAAACCTGATTCTAGAACGATCCTAGGAGTCCTTATAATTTGGATTTCGTTATTAGTGGCGAGATTCGTATCAGTTGGACCTAAATTTTCCTAAAGTGCTTTTTCGACCAACAAGTCCAACAATATTTTATTCACAAGATTTAAATTGCATGCTTCCAGTTTCACGTTTATCCGATTCGGAGAAAATTTGGCCCATTTTTTTGTCATTGGGTAGATCACGAGCATTGTGGATTTTTTTTTTTTATGAAACTTTCTTAAGATCGTCTTTTGACTGTCTAATTAGCCTAAATAATAAATTAGTTCAAGTGACATGTAATTTTTGAGCCGAGTTTCCATGTTCATTTTATTTCACTTCAAAACTGTCCATTTTGGGTGTTTTGTGTAAGATAATCACATTTTGGTTACTTTGTGTCAATTTTATTCTTCATGGAGGTCGATTCTTCACTACCAAATTTTAAGTGTGCTATTCATATGAAAGGTGGTGATATTTGGTCGAGTTTCATTTTCATGATGCCACCCGAAGGAAATATTTATCTAATGATTTCGAAACAATGGATTTCTAGAATTATTTTCATCTTCATGCTCTATACGTAACCCATTGATCCCAAACTCGAAATATGCTTTTTCAGCATGATAGAGCGAATGTTTGGGTGGCGATTCTTGTTGTTCTTAGTCCATGTAGAAATATCATTTGTGGGGAAAATTTTGTTACTATGTTTATCATATGGCGTTTTAACTCTCGCATTTTAATAATATGTTACTCATGTGATATAAATGTTCTTGAAACCTTGTTCTAAAATTAATAAATTTAGGGTGCCTTTATGAAACTATTTTAATGGTCATAAGTTCGTTTTTAGTTGATCTTTCGAATCGTTGGTCCCAAATACGATGATTTTATGTTTAGGTGAAGTTATCTTTTCTTCACACATTTAGCGAAAAATGACTTGGTTTTTATTGCCCTAGGTTAAGTATAAAATCCATATTTTGATGTGTTTGTAGAAACACTTTTGCCTCTCAAATTACGAATGTGCTTTATTCACTTGAGGTGAGTTCGTCCAATGCTTTTCTAACCACGTCTTTCACCTAGCATGACTAAAAGTTCTTATTCCTAAGATTATGAGTCTAAGTTCTTTAAATTCTGGGATAGCACGGTCTATTTCATGGTCAATGGGAAGAACACTAACTACTGAGTACCACCACGTACAAGTCAAGGATTTGTGTTCCAGTTTGTATACTAGGGCAAGATCTAAAAATCTTGAGGAAGAATTTAACGGGATGATTCAAGAGATATAATCTGACGAGTTTTGGAATTCCTTGAAGTTACTTACATTGAACTAAGTGATTTGGGAAGAGAAGCTTTAATTAGAATTTACTTACATCAAATTAGATCCATATGGATAGTAGTCAAGACTTTCTTATTTACAAGTGTATTGCGAGGTAGGTAAGCATATTCATGTATCCCAACACCACGAAATGGAGTTAACTTTAATTCCTTCGCTCTGAGAGTTGTTACAACCCTGTACATAAGTGATATTGCTGAATGTAATAAATCATTCAATTCGGTTGATGTATATAATGTGAGTTTTTACTCTTCTCTCTGTTCTTCATTGGACTTATGAACTTATCAAGGATTCTACTTGTGGAGTTCAAACTTTAATACTTGTGGTTTGTGATACCTTATAATATTTCGGTTACAAGTTCAGTATCAATCTGGAATACTTGTTGTTTACGATTTCTTATAGTCGTTGGGTCACAAGTACACTATTACTTACAATCTACTTTTTAGCTTTCTTGGGATGAAATTCAGTCTTCATTATTTGTCTCAACGCAATGTCTATTGTGGTTTGCATCAAGGGCATTTTAGAGCTTTTTGTTTAAGTTTTTTCTAGATGGTCAGACGATTGTCAAATTCAGTCATTAAACTATTAAAATTTCGCATCCTAGAGGATTGGTACATCGAGTTTCATGTTCTTCTGATTTTGCATTTTATAAAACCTCTTTGGTGGGTGTAAGGAGTATGATAATCAAATTTAGGTTGTTCTGTGTCAATTGGATTTTCAATAAGGTTGTGATATAACAGATTTTAAACATTTATCAATGACATTATAGTAGATATCTGGGTAGAGATTCATGTTCTTTATGCTTCTCGATAAAATTTCTAATTCGATGGTGCTCTTGTTAAAAATGACATTTAAATTTTTTTGCCTTCATCCTTTATGATTGACTCATATGGCGTTTTAACTCTCGCATTTTAATAATATGTTACTCATGTGATATAAATGTTCTTGAAACCTTGTTCTAAAATTAATAAATTTAGGGTGCCTTTGTGAAACAATTTTAATGGTCATAAGTTCGTTTTTAGTTGATCTTTCGAATCGTTGGTCCCAAATACGATGATTTTATGTTTAGGTGAAGTCATCTTTTCTTCACACATTTAGCGAAAAATGACTTGGTTTTTATTGCCCTAGGTTAGGTATAAAATCCATATTTTGATGTGTTTGTAGAAACACTTTTGCCTCTCAAATTCCGAATGTTCTTTATTCACTTGAGGTGAGTTCGTCCAATGCTTTTCTAACCACGTCTTTCACCTAGCTTGACTAAAAGTTCTTATTCATAAGATTATGAGTCTAAAGTTCTTTAAATTCTGGTATAGCACGGTCTATTTCGTGGTCAATGGGAAGAACACTAACTACTGAGTACCACCACGTACAAGTCAAGGATTTGTGTTCCAGTTTGTATACTAGGGCAAGATCTAAAAAGCTTGAGGAAGAATTTAACGGGATGATTCAAGAGATATAATCTGATGAGTTTTGGAATTCCTTGAAGTTACTTACATTGAACTAATTAATTTGGGAAGAGAAGCTTTAATTAGCATTTACTTACATCAAATTAGATCCATATGGATAGTAGTCAAGACTTTCTAATTTACAAGTGTATCAATGAGTTAATAAATCAAGCGCAACAAAAGGAGTTGGATGTGTTCGGAAATGAACAATCGAATTTTGTCAACATTATACAAGTCCAACTAAATGTAATTTCTCAAGAAAGGAGTGGATAAGATGAATAGCATATTTAGTTACTAATAAATTCGAAATTAGTTATTAGATTTAGTATTAGGACTTTATTTGTTTCCTAGTTTATTAGTGGTTTTTGTTTCCTAGTTGATTAGGGGGATTTATTCCTAGTCTTAGTAGATTACTCTAGAAGTCCTATTCCTAGTCTTGATAGGACTTAATTTTCAGCTTATATATAGGCATAATATGTAATAGAAAAAAACACAACTTGATTCTTATTTTAGTGAGAAGGAATTCTCTAGTTTCTTTGAAGAACTCTTTTGAACTTATCAAGGATTTTTCAATTTGTCTAATTCTTGTGGCGTTCATTCATCGACTTATCAAACGATTCATCCATCATCGTTTGTGGCGTCCTACCGAGCTTATCAAGAAGACTTGTGGCGTTCAACATCGACTTATCAAACGATTCAGTCAATATCATTTGTGGCGTCCCCGTGAACTTATCAAGGCGACTTGTGGCGTTCATCCATCCTAAACCTGATTGTAGAACGATCTTTCAATTTCTTATAATGCGGATCTCGTTTTTCTTAACGTTATTCGTATCATTTGGTATCAGAGCCAGGTTCTAGTCTCAGGTTTGCGTATCCTTATAATTTTGTAGTTTTTTTTTTTTTCGAGAAAAAAAAAAAGAGTTCGAAAAAAAAAAAAAAAGAAAGAAAGAGTTCGAAAAAAAAAAAATTCGAACCAAAAAAAAATAAAAAATCTGAAAATTGCCTTTTGAGCTTCCTTGTTTGAGTTTGATAGTTTTCTAGACTTAGATTGTGTTTACACTGATAATTCTTCTAAGTCTTGCACCTGCCTTATTGAAAGAGTCTTCCTATATTTGGTTTGATAGTTGTCTTTCCCTAGAGTTTATTCACATTGAATATCTTTGTGTTGTTTTAAATTAGTTCAAAAAGGAGCAAAGAGAATTCCAAGAGTGGAAAAAGGCAAGAGAGTTAGATTATTTGAGGGTAAAAGCCATAATTTTTGTGCGAAAACACGAGTGTTGAGTGAAACACGTAAGGGTGTGAATTGTGAGGTCCCTTATTTTATTTATATTTGTTCTAACCTTTTTTCTTGCAAATCATGTCTGATTCCAATAACAAAAACATATTTGGAGAACAGTCAGGAAAGTTTGATATGAAGTTTATGTCGGAAGCTTTGATGGGAGAGATGAAGAGATTATTGAGGACGGAGTTGGAACAAGTTCATGAAAGGTTGGATAGGGTAGAAAGTGTAACTGAGGGACATTGAAAAACTACTTCTAATATGAATAGGAGGGGGAGAGTTCAACCTAGGGACTTAAGAGATGAGAATGAGGAAGACTATGATGATAGGTTTAGTGAAGAAGATCAAGGGTCATCTAGTCGCCATAGGAGAAATCGTGGTTTGGGTAGAGAAGTTAGGAATAGGGAGGATAATAACTTGGGTAATATTAAGATAAACATTCCTTCGTTTCAAGGGAGAAACGACCCCGAAACATATTTTGAGTGGGAAAAGGAACTAGAGCGAGTTTTTGATTGCCACGACTACTCCGAGATAAAAAAGGTAAAACTTGCAGCCACTGAATTTACTGATTATGCTAATGTTTGGTGGGATCAATTGGTGTTAAACAGGAGACGAAATGGAGAACAACCGGTGGACACTTGGGAGGTGATGAAAACAGTAATGAGAAAGCGTTTTGTACCTAGCCACTATTATCGAGATTTGTACAAGAAGTTGCAAGGGCTGGTACAAGGAAATCGGAGTGTCGAAGACTACTACCAGGAGATGGAGTTAGCCATGATCCGCGCAAACATAGAGGAGGATCGAGAGGCTACTATGGCACGATTTTTAGCTGGCTTGAATAAAGAAATTGCCAATCGAGTAGAATTGCAGCATTATGTGGAGTTAGAGGACATGCTGCATATGGCTATTAAAATTGAGAGCCAACATAAGAGAAGGGGAGCTAGTTCGTGGAAACAGAATACATTCAAGAAAGAGGAGAAGCAAGTCTGTAAAACTGATTACTCTACTACTGTAAATCGTGATATTAAGTGTTTTAAATGTCAAGGTAGGGGGCACATAGCAAACAATGCCCAAATAGAAGAGTTATGGTGATACGAGATAATGGAGAAGTTGAAACCGATAGTGAGGAGGACACTGAATCTATGCCACCGTTGGAGGATGCTAATGAGGAAGAATACGCTGTCCATGGGGAGTTGTTGGTTGCAAGAAGAGCCTTAAGTGTGCAAATCAAAGAGAGGACGAAGTACAGAGGGAAAACATTTTTCATACTAGATGCCATGTCCAAAACAAAGTATGTAGTATGATTATTGATGGATGGAGTTGTACTAATCTTGCTAACTTGATGAGCAAGTAATCATTCTTGACCCAACAACTTATCTTCAATTAATTCTTTCAAGTCTATTTTTGGGCACTTCATGATCAAATCACCTTTTCGCATAGGAAAATATGAAGATGAAGTTTTGTGTGATGTTGTACCTATGCAAGCTGGACATTTGTTACTATGACGTCCATGGCAGTTTGATCGACGTGTTAAACATGATGGTTTCACTAACAAGTACTCCTTTGTACATGACCAGCGTACCATCACTCTAAGGACAAAGGAAAAGCTAAAGAAACCGTGAGACGGGAAATAGTAACTATAAAAAAGCCTCTGTCTTATAAGACAGCAATCGGAAAACCTATTGAACAGCTTCGAGCTGAGGCCTTAAAGGCTGCACCCGAGGAATTAAAATTTAGAAAAGATGCTTATTTGGTAGCATTAAAATCTAATTTAACTAATGAATTTTTATATCCATATATTCCCTACACAACGTTTTGGATATCACCTTTAGAGCGAAAATACGCTCATCTTGAACCAAATGAAGCTGGGAATTTTTATCGCAAAGACTCAGCAGATCCATTCTTTTATCCTAAAGAATATCAATTTTACTATGCTATCTTGGATACAACTAAATCCGTTGAATTTGATTCGGTCACTAGATCTGGATCTGAATGGGCTTATTCTAAAGCCTTCATTAAACAAGTCTATACAGCAGAAACATGGAGCGGTGATCTTTATCGCTATCATGAAATTCCTAGAAAAAACCAAAATTTGGATAGATACTGGTTTAATTACTTTGATTATATCAAGGCTTGGGACGGAGCGTTTTGCTACGATAACAGGCAGAAAAAACATAGCTGGTTCCTTCAATTTAGGGATTTTAAATTTGATAATATACCTCAATGGTTTATTAAATGGTTCTACAATTGGGGTTTTCATCCTATAATTTTACCTGATAAAATCAGAAGTATTTTTGACGAGTTTAAAACTGCAAATCCTTCTTTAAGAATGCCAGAGCTAATGTTTGCAGCTTTATAACTATCAAACCAAATATAGGAAGACTCTTTCAATAAGGCAGGTGCAAGACTTAGAAGAATTATCATTGTAAACACAATCTAAGTCTAGAAAACTATCAAACTCAAACAAGGAAGCTCAAAAGGCAATTTTCAGATTTTTTATTTTTTTTTGGTTCGAATTTTTTTTTTCGAACTCTTTCTTTCTTTTTTTTTTTTTTTCGAACTCTTTTTTTTTTCTCGGAAAAAAAAAAACTACAAAATTATAAGGATACGCAAACCTGAGACTAGAACCTGGCTCTGATACCAAATGATACGAATAACGTTAAGAAAAACGAGATCCGCATTATAAGAAATTGAAAGATCGTTCTACAATCAGGTTTAGGATGGATGAACGCCACAAGTCGCCTTGATAAGTTCACGGGGACGCCACAAATGATATTGACTGAATCGTTTGATAAGTCGATGTTGAACGCCACAAGTCTTCTTGATAAGCTCGGTAGGACGCCACAAACGATGATGGATGAATCGTTTGATAAGTCGATGAATGAACGCCACAAGAATTAGACAAATTGAAAAATCCTTGATAAGTTCAAAAGAGTTCTTCAAAGAAACTAGAGAATTCCTTCTCACTAAAATAAGAATCAAGTTGTGTTTTTTTCTATTACATATTATGCCTATATATAAGCTGAAAATTAAGTCCTATCAAGACTAGGAATAGGACTTCTAGAGTAATCTACTAAGACTAGGAATAAATCCCCCTAATCAACTAGGAAACAAAAACCACTAATAAACTAGGAAACAAATAAAGTCCTAATACTAAATCTAATAACTAATTTCGAATTTATTAGTAACTAAATATGCTATTCATCTTATCCACTCCTTTCTTGAGAAATTGCATTTAGTTGGACTTGTATAATGTTGACAAAATTCGATTGTTCATTTCCGAACACATCCAACTCCTTTTGTTGCGCTTGATTTATTAACTCATTGATACACTTGTAACTTGTAAATTAGAAAGTCTTGACTACTATCCATATGGATCTAATTTGATGTAAGTAAATGCTAATTAAAGCTTCTCTTCCCAAATTACTTAGTTCAATGTAAGTAACTTCAAGGAATTCCAAAACTCATTAGATTATATCTCTTGAATCATCCCGTTAAATTCTTCCTCAAGCTTTTTAGATCTTTCCCTAGTATACAAACTGGAACACAAATCCTTGACTTGTACGTGGTGGTACTCAGTAGTTAGTGTTCTTCCCATTGACCACGAAATAGACCGTGCTATACCAGAATTTAACGAACTTTAGACTCATAATCTTATGAATAAGAACTTTTAGTCAAGCTAGGTGAAAGACGTGGTTAGAAAAGCATTGGACGAACTCACCTCAAGTGAATAAAGAACATTCGGAATTTGAGAGGCAAAAGTCTTTCTACAAACACATCAAAATATGGATTTTATACCTAACCTAGGGCAATAAAAACCAAGTCATTTTTCGCTAAATGTGTGAAGAAAAGATGACTTCACCTAAACATAAAATCATCGTATTTGGGACCAACGATTCGAAAGATCAACTAAAAACGAACTTATGACCATTAAAATTGTTTCACAAAGGCACCCTAAATTTATTAATTTTAGAACAAGGTTTCAAGAACATTTATATCACATGAGTAACATATTATTAAAATGCGAGAGTTAAAACGCCATATGAGTCAATCATAAAGGATGAAGGCAAAAAAATTTAAATGTCATTTTTAACAAGAGCACCATCGAATTAGAAATTTTATCGAGAAGCATAAAGAACATGAATCTCTACCCAGATATCTACTATAATGTCATTGATAAATGTTTAAAATCTGTTATATCACAACCTTATTGAAAATCCAATTGACACAGAACAACCTAAATTTGATTATCATACTCCTTACACCCACCAAAGAGGTTTTATAAAATGCAAAATCAGAAGAACATGAAACTCGATGTACCAATCCTCGAGGATGCGAAATTTTAATAGTTTAATGACTGAATTTGACAATCGTCTGACCATCTAGAAAAAACTTAAACAAAAAGCTCTAAAATGCCCTTGATGCAAACCACAATAGACATTGCGTTGAGACAAATAATGAAGACTGAATTTCATCCCAAGAAAGCTAAAAAGTAGATTGTAAGTAATAGTGTACTTGTGACCCAACGACTATAAGAAATCGTAAACAACAAGTATTCCAGATTGATACTGAACTTGTAACCGAAATATTATAAGGTATCACAAACCACAAGTATTAAAGTTTGAACTCCACAAGTAGAATCCTTGATAAGTTCATAAGTCCAATGAAGAACAGAGAGAAGAGTAAAAACTCACATTATATACATCAACCGAATTGAATGATTTATTACATTCAGCAATATCACTTATGTACAGGGTTGTAACAACTCTCAGAGCGAAGGAATTAAAGTTAACTCCATTTCGTGGTGTTGGGATACATGAATATGCTTACCTACCTCGCAATACACTTGTAAATAAGAAAGTCTTGACTACTATCCATATGGATCTAATTTGATGTAAGTAAATTCTAATTAAAGCTTCTCTTCCCAAATCACTTAGTTCAATGTAAGTAACTTCAAGGAATTCCAAAACTCGTCAGATTATATCTCTTGAATCATCCCGTTAAATTCTTCCTCAAGATTCGAAAGATCAACTAAAAACGAACTTATGACCATTAAAATAGTTTCACAAAGGCACCCTAAATTTATTAATTTTAGAACAAGGTTTCAAGAACATTTATATCACATGAGTAACATATTATTAAAATGCGAGAGTTAAAACGCCATATGATAAACATAGTAACAAAATTTTCCCCACAAATGATATTTCTACATGGACTAAGAACAACAAGAATCGCCACCCAAACATTCGCTCTATCATGCTGAAAAAGCATATTTCGAGTTTGGGATCAATGGGTTACGTATAGAGCATGAAGATGAAAATAATTCTAGAAATCCATTGTTTCGAAATCATTAGATAAATATTTCCTTCGGGTGGCATCATGAAAATGAAACTCGACCAAATATCACCACCTTTCATATGAATAGCACACTTAAAATTTGGTAGTGAAGAATCGACCTCCATGAAGAATAAAATTGACACAAAGTAACCAAAATGTGATTATCTTACACAAAACACCCAAAATGGACAGTTTTGAAGTGAAATAAGATGAACATGGAAACTCGGCTCAAAAATTACATGTCACTTGAACTAATTTATTAATTAGACTAATTAGACAGTCAAAAGACGATCTTAAGAAAGTTTCATAAAAAAAAAAATCCACAATGCTCGTGATCTACCCAATGACAAAAAAATGGGCCAAATTTTCTCCGAATCGGATAAACGTGAAACTGGAAGCTTGCAATTTAAATCTTGTGAATAAAATATTGTTGGACTTGTTGGTCGAAAAAGCACTTTAGGAAAATTTAGGTCCAACTGATACGAATCTCGCCACTAATAACGAAATCCAAATTATAAGGACTCCTAGGATCGTTCTACAATCAGGTTTAAATAGATTTAATGAAGACGCCACAAACAATGATGGATGAATCGCTTGATAAGTCGATGGATGAACGCCACAAGTCTTCTTGATAAGTTCATGAGGTCGCCACAAACGATGTTGACTGAATCGCTTGATAAGTCGGAACGCCACAAGAATGCTTGATAAGTTCGGTAGGACGCCAGAAACGATGGTAGATAAATCGTTTGATAAGTCATTGAACGCCACAAAGATTTTACTGATCTTTGATAAGTTCATGAAGACGAATTCTTCAAAGAAGGTGGAGAATACTCAACACAAATTAATTGAAAACTATATCCAATAGAATTTGGGCAAACTTTCTGAATTAGAGAGCTAAACAACAATCCAATAGGATTTGGGCAAAGAAACAGTTATTTAGGTATGACAAACCAAGATGATAATTTAAACACGAACTCAGAACAGTATGAATATCAACCATAACATTCGTAAACATGTTGATAGGGCAAGTTCCAAGTTTGGTATTATATGAGTCAATCATATAGGATGAAGGCAAAAAAATTTAAATGTCATTTTTAAGAAGAGCACCATCGAATTAGAAATTTTATCGAGAAGCATAAAGAACATGAATCTCTACCCAGATATCTACTATAATGTCATTGATAAATGTTTAAAATCTGTTATAGTGAACACAACCTTATTGAAAATCCAATTGACAACCTAAATTTGATTATCATACTCCTTACACACACCAAAGAGGTTTTATATAATGCAAAATCAGAAGAACATGAAACTCGATGTACCAATCCTCGAGGATGCGAAATTTTAATAGTTTAATGACTGAATTTGACAATCGTCTGACCATCTAGAAAAAACTTAAACAAAAAGCTCTAAAATGCCAGTGATGCAAACCACAATAGACATGGCGTTGAGACAAATAATGAATACTGAATTTCATCCCAAGAAAGCTAAAAAGTAGATTGTAAATAATAGTGTACTTGTGACCCAACGATTATAAGAAATCGTAAACAACATGATGTGATCATGAAGTGCCCAAAAATAGACTTGAAAGAATTAATTGAAGATAAGTTGTTGGGTCAAGAAGGATTACTTGCTCATCAAGATTGAAGGAGATTTAGTCCAATATTACTTGTCATATGGGACTTTTTAATTTAGTTACTTTTTAATTTCGAATTTAGCTCCTTGTATTAGTAGGATTAGTTTATTCTTTACTAGGATTTAGTTTCCTTTTGGTATTACGTTAGTTTACTATTTTATAGTTTCCTAGTTATTTTCAAGATGTAATCTTGTCCTATTTAAAGGACCTTTTTCTTTAATGAATTCAAGATTTAGTCTTCAATTAATTTGTGTTGAGTTTTCTCCACCTTCTTTGAAGAATTCTTCTTCATGAACTTATCAAAGATCAGTAATATCTTTGTGGCGTTCAATGACTTATCAAACAATTTATCCACCATCGTTTGTGGCGTCCTACCGAACTTATCAAGCATTCTTGTGGAGTTCCGACTTATCAAGCGATTCAGTCAACATCGTTTGTGGCGTCCTCATGAACTTATCAAGCGATTCAGTCAACATCGTTTGTGTGATGTTGTACCTATGCAAGCTGGACATTTGTTACTAGGACGTCCATGGCAGTTTGATCGACGTGTTAAGCATGATGGTTTCACTAACAAGTACTCATTTGTACATGACCAGCGTACCATCACTCTAGTACCTTTGACTCCAAGACAAGTTTATGAAGATCAAGTGAGGTTACAAAAAGAGAGTGAGCAAGAAAAAAAGAGTGTTGTAGGAAAAGAAATAGAGAGACAAGAAAAACAAAGAGTGAACGTATGAACGTAATGTTTAATGAGATCCGGGATCGGATGGATAGGCAAGACGATGCTATTGCTACTTTAAACAGGGGACGTCCGGAAAGATCTCCTAATGTTAGAAGGGAAGAAAGGATTGCAAATGAAGATGATTTTGGTAACAATTCCAATGATGAGTTCCAATATGAAGATGACCAAGGCTCATTGAATGGTGAGGGCAGATTCATACAAAGGAGAGAAAGGCATGATAGAGGTTTCCATAGAGGTCCGAGATGGCGAGATATAGATGACAGAAGCTTGGGAAACATAAAAGTAAAGATACCATCATTTCAAGGCAAGAATGATCCAGAAGTGTACTTGGACTGGGAAAGGAAGGTGGAGCTGATTTTCGAATGCCATAACTACACCGAGGAGAAAAAGGTAAAACTTGCTGTTATTGAGTTTACCGATTATGCTATTATATGGTGGGATCAACTTATGATGACCAGGAGACGAAATGGTGAAAGGCCTATTAGGACATGGGATGAAATGAAAGCTATCATGAGGAGGCGGTTTGTTCCTAGTCACTATCATAGGGACTTATTTCAGAAGTTACAAAGTCTTACTCAAGGCTTTAAAAGCGTGGAAGGTTACCACAAGGAGATGGAGATTTCCATGATCAGGGTTAATATAGAGGAAGATAGAGAAGCTACCATGGCAAGGTTTCTCAATGGGCTGAATCGGGACATTGCAAATGTAGTTGAGTTGCAACATTATGTGGAGTTGGAGGACATGGTGCATATGGAAATAAAGGTAGAACGACAACTTAAAAGGAAGGGAACTCGATCCTTCCAGAATCCAAGCTCCTCTACTTCATGGAGGTCGAATGGAAGAAACGATGAAGGAGCTAATTCCAAATTCAAAACAGAAGCACCAAAGAGAAAAGATGAAGTTGTAAAAGTCAAAAGAGGTAAAACTGAATTACCAACTCGTAATCGTGATATTAAGTGTTTTGATATTCTTTTTAATTATAGCTCTCAACAATTGTAAGCAAACTCAACATGTGGTAAACATTCTTCCCATGTTTTGATATTCTTTTTAATTATAGCTCTCAACAAAGTAGATAAAGTCCTATTTACTGCTTCAGTTTGACCATCAGTTTGTGGATGACAAGTGGGGGAAAATAACAACTTAGTCCCTAACTTACACCACAAGGTTTTCCAAAAGTAACTCAAAAACTTAGCATCTCTATCTGAAACAATGGTTCGAGGCATTCCATGTAATCTAACAATTTCTCGAAAGAATAAGTCAGCAATATTAGAAGCATTATCAGTTTTCGTACATGGAATGAAATGCGCCATTTTAGAAAACCTATCTACAACCACAAAAATAGAATCCTTACCTCGTTTAGACCTAGGTAAACCTAAAACAAAATCCATTGAAATATCAATCCAGGGATCACTAGGAATTGGTAGTGGCATGTATAAACCATGAGGTTGTACTCTAGATTTTGCCTGCTTACAAGTGACACATCTCTCACAAATTCTCTCAACATCCTTTCTCATATGAGGCCAATAAAAATGTTCTTGCAAAATCGCTAAGGTTTTAATAACTCCAAAGTGCCCCATTAGACCTCCACCATGTGATTCCCTTACTAACAACTCACGCAAAGAACAATTAGGAACACATAACTTATTTTCTCGAAACAAGAAACCCTCATGTCTAAAGAACTTACCCACTGCATTTGATACGAACCACGTTAAGAAAAACGAGACCCGCATTATAAGGAATTGAAAGATCGTTCTACAATCAGGTTTGAGGATGGATGAACGCCACAAGTCGCCTTGATAAGTTCACGGGGACGCCACAAACGATATTGACTGAATCGTTTGATAAGTCGATGTTGAACGCCACAAGTCTTCTTGATAAGTTCGGTAGGACGCCACAAACGATGATGGAAGAATCGTTTGATAAGTCGATGAATGAACGCCACAAGAATTAGACAAATTGAAAAATCCTTGATAAGTTCAAAAGAGTTCTTCAAAGAAACTAGAGAATTCCTTCTCACTAAAATAATAAGAATCAAGTTGTGTCTTCTATTACATATTATGCCTATATATAAGCTGAAAATTAAGTCCTATCAAGACTAGGAATAGGACTTCTAGAGTAATCTACTTAGACTAGGAAATAAATCCCCCTAATCAACTAGGAAACAAAAACCACTAATAAACTAGGAAACAAATAAAGTCCTACTACTAATATAATAGTTAATTTCGAATTTAATACTAACTAAATATGCTATTCATCTTATCCACTCTCTTCTTGAGAAATTGCATTTAGTTGGACTTTTATAATGTTGACAAAATTCGATGGTTCATTTCCGATCACATCCAACTCCTTTTGTTGCGCTTGATTTATTAACTCATTGAGTTCTTCTTCCTTGAAACGTTTGTCTCTTGCTCTCGTCACTGGACCTTGTGGAACTTGGATTGATTCTTCAAAATGCGATTTTCCATTTGTGTCCTCATTATTCTGCGAATTTCCATTTATGTCCTCATCATTCCCCTCCTCTTGAAAAGGATTTGCCCTCAAATCAGCACCTACATCAAAAGGACTTAAATCAGTAACAATGAATGTAGTGCTAACATTGTACTCACCTGGTAGGTCTAGCTTGTAGGCATTGTCATTGACACGCTCAAGAACTTGAAAAGGACCATCTCCCCTTGGGAGCAACTTCGAGCGCCTTTGGGATGGAAATCTTTCTTTCCTCATGTGCAACCAAACCCAATCTCCGGGTTCAAAAACTACCTTGCGACGCCCTTTGTTGGCTTGCTTTGCATATTGTTCCGTCTTCTTCTCTATATTGAATCTTGCCTTTTCATGTATCTGCTTAACAAATTCAGCCTTTTTCTTTCCATCCAAGTTAACTCTTTCAGACAAAGGTAATGGTGTTAAATCCAATGGAGTTAAGGGGTTAAAACCATAAACTCTTTCAAATGGAGAAAACTTAGAAGCAGAATGAATGGAACGATTGTAAGCAAACTCAACATGTGGTAAACATTCTTCCCATGTTTTGATATTCTTTTTAATTATAGCTCTCAACAAAGTAGATAAAGTCCTATTTACTACTTCAGTTTGACCATCAGTTTGTGGATGACAAGTGGTGGAAAATAACAACTTAGTCCCTAACTTACACCACAAGGTTTTCCAAAAGTAACTCAAAAACTTAGCATCTCTATCTGAAACAATGGTTCGAGGCATTCCATGTAATCTAACAATTTCTCGAAAGAATAAGTCAGCAATATTAGAAGCATTATCAGTTTTCGTACATGGAATGAAATGCGCCATTTTAGAAAACCTATCTACAACCACAAAAATAGAATCCTTACCTCGTTTAGACCTAGGTAAACCTAAAACAAAATCCATTGAAATATCAATCCAGGGATCACTAGGAATTGGTAGTGGCATGTATAAACCATGAGGTTGTACTCTAGATTTTGCCTGCTTACAAGTGACACATCTCTCACAAATTCTCTCAACATCCTTTCTCATATGAGGCCAATAAAAATGTTCTTGCAAAATCGCTAAGGTTTTAATAACTCCAAAGTGCCCCATTAGACCTCCACCATGTGATTCCCTTACTAACAACTCAGGCAAAGAACAATTAGGAACACATAACTTATTTTCTCGAAACAAGAAACCCTCATGTCTAAAGAACTTACCCACTGCATTTTTCTCACAATTTCGAAATTCCTCAGAAAAATCATGGTCTAAAGGATATAATTCTTTAATATGCTCAAAACCAAGTAATTTTGCATCAAGAGTGGAGAGTAAGACATACCTTCTAGAAAGTGCATCAGCAACAACATTCTCTTTACCTTTCTTGTATCGGATGACATAGGGAAATGTTTCAATGAATTCCACCCATCGTGCATGTCTCCTACTCAATTTTTGTTGACTCTTCAAGTGTTTCAATGACTCATGATCCGTGTGAATCACAAACTCCTTAGGCCAAAGATAGTGTTGCCATGTTTGTAAAGCTCGCACCAATGCGTACAACTCTTTGTCGTAAGTAGGGTAGTTTAGAGCTGCCCCGCTTAGTTTCTCGCTAAAAAAAGCAATTGGTTTTCCTCCTTGCATGAGGACTGCTCCAACACCTAATCCTGATGCATCACATTCAATTTCAAATGTTAATGTAAAGTTAGGCAGAGCTAATAAAGGAGCATTAGTTAATTTCTCTTTGAGCAATTGGAAAGCCCTTTCTTGCTCGTCTTCCCACTTAAACCCAACATTCTTCTTGATAGCCTCAGTAAGTGGTGCTGCAATGCTGCTAAAGTTCTTCACAAATCTCCTATAGAAGCTAGCAAGTCCATGGAAGCTCCTAACTTGTCCTACACTCGTGGGACTCGGCCATTCTTGAATTGCTCGAATTTTATCCTCATCAACCTGTATACCATGTGCACTCACAACAAAACCAAGAAACACAAGCTTATCGGTGCAAAAGGTGCACTTCTTCATGTTAGCAAATAATTTCTCCTTTCGTAATACTTCAAGAACAGAATGTAAATGCTTAACATGATCATCTTGATTTTTGCTATAAATAAGAATATCATCAAAATAGACAACTACAAATTTTCCTATGAAAGCACGCAAAACATGGTTCATTAATCGCATGAAAGTACTTGGTGCATTAGTTAGACCAAATGGCATAACCAACCACTCATATAAACCAAACTTTGTTTTAAAAGCTGTTTTCCATTCGTCACCTTCTTTCATTCTTATTTGATGGTAGCCACTTTTTAAATCAATTTTAGAAAATACACAAGCACCATGCAATTCATCAAGCATATCATCAAGACGAGGAATAGGATGGCGATACCTGATTGTTATATTGTTGACGGCTCGACAATCAACACACATTCTCCATGTCCCATCCTTTTTAGGAACCAAAATTACTGGAACAGCGCATGGACTCATGCTTTCTCGTACGGAACCCTTTTCCATCAATTCACTAACTTGCCGTTGTAGCTCTTTTGTTTCTTCAGGGTTGCTACGATAGGCTGGTCGGTTTGGAATGGAAGCACCGGGTACAAAGTCGATTTGATGTTCAATCCCTCGAATAGGTGGTAAACCAGGTGGAATTTCCTCGGGAAAGACATCCTCAAATTCCTGCAAAAGAGATGCAACTGAACTAGGCAAAAAAGAGTTAGAGTCGTTAGTATTCAATGCCTCTTTGTACACAAGAACAATTATTGGTTGACTTGAGAACATCGCTTTTTTAATGTGACCCACTCTCGCATAGATATTGCTTTTTGTCCTCTCATTCTTTTGTTCACTCATTGAAACCTCTCCATTTTTTTTACTCCTTTTTTCCTCGTTCACTCTTTGTTTTTCTTGTCTCTCTATGTCTTTTCCTACAACACTCTTTTTTTCTTGCTCACTCTCTTTTTGCAACCTCACTTGATCTTCATAAACTTGTCTTGGAGTCAAAGATACTAGAGTGATGGTACGCTGGTCATGTAGAAATGAGTACTTGTTAGTGAAACCATCATGCTTAACACGTCGATCAAACTGCCATGGACGTCCTAGTAATAAATGTCCAGCTTGCATAGGTACAACATCGCACAAAACTTCATCTTCATATTTTCCTATGCGAAAAGGAACAAGGACTTGTTTTTCTACCCTTATTTCACCAGTATTATTAAGCCATTGCAGTTTGTAGGGTTGTAGATGTTTGGTAGTCGGCAATCCTAACTTTTCAACCATAGTTGTGCTAGCAACATTAGTACAACTCCCTCCATCAATAATCATACTACATACTTTGTTTTGGACATGGCATCTAGTATGAAAAATGTTTTCCCTCTGTACTTCGTCACTCTCTTTGATTTGCACACTTAACGCTCTTCTTGCAACTAACAGCTCCCCATGGACAGCATATTCTTCCTCATTAGCATCCTCCAACGGTGGCATAGATTCGGTGTCCTCCTCACTATCGGTTTCAACTTCTCCATTATCTCGTATCACCATAACTCTTCTATTTGGGCATTGGTTTGCTATGTGCCCCCTACCTTGACATTTAAAACACTTAATATCACGATTTCGAGTAGTAGAGTAATCGGTTTTACCTTGATTGCTACGAGTTGGATGCTCTTGTTTTGACTCAAATCTAGCCTTGGTTGAGACTTGCTTCTCCTCTTTCTTGAATGTATTCTGTTTCCACGAACTAGCACCCCTTCTCTTAAGTTGGCTCTCAATTTTAATAGCCATATGCAGCATGTCCTCTAATTCCACATAATGCTGCAATTCTACTCGATTGGCAATTTCTTGATTCAAGCCAGCTAAAAATCGTGCCATAGTAGCCTCTCGGTCCTCCTCTATGTTTGCTCGGATCATGGCTAACTCCATCTCTTGGTAGTAGTCTTCGACACTCCGATTTCCTTGTACCAGCCCTTGCAACTTCTTGTACAAATCCCGATAATAGTGGCTAGGTACAAAACGCTTTCTCATTACTGTTTTCATCACCTCCCAAGTGTCCACCGGTTGTTCTCCATTTCGTCTCCTGTTTAACACCAATTGATCCCACCAAACATTAGCATAATCAGTAAACTCAGTGGCTGCAAGTTTTACCTTTTTTATCTCGGAGTAGTCGTGGCAATCAAAAACTCGCTCCAGTTTCTTTTCCCACTCAAGATAGGTTTCGGGGTCGTTTCTCCCTTGAAAAGAAGGAATGTTCATCTTAATATTACCCAAGTTATTATCCTCCCTATTCCTAACTTCTCTACCCAAACCACGATTTCTCCTATGGCGACTAGATGACCCTTGATCTCCTTCACTAAACCTATCATCATAGTCTTCCTCATCCTCATCTCTTAAGTCCCTAGGTTGAACTCTCCCCCTCCTATTCATATTAGAAGTAGTTTTTCGATGTCCCTCAGTTACACTTTCTACCCTATCCAACCTTTCATGAACTTGTTCCAACTCCGTCCTCAATATTCTCTTCATCTCTCCCATCAAAGCTTCCGACATAAACTTCATATCAAACTTTCCCGACTGTTCTCCAGATATGTTTTTGTTATTGGAATCAGACATGATTTGCTGCAAGAAAAAAAGTTAGAACAAATATAAATAAAATAATGGACCTCACAATTCACACCCTTACGTGTTTCACTCAATTTAATGATTCACTCAACACTCGTGTTTTCGCACAAAAATTATGGCTTTTACCCTCAAATAATCTAACTCTCTTGCCTTTTTCCACTCTTGGAATTCTCTTTGCTTCTTTTTGATCTAATTTAAAACAACACAAAGATATTCAATGTGAACAAACTCTAGGACAAGAAAACTATCAAACCAAATCTAGGAAGATTCTTTCAACAAGGCAGGTGCCAAAACTTAGAAGAATTCTAAGTGTAAACACACTCTAAGTCTAGAAAACAATCAAACTCAAACTAGGAAGCTCAATAAAGATAATTTTGTTTCAATTTTCGGATTTTTTTTTTTTTCGGATTTTTTTTTTTTTTTTTTTGCGAACTCTTTTTTTTTTTTTGTTCGACCTTTCTTTTTCTTTTTTTCGTACTCTTTTTTTTTTTTGTACGACTTTTTTTTTTTTTTTTTTTTTAAAACTAGAAAATTATAAAGATAAGAAAACCTGAGACTAGAAATTGGCTCTGGTACCAAATGATACGAACCACGTTAAGAAAAACGAGACCCGCATTATAAGGAATTGAAAGATCGTTCTACAATCAGGTTTGAGGATGGATGAACGCCACAAGTCGCCTTGATAAGTTCACGGGGACGCCACAAACGATATTGACTGAATCGTTTGATAAGTCGATGTTGAACGCCACAAGTCTTCTTGATAAGTTCGGTAGGACGCCACAAACGATGATGGAAGAATCGTTTGATAAGTCGATGAATGAACGCCACAAGAATTAGACAAATTGAAAAATCCTTGATAAGTTCAAAAGAGTTCTTCAAAGAAACTAGAGAATTCCTTCTCACTAAAATAATAAGAATCAAGTTGTGTCTTCTATTACATATTATGCCTATATATAAGCTGAAAATTAAGTCCTATCAAGACTAGGAATAGGACTTCTAGAGTAATCTACTTAGACTAGGAAATAAATCCCCCTAATCAACTAGGAAACAAAAACCACTAATAAACTAGGAAAAAAATAAAGTCCTACTACTAATATAATAGTTAATTTCAAATTTAATACTAACTAAATATGCTATTCATCTTATCCACTCTCTTCTTGAGAAATTGCATTTAGTTGGACTTTTATAATGTTGACAAAATTCGATGGTTCATTTCCGATCACATCCAACTCCTTTTGTTGCGCTTGATTTATTAACTCATTGAGTTCTTCTTCCTTGAAACGTTTGGCTCTTGCTCTCGTCACTGGACCTTGTGGAACTTGGATTGATTCTTCAAAATGCGATTTTCCATTTGTGTCCTCATTATTCTGCGAATTTCCATTTATGTCCTCATCACATAGAGGTCCGAGATGGCGAGATATAGATGACAGAAGCTTGGGAAACATAAAAGTAAAGATACCATCATTTCAAGGCAAGAATGATCCAGAAGTGTACTTGGACTGGGAAAGGAAGGTGGAGCTGATTTTCGAATGCCATAACTACACCGAGGAGAAAAAGGTAAAACTTGCTGTTATTGAGTTTACCGATTATGCTATTATATGGTGGGATCAACTTATGATGACCAGGAGACGAAATGGTGAAAGGCCTATTAGGACATGGGATGAAATGAAAGCTATCATGAGGAGGCGGTTTGTTCCTAGTCACTATCATAGGGACTTATTTCAGAAGTTACAAAGTCTTACTCAAGGCTTTAAAAGCGTGGAAGGTTACCACAAGGAGATGGAGATTTCCATGATCAGGGTTAATATAGAGGAAGATAGAGAAGCTACCATGGCAAGGTTTCTCAATGGGCTGAATCGGGACATTGCAAATGTAGTTGAGTTGCAACATTATGTGGAGTTGGAGGACATGGTGCATATGGAAATAAAGGTAGAACGACAACTTAAAAGGAAGGGAACTCGATCCTTCCAGAATCCAAGCTCCTCTACTTCATGGAGGTCGAATGGAAGAAACGATGAAGGAGCTAATTCCAAATTCAAAACAGAAGCACCAAAGAGAAAAGATGAAGTTGAAAAAGTCAAAAGAGGTAAAACTGAATTACCAACTCGTAATCGTGATATTAAGTGTTTTAAGTGTTTGGGAACAGGTCACATTGCTTCACAATGCCCAAACAAGAGGACAATGATTGCACATGCTAACGGAGATGTGGAGACTGAAAGTGAGAGTGACGATGAAGATCATATTCCAAAAGACACTAGTGACAATGATGTTGAATATCCGGTGGAAGGAGAGCCTTTGGTGGCTAGGCGCGCTTTAAGTGCCCAAATCAAAGAAGATGATGTTAATGAACAGAGGGAGAACATTTTTCATACTAGGTGCCATGTTAACAATAAAGTGTGTAGTATGATCATTGATGGGGGAAGTTGTACAAACGTTGCCAGTACTACTTTGGTTGAAAAGCTGAATTTACCTACGTTGAAACACCCTAAACCATATAAGCTTCAATGGTTGAATGAATGTGGTGAGGTTAAGGTGACAAGGCAAGTATTAGTCTCTTTTTCAATTGGGAAGTACAAGGATGAAGTGCTTTGTGATGTCGTTCCAATGCAAGCGGGTCACATATTATTGGGCAGACCATGGCAATTTGATAGGAAGTTTACTCATGATGGTTTCAAAAATTGGCACATTCTTGTAAAGGATAACAAATCCATTACTCTTGTACCATTAACACCCAAACAAGTGTATGAAGATCAAATGAAAATGAAAAGAGAGAGTTAGTTGAAAATAATAGTGAGGCTGAAATTTCAAAGAAAAAAAGTGAAAAAGAGAGTGAAAAGAAAGAGAGAAAAAAACAAGTGAGTCTTTATGCTAAGGCGAGTGATATCAAGAATGCCTTCAATTCAAACAAGCCTATGTTTTTACTTTTGTACAAAGAGGCGGGTTTTAGCACTAACGAACTTGATGAATCTTTGCCTAGCGTTGTTGTCTCTTTGTTGCAGGAATACGAAGATGTGTTCCCAGATGATGTACCAAATGGGTTGCCACCTATAAGAGGAATAGAGCATCAAATTGATTTTGTACCAGGTGCTGCCATTCAGCATATAGAAGCAATCCGGAAGAAACAAAGGAAACTCAAAGGCAAGTAGAGGAGTTGCTGAAGAAAGGCCACGTTAGAGAAAGCATGAGTCCGTGCGCTGTACCGGTGTTACTTGTACCTAAGAAGGATGGTACTTGGAGGATGTGTGTGGATTGCAGGGCTATCAACAACATCACGGTAAAGTATCGATACCCCATTCCTAGACTAGATGATATGTTGGATGAATTACATGGGTCAAGTATTTTCACAAAAATCGATTTGAAAAGTGGGTATCATCAAATTAGGATGAAAGAAGGTGATGAATGGAAAACTGCTTTTAAAACAAAACATGGTTTGTATGAGTGGTTGGTAATGCCTTTTGGTTTATCTAATGCACCTAGTACATTCATGAGATTAATGAACCATGTCTTGCAGGCTTTTATTGGCAGATTTGTTGTGGTTTATTTTGATGACATTTTGGTGTATAGCAAAAGCTTAGATGAGCATATTGAACATTTGCGTAGTGTGGTTGATGTTTTGAGAAAAGAAAAATTGTTTGCCAATTTAAAAAAGTGTTCTTTTTGCTTGGAAAAAGTTACGTTTCTTGGCTACATTGTTAGCGCAAATGGAATTGGAGTGGATGAAGAAAAGGTAAAGGCTATCAAGGAATGGCCGACACCTAAATCACTTTCCGAGGTCAGAAATTTTCATGGTTTGGCTAGTTTTTATCGACGATTTGTCAAAAATTTCAGTACACTAGCTGCACCACTCACTGAAATTGTTAAGAAATCTGTAGAGTTTCATTGGGGTGATGAGCAAGAACGTGCATTTTCTGAAATTAAAGAAAGATTGTGTAGTGCTCCTTTGTTAGCCTTACCTAATTTTTCTAAAACATTTGAAATTGAGTGTGATGCTTCAGGAATAGGTATTGGAGCAGTTTTAATGCAGGAGCAGCGACCGATAGCCTATTTCAGTGAAAAACTAAATGGGGCTGTTTTTGATACGAATCTCATCATGAATAACGAGACCCGAATTATTAGGATTTCAAGGATCGTTCTACAATCAGGTTTAGGTGGATTTATTGAAGACGCCACAAACGATGATGGATTAATCGCTTGATAAGTTGATGGATGAACGCCACAAGTCTTCTTGATAAGTTCATGAGGACGCCACAAACGATGTTGACTGAATCGTTTGATAAGTCGGAACGCCACAAGAATGCTTGATAAGTTCGGTAGGACGCCACAAACGATGGTGGATGAATCGTTTGATAAGTCATTGAACGCCACAAAGATTTTACTGATCTTTGATAAGTTCATGAAGAAGAACTCTTCAAAAAAGGTGGAGAATACTCAACACAAATTAATTGAAGACTAAATCTTCTTCAATCTTGATGAGCATAATCCTTCTTGACCCAACACCTTGTCTTCAATTAATTCTTTCAAGTCTATTTTTGGGCACTTCATGATCACATCATTGTTTTGAACTATTCGACATATGACAAGGAGCTTTATGCATTGGTGAGAGCGTTGGAGACTTGGCAACATTACCTTTGGCCGAGAGAATTCGTCATTCACACCGACCATGAATCCTTGAAGCACTTGAAAGGACAGGTAAGTTGAATAAAAGACACGCCAAGTGGTCAGAATTCATCGAGACATTTCCTTATGTAATCAAATACAAGCAAGGTAAGGAAAATATTGTGGCTGATGCACTATCGAGAAGGTATGCTCTTGTTTCTACTTTAAATGCAAAGTTGTTGGGATTTGAATATGTGAAGGAATTATATGCTACTGATGATGACTTTGCTAGTGTGTATGGAGCATGTGAAAAATCAGCATTTGGTAAGTTCTACAGACATGATGGGTGCTTGTTTAGAGAAAATAAACTTTGTGTGCCTAACAGTTCTATGCGTGAGTTACTTGTACGTGAAGCACATGGAGGTGGTTTGATGGGACATTTTGGTATAAGGATGACTTTAGAAGTGTTGTGTGAACATTTCTTTTGGCCTAAAATGAAACGTGATGTGGAAAGAATTTGTTCTAGATGTGTTACTTGTAAGCAGGCCAAATCTAGGGTCTTACCCCATGGTTATACACTCCTTTACCCGTACCTACTGCACCTTGGGTAGATATTTCAATGGATTTTGTTTTGGGTTTGCCTAGTTCTAGAAAGGGTAGGGATTCAATTTTCGTGGTGGTTGATAGGTTTTCTAAAATGGCACATTTCATATCTTATAACAAAACTGATGATGCAACAAACATTGCTGATTTGTTCTTCCGTGAGATAGTACGACTTCATGGTGTTCCTAGGAGCATTGTATCTGATAGAGATGTTAAGTTTCTTAGCTATTTTTGGAAAGTCTTGTGGGGGAAAATGGGTACTAAATTGCTATTTTCAACTACTTGCCACCCTCAAACAGATGGCCAAACCGAGGTAGTGAATAGAACTTTAACTACTTTGTTGCGTACTATAATTCAAAAGAATTTAAAGAAATGGGAAGATTGTTTGCCATTCATTGAATTTGCATATAACCGGAGTGTTCATTCTACTACTGATTTTTCACCATTTTAGGTTGTTTATGGTTTTAATCCACTAACCCCTTTAGATTTGATGCCTTTGCCAGTTAATGAAAGAGCTAGTTTGGATGGTCAAAAGAAGGCTGAGATGGTGAAGAAACTTCATGAAAGTGTCCGGGAGCATATCGCAAAGAAAAATGAACAATATGCGAACAGAGCTAATAAAGGGCGGAGACAAGTCATTTTTGAACCAGGTGATTGGGTTTGGGTGCATATGCGGAAGGAACGATTTCCTGAACGTAGGCGGTCAAAGTTACAACCAAGAGGGGATAGTCCATTTCAAGTTCTTGAAAGAGTTAATGATAATGCATACAAGTTGGATCTTCCAGGTGAGTATAAGATTAGTTCAACATTTAATGTTGCTGATCTTTCTCCTTTTGATGTAGGTGAAGATTCGAGGACGAATCCTTTCGAAGAGAGGGAAAATGATGAGAATCATCAAGAACAAGTACAAGCTAAGGATCCATTGAATATTCCAATTGGGCCAATTACAAGGGCAAGATCCAAAAAGCTCAAGGAAGCATTTAACGGGCTAATTCAGAAAATATGGGCTGATTCTATCATGCATAAGTTTGGCCCAAAAGAAGCTCAAGGAAGCATTTAACGGGCTAATTCAGAAAATATGGGCTGATTCTAACATGCAAAAGTTTGGCCCAAAAGAAGATGAAGTTGTTTTAAATTTAATCCAAACAACATAATCAGATGGCTTTTGGAATTCACTAAAGTTGCTTACCTAGAATTAAGTCTTTTGGGAAAGAGAAGCTTTAATTAGGCTTTATTTATATCAGATTTTATATATATAAGTCTATATAGATAATAGTCAAGACTTCTCATATTTCTAGATGTATTTGGAGGAGTCTAGGCACCTTTTCATATTCCAACACTTATGAAAACGTGTTGGCTTTAATTGTTATGGTTGGAGACTTGTTCCAACCCTATATATATGTGGTATTGTTCAATGTAATGAGATATATTTGGCTGAAAATATAAAGTGAGTTTGTACTCCTCTTTTGGTTCTTCATTGAACTTCAGAACTTATCAAGGTTTCTCCTTGTGGCGTTCAAATTTGAATACTTGTGGTTTGCGATTCTTTATAATCGTTGGGTCACAAGTTCACTACAATCTGGAATACTTGTGGTTTGCGATTCTTTATAATCGTTGGGTCACAAGTTCACCACAATCAAGAATACTTGTGGTTTGCGATTCCTTATAATCGTCGGGTCACAAGTTCACTATCGTTATCAATCTGATTTTAGTTTGGGATTAAATTGAATCTTCCTAATGAGGTTCGCATCACATCCGATACAAGAAAGGTAAAGAGAATGTTGTTGCTGATGCACTTTCTAGAAGGTACATCTTATTCTCCTCTCTTGATGCAAAATTACTTGGTTTTGAGCATATTAAAGAATTATATCCCTTAGACCATGATTTTTCTGAGGAATTTCGAAATTGTGAGGAAAATGCAGTGGGTAAGTTCTTCAGACATGAGGGTTTCTTGTTTCGAGAAAATAAGTTATGTGTTCCTAAAGGGAATAACATGGTGGAGGTCTAATGGGGCACTTTGGAGTTATTAAAACCTTAGCGATTTTGCAAGAACATTTTTATTGGCCTCATATGAGAAAGGATGTTGAGAGAATTTGTGATAGATGTGTCACTTGTAAGCAAGCAAAATCTAGAATACAACCTCATGGTTTATACATGCCACTACCAATTCCTAGTGATCCCTGGATTGATATTTCAATGGATTTTGTTTTAGGTTTACCTAGGTCTAAACGAGGTAGGGATTCTATTTTTGTGGTTGTAGATAGGTTTTCTAAAATGGCGCATTTCATTCCATGTACGAAAACTGATAATGCATCTAATATTGCTGACTTATTCTTCCGAGAAATTGTTAGATTACATGGAATGCCACGAACCATTGTTTCAGATAGAGATGCTAAGTTTTTGAGTTACTTTTGGAAAACCTTGTGGTGTAAGTTAGGGACTAAGTTGTTATTTTCCACCACTTGTCATCCACAAACTGATGGTCAAACCGAAGTAGTAAATAGGACTTTATCTACTTTGTTGAGGGCTATAATTAAAAAGAATATCAAAACATGGGAAGAATGTTTACCACATGTTGAGTTTGCTTACAATCGTACCATTCATTCTGCTTCTATGTTTTCTCCATTTGAAATAGTTTATGGTTTTAACCCCTTAATTCCATTGGATTTAACACCAATACCTTTATCTGAAAGAGTTAACTTGGATGGAAAGAAAAAGGCTGAATTTGTTAAGCAGATACATGAAAAGGCAAGATTCAATATAGAAAAGAAGACGGAACAATATGCAAAGCAAGCCAACAAAGGGTGTCGCAAGGTAGTTTTTGAACCCGGAGATTGGGTTTGGTTGCACATGAGGAAAGAAAGATTTCCATCCCAAAGACGCTCGAAGTTGCTTCCAAGGGGAAATGGTCCTTTTCAAGTTCTTGAACGTATCAATGACAATGCCTACAAGCTAGACCTACCAGGTGATGATAAGGACATAAGTGGAAATTCGCAGAATAATGAGGACATAAATGGAAAATCGCATTTTGAAGAAACAATCCAAGTTCCACAAGGTCCAGTGACGAGAGCAAGAGCCAAACGTTTCAAGGAAGGAGAACTCAATGAGTTAATAAATCAAGCACAACAAAAGGAGTTGGATGGGACCAAATACAAGAGTAGAGGGTGGAGAGTACAAGCAGCGGTAGAAGGTACCCTTGTGGTATCAGAGCCACGTTGCTCTGCCAGTTTACCCGTTACTAGGTAAACTTTTCATTATGTATTGTATTATTTTCAATGTTAATGTATAAATCTATTCGTTTATCTTATGAAATTGCTTGCGTTGAATATGATGCTTATTGTCTTTTAATTGATAGTAATCCTGATCATCCTAATATAGGTGAATATAATTTTTGGGTTAACCAAACTATTCACTGGTATAATCTTAAACGACGTATGCTTAATATATTATCTGCTTAATATTTAATGAACCCTCGTCAGTTTGATTCAAAGTTTTTTACTATTTCTGAGTTATATATATTTTATCGTAAGCAATATTTACTTAATAAGAAACGTTGTGAGGATTTCCCTGACGAACCTTATTGGGAATTTTTATGTAATCATTATTATTTACAATATTCTCGTATTGTATTATTATTATCTGCCTAAGTTGTTTTTATGTATCGTGGGTTTTCTACTTTTAGAAATATTCCTATTTCTGATTTTTATAATGATATTTGTTGGCCGCTCTACTTAAAATATAAACAACTTTGTATCGACGAACCTGATAATTCTGATTATATCTTTAACAGAGATCATTATCATAATCTGTGTCTTCGTATTAGTATAATTTTAGCCGCTTAATTTTAATTTCTTTTGCTTTGCCTGTTTTATTTTGTAGTTTAGATTTAAGTTTTAGTAGTCCTTTGTGAACTATTACAGTGAAACCCAGGGTTTACCCTTAAGTCGCGCAGCCTGTATAGTCCCTTTTGTTGCCTGCGTATTGGCGTGTTGGGATTGGTATTAAGTCGTTGACAGTGATCTGTAATAGAATGCATCGGTTTACTAGAACTTTGTCTAAAAGACAAGGTGAAACAAGTGGAAATAAAGAAATTGTTATTAATGAAAATTTCGAAAAATCTTTGCAAAACTGGAAATTACCAGTACAATCTTCTGTTTATAAACAGAAAGGAACTTTTGAATTTTCTTCTGACTATGTTGTTAAAACAGTAGAAGAAGCAATTCCTTTAACAGAAGGATACAATTCATTTCAATTATTATCTAAAAATCTAATTGAAAAACATAAGCAAAGATATAAATTTGTACATATCGGATTAATTCAAGTAGGACTAAAACCTGCTACAAGACTTGGATTAAATACATCCGCGATAATTTGTGTAAGAGATAAACGTCATAATAAATTTCATGACTCTTTGTTAGGAATAATTGAGTCTAGTCTTTGTGACGGACCCATTTATTTCTCTTGTTTTCCGAACTTTACTCTGTCCCTTACGGATCCGACTCTTATGCACTCCTTGTGTCTTGATATAAAGTCTGATGGGTTCAATATGATGCAAGGATCAGAAAACATAATCCTTATTTACAGGATTCAATATAAAGTAATGAATACAGTAGTTCCAAGGGTGAGGAATTTATCCTTAAACCAGAAAGGATCTACTACTCTATTCATTACTAATTTATCAAAAAGTAATTTAAAAGTACCCAAAACCATCACTTGGGATCAGGTTAAATTACCTGAACAATGGATGCTTGAAAAGGCAAGTGAACCTGTTAAACAGGAAAATAGAGAATTAGAGGAAATAAAAGAATACCAAGATGGAACAGTTCAAATTAAATTCTCTAACCAAAGAATTGCCAGACTAAATCTTAGAAGTCAAAGTCTTAGATACAATAAACTTAACCTAAAAGGTGAATGTAGTAGAACTAGATCTAGAAGATCTACTTCTTCTGCTCCTGAAACTAATTTCGAAAAGAATAACCTAATAGGTACAAAATTCACACCTGATGGGGTTAATCAACCTGAATATAATGTTAGTATACCATCCACTACGGTCCCCTCTGAAACGGATAATAAATCTCCCACTGCTTCGGACATGGGATACTATAGTGATAGTAGTTATCTTCCAGATGACACTAGTGTTTCACCTATCACAATTCCTGAAGAAGTTAATTTTCCTTTTGAAGGAAATGCAAAAGAATTATTTTATTCTCCGAAAAATGAAATTCTTAGAAAATGGTTCTTTCTTAAAGATTTTAAAACTCAAAAGAAATTATTTACTTCTTACAAAAGATTTTTAAAGATAAATAAAGAAGTAATTGATTTCTTAAAGAAATATTTTTATTTAACTAAACAACCCTTTCCTAATTTCGAGAATGAAAACTTTGTTTCCACTATTGAAACTTCCTTTGCCAGAAATTTTATTACTACTAAAGGAAGAGTTTTCAAAAGTATTCATCCACCTGAAAATAATTTAATTGTTAAAATTAAGGATGATGAGGTTATTGCCACTCCTTATAGAAAAGGAGATAAAATCGAAACTGTAGTAGAACAAAGTAATTTTACAAATTTAACTCTCAAAACTATGGGAGATCAATTAATCAGAATTGAAAAATCAATTGATAAAAAAACTACAGAACAAGTTTCTAAAGAAGAAACTCCTATAATTGATAAAAGGGTTTTATTTAAACCTATGCCCTCTGAAAAAATTGATTTCAAAATCAAACCAGAAGATTCCTCTTCTGAGATGGTTGATGAAATTGTTAAAAGATTAAAAAATCTTGGCCTTAAAGAAAAGGACCTATCTCCTTTGGAACAAAACTCGGATAATGAATCTGATACAGAAAGTAAAGAACAAACTTCCGAAATGGAAGACAGAATTGATCAACTAGAAGATATGTTCTTAACAGAACAAAATCAACAACAAAATTTTGGAATCAATAAATTATCCTCTTCATACAAGAAGAAGATGGTTTATAATGTTCCAGCTAAACCCTATTATCATAGGCCTACTCCAGTCGACCTACAATTAGAACAGCACGATGACTATATGACTGTTCAATTTGATGGAAGATCCATTAATGAATGGAACATTGATGGAATGTCAGAATATCAAATGCAAACGGTATTGCATTACATGACCATGTTTGCAACTGCCTGTAAAGCAAATGGTACTTCTGATCAAAATATTGCTAAAGACATAACTCAAGGCTTTACGGGACAATTAAAAGGATGGTGGGATTTTTACCTTCCCGAAGAAGCTAAATTGCACATCCTACAAGCAGTTAAGACTGAAATTGTTAATGAACAACCTGTAGCAGTTACAGATTGTGTTAATACGCTATTATATACAATAGCAAAACACTTTATCGGAACAACTTCATTACAGTTGGATAAAACTCAAGAACAATTAATGAATTTAAGATGCCAAAACTTATCTCAGTTTAAATGGTATAAAGATGTTTTCTTTTCCAAAGTCTTTACTAGAGAAGATAGTCAACACGACTTTTGGAAAGAAAAATTCTTATCAGGATTACCTCATTTCTTTGCAGAAAAAATTCGTAATAGAATTAAACAAAAACATAATGGAATTATACCTTATTCTCAATATACTTATGGAGATTTATCTTCTGAGATAATCTCTGAAGGCATAAATTTATGCAATGAAATAAAATTACATAGACAAATTCAGAAAGAAAAGGTTTTAGGAAAAAGAATTATAGGAGATTTTTGTGAACAAATAGGTTTACCTCCTATAGGTCCAATTGGAGAAAAAAGAAAACAAAAGACTAATAAAGTCTCTCGTAATTCGAAATCTTATAATTATTTTCCTAAAAAGGGGAGGAAAGGATTCTATAAGAAGAAAAATAAAACCAAAGGTGAAAATCACCTCTCTAATTCGCAGAAAAAGATCCCTTTATGCTGGAGATGCCAGAAACCGGGACATTATGCTAATAAGTGTAAAATGAAAAAGAAAATTAATAGTCTAGACATAGATGACGGCCTTAAAAAGACCTTAGAAAAATTATTCCTTAATGAAGAAGGAGAAAAAGGAAAATTTAAAATCACTGCCATCACTAATAGTGAATCCGAAGATGAATCAGAAAATTCTGAAGAATCAGAAGCAGAATCTGAACAATCTGAAAATGGTTGTGAAGGAAACTGTGAATACTATAAAACCTTATGTCAGGCTAATGGACTATGTGTGTTAACAAAAGAAGATAATTTTATCTTAGATATAATTGATCAAATTACTGATCCTACTACTAAAAGAGAAATGCTCCAAAAATATTTGGAACAATACAGTAATAAAAAACCTGAAAAAGGATTAAGATTTAAAGAACCAGAGACTTATAGTCTTAAAGAAATTTTAAACAGAGCTAAATCTTCTAAAGAAAGTGTCTTAGGAGATTCTAGCATTAGTGAATTAAAACATGAAGTTAATGTTCTTAAACAAGAACTATGTGAATTAAAATCTAGAGTTTCATTAATTGAATTGAGAAATCTTGAAACAGATCCTTATGAGGAGAAAGATGAAATTGAGAAAGAATCATCAAAAGACGAAAATGTTAATGCATCTTTAATATTTGTTAATAATTACTCATAAATGGCACATTAAAATAAAGTTAATAGTTCATAGGGAATATACTCTCTCTGCAATTGCAATGGTAGATTCAGGAGCTGATTTGAATTGTATCAACGAAGGATTAATACCTTCTAGATATTTTTCAAAGACTACAGAAATCCTCAATGCTGCAGATGGTAGAAAACTTATAGTAAAATATAAGTTGAAAGATACTGCCATTTGTAACAATGGAACCTGCCTTGAAATGCCATTTATAATGGTAAAAGATTTATCTCATGACGTTATTCTAGGAAATCCATTCTTACATATGCTTTATCCTATCAAAAGCATAGACGAAAATGGAATTACTAGCACTGTAAATTCACAGGAAATACAAGAGTAGAGGGTGGAGAGTACAAGCAGCGGTAGAAGGTACCAAAATACACAAACTATTTTACAAACTTAATTATTATTATTATACAAAGTGAAGTGGAGATTTTCTCGGAAGTAAAAAGGGAAGATTGCAGAGAATATAGTGAAGGCTTGATTCAAGTGTGTCTTCCTTCTGAAATGAGAAGCCTATATATAGGCAAGCAAACAAGCAACGGACGCCAACTTCGGATTTCAAAACAAGCGGACGCCAAATGATTCTTCATTTTATTTAATGAATAGTAGTGACCGACAACTTTAGTGAACAGTAGTGGCCGACAACTTTAAGTGAACAGTAACTTGAACAGTATTTTACTGTTCATAGGGGTCCTGGGAATCTTGCATAATGATGTCTTCTTTTGTGTCAGCATCCTCTTCATCATTATCTTCTTCATCAGGATCACCAGGTAGTTCTTTAAGAATTTCCATAAGTTGCTTATCTGTTTTCGAAGAAGAAGCTAAAAGTTCCTTAAGCAATTCGGTAGTGTCCTTTTTAGGAGGAGCCGGTGGAGCAGGAGGCTCAAGGGAAATGAGTCCTTTCTTTGAAAAAATTGAGTCTTCAAAGAAATCAAACTTATCCCACCATTTAAGTAGAATTCTTCTTCCCAAGACAGGAACGTGAGTAATAACCACATCAAATTTTTTAATTGGTAAATTTGAGATTATTAAATCCCATTTGACAATCCATGGTACTTGATATAAAGCTGCAAACATTAGCTCTGGCATTCTTAAAGAAGGATTTGAAGTTTTAAACTCGTCAAAAATACTTCTGATTTTATCAGGTAAAATTATAGGATGAAAACCCCAATTGTAGAACCATTTAATAAACCATTGAGGTATATTATCAAATTTAAAATCCCTAAATTGAAGGAACCAGCTATGTTTTTTCTGCCTGTTATCGTAGCAAAACGCTCCGTCCCAAGCCTTGATATAATCAAAGTAATTAAACCAGTATCTATCCAAATTTTGGTTTTTTCTAGGAATTTCATGATAGCGATAAAGATCACCGCTCCATGTTTCTGCTGTATAGACTTGTTTAATGAAGGCTTTAGAATAAGCCCATTCAGATCCAGATCTGGTGACCGAATCAAATTCAACGGATTTAGTTGTATCCAAGATAGCATAGTAAAATTGATATTCTTTAGGATAAAAGAATGGATCTGCTGAGTCTTTGAGATAAAAATTCCCAGCTTCATTTGGTTCAAGATGAGCGTATTTTCGCTCTAAAGGTGATATCCAAAACGTTGTGTAGGGAATATATGGATATAAAAATTCATTAATTAAATTAGATTTTAATGCTACCGAATAAGCATCTTTTCTTAATTTTAATTCCTCGGGTGCAGCCTTTAAGGCCTCAGCTCGAAGCTATTCAATAGGTTTTGCGATTGCTGTCTTATAAGACAGAGGCTTTTTTATAGTTACTATTTCCCGTCTCACGGTTTCTTTAGCTTTTCCTTTGTCCTTCGTCATGACCCTGTAAAAATTCACGAGTTAGGAAATCTGGTAAAGAATTACTAGATCCTTTGATAAACTCAATATCAAAATCAAAGACAGATAAAATTCCCTGCCATCTAGCAAAAATTTGTTTAGACGCTATATTTTTAACATCTTTTTCTAAAATATCTTTAGCAGATTTACAATCAACACGAATTAGAAATTTCTGATTTAATAAATCACTTTCGAATTTTTGAACACATAATTCAAGAGGAGGGGAATGATGAGGATATAACTGGAAATTCGCAGAATCAATCAAAGTTCCACGAGGTCCAGTGCCGAGAGCAAGAGCCAAACGTTTCAAGGAAGAAGAACTCAATGAGTTAATAAATCAAGCGCAACAAAAGGAGTTGGATGTGTTCGGAAATGAACAATCGAATTTTGTCAACATTATACAAGTCCAACTACATGCAATTTCTCTAGAAAGGAGTGGATAAGATGAATAGCATATTTAGTTACTAATAAATTCGAAATTAGTTATTAGATTTAGCAGTAGGACTTTATTTGTTTCCTAGTTTATTAGTGGTTTTTGTTTCCTAGTTGATTAGGGGGATTTATTCCTTGTCTAAGTAGATTACTCTAGATGTCCTATTCCTAGTCTTGATAGGACTTAATTTTCAGCTTATATATAGGCATAATATGTAATAGAAAAAACACAACTTGATTCTTATTATTTTAGTGAGAAGGAATTCTCTAGTTTCTTTGAAGAACTTTTGAACTTATCAAGGATTTTCAATTTGTCTAATTCTTGTGGCGTTCATTCATCGACTTATCAAACGATTCATCCATCATCGTTTGTGGCGTCCTACCGAACTTATCAAGAAGACTTGTGGCGTTCAACATCGACTTATCAAACGATTTCAGTCAATATCGTTTGTGGCGTCCCCGTGAACTTATCAAGGCGACTTGTGGCGTTCATCCATCCTAAACCTGATTGTAGAACGATCATTCAATTCCTTATAATGCGGATCTCGTTTTTCTTAACGTTGTTCCTATCATTTGGTATCAGAGCCAGGTTCTAGTCTCAGGTTTGCATATCCTTATAATTTTGTAGTTTTTTTTTTCGAGAAAAAAAAAAAGAGTTCGAAAAAAAAAATTTCGAACCAAAAAAAAAACAAAAAATTTCCGAAAATTGTCTTTTGAGCTTCCTAGTTTGAGTTTGATAGTTTTCTAGACTTAGATTGTGTTTACACTGATAATTCTTCTAAGTCTTGCACCTGCCTTATTGAAAGAGTCTTCCTATATTTGGTTTGATAGTTGTCTTTCCCTAGTGTTTATTCACATTGAATATCTTTGTGTTGTTTTAAATTAGTTCAAAAAGAAGCAAAGAGAATTCCAAGAGTGGAAAAAGGCAAGAGAGTTAGATTATTTGAGGGTAAAAGCCATAATTTTTGTGCGAAAACACGAGTGTTGAGTGAATCATTAATTTGAGTGAAACACGTAAGGGTGTGAATTGTGAGGTCCCTTATTTTATTTATAATTGTTCTAACCTTTTTTCTTGCAGCAAATCATGTCTGATTCCAATAACAAAAACATATATGGAGAACAGTCAGGAAAGTTTGATATGAAGTTTATGTCGGAAGCTTTGATGGGAGGGATGAAGAGATTATTGAGGACTGAGTTGGAACAAGTTCATGAAAGGTTGGATAGGGTAGAAAGTGTAACTGAGGGACATAGAAAAACTACTTCTAATATGAATAAGAGAGGGAGAGTTCAACCTAGGGACTTAAGAGATGAGAATGAGGAAGACTATGATGATAGGTTTAGTGAAGAAGATCAAGGGTCATCTAGTCGCCATAGGAGAAATCGTGGTTTGGGTAGAGAAGTTAGGAATATGGAGGATAATAACTTTGGTAATATTAAGATAAACATTCCTTCGTTTGAAGGGAGAAACGACCCCGAAACATATCTTGAGTGGGAAAAGAAACTAGAGCGAGTTTTTGATTGCCACGACTACTCCGAGATAAAAAAGGTAAAACTTGCAGCCACTGAATTTACTGATTATGCTAATGTTTGGTGGGATCAATTGTTGTTAAACAGGAGACGAAATGGAGAACAACCGGTGGACACTTGGGAGGTGATGAAAACAGTAATGAGAAAGCGTTTTGTACCTAGCCACTATTATCGAGATTTGTACAAGAAGTTGCAAGGGCTGGTACAAGGAAATCGGAGTGTCGAAGACTACTACCAGGAGATGGAGTTAGGCATGATCCGCGCAAACATAGAGGAGGACATAATCTTCTTCAATCTTGATGAGCAAGTAATCCTTCTTGACCCAACAACTTGTCTTCAATTAATTCTTTCAAGTCTATTTTTGGGCACTTCATGATCACATCATGATGAGGACATAAATGGAAATTCGCAGAATGCTGAGGACATAACTGGAAATTCGCAGAATAATGAGGACATAAATGGAAAATCGAATTTTGAAGAATCAATCAAAGTTCCACGAGGTCCAGTGACGAGAGCAAGAGCCAAATGTTTCAAGGAAGAAGAACTCAATGAGTTAATAAATCAAGCGCAACAAAAGGAGTTGGATGTGTTCGGAAATGAACAATCGAATTTTGTTAACATTATACAAGTCCAACTAAATGCAATTTCTCAAAAAAGGAGTGGATAAGATGAATAGCATATTTAGTTACTAATAAATTCGAAATTAGTTATTAGATTTAGTAGTAGGACTTTATTTGTTTCCTAGTTTATTAGTGGTTTTTGTTTCCTAGTTGATTAGGGGGATTTATTCCTAGTCTAAGTAGATTACTCTAGAAGTCCTATTCCTAGTCTTGATAGGACTTAATTTTCAGCTTATATATAGGCATAATATGTAATAGAAAAAAACACAACTTGATTCTTATTATTTTAGTGAGAAGGAATTCTGTAGTTTCTTTGAAGAACTCTTTTGAACTTATCAAGGATTTTTCAATTTGTCTAATTCTTGTGGCGTTCATTCATCGACTTATCAAACGATTCATCCATCATCGTTTGTGGCGTCCTACCGAACTTATCAAGAAGACTTGTGGCGTTCAACATCGACTTATCAAACGATTCAGTCAATATCGTTTGTGGCGTCCCCGTGAACTTATCAAGGCGACTTGTGGCGTTCATCCATCCTAAACCTGATTGTAGAACGATCTTTCAATTCCTTATAATGCGGATCTCGTTTTTCTTAACGTGGTTCGTATCATTTGGTATCAAAGCCAAATTCTAGTCTCAGGTTTCCCTATCCTTTATTTTCTTGTATAAAAAAAAACAAAAAAACAAAAGAAAAAAATTGAGAGAGAAAAGAAAAATGAGAGGAAAAAAAACGAAAAAAAAAAAGAGTTGAAAAAAAAAACGAAAAAAAAAAGAGTTGAAAAAAAAACGAAAAAAAATTGAGAGAGACAAAAAAAATTGAGGGAAGAAAAACGGAAAAAAAAAAAAGTTAAAAAAAAAAAATCGAAAACAAAATTGTTTTTCAATGTTCACATGTTAGATCTACAAGGTTGGGGAAGATTTGAGGACAAATCTCTTTTAAGAGGAGGAGAATGATGTGATAATGAAGTGCCCAAAAATAGACTTGAAAGAATTAATTGAAGACAAGTTGTTGGGTCAAGAAGGATTACTTGCTCATCAAGATTGAAGAAGATCTAGTCCATATTTACTTGTCATATGGGACATTTTAATTTAGTAATCTTTAATTTCGAATTTAGCTCCTTGTTTTTGTAGGATTAGTTTATTCTTCACTAGGATTTAGTTTCCTTTTGTTATTAGGTTAGTTAGGATTAATTTCGAATTTATTGTCCATATTTTTGTAGGATTAGTTTATTCTTTACTAGGATTTAGTTTCCTTTTGGTATTAGGTTAGTTTACTATTTTATAGTTTCCTAGTTGTTTTCAAGATGTATTCTTGTCCTATTTAAAGGACCTTTTTCTTTATGAATTCAAGATTTAGTCTTCAATTAATTTGTGTTGAGTATTCTCTACCTTCTTTGAAGAGTTCTTCTTCATGAACTTATCAAAGATCAGTAAAATCTTTGTGGCGTTTAATGACTTATCAAACGATTCATCCACAATCGTTTGTGGCGTCCTACCGAACTTATCAAGCATTCTTGTGGCGTTCCGACTTATCAAACGATTCAGTCAACATCGTTTGTGGCGTCCTCATGAACTTATCAAGAAGACTTGTGGCGTTCATCCATCGACTTATCAAACGATTCATCCATAATCGTTTGTGGCGTCTTCATTAAATCCATCTAAACCTGATTGTAGAACGGTCCTTGGAATCCTTAACTCTATTGGATTTAACACCAATACCTTTATCTGAAAGAGTTAACTTGGATGGAAAGAAAAAGGCTGAATTTGTTAAGCAGATTCATGAAAAGGCAAGATTCAATATAGAAAAGAAGACGGAACAATATGCAAAGCAAGCCAACAAAGGGCGTCGCAAGGTAGTTTTTGACCCGGAGATTGGGTTTGGTTGCACATGAGGAAAGAAAGATTTCCATCCCAAAGGCGCTCGAAGTTGCTCCCAAGGGGAGATGGTCCTTTTCAAGTTCTTGAACGTATCAATGACAATGCCTACAAGCTAGACCTACCAGGTGAGTACAATGTTAGCACTACATTCAATGTTACTGATTTAAGTCCTTTTGATGTAGGTGCTGAATTGAGGGCAAATCCTTTTCAAGAAGAGGGGAATGATGAGGACATAAATGGAAATTCGCAGAATGCTGAGGACATAACTGGAAATTCGCAGAATAATGAGGACATAAATGGAAAATCGAATTTTGAAGAATCAATCAAAGTTCCACGAGGTCCAGTGACGAGAGCAAGAGCCAAACGTTTCAAGGAAGAAGAACTCAATGAGTTAATAAATCAAGCGCAACAAAAGGAGTTGGATGTGTTCGGAAATGAACAATCGAATTTTGTCAACATTATACAAGTCCAACTAAATGCAATTTCTCAAGAAAGGAGTGGATAAGATGAATAGCATATTTAGTTACTAATAAATTCGAAATTAGTTATTAGATTTAGTAGTAGGACTTTATTTGTTTCCTAGTTTATTATTGGTTTTTGTTTCCTAGTTGATTAGGGGGATTTATTCCTAGTCTAAGTAGATTACTCTAGAAGTCCTATTCCTAGTCTTGATAGGACTTAATTTTCAGCTTATATATAGGCATAATATGTAATAGAAAAAAACACAACTTGATTCTTATTATTTTAGTGAGAAGGAATTCTGTAGTTTCTTTGAAGAACTCTTTTGAACTTATCAAGGATTTTTCAATTTGTCTAATTCTTGTGGCGTTCATTCATCGACTTATCAAACGATTCATCCATCATCGTTTGTGGCGTCCTACCGAACTTATCAAGAAGACTTGTGGCGTTCAACATCGACTTATCAAACGATTCAGTCAATATCGTTTGTGGCGTCCCCGTGAACTTATCAAGGCGACTTGTGGCGTTCATCCATCCTAAACCTGATTGTAGAACGATCTTTCAATTCCTTATAATGCGGATCTCGTTTTTCTTAACGTGGTTCGTATCATTTGGTATCAAAGCCAAATTCTAGTCTCAGGTTTCCCTATCCTTTATTTTCTTGTATAAAAAAAAACAAAAAAAAAAAGAAAAAAATTGAGAGAGAAAAGAAAAATGAGAGGAAAAAAAACGAAAAAAAAAAAGAGTTGAAAAAAAAAACGAAAAAAAAAAGAGTTGAAAAAAAAACGAAAAAAAAATTGAGAGAGACAAAAAAAATTGAGGGAAGAAAAACGGAAAAAAAAAAGTTAAAAAAAAAAAATCGAAAACAAAATTGTTTTTCAATGTTCACATGTTAGATCTACAAGGTTGGGGAAGATTTGAGGACAAATCTCTTTTAAGAGGAGGAGAATGATGTGATAATGAAGTGCCCAAAAATAGACTTGAAAGAATTAATTGAAGACAAGTTGTTGGGTCAAGAAGGATTACTTGCTCATCAAGATTGAAGAAGATCTAGTCCATATTTACTTGTCATATGGGACATTTTAATTTAGTAATCTTTAATTTCGAATTTAGCTCCTTGTTTTTGTAGGATTAGTTTATTCTTCACTAGGATTTAGTTTCCTTTTGTTATTAGGTTAGTTAGGATTAATTTCGAATTTATTGTCCATATTTTTGTAGGATTAGTTTATTCTTTACTAGGATTTAGTTTCCTTTTGGTATTAGGTTAGTTTACTATTTTATAGTTTCCTAGTTGTTTTCAAGATGTATTCTTGTCCTATTTAAAGGACCTTTTTCTTTATGAATTCAAGATTTAGTCTTCAATTAATTTGTGTTGAGTATTCTCTACCTTCTTTGAAGAGTTCTTCTTCATGAACTTATCAAAGATCAGTAAAATCTTTGTGGCGTTTAATGACTTATCAAACGATTCATCCACAATCGTTTGTGGCGTCCTACCGAACTTATCAAGCATTCTTGTGGCGTTCCGACTTATCAAACGATTCAGTCAACATCGTTTGTGGCGTCCTCATGAACTTATCAAGAAGACTTGTGGCGTTCATCCATCGACTTATCAAACGATTCATCCATCATCGTTTGTGGCGTCTTCATTAAATCCATCTAAACCTGATTGTAGAACGGTCCTTGGAATCCTTAACTCTATTGGATTTAACACCAATACCTTTATCTGAAAGAGTTAACTTGGATGGAAAGAAAAAGGCTGAATTTGTTAAGCAGATTCATGAAAAGGCAAGATTCAATATAGAAAAGAAGACGGAACAATATGCAAAGCAAGCCAACAAAGGGCGTCGCAAGGTAGTTTTTGACCCGGAGATTGGGTTTGGTTGCACATGAGGAAAGAAAGATTTCCATCCCAAAGGCGCTCGAAGTTGCTCCCAAGGGGAGATGGTCCTTTTCAAGTTCTTGAACGTATCAATGACAATGCCTACAAGCTAGACCTACCAGGTGAGTACAATGTTAGCACTACATTCAATGTTACTGATTTAAGTCCTTTTGATGTAGGTGCTGAATTGAGGGCAAATCCTTTTCAAGAAGAGGGGAATGATGAGGACATAAATGGAAATTCGCAGAATGCTGAGGACATAACTGGAAATTCGCAGAATAATGAGGACATAAATGGAAAATCGAATTTTGAAGAATCAATCAAAGTTCCACGAGGTCCAGTGACGAGAGCAAGAGCCAAACGTTTCAAGGAAGAAGAACTCAATGAGTTAATAAATCAAGCGCAACAAAAGGAGTTGGATGTGTTCGGAAATGAACAATCGAATTTTGTCAACATTATACAAGTCCAACTAAATGCAATTTCTCAAGAAAGGAGTGGATAAGATGAATAGCATATTTAGTTACTAATAAATTCGAAATTAGTTATTAGATTTAGTAGTAGGACTTTATTTGTTTCCTAGTTTATTATTGGTTTTTGTTTCCTAGTTGATTAGGGGGATTTATTCCTAGTCTAAGTAGATTACTCTAGAAGTCCTATTCCTAGTCTTGATAGGACTTAATTTTCAGCTTATATATAGGCATAATATGTAATAGAAAAAAACACAACTTGATTCTTATTATTTTAGTGAGAAGGAATTCTGTAGTTTCTTTGAAGAACTCTTTTGAACTTATCAAGGATTTTTCAATTTGTCTAATTCTTGTGGCGTTCATTCATCGACTTATCAAACGATTCATCCATCATCGTTTGTGGCGTCCTACCGAACTTATCAAGAAGACTTGTGGCGTTCAACATCGACTTATCAAACGATTCAGTCAATATCGTTTGTGGCGTCCCCGTGAACTTATCAAGGCGACTTGTGGCGTTCATCCATCCTAAACCTGATTGTAGAACGATCTTTCAATTCCTTATAATGCGGATCTCGTTTTTCTTAACGTGGTTCGTATCATTTGGTATCAAAGCCAAATTCTAGTCTCAGGTTTCCCTATCCTTTATTTTCTTGTATAAAAAAAAACAAAAAAACAAAAGAAAAAAATTGAGAGAGAAAAGAAAAATGAGAGGAAAAAAAACGAAAAAAAAAAGAGTTGAAAAAAAAAACGAAAAAAAAAAGAGTTGAAAAAAAAACGAAAAAAAAATTGAGAGAGACAAAAAAAATTGAGGGAAGAAAAACGGAAAAAAAAAAAGTTAAAAAAAAAAAATCGAAAACAAAATTGTTTTTCAATGTTCACATGTTAGATCTACAAGGTTGGGGAAGATTTGAGGACAAATCTCTTTTAAGAGGAGGAGAATGATGTGATAATGAAGTGCCCAAAAATAGACTTGAAAGAATTAATTGAAGACAAGTTGTTGGGTCAAGAAGGATTACTTGCTCATCAAGATTGAAGAAGATCTAGTCCATATTTACTTGTCATATGGGACATTTTAATTTAGTAATCTTTAATTTCGAATTTAGCTCCTTGTTTTTGTAGGATTAGTTTATTCTTCACTAGGATTTAGTTTCCTTTTGTTATTAGGTTAGTTAGGATTAATTTCGAATTTATTGTCCATATTTTTGTAGGATTAGTTTATTCTTTACTAGGATTTAGTTTCCTTTTGGTATTAGGTTAGTTTACTATTTTATAGTTTCCTAGTTGTTTTCAAGATGTATTCTTGTCCTATTTAAAGGACCTTTTTCTTTATGAATTCAAGATTTAGTCTTCAATTAATTTGTGTTGAGTATTCTCTACCTTCTTTGAAGAGTTCTTCTTCATGAACTTATCAAAGATCAGTAAAATCTTTGTGGCGTTTAATGACTTATCAAACGATTCATCCACAATCGTTTGTGGCGTCCTACCGAACTTATCAAGCATTCTTGTGGCGTTCCGACTTATCAAACGATTCAGTCAACATCGTTTGTGGCGTCCTCATGAACTTATCAAGAAGACTTGTGGCGTTCATCCATCGACTTATCAAACGATTCATCCATCATCGTTTGTGGCGTCTTCATTAAATCCATCTAAACCTGATTGTAGAACGGTCCTTGGAATCCTTAACTCTATTGGATTTAACACCAATACCTTTATCTGAAAGAGTTAACTTGGATGGAAAGAAAAAGGCTGAATTTGTTAAGCAGATTCATGAAAAGGCAAGATTCAATATAGAAAAGAAGACGGAACAATATGCAAAGCAAGCCAACAAAGGGCGTCGCAAGGTAGTTTTTGACCCGGAGATTGGGTTTGGTTGCACATGAGGAAAGAAAGATTTCCATCCCAAAGGCGCTCGAAGTTGCTCCCAAGGGGAGATGGTCCTTTTCAAGTTCTTGAACGTATCAATGACAATGCCTACAAGCTAGACCTACCAGGTGAGTACAATGTTAGCACTACATTCAATGTTACTGATTTAAGTCCTTTTGATGTAGGTGCTGAATTGAGGGCAAATCCTTTTCAAGAAGAGGGGAATGATGAGGACATAAATGGAAATTCGCAGAATGCTGAGGACATAACTGGAAATTCGCAGAATAATGAGGACATAAATGGAAAATCGAATTTTGAAGAATCAATCAAAGTTCCACGAGGTCCAGTGACGAGAGCAAGAGCCAAACGTTTCAAGGAAGAAGAACTCAATGAGTTAATAAATCAAGCGCAACAAAAGGAGTTGGATGTGTTCGGAAATGAACAATCGAATTTTGTCAACATTATACAAGTCCAACTAAATGCAATTTCTCAAGAAAGGAGTGGATAAGATGAATAGCATATTTAGTTACTAATAAATTCGAAATTAGTTATTAGATTTAGTAGTAGGACTTTATTTGTTTCCTAGTTTATTATTGGTTTTTGTTTCCTAGTTGATTAGGGGGATTTATTCCTAGTCTAAGTAGATTACTCTAGAAGTCCTATTCCTAGTCTTGATAGGACTTAATTTTCAGCTTATATATAGGCATAATATGTAATAGAAAAAAACACAACTTGATTCTTATTATTTTAGTGAGAAGGAATTCTGTAGTTTCTTTGAAGAACTCTTTTGAACTTATCAAGGATTTTTCAATTTGTCTAATTCTTGTGGCGTTCATTCATCGACTTATCAAACGATTCATCCATCATCGTTTGTGGCGTCCTACCGAACTTATCAAGAAGACTTGTGGCGTTCAACATCGACTTATCAAACGATTCAGTCAATATCGTTTGTGGCATCCCCGTGAACTTATCAAGGCGACTTGTGGCGTTCATCCATCCTAAACCTGATTGTAGAACGATCTTTCAATTCCTTATAATGCGGATCTCGTTTTTCTTAACGTTGTTCGTATCACCAACAACCTAAAATGCGTTATCTATACCGTGAATAACAAACTTTCTGAATTAGAGAGCTAAACAACAATCCAATAGGATTTGGGCAAAGAAACAGTTTTTTAGGTATGACAAACCAAGATGATAATTTAAACACGAACTCAGAACAGTATGAATATCAACCATAACATTCGTAAACGTGTTGATAGGGCAAGTTCCAAGTTTGGTATTATATGAGTCAATCATAAAGGATGAAGGCAAAAAAATTTAAATGTCATTTTTAACAAGAGCACCATCGAATTAGAAATTTTATCGAGAAGCATAAAGAACATGAATCTCTACCCAGATATCTACTATAATGTCATTGATAAATGTTTAAAATCTGTTATAGTGAACACAACCTTATTGAAAATCCAATTGACACAGAACAACCTAAATTTGATTATCATACTCCTTACACCCACCCAAGAGGTTTTATATAATGCAAAATCAGAAGAACATGAATCTCGATGTACCAATCCTCGAGGATGCGAAATTTTAATAGTTTAATGACTGAATTTGACAATCGTCTGACCATCTAGAAAAAACTTAAACAAAAAGCTCTAAAATGCCAGTGATGCAAACCACAATAGACATGGCGTTGAGACAAATAATGAAGACTGAATTTCATCCCAAGAAAGCTAAAAAGTAGATTGTAAGTAATAGTGTACTTGTTACCCAACGATTATAAGAAATCGTAAACAACATGATGTGATCATGAAGTGCTCAAAAATAGACTTGAAAGAATTAATTGAAGTTAAGTTGTTGGGTCAAGAAGGATTACTTGCTCATCAAGATTGAAGGAGATTTAGTCCAATATTACTTGTCATATGGGACTTTTTAATTTAGTTACTTTTTAATTTCGAATTTAGCTCCTTGTATTAGGATTAGTTTATTCTTTACTAGGATTTAGTTTCCTTTTGGTATTAGGTTAGTTTACTATTTTATAGTTTCTTAGTTATTTTCAAGATGTAATCTTGTCCTATTTAATGGACCTTTTTCTTTAATGAATTCAAGATTTAGTCTTCAATTAATTTGTGTTGAGTATTCTCCACCTTCTTTGAAGAATTCTTCTTCATGAACTTATCAAAGATCAGTAAAATCTTTGTGGCGTGCAATGACTTATCAAACAATTTATCCACCATCGTTTGTGGCGTCCTACCGAACTTATCAAGCATTCTTGTGGCGTTCCGACTTATCAAGCGATTCAGTCAACATCGTTTGTGGCGTCCTCATGAACTTATCAGGAAGACTTGTGGCGTTCATCCATCGACTTATCAAGCGATTCATCATCATCGTTTGTGGCGTCTTCTATAAATCCACCTAAACCTGATTGTAGAACGATCCTTGGAATCCTAATTATTCGGATATCGTTATTCGTGATGAGATTCGTATCATTTGAACTTGATTCTTATTATTTTAGTGAGAATGAATTCTGTAGTTTCTTTGAAGAACTCTTTTGAACTTATCAAGGATTTTTCAATTTGTCTAATTCTTGTGGCGTTCATTCATCGACTTATCAAATGATTCATCCATCATCGTTTGTGGCGTCCTACCGAACTTATCAAGAAGACTTGTGGCGTTCAACATCGACTTATCAAACGATTCAGTCAATATCGTTTGTGGCGTCTCCGTGAACTTATCAAGGCGACTTGTGGCGTTCATCCATCCTAAACCTGATTGTAGAACGATCTTTCAATTCCTTATAATGCGGATCTCGTTTTTCTTAACGTTGTTCGTATCATTTGGAAACAGAATACATTAAAGAAAGAGGAGAAGCAAGTCTCAACCAAGGCTAGATTTGAGTCAAAACAAGGGCAACCAACTCGTAGCAATCAAGGTAAAACTGATTACTCTACTACTCGAAATCGTGATATTAAGTGTTTTAAATGTCAAGGTTGGGGGCACATAGCAAACCAATGCCCAAATAGAAGAGTTATTGTGATACGAGATAATGGAGAAGTTGAAACCGATAGTGAGGAGGACACTGAATCTATGCCACCGTTGGAGGATGCTAATGAGGAAGAATACGCTGTCCATGGGGAGTTGTTGGTTGCAAGAAGAGACTTAAATGTGCAAATCAAAGAGAGTGACGAAGTACAGAGGGAAAACATTTTTCATACTAGATGCCATGTCCAAAACAAAGTACGTAGTATGATTATTGATGGAGGGAGTTGTACTAATGTTGCTAGCACTACTATGGTTGAATAGTTAGGATTGCCGACTACAAAACATCTACAACCCTACAAACTGCAATGGCTTAATAACACTGGTGAAATAAGGTTTGAAAAACAAGTCCTTGTTCCTTTTCGCATAGGAAAATATGAAGATGAAGTTTTGTGTGAAGTTGTACCTATGCAAGCTGGACATTTGTTACTAGGACGTCCATGGCAGTTTGATCGACGTGTTAAGCATGATGGTTTCACTAACAAGTACTCCTTTGTACATGACCAGCGTACCATCACTCTAGTACCTTTGACTCCAAGACAAGTTTATGAAGATCAAGTGAGGTTACAAAAAGAGAGTGAGCAAGAAAAAAGAGTGTTGTAGGAAAAGAAAGAAAGAGTTCAAAAAAAAAATTTCGAACCAAAAAAAAAAAAAATTCCGAAAATTGTCTTTATTGAGCTTCCTAGTTTGAGTTTGATAGTTTTCTAGACTTAGATTGTGTTTACACTGATAATTCTTCTAAGTCTTGCACCTGCCTTATTGAAAGAGTCTTCCTGTATTTGGTTTGATAGTTGTCTTTCCCTAGAGTTTATTCACATTGAATATCTTTGTGTTGTTTTAAATTAGTTCAAAAAGAAGCAAAGAGAATTCCAAGAGTGGAAAAAGGCAAGAGAGTTAGATTATTTGAGGGTAAAAGCCATAATTTTTGTGCGAAAACACGAGTGTTGAGTGAATCATTAATTTGAGTGAAACACGTAAGGGTGTGAATTGTGAGGTCCCTTATTTTATTTATATTTGTTCTAACCTTTTTTCTTGCAGCAAATCATGTCTGATTCCAATAACAAAAACATATCTGGAGAACAGTCAGGAAAGTTTGATATAAAGTTTATGACGGAAGCTTTGATGGGAGAGATGAAGAGATTATTGAGGACGGAGTTGGAACATGATCATGAAAGGTTGGATAGGGTAGAAAGTGTAACTGAGGGACATCGAAAAACTACTTCTAATATGTATAGGAGGGGGAGAGTTCAACCTAGGGACTTAAGAGATGAGAATGAGGAAGACTATGATGATAGGTTTTGTGAAGAAGATCAAGAGTCATCTAGTCGCCATAGGAGAAATCGTGGTTTGGGTATAGAAGTTAGGAATAGGGAGGATAATAACTTGGGTAATATTAAGATAAACATTCCTTCGTTTCAAGGGAGAAACGACCCCGAAACATATCTTGAGTGGGAAAAGAAACTATAGTGAGTTTTTTATTGCCATGACTACTCCGAGATAAAAAAAGGTAAAACTTGCAGCCACTGAATTTACTGATTATGCTAATGTTTGGTGGGATCAATTGGCGTTAAACAGGAGACGAAATGGAGAACAACCGATGGACACTTGGGAGGTGATGAAAACAGTAATGAGAAAGCGTTTTGTACCTAGCCACTATTATCGAGATTTGTACAAGAAGTTGCAAGGGCTGGTACAAGGAAATCGGAGTGTCGAAGACTACTACCAGGAGATGGAGTTAGCCATGATCCGAGCAAACATAGAGGAGGATCGAGAGGCTACTATGGCACCATTTTTAGCTGGCTTGAATCAAGAAATTGCCAATCGGGTAGAATTGCAGCATTATGTGGAGTTAGAGGACATGCTGCATATGGCTATTAAAATTGAGAGCCAACTTAAGAAAAGGAAACTAAATCCTAGTAAAGAATAAACTAATCCTACTAATACAAGGAGCTAAATTCGAAAAATAAAAAGTAACTAAATTAAAAAGTCTCATATGACAAGTAATATTGGACTAAATCTCCTTCAATCTTGATGAGCAAGTAATCCTTCTTGACCCAACAACTTATCTTCAATTAATTCTTTCAAGTCTATTTTTGGGCACTTCATGATCACATCACAACAAGTATTCCAGATTGATACTGAACTTGTAACCGAAATATTATAAGGTATCACAAACCACAAGTATTCAAGTTTGAATTCCACAAGTAGAATCCTTGTAAGTTCATAAGTCCAATGAAGAACAGAGAGAAGAGTAAAAACTTACATTATATACATCAACCGAATTGAATGATTTATTACATTCAGCAATATCACTTATGTACAGGGTTGTAACAACTCTCAGACCGAAGGAATTAAAGTTAACTCCATTTCGTGGTGTTGGGATACATGAACATGCTTACCTACCTCGCAATACACTTGTAAATTAGAAAGTCTTGACTACTATCCATATGGATCTAATTTGATGTAAGTAAATGCTAATTAAAGCTTCTCTTCCCAAATCACTTAGTTCAATGTAAGTAACTTCGAAGAATTCCAAAACCCATCATATTATATCTCTTGAATCATCCCGTTAAAATCTTCCTCAAGCTTTTTAGATCTTGCCCTAGTATACAAACTGGAACACAGATCCTTGACTTGTACGTGGTGGTACTCAGTAGTTAGTGTTCTTCCCATTGACCACGAAATAGACCGTGCTATCCCAGAATTTAAAGATCTTTAGACTCATAATCTTATGAATAAGAACTTTTAGTCATGCTAGGTGAAAGACGTGGTTAGAAAAGCATTGGACGAACTCACCTCAAGTGAATAAAGCACATTCGTAATTTGAGAGGCAAAAGTCTTTCTACAAACACATCAAAATATGGATTTTATACTTTACGTGGGCCAATAAAAACCAAGTAATTTTTCGCTAAATGTGTGAAGAAAAGATAACTACACCTAAACATAAAATCATCGTATTTGGGACCAACGATTCGAAAGATCAACTAAAAACGAACTTATGACCATTAAAATAGTTTCACAAAGGCACCCTAAATTTATTAATTTTAGAACAAGGTTTCAAGAACATTTATATCACATGAGTAACATATTATTAAAATGCGAGAGTTAAAACGCCACATGATAAACATAGTAACAAAATTTTCCCCACAAATGATATTTCTACATGGACTAAGAACAACAAGAATCGCCACCCAAACATTCGCTCTATCATGCTGAAAAAGCATATTTCAAGTTTGGGATCAATGGGTTACGTATAGAGCATGAAGATGAAAATAATTCTAGAAATCCATTGTTTCGAAATCATTAGATAAATATTTCCTTCGGGTGGCATCATGAAAATGAAAATCGACCAAATATCACCACCTTTCATTTGAATAGCACGCTTAAAATTTGGTAGTGAAGAATCGACCTCCATGAAGAATAAAATTGACACAAAGTAACCAAACTGTGATTATCTTACACAAAACACCCAAAATGGATAGTTTTGAAGTGAAATAAAATGAACATGGAAACTCGGCTCGAAAATTACCTGCCACTTGAAGTAATTTATTAATTAGACTAATTGGACAGTCAAAAGACGATCTTAAGAAAGTTTCATAAAAAAAAAAATCCACAATGCTCGTGATCTACACAATGACAAAAAAATGGGCCAAATTTTCTCCGAATCGGATAAACGTGAAACTTGAAGCATGCAATTTAAATCTTGTGAATAAAATATTGTTGGACTTGGTTGTCGAAAAAGCACTTTGGGAAAATTTAGGTCCAACAACCTAAAATGCGTTATCTATACCGTGAATAACAAACTTTCTGAATTAGAGAGCTAAACAACAATCCAATAGGATTTGGGCAAAGAAACAGTTATTTAGGTATGACAAACCAAGATGATAATTTAAACACGAACTCAGAACAGTATGAATATCAACCATAACATTCGTAAACGTGTTGATAGGGCAAGTTCCAAGTTTGGTATTATATGAGTCAATCATAAAGGATGAAGGCAAAAAAATTTAAATGTCATTTTTAACAAGAGCACCATCGAATTAGAAATTTTATCGAGAAGCATAAAGAGCATGAATCTCTACCCAGATATCTACTATAATGTCATTGATAAATGTTTAAAATCTGTTATAGTGAACACAACCTTATTGAAAATGATACGAACCTCGCCACGAGTAACGAGACCCGAATTAGTAGGACTCCTAGGATCGTTCTACAATCAGGTTTAGATGGATTTATTGAAGACGCCACAAACGATGATGGATGAATCGCTTGATAAGTCGATGGATGAACGCCACAAGTGTTCTTGATAAGTTCATGAGGACGCCACAAACGATGTTGACTGAATCGCTTGATAAGTCGGAACGCCACAAGAATGCTTGATAAGTTCGGTAGGACGCCACAAACGATGGTGGATAAATCGTTTGATAAGTCATTGAATGCCACAAAGATTTTACTGATCTTTGATAAGTTCATGAAGAAGAAATCTTAAAAGAAGGTGGAGAATACTCAACACATATTAATTGAAGACTAAATCTTGAATTCATTAAAGAAAAAGGTCCTTTAAATAGGACAAGATTACATCTTGAAAAGAACTAGGAAACTATAAAATAGTAAATTAACCTAATACCAAAAGGAAATTAAATCCTAGTAAAGAATAAACTAATCCTACTAATACAAGGAGCTAAATTCGAAATTAAAAAGTAACTAAATTAAAAAGTCTCATATGACAAGTAATATTGGACTAAATCTCCTTCAATCTTGATGAGCAAGTAATCCTTCTTGACCCAACAACTTATCTTCAATTAATTCTTTCAAGTCTATTTTTGGGCACTTCATGATCACATCATTCTCCTCCTCTTAAAAGAGATTTGTCCTCAAATCTTCCCCAACCTTGTAGATCTAACATGTGAACATTGAAAAACAATTTTTTTTTCCGTTTTTCTTCCCTCTCAATTTCTTTTTTGCCTCTCTCAAATTTTTTTTTTTTCGTTTTTTTTTTCAACTCTTTTTTTTTTTTCGTTTTTTTTTTCAACTCTTTTTTTTTTTTCGTTTTTTTCCTCTCATTTTTTTTTTCTCTCTCAATTTTTTTCTTTTTTTCTTTTTTTTATACAAGAAAATAAAGGATAGGCAAACCTGAGACTAGAATTTGGCTCTGATACCAAATGATACGAACCTCACCACGAATAACGAGACCCGAATTAGTAGGACTCCTAGGATCGTTCTACAATCAGGTTTAGATGGATTTATTGAAGACGCCACAAACGATGATGGATGAATCGCTTGATAAGTCGATGGATGAACGCCACAAGTGTTCTTGATAAGTTCATGAGGACGCCACAAACGATGTTGACTGAATCTCTTGATAAGTCGGAACGCCATAAGAATGCTTGATAAGTTCGGTAGGACGCCACAAACGATGGTGGATAAATCGTTTGATAAGTCAATGAACGCCACAAAGATTTTACTGATCTTTGATAAGTTCATGAAGAAGAATTCTTCAAAGAAGGTGGAGAATACTCAACACATATTAATTGAAGACTAAATCTTGAATTCATTAAAGAAAAAGATCCTTTAAATAGGACAAGATTACATCTTGAAAAGAACTAGGAAACTATAAAATAGTAAATTAACCTAATACCAAAAGGAAACTAAATCCTAGTAAAGAATAAACTAATCCTACTAATACAAGGAGCTAAATTCGAAATTAAAAAGTAACTAAATTAAAAAGTCTCATATGGCAAGTAATATTGGACTAAATCTCCTTCAATCTTGATGAGCAAGTAATCCTTCTTGACCCAACAACTTATCTTCAATTAATTCTTTCAAGTCTATTTTTGGGCACTTCATGATCACATCAGAAAATCCAATTGACACAGAACAACCTAAATTTGATTATCATACTCCTTACACACACCAAAGAGGTTTTATATAATGCAAAATCAGAAGAACATGAAACTCGATGTACCAATCCTCGAGGATGCGAAATTTTAATAGTTTAATGACTGAATTTGACAATCATCTGACCATCTAGAAAAAACTTAAACAAAAAGCTCTAAAATGCCCGTGATGCAAACCACAATAGACATTGCGTTGAGACAAAATAATGAAGACTGAATTTCATCCCAAGAAAGCTATAAAGTAAGTAATAGTGTACTTGTGACCCAACGATTATAAGAAATCGTAAACAACAAGTATTCCAGATTGATACCGAACTTGTAACCGAAATATTATAAGGTACCACAAACCACAAGTATTCAAGTTTGAACTCCACAAGTAGAATCCTAGATAAGTTCATAAGTCCATTGAAGAACAGAGAGAAGAGTAAAAACTCACATTATATACATCAACCGAATTGAATGATTTATTACATTCAGCAATATCACTTATGTACAGGGTTGTAACAACTCTCAGACCGAAGGAATTAAAGTTAACTCCATTTCGTGGTGTTGGGATACATGAACATGCTTACCTACCTCGCAATACACTTGTAAATTAGAAAGTCTTGACTACTATCCATATGGATCTAATTTGATGTAAGTAAATGCTAATTAAAGCCATAAGAACTTTTAGTCATGCTAGGTGAAAGACGTGGTTAGAAAAGCATTGGACGAACTCACCTCAAGTGAATAAAGCACATTCGTAATTTGAGAGGCAAAAGTCTTTCTACAAACACATCAAAATATGGATTTTATACTTAACCTAGGGCAATAAAAACCAAGTCATTTTTCGCTAAATGTGTGAAGAAAAGATAACTTCACCTAAACATAAAATCATCGTATTTGGGACCAACGATTCGACAGATCAACTAAAAACGAACTTATGACCATTAAAATAGTTTCACAAAGGCACCCTAAATTTATTAATTTTAGAACAAGGTTTCAAGAACATTTATATCACAAGAGTAACATATTATTAAAATGCGAGAGTTAAAACGCCATATGATAAACATAGTAACAAAATTTTCCCCACAAATGATATTTCTACATGGACTAAGAACAACAAGAATCGCCACCCAAACATTCGCTCTATCATGTTGGAAAAGCATATTTCTAGTTTGGGATCAATGGGTTACGTATAGAGCATGAAGATGAAAATAATTCTAGAAATCCATTGTTTCGAAATCATTAGATAAATATTTCCTTCGGGTGGCATCATGAAAATGAAAATCGACCAAATATCACCACCTTTCATTTGAATAGCACGCTTAAAATTTGGTAGTGAAGAATCGACCTCCATGAAGAATAAAATTGACACAAAGTAACCAAAATGTGATTATCTTACACAAAACACCCAAAATGGATAGTTTTGAAGTGAAATAAAATGAACATGGAAACTCGGCTCAAAAATTACCTGCAACTTGAAGTAATTTATTAATTAGACCAATTGGACAGTCAAAAGACGATCTTAAGAAAGTTTCATACAAAAAAAAATCCACAATGCTCGAGATCTACCCAATGACAAAAAAATGGGCAAAATTTTCTCCGAATCGGATAAACGTGAAACTGGAAGCATGCAATTTAAATCTTGTGAATAAAATATTGTTGGACTTGGTGGTCGAAAAAGCACTTTGGGAAAATTTAGGTCCAACAACCTATAATGCGTTATCTATACCGTGAATAACAAACTTTCTGAATTAGAGAGCTAAACAACAATCCAATAGGATTTGGGCAAAGAAACAGTTATTTAGGTATGACAAACCAAGATGATAATTTAAACACGAACTCAGAACAGTATGAATATCAACCATAACATTCGTAAACGTGTTGATAGGGCAAGTTCCAAGTTTGGTATTATATGAGTCAATCATAAAGGATGAAGGCAAAAAAATTTAAATGTCATTTTTAACAAGAGCACCATCGAATTAGAAATTTTATCGAGAAGCATAAAGAACATGAATCTCTACCCAGATATCTACTATAATGTCATTGATAAATGTTTAAAATCTGTTATAGTGAACACAACCTTATTGAAAATCAAATTGACACAGAACAACCTAAATTTGATTATCATACTCCTTACACACACCAAAGAGGTTTTATATAATGCAAAATCAGAAGAACATGAAACTCGATGTACCAATCCTCGAGGATGCGAAATTTTAATAGTTTAATGACTGAATTTGACAATCGTCTGACCATCTAGAAAAAACTTAAACAGAAAGCTCTAAAATGCCCGTGATGCAAACCACAATAGACATTGCGTTGAGACAAATAATGAAGACAGATTGATACCGAACTTGTAAACGAAATATTATAAGGTACCACAAACCACAAGTATTCAAGTTTGAACTCCACAAGTAGAATCCTTGATAAGTTCATAAGTCCATTGAAGAACAGAGAGAAGAGTAAAAACTCACATTATATACATCAACCGAATTGAATGATTTATTACATTCAGCAATATCACTTATGTACAGGGTTGTAACAACTCTCAGACCGAAGGAATTAAAGTTAACTCCATTTCGTGGTGTTGGGATACATGAACATGCTTACCTACCTCGCAATACACTTGTAAATTAGAAAGTCTTGACTACTATCCATATGAATCTAATTTGATGTAAGTAAATGCTAATTAAAGCTTCTCTTCCCAAATCACTTAGTTCAATGTAAGTAACTTCAAGGAATTCCAAAACTCATCAGATTATATCTCTTGAATCATCCCGTTAAATTCTTCCTCAAGATTTTTAGATCTTGCCCTAGTATACAAACTGGAACACAGATCCTTGACTTGTACGTGGTGGTACTCAGTAGTTAGTGTTCTTCCCATTGACCACGATATAGACCGTGCTATCCCAGAATTTAAAGAACTTTAGACTCATAATCTTATGAATAAGAACTTTTAGTCATGCTAGGTGAAAGACGTGGTTAGAAAAGCATTGGACGAACTCACCTCAAGTGAATAAAGCACATTCGTAATTTCAGAGGCAAAAGTCTTTCTACAAACACATCAAAATATGGATTTTATACTTAACCTAAGGCAATAAAAACCAAGTCATTTTTCGCTAAATGTGTGAAGAAAAGATAACTTCACCTAAACATAAAATCATCGTATTTGGGACCAACGATTCGAAAGATCAACTAAAAACGAACTTATGACCATTAAAATAGTTTCAAAAAGGCACCCTAAATTTATTAATTTTAGAACAAGGTTTCAAGAACATTTATATCACAAGAGTAACATATTATTAAAATGCGAGAGTTAAAACGCCATATGATAAACATAGTAACAAAATTTTCCCCACAAATGATATTTCTACATGGACTAAGAACAACAAGAATCGCCACCCAAACATTCGCTCTATCATGTTGAAAAAGCATATTTCTAGTTTGGGATCAATGGGTTACGTATAGAGCATGAAGATGAAAATAATTCTAGAAATCCATTGTTTCGAAATCATTAGATAAATATTTCCTTCGGGTGGCATCATGAAAATGAAAATCGACCAAATATCACCACCTTTCATTTGAATAGCACGCTTAAAATTTGGTAGTGAAGAATCGACCTCCATGAAGAATAAAATTGACACAAAGTAACCAAAATGTGATTATCTTACACAAAACACCCAAAATGGATAGTTTTGAAGTGAAATAAAATGAACATGGAAACTCGGCTCAAAAATTACCTGCCACTTGAAGTAATTTATTAATTAGACCAATTGGACAGTCAAAAGACGATCTTAAGAAAGTTTCATACAAAAAAAAATCCAAAATGCTCGAGATCTACCCAATGACAAAAAAATGGGCAAAATTTTCTCCGAATCGGATAAACGTGAAACTGGAAGCATGCAATTTAAATCTTGTGAATAAAATATTGTTGGACTTGGTGGTCGAAAAAGCACTTTGGGAAAATTTAGGTCCAACAACCTATAATGCGTTATCTATACCGTGAATAACAAACTTTCTGAATTAGAGAGCTAAACAACAATCCAATAGGATTTGGGCAAAGAAACAGTTATTTAGGTATGACAAACCAAGATGATAATTTAAACACGAACTCAGAACAGTATTAATATCAACCATAACATTCGTAAACGTGTTGATAGGGCAAGTTCCAAGTTTGGTATTATATGAGTCAATCATAAAGGATGAAGGCAAAAAATTTAAATGTCATTTTTAACAAGAGCACCATCGAATTAGAAATTTTATCGAGAAGCATAAAGAACATGAATCTCTACCCAGATATCTACTATAATGTCATTGATAAATGTTTAAAATCTGTTATAGTGAACACAACCTTATTGAAAATCCAATTGACACAGAACAACCTAAATTTGATTATCATACTCCTTACACACACCAAAGAGGTTTTATATAATGCAAAATCAGAAGAACATGAAACTCGATGTACCAATCCTCGAGGATGCGAAATTTTAATAGTTTAATGACTGAATTTGACAATCGTCTGACCATCTAGAAAAAACTTAAACAGAAAGCTCTAAAATGCCCGTGATGCAAACCACAATAGACATTGCGTTGAGACAAATCATGAAGACTGAATTTCATCCCCAGAAAGCTATAAAGTAAGTAATAGTGTACTTGTGACCCAAAGATTATAAGAAATCGTAAACAACAAGTATTCCAGATTGATACCGAACTTGTAACCGAAATATTATAAGGTACCACAAACCACAAGTATTCAAGTTTGAACTCCACAAGTAGAATCCTTGATAAGTTCATAAGTCCATTGAAGAACAGAGAGAAGAGTAAAAACTCACATTATATACATCAACCGAATTGAATGATTTATTACATTCAGCAATATCACTTATGTACAGGGTTGTAACAACTCTCAGACCGAAGGAATTAAAGTTAACTCCATTTCGTGGTGTTGGGATACATGAACATGCTTACCTACCTCGCAATACACTTGTAAATTAGAAAGTCTTGACTACTATCCATATGGATCTAATTTGATGTAAGTAAATGCTAATTAAAGCTTCTCTTCCCAAATCACTTAGTTCAATGTAAGTAACTTCAAGGAATTCCAAAACTCATCAGATTATATCTCTTGAATCATCCCGTTAAATTCTTCCTCAAGATTTTTAGATCTTGCCCTAGTATACAAACTGGAACACAGATCCTTGACTTGTACGTGGTGGTACTCAGTAGTTAGTGTTCTTCCCATTGACCACGAAATAGACCGTGCTATCCCAGAATTTAAAGAACTTTAGACTCATAATCTTATGAATAAGAACTTTTAGTCATGCTAGGTGAAAGACGTGGTTAGAAAAGCATTGGACGAACTCACTTCAAGTGAATAAAGCACATTCGTGATTTGAGAGGCAAAAGTCTTTCTACAAACACATCAAAATATGGATTTTATACTTAACCTAGGGCAATAAAAACCAAGTCATTTTTCGCTAAATGTGTGAAGAAAAGATAACTTCACCTAAACATAAAATCATCATATTTGGGACCAACAATTCGAAAGATCAACTAAAAACGAACTTATGACCATTAAAATAGTTTCACAAAGGCACCCTAAATTTATTAATTTTAGAACAAGGTTTCAAGAACATTTATATCACAAGAGTAACATATTATTAAAATGCGAGAGTTAAAACGCCATATGATAAACATAGTAACAAAATTTTCCCCACAAATGATATTTCTACATGGACTAAGAACAACAAGAATCGCCACCCAAACATTCGCTCTATCATGCTGAAAAAGCATATTTCTAGTTTGGGATCAATGGGTTACGTATAGAGCATGAAGATGAAAATAATTCTAGAAATCCATTGTTTCGAAATCATTAGATAAATATTTCCTTCGTGTGGCATCATGAAAATGAATATCGACCAAATATCACCACCTTTCATTTGAATAGCACGCTTAAAATTTGGTAGTGAAGAATCGACCTCCATGAAGAATAAAATTGACCCAAAGTAACCAAAATGTCATTATCTTACACAAAACACCCAAAATGGATAGTTTTGAAGTGAAATAAAATGAACATGGAAACTCAGCTCAAAAATTACCTGCCACTTGAAGTAATTTATTAATTAGACCAATTGGACAGTCAAAAGACGATCTTAAGAAAGTTTCATAAAAAAAAAATCCACAATGCTCGTGATCTACCCAATGACAAAAAAATGGGCCAAATTTTCTCCGAATCGGATAAACGTGAAACTGGGAGCATGCAATTTAAATCTTGTGAATAAAATATTGTTGGACTTGGTGGTCGAAAAAGCACTTTGGGAAAATTTAGGTCCAACAACCTAAAATGCGTTATCTATACCGTGAATAACAAACTTTCTGAATTAGAGAGCTAAACAACAATCCAATAGGATTTGGGCAAAGAAACAGTTATTTAGGTATGACAAACCAAGATGATAATTTAAACACGAACTCAGAACAGTATGAATATGATAAGGACATAAGTGGAAATTCGCAGAATAATGAGGACATAAATGGAAAATCGCATTTTGAAGAAACAATCCAAGTTCCACAAGGTCCAGTGACGAGAGCAAGAGCCAAACGTTTCAAGGAAGAAGAACTCAATGAGTTAATAAATCAAGCACAACAAAAGGAGTTGGATGTGATCGGAAATGAACCATCGAATTTTGTCAACATTATAAAAGTCCAACTAAATGCAATTTCTCAAGAAGAGAGTGGATAAGATGAATAGCATATTTAGTTAGTATTAAATTCGAAATTAACTATTATATTTGTAGTAGGACTTTATTTGTTTCCTAGTTTATTAGTGGTTTTTTGTTTCCTAGTTGATTAGGGGGATTTATTTCCTACTCTAAGTAGATTACTCTAGAAGTCCTATTCCTAGATTTGATAGGACTTAATTTTCAGCTTATATATAGGTATAATATGTAATAGAAGACACACAACTTGATTCTTATTAATTTAGTGAGAAGGAATTCTCTAGTTTCTTTGAAGAACTCTTTTGAACTTATCAAGGATTTTTCAATTTGTCTAATTCTTGTGGCGTTCATTCATCGACTTATCAAACGATTCTTCCATCATCGTTTGTGGCGTCCTACCGAACTTATCAAGAAGACTTGTGGCGTTCAACATCGACTTATCAAACGATTCAGTCAATATCGTTTGTGGCGTCCCCGTGAACTTATCAAGGCGACTTGTGGCGTTCATCCATCCTCAAACCTGATTGTAGAACGAACTTTCAATTCCTTATAATGCGGGTCTCGTTTTTCTTAACGTGGTTCGTATCATTTGGTACCAGAGCCAATTTCTAGTCTCAGGTTTGCGTATCTTTATAATTTTCTAGTTTTATTAAAAAAAAAAAAAAGTCGTACAAAAAAAAAAGAGTACGGAAAAAAAAAAAAAAAAAAGGTCGAACAAAAAAAAAAAGAGTTCGCCCAAAAAAAAAAAAAAAATCCGAAAAAAAAAAATTCCGAAAATTGAAACAAAATTATCTTTATTGAGCTTCCTAGTTTGAGTTTGATTGTTTTCTAGACTTAGAGTGTGTTTACACTTAGAATTCTTCTAAGTTTTGGCACCTGCCTTGTTGAAAGAATCTTCCTAGATTTGGTTTCATAGTTTTCTTGTCCTAGAGTTTGTTCACATTGAATATCTTTGTGTTGTTTTAAATTAGTTCAAAAAGAAGCAAAGAGAATTCCAAGAGTGGAAAAAGGGAAGAGAGTTAGATTATTTGAGGGTAAAAGCCATAATTTTTGTGCGAAAACACGAGTGTTGAGTGAATCATTAAATTGAGTGAAACACGTAAGGGTGTGAATTGTGAGGTCCTTTATTTTATTTATATTTGTTCTAACTTTTTTTCTTGCAGCAAATCATGTCTGATTCCAATAACAAAAACATATCTGGAGAACAGTCGGGAAAGTTTGATATGAAGTTTATGTCGGAAGCTTTGATGGGAGAGATGAAGAGAATATTGAGGACGGAGTTGGAACAAGTTCATGAAAGGTTGGATAGGGTAGAAAGTGTAACTAAGGGACATCGAAAAACTACTTCTAATATGAATAGGAGGGGGAGAGTTCAACCTAGGGACTTAAGAGATGAGGATGAGGAAGACTATGATGATAGGTTTAGTGAAGGAGATCAAGGGTCATCTAGTCGCCATAGGAGAAATCGTGGTTTGGGTAGAGAAGTTAGGAATAGGGAGGATAATAACTTTGGTAATATTAAGATGAACATTCCTTCTTTTCAAGAAGAAACGACCCCGAAACCTATCTTGAGTGGGAAAAGAAACTGGAGCGAGTTTTTGATTGCCACGACTACTCCGAGATAAAAAAGGTAAAACTTGCAGCCACTGAGTTTACTGATTATGCTAATGTTTGGTGGGATCAATTGGTGTTAAACAGGAGACGAAATGGAGAACAACCGGTGGACACTTGGGAGGTGATGAAAACAGTAATGAGAAAGCGTTTTGTACCTAGCCACTATTATCGGGATTTGTACAAGAAGTTGCAAGGGCTGGTACAAGGAAATCGGAGTGTCGAAGACTACTACCAAGAGATGGAGTTAGCCATGATCCGAGCAAACATAGAGGAGGACCGAGAGGCTACTATGGCACGATTTTTAGCTGGCTTGAATCAAGAAATTGCCAATCGAGTAGAATTGCAGCATTATGTGGAATTAGAGGACATGCTGCATATGGCTATTAAAATTGAGAGCCAAATTAAGAGAAGAGGTGCTAGTTCGTGGAAACAGAATACATTCAAGAAAGAGGAGAAGCAAGTCTCAACCAAGGCTAGATTTGAGTCAAAACAAGAGCAACCAACTCGTAGCAATCAAGGTAAAACCGATTACTCTACTACTCGAAATCGTGATATTAAGTGTTTTAAATGTCAAGGTAGGGGGCACATAGCAAACCAATGCCCAAATAGAAGAGTTATGGTGATACGAGATAATGGAGAAGTTGAAACCGATAGTGAGGAGGACACCGAATCTATGCCACCATTGGAGGATGCTAATGAGGAAGAATATGCTGTCCATGGGGAGTTGTTGGTTGCAAGAAGAGCGTTAAGTGTGCAAATCAAAGAGAGTGACGAAGTACAGAGGGAAAACATTTTTCATTCTAGATGCCATGTCCAAAACAAAGTATGTAGTATGATTATTGATGGAGGGAGTTGTACTAATGTTGCTAGCACAACTATGGTTGAAAAGCTAGGATTGCCAACTACCAAACATCTACAACCCTACAAACTGCAATGGCTTAATAACACTGGTGAAATAAGGGTAGAAAAACAATTCCTTGTTCCTTTTCGCATAGGAAAATATGAAGATGAAGTTTTGTGTGATGTTGTACCTATGCAAGCTGGACATTTGTTACTAGGACGTCCATGGCAGTTTCATCGACGTGTTAAGCATGATGGTTTCACTAACAAGTACTCATTTGAACATGACCAGCGTACCATCACTCTAGTACCTTTGACTCCAAGACAAGTTTATGAAGATCAAGTAAGGTTACAAAAAGAGAGTGAGCAAGAAAAGAAGAGTGTTGTTGGAAAAGAAATCGAGAGACAAGAAAAACAAAGAGTGAACGAGGGAAAAAAGAGTAGAAAAATGGAGAGGTTTCAATGAATGAACAAAAGAATGAGAGGACAAAAAACAATATCTATGCGAGAGTGGGTCACATTAAAAAAGCGATGTTCTCAAGTCAACCAATAATTGTTCTTGTGTACAAAGAGGCATTGAATACTAACGACTCTAATTCTTTTTTGCCTAGTTCAGTTGCATCGCTTTTGCAGGAATTTGAGGATGTCTTTCCCGAGGAAATTCCACCTGGTTTACCACCTATTCGAGGGATTGAACATCAAATTGACTTTGTACCCGGTGCTTCCATTCCAAACCGACCAGCCTATCGTAGCAACCCTGAAGAAACAAAAGAGCTACAACGGCAAGTTAGTGAATTGATGGAAAAGGGTTCCGTAAGAGAAAGCATGAGTCCATGCGCTGTTCCAGTAATTTTGGTTCCTAAAAAGGATGGGACGTCGAGAATGTGTGTTGATTGTCGAGCCGTCAACAATATAACAATCAGGTATCGCCATCCTATTCCTCGTCTTGATGATATGCTTGATGAATTGCATGGTGCTTGTGTATTTTCTAAAATTGATTTGAAAAGTGGCTACCATCAAATAAGAATGAAAGAAGGTGATGAATGGAAAACAGCTTTTAAAACAAAGTTTGGTTTATATGAGTGGTTGGTTATGCCATTTGGTCTAACTAATGCACCAAGTACTTTCATGCGATTAATGAACCATGTTTTGCGTGCTTTCATAGGAAAATTTGTAGTTGTCTATTTTGATGATATTCTTATTTATAGCAAAAATCAAGATGATCATCTTAAGCATTTACATTCTGTTCTTAAAGTATTACGAAAGGAGAAATTATTTGCTAACATGAAGAAATGCACTTTTTGCACCGATAAGCTTGTGTTTCTTGGTTTTGTTGTGAGTGCACATGGTATACAGGTTGACGAGGATAAAATTCGAGCAATTCAAGAATGGCCGAGTCCCACAAGTGTAGGACAAGTTAGAAGCTTCCATGGACTTGCTAGCTTCTATAGGAGATTTGTGAAGAACTTTAGCAGCATTGCAGCACCACTTACTGAGGCTATCAAGAAGAATGTTGGGTTTAAGTGGGAAGACGAGCAAGAAAGGGCTTTCCAATTGCTCAAAGAGAAATTAACTAATGCTCCTTTATTAGCTCTGCCTAACTTTACATTAACATTTGAAATTGAATGTGATGCATCAGGATTAGGTGTTGGGCAGTCCTCATGCAAGGAGGAAAACCAATTGCTTTTTTTAGCGAGAAACTAAGCGGGGCAGCTCTAAACTACCCTACTTACGACAAAGAGTTGTACGCATTGGTGCGAGCTTTGCAAACGTGGCAACACTATCTTTGGCCTAAGGAGTTTGTGATTCACACGGATCATGAGTCGTTGAAACACTTGAAGAGTCAACAAAAATTGAGTAGGAGACATGCACGATGGGTGGAATTCATTGAAACATTTCCCTATGTCATCCGATACAAGAAAGGTAAAGAGAATGTTGTTGCTGATGCACTTTCTAGAAGGTACGTCTTACTCTCCACTCTTGATGCAAAATTACTTGGTTTTGAGCATATTAAAGAATTATATCCTTTAGACCATGATTTTTCTGAGGAATTTCGAAATTGTGAGAAAAATGCAGTGGGTAAGTTCTTTAGACATGAGGGTTTCTTGTTTCGCGAAAATAAGTTATGTGTTCCTAATTGTTCTTTGCGTGAGTTGTTAGTAAGGGAATCACATGGTGGAGGTCTAATGGGGCACTTTGGAGTTATTAAAACCTTAGCGATCTTGCAAGAACATTTTTATTGGCCTCATATGAGAAAGGATGTTGAGAGAATTTGTGAGAGATGTGTCACTTGTAAGCAGGCAAAATCTAGAGTACAACCTCATGGTTTATACATGCCACTACCAATTCCTAGTGATCCCTGGATTGATATTTCAATGGATTTTGTTTTAGGTTTAACTAGGTCTAAACGAGGTAGGGATTCTATTTTTTTGGTTGTAGATAGGTTTTCTAAAATGGCGCATTTCATTCCATGTACGAAAACTGATAATGCTTACAATATTGCTGACTTATTCTTTCGAGAAATTGTTAGATTACATGGAATGCCTCGAACCATTGTTTCAGATAGAGATGCTAAGTTTTTGAGTTACTTTTGGAAAACCTTGTGGTGTAAGTTAGGGACTAAGTTGTTATTTTCCACCACTTGTCATCCACAAACTGATGGTCAAACTGAAGTAGTAAATAGGACTTTATCTACTTTGTTGAGAGCTATAATTAAAAAGAATATCAAAACATGGGATGAATGTTTACCACATGTTGAGTTAGCTTACAATCGTTCCATTCATTCTGCTTCTAAGTTTTCTCCATTTGAAATAGTTTATGGTTTTAACCCCTTAACTCCATTGGATTTAACACCATTACCTTTGTCTGAAAGAGTTAACTTGGATGGAAAGAAAAAGGCTGAATTTGTTAAGCAGATACATGAAAAGGCAAGATTCAATATAGAGAAGAAGACGGAACAATATGCAAAGCAAGCCAACAAAGGGCGTCGCAAGGTAGTTTTTCAACCCGGAGATTGGGTTTGGTTGCACATGAGGAAAGAAAGATTTCCATCCCAAAGGCGCTCGAAGTTGCTCCCAAGGGGAGATGGTCCTTTTCAAGTTCTTGAGCGTGTCAATGACAATGCCTACAAGCTAGACCTACCAGGTGAGTACAATGTTAGCACTACATTCAATGTTACTGATTTAAGTCCTTTTGATGTAGGTGCTGATTTGAGGGCAAATCCTTTTCAAGAGGAGGGGAATGATAAGGACATAAGTGGAAATTCGCAGAATAATGAGGACATAAATGGAAAATCGCATTTTGAAGAAACAATCCAAGTTCCACAAGGTCCAGTGACGAGAGCAAGAGCCAAACGTTTCAAGGAAGAAGAACTCAATGAGTTAATAAATCAAGCACAACAAAAGGAGTTGGATGTGATCGGAAATGAACCATCGAATTTTGTCAACATTATAAAAGTCCAACTAAATGCAATTTCTCAAGAAGAGAGTGGATAAGATGAATAGCATATTTAGTTAGTATTAAATTCGAAATTAACTATTATATTAGTAGTAGGACTTTATTTGTTTCCTAGTTTATTAGTGGTTTTTGTTTCCTAGTTGATTAGGGGGATTTATTTTGATGAGGACATAAATGGAAATTCGCAGAATAATGAGGACACAAATGGAAAATCGCATTTTGAAGAATCAATCCAAGTTCCACAAGGTCCAGTGACGAGAGCAAGAGCCAAACGTTTCAAGGAAGAAGAACTCAATGAGTTAATAAATCAAGCGCAACAAAAGGAGTTGGATGTGATCGGAAATGAACCATCGAATTTTGTCAACATTATAAAAGTCCAACTAAATGCAATTTCTCAAGAAGAGAGTGTATAAGATGAATAGCATATTTAGTTAGTATTAAATTCGAAATTAACTATTATATTAGTAGTAGGACTTTATTTGTTTCCTAGTTTATTAGTGGTTTTTGTTTCCTAGTTTATTAGGGGGATTTATTTCCTAGTCTAAGTAGATTACTCTAGAAGTCCTATTCCTAGTCTTGATAGGACTTAATTTTCAGCTTATATATAGGCATAATATGTAATAGAAGACACAACTTGATTCTTATTATTTTAGTGAGAAGGAATTCTCTAGTTTCTTTGAAGAACTCTTTTGAACTTATCAAGGATTTTTCAATTTGTCTAATTCTTGTGGCGTTCATTCATCGACTTATCAAACGATTCTTCCATCATCGTTTGTGGCGTCCTACCGAACTTATCAAGAAGACTTGTGGCGTTCAACATCGACTTATCAAACGATTCAGTCAATATCGTTTGTGGCGTCCCCGTGAACTTATCAAGGCGACTTGTGGCGTTCATCCATCCTCAAACCTGATTGTAGAACGATCTTTCAATTCCTTATAATGTGTGTCTCGTTTTTCTTAACGTGGTTCGTATCATATTTCCTACTCTAAGTAGATTACTCTAGAAGTCCTATTCCTAGTCTTGATAGGACTTAATTTTCAGCTTATATATAGGTATAATATGTAATAGAAGACACACAACTTGATTCTTATTAATTTAGTGAGAAGGAATTCTCTAGTTTCTTTGAAGAACTCTTTTGAACTTATCAAGGATTTTTCAATTTGTCTAATTTTTGTGGCGTTCATTCATCGACTTATCAAACGATTCTTCCATCATCGTTTGTGGCGTCCTACCGAACTTATCAAGAAGACTTGTGGCGTTCAACATCGACTTATCAAACGATTCAGTCAATATCGTTTGTGGCGTCCCCGTGAACTTATCAAGGCGACTTGTGGCGTTCATCCATCCTCAAACCTGATTGTAGAACGAACTTTCAATTCCTTATAATGCGGGTCTCGTTTTTCTTAACGTGGCTCGTATCAGAATATCAACCATAACATTCGTAAACGTGTTGATAGGGCAAGTTCCAAGTTTGGTATTATATGAGTCAATCATAAAGGATGAAGGCAAAAAAATTTAAATGTCATTTTTAACAAGAGCACCATCGAATTAGAAATTTTATCGAGAAGCATAAAGAACATGAATCTCTACCCAGATATCTACTATAATGGCATTGATAAATGTTTAAAATCTGTTATAGTGAACACAACCTTATTGAAAATCCAATTGACACAGAACAACCTAAATTTGATTATCATACTCCTTACACACACCAAAGAGGTTTTATATAATGCAAAATCAGAAGAACATGAAACTCGATGTACCAATCCTCGAGGATGCGAAATTTTAATAGTTTAATGACTGAATTTGACAATCGTCTGACCATCTAGAAAAAACTTAAACAAAAAGCTCTAAAATGCCCGTGATGCAAACCACAATAGACATTGCGTTGAGACAAATAATGAAGACTGAATTTCATCCCAAGAAAGCTATAAAGTAAGTAATAGTGTACTTGTGACCCAACGATTATAAGAAATCGTAAACAACAAGTATTCCAGATTGATACCGAACTTGTAACCGAAATATTATAAGGTACCACAAACCACAAGTATTCAAGTTTGAACTCCACAAGTAGAATCCTTGATAAGTTCATAAGTCCCATGAAGAACAGAGAGAAGAGTAAAAACTCACATTATCAACCGAATTGAATGATTTATTACAATAAGCAATATCACTTATGTACAGGGTTGTAACAACTCTCAGACCGAAGGTATTAAAGTTAACTCCATTTCGTGGTGTTGGGATACATGAACATGCTTACCTACCTCGCAATACACTTGTAAATTAGAAAGTCTTGACTACTATCCATATGGATCTAATTTGATGTAAGTAAATGCTAATTAAAGCTTCTCTTCCCAAATCACTTAGTTCAATGTAAGTAACTTCAAGGAATTCCAAAACTCATCAGATTATATCTCTTGAATCATCCCATTAAATTCTTCCTCATGATTTTTAGATCTTGCCCTAGTATACAAACTGGAACACAGATCCTTGACTTGTACGTGGTGGTACTCAGTAGTTAGTGTTCTTCCCATTGACCAAGAAATAGACCGTGCTATCCCAGAATATAAAGAACTTTAGACTCATAATCTTATGAATAAGAACTTTTAGTCATGCTAGGTGAAAGACGTGGTTAGTGATACGAACAACTTTACGAATAACGAGATTCGAATAATTAGGATTCCAAGGATCGTTCTACAATCAGGTTTAGATGGATTAAATGAAGACGCCACAAACGATGATGGATGAATCGCTTGATAAGTCGATGGATGAACGCCACAAGTCTTCTTGATAAGTTCATGAGGACGCCACAAACGATGTTGACTGAATAGCTTGATAAGTCGGAATGCCACAAGAATGCTTGATAAGTTCGGTAGGACGCCACAAACGATGGTGGATGAATCGTTTGATAAGTCATTGAACGCCACCAAGATTTTACTGATCTTTGATAAGTTCATGAAGAAGAATTCTTCAAAGAAGGTGGAGAATAATCAACACATATTAATTGAAGACTGAATTCATTAAAGAAAAAGGTCCTTTAAATAGGACAAGATTACATCTTGAAAAGAACTAGGAAACTATAAAATAGTAAATTAACCTAATACCAAAAGGAAACTAAATCCTAGTAAAGAATAAACTAATCCTACTAATACAAGGAGCTAAATTCGAAATTAAAAAGTAACTAAATTAAAAAGTCTCATATGACAAGTAATATTGGACTAAATCTCCTTCAATCTTGATGAGCAAGTAATCCTTCTTGACCCAACAACTTGTCTTCAATTAATTCTTTCAAGTCTATTTTTGGGCACTTCATGATCACATCATTCTCCTCCTCTTAAAAGAGATTTGTCCTCAAATCTTCCCCAACCTTGTAGATCTAACATGTGAACATTAAAAAACAATTTTTTTTCGATTTTTTTTTGTAACTTTTTTTTTTTCCGTTTTTCTTCCCTCTCAATTTTTTTTTGCCTGCCTCAAATTTTTTTTTTTCGTTTTTTTTTTCAACTCTTTTTTTTTCGTTTTTTTTATCAACTCTTTTTTTTTTTCGTTTTTTTCCTCTCATTTTTTTTTCTCTCTCAATTTTTTCTTTTGTTTTTTTGTTTTTTTTTATACAAGAAAATAAAGGATAGGCAAACCTGAGACTAGAATTTGGCTCTGGTACCAAATGATACGAATCTCACCACGAATAACAAGATCCGAATAATTAGGATTCCAAGGATCGTTCTACAATCAGGTTTAGATGGATTTAATGAAGACGCCACAAACGATGATGGATGAATCGCTTGATAAGTCGATGGATGAACGCCACAAGCCTTCTTGATAAGTTCATGAGGACGCCACAAACGATGTTGACTGAATCGCTTGATAAGTCGGAACGCCACAAGAATGCTTGATAAGTTCGGTAGGACGCCACAAACGATGGTGGATGAATCGTTTAAGTCATTGAACGCCACAAAGATTTTACTGATCTTTGATAAGTTCATGAAGAAGAACTCTTCAAAGAAGGTGCAGAATACTCAACACAAATTAATTGAAGACTAAATCTTCTTCAATCTTGATGAGCAAGTAATCCTTCTTGACCCAACAACTTATCTTCAATTAATTCTTTCAAGTCTATTTTTGGGCACTTCATGATCACAACAGTTAGAAAAGCATTGGACGAACTCACCTCAAGTGAATAAAGCACATTCGTAATTTGAGAGGCAAAAGTCTTTCTACAAACACATCAAAATATGGATTTTATACTTAACCTAGGGCAATAAAAACCAAGTCATTTTTCGCTAAATGTGTGAAGAAAAGATAACTTCACCTAAACATAAAATCATCGTATTTGGGACCAACGATTCGAAAGATCAACTAAAAACGAACTTATGACCATTAAAATAGTTTCACAAAGGCACCCTAAATTTATTAATTTTAGAACAAGGTTTCAAGAACATTTATATCACATGAGTAACATATTATTAAAATGCGAGAGTTAAAACGCCATATGATAAACACAGTAACAAAATTTTCCCCACAAATGATATTTCTACATGGACTAAGAACAACAAAAATCGCCACCCAAACATTCGCTCTATCATGCTGAAAAAGCATATTTCTAGTTTGGGATCAATGGGTTACGTATAGAGCATGAAGATGAAAATAATTCTAGAAATCCATTGTTTCGAAATCATTAGATAAATATTTCCTTCGGGTGGCATCATGAAAATGAAAATCGACCAAATATCACCACCTTTCATTTGAATAGCACGCTTAAAATTTGGTAGTGAAGAATCGACCTCCATGAAGAATAAAATTGACACAAAGTAACCAAAATGTGATTATCTTACACAAAACACCCAAAATGGATAGTTTTGAAGTGAAATAAAATGAACATGGAAACTCGGCTCAAAAATTACCTGCCACTTGAAGTAATTTATTAATTAGACCAATTGGACAGTCAAAAGACGATCTTAAGAAAGTTTCATAAAAAAAAAATCCACAATGCTCGTGATCTACCCAATGACAAAAAAATGGGCCAAATTTTCTCCGAATCGGATAAACGTGAAACTGGAAGCATGCAATTTAAATCTTGTGAATAAAATATTGTTGGACTTGGTGGTCGAAAAAGCACTTTGAGAAAATTTAGGTCCAACAACCTAAAATGCGTTATCTATACCGTGAATAACAAACTTTCTGAATTAGAGAGCTAAACAACAATCCAATAGGATTTGGGCAAAGAAACAGTTATTTAGGTATGACAAACCAAGATGATAATTTAAACACGAACTCAGAACAGTATGAATATCAACCATAACATTCGTAAACGTGTTGATAGGGCAAGTTCCAAGTTTCGTATTATATGAGTCAATCATAAAGGATGAAGGCAAAAAAATTTAAATGTCATTTTTAACAAGAGCACCATCGAATTAGAAATTTTATCGAGAAGCATAAAGAACATGAATCTCTACCCAGATATCTACTATAATGTCATTGATAAATGTTTAAAATCTGTTATAGTGAACACAACCTTATTGAAAATCCAATTGACACAGAACAACCTAAATTTGATTATCATACTCCTTACACACACCAAAGAGGTTTTATATAATGCAAAATCAGAAGAACATGAAACTCGATGTACCAATCCTCGAGGATGCGAAATTTTAATAGTTTAATGACTGAACTTGACAATCGTCTGACCATCTAGAAAAAACTTAAACAAAAAGCTCTAAAATGCCCGTGATGCAAACCACAATAGACATTGCGTTGAGACAAATAATGAAGACTGAATTTCATCCCAAGAAAGCTATAAAGTAAGTAATAGTGTACTTGTGACACAATGATTATAAGAAATCGTAAACAACAAGTATTCTAGATTGATACCGAACTTGTAACCGAAATATTATAAGGTACCACAAACCACAAGTATTCAAGTTTGAACTCCACAAGTAGAATCCTTGATAAGTTCATAAGTCCATTGAAAAACAGAGAGAAGAGTAAAAACTCACATTATATACATCAACCGAATTGAATGATTTATTACATTCAGCAATATCACTTATGTACAGGGTTGTAACAACTCTCAGACCGAAGGAATTAAAGTTAACTCCATTTCGTGGTGTTGGGATACATGAACATGCTTACCTACCTCGCAATACACTTGTAAATTAGAAAGTCTTGACTACTATCCATATGGATCTAATTTGATGTAAGTAAATGCTAATTAAAGCTTCTCTTCCCAAATCACTTAGTTCAATGTAAGTAACTTCAAGGAATTCCAAAACTCATCAGATTATATCTCTTGAATCATCCCGTTAAATTCTTCCTCAAGATTTTTAGATCTTCCCCTAGTATACAAACTGGAACACAGATCCTTGACTTGTACGTGGTGGTACTCAGTAGTTAGTGTTCTTCCCATTGACCACGAAATAGACCGTGCTATCCCAGAATTTAAAGAACTTTAGACTCATAATCTTATGAATAAAAACTTTTAGTCATGCTAGGTGAAAGACGTGGTTAGAAAAGCATTGGATGAACTCACCTCAAGTGAATAAAGCACATTCGTAATTTGAGAGGCAAAAGTCTTTCTACAAACACATCAAAATATGGATTTTATACTTAACCTAGGGCAATAAAAACCAAGTCATTTTTTGCTAAATGTGTGAAGAAAAGATAACATCACCTAAACATAAAATCATCGTATTTGGGACCAACAATTCGAAAGATCAACTAAAAACGAACTTATGACCATTAAGATAGTTTCACAAAGGCACCCTAAATTTATTAATTTTAGAACAAGGTTTCAAGAACATTTATATCACATGAGTAACATATTATTAAAATGCGAGAGTTAAAACGCCATATGATAAACATAGTAACAAAATTTTCCCCACAAATGATATTTCTACATGGACTAAGAACAACAAGAATCGCCACCCAAACATTCGCTCTATCATGCTGAAAAAGCATTTTTCTAGTTTGGGATCAATGGGTTATGTATAGGGCATGAAGATGAAAATAATTCTAGAAATCCATTGTTTCGAAATCATTAGATAAATATTTCCTTCGGGTGGCATCATGAAAATGAAAATCGACCAAATATCACCACCTTTCATTTGAATAGCACGCTTAAAATTTGGTAGTGAAGAATCGACCTCAATGAAGAATAAAATTGACACAAAGTAACCAAAATGTGATTATCTTACACAAAACACCCAAAATGGATAGTTTTGAAGTGAAATAAAATGAACATGGAAACTCGGCTCAAAAATTACCTGCCACTTGAAGTAATTTATTAATTAGACCAATTCGACAGTCAAAAGACGATCTTAAGAAAGTTTCATAAAAAAAAAATCCACAATGCTCGTGATCTACCCAATGACAAAAAGATGGGCCAAATTTTCTCCGAATCGGATAAACGTGAAACTGGAAGCATGCAATTTAAATCTTGTGAATAAAATATTGTTGGACTTGGTGGTCGAAAAAGCACTTTGGGAAAATTTAGGTCCAACAACCTAAAATGCGTTATCTATACCGTGAATAACAAACTTTCTGAATTAGAGATCTAAACAACAATCCAATAGGATTTGGGCAAAGAAACAGTTATTTAGGTATGACAAACCAAGATGATAATTTAAACACAAACTCAGAACAGTATCAATATCAACCATAACATTCGTAAACACGTGTTCATAGGGCAAGTTCCAAGTTTGGTATTATATGAGTCAATCATAAAGGATGAAGGCAAAAAAATTTAAATGTCATTTTTAACAAGAGCACCATCGAATTAGAAATTTTATCGAGAAGCATAAAGAACATGGCTTCTGCTAATAAGTGTAAAATGAAAAAGAAAATTAATAGTCTAGACATTGATGAAGGCCTTAAAAGGACTTTATAAAAATTATTCCTTAATGAAGAAGGAGAAAAAGGAAAATTTAAAATTACTGCAATCACTAATAGTGACTCAGAAAATGATAATTCAGAAGCGGAATCTGAGCAATCAGAATCTGATCAATCAGAAAATGGTTGCGAAGGAAATTGCGAGTATTACAAAACCTTATGTCAGGCTAATGGATTATGTGTGTTAACTAAAGAAGATAATTTTATCTTAGATATAATTGATCAAATTATTGATCCTGTTTCTAAGAGAGAAATGCTTCAAAAATACTTGGAGCAATATAGTAATAAAAAACCAGAAAAAGGATTAAAATTTAAAGAACCAGAGACTTATAGTCTTAAAGAAATTTTAAATAGAGCTAAATCTTCTACAGAAAGTGTCCTAGGAGATTCTAGCATTAGTGAATTAAAACATGAAGTAAATGTTCTTAAACAAGAACTATGTGAATTAAAATCCAGAGTTTCAGTGATTGAAGTTAAAAATCTGGAAACAAATCCTTATGAAGAAAATGATGAAATTGAAAAAGAATCACTAAAAGATGAAAATACTAATGCAGCTTTAACATTTGTCAATATGATTGATAGAGTAATTACTCATAAATGGCACATTAAAATAAAGTTAATAGTTCATAGAGAATATACTCTCTCTGCAATTGCAATGGTAGACTCAGGAGCCGATTTGAATTATCAACGAAGGATTAATACCTTCTAGATATTTTTCAAAGACTACTGAAATACTGAATGCTGCAGATGGCAGAAAACTTATAGTAAAATATAAGTTGCAAGATACTGCCATTTGTAACAATGGAACCTGCCTAGAAATGCCATTTATAATGGTAAAAGATTTATCACATGACGTTATATTGGGAAATCCATTTTTGCATATGCTTTACCCAATCAAAAGCATAGATGAAAATGGAATTACTAGCACTGTAAATTCACAGGAAATAATATTTAACTTTATAACACAACCTCGTTATCACGAGATAGATTTAATCCAAAAGAAAATAGAGAGGAAAGAAAATTTTCTTAATTCCTTATCACAGGAAATTAATTATAAGAAAATAGCCGAACAACTACAGCAACCTTTAATTCAAAAAAGGATAAATGATTTACAAGAAACAATTATAAAAGAAATATGTGCTGATATTCCTAATGCTTTTTGGGAAAGGAAAAAACATATTGTAAATTTACCATATGAACCTGATTTTAAAGAAAATCAAATACAAACTAAGGCAAGACCTTTTGCTATGGGTCCACGCCATCTTGAAATCTGCAAAAAAGAAATAGATGAGTTAATACTCAAAGGTTTAATTAGAAAATCTTACAGTCCTTGGAGCTGCCCAGCATTTTATGTTGAAAATGCAGCTGAACTTGAAAGAGGAGTTCCTAGACTTGTTATTAACTACAAGCCTTTAAATAAAGCATTAAGGTGGATTAGATATCCAATAAATAAAAGAGATCTTCTAAATAGATTATACACTGCTAAAATAATGTCTAAATTTGACATGAAATCTGGGTTTTGGCAAATTCAGATTGCAGACGAAGATAAATATAAAACTGCATTCACAGTACCATTCGGACACTACGAATGGAATGTAATGCCTTTTGGGCTGAAGAATGCTCCTTCTGAATTTCAAAATATTATGAATGATATTTTCAGTCCTTATACAAAATATTGTATTGTCTACATTGATGATGTCCTTATTTTCTCAGAAAATATCGATCAACATTTTAAACATTTGAATGCATTTATTAATGCTGTTAAAAAAGCTGGCCTAGTAGTCTCAGCTAAAAAGATTAAATTATTTCAAACAGAAATAAGATTTCTAGGTCACAATATAAAAGAAGGGACAATATTCCCTATTGACAGGTCAATAGCTTTCGGGGAAAAATTTCCTAATGAACTCAAAGAAAAAACTCAATTACAAAGATTTTTAGGAAGTCTTAATTATATTTCAGACTTTTATAAAAATTTAGCAATAGACGCTAAACCTTTATATGAAATGTTAAGAAAAAATCCTCCAGAATGGACTAATGTCCATACTGAAGCTGTAATCAAAATAAAAACTAAGATTAAGGAAATTCCTTGTTTAGCAATAGCCAATCCAGATGCTTTTAAAATTGTTGAAACAGACGCATCCGAATTAGGCTATGGAGGGATCCTAAAACAAAGGATTGATAATAAAGAAACTCTTGTTAGGTTTACTTCAGGAGTATGGCAAGGGCCAAGGAAAAATTATTCCACTGTTAAAAAAGAACTCTTATCTATTGTGTTATGTGTTCAAAAATTCGAAAGTGATTTATTAAATCAGAAATTTCTAATTCGTGTTGATTGTAAATCTGCTAAAGATATTTTAGAAAAGGATGTTAAAAATATAGCGTCTAAACAAATTTTTGCTAGATGGCAGGGAATTTTATCTGTTTTTGATTTTGATATTGAGTTTATTAAAGGATCTAGTAATTCTTTACCAGATTTCTTAACTCGTGAATTTTTACAGGGTCATGACGAAGGACAAAGGAAAAGCTAAAGAGACGGTAAAGCGAGAAATAGTAACTATAAAAAAACCTTTGTCTTATAAGACAGCCATCGGAAAACCTATTGAACAGCTTCGAGCTGAGGCCTTAAAGGCTGCACCCAAAGAATTAAAATTAAGAGAAGATGCTTATTCAGCGTCACTAAAATCAAATGCTACTAATGAATTTCTATATCCATATATTCCCTACACGACTATATGGATATCACCTTTAAAGAGAAAATACGCTAATCTTGAACCAAATGAAGCTGGAAATTTTTATCTTAAAGATTCAGCAGATCCATTCTTTTATCCTAAAGAATATCAATTTTACTATGCGATTTTGGATACAACCAAATCCGTTGAATTTGATTCAGTCACTAGATCTGGATCTGAATGGGCTTATTCTAAAGCCTTTATTAAACAAGTCTACACAGCAGAAACCTGGAGCGGTGATCTTTATCGCTATCATGAAATTCCTAGAAAACACCAAAATTTGGATAGATACTGGTTTAATTACTTTGATTATATCAAGGCTTGGGACGGAACATTTTGCTACGATAACAGGCAGAAAAAACACAGCTGGTTCCTACAATTTACGGATTTTAAATTTGCTAATATACCTCAATGGTTTATTAAATGGTTTTACAATTGGGGTTTTCATCCCATAATATTACCTGATAAAATTAGAAGTATTTTTGATGAGTTTAAAACTTCAAATCCTTCTTTAAAAACACCAGAGCTAATGTTTGCAGCTTTATATCAAGTACCATGGATTGTCAAATTGGATTTAATAATCTCAAATTTACCAATTAAAAAATTTGATGTGGTTATTACTCACGTTCCGGTCTTAGGAAGAAGAATCCTACTTAAATGGTGGGATAAGTTTGATTTCTTTGAAGACTCAATTTTTTCGAAGAGAGGACTTATTTCCCTTGAGCCTCCTGCTCCACCTGCTCCTCCTAAAAAGGACACTACAGAATTGCTTAAGGAACTTTTAGCTTCTTCTTCGAAAACAAATATTAAGAAGCAACTTATGGAAATTCTTAAGGAAATACCTGGTGATACTGATGAAGAAGATAATGATGACGAGGATACAGACACAAAAGAAGACATCATTATGCAAGATTCCCAGGACCCTTATGAACAGTTAAATAACTGTTTAAGTTACTGTTCACTTAAAGTTGTCGGCCACTACTGTTCACTAAAGTTGTCGGTTACTACTATTCATTAAATGAATTTGAAGAATTTTGGCGTCCGAAGAATTTGAAATCCGCGATTGACGTCCGTCATTTGCCTATATAAAGGAACTCCATTTGGAAGAGAAGACACGCTTGAAATCAACCACTACTCTATTCTCTGCAATCTTCCCTTCTTACTTCCGAGAAAATCTCCACTTTACTTTTGTATAATAATAATAATAAAGTTTGTAAAATAGTTTGTGTATTTTGGTACCTACTACCGCTGCTTGTACTCTCTACCGCCTACTCTTGTATTGGTACCTACTACCGCTGCTTGTACTCTCTACCGCCTACTCTTGTATTGGTCTGGTACCCTTGTGGTATCAGAGCCACGTTGCTCTGGAAGTTTACCATTTAGTAGGTAAACTCTTTACTCATGTATTGTATTATATTCAATGTTAATGTATAAATCTATTCGCTTATTTTATGATATTGCTTGTTTAGAATACGAAAGTTATTGTCTTTTAATCAAAATCAATCCTGATCATCCTGATATAGGTGAATATAATTTTTGGGTTAACCAAACTACTCACTGGTATAATATTAAACGCCGTATGCTAAATATGTTGTCTGTTTAATATTCTATGAATCCTCATCAGTTTGATTCAAAGTTTTTTACTATTTCTGAGTTATATATATTTTATCGTAAGCAATATTTACTTAATAAGAAACGTTGTGAGGATTTTCCTGACGAACCTTATTGGGAATTTTTATGTAATCATTATTATCTAAAATATTCTCGTATTGTATTATTATTATCTGCTTAAGCTGTTTTTATGTATCGTAAGTTTTCTATTATAGGTGGTGTTCCTATTTCTGAATTTTATGATTTCTGTTGGACGCGCTATTTAAAAAATAGACAACTTTGTATTGACGAACCAGATAATCCTGAACATATATTTTTTAGGGATCATTATTATAGTTGGTGTGTTCGTATTAGTGTTATATTAGCAGCCTAATTTCTTTATATCTGTGAGTCTTACTCTGTGTTTTAGATTTAAGTTTTAGTAGTCCTTTGTGAACTATTACAGTGAAACCCAGGGTTTACCCTTAAGTCGCGCAGCCTGAATAGTCCCTTTTGTTGCCAGCGTATTGGCGTGTTGGGATTGGTATTAAGTCGTTGACAGTGATCTGTGATAGAATGCATAGGTTTACTAGAACTTTGTCTAAAAGACAAGGTGAAATGAGTGGAAATAAAGAAATTGTTATTAATGAAAATTTCGAAAAATCTTTGCAAAACTGGAAATTACCAGTACAATCTTCTGTTTATAAACAGAAAGGAACTTTTGAATTTTCTTCTGACTATGTTGTTAAAACAGTAGAAGAAGCAATTCCTTTAACAGAAGGATACAATTCATTTCAATTATTATCTAAAAATCTAATTGAAAAACATAAGCAAAGATATAAATTTTTACATATCGGATTAATTCAAGTAGGACTAAAACCTGCTACAAGACTTGGATTAAATACATCCGCTATAATTTGTGTAAGAGATAAACGTCATAATAAATTTCATGACTCTTTGTTGGGAATAATTGAGTCTAGTCTTTGTGACGGACCCATTTATTTCTCTTGTTTTCCAAACTTTACTCTGTCCCTGACAGATCCGACTCTTATGCACTCCTTGTGTCTTGATATCAAATCTGATGGGTTCAATATGATGCAAGGATCAGAAAACATAATCCTTATTTACAGGATCCAATATAAAAGGGAAATAATTCCTCTCTTCGAAAAAATTGAGTCTTCAAAGAAATCAAACTTATCCCACCATTTAAGTAGGATTCTTCTTCCTAAGACCGGAACGTGAGTAATAACCACATCAAATTTTTTAATTGGTAAATTTGAGATTATTAAATCCCATTTGACAATCCATGGTACTTGATATAAAGCTGCAAACATTAGCTCTGGTGTTTTTAAAGAAGGATTTGAAGTTTTAAACTCATCAAAAATACTTCTAATTTTATCAGGTAATATTATGGGATGAAAACCCCAATTGTAAAACCATTTAATAAACCATTGAACAACCGAATTGAATGATTTATTACATTCAGCAATATCACTTATGTACAGGGTTGTAACAACTCTCAGACCGAAGGAATTAAAGTTAACACCATTTCGTGGTGTTGGGATACATGAACATGCTTACCTACCTCGCAATACACTTGTAAATTAGAAAGTCTTGACTACTATCCATATGGATCTAATTTGATGTAAGTAAACGCTAATTAAAGCTTCACTTCCCAAATCATTTAGTTCAATGTAAGTAACTTCAAGGAATTCCAAAACTCATTAGATTATCTCTTGAATCATCCCGTTAAATTCTTCCTCAAGATTTTTAGATCTTGCCCTAGTATACAAACTGGAACACAGATCCTTGACTTGTACGTGGTGGTACTCAGTAGTTAGTGTTCTTCCCATTGACCACGAAATAGACCGTGCTATCCCAGAATTTAAAGAACTTTAGACTCATAATCTTATGAATAAGAACTTTTAGTCATGCTAGGTGAAAGACGTGGTTAGAAAAGCATTGGACGAACTCACCTCAAGTGAATAAAGCACATTCGTAATTTGAGAGGCAAAAGTCTTTCTACAAACACATCAAAATATGGATTTTATACTTAACCTAGGGCAATAAAAACCAAGTCATTTTTTGCTAAATGTGTGAAGAAAAGATAACTTCACCTAAACATAAAATCATCGTATTTGGGACCAACGATTCGAAAGATCAACTAAAAACGAACTTATGACCATTAAAATAGTTTCACAAAGGCACCCTAAATTTATTAATTTTAGAACAAGGTTTCAAGAACATTTATATCACATGAGTAACATATTATTAAAATGCGAGAGTTAAAACGCCATATGCTAAACATAGTAACAAAATTTTCCCCACAAATGATATTTCTACATGGACTAAGAACAACAAGAATCGCCACCCAAACATTCGCTCTATCATGCTGAAAAAGCATATTTCTAGTTTGGGATCAATGGGTTACGTATAGAGCATGAAGATGAAAATAATTCTAGAAATCCATTGTTTCGAAATCATTAGATAAATATTTCCTTCGGGTGGCATCATGAAAATGAAAATCGACCAAATATCACCACCTTTCATTTGAATAGCACGCTTAAAATTTGGTAGTGAAGAATCGACCTCCATGAAGAATAAAATTGACACAAAGTAACCAAAATGTGATTATCTTACACAAAACACCAAAAATGGATAGTTTTGAAGTGAAATAAAATGAACATGGAAACTCGGCTAAAAAATTACCTGCCACTTGAAGTAATTTATTAATTAGACCAATTAGACAGTCAAAAGACGATCTTAAGAAAGTTTCATAAAAAAAAAATCCACAATGCTCGTGATCTACCCAATGACAAAAAGATGGGCCAAATTTTCTCCGAATCGGATAAACGTGAAACTGGAAGCATGAAATTTAAATCTTGTGAATAAAATATTGTTGGACTTGGTGGTCGAAAAAGCACTTTGGGAAAATTGGGTCCAACAACCTAAAATGCGTTATCTATACCGTGAATAATAAACTTTCTGAATTAGAGAGCTAAACAACAATCCAATAGGATTTGGGCAAAGAAACAGTTATTTAGGTATGACAAACCAAGATGATAATTTAAACACGAACTCAGAACAGTATCAATATCAACCATAACATTCGTAAATGTGTTGATAGGGCAAGTTCCAAGTTTGGTATTATATGACTCAATCATAAAGGATGAAGCCAAAAAAATTTAAATGTCATTTTTAACAAGAGCACCATCGAATTAGAAATTTTATCGAGAAGCATAAAGAACATGAATCTCTACCCAGATATCTATAATGTCATTGATAAATGTTTAAAATCTGTTATAGTGAACACAACCTTATTGAAAATCCAATTGACACAGAACAACCTAAATTTGATTATCATACTCCTTACACACACCAAAGAGGTTTTATATAATGCAAAATCAGAAAAACATGAAACTCGATGTACCAATCCTCGAGGATGCGAAATTTTAATAGTTTAATGACTGAATTAGACAATCGTCTGACCATCTAGAAAAAACTTAAACAAAAAGCTCTAAAATGCCCGTGATGCAAACCACAATAGACATTGCGTTGAGACAAATAATGAAGACTGAATTTCATCCCAAGAAAGCTAAAAAGTAGATTTTAAGTAATAGTGTACTTGTGACCCAACGATTATAAAAAATCGTAAACAACAAGTATTCCAGATTGATACCGAACTTGTAACCGAAATATTATAAGGTATCACAAACCACAAGTATTCAAGTTTGAACTCCACAAGTAGAATCCTTGATAAGTTCATAAGTCCAATGAATAACAGAGAGAAGAGTAAAAACTCACATTATATACATCAACCGAATTGAATGATTTATTACATTCAGCAATATCACTTATGTACAAGGGTTGTAACAAATCTCAGACCGAAGGAATTAAAGTTAACTCCATTTCGTGGTGTTGGGATACATGAACATGCTTACCTACCTCGCAATACACTTGTAAATTAGAAAGTCTTGACTACTATCCATATGGATCTAATTTGATGTATGTAAATGCTAATTAAAGCTTCTCTTCCCAAATCACTTTGTTCAATGTAAGTAACTTCAAGGAATTCCAAAACTCATCAGATTATATCTCTTGAATCATCCCGTTCAATTCTTCCTCAAGATTTTTAGATCTTGCCCTAGTATACAAACTGGAAAACAGATCCTTGACTTGTACGTGGTGGTACTCAGTAGTTAGTGTTCTTCCCATTGACCACGAAATAGACCGTGCTATCCCAGAATTTAAAGAACTTTAGACTCATAATCTTATGAATAAGAACTTTTAGTCATGATAGGTGAAAGACGTGGTTAGAAAAGCATTGGACGAACTCACCTCAAGTGAATAAAGCACATTCGTAATTTGAGAGGCAAAAGTCTTTCTACAAACACATCAAAATATGGATTTTATACTTAAACTAGGGCAATAAAAGCCAAGTCATTTTTCGCTAAATGTGTGAAGAAAAGATAACTTCACCTAAACATAAAATCATCGTATTTGGGACCAACGATTCGAAAGATCAACTAAAAACGAACTTATGACCATTAAAATAGTTTCACAAAGGCAGCCAAAATTTATTAAATTTAGGACAAGGTTTCAAGAACATTTATATCACATGAGTAACATATTATTAAAATGCGAGAGTTAAAACGCCATATGATAAACATAGTAACAAAATTTTCCCCACAAATGATATTTCTACATGGACTAAGAACAACAAGAATCGCCACCCAAACATTCGCTCTATCATGCTGAAAAAGCATATTTCTAGTTTGGGATCAATGGGTTACGTATAGAGCATGAAGATGAAAATAATTCTAGAAATCCATTGTTTCGAAATCATTAGATAAATATTTCCTTCGGGTGGCATCATGAAAATGAAAATCGACCAAATATCACAACCTTTCATTTGAATAGCACGCTTAAAATTTGGTAGTGAAGAATCGACCTCCATGAAGAATAAAATTGACACAATGTAACCAAAATGTGATTATCTTACACAAAACACCCAAAATGGATAGTTTTGAAGTGAAATAAAATGAACATGGAAACTCGGCTAAAAAATTACCTGCCACTTGAAGTAATTTATTAATTAGACCAATTGGACAGTCAAAAGACGATCTTAAGAAAGTTTCATAAAAAAAAAATCCACAATGCTCGTGATCTACCCAATGACAAAAAAATGGGCCAAATTTTCTCTGAATCGGATAAACGTGAAACTGGAAGCATGCAATTTAAATCTTGTGAATAAAATATTGTTGGACTTGGTGGTCGAAAAAGCACTTTGGGAAAATTTAGGTCCAACAACCTAAATGCGTTATCTATACCGTGAATAACAAACTTTCTGAATTAGAGAGCTAAACAACAATCCAATAGGATTTGGGCAAAGAAACAGTTATTTAGGTATGACAAACCAAGATGATAATTTAAACACGAACTCAGAACAGTATCAATATCAACCATAACATTCGTAAATGTGTTGATAGGGTTCCAAGTTTGGTATTATATGACTCAATCATAAAGGATGAAGCCAAAAAAATTTAAATGTCATTTTTAACAAGAGCACCATCGAATTAGAAATTTTATCGAGAAGCATAAAGAACATGAATCTCTACCCAGATATCTACTATAATGTCATTGATAAATGTTTAAAATCTGTTATAGTGAACACAACCTTATCGAAAATCCAATTGACACAGAACAACCTAAATTTGATTATCATACTCCTTACACACACCAAAGAGGTTTTATATAATGCAAAATCAGAAAAACATGAAACTCGATGTACCAATCCTCGAGGATGCGAAATTTTAATAGTTTAATGACTGAATTAGACAATAGTCTGACCATCTAGAAAAAACTTAAACAAAAAGCTCTAAAATGCTCGTGATGCAAACCACAATAGACATTGCGTTGAGACAAATAATGAAGACTGAATTTCATCCCAAGAAAGCTAAAAAGTAGATTGTAAGTAATAGTGTACTTGTGACCCAACGATTATAAAAAATCGTAAACAACAAGTATTCCAGATTGATACCGAACTTGTAACCGAAATATTATAAGGTATCACAAACCACAAGTATTCAAGTTTGAACTCCACAAGTAGAATCCTTGATAAGTTCATAAGTCCAATGAAGAACAGAGAGAAGAGTAAAAACTCACATTATATACATCAACCGAATTGAATGATTTATTACATTCAGCAATATCACTTATGTACAGGGTTGTAACAACTCTCAGACCGAAGGAATTAAAGTTAACTCCATTTCGTGGTGTTGGGATACATGAACATGCTTACCTACCTCGCAATACACTTGTAAATTAGAAAGTCTTGACTACTATCCATATGGATCTAATTTGATGTAAGTAAATGCTAATTAAAGCTTCTCTTCCCAAATCACTTAGTTCAATGTAAGTAACTTCAAGGAATTCCAAAACTCATCAGATTATATCTCTTGAATCATCCCGTTAAATTCTTCCTCAAGATTTTTAGATCTTGCCCTAGTATACAAACTGGAAAACAGATCCTTGACTTGTACGTTGTGGTACTCAGTAGTTAGTGTTCTTCCCATTGACCACGAAATAGACCGTGCTATCCCAGAATTTAAAGAACTTTAGACTCATAATCTTATGAATAAGAACTTTTAGTCATGATAGGTGAAAGACGTGGTTAGAAAAGCATTGGACGAACTCACCTCAAGTGAATAAAGCACATTCGTAATTTGAGAGGCAAAAGTCTTTCTACAAACACATCAAAATATGGATTTTATACTTAACCTAGGGCAATAAAAGCCAAGTCATTTTTCGCTAAATGTGTGAAGAAAATATAACTTCACCTAAACATAAAATCATCGTATTTGGGACCAACGATTCGAAAGATCAACTAAAAACGAACTTATGACCATTAAAATAGTTTCACAAAGGCACCCAAAATTTATTAAATTTAGGACAAGGTTTCAAGAACATTTATATCACATGAGTAACATATTATTAAAATGCGAGAGTTAAAACGCCATATGATAAACATAGTAACAAAATTTTCCCCACAAATGATATTTCTACATGGACTAAGAACAACAAGAATCGCCACCCAAACATTCGCTCTATCATGCTGAAAAAGCATATTTCTAGTTTGGGATCAATGGGTTACGTATAGAGCATGAAGATGAAAAATAATTCTAGAAATCCATTGTTTCGAAATCATTAGATAAATATTTCCTTCGGGTGGCATCATGAAAATGAAAATCGACCAAATATCACCACCTTTCATTTGAATAGCACGCTTAAAATTTGGTAGTGAAGAATCGACCTCCATGAAGAATAAAATTGACACAAAGTAACCAAAATGTGATTATCTTACACAAAACACCCAAAATGGATAGTTTTGAAGTGAAATAAAATGAACATGGAAACTCGGCTCAAAAATTACCTGCCACTTGAAGTAATTTATTAATTAGACCAATTGGACAGTCAAAAGACGATCTTAAGAAAGTTTCATAAAAAAAAATCCACAATGCTCGTGATCTACCCAATGACAAAAAAATGGGCCAAATTTTCTCCGAATCGGATAAACGTGAAACTGGAAGCATGCAATTTAAATCTTGTGAATAAAATATTGTTGGACTTGGTGGTCGAAAAAGCACTTTGGGAAAATTTAGGTCCAACAACCTAAATGCGTTATCTATACCGTGAATAACAAACTTTCTGAATTAGAGAGCTAAACAACAATCCAATAGGATTTGGGCAAAGAAACAGTTATTTAGGTATGACCAACCAAGATGATAATTTAAACACGAACTCAGAACAGTATCAATATCAACCATAACATTCGTAAATGTGTTGATAGGGCAAGTTCCAAGTTTGGTATTATATGACTCAATCATAAAGGATGAAGCCAAAAAAATTTAAATGTCATTTTTAACAAGAGCACCATCGAATTAGAAATTTTATCGAGAAGCATAAAGAACATGAATCTCTACCCAGATATCTACTATAATGTCATTGATAAATGTTAAAAATCTGTTATAGTGAACACAACCTTATTGAAAATCCAATTGACACAGAACAACCTAAATTTGATTATCATACTCCTTACACACACCAAAGAGGTTTTACATAATGCAAAATCAGAAAAACATGAAACTCGATGTACCAATCCTCGAGGATGCGAAATTTTAATAGTTTAATGACTGAATTAGACAATCGTCCGACCATCTAGAAAAAACTTAAACAAAAAGCTCTAAAATGCCCGTGATGCAAACCACAATAGACATTGCGTTGAGACAAATAATGAAGACTGAATTTCATCCCAAGAAAGCTAAAAAGTAGATTGTAAGTAATAGTGCAATTGTGACCCCACGATTATAAAAAATCGTAAACAACAAGTATTCCAGATTGATACCGAACTTGTAACCGAAATATTATAAGGTATCACAAACCACAAGTATTCAAGTTTGAACTCCACAAGTAGAATCCTTGATAAGTTCATAAGTCCAATGAATAACAGAGAGAAGAGGAAAAACTCACATTATATACATCAACCGAATTGAATGATTTATTACATTCAGCAATATCACTTATGTACAAGGGTTGTAACAACTCTCAGACCGAAGGAATTAAAGTTAACTCCATTTCGTGGTGTTGGGATACATGAACATGCTTACCTACCTCGCAATACACTTGTAAATTAGAAAGTCTTGACTACTATCCATATGGATCTAATTTGATGTATGTAAATGCTAATTAAAGCTTCTCTTCCCAAATCACTTAGTTCAATGTAAGTAACTTCAAGGAATTCCAAAACTCATCAGATTATATCTCTTGAATCATCCCGTTAAATTCTTCCTCGAGATTTTTAGATCTTGCCCTAGTATACAAACTGGAAAACAGATCCTTGACTTGTACGTGGTGGTACTCAGTAGTTAGTGTTCTTCCCATTGACCACGAAATAGACCGTGCTATCCCAGAATTTAAAGAACTTTAGACTCATAATCTTATGAATAAGAACTTTTAGTCATGATAGGTGAAAGACGTGGTTAGAAAAGCATTGGACGAACTCACCTCATGTGAATAAAGCACATTCGTAATTTGAGAGGCAAAAGTCTTTCTACAAACACATCAAAATATGGATTTTATACTTAACCTAGGGCGATAAAAGCCAAGTCATTTTTCGCTAAATGTGTGAAGAAAAGATAACTTCACCTAAACATAAAATCATCGTATTTGGGACCAACGATTCGAAAGATCAACTAAAAACGAACTTATGACCATTAAAATAGTTTCACAAAGGCACCCAAAATTTATTAAATTTAGGACAAGGTTTCAAGAACATTTATATCACATGAGTAACATATTATTAAAATGCGAGAGTTAAAACGCCATATGATAAACATAGTAACAAAATTTTCCCCACAAATGATATTTCTACATGGACTAAGAACAACAAGAATCGCCACCCAAACATTCGCTCTATCATGCTGAAAAAGCATATTTCTAGTTTGCGATCAATGGGTTACGTATAGAGCATGAAGATGAAAATAATTCTAGAAATCCATTGTTTCGAAATCATTAGATAAATATTTCCTTCGGGTGGCATCATGAAAATGAAAATCGACCAAATATCACCACCTTTCATTTGAATAGCACGCTTAAAATTTGGTAGTGAAGAATCGACCTCCATGAAGAATAAAATTGACACAATGTAACCAAAATGTGATTATCTTACACAAAACACCCAAAATGGATAGTTTTGAAGTGAAATAAAATGAACATGGAAACTCGGCTCAAAAATTACCTGCCACTTGAAGTAATTTATTAATTAGACCAATTGGACAGTCAAAAGACGATCTTAAGAAAGATTCATAAAAAAAAATCCACAATGCTCGTGATCTACCCAATGACAAAAAAATGGGCCAAATTTTCTCTGAATCGGATAAACGTGAAACTGGAAGCATGCAATTTAAATCTTGTGAATAAAATATTGTTGGACTTGGTGGTCGAAAAAGCACTTTGGGAAAATTTAGGTCCAACAACCTAAATGCGTTATCTATACCGTGAATAACAAACTTTCTGAATTAGAGAGCTAAACAACAATCCAATAGGATTTGGGCAAAGAAACAGTTATTTAGGTATGACAAACCAAGATGATAATTTAAACACGAACTCAGAACAGTATCAATATCAACCATAACATTCGTAAATGTGTTGATAGGGCAAGTTCCAAGTTTGGTATTATATGACTCAATCATAAAGGATGAAGCCAAAAAAATTTAAATGTCATTTTTAACAAGAGCACCATCGAATTAGAAATTTTATCGAGAAGCATAAAGAACATGAATCTCTACCCAGATATCTACTATAATGTCATTGATAAATGTTTAAAATCTGTTATAGTGAACACAACCTTATCGAAAATCCAATTGACACAGAACAACCTAAATTTGATTATCATACTCCTTACACACACCAAAGAGGTTTTATATAATGCAAAATCAGAAAAACATGAAACTCGATGTACCAATCCTCGAGGATGCGAAATTTTAATAGTTTAATGACTGAATTAGACAATAGTCTGACCATCTAGAAAAAACTTAAACAAAAAGCTCTAAAATGCTCGTGATGCAAACCACAACAGACATTGCGTTGAGACAAATAATGAAGACTGAATTTCATCCCAAGAAAGCTAAAAAGTAGATTGTAAGTAATAGTGTACTTGTGACCCAACGATTATAAAAAATCGTAAACAACAAGTATTCCAGATTGATACCGAACTTGTAACCGAAATATTATAAGGTATCACAAACCACAAGTATTCAAGTTTGAACTCCACAAGTAGAATCCTTGATAAGTTCATAAGTCCAATGAATAACAGAGAGAAGAGTAAAAACTCACATTATATACATCAACCGAATTGAATGATTTATTACATTCAGCAATATCACTTATGTACAGGGTTGTAACAACTCTCAGACCGAAGGAATTAAAGTTAACTCCATTTCGTGGTGTTGGGATACATGAACATGCTTACCTACCTCGCAATACACTTGTAAATTAGAAAGTCTTGACTACTATCCATATGGATCTAATTTGATGTAAGTAAATGCTAATTAAAGCTTCTCTTCCCAAATCACTTAGTTCAATGTAAGTAACTTCAAGGAATTCCAAAACTCATCAGATTATATCTCTTGAATCATCCCGTTAAATTCTTCCTCAAGATTTTTAGATCTTGCCCTAGTATACAAACTGGAAAACAGATCCTTGACTTGTACGTGGTGGTACTCAGTAGTTAGTGTTCTTCCCATTGACCACGAAATAGACCGTGCTATCCCAGAATTTAAAGAACTTTAGACTCATAATCTTATGAATAAGAACTTTTAGTCATGATAGGTGAAAGACGTGGTTAGAAAAGCATTGGACGAACTCACCTCAAGTGAATAAAGCACATTCGTAATTTGAGAGGCAAAAGTCTTTCTACAAACACATCAAAATATGGATTTTATACTTAACCTAGGGCAATAAAAGCCAAGTCATTTTTCGCTAAATGTGTGAAGAAAATATAACTTCACCTAAACATAAAATCATCGTATTTGGGACCAACGATTCGAAAGATCAACTAAAAACGAACTTATGACCATTAAAATAGTTTCACAAAGGCAGCCAAAATTTATTAAATTTAGGACAAGGTTTCAAGAACATTTATATCACATGAGTAACATATTATTAAAATGCGAGAGTTAAAACGCCATATGATAAACATAGTAACAAAATTTTCCCCACAAATGATATTTCTACATGGACTAAGAACAACAAGAATCGCCACCCAAACATTCGCTCTATCATGCTGAAAAAGCATATTTCTAGTTTGGGATCAATGGGTTACGTATAGAGCATGAAGATGAAAAATAATTCTAGAAATCAATTGTTTCGAAATCATTAGATAAATATTTCCTTCGGGTGGCATCATGAAAATGAAAATCGACCAAATATCACCACCTTTCATTTGAATAGCACGCTTAAAATTTGGTAGTGAAGAATCGACCTCCATGAAGAATAAAATTGACACAAAGTAACCAAAATGTGATTATCTTACACAAAACACCCAAAATGGATAGTTTTGAAGTGAAATAAAATGAACATGGAAACTCGGCTAAAAAATTACCTGCCACTTGAAGTAATTTATTAATTAGACCAATTGGACAGTCAAAAGACGATCTTAAGAAAGTTTCATAAAAAAAAAATCCACAATGCTCGTGATCTACCCAATGACAAAAAAATGGGCCAAATTTTCTCCGAATCGGATAAACGTGAAACTGGAAGCATGCAATTTAAATCTTGTGAATAAAATATTGTTGGACTTGGTGGTCGAAAAAGCACTTTGGGAAAATTTAGGTCCAACAACCTAAATGCGTTATCTATACCGTGAATAACAAACTTTCTGAATTAGAGAGCTAAACAACAATCCAATAGGATTTGGGCAAAGAAACAGTTATTTAGGTATGACCAACCAAGATGATAATTTAAACACGAACTCAGAACAGTATCAATATCAACCATAACATTCGTAAATGTGTTGATAGGGCAAGTTCCAAGTTTGGTATTATATGACTCAATCATAAAGGATGAAGCCAAAAAAATTTAAATGTCATTTTTAACAAGAGCACCATCGAATTAGAAATTTTATCGAGAAGCATAAAGAACATGAATCTCTACCCAGATATCTACTATAATGTCATTGATAAATGTTAAAAATCTGTTATAGTGAACACAACCTTATTGAAAATCCAATTGACACAGAACAACCTAAATTTGATTATCATACTCCTTACACACACCAAAGAGGTTTTACATAATGCAAAATCAGAAAAACATGAAACTCGATGTACCAATCCTTGAGGATGCGAAATTTTAATAGTTTAATGACTGAATTAGACAATCGTCCGACCATCTAGAAAAAACTTAAACAAAAAGCTCTAAAATGCCCGTGATGCAAACCACAATAGACATTGCGTTGAGACAAATAATGAAGACTGAATTTCATCCCAAGAAAGCTAAAAAGTAGATTGTAAGTAATAGTGCAATTGTGACCCCACGATTATAAAAAATCGTAAACAACAAGTATTCCAGATTGATACCGAACTTGTAACCGAAATATTATAAGGTATCACAAACCACAAGTATTCAAGTTTGAACTCCACAAGTAGAATCCTTGATAAGTTCATAAGTCCAATGAATAACAGAGAGAAGAGGAAAAACTCACATTATATACATCAACCGAATTGAATGATTTATTACATTCAGCAATATCACTTATGTACAAGGGTTGTAACAACTCTCAGACCGAAGGAATTAAAGTTAACTCCATTTCGTGGTGTTGGGATACATGAACATGCTTACCTACCTCGCAATACACTTGTAAATTAGAAAGTCTTGACTACTATCCATATGGATCTAATTTGATGTATGTAAATGCTAATTAAAGCTTCTCTTCCCAAATCACTTAGTTCAATGTAAGTAACTTCAAGGAATTCCAAAACTCATCAGATTATATCTCTTGAATCATCCCGTTAAATTCTTCCTCAAGATTTTTAGATCTTGCCCTAGTATACAAACTGGAAAACAGATCCTTGACTTGTACGTGGTGGTACTCAGTAGTTAGTGTTCTTCCCATTGACCACGAAATAGACCGTGCTATCCCAGAATTTAAAGAACTTTAGACTCATAATCTTATGAATAAGAACTTTTAGTCATGATAGGTGAAAGACGTGGTTAGAAAAGCATTGGACGAACTCACCTCATGTGAATAAAGCACATTCGTAATTTGAGAGGCAAAAGTCTTTCTACAAACACATCAAAATATGGATTTTATACTTAACCTAGGGCGATAAAAGCCAAGTCATTTTTCGCTAAATGTGTGAAGAAAAGATAACTTCACCTAAACATAAAATCATCGTATTTGGGACCAACGATTCGAAAGATCAACTAAAAACGAACTTATGACCATTAAAATAGTTTCACAAAGGCACCCAAAATTTATTAAATTTAGGACAAGGTTTCAAGAACATTTATATCACATGAGTAACATATTATTAAAATGCGAGATTTAAAACGCCATATGATAAACATAGTAACAAAATTTTCCCCACAAATGATATTTCTACATGGACTAAGAACAACAAGAATCGCCACCCAAACATTCGCTCTATCATGCTGAAAAAGCATATTTCTAGTTTGGGATCAATGGGTTATGTATAGAGCATGAAGATGAAAATAATTCTAGAAATCCATTGTTTCGAAATCATTAGATAAATATTTCCTTCGGGTGGCATCATGAAAATGAAAATCGACCAAATATCACCACCTTTCATTTGAATAGCACGCTTAAAATTTGGTAGTGAAGAATCGACCTCCATGAAGAATAAAATTGACACAAAGTATCCAAAATGTGATTATCTTACACAAAACACCCAAAATGGATAGTTTTGAAGTGAAATAAAATGAACATGGAAACTCGGCTCAAAAATTACCTGCCACTTGAAGTAATTTATTAATTAGACCAATTGGACAGTCAAAAGACGATCTTAAGAAAGTTTCATAAAATAAAAATCCACAATGCTCGTGATCTACCCAAGGACAAAAAAATGGGCCAAATTTTCTCCGAATCGGATAAACGTGAAACTGGAAGCATGCAATTTAAATCTTGTGAATAAAATATTGTTGGACTTGGTGGTCGAAAAAGCACTTTGGGAAAATTTAGGTCCAACAACCTAAAATGCGTTATCTATACCGTGAATAACAAACTTTCTGAATTAGAGATCTAAACAACAATCCAATAGGATTTGGGCAAAGAAACAGTTATTTAGGTATGACAAACCAAGATGATAATTTAAACACGAACTCAGAACAGTATCAATATCAACCATAACATTCGTAAATGTGTTGATAGGGCAAGTTCCAAGTTTGGTATTATATGACTCAATCATAAAGGATGAAGCCAAAAAAATTTAAATGTCATTTTTAACAAGAGCACCATCGAATTAGAAATTTTATCGAGAAGCATAAAGAACATGAATCTCTACCCAGATATCTACTATAATGTCATTGATAAATGTTTAAAATCTGTTATAGTGAACACAACCTTATTGAAAATCCAATTGACACAGAACAACCTAAATTTGATTATCATACTCCTTACACACACCAAAGAGGTTTTATATAATGAAAAATCAGAAAAACATGAAACTCGATGTACCAATCCTCGAGGATGCGAAATTTTAATAGTTTAATGACTGAATTAGACAATCGTCTGACCATCTAGAAAAAACTTAAACAAAAAGCTCTAAAATGCCCGTGATGCAAACCACAATAGACATTGCGTTGAGACAAATAATGAAGACTGAATTTCATCCCAAGAAAGCTAAAAAGTAGATTGTAAGTAATAGTGTACTTGTGACCCAACGATTATAAAAAATCGTAAACAACAAGTATTCCAGATTGATACCGAACTTGTAACCGAAATATTATAAGGTATCACAAACCACAAGTATTCAAGTTTGAACTCCACAAGTAGAATCCTTGATAAGTTCATAAGTCCAATGAATAACAGAGAGAAGAGTAAAAACTCACATTATATACATCAACCGAATTGAATGATTTATTACATTCAGCAATATCACTTATGTACAGGGTTGTAACAACTCTCAGACCGAAGGTATTAAAGTTAACTCCATTTCGTGGTGTTGGGATACATGAACATGCTTACCTACCTCGCAATACACTTGTAAATTAGAAAGTCTTGACTACTATCAATATGGATCTAATTTGATGTAAGTAAATGCTAATTAAAGCTTCTCTTCCCAAATCACTTAGGTCAATGTAAGTAACTTCAAGGAATTCGAAAACTCATCAGATTATATCTCTTGAATCATCCCGTTAAATTCTTCCTCAAGATTTTTAGATCTTGCCCTAGTATACAAACTGGAAAACAGATCCTTGACTTGTACGTGGTGGTACTCAGTAGTTAGTGTTCTTCCCATTGACCACGAAATAGACCGTGCTATCCCAGAATTTAAAGAACTTTAGACTCATAATCTTATGAATAAGAACTTTTAGTCATGATAGGTGAAAGACGTGGTTAGAAAAGCATTGGACGAACTCACCTCAAGTGAATAAAGCACATTCGTAATTTGAGAGGCAAAAGTCTTTCTACAAACACATCAAAATATGGATTTTATACTTAACCTAGGGCAATAAAAGCCAAGTCATTTTTCGCTATATGTGTGAAGAAAAGATAACTTCACCTAAACATAAAATCATCGTATTTGGGACCAACGATTCGAAAGATCAACTAAAAACGAACTTATGACCATTAAAATAGTTTCACAAAGGCACCCTAAATTTATTAATTTTAGAACAAGGTTTCAAGAACATTTATATCACATGAGTAACATATTATTAAAATGCGAGAGTTAAAACGCCATATGATAAACATAGTAACAAAATTTTCCCCACAAATGATATTTCTACATGGACTAAGAACAACAAGAATCGCCACCCAAACATTCGCTCTATCATGCTGAAAAAGCATATTTCTAGTTTGGGATCAATGGGTTACGTATAGAGCATGAAGATGAAAATAATTCTAGAAATCCATTGTTTCGAAATCATTAGATAAATATTTCCTTCGGGTGGCATCATGAAAATGAAAATCGACCAAATATCACCACCTTTCATTTGAATAGCACGCTTAAAATTTGGTAGTGAAGAATCGACCTCCATGAAGAATAAAATTGACACAAAGTAACCAAAATGTGATTATCTTACACAAAACACCCAAAATGGATAGTTTTGAAGTGAAATAAAATGAACATGGAAACTCGGCTCAAAAATTACCTGCCACTTGAAGTAATTTATTAATTAGACCAATTGGACAGTCAAAAGACGATCTTAAGAAAGTTTCATAAAATAAAAATCCACAATGCTCGTGATCTACCCAAGGACAAAAAAATGGGCCAAATTTTCTCCGAATCGGATAAACGTGAAACTGGAAGCATGCAATTTAAATCTTGTGAATAAAATATTGTTGGACTTGGTGGTCGAAAAAGCACTTTGGGAAAATTTAGGTCCAACAACCTAAAATGCGTTATCTATACCGTGAATAACAAACTTTCTGAATTAGAGATCTAAACAACAATCCAATAGGATTTGGGCAAAGAAACAGTTATTTAGGTATGACAAACCAAGATGATAATTTAAACACGAACTCAGAACAGTATCAATATCAACCATAACATTCGTAAATGTGTTGATAGGGCAAGTTCCAAGTTTGGTATTATATGACTCAATCATAAAGGATGAAGCCAAAAAAATTTAAATGTCATTTTTAATAAGAGCACCATCGAATTAGAAATTTTATCGAGAAGCATAAAGAACATGAATCTCTACCCAGATATCTACTATAATGTCATTGATAAATGTTTAAAATCTGTTATAGTGAACACAACCTTATTGAAAATCCAATTGACACAGAACAACCTAAATTTGATTATCATACTCCTTACACACACCAAAGAGGTTTTATATAATGCAAAATCAGAAAAACATGAAACTCGATGTACCAATCCTCGAGGATGCGAAATTTTAATAGTTTAATGACTGAATTAGACAATCGTCTGACCATCTAGAAAAAACTTAAACAAAAAGCTCTAAAATGCCCGTGATGCAAACCACAATAGACATTGCGTTGAGACAAATAATGAAGACTGAATTTCATCCCAAGAAAGCTAAAAAGTAGATTGTAAGTAATAGTGTACTTGTGACCCAACGATTATAAAAAATCGTAAACAACAAGTATTCCAGATTGATACCGAACTTGTAACCGAAATATTATAAGGTATCACAAACCACAAGTATTCAAGTTTGAACTCCACAAGTATAATCCTTGATAAGTTCATAAGTCCAATGAATAACAGAGAGAAGAGTAAAAACTCACATTATATACATCAACCGAATTGAATGATTTATTACATTCAGCAATATCACTTATGTACAGGGTTGTAACAACTCTCAGACCGAAGGAATTAAAGTTAACTCCATTTCGTGGTGTTGGGATACATGAACATGCTTACCTACCTCGCAATACACTTGTAAATTAGAAAGTCTTGACTACTATCAATATTGATCTAATTTGATGTAAGTAAATGCTAATTAAAGCTTCTCTTCCCAAATCACATAGTTCAATGTAAGTAACTTCAAGGAATTCGAAAACTCATCAGATTATATCTCTTGAATCATCCCGTTAAATTCTTCCTCAAGATTTTTAGATCTTGCCCTAGTATACAAACTGGAAAACAGATCCTTGACTTGTACGTGGTGGTACTCAGTAGTTAGTGTTCTTCCCATTGACCACGAAATAGACCGTGCTATCCCAGAATTTAAAGAACTTTAGACTCATAATCTTATGAATAAGAACTTTTAGTCATGATAGGGGAAAGACGTGGTTAGAAAAGCATTGGACGAACTCACCTCAAGTGAATAAAGCACATTCGTAATTTGAGAGGCAAAAGTTTTTCTACAAACACATCAAAATATGGATTTTATACTTAACCTAGGGCAATAAAAGCCAAGTCATTTTTCGCTATATGTGTGAAGAAAAGATAACTTCACCTAAACATAAAATCATCGTATTTGGGACCAACGATTCGAAAGATCAACTAAAAACGAACTTATGACCATTAAAATAGTTTCACAAAGGCACCCTAAATTTATTAATTTTAGAACAAGATTTCAAGAACATTTATATCACATGAGTAACATATTATTAAAATGCGAGAGTTAAAACGCCATATGATAAACATAGTAACAAAATTTTCCCCACAAATGATATTTCTACATGGACTAAGAACAACAAGAATCGCCACCCAAACATTCGCTCTATCATGCTGAAAAAGCATATTTCTAGTTTGGGATCAATGGGTTACGTATAGAGCATGAAGATGAAAATAATTCTAGAAATCCATTGTTTCGAAATCATTAGATAAATATTTCCTTCGGGTGGCATCATGAAAATGAAAATCGACCAAATATCACCACCTTTCATTTGAATAGCACGCTTAAAATTTGGTAGTGAAGAATCGACCTCCATGAAGAATAAAATTGACACAATGTAACCAAAATGTGATTATCTTACACAAAACACCCAAAATGGATAGTTTTGAAGTGAAATAAAATGAACATGGAAACTCGGCTCAAAAATTACCTGCCACTTGAAGTAATTTATTAATTAGACCAATTGGACAGTCAAAAGACGATCTTAAGAAAGATTCATAAAAAAAAATCCACAATGCTCGTGATCTACCCAATGACAAAAAAATGGGCCAAATTTTCTCTGAATCGGATAAACGTGAAACTGGAAGCATGCAATTTAAATCTTGTGAATAAAATATTGTTGGACTTGGTGGTCGAAAAAGCACTTTGGGAAAATTTAGGTCCAACAACCTAAATGCGTTATCTATACCGTGAATAACAAACTTTCTGAATTAGAGAGCTAAACAACAATCCAATAGGATTTGGGCAAAGAAACAGTTATTTAGGTATGACAAACCAAGATGATAATTTAAACACGAACTCAGAACAGTATCAATATCAACCATAACATTCGTAAATGTGTTGATAGGGCAAGTTCCAAGTTTGATATTATATGACTCAATCATAAAGGATGAAGCCAAAAAAATTTAAATGTCATTTTTAACAAGAGCACCATCGAATTAGAAATTTTATCGAGAAGCATAAAGAACATGAATCTCTACCCAGATATCTACTATAATGTCATTGATAAATGTTTAAAATCTGTTATAGTGAACACAACCTTATCGAAAATCCAATTGACACAGAACAACCTAAATTTGATTATCATACTCCTTACACACACCAAAGAGGTTTTATATAATGCAAAATCAGAAAAACATGAAACTCGATGTACCAATCCTCGAGGATGCGAAATTTTAATAGTTTAATGACTGAATTAGACAATAGTCTGACCATCTAGAAAAAACTTAAACAAAAAGCTCTAAAATGCTCGTGATGCAAACCACAACAGACATTGCGTTGAGACAAATAATGAAGACTGAATTTCATCCCAAGAAAGCTAAAAAGTAGATTGTAAGTAATAGTGTACTTGTGACCCAACGATTATAAAAAATCGTAAACAACAAGTATTCCAGATTGATACCGAACTTGTAACCGAAATATTATAAGGTATCACAAACCACAAGTATTCAAGTTTGAACTCCACAAGTAGAATCCTTGATAAGTTCATAAGTCCAATGAATAACAGAGAGAAGAGTAAAAACTCACATTATATACATCAACCGAATTGAATGATTTATTACATTCAGCAATATCACTTATGTACAGGGTTGTAACAACTCTCAGACCGAAGGAATTAAAGTTAACTCCATTTCGTGGTGTTGGGATACATGAACATGCTTACCTACCTCGCAATACACTTGTAAATTAGAAAGTCTTGACTACTATCCATATGGATCTAATTTGATGTAAGTAAATGCTAATTAAAGCTTCTCTTCCCAAATCACTTAGTTCAATGTAAGTAACTTCAAGGAATTCCAAAACTCATCAGATTATATCTCTTGAATCATCCCGTTAAATTCTTCCTCAAGATTTTTAGATCTTGCCCTAGTATACAAACTGGAAAACAGATCCTTGACTTGTACGTGGTGGTACTCAGTAGTTAGTGTTCTTCCCATTGACCACGAAATAGACCGTGCTATCCCAGAATTTAAAGAACTTTAGACTCATAATCTTATGAATAAGAACTTTTAGTCATGATAGGTGAAAGACGTGGTTAGAAAAGCATTGGATGAACTCACCTCAAGTGAATAAAGCACATTCGTAATTTGAGAGGCAAAAGTCTTTCTACAAACACATCAAAATATGGATTTTATACTTAACCTAGGGCAATAAAAGCCAAGTCATTTTTCGCTAAATGTGTGAAGAAAATATAACTTCACCTAAACATAAAATCATCGTATTTGGGACCAACGATTCGAAAGATCAACTAAAAACGAACTTATGACCATTAAAATAGTTTCACAAAGGCACCCAAAATTTATTAAATTTAGGACAAGGTTTCAAGAACATTTATATCACATGAGTAACATATTATTAAAATGCGAGAGTTAAAACGCCATATGATAAACATAGTAACAAAATTTTCCCCACAAATGATATTTCTACATGGACTAAGAACAACAAGAATCGCCACCCAAACATTCGCTCTATCATGCTGAAAAAGCATATTTCTAGTTTGGGATCAATGGGTTACGTATAGAGCATGAAGATGAAAAATAATTCTAGAAATCAATTGTTTCGAAATCATTAGATAAATATTTCCTTCGGGTGGCATCATGAAAATGAAAATCGACCAAATATCACCACCTTTCATTTGAATAGCACGCTTAAAATTTGGTAGTGAAGAATCGACCTCCATGAAGAATAAAATTGACACAAAGTAACCAAAATGTGATTATCTTACACAAAACACCCAAAATGGATAGTTTTGAAGTGAAATAAAATGAACATGGAAACTCGGCTAAAAAATTACCTGCCACTTGAAGTAATTTATTAATTAGACCAATTGGACAGTCAAAAGACGATCTTAAGAAAGTTTCATAAAAAAAAAATCCACAATGCTCGTGATCTACCCAATGACAAAAAAATGGGCCAAATTTTCTCCGAATCGGATAAACGTGAAACTGGAAGCATGCAATTTAAATCTTGTGAATAAAATATTGTTGGACTTGGTGGTCGAAAAAGCACTTTGGGAAAATTTAGGTCCAACAACCTAAATGCGTTATCTATACCGTGAATAACAAACTTTCTGAATTAGAGAGCTAAACAACAATCCAATAGGATTTGGGCAAAGAAACAGTTATTTAGGTATGACCAACCAAGATGATAATTTAAACACGAACTCAGAACAGTATCAATATCAACCATAACATTCGTAAATGTGTTGATAGGGCAAGTTCCAAGTTTGGTATTATATGACTCAATCATAAAGGATGAAGCCAAAAAAATTTAAATGTCATTTTTAACAAGAGCACCATCGAATTAGAAATTTTATCGAGAAGCATAAAGAACATGAATCTCTACCCAGATATCTACTATAATGTCATTGATAAATGTTAAAAATCTGTTATAGTGAACACAACCTTATTGAAAATCCAATTGACACAGAACAACCTAAATTTGATTATCATACTCCTTACACACACCAAAGAGGTTTTACATAATGCAAAATCAGAAAAACATGAAACTCGATGTACCAATCCTTGAGGATGCGAAATTTTAATAGTTTAATGACTGAATTAGACAATCGTCCGACCATCTAGAAAAAACTTAAACAAAAAGCTCTAAAATGCCCGTGATGCAAACCACAATAGACATTGCGTTGAGACAAATAATGAAGACTGAATTTCATCCCAAGAAAGCTAAAAAGTAGATTGTAAGTAATAGTGCAATTGTGACCCCACGATTATAAAAAATCGTAAACAACAAGTATTCCAGATTGATACCGAACTTGTAACCGAAATATTATAAGGTATCACAAACCACAAGTATTCAAGTTTGAACTCCACAAGTAGAATCCTTGATAAGTTCATAAGTCCAATGAATAACAGAGAGAAGAGGAAAAACTCACATTATATACATCAACCGAATTGAATGATTTATTACATTCAGCAATATCACTTATGTACAAGGGTTGTAACAACTCTCAGACCGAAGGAATTAAAGTTAACTCCATTTCGTGGTGTTGGGATACATGAACATGCTTACCTACCTCGCAATACACTTGTAAATTAGAAAGTCTTGACTACTATCCATATGGATCTAATTTGATGTATGTAAATGCTAATTAAAGCTTCTCTTCCCAAATCACTTAGTTCAATGTAAGTAACTTCAAGGAATTCCAAAACTCATCAGATTATATCTCTTGAATCATCCCGTTAAATTCTTCCTCAAGATTTTTAGATCTTGCCCTAGTATACAAACTGGAAAACAGATCCTTGACTTGTACGTGGTGGTACTCAGTAGTTAGTGTTCTTCCCATTGACCACGAAATAGACCGTGCTATCCCAGAATTTAAAGAACTTTAGACTCATAATCTTATGAATAAGAACTTTTAGTCATGATAGGTGAAAGACGTGGTTAGAAAAGCATTGGACGAACTCACCTCATGTGAATAAAGCACATTCGTAATTTGAGAGGCAAAAGTCTTTCTACAAACACATCAAAATATGGATTTTATACTTAACCTAGGGCGATAAAAGCCAAGTCATTTTTCGCTAAATGTGTGAAGAAAAGATAACTTCACCTAAACATAAAATCATCGTATTTGGGACCAACGATTCGAAAGATCAACTAAAAACGAACTTATGACCATTAAAATAGTTTCACAAAGGCACCCAAAATTTATTAAATTTAGGACAAGGTTTCAAGAACATTTATATCACATGAGTAACATATTATTAAAATGCGAGATTTAAAACGCCATATGATAAACATAGTAACAAAATTTTCCCCACAAATGATATTTCTACATGGACTAAGAACAACATGAATCGCCACCCAAACATTCGCTCTATCATGCTGAAAAAGCATATTTCTAGTTTGGGATCAATGGGTTATGTATAGAGCATGAAGATGAAAATAATTCTAGAAATCCATTGTTTCGAAATCATTAGATAAATATTTCCTTCGGGTGGCATCATGAAAATGAAAATCGACCAAATATCACCACCTTTCATTTGAATAGCACGCTTAAAATTTGGTAGTGAAGAATCGACCTCCATGAAGAATAAAATTGACACAAAGTAACCAAAATGTGATTATCTTACACAAAACACCCAAAATGGATAGTTTTGAAGTGAAATAAAATGAACATGGAAACTCGGCTCAAAAATTACCTGCCACTTGAAGTAATTTATTAATTAGACCAATTGGACAGTCAAAAGACGATCTTAAGAAAGTTTCATAAAATAAAAATCCACAATGCTCGTGATCTACCCAAGGACAAAAAAATGGGCCAAATTTTCTCCGAATCGGATAAACGTGAAAATGGAAGCATGCAATTTAAATCTTGTGAATAAAATATTGTTGGACTTGGTGGTCGAAAAAGCACTTTGGGAAAATTTAGGTCCAACAACCTAAAATGCGTTATCTATACCGTGAATAACAAACTTTCTGAATTAGAGATCTAAACAACAATCCAATAGGATTTGGGCAAAGAAACAGTTATTTAGGTATGACAAACCAAGATGATAATTTAAACACGAACTCAGAACAGTATCAATATCAACCATAACATTCGTAAATGTGTTGATAGGGCAAGTTCCAAGTTTGGTATTATATGACTCAATCATAAAGGATGAAGCCAAAAAAATTTAAATGTCATTTTTAACAAGAGCACCATCGAATTAGAAATTTTATCGAGAAGCATAAAGAACATGAATCTCTACCCAGATATCTACTATAATGTCATTGATAAATGTTTAAAATCTGTTATAGTGAACACAACCTTATTGAAAATCCAATTGACACAGAACAACCTAAATTTGATTATCATACTCCTTACACACACCAAAGAGGTTTTATATAATGCAAAATCAGAAAAACATGAAACTCGATGTACCAATCCTCGAGGATGCGAAATTTTAATAGTTTAATGACTGAATTAGACAATCGTCTGACCATCTAGAAAAAACTTAAACAAAAAGCTCTAAAATGCCCGTGATGCAAACCACAATAGACATTGCGTTGAGACAAATAATGAAGACTGAATTTCATCCCAAGAAAGCTAAAAAGTAGATTGTAAGTAATAGTGTACTTGTGACCCAACGATTATAAAAAATCGTAAACAACAAGTATTCCAGATTGATACCGAACTTGTAACCGAAATATTATAAGGTATCACAAACCACAAGTATTCAAGTTTGAACTCCACAAGTATAATCCTTGATAAGTTCATAAGTCCAATGAATAACAGAGAGAAGAGTAAAAACTCACATTATATACATCAACCGAATTGAATGATTTATTACATTCAGCAATATCACTTATGTACAGGGTTGTAACAACTCTCAGACCGAAGGAATTAAAGTTAACTCCATTTCGTGGTGTTGGGATACATGAACATGCTTACCTACCTCGCAATACACTTGTAAATTAGAAAGTCTTGACTACTATCAATATTGATCTAATTTGATGTAAGTAAATGCTAATTAAAGCTTCTCTTCCCAAATCACATAGTTCAATGTAAGTAACTTCAAGGAATTCGAAAACTCATCAGATTATATCTCTTGAATCATCCCGTTAAATTCTTCCTCAAGATTTTTAGATCTTGCCCTAGTATACAAACTGGAAAACAGATCCTTGACTTGTACGTGGTGGTACTCAGTAGTTAGTGTTCTTCCCATTGACCACGAAATAGACCGTGCTATCCCAGAATTTAAAGAACTTTAGACTCATAATCTTATGAATAAGAACTTTTAGTCATGATAGGGGAAAGACGTGGTTAGAAAAGCATTGGACGAACTCACCTCAAGTGAATAAAGCACATTCGTAATTTGAGAGGCAAAAGTTTTTCTACAAACACATCAAAATATGGATTTTATACTTAACCTAGGGCAATAAAAGCCAAGTCATTTTTCGCTATATGTGTGAAGAAAAGATAACTTCACCTAAACATAAAATCATCGTATTTGGGACCAACGATTCGAAAGATCAACTAAAAACGAACTTATGACCATTAAAATAGTTTCACAAAGGCACCCTAAATTTATTAATTTTAGAACAAGATTTCAAGAACATTTATATCACATGAGTAACATATTATTAAAATGCGAGAGTTAAAACGCCATATGATAAACATAGTAACAAAATTTTCCCCACAAATGATATTTCTACATGGACTAAGAACAACAAGAATCGCCACCCAAACATTCGCTCTATCATGCTGAAAAAGCATATTTCTAGTTTGGGATCAATGGGTTACGTATAGAGCATGAAGATGAAAATAATTCTAGAAATCCATTGTTTCGAAATCATTAGATAAATATTTCCTTCGGGTGGCATCATGAAAATGAAAATCGACCAAATATCACCACCTTTCATTTGAATAGCACGCTTAAAATTTGGTAGTGAAGAATCGACCTCCATGAAGAATAAAATTGACACAATGTAACCAAAATGTGATTATCTTACACAAAACACCCAAAATGGATAGTTTTGAAGTGAAATAAAATGAACATGGAAACTCGGCTCAAAAATTACCTGCCACTTGAAGTAATTTATTAATTAGACCAATTGGACAGTCAAAAGACGATCTTAAGAAAGATTCATAAAAAAAAATCCACAATGCTCGTGATCTACCCAATGACAAAAAAATGGGCCAAATTTTCTCTGAATCGGATAAACGTGAAACTGGAAGCATGCAATTTAAATCTTGTGAATAAAATATTGTTGGACTTGGTGGTCGAAAAAGCACTTTGGGAAAATTTAGGTCCAACAACCTAAATGCGTTATCTATACCGTGAATAACAAACTTTCTGAATTAGAGAGCTAAACAACAATCCAATAGGATTTGGGCAAAGAAACAGTTATTTAGGTATGACAAACCAAGATGATAATTTAAACACGAACTCAGAACAGTATCAATATCAACCATAACATTCGTAAATGTGTTGATAGGGCAAGTTCCAAGTTTGATATTATATGACTCAATCATAAAGGATGAAGCCAAAAAAATTTAAATGTCATTTTTAACAAGAGCACCATCGAATTAGAAATTTTATCGAGAAGCATAAAGAACATGAATCTCTACCCAGATATCTACTATAATGTCATTGATAAATGTTTAAAATCTGTTATAGTGAACACAACCTTATCGAAAATCCAATTGACACAGAACAACCTAAATTTGATTATCATACTCCTTACACACACCAAAGAGGTTTTATATAATGCAAAATCAGAAAAACATGAAACTCGATGTACCAATCCTCGAGGATGCGAAATTTTAATAGTTTAATGACTGAATTAGACAATAGTCTGACCATCTAGAAAAAACTTAAACAAAAAGCTCTAAAATGCTCGTGATGCAAACCACAACAGACATTGCGTTGAGACAAATAATGAAGACTGAATTTCATCCCAAGAAAGCTAAAAAGTAGATTGTAAGTAATAGTGTACTTGTGACCCAACGATTATAAAAAATCGTAAACAACAAGTATTCCAGATTGATACCGAACTTGTAACCGAAATATTATAAGGTATCACAAACCACAAGTATTCAAGTTTGAACTCCACAAGTAGAATCCTTGATAAGTTCATAAGTCCAATGAATAACAGAGAGAAGAGTAAAAACTCACATTATATACATCAACCGAATTGAATGATTTATTACATTCAGCAATATCACTTATGTACAGGGTTGTAACAACTCTCAGACCGAAGGAATTAAAGTTAACTCCATTTCGTGGTGTTGGGATACATGAACATGCTTACCTACCTCGCAATACACTTGTAAATTAGAAAGTCTTGACTACTATCCATATGGATCTAATTTGATGTAAGTAAATGCTAATTAAAGCTTCTCTTCCCAAATCACTTAGTTCAATGTAAGTAACTTCAAGGAATTCCAAAACTCATCAGATTATATCTCTTGAATCATCCCGTTAAATTCTTCCTCAAGATTTTTAGATCTTGCCCTAGTATACAAACTGGAAAACAGATCCTTGACTTGTACGTGGTGGTACTCAGTAGTTAGTGTTCTTCCCATTGACCACGAAATAGACCGTGCTATCCCAGAATTTAAAGAACTTTAGACTCATAATCTTATGAATAAGAACTTTTAGTCATGATAGGTGAAAGACGTGGTTAGAAAAGCATTGGACGAACTCACCTCAAGTGAATAAAGCACATTCGTAATTTGAGAGGCAAAAGTCTTTCTACAAACACATCAAAATATGGATTTTATACTTAACCTAGGGCAATAAAAGCCAAGTCATTTTTCGCTAAATGTGTGAAGAAAATATAACTTCACCTAAACATAAAATCATCGTATTTGGGACCAACGATTCGAAAGATCAACTAAAAACGAACTTATGACCATTAAAATAGTTTCACAAAGGCACCCAAAATTTATTAAATTTAGGACAAGGTTTCAAGAACATTTATATCACATGAGTAACATATTATTAAAATGCGAGAGTTAAAACGCCATATGATAAACATAGTAACAAAATTTTCCCCACAAATGATATTTCTACATGGACTAAGAACAACAAGAATCGCCACCCAAACATTCGCTCTATCATGCTGAAAAAGCATATTTCTAGTTTGGGATCAATGGGTTACGTATAGAGCATGAAGATGAAAAATAATTCTAGAAATCAATTGTTTCGAAATCATTAGATAAATATTTCCTTCGGGTGGCATCATGAAAATGAAAATCGACCAAATATCACCACCTTTCATTTGAATAGCACGCTTAAAATTTGGTAGTGAAGAATCGACCTCCATGAAGAATAAAATTGACACAAAGTAACCAAAATGTGATTATCTTACACAAAACACCCAAAATGGATAGTTTTGAAGTGAAATAAAATGAACATGGAAACTCGGCTAAAAAATTACCTGCCACTTGAAGTAATTTATTAATTAGACCAATTGGACAGTCAAAAGACGATCTTAAGAAAGTTTCATAAAAAAAAAATCCACAATGCTCGTGATCTACCCAATGACAAAAAAATGGGCCAAATTTTCTCCGAATCGGATAAACGTGAAACTGGAAGCATGCAATTTAAATCTTGTGAATAAAATATTGTTGGACTTGGTGGTCGAAAAAGCACTTTGGGAAAATTTAGGTCCAACAACCTAAATGCGTTATCTATACCGTGAATAACAAACTTTCTGAATTAGAGAGCTAAACAACAATCCAATAGGATTTGGGCAAAGAAACAGTTATTTAGGTATGACCAACCAAGATGATAATTTAAACACGAACTCAGAACAGTATCAATATCAACCATAACATTCGTAAATGTGTTGATAGGGCAAGTTCCAAGTTTGGTATTATATGACTCAATCATAAAGGATGAAGCCAAAAAAATTTAAATGTCATTTTTAACAAGAGCACCATCGAATTAGAAATTTTATCGAGAAGCATAAAGAACATGAATCTCTACCCAGATATCTACTATAATGTCATTGATAAATGTTAAAAATCTGTTATAGTGAACACAACCTTATTGAAAATCCAATTGACACAGAACAACCTAAATTTGATTATCATACTCCTTACACACACCAAAGAGGTTTTACATAATGCAAAATCAGAAAAACATGAAACTCGATGTACCAATCCTTGAGGATGCGAAATTTTAATAGTTTAATGACTGAATTAGACAATCGTCCGACCATCTAGAAAAAACTTAAACAAAAAGCTCTAAAATGCCCGTGATGCAAACCACAATAGACATTGCGTTGAGACAAATAATGAAGACTGAATTTCATCCCAAGAAAGCTAAAAAGTAGATTGTAAGTAATAGTGCAATTGTGACCCCACGATTATAAAAAATCGTAAACAACAAGTATTCCAGATTGATACCGAACTTGTAACCGAAATATTATAAGGTATCACAAACCACAAGTATTCAAGTTTGAACTCCACAAGTAGAATCCTTGATAAGTTCATAAGTCCAATGAATAACAGAGAGAAGAGGAAAAACTCACATTATATACATCAACCGAATTGAATGATTTATTACATTCAGCAATATCACTTATGTACAAGGGTTGTAACAACTCTCAGACCGAAGGAATTAAAGTTAACTCCATTTCGTGGTGTTGGGATACATGAACATGCTTACCTACCTCGCAATACACTTGTAAATTAGAAAGTCTTGACTACTATCCATATGGATCTAATTTGATGTATGTAAATGCTAATTAAAGCTTCTCTTCCCAAATCACTTAGTTCAATGTAAGTAACTTCAAGGAATTCCAAAACTCATCAGATTATATCTCTTGAATCATCCCGTTAAATTCTTCCTCAAGATTTTTAGATCTTGCCCTAGTATACAAACTGGAAAACAGATCCTTGACTTGTACGTGGTGGTACTCAGTAGTTAGTGTTCTTCCCATTGACCACGAAATAGACCGTGCTATCCCAGAATTTAAAGAACTTTAGACTCATAATCTTATGAATAAGAACTTTTAGTCATGATAGGTGAAAGACGTGGTTAGAAAAGCATTGGACGAACTCACCTCATGTGAATAAAGCACATTCGTAATTTGAGAGGCAAAAGTCTTTCTACAAACACATCAAAATATGGATTTTATACTTAACCTAGGGCGATAAAAGCCAAGTCATTTTTCGCTAAATGTGTGAAGAAAAGATAACTTCACCTAAACATAAAATCATCGTATTTGGGACCAACGATTCGAAAGATCAACTAAAAACGAACTTATGACCATTAAAATAGTTTCACAAAGGCACCCAAAATTTATTAAATTTAGGACAAGGTTTCAAGAACATTTATATCACATGAGTAACATATTATTAAAATGCGAGATTTAAAACGCCATATGATAAACATAGTAACAAAATTTTCCCCACAAATGATATTTCTACATGGACTAAGAACAACATGAATCGCCACCCAAACATTCGCTCTATCATGCTGAAAAAGCATATTTCTAGTTTGGGATCAATGGGTTATGTATAGAGCATGAAGATGAAAATAATTCTAGAAATCCATTGTTTCGAAATCATTAGATAAATATTTCCTTCGGGTGGCATCATGAAAATGAAAATCGACCAAATATCACCACCTTTCATTTGAATAGCACGCTTAAAATTTGGTAGTGAAGAATCGACCTCCATGAAGAATAAAATTGACACAAAGTAACCAAAATGTGATTATCTTACACAAAACACCCAAAATGGATAGTTTTGAAGTGAAATAAAATGAACATGGAAACTCGGCTCAAAAATTACCTGCCACTTGAAGTAATTTATTAATTAGACCAATTGGACAGTCAAAAGACGATCTTAAGAAAGTTTCATAAAATAAAAATCCACAATGCTCGTGATCTACCCAAGGACAAAAAAATGGGCCAAATTTTCTCCGAATCGGATAAACGTGAAAATGGAAGCATGCAATTTAAATCTTGTGAATAAAATATTGTTGGACTTGGTGGTCGAAAAAGCACTTTGGGAAAATTTAGGTCCAACAACCTAAAATGCGTTATCTATACCGTGAATAACAAACTTTCTGAATTAGAGATCTAAACAACAATCCAATAGGATTTGGGCAAAGAAACAGTTATTTAGGTATGACAAACCAAGATGATAATTTAAACACGAACTCAGAACAGTATCAATATCAACCATAACATTCGTAAATGTGTTGATAGGGCAAGTTCCAAGTTTGGTATTATATGACTCAATCATAAAGGATGAAGCCAAAAAAATTTAAATGTCATTTTTAACAAGAGCACCATCGAATTAGAAATTTTATCGAGAAGCATAAAGAACATGAATCTCTACCCAGATATCTACTATAATGTCATTGATAAATGTTTAAAATCTGTTATAGTGAACACAACCTTATTGAAAATCCAATTGACACAGAACAACCTAAATTTGATTATCATACTCCTTACACACACCAAAGAGGTTTTATATAATGCAAAATCAGAAAAACATGAAACTCGATGTACCAATCCTCGAGGATGCGAAATTTTAATAGTTTAATGACTGAATTAGACAATCGTCTGACCATCTAGAAAAAACTTAAACAAAAAGCTCTAAAATGCCCGTGATGCAAACCACAATAGACATTGCGTTGAGACAAATAATGAAGACTGAATTTCATCCCAAGAAAGCTAAAAAGTAGATTGTAAGTAATAGTGTACTTGTGACCCAACGATTATAAAAAATCGTAAACAACAAGTATTCCAGATTGATACCGAACTTGTAACCGAAATATTATAAGGTATCACAAACCACAAGTATTCAAGTTTGAACTCCACAAGTAGAATCCTTGATAAGTTCATAAGTCCAATGAATAACAGAGAGAAGAGTAAAAACTCACATTATATACATCAACCGAATTGAATGATTTATTACATTCAGCAATATCACTTATGTACAGGGTTGTAACAACTCTCAGACCGAAGGTATTAAAGTTAACTCCATTTCGTGGTGTTGGGATACATGAACATGCTTACCTACCTCGCAATACACTTGTAAATTAGAAAGTCTTGACTACTATCAATATGGATCTAATTTGATGTAAGTAAATGCTAATTAAAGCTTCTCTTCCCAAATCACTTAGGTCAATGTAAGTAACTTCAAGGAATTCGAAAACTCATCAGATTATATCTCTTGAATCATCCCGTTAAATTCTTCCTCAAGATTTTTAGATCTTGCCCTAGTATACAAACTGGAAAACAGATCCTTGACTTGTACGTGGTGGTACTCAGTAGTTAGTGTTCTTCCCATTGACCACGAAATAGACCGTGCTATCCCAGAATTTAAAGAACTTTAGACTCATAATCTTATGAATAAGAACTTTTAGTCATGATAGGTGAAAGACGTGGTTAGAAAAGCATTGGACGAACTCACCTCAAGTGAATAAAGCACATTCGTAATTTGAGAGGCAAAAGTCTTTCTACAAACACATCAAAATATGGATTTTATACTTAACCTAGGGCAATAAAAGCCAAGTCATTTTTCGCTATATGTGTGAAGAAAAGATAACTTCACCTAAACATAAAATCATCGTATTTGGGACCAACGATTCGAAAGATCAACTAAAAACGAACTTATGACCATTAAAATAGTTTCACAAAGGCACCCTAAATTTATTAATTTTAGAACAAGGTTTCAAGAACATTTATATCACATGAGTAACATATTATTAAAATGCGAGAGTTAAAACGCCATATGATAAACATAGTAACAAAATTTTCCCCACAAATGATATTTCTACATGGACTAAGAACAACAAGAATCGCCACCCAAACATTCGCTCTATCATGCTGAAAAAGCATATTTCTAGTTTGGGATCAATGGGTTACGTATAGAGCATGAAGATGAAAATAATTCTAGAAATCCATTGTTTCGAAATCATTAGATAAATATTTCCTTCGGGTGGCATCATGAAAATGAAAATCGACCAAATATCACCACCTTTCATTTGAATAGCACGCTTAAAATTTGGTAGTGAAGAATCGACCTCCATGAAGAATAAAATTGACACAAAGTAACCAAAATGTGATTATCTTACACAAAACACCCAAAATGGATAGTTTTGAAGTGAAATAAAATGAACATGGAAACTCGGCTCAAAAATTACCTGCCACTTGAAGTAATTTATTAATTAGACCAATTGGACAGTCAAAAGACGATCTTAAGAAAGTTTCATAAAATAAAAATCCACAATGCTCGTGATCTACCCAAGGACAAAAAAATGGGCCAAATTTTCTCCGAATCGTATAAACGTGAAACTGGAAGCATGCAATTTAAATCTTGTGAATAAAATATTGTTGGACTTGGTGGTCGAAAAAGCACTTTGGGAAAATTTAGGTCCAACAACCTAAAATGCGTTATCTATACCGTGAATAACAAACTTTCTGAATTAGAGATCTAAACAACAATCCAATAGGATTTGGGCAAAGAAACAGTTATTTAGGTATGACAAACCAAGATGATAATTTAAACACGAACTCAGAACAGTATCAATATCAACCATAACATTCGTAAATGTGTTGATAGGGCAAGTTCCAAGTTTGGTATTATATGACTCAATCATAAAGGATGAAGCCAAAAAAATTTAAATGTCATTTTTAATAAGAGCACCATCGAATTAGAAATTTTATCGAGAAGCATAAAGAACATGAATCTCTACCCAGATATCTACTATAATGTCATTGATAAATGTTTAAAATCTGTTATAGTGAACACAACCTTATTGAAAATCCAATTGACACAGAACAACCTAAATTTGATTATCATACTCCTTACACACACCAAAGAGGTTTTATATAATGCAAAATCAGAAAAACATGAAACTCGATGTACCAATCCTCGAGGATGCGAAATTTTAATAGTTTAATGACTGAATTAGACAATCGTCTGACCATCTAGAAAAAACTTAAACAAAAAGCTCTAAAATGCCCGTGATGCAAACCACAATAGACATTGCGTTGAGACAAATAATGAAGACTGAATTTCATCCCAAGAAAGCTAAAAAGTAGATTGTAAGTAATAGTGTACTTGTGACCCAACGATTATAAAAAATCGTAAACAACAAGTATTCCAGATTGATACCGAACTTGTAACCGAAATATTATAAGGTATCACAAACCACAAGTATTCAAGTTTGAACTCCACAAGTATAATCCTTGATAAGTTCATAAGTCCAATGAATAACAGAGAGAAGAGTAAAAACTCACATTATATACATCAACCGAATTGAATGATTTATTACATTCAGCAATATCACTTATGTACAGGGTTGTAACAACTCTCAGACCGAAGGAATTAAAGTTAACTCCATTTCGTGGTGTTGGGATACATGAACATGCTTACCTACCTCGCAATACACTTGTAAATTAGAAAGTCTTGACTACTATCAATATTGATCTAATTTGATGTAAGTAAATGCTAATTAAAGCTTCTCTTCCCAAATCACATAGTTCAATGTAAGTAACTTCAAGGAATTCGAAAACTCATCAGATTATATCTCTTGAATCATCCCGTTAAATTCTTCCTCAAGATTTTTAGATCTTGCCCTAGTATACAAACTGGAAAACAGATCCTTGACTTGTACGTGGTGGTACTCAGTAGTTAGTGTTCTTCCCATTGACCACGAAATAGACCGTGCTATCCCAGAATTTAAAGAACTTTAGACTCATAATCTTATGAATAAGAACTTTTAGTCATGATAGGGGAAAGACGTGGTTAGAAAAGCATTGGACGAACTCACCTCAAGTGAATAAAGCACATTCGTAATTTGAGAGGCAAAAGTTTTTCTACAAACACATCAAAATATGGATTTTATACTTAACCTAGGGCAATAAAAGCCAAGTCATTTTTCGCTATATGTGTGAAGAAAAGATAACTTCACCTAAACATAAAATCATCGTATTTGGGACCAACGATTCGAAAGATCAACTAAAAACGAACTTATGACCATTAAAATAGTTTCACAAAGGCACCCTAAATTTATTAATTTTAGAACAAGATTTCAAGAACATTTATATCACATGAGTAACATATTATTAAAATGCGAGAGTTAAAACGCCATATGATAAACATAGTAACAAAATTTTCCCCACAAATGATATTTCTACATGGACTAAGAACAACAAGAATCGCCACCCAAACATTCGCTCTATCATGCTGAAAAAGCATATTTCTAGTTTGGGATCAATGGGTTACGTATAGAGCATGAAGATGAAAATAATTCTAGAAATCCATTGTTTCGAAATCATTAGATAAATATTTCCTTCGGGTGGCATCATGAAAATGAAAATCGACCAAATATCACCACCTTTCATTTGAATAGCACGCTTAAAATTTGGTAGTGAAGAATCGACCTCCATGAAGAATAAAATTGACACAAAGTAACCAAAATGTGATTATCTTACACAAAACACCCAAAATGGATAGTTTTGAAGTGAAATAAAATGAACATGGAAACTCGGCTAAAAAATTACCTGCCACTTGAAGTAATTTATTAATTAGACCAATTGGACAGTCAAAAGACGATCTTAAGAAAGTTTCATAAAAAAAAATCCACAATGCTCGTGATCTACCCAAGGACAAAAAAATGGGCCAAATTTTCTCCGAATCGGATAAACGTGAAACTGGAAGCATGCAATTTAAATCTTGTGAATAAAATATTGTTGGACTTGGTGGTCGAAAAAGCACTTTGGGAAAATTTAGGTCCAACAACCTAAAATGTGTTATCTATACCGTGAATAACAAACTTTCTGAATTAGAGAGCTAAACAACAATCCAATAGGATTTGGGCAAAGAAACAGTTATTTAGGTATGACAAACCAAGATGATAATTTAAACACGAACTCAGAACAGTATCAATATCAACCATAACATTCGTAAATGTGTTGATAGGGCAAGTTCCAAGTTTGGTATTATATGACTCAATCATAAAGGATGAAGCCAAAAAAATTTAAATGTCATTTTTAACAAGAGCACCATCGAATTAGAAATTTTATCGAGAAGCATAAAGAACATGAATCTCTACCCAGATATCTACTATAATGTCATTGATAAATGTTTAAAATCTGTTATAGTGAACACAACATTATTGAAAATCCAATTGACACAGAACAACCTAAATTTGATTATCATACTCCTTACACACACCAAAGAGGTTTTATATAATGCAAAATCAGAAAAACATGAAACTCGATGTACCAATCCTCGAGGATGCGAAATTTTAATAGTTTAATGACTGAATTAGACAATCGTCTGACCATCTAGAAAAAACTTAAACAAAAAGCTCTAAAATGCCCGTGATGCAAACCACAATAGACATTGCGTTGAGACAAATAATGAAGACTGAATTTCATCCCAAGAAAGCTAAAAAGTAGATTGTAAGTAATAGTGTACTTGTGACCCAACGATTATAAAAAATCGTAAACAACAAGTATTCCAGATTGATACCGAACTTGTAACCGAAATATTATAAGGTATCACAAACCACAAGTATTCAAGTTTGAACTCCACAAGTAGAATCCTTGATAAGTTCATAAGTCCAATGAATAACAGAGAGAAGAGTAAAAACTCACATTATATACATCAACCGAATTGAATGATTTATTACATTCAGCAATATCACTTATGTACAAGGTTGTAACAACTCTCAGACCGAAGGAATTAAAGTTAACTCCATTTCGTGGTGTTGGGATACATGAAAATGCTTACCTACCTCGCAATACACTTGTAAATTAGAAAGTCTTGACTACTATCCATATGGATCTAATTTGATGTAAGTAAATGCTAATTAAAGCTTCTCTTCCCAAATCACTTAGTTCAATGTAAGTAACTTCAAGGAATTCCAAAACTCATCAGATTATATCTCTTGAATCATACCGTTAAATTCTTCCTCAAGATTTTTAGATCTTGCCCTAGTATACAAACTGGAAAACAGATCCTTGACTTGTACGTGGTGGTACTCAGTAGTTAGTGTTCTTCCCATTGACCACGAAATAGACCGTGCTATCCCAGAATTTAAAGAACTTTAGACTCATAATCTTATGAATAAGAACTTTTAGTCATGATAGGTGAAAGACGTGGTTAGAAAAGCATTGGACGAACTCACCTCAAGTGAATAAAGCACATTCGTAATTTGAGAGGCAAAAGTCTTTCTACAAACACATCAAAATATGGATTTTATACTTAACCTAGGGCAATAAAAGCCAAGTCATTTTTCGCTAAATGTGTGAAGAAAAGATAACTTCAGCTAAACATAAAATCATCGTATTTGGGACCAACGATTCGAAAGATCAACTAAAAACGAACTTATGACCATTAAAATAGTTTCACAAAGGCACCCTAAATTTATTAATTTTAGAACAAGGTTTCAAGAACATTTATATCACATGAGTAACATATTATTAAAATGCGAGAGTTAAAACGCCATATGATAAACATAGTAACAAAATTTTCCCCACAAATGATATTTCTACATGGACTAAGAACAACAAGAATCGCCACCCAAACATTCGCTCTATCATGCTGAAAAAGCATATTTCTAGTTTGGGATCAATGGGTTACGTATAGAGCATGAAGATGAAAATAATTCTAGAAATCCATTGTTTCGAAATCATTAGATAAATATTTCTTTCGGGTGGCATCATGAAAATGAAAATCGACCAAATATCACCACCTTTCATTTGAATAGCACGCTTAAAATTTGGTAGTGAAGAATCGACCTCCATGAAGAATAAAATTGACACAAAGTAACCAAAATGTGATTATCTTACACAAAACACCCAAAATGGATAGTTTTGAAGTGAAATAAAATGAACATGGAAACTCGGCTCAAAAATTACCTGCCACTTGAAGTAATTTATTAATTAGACCAATTGGACAGTCAAAAGACGATCTTAAGAAAGTTTCATAAAAAAAAAAATCCACAATGCTCGTGATCTACCCAATGACAAAAAAATGGGCCAAATTTTCTCCGAATCGGATAAACGTGAAACTGGAAGCATGCAATTTAAATCTTGTGAATAAAATATTGTTGGACTTGGTGGTCGAAAAAGCACTTTGGGAAAATTTAGGTCCAACAACCTAAAATGTGTTATCTATACCGTGAATAACAAACTTTTTGAATTAGAGAGTTAAACAACAATCCAATAGGATTTGGGCAAAGAAACAGTTATTTAGGTATGACAAACTAAGATGATAATTTAAACACGAACTCAGAACAGTATTAATATCAACCATAACATTCGTAAATGTGTTGATAGGGCAAGTTCCAAGTTTGGTATTATATGAGTCAATCATAAAGGATGAAGCCAAAAAAACTTAAATGTCATTTTTAACAAGAGCACCATCGAATTAGAAATTTTATCGAGAAGCATAAAGAACATGAATCTCTACCCAGATATCTACTATAATGTCATTGATAAATGTTTAAAATCTGTTATAGTGAACACAACCTTATTGAAAATCCAATTGACACAGAACAACCTAAATTTGATTATCATACTCCTTACACACACCAAAGAGGTTTTATATAATGCAAAATCAGAAGAACATGAAACTAGATATACCAATCCTCGAGGATGCGAAATTTTAATAGTTTAATGACTGAATTTGACAATCGTCTGACCATCTAGAAAAAACTTAAACAAAAAGCTCTAAAATGCCCGTGATGCAAACCACAATAGACATTGCGTTGAGACAAATAATGAAGATTGAATTTCATCCCAAGAAAGCTAAAAAGTAGATTGTAAGTAATAGTGTACTTGTGACCCAACGATTATAAGAAATCGTAAACAACAAGTATTCCAGATTGATACCGAAATATTATAAGGTATCACAAACCACAAGTATTCAAGTTTGAATTCCACAAGTAGAATCCTTGATAAGTTCATAAGTCCAATGAAGAACATAGAGAAGAGTAAAAACTCACATTATATACATCAACCGAATTGAAGGATTTATTACATTCAGCAATATCACTTATGTACAGGGTTGTAACAACTCTCAGACCGAAGGAATTAAAGTTAACCCCATTTCGTGGTGTTGGGATACATTGATACGAACCTCGCCACGAATAACGAGATTCGAATAATTAGGATTCCAAGGATCGTTCTACAATCAGGTTTAGATGGATTTATTGAAGACGCCACAAACGATTATGGATGAATCGCTTGATAAGTCGATGGATGAACGCCACAAGTGTTCTTGATAAGTTCATGAAGACGCCACAAACGATGTTTACTGAATCGCTTGATAAGTCGGAACGCCACAAGAATGCTTGATAAGTTCGGTAGGACGCCACAAACGATGGTGGATGAATCGTTTGATAAGTCATTGAACGCCACAAAGATTTTATTGATCTTTGATAAGTTCATGAAGAGGAATTCTTCAAAGAAGGTGGAGAATACTCAACACAAATCAACATTCTTCTCGAAATTAAAAAGTATCTAAATTAAAAAGTCTCATATGACAAGTAATATTGAGGGTAAAAGCCATAATTTTTGTGCGAAAACACGAGTGTTGAGTGAATCATTAATTTGAGTGAAACACGTAAGGGTGTGAATTGTGACGTCCCTTATTTTATTTATATTTGTTCTAACCCTTTTTCTTGCAGCAAATCATGTCTGATTCCAATAACAAAAACATATTGGAGAACAGTCAGGAAAGTTTGATATGAAGTTTATGTCGGAAGCTTTGATGGGAGAGATGAAGAGATTATTGAGGACGTAGTTGGAACAAGTTCATGAAAGGTTGGATAGGGTAGAAAGTGTAACTGAAGGACATCGAAAATCTACTTCTAATATGAATAGGAGGGGGAGAGTTCAACCTAGGGACTTAAGAGATGAGAATGAGGAAGACTATGATGATAGGTTTAGTGAAGAAGATCAAGGGTCATCTAGTCGCCATAGGAGAGATCGTGGTTTGGGTAGAGAAGTTAGGAATAGGGAGGATAATAACTTGGGTAATATTAAGATGCACATTCCTTCGTTTCAAGGGAGAAACGACCCTGAAACATATCTTGAGTGGGAAAAGAAACTAGAGCGAGTTTTTGATTGCCACGACTACTCCGAGATAAAAAAGGTAAAACTTGCAGCCACTGAATTTACTGATTATGCTAATGTTTGGTGGGATCAATTGGTGTTAAACAGGAGACGAAATGGAGAACAACCTGTGGACACTTGGGAGGTGATGAAAACAGTAATGAGAAAGCGTTTTGTACCTAGCCACTATTATCGAGATTTGTACAAGAAGTTGCAAGGGCTGGTATAAGGAAATCGGAGTGTCGAAGACTACTACCAGGAGATGGAGTTAGCCATGATCCGAGCAAACATAGAGGAGGATCGAGAGGCTACTATGGCACGATTTTTAGCTGGCTTGAATCAAGAAATTGCCAATCGAGTAGAATTGCAGCATTATGTGGAGTTAGAGGACATGCTGCATATGGCTATTAAAATTGAGAGCCAACTTAAGAGAAGGGGAGCTATTTCGTGGAAACAGAATACATTCAAGAAAGAGGAGAAGCAAGTCTCAACCAAGGCTAGATTTGAGTCAAAACAAGGGCAACCAACTCGTAGCAATCAAGGTAAAACTGATTACTCTACTACTTGAAATCGTGATATTAAGTGTTTTAAATGTCAAGGTAGGGGGCACATAGCAAACCAATGCCCAAATAGAAGAGTTATGATGATACGAGATAATGGAGAAGTTGAAACCGATAGTGAGGAGGACACTGAATCTATGCCACCGTTGGAGGATGCTAGTGAGGAAGAATACGCTGTCCATGGAGAGTTGTTGGTTGCAAGAAGAGCCTTATGTGTTGATACGAATCTCATCTTGAATAACGAGACCCGAATTATTAGGATTTCAAGGATCGTTCTACAATCAGGTTTAGGTGGATTTATTGAAGACGCCACAAACGATGATTGATGAATCGCTTGATAAGTCGATGGATGAACGCCACATATCTTCTTGATAAGTTCATGAGGACGCCACAAACGATGTTGACTGAATCGTTTGATAAGTCGGAACGCCACAAGAATGCTTGATAAGTTCGGTAGGACGCCACAAACGATGGTGGATGAATCGTTTGATAAGTCATTGAACGCCACAAAGATTTTACTCTTTGATAAGTTCATGAAGAAGAACTCTTCAAAGAAGGTGGAGAATACTCAACACAAATTAATTAAAGACTAAATCTTCTTTAATCTTGATGCACAAGTAATTCTTCTTGACCCAAGAACTTGTCTCTAATTAATTCTTCCAAACCTATTTTTGTGCTCTTCATGGTCATATCAAGTGTGCAAATCAAAGAGAGTGACGAAGTACAGAGGGAAAACATTTTTCATACTAGATGCCATGTCCAAAACAGAGTATGTAGTATGATTATTGATGGAGGGAGTTGTACTAATGTTGCTAGCACAACTATGGTTGAAAAGTTAGGATTGCCGACTACCAAACATCTACAACCCTACAAACTGCAATGGCTTAATACAAGTCCTTGTTCCTTTTCCCATAGGAAAATATGAAGATGAAGTTTTGTGTGATGTTGTACCTATGCATGCTGGACATTTGTTACTAGGACGTCCATGGCAGTTTGATCGACGTGTTAAGCATGATGGTTTCACTAACAAGTACTCATTTGTACATGACCAACGTACCATCACTCTAGTACCTTTGACTCCAAGACAAGTTTATGAAGATCAAGTGAGGTTACAAAAAGAGAGTGAGCAAGAAAAAAAGAGTGTTGTAGGAAAAGAAATAGAGAGACAAGAAAAACAAAGAGTGAACGAGGAAAAAAAGAGCTAAAAAAATGGAGAAGTTTCAATAAATGAACAAAAGAATGAGAGGACAAAAAGCAACATCTATGCGAGAGTGGGTCACATTAAAAAAGCGATGTTCTCAAGTCAACCAATGATTGTTCTTGTGTACAAAGAGGCATTGAATACTAACGACTCTAACTCTTTTTTGCCTAGCTCAGTTGCATCTCTTATGCAGGAATTTGAGGATGTCTTTCCCGAGGAAATTCCACCTGGTTTACCACCTATTCGAGGGATTGAACATCAAATTGACTTTGTACCCGGTGCTTCCATTCCAAACCGACCAGCCTATCGTAGCAACCCTGAAGAAACAAAAGAGCTACAACGGCAAGTTAGTGAATTGATGGAAAAGGGTTCCGTAAGAGAAAGCATGAGTCCATGCGCTGTTCCAGTAATTTTGGTTCCTAAAAAGGATGGGAAATGGAGAATGTGTGTTGATTGTCGAGTCGTCAACAATATAACAATCAGGTATCGCCATCCTATTCCTCGTCTTGAGGATATGCTTGATGAATTGCGTGGTGCTTGTGTATTTTCTAAAATTGATTTGAAATGTGGCTTCCATCAAATAAGAATGAAAGAAGGTGATGAATGGAAAACAGCTTTTAAAACAAAGTTTGGTTTATATGAGTGGTTGGTTATGTCATTTGGTCTAACTAATGCACCAAGTACTTTCATGCGATTAATGAACCATGTTTTGCGTGCTTTCATAGGAAAATTTGTAGTTGTCTATTTTGATGATATTCTTATTTATAGCAAAAATCAAGATGATCATGTTAAACATTTACATTCTGTTCTTGAAGTATTACGAAAGGAGAAATTATTCGCTAACATGAAGAAGTGCACTTTTTGCACCGATAAGCTTGTGTTTCTTGGTTTTGTTGTGAGTGCACATGGTATACAGGTTGATGAGGATAAAATTCGAGCAATTCAAGAATGGCCGAGTCCCACAAGTGTAGGACAAGTTAGGAGCTTCCATGGACTTGCTAGCTTCTATAGGAGATTTGTGAAGAACTTTAGCAGCATTGCAGCACCACTTACTGAGGCTATCAAGAAGAATGTTGGGTTTAAGTGGGAAGATGAGCAAGAAAGGGCTTTCCAATTGCTCAAAGAGAAATTAACTAATGCTCCTTTATTAGCTCTGCCTAACTTTACATTAACATTTGAAATTGAATGTGATGCATCAGGATTAGGTGTTGGAGCATTCCTCATGCAAGGAGGAAAACCAATTGCTTTTTTTAGCGAGAAACTAAGCGGGGCAGCTCTAAACTACCCTACTTACGACAAAGAGTTGTACGCATTGGTGCGAGCTTTGCAAACATGGCAACTCTATCTTTGGCCTAAGGAGTTTGTGATTCACACGGATCATGAGTCGTTGAAACACATGAAGAGTCAACAAAAATTGAGTAGGAGACATGCAAGATGGGTGGAATTCATTGAAACATTACCCTATGTCATCCGATACAAGAAAGGTAAAGAGAATGTTGTTGCTGATGCACTTTCTAGAAGGTACGTCTTACTCTCCATTCTTGATGCAAAATTGCTTGGTTTTGAGCATATTAAAGAATTATATCCCTTAGACCATGATTTTTCTGAGGAATTTCGAAATTGTGAGAAAAATGCAGTGGGTAAGTTCTTTAGACATAAGGGTTTCTTGTTTCGAGAAAATAAGTTATGTGTTCCTAATTGTTCTTTGCGTGAGTAGTTATGTGGAGGTCTAATGGGGCACTTTGGAGTTTGATGAGGACATAAATGGAAATTCGCAGAATAATGAGGACACAAATGGAAAATCGCATTTTGAAGAATCAATCCAAGTTCCACAAGGTCCAGTGACGAGAGCAAGAGCCAAACGTTTCAAGGAAGAAGAACTCAATGAGTTAATAAATCAAGCGCAACAAAAGGAGTTGGATGTGATCGGAAATGAACCATCGAATTTTGTCAACATTATAAAAGTCCAACTAAATGCAATTTCTCAAGAAGAGAGTGGATAAGATGAATAGCATATTTAGTTAGTATTAAATTCGAAATTAACTATTATATTAGTAGTAGGACTTTATTTGTTTCCTAGTTTATTAGTGGTTTTTGTTTCCTAGTTTATTAGGGGGATTTATTTCCTAGTCTAAGTAGATTACTCTAGAAGTCCTATTCCTAGTCTTGATAGGACTTAATTTTCAGCTTATATATAGGCATAATATGTAATAGAAGACACAACTTGATTCTTATTATTTTAGTGAGAAGGAATTCTCTAGTTTCTTTGAAGAACTCTTTTGAACTTATCAAGGATTTTTCAATTTGTCTAATTCTTGTGGCGTTCATTCATCGACTTATCAAACGATTCTTCCATCATCGTTTGTGGCGTCCTACCGAACTTATCAAGAAGACTTGTGGCGTTCAACATCGACTTATCAAACGATTCAGTCAATATCGTTTGTGGCGTCCCCGTGAACTTATCAAGGCGACTTGTGGCGTTCATCCATCCTCAAACCTGATTGTAGAACGATCTTTCAATTCCTTATAATGCGGGTCTCGTTTTTCTTAACGTGGTTCGTATCATTTGGTACCAGAGCCAATTTCTAGTCTCAGGTTTGCGTATCTTTATAATTTTCTAGTTTTAAAAAAAAAAAAAAAAAAAAAAAAAAAAGTCGTACAAAAAAAAAAAGAGTTCGCAAAAAAAAAAAAAAAAAAAAAAAAATCCGAAAATTGAAACAAAATTATCTTTATTGAGCTTCCTAGTTTGAGTTTGATTGTTTTCTAGACTTAGAGTGTGTTTACACTTAGAATTCTTCTAAGTTTTGGCACCTGCCTTGTTCAAAGAATCTTCCTAGATTTGGTTTGATAGTTTTCTTGTCCTAGAGTTTGTTCACATTGAATATCTTTGTGTTGTTTTAAATTAGATCAAAAAGAAGCAAAGAGAATTCCAAGAGTGGAAAAAGGCAAGAGAGTTAGATTATTTGAGGGTAAAAGCCATAATTTTTGTGCGAAAACACGAGTGTTGAGTGAATCATTAAATTGAGTGAAACACGTAAGGGTGTGAATTGTGAGGTCCATTATTTTATTTATATTTGTTCTAACTTTTTTTTCTTGCAGCAAATCATGTCTGATTCCAATAACAAAAACATATCTGGAGAACAGTCGGGAAAGTTTGATATGAAGTTTATGTCGGAAGCTTTGATGGGAGAGATGAAGAGAATATTGAGGACGGAGTTGGAACAAGTTCATGAAAGGTTGGATAGGGTAGAAAGTGTAACTGAGGGACATCGAAAAACTACTTCTAATATGAATAGGAGGGGGAGAGTTCAACCTAGGGACTTAAGAGATGAGGATGAGGAAGACTATGATGATAGGTTTAGTGAAGGAGATCAAGGGTCATCTAGTCGCCATAGGAGAAATCGTGGTTTGGGTAGAGAAGTTAGGAATAGGGAGGATAATAACTTGGGTAATATTAAGATGAACATTCCTTCTTTTCAAGGGAGAAACGACCCCGAAACCTATCTTGAGTGGGAAAAGAAACTGGAGCGAGTTTTTGATTGCCACGACTACTCCGAGATAAAAAAGGTAAAACTTGCAGCCACTGAGTTTACTGATTATGCTAATGTTTGGTGGGATCAATTGGTGTTAAACAGGAGACGAAATGGAGAACAACCGGTGGACACTTGGGAGGTGATGAAAACAGTAATGAGAAAGCGTTTTGTACCTAGCCACTATTATCGGGATTTGTACAAGAAGTTGCAAGGGCTGGTACAAGGAAATCGGAGTGTCGAAGACTACTACCAAGAGATGGAGTTAGCCATGATCCGAGCAAACATAGAGGAGGACCGAGAGGCTACTATGGCACGATTTTTAGCTGGCTTGAATCAAGAAATTGCCAATCGAGTAGAATTGCAGCATTATGTGGAATTAGAGGACATGCTGCATATGGCTATTAAAATTGAGAGCCAACTTAAGAGAAGGGTTGCTAGTTCGTGGAAACAGAATACATTCAAGAAAGAGGAGAAGCAAGTCTCAACCAAGGCTAGATTTGAGTCAAAACAAGAGCATCCAACTCGTAGCAATCAAGGTAAAACCGATTACTCTACTACTCGAAATCGTGATATTAAGTGTTTTAAATGTCAAGGTAGGGGGCACATAGCAAACCAATGCCCAAATAGAAGAGTTATGGTGATACGAGATAATGGAGAAGTTGAAACCGATAGTGAGGAGGACACCGAATCTATGCCACCGTTGGAGGATGCTAATGAGGAAGAATATGCTGTCCATGGGGAGTTGTTGGTTGCAAGAAGAGCGTTAAGTGTGCAAATCAAAGAGAGTGACGAAGTACAGAGGGAAAACATTTTTCATACTAGATGCCATGTCCAAAACAAAGTATGTAGTATGATTATTGATGGAGGGAGTTGTACTAATGTTGCTAGCACAACTATGGTTGAAAAGTTAGGATTGCCGACTACCAAACATCTACAACCCTACAAACTGCAATGGCTTAATAATACTGGTGAAATAAGGGTAGAAAAACAAGTCCTTGTTCCTTTTCGCATAGGAAAATATGAAGATGAAGTTTTGTGCGATGTTGTACCTATGTAAGCTGGACATTTATTACTAGGACGTCCATGGCAGTTTGATCGACGTGTTAAGCATGATGGTTTCACTAACAAGTACTCATTTCTACATGACCAGCGTACCATCACTCTAGTACCTTTGACTCCAAGACAAGTTTATGAAGATCAAGTGAGGTTGCAAAAAGAGAGTGAGCAAGAAAAAAAGAGTGTTGTAGGAAAAGACATAGAGGGACAAGAAAAACAAAGAGTGAACGAGGAAAAAAGGAGTAAAAAAAATGGAGAGGTTTCAATGAGTGAACAAAAGAATGAGAGGACAAAAAGCAATATCTATGCGAGAGTGGGTCACATTAAAAAAGCGATGTTCTCAAGTCAACCAATAATTGTTCTTGTGTACAAAGAGGCATTGAATACTAACGACTCTAACTCTTTTTTGCCTAGTTCAGTTGCATCTCTTTTGCAGGAATTTGAGGATGTCTTTCCCGAGGAAATTCCACCTGGTTTACCACCTATTCGAGGGATTGAACATCAAATCGACTTTGTACCCGGTGCTTCCATTCCAAACCGACCAGCCTATCGTAGCAACCCTGAAGAAACAAAAGAGCTACAACGGCAAGTTAGTGAATTGATGGAAAAGGGTTCCGTACGAGAAAGCATGAGTCCATGCGCTGTTCCAGTAATTTTAGTTCCTAAAAAGGATGGGACATGGAGAATGTGTGTTGATTGTCGAGCCGTCAACAATATAACAATCAGGTATCGCCATCCTATTCCTCGTCTTGATGATATGCTTGATGAATTGCATGGTGCTTGTGTATTTTCTAAAATTGATTTAAAAAGTGGCTACCATCAAATAAGAATGAAAGAAGGTGACGAATGGAAAACAGCTTTTAAAACAAAGTTTGGTTTATATGAGTGGTTGGTTATGCCATTTGGTCTAACTAATGCACCAAGTACTTTCATGCGATTAATGAACCATGTTTTGCGTGCTTTCATAGGAAAATTTGTAGTTGTCTATTTTGATGATATTCTTATTTATAGCAAAAATCAAGATGATCATGTTAAGCATTTACATTCTGTTCTTGAAGTATTACGAAAGGAGAAATTATTTGCTAACATGAAGAAGTGCACCTTTTGCACCGATAAGCTTGTGTTTCTTGGTTTTGTTGTGAGTGCACATGGTATACAGGTTGATGAGGATAAAATTCGAGCAATTCAAGAATGGCCGAGTCCCACGAGTGTAGGACAAGTTAGGAGCTTCCATGGACTTGCTAGCTTCTATAGGAGATTTGTGAGGAACTTTAGCAGCATTGCAGCACCACTTACTGAGGCTATCAAGAAGAATGTTGGGTTTAAGTGGGAAGACGAGCAAGAAAGGGCTTTCCAATTGCTCAAAGAGAAATTAACTAAAGCTCCTTTATTAGCTCTGCCTAACTTTACATTAACATTTGAAATTGAATGTGATGCATCAGGATTAGGTGTTGGAGCAGTCCTCATGCAAGGAGGAAAACCAATTGCTTTTTTTAGCGAGAAACTAAGCGGGGCAGCTCTAAACTACCCTACTTACGACAAAGAGTTGTACGCATTGGTGCGAGCTTTACAAACATGGCAACACTATCTTTGGCCTAAGGAGTTTGTGATTCACACGGATCATGAGTCATTGAAACACTTGAAGAGTCAACAAAAATTGAGTAGGAGACATGCACGATGGGTGGAATTCATTGAAACATTTCCCTATGTCATCCGATACAAGAAAGGTAAAGAGAATGTTGTTGCTGATGCACTTTCTAGAAGGTATGTCTTACTCTCCACTCTTGATGCAAAATTACTTGGTTTTGAGCATATTAAAGAATTATATCCTTTAGACCATGATTTTTCTGAGGAATTTCGAAATTGTGAGAAAAATGCAGTGGGTAAGTTCTTTAGACATGAGGGTTTCTTGTTTCGAGAAAATAAGTTATGTGTTCCTAATTGTTCTTTGCGTGAGTTGTTAGTAAGGGAATCACATGGTGGAGGTCTAATGGGGCACTTTGGGGTTATTAAAACCTTAGCGATTTTGCAAGAACATTTTTATTGGCCTCATATGAGAAAGGATGTTGAGAGAATTTGTGAGAGATGTGTCACTTGTAAGCAGGCAAAATCTAGAGTACAACCTCATGGTTTATACATGCCACTACCAATTCCTAGTGATCCCTGGATTGATATTTCAATGGATTTTGTTTTAGGTTTACCTAGGTCTAAACGAGGTAAGGATTCTATTTTTGTGGTTGTAGATAGGTTTTCTAAAATGGCGCATTTCATTCCATGTACGAAAACTGATAATGCTTCTAATATTGCTGACTTATTCTTTCGAGAAATTGTTAGATTACATGGAATGCCTCGAACCATTGTTTCAGATAGAGATGCTAAGTTTTTGAGTTACTTTTGGAAAACCTTGTGGTGTAAGTTAGGGACTAAGTTGTTATTTTCCACCACTTGTCATCCACAAACTGATGGTCAAACTGAAGTAGTAAATAGGACTTTATCTACTTTGTTGAGAGCTATAATTAAAAAGAATATCAAAACATGGGAAGAATGTTTACCACATGTTGAGTTTGCTTACAATCGTTCCATTCATTCTGCTTCTAAGTTTTCTCCATTTGAAATAGTTTATGGTTTTAACCCCTTAACTCCATTGGATTTAACACCATTACCTTTGTCTGAAAGAGTTAACTTGGATGGAAAGAAAAAGGCTGAATTTGTTAAGCAGATACATGAAAAGGCAAGATTCAATATAGAGAAGAAGACGGAACAATATGCAAAGCAAGCCAACAAAGGGCGTCGCAAGGTAGTTTTTGAACCCGGAGATTGGGTTTGGTTGCACATGAGGAAAGAAAGATTTCCATCCCAAAGGCGCTCGAAGTTGCTCCCAAGGGGAGATGGTCCTTTTCAAGTTCTTGAGCGTGTCAATGACAATGCCTACAAGCTAGACCTACCAGGTGAGTACAATGTTAGCACTACATTCAATGTTACTGATTTAAGTCCTTTTGATGTAGGTGCTGATTTGAGGGCAAATCCTTTTCAAGAGGAGGGGAATGATGAGGACATAAATGGAAATTCGCAGAATAATGAGGACACAAATGGAAAATCGCATTTTGAAGAATCAATCCTAGTTCCACAAGGTCCAGTGACGAGAGCAAGAGCCAAACGTTTCAAGGAAGAAGAACTCAATGAGTTAATAAATCAAGCGCAACAAAAGGAGTTGGATGTGATCGGAAATGAACCATCGAATTTTGTCAACATTATAAAAGTCCAACTAAATGCAATTTCTCAAGAAGAGAGTGGATAAGATGAATAGCATATTTAGTTAGTATTAAATTCGAAATTAACTATTATATTAGTAGTAGGACTTTATTTGTTTCCTAGTTTATTAGTGGTTTTTGTTTCCTAGTTTATTAGGGGGATTTATTTCCTAGTCTAAGTAGATTACTCTAGAAGTCCTATTCCTAGTCTTGATAGGACTTAATTTTCAGCTTATATATAGGCATAATATGTAATAGAAGACACAACTTGATTCTTATTATTTTAGTGAGAAGGAATTCTCTAGTTTCTTTGAAGAACTCTTTTGAACTTATCAAGGATTTTTCAATTTGTCTAATTCTTGTGGCGTTCATTCATCGACTTATCAAACGATTCTTCCATCATCGTTTGTGGCGTCCTACCGAACTTATCAAGAAGACTTGTGGCGTTCAACATCGACTTATCAAACGATTCAGTCAATATCGTTTGTGGCGTCCCCGTGAACTTATCAAGGCGACTTGTGGCGTTCATCCATCCTCAAACCTGATTGTAGAACGATCTTTCAATTCCTTATAATGCGGGTCTCGTTTTTCTTAACGTGGTTCGTATCAGAGTTATTAAAACCTTAGCGATTTTGCAAGAATATTTTTATTGGCCTCATATGAGAAAGGATGTTGAGAGAATTTGTGATAGATGTGTCACTTGTAAGCAAGCAAAATCTAGAGTACAACCTCATGGTTGATGATATGAATCTGCATACGGGTTCCTCTATACCCAATGCGAGTCCACAGAGACTTTCTGGCGATCCCCAGTCAGTCGGAACTTGATGAGTACATAAATGGAAATTCGCAGAATGATGAGGACATAACTGGAAATTCGCAGAATAATGAGGACATAAATGGAAAATCGAATTTTGAAGAATCAATCAAAGTTCCACGAGGTCCAGTGACGAGAGCAAGAGCCAAAAGTTTCAAGGAAGAAGAACTCAATGAGTTAATAAATCAAGCGCAACAAAAGGAGTGGGATGTGTTCAGAAATGAACAATCGAATTTTGTCAACATTATACAAGTCCAACTAAAAGCAATTTCTCAAGAAAGGAGTGGATAAGATGAATAGCATATTTAGTTACTATAAATTCGAAATTAGTTATTAGATTTAGTAGTAGGACTATATTTGTTTCCTAGTTTATTAGTGGTTTTTGTTTCCTAGTTGATTAGGGGGATTTATTCCTAGTCTAAGTAGATTACTCTAGAAGTCCTATTCCTAGTCTTGATAGGACTTAATTTTCAGCTTATATATAGGTATAATATATAATAGAAAAAACACAACTTGATTCTTATTATTTTAGTGAGAAAGAATTCTCTAGTTTCTTTGAAGAACTCTTTTGAACTTATCCAGGATTTTTCAATTTGTCTAATTCTTGTGGCGTTCATTCATCGACTTATCAAACGATTCATCCATCATCGTTTGTGGCGTCCTACCGAACTTATCAAGAAGACTTGTGGCATTCAACATCGACTTATCAAACGATTCAGTCAATATCGTTTGTGGCGTCCCCGTGAACTTATCAAGGCGACTTGTGGCGTTCATCCATCCTAAACCTGATTGTAGAACGATCTTTCAATTCCTTATAATGCGGATCTCGTCTTTCTTAACGTTGTTCGTATCAGTTCGTGGCATCCTCATGAACTTATCAAGAAGACTTGTTGCGTTCATCCATCGACTTATCAAGCGATTCATCCATTATCGTTTGTGGAGTCTTCATTAAATCCATCTAAACCTGATTGTAGAACGATCCTTGGAATCCTAATGATACGAACAACGTTAAGAAAAACGGGATCCGCATTATAAGGAATTGAAAGATCGTTCTACAATCAGGTTTAGGATGGATGAACGCCACAAGTCGCCTTGATAAGTTCACGGGGACGCCACAAACGATATTGACTGAATCGTTTGATAAGTCGATGTTGAACGCCACAAGTCTTCTTGATAAGTTTGGTAGGACGCCACAAACGATGATGGATGAATCGTTTGATAAGTCGATGAATGAACGCCACAAGAATTAGACAAATTGAAAAATCCTTGATAAGTTCAAAAAAGTTCTTCAAAGAAACTAGAGAATTCCTTCTCACTAAAATAATAAGAATCAAGTTGTGTGTCTTCTATTACATATTATGCCTATATATAAGCTGAAAATTAAGTCCTATCAAGACTAGGAATAGGACTTCTAGAGTAATCTACTTAGAGTAGGAAATAAATCCCCCTAATCAACTAGGAAACAAAAACCACTAATAAACTAGGAAACAAATAAAGTCCTACTACTAATATAATAGTTAATTTCGAATTTAATACTAACTAAATATGCTATTCATCTTATCCACTCTCTTCTTGAGAAATTGCATTTAGTTGGACTTTTATAATGTTGACAAAATTCGATGGTTCATTTCCGATCACATCCAACTCCGTTTGTTGTGCTTGATTTATTAACTCATTGAGTTCTTCTTCCTTGAAACGTTTGGCTCTTGCTCTCGTCACTGGACCTTGTGGAACTTGGATTGTTTCTTCAAAATGCGATTTTCCATTTATGTCCTCATTATTCTGCGAATTTCCACTTATGTCCTTATCACCTAATTATTTGGATCTCGTTATTCGTGATGAGGTTTGTATCATTTGGTATCAGAGCTTTGTTCTAGTCTCAGGTTTGCCTATCATTTATTTTCCTGTCAAAAAAAAAAGAAAAATCGAAAAAAAAAATGTGAGAGACAAAAAAAAAGGTTGAAAAAAAAAACGAGAGAAGAAAAAATCGAAAAAAATAAACCTAAAAAAAATCGAAAAAAAGATATTTTGCATTGTTTATATGTTAGATCTACAAGGTCGGGGAAGATTTGAGGTCCAATCTCTTTTAAGAGGGGGAGAATGATGTGATCATGAAGAGAACAAAAAAAGACTTGGAAGAATTAACTGAAGAAGAGTTGTTGGGTCAAGAAGGATTACTTGCTCATCGAGATTGAAGAAGATCTAGTTCAATAATTACTTGTCATGTGGGAGTTTTTAATTTAGTTATGTTTAATTTCGAATTTATTGTCCTTATTTTTGAGGATTAGTTTATTCTTTACTAGGATTTAGTTTCCTTTTGGTATTAGGTTAGTTTACTATTTTAGAGTTTCCTAGTTCTTTTCAAGATGTAATCTTGTCCTATTTAATGGACCTTTTTTCTTTAATGAATTCAAGATTTAGTCTTCAATTAATATGTGTTGAATACTTCACCTTCTTCGAAGAATTCTTCTTCATGAACTTATCAAAGGTTAGTAAAATTTTTGTGGCGTTCAATGACTTATCAAACGATTCATCAACCATCTTTCGTGGCGTCCTACCGAACTTATCAAGCATTCTTGTGGCATTCCGACTTATCAAGCGATTCAGTCAACATCGTTTGTGGTGTCCTCATTAACTTATCAAGAAGACTTGTTGCGTTCATCCACCGACTTATCAATCGATTCATCCATCATCGTTTGTGGCGTCTTCATTAAATCCATCTAAACCTGATTGTAGAACGATCCTTGGAATCCTAATTATTCGGATCTCGTTATTTGTGATGAGGTTCGTATCAAAATAGTTATTTAGGTATGACACACCAAAATGATAATTTAAGCACGAACTCTGAACCAACCATAACATTCTTAAATGTGTTGATAGCACAAATTCCGAGTTTGGTACTATATGAATGATGAAAATCATCAAGAACAAGTACAAGCTAAGGATCCATTGTATTCAACTTACCCTGTCCTTTCAAGTGCTTCAAGGATTCATGGTCGGTGTGAATGACGAATTCTCTCGGCCAAAGGTAATGTTGCCAAGTCTCCAATGCTCTCACCAATGCATAAAGCTCCTTGTCATACGTCGAATAGTTCAACACAGCCCCAATTAGTTTTTCACCAAAATAGGCTATCGGCCGCTGCTCCTGCATTAAAACTGCTCCAATACCTATTCCTGAAGCATCACACTCAATTTCAATTGTTTTAGAAAAATTAGGTAAGGCTAACAAGGGAGCACTACACAATCTTTCTTTAATTTCAGAAAATGCATATTCTTGCTCATCACCCCAATGAAACCCTACCAATTTCTTAACAATTTCAGTGAGTGGTGCAGCTAGTGTACTGAAATTTTGGACAAATCGTCGATAAAAACTAGCCAAACCATGAAAACTTCTGACCTCGGAAAGTGACTTAGGTGTCGGCCATTCCTTGATAGCCTTTACCTTTTCTTCATCCACTCCAATTCCATTTGCGCTAACAATATAGTCAAGAAACGTAACTTTTTCCAAGCAAAAAAAACACTTTTTTGAATTGGCATACAATTTTTCTTTTCTCAAAACATTAACAACACTACGCAAATGTTCAATATGCTCATCTAAGCTTTTGCTATACACCAAAATGTCATCAAAATAAACCACAACAAATCTGTCAATAAAAGCCCGCAAGACATGGTTCATTAATCTCATGAATGTACTAGGTGCATTAGATAAACCAAAAGGCATTACCAACCACTCATACAAACCATGTTTTGTTTTAAAAGCAGTTTTCCATTCATCACCTTCTTTCATCCTAATTTGATGATACCCACTTTTCAAATCAAGTTTTGTGAAAATACTTGACCCATGCAATTCATCCAACATATCATCTAGTCTAGGAATGGGGTCTCGATACTTTACCGTGATGTTGTTGATAGCCCTGCAATCCACACACATCCTCCAAGTACCATCCTTCTTAGGTACAAGTAACACCGGTACAGCGCACTGACTCATGTTTTCTCTAACGTGGCCTTTCTTCATCAACTCCTCAACTTGCCTTTGAGTTTCCTTCGTTTCTTCCGGATTGCTTCTATATGCTGGCAGGTTAGGAATGGCAGCACCTGGTACAAAATCAATTTGATGCTCTATTCCTCTTATAGGTGGCAACCCATTTGGTACATCATGTGGGAACACATCTTCGTATTCCTGCAACAAAGAGACAACAACGCTAGGCAAAGATTCATCAAGTTCGTTAGTGCTAAAACCCGCCTCTTTGTACAAAAGTAAAAACATAGGCTTGTTTGAATTGAAGGCATTCTTGATATCACTCGCCTTAGCATAAAGACTCACTTGTTTTTTTCTCTCTTTCTTTTCACTCTCTTTTTCACTTTTTTTCTTTGAAATTTCAGCCTCACTGTTTATTTTCAACTCACTCTCTTTTTTCATTTTCATTTGATCTTCATACACTTGTTTGGGTGTTAATGGTACAAGAGTAATGGATTTGTTATCCTTTACAAGAATGTGCCGATTTTTGAAACCATCATGAGTAACCTTCCTATCAAATTGCCATGGTCTGCCCAATAATATGTGAACCGCTTGCATTGGAATGACATCACAAAGCACTTCATCCTTGTACTTCCCAATTGAAAAAGAGACTAATACTTGCCTTGTCACCTTAACCTCACCACATTCATTCAACCATTGAAGCTTATATGGTTTAGGGTGTTTCAACGTAGGTAAATTCAGCTTTTCAACCAAAATAGTACTGGCAACGTTTGTACAACTTCCTCCATCAATGATCATACTACACACTTTATTGTTAACATGGCACCTAGTATGAAAAATGTTCTCCCTTTGTTCATTAACATCATCTTCTTTGATTTGGGCACTTAAAGCACGCCTAGCCACCAATGACTCTCCTTCCACCGGATATTCAACATCATTGTCACTAGTGTCTTTTGGCATATGATCTTCATCGTTACTCTCACTTTCAGTCTCCACATCTCCGTTAGCATGTGCAATCATTGTCCTCTTGTTTGGGCATTGTGAAGCAATGTGACCTGTTCCCAAACACTTAAAACACTTAATATCACGATTACGAGTTGGTAATTCAGTTTTACCTCTATTGACTTTGTCAACTTCATCTTTTCTCTTTGGTGCTTCTGTTTTGAATATGGAATTAGCTCCTTCATCTTTCCTTCCATTCGACCTCCATGAAGTAGAGGAGCTTGGATTCTGGAAGGATCGAGTTCCCTTCCTTTTAAGTTGTCGTTCTACCTTTATTGCCATATGCACCATGTCCTCCAACTCCACATAATGTTGCAACTCAACTACATTTGCAATGTCCCGATTCAGCCCATTGAGAAACCTTGCCATGGTAGCTTCTCTATCCTCCTCTATATTAGCCCTGATCATGGAAATCTCCATCTCCTTGTGGTAATCTTCCACGCTTTTAAAGCCTTGAGTAAGACTTTGTAACTTCTGAAATAAGTCCCTATGATAGTGACTAGGAACAAACCGTCTCCTCATGATAGCTTTCATTTCATCCCATGTCCTAATAGGCCTTTCACCATTTCGTCTCCTGGTCATCATAAGTTGATATAGCATAATCGGTAAACTCAATAACAGCAAGTTTTACCTTTTTCTCTTCAGAGTAGTTATGGCATTCGAAAATCAGCTCCACCTTCCTTTCCCAGTCCAAGTACACTTCTGGATCATTCTTGCCTTGAAATGATGGTATCTTTACTTTCATGTTTCCCAAGCTTCTGACATCTCTATCTCGCCATCTCGGACCTCTTTGGAAACCTCTATCATGCCTTTCTCTCCTTTGTATGAATTTGCCCTCACCATTCAATGAGCCTTGGTCATCTTCATATTGGAACTCATCATTGGAATTGTAACCAAAATCATCTTCATTTGCAATCCTTTCTTCCCTTCTAACATTAGGAGGTCTTTCCGGACGTCCCCTGTTTAAAGTAGAAATAGCATCGTCTTGCCTATCCATCCGATCCCGAATCTCATTAAACATTACGTTCATACGTTCAAATTGTTTTTGCATGGCTTGCAACATAAATGTATCCCCCTGTCCACCTTGGTTTATTGCTTCACCACTTGTAGACATACTTGAAACTAGATATAAAAATTAGAAATAAATCCTCACAGCACTCGCTCACGTGTTTACACTCGAATAATGTCACTCAACACTCGTGTTTAACTCAATATGGCTTTTACCCTCTAATAATCTCACACTCTCTTGCCTTTTTCCACTCGTAACTCCCTTTTTCAGTTCTTTAATGAACTAGTAAACTTTAATAAAGATGTTCAACTTGTATTGTTTAAACAATGAATACCAATGGTTCGGTATTTCAGAAATAATGAAACAAGGAGAATGTGATTATTTTTTCCGATTTGAGAGAACAGAAGAATATATCAGAATATAGAGAGTAGTTATATCCGCAACTAATTTTTTTTTTTACCTTTTTTTTTCACGTTTTTTTTTTGGGTCACTTTTTTTTTCACATTTTTTTTTTTTTGGGCTGGATACACAAACAAAGAGATTTAAGTGTAGGAAAGAAGAGATTAGTAGAAATTGAGTAAATATATAAGAACAAGAAATAAAGATAAAGGTTAGTAATCTGATTTTAGTACCTTGCTCTGATACCAAATGATGCGAACCTCATTAGGAAAATTCAATTGGCCCTTGTAATTGGCCCAATTGGAATATTCAATGGATCCTTAGCTTGTACTTGTTCTTGATGATTCTCATCAAAGTCTTTTGGGAAATAGAAGCTTTAATTATATCAGATTATATATATATATAAGTCTATATAGATAATAGTCAAGACTTCTCATATTTCTAAATGTATTTGGAGGCTTCTAGGCACTTTTTCATATCCCAACACTTATGAAAACGTGTTGGCTTTAATTATTATGGTTGGAGACTTGTTCCAACCCTATATATAAGTTGTTTTGTTAAATGTAATGGGAGATATATTTGGCTGAAAATATAAAGTGAGTTTTTACTCCTCTTTTGGTTCTTCATTAAACTTCGAACTTATCAAGGTTTCTCCATGTGGCGTTCAAACTTGAATACTTGTGGTTTGCGATTCTTTATAATCGTTGGGTCACAAGTTCACTACAATCTAGAATACTTGTGGTTCGCGATTCTTTATAATCGTTTGGTCACAAGTTCACTACCATCTAGAATACTTGTGGTTTGCGATTCCTTATAATCGTCGGGTCACAAGTTCACTATTATCTTCAATCTAATTTTTAGTTTCCTTGGGTTGAATTTGAATCTTCCTATCGAGGTTCGCATCATTTGGTATCAGAGCATGGTACTAAAATCAGATTACTATCCTTTATCTTTATTTCTTGTTTTTATATATTTTGTTAATTTCTGTTAATCTCTTCTATCTATCCTACTCTTAAATTTCTTTGTTTGTGTCTCTAGCCCAAAAAAAAAAAAAAAAACGTGACAAAAAGAAAAGTGAAAAAAAAACGTGATTAAAAAAAAAAAATTAGTGGCGGATACAACTACTCTCTATATTCTGACTTATTCTTCGGTTCTCTCAAATCAAAAAAAAATCATATTCTCCTTGATTCATTATTTCTGATATACCGAACCATTGGTATTCATTTTTTAAACAATACAAGTTGAACCTCTTGATTAAAGTTCATTAAAGAACTGAAAAAGGGAGTTACGCGTGGAAAAAGGCAAGAGAGTGTGAGATTATTAGAGGGTAAAAGCCATATTGAGTTAAACACGAGTGTTGAGTGACATTATTCGAGTGTAAACACGTGAGGGAGTATTGTGAGGATTTATTTCTAATTGTTATATCTATTTTCAAATATGTCTACAAGTGGTGAAGTAATAAACAAAGGTAGACAGAGGGTTACATTTATGTTGCAAGCCATGCAAAAACAATTTGAACGTATGAACGTAATGTTTAATGAGATTCGGGATCGGATGGATAGGCAAGACGATGCTATTGCTACTTTAAACAGGGGACGTCCGGAAAGACCTCCTAATGTTAGAAGGGAAGAAAGGAATGCAAATGAAGATGATCTGGTTACAATTCCAATGATGAGTTCCAATATGAAGATGACCGAGGCTCATTGAATGGCAGATTCATACAAAGGAGAGGAAGGCATGATAAAGGTTTCCAAAGAGGTCCGAGATGGCAAGATAGAGATGACAGAAGTTTGGGAAACATAAAAGTAAAGATACCATCATTCCAAGGCAAGAATGATCCAGAAGTGTACTTGACTGGGAAAGGAAGGTGGAGCTGATTTTCGAATGCCATAAATATTCCGAGGAGAAAAAGGTAAAACTTGCTATTATTGAGTTTTCCGATTATGCTATTATATGGTGGGATCAACTTGTGATGACCAGGATGATAGAAATAGTATCCTGCAAGCCAGCTGTATGGCTAGGATTTATTGTAGTAAATAAAGGAACTATTCAGTTTTGATTAATGGAAGCACTTTATTATATGGTCATCTTTATGTTATGTAATAATTATCTACACATAAGGATAGAAGTCCTTAGATCACTGGGCTATGGGACAACCCGTGGACTGATCTCCAAGACCGTGGTCTAGAACATATTCAAGAGTCGTAGAATCCAATCGAGATAGGACATCGTTGGATTCGGTTAGACTCTCACTGTTGTGTATACTCCGATGAACTGGAAAACGCTGGGGTCCATGAGCGTGACTGGGATAATCAATACACATCGGTGGCACGCGGCAGCACACCGCGGCTGGGCGGCCACCGCGAGTTGCTGCCCACGGCAGCGTGCGAACAACACACTGGCCGAGCGTGCAGCACACGGCAGCAGCCTGCGGGCTGCCAGCAGCGTGCTGCTACGCGCAACCTCCGATTGGCCTCGACTGGTTGATTTTTGGTTGGACTCTAATTCTGCCTATTTTGGAAATTCTGAAAATCTTAGAATTTTGGAAGATTAGGAAACTTGGAGTTCTTTTGGATGAGGTAGAGATCCTGTTAGATTTAAACTCTACCTTAATTAAACTAATCTAGTCAAAATAGATTATCTTGAGAATCTTGGAGATTTGGAAACTTAGAGTTTTGGATAAGATAGGAATCTTAGAGATTTGAAAACTATCTTAATTAACCAATTTAATCAAGATAAGTATTGTAGATTACTTAGAACTCAAGTAAGAGTCAATTAATCTTAGAGATTAATTATTAATTCAAAATTAATTAACTTGGATAAATTTTTTGAATTAAAGTTAAAGGAGCCGGTAAATTTACATTTATGCCCTTATGTGAATTTATGCATGTTCTTGAGTGAATATGTGGATTGGTCGATTTTGCCCTTTAAGCCCTGTGTAGTTTTGGATTATTTATTTTATGGGTTGTAATTAAATGAGTCTGATTGGTGCCCTTGCTTGCGCAAACAAATTTAATATAATAGGACCATTTATTTTTATAAGTTAGACTTAGATTAGGCTTGGAGCCGAGAAGACCTCATGAAAACTTGGAGATCAGCATGGAGGCCCATAACCTTGGAGGACATGGAGGCCCAATTCATTACATGGTGGCCCAATCAAGCTGGATATTACAAGAAGGCCCATGATGTATTGTTTTAAAATTGTAATAGTTAGGACATTTAATTTCCACCCTAGACTGACCAATTGATCCATCACATGGCTCGTGATGGATCGCATACGATGGGCAACCGGACCGACCGGTCGGACCGCGAACCGGAGGTTGGTCCGGTCCGGATTACCCCCTAAAACCACTTACTCCAAAATCCAGTTTGAACCGGGTTGAACCGGTTCGAAACCGCCGAACCGATGAACCGGTATGGACCGGTTCAACTCGGTTTTGAATTTCCTTTTTTTTTTTTTATTTTTTTAATGTTAAAAATTCTTGTAAAAGTTGAGATTTGAACACCTAACTTTTAGAGTGAAACATGACTTTCTTACCATTTAAGCTACATCACTTTTGTTTAACTTTTAGTACAAATTAAAATTTATAAATTATAGAAACTTGTAGCCAAATTTATTTATAAATTAGATAATTAACTCAAATAAATATTTTACACATTATGAATGAAAATTAATACTCAAATAATAAATTTTAATAATTTATTCTATAAAATATTTATATTCAATATTATTTTTAGGATAAAGAGTCAAATCTATATAATATGCAAGTTTGACTTTGAATATTAGACTTTTATACATAACCATATTTTAAAATTTATGAATTTCTTAGTTTGTTGTATTTTTAACTACACTTTTAAATTTTTATAAAGAAATATAATCATTTATATGAGCATACAAATTAGTACCATATTACCGTTATGATATAAGTTAGATAAATATTATATGATTTAATTTTAGTATTATATAACAAATTTTATATTTTTAATCAATTGTAGGATAATGTTTAAATTTTACGCACATTACATATACTTTAAAATTAAATATATTTATTATATTATTATAACGTCATCCGGTCCGACCAGTGGTCCGACCGGTTCAACCAGTAAAACCAGTAACCAGTCAGCTCACCGGTTCCTTGTCCGGACCGGTTCTGAAAACATTGCCTGCTAGGTGATGTATGTTTACTTATATTCTTTGATGTATGTCTTGCATGCTTAAAATAGATCACGTAAACAAGATAAAGCATAATCTGATGAGATCTCGCACAAGAAAACGTAAAACCTCCAATTGAACTTAAAATTCAATTAGAATATTAAATCGAATAACGGGCGCATAAAAATAGTGTCTATGGTCCGAGCCTACCCAATTACTAGGTCATAGGCATATTGTACGAATATATCTCGATGTCTCACGAGTCGTGGGTCGAGCTATAGGAAGATGATATGTCTATTGCCTCGATGCACGAGTTTAGTGCCAAGGGAGAGGATAGCAAGGTTTTAGGCGCTGTCTCACGAGTCGTGGGGCGTCTAGGATTGAACTATTTCTCTCCATGAGTATTGGACATGATTTAACGCAAGTAAGTATGGATGTCTCACGAGTCGTGGGTCCATATCAAAATACGAGGCTAAATGAACTTAAGTGTTAGCTGCGATGGTTAACCGACGACGTAGTTGACCACCAAGTGAATCAAATAGTATGGCCAACGAGTCGTGGGTACTAGGAGATTGCATTTGGGCCTTAAGCCTGGTGGGTTTTGGTAAGATAAACAGCCCTAGGCACAGCAGAATATAAAATTTTAGGACCTCTTACGGAATCTTGCCAGGATACTACTCTAGTTGTATATATATGAATGTAAATAAAACGATAGTATAAGTTTGTACGTTATACCTATCTCCTTACAAATCCTTAGCTAGCAAAACCGACTGTGAATTTCTCCTCAGCAAAATCGACCCAAGCTCTGCAGTAGCGCCCCACGTGTTGCGCCTCTACGGGTTGATACACCACAATTACACGAAAAATAATAAATCTTGATCAGCTAGAACACAAGATATATTATAATCTAGGAATTAGGAACGATCTTGGAAAAAAATCGAGAACGAAAAATTTCTTCCACAGGGAAGAAGGGTTCGGCCGATTGCACTGGGAGAGAGGAGAGAATTTTTGCTCTTGTTTAAATTTTGCTTATTGAGTTGTGTGAAAAATAACTACAAGTAAGCTACTTATAGTTATCTCTTTAACATAGTCCTATTAGGACTAGGATTCCATTCTCCTACATGGGCCATGGCCCTCTCTAATTAGAAGATCAAGTCTTCTAATTAATTCATGGCCCAGTTAATTAATTTTGACAAGGCTTTATTTAGTCTCCCAATTAAATAACCCAATTAATTAACTAGTCTCCAAATTAATTTTGCCTCTAAGTCCAATTAATTAATTATTCCTTTAATTAATTAAATCCAACTTAATTAATTAATCCACAAATTAAATTCCAATTTAATTCATGATCCTGATCCAATTCCAATTGGATCTCAATTTGTTCCAATTGGGTAGACCCAGTCGACCCACCCATTATAATCGACCCAGTCGTTTATTCACCCAGTCGACCCAGTCAACTCGATCGTTCTTATTTCATTGCTTTCGCTTCATGTGTATTGTGTATGCTCCCGTAGGTTCACCACATAATTGGCTGTGGCTTATAATTAAATATTATTTAATTATTCGAGTAAGACTTACTCTAAATCAATCGAACACTTTGTCGATTGATCATTCCAAAATTAGCACCCCTGCCAATTTGGGAATTCTCCCACACTCCACGGTCGATGTCCAGCCACAAGCCCATGGAGCCCAATCACTGGTGAATTAATTCAGTGAACCTTTTATCATTTACAATTTTCATATACGACATAATTTCTCCATCGATCAATCTCCCAGTCGAGACTTAAGGGCATGGTCTTTCATCGGATTCCCTTTTCTTTTATCTCGACCTTATGTATTCTGATCTCGAAATAAATTCTCTTTGACTTAATCTTTATGAGCTACTTACATAAAGTGTCAGATACCTTGGCCAAGGATTTTACCAGAATTAATTTCTCACAGAAATCCAAAGAAGAATGTCCCAACCTATCAAGTCGGGTCAATGGATCCTTTGTTGATGATATGAATCTGCATACGGGTTCCTCTATACCCAATACGAGTCCACAGAGACTTTCTGGCGATCCCCAGTCAGTCGGAACTCATATCAAAGCATAGACGTTCTCGCACCAGATAAACCCTATCACCTCAAGTAGTTAGGGATCGTTCCTCGTATACTATTGCAAATTGGAATAACTTCAACCCCGATATGCGACTACCGCTTCCATGGTGAGTTATTTTCTAATTGGGGTATTCAGTGCGCTTGCCATTCCAGCAAGCCACCCACTTATGTGTATCGACTATCCCAGTCACGCTCGTGGACCCCAGCGTCCTCCAGTTCATCGAAGTATACACAACAGTGAGAGTCTAACCGAATCCAACGATGTCCTATCTCGATTGGATTCTACGACTCTTGAATATGTTCTAGATCACGGCCTTGGAGATCAGTCCACGGGTTGTCCCATAGCCCTGTGATCTAAGGACTTCTATCCTTATGCGTAGATAATTATTACATAAGATAGAGTTGATCTTTTAATAAAGTGCATTTATTAATCAAAATTGAATAGTTACTTATTTATTACAATAAATGCTCGCCATACAACTGGCTTGCAGGACACTATTTCTATCAATCTCCCACTTGTCCTAAAGCCAGCCTTTTATGTTCTTGAGTCCCATCTTATGCAGATGTTTCTCAAATGCCTTTTGAGGCAGAGGCTTCGTTAGTGGGTCGATTATCTTCTGATTCGACACGTTCCATCTTAATGTCTCCTCTACCAATGATATCTCTTATCACGTGGTATCGTCTTTGTACATGCTTGGATTTCTGATGAGATCTCGGCTCCTTTGCTTGCTCTATTGCCCCATTGTTATCACAGAAGATAGTAATGGGCTCAGCGATGCTAGGTATCACATCCAATTCCTGGATGAAGTTCCTCATCAAAACACCTTCCTTTGCTGCATCACTCGCGGCAATGTATTCTGCTTCGGTGGTTGAATCCGCGGTTGTTTCTTGCTTGGAGCTTTTCATGCTAACCGCACCACCATTGAGGCAGAACACATATCCTGATGTCGACTTGAAGTCGTCTACATAACATTGGAAGCTCGAGTCTGTATAGCCTTCCAATTCCAATTCTCCTCCACCGTATACCAAGAACAATTCCTTAGTCCTTCTCAGGTACTTCAGAATTGCCTTTACGGCTATCCAGTGCTGCTCACCTGGATCAGACTGGTAGCGACTTGTAACGCTTAGAGCGTATGCTACGTCTGGTCTAGTACATAACATACCATACATTATGCTTCCTATCGCGGGTGCATATGGTACTCGAGACATATTGCTTCTCTCTTCAGGCGTCTTTGGGGCCATAGACTTAGAGAGTGCAATCCCATGTCTCATTGGAAGCAATCCTCTCTTGGATTCTTCCATATTAAATCTTTTCAAGATTTTATCTATGTACTGGGATTGGGAGAGGCCCAGCAGTCCTTTTGATCTATCTCGGTAGATCCTTATACCTAGTACAAAGGATGCTTCTCCCATATCCTTCATTGAGAATTGTGTAGATAACCATGCTTTAGTTTCGGACAACGCTTTCACATTGTTTCCAATGAGAAGAATGTCGTCAACGTAATGCACCAAAAATTCAACTGTACTCCCACTAATTTTCTTGTACACGCAAGGTTCGAACATGTTTTTGATGAACCCAAAAGTTTGGATTGTCTCATCGAAACGAATGTTCCAACTTCGGGAAGCTTGCTTCAGTCCATAAATGGACCTCTGGAGTTTGCACACCTTGTGTTCATCTACTTTGGATGCATATCCTTTTGGTTGCTCCATGTAGATCTCCTTGTCAATGTCCCCATTGAGAAAGGCAGTCTTTACATCCATCTGCCATATCTCGTAGTTATACCACGCAGTTATGGCCAGCAAGATTCGAATGGATTTAGGCATTGCGACGGGCGAGAAGGTCTCCTCAAAGTCGATACCTGGTCTTTGAGCGTATCCTTTTGCCACTAGTCGCGCCTTGTAGGTTATTACCTCTCCGTTCACTCCAAGCTTTCATTTATAGATCCACTTGCAACCCACGGGAGCTACTCCCACTGGTGGATCTACCAAGGCCCAGACCTTGTTTGAGTGCATGGAGTCCAATTCGGATTCCATGGCTTCGCGCCACTTTCCCGAGTCTATGTCTAGCATAGCCTCTTCGTAAGTCCTTGGGTCGGTTAGAGACTGTCCAGTCTCATGCAGCAGACCGTAGTACCACTCGGGTTCTCTACGTTGTCTTTCTGACCTACGAAGTATCGGTGTACTTTCTGGTGCACTTTCATGTTCATGTTCTCCCACTGCCTGTGGCGATGGGTGATGAGGACATAAATGGAAATTCGCAGAATAATGAGGACACAAATGGAAAATCGCATTTTGAAGAATCAATCCAAGTTCCACAAGGTCCAGTGACGAGAGCAAGAGCCAAACGTTTCAAGGAAGAAGAACTCAATGAGTTAATAAATCAAGCGCAACAAAAGGAGTTGGATGTGATCGGAAATGAACCATCGAATTTTGTCAACATTATAAAAGTCCAACTAAATGCAATTTCTCAAGAAGAGAGTGGATAAGATGAATAGCATATTTAGTTAGTATTAAATTCGAAATTAACTATTATATTAGTAGTAGGACTTTATTTGTTTCCTAGTTTATTAGTGGTTTTTGTTTCCTAGTTTATTAGGGGGATTTATTTCCTAGTCTAAGTAGATTACTCTAGAAGTCCTATTCCTAGTCTTGATAGGACTTAATTTTCAGCTTATATATAGGCATAATATGTAATAGAAGACACAACTTGATTCTTATTATTTTAGTGAGAAGGAATTCTCTAGTTTCTTTGAAGAACTCTTTTGAACTTATCAAGGATTTTTCAATTTGTTTAATTCTTGTGGCGTTCATTCATCGACTTATCAAACGATTCTTCCATCATCGTTTGTGGCGTCCTACCGAACTTATCAAGAAGACTTGTGGCGTTCAACATCGACTTATCAAACGATTCAGTCAATATCGTTTGTGGCGTCCCCGTGAACTTATCAAGGCGACTTGTGGCATTCATCCATCCTCAAACCTGATTGTAGAACGATCTTTCAATTCCTTATAATGCGGGTCTCGTTTTTCTTAACGTGGTTCGTATCATTTGGTACCAGAGCCAATTTCTAGTCTCAGGTTTGCGTATCTTTATAATTTTCTAGTTTAAAAAAAAAAAAAAAAAAAAAAGTCGTACAAAAAAAAAAAGAGTTCGCAAAAAAAAAAAAAAAAAAAAAAAAATCCGAAAATTGAAACAAAATTATCTTTATTGAGCTTCCTAGTTTGAGTTTGATTGTTTTCTAGACTTAGAGTGTGTTTACACTTAGAATTCTTCTAAGTTTTGGCACCTGCCTTGTTGAAAGAATCTTCCTAGATTTGGTTTGATAGTTTTCTTGTCCTAGAGTTTGTTCACATTGAATATCTTTGTGTTGTTTTAAATTAGATCAAAAAGAAGCAAAGAGAATTCCAAGAGTGGAAAAAGGCAAGAGAGTTAGATTATTTGAGGGTAAAAGCCATAATTTTTGTGCGAAAACACGAGTGTTGAGTGAATCATTAAATTGAGTGAAACACGTAAGGGTGTGAATTGTGAGGTCCATTATTTTATTTATATTTGTTCTAACTTTTTTTTCTTGCAGCAAATCATGTCTGATTCCAATAACAAAAACATATCTGGAGAACAGTCGGGAAAGTTTGATATGAAGTTTATGTCGGAAGCTTTGATGGGAGAGATGAAGAGAATATTGAGGACGGAGTTGGAACAAGTTCATGAAAGGTTGGATAGGGTAGAAAGTGTAACTGAGGGACATCGAAAAACTACTTCTAATATGAATAGGAGGGGGAGAGTTCAACCTAGGGACTTAAGAGATGAGGATGAGGAAGACTATGATGATAGGTTTAGTGAAGGAGATCAAGGGTCATCTAGTCGCCATAGGAGAAATCGTGGTTTGGGTAGAGAAGTTAGGAATAGGGAGGATAATAACTTGGGTAATATTAAGATGAACATTCCTTCTTTTCAAGGGAGAAACGACCCCGAAACCTATCTTGAGTGGGAAAAGAAACTGGAGCGAGTTTTTGATTGCCAAGACTACTCCGAGATAAAAAAGGTAAAACTTGCAGCCACTGAGTTTACTGATTATGCTAATGTTTGGTGGGATCAATTGGTGTTAAACAGGAGACGAAATGGAGAACAACCGGTGGACACTTGGGAGGTGATGAAAACAGTAATGAGAAAGCGTTTTGTACCTAGCCACTATTATCGGGATTTGTACAAGAAGTTGCAAGGGCTGGTACAAGGAAATCGGAGTGTCGAAGACTACTACCAAGAGATGGAGTTAGCCATGATCCGAGCAAACATAGAGGAGGACCGAGAGGCTACTATGGCACGATTTTTAGCTGGCTTGAATCAAGAAATTGCCAATCGAGTAGAATTGCAGCATTATGTGGAATTAGAGGACATGCTGCATATGGCTATTAAAATTGAGAGCCAACTTAAGAGAAGGGGTGCTAGTTCGTGGAAACAGAATACATTCAAGAAAGAGGAGAAGCAAGTCTCAACCAAGGCTAGATTTGAGTCAAAACAAGAGCATCCAACTCGTAGCAATCAAGGTAAAACCGATTACTCTACTACTCGAAATCGTGATATTAAGTGTTTTAAATGTCAAGGTAGGGGGCACATAGCAAACCAATGCCCAAATAGAAGAGTTATGGTGATACGATATAATGGAGAAGTTGAAACCGATAGTGAGGAGGACACCGAATCTATGCCACCGTTGGAGGATGCTAATGAGGAAGAATATGCTGTCCATGGGGAGTTGTTGGTTGCAAGAAGAGCGTTAAGTGTGCAAATCAAAGAGAGTGACGAAGTACAGAGGGAAAACATTTTTCATACTAGATGCCATGTCCAAAACAAAGTATGTAGTATGATTATTGATGGAGGGAGTTGTACTAATGTTGCTAGCACAACTATGGTTGAAAAGTTAGGATTGCCAACTACCAAACATCTACAACCCTACAAACTGCAATGGCTTAATAATACTGGTGAAATAAGGGTAGAAAAACAAGTCCTTGTTCCTTTTCGCATAGGAAAATATGAAGATGAAGTTTTGTGCGATGTTGTACCTATGCAAGCTGGACATTTATTACTAGGACGTCCATGGCAGTTTGATCGACGTGTTAAGCATGATGGTTTCACTAACAAGTACTCATTTCTACATGACCAGCGTACCATCACTCTAGTACCTTTGACTCCAAGACAAGTTTATGAAGATCAAGTGAGGTTGCAAAAAGAGAGTGAGCAAGAAAAAAAGAGTGTTGTAGGAAAAGACATAGAGGGACAAGAAAAACAAAGAGTGAACGAGGAAAAAAGGAGTAAAAAAAATGGAGAGGTTTCAATGAGTGAACAAAAGAATGAGAGGACAAAAAGCAATATCTATGCGAGAGTGGGTCACATTAAAAAAGCGATGTTCTCAAGTCAACCAATAATTGTTCTTGTGGACAAAGAGGCATTGAATACTAACGACTCTAACTCTTTTTTGCCTAGTTCAGTTGCATCTCTTTTGCAGGAATTTGAGGATGTCTTTCCCGAGGAAATTCCACCTGGTTTACCACCTATTCGAGGGATTGAACATCAAATCGACTTTGTACCCGGTGCTTCCATTCCAAACCGACCAGCCTATCGTAGCAACCCTGAAGAAACAAAAGAGCTACAACGGCAAGTTAGTGAATTGATGGAAAAGGGTTCCGTACGAGAAAGCATGAGTCCATGCGCTGTTCCAGTAATTTTGGTTCCTAAAAAGGATGGGACATGGAGAATGTGTGTTGATTGTCGAGCCGTCAACAATATAACAATCAGGTATCGCCATCCTATTCCTCGTCTTGATGATATGCTTGATGAATTGCATGGTGCTTGTGTATTTTCTAAAATTGATTTAAAAAGTGGCTACCATCAAATAAGAATGAAAGAAGGTGACGAATGGAAAACAGCTTTTAATACAAAGTTTGGTTTATATGAGTGGTTGGTTATGCCATTTGGTCTAACTAATGCACCAAGTACTTTCATGCGATTAATGAACCATGTTTTGCGTGCTTTCATAGGAAAATTTGTAGTTGTCTATTTTGATGATATTCTTATTTATAGCAAAAATCAAGATGATCATGTTAAGCATTTACATTCTGTTCTTGAAGTATTACGAAAGGAGAAATTATTTGCTAACATGAAGAAGTGCACCTTTTGCACCGATAAGCTTGTGTTTCTTGGTTTTGTTATGAGTGCACATGGTATACAGGTTGATGAGGATAAAATTCGAGCAATTCAAGAATGGCCGAGTCCCACGAGTGTAGGACAAGTTAGGAGTTTCCATGGACTTGCTAGCTTCTATAGGAGATTTGTGAAGAACTTTAGCAGCATTGCAGCACCACTTACTGAGGCTATCAAGAAGAATGTTGGGTTTAAGTGGGAAGACGAGCAAGAAAGGGCTTTCCAATTGCTCAAAGAGAAATTAACTAATGCTCCTTTATTAGCTCTGCCTAACTTTACATTAACATTTGAAATTGAATGTGATGCATCAGGATTAGGTGTTGGAGCAGTCCTCATGCAAGGAGGAAAACCAATTGCTTTTTTTAGCGAGAAACTAAGCGGGGCAGCTCTAAACTACCCTACTTACGACAAAGAGTTGTACGCATTGGTGCGAGCTTTACAAACATGGCAACACTATCTTTGGCCTAAGGAGTTTGTGATTCACATGGATCATGAGTCATTGAAACACTTGAAGAGTCAACAAAAATTGAGTAGGAGACATGCACGATGGGTGGAATTCATTGAAACATTTCCCTATGTCATCCGATACAAGAAAGGTAAAGAGAATGTTGTTGCTGATGCACTTTCTAGAAGGTATGTCTTACTCTCCACTCTTGATGCAAAATTACTTGGTTTTGAGCATATTAAAGAAATATATCCTTTAGACCATGATTTTTCTGAGGAATTTCGAAATTGTGAGAAAAATGCAGTGGGTAAGTTCTTTAGACATGAGGGTTTCTTGTTTCGAGAAAATAAGTTATGTGTTCCTAATTGTTCTTTGCGTGAGTTGTTAGTAAGGGAATCACATGGTGGAGGTCTAATGGGGCACTTTGGGGTTATTAAAACCTTAGCGATTTTGCAAGAACATTTTTATTGGCCTCATATGAGAAAGGATGTTGAGAGAATTTGTGAGAGATGTGTCACTTGTAAGCAGGCAAAATCTAGAGTACAACCTCATGGTTTATACATGCCACTACCAATTCCTAGTGATCCCTGGATTGATATTTCAATGGATTTTGTTTTAGGTTTACCTAGGTCTAAACGAGGTAAGGATTCTATTTTTGTGGTTGTAGATAGGTTTTCTAAAATGGCGCATTTCATTCCATGTACGAAAACTGATAATGCTTCTAATATTGCTGACTTATTCTTTCGAGAAATTGTTAGATTACATGGAATGCCTCGAACCATTGTTTCAGATAGAGATGCTAAGTTTTTAAGTTACTTTTGGAAAACCTTGTGGTGTAAGTTAGGGACTAAGTTGTTATTTTCCACCACTTGTCATCCACAAACTGAAGTAGTAAATAGGACTTTATCTACTTTGTTGAGAGCTATAATTAAAAAGAATATCAAAACATGGGAAGAATGTTTACCACATGTTGAGTTTGCTTACAATCGTTCCATTCATTCTGCTTCTAAGTTATCCCCATTTGAAATAGTTTATGGTTTTAACCCCTTAACTCCATTGGATTTAACACCATTACCTTTGTCTGAAAGAGTTAACTTGGATGGAAAGAAAAAGGCTGAATTTGTTAAGCAGATACATGAAAAGGCAAGATTCAATATAGAGAAGAAGACGGAACAATATGCAAAGCAAGCCAACAAAGGGCGTCGCAAGGTAGTTTTTGAACCCGGAGATTGGGTTTGGTTGCACATGAGGAAAGAAAGATTTCCATCCCAAAGGCGCTCGAAGTTGCTCCCAAGGGGAGATGGTCCTTTTCAAGTTCTTGAGCGTGTCAATGACAATGCCTACAAGCTAGACCTACCAGGTGAGTACAATGTTAGCACTACATTCAATGTTACTGATTTAAGTCCTTTTGATGTAGGTGCTGATTTGAGGGCAAATCCTTTTCAAGAGGAGGGGAATGATGAGGACATAAATGGAAATTCGCAGAATAATGAGGACACAAATGGAAAATCGCATTTTGAAGAATCAATCCAAGTTCCACAAGGTCCAGTGACGAGAGCAAGAGCCAAACGTTTCAAGGAAGAAGAACTCAATGAGTTAATAAATCAAGCGCAACAAAAGGAGTTGGATGTGATCGGAAATGAACCATCGAATTTTGTCAACATTATAAAAGTCCAACTAAATGCAATTTCTCAAGAAGAGAGTGGATAAGATGAATAGCATATTTAGTTAGAATTAAATTCGAAATTAACTATTATATTAGTAGTAGGACTTTATTTGTTTCCTAGTTTATTAGTGGTTTTTGTTTCCTAGTTTATTAGGGGGATTTATTTCCTAGTCTAAGTAGATTACTCTAGAAGTCCTATTCCTAGTCTTGATAGGACTTAATTTTCAGCTTATATATAGGCATAATATGTAATAGAAGACACAACTTGATTCTTATTATTTTAGTGAGAAGGAATTCTCTAGTTTCTTTGAAGAACTCTTTTGAACTTATCAAGGATTTTTCAATTTGTCTAATTCTTGTGGCGTTCATTCATCGACTTATCAAACGATTCTTCCATCATCGTTTGTGGCGTCCTACCGAACTTATCAAGAAGACTTGTGGCGTTCAACATCGACTTATCAAACGATTCAGTCAATATCGTTTGTGGCGTCCCCGTGAACTTATCAAGGCGACTTGTGGCGTTCATCCATCCTCAAACCTGATTGTAGAACGATCTTTCAATTCCTTATAATGCGGGTCTCGTTTTTCTTAACGTGGTTCGTATCAATGGGTCAGCTTGATCGACCTCTTCGGCCTTTTCAGCATCAGTGACCTCATCAAGTTCTATGTTGTTTTCTTTCTTGTCCGCCAAGAAATCCTTCCCCAAGAAGTGTGCGTTCCTTGAGACAAACGTAGTTTGTCTTGTAGGATCGTAGAACTCATATCCTATTGAGTTTTCCGGATACCCCACGAATTTGCACAAAGTGGATTTAGTTTCCAATTTATCTCCCACTAGCTTTTTAACGTAACTTAATAAAGTCATGAAAGGGGAAAGACACTTTTCAATAGTCTTTGATTTCAAAGTGACATTATCAATTTTTCCAAAATGGAATAAAAAATGAAAATATAGGGAAAAGCCGGCTATCGGAATCGAACCGATGACCATCGCATTACAAATACGATGCTCTAACCTCTAAGCTAAGCGGGCCCACATAATAAAAATGTTCTATGCTATCCCCATATGCGCATGAATGCGTACGAGGGTGCCTTGCCAAACCATAATTCATACGGTGTCTTTTCTACGGATTTAGAAGGTACCATGTTCAGTATCTTCGTTGCCGTGAGGAGGACATGTCCCAAAAATGAAAGAGGTAGGTCGGTGGCACTCATCATGGATCGAACCATGTCCATGAAGGTTCAATTCTGATGTGATCATGAAGTGCCCAAAAATAGACTTGAAAGAATTAATTGAAGATAAGTTGTTGGGTCAAGAAGGATTACTTGCTCATCAAGTTGAAGGAGATTTAGTCCAATATTACTTGTCATATGAGACTTTTTAATTTAGTTACTTTTTAATTTCGAATTTAGCTACTTGTATTAGTAGGATTAGTTTATTCTTTACTAGGATTTAGTTTCCTTTTGTTATTAGGTTAGTTTACTATTTTAGAGTTTCCTAGTTCTTTTCAAGATGTAATCTTGTCCTATTAAAAGGACCTTTTTCTTTAATGAATTCAAGATTTAGTCTTCAATTAATTTGTGTTGAGTATTCTCCACCTTCTTTGAAGAGTTCTTCTTCATGAACTTATCAAAGATCAGTAAAATCTTTGTGGCGTTCAATGACTTATCAAACGATTCATCCACCATCGTTTGTGGCGTCCTACCGAACTTATCAAGCATTCTTGCGGCGTTCCGACTTATCAAACGATTCAGTCAACATCGTTTGTGGCGTCCTCATGAACTTATCAAGAAGACTTGTGGCGTTCATCCATCGACTTATCAAGCGATTCATCCATCATCGTTTGTGGCGTCTTCATTAAATCCATCTAAACCTGATTGTAGAACGATCCTTGGAATCCTAATTATTCGGATCTCGTTATTCGTGATGAGATTCGTATCAAATTCCTTCTCTCTGCTACTCCATTTACTTGGGGTGTTGCAGGAGGAGTCCACTACGATAATATTCCATGCTCTACGAGATAATTCAGAAATTCGTTACTGAGAAATTCTCCACCTCGGTCAGAACGAAGAGCCTTTATGTATGACCAAGTTGATTCTCTACTTCCATCTTGAATTCTTTGAATCGCTCAAAGGCTTCAGACTTGTGTTTCAACAAGAACACATAACCATAACGACTATAGTCGTCAGTGAAAGCCACCTCGGGCGCTTTTTCTTAGTGGTCCACATACGTCAGTATGTATTAAGTCCAATGTTTGCTTGGCTCGCTCAGGGTTTCCCTTAAATGGCAAGTTAGCCATTTTACCCTTTAGACATGGTTCACATGTTGGCATTTCATCAATGCGATTGATTTCAATCGCGCCAGAAGATGCTAACTTTTGAATCCTTGACTTAGATATATGTCCAAGTCGAACGTGCCATGATTGGGCAGACATTTCATTATCTTGTTTTTGTTTTGTTGTACGTGCATAACTAACTTAGGTGATTTTATGATGTAAAGTCAATAATTCAATGTACCAAATGAAAAACGAAAACAAGAGCTTTTATTAAAATCAACATTATTCAATAACATGAATAAAAGTTTTTCATTAATAACTAGGTACATAAATGAAAGTTTCCTAATGACTTTATCAAACCACCTAAATCTACTTTTGCCTACGACCTTGGTAGCAGCTCCAGCTCCATTGCCTTATTCAAGGATCCAATCCTCAGGCTCCAGTTTCCTTGATGCTCCCATCACCTACAAGGATGAGAAATCCAGTCAGTGTCTAACACCAAAAATGCACAGTTTGTAAAATTAACTTCAACAAGGAATATACCTGTTCGAACTCTCCATAGGTTCGAATTTAATCCTTTCCCTTGACCTTGTGCAGTAAGGAGCTCTGATTTCCATTTGCTTTGGTTTTGAACGCCGCCCAGTCCTTTCGCCAACCCTCGCTTTCTTTCCAAAAGAAGCTTCGTGTTCCTCGAGCATTTGTCGCAGGACATGTACAGTGATCTCTCGCCTCTGGAGATTCAAGTCCGTGATAAATCGGTCATATGATCTAGGAAGAGATTGTAGAATAAGATCTACTCGGAAATCATTGTCTATCACGACACCCATATCATCGAGTTCAGACAGAAGTCGAATCATCTTGTGTACGTGGATTCCGACAGGAGTTTCCCTTCTCTTTCTTGCTTGCAAGAATTCCCTCGTGATCGCGAATCTGCGACGACCATCTCTAATCCCATAAAGGAATTTGAGTTCGAGAGAATCTCTTTCGCGGATGCCATATGCTCATGTTGCAAACGCAGATCAAGTGACATATATTCCAACATGTATTCACGAGCTAAGCCATCATCCAGTTTTCATTTGGTGATGCTTTTACGGAGCTCATCAGGAACGTCATGTGAAATAGTAATGGGTGGTGGCACAGATAAAACATAGGATATGTTTTCAGCTTCAAATAATCCATTCAAATGATGCGTCCAGAAATGCAAGTTGGGTCCAGTTAAAATATTACGTTAAAGTGGTGAGATGGACAAATCTCTAAGTGCTCTAAGCTCTTTTGACATCATATCTATAAAATGACGATAGAAGAAATAAATACGCGTGATACGAACCACGTTAAGAAAAACGAGACCCTCATTATAAGGAATTGAAAGATCGTTCTACAATCAGGTTTGAGGATGGATGAACGCCACAAGTCGCCTTGATAAGTTCACGAGGACGCCACAAACGATATTGACTGAATCGTTTGATAAGTCGATGTTGAACGCCACAAGTCTTCTTGATAAGTTCGGTAGGACGCCACAAACGATGATGGAAGAATCGTTTGATAAGTCGATGAATGAACGCCACAAGAATTAGACAAATTGAAAAATCCTTGATAAGTTCAAAAGAGTTCTTCAAAGAAACTAGAGAATTCCTTCTCACTAAAATAATAAGAATCAAGTTGTGTCTTCTATTACATATTATGCCTATATATAAGCTGAAAATTAAGTCCTATCAAGACTAGGAATAGGACTTCTAGAGTAATCTACTTAGACTAGGAAATAAATCCCCCTAATCAACTAGGAAACAAAAACCACTAATAAACTAGGAAACAAATAAAGTCCTACTACTAATATAATAGTTAATTTCGAATTTAATACTAACTAAATATGCTATTCATCTTATCCACTCTCTTCTTGAGAAATTGCATTTAGTTGGACTTTTATAATGTTGACAAAATTCGATGGTTCATTTCCGATCACATCCAACTCCTTTTGTTGCGCTTGATTTATTAACTCATTGAGTTCTTCTTCCTTGAAACGTTTGGCTCTTGCTCTCGTCACTGGACCTTGTGGAACTTGGATTGATTCTTCAAAATGCGATTTTCCATTTGTGTCCTCATTATTCTGCGAATTTCCATTTATGTCCTCATCATTCCCCTCCTCTTGAAAATGATTTGCCCTCAAATCAGCACCTACATCAAAAGGACTTAAATCAGTAACATTGAATGTAGTGCTAACATTGTACTCACCTGGTAGGTCTAGCTTGTAGGCATTGTCATTGACACGCTCAAGAACTTGAAAAGGACCATCTCCCCTTGGGAGCAACTTCGAGCGCCTTTGGGATGGAAATCTTTCTTTCCTCATGTGCAACCAAACCCAATCTCCGGGTTCAAAAACTACCTTGCGACGCCCTTTGTTGGCTTGCTTTGCATATTGCTCCGTCTTCTTCTCTATATTGAATCTTGCCTTTTCATGTATCTGCTTAACAAATTCAGCCTTTTTCTTTCCATCCAAGTTAACTCTTTCAGACAAAGGTAATGGTGTTAAATCCAATGGAGTTAAGGGGTTAAAACCATAAACTATTTCAAATGGGGATAACTTAGAAGCAGAATGAATGGAACGATTGTAAGCAAACTCAACATGTGGTAAACATTCTTCCCATGTTTTGATATTCTTTTTAATTATAGCTCTCAACAAAGTAGATAAAGTCCTATTTACTACTTCAGTTTGTGGATGACAAGTGGTGGAAAATAACAACTTAGTCCCTAACTTACACCACAAGGTTTTCCAAAAGTAACTTAAAAACTTAGCATCTCTATCTGAAACAATGGTTCGAGGCATTCCATGTAATCTAACAATTTCTCGAAAGAATAAGTCAGCAATATTAGAAGCATTATCAGTTTTCGTACATGGAATGAAATGCGCCATTTTAGAAAACCTATCTACAACCACAAAAATAGAATCCTTACCTCGTTTAGACCTAGGTAAACCTAAAACAAAATCCATTGAAATATCAATCCAGGGATCACTAGGAATTGGTAGTGGCATGTATAAACCATGAGGTTGTACTCTAGATTTTGCCTGCTTACAAGTGACACATCTCTCACAAATTCTCTCAACATCCTTTCTCATATGAGGCCAATAAAAATGTTCTTGCAAAATCGCTAAGGTTTTAATAACTCCAAAGTGCCCCATTAGACCTCCACCATGTGATTCCCTTACTAACAACTCACGCAAAGAACAATTAGGAACACATAACTTATTTTCTCGAAACAAGAAACCCTCATGTCTAAAGAACTTACCCACTGCATTTTTCTCACAATTTCGAAATTCCTCAGAAAAATCATGGTCTAAAGGATATAATTCTTTAATATGCTCAAAACCAAGTAATTTTGCATCAAGAGTGGAGAGTAAGACATACCTTCTAGAAAGTGCATCAGCAACAACATTCTCTTTACCTTTCTTGTATCGGATGATATACGGAAATGTTTCAATGAATTCCACCCATCGTGCATGTCTCCTACTCAATTTTTGTTGACTCTTCAAGTGTTTCAATGACTCATGATCCGTGTGAATCACAAACTCCTTAGGCCAAAGATAGTGTTGCCATGTTTGTAAAGCTCGCACCAATGCGTACAACTCTTTGTCGTAAGTAGGGTAGTTTAGAGCTGCCCCGCTTAGTTTCTCGCTAAAAAAAGCAATTGGTTTTCCTCCTTGCATGAGGACTGCTCCAACACCTAATCCTGATGCATCACATTCAATTTCAAATGTTAATGTAAAGTTAGGCAGAGCTAATAAAGGAGCATTAGTTAATTTCTCTTTGAGCAATTGGAAAGCCCTTTCTTGCTCATCTTCCCACTTAAACCCAACATTCTTCTTGATAGCCTCAGTAAGTGGTGCTGCAATGCTGCTAAAGTTCTTCACAAATCTCCTATAGAAGCTAGCAAGTCCATGGAAGCTCCTAACTTGTCCTACACTCGTGGGACTCGGCCATTCTTGAATTGCTCGAATTTTATCCTCATCAACCTGTATACCATGTGCACTCACAACAAAACCAAGAAACACAAGCTTATCGGTGCAAAAAGTGCACTTCTTCATGTTAGCAAATAATTTCTCCTTTCGTAATACTTCAAGAACAGAATGTAAATGCTTAACATGATCATCTTGATTTTTGCTATAAATAAGAATATCATCAAAATAGACAACTACAAATTTTCCTATGAAAGCACGCAAAACATGGTTCATTAATCGCATGAAAGTACTTGGTGCATTAGTTAGACCAAATGGCATAACCAACCACTCATATAAACCAAACTTTGTTTTAAAAGCTGTTTTCCATTCATCACCTTCTTTCATTCTTATTTGATGGTAGCCACTTTTTAAATCAATTTTAGAAAATACACAAGCACCATGCAATTCATCAAGCATATCATCAAGACGAGGAATAGGATGGCGATACCTGATTGTTATATTGTTGACGGCTCGACAATCAACACACATTCTCCATGTCCCATCCTTTTTAGGAACCAAAATTACTGGAACAGCGCATGGACTCATGCTTTCTCGTACGGAACCCTTTTCCATCAATTCACTAACTTGTCGTTGTAGCTCTTTTGTTTCTTCAGGGTTGCTACGATAGGCTGGTCGGTTTGGAATGGAAGCACCGGGTACAAAGTCGATTTGATGTTCAATCCCTCGAATAGGTGGTAAACCAGGTGGAATTTCCTCGGGAAAGACATCCTCAAATTCCTGCAAAAGAGATGCAACTGAACTAGGCAAAAAAGAGTTAGAGTCGTTAGTATTCAATGCCTCTTTGTACATAAGAACAATTATTGGTTGACTTGAGAACATCGCTTTTTTAATGTGACCCACTCTCGCATAGATATTGCTTTTTGTCCTCTCATTCTTTTGTTCACTCATTGAAACCTCTCCATTTTTTTTACTCCTTTTTTCCTCGTTCACTCTTTGTTTTTCTTGTCTCTCTATGTCTTTTCCTACAACACTCTTTTTTTCTTGCTCACTCTCTTTTTGTAACCTCACTTGATCTTCATAAACTTGTCTTGGAGTCAAAGGTACTAGAGTGATGGTACGCTGGTCATGTAGAAATGAGTACTTGTTAGTGAAACCATCATGCTTAACACGTCGATCAAACTGCCATGGACGTCCTAGTAATAAATGTCCAGCTTGCATAGGTACAACATCGCACAAAACTTCATCTTCATATTTTCCTATGCGAAAAGGAACAAGGACTTGTTTTTCTACCCTTATTTCACCAGTATTATTAAGCCATTGCAGTTTGTAGGGTTGTAGATGTTTGGTAGTCGGCAATCCTAACTTTTCAACCATAGTTGTGCTAGCAACATTAGTACAACTCCCTCCATCAATAATCATACTACATACTTTGTTTTGGACATGGCATCTAGTATGAAAAATGTTTTCCCTCTGTACTTCGTCACTCTCTTTGATTTGCACATTTAACGCTCTTCTTGCAACCAACAACTCCCCATGGACAGCATATTCTTCCTCATTAGCATCCTCCAACGGTGGCATAAATTCGGTGTCCTCCTCACTATCGGTTTCAACTTCTCCATTATCTCGTATCACCATAACTCTTCTATTTGGGCATTGGTTTGCTATGTGCCCCCTACCTTGACATTTAAAACACTTAATATCACGATTTTGAGTAGTAGAGTAATCGGTTTTACCTTGATTGCTACGAGTTGGTTGCTCTTGTTTTGACTCAAATCTAGCCTTGGTTGAGACTTGCTTCTCCTCTTTCTTGAATGTATTCTGTTTCCACGAACTAGCACCCCTTCTCTTAAGTTGGCTCTCAATTTTAATAGCCATGTGCAGCATATCCTCTAATTCCACATAATGCTGCAATTCTACTCGATTGGCAATTTCTTGATTCAAGCCAGCTAAAAATCGTGCCATAGTAGCCTCTCGGTCCTCCTCTATGTTTGCTCGGATCATGGCTAACTCCATCTCTTGGTAGTAGTCTTCGACACTCCGATTTCCTTGTACCAGCCCTTGCAACTTCTTGTACAAATCCCGATAATAGTGGCTAGGTACAAAACGCTTTCTCATTACTGTTTTCATCACCTCCCAAGTGTCCACCGGTTGTTCTCCATTTCGTCTCCTGTTTAACACCAATTGATCCCACCAAACATTAGCATAATCAGTAAACTCAGTGGCTGCAAGTTTTACCTTTTTAATCTCGGAGTAGTCGTGGCAATCAAAAACTCGCTCCAGTTTCTTTTCCCACTCAAGATAGGTTTCGGGGTCGTTTCTCCCTTGAAAAGAAGGAATGTTCATCTTAATATTACCCAAGTTATTATCCTCCCTATTCCTAACTTCTCTACCCAAACCACGATTTCTCCTATGGCGACTAGATGACCCTTGATCTCCTTCACTAAACCTATCATCATAGTCTTCCTCATCCTCATCTCTTAAGTCCCTAGGTTGAACTCTCCCCCTCCTATTCATATTAGAAGTAGTTTTTCGATGTCCCTCAGTTACACTTTCTACCCTATCCAACCTTTCATGAACTTGTTCCAACTCCGTCCTCAATATTCTCTTCATCTCTCCCATCAAAGCTTCCGACATAAACTTCATATCAAACTTTCCCGACTGTTCTCCAGATATGTTTTTGTTATTGGAATCAGACATGATTTGCTGCAAGAAAAAAAGTTAGAACAAATATAAATAAAATAAAGGACCTCACAATTCACACCCTTACGTGTTTCACTCAATTTAATGATTCACTCAACGCTCGTGTTTTCGCACAAAAATTATGGCTTTTACCCTCAAATAATCTAACTCTCTTGCCTTTTTCCACTCTTGGAATTCTCTTTGCTTCCTTTTGAACTAATTTAAAACAACACAAAGATATTCAATGTGAACAAACTCTAGGACAAGAAAACTATCAAACCAAATCTAGGAAGATTCTTTCAACAAGGCAGGTGCCAAAACTTAGAAGAATTCTAAGTGTAAACACACTCTAAGTCTAGAAAACAATCAAACTCAAACTAGGAAGCTCAATAAAGATAATTTTGTTTCAATTTTCGGATTTTTTTTTTTTTTTTTTCGGATTTTTTTTTTTTTTTTTTTTTTTGCAAACTCTTTTTTTTTTTTTTTTTTTTTTTTGCGAACTCTTTTTTTTTTTTTTTTGTTCGACCTTTCTTTTTCTTTTTTTTTTTTTCGTACTCTTTTTTTTGTACGACTTTTTTTTTTTTTTTTTTTTTTTTTAATAAAACTAGAAAATTATTAAGATACGCAAACCTGAGACTAGAAATTGGCTCTGGTACCAAATGATACGAACCACGTTAAGAAAAATGAGACCCTCATTATAAGGAATTGAAAGATCGTTCTACAATCAGGTTTGAGGATGGATGAACGCCACAAGTCGCCTTGATAAGTTCACGGGGACGCCACAAACGATATTGACTGAATCGTTTGATAAGTCGATGTTGAACGCCACAAGTCTTCTTGATAAGTTCGGTAGGACGCCACAAACGATGATGGAAGAATCGTTTGATAAGTCGATGAATGAACGCCACAAGAATTAGACAAATTGAAAAATCCTTGATAAGTTCAAAAGAGTTCTTCAAAGAAACTAGAGAATTCCTTCTCACTAAAATAATAAGAATCAAGTTGTGTCTTCTATTACATATTATGCCTATATATAAGCTGAAAATTAAGTCCTATCAAGACTAGGAATAGGACTTCTAGAGTAATCTACTTAGACTAGGAAATAAATCCCCCTAATCAACTAGGAAACAAAAACCACTAATAAACTAGGAAACAAATAAAGTCCTACTACTAATATAATAGTTAATTTCGAATTTAATACTAACTAAATATGCTATTCATCTTATCCACTCTCTTCTTGAGAAATTGCATTTAGTTGGACTTTTATAATGTTGACAAAATTCGATGGTTCATTTCCGATCACATCCAACTCCTTTTGTTGCGCTTGATTTATTAACTCATTGAGTTCTTCTTCCTTGAAACGTTTGGCTCTTGCTCTCGTCACTGGACCTTGTGGAACTTGGATTGATTCTTCAAAATGCGATTTTCCATTTGTGTCCTCATTATTCTGCGAATTTCCATTTATGTCCTCATCACCCATCGCCACAGGCAGTGGGAGAACATGAACATGAAAGTGCACCAGAAAGTACACCGATACTTCGTAGGTCAGAAAGACAACGTAGAGAACCCGAGTGGTACTACGGTCTGCTGCATGAGACTGGACAGTCTCTAACCGACCCAAGGACTTACGAAGAGGCTATGCTAGACATAGACTCGGGAAAGTGGCGCGAAGCCATGGAATCCGAATTGGACTCCATGCACTCAAACAAGGTCTGGGCCTTGGTAGATCCACCAGTGGGAGTAGCTCCCGTGGGTTGCAAGTGGATCTATAAATGAAAGCTTGGAGTGAACGGAGAGGTAATAACCTACAAGGCGCGACTAGTGGCAAAAGGATACGCTCAAAGACCAGGTATCGACTTTGAGGAGAGGTAATAACATACATCAAAGAATATAAGTAAACATTCATCACCTAGCAGGATATGATTGATCGATGCCCATCCTATGCGATTCATCACGAGCCAAGTGATGAATCAATTGGTCAGTCTAGGGTGGAAATTAAATGTCCTAACTATTACAATTTTCAAACCCATACATCATGGGCCTTTTGTAATATCCAGCTTGATTGGGCCTCCATGTAATGAATTGGGCCTCCATGTCCTCCAAGGTAAATGGGCCTCCATGTGGATCTCCAAGTCTTCATGAGGTCTTCTCGGCTCCAAGCCTATTCTAAGCCTCGCTTATAAATCAAAAATGGTCATATTCTATTACATTCGTTCGCGCAAGCAAGGGCACCAATCAGGCCCATTTAATTACAACCCATAAAATAAATAAACCAAAAACTACACAGGGCTTAGGGGCAAAATCGACCAATCCACATATTCACTCAAGAACATGCATAAATTCACATAAGGGCATAAATGTAAATTTATCGGCTCCATTAATTTTAATTCTAAAAAATTATCCAAGTTAATTTATTTTGAATTTACAATTAATCTCTAAGATTAATTAACTCTTACTTGAGTTCTAAGTAATCTATAAAACTTATCTTGATTATAATTGGTTAATTAAGGTAGACCAAATCTCTAAGATTCCTACGTTATCCAAAACTCTAAGTTTCCCAAATATTCTCAAATCTCCAAGATTTTCAAGATAATCCTATTTTGTCTAGATTAGTTTAATTAAGGTAGTGTTCACATCTAACAAGATAACTACCTTATCCAAAAACTCTAAGTTTCCTAATCTTCCAAAATTCTCCAAGATTTTCAGGACTTCCAAAATAGGCGTGTTTGAGATAAACCTAAATTCAGTCACGGAGTGACGAATAGGACACCGCCATGTGGCAGCACACACGCGACCACGGAGGCCGGGCGTGAGCCGCCGCGCGTAACAGCACGCAGCAGTGTGCTGCTGCGCGTTGCCAGCACGCGGCAGACTGCCCGTAGGCAGCTGCCGTGTGCTGCACGCACAGACAGCGTGCTGTTTACGCGCTGCTTCTTGCGGCAGCTCGCGGTGGCCGCCTAGCCGTGGTGCGCGGCCACCGCGGTCGAACTCAAATTTCTTTTTTGTTTGTTCCGATTACTCACATGATTTAATTTAACGGATCCAGTCAATTAAATCCCAATCCAAAATAAAAACTAACATGATAAAATTTTCGAATCTAAAATTATACATTAACTCTAAGTTAACATATCTACGTTCTAAAACATGCAAAGTTAAAGAACTAGCCACATAAATCAAACATATGATTTAAAAACACCGAATTTGCAAATTCATATACATACAAAGCCTAGAGTTGGCTCTGATACCACTGTTGGGATTCGGTAAGATAAACAGCCCTAGGCATAGCGGAATATAAAATTTTAGTACCTCTTACGGAATCTTGCCAGGATACTACTCTAGTTATATATGAATGTAAATAAAACAATAGTATAAGTTTGTACGTTATACCTATCTCCTTGCAAATCCTTAGCTAGCAAAACGGACTCTGAATTTCTCCTCAGCAAAATCGACCCAAGCTCTGCAGTAGCGCCCCACGTGTTGCGCCTCTACGGGTTGATACACCACAATTACACGAAAAATAATAAATCTTGATCAGCTAGAACACAAGATATATTATAATCTAGGAATTAGGAACGATCTTGGAACAAAATCGAAAATGAAAATTTTCTTCCACAGAGAAGAAGGGTTCGGCCGATTGCACTGGGAGAGGGGAGAGAATTTTTGCTCTTGCTCAAATTTTGCTTATTGAGTTGTGTGAAAAATAATTACAAGTAAGCTACTTATAGTTATCTCCTTAACCTAGTCCTATTAGGAATAGAATTCCATTCTCCTACATGGGCCATGGCCCTCTCTAATTAGAAGACCAGGTCTTCTAATTAATTCATGGCCCAGTTAATTAATTTTGACAAGGCTTTATTTAGTCTTCCAATTAAATAGCCCAATTAATTAACTAGTCTCCCAATTAATTAATTTTGACTCTAAGTCCAATTAATTAATTATTCCTTTAATTAATTAAATCCAACTTAATTAATTAATCCACAAATTAAATTCCAATTTAATTTATGATCCTGTTCCAATTCCAATTGGATCCCAATTTGTTCCAATTGGGTCGACCCAGTCGACCCACCCATTATAATCGACCCAGTCGATTATTCACCCAGTCGACCCTGTCGACTCGGTCGTTCTTATTTCCTTACTTTCGCTTCATGTGTATTGTGTATGCCCCCGTAGGTTCACCACATAATTGGCCGTGGGTTATAATTAAATATTATTTAATTATTCGAGTAAGACTTACTCTAAATCAATCGAACACTCTGTCGAATGATCATTCCAAAATTAGCAGTCCTGCCAATTTGGGAATTCTCCCACACTCCACGGTCGATGTCCAGCCACAAGCCCATGGAGCCCAATCACTGGTGAATTAATTCAGTGAACCTTTTATCATTTACAATTTCCATATACGACATAATCTCTCCATCGATCAATCTCCCAGTCGAGACTTAAGGGCATGGTCTTTCATCGGATTCCCTTTTCTTTTATCTCGACCTTATGTATTCTGATCTCGAAATAAATTCTCTTTGACTTAATCTTTATGAGCTACTTACATAAAGTGTCAGATACCTTGGCCAAGGATTTTACCAGAATTAATTTCTCACAGAGAAATCCATTGGAGAATGTCCCAACCTATCAAGTCGGATCAATGGATCCTTTGTTGATGATATGAATCTGCATACGGGTTCCTCTATACCCAATGCGAGTCCACAGAGACTTTCTGGCGATCCCCAGTCAGTCGGAACTTGATGAGGACATAAATAGAAATTCGCAGAATGATGAGGACATAACTGGAAATTCGCAGAATAATGAGGACATAAATGGAAAATCGAATTTTGAAGAATCAATTAAAGTTCCACGAGGTCCAGTGACGAGAGCAAGAGCCAAACGTTTTAAGGAAGAAGAACTCAATGAGTTAATAAATCAAGCGCAACAAAAGGAGTTGGATGTGTTCGGAAATGAACAATCGAATTTTGTCAACATTATACAAGTCCAACTAAATGCAATTTCTCAAGAAAGGAGTGGATAAGATGAATAGCATATTTAGTTACTAATAAATTCGAAATTAGTTATTAGATTTAGTAGTAGGACTTTATTTGTTTCCTAGTTTATTAGTGGTTTTTGTTTCCTAGTTGATTAGGGGGATTTATTCCTAGTCTAAGTAGATTACTCTAGAAGTCCTATTCCTAGTCTTGATAGGACTTAATTTTCAGCTTATATATAGGCATAATATGTAATAGAAGAAACACAACTTGATTCTTATTATTTTAGTGAGAAGGAATTCTCTAGTTTCTTTGAAGAATTCTTTTGAACTTATCAAGGATTTTGCAATTTGACTAATTCTTGTGGCGTTCATTCCTCGACTTATCAAACGATTCATCCATCATCGTTTGTGGCGTCCTACCGAACTTATCAAGAAGACTTGTGGCGTTCAACATCGACTTATCAAACGATTAAGTCAATATCGTTTGTGGCGTCCCCGTGAACTTATCAAGGCGACTTGTGGCGTTCATCCATCCTAAACCTGATTGTAGAACGATCTTTCAATTCCTTATAATGCGGATCTCGTTTTTCTTAACGTTGTTCGTATCATTTGGTACCAGAGCCAAAATCTAGTCTCAGGTTTGCGTATCCTTATAATTTTGTAGTTTTTTTTCGAGAAAAAAAAAAAAAGAAAAGTCGAACAAAAAAAAAGAAAATACAGAAAGAGTTCGAAAAAAAAAAATTCGAACCAAAAAAAAAAAAATTCCGAAAATTGTCTTTATTGAGCTTCCTAGTATGGGTTTGATAGTTTTCTAGACTTAGATTGTGTTTACACTGATAATTCTTCTAAGTCTTGCACCTGCCTTATTGAAAGAGTCTTCCTATATTTGGTTTGATAGTTGTCTTTCCCTAGAGTTTATTCACATTTGAATATCTTTGTGTTGTTTTAAATTAGTTCAAAAAGAAGCAAAGAGAATTCCAAGAATGGAAAAAGGCAAGAGAGTTAGATTATTTGAGGGTAAAAGCCATAATTTTTGTGCGAAAACACGAGTGTTGAGTGAATCATTAATTTGAGTGAAACACGTAAGGGTGTGAGGTCCCTTATTTTATTTATATTTGTTCTAAACTTTTTTCTTGCAGCAAATCATGTCTGATTCCAATAACAAAAACATATCTGGAGAACAGTCAGGAAAGTTTGATATGAAGTTTATGTCGGAAGCTTTGATGGGAGAGATGAAGAGATTATTGAGGACGGAGTTGGAACAAGTTCATGAAAGGTTGGATAGGGTAGAAAGTGTAACTGAGGGACATCAAAAAACTACTTCTAATATGAATAGGAGGGGGAGAGTTCAACCTAGGGACTTAAGAGATGAGAATGAGGAAGACTATGATGATAGGTTTAGTGAAGAAGATCAAGGGTCATCTAGTCGCCATAGGAGAAATCGTGGTTTGGGTAGAGAAGTTAGGAATAGGGAGGATAATAACTTGGGTAATATTAAGATAAACATTCCTTCGTTTCAAGGGAGAAACGACCCCGAAACATATCTTGAGTCGGAAAAGAAACTAGAGCGAGTTTTTGATTGCCACGACTACTCCGAGATAAAAAAGGTAAAACTTGCAGTCACTTAATTTACTGATTATGATAATGTTTGGTGGGATCAATTGGTGTTAAACAGGAGACGAAACGGAAAACAACCGGTGGACACTTGGGAGGTGATGAAAACAGTAATGAGAAAGCGTTTTGTACCTAGCCACTATTATCGAGATTTGTACAAGAAGTTGCAAGGGCTGGTACAAGGAAATCGGAGTGTCGAAGACTACTACCAGGAGATGGAGTTAGCCATGATCCGAGCAAACATAGAGGAGGATCGAGAGGCTACTATGGCACGATTTTTAGCTGGCTTGAATCAAGAAATTGCCAATCGAGTAGAATTGCAGCATCATGTGGAGTTAGAGGACATGCTACATATGGCTATTAAAATTGAGAGCCAACTTAAGAGAAGGGGAGCTAATTCGTGGAAACAGAATACATTCAAGAAAGAGGAGAAGCAAGTCTCAACCAAGGCTAGATTTGAGTCAAAACAAGGGCAACCAACTCGTAGCAATCAAGGTAAAAATGATTACTCTACTACTCGAAATTTTGATATTAAGTGTTTTAAATGTCAAGGTAGGGGGCACATAGCAAACCAATGCCCAAATAGAAGAGTTATGGTGATACGAGATAATGGAGAAGTTGAAACCGATAGTGAGGAGGACACTGAATCTATGCCACCGTTGGAGGATGCTAATGAGGAAGAATACGCTGTCCATGGGGAGTTGTTGGTTGCAAGAAGAGCCTTAAGTGTGCAAATCAAAGAGAGTGACGAAGTACAGAGGGAAAAAATTTTTCATACTAGATGCCATGTCCAAAACAAAGTATGTAGTATGATTATTGATGGAGGGAGTTGTACTAATGTTGCTAGCACAACTATGGTTGAAAAGTTAGGATTGCCGACTACCAAACATCTACAACCCTACAAACTGCAATGGCTTAATAACACTGGTGAAATAAGGGTAGAAAAACAAGTCCTTGTTCCTTTTCGCATAGGAAAAGATGAAGATGAAGTTTTGTGTGATATTGTACCTATGCAAGCTGGACATTTGTTACTAGGACGTCCATGGCAGTTTGATCGACGTGTTAAGCATGATGGTTTCACTAACAAGTACTCATTTGTACATGACCAGCGTACCATCACTCTAGTACCTTTGACTCCAAGACAAGTTTATGAAGATCAAGTGAGGTTACAAAAAGAGAGTTAGCAAGAAAAAAAGAGTGTTGTAGGAAAAGAAATAGAGAGACAAGAAAAACAAAGAGTGAACGAGGAAAACAAGAGTAAAAAAAATGGAGAAGTTTCAACAAATGAACAAAAGAATGAGAGGACAAAAAGCAACATCTATGCGAGAGTGGGTCACATTAAAAAGCGATGTTCTCAAGTCAACCAATGATTGTTCTTGTGTACAAAGAGGCATTGAATACTAACGACTCTAACTCTTTTTTGCCTAGTTCAGTTGCATCTCTTTTGCAGGAATTTGAGGATGTCTTTCCCGAGGAAATTTCACCTGGTCTACCACCTATTCGAGGGATTGAACATCAAATTGACTTTGTACCCGGTGCTTCCATTCCAAACCGACCAGCCTATCGTAGCAACCCTGAAGAAACAAAAGAGCTACAACGGCAAGTTAGTGAATTGATGGAAAAGGGTTCCGTAAGAGAAAGCATGAGTCCATGCGCTGTTCCAGTAATTTTGGTTCCTAAAAAGGATGGGACATGGAGAATGTGTGTTGATTGTCGAACCGTCAACAATATAACAATCAGGTATCGCCATCCTATTCCTCGTCTTGATGATATGCTTGATGAATTGCATGGTGCTTGTGTATTTTCTAAAATTGATTTGAAAAGTGGCTACCATCAAATAAGAATGAAAGAAGGTGATGAATGGAAAACAGCTTTTAAAACAAAGTTTGGTTTATATGAGTGGTTGGTTATGCCATTTGGTCTAACTAATGCACCAAGTACTTTCATGCGATTAATGAACCTTGTTTTGCGTGCTTTCATAGGAAAATTAGTAGTTGTCTATTTTGATGATATTCTTATTTATAGCAAAACTCAAGATGATCATGTTAATCATTTACATTCTGTTCTTGAAGTATTACGAAAGGAGAAATTATTCGCTAACATGAAGAAGTGCACTTTTTGCACCGATAAGCTTGTGTTTCTTGGTTTTGTTGTGAGTGCACATGGTATACAGGTTGATGAGGATAAAATTCGAGCAATTCAAGAATGGCCGAGTCCCACAAGTGTAGGACAAGTTAGGAGCTTCCATGGACTTGCTAGCTTCTATAGGAGATTTGTGAAGAACTTTAGCAGCATTGCAGCACCACTTACTGAGGCTATCAAGAAGAATGTTGGGTTTAAGTGGGAAGATGAGCAAGAATGGGCTTTCCAATTGCTCAAAGAGAAATTAACTAATGCTCCTTTATTAGCTCTGCCTAACTTTACATTAACATTTGAAACTGAATGTGATGCATCAGGATTAGGTGTTGGAGCAGTCCTCATGCAAGGAGGAAAACCAATTGCTTTTTTTAGCGAGAAACTAAGCGGGGCAGCTCTAAACTACCCTACTTACGACAAAGAGTTGTACGCATTGGTGCGAGCTTTGCAAACATGGCAACACTGATACGAATCTCCTCATGAATAACGAGACCCGAATTATTAGGATTTCAAGGATCGTTCTACAATCAGGTTTAGGTGGATTTATTGAAGACGCCACAAACGATGATGGATGAATCTCTTGATAAGTCGATGGATGAACGCCACAAGTTTTCTTGATAAGTTCCTGAGGACGCCACAAACGATGTTGACTGAATCGTTTGATAAGTCGGAACGCCACAAGAATGCTTGATAAGTTCGGTAGGACGCCACAAACGATGGTGGATGAATCGTTTGATAAGTCATTGAACGCCACAAAGATTTTACTGACCTTTGACAAGTTCATGAAGAAGAACTCTTCAAAGAAGGTGGAGAATACTCAACACAAATTAATTGAAGACTAAATCTTGAATTCATTAAAGAAAAAACGAATTAATTGAAGACTAAATCTTGATGAGCAAGTAATCCTTCTTGACCCAACAACTTGTCTTCAATTAATTCTTTCAAGTCTATTTTTGGGCACTTCATGATCACATCAAACACTATCTTTGGCCTAAGGAGTTTGTGATTCACACGGATCATGAGTCGATGAAACACTTGAAGAGTGAACAAAAATTGAGTAGGAGACATGCACGATGGGTGGAATTCATTGAAACATTTCCCTATGTCATCCGATACAAGAAAGGTAAAGAGAATGTTGTTGCTTATGCACTTTCTAGAAGGTACGTCTTACTCTCCACTCTTGATGCAAAATTACTTGGTTTTGAGCATATTAAAGAATTATATCCCTTAGACCATGATTTTTCTGAGGAATTTCGAAATTGTGGGAAAAATGCAGTGGGTAAGTTCTTTAGACATGAGGGTTTCTTGTTTCGAGAAAATAAGTTATGTGTTCCTAATTGTTCTTTGCGTGAGTTGTTAGTAAGGGAATCACATGGTGGAGGTCTAATGGGGCACTTTGGAGTCATTTGGAGTCATTAAAACCTTAGCGATTTTGCAAGAACATTTTTATTGGCCTCATATGAGAAAGGATGTTGAGAGAATTTGTGATAGATGTGTCACTTGTAAACAAGCAAAATCTAAAGTACAACCTCATGGTTTATACATGCCACTACCAATTCCTAGTGATCCCTGGATTGATATTTCAATGGATTTTGTTTTAGGTTTACCTAGGTCTAAATGAGGTAGGGATTCTATTTTTGTGGTTGTAGATAGGTTTTCTAAAATGGCGCATTTCATTCCATGTATGAAAACTGATAATGCATCTAATATTGCTGACTTATTCTTCCGAGAAATTGTTAGATTACATGGAATGCCTCGAACCATTGTTTCAGATAGAGATGCTAAGTTTTTGAGTTACTTTTGGAAAACCTTGTGGTGTAAGTTAGGGACTAAGTTGTTATTTTCCACCACTTGTCATCCACAAACTGATGGTCAAACCGAAGTAGTAAATAGGACTTTATCTACTTTGTTGAGGGCTATAATTAAAAAGAATATCAAAACATGGGAAGAATGTTTACCACATGTTGAGTTTGCTTACAATCGTACAATTCATTCTGCTTCTAAGTTTTCTCCATTTGAAATAGTTTATGGTTTTAACCCCTTAACTTCATTGGATTTAACACCAATACCTTTATCTGAAAGAGTTAACTTGGATGGAAAGAAAAAGGCTGAATTTGTTAAGCAGATACATGAAAAGGCAAGATTCAATATAGAAAAGAAGACGGAACAGTATGCAAAGCAAGCCAACAAAGGGCGCGTCGCAAGGTAGTTTTTGAACCCGGAGATTGGGTTTGGTTGCACATGAGGAAAGAAATATTTCCATCCCAAAGGCGCTCGAAGTTGCTCCCAAGAGGAGATGGTCCTTTTCAAGTTCTTGAACGTATCAATGACAACGCCTACAAGCTAGACCTACAAGGTGAGTACAATGTTAGCACTACATTCAATGTTACTGATTTAAGTCTTTGATGTAGGTGCTGATTTGAGGGCAAATCCTTTTCAAGAGGAGGGGAATGATGAGGACATAAATGGAAATTCGCAGAATGATGAGGACATAACTGGAAATTCGCAGAATAATGAGGACATAAATGGAAAATCGAATTTTGATGAATCAATCAAAGTTCCACGAGGTCCAGTGACGAGAGCAAGAGCCAAACGTTTCGAGGAAGAAGAACTCAATGAGTTAATAAATCAAGCGCAACAAAAGGAGTTGGATGTGTTCGGAAATGAACAATCGAATTTTGTCAACATTATACAAGTCCAACTAATTGCAATTTCTCAAGAAAGGAGTGGATAAGATGAATAACATATTTAGTTACTAATAAATTCGAAATTAGTTATTAGATTTAGAAGTAGGACTTTATTTGTTTCCTAGTTTATTAGTGGTTTTTGTTTCCTAGTTGATTAGGGGGATTTATTCCTAGTCTAAGTAGATTACTCTAGAAGTCCTATTCCTAGTCTTGTTAGGACTTAATTTTCAGCTTATATATAGGCATAATATGTAATAGAAAAAACACAACTTGATTCTTATTATTTTAGTGAGAAGGAATTCTCTAGTTTCTTTGAAGAACTCTTTTGAACTTATCAAGGATTTTTCAATTTGTCTAATTCTTGTGGCGTTCATTCCTCGACTTATCAAACGATTCATCCATCATCGTTTGTGGCGTCCTACCGGACTTATCAAGAAGACTTGTGGCGTTCAACATCGACTTATCAAACGATTAAGTCAATATCGTTTGTGGCGTCCCCGTGAACTTGTCAAGGCGACTTGTGGCGTTCATCCATCCTAAACCTGATTGTAGAACGATCTTTCAATTCCTTATAATGCGGATCTCGTTTTTCTTAACGTTGTTCGTATCAGAACTCATATCAAAGCATAGACGTTCTCGCACCAGATAAACCCTATCACCTCAAGTAGTTAGGGATCGTTCCTCGTATACTATTGCAAATTGGAATAACTTCAACCCCGATATGCGACTACCGCTTCCATGGTGAGTTATTTCCTAATTGGGGTATTCAGTGCGCTTGCCATCCCTGCAAGCCACCCACTTATGTGTATCGACTATCTCAGTCACGCTCGTGGACCCAGCGTCCTCCAGTTCATCGGAGTATACACAACAGTGAGAGTCTAACCGAATCCAACGATGTCCTATCCCGATTGGATTCTACGACTCTTGAATATGTTCTAGATTACGACCTTGAAGATCAGTCCACGGGTTGTCCCATAGCCCTGTGATCTAAGGACTTCTATCCTTATGCGTAGATAATTATTACATAAGATAAAGTTGACCATTTAATAAAGTGCATTTATTAATCAAAATTGAATAGTTCCTTGTTTATTACAATAAATGCTCGCCATACAGCTGGCTTGCAGGACACTATTTCTATCAAAGCCCGCTAGGATATTTTAAATTCCCGAAACTTATGTGGGGGCATAATATTTTTATTAAACTAGTGGGAGTAATTTACAAATAAAAACCATGTTTGTAAATTGTGCATTTTAAATTAATCTTTCGCGTATTTATTTCTTCTCTCGTCGTTTTGTAGAAATAATGTCTAAGGATCCGATTTCCATCATACTTGAACAAAACAAATTGACTGGACCCAACTTCCATGACTGGATCAGGAATCTTAATATCATTCTCGCTTCTGAAAAGCGAGGTTTTGTCCTTGAGGGGCCCCCTCCTGAGCCTGCTAAGGATGCCAGTGATGCCGAAAAGGAAATGAATGACATGTGGCAAGACGATGACTTGCAGTCACGTTGTCTCATGTGGGCATCCATGTCGAATGAGCTTCAAAAGCAGCACGAGCATATGAAGTCTGCTTTTGAGATCTACACGCACCTGAATGGTCTATTTGGGGTGCACAGTAGATATGAGCGGTATGAAACCGCCCAGACTCCGCAACAAACGAGGATGGCAGAAGGTGCTGATGTTCGTTCTCACTGCATCAAGATGATTGGGCTTATTGAAAAGCTTGGTCATCTTGACGTAAAGATGGACAAAACCAACTGCCAGGATATAATCCTCCAATCCTTGCCAAGATCATTCGAGCAATTTGTAATGAACTACAACATGCACAAGATGGATGTTGAACTTCACGAGATGGCTAATATTCTCGCCACTGCAGAGGCTTCCATGAAAAGAGAGAAGCCAGTGATGGTTGCTACTTCGACCCAATCCAAGTCCAAAAGGACGAAAAAGGGAAGGGAAAGGGAAATGCTTCTTCAAGCAAAGGCAAAGGACCATCTGGGCCCATAGGGAAAGGAAAGAAGCGAAAAGCTTCTGCTGGTGAACAAAAATGTTTCTATTGCAAGAAACCTGGACACTGGAAGAGGAAATGCAAAGAGTTCTTGGAGAGCTCAAAGGTATATTCCTTGTTGAAGTTAATTTATCAATTAACTGTGCATCATGGGTGCTAGACACTGCTTGTGGTTCTCATCTTTGTAATGATTTACTGGTGATGGGAGCAACATGGCCACTTAGGCCAGGGGATTGGATCCTGAGATTTGGCAATGGAGCTAGAGCTGCTATCGAGGCCATAGGCAAAGTGGAGTTAGATTTAGGTGGTAATAAATTAGTCCTTAGGAACGTTTTTTATGTACCTGGTTTGGTGAAAAACATTATTTCTATTCATGTTTTGGATAATGAAAGTTTTAATTTTACAATTAACAAAGGTTCCTTTTCATTATTCATGAATGATAATTTGTTTTTCACTGGTACATTAAAAGATGGACTATATACCGTTGCACCACCTAAGTTAGTAATGCACGTACAACAAAACAAAAGGAAACAAGATAATGAAATATCAGCCCAATTGTGGCACGCTCGACTTGGACATATATCTAAGTCAAAAATTCAAAAGTTAGCATCATCTGGCGCGCATGAAATCAATCGCATTGATGAAATGCCAACCTGTGAACCATGAAATCAATCGCATTGATGAAATGCCAACCTGTGAACCATGTCTAAAGGGTAAAATGGCTAAGTTGCCATTTAAGGGAAAGCCTGAGCGAGCTAAACAAACATTGGACTTAATACATACAGACGTATGTGGACCACTAAGGAAAAGTGCTTGAGGTGGCTATGATTACTTCATCACTTTCACTGACGACTATAGTCGTTATGGATATGTGTTCTTGTTGAAACACAAGTCTGAAGCCTTTGAGCGATTCAAAGAATTCAAGATGGAAGTAGAGAATCAACTTGGTCATACGATAAAGGCTCTTCGTTCTGACCGAGGTGGAGAATTTCTTAAGAACGAATTTCTGAATTATCTTGTAGAGCATGGAATACTATCGCAGTTGACTCATCCTGCAACACCCCAATTAAATGTAGTAGCAGAGAGAAGGAATCGAACCTTGATGGACATGGTTCGATCCATGATGAGTGCCACTGACCTTCCTCTTTCATTTTGGGGACATGCCCTCCTCACGGCAACGAAGATACTAAACATAGCACCTTCCAAATCCGTAGAAAAGACACCATACGAATTATGGTTTGGCAAGGCACCCTCATACGCATTCATGCACATATGGGGATAGCATAGAACATTTTTATTATGTGGGCCCGCTTAGCTTAGAGGTTAGAGCATCGTATTTGTAATGCGATCTCCCTCTTACGTTAAAAAGCTAGTGGAAAATAAATTGGAAACTAAATCCACTTTGTGCAAATTCGTGGGGTATCAAGAAAACTCAATAGGATACTAGTTCTACGATCCTACAAAATAAACTACGTTTGTCTCAAGGAACGCACACTTCTTGGAGAAGGATTTCTTGGTTGACAAGAAGGAAAACAACGTAGAACTAGATGAGGTCACTGAAGCTGAAAAGGCCGAAGAGGTCGATCAAGCTGACCCATCACCACAGGCAGAGGGAGAACAAGAGCATGAAAGTGAACCAGGAGAATACACCGATACTTCGTAGGTCGGAAAGACAACGTAGATAACCCGAGAGGTACTATGGTCTGCTGCATGAGACTGGACAGTCTCTAACCGACCCAAGGACTTACGAAGAGGCTATGCTAGACATAGACTCGGGAAAGTGGCGCGAAGCCATGGAATCCGAATTGGACGCCATGCACTCAAACAAGGTCTGGGCCTTGGTAGATCCACCAGTGGGAGTGACTCTCGTGGGTTGCAAGTGGATCTATAAGCGAAAGCTTGGAGTGAACAGAGAGATAATAACCTACAAGGCGCGACTTGTGGCAAAAGGATACACTCAAAGGCCAGGCATCGACTTTGAGGAGACCTTCTCGCCCGTCGCAATGCCTAAATCCATTTGAATCTTCCTAGCCATAGCTGCGTGGTATAACTACGAGATATGGCAGATGGATGTGAAGACTGCCTTTCTCAATGGAGACATTGACAAGGAGATCTACATGGAGCAACCAAAAGGATAGCATCCAAAGGAGATGAACACAAGGTGTGCAAACTCTAGAGGTCCATTTATGGACTGAAGCAAGCTTCCCGAAGTTGGAACATCCGTTTAAATGAAACAATCCAAACTTTTGGATTCATAAAAAACGTGTTCGAACCTTGCGTGTACAAGAAAATCAGTGGGAGTACAGTCGAATTTTTGGTGCTTTACGTTGATGACATTCTTCTCATTGGAAACAATGTGAAAGTGTTGTCCGAAACTAAAGCATGGTTATCTACACAATTCTTAATGAAGGATTTGGGAGAAGTATCATTTGTACTAAGTATAAGGATCTACTGAGATAGATCAAAAGGACTGCTGGGCCTTTACCAATCGCAGTACATAGTTAAAATCTTGTAGAGATTTAAGATGGAAGAATACAAGAGAGGATTGCTTCCAATGAGACATGGAATTGCACTCTCTAAGTCTATGACCCCGAAGACGCCTGAGGAGAGAAGGAATATGTCTCGAGTACCATATGCATCCGCAATAGGAAGCGTAATGTATGGTATGTTATGTACTAGACCAGACGTAGCGTACGCTTTAAGCATTACAAGTCGCTATCAGTCTGATCCAGGTGAGCAGCATTGGATAGCCGTAAAGGCAATTCTGAAGTACCTGAGAAGGACTAAAGAATTGTTCTTGGTATACAGTGGAGTAGAATTGAAATTGGAAGGCTATACAGACTCGAGCTTCCAATGTGATATAGACGACTTCAAGTCGACATCTGGATACGTGTTCTGCCTCAATGGTGGTGCGGTAAGCTGGAAGAGCTGCAAGCAAGACACTACCGCAGATTCAACCATGGAAGCAGAATACATTGCCGCGTGTGATGCAGCAAAAGAAGGTGTTTGGATGAGGAACTTCATCCAGGAATTGGATGTGATACCTAGCATCGCTGAGCCCATTACTATCTTCTGTGATAATAATGGGGCAATAGCGCAAGCAAAGGAGCCGAGATCTCATCAGAAATCCAAGCACGTACAAAGACGATACTATGTGATAAGAGATATCATTGGTAGAGGAGACATTAAGATGGAACGTGTCGATTCAGAAGATAATACCGCGGACCCGCTAACGAAGCCTCTGCCTCAAAAGGCATTCGAGAAACATCTGCTAAAGATGGGACTCAAGAACATAAAAGACTGGCTTTAGGACAAGTGGGAGATTGATAGAAATAGTGTCCTGCAAGCCAGAGCTGTATGGCTAGCATTTTGTTGTAGTATATAAAAGAACTATTCAATTTTGATTATGGTCATCTTTATCTTATGTAATACTTATCTACGCATAAGGATAGAAGTCCTTAGATCACAAGGCTATGGGACAACTCGTGGACTGATCTCCAAGGCCGTGGTCTAGAACATATTCAAGAGTCGTGGAATCCAATCGAGATAGACATCGTTGGATTCGGTTAGACTCTCACTGTTGTGTATACTCCGATGAACTGGAGAACGCTGGGGTCCACGAGCGTGACTAGGATAGTCGATACACATAAGTGGGTGGCTTGCTGGGATGACAAGCGCACTGAATACCCCAATTAGGTAATAACTCACCATGGAAGCGGTTGTCGCATATCGGGGTTGAAGTTATTTCGATTTACGATAGTATACGAGGAACGATCCCTAATTACTTGAGATGATAGGATTTATCTGGTGCGAGAACATCTGTGCTTTGATGTGAGTTCCGACTGACTGGAGATTACCAGAAAGTCTCTGTGAACTCATGTTGGGTATAGAGGAACTCGTATGCAGGTTCATATCATCAACGAAGGATCCATTGACCCGACTTGATAGGTTGGGAAATTCTCCTATGGATTTATGTGAGAAATTAATTCTGGTAAAAATCCTTTGCCGAGGTATCTGACGGCTTTATGTAAGTAGCTCATAAAGATTAAGTCAAAGAGAATTATTTCGAGACCAGAATGCATAAGGTCAAGACAAAATAATAGGGAGACCGATGGAAGACCACCCTTAAGTCTCGACTAGGAGATTGACTGATGGAGAGATTATGGCGTATATGGTAATTGTAAATGATAAAAGGTTCACTGAATTAATTCACCAGTGATTGGGCTCCATGGGTTTGTGGCCAGACATCGACCGTGGAGTGTTGGAGAATTCCTAAATTGGCAGGGGTGATAATTTTGAAATGTTCTGTCGACAGAGTGTTCGTCTGATTTAAAAAGTATATAATACTTGAATATTTGAATTAATATTTAATTATAACCCACGACCAATTATATGGTGAACCTATGGGGGCATACACAATACACATGAAGCGAAAGCGAAGGAAAAGAAAACATATGGGTCGACTGAATAGACAGGGTCGATTGGGTCTAAAAAATCGACTGGGCGATTGGTGACTGGGTCAACTAGGTCGACCCAATTGGAACAAATTGGAATTGATTGGAATTGGATCAAGATTGTAAATTAAATTGGAATTTAATTTGTATGTTAATTATTAAGTTGGATTTAATTAATTATAGAAAGATTTAATTAAAAGGATTTAGAGTCTAATTTAATTAAATGGGAGAGTTGTTAATTAATTGGGCTATTTAATTGAGAGATTAAATAAAGCCTGATTCAATTAATTAACTGGGCCATGAATTAATTAGGAAGACTTAGTCTTCTAATTAAAAAGGTCATGGCCCATGTAGGAGACTTGGAATCCTAGTCCTAGGAGGATTAGGAGTATTTGACATATTTAAATAAGAAGCTAGATTTCATAACACACACACAACAAACAAGAGCCAAAATTCCACGTCAAGCAAAAACTGTCCCTCTCCCACTATTAGATCGGCCGAACTCTCTCTCTCTCTCTCTTTTGGAGGAGTTCGACTTTTTGTCTTTTGTTCCAAGTTCGCTTCCTAAACCCAGATCTTAATATATCCAGGGCATATTATATTTCGTGTAATTGTGGTGTATCAACCCATAGAGGCGCTGCTGCAGGGCATAAGATCGACCAACCGAGGGAGAAACTTGACTACAACTGCCAACTAGGATTTGCAAGGAGACAGGTATAACGTGCAACTATTTATACTGTCGTTTATTTAATATTCATATATATACACCTAGAATAGTATCCTGGCAAGATTCCGTAAGAGGTCCTAAAATTTTTATATTCCGCTGTGCCTAGGGCTGTTTATCTTACCGAATCCCAACACAGGAGACGAAATGGTGAAAGGCCTATTAGGACATGGGATGAAATGAAAGCTATCATGAGGAGGCGGTTTATTCCTAGTCACTATCATAGGGACTTATTTCAGAAGTTACAAAGTCTTACTCAAAGATTTAAAAGCGTGGAAGATTACCACAAGGATATGGAGATTTCTATGCTCAGGCTAATATAGAGGAGGAAAGAGAAGCTACCATGGCAAATGTAGTTGAGTTGCAACATTATGTGGAGTTGGAGGACATGGTGCATATGGCAATAAAGGTAGAACGACAACTTAAAAGGAAGGGAACTCGATCTTTCCAAAATCCAAGCTCCTTTACTTCATGGAGGTCGAATGGAAGGAAAGATGAAGGAGCTAATTCCAAATTCAAAACAGAAGCACCAAAGAGAAAAGATGAAGTTGACAAAGTCAATAGAGGTTAAACTGAATTACCAACTCGTAATCGTGATATTAAGTGTTTTAAGTGTTTGGGAGCAGGTCACATTGCTTAACAATGCCCAAACAAGAGGACCATGATTGCACATGCTAACGGAGATGTGTAGACTGAAAGTGAGAGTGATGATGATGATCATATGCCAAAAGACACTATTGACAGTGATGTTGAATATCCGGTGGAGGGAGTCATTGGTGGCTAGGTGTGCTTTAAGTGCCCAAATCAAAGAAGATGATGTTATTGAACAAAGGGAGAACATTTTTCATACTAGGTGCCATGTTAACAATAAAGTGTGTAGTATGATCATTGATGGGGGAAGTTGTACAAACGTTGCCTGTACTACTTTGGTTGAAAAGCTGAATTTACCTACCTTGAAACACCCTAGACCATATAAGCTTCAATGGTTGAATGATTGTGGGGAGGTTAAGGTGACAAGGCAAGTATTAGTCTCTTTTTCAATCGGGAAGTACAAGGATGAAGTGCTTTGTGATGTCGTTCCAATGCAAGCAAGTCACATATTATTGGGAAGACCATGGCAATTTGATAGGAAGGTTACTCATGATGGTTTCAAAAATCGGCACATTCTTGTAAAGGATAACAAATCCATTACTAAGTTCATAAGTCCAATGATGAACCGAGAGAAGAGTAAAAACTCACATTATATACAATAACCGAATTGAATGATTTATTACATTCTGCAATATCACTTATGTACAGGGTTGTAACAACTCTCAGACCGAAGGAATTAAAGTTAACTCCATTTCGTGGTGTTGGGATACATGAACATGCTTACCTACCTCGCAATACCCTTGTAAATTAGAAAGTCTTGACTACAATCCATATGGATCTAATTTGATGTAAGTAAATGCTAATTAAAGCTTCTCTTCCCAAATCACTTAGTTCAACGTAAGTAACTTCAAAGAATTCCAAAACTCATCAGATTATATCTCTTGAATCATCCCGTTAAATTCTTCCTCAAGCTTTTTAGATCTTGCCTTAGTATACAAACTGGAACACAGATCCTTGACTTGTACGTGGTGGTACTCAGTAGTTAGTGTTCTTCCCATTGACCATGAAATAGACCGTGCTATCCCAGAATTTAAAGAACTTTAGACTCATAATCTTATGAATAAGAACTTTTAGTCATGCTAGGTGAAAGACGTGGTTAGAAAAGCATTGGACGAACTCACCTCAAGTGAATAAAGCACATTCGTAATTTGAGAGGCAAAAGTCTTTCTACAAACACATCAAAATATGGATTTTATACTTAACCTAGGGCAATAAAAACCAAGTCATTTTTCGCAAAATGTGGGAAGAAAAGATAACTTCACCTAAACATAAAATCATCGTATTTGGGACCAACGATTCGAAAGATCAACTAAAAATGAACTTATGACCATTAAAATAGTTTCACAAAGGCACCCTAAATTTATTAATTTTAGAACAAGGTTTCAGGAACATTTATATCAAATGAGTAACATATTATTAAAATGCGAGAGTTAAAACGCCATATGATAAACATAGAAACAAAATTTTCCCCACAAATGATATTTCTACATGGACTAAGAACAACAAGAATCGCCACCCAAACATTCGCTCTATCATGCTGAAAATGCATGTTTCGAGTTTGGGATCAATGGGGTTACGTAGAGAGCATGAAGATGAAAATAATTCTAGAAATCCATTGTTTCGAAATCATTAGATAAATATTTCCTTCGGATGGCATCATGAAAATGAAACTCGACCAAATATCACCACCTTTCATGTGAATAGCACGCTTAAAATTTGGTAGTGAAGAATCGACCTCCATGAAGAATAAAATTGACACAAAGTAACCAAAATGTGATTATCTTACACAAAACACCCAAAATGGATAGTTTTGAAGTGAAATAAAATGAACATAGAAACTCGGCTCAAAAATTACCTGTCACTTGAAGTAATTTATTAATTAGACTAATTGGACAGTCAAAAGACGATCTTAAGAAAGTTTCATAAAGAAAAAAATCCACAATGCTCGTCATCTACCCAATGACAAAAAATGGGCCAAATTTTCTCCGAATCGGATAAACGTGTAACTGGAAGCATGCAATTTAAATCTTGTGAATAAAATATTGTTGAACTTGGTGGTCGAAAAAGCACTTTGGGAAAATTTAGGTCCAACAACCTAAATGCGTTATCTATACCGTGAATAACAAACTTTCTGAATTAGAGAGCTAAACAACAATCCAATAGGATTTGGGCAAAGAAACAGTTATTTAGGTATGACAAACCAAGATGATAATTTAAACACGAACTCAGAACAGTATGAATATCAGCCATAACATTCGTAAACGTGTTGATAGGGCAAGTTCCAAGTTTGGTATCATATGAGTCAATCATAAAGGATGAAGGCAAAAAATTTTAAATGTCATTTTTAACAAGAGCACCATCGAATTAGAAATTTTATCGAGAAGCATAAAGAATATGAATCTCTACCCAGATATCTACTATAATGTCATTGATAAATGTTTAAAATCTGTTATAGTGAACACAACCTCATTGAAAATCCAATTGACACGGAACAACCTAAATTCAAGAGATATAATCTGATGAGTTTTGGAATTCTTTGAAGTTACTTACGTTGAACTAAGTGATTTGGGAAGAGAAGCTTTAATTAGCATTTACTTGCATCAAATTAGATCCATATAGATAGTAGTCAAGACTTTCTAATTTACAAGTGTATTGCGAGGTAAGTAAGCATGTTCATGTATCCCAACACCACGAAATGGAGTTAACTTTAATTCCTTCGATCTGAGAGTTGTTACAAATATTTACATAAGTGATATTGCTGAATGTAATAAATCATTCAATTCGGTTGATGTATATAATGTGAGTTTTTACTCTTCTCTCTGTTCTTCATTGGACTTATGACCTTATCAAGGATTCTACTTGTGGAGTTCAAACTTGAATACTTGTGGTTTGTGATACCTTATAATATTTCGGTTACAAGTTCGTATCAATCTGGAATACTTGTTGTTTTCGATTTCTTATAATCGTTGGGTCACAAGTACACTATTACTTACAATCTACTTTATAGCTTTCTTGGGATGAAATCCAGTCTTCATTATTTGTCTCAACGCAATGTCTATTGTTGTTTGCATCACGGGCATTTTAGAGCTTTTTGTTTAAGTTTTTTCTAGATGGTCAGACGATTGTCAAATTCAGTCATTAAACTAATAAAATTTCGCATCCTCGAGGATTGGTACATCGAGTTTCATGTTCTTCTGACTTTGCATTATATAAAACCTCTTTGGTGTGTGTAAGGAGTATGATAATCAAATTTAGGTTGTTCCGTGTCAATTGGATTTTCTATGAGGTTGTGTTCATCATAACCGATTTTAAACATTTATCAATGACATTATAGTAGATATCTGGGTAGAGATTCATGTTCTTTATGCTTCTCGTTAAAATTTCTAATTCGATGGTGCTCTTGTTAAAAATGACATTTAAATTTTTTGCCTTCATCCTTTATGATTGACTCATATAATACCAAACTTGGAACTTGCCCTATCAACACGTTTACGAATGTTGTGGTTGATATTCATAATGTTCTGAGTTCGTGTTTAAATTATCATCTTGGTTTGTCATACATAAATAACTGTTTCTTTGCCCAAATCCTATTGGATTGTTGTTTAGCTCTCTAATTCAGAAAGCTTGTTATTCACGGTATAGATAACGCATTTAGGTTGTTGGACCTAAATTTTCCCAAAGTGCTTTTTCGACCACCAAGTCCAACAATATTTTATTCACAAGATTTAAATTGCATGCTTCCAGTTACACGTTTATCTGATTCGGAGAAAATTTGGCCCATTTTTTTGTCATTGGGTAGATCACGAGCATTGTGGATTTTTTTTTTATGAAACTTTCTTAAGATCGTCTTTTGACTGTCCAATTAGTCTAATTAATAAATTACTTCAAGTGACAGGTAATTTTTGAGCCGAGTTTCCATGTTCATTTTATTTCACTTCAAAACTATCCATTTTGGGTGTTTTGTGTAAGATAATCACATTTTGGTTACTTTGTGTCAATTTTATTCTTCATGGAGGTCGATTCTTCACTACCAAATTTTAAGCGTGCTATTCACAGGAAAGGTGGTGATATTTGGTCGAGTTTCATTTTCATGATGCCACCCGAAGGAAATATTAATCTAATGAACGATTGAGTCAAGTCAACAAATTAAGGAAGAGTTAATGTGACTATAAACAAGAGTAAAATCCACAAATTCAACTTATTTTGATTTATGAATATTAGGGTTAGGGTTAGAGCCAGGGTTAGGGTTAGGGTTAGAGCTAGGGTTAGGGTTAGGGTAGGAGTAAATGTTACTACAAGTGTTGTTTCTCCGTTTAAAACCCGCAATTGAGTAAAATCAATACATCTCACTAATTCGGATTTACGAAAAGTAGAATTGGGGTAAGAGTTAGAGTTAGGTTAGAGCTAGGATTAAGGTTAGAGTTAATGTTACTATAAGTATTGTTTCTCCGTTTTGAGCCCCCAATTGAGTAAAATTGGCATATTTCACTAATTTTAATTTTCGAAATGTAGATTTAGGGTGAGAAGTAATGTTACCATAAGTGTTGGTTCTCCGTTTTGATTCACTCACAGAGTGTAATATACTATATCACTATTACCACAATGGGTACCAGGTTATACATGAAAATGGAGGGGGTGCAGAGCAGCAGCAGCAAACTTATATTACAAACACTAAATAAAATACAAAGCTGGAAAAGATATAATACAAAATTATACAAGGTGATTATCTTCTGCTGAAGGGGAAGCTTTTGGAGTGGAGTGTGTAGGAATTTCGAGCGTGCCTTCAGAACTGACTTCAATGCCTTTTTAAAGGCCCCGGACTTCAAGAGCGTACTTAACCTTCTTCGGATCTGAAATTAGTTTTCAATATCAAAAATTGAACAGTGCCACCAATTATGGCAATTTACTGTTCCTCTTCTGAATGGTCTCCTGTTTGCCTTTAGACTAGTCTTCGGTACTTCCTTGCTAAGTTAAGCAAATGGTTCCTGTGAGTCAGCCATTGTTTCGTCTGTCTTGTGGGTCTCTTTGTCAGACTCTCCGCCAGATGACTCGGAAGGTTCTTCCAAAATTTCCTTGAGTTGCTTCCTAAGATCTTCTTTGGACGACGAAGCTAATAACTCTCTGCGTAAATCAGCAACTTCCATTTTAGGAGGTTGCATCCTTGGAGTTGCCGGAGGTGGCTCAAACGAAACAAGTCCCTTTTGTGAAAAAATAGAGTCCTTGAAGAACTCAAATTTATCCCACCATTTAATTAAAATTCTCCTTCCCAGTGCAGGGACATGAGTAATGGTAGCCTCAAATTTTTTAATAGGTAGGTTTGAAATAACAACATCCCATTTCATTATCCATGGAACTTGGTAAAAAGCTACGAAATTTAGCTCAGGTGTCTTTAAAGATGGGTTGGTCCTCTTAAAATCTTCAAAAACACATCCAACTTGGTCGGGGAAAATGATAGGATGAGATCCCCAGTTATAAAACCATTTAACAAACCACTGAGGGAGATTAGTGGTACTAAAGTCTCTAAATTGGAAAAACCAACTGTGTTTTCTCTGCCTATTGTTATAACAAAAAGCACCTTCCCATGCTTTTATGTAATCAAAATAATTGAACCAAAATTTGTCCAATTCTTTTCTGCAACCACGTGGAATTTCATGGTTTCTGTAGAGATCTCCATTCCATGTCTCGGGAGTATAGACTTTCTTGATAAAGGATTTAGAATAAGCCCAATCAGCTCCTGATCTGGTAATGGAGTCAAATTCAACAGACTTAGTAATTTCTAAGATTGCACAGTAAAAATTATAATCTTTAGGCCAGAGGAAAGGATCAGCAGAATCTTTCAAGTAGAAAGAAGCTGCTTCATTAGCATTTAGGTGAGCATATTTAAGCTCCAAGGGAGTTATCCATATGGTAGAATAGGGAATATATGGATAAACAAATTCTGTAGACAAATTAGTCTCCATTGCAATTGCATACGCATCGTCTCTTAATTTAAGTTCTTTCGGGGTAGCCTTAATTGTTGTCCATTTCCCTGTAAAAATTCACGGGTTAAAAAATCAGGTAAAGAATTATTTAAATCCTTTAAATAATTCAATATCAAAATCAAAGACAGATAAAATTCCCTGCCATCTAGCAAAAATTTGTTTAGATGTTATATTTTTAACATCCTTTTCTAAAATATCTTTTGCAGATTTACAATCAACCCTAATAAGGAATTTTTGATTTAATAGGTCGCTTTCAAATTTTTGAACACATAAAACAATAGATAAAATTTCCTTTTTTATAGTAGAATAATTTTTTCTAGGCCCTTGCCAAATTCCCGAAGTAAATCTAACAAGGGAAATTTTGTCATTAATCCTTTGTTTAAGGATTCCTCCGTATCCTAATTCAGATGCATCAGTTTCGACAATTTTAAAAGCATCTGGGTTAGCAATTGCAAGACAAGGAATTTCCTTTACTTTATTTTTTATTTTGATAACCGCTTCGGTATGAATATTTGTCCATTCAGGGGGATTTTTTATTAACCTTTCAAATAAAGGTTTTGCATCTATGGCTAAATTTCTGTAAAAGTCTGAGATGTAATTAAGACTTCCAAGAAATCTTTGTAATTGTGTTTTTTCTTTAATTTCGTTCGGGAATTTTTCCGCAAAGGAGATGGACCTATCTATTGGGAAGATAGTTCCTTCTTTAATGTTATGTCCAAGAAATCTTATTTCAGTTTGAAATAATCTTATTTTCTTTGAAGACACAGCTAAACCTGCTCTTTTAGTAGCATTAATAAATGCATGTAAATGTTTGAAATGCTGATCAATACTGTCTGAAAAAATTAAGACATCGTCAATGTAAACTATGCAGAATTTAGTGTAAGGACTAAATATGTCATTCATTATATTTTGAAATTCTGAGGGGGCATTTTTTAGCCAAAAGGCATCACATTCCATTCGTAATGTCCAAATGGTACTGTGAATGCAGTTTTATACCTGTCTTCCTCTGCAATCTGAATATGCCAAAATCCAGATTTCATATCAAATTTAGACATGACCTTAGCCGTGTAGAGTCTATTAAGTAGATCTCTTTTATTAGGAATGGGATACCTGATCCATCTTAATGCTTTATTTAATGGCTTGTAATTGATAACAAGTCTTGGAACACCTCTTTCTAATTCAGCCACATTTTCAACATAAAACGCTGGACAGCTCCATGGGCTGTAAGATTTTCTAATTATTCCTTTGAGTAATAACTCATCTATTTCTTTTTTGCAGATTTCAAGGTGGCGAGGACCCATAGCAATAGGCCTAGCCTTAGTCTGAATTTGATTCTCTTTAAAATCTGGTTCGTAAGGGAGATTAACTATGTGTTTCTTTCTCTCCCAGAAAGCATTAGGATTTCAGCGCATATTGTCTTAATTATATTTTCTTGTAATTCATGTATTTTCTTTTGAATATGAGGCTGCTGTATCTTTTCAGCTAGTTTTTTATAATTTATTTCCTCAGTTAAGGAATTAAGAAAATTTTCTTTTCTTTCTATTTTTTGTTGAATTAGATCAATTTCGTGATAACGAGGTCGAGTAATAAAATTAAATGTTATTTCCTGCGAATTAACAGTACTGGTAATCCCCTTTTCATTAATACTCTTTATAGGGTAGAGCAGGTGAAGAAAAGGATTTCCCAGAATAACATCATGGGACAAATCTTTTACCATTATAAATGGCATTTCTAAACAAATTTCATTATTACAGATGGCAGTATTTTGTAACTTATATTTTACTATAAGCTTACGGCCATCTGCAGCATTTAGAATTTCTGTAGTTTTAGAAAAATATCGGGATGGAATTAATCCCTCGTTAATGCAATTGAGATCGGCTCCCGAGTCGACCATGGCAATCGCAGAGAGAGTGTATTCTCTTTGCACAATTATTTTTACTTTAATGTGCCATTTATGAGTAATAACTCTGTCAATCATATTTATGAATGTCAAGGAAGCATTTATATTCTCCTCCTTTTCAATTTCTTCATCCTGACTAGGACTTAGATCAGTTTCTAAATTTCTTAGCTCAATTAAAGAAACTCTAGTTTTTAATCACATAATTCCTTTTTAAGAATTTTAATTTCATGCATCAATTCACTAGTGCATGAGTCTTCAGGTTCCTCTTTAGTAGTTTTAGCTCTATTTAAATTTTTTTTAAGACTATAAGCCTCTGGTTCTTTAAATTTAATTCCTTTATCAGATTTTTTTCTGACTATATTGCTCTAAGTATTTTTGTAGCATTTCTCTTTTGGCTTGAGGATCAGTAATTTGATCAATTATATCGAGAATAAAATTATCCTCTTTTGTTAAGGTGCATAATCCATTTGCTTGACATAAGGCTTTATAATAATCACAATTTCCTTCACAACCAGAATCTTCTGATTGTTCAGATTCAGCTTCGAATTCTTCCGAATTTTCAGTTTCTTCGCTATCAATAATAGCGGTAATTTTAAAATTTTCTTTTCACCTTCTTCATTTAAGAAAAGTCTTTCAAGAGTCCTTTTAAGGCCTTCGTCTATATCCAGGATATTAATTTTCTTTTTCATTTTGCATTTATTAGCATAATGTCCTGGCCTTTGACATTTCCAACATACAGGTACAGATTTTTGTTTAGGAGCAGAAGAACTTTCTCCTTTACCCTTTCTTTTAGGGAAATTCTTTTTTCCTCTTTTAGGAAGATAATAAGATTGTTTAGAATCTTTTAAGACTTTATTAGTCTTTTCCTCTTTTCACTATTGGGACCTATAGGAGGTAATCCAATTTGTTCACAAAAAACCCCTATAATTCTTTTCCCTAACATTTTCTCCTTTTGAATTGTTCGATGTAGTTTGATTTCATTGCACAAATTTATACCCTCGGCTATTATTTCCGAGGATAAATCACCATAAGTGTAAATGGAATAAGGAATAATTCCATTATGTTTTTGCTTAATTCCGTTTCTAATTTTTTCTGCAAATAAATGAGGGAGTCCTGATAAGAACTTTTCTTTCCAGAAATCATGTTGACTATCTTCTCTAGTAAAAACTTTAGAGAAGAATACATCCTTATACCATTTAAACTGAGATAAGTTCTGGCATCTTAAATTCATTAATTGCTCCTGAGTTTTATCAAGTTGTAAAGAGGTTGTTCCAATAAAATGTTTTGCTATGGTATATGCGTATTGACACAGTCAATAACTTGGACCGACTGATTATCTTGCACTTCTGTTTTGACTGCTCTCATAATGTGAGCTTTAGCTTCATCTGGTTGGTAAAAATCCCACCATCCTTTTAATTGCCCCGTAAAGCCTTGAGTTATGGCTCTAGCAATGTTTTGGTCAGAATTACAATTTGTCTTACAAGCTGTTGCATACATTGTCATGTAATGCAATACTGTTTGCATTTGGTATTCAGACATACCATCAATATTCCATTCGTTAATGGATCTCCCATCAAACTGAACAGTCATATACTCATCATGCTGCTCAAGTTGTAAATCAATTGGTGTAGGCTTATGATAATAAGGTTTTGAGGGAACATTATAAGCCATTTTCTTCTTATAAGAAGATGATAATTTGTTTACTTGGAATTGATCTTGATCTTGTTCAGTTAAGAACATTTTTTTCTAGTTGCTTTAATTTTTCTTCTGTAACAGAAGTCTGTTCTTCACTAATAGTTTCAGATTCATTATCTGAATTTTGTTCTAGAGGGGCAACTGTTTTTTTGCTAATTCAGAGATTCTTTAATCTCTTAATGATTTCTTCAACCATTTCGGATGATGAATCCTTAGGTTGTATTTTAAAATTTAATTTTTCAGAGGGCATGGGTTTGAATAAAACCTTCCTATCAATAATAGGAGTTTCAATTTTAGGGCTCTCAAATTTAGAGTCCTAAAGATGTCCTATCGTAAGGTCACAAATTTTCTCAATCCTGTTTAATTGTTCGCCGATAGATTTAAGGGTCAGATTAGTAAAATTGTTTTGTTCAACTACCGCATCTATATTATTTCCTTTTCTAAAGGAGTGGCTAATACTTCTTCACCTTCTATATTGACGATTAAATTGACATCTGGAGGAGGAATACTTCTAATAACTTTTCCATTTTTTACAACAAATTCTTTAAAATTTGACTCAATAATAGAAACAAATTTATCATCCTCGAAATTTGGAAATTGTTTTCTACTTAAGTAATAGTATTTTTTCATGAATTCAAAAAAGTCAATAGCTTCTTTATTTATTTCTAAAATTTTTTTATATTTAGAAAACCAGATTTTCTGAGCTTTAGTAGTCATCTGTGAAAACCATTTTCTTTTAATTTTATTTTGAGAAGAATAAAATAATTCTTTAGCAATATTTCCAAACGGAAAATCAAATTCGTCTTCAGAAAGAGTTATTGTAAAAACACTCATCTCACTCTTTTCTTCATAACCCATTTCTGAAAGAGTTGGAGATCTAGACTTTGATCTTTCTGTTTCGGTAGGAACTGTTGTGGCTGGCATCCAGGTTTCATAATTAGGTTGATTAACCCCGTCAGAAGTAAATTTTGTTCCCAAAATTCTTTCCTTTTGAGATGAAGGAAGTGAAGAGCTTCTTCCTAAATTAATTTTATTAATTTTACTACTTTGGCTTCCTAAATTAAGCCCAGCAATTCTCTGATTAGAGAATTTAATTTCAACATCTTCGTCAGGATAATCAATTATTTATTCCAATTCTCTAGGCTCGTGTTTAACAGGTTCACTATCCTTTTCTAAAATCCATTGTTCAGGTAAGTTAACCTGATCCCAAGAAATTGTTTTAGGGACTTTTAAATTACTTTTAGACAAATTTGTTGCGAACAAAGTAGTTAACCCTTTATGATCAGAAGCTAAAGTTCTCATTCTAGGTACTACCGTATTCATGACTTTATATTGAATCCTATAAATAAGGATTATGTTTTCCGATCCGGGCATCATATTAAATCCTTCAGACTTAATGTCTAAACAAAGGGCATGGATCAAAGTAGGGTCTGATAAGGACAGAGTAAAATTTGGAAAACAAGAGAAATAAATTGGTCCGTCACACAGGCTAGACTCAACTATTCCTAATAAGGAGTCATGGAATTTATTATGTCTTGATCTCCAACACAAATTATGGCGGATGTATTTAACCCGAGACGAGTGGCTGGTTTCAATCCTACTTGGACTAAACCCACGTGAAGAAATTTATACGGTTGTCTATGTTTTTCAATTAAGCTTTTAGACAGTAATTGAAAAGAATTATATCCTTCAGTTAAAGGAATAGCCTCTTCTACAGTTTTAATAACATAATCAGAAGAGAATTGAAAAGTTCCTTTCTGTTCATAAACAGAGGAATGTACTGGTAATTTCCAGTTTTGTAATGACTTTTCAAAATTTTCAATTATCAAAACCTCCTTATTACTATTATTTGCTTCACCTTGTTTTTTAGAAAAACTCCTAGAAAAACTTTGCATCATCTTACGGATCACTGTCAACGAATTTATGCCAGTCCCAAAACGCCTAACTCTACGGCTACAACTGGGATAAAAAAGGCCACGCGAATTAAGGGAAGAAGTCCCCGGGTTTCACCGGAAAATGATGTTTTAGTTATCTAGGACTTTTTTTTTTTTTTTTAGGATAACGAGCAACTAAGAAGCTAATAAGATGTTAGATTGAATTAAAAGTTGAAGGTAATATTCACGACGATCAGCAAAGTAATTATAGTCAGATGCAAATTCGTTATTAGGATCTTTCTCAAGTTCTTCACACAAACGATTATACTTATTATATTCACTCAAACAAAAATTATGAAACTCAGAAACTCGATAAACAAACAGCCACTTTGGGTACCAGGTTATACATGAAAATGGAGGGGGTGCAGAGCAGCAGCAGCAAACTTATATTACAAACACTAAGTAAAATACAAAGTTTGAAAAGATATAATACAAAATTATACAAGATGATTATCTTTTACTGAAGGGGAAGCTTTTGGAGTGGAGTGTGTAGGAATTTCGAGCGTGCCTTCAGAACTGACTTCAATGCCTTTTTAAAGGCCCCGGACTTCAAGCGCAGACTTAACCTTCTTCGGATCTGAAATTAGTTTTCAAAATCAAAAATTGAATAGTGCCACCAATTATGGCAATTTACTGTTCCTCTTCTGAATGGTCTTCTGTTTGCCTTTAGACTAGTCTTCGGTACTTCCTTGCTAAGTTAAGCAAATGGTTCCTGTGAGTCAGCCATTGTTTCGTCTGTTTTGTGGGTCTCTTTGTCAGACTCTCCGTCAGATGACTCGGAAGGTTCTTCCAAAATTTCCTTGAGTTGCTTCCTAAGATCTTCTTTTGACGACGAAGCTAATAACTCTCTGAGTAAATCAGCAACATCCATTTTAGGAGGTTGCATTCTTGGAGTTGCCGGAGGTGGCTCAAACGAAACAAGTCCCTTTTGTGAAAAAATAGAGTCCTTGAAGAACTAAAATTTATCCCACCATTTAATTAAAATTCTCCTTCCCAGTGCAGGGACATGAGTAACGTTAGCCTCAAATTTTCTAATTGGTAGGTTTGAAATAACAACATCCCATTTCATTATCCATAGGACTTGGTAAAAAGCTACGAAATTTAGCTCAGGTGTCTTTAAAGATGGGTTGGTCCTCTTAAAATCTTCAAAAACACATCTAACTTGGTCGGGGAAAATGATAGGATGAGATCCCCAGTTATAAAACCATTTAACAAACCACTGAGGGAGAATAGTAGTACTAAAGTCTCTAAATTGGAAAAACCAACTGTGTTTTCTCTGCCTATTGTTATAACAAAAGGCACCTTCCCATGCTTTTATGTAATAAAAAATAATTGAACCAAAATTTGGCCAATTCTTTTCTGCAACCACGTGGAATTTCATGGTTTCTATAGAGATCTCCATTCCATGTCTCGGGAGTATAGACTTTCTTGATAAAGGCTTTAGAATAAGCCCATTCAGCTCCTGATCTGGTAATGGAGTCAAATTCAACAGATTTAGTAATTTCTAATATTGCACAATAAAAATTATAATCTTTACGCCAGAGAAAAGGATCAGCAGAATCTTTCAAGTACAAAGAAGCTGCTTCATTAGCATTTAGGTGAGCATATTTAAGCTCTAAGGGAGTTATCCATATGGTAGAATAGGGAATATATGGATAAACAAATTCTATAGACAAATTAGTCTCCATTGCAATTGCATATGCATCGTCTCTTAATTTAAGTTCTTTCGGGGTAGCCTTTAAGGCTTCATCTTTTAATTGTTCAGGAGTCTTTCCCACCATCGTCTTATAAGACGCAACTTTTTTGAGGGGTGTCTCTTTAGACTTCCCCTTGTCTGTTGTTCTAGGCTTCTTGTGTCCATTTTCCCGTAAAAATTCACGGGTTAAAAAATCAGGTAAAGAATTATTTGATCCTTTAATAAATTCAATATCAAAATCAAAGACAGATAAAATTCCCTACCATCTAGCAAAAATTTGTTTAGATGCTATATTTTTAACATCCTTTTCTAGAATATCTTTTGCAGATTTACAATCAACCCTAATAAGAATTTTTGATTTAGTAGATCGCTTTCAAATTTTTGAACACATAAGACAATAGATGAAATTTCCTTTTTAATAGTAGAATAATTTTTTCTAGGCCCTTGCCAAATTCCCGAAGTAAATCTAACAAGGGAAATTTTGTTATCAATCCTTTGTTTAAGGATTCCTCCATATCCTAATTCAGATGCATCAGTTTCGACAATTTTAAAAGCATCTGGGTTAGCAATTGCAAGACAAGGAATTTCCTTTACTTTATTTTTTAATTTGATAACTGCTTCTGTGTGAATATTTGTCCATTCAGGGGGATTTTTTCTTAACCTTTCAAATAAAGGTTTTGCATCTATGGCTAAATTTCTGTAAAAGTCTGAGATGTAATTAAGACTTCTAAGAAATCTTTGTAATTGTGTTTTTTCTTTAATTTCGTTCGGGAATTTTTCCGCAAAGGAGATGGACCTATCTATTGGGAAGATAGTTCCTTCTTTAATGTTATGTCCAAGAAATCTTATTTCAGTTTGAAATAATTTTATTTTCTATGAAGACACAGCTAAACCTGCTCTTTTAGGAGCATTAATAAATGCATGTAAATGTTTGAAATGCTGATCAATACTGTCTGAAAAAATTAAGACATCGTCAATGTACACTATGCAGAATTTAGTGTAAGGACTAAATATGTCATTCATTATATTTTGAAATTCTGAGGGGTCATTTTTTAGCCCAAAAGACATCACATTCCATTCGTAATGTCCGAATGGTACTGTTGGATGAAGATGAAGATAGAGTGCAAAGAAGATTAAAAGATAAGGAAAGGTTTTGATGATTTCCAAAACGTCAAAATCAGCTAAGTATGGAAAGCTTAGGTCCCTTAGAAGAATTTTGAACAAGTAAAGAAGATATCAGAAGAGTTCAAGATTCAAAGCCCAGAAGATTACTGATCTCACGCTGAAACAGCAATCAGAACGGTAGGTCATCAGCTGACTCAAATCAGATTAGTTCAGTATTTGATCAGCAGACTATCTATCAGCAGAGTTGCCTCGATCAACAGAGTAGAAGAGATCAAGAGATTAGTCCAACAGTAATAAATGCACTTGGTGTAATAAATGCTGCAAGAGAAGGGTAGTAATGACAAATGATTGAAGAATATTCTCAGATCAGCATGGTGCATTTAATGCAGCTACAGGAAAGTACAGGAGAGACAGTACTGTAGCAGGAAGCCGTTCTGAATTTGGGCTAAGGCTATGGATTTGAAGTGTGATTTGCTTCAACGGTCATATTTTCAAATCCAAGTATAAATAGAGCTGATTTCGAAGAGAGAAAAACACAACAACATTTCTGAGATTTCGTTTTTGAAGCAGAAAATTTCTAAGTCTCAAGAAGCTCAATCAGCTCACTCGTCTGGTGGAAGTCATCTGTTGACAGAAACCCAGTTGAAGAAAATAGAAAAATACATTCTGAGTGATTTTGTATTTAGCTGAGTGTTGTGCGAAGTTTAAATCCGTCTTTGTGAGTGATTTAACTTCAGAGGATAGGTCTTCTTTGTGATTTCCTATTGCGAGCTTATAGCCTTTTCATTTGTTGTCTAGGTATAAGTGGAGAAATATTGTAAACTTTGTGTTTATAGTATAACCCAGAATCTAAGTGATCTGGAAGAGTGGACTAAAGGATTTTCATCAATATAACCATTATAAAAATTCTTTGTGTTAATTTGCATTTATGTTTTCTTGCATATTTTGAAATTGCATAAGTTTACACTTTGAATTGGTAAAAGATTTTAAAAGGAGTTTTAAAACTGGGGATAAAATCTTTTTAAGGACTTAGTCTACTTGTGAAAAACACTTTCAAACATCCGCTGCAAGTATACTCTTGATAAAACTGTTCTGCTGAAAAACAGCTAAGTAATTGTAAGAAGAGTGGTTACTCTGCTGTTCAAGATTTGTTCACGGTCAGCATAGTCATCTTACTGTTCTTCATCAGCTTAGTCTGCTGACAGAAGACTGAAAATTTTTTAAGTCTGAAAAATTTTCAGAGGTCTATTCACCCCCCCCTCTAGACCTCATCTGACCACTTGTGACCAACAAGTGGTATCAGAGCATGTGGTTCATTAGAATCAGCTGCCTGATCAACGAGCTTGATCCAAGTGTTTTTCAAAGGTTTTAAAACTTTTCAAAAGAGCATCTTTTTGAAAAACAAAAACTTTTTGAAAAATGAACTGTATCAGCCATGTTCCCCACATTGCTGGTATGTCGTTTGAAGACTGGAAAATCAGAATGGAGATTTTCCTAGCTGCTTATAATGATAACATGTACACATGCATCATAAAAGGTCCATTCAGATTCACCAAGACGATAAAGATCAATGAAGTTGATACCGTGGTGGAAAAAGATCTTCATGAGATGACTCTAGAAGAAATTAAGCTTTTCAATCTGGATAAGGTCGGAAGATTCATCATGACTAAAGCCCTGGATAATGATCGGTTTGACAAAGTCAAACATTGCAAAACTGCAAAGGAGATGTGGGATAAAGTCAGAGACATGAGCGAAGGAAATGACGCCATTAAAGAGCATCAGCTGAGTGTTGCTCTGGAAAAGCTGGACAACTTCTAGATGAAATCTGGAGAGACCATTGATCAGATGGATACCAGGTTCACCAGAACACTCAATGAAGTTTTAAAGCTTGGAAAAACCTTCACAGACAAGGAGATAACCATCAGAGTGCTGAAGGCTTTACCTCCAAAATTCAACATGAAGGTGACAGCAATGGAAGAATCAAGAGATTTGGGTAAAATTTCTCTTACAGAGCTGTTCTCAGTACTCAAGGCGTATGAGTATAAACTGCCTAGAATGGGAATTGAAGAAACCTCAACTTCAGGACCCACAGCTGCCCTGGTTGCTGCTGAAAATCCTAGAAGACCGGCACAAAAAAGTAAACAAGTGGACTCATCTGATGAAGCCACATTACTCAACAAAAAGGAGTACACTGCTAGAGATGTTGCATTGCTGATAAACAATTTCAAGAAGTTCTACAAAAGAAAAATGAAGAACAAATACAACAATGCTTCTACTTCTAAACCTAACTTTTCCTCACAAGATAAGGATGATTATAAAGCCAAACTAATGTGTTACAACTGCGGGAAATTGGGACACTTCATCAAAGACTGTCCATATCCAAAAGCAGAGAAATACACTGAGGAAGAGAAGAAAATCAGAAAATACACTGCTGGAGATGAAAGCTGAATGTAAAGTCTATAAGGGTAAAATTGATGAGGACATAAATGGAAATTCGCAGAATAATGAGGACACAAATGGAAAATCGCATTTTGAAGAATCAATCCAAGTTCCACAAGGTCCAGTGACGAGAGCAAGAGCCAAACGTTTCAAGGAAGAAGAACTCAATGAGTTAATAAATCAAGCGCAACAAAAGGAGTTGGATGTGATCGGAAATGAACCATCGAATTTTGTCAACATTATAAAAGTCCAACTAAATGCAATTTCTCAAGAAGAGAGTGGATAAGATGAATAGCATATTTAGTTAGTATTAAATTCGAAATTAACTATTATATTAGTAGTAGGACTTTATTTGTTTCCTAGTTTATTAGTGGTTTTTGTTTCCTAGTTGATTAGGGGGATTTATTTCCTAGTCTAAGTAGATTACTCTAGAAGTCCTATTCCTAGTCTTGATAGGACTTAATTTTCAGCTTATATATAGGCATAATATGTAATAGAAGACACAACTTGATTCTTATTTTTTTAGTGAGAAGGAATTCTCTAGTTTCTTTGAAGAACTCTTTTGAACTTATCAAGGATTTTTCAATTTGTCTAATTCTTGTGGCGTTCATTCATCGACTTATCAAACGATTCTTCCATCATCGTTTGTGGCGTCCTACCGAACTTATCAAGAAGACTTGTGGCGTTCAACATCGACTTATCAAACGATTCAGTCAATATCGTTTGTGGCGTCCCCGTGAACTTATCAAGGCGACTTGTGGCGTTCATCCATCCTCAAACCTGATTGTAGAACGATCTTTCAATTCCTTATAATGCGGGTCTCGTTTTTCTTAACGTGGTTCGTATCATTTGGTACCAGAGCCAATTTCTAGTCTCAGGTTTGCGTATCTTTATAATTTTCTAGTTTTAAAAAAAAAAAAAAAAAAAAAAAAAAGTCGTACAAAAAAAAAAAGAGTACGAAAAAAAAGAAAAAAAAAAAAGAAAGGTCGAACAAAAAAAAAACAAGAGTTCGCAAAAAAAAAAAAAAAAAAAATCCGAAAATTGAAACAAAATTATCTTTATTGAGCTTCCTAGTTTGAGTTTGATTGTTTTCTAGACTTAGAGTGTGTTTACACTTAGAATTCTTCTAAGTTTTGGCACCTGCCTTGTTGAAAGAATCTTCCTAGATTTGGTTTGATAGTTTTCTTGTCCTAGAGTTTGTTCACATTGAATATCTTTGTGTTGTTTTAAATTAGATCAAAAAGAAGCAAAGAGAATTCCAAGAGTGGAAAAAGGCAAGAGAGTTAGATTATTTGAGGGTAAAAGCCATAATTTTTGTGCGAAAACACGAGTGTTGAGTGAATCATTAAATTGAGTGAAACACGTAAGGGTGTGAATTGTGAGGTCCATTATTTTATTTATATTTGTTCTAACTTTTTTTCTTGCAGCAAATCATGTCTGATTCCAATAACAAAAACATATCTGGAGAACAGTCGGGAAAGTTTGATATGAAGTTTATGTCGGAAGCTTTGATGGGAGAGATGAAGAGAATATTGAGGACGGAGTTGGAACAAGTTCATGAAAGGTTGGATAGGGTAGAAAGTGTAACTGAGGGACATCGAAAAACTACTTCTAATATGAATAGGAGGGGGAGAGTTCAACCTAGGGACTTAAGAGATGAGGATGAGGAAGACTATGATGATAGGTTTAGTGAAGGAGATCAAGGGTCATCTAGTCGCCATAGGAGAAAAATCAAAATGCTTGGTATGGAAATGAGTCATATTATGTGCAACCTGCTGCATATCCTCCTATGTATCATGCACCTCAATTTCCTAGTTATTATGCACCATATCCTGCTCATCCAATGCATGCATATCCTGCTTATCATGCACCGTACCCTGCTTATGAACATTATTCTTATTATACTGATCATCAACATAACTTATCTGATAACTATGATAAAAATGAAACTGTTCATGCTCCTATCAAAACTCAGAAGCCTAAGAAGCCTAAGACATCAACATCTTGGGTTGTCAAAGGTGGAACTAATCCTTCAGGGCCCTCTCAATAAGGGTACGTAAAACAATTTTATTTTTGTTTTGTAGGTTAGGAGTAGGAGTAGGAGTAAAGTAGAGAAGATCTGGTACTTGGACAGTGGTTGTTCAAGGCACATGTGTGGAAGCATACATGAGCTGACTGATGCAGTTGCTGTGGATGGCCCAAAGGTTACTTTTTTGGAGACAGCAAAGAAGGCAAGATTGTAGCTAAAGGAAGATTAATCAAAGGAAACATAGAGATATCTGACGTCTCATATGTTAAAGGCCTAGAGTACAACCTGCTGAGCATAAGTCAATTTTGTGACAAAGGATATTCAGTCATCTTCTCAACAGATAAGTGCTATGTTGAACAAATTGGTACAAAGAAGGTAATTTTATCTGGAAGACGACAAGGGAATATGTACATAGTCGACTGGAATTCTGCTGACAAGAATTCAAGCATTTGTTTGGTGGCATCTACACCAAGTGAAGTTAGCTGGCTATGGCACAAAAGAATGAATCATTTAAACTTCAAGACCATCAACAGATTGATAAAGAATGATCTGGTAGAAGGGATTCCTAAAACAGTCATGAGCAAAGATAATCTCTGTGACGCATGTCAGAAGGGTAAACAAATCAAGTCATCATTCAAAAGCAAGAAGCACCAATCTTCTGAAAGAATCTTGGAGCTGCTACACATGGACTTATTTGGACCCATTGATCCAGTCAGCAATGGTGGAAAGAAATACTGCTTATCTATTGTGGATGACTATTCAAGATATACTTGGGTGATATTCATGAAAAAGAAAAGTGAAACCAAGGAACATCTTACAAATCTGATGGAACTGATCCAGAATGAGAAAAGTATAAAAATATTAAAGATCAGATCAGATAGAGGGACAGAGTTCACAAACTCTACTGTTGAAGAGTATTGTAACATCAAGGAATACATCATGAGTATTCAGCTGCTAGAACCCCTCAACAAAATGGTGTTGCTGAAAGGAGAAACAGAACACTAAAAGAAGCTGTCAGGACTATGATAGCTGAAGCTAAGCCGCCACAAAGATTTTGGGCAGAAGCAACAAATACAGCCTGCATGATCAACAAAAATCAGAACAAGACTCCATATGAAGTTTGGAACAACAGGAAACCAAACATTCATTACTTTAAGATTTTTGGTTGTAAATGTTTTGTACTGAATAATGGGAAAAATCACCTTACTGCATTTGCAGAGAAGGCTGATGAAGTTGTTTTTGTAGGATACTCTACTGTTAGTAAGGCTTATAGAGTTTTTAACAAAAGAACATTGCTAATAGAAGAATCCATTCATGTAGTATTTGATGAGCCAAGTCAATCTTCTGAAAAGAATAAAAAAGCCAATCAAGATCTGTCTACTGATTTACAGAAGTTGGATATTGGAAAGAATGAAGAATATGTTACCATCATACTACCTAATCTCAATTCAGCTGCTAACTCAAGTGCTGTTCAAAATCACAGTGCTGATTGTCTAACAGACGAGTTGTAATCAGCTGACAGACCAGAGACTGTTCAACAAACGGCAAATGTTCAACAGACTACTACTGAATCTCCAACAGTAGTGTTGCAAGATCAAAATAGAGGACAACATCCATATTTGCAACCTGATCTCAGATGGCTCAGGAATCACCCACCAGAGTTAGTGATTGGTGATCCCTTGGATAGAGTGAAAACAAGAAGAGCTGCTGCACAAGATGCTATGTTTGTCACCTTTCTATCTCAAATAGAGCCTAAACAAATTGAAGAAGCTCTTAGTGATTCCTTCTGGATTGAAGCTATGCAAGAAGAGTTGAATCAATTTGAAAGGAATGAAGTCTGGTACTAAGTTCCTAGACCAAATCATCAAAAAGTAATTGGCACTAAATGGGTTTTCAGAAATAAGATGAATGAAGATGGTATTGTTACCAGAAACAAAGCAAGATTAGTGGCCAAGGGTTGTTGTCAAGAAGAAGAAATTGACTTTGATGAAACATTTGCACCAGTAGCAAAATTTGAAGCAATCAGACTGTTTCTAGCCTATGTGCTGCTTACAAGAACTTCACTTTCTATCAGATGGATGTGAAGTCTGCATTTCTCAATGGAGAATTGCAAGAAGAAGTGTATGTTGAACAACCACCTGGATTTGAAGCTTATCAACAGGAAGACAAGGTGTATCGTCTAAAGAAAGCCCTATATGGACTGAAACAGGCTCCAAGAGCATGGTATGATACCCTATCTGATTTTCTTTTAATTAAAGGATTTCGTAAAGGTAAGGTAGACAAGACTTTGTTCACAATTGAATGGGAGAATCATATACTAATTGTGCAAATATATGTAGACGATATTATTTTTGGTTCAACTAACCAACAGATGTGTGACAAGTTCTCCAAGCTCATGCAGAACAAGTTTGAAATGAGCATGATGGGTGAACTAAATTATTTTCTTGGTTTGCAAGTCAGACAGTTGCCTGATGGAATATTCATCAACCAAGCAAAATATACAAGAGATCTGTTTAAGAAATTTGGTATGGAAACTAGCTCTACTGCTATTGTGCCTATGTCTACTAGTCTTCGTTTGGATAAAGATGAAGATGGCAAATCAGTAGACATAACCAAATACAGAGGCATTATTGGGTCACTGTTGTATCTAACAGCAAGCAGACCTGATATCATGTATTCAGTTGGGGTTTGTGCGAGATTTCAATCAAATCCTAATTAATCTCATCTCTTAGCTGCCAAGAGAATTCTGAAAAATATCAAGGGCACTCAAGGTTTGAGAATGTGGTATCCTAGAGAATCTGGATTTGAGCTTATTGGATATTCAGATTCAGACCTTGCTGGCTGCAAAATTGATAGGAAAAGCACAACAGGTGCTTGTCAATTCTTGGGCAGTCGTCTGATCTCATGGATGAGTAAGAAACAGACTTCAGTATCCATATCTACTGCTAAAGCTGAGTATATAGCTGCTGGAGCATGTTGTGCACATATTTTATGGTTGAAGCATCAACTGGAAGATTACAATATCAAGATCAGTGGAATTCCAATCTACTGTGACAATACAAGTGCAATCTCTCTTACTCAGAACACTACAAGTCATTCAAGGACTAAGCATATTGAGATCAAGCATCATTTCATTAGAGATCATGTGGAAAAAGGCAATGTAATGATTGAGTATGTTCATACTGACAATCAGATTGCTGATATTTTCACTAAACCTTTAAGTGAAGTAAGGTTTTCAACTCTAAGAGCTGAGCTAGGACTACTTAATTTGGATGCATAAGCTGAGGGGGAACTTATCAGAAGACTGAAGTTCATCAGCACGGTCATCCATGATTATTTTCAAGGATTAACTCTCAACAGACTAATTAACTTATGAATTCTTAAAGTCAGGGGGAACGTGTAAGACTAGCGGTACTTCTGATTAAAAGATGAAATTGGTTAATGAAAGTTAGTTGATGTTATGTTATTAGAAGATCTGTTCTTAATTCTTGAAGACTGAAGATTATTTTATCTTGCTGGATTGACAAACAGCAAAGGAAGATTACTAGCTATTGACTTTCTCTAGTAATATCAGATAACAGATCACTCGTCTGTCAGATAAGTTAAACTCTACTCATCTGTTACATTATATAAGCATGGTTATAAATCGCATCTTTTGAAACACGCTTTTATAAGTAACAGATAAGTGCCGATTGAGTTTCCCGCCCATCTGACATTAAAATAATAAAATTGAAGTCCGCAATTCTCACCCCGCACGATTTAAAAATGTCAGATAAATCTTACGGTTCATGTTTATCACGATAATCAACACCAAAAGAAACCTATAAAATCCGATCTGAACAGATTAGTCGTCTTACGCACTCAAAATTTCAAAATTCTCTAACTCTCAAAGCTATCTGTTCTCTAGCTCTCTGCTTTCTTCAGATTTTCATAACTTAATCACAAAATGGATGTCATTGAAGGAAGATATCTAAGCTACGACAAATTCTTCAAAACTGGTACTGATTTGATGAGGGAAATCATGACGAAGATCAAGGAAGCATCTCTAGTACCTATTCTGGAAGCACATGAGGATCGTGTATACCTTGAAGATGTTAATGATTTCTACACAACCAGAAAGATCAACAGTTGGGGGCAAAAAGATTTGTATTTCGGCTGCAATATTAAGTGAAGTGTACAAACTGACGAATGAAGGAGGAGACGTGACAGACCTTGGGTCTGAAAAAGAAGAGGCATTTTGGGCAATTTGTGCTAAGGAAGGGGAAGAGATGACAGGAACTCTGATGAAGACTCAGTTGAAAGATGAGTATCAGAGGTTCGCTGACATCATTGCGAAGGTACTGGACTGCAGTACAAGTTCTTTAGATGGTTTACCAAGAAGGAGGTATTACACCATGATTTCCATCTACTATGGCTTGAAAATCAACTGGGCTGCTCATGTATTTGATCTTTTGTGTGATAAGAAGGTCAAGTATGGCATTCTGCTAAGTCATCTGTTCATGAGCCTAGGATGTCCTATGGGAAGTGGAAAGACTATCCATGGTGGCAAAGAATTCAAGCTATATGAGCCTGTTAAGAGTGTGGGCACCTCTAAAAGAAAGGCTTCTACTAAGGCTGCCAAAGTCCCTGCAAAGAAGGGAAAGAAGACTGGTCAGACCAGTAAGTCTGCTGATCAAACAGTAACCACTACTGTTGAAGCTGGATCAGCACAGCCTGAAGTTGTCATTCCTGAAAAGGTAATTGATGACTTCACTAAAGAAATTAAGCAAATGGAGACTGGATCATCTCCAGAAAGGACAGAATCTGAGGAAGCTGTCCCTATTCAACCTGCTAAGAGAATGAGGACAAGGAGTGCTGCTAAAGGGCCTCCTCAAGCTAATCCTTCAAGGAAAATTGCCAAGTCAAGGGCAAAAAGAAAAGTTACATTCTCTGAAGAACCAACTGAAACAGTGAGGGAGACATCAGCATCAGCAGAGAGACCTGCTGTTATTGAAAAACCTGCTGCTGAACATGCTGAAGACTCATCTGTTGCACTATCTGCTGAAGTTAGAGAAGAACAGCAGACTAGTACAACAAATGAAGGGGATGCACTCCTTCTGCACCCTACTCCTGTTGCTGCCACTCCACTTCAAGCAGTGGAAAGTCCTGAAGCAAAGAAGAGAAGGACTGGTAAGATTGTGATTCCTTACCTTACTGCTGCTGAAAAGAAAAGGTTAGATGAGGCAGAAAGGAAAAGAAAGGCCGAAGAAAAGGCTGAGAAGGATCGCCTTAAAGCCCTTGAGCTCAAAAGGCTGGAAGAAGAAGCCAGCAAAATGACTCAAGCTCAAAGGGATGCTATAGAAGCAGCTGAGTTAGCTGCTGCTATTGAGGCAAGTGCTAAGGACTCTCATGGTCCAAAGCATACTGGTGGTATAGTAATTGGTGAACATGGAGATCCCACCAAACCTAAACCAATCATGCCTACTCCAGCTATACAACCTAAAAGAAGAGAAGAGGTCAAAATGGCATTGGAGATTGTCAGAGATGACCCTGATGCTTTTGAAGAATTCATCAAAAGGTTGGATGCTGAGAATGCAAGGATTACTCGTCTGACGATGTTCAACAAAGAAAAGATAAGATATAACAGATGGAGAGACTATCGTCTGACAAAGAGTAAAGACCAAATTGCAAGCTGGAAAGCCTTTGCTGATGAAGAAGCCTGGGTGCTAAAGTGGCTTGAGACAGGTTCTATTACTCAAGCATTAGACTCAGAGTTCTTTTTGGACAAGTTAAGACTGAGGATCAGTCATGTTGTCAAGGCTGAAGCAAAGAAGTTATATGACTCAGTTCCTGAAGAATATGCTGAAAATGAAGACCTAAAGGAACGGTCAATATAATTGGCAGTTTCCCAGACAATGGAAACATGGGCCAAGAAGACTAGGAAGATGAGGGGACAACCAAGTTCTATGATTCCCCTTCCAAGTCTGAAGCAGATTGTCTATGGTCCTACTATTAGGCCATATGAAGAACTACCAGAAGATCCCATCTCACCTTTTGTTCCTATTGATGATCTAACTTGGATTACTCACAGGACTGCTCTGGATGAAGCTGGCACAAGGCGTACAATTATAAATGTTAAAAAGATCCAAGCACCCCCTGCTGACCAAGGCCTTTAGAAAGAAGGAACTTCTGATCCTGCATACCAAGGCAAAGGAAAAGAAGGTACTTCTGACCCTGCTGATCAGGACAAAGAAAAGGAGAAGGAAAGCACCTCTGATCTGGTAGATCAAGATAAAGAAAAGGAGGACAAGTCTGAACCAGCTGATAAGTCAAAGGAAGAGGAAATCACTCCAAATCCAGCTGATCAGATTAAAGAAAAGGAGGTTACTGCTAAGCAAAATGATCAGACTCAGGAGAAGGAAAGCACTCCTAGTCAAGCTGATAAGACCAAGGAAGAAGAGCCTGCTTCTGGTCCATCAGATCAGATTACAAAAGAAACAACTCAAGCAGCAGATCAGATTACTGAAGAGGCAACTCTTGCCTTACCTCCTATACCAACTGATATTTCTTCTCATTCTGTATAGCCAAGTCTGTTGGATTCCATTCAACAGATAATTTCAAGTTCTATGAAGGGACTGGAGGAGAAGATTACTGCAAATCTGTTGGCTGCTGTAAGTCAACCAACCAAAGTTGCTGATGTTTCCACTTCTCTGATAGAAGATACTGCTCAAAATGTGAAGTCCATTTGTCAAGATATGGATAATATAATCAGGAGAAGGACTCAAAGCACAGCTGCTGGTTGGAGGGATATTACAGAAATAGTTGAAGTGGCCATCCAAGCTAAGGATGAAACTTTGGAAAATATGATGAGAGACTTCAAGGCATCTGCTGATTTGCTGCTGGCAACTCAAATTCAGTTAGGTGACCAAGGTGAAGTTGTTCTCAACAGAATGGAAGCATTTGAGGCCAATCAGATTAGACAACAAGCTCAACTTGATGCTATGGAAGAGAACATCAAACTTCTCTGTGATTCACTTCAGATCACCCCAGTCTTATCAAAATATCCAATCAACCCTGCTGATGATGACAAAAAGAGGGAAGATAGGGTACTTAGGGAAGATAAGGTACCTTGTGATGAATAAGAAAATGCTGAATTAGAAGGAACTGAAGTACTGGAGGAATCTGCTGAAAATGAAAAGACTGATGAAGATAATGAAGGCACAAGCACACCAACAGATAAGAAGATCACAGAAGAAGAAAAGGAAGCTGAAGCAAAAGCTAAGTCTGACAAAGAAATAGCTGCTGCTAAGGACTCAGCTGAAGAACAGCTAGATCCTGATGTCAAGAAAAAGAAGTTGGAGCTGTTAAAACAGAAATTCTTCAAAGAGTTAGAAGCTGAGTCTTCCACACCTGAAGAAGAAAAAGAGGACAAGCAAGAAGACAAACCAGAAGACTAGTTTAGTCTAGGTCACTTATGCTTGAAATCTTTGTAATTTACTTTTTGCACATCTCATCTACCAAACTTGTAATATGTAATCTTTTCAGAATCTATAAAAATATTCAAGTTTGAAATCCAATAGATTATTTCTATCTCAGAAATTTTTGAGGATCAAAACTTTAGTTTAGGTACAGATACTTAGCTGGAGTTTTGTCATCATCAAAAAGGGGGAAATTGTTGGATGAAGATGAAGATAGAGTGCAAAGAAGATTAGAAGATAAGGGAAGGTTTTGATGATTTCCAAAACGTCAAAATCAGCTAAGTATGGAAAGCTTAGGTCCCTTAGAAGAATTTGGAACAAGTAAAGAAGACATCAGAAGAGTTCAAGATTCAAAGCCCAGAAGATTACTGATCTCACGCTGAAACAGCAATCAGAAGGGTAGGTCATCAGCTGACTCAAATCAGATTAGTTCAGTATTTGATCAGCAGAGTATCTATCAGCAGAGTTGCCTCGATCAGCAGAGTAGAAGAGATCAAGAGATTAGTCCAACGGTAATAAATGCACTTGGTGTAATAGATGCTGCAAGAGAAGGGTAGTAATGACAAATGATTGAAGAATATTCTCGGATCAGCATGGTGCATTTAATGCAGCTATAGGAAAGTACAGCAGAGACAGTACTGTAGCAGGAAGCCGTTCTGAATTTGGGCTAAGGCTATGGATTTGAAGTGTGATTTGCTTCAACGGTCATATTTTCAAATCCAAGTATAAATAGAGCTGATTTCGAAGAGAGAAAAACACAACAACATTTCTGAGATTTTGTTTTTGAAGCAGAAAATTTCTAAGTCTCAAGAAGCTCAATCAGCTCACTCGTCTGGTGGAAGTCATCTGTTGACAGAAACCCAGTTGAAGAAAACAGAAAAATACATTCTGAGTGATTTTGTATTTAGCTGAGTGTTGTGCGAAGTTTAAATCCGTCTTTGTGAGTGATTTAACTTCAGAGGATAGGTCTTCTTTGTGATTTCTTATTGCGAGCTTATAGCCTTTTCATTTGTTGTCTAGGTATAAGTGGAGAAATATTGTAAACTGTGTGTTTATAGTATAACCCAGAATCTAAGTGATCTGGAAGAGTGGACTAAAGGATTTTCATCCATAAAACCATTAAATAAATTCTTTGAGTTAATTTGCATTTAAGTTTTCTTGCATATTTTGAAATTGCATAAGTTTACACTTTGAATTGGTAAAAGATTTTAAAAGGAGTTTTAAAACTGGGGATAAAATCTTTTTAAGGACTTATTCTACTTGTGAAAAACACTTTCAAACATCCGCTGCAAGTATACTCTTGATAAAACTGTTTTGCTGAAAAACAGCTAAGTAATTGTAAGAAGAGTGGTCACTCTGCTATTCAAGATTTGTTCACAGTCAGCATAGTCATCTTATTGTTCTCCATCAGCTTAGTCTGCTGACAGAAGACTGAAAAGTTTTTAAGTCTGAAAAATTTTCAGAGGTCTATTCATCCCCCCCCCCCTCTAGACCTCATCTGACCACTTGGGACCAACAGGTACAGTGAATGCAGTTTTATACCTGTCTTCCTCTGCAATCTGAATTTGCCAAAATCCAGATTTCATATCAAATTTAGACATGACCTTAGCCGTGTAGAGTCTATTAAGTAGATCTCTTTTATTAGGAATGGGATACCTGATCCATCTTAATGCTTTATTTAATGGCTTGTAATTGATAACAAGTCTTGGAACACCTCTTTCTAATTCAGCTGCGTTTTAAACATAAAACGCTAGACAGCTCCATGGACTGTAAGATTTTCTAATTAGTCCTTTGAGTAATAACTCATCTATTTCCTTTTTGCAGATTTCAAGGTGGCGAGGACCTATAGCAATAGGCCTAGCCTTAGTCTGAATTTGATTCTCTTTAAAATTTGGTTCATAAGGGAGATTAACTATGTGTTTCTTTCTCCCCAAGAAAGCATTAGGGATTTCAGCGCAGATTGTTTTAATAATATATTCTTGTAATTCGTGTATTTTCTTTTGAATATGAGGCTGCTGTATCTTTTCAGCTAGTTTTTTGTAATTTATTTCCTCAGTTAAGGAATTAAGAAAATTTTCTTTTCTTTCTATTTTTTTGTTGAATTAGATCAATTTCGTGATAACGAGGTTGAGTAATAAAATTAAATGTTATTTCCTGCGAATTAGCAGTACTGGTAATCCCCTTTTCATTAATACTCTTTATAGGGTAGAGCAGGAGAAGAAAAGGATTTCCCAGAATAACATCATGGGACAAATCTTTTACCATTATAAATGGCATTTCTAAACAAATTCCATTATTACAGATGGCAGTATTTTGTAACTTATATTTTACTATAAGCTTACGGCCATCTGCAGCATTTAGAATTTCTGTAGTTTTAGAAAAATATCGGGATGGAATTAATCCCTCGTTAATGCAATTGAGATCGGCTCCCGAGTTGACCATGGCAATCGCAGAGAGAGTGTATTCTCTTTGCACAATTATTTTTACTTTAATGTGCCATTTATGAGTAATAACTCTGTCAATCATATTTATGAATGTCAAGGAAGCATTTATATTCTCCTCCTTTTCAATTTCTTCATCCTGACTAGGACTTAGATCAGTTTCTAAATTTCTTAGCTCAATTAAAGAAACTCTAGTTTTTAAATCACATAATTCCTTTTTAAGAAATTTAACTTCATGCATCAATTCACTAGTGCATGAGTCTTCAGGTTCCTCTTTAGTAAATTTTTGCTCTATTTAAAATTTCTTTAAGACTATAAGCCTCTGGTTCTTTAAATTTAATTCCTTTATCAGATTTTTTCTGACTATATTGCTCCAAGTATTTTTGGAGCATTTCTCTTTTGGCTAGAGGATCAGTAATTTGATCAATTATATCGAGAATTAAATTATCCTCTTTTGTTAAGGTGCATAATCCATTTGCCTGACATAAGGCTTTATAATAATCACAAGTTCCTTCACAACCAGAATCTTCTGATTGTTCAGATTCAGCTTCGGATTCTTCTGAATTTTCAGTTTCTTCGCTATCAATAATAGCGGTAACTTTAAAATTTTTCTTTTCACCTTCTTCATTTAAGTCTTTCAAGAGTCCTTTTAAGGCCTTCGTCTATATCCAGGCTATTAATTTTCTTTTTCATTTTGCATTTATTAGCATAATGTCTTGGCTTTTGACATTTCCAACATACAGGTACATATTTTTGTTTAGGAGCAGAAGAACTTTCTCCTTTGCCCTTTCTTTTAGGAAATTATTTTTTCCTCTTTTAGGAAGATAATAAGATTGTTTAGAATCTTTTAAGACTTTATTAGTCTTTTTCTTCTTTTCACTATAGGGACCTATAGGAGGTAATCCAATTTGTTCACAAAAATCCCCTATAATTCTTTTCCCTAACATTTTCTCCTTTTGAATTGTTCGATGCAGATTAATTTCATTGCACAAATTTATACCCTCGGCTATTATTTCTGAGGATAAATCACCATAAGTGTAAATGGAATAAGGAATAATTCCATTATGTTTTTGCTTAATTCTGTTTCTAATTTTTTCTGCAAAGAAATGAGGGAGTCCTGATAAGAACTTTTCTTTCCAGAAATCATGTTGACTATCTTCTCTAGTAAAAACATAAGAGAAGAATGCATCCTTATACCATTTAAACTGAGATAAGTTCTGGCATCTTAAATTCATTAATTGCTCCTGAGTTTTATCAAGTTGTAAAGAGGTTGTTCCAATAAAATGTTTTGCTATGGTATATAATAGCGTATTGACACAGTCAGTAACTTGGACCGACTGATTATCTTGCACTTCTGTTTTGACTGCTCTCATAATGTGAGCTTTAGCTTCATCTGGTAGGTAAAAATCCCACCATCCTTTTAATTGCCCCGTAAAGCCTTGAGTTATGGCTCTAGCAATGTTTTGGTCAGAATTACCATTTGTCTTAATTGTCATGTAATGCAATACTGTTTGCATTTGGTATTCAGACATACCATCAATATTCCATTCATTAATGGATCTCCCATCAAATTGAACAGTCATATACTCATCATGCTGCTCAAGTTGTAAATCTATTGGTGTAAGCTTATGATAATAAGGTTTTGAGGGAACATTATAAACCATTTTCGTCTTATAAGAAGATGATAATTTGTTTACTTGGAATTGATCTTGATCTTGTTCAGTTAAGAACATTCTTTCTAGTTGATTTAATTTTTCTTCTGTAACAGAAGTCTGTTCTTCACTAATAGTTTCAGATTCATTATCTGAATTTTGTTCTAGAGGGGCAACAATTTTTTCGCTAATTCCGAGATTCTTTAATCTCTTAATGATTTCTTCAACCATTTCGGATGATGAATCCTTAGGTTGCATTTTAAAATCTAATTTTTCAGAGGGCATGGGTTTGAATAAAACCTTCCTATCAATAATAGGAGTTTCAATTTTAGGGCTCTCAAATTTAGAGTCCTTAGGATGAATCCATCGTTTGTTATTAGGACGCCACAAACGATGGTGGATGAATCGTTTGATAAGTCATTGAACGCCACAAAGATTTTACTGACCTTTGATAAGTTCATGAAGAAGAATTCTTCAAAGAAGGTGGAGAATACTCAACACAAATTAATTGAAGACTAAATCCTAGCAAAGAATAAACTAATCCTACAAAAATATGGACAATAAATTCGAAATTAAACCTAACCAACCTAATAACAAAAGGAAACTAAATCCTAGTGAAGAATAAACTAATCCTACAAAAACAAGGAGCTAAATTCGAAATTAAAGATTACTAAATTAAAATGTCCCATATGACAAGTAAATATGGACTAGATCTTCTTCAATCTTGATGAGCAAGTAATCCTTCTTGACCCAAAAACTTGTCTTCAATTAATTCTTTCAAGTCTATTTTTGGGCACTTCATGATCACATCATTCTCCTCCTCTTAAAAGAGATTTGTCCTCAAATCTTCCCCAACCTTGTAGATCTAACATGTGAACATTGAAAAACAATTTTTTTTTCGATTTTTTTTTTAAACTTTTTTTTTTCCGTTTTTCTTCCCTCTCAATTTTTTTTTGCCTCTCTCAAATTTTTTTTTTTCGTTTTTTTTTTCAACTCTTTTTTTTTTTTCGTTTTTTTTTTTTCGTTTTTTTTTTTCGTTTTTCCTCTCTTTTTTTTTTCTCTCTCAATTTTTTTCTTTTGTTTTTTTGTTTTTTTTTATACAAGAAAATAAAGGATAGGCAAACCTGAGACTAGAATTTGGCTCTGGTACCAAATGATACGAATCTCATCACGAATAATGAGATCCGAATAATTAGGACTCCAAGGATCGTTCTACAATAAGGTTTAAGTGGATTTAATGAAGACGCCACAAACGATAATGGATGAATCGCTTGATAAGTCGATGGATGAACGCCACAAGTCTTCTTGATAAGTTCATGAGGACGCCACAAAGGATGTTGACTGAATCGCTTAATAAGTCGGAACGCCACAAGAATGCTTGATAAGTTCGGTAGGACGCCACAAACGATGGTGGATGAATCGTTTGATAAGTCATTGAACGCCACAAAGATTTTACTGACCTTTGATAAGTTCATGAAGAAGAATTCTTCAAAGAAGGTGGAGAATACTCAACACAAATTAATTGAAGACTAAATCCTAGCGAAGAATAAACTAATCCTACAAAAATATGGACAATAAATTCGAAATTAAACCTAACCAACCTAATAACAAAAGGAAACTAAATCCTAGTGAAGAATAAACTAATCCTACAAAAACAAGGAGCTAAATTCGAAATTAAAGATTACTAAATTAAAATGTCCCATATGACAAGTAAATATGGACTAGATCTTCTTCAATCTTGATGAGCAAGAAATCCTTCTTGACCCAACAACTTGTCTTCAATTAATTCTTTCAAGTCTATTTTTGGGCACTTCATGGTCACATCAGTCCTATCTTAAGGTCACAAATTTTCTCAATCCTGTTTAATTGTTCGCCGATAGATTTAAGGGTCAGATTAGTAAAATTGTTTTGTTCAACTACCGCATCTATATTATTTCCTTTTCTAAAAAGAGTGGCTAATACTTCTTCTCCTTCTATATTGACGATTAAATTGACATCTGGAGGATGAATACTACTAATAACTTTTCCATTTTTTACAACAAATTCTTTAAAATTAGACTCAATAATCGAAACAAATTTATCATCCTCGAAATTTGGAAATTGATTTTTATTTAAGTAATAGTATTTTTTCACGAGTTCAAAAAAATCAATAACTTCTTTATTGATTTCTAAATTTTTTTTATATTTAGAAAACCAGATTTTCTGAGCTTTAGTAGTCATCTGTGAAAACCATTTTCTTTTAATTTCATTTTGAGAAGAATAAAATAATTCTTTAGCAATATTTCCAAAAGGAAAATCAAATTCGTCTTCAGAAAGAGTTATTGTAAAAACACTCATCTCACTCTTTTCTTCATAACCCATTTCTGAAAGAGTTGGAGATCTAGACTTTGATCTTTCTGTTTCGGTAGGAACTGTTGTGGCTGGCATCCATGTTTCATAATTATGTTGATTAACCCCGTCAGAAGTAAATTTTGTTCCCAAAATTCTTTCCTTTTGAGATGAAGGAAGTGAAGAGCTTCTTCCTAAATTAATTTTATTAATTTTACTAGTTTGGCTTCCTAAATTAAGCCGAGCAATTCTCTGATTAGAGAATTTAATTTCAACATCTCCGTCAGGATATTCAATTATTTCTTCCAATTCTCTAGGCTCGTGTTTAATAGGTTCACTAGCCTTTTCTAAAATCCATTGTTCAGGTAAGTTAACTTGATCCCAAGAAATTGTTTTAGGGACTTTTAAATTACTTTTAGACAAATTTGTTACGAACAAAGTAGTTAACCCTTTATGATCAGAAGCTAAAGTTCTCATTCTAGGTACTACCGTATTCATGACTTTATATTGAATCCTATAAATAAGGATTATGTTTTCCGATTTGGGCATCATATTAAATCCTTCAGACTTATTGTCTAAACAAAGGGCATGAATCAAAGTAGGGTCTGATAAGGACAGAGTAAAATTTGGAAAACAAGAGAAATAAATTGGTCCGTCACACAGGCTAGACTCAACTATTCCTAATAAGGATTCATGGAATTTATTATGTCTTTTATCTCTAACACAAATTATGGCGGATGTATTTAACCCGAGACGAGTGGCTGGTTTCAATCCTACTTGGACTAAACCCACGTGAAGAAATTTATACTGTTGTCTATGTTTTTCAATTAAGCTTTTAGACAATAATTGAAAAGAATTATATCCTTCAGTTAAAGGAATAGCCTCTTCTACAGTTTTAATAACATAATCAGAAGTAGGGGTGTTCGCGGTGCGGTCTATTGCGGTTTTATACTCGTCCAAACCCGACCCATTATTTGCGGGTTTTTAATACTCAAGACCAAACCAAACCCAACCCAATAAGTCTAGAGATTGCACTTTGCGGTCCCTTCGGGTTGGGGCGGGTTTTGCGGTCTTTGCTTTTTCTAATTTAATGAAGTTTTTTTTTGAGACTTTACTTTAATTTATTATCACTTACTATTACGTTATTGTAGTTTTATCTAAGAATAAAATTCTTGAATGTTTCATAATCATATGAACAATACTACTTTTTCATAATTTTTAGCTTTAATTTGTTAACCTATTTAAAGTCTATATTTGCTATATAAAATCAATAATTGTTACTCAAATACAAAACCGAACAAGACTTTTTCAAACAATAAACAAAAATTGAAAATACTTTAATTATTAAAGTTGATATTGGTAGTTGTCAATCGATAGAATTTAACTTGGATTGTTAATAAATTGTGTCGAGTAATTTTAGGGGACAAATTACGTTTTGGGGTTGAGACGCTAAATTAAAAGTTTGTATGTGCTTAAATTATATTAAATAATAAAACACAATTTGTTATTTTATATATAGGGCTGAAAATCAAACCGAGCTACTCGATACTCGGCTCGAGCTCGTTCGATAAAAGCTCGTTTGAGCTCGGTTCGTCAAATAAATCAAACAAGCTTGAACAAGATTTTTCGTTCGATAACTTTTGAAGCTCGGCTCGAGCTCGACTCGATAAGCTAAAAATTGAAAAAATACATGTAAAATACCAAGCTACTCGATACTCGGCTCGAGTTCGTTCGATAAAAGCTCGTTTGAGCTCGGTTAGTTAAGAAATCAAACCAAGCTCAAACACAAAATTTCAAGCTCGATAAAATTCAAACCAAGCTTGAACAACGTGTCGTTCGATACTACTCGACTCGTTTACACCCCTATTTATATATATGCGGTTGGGTGCGGTTTATGCAGTTTTTTTAAATATAAACCCGAACCCGATCATAATTTGCGGTTTTTTGTTCACAAAGCCCAAGATCAACCCATTCATCGTTCAACCCGCAAATTGCGGTCGGTTTGGGTTGGGCCGATCGGTTGGGGCGGTTTGACGATTTTATTGAACACCCCTAATCAGAAGAGAATTCAAAAGTTCCTTTCTGTTCATAAACAGAGGAATGTACTGGTAATTTCCAGTTTTGTAATGACTTTTCAAAATTTTCATTTATCAAAACCTCCTTATTAATATTATTTGCTTCACCTTGTTTTTTAGAAAAACTCCTAGAAAAACTTTGCATCATCTTACGGATCACTGTCAACGAATTTACGCCAGTCCCAAAACGCCTAACTCTACGGCTACAACTGGGATAATAAAGGCCACGCGACTTAAGGGAAGAAGTCCCCGGGTTTCACCGGAAATTGATGTTTTAGTTATCTAGGACTTTTTTTTTTTTTTAGGATAACGAGCAACTAAGCAGCTAATAAGATGTTAGATTGAATTAAAAGTTGAAGGTAATATTCACGACGATCAGCAAAGTAATTATAGTCAGATGCAAATTCGTTAGTAGGATCTTTCTCAAGTTCTTCACACAAATGATTATACTTATTATATTCACTCAAACAAAAATTATGAAACTCAGAAACACGATAAACAAACCTAAAATTAACCATACTTTATTACAATACAACATACATACCTCTAGTAACCTGGTACCCTTAACCAATGGATTGATAACAAAATTTCCCTTGTTAGATTTACTTCGGGAATTTGGCAAGGGCCTAGAAAAAATTATTCTACTATAAAAAATGAAATTTTATCTATTGTCTTATGTGTTCAAAAATTTGAAAGCGATCTACTAAATCAAAAATTCCTTATTAGGGTTGATTGTAAATCTACAAAAGATATTCTAGAAAAGGATGTCAAAAATATAGCATCTAAACAAATTTTTGCTAGATGGCAGGGAATTTTATCTGTCTTTGATTTCTATATTGAATTTATTAAAGGATCAAATAATTCTTTACCTGATTTTTTAACTCGTGAATTTTTACAGGGAAATGGACAACAAGAAGCCTAGAACAACAGACAATGGGAAGTCTAAAGAGACACCCCTCAAAAAAGTTGCGTCTTATAAGACGATGGTGGGAAAGACTCCTGAACAATTAAAAGATGAAGCCTTAAAGGCTACCCCGAAAGAAATTAAATTAAGAGACGATGCATATGCAATTGCAATGGAGACTAATTTGTCTACAGAATTTGTTTATCCATATATTCCCTATTCTACCATATGGATAACTCCCTTAGAGCTTAAATATGCTCACCTAAATGCTAATGAAGCAGCTTCTTTGTACTTGAAAGATTCTGCTGATCATTTTCTCTGGCCTAAAGATTATAATTTTTATTGTGCAATCTTAATTACTAAGTCTGTTGAATTTGACTCCATTACCAGATCAGGAGCTGAATGGGCTTATTCTAAAGCCTTTATCAAGAAAGTCTATACTCCCGAGACATGGAATGGAGATCTCTACAGAAACCATGAAATTCCACGTGGTTGCAGAAAAGAATTGGACAAATTTTGGTTCAATTTTTTTGATTACATAAAAGCATGGGAAGGTGCCTTTTGTTATAACAATAGGCAGAGAAAACACAGTTGATTTTTCCAATTTAGAGACTTTAGTACTACTAATCTCACTAAGTGGTTTGTTAAATGGTTTTATAACTGGGGATCTCATCCTATCATTTTCCCCGACCAAGTTGGATGTGTTTTTGAAGATTTTAAGAGGACCAACCCATCTTTAAAGACACCTGAGCTATATTTCGTAGCTTTTTACCAAGTCCCATGGATAATGAAATGGGATGATGTAATTTCAAACCTACCAATTAAAAAATTTGAGGCTACCATTACTCATGTCCCTGCACTGGGAAGGAGAATTTTATTTAAATGGTGGGATAAATTTGAGTTCTTCAAGGACTCTATTTTTTCACAAAAGGGACTTGTTTCGTTTGAGCCACCTCCGGCAACTCCAAGAATGCAACCTCCTAAAATGGATGTTGCTGATTTACTCAGAGAGTTATTAGCTTCGTCGTCCAAAGAAGATCTTAGGAAGCAACTCAAGGAAATTTTGGAAGAACCTTCCGAGTCATCTGACGGAGAATCTGACAAAGAGACCCACAAAACAGACGAAACAATGGCTGACTCACAGGAACCATTTGCTTAACTTAGCAAGGAAGTACCGAAGACTAGTCTAAAGGCAAACAGAAGACAATTCAGAAGAGGAACAGTAAATTTCCATAATTGGTGGCACTATTCAATTTTTGATTTTGAAAACTAATTTCAGATCCGAAGAAGGTTAAGTCCGCTCTTGAAGTCCGGGGCCATTAAAAAGGCATTGAAGTCAGTTCTAAAGGCACGCTCGAAATTCCTACACACTCCACTCCAAAAGCTTCCCCTTCAGTAAAAGATAATCATCTTGTATAATTTTGTATTATATCTTTTCAAACTTTGTATTTACTTAGTGTTTGTAATATAAGTTTGCTGCTGCTGCTCTGCACCCCCTCCATTTTCATGTATAACCTGGTACCAAAAGTGGATGTTTGTTTATCGTGTTTCTGAGTTTCATAATTTTTGTTTGAGTGAATATAATAAGTATAATCGTTTGTGTGAAGAACTTGAAAAAGATCCTAATAACGAATTTGCATCTGACTATAATTACTTTGCTGATCGTCGTGAATATTACCTTCAACTTTTAATTCAATCTAACATCTTATTAGCTGCTTAGTTGCTCGTTATCCTAAAAAAAAAAAAGTCCTAGATAACTAAAACATCGTTTTCTGGTGAAACCCGGGGACTTCTTCCCTTAAGTCGCGTGGCCTTTTTTATGCAAGTTGTAGCCGTAGAGTTAGGCGTTTTTGGACTGGTTTAAATTCGTTGACAGTGATCCGTAAGATGATGCAAAGTTTTTCTAGGAGTTTTTCTAAAAAACAAGGTGAAGCAAATAATAGTAATAAGGAGGTTTTGATAAATGAAAATTTTGAAAAGTCATTACAAAACTGGAAATTACCAGTACATTCCTCTGTTTATGAACAGAAAGGAACTTTTGAATTCTCTTCTGATTATGTTATTAAAACTGTAGAAGAGGCTATTCCTTTAACTGAAGGATATAATTCTTTTCAATTACTGTCTAAAAGCTTAATTGAAAAACATAGACAACAGTATAAATTTCTTCACGTGGGTTTAGTCCAAGTAGGATTGAAACCAGCCACTCGTCTCGGGTTAAATACATCCGCCATAATTTATTTGTGTTAGAGATAAAAGACATAATAAATTCCATGACTCCTTATTAGGAATAGTTGAGTCTAGCCTGTGTGACGGACCAATTTATTTCTCTTGTTTTCCAAATTTTACTCTGTCCTTATCAGACCCTACTTTGATCCATGCCCTTTGTTTATACATTAAGTCTGAAGGATTTAATATGATGCCCGGATCGGAAAACATAATCCTTATTTATAGGATTCAATATAAAGTCATGAATACGATAGTACCTAGAATGAGAACTTTAGCTTCTGATCATAAAGGGTTAACTACATTGTTCGTAACAAATTTGTCTAAAAGTAATTTAAAAGTCCCTAAAATAATTTCTTGGGATCAGGTTAACTTACCTGAACAATGGATTTTAGAAAGGGCTAGTGAACCTGTTAAACACGAGCCTAGAGAATTGGAAGAAATAATTGAATATCCTGACGAAGATGTTGAAATTAAATTCTCTAATCAGAGAATTGCTCGACTTAATTTAGGAAGCCAAAGTAGTAAAATTAATAAAATTAATTTAGGAAGAAGCTCTTCACTTCCTTCATCTCAAACTGAAAGAATTTTGGGAACAAAATTTACTTCTGACGGGGTTAATCAACCTAATTATGAAACCTGGATGCCAGCCACAACAGTTCCTACCGAAACAGAAAGATCAAAGTCTAGATCTCCAACTCTTTTAGAAATGGGTTATGAAGAAAAGAGTGAGATGAGTGTTTTTACAATAACTCTTTCTGAAGACGAATTTGATTTTCCTTTTGGAAATATTGCTAAAGAATTATTTTATTCTTCTCAAAATGATATTAAAAGAAAATGGTTTTCACAGATTACTACTAAAGCTCAGAAAATCTGGTTTTCTAAATATAAAAAAATTTTAGAAATCAATAAAGAAGTTATTGATTTTTTTGAATTCATGAAAAAATACTTTACTTAAGTAAAAAATAATTTCCAAATTTCGAGGATGATAAATTTGTTTCGATTATTGAGTCTAATTTTAAAGAATTTGTTGTAAAAAATGGAAAAGTTATTAGAAGTATTCATCCTCCAGATGTCAATTTAATCGTCAATATAGAAGGAGAAGAAGTATTAGCCACTCCTTTTAGAAAATGAAATAATATAGATGCGGTAGTTGAACAAAACAATTTTACTAATCTGACCCTTAAATCTATCGGCGAACAATTAAACAGGATTGAGAAAATTTGTGACCTTAGGACATCCTAAGGACTATAAATTTGAGAGCCCTAAAATTGAAACTCCTATTATTGATAGGAAGGTTTTATTCAAACCCATGCCCTCTGAAAAATTAGATTTTAAAATACAACCTAAGGTTTCATCATCCGAAATGGTTGAAGAAATCATTAAGAGATTAAAGAATCTCGGAATTAGCGAAAAAACAGTTGCCCCTCTAGAAAAAAATTCAGATAATGAATCTGAAATTATTAGTGAAGAACAGATTTCTGTTACAGAAGAAAAATTAAATCAACTAGAAAAAATGTTCTTAACTGAACAAGATCAAGATCAATTCCATGTAAACAAATTAACATCTTCTTATAAGAAGAAAATGGTTTATAATGTTCCCTCAAAACCTTATTATCATAAGCCTACACCAATTGATTTACAACTTGAGCATCATGATGAGTATATGACTGTTCAGTTTGATGGGAGATCCATTAATGAATGTAATATTGATGGTATGTCTGAATACCAAATGCAAACAGTATTGCATTACATGACAATGTATGCAACAGCTTGTAAGACAAATGGTAATTCTGACCAAAACATTGCTAGAGCCATAACTCAAGGCTTTACGGGGCAATTAAAAGGATGGTGGGATTTTTACCTACCAGATGAAGCTAAATCTCACATTATGAGAGCAGTCAAAATAGAAGTGCAAGATAATCAGTCGGTCCAAGTTACTGACTGTGTCAATACGCTATTATATACCATTGCAAAACATTTTATTGGAACAACCTCTATACAACTTGATAAAACTCAGGAGCAATTAATGAATTTAAGATGCCAGAACTTATCTCAGTTTAAATGGTATAAGGATGTATTCTCTCTAAAGTTTTTACTAGAGAAGATAGTCAACATGATTTCTGGAAAGAAAAGTTCTTATCAGGACTCCCTCATTTCTTTGCAGAAAAAATTAGAAACAGAATTAAGCAAAAACATAATGGAATTATTCCTTATTCCATTTACACTTATGGTGATTTATCCTCAGAAATAATAGCCGAGGGTATAAATTTGTGCAATGAAATTAAACTGCATCGAACAATTCAAAAGGAGAAAATGTTAGGGAAAAGAATTATAGGGGATTTTTGTGAACAAATTGGATTACCTCCTATAGGTCCCTATAGTGAAAAGAAGAAAAAGACTAATAAAGTCTTAAAAGATTCTAAACAATCTTATTATCTTCCTAAAAGAGGAAAAAAGAATTTCCTAAATGAAAGGGTAAAGTAGAAAGTTCTTCTGCTCCTAAACAAAAATCTGTACCTGTATGTTGGAAATGTCAAAAGCCAGGACATTATGCTAATAAATGCAAAATGAAATCGAAAATTAATAGCCTGGATATAGACGAAGGCCTTAAAAGGACTCTTGAAAGACTTTTCTTAAATGAAGAAGGTGAAAAGAAAAATTTTAAAATTACCGCTATTATTGATAGCGAAGAAACTGAAAATTCAGAAGAATCCGAAGCTGCATCTGAACAATCAGAAGATTCTGGTTGTGAAGGAAATTGTGATTATTATAAAGCCTTATGTCAGGCAAATGGATTATGCACCTTAACAAAAGAGGATAATTTTATTCTCGATATAATTGATCAAATTACTGATCCTCTAGCCAAAAGAGAAATGCTCCAAAAATACTTAGAGCAATATAGTCAGAAAAAATTGATAAAGGGATTAAATTTAAAGAACCAGAGGCTTATAGTCTTAAAGAAATTTTAAATAGAGCTAAAACTACTAAAAAGGAACCTGAAGACTCATGCACTAGTGAATTGATGCATGAAGTTAAAATTCTTAAAAAGGAATTATGTGATTTAAAAACTAGAGTTTCTTTAATTGAGCTAAGAAATTTAGAAACTGATCTAAGTCCTAGTCAGGATGAAGAAATTGAAAAGGAGGAGATTATAAATGCTTCCTTGACATTCATAAATATGATTGACAGAGTTATTACTCATAAATGGCACATTAAAGTAAAAATAATTGTGCAAAGAGAATACACTCTCTCTGCTATTGCCATGGTCGACTCGGGAGCCGATCAATTGCATTAACGAGGGATTAATTCCATCCCGATAATTTTCTAAAACTACAGAAATTCTAAATTCTGCAGATGGCCGTAAGCTTATAGTAAAATATAAGTTACAAAATACTGCCATCTGTAATAATGAAATTTGTTTAGAAATGCCATTTATAATGGTAAAAGATTTGTCCCATGATGTTATTCTGGGAAATCCTTTTCTTCACCTGCTCTACCCTATAAAGAGTATTAATGAAAAGGGGATTACCAGTACTGTTAATTCGCAGGAAATAACATTTAATTTTATTACTCAACCTCGTTATCACGAAATTGATCTAATTCAACAAAAAATAGAAAGAAAAGAAAATTTTCTTAATTCCTAAACTGAGGAAATAAATTACAAAAAACTAGCTGAAAAGATACAGCAGCCTCATATTCAAAAGAAAATACACGAATTACAATAATATATAATTAAAACAATCTGCGCTGAAATCCCAAATGCTTTCTGGGAGAGAAAGAAACACATAATTAATCTCCCTTATGAACCAGATTTTAAAGAGAATCAAATTCAGACTAAGGTTAGGCCTATTGCTATGGGTCCTCGCCACCTTGAAATCTGCAAAAAGGAAATAGATGAGTTATTACTCAAAGGACTAATTAGAAAATCTTACAGCCCATGGAGCTGTCCAGCGTTTTATGTTGAAAACGCAGCTGAATTAGAAAGAGGTGTTCCAAGACTTGTTATCAATTACAAGCCATTAAATAAAGCATTAAGATGGATCAGGTATCCCATTCCTAATAAAAGAGATCTACTTAATAGACTCTACACGGCTAAGGTCATGTCTAAATTTGATATGAAATCTGGATTTTGGCAAATTCAGATTGCAGAGGAAGACAGGTATAAAACTGCATTCACTGTACCATTCGGACATTACGAATGGAATGTGATGCCTTTTGGGCTAAAAAATGCCCCTCAGAATTTCAAAATATAATGAATGACATATTTAGTCCTTGCACTAAATTCTGCATAGTGTACATTGACGATGTCTTAATTTTTTCAGACAGTATTGATCAGCATTTCAAACATTTACATGCATTTATTAATGCTACTAAAAGAGCAGGTTTAGCTGTGTCTTCAAAGAAAATAAAGTTATTTCAAACTGAAATAAGATTTCTTGGACATAACCTTAAAGAAGGAACTATCTTCCCAATAGATAGGTCCATCTCCTTTGCGGAAAAATTCCCGAACGAAATTAAAGAAAAAACACAATTACAAAGATTTCTTGGAAGTCTTAATTACATCTCAGACTTTTACAGAAATTTAGCCATAGATGCAAAACCTTTATTTGAAAGGTTAAGAAAAAATCCCCCTGAATGGACAAATATTCATACATAAGCAGTTATCAAAATAAAAAATAAAGTAAAGGAAATTCCTTGTCTTGCAATTGCTAACCCAGATACTTTTAAAATTGTCGAAACTGATGCATCTGAATTAGGATATGGAGGAATCCTTAAACAAAGGATTGATAACAAAATTTCCCTTGTTAGATTTACTTCGGGAATTTGGCAAGGCCTAGAAAAAATTATTCTACGATAAAATAGGAAATTTTATCTATTGTCTTATGTGTTCAAAAATTTGAAAGCGGTCTACTAAATCAAAAATTCCTTATTAGGGTTGATTCTAAATCTGCAAAAGATATTCTAGAAAAGGATGTTAAAAATATAGCATCTGAACAAATTTTTGCTAGATGGCAGGGAATTTTATCTGTCTTTGATTTTGATATTGAATTTATTAAAGGATCAAATAATTCTTTACCTGATTTTTTAACCCGTGAATTTTTACAGGGAAATGGACAACAAGAAGCCTAGAACAACAGACAAGGGGAAGTCTAAATAGACACCCCTCAAAAAAGTTGCGTCTTATAAGACGATGGTGGGAAAGACTTCTGAACAATTGAAAGATGAAGCCTTAAAGGCTACCCAGAAAGAACTTAAATTAAGAGACGATGCATATGCAATTGCAATGGAGACTAATTTGTCTACAAAATTTGTTTATCCATATATTCCCTATTCTACCAAATGGATAACTCCCTTAGAGCTTAAATATGCTCACCTAAATGCTAATGAAGCAGCTTCTTTGTACTTGAAAGATTCTGCTGATCCTTTTCTCTGGCCTAAAGATTATAATTTTTATTGTGTAATCTTAGAAATTACTAAGTCTGTTGAATTTGACGCCATTACCAGATCAGGAGCTGAATGGGCTTATTCTAAAGCCTTTATCAAGAAAGTCTATACTCCCGAGACATGGAATGGAGATCTCTACAGAAACCATGAAATTCCACGTGGTTGCAGAAAAGAATTGGACAAATTTTGGTTCAATTACTTTGATTACATAAAAGCATGGGAAGGTGCCTTTTGTTATAACAATACGCAGAGAAAACACAGTTGGTTTTTCCAATTAGAGACTTTAGTACTACTAATCTCCCTCAGTGGTTTGGTAAATGGTTTTATAACTGGGGATCTCATCCTATCATTTTCCCCGACCATGTTAGATGTGTTTTTGAAGATTTTAAGAGGACCAACCCATCTTTAAAGACACCTGCGCTAAATTTCGTAGCTTTTTACCAAGTCCCATGGATAATGAAATGGGATGTTGTTATTTCAAACCTACCAATTAAAAAATTTGAGGCTACCATTACTCATGTCCCTGCACTGGGAAGGAGAATTTTAATTAAATGGTGGGATAAATTTGAGTTCTTCAAGGACTCTATTTTTTCATGGAGGTCGATTCTTCACTACCAATTTTTAAGCGTGCTATTCACAGGAAAGGTGGTGATATTTGGTCGAGTTTCATTTTCATGATGCCACCCGAAGGAAATATTTATCTAATGATTTCGAAACAATGGATTTCTAGAATTATTTTCATCTTCATGCTCTATACGTAACCAATTGATCCCAAACTCGAAATATGCTTTTTCAGCATGATAGAGCGAATGTTTGGGTAGCGATTCTTGTTGTTCTTTGTCCATGTAGAAATATCATTTTTGTGGGCACAATTTTGTTACTATGTTTATCCTATGGCGTTTTAACTCTCGCATTTTAATAATATGTTACTCATGTGATATAAATGTTCATGAAACCTTGTTCTAAAATTAATAAATTTAAGGTGCCTTTGTGAAACTATTTTAATGGTCATAAGTTCGTTTTTAGTTGATCTTTCGAATCGTTGGTCCCAAATACGAAGATTTTATGTTTAGGTGAAGTTATCTTTTCTTCCCACATTTAGCGAAAAATGACTTGGGTTTTATTGCCCTAGGTTAAGTATAAAATCCATATTTTGATGTGTTTGTAGAAAGACTTTTGCCTCTCAAATTACGAATGTGCTTTATTCACTTGAGGTGAGATCGTCAAATGCTTTTCTAACCACGTCTTTCACCTAGCATGACTAAAAGTTCTTATTCATAAGATTATGAGTCTAAAGTTCTTTAAATTCTGGGATAGCACGGTCTATTTCATGGTCAATGGGAAGAACTAACTACTGAGTACCACCACGTACAAGTCGAGGATCTGTGTTCCAGTTGGTATACTAGGGCAAGATCTAAAAAGCTTGAGGAAGAATTTAACGGGATGATTCAACAGATATAATCTGATGGGTTTTGGAATTCTTTGAAGTTACTTACATTGAACTAAGTGATTTGGGAAGAGAAGCTTTAATTAGCATTTACTTACATCAAATTAGATCCATATGGATAGTAGTCAAGACTTTATAATTTACATGTGTATTGCGAGGTAGGTAAGCATGTTCATGTATCCCAACACCACGAAATGGAGTTTACTTTAATTCCTTCGGTCTTAGAGTTGTTACAACCCTGTACATAAGTGATATTGCTGAAAGTAATAAATCATTCAATTCGGTTGATGTATATAATGTGAGTTTTTACTCTTCTCTTTGTTCTTCATTGGACTTATGAACTTATCAAGGATTCTACTTGTGGAGTTCAAACTTGAATACTTTTGGTTTGTGATACCTTATAATATTTATGTTACAAGTTCAGTATCAATCTGGAATACTTGTTGTTTACGATTTCTTATAATCGTTGGGTCACAAGTCCACTATTACTTACAATCTTCTTTTTAGCTTTCTTGGTATGAAATTCAGTCTTCATTATTTGTCTCAACGCAATGTCTATTGTGGTTTGCATCACGGGCATTTTAGAGCTTTTTGTTTAAGTTTTTTCTAGATGGTCAGACGATTGTCAAATTCAGTCATTAAACTATTAAAATTTTGCATCCTCGAGGATTGGTATATCGAGTTTCATGTTCTTCTGATTTTAAATTATATAAAACCTCTTTGGTGTGTGTAAGGAGTATGATAATCAAATTTAGGTTGTTCTGTGTCAATTGGATTTTCAATGAGGTTGTGTTCACTATAACAGATTTTAAACATTTATCAATGACATTATAGTAGATATCTGGGTAGAGATTTATGTTCTTTATGCTTCTCGATAAAATTTCTAATTCGATGGTGCTCTTGTTAAAAATGACATTTAAATTTTTTTGCCTTCATCCTTTATGATTGACTCATATAATACCAAACTTGGAACTTGTCCTATCAACACGTTTACGAATGTTATGGTTGATATTTATACTGTTATGAGTTCGTGTTTAAATTATCATCTTGGTTTGTCATTCCTAAATAACTGTTTCTTTGCCCAAATCCTATTGGATTGTTGTTTAGCTCTCTAATTCATAAAATTTGTTATTCACGGTATAGATAACGCATTTTAGGTTGTTGGACCTAAATTTTCCCAAAGTGCTTTTTCGACCACCAAGTCCAACAATACTTTATTCACAAGATATAAATTGCATGCTTCTAGTTTCACGTTTATCCGATTCGGAGAAAATTTGGCCCATTTTTTGTCTTTGGGTAGATCACGAGCATTGTGGATTTTTTTTTTATGAAACTTAACCACTTTGGGTACGAGGTTATACATGAAAATGGAGGGGGTGCAGAGCAGCAGCAGCAAACTTATATTACAAACACTAATTAAAATACAAACTTTGAAAAGATGTAATACAAAATTATACAAGATGATTATCTTTTGCTGAAGGGGAAGCTTTAGGAGTAGAGTGTGTGGGAACTTCAAGCGTGCCTTCAGAACTGACTTCAATACCTTTTTAAAGGCCCCGGACTTCAAGAGCGGACTTAACTTTTTTCGGATCTGAAATTAGTTTTCAAAATCAAAAATTGAATAGTGCCAATTATGGCAATTTACTGTTCCTTTTCTGAATGGTCTCCTGTTTGCCTTTAGACTAGTCTTCGGTACTTGCTAAGTTAAGCAAATGGTTCCTGTGACTCAGCCATTGTTACGTCAGTTTTGTGGGTCTCTTTGTCAGACTCTCAGTCAGATGACTCAGAAGATTCTTCCAAAATTTCTTTGAGTTGCTTCCTAAGATCTTCTTTAGATGACGAAGCTAATAACTCTCTGAGTAAATCAGCAACATCCATTTTAGGAGGTTGCATTTTTGGAGTTGCTGGAGGTGGCTCAAACGAAACAAGTCCTTTTTGCGCAAAAATAGAGTCCTTGAAGAACTCAAATTTATCCCACCATTTAATTAAAATCCTCCTTCCTAGAGCAGGAACATGAGTAATGGTAGCCTCAAATTTTTTAATTGGTAGGTTTGAAATAACAATATCCCATTTCATTATCCATGGGACTTGGTAAAAGGCTACGAAATTTAGCTCAGGTGTCTTTAAAGATGGGTTGATCCTCTTAAAATTCTCAAAAACACATCTAACTTGATCGGGAAAAATAATAGGATGAGATCCCCAGTGATAAAACCATTTAACAAACCACTGAGGGAGATTAGTGGTACTAAAATCTCTAAATTGGAAAAACCAACTGTGTTTTCTCTGCCTATTGTTATAACAAAAGGCACCTTCCCATGCTTTTATGTAATCAAAATAATTGAACCAAAATTTGTCCAATTCTTTTCGGCAACCACGTGGAATTTCATAGTTTCTGTAGAGATCTCCATTCCATGTTTTGGGAGTATAAAATTTCTTGATAAAGGCTTTGGAATAAGCCCATTCAGCTCCTGATCTGGTGATGGAGTCAAATTCAACAGACTTAGTAATTTCTAAGATTGCACAATAAAAATTATAATCCGTAGGCCAGAGGAAAGGATCAGCAGAATCTTTCAAGTAGAAAGAAGCTGCTTCATTAGGATTTAGGAGAGCATATTTAAGCTCTAAAGGAGTTATCCATATGGTGGAGTAGGGAATATATGGATTTGTTCCAACCCTGTACATAAGTGATATTGTTGAATGTAATCAATAGTTCAATTTGGCTGATATATATAACGTGAGTTTTTACTCTTTTCTTGGTTCTTCATAGACTTCTGAACCTATCAAGGATTCTCCTTATGGAGTTCAAACATGAATACTTGTGATTTGCGATTCCTTATAAACTTTAGGTCACAAGTTCACTATCGACCTGTAATACTTGTGGCTTACAATTTCTTATAATTGTTGGGTCAGAAGTTCACTATTACTTTCAATCTACTTTTTAGCTTTCTTGGGATGAAATTCATTCTTCATTGTTGGTCTCAATGCATTGTCTATTGAGGTTCGCATCACGGGCATTTTAGAGCTTTTTGTTTATGTTTTTACTAGATGGTCGGGTGATTGTCAAATTCAGTCAGTAAACAAGTAAAATTTCACATCCTTGAGAATTAGTATATCGGGTTTCATGTTCTTCTGAATTTGGTTTATATTGAACCTCTTTGGAGTGTGTAATGCGATTGATGATAAAATTTAGGTTGTTCTGTGTCAATTTGGTTATCAATGAGTTTTTTTTTTTTTTTCACTAAACGATTTTATCATTTATCATTTCAGATGATAGTAGATATTTGGGTAGAGTTTCATGTGCTTTATGCTTCTCGGTAAAATTACTTATTCATTGATTCTCTTGTTAAAAATGACATTTAAAGAATTTTTATCTTCATCCTTTATGATTGATTCATATAATACCAAACTCCGAATTTGTGCTATCAACACGTTTAAGAATGTTATGGTTGGTTCTGAGTTCGTGCTTAAATTATTATCTTGGTGTGTCATACCTAAATAACTATTTACTTGCCTAAATCCTATTGGATTGTTGTTTAGCTCTCGAATTTGGAAAGTTTCTTATTCATGGTATAGAGAAACCATTTTAGGTTGTTGGGCCTAAATTTTCCCCAAGTGCCTTTTCGACTACAAAGGCAAACAACAATATTTTTCACAAGATATATATTTGCATGCTCCTAGTTTCACGTTAATCTGATTTGGGGAAAATTTGTCCCATTTTTTTGCCCTAGTGTAGATCACGAGCATCGTGGAGTTTTTTTTAAGAAATTTTGTTAAGATGGTCTTTTGACTGTCTAGTTGTGCTTATTAAAAAATTACTTCAAGTGATAGATAATTTATGTCCCGAGTTTCATGTTCCTTTGATTTCACTTTAAAATTATTCATTTTGGATGTTTGGTATAAAATAATCACATTTTGGTTACTTTGTGTCAGATTTATTTTTCATGGAGGATGTTTCTTCACTACTAAATTTTAAAAGTGTTATTCACATGAAAGGTGGTGATATCTGGCCGAGTTTCATTTTCGTGATGCTATCCGAAAGAAATGTTTATCTAATGTTTTTGAAGCATTGGGATTTCAAGAATTTTTTTCATCGTCATGCTGTATACATAACCCATTGATCCCAAACATGAAATATGCCTTTTCAGATTGATTGAGCGAATGTTTGGGTGGCGATTCTTGTTGATCTTAGTCCATGTAGAAATACCATTTTTGTGTGACACGAAAATTTTGTTACTATGTTTTACATATGGCGTTTTCACTCTCGCATTTTAATAGAATGTTACTCAAGTGATGTAAATGTTCTTGAAACGTTGTTCTAGATCTAATAAATTTAGGGTGCCTTTGTTAAACTATTATAATGGTCATAGTTTGTTTCGAGGTTATCTTTCAAATCGTTGGTCCAAAATACGATGTTCTTTATGTTTAGGTGAAGTTAACTTTTCTTCGCACACTTAGCCAAAAATGACTTGGTTTTGATTGCCCTAGGTTAAGTATAAAATCCCCATTTTGATGTGTTTGTAGAAAGACTTTTGGAATTCAAATCACGGATGTGCCTTATTCACTTGAGGTAAGTTCGCCCAATGCTTTTCTAACCAGATCTTTCACCTAGCATAACTAAAAGTTCTTATTCAAAAGAATATGAGTATAATGTTCTTCAAATTCAGGGATAACACAGTCCATCTTGGTCAATGGGAAGAACACTAGCTAATGAGTATCATCAAGAGCAAGTCAAGGATCTTTGTTCCAGTTGGTCTACAAGGGCATGTTCTATAAAGCTTGAGGAAGCATTTAACGGGAAGATTCAAAAGATATGATCTGATGGTTTTTGGATTTCATTGAAGTTATTTACATTGAACTAAGTGATTTGGGAAGAGAAGCTTTAATTAGAAGTGTATTGCGAAGTAGGCAAGCATGTTCATGTATCCCAACACCACGAAATTGTGTTAACTTTAATTCCTTTGGTTGGATACTTGTTCCAACCCTGTACATAAGTGATATTGTTGAATGTAATCAATAGTTCAATTTGGCTGATATATATAACGTGAGTTTTTACTCTTTTCTTGGTTCTTCATGGACTTCTGAACCTATCCATGATTCTCCTTATGGAGTTCAAACATGAATACTTGTGATTTGCGATTCCTTATAATCTTTAGGTCACAAGTTCACTATCGACCTGTAATACTTGTGGCTTACGATTTCTTATAATTGTTGGGTCAGAAGTTCACTATTACTTTCAATCTACTTTTTAGCTTTCTTGGGATGAAATTCATTCTTCATTGTTGGTCTCAATGCAATGTCTATTGAGGTTCTCATCACGGGCATTTTAGAGCTTTTTGTTAATGTTTTTACTAGATGGTCGGGTGATTGTCAAATTCAGTCAGTAAACAAGTAAAATTTCACATCCTTGAGAATTTGTATATCGAGTTTCATGTTTTTCTGAATTTGGTTTTTATTGAACCACTTTTGATGAGAATCATCAAGAACAAGTGAAATGAATAGTTTTTCTAAACAGAGAAGAGAAAATATGAATAGTGAAATGAATAGTTTTTTCAACATTATGCAGTTTGCAAAATAATAAGTTTATTTCTTCTTTGATTATAATAATTATATGAAAGTTCAAAATAATAATTATTAGGGTATTTTTTGCATAAATCTTTATATTTCAAATATTCAGAATTATAATACTCATAAGTATTAAAATACAAATGAGTTCGTAAAATACTACGCATATGAATAAAACAAGCTTTTTATTTGAAAATATAAATTCTTACAATTTTGAACTTTGAAGGAACTTCAGAGTAATTACAATGGAAACTGTAACTTGCGCAGATGTAAGGGAGGTAGATTGGGAGTAGGTTCAGGTGCGAAGAAAAGGCTCTCCCTTCCTTCTTACATTTGAGGGGTTTTTATACTAGTAACCTATCTGAATTACATTTGAATTTGAATTTGAATTTACATTACATGAGAATCTTTGAACTGTTTGCTTTTTGAAAATCTCCTATTGGCAGACATCTTTTTGAAAATAATTGTACTGGCATTTTCTTTTTGAAAAGTAGTCTTCACTCGTCTTGTTTTGGAATCTGCTTTATTGAAATTTGAGCAACCTTGTCGACTGATAATTGTCCTTCTCTTGAATAATTGTTCATCTTTTGAAAATCTGACTATTGAATTTTAAAGAAAAAATGCATCATCCGGGTCTTGAGCACATGGTCCACCAAATGGATCGGAAGTCATGGACTCTTCAGATTTGACAGTTTTTTGAGATAAAAATTCAAAAAATTCATCTTTGAGATTGGGATTATTTTTGAATACTTCAAAAAAATTCTGTTGTTCTTCTGATACTGGTTCTTTGGCTTTGCCTTTGGATTTATTATCAACTTTGGAGGATTCACCTTGATATCTGACTTTTTCACCTGTATCTAGGAAATGTTTGATATTTTCTTCAGAACAAATTTCTTGTTGATATCTAGTCCACCATTTGATGCGGATGGATCTGACTAATGATAAGGGTGTAGACTTAGAAACTTTCTACACGCAGGATCTAGCTCAAGAAACCATAGCATAATACATAGTAATGAAACACATATGCCTATTAATTATTCAAATTCCTGAAGAACAAATAGAAAACATATATCAAATAGGTCTAACTGATTTTAAAACAGCTTTTTCAGTTAAAACTCATGAAGAAACTATCTCTATACAAGAAGAATCTCAGAGTATCCCCCTTTTAAATAGATATACTATAAAAAAATATTTAGAAAAAGGTTATAGACACATAGGATTAGTTCAAGTTGCTGTCAAACCCTTAGTTCATGCAGGAGTTGACACTCCTATATATTTAGCTCTTAGAGATAAGAGACTTAAAAGATACCAGACTTCTTTGCTTTCTATGGTTCAAACAAATATATGTAATGGTCCAATATATTTTAATTGTTCTCCAAACTTCTCTGTTGATCTTACTGATCCAATGATCTTGGAATCATTAATCTTAGATGTTCAAATTCAAGGTGATGAATTTCACCTCTGTAAGAATTTTGCTATTATATTTAGAGTCTATTTTAGGCTTATGTCTTCTCAAATTAATCCAAAATTCAATAGGTTGCCTACGTCAAAAGATGAAACCGTAGTTCTACAGATTGATGCTGAAAAACCTAATGTTTTTACTTCAAAAAGGTTAAAATGGAATGAGATAACTATTCCACAAGAATTCATAATTAGTAATCCTCAACCTCCTAGGAATATAACTAGAACAGAAGTTTCTCAAATCATAGAACAATCAGATGGAAAAATAAGTATTAGATTCCATCCCCAAACAGATAGGAAATATCTGAGAACTAGTTCCTACAGAGAACCTGAGTTAGTTAGGCCGGATTATAGTAATTTAAGTTCTAATAATACTTCAGAATATTCTAGACAATCTTTTTCAGGATATTCAAATTATAGGTTTAAAACTACTATTCCCGAACCCCAAAGAAATAATCAACCTAATTACTCTACTCCAAATTCTCCTACTAATTTAGATTTCGTTATGGTTATAACTTCAAATAGAGAATTTGAACTAGACTTCGAATACTTAAATGACGAATTGAATGATGATTATCATAAAGAAAGAAGACGTTGGTTCCTTAAATTAGACAAAAATATACAACAAAGATTAACTGAAGAATGGAAAAAAGAAATGATAAAATTAAAATCAAACTTTTTATTTTTTAGTTTCTTAACTGTTTTCTTTTCAAAAGAAGGAATAAATGATTATCAAAAAAAATCTACTATAGAAGTTAATACTACTCTTCATAAAAAATGGACATTAGAAAATAATGAAGTTGTTAACTCTGTTCACCGTCCTCTTCAATTAATTAAATTACAAACTCAGAAAGGTGAAATTGTTGCTGACCCTTTTAAAAGAGGAGAAGATGCTAAAGAACCAATTAATGGTGAAGATATTCATAGGATTATACAACAAAATAATTATTCTAATCAAATCTTACATACAATTTCAGGTCAAGTTGACACTATTGCTAATAATATAGTTAATACCCAAATAAATCATCATAACTCTACTCATATTTCTAAAGAAGAAAAACCTAAGAATAAATTATTCAATGACATTTCTGCACCGTTTTTTCAAACTAAAAGTATTCCTTTAGGAAAAGATAAAGATATTACTTTTCAAAGTGACACACATAAAATTTTATCAAAGATTTCGGAAAAACTTAATGAAGTTGGATCTTCAAATAATAAGATCAATGTTTTAGATACTATTAAGGAAGAAGATGAAGAAGAAAGTGAACATTCTTCGGAAGAAAGTTCTGAGTCAGAAGATAATAATAATATAACGAAAATACAAGAAAATTTTGATGATAATATGGAAGATCAAATCAATAAAATTTTTAGAGGAAGAAGAAATTTTAAAAGCTCAAAACCTTATTACAATAGACCTTCACCTATGGATCTCCAATATGAAGAAAGAAATCAATTTCATAAAACTAGTTATGACGGATCTTCAATAACAGAATGGAATATAGATGGTAAATCTGAATATGAAATTTTAAATACACTTCAAGAAATGGGTATGGCTAGAATGGCATATAAGTTACAAGGTCAAACTGAGGAAAAAGCTTGTGCTTTACTTGTTCAAGGATTTACTGGACAATTAAAAAACTGGTGGGATAATGCGTTAAGTTTACAAATAAAAACTCAAATTCTAGATCAGAAAGTTGTAATGATAGAAAATGATGAACAACCTTATGAAATTAGTGATGCTGGTGATTATTTAATAATTACAATAGGTATGTATTTCATAGGAAACCCTAAAGAAGAATATAACGCTTCAAAAATCATTCTTACAAATTTAAGATGTCCTTCATTATCTGATTATAGATGGTATAAAGATGTTTTTCTTACCCAAGTTTTAAGAAGAAATGATTGTAATGCCTCTTTTTGGAAAGAAAGATTTATCATGGGATTACCAAAACTTTTTGCTGAAAGAATTTTACAAAAATTAAGAAATGAAATAGGAACTGAAGATATACCTTTTAAAGAAATTACTTTTGGTCAACTCTTCGCTTTTGTCAAAAAAGAAGGATTATCTTTATGTTCTGAATTAAAACTCCAAAATAAATATAAATCAGATAAAAATAACACTAGAAGAGAATTAGGATGCTTCTGTGAAATGTTTGGAATGACCAAAATAGAACCTCATTCAAGAATTCAAATTCGTAGAACTAAAAGAATTACCCAAAGTTCCAATTATACCAAAACAGACAATAAACCGTCAAAATCCTCTAGACATAGAAAATCCTCTAGGAAAAATCAAAACCAGTCTCAAAACAAGAAAAATATAGAATGTTGGTTTTGTAAGAAGCCAGGCCATACAGAAAGTCAATGTTGGCTTAAAAAGAAAAAGGAAATTAGGGAATTAAAAGATTCTATAAATAACTTGTTAGAAGAATCTGATGAAGATTTAGAAATAATAGAAAATGAATCCAATAATTCAGATAACGATCAAGATCAAAACGAACAAAATGGAATTTGTAATAATTGCAATATAAATGTTATAACAAAAGATAGTAAAGAAGCTATCCTAGATTTAGTAGGACAAATTCCTGATGATGAAACAAGAAAAAATTATCTTACTAAATTAAAAGACCTCATTATAGAGGACGATACATCTAAAAATAAACAAATCCATATCAAAGAGCATTTTAGTTTAAATAAATTATTTGATAAATATCCTTCCCAAAGTATATTTAAACAAATTACTACTAAAGACCTCCAAACTGAAATTAATTTATTAAAAAAATAGGTTAATCAAATGGAAAAAGAACTTTTCTCATTAAAAGAAAAAGATTTAGAATTAGAAACCAAAATTATTTTACTAAGTAATAATGAGAGTAAAGATGTTAATGAAATAAAACATGAAAAAATCCCCGAGATTCCTATAGGAGAAAATTCAAAGATAAATGATAAAATATTCCTTAACTCCATTCAAAAAATTGAATTTCAAAAGTGGTACATTAATGTTAATTTAGTAATAGGAAAATTCCAAATAAATTTAGTTGTTTTATTAGATTCAGGAGCTGATCATAATGTTATTAGAGAAGGTGTCACACCATCAAAGTATTATGAAAAAACTACAGAGCAACTTTATACCGCTAATACACCCTTAGATGTTAGATATAAATTATCTAAGGCTCATATTTGTAATAATGGCTATTGTTTCAAAAATGTCTTTACATTGGTTAGAGACATATCTCATGATATGATTTTAGGTACACCATTTTTAACTCAAATTTATCCTTTTGTTACAAATGATAAAGATGTCTCTACCAATATTCATGGTAGAACCTTAACCTTCTCTTTTATAACTCCTGTCAAACAAAAAGAAATTTACTTATTACAACAGTCTTCTATTTTTCGTCAAATAAACATTTTAAGTAATAAGAAAAATCATATCAATTTTCTCAAAGAAGAACTTCCTTATCATAGGATAGAAGAACAGCTGAAAACTGAACAAATTATAAGAAAAATAAAAAATTTGGAAGAATTATTTGTTAAAGAAATATGTAGTAATTTACCAAATGCTTTTTGGGAAAGAAAACAACATGTTGTTGACCTCCCTTATGAAAAAGATTTTCATGAAAGAAATATACCAACCAAGGCTAGACCTATCTAAATGAATGAAGAATTTTTAAAGCATTGTCAAACAGAAATTAAATATCTTATAGATAAAAGATTAATTAGACCTTCAAAATCCCCTTGGAGTTGTTCTGCCTTTTATGTAGTTAAACAGGCAGAATTAGAAAGAGGTGTCCATAGATTAGTAATAAATTACAAACCCTTAAATAAAGTTCTTCAATGGATTAAATATCCAATTCCTAATAATAGAGATTTAATTAATAGACTTCATTCAGCTAAAATATTTTCAAAATTTGATTTCAAGTCAGGATTTTGGCAAATTCAAATATCTGAGAAAGATCGATATAAGATTGCTTTTACAGTCCCCTTTGGGCATTATGAATGGAATGTAATGCCTTTTGGTCTAAAAAATGCTCCTTCGGAGTTTCAAAGAATTATGAATGAAATTTTTAATCCTTATACCATGTTTAGCATCGTTTATATAGATGATATCCTTATCTATTCTGAAAATTTAGATCAACATTTCAAACATCTCCAGACATTCTTCAATATTGTCAAAAAGAATGGTTTAGTTGTATCTGCTACTAAAATGAAACTTTTCCAAACTTCAGTCAGATTTCTAGAACATGATATAAATAAAGGACTTATTAACAGAGCTATTAGTTTTACTAATAAATTTCCAGATGTAATTAAGGATAAAACACAACTTCAAAGGTTTTAAGGTTGTTTGAATTATATTTAAGATTTTTTCCAAACCTTAGATAAGAATGTCAACCTCTTTATCAAAGACTTAGAAAGAATCCACCTCCTTGGTCAGAAGAACATACCAAAATAGTTAGAAACATTAAACGCAAGGTTAGTTCTCTAACTTGTTTAGGAATTCCCCATCCAAATGCCTTTATGATAGTTGAGACAGATGCCTCAGATAGGATACGGTGGCATACTAAAACAAAAGACTAATAGTAAAGAACAATTAGTTAGAATTCATTCAGGTATTTGGCTCGGACCTCAAAAGAATTATTCTACTATCAAAAAAGAGATTCTTTCAATCGTTTTATGTGTTTCAAAATTTCAAGATGATTTATACAATAAGAAATTTTTATTACGAATTGATTGCAAATCTGCAAAAGAAGTTTTAACTAAAGATGTTAAAAATTTAGTTTCTAAACAAATTTTTGCGCGGTGGCAAGCTATTTTATCAGTTTTTTATTTTCAAATTGAATATATTAAAGGAGAGAATAATTCTCTTCCCGATTTTCTTACACGAGAATTTTTACAAGGAAATTAATTATGCAGATGGATCCCAAATCCAAACCCAAAGTCCAATCATCAAAAGATTATGAGAGTCCTGATTCAAAAAGTTTGGTAAGGTATATGTCTATTACACCACCACCACCTCCAAAAACACCTTCAAATTTACCTTCTTCTAGTTCAAATAAATTTAGACCTCTTCAAAATCTTCCAGAATTACAATTCAAACCATGTTAGTCAATAACATAAAACCCTCAAATATCTAGTTAGAAAATGACCCCAAAGACAAACCAGAAATCAAATATGTTAATAAAGCTTGATGAAAGGCCTCACGCCTTATAATGAAATTCCAGCTGATTTAGTTCAAAAAGATTTTATAAAAAATAGATTTCTTTTATTCAATAATGATTCTCAATATTGGGAGTCTGATTGTTTTCAAAATACTCAGAAGTTTTATGAACTCATACTGGTGGACACTAATTCTGTTGAAATATCTCACACCAGAAATGAGCAAAACCAAATTACTTTTACAAAATGCATTATTAAACAAGTTTTTAATCAAACAACTTTTGGTGGACAAACCTATCATAGAAATTTTTCGATCAGATTTAATACAAAAGAATTTAATTATATTGATTACAAAAATGCCTGGTATATAGCATTCTTTATCAGGCCACTTACTCATTCATGGTTTTTTATTTTTCATACTGATTGTTCAAAAGATTTTCCTATATGGTTTTATGAATGGTGGAAAAGAATGGGATCTGAAATCTCTATTCTACCACAAATTGTTCAAAAAGGTTTAGCATATTTTGCTGAAAATACACAAGTTCCAAATTACAGAAAGTCTATTTACTTTCATGCCGAATTTAGGGTCCCTTGGATTCTTGCATGGGATTTTCAATTCAAAAAATGTCTACCAGAACCCACACCCTTTTCATTAGTCAGATCTATCCGTATCAAATGGTGGACAAAACATCAGCAAGAGATTTGTTTTAAAGAAAATATCAAAAATTTCCTAGCTACAGGAGAAAAAGTCAGATATCAAGGTGAATCCTCCAAAGTTGATAATAAATCCAAAGGAAAGGCCAAAGATCCACAGATGTCAGAAGAGCAGCAAAAATTCTTTGAAATATTCAAAAATAATCCAAATCTAAAGGATGAATTTTTTGAATTTTTGTCTCAAAGAACCAAGTCCGAAGAATCGGTGACGTCTGATCCATATGGTGGTCCCTGTGCTCAAGATCCGAATGATGAATTTTTCCTTTAATCAAAGATTTCAAATTTCAAAAAGATAATTATCAGCAGACCAGAAGGACAATTATCGTCTGTCAAAGTTGTACAATTATTCAAAAGAAAGATGCCCAGTACAATTATTGAAGACTATTTTCAAAAAGCAGAAGACTTTCAAAAAGATGTCGGCCAAGGCAGAGATTTTCAAAAAGCAAACAGTTCAAAGATTCTCATGTAATGCAAATTCAAATCCAAATTCAAATGTAATTTAGATAGGTTACTAGTATAAAAACCCCTCAAATGTAAGAAGGAAGGCAGAGCCTTTTCTTCGCACCTGAACCAATTCCCATTCTACTCACTACTTTCCTTACATCTGCACAAGTTATAGTTTCCATTGTAATTACTTTGAAGATTCCTCAAGTTTCAAATTGTAAGAAATTATAATTTCAAAATCTTATCTTTATTTCATATGCGCAGTATTTTACGAACTCATTTATATTTTAATTATTATGAGTATTATAATTCTGAATATTTTAGATATAAAGATTTATGTGAAAAGTATCCTATGTGTTCTTACTATTTTGTATTAAGAGATTTCCATTACTAAAAGAGAAATCGTTACCTTGTCATAACCGCTGCATAATGTTTAGATTCAAGAAAAAGCTTAAAGAAGCTTACATAATTATTAATGGTCTTTATTTATTTTACAAAGAGTTAAGTGAAAAGAACCCTCATAATTATTATTTTGAAGAAATGTATAATTATTATAATCAAAGGAGAAATCAACTTATTATTTTGCAAACTGCATAATGTTGAAGAAATTATTCATTTCACTGTTCATATTTTTCCTTCTCTGTTTAGAAAAACTATTTCAAATTATTTTAGAAACTCTCAGAATTCAGCATGAAAGTAAATAGACTTTCTGTAATTTGGAACTTGTGTGTTTTCAGCAAAATATGCTAAACCTTTTTGAACAATTTGTGGCAGAATAGAGATTTCAGATCCCATTCTTTTCCACCATTCATAAAACCATATAGGAAAATCTTTTGAACAATCAGAGTGGAAAATAAAAAACCATGAATGAGTAAATGGCCTAATAAAGAATGCTCTATACCAGGCATTTTTGTAATCAATATAAACCTGATAGAAAAATTTCTATGATAGGTTTGCCCACCAAAAGTTGTTTGATTAAAAACTTGTTTAATAATGCATTTTGAAAAAGTAATTTGGTTTTGCTCATTTCTGGTGTGAGATATTTCAACAGAATTAGTGTCCACCAGTATGAGTTCATAAAACTTCTGAGTTTTTTGAAAACAATCAGACTCCCAATATTGAGAATCGTTATTAAATAAAAGAAATCTAGTTTTTATAAAATCTTTTTGAACTAAATCCGCTGGAATTTCATTATAAGGTGTAAGGCCAATTTCATCAAGCCATGCTTTGTTAACGTATTTGATTTGTGGTTTGTCTTTGGGGTCATTTTCTAACTGGATATTTGAGGGTTTTATGTTATTGACTAACATGGATTTGAATGGTAATTCTGGAAGATTTTGAAGAGGTCTAAATCTATTTGAACTAGAAAAAGGTAAATTTGAAGGTTTTTTGGAGGTGGTGGTGGTGTAACAGTAATATACCTTACCAAACTTTTTGAATCAGGACTCTCATAATCTTTTGATGACTGGACTTTGGATTTGGATTTGGGATCCATCTGCATGATTAATTTCCTTGTAAAAATTCTCGTGTAAGAAAATCAGGAAGAGAATTATTCTCTCCTTTGATATATTCAATTTGAAAATCAAAAACAGATAAAATTGCTTGCCACCGGGCAAAAATCTGTTTAGAAACTAAGTTTTGAACATCCTTAGTTAAAACTTCTTTTGCAGATTTACAATCAATACGAAGTAGAAATTTCTTATTATATAAATCATCTTGAAATTTTGAAATGCATAAAACAATTGAAAGTATCTCTTTTTTAATTGTAGAGTAATTCTTTTGTGGTCCGAGCCAAATACCTGAGTGAAATCTTACTAATTGTTCTTTACTATTAGTCTTTTGTTTCAGTATGCCACCGTATCCTATATCAGAGGCATCTGTCTCAACAATCATAAAGGCATTTGGATGGGAATTCCTAAACAGGGTAGAGAACTAACCTTGCGTTTAATACTTCTACTTCTAACTATTTTGGTGTGTTCTTCTGACCAGGGAGGTGGATTCTTTCTAAGTCTTTGATAAAGAGGTTGACATTCTTGTCTAAGGTTTGGGAAAAAATCTGAAATATAATTCAAACAACTTAAAAACCTTTGGAGTTGTGTTTTATCCTTGATTACATCTGGGAATTTATCAGTAAAATTTATGGCCCTATTAATAGGTTTGATAAGACCTTTATAATATCATGTCCTAAAAATCTAACTGAAGTTTGGAAAAGTTTCATTTTAGTAGCAGATACAACTAAACCATTCTTTTTGACAATATTGAAGAATGTCTGGAGATGTTTGAAATGTTGATCTAAATTTTCAGAATAGATAAGGATATCATCTATATAAACGATGCTAAACATGGTATAAGGATTAAAAATTTCAAAGGGGGAAATTCAGTTTCATAATCTTGATGAAACATCATACAAGGTTGGATCATTTGTGATGTTGGAACAACTGGTGGTAGAGATTGTCTACAGGATTTCTGTTGTTCTTTTTTGAGAAATTCCAAGGCTTTATTGTAAAGAGGAAGAGGTTGAGCACTAGTTGGGGGATCTAGATCTGGATCTTAAGATCTGTTGTTTTTACAGGAAAGGCGTTGTTTTCTTGCCTTTCTTCTTCTTCTCCGTCTGCTGGCTTCACTATCATCATCATCTGCGGAGTCAGATGCTTCGTCACAAGAGCATCCTGGATCACACATGGATGGATCAACATCCCAAATGAAGTGACCATCAATTTTGTCGGTAAAGATATGGGATCCATTAGGTTTAAATGATGAGATAGGGATTTCTATCCTTTTCCCATAAAATCCAATTGTAGATCTGCTATCTTGTACTGGTTGGATCATCATTTGCCTGAAAAGAGGTCTGGATGAAGTAGGTTCTTCATCATTTATCTTGAAGATTGTTTTAGTTTTGCCATCGGTCATTTTCTGGAACTCATAAGTAGTAGATCTGATTTGCTCATGAGTCTGTTGGAGAGACTCATAGTTTGTGATCCACTCTGTTGGCATGAGTAATTCCAATTCTTGACGAGGAATTTGTCTTGGGATCTGGACTATTGTGGGAGTGTTGGATCCTGATTCAGCAAGAATCATTAAGGCATCAGGAGATCCAGATCCTTGAAGATCTAACCCATGATCTTGGAGACGATAGACCAATTGGTGATGGAGAGTTGCTGTAATTGCTGAAGCAACTTGTTCAGCACCAGAGATCTGAACTTGAACCTTCAGGGCTGTTGGAAGGTTTGAATCATTGAGGGACATGGCAAAATTGGGAAAGTATGTAAGGACAGTACTTCCGTTGTTGAGAGTAGTAACAACTGTTCCGATAACAGCATGTTCATAACTTGTGAAGCGAGTATCCAAAAGAGCAAGTCTAGCAGTAACAGGAAGACCTTTCCTTCCTTGATAGGAAAGTACTAGACGAACCGCACCAAAATGAAGGTGAGTATAACCTTCTCTTTGCCAGGATGTGATGAATTCAGTCGGAATAGCAAGGGTGATATATTGTTCCTTCTTGGAATAAGGAAGATCACACTTATCAAGTTTAGAAGTTTGTACATATTCCCGGGTTTGAGGTCTGTTTGAAGAGATAAGGGAACGAATTCCCCTGAAGGATCCTCTTTTACGGTAAATATTGTACGGACTCATAACTGGAGGGACAGAGGTTTCTATAACAGCGGAATCTGGGATAGTAGAGTATTCTACTAAATTTTCAATTTTACTGGTGGAGTGGCGAGGTAGTGATAAGGAAGATGATACAGAAATTAAATGATCTGCAGATGTACTGGTTGTAGTCATGTTTAACTGGATCAACTAGTTCTTCCTTCTACCAACTCCTTCGGATCAAGGTTAATACACTCTGGGGCTCTATAATAAAAAACATGGCTCAGATATTTGAATTTGCCAAAATCCTGACTTTAAATCATATTTTGAAAATATTTTAGCTGAATGAAGTCTATTAATTAAATCTCTTTTATTAGGAATTGGATATCTAATCCATTGAAGAACTTTATTTAAGGGTTTGTAATTTATTACTAATCTAGGGTCACCCCTCTCAAGTTCTGCATGCTTAACTACATAAAAAGCAGAACAACTCCATGGTGATTTTGACACCCTAATTAAATTTTTGTGTAATAAATCCTTAATTTCATTTTGACAATGCTTTAAGAGTTCTTCATTCATTTGAATGGGTCTAGCCTTTGTAGGAATATTTCTTTCATTAAAATCTTTTTCATAAGGGAGGTCAACGACATGTTGTTTTCTTTGCCAAAAGGCATTTGGTAAATTACTACCTATTTCCTTAACAAAAAGGTCTTCTATTTCTTTTATTCTTCGCAATACTTGTTCAGTTTTTAACTGGTCTTCTATCCTACTATAGGGAATTTCTTCTTTTAGAAAATTAATATGATTTTTTTAGTGCTTAAAATATTAATTTGCCTAAATATAGAAGACTGTTGTAACAAATAAATTTCTTTTTGCTTGACAGGAGTAATGAAAGGGAAGGTTATAGTTCTACCATGGATTGAAGTAGAGACTCCTTTATCATTTGTAATAAAAAGGTAAATTTGAGTAAGAAATGGCGTTCCTAAAATCATATCATGAGATATATCTCTAACAAGAGTAAAAACATTTTTGAAGCAATACCCATTATTACATATGTGGGCTTTTGACAATTTATACCTAACATCTAAGGGAGTAGAATTGGCTGTATATAACTGTTCCGTAGATTTTTCATAATATTTTGATGGTATAACACCTTCTCTAATAACATTATGATCTGCTCCTGAATCTAATAAAGCAATTAAATTGATTTTAAAAGTACTTATAACTAAATTAAATTAATATACTGAATGGAATTTAAAAACATTTTATCGTCATTTTTGGAATTTTCTCCTATAGGGATTTCTGGTGGTCTATCTTGGTTTAATTCTAATACTTTATTGTCAGTGTTGTTGCTTAATAAAACAATCTTGGTTTCTAACTCAAGATCTTTTTCTTTTAAAGAATATAACTCCTTTTCCATTTGACTAACCTGTTTTTTTAAAAAAATTATTTCTGCTTGAAGATCTTTAGTAGTAATTTGTTTAAAAATACTTTGAGAGGGATATTTATCAAATAATTTATTTAGACTAAGTGTTCTTTAATATGAATTTGATTATTTTTTGAGCTTTCTTCTTCTATAATTAAGTTCTTTAATTTATAAAGATAATCTTTCCTTATTTCATCATTTGGAATATGTCCTACTAAATCAAGTATAGCTTCCTTATTGTCTTTTGTAATTACGTTTATACTACAGTTATTGCAAATACCATTTTGTTCATTGCTATCATGATTATCATCTGAAGCATTAGATTCATTTTCAATAATCTCAGATTCTTCTTCAGATTCTTCTAATAAATTATTTATAGAATTTTTTAATTCCCTTATTTTCTTTTTCTTTTTTAACCAACATTGACTCTCTGTGTGACCAGGTTTTTTACAGAACCAACATTCTATATTCTTTCTATTTTGAGTTTGATAATGATGTTTTTTAGAAGATTTTTTATGACTTGAGGACTTTGTTTGTTTATTATCTGATCTAGTAAAGTTAGAATTTTCAGTAAGTCTTTTATTCCTACGATTTTGAATTCTAGAAGGAGGTTCTATTTTAGTCATACCAAACATTTCACAAAAACATCCTAATTCTCTCCTAGTATTATTTTTATCTGATTTATATTTATTTTGGAGTTTTAATACAGAACATAAAGATAATCCTTCTTTTTTGACGAAAGCAAATAGTTGACCAAAAGTAATTTCTTCAAAAGGTATATCTTCAGTTCCTATTTCATTTCTTAATTTTTGTAAAATTCTTTCAGCAAATAATTTTGGTAATCCCATAATAAATCTTTCTTTCCAAAAAGATGCATTACAATCATTTCTTCTTAATACTTGAGTAAGGAAAACATCTTTATACCATCTATAATCAGATAATGAAGGACATCTTAAATTTGTTAGAATGATTTTTGAAGCGTTATACTCTTCTTTTGGATTTCCTATAAAATACATTCCTATGGTAATAATGAGATAATCACAGGCATCACTAGTTTCATAAGGAGCATCGTTTTCAATCATAATAATTTTATGATCTAAAATTTGAGTTTTTGTTTCTAAGTTTAACGCATTATCCCACCAGTTTTTTAATTGTCCAGTAAATCCTTGAACAAGTAAAGCACAAGCTTTTTCCTCAGTTTGACCCTGTAACTTATAAGCCATTCTAGCCATACCCATTTCCTGTAGTGTATTTAGAATTTCATATTCAGATTTACCATCTATATTCCATTCTGTTATTGAAGATCCGTCATAACTAGTTTTATGAAATTGATTTCTTTCTTCATATTGGAGATCCATAGGTGAAGGTCTATTGTAATAAGGCTTGGAGCTTTTAAAATTTCTTCTTCCTCTAAAATTTTTATTGATTTGATCTTCCATATTATCATCAAATTTTTTTTGTATTTCCGTTATATTATTATTATCTTCTGACTCAGAACTTTCTTCCGAAGAATGTTCACTTTCATTTTCTTCTACAATAGTATCTAAAACATTAATCTTATTATTTGAAGATGAAGATCCTACTTCATTAAGTTTTTCTGAAATCCTTGATAAAATATTGTTAGTATTGCTTTGAAAAGTAATATCTTTATCTTTTCCATAAGGAATACTTTTAGTTTGGAAAAATGGCATAGAAATATCATCAAATAATTTTTTAGATTTTTCTTTAGTAGGATTGTTATGAATTATATTAGTATAAGCATGGGTTATATTATTTGCTATGTAATCAACTTGTCCAGAAATTGTATTTAATATTTGATTAGAATAATTATTTTGATGTATTATCCTATGAATATCTTCACCATTAATGGGTTCTTTTGAATCTTTTCCTCTTTTAAAATGATCAGCTATAATTTCTCCTTTATGCGTTTGAAGTTTTATTGTTTCAAGGGGAGGATGAACAGAGTTAACTACTTCATCGTTTTCTAAAGTCCATTTTTTATGAAGGGTAGTATTAACATCTATAGTGGATTTTTTTTGATAATCATTTATACCTTCTTTGGATAGGAAGACTGTTAAAAAGCTAAAGTATAAAAAGTTTGATTTTAATTTTTTCATTTCCTTTTTCCATTCTTCTGCTATTTTTAATTGTAAATCTTTATCTAATTTTAAAAACCAACGTCTTCTTTCTCTATGAAAGTCACTATTTAATTCTTCATGTAGATAGTCAAAATCTGGGTTAAAATCTTTTCCTGAGGTTATGACGAAAACACAATCTGATGTTGTAGGAGATGAAGGGGCTGAATAATTTGGTCTAGTATTTCTTTGGGGTTCAGGTATAGGAGTTCTAAATCTATAGTTTGAATATCCTGAGAATGATTGTCTAGAGGTATTTTGAGAAGATTGTCTAGTATATTCTGGTCTAACATAATCTGGTTCTCCGAATGAACTAGTCCTTAGATAGTTTCTATTTACTTCATTTTGAGGTTTAAATTTAATAGTAATTTTTCCACTAGGTTCTTCTATAATATGTGAAACATCTGTTCTGGTAATATTTCTAGGAGGCTGGGGATTATTAATTTTAAATTCTTGAGGAATAGTTATTTCATCCCATTTTAATCTTTTAGGAGTAAAGACTGTGGGTTTTTCAGCATCTATTTGTAAAACTACAGTTTCTTCTTTAGAAGTAGGCAACCTATTGAATTTTGGGTTTATTTGAGAGGACATAAGTCTAAAATAAACTCTGAAAATAATAGCAAAATTCTTACACAAATGAAATTCATCACCTTGAATTTGAACATCTAAAATTAATGATTCTAAAATCATTGGATCGGTTAAATCAACAGAAAAATTTGGAGAACAATTAAAATATATTGGACCATTACATATATTTGTTTGAACCATAGAAAGCAAAGACGTCTGGTATCTTTTAAGTCTCTTATCTCTAAGAGCTAAATATATAGGAGTGTCAACTCCTGCATGAACTAAGGGTGATGAGGACATAAATGGAAAATCGAATTTTGAAGAATCAATCAAAGTTCCACGAGGTCCAGTGACGAGAGAAAGAGCCAAACGTTTCAAGGAAGAAGAACTCAATGAGTTAATAAATCAAGCGCAAAAACAGGAGTTGGATGTGTTCGGAAATGAACAATCGAATTTTGTCAACATTATACAAGTCCAACTAAATGCAATTTCTCAAGAAAGGAGTGGATAAGATGAATAGCATATTTAGTTACTAATAAATTCGAATTTAGTTATTAGATTTAGTAGTAGGACTTTATTTGTTTCCTAGTTTATTAGTGGTTTTTGTTTCCTAGTTGATTAGGGGGATTTATTCCTAGTCTAAGTAGATTACTCTAGAAGTCCTATTCCTAGTCTTGATAGGACTTAATTTTCAGCTTATATATAGGCATAATATGTTATAGAAAAAAACACAACTTGATTCTTATTATTTTAGTGAGAAGGAATTCTCTAGTTTCTTTGAAGAACTCTTTTGAACTTATCAAGGATTTTTCAATTTGTCTAATTCTTGTGGTGTTCATTCATCGACTTATCAAACGATTCATCCATCATCGTTTGTGGCGTCCTACCGAACTTATCAAGAAGACTTGTGGCGTTCAACATCGACTTATCAAACGATTCAGTCAATATCGTTTGTGGCGTCCCCGTGAACTTATCAAGGCGACTTGTGGCGTTCATCCATCCTAAACCTGAGTTTTATTACTCTGAGATAATGCGGATCTCTTTTTTCTTAACGTTCTTCGTATCAAAGGGTTTGACAGCAACTTGAACTAATCCTATGTGAATATATATATATAACCTTTTTCTAAATATTTTTTTATAGTATATCTATTTAAAAGGGGAATACTCTGAGATTCTTCTTGTATAGAGATAGTTTCTTTATGAGTTTTAACTGAAAAAGCTGTTTTGAAATCAGTTAGACCTATTTGATATATGTTTTCTATTTGTTCTTCAGGTATTGTCCAATTTGAATAATTAATAGGCATATGCGTTTCATTACTATGAATTATGCTATGGTTTCTTGATCTAGAACCTGCGTGTAGAAAATTTCTAAGTCTAATAGCCATTAAAATTTTCTAAACTCAATCAACTAGATCAACTTAATTTAGCTGGGTCAAATAGGGAACACCTACTGTGGGACCACCTTAACACGGCTGACCAACACCTAAATAGGCTTACCAACTATAGTCCAACAACTAAGTTTAAGCTAACTTAGTTTCTTGAAGTTAGAAAATTCTAAGGTTTCTAGAATGGGTTCGGAAATCTCTATTCTACCACAAATTGTTCAAAAAGGTTTAGCATATTTTGCTGAAAATATACAAGTTCCAAATTACAGAAAGTCTATTTACTTTCATGCTGAATTCAGAGTCCCTTGGATTCTTGCATGGGATTTTCAATTCAAAAAATGTCGACCAGAACCTACACCCTTATCATTAGTCAGATCCATCCGCATCAAATGGTGGACTAGATATCAACAAGAAATTTGTTCTGAAGAAAATATCAAACATTTCCTAGATACAGGTGAAAAAGTCAGATATCAAGGTGAATCCTCCAAAGTTGATAATAAATCCAAAGGCAATGCCAAAGAACCAGTATCAGAAGAACAACAGAAATTTTTTGAAGTATTCAAAAATAATCCCAATCTCAAAGATGAATTTTTTGAATTTTTATCTCAAAAAACTGCCAAATCTGAAGAGTCCATGACTTCCGATCCATTTGGTGGACCATGTGCTCAAGACCCGGATGATGCATTTTTTCTTTAAAATTCAACAGTCAGATTTTCAAAAGATGAACAATTATTCAAGAAAAGGACAATTATCAGTCGACAAGGTTGCTCAAATTTCAATAAAGCAGATTCCAAAACAAGACGAGTGAAGACTACTTTTCAAAAAGAAAATGCCAGTACAATTATTTTCAAAAAGATGTCTGCCAATAGGAGATTTTCAAAAAGCAAACAATTCAACGATTCTCATGTAATGTAAATTCAAATTCAAATTCAAATGTAATTCAGATAGGTTACTAATATAAAAACCCCTCAAATGTAAGAAGGAAGGGAGAGCCTTTTCTTCGCACCTGAACCTACTCCCAATCTACCTCCCTTACATCTGCGCAAGTTACAGTTTCCATTGTAATTACTCTGAAGTTCCTTCAAAGTTCAAAACTGTAAGAATTTATATTTTCAAATAATAAGCTTGTTTTATTCATATGCGTAGTATTTTACGAACTCATTTGTATTTTAATACTTATGAGTATTATAATTTTGAATATTTGAAATATAAAGATTTATGCAAAAAATACCCTAATAATTATTATTTGGAACTTTCATATAATTATTATAATCAAAGAAGAAATAAACTTATTATTTTGCAAACTGCATAATGTTGAAAAAACTATTCATTTCACTGTTCATATTTTCTCTTCTCTGTTTAGAAAAACTATTTCAAATTATTTTAGAAACTCTGATATCATTTTTGTGGGGAGAATTTTGTTACTATGTTTATCATATGGCGTTTTAACTCTCGCATTTTAATAATATGTTACTCATGTGATATAAATGTTCTTGAAACCTTGTTCTAAAATTAATAAATTTAGGGTGCCTTTGTGAAACTATTTTAATGGTCATAAGTTCGTTTTTAGTTGATCTTTTGAATCATTGGTCCCAAATACGATGATTTTATGTTTAGGTGAAATTATCTTTTCTTCCCACATCTAACGAAAAATGACTTGGTTTTTATTGCCCTAGGTTAAGTATAAAATCCATATTTTGATGTGTTTGTAGAAAGACTTTTGCCTCTCAAATTACGAATGTGCTTTATTCACTTGAGGTGAGTTCGTCCAATGCTTTTCTAACCACGTCTTTCACCTAGCATGACTAAAAGTTCTTATTCATAAGATTATGAGTCTAAAGTTCTTTAAATTATGGGATAGCACGGTCTATTTCATGGTCAATGGGAAGAACACTAACTACTGAGTACCACCACGTACAAGGATATGTGTTCCAGTTGGTATACTAGGGCAAGATCTAAAAAGCATGAGGAAGAATTTAACGGGATGATTCAAGAGATATAATCTGATGGGTTTTGGAATTCTTTGAAGTTACTTACATTGAACTAAGTGATCTGGGAAGAGAAGCTTTAATTAGCATTTACTTGCATCAAATTAGATCCATATGGATAGTAGTCAAGACTTTCTAATTTACAAGTGTATTGCGAGGTAGGTAAGCATGTTAATGTATCCCAACACCACGAAATGGAGTTAACTTTAATTCCTTCGGTCTGAGAGTTGTTACAACCCTGTACATAAGTGATATTGCTGAATGTAACAAATCATTCAATTCGGTTGATGTATATAATGCGAGTATTTACTCTTCTCTCTGTTCTTCATTGGACTTATGAACTTATCAAGGATTCTACTTGTGGAGTTCAAACATGTATACTTGTGGTTTGTGATACCTTATAATATTTAGGTTACAAGTTCAGTATCAATCTGGAATACTTGTTGTTTACGATTTCTTATAATCGTTGGGTCACAAGTCCACTATTACTTACAGTCTACTTTTTAGCTTTCTTGGGATGAAATTAAGTCTTTATTATTTGTCTCAATGCAATGTCTATTGAGGTTTGCATCACGGGCATTTTAGAGCTTTTTGTTTAAGTTTTTTCTAGATGGTCAGACGATTGTCAAATTCAGTCATTAAACTATTAAAATTTCGCATCCTCGAGGATTGGTATATCGAGTTTCATGTTCTTCTGATTTTGCATTATACAAAACCTCTTTGGTGTGTGTAAGGAGTATGATAATCAAATTTAGGTTGTTCTGTGTCAATTGGATTTTTAATGAGGTTGTGTTCTCCATAACAGATTTTAAACATTTATCAATGACATTATAGTAGATATCTGGGTAGGGATTCATGTTCTTTATGCTTCTCGATAAAATTTCCAATTCGATGGTGCTTTTGTTAAAAATGACATTTAAAATTTTTTGCCTTCATCCTTTATGATTGACTCATATAATACCAAACTTGGAACTTGTCCTATTAACACGTTTACGAATGTTATGTTTGATATTCATACTGTTCTGAGTTTGTGGTTAAATTATCATCTTGGTTTGTCATACCTAAATAACTGTTTCTTTGCCCAAATCCTATTGGATTGTTGTTTAGCTCTCTAATTCAGAAAATTTGTTATTCACGGTATAGATAACGCATTTTAGGTTGTTGGACCTAAATTTTCCCAAAGTGCTTTTTCGACCACCAAGTCCAACAATATTTTATTCACGAGATATAAATGGCATGCTTCCAGTTTCACGTTTATCCGATTCGGAGAAAATTTGGCCCATTTTTTTGTCATTGGGTAGATCACGAGCATTGTGGATTTTTTTTATGAAACTTTCTTAAGATCGTCTTTTGACTGTCCAATTAGTCTAATTAAAAAATTACTTCAAGTGACAGGTAATTTTTTACCCGAGTTTCCATGTTCATTTTATTTCACTTCAAAACTATCCATTTTGGGTGTTTTTTGTAAGATAATCACATTTTGGTTACTTTGTGTCAATTTTATTCTTCATGGAGGTCGATTCTTCACTACCAAATTTTAAGCGTGTTATTCACATGAAAGGTGGTGATATTTGGTCGAGTTTCATTTTCATGATGCCACACGAAGGAAATATTTATTTAATGATTTCGAAACAATGGATTTCTAGAATTATTTTCATCTTCATGCTCTATACGTAACCCATTGATCCCAAACTCGAAATATGCTTTTTCAGCATGATAGAGCGAATGTTTGGGTGGCGATTCTTGTTGTTTTTAGTCCATGTAGAAATATCACGTTGTGGGGAAAAGTTTGTTACTATGTTTTTCATATGGCGTTTTAACTCTCGCATTTTAATAATATTTACTCATGTGATATAAATGTTCTTGAAACCTCGTTCTAAAATTAATAAATTTAGGGTGCCTTTGTGAAACTATTTTAATGGTCATAAGTTCGTTTTTAGTTGATCTTTCGAATCGTTGGTCCCAAATACGAAGATTTTATGTTTAGGTGAAGTTATCTTTTCTTCCCACATTTAGCGAAAAATTACATGGTTTTTATTGCCCTAGGTTAAGTATAAAATCCATATTTTGATGTGTTTGTAGAAAGACTTTTGCCTCTCAAATTACGAATGTGCTTTGTTCACTTGAGGTGAGTTCGTCCAATGCTTTTATAACCACGTCTTTCACCTTGCATGACTAAAAGTTCTTATTCATAAGATTATGAGTCTAAAGTTCTTTAAATTCTGGGATAGCACGGTCTATTTCATGGTCAATGGGAGGAACACTAACTACTGAGTACCACCACGTACAAGTCAAGGATCTGTGTTCCAGTTGGTATACTAGGGCAAGATCTAAAAAGCTTGAGGAAGAATTTAACGGGATGATTCAAGAGATATAATATGATGGGTTTTGGAATTCTTTGAAGTTACTTACATTGAACTAAGTGATTTGGGAAGTGAAGCTTTAATTAGCATTTACTTACATCAAATTAGATCCATATGGATAGTAGTCAAGACTTTCTAATTTACAAGTGTATTGCGAGGTAGGTAAGCATGTTCATGTATCCCAACACCACGAAATGGAGTTAACTTTAATTCCTTCGGTCTGAGAGTTGTTACAACCCTGTACATAAGTGATATTGCTAAATGTAATAAATCATTCAATTCGGTTGTATATATAATGTGAGTTTTTACTCTTCTCTTTGTTCTTCATTAGACTTATGAACTTATCAAGGATTCTACTTGTGGAGTTCAAACTTGAATACTTGTGGTTTGTGATACCTTATAATATTTAGGTTACAAGTTCAGTATCAATCTGGAATACTTGTTGTTTACGATTTCTTATAATCGTTGGGTCACAAGTCCACTATTACTTACAGTCTACTTTTTAGCTTTCTTGGGATGAAATTCAGTCTTCATTATTTGTCTCAACGCAATGTCTATTGTGGTTTGCATCACGGGCATTTTAGAGCTTTTTGCTTAAGTTTTTTCTAGATGGTCAGACGATTGTCAAATTCAGCCATTAAACTATTAAAATTTCGCATCCTCGAGGATTGGTATATTGAGTTTCATGTTCTTTTGATTTTGCATTATATAAAATCTCTTTGGTTTGTGTAAGGAGTATGATAATCAAATTTAGGTTGTTCTGTGTCAATTGGATTTTCAATGAGGTTGTGTTCACCATAACAGATTTTAAACATTTATCAATGACATTATAGTAGATATCTGGGTGGAGATTCATGTTCTTTATGCTTCTCGATAAAATTTCTAATTCGATGGTGCTCTTCTTAAAAATGACATTTAAAATTTTTTGCCTTCATCCTTTATGATTGACTCATATAATACCAAACTTGGAACTTGTCCTATCAACACGTTCACGAATGTTATGGTTGATATTCATACTGTTCTGAGTTCGTGTTTAAATTATCATCTTGGTTTGTCATACCTAAATAACTGTTTCTTTGCCCAAATCCTATTGGATTGTTGTTTAGCTCTCTAATTCAGAATATTTGTTATTCACGGTATAGATAACGCATTTTAGGTTGTTGGACCTAAATTTTCCCAAAGTGCTTTTTCGACCTCCAAGTACAACAATATTTTATTCACAAGATATAAATTGCATGCTTCCAGTTTCACGTTTATCCGATTCAGAGAAAATTTGACCCATTTTTTTGTCATTGGGTAGATCACGAGCATTGTGGATTTTTTTTTTATGAAACTTTCTTAAGATCGTCTTTTGACTGTCCAATTAGTCTAATTAAAAAATTACCTCAAGTGACAGGTAATTTTTCATCCCAGTTTCCATGTTCATTTTATTTCAGTTCAAAACTATCCATTTTGGGTGTTTTGTGTAAGATAATCACATTTTGATTACTTTGTGTCAATTTTATTCTTCATGGAGGTCAATTCTTCACTACCAAATTTTACGCGTGTTATTCACATGAAAGGTGGTGATATTTGGTCGAGTTTCATTTTCATGATGCCCCCCGAAGGAAATATTTATTTAATGATTTCGAAACAATGGATTTCTAGAATTATTTTCATCTTCATGCTCTATACGTAACCCATTGGTCCCAAACTCGAAATATGCTTTTTCAGCATGATAGAGCGAATGTTTGGGTGGCGATTCTTGTTGTTTTTAGTCCATGTAGAAATATCATTTTTGTGGGGAAAAGTTTGTTACTATGTTTATCATATGGCGTTTTCACTCTCGCATTTTAATAATATGTTACTCATGTGATATAAATGTTCTTGAAACCTTGTTCTAAAATTAATAAATTTAGGGTGCCTTTGTGAAACTATTTTAATGGTCATGATTTCGTTTTTAGTTGATCTTTCGAATCGTTGGTCCCAAATACGAAGATTTTATGTTTGGGTGGAGTTATCTTTTCTTCCCACATTTAGCGAAAAATGACTTGGTTTTTATTGCCCTAGGTTAAGTATAAAATCCATATTTTGATGTGTTTGTAGAAAGACTTTTGCATCTCAAATTACGAATGTGCTTTGTTCACTTGAGGTGAGTTCGTCCAATGCTTTTCTAACCACGTCTTTCACCTAGCATGACTAAAAGTTCTTATTCATAAGATTGTGAGTCTAAAGTTCTTTAAATTCTGGGATAGCACGGTCTATTTCATGGTCAATGGGAAGAACACTAACTACTGAGTACCACCACGTACAAGTCAAGGATCTGTGTTCCAGTTGGTATACTAGGGCAAGATCTAAAAAGCTTGAGGAAGAATTTAACGGGATGATTCAAGAGATATAATATGATGGGTTTTGGAATTCTTTGAAGTTACTTACATTGAACTAAGTGATTTGGGAAGAGAAGCTTTAATTAGCATTTACTTACATCAAATTAGATCCATATGGATAATAGTCAAGACTTTCTAATTTACAAGTGTATTGCGAGGTAGGTAAGCATGTTCATGTATTCCAACACCACGAAATGGAGTTAACTTTAATTCCTTCGGTCTGAGAGTTGTTACAACCCTGTACATAAGTGATATTGCTGAATGTAATAAATCATTCAATTCGGTTGTGTATATAATGTGAGTTTTTACTCTTCTCTTTGTTCTTCATTGAACTTATGAACTTATCAAGGATTCTACTTGTGGAGTTCAAACTTGAATACTTGTGGTTTGTGATACCTTATAATATTTAGGTTACAAGTTCAGTATCAATCTGGAATACTTGTTGTTTACGATTTCTTACAATCGTTGGGTCACAAGTCCACTATTAATTACAATCTACTTTTTAGCATTCTTGGGATGAAATTCAGTCTTCATTATTTGTCTCAACGCAATGTCTATTGTGGTTTGCATCACGGGCATTTTAGAGCTTTTTCCTTAAGTTTTTTCTAGATGGTCAGACGATTGTCAAATTCAGCCATTAAACTATTAAAATTTCGCATCCTCGAGGATTGGTATATTGAGTTTCATGTTCTTTTGATTTTGCATTATATAAAATCTCTTTGGTTTGTGTAAGGAGTATGATAATCAAATTTAGGTTGTTCTGTGTCAATTGGATTTTCAATGAGGTTGTGTTCACCATAACAGATTTTAAACATTTATCAATGACATTATAGTAGATATCTAGGTGGAGATTCATGTTCTTTATGCTTCTCGATAAAATTTCTAATTCGATGGTGCTCTTCTTAAAAATGACATTTAAATTTTTTGCCTTCATCCTTTATGATTGACTCATATAATACCAAACTTGGAACTTGTCCTATCAACACGTTCACGAATGTTATGGTTGATATTCATATTGTTCTGAGTTCGTGTTTAAATTATCATCTTGGTTTGTCATACCTAAATAACTGTTTATTTGCCAAAATCCTATTGGATTGTTGTTTAGCTCTCTAACTCAGAAAATTTGTTATTCACGGTATAGATAACGCATTTTAGTTTGTTGGACCTAAATTTTCCCACAGTGCTTTTTCGACCACCAAGTCCAACAATATTTTATTCACAAGATATAAATTGCATGCTTCAAGTTTCACGTTTATCCGATTCGGAGAAAATTTGACCAATTTTTTGTCATTGGGTAGATCACGAGCATTGTGGATTTTTTTTTTATGAAACTTTCTTAAGATCGTCTTTTGACTGTCCAATTAGTCTAATTAAAAAATTACTTCAAGTGACAGGTAATTTTTCATCCCAGTTTCCATGTTCATTTTATTTCACTTCAAAACTATCCATTTTGGGTGTTTTGTGTAAGATAATCATATTTTGGTTACTTTGTGTCAATTTTATTCTTCATGGAGGTCAATTCTTCACTACCAAATTTTACGCGTGTTATTCACATGAAAGGTGGTGATATTTGGTCGAGTTTCATTTTCATGATGCCACCCGAAGGAAATATTTATTTAATGATTTCGAAACAATGGATATCTAGAATTATTTTCATCTTCATGCTCTATACGTAACCCATTGGTCCCAAACTCGAAATATGCTTTTTCAGCATGATAGAGCGAATGTTTGGGTGGCGATTCTTGTTGTTTTTAGTCCATGTAGAAATATCATTTTTGTGGGGAAAAGTTTGTTACTATGTTTATCATATGGCGTTTTAACTCTCGCATTTTAATAATATGTTACTCATGTGATATAAATGTTCTTGAAACCTTGTTCTAAAATTAATAAATTTAGGGTGCCTTTGTGAAACTATTTTAATGGTCATTAGTTCGTTTTTAGTTGATCTTTCGAATCGTTGGTCCCAAATAGGAAGATTTTATGTTTAGGAGGAGTTATCTTTTCTTCCCACATTTAGCGAAAAATGACTTGGTTTTTATTGCCCTAGGTTAAGTATAAAATCCATATTTTGATGTGTTTGTAGAAAGACTTTTGCCTCTCAAATTACGAATGTGCTTTGTTCACTTGAGGTGAGTTCGTCCAATGCTTTTCTAACCACGTCTTTCACCTAGCATGACTAAAAGTTCTTATTCATAAGATTGTGAGTCTAAAGTTCTTTAAATTCTGGGATAGCACGGTCTATTTCATGGTCAATGGGAAGAACACTAACTACTGAGTACCACCACGTACAAGTCAAGGATCTGTGTTCCAGTTGGTATACTAGGGCAAGATCTAAAAAGCTTGAGGAAGAATTTAACGGGATGATTCAAGAGATATAATATGATGGGTTTTGGAATTCTTTGAAGTTACTTACATTGAACTAAGTGATTTGGGAAGAGAAGCTTTAATTAGCATTTACTTACATCAAATTAGATCCATATGGATAGTAGTCAAGACTTTCTAATTTACAAGTGTATTGCGAGGTAGGTAAGCATGTTCATGTATCCCAACACCACGAAATGGAGTTAACTTTAATTCCTTCGGTCTGAGAGTTGTTACAACCCTGTACATAAGTGATATTGCTGAATGTAATAAATCATTCAATTCGGTTGTGTATATAATGTGAGTTTTTACTCTTCTCTTTGTTCTTCATTGGACTTATGAACTTATCAAGGATTCTACTTGTGGAGTTCAAACTTGAATACTTGTGGTTTGTGATACCTTATAATATTTAGGTTACAAGTTCAGTATCAATCTGGAATACTTGTTGTTTGAGATTTCTTACAATCGTTGGGTCACAAGTCCACTATTAATTACAATCTACTTTTTAGCTTTCTTGGGATGAAATTCAGTCTTCATTATTTGTCTCAACGCAATGTCTATTGTGGTTTGCATCACGGGCATTTTAGAGCTTTTTCCTTAAGTTTTTTCTAGATGGTCAGACGATTGTCAAATTTAGTCATTAAACTATTAAAATTTCGCATCCTCGAGGATTGGTATATTGAGTTTCATGTTCTTTTGATTTTGCATTATATAAAATCTCTTTGGTTTGTGTAAGGAGTATGATAATCAAATTAAGGTTGTTCTGTGTCAATTGGATTTTCAATGAGGTTTTGTTCACCATAACAGATTTTAAACATTTATCAATGACATTATAGTAGATATCTGGGTGGAGATTCATGTTCTTTATGCTTCTCGATAAAATTTCTAATTCGATGGTGCTCTTCTTAAAAATGACATTTAAATTTTTTGCCTTCATCCTTTATGATTGACTCATATAATACCAAACTTGGAACTTGTCCTATCAACACGTTCACGAATGTTATGGTTGATATTCATATTGTTCTGAGTTCGTGTTTAAATTATCATCTTGGTTTGTCATACCTAAATAACTGTTTATTTGCCAAAATCCTATTGGATTGTTGTTTAGCTCTCTAACTCAGAAAATTTGTTATTCACGGTATAGATAACGCATTTTAGTTTGTTGGACCTAAATTTTCCCACAGTGCTTTTTCGACCACCAAGTCCAACAATATTTTATTCACAAGATATAAATTGCATGCTTCAAGTTTCACGTTTATCCGATTCGGAGAAAATTTGACCAATTTTTTTGTCATTGGGTAGATCACGAGCATTGTGGATTTTTTTTTATGAAACTTTCTTAAGATCGTCATTTGACTGTCCAATTAGTCTAATTAAAAAATTACTTCAAGTGACAGGTAATTTTTCATCCCAGTTTCCATGTTCATTTTATTTCACTTCAAAACTATCCATTTTGGGTGTTTTGTGTAAGATAATCACATTTTGGTTACTTTGTGTCAATTTTATTCTTCATGGAGGTCAATTCTTCACTACCAAATTTTACGCGTGTTATTCACATGAAAGGTGGTGATATTTGGTCGAGTTTCATTTTCATGATGCCACCCGAAGGAAATATTTATTTAATGATTTCGAAACAATGTGATGAGGAGATAAATGGAAATTCGCAGAATAATGAGGACATAAATGGAAAATCGCATTTTGAAGAATCAATCCAAGTTCCACGAGGTCCAGTGACGAGAGCAAGAGCCAAACGTTTCAAGGAAGAAGAACTCAATGAGTTAATAAATCAAGCGCAACAAAAGGAGTTGGATGTGTTCGGAAATGAACAATCGAATTTTGTCAACATTATACAAGTCCAACTAAATGCAATTCCTCAAGAAAGGAGTGGATAAGATGAATAGCATATTTAGTTAATAATAAATTCGAAATTAGTTATTAGATTTAGTAGTAGGACTTTATTTGTTTCCTAGTTTATTAGTGGTTTTTGTTTCCTAGTTGATTAGGGGGATTTATTCCTAGTCTAAGTAGATTACTCTAGAAGTCCTATTCCTAGTCTTGATAGGACTTAATTTTCAGCTTATATTTAGGCATAATATGTAATAGAAGACACACAACTTGATTCTTATTATTTTAGTGAGAAGGAATTCTCTAGTTTCTTTGAAGAACTCTTTTGAACTTATCAAGGATTTTTCAATTTGTCTAATTCTTGTGGCGTTCATTCATCGACTTATCAAACGATTCTTCCATCATCGTTTGTGGCGTCCTACCGAACTTATCAAGAAGACTTGTGGCGTTCAACATCGACTTATCAAACGATTCAGTCAATATCGTTTGTGGCGTCCCCGTGAACTTATCAAGGCGACTTGTGGCGTTCATCCATCCTCAAACCTGATTGTAGAACGATCTTTAAATTCCTTATAATGCGGGTCTCGTTTTTCTTAACGTGGTTCGTATCATTTGGTCTTATCAAGGATTTTTCAATTTGTCTAATTCTTGTGGCGTTCATTCATCGACTTATCAAACGATTCTTCCATCATCGTTTGTGGCGTCCTACCGAACTTATCAAGAAGACTTGTGGCGTTCAACATCGACTTATCAAACGATTCAGTCAATATCGTTTGTGGCGTCCCCGTGAACTTATCAAGGCGACTTGTGGCGTTCATCCATCCTCAAACCTGATTGTAGAACGATCTTTAAATTCCTTATAATGCGGGTCTCGTTTTTCTTAACGTGGTTCGTATCATTTGGTATCAGAGCCAAATTCTAGTCTCAGGTTTGCGTATCTTTATAATTTTCTAGTTTTATTCAAAAAAAAAAAAAAAAAAAGGTCGTACAAAAAAAAAAAAGAAAGGTCGAACAAAAAAAAAAAAGAGAAAGAGTTCGAAAAAAAAAAAAAAATCCGAAAAAAAAAAAAAAAAAAAAAATATCCGAAAATTGAAACAAACTTATCTTTATTGAGCTTCCTAGTTTGAGTTTGATTGTTTTCTAGACTTAGAGTGTGTTTACACTTAGAATTCTTCTAAGCTTTGCACCTGCCTTATTGAAAGAATCTTCCTAGATTTGGTTTTATAGTTTTCTTGTCCTAGAGTTTGTTCACTTTGAATATCTTTGTGTTGTTTTAAATTAGTTCAAAAAGAAATAAAGAGAATTCCAAGAGTGGAAAAAGGCAAGAGAGTTAGATTATTTGAGGGTAAAAGCCATAATTTTTGTGCGAAAACACGAGTGTTGAGTGAATCATTAAATTGAGTGAAACACGTAAGGGTGTGAATTGTGAGGTCCTTTATTTTATTTATATTTGTTCTAACTTTTTTTTCTTGCAGCAAATCATGTCTGATTCCAATAACAAAAACATATCTGGAGAACAGTCGGGAAAGTTTGATATGAAGTTTATGTCGGAAGCTTTGATGGGAGAGATGAAGAGAATATTGAGGACGGAGTTGGAACAAGTTCATGAAAGGTTGGATAGGGTAGAAAGTGTAACTGAGGGACATCGAAAAACTACTTCTAATATGAATAGGAGGGGGAGAGTTCAACCTAGGGACTTAAGAGATGAGGATGAGGAAGACTATAATGATAGGTTTAGTGAAGGAGATCAAGGGTCATCTAGTCGCCATAGGAGAAATCGTGGTTTGGGTAGAGAAGTTAGGAATAGGGAGGATAATAACTTGGGTAATATTAAGATGAACATTCCTTCTTTTCAAGGGAGAAACGACCCCGAAACCTATCTTGAGTGGGAAAAGAAACTGGAGCGAGTTTTTGATTGCCACGACTACTCCGAGATAAAAAAGGTAAAACTTGCAGCCACTGAGTTTACTGATTATGCTAATGTTTGGTGGGATCAATTGGTGTTAAACAGGAGAAGAAATGGAGAACAACCGGTGGACACTTGGGAGGTGATGAAAACAGTAATGAGAAAGCGTTTTGTACCTAGCCACTATTATCGGGATTTGTACAAGAAGTTGCAAGGGCTGGTACAAGGAAATCGGAGTGTCGAAGACTACTACCAAGAGATGGAGTTAGCCATGATCCGAGCAAACATAGAGGAGGACCGAGAGGCTACTATGGCACGATTTTTAGCTGGCTTGAATCAAGAAATTGCCAATCGAGTAGAATTGCAGCATTATGTGGAATTAGAGGACATGCTGCATATGGCTATTAAAATTGAGAGCCAACTTAAGAGAAGGGGTTCTAGTTCGTGGAAACAGAATACATTCAAGAAAGAGGAGAAGCAAGTCTCAACCAAGGCTAGATTTGAGTCAAAACAAGAGCAACCAACTCGTAGCAATCAAGGTAAAACCGATTACTCTACTACTCGAAATCGTGATATTAAGTGTTTTAAATGTCAAGGTAGGGGGCACATAGCAAACCAATGCCCAAATAGAAGAGTTATGGTGATACGAGATAATGGAGAAGTTGAAACCGATAGTGAGGAGGACACCGAATCTATGCCACCGTTGGAGGATGCTAATGAGGAAGAATATGCTGTCCATGGGGAGTTGTTGGTTGCAAGAAGAGCGTTAAGTGTGCAAATCAAAGAGAGTGACGAAGTACAGAGGGAAAACATTTTTCATACTAGATGCCATGTCCAAAACAAAGTATGTAGTATGATTATTGATGGAGGGAGTTGTACTAATGTTGCTAGCACAACTATGGTTGAAAAGTTAGGATTGCCGACTACCAAACATCTACAACCCTACAAACTGCAATGGCTTAATAATACTGGTGAAATAAGGGTAGAAAAACAAGTCCTTGTTCCTTTTCGCATAGGAAAATATGAAGATGAAGTTTTGTGCGATGTTGTACCTATGCAAGCTGGACATTTATTACTAGGACGTCCATGGCAGTTTGATCGACGTGTTAAGCATGATGGTTTCACTAACAAGTACTCATTTCTACATGACCAGCGTACCATCACTCTAGTACCTTTGACTCCAAGACAAGTTTATGAAGATCAAGTGAGGTTACAAAAAGAGAGTGAGCAAGAAAAAAAGAGTTTTGTAGGAAAAGACATAGAGAGACAAGAAAAACAAAGAGTGAACGAGGAAAAAAAGAGTAAAAAAAATGGAGAGGTTTCAATGAGTGAACAAAAGAATGAGAGGACAAAAAGTAATATCTATGCGAGAGTGGGTCACATTAAAAAAGCGATGTTCTCAAGTCAACCAATAATTGTTCTTGTGTACAAAGAGGCATTGAATACTAACGACTCTAACTCTTTTTTGCCTAGTTCAGTTGCATCTCTTTTGCAGGAATTTGAGGATGTCTTTCCCGAGGAAATTCCACCTGGTTTACCACCTATTCGAGGGATTGAACATCAAATTGACTTTGTACCCGGTGCTTCCATTCCAAACCGACCAGCCTATCGTAGCAACCCTGAAGAAACAAAAGAGCTACAACGGCAAGTTAGTGAATTGATGGAAAAGGGTTCCGTACGAGAAAGCATGAGTCCATGCGCTGTTCCAGTAATATTGGTTCCTAAAAAGGATGGGACATGGAGAATGTGTGTTGATTGTCGAGCCGTCAACAATATAACAATCAGGTATCGCCATCCTATTCCTCGTCTTGATGATATGCTTGATGAATTGCATGGTGCTTGTGTATTTTCTAAAATTGATTTAAAAAGTGGCTACCATCAAATAAGAATGAAAGAAGGTGATGAATGGAAAACAGCTTTTAAAACAAAGTTTGGTTTATATGAGTGGTTGGTTATGCCATTTGGTCTAACTAATGCACCAAGTACTTTCATGCGATTAATGAACCATGTTTTGCGTGCTTTCATAGGAAACTTTGTAGTTGTCTATTTTGATGATATTCTTATTTATAGCAAAAATCAAGATGATCATGTTAAGCATTTACATTCTGTTCTTGAAGTATTACGAAAGGAGAAATTATTTGCTAACATGAAGAAGTGCACTTTTTGCACCGATAAGCTTGTGTTTCTTGGTTTTGTTGTGAGTGCACATGGTATACAGGTTGATGAGGATAAAATTCGAGCAATTCAAGAATGGCCGAGTCCCACGAGTGTAGGACAAGTTAGGAGCTTCCATGGACTTGCTAGCTTCTATAGGAGATTTGTGAAGAACTTTAGCAGCATTGCAGCACCACTTACTGAGGCTATCAAGAAGAATGTTGGGTTTAAGTGGGAAGACGAGCAAGAGAGGGCTTTCCAATTGCTCAAAGAGAAATTAACTAATGCTCCTTTATTAGCTCTGCCTAACTTTACATTAACATTTGAAATTGAATGTGATGCATCAGGATTAGGTGTTGGGGCAGTCCTCATGCAAGGAGGAAAACCAATTGCTTTTTTTAGCGAGAAACTAAGCGGGGCAGCTCTAAACTACCCTACTTACGACAAAGAGTTGTACGCATTGGTGCGAGCTTTGCAAACGTGGCAACACTATCTTTGGCCTAAGGAGTTTGTGATTCACACGGATCATGAGTCGTTGAAACACTTGAAGAGTCAACAAAAATTGAGTAGGAGACATGCACGATGGGTGGAATTCATTGAAACATTTCCCTATGTCATCCGATACAAGAAAGGTAAAGATAATGTTGTTGCTGATGCACTTTCTAGAAGGTACGTCTTACTCTCCACTCTTGATGCAAAATTACTTGGTTTTGAGCATATTAAAGAATTATATCCTTTAGACCATGATTTTTCTGAGGAATTTCGAAATTGTGAGAAAAATGCAGTGGGTAAGTTCTTTAGGCATGAGGGTTTCTTGTTTCGAGAAAATAAGTTATGTGTTCCTAATTGTTCTTTGCGTGAATTGTTAGTAAGGGAATCACATGGTGGAGGTCTAATGGGGCACTTTGGAGTTATTAAAACCTTAGCAATCTTGCAAGAACATTTTTATTGGCCTCATATGAGAAAGGATGTTGAGAGAATTTGTGAGAGATGTGTCACTTGTAAGCAGGCAAAATCTAGAGTACAACCTCATGGTTTATACATGCCACTACCAATTCCTAGTGATCCCTGGATTGATATTTCAATGGATTTTGTTTTAGGTTTACCTAAGTCTAAACGAGGTAGGGATTCTATTTTTGTGGTTGTAGATAGGTTTTCTAAAATGGCGCATTTCATTCCATGTACGAAAACTGATAATGCTTCTAATATTGCTGACTTATTCTTTCGAGAAATTGTTAAATTACATGGAATGCCTCGAACCATTGTTTCCGATAGAGATGCTAAGTTTTTGAGTTACTTTTGGAAAACCTTGTGGTGTAAGTTAGGGACTAAGTTGTTATTTTCCACCACTTGTCATCCACAAACTGATGGTCAAACCGAAGTAGTAAATAGGACTTTATCTACTTTGTTGAGGGCTATAATTAAAAAGAATATCAAAACATGGGAAGAATGTTTACCACATGTTGAGTTTGCTTACAATCGTACCATTCATTCTGCTTCTAAGTTTTCTCCATTTGAAATAGTTTATGGTTTTAACCCCTTAACTCCATTGGATTTAACACCATTACCTTTGTCTGCAAGAGTTAACTTGGATGGAAAGAAAAAGGCTGAATTTGTTAAGCGGATACATGAAAAGGCAAGATTCAATATAGAGAAGAAGACGGAACAATATGCAAAGTAAGCCAACAAAGGGCGTCGCAAAGTAGTTTTTGAACCCGGAGATTGGGTTTGGTTGCACATGAGGAAAGAAAGATTTCCATCCCAAAGGCGCTCGAAGTTGCTCCCAAGGGGAGATGGTCCTTTTCAAGTTCTTGAGCGTGTCAATGACAATGCCTACAAGCTAGACCTACCAGGTGAGTACAATGTTAGCACTACATTCAATGTTACTGATTTAAGTCCTTTTGATGTAGGTGCTGATTTGAGGGCAAATCCTTTTCAAGAGGAGGGGAATGATGAGGAGATAAATGGAAATTCGCAGAATAATGAGGACATAAATGGAAAATCGCATTTTGAAGAATCAATCCAAGTTCCACGAGGTCCAGTGACGAGAGCAAGAGCCAAACGTTTCAAGGAAGAAGAACTCAATGAGTTAATAAATCAAGCGCAACAAAAGGAGTTGGATGTGTTCGGAAATGAACAATCGAATTTTGTCAACATTATACAAGTCCAACTAAATGCAATTCCTCAAGAAAGGAGTGGATAAGATGAATAGCATATTTAGTTAATAATAAATTCGAAATTAGTTATTAGATTTAGTAGTAGGACTTTATTTGTTTCCTAGTTTATTAGTGGTTTTTGTTTCCTAGTTGATTAGGGGGATTTATTCCTAGTCTAAGTAGATTACTCTAGAAGTCCTATTCCTAGTCTTGATAGGACTTAATTTTCAGCTTATATATAGGCATAATATGTAATAGAAGACACACAACTTGATTCTTATTATTTTAGTGAGAAGGAATTCTCTAGTTTCTTTGAAGAACTCTTTTGAACTTATCAAGGATTTTTCAATTTGTCTAATTCTTGTGGCGTTCATTCATCGACTTATCAAACGATTCTTCCATCATCGTTTGTGGCGTCCTACCGAACTTATCAAGAAGACTTGTGGCGTTCAACATCGACTTATCAAACGATTCAGTCAATATCGTTTGTGGCGTCCCCGTGAACTTATCAAGGCGACTTGTGGCGTTCATCCATCCTCAAACCTGATTGTAGAACGATCTTTAAATTCCTTATAATGCGGGTCTCGTTTTTCTTAACGTGGTTCGTATCACAATGGATATCTAGAATATTTTCATCTTCATGCTCTATACGTAACCCATTGGTCCCAAACTCGAAATATGCTTTTTCAGCATGATAGAGCGAATGTTTGGGTGGCGATTCTTGTTGTTTTTAGTCCATGTAGAAATATCAATTTTGTGGGGAAAAGTTTGTTACTATGTTTATCATATGGCGTTTTAACTCTCGCATTTTAATAATATGTTACTCATGTGATATAAATGTTCTTGAAACCTTGTTCTAAAATTAATAAATTTAGGGTGCCTTTGTGAAACTATTTTAATGGTCATAAGTTCGTTTTTAGTTGATCTTTCGAATCGTTGGTCCCAAATACGAAGATTTTAAGTTTAGGAGGAGTTATCTTTTCTTCCCACATTTAGCGAAAAATGACTTGGTTTTTATTGCCCTAGGTTAAGTATAAAATCCATATTTTGATTTGTTTGTAGAAAGACTTTTGCCTCTCAAATTACGAATGTGCTTTGTTCACTTGAGGTGAGTTCGTCCAATGCTTTTCTAACCACGTCTTTCACCTAGCATGACTAAAAGTTCTTATTCATAAGATTGTGAGTCTAAAGTTCTTTAAATTCTGGGATAGCACGGTCTATTTCATGGTCAATGGGAAGAACACTAACTACTGAGTACCACCACGTACAAGTCAAGGATCTGTGTTCCAGTTGGTATACTAGGGCAAGATCTAAAAAGCTTGAGGAAGAATTTAACGGGATGATTCAAGTGATATAATATGATGGGTTTTGGAATTCTTTGAAGTTACTTACATTGAACTAAGTGATTTGGGAAGAGAAGCTTTAATTAGCATTTCCTTACATCAAATTAGATCCATATGGATAGTAGTCAAGACTTTCTAATTTACAAGTGTATTGCGAGGTAGGTAAGCATGTTCATGTATCCCAACACCACGAAATGGAGTTAACTTTAATTCCTTCGGTCTGAGAGTTGTTACAACCCTGTACATAAGTGATATTGCTGAATGTAATAAATCATTCAATTCGGTTGTGTATATAATGTGAGTTTTTACTCTTCTCTTTGTTCTTCATTGGACTTATGAACTTATCAAGGATTCTACTTGTGGAGTTCAAACTTGAATACTTGTGGTTTGTGATACCTTATAATATTTAGGTTACAAGTTCAGTATCAATCTGGAATACTTGTTGTTTACGATTTCTTACAATCGTTGGGTCACAAGTCCACTATTAATTATAATCTACTTTTTAGCTTTTTTGGGATGAAATTCAGACTTCATTATTTGTCTCAACGCAATGTCTATTGTGGTTTGCATCACGGGCATTTTAGAGCTTTTTCCTTAAGTTTTTTCTAGATGGTCAGACGATTGTCAAATTTAGTCATTAAACTATTAAAATTTCGCATCCTCGAGGAATGGTATATTGAGTTTCATGTTCTTTTGATTTTGCATTATATAAAATCTCTTTGGTTTGTGTAAGGAGTATGATAAACATTTATCAATGACATTATAGTAGATATCTGGGTGGTGATTCATGTTCTTTATGCTTCTCGATAAAATTTCTAATTCGATGGTGCTCTTCTTAAAAATGACATTTAAATTTTTTGCCTTCATCCTTTATGATTGACTCATATAATACCAAACTTGGAACTTGTCCTATCAACACGTTCACGAATGTTATGGTTGATATTCATATTGTTCTGAATTCGTGTTTAAATTATCATCTTGGTTTGTCATACCTAAATAACTTTTTATTTGCCAAAATCCTATTGGATTGTTGTTTAGTTCTCTAATTCAGAAAATTTGTTATTCACGGTATAGATAACGCATTTTAGTTTGTTGGACCTAAATTTTCCCAAAGTGCTTTTTCAACCAGCAAGTCCAACAATATTTTATTCACAAGATATAAATTGCATGCTTCAAGTTTCACGTTTTTCCGATTCGGAGAAAATTTGACCAATTTTTTTGTCATTGGGTAGATCACGAGCATTGTGGATTTTTTTTTATGAAACTTTCTTAAGATCGTCTTTTGACTGTCCAATTAGTCTAATTAAAAAATTACTTCAAGTGACAGGTAATTTTTCATCCCAGTTCCATGTTCATTTTATTTCACTTCAAAACTATCCATTTTGGGTGTTTTGTGTAAGATAATCACATTTTGGTTACTTTGTGTCAATTTTATTCTTCATGGAGGTCAATTCTTCACTACCAAATTTTACGCGTGTTATTCACATGAAAGGTGGTGATATTTGGTCGAGTTTCATTTTCATGATGCCACCCGAAGGAAATATTTATTTAATGATTTCGAAACAATGGATTTCTAGAATTATTTTCATCTTCATGCTCTATACGTAACCCATTGGTCCCAAACTCGAAATATGCTTTTTCAGCATGATAGAGCGAATGTTTGGGTGGCGATTCTTGTTGTTTTTAGTCCATGTAGAAATATCATTTTTGTGGGGAAAAGTTTGTTACTATGTTTATCATATGGCGTTTTAACTCTCGCATTTTAATAATTTGTTACTCATGTGATATAAATGTTCTTGAAACCTTGTTCAAAAATTAATAAATTTAGGGTGCCTTTGTGAAACTATTTTAATGGTTATAAGTTCGTTTTTAGTTGATCTTTCGAATCGTTGGTCCCAAATACGAAGATTTTATGTTTAGGTGAAGTTATCTTTTCTTCCCACATTTAGCTAAAAATGACTTGGTTTTTATTGCCCTAGGTTAAGTATAAAATCCATATTTTGATGTGTTTGTAGAAAGACTTTTGCCTCTCAAATTACGAATGTGCTTTGTTCACTTGAGGTGAGTTCGTCCAATGCTTTTCTAACCACGTCTTTCACCTAGCATGACTAAAAGTTCTTATTCATAAGATTATGAGTCTAAAGTTCTTTAAATTCTGGGATAGCAGGGTTTATTTCATGGTCAATGGGAAGAACACTAACTACTGAGTACCACCACGTACAAGTCAAGGATTTGTGTTCCAGTTGGTATACTAGGGCAAGATCTAAAAAGCTTGAGGAAGAATTTAACGGGATGATTCAAGAGATATAATATGATGGGTTTTGGAATTCTTTGAAGTTACTTACATTGAACTAAGTGATTTGGGAAGAGAAGCTTTAATTAGCATTTACTTACATCAAATTAGATCCATATGGATAGTAGTCAAGACTTTCTAATTTACAAGTGTATTGCGAGGTAGGTAAGCATGTTCATGTATCCCAACACCACGAAATGGAGTTAACTTTAATTCCTTCGGTCTGAGAGTTGTTACAACCCTGTACATAAGTGATATTGCTGAATGTAATAAATCATTCAATTCGGTTGTGTATATAATGTGAGTTTTTACTCTTCTCTTTGTTCTTCATTGGACTTATGAACTTATCAAGGATTCTACTTGTGGAGTTCAAACTTGAATACTTGTGGTTTGTGATACCTTATAATATTTAGGTTACAAGTTCAGTATCAATCTGGAATACTTGTTGTTTACGATTTCTTACAATCGTTGGGTCACAAGTCCAATATTACTTAGAGTCTACTTTTTAGCTTTCTTGGGATGAAATTCAGTCTTCATTATTTGTCTCAACGCAATGTCTATTGTGATTTGCATCACGGGCATTTTTTAAGTTTTTTCTAGATGGTCAGACGATTGTCAAATTCAGTCATTAAACTATTAAAATTTCGCATCCTCGAGGATTGGTATATTGAGTTTCATGTTCTTTTGATTTTGCATTATATAAAATCTCTTTGGTTTGTGTAAGGAGTATGATAATCAAATTTAGGTTGTTCTGTGTCAATTGGATTTTCAATGAGGTTGTGTTCACCATAACAGATTTTAAACATTTATCAATGACATTATAGTAGATATCTGGGTGGAGATTCCTGTTCTTTATGCTTCTCGATAAAATTTCTAATTCGATGGTGCTCTTCTTAAAAATGACATTTAAAATTTTTTTCCTTCATCCTTTATGATTGACTCATATAATACCAAACTTGGAACTTGTCCTATCAACACGTTCACGAATGTTATGGTTGATATTCATACTGTTCTGAGTTCGTTTTTAAATCATCATCTTGGTTTGTCATACCTAAATAACTGTTTCTTTGCCCAAATCCTATTGGATTGTTGTTTAGCTCTCTAATTCAGAAAATTTATTATTCACGGTATAGATAACGCATTTTAGTTTGTTGGACCTAAATTTTCCCAAAGTGCTTTTTCGACCACCAAGTCCAACAATATTTTATTCACAAGATATAAATTGCATGCTTCCAGTTTCACGTTTATCCGATTCGGAGAAAATTTGACCAATTTTTTTGTCATTGGGTAGATCACGAGCATTGTGGATTTTTTTATGAAACTTTCTTAAGATCGTCTTTTGACTGTCCAATTAGTCTAATTAAAAAATTACTTCAAGTGACAGGTAATTTTTCATCCCAGTTTCCATGTTCATTTTATTTCACTTCAAAACTATCCATTTTGGGTGTTTTGTGTAAGATAATCACATTTTGGTTACTTTGTGTCAATTTTATTCTTCATGGAGGTCAATTCTTCACTACCAAAGTTTACGCGTGTTATTCACATGAAAGGTGGTGATATTTGGTCGAGTTTCATTTTCATGATGCCACCCGAAGGAAATATTTATTTAATGATTTCCAAACAATGGATTTCTTGAATTATTTTCATCTTCATGCTCTATACGTAACCCATTGATCCCAAACTCGAAATATGCTTTTTCAGCATGATAGAGCGAATGTTTGGGTGGCGATTCTTGTTGTTTTTAGTCCATGTAGAAATATCATTTTTGTGGGGAAAAGTTTGTTACTATGTTTATCATATGGCGTTTTAACTCTCGCATTTTAATAATTTGTTACTCATGTGATATAAATGTTCTTGAAACCTTGTTCAAAAATTAATAAATTTAGGGTGCCTTTGTGAAACTATTTTAATGGTTATAAGTTCGTTTTTAGTTGATCTTTCGAATCGTTGGTCCCAAATACGAAGATTTTATGTTTAGGTGAAGTTATCTTTTCTTCCCACATTTAGCTAAAAATGACTTGGTTTTTATTGCCCTAGGTTAAGTATAAAATCCATATTTTGATGTGTTTGTAGAAAGACTTTTGCCTCTCAAATTACGAATGTGCTTTGTTCACTTGAGGTGAGTTCGTCCAATGCTTTTCTAACCACGTCTTTCACCTAGCTTGACTAAAAGTTCTTATTCATAAGATTATGAGTCTAAAGTTCTTTAAATTCTGGGATAGCAGGGTTTATTTCATGGTCAATGGGAAGAACACTAACTACTGAGTACCACCACGTACAAGTCAAGGATTTGTGTTCCAGTTGGTATACTAGGGCAAGATCTAAAAAGCTTGAGGAAGAATTTAACGGGATGATTCAAGAGATATAATATGATGGGTTTTGGAATTCTTTGAAGTTACTTACATTGAACTAAGTGATTTGGGAAGAGAAGCTTTAATTAGCATTTACTTACATCAAATTAGATCCATATGGATAGTAGTCAAGACTTTCTAATTTACAAGTGTATTGCGAGGTAGGTAAGCATGTTCATGTATCCCAACACCACGAAATGGAGTTAACTTTAATTCCTTCGGTCTGAGAGTTGTTACAACCCTGTACATAAGTGATATTGCTGAATGTAATAAATCATTCAATTCGGTTGTGTATATAATGTGAGTTTTTACTCTTCTCTTTGTTCTTCATTGGACTTATGAACTTATCAAGGATTCTACTTGTGGAGTTCAAACTTGAATACTTGTGGTTTGTGATACCTTATAATATTTAGGTTACAAGTTCAGTATCAATCTGGAATACTTGTTGTTTACGATTTCTTATAATCGTTGGGTCACAAGTCCAATATTACTTAGAGTCTACTTTTTAGCTTTCTTGGGATGAAATTCAGTCTTCATTATTTGTCTCAACGCAATGTCTATTGTGATTTGCATCACGGGCATTTTAGAGCTTTTTGCTTAAGTTTTTTCTAGATGGTCAGACGATTGTCAAATTCAGTCATTAAACTATTAAAATTTCGCATCCTCGAGGATTGGTATATTGAGTTTCATGTTCTTTTGATTTTGCATTATATAAAATCTCTTTGGTTTGTGTAAGGAGTATGATAATCAAATATAGGTTGTTCTGTGTCAATTGGATTTTCAATGAGGTTGTGTTCACCATAACAGATTTTAAACATTTATCAATGACATTATAGTAGATATCTGGGTGGAGATTCCTGTTCTTTATGCTTCTCGATAAAATTTCTAATTCGATGGTTCTCTTCTTTAAAATGACATTTAAAATTTTTTGCCTTCATCCTTTATGATTGACTCATATAATACCAAACTTGGAACTTGTCCTATCAACACGTTCACGAATGTTATGGTTGATATTCATACTGTTCTGAGTTCGTTTTTAAATCATCATCTTGGTTTGTCATACCTAAATAACTGTTTCTTTGCCCAAATCCTATTGGATTGTTGTTTAGCTCTCTAATTCAGAAAATTTATTATTCACGGTATAGATAACGCATTTTAGTTTGTTGGACCTAAATTTTCCCAAAGTGCTTTTTCGACCACCAAGTCCAACAATATTTTATTCACAAGACATAAATTGCATGCTTCCAGTTTCACGTTTATCCGATTCGGAGAAAATTTGACCAATTTTTTTGTCATTGGGTAGATCACGAGCATTGTGGATTTTTTTTTTTATGAAACTTTCTTAAGATCGTCTTTTGACTGTCCAATTAGTCTAATTAAAAAATTAATTCAAGTGACAAATAATTTTTCATCCCAGTTTCCATGTTCATTTTATTTCACTTCAAAACTATCCATTTTGGGTATTTTGTGTAAGATAATCACATTTTGGTTACTTTGTGTCAATTTTATTCTTCATGGAGGTCAATTCTTCACTACCAAATTTTACGCGTGTTATTCACATGAAAGGTGGTGATATTTGGTCGAGTTTCATTTTCATGATGCCACCCGAAGGAAATATTTATTTAATGATTTCGAAACAATGGATTTCTAGAATTATTTTCATCTTCATGCTCTATACGTAACCCATTGGTCCCAAACTCGAAATATGCTTTTTCAGCATGATAGAGCGAATGTTTGGGTGGCGATTCTTGTTGTTTTTAGTCCATGTAGAAATATCATTTTTGTGGGGAAAAGTTTGTTACTATGTTTATCATATGGCGTTTTAACTCTCGCATTTTAATAATATGTTACTCATGTGATATAAATGTTCTTGAAACCTTGTTCTAAAATTAATAAATTTAGGGTGTCTTTGTGAAACTATTTTAATGGTCATAAGTTCGTTTTTAGTTGATCTTTCGAATCGTTGGTCCCAAATACGAAGATTTTATGTTTAGGTGGAGTTATCTTTTCTTCCCACATTTAGCGAAAAATGACTTGGTTTTTATTGCCCTAGGTTAAGTATAAAATCCATATTTTGATGTGTTTGTAGAAAGACTTTTGCCTCTCAAATTACGAATGTGCTTTGTTCACTTGAGGTGAGTTCGTCCAATGCTTTTCTAACCACGTCTTTCACCTAGCATGACTAAAAGTTCTTATTCATAAGATTGTGAGTCTAAAGTTCTTTAAATTCTGGGATAGCACGGTCTATTTCATGGTCAATGGGAAGAACACTAACTACTGAGTACCACCACGTACAAGTCAAGGATCTGTGTTCCAGTTGGTATACTAGGGCAAGATCTAAAAAGCATGAGGAAGAATTTAACGGGATGATTCAAGAGATATAATATGATGGGTTTTGGAATTCTTTGAAGTTACTTACATTGAACTAAGTGATTTGGGAAGAGAAGCTTTAGTTAGCATTTACTTACATCAAATTAGATCCATATGGATAGTAGTCAAGACTTTCTAATTTACAAGTGTATTGCGAGGTAGGTAAGCATGTTCATGTATCCCAACACCACGAAATGGAGTTAACTTTAATTCCTTCGGTCTGAGAGTTGTTACAACCCTGTACATAAGTGATATTGCTGAATGTAATAAATCATTCAATTCGGTTGTGTATATAATGTGAGTTTTTACTCTTCTCTTTGTTCTTCATTGGACTTATGAACTTATCAAGGATTCTACTTGTGGAGTTCAAACTTGAATACTTGTGGTTTGTGATACCTTATAATATTTAGGTTACAAGTTCAGTATCAATCTGGAATACTTGTTGTTTACGATTTCTTATAATCGTTGGGTCACAAGTCCACTATTACTTAGAGTCTACTTTTTAGCTTTCTTGGGATGAAATTCAGTCTTCATTATTTGTCTCAACGCAATGTCTATTGTGATTTGCATCACGGGCATTTTTTAAGTTTTTTCTAGATGGTCAGACGATTGTCAAATTCAGTCATTAAACTATTAAAATTTCGCATCCTCGAGGATTGGTATATTGAGTTTCATGTTCTTTTGATTTTGCATTATATAAAATCTCTTTGGTTTGTGTAAGGAGTATGATAATCAAATTTAGGTTGTTCTGTGTCAATTGGATTTTCAATGAGGTTGTGTTCACCATAACAGATTTTAAACATTTATCAATGACATTATAGTAGATATCTGGGTGGAGATTCCTGTTCTTTATGCTTCTCGATAAAATTTCTAATTCGATGGTGCTCTTCTTAAAAATGACATTTAAAATTTTTTGCCTTCATCCTTTATGATTGACTCATATAATACCAAACTTGGAACTTGTCCTATCAACACGTTCACGAATGTTATGGTTGATATTCATACTGTTCTGAGTTCGTTTTTAAATCATCATCCTGGTTTGTCATACCTAAATAAATGTTTCTTTGCCCAAATCCTATTGGATTGTTGTTTAGCTCTCTAATTCAGAAAATTTATTATTCACGGTATAGATAACGCATTTTAGTTTGTTGGACCTAAATTTTCCCAAAGTGCTTTTTCGACCACCAAGTCCAACAATATTTTATTCACAAGATATAAATTGCATGCTTCCAGTTTCACGTTTATCCGATTCGGAGAAAATTTGACCAATTTTTTTGTCATTGGGTAGATCACGAGCATTGTGGATTTTTTTTTATGAAACTTTCTTAAGATCGTCTTTTGACTGTCCAATTAGTCTAATTAAAAAATTACTTCAAGTGACAGGTAATTTTTCATCCCAGTTTCCATGTTCATTTTATTTCACTTCAAAACTATCCATTTTGGGTGTTTTGTGTAAGATAATCACATTTTGGTTACTTTGTGTCAATTTTATTCTTCATGGAGGTCAATTCTTCACTACCAAATTTTACGCGTGTTATTCACATGAAAGGTGGTGATATTTGGTCGAGTTTCATTTTCATGATGCCACCCGAAGGAAATATTTATTTAATGATTTCCAAACAATGGATTTCTAGAATTATTTTCATCTTCATGCTCTATACGTAACCCATTGATCCCAAACTCGAAATATGCTTTTTCAGCATGATAGAGCGAATGTTTGGGTGGCGATTCTTGTTGTTTTAGTCCATGTAGAAATATCATTTTTGTGGGGAAAAGTTTGTTACTATGTTTATCATATGGCGTTTTAACTCTCGCATTTTAATAATTTGTTACTCATGTGATATAAATGTTCTTGAAACCTTGTTCTAAAATTAATAAATTTAGGGTGCCTTTGTGAAACTATTTTAATGGTTATAAGTTCGTTTTTAGTTGATCTTTCGAATCGTTGGTCCCAAATACGAAGATTTTATGTTTAGGTGAAGTTATCTTTTCTTCCCACATTTAGCTAAAAATGACTTGGTTTTTATTGCCCTAGGTTAAGTATAAAATCCATATTTTGATGTGTTTGTAGAAAGACTTTTGCCTCTCAAATTACGAATGTGCTTTGTTCACTTGAGGTGAGTTCGTCCAATGCTTCTCTAACCACGTCTTTCACCTAGCATGACTAAAAGTTCTTATTCATAAGATTATGAGTCTAAAGTTCTTTAAATTCTGGGATAGCACGGTCTATTTCATGGTCAATGGGAAGAACACTAACTACTTAGTACCACCACGTACAAGTCAAGGATTTGTGTTCCAGTTGGTATACTAGGGCAAGATCTAAAAAGCTTGAGGAAGAATTTAACGGGATGATTCAAGAGATATAATATGATGGGTTTTGGAATTCTTTGAAGTTACTTACATTGAACTAAGTGATTTGGGAAGAGAAGCTTTAATTAGCATATACTTACATCAAATTAGATCCATATGGATAGTAGTCAAGACTTTCTAATTTACAAGTGTATTGCGAGGTAGGTAAGCATGTTCATGTATCCCAACACCACGAAATGGAGTTAACTTTAATTCCTTCGGTCTGAGAGTTTTTACAACCCTGTACATAAGTGATATTGCTGAATGTAATAAATCATTCAATTCGGTTGTGTATATAATGTGAGTTTTTACTCTTTAGCTTTCTTGGGATGAAATTCAGTCTTCATTATTTGTCTCAACGCAATGTCTATTGTGATTTGCATCACGGGCATTTTAGAGCTTTTTGCTTAAGTTTTTTCTAGATGGTCAGACGATTGTCAAATTCAGTCATTAAACTATTAAAATTTCGCATCCTCGAGGATTGGTATATTGAGTTTCATGTTCTTTTGATTTTGCATTATATAAAATCTCTTTGGTTTGTGTAAGGAGTATGATAATCAAATATAGGTTGTTCTGTGTCAATTGGATTTTCAATGAGGTTGTGTTCACCATAACAGATTTTAAACATTTATCAATGACATTATAGTAGATATCTGGGTGGAGATTCCTGTTCTTTATGCTTCTCGATAAAATTTCTAATTCGATGGTGCTCTTCTTAAAAATGACATTTAAAACTTTTTGCCTTCATCCTTTATGATTGACTCATATAATACCAAACTTGGAACTTGTCCTATCAACACGTTCACGAATGTTATGGTTGATATTCATACTGTTCTGAGTTCGTTTTTAAATCATCATCTTGGTTTGTCATACCTAAATAACTGTTTCTTTGCCCAAATCCTATTGGATTGTTGTTTAGCTCTTTAATTCAGAAAATTTATTATTCACGGTATAGATAACGCATTTTAGTTTGTTGGACCTAAATTTTCCCAAAGTGCTTTTTCGACCACCAAGTCCAACAATATTTTATTCACAAGATATTGCATGCTTCCAGTTTCACGTTTATCCGATTCGGAGAAAATTTGACCAATTTTTTTGTCATTGGGTAGATCACGAGCATTGTGGATTTTTTTTTATGAAACTTTCTTAAGATCGTCTTTTGACTGTCCAATTAGTCTAATTAAAAAATTACTTCAAGTGACAAATAATTTTTCATCCCAGTTTCCATGTTCATTTTATTTCACTTCAAAACTATCCATTTTGGGTATTTTGTGTAAGATAATCACATTTTGGTTACTTTGTGTCAATTTTATTCTTCATGGAGGTCAATTCTTCACTACCAAATTTTACGCGTGTTATTCACATGAAAGGTGGTGATATTTGGTCGAGTTTCATTTTCATGATGCCACCCGAAGGAAATATTTATTTAATGATTTCGAAACAATGGATTTCTAGAATTATTTTCATCTTCATGCTCTATACGTAACCCATTGATCTCAAACTCGAAATATGCTTTTTCAGCATGATAGAGCGAATGTTTGGGTGGCGATTCTTGTTGTTTTAGTCCATGTAGAAATATCATTTTTGTAGGGAAAAGTTTGTTACTATGTTTATCATATGGCGTTTTAACTCTCGCATTTTAATAATATGTTACTCATGTGATATAAATGTTCTTGAAACCTTGTTCTAAAATTAATAAATTTAGGGTGCCTTTGTGAAACTATTTTAATGGTTATAAGTTCGTTTTTAGTTGATCTTTCGAATCGTTGGTCCCAAATACGAAGATTTTATGTTTAGGTGAAGTTATCTTTTCTTCCCACATTTAGCTAAAAATGACTTGGTTTTTATTGCCCTAGGTTAAGTATAAAATCCATATTTTGATGTGTTTGTAGAAAGACTTTTGCCTCCCAAATTACGAATGTGCTTTGTTCACTTGAGGTGAGTTCTTCCAATGCTTCTCTAACCACGTCTTTCACCTAGCATGACTAAAAGTTCTTATTCATAAGATTATGAGTCTAAAGTTCTTTAAATTCTGGGATAGCACGGTCTATTTCATGGTCAATGGGAAGAACACTAACTACTGAGTACCACCACGTACAAGTCAAGGATTTGTGTTCCAGTTGGTATACTAGGGCAAGATCTAAAAAGCTTGAGGAAGAATTTAACGGGATGATTCAAGAGATATAATATAATGGGTTTTGGAATTCTTTGAAGTTACTTACATTGAACTAAGTGATTTGGGAAGAGAAGCTTTAATTAGCATATACTTACATCAAATTAGATCCATATGGATAGTAGTCAAAACTTTCTAATTTACAAGTGTATTGCGAGGTAGGTAAGCATGTTCATGTATCCCAACACCACGAAATGGAGTTAACTTTAATTCCTTCGGTCTGAGAGTTTTTACAACCCTGTACATAAGTGATATTGCTGAATGTAATAAATCATTCAATTCGGTTGTGTATATAATGTGAGTTTTTACTCTTTAGCTTTCTTGGGATGAAATTCAGTCTTCATTATTTGTCTCAACGCAATGTCTATTGTGATTTGCATCACGGGCATTTTAGAGCTTTTTGCTTAAGTTTTTTCTAGATGGTCAGACGATTGTCAAATTCAGTCATTAAACTATTAAAATTTCGCATCCTCGAGGATTGGTATATTGAGTTTCATGTTCTTTTGATTTTGCATTATATAAAATCTCTTTGGTTTGTGTAAGGAGTATGATAATCAAATATAGGTTGTTCTGTGTCAATTGGATTTTCAATGAGGTTGTGTTCACCATAACAGATTTTAAACATTTATCAATGACATTATAGTAGATATCTGGGTGGAGATTCCTGTTCTTTATGCTTCTCGATAAAATTTCTAATTCGATGGTGCTCTTCTTAAAAATGACATTTAAAATTTTTTGCCTTCATCCTTTATGATTGACTCATATAATACCAAACTTGGAACTTGTCCTATCAACACGTTCACGAATGTTATGGTTGATATTCATACTGTTCTGAGTTCGTTTTTAAATCATCATCTTGGTTTGTCATACCTAAATAACTGTTTCTTTGCCCAAATCCTATTGGATTGTTGTTTAGCTCTCTAATTCAGAAAATTTATTATTCACGGTATAGATAACGCATTTTAGTTTGTTGGACCTAAATTTTCCCAAAGTGCTTTTTCGACCACCAAGTCCAACAATATTTTATTCACAAGATATAAATTGCATGCTTCCAGTTTCACGTTTATCCGATTCGGAGAAAATTTGACCAATTTTTTTGTCATTGGGTAGATCACGAGCATTGTGGATTTTTTTTTTATGAAACTTTCTTAAGAACGTCTTTTGACTGTCCAATTAGTCTAATTAAAAAATTACTTCAAGTGACAAATAATTTTTCATCCCAGTTTCCATGTTCATTTTATTTCACTTCAAAACTATCCATTTTGGGTATTTTGTGTAAGATAATCACATTTTGGTTACTTTGTGTCAATTTTATTCTTCATGGAGGTCAATTCTTCACTACCAAATTTTACGCGTGTTATTCACATGAAAGGTGGTGATATTTGGTCGAGTTTCATTTTCATGATGCCACCCGAAGGAAATATTTATTTAATGATTTCGAAACAATGGATTTCTAGAATTATTTTCATCTTCATGCTCTATACGTAACCCATTGATCTCAAACTCGAAATATGCTTTTTCAGCATGATAGAGCGAATGTTTGGGTGGCGATTCTTGTTGTTTTAGTCCATGTAGAAATATCATTTTTGTAGGGAAAAGTTTGTTACTATGTTTATCATATGGCGTTTTAACTCTCGCATTTTAATAATATGTTACTCATGTGATATAAATGTTCTTGAAACCTTGTTCTAAAATTAATAAATTTAGGGTGCCTTTGTGAAACTATTTTAATGGTTATAAGTTCGTTTTTAGTTGATCTTTCGAATCCTTGGTCCCAAATACGAAGATTTTATGTTTAGGTGAAGTTATCTTTTCTTCCCACATTTAGCTAAAAATGACTTTGTTTTTATTGCCCTAAAAATCCATATTTTGATGTGTTTGTAGAAAGACTTTTGCCTCTCAAATTACGAATGTGCTTTGTTCACTTGAGGTGAGTTCGTCCAATGCTTCTCTAACCACGTCTTTCACCTAGCATGACTAAAAGTTCTTATTCATAAGATTATGAGTCTAAAGTTCTTTAAATTCTGGGATAGCACGGTCTATTTCATGGTCAATGGGAAGAACACTAACTACTGAGTACCACCACGTACAAGTCAAGGATTTGTGTTCCAGTTGGTATACTAGGGCAAGATCTAAAAAGCTTGAGGAAGAATTTAACGGGATGATTCAAGAGATATAATATGATGGGTTTTGGAATTCTTTGAAGTTACTTACATTGAACTAAGTGATTTGGGAAGAGAAGCTTTAATTAGCATATACTTACATCAAATTAGATCCATATGGATAGTAGTCAAGACTTTCTAATTTACAAGTGTATTGCGAGGTAGGTAAGCATGTTCATGTATCCCAACACCACGAAATGGAGTTAACTTTAATTCCTTCGGTCTGAGAGTTGTTACAACCCTGTACATAAGTGATATTGCTGAATGTAATAAATCATTCAATTCGGTTGTGTATATAATGTGAGTTTTTACTCTTCTCTTTGTTCTTCATTGGACTTATGAACTTATCAAGGATTCTACTTGTGGAGTTCAAACTTGAATACTTGTGGTTTGTGATACCTTATAATATTTAGGTTACAAGTTCAGTATCAATCTGGAATACTTGTTGTTTACGATTTCTTATAATCGTTGGGTCACAAGTCCACTATTACTTAGAGTCTACTTTTTAGCTTTCTTGGGATGAAATTCAGTCTTCATTATTTGTCTCAACGCAATGTCTATTGTGATTTGCATCACGGGCATTTTTTAAGTTTTTTCTAGATGGTCAGACGATTGTCAAATTCAGTCATTAAACTATTAAAATTTCGCATCCTCGAGGATTGGTATATTGAGTTTCATGTTCTTTTGATTTTGCATTATATAAAATCTCTTTGGTTTGTGTAAGGAGTATGATAATCAAATTTAGGTTGTTCTGTGTCAATTGGATTTTCAATGAGGTTGTGTTCACCATAACAGATTTTAAACATTTATCAATGACATTATAGTAGATATCTGGGTGGAGATTCCTGTTCTTTATGCTTCTCGATAAAATTTCTAATTCGATGGTGCTCTTCTTAAAAATGACATTTAAAATTTTTTGCCTTCATCCTTTATGATTGACTCATATAATACCAAACTTGGAACTTGTCCTATCAACACGTTCACGAATGTTATGGTTGATATTCATACTGTTCTGAGTTCGTTTTTAAATCATCATCCTGGTTTGTCATACCTAAATAAATGTTTCTTTGCCCAAATCCTATTGGATTGTTGTTTAGCTCTCTAATTCAGAAAATTTATTATTCACGGTATAGATAACGCATTTTAGTTTGTTGGACCTAAATTTTCCCAAAGTGCTTTTTCGACCACCAAGTCCAACAATATTTTATTCACAAGATATAAATTGCATGCTTCCAGTTTCACGTTTATCCGATTCGGAGAAAATTTGACCAATTTTTTTGTCATTGGGTAGATCACGAGCATTGTGGATTTTTTTTTATGAAACTTTCTTAAGATCGTCTTTTGACTGTCCAATTAGTCTAATTAAAAAATTACTTCAAGTGACAGGTAATTTTTCATCCCAGTTTCCATGTTCATTTTATTTCACTTCAAAACTATCCATTTTGGGTGTTTTGTGTAAGATAATCACATTTTGGTTACTTTGTGTCAATTTTATTCTTCATGGAGGTCAATTCTTCACTACCAAATTTTACGCGTGTTATTCACATGAAAGGTGGTGATATTTGGTCGAGTTTCATTTTCATGATGCCACCCGAAGGAAATATTTATTTAATGATTTCCAAACAATGGATTTCTAGAATTATTTTCATCTTCATGCTCTATACGTAACCCATTGATCCCAAACTCGAAATATGCTTTTTCAGCATGATAGAGCGAATGTTTGGGTGGCGATTCTTGTTGTTTTAGTCCATGTAGAAATATCATTTTTGTGGGGAAAAGTTTGTTACTATGTTTATCATATGGCGTTTTAACTCTCGCATTTTAATAATTTGTTACTCATGTGATATAAATGTTCTTGAAACCTTGTTCTAAAATTAATAAATTTAGGGTGCCTTTGTGAAACTATTTTAATGGTTATAAGTTCGTTTTTAGTTGATCTTTCGAATCGTTGGTCCCAAATACGAAGATTTTATGTTTAGGTGAAGTTATCTTTTCTTCCCACATTTAGCTAAAAATGACTTGGTTTTTATTGCCCTAGGTTAAGTATAAAATCCATATTTTGATGTGTTTGTAGAAAGACTTTTGCCTCTCAAATTACGAATGTGCTTTGTTCACTTGAGGTGAGTTCGTCCAATGCTTCTCTAACCACGTCTTTCACCTAGCATGACTAAAAGTTCTTATTCATAAGATTATGAGTCTAAAGTTCTTTAAATTCTGGGATAGCACGGTCTATTTCATGGTCAATGGGAAGAACACTAACTACTGAGTACCACCACGTACAAGTCAAGGATTTGTGTTCCAGTTGGTATACTAGGGCAAGATCTAAAAAGCTTGAGGAAGAATTTAACGGGATGATTCAAGAGATATAATATAATGGGTTTTGGAATTCTTTGAAGTTACTTACATTGAACTAAGTGATTTGGGAAGAGAAGCTTTAATTAGCATATACTTACATCAAATTAGATCCATATGGATAGTAGTCAAGACTTTCTAATTTACAAGTGTATTGCGAGGTAGGTAAGCATGTTCATGTATCCCAACACCACGAAATGGAGTTAACTTTAATTCCTTCGGTCTGAGAGTTTTTACAACCCTGTACATAAGTGATATTGCTGAATGTAATAAATCATTCAATTCGGTTGTGTATATAATGTGAGTTTTTACTCTTTAGCTTTCTTGGGATGAAATTCAGTCTTCATTATTTGTCTCAACGCAATGTCTATTGTGATTTGCATCACGGGCATTTTAGAGCTTTTTGCTTAAGTTTTTTCTAGATGGTCAGACGATTGTCAAATTCAGTCATTAAACTATTAAAATTTCGCATCCTCGAGGATTGGTATATTGAGTTTCATGTTCTTTTGATTTTGCATTATATAAAATCTCTTTGGTTTGTGTAAGGAGTATGATAATCAAATATAGGTTGTTCTGTGTCAATTGGATTTTCAATGAGGTTGTGTTCACCATAACAGATTTTAAACATTTATCAATGACATTATAGTAGATATCTGGGTGGAGATTCCTGTTCTTTATGCTTCTCGATAAAATTTCTAATTCGATGGTGCTCTTCTTAAAAATGACATTTAAATTTTTTTGCCTTCATCCTTTATGATTGACTCATATAATACCAAACTTGGAACTTGTCCTATCAACACGTTCACGAATGTTATGGTTGATATTCATACTGTTCTGAGTTCGTTTTTAAATCATCATCTTGGTTTGTCATACCTAAATAACTGTTTCTTTGCCCAAATCCTATTGGATTGTTGTTTAGCTCTCTAATTCAGAAAATTTATTATTCACGGTATAGATAACGCATTTTAGTTTGTTGGACCTAAATTTTCCCAAAGTGCTTTTTCGACCACCAAGTCCAACAATATTTTATTCACAAGATATTGCATGCTTCCAGTTTCACGTTTATCCGATTCGGAGAAAATTTGACCAATTTTTTTGTCATTGGGTAGATCACGAGCATTGTGGATTTTTTTTTATGAAACTTTCTTAAGATCGTCTTTTGACTGTCCAATTAGTCTAATTAAAAAATTACTTCAAGTGACAAATAATTTTTCATCCCAGTTTCCATGTTCATTTTATTTCACTTCAAAACTATCCATTTTGGGTATTTTGTGTAAGATAATCACATTTTGGTTACTTTGTGTCAATTTTATTCTTCATGGAGGTCAATTCTTCACTACCAAATTTTACGCGTGTTATTCACATGAAAGGTGGTGATATTTGGTCGAGTTTCATTTTCATGATGCCACCCGAAGGAAATATTTATTTAATGATTTCGAAACAATGGATTTCTAGAATTATTTTCATCTTCATGCTCTATACGTAACCCATTGATCTCAAACTCGAAATATGCTTTTTCAGCATGATAGAGCGAATGTTTGGGTGGCGATTCTTGTTGTTTTAGTCCATGTAGAAATATCATTTTTGTAGGGAAAAGTTTGTTACTATGTTTATCATATGGCGTTTTAACTCTCGCATTTTAATAATATGTTACTCATGTGATATAAATGTTCTTGAAACCTTGTTCTAAAATTAATAAATTTAGGGTGCCTTTGTGAAACTATTTTAATGGTTATAAGTTCGTTTTTAGTTGATCTTTCGAATCGTTGGTCCCAAATACGAAGATTTTATGTTTAGGTGAAGTTATCTTTTCTTCCCACATTTAGCTAAAAATGACTTGGTTTTTATTGCCCTAGGTTAAGTATAAAATCCATATTTTGATGTGTTTGTAGAAAGACTTTTGCCTCCCAAATTACGAATGTGCTTTGTTCACTTGAGGTGAGTTCTTCCAATGCTTCTCTAACCACGTCTTTCACCTAGCATGACTAAAAGTTCTTATTCATAAGATTATGAGTCTAAAGTTCTTTAAATTCTGGGATAGCACGGTCTATTTCATGGTCAATGGGAAGAACACTAACTACTGAGTACCACCACGTACAAGTCAAGGATTTGTGTTCCAGTTGGTATACTAGGGCAAGATCTAAAAAGCTTGAGGAAGAATTTAACGGGATGATTCAAGAGATATAATATAATGGGTTTTGGAATTCTTTGAAGTTACTTACATTGAACTAAGTGATTTGGGAAGAGAAGCTTTAATTAGCATATACTTACATCAAATTAGATCCATATGGATAGTAGTCAAGACTTTCTAATTTACAAGTGTATTGCGAGGTAGGTAAGCATGTTCATGTATCCCAACACCACGAAATGGAGTTAACTTTAATTCCTTCGGTCTGAGAGTTTTTACAACCCTGTACATAAGTGATATTGCTGAATGTAATAAATCATTCAATTCGGTTGTGTATATAATGTGAGTTTTTACTCTTTAGCTTTCTTGGGATGAAATTCAGTCTTCATTATTTGTCTCAACGCAATGTCTATTGTGATTTGCATCACGGGCATTTTAGAGCTTTTTGCTTAAGTTTTTTCTAGATGGTCAGACGATTGTCAAATTCAGTCATTAAACTATTAAAATTTCGCATCCTCGAGGATTGGTATATTGAGTTTCATGTTCTTTTGATTTTGCATTATATAAAATCTCTTTGGTTTGTGTAAGGAGTATGATAATCAAATATAGGTTGTTCTGTGTCAATTGGATTTTCAATGAGGTTGTGTTCACCATAACAGATTTTAAACATTTATCAATGACATTATAGTAGATATCTGGGTGGAGATTCCTGTTCTTTATGCTTCTCGATAAAATTTCTAATTCGATGGTGCTCTTCTTAAAAATGACATTTAAATTTTTTTGCCTTCATCCTTTATGATTGACTCATATAATACCAAACTTGGAACTTGTCCTATCAACACGTTCACGAATGTTATGGTTGATATTCATACTGTTCTGAGTTCGTTTTTAAATCATCATCTTGGTTTGTCATACCTAAATAACTGTTTCTTTGCCCAAATCCTATTGGATTGTTGTTTAGCTCTCTAATTCAGAAAATTTATTATTCACGGTATAGATAACGCATTTTAGTTTGTTGGACCTAAATTTTCCCAAAGTGCTTTTTCGACCACCAAGTCCAACAATATTTTATTCACAAGATATTGCATGCTTCCAGTTTCACGTTTATCCGATTCGGAGAAAATTTGACCAATTTTTTTGTCATTGGGTAGATCACGAGCATTGTGGATTTTTTTTTATGAAACTTTCTTAAGATCGTCTTTTGACTGTCCAATTAGTCTAATTAAAAAATTACTTCAAGTGACAAATAATTTTTCATCCCAGTTTCCATGTTCATTTTATTTCACTTCAAAACTATCCATTTTGGGTATTTTGTGTAAGATAATCACATTTTGGTTACTTTGTGTCAATTTTATTCTTCATGGAGGTCAATTCTTCACTACCAAATTTTACGCGTGTTATTCACATGAAAGGTGGTGATATTTGGTCGAGTTTCATTTTCATGATGCCACCCGAAGGAAATATTTATTTAATGATTTCGAAACAATGGATTTCTAGAATTATTTTCATCTTCATGCTCTATACGTAACCCATTGATCTCAAACTCGAAATATGCTTTTTCAGCATGATAGAGCGAATGTTTGGGTGGCGATTCTTGTTGTTTTAGTCCATGTAGAAATATCATTTTTGTAGGGAAAAGTTTGTTACTATGTTTATCATATGGCGTTTTAACTCTCGCATTTTAATAATATGTTACTCATGTGATATAAATGTTCTTGAAACCTTGTTCTAAAATTAATAAATTTAGGGTGCCTTTGTGAAACTATTTTAATGGTTATAAGTTCGTTTTTAGTTGATCTTTCGAATCGTTGGTCCCAAATACGAAGATTTTATGTTTAGGTGAAGTTATCTTTTCTTCCCACATTTAGCTAAAAATGACTTGGTTTTTATTGCCCTAGGTTAAGTATAAAATCCATATTTTGATGTGTTTGTAGAAAGACTTTTGCCTCCCAAATTACGAATGTGCTTTGTTCACTTGAGGTGAGTTCTTCCAATGCTTCTCTAACCACGTCTTTCACCTAGCATGACTAAAAGTTCTTATTCATAAGATTATGAGTCTAAAGTTCTTTAAATTCTGGGATAGCACGGTCTATTTCATGGTCAATGGGAAGAACACTAACTACTGAGTACCACCACGTACAAGTCAAGGATTTGTGTTCCAGTTGGTATACTAGGGCAAGATCTAAAAAGCTTGAGGAAGAATTTAACGGGATGATTCAAGAGATATAATATAATGGGTTTTGGAATTCTTTGAAGTTACTTACATTGAACTAAGTGATTTGGGAAGAGAAGCTTTAATTAGCATATACTTACATCAAATTAGATCCATATGGATAGTAGTCAAAACTTTCTAATTTACAAGTGTATTGCGAGGTAGGTAAGCATGTTCATGTATCCCAACACCACGAAATGGAGTTAACTTTAATTCCTTCGGTCTGAGAGTTTTTACAACCCTGTACATAAGTGATATTGCTGAATGTAATAAATCATTCAATTCGGTTGTGTATATAATGTGAGTTTTTACTCTTTAGCTTTCTTGGGATGAAATTCAGTCTTCATTATTTGTCTCAACGCAATGTCTATTGTGATTTGCATCACGGGCATTTTAGAGCTTTTTGCTTAAGTTTTTTCTAGATGGTCAGACGATTGTCAAATTCAGTCATTAAACTATTAAAATTTCGCATCCTCGAGGATTGGTATATTGAGTTTCATGTTCTTTTGATTTTGCATTATATAAAATCTCTTTGGTTTGTGTAAGGAGTATGATAATCAAATATAGGTTGTTCTGTGTCAATTGGATTTTCAATGAGGTTGTGTTCACCATAACAGATTTTAAACATTTATCAATGACATTATAGTAGATATCTGGGTGGAGATTCCTGTTCTTTATGCTTCTCGATAAAATTTCTAATTCGATGGTGCTCTTCTTAAAAATGACATTTAAAATTTTTTGCCTTCATCCTTTATGATTGACTCATATAATACCAAACTTGGAACTTGTCCTATCAACACGTTCACGAATGTTATGGTTGATATTCATACTGTTCTGAGTTCGTTTTTAAATCATCATCTTGGTTTGTCATACCTAAATAACTGTTTCTTTGCCCAAATCCTATTGGATTGTTGTTTAGCTCTCTAATTCAGAAAATTTATTATTCACGGTATAGATAACGCATTTTAGTTTGTTGGACCTAAATTTTCCCAAAGTGCTTTTTCGACCACCAAGTCCAACAATATTTTATTCACAAGATATTGCATGCTTCCAGTTTCACGTTTATCCGATTCGGAGAAAATTTGACCAATTTTTTTGTCATTGGGTAGATCACGAGCATTGTGGATTTTTTTTTATGAAACTTTCTTAAGATCGTCTTTTGACTGTCCAATTAGTCTAATTAAAAAATTACTTCAAGTGACAAATAATTTTTCATCCCAGTTTCCATGTTCATTTTATTTCACTTCAAAACTATCCATTGATGAGGACATAAATGGAAATTCGCAGAATAATGAGGACACAAATGGAAAATCGCATTTTGAAGAATCAATCCAAGTTCCACAAGGTCCAGTGACGAGAGCAAGAGCCAAACGTTTCAAGGAAGAAGAACTCAATGAGTTAATAAATCAAGCGCAACAAAAGGAGTTGGATGTGATCGGAAATGAACCATCGAATTTTGTCAACATTATAAAAGTCCAACTAAATGCAATTTCTCAAGAAGAGAGTGGATAAGATGAATAGCATATTTAGTTAGTATTAAATTCGAAATTAACTATTATATTAGTAGTAGGACTTTATTTGTTTCCTAGTTTATTAGTGGTTTTTGTTTCCTAGTTGATTAGGGGGATTTATTTCCTAGTCTAAGTAGATTACTCTAGAAGTCCTATTCCTAGTCTTGATAGGACTTAATTTTCAGCTTATATATAGGCATAATATGTAATAGAAGACACAACTTGATTCTTATTATTTTAGTGAGAAGGAATTCTCTAGTTTCTTTGAAGAACTCTTTTGAACTTATCAAGGATTTTTCAATTTGTCAAATTCTTGTGGCGTTCATTCATCGACTTATCAAACGATTCTTCCATCATCGTTTGTGGCGTCCTACCGAACTTATCAAGAAGACTTGTGGCGTTCAACATCGACTTATCAAACGATTCAGTCAATATCGTTTGTGGCGTCCCCGTGAACTTATCAAGGCGACTTGTGGCGTTCATCCATCCTCAAACCTGATTGTAGAACGATCTTTCAATTCCTTATAATGCGGGTCTCGTTTTTCTTAACGTGGTTCGTATCATTTGGTACCAGAGCCAATTTCTAGTCTCAGGTTTGCGTATCTTTATAATTTTCTAGTTTTAAAAAAAAAAAAAAAAAAAAGTCGTACAAAAAAAAAAAGAAAAAGAAAAAGAAAGGTCGAACAAAAAAAAAAAAAAAGAGTTCGCAAAAAAAAAAAAAAAAAAAAAATCCGAAAAAAAAAAAAATTCCGAAAATTGAAACAAAATTATCTTTATTGAGCTTCCTAGTTTGAGTTTGATTGTTTTCTAGACTTAGAGTGTGTTTACACTTAGAATTCTTCTAAGTTTTGGCACCTGCCTTGTTGAAAGAATCTTCCTAGATTTGGTTTGATAGTTTTCTTGTCCTAGAGTTTGTTCACATTGAATATCTTTGTGTTGTTTTAAATTAGATCAAAAAGAAGCAAAGAGAATTCCAAGAGTGGAAAAAGGCAAGAGAGTTAGATTATTTGAGGGTAAAAGCCATAATTTTTGTGCGAAAACACGAGTGTTGAGTGAATCATTAAATTGAGTGAAACACGTAAGGGTGTGAATTGTGAGGTCCATTATTTTATTTATATTTGTTCTAACTTTTTTTTCTTGCAGCAAATCATGTCTGATTCCAATAACAAAAACATATTTGGAGAACAGTCGGGAAAGTTTGATATGAAGTTTATGTCGGAAGCTTTGATGGGAGAGATGAAGAGAATATTGAGGACGGAGTTGGAACAAGTTCATGAAAGGTTGGATAGGGTAGAAAGTGTAACTGAGGGACATCGAAAAACTACTTCTAATATGAATAGGAGGGGGAGAGTTCAACCTAGGGACTTAAGAGATGAGGATGAGGAAGACTATGATGATAGGTTTAGTGAAGGAGATCAAGGGTCATCTAGTCGCCATAGGAGAAATCGTGGTTTGGGTAGAGAAGTTAGGAATAGGGAGGATAATAACTTGGGTAATATTAAGATGAACATTCCTTCTTTTCAAGGGAGAAACGACCCCGAAACCTATCTTGAGTGGGAAAAGAAACTGGAGCGAGTTTTTGATTGCCACGACTACTCCGAGATAAAAAAGGTAAAACTTGCAGCCACTGAGTTTACTGATTATGCTAATGTTTGGTGGGATCAATTGGTGTTAAACAGGAGACGAAATGGAGAACAACCGGTGGACACTTGGGAGGTGATGAAAACAGTAATGAGAAAGCGTTTTGTACCTAGCCACTATTATCGGGATTTGTACAAGAAGTTGCAAGGGCTGGTACAAGGAAATCGGAGTGTCGAAGACTACTACCAAGAGATGGAGTTAGCCATGATCCGAGCAAACATAGAGGAGGACCGAGAAGCTACTATGGCACGATTTTTAGCTGGCTTGAATCAAGAAATTGCCAATCGAGTAGAATTGCAGCATTATGTGGAATTAGAGGACATGCTGCATATGGCTATTAAAATTGAGAGCCAACTTAAGAGAAGGGGTGCTAGTTCGTGGAAACAGAATACATTCAAGAAAGAGGAGAAGCAAGTCTCAACCAAGGCTAGATTTGAGTCAAAACAAGAGCATCCAACTCGTAGCAATCAAGGTAAAACCGATTACTCTACTACTCGAAATCGTGATATTAAGTGTTTTAAATGTCAAGGTAGGGGGCACATAGCAAACCAATGCCCAAATAGAAGAGTTATGGTGATACGAGATAATGGAGAAGTTGAAACCGATAGTGAGGAGGACACCGAATCTATGCCACCGTTGGAGGATGCTAATGAGGAAGAATATGCTGTCCATGGGGAGTTGTTGGTTGCAAGAAGAGCGTTAAGTGTGCAAATCAAAGAGAGTGACGAAGTACAGAGGGAAAACATTTTTCATACTAGATGCCATGTCCAAAACAAAGTATGTAGTATGATTATTGATGGAGGGAGTTGTACTAATGTTGCTAGCACAACTATGGTTGAAAAGTTAGGATTGCCGACTACCAAACATCTACAACCCTACAAACTGCAATGGCTTAATAATACTGGTGAAATAAGGGTAGAAAAACAAGTCCTTGTTCCTTTTCGCATAGGAAAATATGAAGATGAAGTTTTGTGCGATGTTGTACCTATGCAAGCTGGACATTTATTACTAGGACGTCCATGGCAGTTTGATCGACGTGTTAAGCATGATGGTTTCACTAACAAGTACTCATTTCTACATGACCAGCGTACCATCACTCTAGTACCTTTGACTCCAAGACAAGTTTATGAAGATCAAGTGAGGTTGCAAAAAGAGAGTGAGCAAGAAAAAAAGAGTGTTGTAGGAAAAGACATAGAGAGACAAGAAAAACAAAGAGTGAACGAGGAAAAAAGGAGTAAAAAAAATGGAGAGGTTTCAATGAGTGAACAAAAGAATGAGAGGACAAAAAGCAATATCTATGCGAGAGTGGGTCACATTAAAAAAGCGATGTTCTCAAGTCAACCAATAATTGTTCTTGTGTACAAAGAGGCATTGAATACTAACGACTCTAACTCTTTTTTGCCTAGTTCAGTTGCATCTCTTTTGCAGGAATTTGAGGATGTCTTTCCCGAGGAAATTACACCTGGTTTACCACCTATTCGAGGGATTGAACATCAAATCGACTTTGTACCCGGTGCTTCCATTCCAAACCGACCAGCCTATCGTAGCAACCCTGAAGAAACAAAAGAGCTACAACGGCAAGTTAGTGAATTGATGGAAAAGGGTTCCGTACGAGAAAGCATGAGTCCATGCGCTGTTCCAGTAATTTTGGTTCCTAAAAAGGATGGGACATGGAGAATGTGTGTTGATTGTCGAGCCGTCAACAATATAACAATCAGGTATCGCCATCCTATTCCTCGTCTTGATGATATGCTTGATGAATTGCATGGTGCTTGTGTATTTTCTAAAATTGATTTAAAAAGTGGCTACCATCAAATAAGAATGAAAGAAGGTGACGAATGGAAAACAGCTTTTAAAACAAAGTTTGGTTTATATGAGTGGTTGGTTATGCCATTTGGTCTAACTAATGCACCAAGTACTTTCATGCGATTAATGAACCATGTTTTGCGTGCTTTCATAGGAAAATTTGTAGTTGTCTATTTTGATGATATTCTTATTTATAGCAAAAATCAAGATGATCATGTTAAGCATTTACATTCTGTTCTTGAAGTATTACGAAAGGAGAAATTATTTGCTAACATGAAGAAGTGCACCTTTTGCACCGATAAGCTTGTGTTTCTCGGTTTTGTTATGAGTGCACATGGTATACAGGTTGATGAGGATAAAATTCGAGCAATTCAAGAATGGCCGAGTCCCACGAGTGTAGGACAAGTTAGGAGCTTCCATGGACTTGCTAGCTTCTATAGGAGATTTGTGAAGAACTTTAGCAGCATTGCAGCACCACTTACTGAGGCTATCAAGAAGAATGTCGGGTTTAAGTGGGAAGACGAGCAAGAAAGGGCTTTCCAATTGCTCAAAGAGAAACTAACTAATGCTCCTTTATTAGCTCTGCCTAACTTTACATTAACATTTGAAATTGAATGTGATGCATCAGGATTAGGTGTTGGAGCAGTCCTCATGCAAGGAGGAAAACCAATTGCTTTTTTTAGCGAGAAACTAAGTGGGGCAGCTCTAAACTACCCTACTTACGACAAAGAGTTGTACGCATTGGTGCGAGCTTTACAAACATGGCAACACTATCTTTGGCCTAAGGAGTTTGTGATTCACACGGATCATGAGTCATTGAAACACTTGAAGAGTCAACAAAAATTGAGTAGGAGACATGCACGATGGGTGGAATTCATTGAAACATTTCCCTATGTCATCCGATACAAGAAAGGTAAAGAGAATGTTGTTGCTGATGCACTTTCTAGAAGGTATGTCTTACTCTCCACTCTTGATGCAAAATTACTTGGTTTTGAGCATATTAAAGAATTATATCCTTTAGACCATGATTTTTCTGAGGAATTTCGAAATTGTGAGAAAAATGCAGTGGGTAAGTTCTTTAGACATGAGGGTTTCTTGTTTCGAGAAAATAAGTTATGTGTTCCTAATTGTTCTTTGCGTGAGTTGTTAGTAAGGGAATCACATGGTGGAGGTCTAATGGGGCACTTTGGAGTTATTAAAACCTTATCGATTTTGCAAGAACATTTTTATTGGCCTCATATGAGAAAGGATGTTGAGAGAATTTGTGAGAGATGTGTCACTTGTAAGCAGGCAAAATCTAGAGTACAACCTCATGGTTTATACATGCCACTACCAATTCCTAGTGATCCCTGGATTGATATTTCAATGGATTTTGTTTTAGGTTTACCTAGGTCTAAACGAGGTAAGGATTCTATTTTTGTGGTTGTAGATAGGTTTTCTAAAATGGCGCATTTCATTCCATGTACGAAAACTGATAATGCTTCTAATATTGCTGACTTATTCTTTCGAGAAATTGTTAGATTACATGGAATGCCTCGAACCATTGTTTCAGATAGAGATGCTAAGTTTTTGAGTTACTTTTGGAAAACCTTGTGGTGTAAGTTAGGGACTAAGTTGTTATTTTCCACCACTTGTCATCCACAAACTGATGGTCAAACTGAAGTAGTAAATAGGACTTTATCTACTTTGTTGAGAGCTATAATTAAAAAGAATATCAAAACATGGGAAGAATGTTTACCACATGTTGAGTTTGCTTACAATCGTTCCATTCATTCTGCTTCTAAGTTTTCTCCATTTGAAATAGTTTATGGTTTTAACCCCTTAACTCCATTGGATTTAACACCATTACCTTTGTCTGAAAGAGTTAACTTGGATGGAAAGAAAAAGGCTGAATTTGTTAAGCAGATACATGAAAAGGCAAGATTCAATATAGAGAAGAAGACGGAACAATATGCAAAGCAAGCCAACAAAGGGCGTCGCAAGGTAGTTTTTGAACCCGGAGATTGGGTTTGGTTGCACATGAGGAAAGAAAGATTTCCATCCCAAAGGCGCTCGAAGTTGCTCCCAAGGGGAGATGGTCCTTTTCAAGTTCTTGAGCGTGTCAATGACAATGCCTACAAGCTAGACCTACCAGGTGAGTACAATGTTAGCACTACATTCAATGTTACTGATTTAAGTCCTTTTGATGTAGGTGCTGATTTGAGGGCAAATCCTTTTCAAGAGGAGGGGAATGATGAGGACATAAATGGAAATTCGCAGAATAATGAGGACACAAATGGAAAATCGCATTTTGAAGAATCAATCCAAGTTCCACAAGGTCCAGTGACGAGAGCAAGAGCCAAACGTTTCAAGGAAGAAGAACTCAATGAGTTAATAAATCAAGCGCAACAAAAGGAGTTGGATGTGATCGGAAATGAACCATCGAATTTTGTCAACATTATAAAAGTCCAACTAAATGCAATTTCTCAAGAAGAGAGTGGATAAGATGAATAGCATATTTAGTTAGTATTAAATTCGAAATTAACTATTATATTAGTAGTAGGACTTTATTTGTTTCCTAGTTTATTAGTGGTTTTTGTTTCCTAGTTGATTAGGGGGATTTATTTCCTAGTCTAAGTAGATTACTCTAGAAGTCCTATTCCTAGTCTTGATAGGACTTAATTTTCAGCTTATATATAGGCATAATATGTAATAGAAGACACAACTTGATTCTTATTATTTTAGTGAGAAGGAATTCTCTAGTTTCTTTGAAGAACTCTTTTGAACTTATCAAGGATTTTTCAATTTGTCAAATTCTTGTGGCGTTCATTCATCGACTTATCAAACGATTCTTCCATCATCGTTTGTGGCGTCCTACCGAACTTATCAAGAAGACTTGTGGCGTTCAACATCGACTTATCAAACGATTCAGTCAATATCGTTTGTGGCGTCCCCGTGAACTTATCAAGGCGACTTGTGGCGTTCATCCATCCTCAAACCTGATTGTAGAACGATCTTTCAATTCCTTATAATGCGGGTCTCGTTTTTCTTAACGTGGTTCGTATCATCCATTTTGGGTATTTTGTGTAAGATAATCACATTTTGGTTACTTTGTGTCAATTTTATTCTTCATGGAGGTCAATTCTTCACTACCAAATTTTACGCGTGTTATTCACATGAAAGGTGGTGATATTTGGTCGAGTTTCATTTTCATGATGCCACCCGAAGGAAATATTTATTTAATGATTTCGAAACAATGGATTTCTAGAATTATTTTCATCTTCATGCTCTATACGTAACCCATTGATCTCAAACTCGAAATATGCTTTTTCAGCATGATAGAGCGAATGTTTGGGTGGCGATTCTTGTTGTTTTAGTCCATGTAGAAATATCATTTTTGTAGGGAAAAGTTTGTTACTATGTTTATCATATGGCGTTTTAACTCTCGCATTTTAATAATATGTTACTCATGTGATATAAATGTTCTTGAAACCTTGTTCTAAAATTAATAAATTTAGGGTGCCTTTGTGAAACTATTTTAATGGTTATAAGTTCGTTTTTAGTTGATCTTTCGAATCGTTGGTCCCAAATACGAAGATTTTATGTTTAGGTGAAGTTATCTTTTCTTCCCACATTTAGCTAAAAATGACTTGGTTTTTATTGCCCTAGGTTAAGTATAAAATCCATATTTTGATGTGTTTGTAGAAAGACTTTTGCCTCCCAAATTACGAATGTGCTTTGTTCACTTGAGGTGAGTTCTTCCAATGCTTCTCTAACCACGTCTTTCACCTAGCATGACTAAAAGTTCTTATTCATAAGATTATGAGTCTAAAGTTCTTTAAATTCTGGGATAGCACGGTCTATTTCATGGTCAATGGGAAGAACACTAACTACTGAGTACCACCACGTACAAGTCAAGGATTTGTGTTCCAGTTGGTATACTAGGGCAAGATCTAAAAAGCTTGAGGAAGAATTTAACGGGATGATTCAAGAGATATAATATAATGGGTTTTGGAATTCTTTGAAGTTACTTACATTGAACTAAGTGATTTGGGAAGAGAAGCTTTAATTAGCATATACTTACATCAAATTAGATCCATATGGATAGTAGTCAAAACTTTCTAATTTACAAGTGTATTGCGAGGTAGGTAAGCATGTTCATGTATCCCAACACCACGAAATGGAGTTAACTTTAATTCCTTCGGTCTGAGAGTTTTTACAACCCTGTACATAAGTGATATTGCTGAATGTAATAAATCATTCAATTCGGTTGTGTATATAATGTGAGTTTTTACTCTTTAGCTTTCTTGGGATGAAATTCAGTCTTCATTATTTGTCTCAACGCAATGTCTATTGTGATTTGCATCACGGGCATTTTAGAGCTTTTTGCTTAAGTTTTTTCTAGATGGTCAGACGATTGTCAAATTCAGTCATTAAACTATTAAAATTTCGCATCCTCGAGGATTGGTATATTGAGTTTCATGTTCTTTTGATTTTGCATTATATAAAATCTCTTTGGTTTGTGTAAGGAGTATGATAATCAAATATAGGTTGTTCTGTGTCAATTGGATTTTCAATGAGGTTGTGTTCACCATAACAGATTTTAAACATTTATCAATGACATTATAGTAGATATCTGGGTGGAGATTCCTGTTCTTTATGCTTCTCGATAAAATTTCTAATTCGATGGTGCTCTTCTTAAAAATGACATTTAAAATTTTTTGCCTTCATCCTTTATGATTGACTCATATAATACCAAACTTGGAACTTGTCCTATCAACACGTTCACGAATGTTATGGTTGATATTCATACTGTTCTGAGTTCGTTTTTTAATCATCATCTTGGTTTGTCATACCTAAATAACTGTTTCTTTGCCCAAATCCTATTGGATTGTTGTTTAGCTCTCTAATTCAGAAAATTTATTATTCACGGTATAGATAACGCATTTTAGTTTGTTGGACCTAAATTTTCCCAAAGTGCTTTTTCGACCACCAAGTCCAACAATATTTTATTCACAAGATATAAATTGCATGCTTCCAGTTTCACGTTTATCCGATTCGGAGAAAATTTGACCAATTTTTTTGTCATTGGGTAGATCACGAGCATTGTGGATTTTTTTTTTATGAAACTTTCTTAAGAACGTCTTTTGACTGTCCAATTAGTCTAATTAAAAAATTACTTCAAGTGACAAATAATTTTTCATCCCAGTTTCCATGTTCATTTTATTTCACTTCAAAACTATCCATTTTGGGTATTTTGTGTAAGATAATCACATTTTGGTTACTTTGTGTCAATTTTATTCTTCATGGAGGTCAATTCTTCACTACCAAATTTTACGCGTGTTATTCACATGAAAGGTGGTGATATTTGGTCGAGTTTCATTTTCATGATGCCACCCGAAGGAAATATTTATTTAATGATTTCGAAACAATGGATTTCTAGAATTATTTTCATCTTCATGCTCTATACGTAACCCATTGATCTCAAACTCGAAATATGCTTTTTCAGCATGATAGAGCGAATGTTTGGGTGGCGATTCTTGTTGTTTTAGTCCATGTAGAAATATCATTTTTGTAGGGAAAAGTTTGTTACTATGTTTATCATATGGCGTTTTAACTCTCGCATTTTAATAATATGTTACTCATGTGATATAAATGTTCTTGAAACCTTGTTCTAAAATTAATAAATTTAGGGTGCCTTTGTGAAACTATTTTAATGGTTATAAGTTCGTTTTTAGTTGATCTTTCGAATCGTTGGTCCCAAATACGAAGATTTTATGTTTAGGTGAAGTTATCTTTTCTTCCCACATTTAGCTAAAAATGACTTTGTTTTTATTGCCCTAGGTTAAGTATAAAATCCATATTTTGATGTGTTTGTAGAAAGACTTTTGCCTCTCAAATTACGAATGTGCTTTGTTCACTTGAGGTGAGTTCGTCCAATGCTTCTCTAACCACGTCTTTCACCTAGCATGACTAAAAGTTCTTATTCATAAGATTATGAGTCTAAAGTTCTTTAAATTCTGGGATAGCACGGTCTATTTCATGGTCAATGGGAAGAACACTAACTACTGAGTACCACCACGTACAAGTCAAGGATTTGTGTTCCAGTTGGTATACTAGGGCAAGATCTAAAAAGCTTGAGGAAGAATTTAACGGGATGATTCAAGAGATATAATATGATGGGTTTTGGAATTCTTTGAAGTTACTTACATTGAACTAAGTGATTTGGGAAGAGAAGCTTTAATTAGCATATACTTACATCAAATTAGATCCATATGGATAGTAGTCAAGACTTTCTAATTTACAAGTGTATTGCGAGGTAGGTAAGCATGTTCATGTATCCCAACACCACGAAATGGAGTTAACTTTAATTCCTTCGGTCTGAGAGTTGTTACAACCCTGTACATAAGTGATATTGCTGAATGTAATAAATCATTCAATTCGGTTGTGTATATAATGTGAGTTTTTACTCTTCTCTTTGTTCTTCATTGGACTTATAAACTTATCAAGGATTCTACTTGTGGAGTTCAAACTTGAATACTTGTGGTTTGTGATACCTTATAATATTTAGGTTACAAGTTCAGTATCAATCTGGAATACTTGTTGTTTACTATTTCTTATAATCGTTGGGTCACAAGTCCACTATTACTTACAATCTACTTTTTAGCTTTCTTGGGATGAAACTTCATTATTTGTCTCAACGCAATGTCTATTGTGGTTTGCATCACGGGCATTTTAGAGCTTTTTGTTTAAGTTTTTTCTAGATGGTCAGACGATTGTCAAATTCAGTCATTAAACTATTAAAATTTCGCATCCTCGAGGATTGGTATATTGAGTGATGAGAATCATCAAGAACAAGTACAAGCTAAGGATCCATTGAATATTCCAATTTGGCCAATTACAAGGGCAAGATCCAAAAAGCTCAAGGAAGCATTTAACGGGCTAATTCAGAAAATATGGGCTGATTCTAACATGCATAAGTTTGGCCCAAAAGAAGATGAAGTTGTTTCGAATTTAATCCAAACAACATAATCAAATGGCTTTTGGAATTCACTAAAGTTGCTTACCTAGAATTAAGTCTTTTGGAAAGAGAAGCTTTAATTAGGCTTTATTTATATCAGATTTTATATATATAAGTCTATATAGATAATAGTCAAGACTTCTCATATTTCTAGATGTATTTTGAGGATTCTAGGTACCTTTTCATATCCCAACACTTATGAAAACGTGTTGGCTTTAATTATTATGGTTGGAGACTTGTTCCAACCCTATATATATGTGGTATTGTTCAATATAATGGGAGATATTTGGCTGAAAATATAAAGTGAGTTTTTACTCCTCTTTTGATTCTTCATTGAACTTCAGAACTTATCAAGGTTTCTCCTTGTGGCGTTCAAACTTGAATACTTGTGGTTTGCGATTCTTTATAATCGTTGGGTCACAAGTTCACTACAATCTGGAATACTTGTGGTTTGCGATTCTTTATAATCGTTGGGTCACAAGTTCACAACAATCAAGAATACTTGTGGTTTCCGATTCCTTATAATCGTCGGGTCACAAGTTCACTATCGTTATCAATCTGATTTTAGTTTGGGATTAAATTGAATCTTCCTAATGAGGTTCGCATCGTTTGGTATCGGAGTAAGGTACAAAAATCAGATTACTATCCTTTATCTTTATTTCTTGTTCTTATATATTTAGTCAATTTCTACTAATCTCTTCTTTCCTACTCTTAAATCTCTTTGTTTGTGTATCCAGCCCCCCAAAAAAAAAAAAAAACGTAAAAAAAAAAGTGACCAAAAAAAAAAACGTGAAAAAAAAAGTGACCCAAAAAAAAAAGGTAAAAAAAAAAAATTAGTGGCGGATGTAACTATTCTCTATATTCTTCTGTTCTCTCAAATCGGAGAAAAAAAAATCACATTCTCCTTGTTTCATTATTTCTGAAATATCGAACCATTGGTATTCATTGTCTAAACAATACAAGTTGAACATCTTGATTAAAGTTTACTAGTTCATTAAAGAACTGAAAAAGGGAGTTACGAGTGGAAAAAGGCAAGAGAGTGTGAGATTATTAAAGGGTAAAAGCCATATTGAGTTAAACACGAGTGTTGAGTGACATTATTCGAGTGTAAACACGTGAGCGAGTGCTGTGAGGATTTATTTCTAATTTTTATATCTAGTTTCAAGTATGTCTACAAGTGGTGAAGCAATAAACCAAGGCGGACAGGGGGATACATTTATGTTGCAAGCCATGCAAAAACAATTTGAATGTATGAACGTAATGTTTAATGAGATTCGGGATCGGATGGATAGGCAAGACGATGCTATTGGTACTTTAAACAGGGAACGTCCGGAAAGACCTCCTAATGTTAGAAGGGAAGAAAGGAATGCAAATGAAGATGATTTTGGTTACAATTCCAATGATGAGTTCCAATATGAAGATGACCAAGGCTCATTGAATGGTAAGGGCAGATTCATAAAAAGGAGAGAAAGGCATGATAGATATTTAGTACAATGTCTAAGAATCCATTATCTGTTATCCTCGACGCAAACAAGTTGAATGGCTCAAACTTTGTCGACTGGCTGAGAAATCTTAGAATTGTCCTCGACTCCGAGCGACGAATCTATGTGCTCGACACACCTATGCCTGTTGCACCCGCAGCACGAGCTAGTGAGGAACAACGAACCGCCCATGCTAAAAGGGTTGATGATGATCTTCAGGTTCGCTGCCTCATGCTAGCCTCGATGTCGAATGAACTGCAGAAACAGCATGCTGAAATACCGCTTGCTAGAGATATACTTCTCCATCTCCAGCAGATGTTTGGAGAGAGGTCTCGCACCGAAAGGTTCGCGACCACTGAGGAGTTGTTTCATCTCAAGATGGCTGAGGGAAGCAGTGTCAAGGATCACTGTCTGTGTTTCATCAACCTGGTTGAAAAACTTGGGCAATTGGATGTAGACTTGCACGATGATCTTAGCACTGACCTCCTCCTCCATACGCTGCCCCATTCTTTTGACCAGTTCGTGTTGAACTTCAACATGGAGGATAGAACCCTCGCTCTTCACGAACTGACCAATTTGTTGGTAACGGCAGAAGCGACTCTCAAAAAAGAGAAGCCGATAATGATTGCACACCAATCGTGGCTGCAAAGCCCAAGAGAGGTAAGAAGAAGAAGAAGGTGTTCTCTTCGAAGGCAGTTACGAAGGTGGTCGAAAAGAAGCGCAAAAGCCCAGAAGACGAATGCTTCCATTGCAAGAAAGCATGGCACTAGAAAAGGAACTGCCCAGACTACCTAAAGATGAAACTGGTAGCCAAAGGTATTTTCTCGGTTGAAGTTAATATTTCTATTAACGGTGCATCGTGGGTGTTAGACACCGCAGCAGGTTCTCATATCTGCAATGATTTGTAGGTGATGGGAGCAGTAAGATACCTGAAGCCCGGGGATAGAATCCTGTGTTTTGGAAACGGAGCTAGGATCTCCGCTGAATTTTACTTTGGTTTTAAGAGACTGTTTGTACGTACCAACAATTATTAAGAACATCATTTCTATACCTATGCTCGTGGTACTTTGATAGATGGTCTGTATTCCCTAGAACCTATAAATTCCAACGTCATGCACATTCAATATAGAAAAAGGAAATATGATTAACAAACTCCACAACTTTGGCACGCTAGACTTGGACATATTTCCAAGAGTAGGATTCAAAAGCGGGTTTCATCTAAGGCTCTTGAAATAAAGAACTTGGATGAACTCCCAACTTGCGAATCTTGTCTCAAAGGAAAGATGACCAAGTCACCCTTCACAGGGAATCCCGATCGAACCAAGCAAACATTGGATTTAATCCATACTGACGTTTGTGGACCATTGAGTGTCAATGCGAGAGGAGGATTCTCGTACTTCGTAACATTCACCGACGATTTTAGTCGTTATGGATATGTGTATCTTATGAAACACAAATCCAAAACTTTTGAGAAATTCAAAGAGTTTCGAATGGAAGTAGAGAACCAACTTGGGCATAGTATTAAATCACTTCGATCTGACAGAGGTGGTGAGTACTTAAGCCAAGAATTCCTCGATTATCTGAAAGAGAATGGAATTCTCGCACAGAGAACTCCCCCTAGGACGCCCCAACTCAATGGAGTGTCTGAGCGGAGAAACCGAACTTTGTTAGACATGGTTCGTTCCATGATGAGCTTCGCTGATCTCCCCTTTTTGTTTTGGGGCTTAGCCCTATTAACTGCCTCGAAGATACTAAACATAGTACCTTCGAAGTCAGTGTGATGAGAATCATCAAGAACAAGTACAAGCTAAGGATCCATTGAATATTCCAATTGGGCCAATTACAAGGGCAAGATCCAAAAAGCTCAAGTAAGCATTTAACGGGCTATTTCAGAAAATATGGGTTGATTCTAACTTGCATAAGTTTGGCCCAAAAGAAGATGAAGTTGTTTTGAATTTAATCCAAACAACATAATCAGATGGCTTTTGGAATTCACTAAAGTTGCTTACCTAGAATTAAGTCTTTTGGAAAGAGAAGCTTTAATTAGGCTTTATTTATATCAGATTTTATATATATAAGTGGGTTTTTTCCACTTTGCACCCCCGAAACATAGGAAATAAGCACTTTGCACCCCCGAAACATAGATTTAGCACTTTGCACCCTCGAAATATGAAAAATGCAGCACTTTGCACCCTCAAAACTTGATAATTTCGCACTTTGTACCCCCAAAATAAAATTAGCACTTAACACCCTCTATTTAAGAACAAATCAACAACTTCCACCCCCGAAACACAATAAATGGGCACTTTGCACCCCAAAACACAAAATTAACACTTAACACCCTCAATTTACAAAACCTAAATCCCTCATTTTTTTCGTCAAAGTTGACTATCGGAGTGAAAAAAATCTAAGGCAAAATAGAAAATTCATTTTTTTTTACTTAAAATTTACAAAATACAATTATAAATACTCGAATACTCATTTCTATCTCCATCTTTCTTTTCAACAATATAACCATGAATAATTAAATAAAGTACAAGTAAACTTCTCGAAGATCCATTGTCTACTTCGACATATCAAAGACCCATAAATAATTACCTATTTTGCCTTAAAAAAAATTCACCTTAATGGTCAACTTTGCCGGAAAATATGGGGGGTTTGAGTTTTTTTTTTAATTTGAGGGTGTTAAGTGTTAATTTTGTATTTTGGGGTGCAAATTGTACATTTATTGTTCGGGGGTGCAAGTTGCTAATTTGTTCTTAATTAGGGAGTGTTAAGTGCTAATTTTATTTTGGGGGGCAAAGTGCCAAAGATTTACAATAGAATTACCTATTTTGCCCTTGAGCTTTTGCTTGAAAATAAAAGAGGGTGCAAAGTGCTGTATTTTTCATATTTCGAGGGTGCAAAGTGCTAAATCTAAGTTTCGGGGGTGCAAAGTGCCTATTTCCCATGTTTTGGGGGTGCAAAGTGCAAAAAACCCTATATAAGTCTATATAGATAATAGTCAAGACTTCTCATATTTCTAGATGTATTTGGAGGATTCTAGGCACCTTTTCATATCCCAACACTTATGAAAACGTGTTGGCTTTAATTATTATGGTTGGAGACTTGTTCCAACCCTATATATACGTGGTATTGTTCAATGTAATGGGAGATATTTGGCTGAAAATATAAAGTGAGTTTTTACTCCTCTTTTGGTTCTTCATTGAACTTCAGAACTTATCAAGGTTTCTCCTTGTGGCGTTCAAACTTGAATACTTGTGGTTTGCGATTCTTTATAATCGTTGGGTCACAAGTTCACTACAATCTGGAATACTTGTGGTTTGCGATTCCTTATAATCGTTGGGTCAAAAGTTCACTACAATCAAGAATACTTGTGGTTTGCGATTCCTTATAATCGTCGGGTCACAAGTTCACTATCGTTATCAATCTGATTTTAGTTTGGGATTAAATTGAATCTTCCTAATGAGGTTCGCATCATTTGGAGAATCATCAAGAACAAGTACAAGCTAAGGATCCATTGAATATTCCAATTGGGCCAATTACAAGGGCAAGATCCAAAAAGCTCAAGGAAGCATTTAACGGGCTAATTCAGAAAATATGGGTTGATTCTAACATGCATAAGTTTGGCCCAAAAGAAGATGAAGTTGTTTTGAATTTAATCCAAACAACATAATCAGATGGCTTTTGGAATTCACTAAAGTTGCTTACCTAGAATTAAGTCTTTTGGGAAAGAGAAGCTTTAATTAGGCTTTATTTATATCAGATTTTATATATATAAGTCTATATAGATAATAGTCAAGACTTCTCATATTTCTAGATGTATTTGGAGGATTCTAGGTACCTTTTCATATCCCAACACTTATGAAAACGTGTTGGCTTTAATTATTATGGTTGGAGACTTGTTCCAACCCTATAGATATGTGGTATTGTTCAATATAATGGGAGATATTTGGCTGAAAATATAAAGTGAGTTTTTACTCCTCTTTTGGTTCTTCATTGGACTTCAGAACTTATCAATGTTTCTCCTTGTGGCGTTCAAACTTGAATACTTGTGGTTTGCGATTCTTTATAATCGTTGGGTCACAAGTTCACTACAATCTGGAATACTTGTGGTTTGCGATTCTTTATAATCGTTGGGTCACAAGTTCACTACAATCAAGAATACTTGTAGTTTGCGATTCCTTATAATCGTCGGGTCACAAGTTCACTATCGTTATCAATCTGATTTTAGTTTGGGATTAAATTGAATCTTCCTAATGAGGTTCGCATCATTTGGAGAATCATCAAGAACAAGTACAAGCTAAGGATCCATTGAATATTCCAATTGGGATATGAAAACGTGTTGGCTTTAATTATTATGGTTGGAGACTTGTTCCAACCCTATAGATATGTGGTATTGTTCAATATAATGGGAGATATTTGGCTGAAAATATAAAGTGAGTTTTTACTCCTCTTTTGGTTCTTCATTGAACTTCAGAACTTATCAAGGTTTCTCCTTGTGGCGTTCAAACTTGAATACTTGTGGTTTGCGATTCTTTATAATAGTTGGGTCTCAAGTTCACTACAATCTGGAATACTCGTGGTTTGCGATTCTTTATAATCGTTGGGTCACAAGTTCACTACAATCAAGAATACTTGTGGTTTGCGATTCCTTATAATCGTCGGGTCACAAGTTCACTATCGTTATCAATCTGATTTTAGTTTGGGATTAAATTGAATCTTCCTAATGAGGTTCGCATCATTTGGTATCAGAGCAAGGTACTTGATGTGATCATGAAGTGCCCAAAAATAGACTTGAAAGAATTAATTGAAGATAAGTTGTTGGGTCAAGAAGGATTACTTGCTCATCAAGTTGAAGGAGATTTAGTCCAATATTACTTGTCATATGAGACTTTTTAATTTAGTTACTTTTTAATTTCGAATTTAGCTCCTTGTATTAGTAGGATTAGTTTATTCTTTACTAGGATTTAGTTTCCTTTTGGTATTAGTTTAGTTTACTATTTTATAGTTTCCTAGTTATTTTCAAGATGTAATCTTGTCCTATTTAAAGGACCTTTTTCTTTAATGAATTCAAGATTTAGTCTTCAATTAATTTGTGTTGAGTATTCTCCACCTTCTTTGAAGAGTTCTTCTTCATGAACTTATCAAAGATCAGTAAAATCTTTGTGGCGTTCAATGACTTATCAAACGATTCATCCATCATCGTTTGTGGCGTCCTACCGAACTTATCAAGCATTCTTGTGTCGTTCCGACTTATCAAGCGATTCAATCAACATCGTTTGTGGCGTCCTCATGAACTTATCAAGAAGACTTATGGCGTTCATCCATCGACTTATCAAGCGATTCATCCATCATCGTTTGTGGCGTCTTCATTAAATCTATCTAAACCTAATTGTAGAACGATCCTTGGAATCCTAATAATTCGGGTCTCGTTATTCGTGATGAGATTCGTATCATTTGGTACCAGAGCCAATTTCTAGTCTCAGGTTTGTCTATCTTTAATTTCTTGTCAAAAAAAAAACGAAAAAAAAAAAGTTGAAAAAAAAACGAAATTAAATTGAGAGAAGAAGAAGTGGTTGAAAAAAAAAACGAAAAAAAAAAATCGAAAAAAAAAAATGGTATTTCAATGTTTACATGTTAGATCTACAAGGTTGGGGAAGATTTGAGGACAAATCTCTTTTAAGAGGAGGAGAATGATGTGATCATGAAGTGCCCAAAAATAGACTTGAAAGAATTAATTGAAGATAAGTTGTTGGGTCAAGAAGGATTACTTAATCATCAAGTTGAAGGAGATTTAGTCCAATATTACTTGTCATATGAGACTTTTTAAATTAGTTACTTTTTAATTTCGAATTTAGCTCCTTGTATTAGTAGGATTAGTTTATTCTTTACTAGGATTTAGTTTCCTTTTGGTATTAGGTTAGTTTACTATTTTATAGTTTCCTAGTTATTTTCATGATGTAATCTTGTCCTATTTGAAGGACCTTTTTCTTTAATGAATTCAAGATTTAGTCTTCAATTAATTTGTGTTGAGTATTCTCCACCTTCTTTGAAGAGTTCTTCTTCATGAACTTATCAAAGATTAGTAAAATCTTTGTGGCGTTCAATGACTTATCAAACGATTCATCCATCATCGTTTGTGGCGTCCTACCGAACTTATCAAGCATTCTTGTGGCGTTCCGACTTATCAAGCGATTCAGTCAACATCGTTTGTGGCGTCCTCATGAACTTATCAAGAAGACTTGTGGCGTTCATCCATCGACTTATCAAGCGATTCATCCATCATCGTTTGTGGCGTCTTCATTAAATCTATCTAAACCTGATTGTAGAACGATCCTTGGAATCCTAATAATTCAGGTCTCGTTATTCGTAACGTTGTTCGTATCATTTAATGATGTGATCATGAAGTGCCCAAAAATAGACTTGAAAGAATTAATTGAAGATAAGTTGTTGGGTCAAGAAGGATTACTTGCTCATCAAGTTGAAGGAGATTTAGTCCAATATTACTTGTCATATGAGACTTTTTAATTTAGTTACTTTTTAATTTCGAATTTAGCTCCTTGTATTAGTAGGATTAGTTTATTCTTTACTAGGATTTAGTTTCCTTTTGGTATTAGGTTAGTTTACTATTTTATAGTTTCCTAGTTATTTTCAAGATGTAATCTTGTCCTATTTAAAGGAACTTTTTCTTTAATGAATTCAAGATTTAGTCTTCAATTAATTTGTGTTGAGTATTCTCCACCTTCTTTGAAGAGTTCTTCTTCATGAACTTATCAAAGATCAGTAAAATCTTTGTGGCGTTCAATGACTTATCAAACGATTCATCCATCATCGTTTGTGGCGTCCTACCGAACTTATCAAGCATTCTTGTGGCGTTCCGACTTATCAAGCGATTCAGTCAACATCGTTTGTGGCGTCCTCATGAACTTATCAAGAAGACTTGTGGCGTTCATCAATCGACTTATCAAGCGATTCATCCATCATCGTTTGTGGCGTCTTCATTAAATCTATCTAAACCTGATTGTAGAACGATCCTTGGAATCCTAATAATTCGGGTCTCGTTAATCGTAACGTTGTTCGTATCATTTGGTATCAGAGCCAGGTTATTCGTTGCTCTGATACCAAATGATACGAACCTCGCCACGAATAACAAGATCCGAATAATTAGGATATCAAGGATCGTTCTACAATCAGGTTTAGATGGATTTAATGAAGACGCCACAAACGATGATGGATGAATCGCTTGATAAGTCGATGGATGAACGCCAAAAGTCTTCTTGATAAGTTCATAAGGACGCCACAAACGATGTTGACTGAATCGCTTGATAAGTCGGAACGCCACAAGAATACTTGATAAGTTCGGTAGGACGCCACAAACGATGGTGGATGAATCGTTTGATAAGTCATTGAACGCCACAAAGATTTTACTTATCTTTGATAAGTTCATGAAGAAGAATTCTTCAAAGAAGGTGGAGAATACTCAACACATATTACTTGAAGACTAAATCTTGAATTCATTAAAGAAAAAGGTCCTTTAAGTAGGACAAGATTACATCTTGAAAATAACTAGGAAACTATAAAATAGTAAACTAACCTAATACCAAAATGAAACTAAATCCTAGTAAAGAATAAACTAATCCTACTAATACAAGGAGCTAAATTCGAAATTAAAAAGTAACTAAATTAAAAAGTCTCATATGACAAGTAATATTGGACTAAATCTCCTTCAACTTGATGAGCAAGTAATCATTCTTGACCCAACAACTTATCTTCAATTAATTCTTTCAAGTCTATTTTTGGGCACTTCATGATCACATCATTATTGTTTAAAAAAAGTTTGCGCTTTCCTAATTCATTATGTATTGTTTTTCTAAATAATAAAAAAAAAATAGATAAGATAGGTGGGTGAAACATATGGAAAATCACATAAAAGAAAATATTACGAATACTAAAAATAGAGAAAAGAAAAAATAGTCTTTTTTTTATTATTAACTTGTTAAATTCGGGAAAATATGTCAAATTTAACTTTTGACTTCAATTTTCAAATTAATGATGTGATCATGAAGTGCCCAAAAATAGATTTGAAAGAATTAAAAAAAAAAATCACATTCTCCTTGTTTCATTATTTCTGAAATACCTAACCATTGGTATTCATTGTTTAAACAATACAAGTTGAACATCTTGATTAAAGTTTACTAGTTCATTAAAGAACTGAAAAAGGGAGTTACGAGTGGAAAAAGGCAAGAGAGTGTGAGATTATTAGAGGGTAAAAGACATATTGAGTTAAACACGAGTGTTGAGTGACATTATTCGAGTGTAAACACGTGAGCGAGTGCTGTGAGGATTTATTTCTAATTTTTATATCTAGTTTCAAGTATGTCTACAAGTGGTGAAGCAATAAACCAAGGCGGACAGGGGGATACATTTATGTTGCAAGCCATGCAAAAACAATTTAAACGTATGAACGTAATGTTTAATGAGATTCGGGATCGGATGGATAGTCAGGATGATGCTATTGCTACTTTAAACAGGGGACGTCTGGAAAGACCTCCTAATGTTAGAAGGGAAGAAAGGATTGCAAATGAAGATGATTTTGGTTACATTTCCAATGATGAGTTCCAATATGAAGATGACCAAGGCTCATTGAATGGTGAGGGCAGATTCATACAAAGGAGAGAAAGGCATGATAGAGGTTTTCAAAGAGGTCCGAGATGGCGAGATAGAGATGACAGAAGCTTGGAAAACATAAAAGTAAAGATACCATCATTTCAAGGCAAGAATGATCCAGAAGTGTACTTGGACTGGGAAAGGAAGGTGGAGCTGATTTTCGAATGGAAGGAAAGATGAAGGAGCTCATTCCAAATTCAAAACAGAAGCACCAAAGAGAAAAGATGAAGTTGAAAAAGTCAATAGAGGTAAAACTGAATTACCAACACGTAATCGTGATATTAAGTGTTTTAAGTGTTTGGGAGCAGGTCACATTGCTTCACAATGCTCAAACAAGAGGACAATGATTGCACATGCTAACGGAGATGTGGAAACTGAAAGTGAGAGTGACGATGAAGATCATATGCCAAAAGACACTAGTGACAATGATGTTGAATATCCGGTGGAAGGAGAGTCATTGGTGGCTAGGCGTGCTTTAAGTGCCCAAATCAAAGAAGATGATGTTAATGAACAGAGGGAGAACATTTTTCATACTAGGTGCCATGTTAACAATAAAGTGTGTAGTATGATCATTGATGGGGGAAGTTTTACAAACGTTGCCAATACTATTTTGGTTGAAAAGTTACCTACGTTGAAACACTCTAAGCCATATAAGCTTCAATGGTTGAATGAATGTGGTGAGGTTAAGGTGACAAGGCAAGTATTAGTCTCTTTTTCAATTGGGAAGTACAAGGATGAAGTGCTTTGTGATGTCGTTCCAATGCAAGCGGGTCACATATTATTGGGCAGACCATGGCAATTTGATAGGAAGGTTACTCATGATGGTTTCAAAAATCGGCACATTCTTGTAAAGGATAACAAATCCATTACTTTTGTACCATTAACACCCAAACAAGTGTATGAAGATCAAATGAAAATAAAAAGAGAGAGTGAGTTGAAAATAAATAGTGAGGCTGAAATTTCAAAGAAAAAAAGTGAAAAAGAGAGTGAAAAGAAAGAGAGAAAACAAGTGAGTCTTTATGCTAAGGCGAGTGATATCAAGAATGCCTTCAATTCAAACAAGCCTATGTTTTTACTTTTGTACAAAGAGGCAGGTTTTAGCACTAACGAACTTGATGAAAGGCCTAGCGTTGTTGTCTCTTTGTTGCAGGAATACGAAGATGTGTTCCCAGATGATGTACCAAATGGGTTGCCACCTATAAGAGGAATAGAGCATCAAATTGATTTTGTACCAGGTGCTGACATTCCTAACCGGCCAGCATATAGAAGCAATCCGGAAGAAACAAAGGAAACTCAAAGGCAAGTTGAGGAGTTGCTGAAGAAAGGCCACGTTAGAGAAAGCATGAGTCCGTGCGCTGTACCGGTGTTACTTGTACCTAAGAAGGATGGTACTTAGAGAATGTGTGTGGATTGCAGGGCTATCAACAACATCACGGTAAAGTATCGATACCCCATTCCTAGACTAGATGATATGTTGGATGAATTGCATGGGTCAAGTATTTTCACAAAAATTGATTTGAAAAGTGGGTATCATCAAATTAGGATGAAAGAAGGTGATGAATGGAAAACTGCTTTTAAAACGGAACATGGTTTGTATGAGTCGTTGGTAATGCCTTTTGGTTTATCTAATGCACCTAGTACATTCATGAGATTAATGAATCATGTCTTGCGGGCTTTTATTGGCAGATTTGTTGTGATTTATTTTGATGACATTTTGGTGTATAGCAAAATCTTAGATGAACATATTGAACATTTGCGTAGTGTGGTTGATGTTTTGAGAAAAGAAAAATTATTTGCCAATTTAAAAAAATGTTCTTTTTGCTTGGAAAAAGTTACGTTTCATGGCTACATTGTTAGCGCAAATGGAATTGGAGTGGATGAAGAAAAGGTAAAGGCTATCAAGGAATGGCCGACACCTAAATCATTTTCCGAGGTCAGAAGTTTTCATGGTTTGGCTAGTTTTTATCGACGATTTGTCAAAAATTTCAGTACACTAGCTGCACCACTCACTGAAATTGTTAAGAAATCTGTAGAGTTTCATTGGGGTGATGAGCAAGAACGTGCATTTTCTGAAATTAAAGAAAGATTGTGTAGTGCTCCTTTGTTAGCCTTACCTAATTTTTCTAAAACATTTGAAATTGAGTGTGATGCTTCAGGAATAGGTATTGGAGCCGTTTTAATGCAGGAGCAGCGACCGATAGCCTATTTCAGTGAAAAACTAAATGGGGCTGTTTTGAACTATTCGACATATGACAAGGAGCTTTATGCATTGGTGAGAGCATTGGAGACTTGACAACATTACCTTTGGCCGAGAGAATTCGTCATTCACACTGACCATGAATCCTTGAAGCACTTGAAAGGACAGGGTACGTTGAATAAAAGACACGCCAAGTGGTCAGAATTCATCGAGACATTTCCTTATGTAATCAAATACAAGCAAGGTAAGGAAAATATTGTGGCTGATGCACTATCGAGAAGGTATGCTCTTGTTTCTACTTTAAATGAAAAGTTGTTGGGATTTGAATATGTGAAGGAATTATATGCTACTGATGATGACTTTGCTAGTGTGTATGGAGCATGTGAAAAATCAGCATTTGGTAAGTTCTACAGACTTGATGGGTACTTGTTTAGAGAAAATAAACTTTGTGTGCCTAAAAGTTCAATGCGTGAGTTACTTGTACGTGAAGCACATGGAGGTGGTTTGATGGGACACTTTGGTATAAGGAAGAATTTAGAAGTGTTGTGTGAACATTTCTTTTGGCCTAAAATGAAACGTGATGTGGAAAGAATTTGTTCTAGATGTGTTACTTGTAAGCAGGCCAAATCTAGGGTCTTACCCCATGGTTTATACACTCCTTTACCCGTACCTACTGCACCTTGGGTAGACATTTCAATGGATTTTGTTTTGGGTTTGCCTAGTTCAAGAAAGGGTAGGGATTCAATTTTCGTGGTGGTTGATAGGTTTTCTAAAATGGTACATTTCATATCTTGTAACAAAACTGATGATGCAACAAACATTGCTGATTTGTTCTTCCGTGAGATAGTACGACTTCATGGTGTTCCTAGGGGCATTGTATCTGATAGAGATGTTAAGTTTCTTAGCTATTTTTGGAAAGTCTTGTGGGGGAAAATGGGTACTAAATTGCTATTTTCAACTACTTGCCACCCTCAAACAGATGGCCAAACCGAGGTAGTGAATAGAACTTTAACTACTTTGTTGCGTACTATAATTCAAAAGAATTTAAAGAAATGGGAAGATTGTTTGCCATTCATTGAATTTGCATATAACCGGAGTGTTCATTCTACTACTGATTTTTCACCATTTGAGGTTGTTTATGGTTTTAATCCACTAACTCCTTTAGATTTGCTGCCTTTGCCAGTTAACGAAAGAGCTAGTTTGGATGGTCAAAAGAAGGCTGAGATTAGGGGTGTTCGCGGTGCGGTCTATTGCGGTTTTATACTCGCCCAAACCCGACCCATTATTTGCGGGTTTTTAATACTCAAGACCAAACCCAACCCAATAAGTCTAGAGATTGCACTTTTCGGTCCCTTCGGGTTGGGGCGGTTTTTGCGGTCTTTGCTTTTCCTAATTTAATGAGGTTTTTTTTTGGAGACTTTACTTTAATTTATTATCACTTACTATTTCGTTATTGTAGTTTTATCTAAGAATAAAATTCTTGAATGTTTCATAATCATATGAACAATACTACTTTTTCATAATTTTTAGCTTTAATTTATTAACCTATTTAAAGTCTATATTTGCTATAGAAAAATCAATAATTGTTACTCAAATACAAAATCGAACAAGACTTTTTCAAACAATAAACAAAAATTGAAAATACTTTAATTATTAAAGTTGATATTGGTAGTTGTCAATCGATAGAATTTAACTTGGATTGTTAATAAATTGTGTCTAGTAGTTTTAGGGGACAAATTACGTTTTGGGGTTGAGACGGTAAATTAAAAGTTTGTATGTGCTTAAATTATATTAAATAATAAAACACAACTTGTTATTTTATATACATGCGGTTGGGTGCGGTTTTTTAAAATATAAACCCGAACCCGATCATAATTTGCGATTTTTTGTTCACAAAGCCCAAGACCAACCCATTCATCGTTCAACCCGCAAATTGCGGTCGGTTTGGGTTGGGCCGATCGGTTGGGGCGGTTTGACGATTTTATTGAACACCCCTAGCTGAGATGGTAAAAAAACTTCATGAAAGTGTCCGGGAGCATATCGCAAAGAAAAATGAACAATATGCGAACAGAGCTAATAAAGGGCGGAGACAAGTCATTTTTGAACCAGGTGATTGGGTTTGGGTGCATATGCGGAAGGAACGATTTCCTGAACGTAGGCGGTCAAAGTTACAACCAAGAGGGGATGGTCCATTTCAAGTTCTTGAAAGAGTGAATGATAATGCATACAAGTTGGATCTTCCAGGTGAGTATAAGATTAGTTCAACATTTAATGTTGCTGATCTTTCTCCTTTTGATGTAGGTGAAGATTCGAGGATGAATCCTTTCAAAGAGAGGGAAAATGATGAGAATCATCAAGAACAAGTACAAGCTAAGGATCCATTGAATATTCCAATTGGGCCAATTACAAAGGCAAGATCCAAAAAGCTCAAGGAAGCATTTAACGGGCTAATTCAGAAAATATGGGCTGATTCTAACATGCATAAGTTTGGCCCAAAAGAAGATGAAGTTGTTTTGAATTTAATCCAAAAAACATAATCAGATGGCTTTTGGAATTCACTAAAGTTGCTTACCTAGAATTAAGTCTTTTGGGAAAGAGAAGCTTTAATTAGGCTTTATTTATATCAGATTTTATATATATAAGTCTATATAGATAATAGTCAAGACTTCTCATATTTCTAGATGTATTTGGAGGATTCTAGGCACATTTTCATATCCCAACACTTATGAAAACGTGTTGGCTTTAATTATTATGGTTGGAGACTTGTTCCAACCCTATATATATGTGGTATTGTTCAATGTAATGGGAGATATTTGGCTGAAAATATAAAGTGAGTTTTTACTCCTCTTTTGGTTCTTCATTGAACTTCAGAACTTATCAAGGTTTCTCCTTGTGGCGTTCAAACTTGAATACTTGTGGTTTGCGATTCTTTATAATCGTTGGGTCACAAGTTCACTACAATCTGGAATACTTGTGGTTTGTGATTCTTTATAATCGTTGGGTCACAAGTTCACTACAATCAAGAATACTTGTGGTTTGCAATTCCTTATAATCGTCGGGTCACAAGTTCACTATCGTTATCAATCTGATTTTAGTTTGGGATTAAATTGAATCTTCCTAATGAGGTTCGCATCACAGTGCCAACAACGCCGCACCAAGTATGGTATGGTAAAGCACCCGTGTATTCGTATTTACGAGTATGGGGATCTCCAGCTTATGTAAAGAACAAAAAGGGAGATAAGCTAGATAGTAGATCTAGTTTGTGCAAATTTGTGGGGTATCCAAAGGAATCCATTGGATACCTGTTCTTCGATCCTAAAGAACGTAATACATTCGTATCTAGGAACGCCCACTTCTTGGAAGAGGATTTCCTCACCAATCGAAATGGGGCAATCGTAGAATTTGATGAATCCAAGAATCGGACCCATCCCCAAAAACAGTGGGAGCTGAACCAGAATTTACTGAACCTACTAGTACACCTACTCTTCGAAGGTCTGATCGAATTCGTAAGGAGCCAGAGCGATTTGGTTTCATTCACGAAAACGAGAAAGTGGAAAGTGATCCAAGGACCTATCAAGAAGCGATGTTAGACATAGACTCGGGTGCGTGGCTCGAAGCCATGCAATCCGAAATGGATTCCATGCATTCCAACAAGGTTTGGACCTTGGTCGATCCACTTGAGGGAACTATCCCTGTAAGATGCAAATGGATCTTCAAGCGCAAGCTTGGAATGAATGGAGAGGTATTAACTCATAAAGCTCGCTTAGTGGCGAAAGGGTATTCTCAAAGGCCTGGAATAGACTATGAGGAAACCTTCTCTCCCGTGGCGATGTCGAAATCCATTCAGATATTACTTGCCATAGCCGCGTGGCATGACTACGAAATATGGCAAATGGACATAAAGACCGCCTTTCTCAATGGAGACATTGACAAGGAGATCTTTATGCAACAACCTGAAGGTTTTGCGTCCAAAGGAAGTGAGCACAAACTGTGTAAACTTCAAAGGTCAATCTATGGCCTCAAACAGGCGTCTCGAACCTAGAACATACGATGTGATGAGACAATCAAAGCATTTGGCTTCATCAAAAACGTATATGAACCTTGTGTGTACAAGAAGAATAGTGGGAGTTCGATACAATTCATTGTTTTGTACGTCGATGACATTTTGTTAATCGGAGACGATATCAAGATGTTAGCGCAGACAAAAGCATAGTTATCCGCGCAGTTCTCCATGAAAGATATGGGAGACGCATCTTACGTATTGGGAATACGTATCTATAGGGATAGATCGAAGAAGATGATAGGACTCTCCCAATCTCAGTACATCGACACAATTTTGAAGAGATTCAAAATGGAATAATCCAAGAGAGGATTGCTTCCAATGAGACATGGCATCTCTCTTTCTAAGTCAATGTGCCCTACAACCGACGAAGAAAAGGCGAGAATGTCTCTCATACCTTATGCCTCTGCTATAGGGAGCATTATGTATGCAATGTTGTGTACTCGACCAGACATAGCAAACGCTCTAAGTGTAACGAGCCACTATCAGTCAAATCCAGGTGAAGAACACTGGACTGCCGTAAAAGCAATCCTAAAGTACCTGCGAAGGACTAAGGATATGTTTTTGGTCTACGGTGGTATTGGAGAACTGAAACTTGAAGGATTCACTGATTCGAGTTTCCAGTCTGACGTGGATGACTTCAAATCCAACTCTGGATACATATTCCGCATCAATGGTGGAGCGGTAAGTTGGAAAAGCTGTAAACAGTCTACCACTGCCGACTCAACCATAGAAGCAGAATATATTGCAGCATCAGATGCAGCAAAGGAAAGTGTATGGATGAAAAACTTCATCCAAGAACTGGATGTTTTTCCTAGCATTGCTGAACCTGTAGTAGTCTTCTGTGACAACAACGGGGCAATAGCTCAAGCGAAGGAGCCGAGATCACACCATCAATTTAAACACGTACAGAGGAAATACAAAGTGATCAGGGAGATAATTGGTAGAGGAGACATGCCCCAGGAGTATGTCAAATCAGAAGACTGGCTGACCCACTAACTAAGCCACTTTCACAAAAGGCGTTCGATAGTCATCTAGAGAAGATGGGTCTTAGAAACATCTGTGAATGGCTTTAGGGCAAGTGGAAGATTGATAGGATAGTGCCCAGCAAGCCAGTTCAATAAGCTTGTAATAGATCTATTCTGTATGAGACAATCTTTGATTTTATAATAATGCGCACGTCTATTTATATGTGTATAAGGATAAGCAATGGCCAACTTCATCTCTCGCAAATACATTTAAGCGATTGGATGAAATCCTTAGATTACATTTGACTATGGGACGATTCACTTCAGTACTAAGTGCAATCATGAAACAGTCTCTAAGGTCGTAATCTTAAAACTGTTCCATGTCATAGATTCCGAACGAGACGGGGTATCGTAGGAATCGCCAAGACTTGTACGAGTATGCATGATTCACATGGAGTGAATTTGTAGCGTTTCATGAGCAAGGCATTTGAGGCCAGTGCATATGAGTTGGTGGTTCAATGGAGGATTGAACGCATCAAACGACCCGAACAGAGAAACCCATTGTGGAAGCGCATGACGCATATCGGTGATGGGAGGTTTCTCAAGGCTTATAATAGTGTACGATTTAGTCCTTTGACTTGAGGTGCTAGGGCGAATTCGGTGCATGAATATGCGTACTTAGATCTAGGTATAGATCACTTAGCCTGATCATAACATGCCTAGGTTGGGTGCGTATAGTTGTGTACGCGAGTGGTTAGTACCAATATGGAATCTACCGACTCATCGTAATGGATGAGAGAATTTCCTATACGATTCTTAGATAATATATCCGAGGAATCTGCTGCCGGAGTCGGTGACAGATTTGGAAAGGGGTTTCCAAATTTAGCAGTCACACTGGAATATTATCCCGAATTAGAAAGTATAGTTATCGAGACAAATTTAGAGGTTCCGATCAATTCACACACCCTAAGTCTTGATCGGGAATATTAGTCGATAGAAGGACTGTATGTACATGGCAATTATAAGAGAGACGAGGTTCACAAATATCAATTCACCTGAAGTTGGACTTCATGGGCTTGTGGCTAGACATCGACCATGAAGTGTGAGTACTCCTGAGTTAATAGAGGATTTGATTCTAGAAGTGGTCAATTAAAGGTTGTTTAATTGACCGGAGCAATTTATTGTTCATAAATTAAATCACGAGGAATTCGTGGGCCTGCTGCCAATTGATGGTGAACCCAGAGGGTCACACACAATACAATTGTACGGTGACTGTTATGAAAGGATATAAAAGGAATTAATTAATTTAAAGGTAATTAAATCAATTAAATGAATTAAAATGTTAATTCAAGTGAGAGATTAATTAATTGGTTGATTTAATTAATTAATATAATTAATTGAATTGCTAATTAATTAATTAAAGGAAATATTAATTTATTAATATGGATTGGGTTTTTAATTAAAGTAGTTAATTAAAGCAAGGCTTGCAAGACATGAGCCTTTAATCAAAAGCCCATAAGAAGTCTTGCAAACCTAGGTCAAGTAGAAGACTTATAAATAGAGTTCTACCAGAGCTCAAAAAGCTAACACCCTAGCACAAAACCCTAAGTCTTCTCTGCCCTAGTAACCGCCGCCCCAAACCCTGCACCACCACCAATAGCCGCCGCCTCCTGCTAGCCATGAGCTGCTATAGTGCCGCCGTGTGTTCTCCCTCGTTCCTCCATGCTGGATCTTGCCCTGCCAAGTAGATCTGCACAGTCCTACATTAACAAACCTCTTAGATCTAGTTCTTAGCCTAAGACTAGGAGGTGTTGCCAGAATCCAGTTGGTGTGGACTAAACTCTGGAGGTGAGACATTTGGATCACTCCCGAGAACCAGAATCAGAATCAGGATTGGAGGTTGCCACCACCTAGCCTGTGGTGAGGTAAAAATCAAAACCCCCTTGTTTTAATACATTGTGTGTTTTGTTTCATGCTTTCGTATACAATATGGATATCTAATATATGGGACATTGGGTGCTTCGAAAAATTTTAAAATTCCGCACTTTTGTTGTTCTGACAATCGAGGCAACCCAACAATTTGTCTTGTGAATTTCATGAAATATCTCATTCCACTATGTTTTCATATTTGAATTTTTTTTATTTGTTATATATAAATATTTATATTTAATTGATGTCATGGACCACAGCTAGTCACAGTTGGTATCACCCTTTTGTCTAAAGGTTTCCGAAAGATTTTATTTTTAATGGCCTTTGTGAAAAAAAAAAATTGATTTTTAAACCGTTTTTATAAAATTTTCGTTTTATCTTTGTCAATTTTTATATATTCGAGTTATATTTTCAAAATTTTGTCTGGGCCGTTACAGAAAATTCCTTAAATGTCAATGTTTCCTTTTTCTTGAATCTAGTATTCAGTTTTCATTAGATTCAATACTATAATTAAATCTAATATAATTAATCGCGATATTTTTTAATTAATTAATTCCGAATTAGTTAATAAATATCATCTAATTAATTCGGAGTTTCTATTTTGAGAAACTATTTCCAAAATGCAACGTGAATGAATTCGTTCTAATTTCTTAAGTTTAAAGGTAGATTAACAAGAGCCATGATTGAAGTCTATGGACATACTTCAAGCTCCAATAAATCGAATAATTTATCAAACTCTTTATACGATTTATTAATTCCAAGTGATTCATCTAAATACTTGGAATTGCACTCTTGTCATTACAATATATTTTACTCTAAAGATCAAGATAGTCCATTGATATAATCGCTACATGTAATTTCACTATATGTAATTTGATCCTCCAATAATTGATTTGTAAGTAGAGCTAGGCGTACCATTTTGCCCCTCCAATTACTTCTTAATCCCTAAGTTCCATTAGTTCACTAGTAAACAGTTTGATTTATGAACTTATTTGTAAATCAGAGCGCTCTACTGTTCAATTCCAGAACTAACACTTAAGGGAATTGATATTCCAGCTTCTCACAAGAAGGGTTGGATTCTATATCTGTAGAACACATTCCCAACCATTTATCTCAACGGATCTTCAAGACATTAGTTTTGGGATTGACATGGTTACCGACCATTACAAATGAGTCAAAAGAACTCGTTAACATAAATAGGAGTTTATGCCTAGTCATGATTTAGATCAATTCGCATATGATTATCAGTTGACATGTAGAACCATAATATCAACAATATCTTATTTATGATTCTAGATCATGTTTGGTCCAATCCTATGTAATCGAATTACATAAAGTACGTCCACCTTAGATGTCTCTACATCAGTAATTCGGATCAAAATTACTACATTATAAATGTTTCGTGGACCGTACTAGTAGTGTTTAGTTAAAGATCCTAACTTTAACTCACTACGGACTTTTTAGTCAATAAACTATAACTTAAATCCTCCAGTATAATATAAATATTTAAGTCATAGTCTCTTCTGATGTTTATATTATGCATTAAATGCATAATCAAAATGATTATATGTAAATTCATAACTATTTTTCGTCATTTTTCTTTTGCTAAACTAAGTAACTTTTATTCATCATTTACATAAAATAAAACATATCATCATCTAAATAATCATTTCAATTTATAAGTGTAGTTTAGAATTTAAAAAGAATATTAGGTTAAAGTAAAAAAGTTCTATGTTTATTTAATTAATCAACTAACTAAATTTTCTTGTAGTTAATTAAGACTAAGTAAAATGTATAATAAGAATATTAAAAATATTTAGGCAGGTTTGAGTATTCAGGATATTTAGGATTTTAGAAGTCAATCTCAAACTTATTCCATATTTTCGTAATAAAATACGAATTTTTTAATTTCGGGTACCCAAAATAAAAAATACCCATCTCGTTGAGTTTTATAAAAAACGAAATGGATCGAATTTGAATTACCCGAACCCAAAATCCACCCTTAACATGAACCATCAACCGACACGTAATACTTTTTGCCCACGACTATAAGTTCAAATTCATTTTTTCTCAAAATAAATTAGTAATTACAATGATATAAACAAAAATGGTTTATGAGCCCAAAAAGAGAATTTATTAGAACCCAACATGCCAAAATAATGATTTATTTATTCGGCGCTGACCCATTCTAATTAGTATACTATTAGCTGCAACTTTGCGTAATCACTTAGATTATTTTACACTTTTGATTTTGACGTTAAACTCAAGGAATAAAATCACAAAATAATATTGACTCGTGACTTTATGATATAAACAGTTATTGACAATTTACCCATATAATATGCTTAATATTTAATTTATTTTTCTATAATTTAAAAAAAATATTTTATCTCCTATAATTTTATAAAAGTTTCACACTACTTTCTTAGTATGTTTAAGCTTAAAAAATACTTATATAAGTCACTTTATCCGATCTGTTATGATAAATGTGATAATTTATCTTCTCATGTTATGATAAATGATGCACTTTACCTCTGTGTGATATTAAATATTTTACATTGTCTCATTTTTTTTAAAATCACTTTTCATGTCATTTTTAATTTCGGTACGTGAATTACACTCTCTGATTGATTAATTGATCCATTAAAAAACTTACAAAGTAAAAAATACTATTTTCCAAACTATAGTAAATAAATTAAACACTAGTCATAATCAAGGGGTAAATTGCCATTAGCTCAATACCACTATTACTATTCAAATCTGAAACAACTTCTATCTCACAAAAAAGATCATTCAAACAGTTTGACGAGTTGTTTTAATTTCAAATTCATTGCCGAGTCAGTGTCACTGTTTGTCATTTTCTTTTTTATTTTATGCAATTTTTGACAAACCCCATTTTCCGTGTTTCCGGTTCATTCCAAGAATAGAAGAATCTGACTGTTATCTGTACCATCCAATTTTGCTGATGGAAAATTAAAATTGAGAAAGAAATGTGAAAATTTTATCCTCATGGGCTTCGATTGCACACATTTCGTGTCTTTTGTAAGGCCCTAAATGTTTTTTACATTTTTGCTTTTAGGGATTGAAAAGCCAGCCACTCAAAAAATTGATCATGATTCATGAGTGAGATTCTAATTAATATATATATTTTTTTTGGTAATTTCTGAATGAAGTGTAAGACTTAAGGCTTTGCTGTGATCTTTGCTGAATATTGAGTTATTTACATTTTTGTTATTATCTGGGTTGTGGATATATTTTAGTTTAATTATTGAAATTGAAGTGGGATTGCGTTGAACTGGAAACTGATTGCTGGGTTCTTTGCAAGATTTAATCAGGTAATTGGTGATTTTTAGTGAGTATTTATTATAAGACTGGATTTGTTTGGCAATTGTGATAGATTAGGGCTTTTTTTATTGGAACTTTGAATTTGTTATTGTATGTATTTTGAGAGAAGTGAATTTTGTTTTCAGTTGTGAAAGTTAATATCAAAATATGGGGTAGAAATGGTGAAAGAGTTTGTTGATTTTTTAAAGAGAGATGTCATCTACCATCTCTCCATCCCCAAATTCTCCAGTTGCTACTGTCCCACCAGCTTCTTCTAACGCCACTCCACCACCTAGTGCACCACCACCTCAGCCCAATTCTCCTCCACCAAACGCCATTCCACCGCCTAGTGCACCACCACCTCAGCCCAATTCTCCTCCACCAAACGCCACTCCACCACCTCAGCCAAATTCTCCTCCACCAAACACCACTCCACCGCCGCAATCCCCTCCTCCCACAACAAGTGGACCGCCGCCTCCCATGGCTTCCCCCCCACCTGCATCACCTCCGCCCGAACCTTCACCCTCTCCACCTCCACCTCGACCATCTAGTCCTCCTCCAACGTCGTCGCCACCTACTCCACCAGTTAGCTCACCACCGCCCGAGCCACCTCCATCACCACCACAATCATCACCTCCACCTCCACCTCCACCAGCTACACCTCCTGAAAGTCCTTCACCACCACCTCCAAATAACGTCCCACTTCCACCAACTCCACGTCCATCAAGAAGTCCACCCCCACCAAGAAACTCACCACCTCCTCCATCACCCGACCCTCCTGAAACTTCCCCTCCACCACCACAAAATTCACCACCACCACCACGCCAGCCCCCAAGAAACTCGCCACCTCCACCACCATCTGACCCCCCTGAAACTTCCCCTCCACCACCACAAAATTCACCACCACCACCACCACGCCAGCCCCCAAGAAACTCGCCACCTCCACCATCATCCAACCCACCTGAAACCTCCCCTCCACCACCATCAGATACACCACCACAAAATTCACCGCCACTATTGGTGCCACCCCCTAACTCTCCATCACCTCCAAGATCTTCCCCACCACCTTCAATAGCAATATCACCACCACCGGGAAATAATAGAACCACTGATAATGGAGCAGAAACTTCTCAACCCACAAGAAACCAAGGCATGAGTACTGGAGACACAGTGGCAATCGGTTTGGCACTTGGTCTCGTACTTCTTCTTGTCTTTGGCGCTGCAGCATATTGTGTCTGGAGGCAAAAGAAAAAGAAATATGGACAAAATAGTGGCGGTCATATTATGCCAACTTCTATCGCTTCTTCTCCAAGATCAGGTAAACTAATTTATAGGGTGATTTACGCTCGGACTCCTGCGGTTTACCGTAATTACAGAAAACCACCTGTGGTTTCAAAATTCACAGAGACAACTCTTACAGGGATGTTTTTGTAAACAGTTCAGAAGTTGTAGGTGGGTGTCCTTGTTAGGATTGTTGAAGCTGTAATGGGTGTTTTGGTACATAGTCTAAACCAAAGGGGTTTCCTTGTAAGAAGACTAAACCTCAAAGAGTCCGGTTGTAAATCACCCTAAATTATATTTGTACATGCATTTCTAGGATTTGTACACTAAATTTTGCAGGGTTATTTACATGTGGTTGTTATCTGTCCCTAGATTCAGGCTTACTCAAAGTGCAACTATCACGTAATGTTGGAAGTGGTTCTGGCAATTTGGGAAATTCAAGATCTTGGTTCACTTATGAAGAACTAGTTGAGGCCACTAATGGATTTTCAGCTCAGAATCTCTTGGGTGAAGGTGGATTTGGATCTGTGTACAAAGGAAGCCTTAGTGATGGTAGAGTAGTAGCAGTTAAGAATTTAAAAATAGGTGGAGGGCAAGGGGAGAGAGAATTCAAAGCTGAAGTCGAGATAATAAGTCGTATACACCATCGCCATTTGGTTTCACTTGTTGGCTATTGCATGTCTGATGAAAAAAGGCTTCTTGTATATGACTATGTCCCTAATAATACCCTCTACTTTCATCTCCATGGTATATTTCAGTGTTCTTTAATCGAGCAATTGGCTCTTTTCACCTGGAAGTACAAAATTTGGCACTTTACACCCTGAAATTGAAATTTTGGCATTTGCGCCCTCAAATTGCTTATTCTTGGCAAAATAATGGGCATTTTGCACCATAGGTAGGGTGCATTTTGCCAAAAAATATGCAGTCTTAGGGTGTTTAGTGCCAAACATTCAATTTCATAGTGCAAAGTGCCAAAATGATATATTTCTGGAGTGCGAAATGCCAATTACTCATTCTTTAATTGAAGGATTGGTCTTTGATGAAATAGTCACTAATATTTCTTTTTGTTTACTCTTATTAAGGTGAAGGTAGGCTTGTTATGGATTGGGTTACACGTGTAAAGATTGCTAGTGGTGCAGCTAGAGGAATAGCTTATCTACATGAAGACTGTAAGCCGTTTATAAATATTCTTTCAATGTTACTTTTAATTGTATTTTTTTTTGGAAGAATGAGTCTCAATTTTACTTAATGAAAGTGGCCTATGTTGCTCCTCAAGTATAAATTATTGTAGGTTATTAACAGTTACATGGTTTATTGAAGCTGGAGTTGTTGAACAATAGTTACAAACTTACAACTCAGAATACTTTGCATAGTAGTAGATGCCTAATGTACTCTTGGAAATGTGACTTTACTAGGAAATAATATGTATTTTACTTAATTGGTCAATTTTCTCTTTTTAAGTTATTTTCTTTTATGACACTAAAAGAACTCGAGCTTGTTGAACGAATTATGCAAGATGACCATTTAATACTCGAGACACCACAGGAAGAATGGGTGGTACCTGTTCCTGGAGTTGTGAACTCATAATCTTCAATTTTATTCTGGTTAATCCTCAACATATTATAGTTGGGACTCATTAAGTGTTATGTAAGTGAATATGAAAAAAAAGTTTTAATGTGCTAATTTGGAAGTTAATCTTTCAGGCCATCCTCGTATTATCCACCGAGATATCAAGTCATCAAACATACTTCTAGATAACAACTTTGAAGCTCGGGTATGCTGCCAACTCTACATTATTTTTTCCGTCAGAAATTGTTATAAAATCCATTCCACTCTTTTTCAGGTTTCCGATTTTGGACTTGCTAAATTAGCTATTGATGCTAATACACATGTTACCACACGCGTAATGGGAACCTTTGGGTAGGTGGTCTCTTAATTATTTTGAGCTAAATGCTAAAATACCCATGTGCTTTGTCTAACCGGCCTGTGTTATTTTTATTAGCAAAATCCGCCCAGTGTTCTTTTTTCCTAGCAAAAAATCCCATTTTAGAATTCCTTCATAAAATCATATGGAGATTATTGTCAATTTTTTAAGTAAACAGGGGGTCATTGCCAATTTCTAAAGTTGACAGGGAGTTTATTGCTAATTTTGTAGGTGAATAGGGGTGTTTTTGCATCCTTTGGTGGGGGGTATAATTGTCATTTTGACTTGGGAAGGGGTTTTTTGCTAATAAAAATAACACAGGGGGATTTTTGATAATTAGGCAAAACATAGGGGGTATATTTTTGCATTTCACTCATTTACTCCAACTATTTTCATATCCATTTAAAGCTGAATGGAGCATGAAGAGATTGCTGATTATATTTCATCTGAAATTTTTCGGTTTTTGTTCAGATACATGGCTCCTGAGTATGCATCCAGTGGCAAGTTAACTGAAAAATCTGACGTTTATTCATTTGGAGTTGTGCTCTTGGAGTTAGTTACAGGTCGAAAGCCTGTCGATACATCTCAGCCCCTGGGGGATGAGAGCCTCGTTGAGTGGGTAAGTTACTTCAATACAAATTCTTTTCCATAATTCCACATGACTTAGACATGTTTCATCAATGGAAGCAATAGCATAATCTCAACTGTTCATATGATTTGATTCTACAAATACATGTAACTTAGCTAGTCCTACTCATAGTTATTGGTATAAAAGTGATTACACTCGAACCCATTGAGGTTTACCATAATTGCAAAAACACCCTGTGGTTCCAAAAATTACAAGGACACCCCTTACAAGGGTTTTTTTGTAAATATTTTCAGAAGTTGTAGGAGGTGTCACTATAAGTTGAAGTTGTATGGGGTGTTTTGATACATAGTATAAACCAAAGGGGTTCTCCTTGTAATTTCTGAAACGTTAGGTGGTTCCTCATAACACGACTAAATCTCAGAGGTTCCGAGTGTAAATCACCCATTGGTATTATTATTTCCACCACATAGCAAGTCGGGTTTTTACTTAGCAGATTTTCTTGAAGCCTATAAAACTTTTCATCTCTTGGTACCTATAATTCATGCTTTGTAAGAGTGTATTAAGTAGCTGGTGTTGGTATATTACTATATTGTACCACGTAGTATTATTAGGATTCTATATTTTTTCATCAGGACAACGCCACTTGCCTAAGACCCCTGTTCTAGTAGGTTGCGCTCTTTTTTTTAACTATTATTTATAAAATTGATGGTTTTTCTGTCTGGTTATCTTAATAAATAATAATAAATTTCATGATTTATAGTTGGGTTGTTTACGCATTAATCAAATGTTGTCCCCTTTTGTAGATTAGTTATAGGAGTATGCATGTTCCTATGATATTGCAATTGATTGGTCTCGAGTCTTGATAAGTCATATATAACTATCGTGCTTTTGCTATAGAATAATATTCACTATATCTGTAGCATTGCTTCTGCTAGAAGAAGTTTTTTCAATTAAAAGTAATGAAAATCATAATTAGAAAATTATAATATAAATGTTTATCAATCGATACTTTTGGATCTATAAAATCAAGATAAGTTAATTTATATAAAACGTACAATTTTGCTATATGACTTTAGGCTCGGATTATATAGGATGTAGCTGCAAAATTGGTAGAAAAAACGTAACCATTATTGATGGTGGTGAGTTTGGGAAAAAAATTGTCCTCTCAAGTATTTTTCCTCTTTCAGGCTCGACCTTTGTTAAGTCATGCACTTGAAACAGAGGAATTTGGTGCATTAGCAGATCCAAAGCTTGAAGGAAATTATGTTGATGGTGAGATGTTCAGAATGATTGAAGCTGCTGCAGCTTGTATCCGCCATTCATCGGCAAAGAGACCAAAGATGGGACAGGTAACAATTTATGCCATGAGAACTTGAACTTAAATTTCGGATGTACATTCATTCTCGAGTTAATGGTAATTTACCCGCTGTGATATGCATAATGTTCAATTTACTTCCCTGTGATTTGAAAAGGAACATTTTACCCCCCCCCCCCCCCCATAATCTGATAAAAGTTTCACACTGACTCCCTACAATTTTGTATCGCACGATAAATGAATTCCATTTGTGTAAATCGAATTGACAAAACTAACCCTTTTTTATACTGTACTTGATCCAATCAACTTATAAATGTCACTTTAACCCCTCCCCCCCCAATGTTATTTTGTGTTATGATAAATGTGGCATTTTACTCCTCTGTGTTATCATAAATTCTTTACTTTTCCTTGATATGTTATGATAAATGTGGCACTTTACCCCTAAGGATACATTTGTCTTCTTACAAAAACTTTCATGCCCGCTCTAAATTTCGGTGAGTGTGTTACGGTCTCTTCTGGAAGGAGGTAAATTGCTCATTAAAGAGGGGTGGTAAATTGAACATTATGCATATCACATGGGGTAAATTGACACTAGCCCATTCATTCTCTCTAGTTTATTTCATTCCTTCAACATTTTCACAGGGGAGTAATGTACTCTTTTTAAAATCAAGGGGGAGGAAAATTGAACATTTTGCATATCACGGGTGTAAATTGGCATTAGCCCATTCATTCTCTCTAATTTATTTCATTTCATTATGTAATGCTTTTTCCAGGTTGTGAGGGCTTTTGACAGTATACTTACCTCAGATTTGACAAATGGAATGAAAGTGGGAGAAAGTGAAATATTTAACTCTGCTCAACAGTCTGCAGAGATTAGATTGTTTCGGAGAATGGCGTTTGGTAGTCAAGATTACAGTACCGATTTCTTCAGTCAAAATAGCTCTAGTAGTACTGAAGGTAACAACAGGTTCAATAGTCGGACTCAGAGAGCCTGATAAGCTAAGCTGCATAATTATTAAATGCAAAATGCGATGGATCTTTTTTTTTTCACAGTTAACTTTATTTTTGTAGGTCGATTTTGGCTCGTATATATTAAAATGTCCTTACGTTAGTAGTTGGGGCAATTTTTTCTTGTATATAGAAGCAAAATTTTGTTATCAGTAATAAAAAGGTAAAAATATAAAAAACGTTCCAAGTTAATTAGTGATTTTGGATTTTTGTTCCAAACTATATTACCTTATCGAATTTTGTCTCGCAATTTAATATTTGTTTGAAATATCGTCTCAAACTAATTACTAATTTTGATTTTCCGTCTCAAATTATATCAACTCGTCGAATATCGTTTCATAAGTTACCATTTTGTATGAATGTAGACCTAATATTAAATTTCTAATTTAATAGAAATGACGGTTCAATCTTGTAATTAGTTTGGGACGAATTTTGTAATATTATATAATTATTCATGTTAAAATTTATCACGTCATGACACGTAAGTAACCATGTGATAATTTAACGGCAAATGCGCAATTTTCGTCTTTTAATTAACGGTGGGATGATATTTCAAAAAAATATTAAATTACGGGACGAAATTCGCCAAGTTGAATAATTTGGGATGAAAATCCAAAATTAGTGATTAGCTGGGACGATTTTCGCAATTTTGCCTAATATAAATTTTAATGTATGACAATTTACCCTCTTACCTTTCCGTGATTTGAAAAAGAGCACTTTACTCTTTGTAATATTATAAAAGTTCCAAACCGTTTTCCTGACAGTTTTATATGTAGCACTTTATCACTTTGTGTTATGATCATGTAATAATTTACCTCCCTGTATTATGATAAATGTGTTAAAACTTCAGGAAGTAAGTTCAGAAGGAGGTAAATTGAAATTAACTCTATAAATTTCAAATGGAAGTTTATTCATTCTTGCTCTTCAATCAGCTGAATTATGCCATTTGTTTGAAAGCAAAGTTTTTCAAGACTTTTGACACGGATTCATGTGACGTTGAATATGTTCCAAGTATCTGTATTAAATGTAGTGTGCAAGTTATCAGGTTGTGATATATAGCATATTTTTTCCTTAGGAAACAATATTCATAACATGTCAATGCTCTATTATGAGGCTAATAATGAGTGTAGTATTTTTGTAAATAAGCCGGATCTTACAGGTGTTATTGTAAATTATATACTTTACAAAAGGGCAAAAATGCATTTTCAATCCTTTATCTTATAATGGGTAACGAGTTTGTGATGATTTATTTTTTAGGTAAGCAATTTTAGGACAATTAACTGCAATTTATATATGTTCTTGAACTTTTTGGTGTTTCTAATTTTAGGATATTTAACCGCAATTTCGGTCCTTTAGCTTTTTGAATTTCAAGAGCAACGGACTGAAATTGCAGTTAAAAGTCCTAAAATTGCAAAAATTAAAAAGTGGAAGGAGTGAAGTTGTTTATCGAAGAAAAAAATTGTCCCAAAATTGCGAACTATTAAAAGTGACTAAGAATACATTTTTGTTTAGATTCAATCAACAATTTTGAAATTAATGTCAATTTAGAATCAATCAACAATTTTGACTTCATGTAAGAATTAAGAATTGGCAGTAGAGTTTAATAGGCACAGCTCAATGGCAAAGGTGATCACTAGTGTGAGTTTTCTTCTAGATTAATACTAATATTTAGCAATGGATATTCTATGTAATTTAGTCATAATAGAAGGAAATTTTAAATTTAGTGATATTGATGTAATAATCATTTCACGAAAAAGAAAAAAAAATCAAAACCAATTTTTTTGAGGTTGTGCATTGACTATGACACATAACGTATTGATTAAGCTTCACAACATGTTAATATCATTGCTTCACACATTATAATACCCTTGCCAACATGACAAGGAATGAATTCCTTGTCAAGAAACTACTTTCCTTTCATAATCTTCGTCTTCTTCTTCTTCTTCTTCTTCTACCTCATCCCCAATGTCCCCACCCCCTCGCCCTGCCCCACGGTCGATCATCGTTCCGTTCAGACAATTATTATAATCATGGAAGATCCAAACATTCTTGCTGCAGATTGCATTGTCATATGTTGTTGTTGCCAATGCATGATCTTGCAAATCTTCATCTTCATATTGCTAAAACTTCCAAGCAAATTAATTCGAAAAACCAAAAAATACGTCAAAAAACTCAAAGCCCGGAAGAGCATAACCGAGATTAAGGAGATACAACTGAAAATATACGAAGAAGATAGCTTCCGATCAAATGATCATGGGCTTAACGAAGATTTATTCTTCGATGAACCTCTTTGTTGTTGTTGCATGGATGATGAAATGGAGAGGGTATTTGAAGACTTTTCAAGCAAAGGTGTGTTTGGTTTTGGAAGTTTTTTAGATGAAAAGATGTCATCTAGAAGCTTTCGTTCGTGTCTCGAGGAAGACGAGCTTGAGTACGATGTTGTTCGAAATCGTTTGATTGAGTTATTTGGCTCTGTTAACTTACATCAACATTCTTAACTTATGAATTAGTCTCAAATGTTTTACCATTACCAGTTTATAAGTGCACAAACTGGATATAAGGTATGCATTTGACAATACAAACATTTTTAATTAGTTCTGCACTTTGTTAATAGAGTTAAAAGCAATTCACTACTTTAATCTGCATAATGTTCAATTTACACCTCTATGATTAAAAAAGAGCATTTTACCCCCCTTATAATCTTATAAAGTTTCACACAGTCTCCTTGATATTTTTAAACTAAAAAAAAAAGAATACTAATTGACAAAACTGCTCTTCTTATTTACTATGTTTTGACTCAGTCAACTTACAAATGTGCCACTTTACCCCCTGTTATTATGAATGTGATACTTTACCCCTATGTGTTATGATAAATATGGCATTTTATTTCCCTCCCCCCCCCCCCCCCCCCCGCGTATTATGATAAATGTGATATTTTACCTCATGTTATGATAAATGTGGCACTTTACCCCCGTGTTATGATAAATGTGGTAATTTACCCCCTTAAGGGTACTTTCGTCTTTTTACGCAACACGTTCACGCTCATACTCAATTTCGACGAGTGTGTTACACTCTCTATTGGAATGAGGTAAATTGCTCCTTTAAAATTTTCACAGGAGAGTAAAATGTTCTTTTTCAAATCAAACGAAGGGAATAAATTGAAGATTATACATATCACAAAGGAGGTAAATTGACATTACGCCTTAGTTAATATACCCTATAATAAAATTGGAGAAGGCTTCAAAATCTTATTTTGAGAATTAATAATATACTATTGCCCGTGGAGAATAATTAGGTAATGGCTAGGGGTGCACAGTTTTCAAAATCTTATTGGCATGTTTCATACCGTATCAAATTTTTTGTTTTTTTTCTTCTTAAAATCGAATGCGTATTGTATGGACGAAAATTGTACTGTGTGTATGGTTTTGATTTTAGACTTTTTATACCGAAAAAAAATCGTACCGCGCATACCAATTTTGAGAAGAAACATGAATTAATTATTCATTTTTCGAAATTTACAACCTGAAATGTATGACTTTTTATAATTTATATTATAGCCCATCATTAGTTATTGTTACTACTCCCATTCAATTAAAAAAATATATGCTCAAACTTAGTACAAATAAATTTGCTATATGTTGAAATCTTAAAATGCAAAAATTCTAGACAATAAATAACAAACACTAATTAATTTCATTCATAGAAGAAAAACTATGATCAAATAATTAATCAATTAATTTTATTTAATTAAGTTGCATTATATCGTCATATTTGTGAACAATTTCTTTTCAATGCTTTATTTAATGTTAAATAATAGTTTGTAAGATATTATGATATTAATTTTTATATAATTGTAAACTATGTGATCGACTATATAAGAAAAATTACATGAAAAATTTTATTTAAAAATTCTGCAAAACCAAACCATACCGTACCGTACCGGAATCGTACGAAATCGAGTTTGTTGTTATAATTCATAAAATTCTAGTTCTGTTTTGAGATTTTTAAAATCGCACTAATTGGTACGATACAATTTTTGTTAAAAAAATCACAGAAATGTACCATGTCCATCCCTAGTAAATATCGGTACATACATTTTGTTTTGACTTGATTTAGAAGTAGCACAATCTTCAAGATGACTGTCTAGACTCGAGGACTTATTTGAATTACATTAAACGATTAACAATGTCTTCTATCCGAATAACTAATAAACTATTTTATAAATGATCTTTCAAGTTTGTCAATTGTGTCAATATACTATATGCATGTGATTGAATTCAAGAAGAGATCAAAATTAAAGATTTGAATTTTGGACCTGTTGATAGGATGCAATAAGTCCCTTTAATTAGGGTAGTACAAAGAAGAAACCTAGAAATACCTTAGAATTTCAAATTCTAGACAGCAATATAATTGCCTTGCCAGTTGTTTGTGTTTTAAAATGTCTTTTGTCTTTCTGTTTTGATGCCTTAGATTCTGAAATTGAAATACAGTACTAATGTTCCAAAAAATTGTCTAGCTGCCACCTAATGCTACGATGAGTGGATGACTTCTTTTTTATTTAATTTATTTATTTGAGGGTGTCGGTTAGTATTAAATATTGTGTGCATGAACAAATGTTTGCTGAAGAGTGATGCATGTATATTGGGAATTAAATAGGGCGGCTCTTGAACTTTGTAAGAACCTGCACATGATCCTGGCGGTGCACAATTTGGATTTAAGCAAATATTATAAATATAGTGATATTGTGATAATAAGGCTTAATCTCACTTTGCACTCTATAAATAGGAGTGTTTTTCACTTTACACCCTATAAAAAAAAATATCCAAATTTACACCCAACAAATCACTATTTCATTTCAGATTGCACCCTCAACCATTTTCAATCCTTTTAAGTCGCCTGAGTAAGGGTAAATCCGTGCATTCACATTATTAACCACTTTCCCTTCAAAAATAATATATGGGCAAAATTGATATATCACCATAATAACTTAAAAAAAAGGCTGAAAAATAGAAAACAAGTTTTACGGGTACTATATTCTCAATTTCTCCTATTTCTTCTTCAAATCCAGTCCAGTGCTGTCTTTTTCTTATTTTTTTTATGTTTGAAGAAGAATGGGTTGGGTGTTAAGAAAAGAGAATGAATTGTGTTTACTATATTCTCAATTTCTCATCTTATTTACCTTTTGATTTTCATTTTTGTAACAACTCTACTATACATGTTTGTAGAATTAGTAATTAGTGATAATTATGGATAACTACATGTCCATCATCAGAATTACTCTATGTTAGTTTCAATAATTATAAGTAAAGTGAAAAAGAAAAAGGCGGCATTGGAGTCTACTTGAAGAAGAAAAATGAAAAATTGAGTAAACCCTAAGTCCCCGTAAGACTTGTTTGCTATTTTTCTATTTTTCAGTTTTTTTTTTTAAAGTTATTATGGAGATATGTCAATTTTGCCCATATATTATTTTTTGGGGGAAATTGGGATGGTTAATAATGTGAATGAACTAATTTATCCATACTCCGACAACTAAAAATGGGCTGAAAATGTTTGATGGTGCAATCTGAAATCAAATAGTGGTTTGTAGGGTACAAAGTGGGATAAATTTTTTTGTAGGGTGCAAAGTGAAAAATACTCCTATTTATAGGGTGCAAAGGGGATTAAGCCTGATAATAATTATACCATTTAGGGTCCGTTTTGTAAAGATTATATATCTCTACAACAATTTTTATATCTCTTAAAATTTGTTCTGCGCAATATAATTGTGAACTGCCTTTGACCAGATATAATTTTATAAATCTCGTGCAATATGTTAAATTACCATAAGTTCTCTATCAATTTTCATATATTACATTTTTGCCTTATCAGATCGTAAGAATATATGTTAAATTATCAGATCGTAAGTATATTTGTACTAACTAAATGAATAAACTATTTAATATGTGCAATTTTATATAATTTTATTGGGACTAAAAAATTAGAATTTATATCGATTGACACATGTATCTTAAATGTTATAGTATATTCAAATTTGAAACGACTACAAAATGCACCCTTTAATTTATATATGATCATAAAGTGTATTTTTTGTTTTGTCGAGATCCATAAAATAACGATAACATAATAAAAATAATTTAACAAATTAAAGATGGCTCACAAATATGTATGAAAAAACATTTGTGCTTAGGGTTTAAGTATTTGATATTTGGCTTGAATTCAGAGAAAACCAAGCTTTTAACTGCATTTATCATGGATAGCTTTTGACTTAGTTTGTGTTTGGCTCAAAAATTCAAACTTTTTTTGTGTTCAACTCAATTAAAACTTGTTTATACTCAATTGTTTAAATATATAAATTAAAAATATTCAAAATCTCGATAAAATAAATAGTTAAAAAAAACTTGATAATGTGTTATTGGACTCGACCATTTTTTTTTTTTTTTTTTTTTTAGAAAAACGATCGATATATAAAATCAAAAAGCCTCAACCAATTTAAATCTCTGATTCTGTCATATATCATTGTAGAAAATGTTACTATTAGTAAAAAAATTCTGGTAATAAAAGAAATTTTCCAAATAAGTTAATATCATTAAGAAGTAATTTTTATTTTTATCGGGTTTCAATAAATTCATATATTTATATATATTATTTTATGATCGCAAATCACACATATCCATCATTAATGCAAGGGGATTGCCAAGAAAGTTCATATGGCTAATTAATAGAATATGATATCTATTTGATTGATTCATTGTACAAAAAAGAAAGAGTAAATCGCGCTTTTGGTTCTCTTTATGGATTAATTTTGGTATTTTTGTCCTTTTTAAATTTTTTTGTAGTAGATTGGTTCTTCTTATCAATGTAGTATAGCACATTCGTCCCTCTTAAATATTTTGTAGCAAATTCGCCCCTCTTATCAATGTAGTATTACATATAAGTACCTCTTAAATACAAAATACATCACTTAAATTCAAAATACTAATGTGGACAAAATTTGATGTACTTTGTAATAGGGACTAATGTTTTATACTACATTGATAAGAGGGACAAATTTGCTACAAAAAAATTAAGAGGAAAGAATGTGTTATAAGAGGGACGTATGTGATACATTACACTGACAAGAGGGATCAATCTGCTACAAAAAATTGAAGAGGGACAAAAATGCAAAATTTAACCCGAACCAAAAATACTATTCACTCAAAATTGGTTGACAATTACAAAAGACTTCCTTTTGAAATTCCAACACTCCACAATCCATTTCATACTACGCGCTTTCTCAATTTAAATCATTCATTCACTCACTACTAATTCAATCTTTAAAAGAAGCACAACCCCACAACAAATAAACGGACCAAAAACAACATTCCACAAAAAATCAAACCAAAAAGAAAAAAAGAAAAAAAAACATTTACCTCCTCTTCACATCATTAATTTCTCCCCACTCTCTTTTTCACAAAAAGGATTGATCCTGATGGCTAAGATCCAATCTGATCAGCTGAAACAGCTGAAGGACATCTTCAACCGGTTTGACATGGACCGTGATGGTAGCCTGACCCAACTCGAGCTAGCCGCCCTTCTCCGGTCCCTAGGCCTCAAACCCACAGGAGACCAAATCCATGTAATGTTGGGTAACATGGACTCCAATGGAAATGGTTCTATTGAATTTGAAGAATTGCTACAAGCTATATTACCTGATATGAATGAACAAGTATTGATCAATCAAGATCAACTCATGGAAGTTTTTCGTTCTTTTGACCGTGATGGAAATGGATACATAACCGCAGCTGAATTGGCCGGACAAATGGCAAAAATGGGACATCCTCTTACATATCGCGAGCTAAGCGAAATGATGCAAGAAGCAGATACAAATGGTGATGGTGTCATTAGCTTTAATGAATTTGCTAACATTTTGGGGAAATCCGCGGTTGATTACCTAGGTTTAACTGTCTCCTCCTAATTAATTATTCATTAATTTAGTTAATTGTGGTTGATTATTTGGATTTGGTATGTATATTTGTTGATTCAATCATTGATTAACATTGTGGATTTTGTTGGTTTTGATGACTACTCGGTCTAATTGAATTTTCTTTCATGTGTAATATATTTTTAATGTAAGAGACTCTTGATCATTTTATTTGTTTCTTCTTCTTATTCCTTTTATTGTTCCAATAGATTTAAATTATTTTAAAGAAATGTGATTTTCAATTCATTGTGGTATCCATATGTACACATGATCTAAGGAGAAGGGTAAGAAATGTTGGAATATTTCTGTCATTAATTTTGGCAAAATTGCAATTTTGGGAATATTTTGCTTATCGGAGTATAAAATGTCCCAAATTTGCTGAATAGCAAAAGTTAAGGGATATAATTTACCTTCCGGAGTATAAAGTATCCCAAAATTACTGTCCTGAAAAAGTTAAGGGGCATTTTTTGTAAGTCAGAGTGTAAAGTGTTCGAAAATTGCAAACGCGAGGGACATTATTTGCAAGTCGAAGTATAAAATGTCCCAAACTTATAAACTTATAAAGGTTAAATATTTGAATTTTTGCATTTTTGCTTTTACTTTTATAGGGAATCTGATCTATACCGTTTGCCAAGGAGGCATAACCAGATGGTGTCACATGGTGAAGTTAAGTTTGCTGGTCTTGGATTTATATTCCATCAAAAGTGTGGGTCTTTTTTAGGGTTTTTGGCACTTTGCACCCCCAAAATATGGGAAATAGGCACTTTGCACCCCCGAAATTTAGATTTAGCACTTTGCACCTTCAAAATATCAAAAATGCAGCACTTTGCACCCTCTTTTATATTTAGGCAAAAACTCAAGGGCAAAATAGGTAATTCAATAATAAATCTTTGGCACTTTGCACCCCCAAAATAAAATTAACACTTATCACCCTCGAATTAAGAACAAATTAGCAAATTGCACCCCCAAAACACAATAAATGGACACTTTGAACCTTGAAACACATAATTAACACTTAAGACCCTCATATTAAAAAAAACTCAAACCCTTCATTTTTTCCGACATAGCTGACCATCGGAGTGAAAAAAATCTAAGGCAAAATAGGTAAGTTTCCGATCCGATTGAACAACCTACATTTATATACATATATACAAATTAAATATCATGAATTTGAAATGATTATATCATATAACAAATTAACAATTATGAATTATAGCTTGTACAAATTAAACATGCTATGCAAAACAATGGAATAAGTAAAAATTGGTAAGTTCAACTTTACCTTAGATCTTTTTCACCCCGATGGTCGACTTTGCCGGAGAAAAGGAGGGGCTTGAGTTTTTTTTTTTTTTAATTGAGGGTGTTAAGTGTTAATTTTGTGTTTCGGGGTACACACTGTCAATTTATTGTGTTTCGGGGGTGCAGGTTGCTGATTTGTTCTTCATTCGAGGGTGATAAGCGCTAATTTTATTTTGAGGGTGCAAAGTGCCAATTTCTCAAGTTTTGGGGGTGCAAAGTGCCAAAGATTTATAATTGAACTACCTATTTTGCCCTTGAGTTTTTGCTTGAAAATAAAAAAGGGTGCAAAGTGCTATATTTTTCATATTTTGAGGGTACAAAGTGCTAAATCTAAGTTTTGAGGGTGCAAAGTGCCTATTTCCTATGTTTTGGGGATGCAAAGTGCAAAAAACCCTTTTTTTTACTTAAAAAAAAATGCAGTGTTTCAAATACTCTCAAGTATTGTTTTATATATATCATTCTTGGATTTTTTGCAAGTTAACTCCCTGTGATATATCTAATGGGCAATTCACCTCCTGTAAAATAAAAATAAGCAATTTAATTTTCTTTTAAATGAAATACTGAGCAATTTACCTCCCTGTGATATAAAAATAGGCAATTTACCTCCCTGTGAAATGAAATAATGAGCAATTAAACTCCATGTGATATGAATTAATTAGCAATTTAGAGGGAGGCAATGTGCTTCTTTCATAAAAACACAGAGAGGTATTTTGCCATTTTTATTATTACAGGGATTTAAATTGCCTATTTAGGATATCACAGGGAGGTATTTTGCCCTTTTATTTATTATAGAGAGTTAAATTGCCTATTTAAAATAATGCAGGAAGTTAATTTGCTATTCACTCTATCATTCTTCATGTACGTTCAGCTTGTGATAATTTTGCTCTAACACAATACAAATTTTTGACATATGAGTGAATATTGATATGAGTGAATATTGATGTTTTTATTGTTTGCACCAAAATGGATATTGTTATTATGCAATTGACACTTTTAGATTGTAAATTGGAACTTTTCAATTATCAGCACATATTATTAGTGAGTTAATGCCAATCAACTCCCGTAGAATGCATAATATTTAATTTATCCTTTTATGATTTGAAAATGAGTATTTGATCTCACTGTGATAATTTAAAAGAAGCACTTTACCTTAATTCACTTGATAAAATTGAGAGTGAACATGAAAAAATATTTTTGTAACATATGGAGGGTAAATTGTCACATTTTTCATAACACAGGGGGTACGGTAAACTGCCACATTGTTATAACATAGAGGGTACAATACCACATATGGTGTGATACTTTTATAAGATTACGGGGGAATAAAATGCTACTTTTTAAATTACAAAGAGATAAATTTAACATTATGAATATCACATGAGGAAATTACCATTAACTCGATTATTATGAGTGGGTGAAAACAATATAAAAGCAATCTATGTTAAGGGTTAATTTCATGGAATCTTAATACTGATTTTGTTCATATGTGATTTCTTTATTGTTCCCGAATTAACGTGTTAAGGTTTTTAAAACGAAATAGGCTTGAAGGGGGTTCTTGAATATATGGGCCTGTTTGTTTGGTATTTTCAAAAAAAAATTGTGTTTGAGAAATGTCAAACAAACATGTTTTTTATTTTCTAAAATAAAATTTTCATCTCTTAATTTTCTTAAACTATTCTCTCAAAACCCAATCAAATAACAAATTTCTTATCTCTAAACAAAACATATATAAACTCTACTCTGATTTGACATAAAATAACTCTCTTATATAATTTATCTCACAACAAACTTGATTTGACATAAAATCTTACATATTTTATACCTACAACCTAACTTTTCCAAAAAAAATCTACACCTACTTTATTTCTCAAATCACTCTCTCAATACTCAAACAAACAATATTACGCAAATCAAGATTATTTCACAAACATCAACTACTCTTCCAAACTACTTTCCCAAACACCAAACAAACAGGCCCTATATCTCTGTGGAATTGCATAAATGCATAAAACTTTCATTTCGATAATTTTTGAACCTCGGTTCAAATTCAATTCGATAAATAGAAAAAAATTGACAAAATATAGTTAACCAATAAGATATTCAATCTCGATTCATGTTCGTAACTGATTTAAGCTCCATTTATAAAAAAAATCAAAACTAATTCAAACACGATTTGAAGTTCCATACGAAAGTAATAAGTTAGAGTACTCTTGAATTTGAAAAAAAATCTTTCAACTACACAAAAAAAATCTTAATATTTAATCTTGAATTTGTCTTCCTTGTGAATCAGACAAAAGTTGTCTATCATATCAATAAAATTGAGTTAATAGCAATTTATTTCCTGTGATATGCATAGTTTCAATTAACTCCTTTGTAATTTGAAAAAAATAAACAATTTACCTCCTTATAATTTTATAAAAGTTTTACATTGTCAGACATTTTTAAACATAAAAAAAAATACCAATTGACAAAACTACCCCTTATATATACCATATTTTAACCAAATCAACTTATAAATTAATGTAACAACCCCCCCCCCCCCCTATTATAAATGCTATATTTTACTTTTAGGGTAAATTACGAACATCCCCCTCAGGTAAGGTCTAATTACAAAAATTCCTCTCACGTATTGGATATTACAAAAATCCCCCTCAAGTTTGTCACTTTCTTACAATTAACCACTTGCTCCTAAAATGTTCCAATTTTGCCCTTGAGTATTATTTGTATTGTTTGTAATGTCTTATAAAGGTTAAAACTTGGGTGCTAATTGTTATATCTTGTAAATTATAAAATAAATAATAATATATTTACCACAAAAAATAATTGATATTAATTTATAATTGTTCATAAATTTCAATAAATATTTCAATTTAAAATATAATATAAACTTTAATAATTAAAATATCTTATTATAATATAATATAATTTTATTAAATTTTATCAATTATTTTGGTAGTTAATATATAATTATCTCTTTTCTACTTTATAAAATATAATAATTAGCACCCAAGTTTTAACATTTATTAGACATTACAAACAATACAAATGATACTCAAGGGCAAAATTGAATCATTTTAGGGGGCAAAGGGTTAATTGTAAGAAAATGACAAACCTTAGTGGGATTTTTGTAATACCCAATACGTGAAGGGAATTTTGTAATTAAGCCTTACTTGTGGGGGATATTCGTAATTTACCCTTTATTTTATCTTTTCACACAATATTTTTATGTCCACTCTTAATTTCGACGAGTGTGTTACATTCTCCAACAAAATTGGTATATCGCTTCTTTAAAATTTTCTTGAGGTGAATTTCACATTATGCATATCACTTGAAGATAAATTGGTATCAGCCCAACAAAATTAGTAGTTGTGTTAATCACATCAATCAAAAATGAAATAGAACACACGAAATGTCTTTCTAATAGAACAAAAATGAATGAATCAATGTAATGTAGCCTCGATCCGCCATGGCCCCGTCTACTAATTTTAAAATTTACAAACTAATTAGGCCAATGAAATAGTTTCAAATCGAAAAATGAACAAAAAATTTATCCATCATTCATATATGATCTTCCAAAGGGTTAGTTCTTGCCAAAGAACGTGCAGTAAAACCAACAGTTGTAGTTCTTATAGATCTTTGTCTCACCATATTACAGAACTCGGGGTCGTCACATTTACCCTCGTACCTCATCCATTGTATCATTCCATGGTACATCGGGAAGAATCTCGATTGAATCGCAGTGTATATCAAGTAAGGTACCAAAGCAGAAACCACCACAAAAAAGGTCACCATATAGAACGAGGGTGTTCCTACAAGAGACTCGAGGAACACTCTGTAAGCAGTTGTGGAAATTCGGGGAGGCAACGCACCAAATGCCAAGAGGAAAAGATACCATAAAGCGATTCCACCCCATATTACGATATGTTGGATTAACGTGAAATAGTTAATGGCAAGGGCCATTTGGCAATTTACCGCCCAAACCACACATGTGTACATTGTAGCTCCAAGAATTTGGTATTCCGCGATTTTCCCGTCTTCTTTGAATGCTCGTAGACATAGTGCTCTTGTGCAGAAGAAGAAGATTATTATCGCAGTAGAAACTCCATTTAACATCCAACCGGTTATACGACGCCAACTGAATAGGACATTTTGCACGCCTTCTTGGTAGAGTAAAGGAAACTGCAATTTTAAAGTTAGCTAAAGATTAATAAACGAGTGAATTGCTAAAATACCCTTATGCTTCATTAATTAGCAAAACATCCGTGTTATTTTCATTACCATAAACCCCAATTGGGCTAATTTTATTAACAAAAAACTCCTCCTCAAGCCAAAATGACAATAATCTCTCAGATAACTTTAAAAATTGACAGTAACCCCCTGCTCACTTAAAAAATTGACATTAACTTCCCCATGATTTACGAAGAAAATTCAAATGGGGCTTTTTGCTAATGAAAGGAGAACACATGAGGGTTTTTGCTTATGCAAAAGACAAAAACACCCCTTATGGTTTGTCTAACTCCCAAAACCCCCCTGTGTTATTTTAACTCCAAAAAAAACCCCTATGATTTCAAATAAGTGCCAAATACACCCCCAAAAAAGAGAGTGTGTTTCAAACGCCAAAATTGCAAGTATTTGTTCACAATTTGCTTTTGATATGACAATTTTAACCCTGACATCGAGAGACAAAGATATCCCTATGCTTTGTTTAACTCCCAGAAAAACCCCTATGTGTCATTTTAAATCCCCAAAACCCCTCTATGTTTGATTTTATATACCATACTTGACCCAAGTAGTATATACTTGTTTTTTCAAAAAGAATAAATAAATTTTTAAAAAACAAACACATAGGCGTAATCTTGTCATACCACCAAAAGTCAAAAATAAAATTATGAATATATACTACTTCGGTCAAGTGTGGCTTTATAATCAAACACTGGGGGTTTTCCGAGAGTTAAAATAATATAGGGAAGTTTGAGTTAGACAAAGCATAGGAGTATTTTTGTCTTTTGCTCTAAAAATTATCATAAGGTTTTTTCGCCAATTAGGCAAAACACGGAGGGATTTTTGTATATAGCTCATTAACAAACTATTTGAGACATCCCAATAAAGAAATAGGGGCAAGAATTTACGAGAGAAGCATACCTTTAGACAAAATCTTGCGGATACATCCTGGTCAAGGACTCCCATGGCGATCACGGGTAATGAAGTGAAGAACACATTGTAAAGGGACAAAAACCAGTCATTGTACGCAACTTGTCCAGAAAATGATGCGAAAGCTTCGTACAAAAACACGGTGATACCAAAAGTGATATTCTTATAGAAAAAGTAGCAAATCTGCACCAAAAGTATACAAAAATTAAATTTATGATACCCTTCGAATTCTAATACTCAATGATTTTCAAATCAATATATATATATATATATATATATATATATATATATATATATATATATATATATATAGAGAGAGAGAGAGAGAGAGAGAGTTATTACCATTGAGGAGATCCTTCTGTAACACCAATGTCCATGAACCAAAAGCAAACGCTCCAAAAATCTGAACTGAGCAATCGCAATGTCGCTTGACATAACCGCCTGATAATATTTTTTTTAAAGAAAGAGCAATCTATATAAGAATCTAATAAAACTTGCGATTTCGAGCAATTTTTAATATAGGATAAACCTTGAGCTACTCTACCTGCATGCCTTCAACGCCACTTATCCCAATTCCAATATCTGCTTCTTGAAGCATACCGACATCATTGGCTCCATCTCCTATTGCCAGAGTCGTCTTTTTCGTTCCTTCTTTCACAAGTCTAGTTACCTATATAATCAAATACATCTTTAATTCTCTTATATATAAATTTTGGAGTAGCTCCTTTTAGAATAGAACAACAAAGAAAAGTATTATAGTACAAACTCACGAGTGCTTTCTGTTTTGGAGATGAGCGGCAACATATTACAGAAGCACATTTAATGGCAAGTTCGAGAAACAATTTCTTGATATCGTCTTCTAATGCATAGGCAAGAGATTTCCCGTCAATAATTAAGGCAAATGCCTCGGAGCTTAGCTTAGAAACCAAAGCCTTCCCTTCATTGATTTGCTTGAGAACACTTTGTTTTGAGGCCTTAGCAATAGCATTTTTATCTTCCGTTTTCTGGACAGCAATGATCTCGGGACTCTCCAACGTAATAGTAATTTGTGTCATTCCCTGTCTGAGCAAGCTACATGCATAGCTGCAAAGTCGAAAGTCGCAGTCAGCAACATCCGAAAGTCTAATAATGTATGTGTAAAATTAAAAAAAAAAAAAATGTTACCCAATATTAATGGCAGTTTCCATTTTATCCCCGGTCAAGACCCATAATTTTATTCCGGCTTGTGCAAGTTTGTCAATGCATTCAGGAACCTGAAAGGAAAATAAAATTAATTAGCATATTTATTTTCAATAAGTATGAAATGCAATAATGCCCCCTATGCTTTGCCTAATTTGCAAAAAAAATTAACTTGTGTTATTTTAATTACCAAAAAACCCCCGCCAACATATTTTCTAGAAGAAATGACAACTATACCAACACCAAAAACTGCAAAAACACCCCTATTCTCCTAAAATTGACAATAATCCCCCTGTTAACTTTAAAAATTGGCAATAACCTCCCTATTGATTTACGAAGGAATTTCAAATTGGATTTTTCGCTAATAAAAAAAAGAACACAAGGAAATTTTTGGTAATAAAAATAAAACAAGGGGTTTTGGCTTATTACGCAAAGCACAAGGGTATTTTTGCATTTAGCTCTTTTCAGAAGTTATATAATGGTGTTATAAGTAGTAACTCACCCCTTGTTGGAGCTTGTCCTCAACGGCTGTGGCACCGAGCAAAATCAAATCCTTTTCTATTTCTTCAGCCACCTCATCAATAAGTTCTTCCCGATCAGCACTTACTGTGTTTTTGGCTTCTGAAAATTTTTCATCGAAATTTTTATATTCTTCTTCACTAATTTCCCTATACGCAAGAATCAAAGTCCTTAAGCCTGCATCAGCATACTCATTCATATGTTCTCTCGTTTCCATTTCATACTCCCTTCCATTCTTACCAAGCCTCTCGAACATCACACTGCAATTGCACAAATTCAAAGTCGATAAGATATTTCGTTAGAGCTAAATGCAAATATACACCCTGCGACACCTGTGCGATTTTTATTAGCAAATAACTCATCTGATATTTCTTCATAAATCATAGGAAGTTAGCAAATAACTCATCTGATGCAGGTCATACATGCTATTAAATGTTTTTTAATTTACAAAGTTATCAAGGGGATTAGTGCCAGTTTTTTATGTGAATAGGGGTGTTTTTGTACCCTTTAGTGAGGGTATAATTGTCATTTTGGCTTGTGAGGGGTTTTCTGCTAATAAAAATCAGCAAAGAGGGGTATCGATAATTAAAAAACACATTTTTTTTGTATAATTAGGCAAAGCACGGTATTTTCGCATTTCACTCTATTTCGTTAACTAATGAAATATCGGAGGGGGTGTTTCTGTAATTTCATTCAACCACAGAGGTGTGTAGGTAATTTAGAAAAATACGAACCTGTCAGCGCCTTTGCAAAGTAATAGTAGCTTTCCGTCTTCGTCCCTTACTATCACAGACATTCGCTTTCTTGAACTATTGAATTCTAAAACATTTAATAGCATGTATGACCTGCATCAGAAGATTATTCATTATTAATATTACGAAAAGTTAAAGGACTGAAAATGCATTTTTTGCGATAGTATTACGAAGAAGGATTCAAGATAGATACTAACCTTTCCACTCTTTTTCCAGAGATGGGATTTAACTCACTCACATAAACACTTGTTTGTGTTCTCTTGAAGAATTCAAACCCGAGTTCTCTAGCTGCAATCACAAAAGAAGCCTCGTCTGGTGACTCAGCTTCGTACGTAATCTTTCCCGTGTTTTCATCCACATCAGGTATTGCCGTGTGACAAACCGCAAGTAACCGAAGAAAATCCCGTATAACGTGTGAATTTTCCTCATGTACCCAATTCCCATTCATAATCCTTTCATCATCAAAATTGAAACCTTTCACAGTTGACTTCCTAGAACTATTATCCTCATCATCGTATTCTTGAGACCCGTTTTTTTTAGCCATAGCTCTTTCGACTTCAGTGACACCATGTCCGTAAGCAGTACCAGCCGCGGAGAATTTGATGAACTCCATTGAGTTACAAGTCAATGTGCCTGTTTTATCCGAAAGTATAGTATGAACCTGGCCTAGTTCCTCGTTCAGGTTCGATGTTCTTGCATGAGCTGGTTTGTCAGTTTCTTCGTAGTACATGTGCACATCTCGATTTATGAAAATGCTCTGTAGAACTTTAACGATTTCTATCGACACATAGAGAGAAATCGGAATCAAGTTGTTGTAAAGAATCAAGACTGTTAAAAAGTGGTATATAGCTGAAACTGGAGCCCGATTTGGGTCGAAGAAAATACTGGTATCATCTGGTCTTAAATACCATCTTCTGTGTCCTCCTTCAATGTCTTCTCTAGTTGTAATACCAAAGTAAATGGACCCAATCAAAGCTAATAAGAAAAGGACACCGAATAAAAAGTAGATAATTTTATCCATTTTCTTCTCGATGTTGCTTCTTTTGGAAGGTGGCTCGGTCGAGTTCTGTATAACCTTCGTGTCGTGTCCGGTGAAGATAACGGCTCCATAAATATGGTCCGTGTTCCGTAATTTGGAATCTCTAAGAAGTAATTGTTGAGGAGAAAGTGGGTATTGTTGTTCTTCGAGATCCATAGTTCCGACAAAAGTGTATAAATTTGCATTTGGGTCCTCGCATTTAACAATGGCTTTGAAATCTTTGAGATTTGTATCCTCATTTAGCGAAGAAGTGACATCTAATGCTTGTTTGAGTTTTAAATTTGTTTCTCCGTCAAGGTTCATCGTCTCGACATAGCAAACTGCGTCTTCGTAACTGGAGGAGAGTAAAACTAGATCTGCTGGAAAAAATTCGTCTTTTTCGACTTTAACTATATCTCCTACTTTCAAATTCTTCCATTCTGTTTGCTTAAACACTCCATCTCCTTTATGTACCTTTACCTTTCTATTGTTCATTTCAATATCCTGTAAAATGATTCAAAATTGCATCATTATTAGCCAAAAATAACCAATCTATTTGCATATTTAAGATGCATAGAAGGAAAAAGGAAGTAAAACAGCTGTCAAAAATTGAATATTTCAACTGTTGAAAAAAATGACATTTATAGACCATGGATCCTTTTGGCATTGAACAAGGAATACAAATTGGACATCCCAAATTTGACTAACAAATTATTAGTCACTTTCGACAAATGTAAAACAAAAATTAATGTAAATCTTAAATAGAGGCATCACAAAAATAAAATGGTCAAAAATCAATATACCTTTACCTTTCTATTGTTCATTTTTCAATATCCTAAAGTAATGTTAAAAAATGAAATCCTTGTTCACAGTAGATGAGCACAAGAATAAGCCAAAAAACACAAGAATTTTGTCGAATGTTCATCTCGGAATAGGAAACAAGAAGTTCAAGTTCAATGCATATCAAAACAAATAAGGCTAGAAAATTAGGAAATGGGAATTAAAGACCAGTTTCTTGAATTTATTTGAAAAAGAAAAAGAGAAAGAAACTACAAAAATCCCGAAATCCACAAACTTTTGCTAGTTACTTAAATCTTTCAACTAATCTAAACCAAGAACAATTAATTTTCATATTATAGGCATCACTTGAACATGATCTAACTCTGATAAAACTAAAAGAGTGAAATGCAAAAATAACCACTATACTTTGCCTATTTATAAAAAAAAAAAGAAAAAAAAAAAAACATGTTAATTTTATTTCAAAAAATCTCCAGTGCTAATTTTATTATCAAAAATCCCCTTCAAGCCAAAATAACAATTATACTCCATGAAAGGATTAAAAACACCTCTATTCACCTAAAAATTGACAATAAACCCTTTGTAACTTTAAAAATTGACAATAACCCCCTAATCTCTTAAAAAATAGACAATAAACTCCCTATTGATTTACAAAGAAATTTCAAATAGGATGTTTTGCTAATAAAAAAGAACAAGGAATTTTGCTAATAAAAATAACATAGGGGTTATTATCAGGCAAAGAACAAGGGTATTTTTGCAATGCAACAGTAACCCATATACTTTGTCTATTTATATAAAAAAAAATGTGTTAATTTTGTTACCAAAAGTCCCCTGTGCTAATTTTTATTAGCCTAAAAATCGACTATAAACCCTTTGTTAACTTTGAAAATTGACAATAACCCACCAATCTCTTAAAAAATAGACAATAAACTCCCTATTGATTTATAAAGAAATTTCAAATAGGATGTTTTGCTAATAAAAAATAACACGAAGGGATAAAAATAACATAGGGGTTATTTTTCCCAATCAGGCAAAGAACAAGGGTATTTTTGCATTTAGCTCGAAACTAAAAGGGCAGATAAATTTCAGTGTAAATTACCTGTTGCATTCGACGCCAATCTTCAATACCTTCTTTAACCATGGTTGCTCCAATAACTATGATTAATGGTATAACAGCAGTAGCAGCATCATAAGGAGCAAGATCAGTGAAAGACAATATAACGGTAACAAGAAAATAGAAATTAGCCACTCTCCTAAACTGCTCAAATAGAGATTTAGGCAAGAAATTTGCAGCTGTATATTTTGTAGAGCTCACATAATTAGCTACATAATTTCTTCCACTTGCTTCTATAGCATCTGGTTCATTACAAAAAACAACTCTTGAAAAACCTGGTCCCCCAATTTGTGAATGATCCTCTTTAAATCCTCCTTTTCCACATTTAGATGCATAGATCTTGCCAAAATGTGACTTCTTTTTGCAAGTTCTCATTTTTACTTCAAATCTCCAAATATTGAAGCCCTTTTACTTATACCTAGTACCCAGATGCAGACAAGCGCTCTGCTTGTAAAGACGGAACCTTTTTGCACAAAAACCAGGTTGTAAGAGAAATACTTTTTTAAAGAATATGGACAGTGGTTGCAGAGAGAAAAAGCAGAGGCTTGAAGAAATAATGAATAAGATGAGTGAAATTATTTTTTTAATAAGAAAGATTAAAAAATAAACACAACCCAATTGCAGTCTACCTCTAAATCTCAAAAAGATTCAATCTTTATTATAGTATTGACCCAAAAATGAGTTGAGATAAGTCAAATTGATAAAGATGAAGTACTTATAAAACCAAACATATGAATATATATGGCACAAAGGCTTTGAAAATTGACTTGTATTTCCATTCTTTCAGTTTGTGATGGCTTGACTTTTACACGCGCAGAGGAGATGGTCCGAAGAAACATTCAAAACATCCCAACTATTAAACTTATCTTTTTATTTAAAAAGAAAAAAGAAAATGCAGTGGGAAAAAATATCAATAGGAAAAGTACCAATAGGAAGAATCTTCTACTTGAAAATGAATTTTTCAGAGGTCAAATATGGGAAGAATTATATATTGGGTCTTTCCAAGAAAGTTTGGTGTATATATATGTGAGAGGAAGCTTCGAATTTAGAAGAGAAAACAAATCATGTAATATTTCAACACATTCCATAAATAGTTTTTATTGGGCAAAATTTTTCTAAGTTTGGAATTCTTCTGAAAAATAGTCTTATAATTATATTAAACACATATTTGGTTCCTTAATTTTCTTTAAATATCAGTTTTAGTCTTATGCATAATAAATTTCATACTCTAACTTACTATAAGTTTTAATTTTCGCCCTGCAATTACAAATTTGGTCCTATTAACGGATAAAAAGTTTGTAATTGAAGGATGAAAAAGAAACTTATTAAAAAGTTAAAAGACAAAACTTATAATTACAAGACGAAAATTGAAGCTTATGAAATTTAAATGATGAAATTTATTAAGTATAAGATCAAAGTTGAAATGTGTGAAAGTTGAAGGACTAAGTTTACTTTTAAAATAATTACATGACTATTATTGAAAAATAATTCAAAATTGCATAAATATTTTTGAAATGTTGCTGTTTCTATTGATTAACCTATTTTAAGACTAACTACTGAATTTGAAAGAGAAAACAAATCATATAAATATTTCGACACATGCATTATAATAAAATAGTTTTGTTTATTGATTAACCTATGTTTTTAGACTATTTATTTATAACTACTGAATTTAGTAGAGAAGACAAATCATGTAAATATTTAAACACTTGCAATATAATAAAATAGTTATTTATTTATTAACCTATTTATCTAATTAAAATTACTTAATTAATTTAAAACTACGGAAAGTAAATAAAGAAATATGAAAGACAAGAAATTAGTTAATTAAGATTACGTAGGGCAGAGGATAGAAATTGAAGAGATGTGCCAATATGGTGGGGACTGGGGAGGCTGCGACGGGTGACGCAACATTAATTAATTATTATAGTGAAGGACTTCATTTTTGAATTTTTAACGTCGCCATTAATTTGCACTACTTTTCACGTGGTCACATACACAATATTTGTTTTATACATAATTCACTATATAATAGTAATAATTAAGAAAAAAAAAAAGAACTACTTTATATATAATAATACACATATAAGTAAAAAAGACTGTTGACTTCTTATGAATGATTTAGTTATTGATTTACCTTATATTTTCCTAGGCATGCGTCATGCATGATGTAACTTGTTTGACAAAGAAAAATGCAATCCAAAAGAAACGAAATGTTATTAATGCTATTCTTGAAAATCTGTGATTGGATACAGGTATCATGGAGTATTTATCAGTTAATTTAATTTGGTAGGTTTGCTTCTAGAAGAATCCCTAATTAATCATTGCGTATTTGTGTCATTAAGTAAATCCAGATGCCCCTCATAATATTAGTTAAGTCATGATAATTAATTTCCAACTAATATAATATATAAATGTATTTATTTGAATTCAAGCTGATTGAAATTGATTTTAAATTTTTGTTTGATTCTTAAACGAATCAAATTCACACGATTTTAATCGACTCGAATCGAGTACGAGTTGAGATTGAATAACTTAGTAATTTTCTAAGTGTATTTGTCATTATTAGTATATTGTATCAAGCTCGAATTCGAGTTTTAAGATTTGTAAAACAATAATTTTTGTTTAAAGTTGGTTATTATATATAAAAAAAAAAGAATTTCAAATGAGTTACTATTCATCGAACTCAAATAGAACTATATATATCTAAAATAAAAAAAATAACAAGTGTTATCTAATAACGTTAATAACCGAAGGTTTTTTTTTTTTACCTATAACCCAATATTTTAGAGGCTGTGGAATTTTAGTCAGAGCAGTGCATGCAAAATTTCATGTTGTGGTCTAATTTTATCTTACTATGTTATTTGCAATGTTTATTACTGGTTATTAATATTGCATGGTAATATTCGAATATAACTATCTACCAATGTTTTTAGAACCGGACCGAATAATGAACCGATGGGTCAATTGACCATTGATTTTATTGTTGGAACGATCGAGCTACTGATTGGATCAATATACCATCATTATTATATAATATTAATAGTTAATTTTGATATATAGACTTTGTACAAAAGAATTAAACAATATCACTAAAATACTTAAACAACCTAAAAGTTAGATCCTATGATTTTAGTTATCACATATATTCTTAACTTATGTTATCATAATAATATAATTAAAATGAAAGTAATTATAAAATATTATATATATAAAAAACAATCAAAAATATTTAAAAATAAAAAAACAAATAATAGATTAATAATTTTACAATACACTTTTGCGATATACAAAATATAAAATCTAATCTCTTATAAATTAAATTTGCATAAAATATAAATATGAATTTAAGATTTTGGTCCTTTTTATCCTAATATTATAGTTTGAAATAAAAAATAATAAAAAAGACAAACATTTTTCATATAAAATTTTTTATATCAAAGAGATATATTTAGTACTCAAATATACAAAAGAAAATATCATTCATTTGATGAACTAGTGAAATATTAGGTATTTAACATTAGTTATCACAAACTAGTTATAATACATTAGTTTGCAAATGTTTCAGTTGTAGAAAACTTTCATAATAGAACAAATCGACGGTTATTCGGTCCACTGGATCGCTGATTTTTAATTGGTTTACCATCGGTCCGATTTCTACTGGTTTTTTTTTTTTGAAAACTAGGGGCTTTTGAACATGACAGTGGTTCGTAGTCAAATAAAATCGGTTGAACCGACGGTGCAATTCGATTTTGTTATTTGTTGTACAACTATTTTATTTAAAAAAAAAGTTAGTACACAACAATTTTACCGTAATGACAAGATCGGCCCAACAACTAAGGCAAGTTAACTTAGCTCTCGCTTAGGACCCAACTCCCAACTGTAAAGGGGCCCAAAGTTTTATAATTATATAGATCTTTTAGTAATTTAAGAAACGATGATTTTTAATCAAGCATAAATTATTTGTAGGAGAATTTAGTATATGTAAACTAATCAAGTAAAGTTAGAAAATTTATTGTTCAAGCTTAATTTATTTTCTTATTGAATTTAAGATTGTGTCTAACTTTGGTCCTAAAATAATTTGAGCTCTATAGAACTTTAATTAAGTCGAACATGATTCGAGCTAAAGAAAATGTACATAATCGAGTTGAGAAATTATCCGGCGATAAATATTCTTCAAAATCGATTTGATTGTTAGATAATCTAGCTTTTATTGTTATGGGAAATAGAGTGTTAACCACTACAAGAAAACTGGGGTCACTTACGGCAGATTCCGTTGGTGAATCCTTGATTTTCGTTGGTATTCAAGTGTAATGATTTTTTTTTCCCGTTAGTTGATTCGTTGGTGAAGGTCCGTAGGTAAATGCAGCAACATATTTTTATTTCCATAACTTTTTCCTACGCATTAACAATCGAATTCCTACGAAAAATATTTTTCCCAGTTTTTCGTTGGTAATTTATTTATTGGCAGAACGTATTTATGTTGATGGTTTCGTCACTGTTCAGTTGTTAAATCTAAATAGCGACGGATAACTTTTTCCTACAGCTTAAAAACTAAATTCCTACATAAAATATTAGTTTTCGATATTCCGTCTGTAATTTATCGTTATTATTGAAATTTTGTTGATATTTCGTTACAATTCATTACTAATAGCGACAAATTTATTTTTGTTGGAATCAGATCTTCGTTCATGCCATTTTTCTTGTAGTGAACTATATTTATATCATTAATTGTGTAAATTATATATATTCTCTATAATTACAATATTAGCTTTTGTCAAAGTGGTTTTCACAAGTAAACTATAATTAAAACATAAAATGATTGAATCTAAAAATATCAAGTTGGTTTGTTATTTTAACTATCTGAAACAAAAATTAAAAAGAATTTTTAAAATATTTATGTCATTTATAAATTTTTTTTTTTTGTAAATATGGGACCCCAATTTTACCTCGGGCTGCTATAATCCATTATTCCTATTTTGGTTAATTACGAGATATTCTAATTGTCGGCGTCTTTCATATTATAAGTATATATTTTTCGTTTAAGAGGATGTTATAAGTATTGTAATAACTAGAAAACAAGATTTTATACTATTTCTATATTTTTGTCACGACACTGTTATAACATTTTAAAAATTGGAGCTAAAAAATGGACCCTTATGGTGTCTACTACTTTCAGGAAAATTCAAACTACTAGTAATTATAACACTAATAACTACTATAATTTCCTAAACATGCATTCATCAAAATCAAGAACTAAAATTTTGTTTAAATAACTCGGTACTTAACCATATCAGACGCAACTAATTAAAGAAATATTTAGTGCTTCGGAAAACATTGGCCCTGTTTGGGTGTATTTTGATTTGGTTTGGTCCTGTTTCAATTAAAAGAAAGGGAAATTTACCTAGACACCCTCTGAGTTTAGGCCTAATTACAGGAATTTATCCTGTTGTTTGAAAAATTACCAAGACACCCCTTCTGGCAAAACAGTATTACAAGAACACCCCTTACGACGTTAAATTTTGACGGCGGAGGATGACGTCATCATTTTTTTTAATGTTTTTCCAATTTTGCCCTCGGTGTGTAGTTGTAATATATGTTATGTTACAGGGGGTGTATTTGTAATATTTGAAATTTGATTGTTGTAGGCTGAAATTTACTGTTGTATGTGTAATGTATTTTCATTTCAATATCAAAACACCCAATAAATACATAAATATCAATCCACCAAGCCAGTAAATGATGAAAAAACACCCAACTATTTTTCAATGTAATGTTCCACTTTTCATTAGATCAAAATACATAAATACCTGGCCAGTAAATGATGAAAAAATCACTAAGTAAATCGAAAAAACACCAACAAAAGCACCAAATAACAAAAATAAAACCCAAAACCAGCAAATAACAATAACAAACAGCAGAAAACAGCAGGAAAATGCAGCAGGAGAGCCAAAAACTCTTCGGCCCGAACTTGTTCTTCACGGCCCGAAATTGTTCTTCGCGCCCCGAGTTCACCAAACCCAAAATTGACTTGGGGAAACTGAAATTAACACTATCATGAAGAAAAGCCCTCAAAAATCCAGTAGAAATCAGTTCGATAACACCCCCAATTCGGAGATCAAAGTGGCGCATAAACCCTAAATGCCCAATTCGATCCAAATCTTCAATCCCACCTCCAATCGGGCAATTAATCCAAGGAAAGTGACGAAATAAACAGATAGAAGTGAAACACGAAGTAATTTTCCAGAATTAGAGGCTCAAATCCGCAAATCGCGATGAACCCTAGAAATTGGGGACGAACACAAATCACTCCCAATCGCAAAAACCAATCCATAATCCCAAAAATTGCTCCAGTAAGAAGATGCGCGATGAAGAGGCGAGTCTAACACAGCAAGAATTACTAAAATCCGTCCATAAACAAGGGAGAAATCATGATTTTTGTGAATGGTAGTGAAAAATGTGCGAAATTTTTTTCCAGTTTTTTTTTTTTTTTTGTAAATATTAAAAACAACTAAGGGCATTTAAGACATTTCACAATTTCCGTTAGCGTTGACTAACGACCGTTAAGTCAAGGGGGTGTTTTTGTAATATTTCAAACATGAGGGTAATTTCTTGTAATTAGGCCTAAACCCAGGGGGTGTCTATGTAAATTTCCCTAAAAGAAATTTTGGTTAAATGTTTTGAGGGAGCTTCTACCAGCAGTTTTCTACAATTTTGAACTGCTGGAATATTTTATTATTAAAAATGTCACCTGCTGTTCAGGTCACTTATATCAGGTAACATTAGTTCCCTTTACACATTTGCCCCTCCTTATTAATAATACATATTAAAAACATAAAATCCCATTTTTAGTTAATTACTTGCTCTTCAAAACTTATAAAATCATTTATCCGTTTTTGACAAGTTTTTATATACCAACTGTTGAATAAAAATTCCATTACATATATGGAAACATGATTTTGAAGTAATTAAAATGCCAACATGTTGAATTAAAATAGCCTGGAGTTACTGTCATGATGTAGGAGGAATTTTTATTCAACAGACTGGAATTATTTTCAGGCTATTTTTATTCAACAGCCTGGAGTTACTGTCATGATGTAGGAGGAAACGTGATTTTAATTGTCAAAAAATTCCATATCTGTTGGTATTTAATTCCATATCTGTTCCTAAAAACAGAGGATATTGCCAATTAAAACATTACTTCAAAACGGATATAAAATCACGGTTGAATAAAAATCATATAAAATCTTTTGACAATTAAAATTCTTCACATAGAGACAATTGCTGCTCGTTTACTCTTCTCTAGGGCCTGGGTAGAGTGTTTCCAAAGTTAATTTCGCATTACATACACTAATTGAGCTGGAATTTAATTCGGGCCGTGAAGAACTTGAACGGGCCGTGAGATTTCTGTTCGTTTTTTATTGGAAAACACTCATGGAGTGTTTAATTGCTGTTTGCCGTGTTCATTTAAGTGATTCAGAGGTTCGGGCTCTCAAGAACTTAAATGGGCCGTGAATTCCATTCAAAATTGGTTCAGATTTCTTGAGGAATCTTCTTCTTTTTGTTCGGAGGTTTGATTACAGCCTATTTCCTACGCAATTAACAGCAGCTCTTGTTGAATTTTGCAAATTGGGCTTCAAATCAGATTTCGGGTTCTTTGATTCTAGCGATTTTTTGAGTGTTTTTGTTCTTGATTCTTGTTCTACATTGCTTGTTTTGGTTCGTAGTGTTTAATTTCAGGTGTTTTTTGCTTAAATTTGATGATTGATTAATTGGCATACTCCTCTGTTTTAAGAAGAATGGAAGAAGAAGAAGAAGAAGACAGGGCATAGAAGTCATTTCTCGCGACCCTATAGTGTAAATATTTATCAGGTAACAGGTGCCATTTTTGCCACATGACATATTTTGTATGGTGAACTATGGGCAGTTTAGTCAATGCTGAACTGCCCATAGCAAGCCTGATGTTTTGAATATTCTCCTTGAAGTTTGTGTAACAATTAAAACATCACTCAAATATATTTTGGTTGGAATTATTTTATGTAAAACTATTACTTAATTATGTAGTTCGGTTAAAAATCGTGGTAATTAATTTAACTGGTTTCGTTTGTTCAACATAAGACAAGTACAAGATATACACAAATAATAAATCCAAGTAGAAAGATATGTATTAATCCGAACGTGTGTTACAAGTTTACAATAAAGGTCTGTTCAACCAATATAGGATGCCATTATAGAACTAACCTAAAACGAGCAGCTTAGTCCGATCAGTACGGTCTAGGTGTTCGAATAATTTATTAACTCAAGAGCTAACAACTAAGTAATTAATAGTTGAATTAATTGATAGGTTTTGATAATAACAAAAGTTAAGTAAGAAAAGCTAAGTTAGAATAAAAAAATCTAGTCAAAATAGCTACGATATAAATCAAGTAAGTTGACAAAGTTCAGACGAGCTGAATACTGAGAAAACACCAAGTATCGTTGATTAGTGCTTAAAACTGCATTTAAGTTGTTCTTATTTTCTAAATAAATCAAGTGTTAATTCGATATTTTTATGAAATTAATAGAAAATATTGTGATTTGAAAATATTGAGTTTTGATTTGTTTTTATAGGAAAAATAAAATATGGACCCCGAATGATTTATCTTTCTCAAATTGTACAAGTATCAAATGCATGATTTGAAGCAAGGAAAGATTCAAGGAAGTTAATAAGTGCAAGAACAACAGATAAGGAATCTGCCAGAAATATTGCTGCTTCTTCCAAGGACGATAACTCTCGTAAGGAAACTCCTATTAATCTGAATTTCAAATATGTTGTAGAGGAAGGAGTTAGCTACGTTACGGACTTTATGGATCTGGATTTGGAGTTAGGAGCACAACGATATGTATTTTTCAAATATGTTGCATAGAGCAGAATTTACTATCCGTGGGGAAACGCGATTTTTGTCCTAAAGTGATTAGGAAACTTGCATAAATCCTTTCCATACGAGGATTGAGCCTCCTAAACATCTTCCTACTCAATTTATACCTCCTAAGCATTCTCCTACTTGGATTAGGGCTCCTTAACACCTATATATGGTCCTAGAATCACATCTTGGAACACACAATTCTTAGTCTTAATTATAATTCTCTCTCAAATCATTATCATATTTTCTCTCCAGAACTTGTGATAATGATTAGCAAATTAGGCTAAGAGTTCTTTGGTGAGGTTAGAGATGAACTTATATGCGTAATGATCTTATTTGGATTCGATTCTTCAAGGTTTTGTAAGTTTTATAAATTTGAATAATTATTTTTCTTCAATTATTTTCATCCACTCTTATGTTAATACAATTGTTTTATTAGTTTTCATATAAATCTAGTCAAACTCTTTTTATGTGAAAATCTTTATGATATAATTATAATTATATAAGTCATTCGCTTTATGGGTAGTCTTTTAATGCAATATGCATTGGTATATAGTATGTTTGTGATTTCTCATAAGATGATATTTTGTGCCAATTCTAAAAGCAAGAAAATTATTTACTCAAATACATTAGAAATCACGTGTTTTTTAATTCTTTATCTTCCAATTGATTGTTTGGGATGTGAAACTTTCAATTGAGTAATTTATGAATCAATCCTAATAAATGAACAAATCATATAAGGGATTCTTGATATATTACCGTTTTAATTATCGTATTTTTCAACAACAAAAAATTCACTTTTCTTTAAGCTTTCTTAAAATCAAATAACTTCGTTAATTTAGTTTGTTTATTGATCTCTAAAGCTGCTTTGTCTACTAACTTTTCTAGCATGTTTTAGTCATCTCCTCGTGGATATGACCGCCCAATCTATTTTACATCGATCGCTTTGTTTCGACAAGTTTGGGCGTAATTAATCGTATTCAAAGAAAGGTTGAATAAACTAATCAATTTGATTTTGATTAATTAACAGAGAAGAAATTCATCAGCAACCGACTTCAAGTGAAGACATGGGCGGATCCAGATAGGGGCAAGGGGGGGCTATAGCCCCCCTGGAATATATATATATATATATTTTTTTTTATATAGGTAATTTTTTTTTTATAAAAAAATTAATATATTAGCTCAATATCAGTCCAAATATAATTTCAGTTCAATTAATATACACACTTCACTTTAATAATAACTTACTCTATCCAATTGTAAGCCCGATTTTTCCCTATTCCCAACATCTCCAATTTTTCCCTATGAAATTAGTCAAATTAGCTAATATTCGTCTTCAAGAGACAAGAGATGATGGATGGGGAACTTTATTGGAGGATGTTACTTCTTTTTGTTCTAAACATGAAATTGAAATTCCTTCAATGAGTAATGTTTATGTTCCATATGGGAGGCCAAAGCTTAGGATTGAACAAGTGACTATCGAGAATCATTACAAAGTTGATAGATTCAATTCGGTAGATAGACAATTGCAAGAGTTGAACAACCGTTTCAATGAAGTAAACACGGAGTTGTTTCTTTGTGTTGCATGCTTAAACTCATCCAATCACTTCGAAACTTTTGACAAAGGAAAACTTGTTCGTCTTGCCGAATTTTATCCAAATGACTTTTCTTTTCTTGAGCTCTCGACTCTTTCCAATCAACTTGAAAATTATATTAGGGATGTTCGATCAAGTGATGATTTTTTTAGTTTGAAAGGGATTGGTGATCTTGCTAAGAAGATGGTTGCAACTAAAAGACATGTCGCATTCTCGATGGTTTACAAACTTGTGACATTGATGCTTATTATACCCGTTGCAACTGCATCAGTGGAGAGAACTTTTTCGGCTATGAAGATAGTAAAGAATCGGCTTCGTAACCGAATGGGCGATCAATGGCTAAATGATAGTTTAGTTATCTTTATAGAGAGAGACATATTTAGTAATATTTCAAACGATGCTATCACGGACCTGTTTCAAAAGATGAAAAATCGTCGTGGTCAATTATTAAAGTAAATATGTAGATATTTTGGGTTATTATGTGAATAATATAAACTTTATGTTTAACTGTTTTGATAGATTTTGTTTTTGTGTATAAGTTTAGCCCCCCCTGACCCAAATTCCTGGATCCGCCCCTGAGTGAAGACATCCAAGTCAGAAGACACCAACAGAGTACTTCACAAAGGAAAATGGAAATACTGTAGCTGAGACTAACAGACGAATAATCTTGATCAGTTAAGTACTAGACAGTTTACCAGCTAAGGAGCAAAGTCAGTAGAAAATTCAAACGGAGAACAATCAACTAGTGTCTATGTCGAAGGATCAACCAGATCAATTCATGTGTTGAAGAAAACAACAGAGTATCCTCGGACATCAAGGTGCATTTAATGCGATTGAAATATCTGTACAGTGACAGTACGCAAAAGTGACAGAGCCGCCTGCAAAACTAGACTTTTGAAGTTGATGAAGAGAATAAGGGCATTCCTGGAATTGAGAAAAGATTCAAAGGTCTCAATCTCAACCACCCTTATAAATACTTGAAGGAAGACAACAACTTTTAATTCCTACGACTTCTACAAACTTACAAATCCTATCAGAAGAAAATCATTCAAGAGAAAAACTGAGAAAAACCACTAGTTGTTCATGAAGAATAACGTATTCGGTGAACAAAAACTGAGAGTTTTTACATACAACAAGTTTGTATTTGAAAGTTAGTTTATAAGAGAAATTAGTTGTAGCTGAGAGCTTATAAGAGATTAAACTCAGGAGATTTTGATTCTTGTGATTTTTACTAAGAGTAAAAGTTGCACTTGAGCGTAGAAGTTTTAAATGCTAAGTGTTGTATTAGTCTAAGAGATTAGAGCAAAGCCTTCCATCATGTTAAGGAAGAAGAGTGGACTAGAGGGATTACACCACCCTTGAATCACTATAATCTGTTGTCTTTTATCATTCTACACTAACACTTGCACATCTTATGAATATAAGACAAGTACAAGATAAATACAAGTAATAAATCCGATCAGAAAGATATGTATAAATCCGAACATGTGTTATAAGTTTACAATAAAGGTATTTTCAAACAGTACAGGATGATGTAATAGTACTAGCCAACAATTATCGAGCAGTAGCGAGTAAAACGGGCAGCCTTGTACAACCAGTACAGTCTAAGGAAGCGTGACACTGACACTAAATGTCCTTGGTATTATAGGTGTACTGTAGTGTCAGGTAAACCAGTCCGTGCAGGATAATTCCCAGTCCTGTGGCCCAGCGCTCGACCCTTCAGTCGGAGGTCTTGAAGTGGCCCAATGAGCCATGGTCGAGATCTTATGTTCGGAACTTGTGTGTTTTGTTCGGAAACATATTTCTTCCTCGAAAATTATCCGTAGAGCTTGTTTATTCCGTGATGTTCGAGATATGTGAAATACCCCTCATCATGTGGATTATTGTTTAAATTAATTTTAATTTGAAAGTATTGACGTGAAAGTTAGTTGATAAGTGACAAATCTTATATTTTGAAAGTAAATTATTTAATATTTTTTTTGTGATAATTAACATAATGATTGAAAAATTGTTATTTTAAGTTTCATTTGTTAAAGAGATATTAAATACTCCATTTGTCCTAAATTTTTTACTCCATTAGCTACAATGTCGAGTCAAACTTTTTAATCTTTTAAGTGACTTATCAAATTGATTTTTTCACATTTATTGTATTTTAAAGCTTTTAAATAATATATACTTTATATGATGTTATTTAATATTATCAATGATCAAAATAAACTAACTAGATTATCTATTATAATTTTTGAAAAATGGTAAAGTTAACTGATTAACTGTAGCAATTAGAAAATTATGAGAAGGTGGTAGTATGTAATAATTAATTGGATTTAAAAAGCTGGAGCCTGCAAGCAAGTGAGACTGAATTGTGGGAGGTAGACATATCTCATTTCATGGGCCGAGAATAAATGAGAAATGACGGCCATTTTTGGAACTTATTTGGGTTATCATTTTAAAATTTTAGGTGGGCAGAAAGTAGTTTTGAACCATTTTCATTAGCCTAAAAATAATAAAAATAGGCGAACATCCCAAATTTCCCTTTTTTGGCCCAGAAGACTAGTATAGGGATCAACTATATAGCCCTACTTCCCACTTGCAACAATAAGTCTCCTCTTCGCTATTTGTCTCCTCCACGTTTATATTAATTATATATTTATTTAAGATTTTATTAAATTTCTTAAAATTATAAATCTCATAAAAAATTATTTATCTTTTTCAATCATTTCAATTTAAAAATTAACTTTTCAATCATTACATCAATTATTTAACAAAATAATATCAGAGAATTATTTTTGAAAAATATGACATGACATCTATAGTTAATTTTTACCCTCGAACTCCAATATTCAAAACATAATTCAAAATTTTCAACTTAATTTCTCATTTAATTAATATTACTTTACATTCTAAAAATTCCAAGCATAAATATATCTATGTCTAGTTTCAATTGTTTTGCAAAAATATCAATAAGAATTTTCAAAACTCTCAACCAAAATATTTTTCATCTAAAGCAAGTGAAACCAAATCAAACTTCATCCAAACAGGGCTAACATGTCTCAACATTTTCAGTGAATAGATTGAGCGAAAATGGTTCCAAACTGTTGTATGAAGATGAAGATAAAGACTAAATATTGAAGGGAGGTTTTGATGATTTCCTAAACATCATCATCAACTAATTAATGGAAGTTTAGCCAATCCCTTAGAAGATTTTTGACCAACGAAGAAGACAAATCAGAAGGGTCAAATCTTATGGTCCAGAAGACTACTGATCCGTTGCTGAAGAATGAAATCAGACTGGTGAATTTCAGCAGACTCAAAGCAGATGAGTTCGGTTTGGGATAAGCCAGGTGTTCATCAGACGAGAAGTTTTAACCAGCAGAGTGAAAGAGATCAAGAAGTCATCCCAACGGTAATAAATGCGTTGATGGAATTAAATGCTGAAGAGGAAGAGTATTTGTGGCAAATGATTGAAGAAAACCTCGTATCAGCTTGGTGCATTAAATGTAACTGGCAACTGACAGAAAGTACAACAGAGTGTACAATGCGACAGTTGCAGGGAGCCGTTCCTGAAAATGGGGGGGACCACTACTCGAGGAATCAAATTCTGCCTCTCTTCAACGGATAGAATTTGAACTTCAAGTATAAATAGTTCGTGATTCAAGAGTTAGAGACAAGCAACAAAATGTGAGAGAAATTTCGAAGCAGAATTCTTCTAAGTCTCAAACTCAAGAACATAACACTCATCAGCCTAGTCATCTGTTGATGAAAGCGAAGTTGAAGATCCTTTCTAAACACATTTTCTGAGTGAATCTGTAAAAGAGAGTGTTGTGAGAAGCTGTTATGCATCTGTGTGAGTGATAAAGCTTTGTAGTATAGGATTTCTAAGTGATCTCCTGTAACGAACTTGTGGCCAGTTCATTTGTTGTTTGGTGCAAGCAGAGTATATTGTAATATGAGTGATTATAGTATAACCTAAGATCTTCGTGACTTGGAAGAGTGGACTAAAGGATTTTTATCCATATAACCACTGTTGCAAGAAGGGAGGTGTTGATAATTTCCAAAATATCAAAATCAGCTAAGTAATGGAAGCTTAGCAAATCCCTTAGAAGAATTTTGACCAAGTAAGAAGACAAATCAGAAGGGTCAAAATTTTAAGGTCAAGAAGACTACTGATCTGTTGCTGAGATCGAAATCAGACTGGTAGTTTTTCAGCTGACTCAAATCAGATTAGTTCAACATGAGATCAGCAGGGTATCTATTAGATGGGTCATTTTGATCAGCAAAGTAGAAGGGATCAAAGAGTCTGCCCAACGACAATAAATGCACTGGGAGTAATAAATGCTGCAAGAGAAGGGTATTAACGGCAAATGATTGAAGTTATTCTTGGATCAACAAAGTGCATTGTTGGGATTCTTTGGGTATGATTGTCAACTACAACGGTGCGGAATTTTAATTTTTTTTTCATACACCTATTCCCAGGATTTACTTATTAGCACATACGAAAATGTTGAATACAATTTAGCAAATAAATTACTAAATTATAAGATGGTAAATAGCAATTTACCTCACCACAGGCAAGGTGGTGGTTTTTCCTCCGGTCTTCATTCAGATGGATCTGGTTCGTGAGAAGCACCCCATGTGTTGTGCCTCTAGAGAATAGTCCACACCAACTAGATCTGTGACTGCTTCGATCCTCAGGCTCAGAACTAGGATGGAAACATGTCAACATCAAGAGTTGGATCAAGATCCAACTCTAGATCACTACTAGAATAAAATGAAATTTCAACGGAATATTTTCAACGGATTTAAATCTGTTGAAATTGATTGTAAAATTTCAACAGATAAAAAATCCGTTGAAAAATCCGTGAAAATTTCAACAGATTTACATTCTGTCGAAATTTTCACTTTTTCGACAGAAATATTTCTGTCGAAATTTTTAAAAATTTCGACAGATTTCAAAATCTGTTGAAATTTTTTTCACTTTTTCGACAGAAATATATCTATCGAAATTTCAAAAATTTTCGACAGATTTCAAAACCTGTCGAAAATTTTCAAAATTTCAACAGAATGATTCCGTTGAAATTATTCTGTTGAAAATTAATTAATAGGTATAAATTGCCTCTTCCCTTTCTTTCTTTCCTACTAGATCTAAATATTTCTCTCTCCACACAAAATATCCAGCCGGCCCTAATTTCATATCATAAAAAATCGTCCACTCCTCTTTACCGCCGCACAGCACCCACCGTCGCACAGCACCTATTTTGCGACCCAGCCGTCACAATCTCCGGAGAATCCACCTCCGCCGCCGCTCAAGCTCTCCAGATCCGGCCAGCTCCGACTCCGACACCTACACCACCATAAGTCTTCTAAATAAGGTATCATTGAACTTTAATCCTTCATTTTCGGTTTTAATCCTTCTTTTTGTTATGTTTTCTTATCATTGATTGATTAGGTTCATGAATTTTATGACTACTGAAATTGGTTCCTATAATTTCAATTGCTAAATTCCATTTCATTTTCAAATGATATGTGAAGGTTAATTAGTAAAATGTAGTGGTTGATTTTGAAGATGCTGTAAGTGACCGAATTGATTACGGATTCGTTGTTGTGAAATGAAAAGGATATTTACTTTATTTGTAATCTTGTAATCTTACTTTTCTTAATTTTTATATGGATTCTGTAATTGGATTTTTTTAATTTTATTTTGCAATATCACTGTAATTTATTTTAATATGAAGGGGATGAGCAGTGTGTTAAGTCTCTTGTTTAGTGTTAAAGTGCAAGATGTGTAAGTTATATTTAGTCTCGGTATGTTGAATATCTGTTGTTTCATGAGAAGTTACTCGGTGAATTAGCGGGATTGGTGCTTATTCATGTGTGAGTAATTAGAGGAAGAATATTGTTACTTGTGGATTCAATTTGTAAGTGCTTAAACATGTCTTCCTACTTCTGATTTTGTCTGTGTATGCCCAACTGATTACTTTCACAGTTGTGTCATTTTACGTATGTTGTGCATTGAAATTGAGTTGAACTGTAGTACTGTAATTCAAGTAGAGACTTATGCCAACCCTTAAATGAAACTGCGACTTCAAAACCATATTACAGGGTAAGCAACTACAAGTTGCCATTGTTTGTATTAAATGATTTGACATTGTCTAATTTGTTAGATATGGACTTTTAGTTTTTATTATGTCAACTGCATCTTCTTTGTAGAATATTGATGATGTGATTGTATGTCTTCTTCCATTGCAGCCTAATAGAGTAACTGGAGATATAGTTTTTGTGCTCCAGCAGAAGGAGCATCCGAAGTTCAAGAGAAAGAACGGCGATTCTATTGATCGTCGGGATGCCGAGAAGAAGATAGGACGTATAACTAAGGAAATATATGTACTTCGGCCTAGACTTATAAAGAGCTCGAGCCACAAACTTATTTTGATACTTTTGTTGGATGTTTAGGGATTTTACCATATTTTGGGTATTTTGAATATTGTTTGATGTTTATTTAGATCGTATTTGATATTTGTAGATTTTTTTATTTCGATGAATGTTGGATTAATGTTTAATTAGAATTTATAATTGTCGTCAATTTAGATTGTGTGGAAATTAATAATTAGTGTAAACACAAATCAAATTAAAAATTCGGATCAATATTGAATTTGTAGAAACTGTTTAAATTTCGACCAAAAAAATCCGTTGAAATTTCAAAATTTCGACAGATTTATTTCTGTTGCAAAACCGAAATTTCAACAGAAAATTTCAAAATTTCAACGGAAAATTTCTGTTGAAATTTCAAAATTTCAACAGAAAATTTCTGTCGAAATTTCAGAATTTCGACAGAAAAAATTTCTGTCGAAATTTCTGTCGAAATATCTGTCGAAATATCTGTCGAAATTTTTTCTGTCGCAATTTTCTGTCGAAATCTTGATTTCGACAAGCGTTTATTCGACAGATTTTTTCTGTTGAAAATTCTGTCGAAATTTTATGTAAAATCTGTTGAAATTTCCGTTGAAATTTCATTTTTTTCTAGTAGTGGATGTACATGAAAAAGGAAGAGAGAAGGGTGGCACGGCCAATCCACTAGCACACATCGGCGGTGGCGGCGGCTAGGGTTAGGCGGCGCACAACTAGGGCTAGGGTTGAGGGGGCGGCGATTTTTAGGAGTTAGTTAGGGTTTGAGTGTTTCTTGCTTTGTGGATTCTCTCTCTTGAGTTCCATTAGGTTTGAGTCTCTAAGACTCCCTATTTATAGAGAACTCCAAAAACCCTAACTCCTTGTGCAAGACTTTAGTTAATGGGCCACTAATTAAACTGGCCCATGTCTTGCATCTATTTAATTAATACTTTAATTAAATAGCCCACTCATTTAATTAACACTTTAATTAAATGGCCCATTCATTTAATTAACACTTTAACTAAATAGCCCATTAAATCTAATTAAAGATTTAACACTTTAATTAACCCTTTAATTAACAATTTAATTAATTAGAATAATCTAATTAATTTTCTCTCTCTTAGAATTAACCCTTTAATTCTTTGATTTAATTCTTTAAATCAATTCTTTCTTCAGTTGACTGTCACAGTCCTAACTGTATTGTGTGTGACCCTCTAGGTTCACCATCAATTGGCCGCAGGCTCACAATTTCGTGATTTAATTAGTGAGCAATTAATATTTCATTAATTGCTCCGATCAATAAACTTCCTTTATTGACCACTCCAGAATTAATCTCCCTATTAATTCAGGAGTACCCACACCTCATGGTCGATGTCTAGCCACAAGCCCATGAGGCCCAACTTCAGGTGAATTGATCTCAGTGAACCTCACCTCTTATAAGTACCATGTACATACGGTCCCTCTATCGACTAATTTCCCGATCGAGACCTAGGGTGTGTGAATTGATCGGCACCTCTAATTATCTCGATAACTATATTTTCTAATTCAGGATAATAATTTCAGTGTGACTGCTAAATTTGGAAACCCCTTTCCAAATCCGTCACCGACCGTGGCCACGGGTTTCTCGGAATATATTATCTAAGAATGTATAGGAAATTCTCTCAACGAACTACGTCGAGTCGGTAGATCCCATTTTGATGCTAACCATCCGCGCATACGACTATACGTACCCAACGTAGGCGCACAATGGTCAAGCTATGTGACCGGTTCCTAAATCAATGTACGCACACCCGCATACCGAATTCGCCCTAGCATCTCAAGTCTAAGGACTAAATCGTACACTGTTATAAGTCTTGAGAGACATCCCATCACCGATATGCTTTTACGCACTTCCACAATGGGTCTCTCTGTTCGGGTCGTTCGATGCGTTCAATCCCCTATCGAACCACCTAGTCATATGCACTGACATCAAAATGTCTTGTTCATGAAACAACAACAAATTCACTTCATGTGAATCATGCATAATCCTACAAGTCTTTGCGATTCCCTCGATACCCCATCTCGATAGGAATCTATGACTTGGAACATTTTCGAGATCACGACCTTTGAGACTGTTTCATGATTAATCGCACCCAATACTGAAGTGAATAATCCCTTAGTCATGAGTGATCTCAGGGTTTTATCCAATCGCTTAAGTTATTCGCGAGAGATGAAGTTGGCCATTGTTTGATTTACATAGCATAAACAAACGATCGTATTAATTCATTTATACTAGAGAAAGCTTATCACATGATAGTCCTTATACAAGCCAAAACCTATTGGCTTGAAGGGCACTATCCCATCAATCTCCCACTTGCCCTAAAGCCAATCACAAACGCGTCTAAGACCCATCTTTCATAGATGTTCTTTGAACTCATTTTGTGAAAAAGCTCTGTTTAGTGGATCTACTAGATTTGTCTTCCGAATCGACGCGATCCATCACGTGCGTCAACTCTACCAATGACTTCTCTAATCAAATGGTACTTCTATCTTGTGTTTAGATTTCTGGTGAGATCTACCTTTGCTTTAGCAATAGCTCGATTTGTTTTCTTAGAAGATAACCACGAGCTTCGCAATGCTAGGCACTTCATCCAAACACTTTTTTTACGCTGCACTCCTTGCTGCGTGTTATCTTGCTTCAGTGGTTTAGATGGTAACGGTGCTTTCCTTGGAACCCTTTCCAAAAGTCGTACTGTCACATGTACTAATAAAGCCTAGCGAGTCCCACTTTAATTTGGCAATTAATCCAGCCATGTGAAACAAAGATATATGAATTACCAAAAAGAAAAAGAATAAGGTAACCAAACATTTTATTTATTTTTGTTCTACAAAATTTAATTTTTTTTTTATGTTAAATAAAGAAACAATTCAACTTACCGCTACCCCATTGAGGCAAAATATGTATCCAAAACTGGATACATATATTTATCCACATCAGACCAGAAATTCGAATCAGTAAATCCTTCGAATTTCAATTCTCCATTATCACCACAGACCAAGATCAAATCCTTAGTCCTTTTCAAGAGCTCAAGGATATCTTTTACGGCGATCCAGTACTCTTCACTGGAGTTTGACTAGTAACTGCTCGTGGCGCTTAGAGCAGGTTCTACGTCTAGTCTAGTACATAGTAAAGCATGCCACACGCTTCCCTTTTGTTTCAAACATAAGGTATTTGAGACGTTCTACTTTTCCATATTCGACGTAGGGCACATCGATTATGGAGGAGAGATATAGTGTCTCATTGGAAGCAATCCTTTCTTGGATTCTTCCACACTGAATACTTTCAGTATTTGTTTCTATGTACTTAGTTTGAGAGTGTCCCAACATCTTTCTTGATGTCTCTCTCAAATCTTTCATGGAGAATTGCATGGACAATCATGCTTCCGTCTGTGTTAACATTCCAATATCATCCCAGATAATCAATATGTTATCGACATGTAAAATTAATGAACTCCAAAGAGCTCCCACTAATCCTTTGTACACTCAAGTTTCACATTTGTTTTCGATGAAGTCGAATGCATTGACTTTCTCATCAAAATGAATGTGAGTCCAAATGGATTCGGACATTGCTAATGGAGAAAAGATTTCATCAAAGTCCGTTCCAGGCCTTTGTTAATCATCCTTTCGTCATTTAGTTGCATTTAGTTGGACTTGTATAATGTTGACAAAATTAGGTTGTTCATTTTCGAACACATCCAACTCCTTTTGTTGCGCTTATTTTATTAACTCATTGAGTTCTTCTTCCTTGAAACGTTTGGCTCTTGCTCTCGTCACTGGACCATGTGGAACTTTGATTGGTTCGTCAAAGTTCGATTTTCCATTTATGTCCTCATCATTCTGCAAATTTCCATTTATGTCCTCATCATTCCCCTCCTCTTGAAAAGGATTTGCCCTCAAATCAGCACCTACATCAAAAGGACTTAAATCAGTAACATTGAATGTAGTGCTAACATTGTACTCACCTGGTAGGTCTAGCTTGTAGGCATTGTCATTGACACGCTCAAGAACTTGAAAAGGACCATCTCCCCTTGGAAGCAACTTCGAACGCCTTTGGGATGGAAATCTTTCTTTCCTCACGTGCAACCAAACCCAATCTCCGGGTTCAAAAACTACCTTGCGACGCCCTTTGTTGGCTTGCTTTGCATATTGTTCCGTCTTCTTCTCTATATTGAATCTTGCCTTTTCATGTATCTGCTTAACAAATTTAGCCTTTTTCTTTCCATCCAAGTTAACTCTTTCAGACAAAGGTAATGGTGTTAAATCCAATGGAGTTAAAGGGTTAAAACCATAAACTATTTCAAATGGAGAAAACTTAGAAGCAGAATGAATGGTACGATTGTAACTCAACATGTGGTAAACATTCTTCCCATGTTTTGATATTCTTTTTAATTATAGCCCTCAACAAAGTAGATAAAGTCCTCTTTACTACTTCAGTTTGACCATCAATTTGTGGATCACAAGTGGTGGAAAATAACAACTTAGTCCCTAGCTTACACCACAAGGTTTTCCAAAAGTAACTCAAAAACTTAGCATCTCTATCTGAAACAATGGTTCGAGGCATTCCATGTAATCTAACAATTTCTCGAAAGAATAAGTCAGCAATATTAGACGCATTATCAGTTTTCGTACATGGAATGAAATGCGCCATTTTAGAAAACCTATCTACAACCACAAAAATAGAATCCCTACCTCGTTTAGACCTAGGTAAACCTAAAGTAAAATCCATTGAAATATCAATCCAGGGATCACTAGGAATTGGTAGTGGCATGTATAAGCCATGAGGTTGTACTCTAGATTTTGCTTGCTTACAAGTGACACATCTCTCACAAATTCTCTCAATATCCTTTCTCATATGAGGCCAATAAAAATGTTCTTGCAAAATCGCTAAGGTTTTAATAACTCCAAGTGCCCCATTAGACCTCCACCATGTGATTCCCTTACTAACAACTCACGCAAAGAACAATTAGGAACACATAACTTATTTTCTCGAAACAAGAAACCCTCATGTCTAAAGAATTTACCCACTGTATTTTTCTCATAATTTTGAAATTCCTCAGAAAAATCATGGTCTAAAGGATATAATTCTTTAATATGCTCAAAACCAAGTAATTTTGCATCAAGAGTGGAGAGTAAGACATGCCTTCTAGAAAGTGCATCCACGACAACATTCTCTTTACCTTTCTTGTATCGGATGACATAGGGAAATGTTTCAATGAATTCCACCCATCGTGCATGTCTTCTACTCAATTTTTGTTGACTCTTCAAGTGTTTCAACGACTCATGATCCGTGTGAATCACAAACTCCTTAGGCCAAAGATAGTGTTGCCATGTATGCAAAGCTTGCACCAATGCGTACAACTCTTTGTCGTAAGTAGGGTAGTTTAGAGCTGCCCCGCTTAGTTTCTCGCTAAAAAAAGCAATTGGTTTTCCTCCTTGCATGAGGACTGCTCCAATACCTAATCCTGATGCATCACATTCAATTTCAAATGTTAATGTAAAGTTAGGCAGAGCTAATAAATGAGCATTAGTTAATTTCTCTTTGAGCAATTGTAAAGCACTTTCTTGCTCGTCTTCCCACTTAAACCCAACATTCTTCTTGATAGCCTCAGTAAGTGGTGCTGCAATGCTGCTAAAGTTCTTAATCTCCTATAGAAGCTAGCAAGTCCATGGAAGATCCTAACTTGCCCTACACTTGTGGGACTCGGCCATTTTTGAATTGCTCGGATTTTATCCTCATCAACCTGTATACCATGTGCACTCACAACAAAACCAAGAAACACAAGCTTATCGGTGCAAAAAGTGCACTTCTTCATGTTATCAAATAATTTCTCCTTTCGTAATACTTCAAGAACAGAATGTAAATGCTTAACATGATCATCTTGATTTTTGCTATAAATAAGAATATCATCAAAATACAAATTTTCATATGAAAGCACGCAAAACATGGTTCATTAATCGCATGAAAGTACTTGGTGCATTAGTTAGACCAAATGGCATAACCAACCACTCATATAAACCAAACTTTGTTTTAAAAGCTGTTTTCCATTCATCACCTTCTTTCATTCTTATTTGATGGTAGCCACTTTTCAAATCAATTTTAGAAAATACACAAGCACCATGCAATTCATCAAGCATATTATCAAGACGAGGAATAGGATGGCGATACCTGATTGTTATATTGTTGACTGCTCGACAATTAACACACATTCTCTCCATGTCCCATCCTTTTTAGGAACCAAAATTATTGGAACAGCGCATGGACTCATGCTTTCGCTTACGGAACCCTTTTCCATCAATTCACTAACTTGCCATTGTAGCTCTTTTGTTTCTTCAGGGTTGCTACGATAGGCTGGTCGGTTTGGAATAGAAGCACCGGGTACAAAGTCAATTTGATGTTCAATCCCTCTAATAGGTGGTAAACCAGGTGGAATTTCCTCGGGAAAGACATCCTCAAATTCCTGCAAAAGAGATGCAACTGAACTAGGCAAAAAAGAGTTAGAGTTGTTAGTATTCAATGCCTCTTTGTACACAAGAACAATTATTGGTTGACTTCAGAACATCGCTTTTTTAATGTGACCTACTCTCATATATATATTGCTTTTTATCCTCTCATTCTTTTGTTCATTCATTGAAACCTCTCCATTTTTTCTACTCATTTTTTTCTCGTCCACTCTTTCTTTTTCTTGTCTCTCGATTTCTTTTCCTACAACACTCTTTTTTCTTGCTCACTCTCTTTTTGTAACCTCACTTGATCTTCATAAACTTGTCTTGGAGTCAAAGGTACTAGAGTGATGGTATGCTGGTCATGTACAAATGAGTACTTGTTAGTGAAACCATCATGCTTAACACGTCGATCAAACTGCCATGGACGTCCTAGTAACAAATGTCTAGCTTGCATAGGTACAACATCGCACAAAACTTCATCTTCATACAAGGACTTGTTTTTCTACCCTTGTTTCATCATTATTATTAAGCCATTGTAGTTTGTAGGGTTGTAGATGTTTGGTAGTCGGCAATCCTAACTTTTCAACCATAGTTGTGCTAGCAACATTAGTACAACTCCCTCCATCAATAATCATACTACATACTTTGTTTTGGACATGGCATCTAGTATGAAAAATGTTTTCCCTCTTTACTTCGTCACTCTCTTTGATTTGCACCCTTAACGCTCTTCTTGCAACCAACAACTCCCCATGGACATCGTATTCTTCCTCATTAGCATCGTCCAATGGTGGCATATATTCAGTGTCCTCCTCACTATCGGTTTCAACTTCTCCATTATCTCGTATCACCATAACTCTTCTATTTGGGCATTTGTTTGCTATGTGTCCCCTACCTTGACATTTAAAACACTTAATATCACGATTTCGAGTAGTAGAGTAATCAGTTTTACCTTGATTGCTACGAGTTGGTTGCTCTTGTTTTGACTCAAATCTAGCCTTGGTTGAGACTTGCTTCTCCTCTTTCTTGAATGTATTCTGTTTCCACGAATTAGCACCCCTTCTCTTAAGTTGGCTCTCAATTTTAATAGCCATATGCAGCATGTCCTCTAACTCCACATAATGCTGCAATTCTACTCGATTGGCAATTTCTTGATTCAAGCCAGCTAAACATCGTGCCATAGTAGCCTCTCGGTCCTCCTCTATGTTTGCTCGGATCATGGCTAACTCCATCTCTTGGTAGTAGTCTTCGACACTCTGATTTCCTTGTACCAGCCCTTGCAACTTCTTGTACAAATCCTGATAATAGTGGCTAGGTACAAAACAATTTCTCATTACAGTTTTCATCACCTCCCAAGTGTCCACCGGTTGTTCTCCATTTCGTCTCCTGTTTAACACCAATTGATCCCACCAAACATTAGCAAAATCAGTAAACTCAGTGGCTGCAAGTTTTACCTTTTTTTTTATCTCGGAGTAGTCGTGGCAATCAAAAGCTCGCATAGGTTTCGGGGTCATTTCTCCCTTGAAATGAAGGAATGTTCATCTTAATATTACCCAAGTTATTATCCTCCCTATTCCTAACTTCTCTACCAAAACCACAATTTCTCCTATGGAGACTAGATGACCCTTGATCTCCTTCACTAAACCTATCATCATAGTCTTCCTCATCCTCATCTCTTAAGTCCCTAGGTTGAACTCTCCCCCTCCTATTCATATTAGAAGTAGTTTTTCTATGTCCCTCAGTTACACTTTCTACCCTATCCAACCTTTCATGAACTTGTTCCAACTTCGTCCTCAATAATCTCTTCATCTCTCCCATCAAAGCTTCCGACAGAAACATCATATCAAACTTTCCAGACTGTTCTCCAGAGATGTTTTTGTTATTGGGATCAGACATGATTTGCTGCAAGAAAAAAGGTTAGAACAAATATAAATAAAATAAAGGACCTCACAATTCACACCCTTACGTGTTTCACTCAAATTAATGATTCACTCCACACTCGTGTTTTAGCACAAAAATTATGGCTTTTACCTTCAAATAATCTAACTCTCTTGCCTTTTTCCACTCTTGGAATTCTCTTTGCTTCTTTTTGAACTAATTTAAAACAACACAAAGATATTCAATGTGAACAAACTCTAGGACAAGAAAACTATCAAACCAAATCTAGGAATATTCTTTCAATAAGGCAGATGCAAAACTTAGAAGAATTTTAAGTGTAAACACAATTTAAGTCTAGAAAACTATCAAACTCAAACTAGGAAGCTCAATAAAGACAAATTTGTTTCAATTTTCGGATTTTTTTGGGCGAACTCTTTCTCTTTTTATTTTATTCGACCTTTTTTTTGTACGAATTTTTTTTTTGAAAAAAACTAGAAAATTATAAAGATACGCAAACCTGAGACTAGAATTTGGCTCTGGTACCAAATGATACGAACCACGTTAAGAAAAACGAGACCCGCATTATAAGGAATTGAAAGATCGTTCTACAATCAGGTTTAGGGTGGATGAACGCCACAAGTCTTCTTGATAAGTTCGCGAGGACTCCACAAACGATATTGACTGAATCGTTTGATAAGTCGATGTTGAACGCCACAAGTCTTCTTGATAAGTTCGGTTGGACGCCACAAATGATGATGGATGAATCGTTTGATAAGTCGATGAATGAACGCCACAAGAATTAGACAAATTGAAAAATCCTTGATAAGTTCAAAAGAGTTCTTCAAAGAAACTAGAGAATTCCTTCTCACTAAAATAATAAGAATCAAGTTGTGAGTCTTCTATTACATATTATGCCTATATATATGCTGAAAATTAAGTCCTATCAAGACTAGGAATATGACTTCTAGAGTAATCTACTTAGACTAGGAAATAAATCCCCCTAAACAACTAGGAAACAAAAACCACTAATAAACTGGGAAGCAAATAAAGTCCTACTACTAAATATAATTTCGAATTTATTACTATAGATAACTAAATATGCAATTCATCTTATCCACTCCCTTCTTCAGAAATTGCATTTAGTTGGGGTTTGTGCGAGATATCAATCAAATCCTAAGGAATCTTATCTCTTAGCTGCCAAGAGGATCCTCAGATACCTTAAAGGCACACAAGAATTGGGATTATGGTACCCTAGAGAATCAGGATTTGAGCTTATTGGCTATTCAGATTCTCACCTTGCTGGCTGCAAAATCTATAGGAAGAGTACTACAGGTGCCTGTCAATTTTAGGTAGTCGTCTGATCTCGTGGATGAGTAAGAAGCAGACTTCAGTATCTATCTCTACTGCTGAAGCTGAATACATTGCTGCTGGAGCATGCTGTGCACAAATACTTTGGTTGAAGCATCAACTAGAAGACTACAATATAAAGATCAGTGGAATTATATCTACTGTGATAATACAAGTGCAATCTCACTTACTCAGAATACTACAAGTCATTCAAGGACAAATCATATCGAGATCAAACATCATTTTATTAGAGATCATGTGGAAAAATGGAATGTCATTATTGAATATGTTCATACTGACAATCAGACTGCTGACATCTTCACCAAACCACTAAGTGATGCAAGGTTTCCAACACTGAGAGCTGAACTAGGACTACTTAATTTGGATGCATAAGCTGAGGGGGAACTTATCAGAAGACTTGAGTTCATCAGCTTACTTATCTCTTAATATCTTCAAGGTTAACTTTCAACAGACTAGTTAACTTATGGATTCTTGAACTCAGGTGGAACGTGTAAGACTAGCGGTACTCTTGATCTAAAGATGAAATTTGTTGATGACAGTTAGTTGAAGTTATGTGTTCAGAAGGTATGTTCTTAATTCTTGAAGATTTACGAGTAATTTGTCTTGTTAGATTGACAAATAGCAGAGAAAGATTACTAGTTATTGGCTTTGACTAGTAATATCAGATATCAAATCACTCGTCTGTCAGATAAGTTAAACTCTACTCGTCTGGTATATTATATAAGTGTGTACTAAAAACGTTATATTTAAAACACGCTTTTATAAGTAACATATTAGTGTTGCTTGAGTTTCCCGCCTATCTGACATTAAACTATAATATTTGAAACCCACGAATCTCGCTCATACGATTCAAAACTGACAGATTAGATCTAACGGTCCGCGTGAAACACGGAATCCGACGCAATTAGAAATCTATAAATCCAGATCTGATTAGAAGGGTCGACCTTACGTACCCAAAAATCTCTTAAGCACAAAAGAAGTTACTGATTCTCTTTGTTTTCTGTCTTAAAGATTTTTAATCTCACAAACTACTTAGAATCATTAGAAATGGCTGGAGCTGAAGGTCGCTATCTGAGTTATGAGAAGTTCCATGCTTTTGGAACCCCTCTCATGAAGGAATTAATGGTCAAGATCAAGGAATCAACTCTGGTGAATGTTCTCGAGGCTCACGAAGAATTGGTCTTTATTGAAGATGTTGCTTAGTTCTACAAAACAAGGAAGACTGGTATGGCCAAAAGCACCATGATTGGTAAAGTAGGAGGGAAGACGATATGCGTCTCTCTCACTGTGTTGAAGAAGTATACGGACTGAAGAATGAAGGAGGAGAGGTCTCCATTCTGGGCTTTATGTGCAAAGGAAGGAGAAGTGATGACTTGAACTATGCCGAAAACTCAACTGAAAGAAGAGTTTCAGAGGTTCGCATACATCATTGCGAAGGTTTTGGAGTGTTCTACCAGTTCCTTGGATGGGTTGCCAAGGAGAAGATTTCATACAATGGCCTGCATCTACTGCGGGCTAGAAGTTAACTGGGCTGCCCACTTCTTCAATATTCTGGTTGTGAAGAAGAGTGGCCACGTTATCCTGCTTAGCCATCTGTTCATGGCTTTGAACTGCTCCATGATAAATGGAAAGCCAGTTCATACGTTGAAGGAGCTGAAAACGTATGAACTAGTAAAGGTGGATACTAAGCTGTTGGTTACTCCCAAGAGAAAGGGAAAGGGTAACACTGAAAAGTCTGTTGCTGCGAAGAAGGCTAAAACAATCGATCAGACTAGTAATCTGCTGATCAAACAGCAAACCCTGCTGTTGAAGCTAGATCAGTAGAGTCTGAGTCTACTGTTGCTGACAACATAGGCACTCAAGTGACTAAGGAGATTGAGGAGATGGCTGCTGGAACATCTCCTGAGAGGACCGAGTCTGATGAACCAGTCCAGGTGAGAAAACTAGGAGAAGGACTAGGAGCTCTGTTAAAAGGCCTGCTGCTCAACCTCAGCCAACAGGAGCTATGACCAAGTCCAAGGCAAGGATGAAGGTCACCTTTTCTGAGGAATCTACTGAAAAATTTAGAGAAGATGCAGTATCAGCTGAGAGACCAGTTGCTGCTGGACAAAGGCTGCTGATGACTCAACTCTAACTCAGTCTGTTGTCACAGAGACTGAACAGCAGACTAGCATAGCTGCTGAAGGTGATGACTTCTTCTCCATCCTCAACCAGTTGATGCTATTCCACTTAAGATTGTGGAAACCCCTGCTGCCAGAAAGAAGAGAACGGGCAAAGGGAAGGTATCTGCTGCCCAGAAAAGGAAAGAAGAAAAAGAGTTGAAAAAGAAAGAAGAGGCAAAATACCAAGAAGCTTTGAAGCTGAGTGAGCTGGAAGCTCAAACAAAGAATATGACCGAGGCAGAGTTGGCTGCCAAGGAAGCTCAGGATCTGGCTGCGGCATTGGAGGCCAGTACCAAGGACGCGCATACAAGGTACATTGGAGGAATTGTAATTGGAAAGCCAAGAGATCCTAATCAGCCAAAGCCTGTTATGCCTAGACCAAAGGCGCCTAAGAAGCAGAGGTCAGAATTCCTTGAAAGTTGTCTATGACAATCCAGAGGCTTACCGCAAATTTGAGGTGAATGTATAACAATATGCTCGTCCGTCAGAGTCTGTTTGTAGGTGAAAAGATTAGATACAACAGATGGAGAGACTACCGTCTGACGAAGACAAAGGAGCAAATTGATACGAATCTCACCACGAATAACAAGATCCAAATAATTAGGATTCCAAGGACCGTTCTACAATCAGGTTTAGATGGATTTAATGAAGACGCCACAAACGATGATGGATGAATCGTTTGATAAGTCGATGGATGAACGCCACAAGTCTTCTTGATAAGTTCATAAGGACGCCACAAATGATGTTGACTGAATCGTTTGATAAGTCGGAACGCCACAAGAATGCTTGATAAGTTCGGTAGGACGCCACAAACGATGGTGGATGAATCGTTTGATAAGTCATTGAACGCCACAAAGATTTTACTGATCTTTGATAAGTTCATGAAGAAGAACTCTTCAAAGAAGGTGGAGAATACTCAACACAAATTAATTGAAGACTAAATCTTGAATTCATTAAAGAAAAAGGTCCTTTAAATAGGACAAGATTACATCTTGAAAAGAACTAGGAAACTCTAAAATAGTAAACTAACCTAATATCAAAAGGAAACTAAATCCTAGCAAAGAATAAACTAATCCTACAAAAATATGGACAATAAATTCGAAATTAAACCTAACTAACCTAATATCATAAGGAAACTAAATCCTAGTAGAGAATAAACTAATCCTACTAATACAAGGAGCTAAATTCGAAATTAAAAAGTAACTAAATTAAAAAGTCTCATATGACAAGTAATATTGGACTAAATCTCCTTCAACTTGATGAGCAAGTAATCCTTCTTGACCCAACAACTTATCTTCAATTAATTCTTTCAAGTCTATTTTTGGGCACTTCATGATCACATCATTCTCCTCCTCTTAAAAGAGATTTGTCCTCAAATCTTCCCCAACCTTGTAGATCTAACATGTGAACATTGAAAAACAATTTTTTTTTTTAACTTTTTTTTTCCGTTTTTCTTCCCTCAATTTTTTTTGTCTCTCTCAATTTTTTTTTTCGTTTTTTTTTTCAACTCTTTTTTTTCGTTTTTTTTTCTCATTTTTTTTTCTCTCTCAATTTTTTTCTTTTGTTTTTTTGTTTTTTTTTATACAAGAAAATAAAGGATAGGCAAACCTGAGACTAGAACAAAGCTCTGATACCAAATGATACGAACAACGTTAAGAAAAACGAGATCCGCATTATAAGGAATTGAAAGATCGTTCTACAATCAGGTTTAGATGGATTTAATGAAGACGCCACAAACGATGATGGATGAATCGTCTGATAAGTCGATGGATGAACGCCACAAGTCTTCTTGATAAGTTCATGAGGACGCCACAAACGATGTTGACTGAATCGTTTGATAAGTCGGAACGCCACAAGAATGCTTGATAAGTTCGGTAGGACGCCACAAACGATGGTGGATGAATCGTTTGATAAGTCATTGAACGCCACAAAGATTTTACTGATCTTTGATAAGTTCATGAAGAAGAATTCTTCAAAGAAGGTGGAGAATACTCAACACAAATTAATTGAAGACTAAATCCTAGCAGATAAACTAATCCTACAAAAATATGGACAATAAATTCGAAATTAAACCTAACCAACCTAATAACAAAAGGAAACTAAATCCTAGTGAAGAATAAACTAATCCTACAAAAACAAGGAGCTAAATTCGAAATTAAAGATTACTAAATTAAAATGTCCCATATGACAAGTAAATATGGACTAGATCTTCTTCAATCTTGATGAGCAAGTAATCCTTCTTGACCCAACAACTTGTCTTCAATTAATTCTTTCAAGTCTATTTTTGGGCACTTCATGATCACATCATTCTCCTCCTCTTAAAAGAGATTTGTCCTCAAATCTTCCCCAACCTTGTAGATCTAACATGTGAACATTGAAAAAGAATTTTTTTTTTAACTTTTTTTTTTTCCGTTTTTCTTCCCTCAATTTTTTTTGTCTCTCTCAATTTTTTTTTCGTTTTTTTTTTCAACTCTTTTTTTTTTCGTTTTTTTTTTCAACTCTTTTTTTTTTCGTTTTTTTTCTCATTTTTTTTTCTCTCTCAATTTTTTTCTTTTGTTTTTTTGTTTTTTTTTTAATACAAGAAAATAAAGTATAGGCAAACCTGAGACTAGAACAAAGCTCTGATACCAAATGATACGAACAACGTTAAGAAAAACGAGATCCGCATTATAAGGAATTGAAAGATCGTTCTACAATCAGGTTTAGATGGATTTAATGAAGACGCCACAAACGATGATGGATGAATCGTTTGATAAGTCGATGGATGAACGCCACAAGTCTTCTTGATAAGTTCATGAGGACGCCACAAACGATGTTGACTGAATCGTTTGATAAGTCGGAACGCCACAAGAAAGAAATTGTGGACTCCAGTGGAGGTCCAATATAATTAAGAAAGAAAAATATGCCGTTTGATATATGAGGCAGTGACGACCTTGGTCGCTGGAGTATGAGATTTCATGACGTTAAGCGAAGTAGTATCTGTCATTTTGATGCAAACTTATATATCTTCATCGAGGATTTCCTATTTTTCATCCAGCGTTTAGCATCTCTAAGCGTGCAACGTTATTTCAGTCGGGAGCTTTTCAGATCCGCTTTCTCGTTGTATTAATCGCTTCGATCCTGATTCTTCTTTGCAAGCGAATAGTCTTTCCGACCTCGGAGGAGCCGTTCCAACTTACTCGCATTTAAAGGTGGAAGTCAAACGATTGTGGTTCTTTTTCTCTTAGATCATCTTCCAACCGTTGGATCAACTTTATCTGTGCCTATAAATAGGTACGCAGTTTCCATTTCGAATGGAGCTATTAGTTTCTTTGAGTTATACCTTGCCCAGTGATCCCATAGTATTCAAAAAGTCACACTATCGTGATTCACTTTGTCATAATAACTCAAATGTCATCTGCCTTGTACTGACGGGTCTACCTTGTACTGACGGGTCCCATGAGGCCTCAACCTTTGTCTTCACAGGTTTGAGGTCCGTGGTTTCTGTTTGCACATGGAGGGTTCATATTTACCGGTCACCCCCGCTCTTCGATGTTATCTCCGGAGTGATAGGCCGTCGGGGTGTTGATATGAACAACGTTAAGAAAAACGAGATCCGCATTATAAGGAATTGAAAGATCGTTCTACAATCAGGTTTAGGATGGATGAACGCCACAAGTCGCCTTGATAAGTTCACGGGGACGCCACAAACAATATTGACTGAATCGTTTGATAAGTCGATGTTGAACGCCACAAGTCTTCTTGATAAGTTCGGTAGGACGCCACAAACGATGATGGATGAATCGTTTGATAAGTCGATGAATGAACGCCACAAGAATTAGACAAATTGAAAAATCCTTGATAAGTTCAAAAAAGTTCTTCAAAGAAACTAGAGAATTCCTTCTCACTAAAATAATAAGAATCAAGTTGTGTTTTTTTCAATTACATATTATGCCTATATATAAGCTGAAAATTAAGTCCTATCAAGACTAGGAATAGGACTTCTAGAGTAATCTACTTAGACTAGGAATAAATCCCCCTAATCAACTAGGAAACAACAACCACTAATAAACTAGGAAACAAATAAAGTCCTACTACTAAATCTAATAACTAATTTCGAATTTATTAGTAACTAAATATGCTATTCATCTTATCCACTCCTTTCTTGAGAAATTGCATGTAGTTGGACTTGTATAATGTTGACAAAATTCGATTGTTCATTTCCGAACACATCCAACTCCTTTTGTTGCGCTTGATTTATTAACTCATTGAGTTCTTCTTCCTTGAAACGTTTGGCTCTTGCTCTCGTCACTGGACCTCGTGGAACTTTGATTGATTCTTCAAAATTCGATTTTCCATTTATGTCCTCATTATTCTGCGAATTTCCAGTTATGTCCTCATCATTCCCCTCCTCTTGAAAAGGATTTGCCCTCAAATCAGCACCTACATCAAAAGGACTTAAATCAGTAACATTGAATGTAGTGCTAACATTGTACTCACCTGGTAGGTCTAGCTTGTAGGCATTGTCATTGATACGTTCAAGAACTTGAAAAGGACCATCTCCCCTTGGGAGCAACTTCGAGCGCCTTTGGGATGGAAATCTTTCTTTCCTCATGTGCAACCAAACCCAATCTCCGGGTTCAAAAACTACCTTGCGACGCCCTTTGTTGGCTTGCTTTGCATATTGTTCCGTCTTCTTTTCTATATTGAATCTTGCCTTTTCATGTATCTGCTTAACAAATTCAGCCTTTTTCTTTCATCCAAGTTAACTCTTTCAGATAAAGGTATTGGTGTTAAATCCAATGGAGTTAAGGGTTTAAAACCATAAACTATTTCAAATGGAGAAAACTTAGAAGCAGAATGAATGGTACGATTGTAAGCAAACTCAACATGTGGTAAACATTCTTCCCATGTTTTGATATTCTTTTTAATTATAGCCCTCAACAAAGTAGATAACGTCCTATTTACTACTTCGGTTTGACCATCAGTTTGTGGATGACAAGTGGTGGAAAATAACAACTTAGTCCCTAACTTACACCACAAGGTTTTCCAAAAGTAACTCAAAAACTTAGCATCTCTATCTGAAACAATGGTTCGAGGCATTCCATGTAATCTAACAATTTCTCGGAAGAATAAGTCAGCAATATTAGATGCATTATCAGTTTTCGTACATGGAATGAAATGCGCCATTTTAGAAAACCTATCTACAACCACAAAAATAGAATCCCTACCTCGTTTAGACCTAGGTAAACCTAAAACAAAATCCATTGAAATATCAATCCAGGGATCACTAGGAATTGGTAGTGGCATGTATAAACCATGAGGTTGTACTCTAGATTTTGCTTGCTTACAAGTGACACATCTATCACAAATTCTCTCAACATCCTTTCTCATATGAGGCCAATAAAAATGTTCTTGCAAAATCGCTAAGGTTTTAATAACTCCAAAGTGCCCCATTAGACCTCCACCATGTGATTCCCTTACTAACAACTCACGCAAAGAACAAATAGGAACACATAACTTATTTTCTCGAAACAAGAAACCCTCGTGTCTAAAGAACTTACCCACTGCATTTTTCTCACAATTTCGAAATTCCTCAGAAAATCATGGTCTAAGGGATATAATTCTTTAATATGCTCAAAACCAAGTAATTTTGCATCAAGAGTGGAGAGTAAGACATACCTTCTAGAAAGTGCATCAGCAACAACATTCTCTTTACCTTTCTTGTATCGGATGACATAGGGAAATGTTTCAATGAATTCCACCCATCGTGCATGTCTCCTACTCAATTTTTGTTGACTCTTCAAGTGTTTCAACGACTCATGATCCGTGTGAATCACAAACTCCTTAGGCCAAAGATAGTGTTGCCATGTTTGCAAAGCTCGCACCAATGCGTACAACTCTTTGTCGTAAGTATGGTAGTTTAGAGCTGCCCCGCTTAGTTTCTCGCTAAAAAAAACAATTGGTTTTCCTCCTTGCATGAGGACTGCTCCAACACCTAATCCTGATGCATCACATTCAATTTCAAATGTTAATGTAAAGTTAGGCAGAGCTAATAAAGGAGCATTAGTTAATTTCTCTTTGAGCAATTGGAAAGCCCTTTCTTGCTCATCTTCCCACTTAAACCCAACATTCTTCTTGATAGCCTCAGTAAGTGGTGCTGCAATGCTGCTAAAGTTCTTCACAAATCTCCTATAGAAGCTAGCAAGTCCATGGAAGCTCCTAACTTGTCCTACACTTGTGGGACTCGGCCATTCTTGAATTGCTCGAATTTTATCCTCATCAACCTGTATACCATGTGCACTCACAACAAAACCAAGAAACACAAGCTTATCGGTGCAAACAGTGCACTTCTTCATGTTAGCGAATAATTTCTCCTTTCGTAATACTTCAAGAACAGAATGTAAAGGTTTAATATGATCATCTTGATTTTTGCTAAAAATAAGAATATCATCAAAATAGACAACTACAAATTTTCCTATGAAAGCACGCAAAACATGGTTCATTAATCGCATGAAAGTACTTGGTGCATTAGTTAGACCAAATGGCATAACCAACCACTCATATAAACCAAACTTTGTTTTAAAAGCTGTTTTCCATTCATCACCTTCTTTCATTCTTATTTGATGGTAGCCACTTTTCAAATCAATTTTAGAAAATACACAAGCACCATGCAATTTATCAAGCATATCATCAAGACGAGGAATAGGATGGCAATTGTTATATTGTTGACGGCTCGACAATCAACACACATTCTCCATGTCCCATCTTTTTTAGGAACCAAATTTACTGGAACAGTCCATGGACTCATGCTTTCTCTTACGGAACCCTTTTCCATCAATTCACTAACTTGCCGTTGTAGCTCTTTTGTTTCTTCAGGGTTGCTACGATAGGCTGGTCGGTTTGGAATGGAAGCACCGGGTACAAAGTCAATTTGATGTTCAATCCCTCGAATAGGTGGTAAACCAAGTGGAATTTCCTCGGGAAAGACATCCTCAAATTCCTCCAAAAGAGATGCAACTGAACTAGGCAAAAAAGAGTTAGAGTCGTTAGTATTCAATGCCTCTTTGTACACAAGAACAATCATTGGTTGACTTGAGAACATCGCTTTTTTTAATGTGACCCACTCTCGCATAGATGTTGCTTTTTGTCCTCTCATTCTTTTGTTCATTTATTGAAACTTCTCCATTTTTTTTACTCTTTTTTTCCTCGTTCACTCTTTGTTTTTCTTGTCTCTCTATTTCTTTTCCTACAACACTCTTTTTTTCTTGCTCACTCTCTTTTTGTAACCTCACTTGATCTTCATAAACTTGTCTTGGAGTCAAAGGTACTAGAGTGATGGTACGCTGGTCATGTACAAATGAGTACTTGTTAGTGAAACCATCATGCTTAACACGTCGATCAAACTGCCATGGACGTCCTAGTAACAAATGTCCAGCTTGCATAGGTACAACATCACACAAAACTTCATCTTCATATTTTCCTATGCGAAAAGGAACAAGGACTTGTTTTTCTACTCTTATTTCACCAGTGTTATTAAGCCATTGCAGTTTGTAGGGTTGTAGATGTTTGGTAGTCGGCAATCCTAACTTTTCAACCATAGTTGTGCTAGCAACATTAGTACAACTCCCTCCATCAATAATCATACTACATACATTGTTTTGGACATGGCATCTAGTATGAAAAATGTTTTCCCTCTGTACTTCGTCACTCTCTTTGATTTGCACACTTAAGGCTCTTCTTGCAACCAACAACTCCCCATGGACAGCGTATTCTTCCTCATTAGCATCCTCCAACGGTGGCATAGATTCAGTGTCCTCCTCACTATCGGTTTCAACTTCTCCATTATCTCGTATCACCATAACTCTTCTATTTGGGCATTGGTTTGCTATGTGCCCCCTACCTTGACATTTAAAACACTTAATATCACGATTTCGAGTAGTAGAGTAATCGGTTTTACCTTGATTGCTACGAGTTGGTTGCTCTTGTTTTGACTCAAATCTAGCCTTGGTTGAGACTTGCTTCTCCTCTTTCTTGAATGTATTCTGTTTCCACGAACTAGCACCCCTTCTCTTAAGTTGGCTCTCAATTTTAATAGCCATATGCAGCATGTCCTCTAATTCCACATAATGCTGCAATTCTACTCGATTGGCAATTTCTTGATTCAAGCCAGCTAAAAATCGTGCCATAGTAGCCTCTCGGTCCTCCTCTATTTTTGCTCGGATCATTGCTAACTCCATCTCCTGGTAGTAGTCTTCGACACTCCGATTTCCTTGTACCAGCCATTGCAACTTCTTGTACAAATCCCGATAATAGTGGCTAGGTACAAAACGCTTTCTCATTACTATTTTCATCACCTCCTAAGTGTCCACCGGTTGTTCTCTATTTCGTCTCCTGTTTAACACCAATTGATCCCACCAAACATTAGCATAATCAGTAAACTCAGTGGTTGCAAGTTTTACCTTTTTTATCTCGGAGTAGTCGTGGCAATCAAAAACTCGTTCCAGTTTCTTTTCCCACTCAAGATAGGCTTCGGGGTCGTTTCTCCCTTGAAAAGAAGGAATGTTCATCTTAATATTACCCAAGTAATTATCCTCCCTATTCCTAACTTCTCTACCACGATTTCTCCTATGACGACTAGATGAACCTTGATCTTCTTCACTAAACCTATCATCATAGTTTTCCTCATTCTCATCTCTTAAGTCCCTAGGTTGAACTCTACCCCTCCTATTCATATGAGAAGTAGTTTTTCGATGTCCCTCAGTTACACTTTCTACCCTATCCAACCTTTCATGAACTTGTTCCAACTCCGTCCTCAATAATCTCTTCATCTCTCCCATCAACGCTTCCGACATAAACTTCATATCAAACTTTCCCGACTGTTCTCCAGAGATGTTTTTATTGGGATCAGACATGATTGCTGCAAGAAAAAGGTTAGAACAAATATAAATAAAATAAAGGACCTCACAATTCACACCCTTACGTGTTTCACTCAATTTAATGATTCACTCAACACTCGTGTTTTCGCACAAAAATTATGGCTTTTACCCTCAAATAATCCAACTCTCTTGCCTTTTTCCACTCTTGGAATTCTCTTTATTTCTTTTTGAACTAATTTAAAACAACACAAAGATAATCAAAGTGAACAAACTCTAGGACAAGAAAACTATAAAACCAAATCTAGGAAGATTCTTTCAATACGGCAGGTGCAAAGCTTAGAAGAATTCTAAGTGTAAACACACTCTAAGTCTAGAAAACAATCAAACTCAAACTAGGAAGCTCAATAAAGATAAGTTTGTTTCAATTTTCGGATTTTTTTTTTTTCGGATTTTTTTTTTTTTGGCGAACTCTTTCTCTTTTTTTTTGTTCGACCTTTTTTTTTTTTTTGTACTCTTTTTTTTTTGTACGACTTTTTTTTTTTTTGAATAAAACTAGAAAATTATAAAGATACGCAAACCTGAGACTAGAATTTGGCTCTGGTACCAAATGATACGAACAACGTTAAGAAAAACGAGATCCGCATTATAAGGAATTGAAAGATCGTTCTACAATCAGGTTTAGGATGGATGAACGCCACAAGTCGCCTTGATAAGTTCACGGGGACGCCACAAACGATATTGACTGAATCGTATGATAAGTCGATGTTGAACGCCACAAGTCTTCTTGATAAGTTCGGTAGGACGCCACAAACGATGATGGATGAATCGTTTGATAAGTCGATGAATGAACGCCACAAGAATTAGACAAATTGAAAAATCCTTGATAAGTTCAAAAAAGTTCTTCAAAGAAACTAGAGAATTCCTTCTCACTAAAATAATAAGAATCAAGTTGTGTTTTTTTCTATTACATATTATGCCTATATATAAGCTGAAAATTAAGTCTTATCAAGACTAGGAATAGGACTTCTATAGTAATCTACTTAGACTAGGAATAAATCCCCCTAATCAACTAGGAAACAGCAACCACTAATAAACTAGGAAACAAATAAAGTCCTACTACTAAATCTAATAACTAATTTCGAATTTATTAGTAACTAAATATGCTATTCATCTTATCCACTCCTTTCTTGAGAAATTGCATGTAGTTGGACTTGTATGATGTTGACAAAATTCGATTGTTCATTTCCGAACACATCCAACTCCTTTTGTTGCGCTTGATTTATTAACTCATTGAGTTCTTCTTCCTTGAAACGTTTGGCTCTTGCTCTCGTCACTGGACCTCGTGGAACTTTGATTGATTCTTCAAAATTCGATTTTCCATTTATGTCCTCATTATTCTGCGAATTTCCAGTTATGTCCTCATCAGGTGTGCTGGTAAATTTTCACTTTGCGACGGTCCTCACGAGATGCTGCTTAAGAGTAAAATATCAATCCTTATTATACAAACATTATCTCGTTGTGGGTGAATGAGTATTGCGGTTATCTGGCCGGTAATGGTCATTTCGTCTGGAAGAACATTTGATCTTCAGAGCCAGGCCATCGAACTAAAGAAGTCGACCATCCTGAGCAGCATGATTCTTAGGTGGTCAATTCCAATCATCGAGGCACTAGGGAGGAGATTGAAGTTTCCGTGGACATTGTCGTGAAGAGTACCAATCTATAGAATAGGATTATTTTATCTAAACAGTTGTAGCGATGTGTAGAAAGTTCTTGTATTCTGATCGAAACTTCGTATGTACTTGTTCTGCGAACTCAGATGAATAAAACTTTAGTATTATTTGATTTAGTATTCCTTGTTGTTGATTTATTCTCAATCTGTAACCTATTTTGTCGTTAATGTGTAGATCTAGGAGTGTTTATTGAGCGGATCGATTTATACTCAACTTATTTTTAAGACTTAGGTTTTTATACCAAAATCTTTTTGATCATCAGATATAAGATCGAGGAGCGTTTATTGAGCGGATCAATTTATACTCAACTCTTTTTAATACTTAGGTTTTTATAACCTTTTTTGATCGTTAAATATAAGGTCGAGGAGCGTTTATTGAGCGGATCAATTTATACTCAACTCTTTTTTAATACTCAGGTTTTATATTAAAACCTTTTTTTTTTGATCGTTAGATATAAGATCGAGGAGCGTTTATTGAGCGGATCAATTAATACTTAGGTTTTATAACCTTCTTTGATCGTTAGATATAAGATCGAGGAGCGTTTATTGAGCGGATCAATTTATACTCAACTCTTTTTAATACTCAAGTTTTATATCAAAACCTTTTTTGATCGTTAGATATAAGATCGAGGAGCGTTTATTGAGCGGATCAATTTATACTCAACTCTTTTTAATACTCAGGTTTTATATCAAAACCTTTTTTGATCGTTAGATATAAGATCGAAGAGCGTTTATTGAGCGGATCAATTTATACTCAACTCTTTTTAATACTTAGGTTTTATAACCTTCTTATGTCGGTCGAGAAGTGTTTATTGAGCGAATCAATTTTACTCAAATCGTTTTTAGACTTTAGGTTTATTAACTTTCTTATGGCGGTCGAGGAGTGTTTATTGAGCGAATCAATTTTACTCAAATCATTTTTAGACTTTAGGTTTATTAACCTTCTTATGGCGGTCGAGGAGTGTTTATTGAGCGAATCAATTTTACTCAACTCGTTTTTAGACTTTAGGTTTATTAACCTTCTTATGGCGGTCGAGGAGTGTTTATTGAGCGAATCAATTTTACTCAACTCGTTTTTAGACTTTTAGGTTTATTAACCTTCTTATGGCGGTCGAGAAGTCTTTATTGAGCGAATCAATTTTACTCAACTCGTTTTTAGACTTTAGGTTTATTAGCCTTCTTATGGCGGTCGAGGAGTGTTTATTGAGCGAATCAATTTTACTCAACTCGATTAAGTCCTCGGCGCTAATGCATGTGAATCTTTGATTCGTAATTATTGATAAAAGTGTTGAGAATGAATCTCAGGCCAAGGCCTTTATTACAAAGGAAAATACGAGAAAGGAAATAAAAATAAACAAAACTTTAAAAGAAACTAACGAGGATGATTTCTAGGATTTATTTTCCATAGTATCTCCTTAGGTTGACTGCATTCCAGGTTCGAGGTAGGGGGTTCCATCCAAGTGTGCGATTTTGTATGCACCTTTCTTTCCTACGTTAATGACAACGTATGGTACATCCCAATTCTGTTGTAATTTTCCTACATGTCTGGACACCTCTACTTTTTTCAGCACCAAGTCCCCTTCTTTGAAGGTTCGTATGCGTACCTTTTGATTGTAGGCCTTTTCCATATTTTATTTAGTGACCTGCAATCGTACAGCTGCTTTTTCTCTTAAGGCTTCTGCCATGTCGACCTCGTTCTCTCTTGCCTTTTCGTTTTCCTGATCATCATACATTTCAATTCTTGGTGTTGGAATTAGTGTTTCGACCGGAATCACAGCTTCCGAGCCATACACTAGACTGAATGGGGTCTCCCCGGTCGAAGTTCTGACTGTCGTTCGATTAGCCCAAAGTACTCCTGGCAGTTCATCCAATTATCTTCCTTTGGCTGCCCCTAATCTTTTCTCCAAAGATTTTATTATTTCTCGGTTCGCTACTTCAGTTTGTCCATTTGCTCTTGGATGCCCGACTGAAGTGAAGTTTTACTGAATTCCTAGTTTGGTACACCATTCCACTACTTGTTTTCCCGCAAATTGGGTTCCGTTATCAGAGATCAATATTCTTGGGATACCAAATCGACACACTATGAATTTCCATAAGAATTTGATTACTTGGAATTGAGTTATTCGAGCAAGGGCGACACATTCTATCCATTTACTGAAATACTCAACAGCGACTAGGACATATGCTTTCCTAGACCTGGCTACTGGGAAAGGTCCCACGATGTCCATCCCCCATTGATCGAATGGCCAGCATACTGGTATTGAGTGCATGTTTTCTGCTGGTTGATGACTTATATTAGCATGCACTTGGCAATGATGGCATTTTTGAACATATTGCATGGCATCTTTGTTGATGGTAGGCCAATAATAGCCTGTTCTAAGGCATTTTAAGGCTAAGGCCCTTGCTCCGCTGTGATTACCTGCTTCTCCTTCATGTACCTCTCGGAGGACATCGTTGGTTTGAGATTCGCAGATGCATTTTAGAAGAATTACTGATACTGATCTTCGGTGAAGTTTATCTTCTATCAATGTGTATTTAGGAGCTCGATATTTTATTTTCCGAGCTTCGTTTGGGTCAATAGGTAATTTTCCTTCTCGAAGATAGTCTATCATCGGAGTCATCCAGTTTCTTTTGGCTTCTTCGATTTCCATCATCTCAGCGACCGGTGTCTCGTCGATATCAATTGCTGGTGTGTTGGAAATTAACCAGTTGATTATTCTCTCAGTTTTACCATCATGAGACCCTGTGAATCTAGACAGTTGATCGGCCCATTTATTTTCTGATCGTGGAATATTCTGTATCCCAAAATTTTTGAATTTCTCAGCCAATTCTTTTACTTTGGTGAGGTATTTTATCATGTTAAATTCCTTTGCCTCGTATATACCTTCTATCTGTCTTTGTACTAACTCTGAATCGGTTAATACTTTGAGACTCTTTATGTTGGCCTTAACTGCCATTTCCATTCCTGCAATTAACGCTTCATATTCTGCTTCGTTGTTTGTTACTACGAAGTCCAATGTTATTGCATAATTTATATCTTCCTTATTTGGTCCAGTAAAGTTGATTCCGGCTCCTTCTCCTTCTCGGCACGAAGCACCATCGACATGCATTAGCCAGGTTTGATTTTCTATCATCAATATATCATTATCATGGCTGGTCGATTCCTTATGTTCAGTTGTCTGGGTTGGAGTTTCTAACAGGAAATCGGCTAGTACTTGTGCTTTAATCGTAGTTCTTGGTTTGTACTCGATTTCGAACTGACCAGTTCGATTGCACACTTGATCAACCTTCCAGAGGCTTTTGGCTTTGCTAAGACCCGTCTTAGCGGTTGGTGGGTAAACACTACAATTTTGTAGGTCAGAAAGTAAGGTCGGAGTTTGCGTGCCGCCACTACTAAGGCTAAAGCGAATTTTTCTATTTCCAAGTAGTTCTTCTCCGCCCCTTGTAGTAACTTACTTAAGTAATAAACAGGTTTATGTTCCACACCTTCTATTTTTACTAGAACCGAACTAATGGCCACATCGGAGATCGATATGTAAATGTATAATGGTTCTCCCTCGGTTGGTTTGGCCAATAGTGGGGAGGTCGTCAGATATTCCTTTAGCCGGTCGAAGGCCTGGTCGCATTCCTCAGTCCAAACAAAGTTTTTTGCTTTTCGTAGAGTTTGAAAGAAATGCAAACTTCTGTCAGCCGACTTGGAGATGAATCTGTTTAATGCTACGATCTTTCCTACCAAGCTCTGTACTTGGGAGATCGTTTTGGGAGGCTTCATTTCGGTTATGGCTCGAATTTTCTCTAGGTTGGCCTCAATTCCTCTTTGATGTACCAAATATCCCAAAAATTTTCCTGACTTAACTTCGAAGGTGCATTTTGCAGGGTTCAGCTTCATTCGGTATTTTCTCAATATTTGGAAGCATCGATCGAGATGCCTCACATGGTCAGCTTCATTCATGCTTTTAACCAGCATGTCATCCACGTAGACTTCCATTATTTCTCCAATCAACTCTTTGAACATAAGGTTTACTAACCTCTGGTAAGTGGCCCCGGCATTCCTCAGGCCAAAAGGCATAACTATGAAGCAGTAAACACCCTGCTCGGTTATGAAGGCAGTTTTTTCTTGATCTCGCTCATTCATGTATATTTGATAAAAACCTTGGAAGGCGTCCATCATGCTGAAAATTGCAAAGCCAGCTGTTGAGTCGACCAATAAGTCGATCCTCGGAAGGGGATATGGAAGTCATTACACATTCTCCACTTATTATCCTTCTTATCCCCTTTTGCTACTAATACGACATTACATAGCCATTCCGAAAGTGTATTTCTCGAATTTGTTTTGCCTTGAGTAGCCTTTCTACTTCTGCCTTGATTATTTTATCTTTTATCGGCCCATGATTCCTCTTCTTTTGTCTAGCAGGTTTTGCCATGGGGTCGATTTTCAGCGAGTGACTAATTACTCTGGGATCGATCCCTTCAATGTCGTCCGCACTCCAAGCGAAGACATCTATGTTTTCTCTGAGAAAATTCACCAGCATTACTTCCCCTTCCTTACTGAGTTCGGTTCCTATTCTGGTCGTTCTCGTTGGATCTCCTTTCATTAGTAAGACGTTCTGGTGGTTTCAAAGCCAAATCGACCGGTTCCTTTCCCTTTTTATCTACTCGGTCCATGCTGGGGATTTCAATCTCCACTCTGTTAACATCTTCTTCAAGTTTTCTTTTAGCTGGGGTAAACGTTCTGGAGCGGTTCCCTAGGTTTAAGGAGGTGTTGTAGCAGTCCCATGCCATACAATGATCGTTTACTATTTCTCTGATTCCTGCGTCGGTTGGAAATTTTATTTTCTGATGGTAAGTCGAAACAACCACTTGGAATAGGTTGAGGGCGGGTCGCCCTAGGATCGCGTTGTAGGCAAAGGGGGTTTCTACTACCAAGAATTTGATTAGCTTCACCGTACGATATGGTTTCCTTCCGAGTGAAATGCTTAAAGTTATTGTGCCACTAGGGACAATCTCGGAACCTCCAAATCCTACTAAAGGCGTAGCTACCTTTTAGAATGTTATTTGTCCTAAGTTCATCTGGGCTAGGACCTCTTTAGAGATGATGTTCGCTGAGCTTCCGTTGTCGATCAGGATTCTTTTGACGTTGTAGTTCGCTATTTCCAGCGATACTACCATTGGGAAGTCAGGGCTGTCCTCTTTCATGTCCCACAAAAAGTTCTTTGGTACCTCTCTCTCGTTGAAACTGATCAGCTGATCGTTTGTTGGTTTGATTTCTAGCGTCCACACTTCTTTCGGGTACCTTAAGCTTCCAACTATGGACCTGGCAGTCCTGCGACGAGCATTACGACTGTCTCCGCCGGCTGGTCCTCCTGAGATCGTATGGATGGTGCCGTTAATCTGATCATCGTTCAACTCCTGTAGGGGACCATTATTAGGGGACCTTCTTTGGTTATTATTCCGAGGGCTCCGACTTCTTCCCCTCTTGCGGTTGTTCCGTTCTAAATAATCATCTAATTTTCCTTGTTCAATCAATTTTTCAATTTCTTTTTTAAGGTGAAAACAGTCTTCGGTGCGATGTCCCTGTGCGCAGTGATATCTACAGTATAGATTATAATTTCGTGCCCCTGGCCTTGGCTGCGCGATTCTCTTCGCTGCCGGGATCCAATTGTTCCTCTCGAGTATTACCAAGATTTCTTCTATTGGAATGGTTAGCCTGGGGTATTCTACTTGGTTGATTCTGCTCCTGTTCGCTGGCTCGGCCGATCTAGGTCTTTGATAGACATTTGGTCGTCTGTCTTGGTCGTTTCGATTATATTCTAATCGCTGGAAGACATTGCCTCTTCTAATGGATCGATCGTAATCCGTGGATTTTTGAGCGGGAATTCTATCTTGCCGCTTGGAACCGGAGGCGGGAGCTTTATATTTAGGGAAAATCGCACTTCACCCCCCCAACCTTTTTATGTTTTTGCAGTCTCCCCCCTAACCTTTAAAGTTTTGCACTTTCCCACCTCACCTATTTAAAAAGTCTCAGGCAACCACCTCATTGAGCAAGGCACCCCCCAACCTTTTTAAGTTTTTGAGGTCTCCCCCCTAACCTTTAAAGTTTCGCACTTTCCCACCTCACCTATTTAGAAAGTCTCAGGCAACCACCTCATTGAGCAAGGAAAGGGAATCTGGCGGAATATTCCGTTTGCTTGAAGTGACGTGGCTTTAGTCAAGGGTAGAATTGTCCTTTAAGGCACAAAAGTGCGAAACTGTAAAGGTTAGGGGGGAGACTGCGAAAACTTGAAAAGGTTGGGGGGTAAAGTGCGATTTCCCTATTTATAATAATTTCTAGATCAAAATTTCATTTCGAGTATATATGTTTCGGTCAACAAAATATTGAAATTTTTTGAAGAAATTCTTCGGAAATATTAAGAAAAATTGTGAAATAAATTTCTTCAAAAAATTTCAATATTTTGTTGACCGAAACATATATACTCGAAAGGAAATTTTGATCTAGAAATTATTATAAATAGGGAAAATCGCACTTTACCCCCAACCTTTTCAAGTTTTCGCAGTCTCCCCCCTAACCTTTACAGTTTCGCACTTTTGTGCCTTAAAGGACTATTCTACCCTTGACTAAAGCCATGTCACTTCAAGCAAACGGAATATTCCGCCAGATTCCATTTCCTTGCTCAATGAGGTTGTTGCCTGAGACTTTCTAAATAGGTGAGGTGGAAAAGTGCGAAACTTTAAAGGTTAGGGGGAGACTGCAAAAACTTAAAAAGGTTGGGGGGTGAAGTGCAATTTTCCCTCGGAAATATTAAGAAAAATTGTGAAATATTCATTTAGTTTTCTTCAAAAAATTTCGATATTTTGTTAACCGAAACATATATACTCGAAATGAAATTTTGATCTAGAAATTATTATAAATAGGGAAAATCGCTCTTTACCCCCCAACCTTTTCAAGTTTTCGCAGTCTCCCCCCTAACCTTTACAGTTTCGCACTTTTGTGCCTTAAAGGACTATTCTACCCTTGACTAAAGCCACGTCACATCAAGCAAACGGAATATTCAGCCAGATTCCCTTTCCTTGCTCAATGAGGTGGTTGCCTGAGACTTTCTAAATAGGTGAGGTGGGAAAGTGCGAAACTTTAAAGGTTAGGGGGGAGACTGCAAAAACTTAAAAAGGTTGGGGGGTGTCTTGCTCAATGAGGTGGTTGCCTGAGACTTTTTAAATAGGTGAGGTGGGAAAGTGCGAAACTTTAAAGGTTAGGGGGGAGACTGCAAAAACATAAAAAGGTTGGGGGGTGAAGTGCGATTTTCCCTTATATTTATTCTTGTCTTTAAAGGAGTTCATTTCCTCTTGGGTCATGTATTTTGATGCCAAAGTCTTAACATCAGCAAACGTTCTAGGTTGCTTTCTACTGAGGGCATTCCCGAATTGCCTATTTTTGGTGAGATCGAAGAGAATAGAGATTATGTAATCGATATTTGGGGAGTCGATCTTAGGCAATTCTATGTTAAATCTTGCCAACCAGGAACGGAGGGTTTCTCCATCTTGCTGATGGATAGTCCCTAGGTAGCTCATTGGCAATTTCTGTCTCTTCTGACTAGCGAACTGCTGAGTTAGCTTATTGCACAATTCTCTGAAGCTGAATATGGAATTGGTAGGTTGTTTTGCAAACCAGTCCAAAGCTAGCCCCTCGAATGTGGTGACCATCAGTTTTGCAATGAATTCAGCCAAGTGAGCATATAGATTTATTATGTTAGTAAAGCTGAATATATAATCATCTGGGTCGGTCGTTCCGTCATATCTGGGAAGTCGTCTCGAAACTTGTCCCGAGGATTGTGCTTATTTTATTTCCTTGCAGAAGGGGGAGCACGCAACTAGGCTCTCTTGGATATCAGTACTTCTGGCCCATGGATTTTGAACAGTTCGTAGGCGTTGTTCCAGACGTTCTTGTACCATTTTTCCAATTTCTCTTTCCGAGAATCGCATGGTTTGTGGTTGATTAGGAATTGCGCCAATTATGTCATCTTCGATGGGAATTATGGTATGTTCCTTTGATCCGGGGCAGATGGGTTGCGGCCTTGTCCGACCCGTTTGTCTTTGGATATGTTCATTGGATAGTTTCGAATGTCTCTTTTGCGGACTGTGCAACGATCGTTGTTCGCTTGCGGGGATATCCGCTTGTTGAGAGATCTGATCGACCTGCCTCGGTGTCCTTTGAATAGGATATGCCCTAGTCGCTCTAGGGTTTCTAGGAACTTGCTCGGGCACCAGGAATTCCGCTAGGCAGAGTGATTTAAAGAGCATAGCGATCTGTCGCAGCTTCTCCTGAGTATTTGACAAGGGAACATGGATTGCTGGAGCCACATGGTCTTCAGGTACCGTATTGGCGGGGATCCCCTGTTGTCCTTGTGGGTTTTGGATATTTATCCCTTGTGGTTCCTCCTGATTCGGCAGCTGCTCACTTTCTTGCTGATTGTCATTTATTATAGGGACGTTATTGTTAGTATCGTCCGGTTGATCTTCAGATGTGTTACGAGCGTTCGTCGTGTTACTCCTTGCTCCGTTACGGGCGCTCTTCCTTGGGCGAGCCATATGTCGATCGAATAATTAACCATGCCCCACGGTGGGCGCCAACTGATTTAACCGTTTTTCGTTGGGTGATTAAATCAATAATATATGATTTAGGGATAAAATTAGGTATATGTTATAGGGCTTTGTTACCTTATTCCGGATGGATCAATCTCAAGGAAGAACAATTACGTAAAGAATAATAAGTAATCAAGACGATGAATATGTAAATAGTATAGCAAAGGCTTTTCTATTAATCAGATTGCCAAAGTAAGTAGGCATAAACTCTCAATGTAATTTCGTGTCTAATACAATGTTTAACTAGGTATTTATATGACATTAACCCTAGTTTTACAAGAAAACATAATCCTAATTGGACTAGGCATAATAATCCTTAATGGACTCGGACACTGCTCTTGGTCGCCGAGGTTTGATAATGTAGATCGGGCCTGGCAGTTTCTTTAATAAATCAGACTCCTGGTCGGTCCGAGCGTATACTGATTATTTATAAGGGTGCGAAATAGCCCCCATCACCCGTAAAACCAGAAGTATGCTTTTGGGGTAGCCGAAAGGTTTTGAAAGGCCCTTTACTATCCATAGCACAGGCTCGACGGATAATACACAAGGGTGGACAAGCATTTCTAGCTTACTTAATCAATAAGCCAAAAGACAAACAAGAATTAAAAGAGGTTCCTATTGTCTCCGAATATATCGATGTCTTTCCAGAAACACTGACAACGCTACCACCAGATCGCGAAGTAGAGTTTACCATTGATCTTGTCCCAGGAACATCACCTATCGCCAGGACGCTTTATAGGCTGCCACCGACAGATCTTAAAGAGCTAAAGGCTTAACTTTAGGAGTTGTTAGAACAAGGGTTCATCTGACCCAATACATCACCCTGGGGAGCCCGAGTCTTGTTCGTAAAGAAGAAAGATGGTTCGATGAGAATGTGCATTGATTATCGAGGTTTGAATAATATGACTTTCAAAACTATATATCCATTGCCTCTTATTGAAGAGCTATTTGATCAACTTCAAGGCTCCCAAGTTTTCTCCAAACTAGATTTAAGACAAGGATATTACCAGCTAAAGATCAAGGAAGAAGATATACCCAAAACAACCATCAATTCAAGGTATGGACATTTCGAATTTGTGGTTATGCCTTTCGGACCGACCAATGCGTCGACCGCATTCATGGATTTAATGCACCAGGTGTTCAGACCATTCCTGGACCAATTTGTGGTGATATTCATTGATGATATTTTAATCTACTCAAAGTCGGAAGAAGAACACAAAGAACACCTACGAAAAGTGTTACAAGTACTCCGAGAAAATAAACTGTATGCCAAGTTCAACAAGTGTGAGTTTTGGAGGGATTGTTGGGTTTTACGGTGTACGATTGTCAAACAACATGCGGAATTTAAAAAAAAAAATTCATACACATATAAAACCCGTAGCCAGAAATAGTATATCTAACTCATGCGAAAATAGGATTGAATCATAAATTCAATAATAACAAAAATAGGTAATTCCAAAAATTACCTTACCACAGGCTAGGTGGTGGTTTTCTCCGGTCTTCTAATCATTCACTAGAGCACCCAAAGTGTTGTGCCTCTAGAGATTGTCCACACCAGATGGATTGAGTAACTTCTTTAAACCTCAGGCTAAGAACTAGGGTTAAAGAATTGTCAAAGGGAACTTGATCTAGATCCAGATCTAGATGGAGAAGAAGCAAGGAGAAAAATGGGGCGATTTTGCAGGGTTCGGCCGATTAGGATTTTTCGGCTAGGGCTGGGAATTTTCGGCCTCTCACTTTCTTGTTTTAGGGTTGAGTATTAGTTTTTCAGTTGGAGATTATGATATACATATATAAAATATATATATTTCTTTGAAGACTCCTTCTTCTAATAGATATGTATCATATCTTGAAAAGATATTTTCTTATCAAATAAAGATACAAGATATATATAATCTCTTCCCTTATATCACAAAATAAATCTTTTCCTAATTCCCTTATAAAAAATCGGCCATGTGTTTGAAGTAATTAATCCAAGATTAATTTCTGTAAGTAAAATCGGCCCTTGTACTTAATTGAATAATCCAAGATTAATCAATTAATATTCCCATATGTAAAATCGGCACTACCTAGTTTAATTAATTAATCCACTATTAATCAATTAATCTTCCTAATTAATTAACACTTTAATTAATAACCTTAATCAATTAGATATTCTAATCGATTAATTAATTAGACATTCTAATTAGTAATTCTCAATTTTGAATTAACACTTTAATTCATGTTTAACTAATTAGATCATTCTAATTAATTATTCTTCTCATTGAATTAACACTTTAATTCACTTATTGATTTAACTCCTTTAAATCAAATGTTTCCTTTAATGACTGTCACTGTCCACTGTATTGTGTGTGACCCTCTAGGTTCACCATCAATTGCCAGCAGACCCACGACTCTCGTGATTTAATTAATGAGTAATTAATATAATTGCTCCGATCAATTAAACACTTTTAATTGACCACTCCAGAATTAATCTCCCATTAATTCAGGAGTACCCACACTTCATGGTCGATGTCTAGCCACAAACCCATGAGGCCCAACTTCAGGTGAATTGATATTCGTGAACCTCACCTCGTATAAGTGACATGTACATACGGTCCTTCTAACGACTAATTTCCCGATTGAGACCTAGGGTGTGTAAATTGGTCGGCATCTATAATCATCTCAATACTGTACTTTCTAATTCAAGATAATAATTCCAGTGTGACTGCTAAATTTGGAAACCCCTTTCCAAATCTGTCACCGACCACGGCCTAAAAGGATAGTGGCCGACAAGCCAACAGTACGAGCTTGTAAGAGGACTACCTTAGATAGCATTCTTATGGTTCAAAAGATAAATACGCCCGTTTATTTATAGTATGTAAATTAAGCAATGGCCATGTTCATCTCTAGTGAACTTATCTAAGCGATTGGATGAAATCCTAAGATCACATTCGATTATGGGACGATTCACTTCAGTACTGAGTGTAGTCATGAAACAGTCCCTAAGGTCGTTATCTTAAAACTGATCCAAGTCATAGATTCCTATCGAGACAGGGTATCGAGGGAATCGCTAAGACTTGTACGTTTATGCATGATTCACATGGAGTGATTTGTAGAGTTTCATGAACAAGGCATTTGATGCTAGTGTATATGACTAGGTGGTTCGATAGGGGATCGAATATATCGAATGACCCGAACAGAGAAACCCATTGTGGAAGTGCATTAAGCATATCGGTAATGGGATGTTTCTCAAGACTTATAACAATGTACGATTTAGTCCTCAGACTTGAGGTACTAGGGCGAATTCGGTACACGGGAATACGTACTTTGATTTAGGAGCCGATCACGTAGCCTGATCATTGTGCGACTACTTTGGGTACGTACGATCGTGTACGCGAATAGTTAGTACTAAGAAAGGATCTATCGACTCATCTTGATAAGATGAGAGAATTTTCTGTACGTTCTTAGATAATAGATTCCGAGAAACCCACGGCCGTGGTCGGTGACCGATTTGAAAAGGGGTTTCCAAATTTAGCAGTCACACTGGAATTATTGTCCTGAATTAGAAAGTACAGTATTGAGATGATTAGAGGTGCCGACCGATTCACACACCCTAGGTCTCAATCGGGAAATTAGTTGCTAGAAGGACCGTATGTACACGGCATTTATAGGAGGTGAGGTTCACGAATATCAATTCACCTGAAGTTGGGCCTCATGGGTTTGTGGCTATACATTGACCATGAGTTGTGGGTACTCCTGAATTAATGGGAGATTAATTCTGGAGTGGTCAATTAAAAGTGTTTAAATGATCGGAGCAATTAATTGCTTATTAATTGCTCGTTAATTAAATCACGAGAGTTGTGGGCCTGCTGCCAATTAATGATGAACCTAAAGGGTCACACACAATACAGTTGGACAGTGACAGTCGTAAAAGGAAACATTTGATTTAAAGGAGTTAATCAATAAACGAATTAAAGTGTTAATTCAATGAGAAGAATAATTAATTAGAACGATCTAATTAATTAAACATGAATTAAAGTTTTAATTTAAAATGGAAAATTATTAATTAGAATGTCTAATTAATTAATCGATTAGAATATATAACTGATTAAGGTTATTAATTAAAGTGTTAAGTATATAGAAAGATTAATTGATCGATAGTGGATTAATTAATTAATCTTCAAGGGCAGATTTTAAGTAAAGGAAAGATTGATTAATTAATGGTTGATTAATTAATCAACCTAAGTGGGCCGATTTCTAGCTATGGTAATGTTGATTAATTAATCTTGTATTATTTAATTATACACATAGCCGATTTTTTGATAAGGAAATTAGAAAAGGCTTTATCTTGTGGGGAAGAGATATAACATATCTTGTTTCCGTGTTTGTGACAAGGAAAGATATGCAAAAGATATATGATATATCTATTAAAAGTGGGAGTCTTCTAACAGAGATATACATATATCATAATCTCTAACTAACAATACAACTAATGCAAACCCTAACACAAGAACAGATAGGTCGAAAATTTCCAGCCAAAAATTGCCCCATCCCAGCTCGGCCGAACCCTGCAAAATTGCCCCCTTTCTTCTTGCTTCTTCTCTATCTGGATCTGATCGAGATACTGTTTCTTTAGGGGACAATTCTTTAATCCTAGTTCTAAGCCTGAGGTTTAAAGAAGTTATTCAATCCGTCTGGTGTGGACTATCTCTAGAGGCACAACACTTCGGGTGCTCTAGTGAACAATTAGAAGACCGGAGAAAAAACCACCACCTTGCCTGTGGTGAGGTAATTTTCGCAATTACCTATTTATTTATGTTATTGTTATTATTTAATTTTGATTCAATCCTATTTTCGTATGAGTTAGATATACTATTCCTGGCTTAGGGTTTTATGTGTATGAACTTTTTTTAAATTCTGCACGTTGTTTTGTCAATCGTACACCGTAAAATCCAAACAGTGGTATCAGAGCCAAAATTATTACGTTCATACGAAAAAGGCCTGAACACTTCAAAATATATGTGTATATTTGTTTGTGGTGTTTTATGCATGGATTCTTGCTTGTTATGATTAATTATGTGTTTGGGTAAATAGCATAATTCGTTTTGGGCCAGATCTGCAATTTCTGAAACTTAATGGACTAAACAGTAAATCGCGATTTTTGTAAAATTTGGACATAATCTAAATTTTTTTTTTCTGCAAATTCTGGGCTAAAACTGTAATTCTATTTTTCTGAAAGGTGGGGTCTGTTTGCATTTGCCGAAAGTTTTGGGGCTGTTTTGTTATTTACGTAACTTCAAGGGTCAGTTTTGCAATTAACAAAAGTTTCTGGAATTAAAGTGTTAATTTCTATTTTCTGGGCCGATTTGCATGTTCTGAAATTTTTGGGGCTAATTGGTTATTTCCGAAAGTTTTGGGGTCAAAACGTATTTTTGAAAATTGAGGGACCAAACTGTAATTTTCAAAAGTTGAAATTTCAGAACCTGTTTTATGCTTAAAAGGAGTTTTGTTTATCCGAAAGATTAATTTTATCATAATTAGTGGAGACGAGAATCATGAGTTATTTTAAAAGGAGTTTTAAAATAAAGATAAAGTAGTTTATTTTTAAAGGGGTTTTAAAATAAAAGTCAAAGATTGTTTTAAAATGAGTTTTAAAATTAGAATCTTGGGTTATTTTAAAAGGGAAGTTTTAAAATAATATAAGAAATAAGAAAAATGTGTTTTGCTTGTTTCTTGCTCAACGTGAACTGTTCGTGGTTTTTGATCGTGCCGAGCCTTAACCCTAGGGTAGATATGATTGGTTTAATTTAATTATGTTGGTTTTTATTGGGCCTGCGTGCCTTAAGTTTTTGGGCCACTTTGAGCCTTTGTAATAAAATAGGGCTTTATATAAATAGTTTAGGATGGAGATCCATTACAACCAAAGTGGAGGCCCAAGAAGGAATGAATGTCATGTATGCATGGTTACTTATGTAACTTGTTAGATCCTTTAAGAACCCAATTAGATTGACCAATTGAGCCAACATTATGGCTCGATGATGGCCCGCATAGGAGGCTCCCGATCGAAAACATACTGTGGTAACATGCATGCTAGGTGTGTATGTTTTAAATTATTTATTGATTTATTTTGGTTTGTATGAGATGCGCGCTAAAAATTAGATCACTAAATAAAAGATATTGCATAATTAATGCGGTGAGATCTCGAGGAGAGTTACTTCAAACTTTCTAAACAGAAAATCCCCTCTTGAATTAAATATTAAGTCATATTGGGTTAACTATAAAATGAAGCATCCAATCCGCGGACACCAATTCACACCCTCTTGAAAGCATAATTGATGATTGTAGAAGCCTGCTCTGCATGCCGTGGGAATCCAACATCCGACACACCTTAAGGAATGACAACTCTTGTGCGGACGCCCTTGCAAAGATGGGCAATGAACACTGGAGAACAACTTTAATTTGGGATAGTCCCCCCGGTGGGGTTGTGGACTTATTTAATTTTGATAATCTACCTCTGTAGGTCTGCTCTAGCAGCTAGCTTTTCTTTTCTTTCTTGTACCGTTTCCCACAAAAAAAAAAACTATAAAATGAAGTTTTTTAAATCCAAGCCTTCCATCAATAGGGACTAGTGTAGGTTTTCTACTTATCGTTGAAGGTGATCCAGGTCTGGCACTCGAGGCGAAGAAAGGGACAATACACGAAATCTCTCGATTCTTGTTTTTAAATAAACTTGACAAGGGAGGGGATTGGTTGGGGCATGCGATCGACTGGGAGTCCCAGGGGTTGACATGTTCGAGCCAGTTGCTCATCAAGATTGATGCGTCAGACTTAACGAGTAGTACCATTTATGATTTAGCAGTGCTAGATAAATGTGAAAATTGAGGCAAAATAGCTTGAAGGTTGTGTAGGGACACAATTGGTACAAGTATACCTACCTAGCGAATTAATTGTATGGCCACGAGTCGTGGGTGCAGTTAATATCTGCTGGGACGTCAAGACCTACTAGGAAATAGGATTTCCCGAACAATTAAAGGGGTTATTGTTTCGATAAAATAGTGGGAGAACTTTTTCGATAAATAGACCAATTTTCGTTAATTATAAGTATTTATCTTAAACCTGTCTGCTTATTGTTGTCTTTTATTATTTATTTTAGCCATGCCACTATTCACAATCATGTGCGAACAAACATTAACACAACTCATGATGAATTCACTCCACAAGACAAGAATGATCAGGTTTAACAATGTTAGTGAATATTGTTCTTACCTAATCAAGATAATGAAACGAATCAAAAAGCTTGGAGCTGATTTGACTCAAGATGATGAAATAGAGATTATCATCAATGGCTTGTCTGACTCTTTTTCTCATTTTATGGATCATTATGACATTCCGAGTGATGGAATTATGACCAATGATTTACATAAGTTGTTGGACAAATATGAGAAAGCCCTCGAAAGAGGAGAGGGTTTAAGTGAAGGAAAGGATTGCCCATATTGCTGGAAAGGAATTCCTGAAGAGAATGAACATAGGTATAACCTAGTTATTCTTTGATGTATGACATCTAAATAAGTCACTCACATCTGTAAAAGTGTTTGCAGGTGATGATGGCATTCCCTTGCCCTTGGGAAGAAGGGCATACCTTGTTAGACGAAGGAAAGAGTTGCTTCGAGAAATGAGGGAAAAGTACTTCAGGAGCTGGGTCAAGACGAACCTAGATTTTTCCTTTTAGCAAGTGTTTGACTAAATTTTTCATTAAACATTAGTTATAGTTTTATCTACTTAAAGATTTATTTCGAACTTTGTACGAAGCAATTTTTGCTTTACCATTATGAATGGAATAATTTTAATTAAAGCATTACTTTGTACAAAATTGCTTTACCATTGTGAATGCAATGTACTTAAAGCAAAGAAATGAACGATGATAAAACCTAATGACATTTATGCTAATTCGAGAAAAGTAAAACAAACCAAATAATTATCCACAACTATGGCATGCTTGAAACCGAACATATTTCCCATAGTAGGATTCAATGGATTGTTTTCATTTAAAGGTCTCTTGATATAAAGAACATTTCCCATAGTAGGATTCAATGGATTGTTTTCATTTAAAGGTCTCTTGATATAAAGAACCTTGATGAACTCTAAACTTGCGAATCCTGTCTGGAAAAGGGGAAAATGATCGATTTGTAAGGCATCTTAAGCATACAAAGTGTTCAATGGATTTAATCCTTAAAAACACGTGTGGATCACTAAAGCATTAGTGTGAGAAATTAATCGCTTCATGAAATATCCTGGTGGTATTAAGGATATAAGTACTTTGGAAAGTACAAGTTTTTGGAAATGTTGAAGGGTTCAAAAGGGTTCCATATAGGTACTTGGTGAAGTACAAATATGGAAATGTTGAGAGGATTTAAAGGAGTTCCAAACCGAAGCAAATAATTCAAAGGAGTTCCAAAACCGAAGCAAGTAAGGGAATTAAAGTATGACTGTTCGATATGATCGAAGTGGTAAATACATAAGCCCTAAATTACTCAATTATCTAAATCAAGAATAGAATTTTTGAATAGCAAGTTAAATCTAATAGAAGGAATCGAACTATGTAAGACTAGATTCATTCCATAATTAGTATTGCTAAAATTCCTCATTTAATTCTGGGGTTCAAACCTCTGACTCTTCAAGGATACTTAGTCTAGTACCTTTTAAAGTAAATTCTTACAACACCGTACTAATTAAAGTATGGTGTATCACCCATGAATAATAAATTGGATAGTGGATCCGATTTGAGTAAATTTGTAGGGTATCCAACAAAATCCATTGGATACCTATTCTATGATCCAAAAAGACGAAAGGAGTTCGTTTCTAGGAATACCCAATTCTTAGAGGGTGGTTCCCTCGCTAATAGAAATGGGATTATCATAGAACTTGATGAAGTCCTATACTCGGACCCAACCCTACAAATAGTGGGAGTATCTTTCCAAACCTACTGAACCAAAATTTTATACACCAAAATTTCGAAGATCCAATAAAATTCGTGAAGAACTTATTCATTCATGAAGATGATCAATTGGATAGTGATTAAAGGACTTGCGAAAAATTAGCTATGTATGACATAGACCCGGGCACATAGCTTTACGCCATGTGATCTAAATGGATTGTCAAAATCCACTTGGAAACACTGAACCATAGAAGCTTGGTATGACTACGAAGCATAACCATTGGATATATTTCCAAAGGTAAATCTATGGCTCTAGATCAGTATCCTGAACCTGGAACATGCGACTAGATGAGACATTCAAGGTAGTTGACTTTATCAAATTGCATATAAATCAAAATGTACAAAAGAATCAGTGGGAGTTGTATGGTTCGTAAAATAACATGATAATAACATTAAAGTTGACATAGAGATTTAAGGATGTTAAAGCGCAGACGAAAGCGTGTTCGATCACGCAATTCTTCATTAAAAGATTTAAGGGATACATCTCACGTTTTGGCAATACGTATCTATAGAGATAGATTAGAGAAGATGTTAGAATTCCCAAATCTAAGTACGTGGACAAAACTGAATGGATTCAGTATGGAAGGATCCTAGAGAGGACCGCTTCCATAGAGACATAGAATATCTCACAAAATCAATGTGCCCTACATATGATGAGTAAAGAGAAGATTGTCTCTGTACACCTTTTAAGGAAAATGTGGCATAAAGTATGCAAAGTCATGTACAAGACCAGATTAGACATATGCTCTGATTTCAAGAGCCACTGTTAGTCGAACACAAGTGAGGAGTACTGGATTACCGAATAGTGCAACCTTAAGAACTTTACAAGCTCTAAGGATATATTGTTGGTCAGCGGTAATAATGAAGAACTGGAACTCAAAGGATTTAGAGATTCGAGTTTCCTGTCTGATGTGGATATAATATTCTGTCTTGATGGGAAACGATGATTTGAAAGAGTTCAAATGACGAATCAATGTCAAGTCAACCACTAGAACAGAATATCTCACAGTATTGAATACAACGAAAGAATATGTTTGGATGAAAACTTCTTCCAATAAATTGAAATTAGTACCTAGCATTGCAAGGCCTTTGGTTATCTTCTATGATAACAATAAGGCAATTTGCAAAGGAATCGAGATCTCACATACGATCTAAACACACATTAAAGTATACCATATGATTTGGAAAAAATTATAGGTAGAAAAATACGTATAGATGGGTAACATGAATAGACAACATAGCAGATTCACTAATTAAAGTCATACTCACAAAAGAGTTCTACGGATAACTTGGGGAAGATGGGCCTTAGAAATGTATTTGATTGGCTTTAGGGCAAGTGGGAGATTGAAAGGATAGTGCCCGACAAGCCAACAATACGAGCTTGTAAGAGGACTATGGTTCAAAAGATAAATACGCCCGTTTATTTATAGTACGTAAATTAAACAATGGCTATCTTCATCTCTCGTGAACTTATCTAAGCGATTGTATGAAATCCTAAGATCACATTCGACTATGGGACGATTCACTTCAGTACTGAGTGCAATCATGAAACAATCTCTAAGGTCGTGATCTTAAAACTGTTCCAAGTCATAGATTCTTATCGAGACGGCGTATTTAGGGAATCGCTAAGACTTATACGATTATGCATGATTCACAATGAGTGAATTTGTAGAGTTTCATGAACAAGGCATTTGATGCCAGTGTATTTGACTAGGTGGTTCGATAGGGGATCGAACGCATCGAACGACCCAAACAAAGAAACCCATCGTGGAAGTGCATTAAGCATATCGGTAATGGAATGTTTCTCAAGACTTATAACAGTGTACAATTTAGTCCTCGGACTTGAGGTACTAGGGCGAATTCGGTACACGGGAATACGTACTTTGATTTAGCAGCCTATCACGTAGCCTGATCATTGTGCGACTACTTTGGGTACGTACGATCGTGTATGCGAATGGTTAGTACTAAGAAAGGATCTATCGACTCATCTTGATAAAATGAGAGAATTTCCTGTACGTTCTTAGATAATAGATTCCGAGAAACCCACGGCCGTGGTCGGTGACGAATTTGGAAGGAGGCTTCCAAATTTAGCAGTCGCAATGGAATTATTATCCTGAATTAGAAAGTACAATATTGAGATGATTAGAGGTGCCGACCAATTCACACACCCTAGGTCTCAATCGGGAAATTAGTCGCTAGAAGGACCTTATGTACATGGCACCTATAAGAGGTGAGGTTCACAAATATCAATTCACCTGAAGTTGGGCCTCATGGGCTTGTGGCTAGACATCGACCATGAGGTGTGGGTACTCCTGAATTAATGGGAGATTAATTCTGGAGTGGTCAATTAGAAGTGTTTAATTGATCGGAGCAATTAATTGCTTATTAATTGCTCATTAAATCACGAAAGTCGTGGGCCAGCTGCCAATTGATGGTGAACCGAGACGGTCACACACAATACAGTTGGACAGTGACAGTCGTAAAAGGAAACATTTGATTTAAAGGAGCTAAATCAATTAATGAATTAAAGTGTTAATTCAATGAGAAGAATAATTAATTAGAATGATCTAATTAATAAAACATGAATTAAAGTGTTAAATCTAAATGGAGAATTATTAATTAGAATGTCTAATTAATTAATCAATTAGAATATATAATTGATTAAGGTTATTAATTAAAGTGTTAATTATATAGAAAGATTAATTGATCAATAGTGGCTTAATAAATTAATCTTCAAGGGCCGATTTTATGTTTTGGGAAAGATTGATTAATTAATGGTTGATTAATTAATCAACCTAAGTGGGCCGATTTCTAGCTATGGTAATGTTGATTAATTAATCTTGTATTATTTAATAATACACATGGCCGATTTTTTGATAAGGGAATTAGGAAATGCTTTATCTTGTGGGGAAGAGATATAGCATATCTTGTTTCCTTGTTTGTGATAAGGAAAGATATGCAAAAGATAGATGATATATCTATTAGAAGAAAGAGTCTTCTAAAAGAGATATACATATATCATAATCTCTAACTAACAATACAACTAATGCAAACCCTAACACAAGAACAGATAGGCCGAAAATTCCAAGCTAAAAATCGCCCCATCCCTGTTCGGCCGAACCCTGCAAAATCGCCCCCTTTCTCCTTGCTTCTTCTCCATCTAGATCTGATCAAGATACAATTTCTTTAGGGTACAATTCGTTAATCCTAGTTCTAAGCCTGAGGTTTAAAGAAGTTATTCAATCCATCTGGTGTGGATTATCACTAGAGGCATAACACTTGGGGTGTTCTAGTGAACAACTAGAAGACCGGAGAAAAACCACCACCTTGCCTGTGGTGAGGTAATTTTCGCAATTACCTATTTATTTATGTTATTATTGAATTTTGATTCAATCCTATTTTCGTATGAGTTAGATATACTATTACTGGCTTAGGGTTTTATGTGTGTATGAATTATTTTTTAAATTTCGCACGTTGTTTTGATAATCGTACACCGTAAAATCCCAACACGGCTAAGGGTTTCTCGGAATCTATTATCTAAGAACGTACATGAAATTCTCTCATCTTATTAAGATGAGTCGATAGATCCCTTCTTGGTACTAACCATTTGCGTACACGATCGTACGTACCCAAAGTAGTCGCACAATGATCAGGCTATGTGATCGGCTCCTAAATCAATGTACGTATTCCTGTGTACCGAATATGCCCTAGTACCTCAAGTTCGAGGACTTAATCGTACACTGTTATAAGTCTTGAGAAACATCCCATTGCCGATATGCTTAATGCACTTCCACGATGGGTTTCTCTGTTTGGGTCGTTCGATGCGTTCGATACCCCTATCATTCCACCTAGTCATATGCACTGGCATCAAATGCCTTGTTCATGAAACTCTACAAATTTACTCCATCTGAATCATGCATAATCGTACAAGTCTTAGCGATTCCCTCGATACCCTGTCTTGATAGTGTTGGGATTCGGTAAGATAAACAGCCCTAGGCACAGCGGAATATAAAAATTTTAGGACCTCTTACGGAATCTTGCCAGGATACTACTCTAGTTGTATATATATGAACGTAAATAAAACGATAGTATAAGCAGTTGCAGTTATACCTATCTCCTTGCAAATCCTTAGCTAGCAAAACGGACTCTGAATTTCTCCTCAGCAAAATCGACCCAAGCTCTGCAGGAGCGCCCCACGTGTTGCGCCTCTACGAGTTGATACACCACAATTACACGAAAATAATAAATCTTGATCAGCTAGAACACAAGATATATTATGATCTAGGATATAGGAACGATTTTGGAACAAGATCGAAAACGAAAAATTCTTCCAAGTGGAAGACAGGGTTCGGCCGATCACTAGGGAGAGGGAGAGAGAATTTTTGCTCTTGCTTAATTTTGCATATGGTGTTGTGTGAAAAATAACTATAAGATAGCTACTTATAGCTTTCTCCCTAACCTAGTCCTATTAGGACTAGGGCTCTTCTCTCCTACATGGGCCATGACCCTCTTTAATTAGAAGACCAAGTCTCCTAATTAATTCATGGCCCAGTTAATTAATTTGACCAGGCTTTATTTAATCTCCCAATTAAATAGCCCAATTAATTAACATAATCTCCCATTTAATTAAATCAGACTCCAAGTCCATTTAATTAAAATCCCTTCTAATTAATTAAATCCAACTTAATTAATTAATCCACAAATTAAATTCCAATTTAATTTATGATCCTGATCCAATTCCAATTGGATCCCATTTGTTCCAATTGGGTCGACCCAGTCAACCCATCCATAATAATCGACCCAGTCGATTATTCACCCAGTTGACCCAGTCGACTCGGTCGTTCTTATTTCCTCGCTTTCGCTTCATGTGTATTGTGTATGCCCCCGTAGGTTCACCACATTAATTGGCCGTGGGTTATAATTAAATATTATTTAATTATTCGAGTAAGACTTACTCTAAATCAATCGAACACTCTGTCGATTGATCATTCCAAAATTAGCACCCCTGCCAATTTGGGAATTCTCCCACACTCCACGGTCGATGTCCAGCCACAAGCCCATGGAGCCCAATCACTGGTGAATTAATTCAGTGAACCTTTTATCTCATTTACAATTTCCATATACGACATAATCTCTCCATCGATCAATCTCCCAGTCGAGACTTAAGGGTATGGTCTTTCATCGGTCTCCCTTTTCTTTTGTCTTGACCTTATGCATTCTGGTCTCGAAATAATTCTCTTTGACTTAACCTTTATGAGCTACAACATAAAGCCGTCAGATACCTCGGCCGAGGATTTTACCAGAATTAATTTCTCACAGAAATCCATAGGAGAATTTCCCAATCTATCAAGTCGGGTCAATGGATCCTTTGTTGATGATATGAATCTGCATACGAGTTCCTCTATACCCAATATGAGTCCACAGAGACTTTCTGGCGATCTCCAGTCAGTCGGGACTCATATCAAAGCATAGACGTTCTCGCACCAGATAAACCCTATCATCTCAAGTAGTTAGGGATCGTTCCTCGTATACTATTGTAAATTGGAATAACTTCATCCCCGATATGCGACTACCGCTTCCATGGTGAGTTATTTCCTAGTTGGGGTATTCAGTGCGCTTGCCATCCCAGCAAGCCACCCACTTATGTGTATCGACTATCTCAGTCACGCTCGTGGACCCCAGCGTTTCTGATCTTCAGTATTTTCATACTTTTCTCATTCTGTATCTTTTCCATCAGATTTGTAAGATGCTCCTTGGTTTCACTTTTCTTTTTCATGAAAATCACCCAAGTGTATCTTGAATTATCATCCACAACAAGTAGGCAGTATTTCTTTCCACCATTGCTGACTGGATCAATGGGTCTAAATAAGTCCATGTGTAGCAGCTCCAATATTCTTCCAGATGATTGGTGCTTCTTGCTTTTGAATGATGACTTGATTTGTTTACCCTTCTGACAGGCGTCACAAAGCTTGTCCTTGCTCATGACTGTTTTTGGAATTCCTTCTACCAGATTGTTCTTGATAAGTCTATTGATAGTCTTAAAATTCACATGGTTCATTCTTTTGTGCCACAGCCAACTGACTTCACTTGGTGTTGATGCCACCAAACAAATACTTAGATTCTTGTCAGCAGAATTCCAGTCCACTGTGTAGATATTTCCTTGTCGTCTTCCAGATAAAATAACCTTCTTTGTACCTATATGTTCAACGTAGCACTTATCTGTTGAGAAGATGACTGAATATCCTTTGTCACAAAATTGACTTATGCTCAGCAGATTGTATTTGAGGCCTTTAACATAAGAGACGTCAGATATCTCAATGTTGCCTTTGATCAGCTTTCCACTTGCTACAATCTTTCCTTCCTTGCTGTCCCCAAAAGTAACTTTAGAACCATCCACAGCAACAACATCAGTCAGCTCATGTATGTTTCCACACATGTGTCTTGAACATCCATTGTCCAAGTACCAGATTTTCTCTACTTTACTCCTACTCCTAATCCTAACCTACAAAAAAAAAAATTGTTTTAGGTACCCTTATTGAGAGAGTCCTGAAGGATTAGTTCCACCTTTGACAACCCAATATGATGAAGTCTTAGGCTTCTTAGGCTTCTGTTGTTTGGCAGGAGCATGAACAGTTTCATCTTCATCATGTTTATCAGATTTTCTATGTTGATGATAATCAGCATGATAAGGATAATGCTCATAAGTAGAATAAGATGCATGATAAGGAGGATATGCATGCATTGGATGAGCAGGATATGGTGCATAGTAAGTTAGAAATTGAGGTGCATGATACATAGGAGGATATGCAGTAGGTTGCACATAATAAGACTCATTTCCATACCAAGCATTTTGAATATTCTTGTTTTTATGCTTCTTTGGTTTACTAGATGCTTGCTCATTAACAGACGACTTAGTCTTATCACTAGTCTGATTGGTTTTGACCTTATCAGAAGACTTCCTAGGACTCTTCTGTTTGGACTTACCAGTCTGTTTTCCTACACTAGGCTCTTTGCTCTTTTTAGCCTTAGGAGTTTTTGTCTCCTTTAACACTTTCTCAGGTGAAGCAGGTTTAGTAGTCTGAACATACAAAATGACCTTACTATTGTCAGCTGATATAAATTTTTCAGTATGTTTCAGTTCTAACTTATCCTGATCTAAAGGAGTCTTCTGTTTACTAGACATGTGAGTGGATGCAACAGATGACTTATCATGAGACTCAATAACTTTCTCAAGCTCCATGATTTTACGCTTATAAACTTCACATTCAGCTTTCAGAGAATCTCTTGCTCAAGCAGTTTGTATTCAGCTGATTCTCTTGGCTTTTCAGCTTTATGTTTCAGTGAACTGTTTCAGTGAACTCTTCCTTATGCTTTTTAAATGCATCAGCAATACTTGTATTGTTGAGCATCATTTGTTCAAATGAATTAAATAATTCATTATCAAGAGGAGTTATCTCATCATCCTCTGAGCCATCAGATTCCTTAGCCATCAGGCAGAGAAGAGCAGGACTCTCTTCATCAGAAGTGTATGAATCTGAATCTGATGAGTAGACAGCAGCTAGCTTTTCTGCTTCTGCTACCAGCACCTTGCCTTTCTGATGCTTTCTTTCCTTTCTGATTCTCTTTTCCTCTTCTGTGTACTTCTCAGCTTTAGGATATGGTCAGTCTCTGATGAAATGACCCAGTTTCCTGCAATTATAACACATCATTTTGGATTTATAAGAATCCTTATCTTGAGAAGAAGTAGGGTTAGAAGTAGAAGCATTGTTATATTTGTTCTTCATTTTTCGTTTCTAGAATTTTTGAAGTTGTTCATCAGCAATGCAACGTCTCCAGCAGTGTACTCCTTTTTGTTGAGTAGTGTGGCTTCATCAGATGAGTCCACGTCTTTGCTTTTGTAAGCTGGTCTTCTGGGATTTTCAGCAGCAACAAGTACAGCTGTGGGACTTGAAGTAAAGGTTTCTTCAACACCCATTCTTGGCAGTTTATACTCGTACGCCTTGAGTACTGAGAACAACTCGGTGAGTGAAATCTTTCCCAAATCTCTTGACTCTTCCATGGCTGTCACCTTCATGTTGAACTTCGGAGGTAGAGCCTTCAGCACTCTGACGGTTATCTCCTTATCAGTGAAGGTTTTTCCAAGCTTTATAACTTCATTCAGCGTCCTTGTAAACCTTGTATCCATCTGATCAATGGTTTCCGCAGACTTCATCTTGAAGTTGTCCAGCTTTTCCAGAGCAACACTCAGCTGATGCTCTTTGATGGCGTCGTTTCCTTCGCTCATGTCACGAACCTTATCCCACATTTCTTTGGCGGTCTTGCAATGCTTGACTTTGTCTAATCTGTCGTTGTCAAGGGCCTTGGTCATGATGAAACGGCCAACTTTATCCAGATTGATCAACTTTATTTCTTCGGTTGTCATTTCTGTTAGGTCTTTTTCCACCACTATTTCAGCTTCATCAACCGTGATAGTCTTGGTGAATTTGAATGGACCTTTGATGATACATGTGTACATGTTATCATTGTAGGCAGCCAGGAAAATCTCCATTCCGATTTTTCAGTCTTCAAAGCTCATACCAGCTATGTGGGGAACGTGGCTGATACAATCCATTTTTCAAAAATTTTAATTTTTCAAAATATGCTCTTTTGAAAAGTTTGAAAAGTTTGAAAACCTTTGAAGAAAACACTCGGATCAAGCTCGTTGATCAGGCAGCTGATTCTAATGAACCACCTGCTCTGATACCACTTGTTGGTCTCAAGTGGTCAGATGAGGTCTAGAGGGGGGGGGGGGGGAATGAATAGACCTCTTAACTTTATGACAATTTTTAACTTTAAAACTTTTGTCCTAACTTAAACAGACTAAGCTGTTACCGAACAGTAATTTTACAAGGCTGATCGCGAACAAATCTTTGAACAGCTTTATTGACCACTAATCTGATAATCACTTAGCTGATTTTTGCTAAAATCAGTTTTAATACTAGAGTACTTGCAGCGGATTTTCAAAGTGTTTTTCACAAGTAAACTTAGTAGTTTGAAAATTTTATCCCCAGTTTTGTAAACTCCTTTAAACTCTTTTCAAACAGTTTTGAATATGTTTTATGCAATCTGAAAATATGCAAGTTGAAAGCAAATGTAAAAACACAAGTAATTTTTATAGTGGTTATATGGATTTAAATATCCTTTAGTCTACTCTTCCAAGTCACAAAGATCTTGGGTTTTACTAAGAACACAAAGTAATTAGTACACTCCACTTACGCCAAAACAACAAATGAATCTGGCCGTAAGCTCACAATAGGAGGTCACTAAGAAAACCTATCCTCTGAAGCTAGATCACTCACAAAGATGGATCTACACTTCTCACAACACTCAAACAGTTTTTCACTCAGAAAATGTGTTTTTCATTTATCTTCAACTTCGGCTTCAGTCACCAATGACAGAGCTGATGAGTGAGCTGTTCTTGAGACTTAAGAGATTCTGCTTCGGATTTCTTCTCAGAGATTGTGTTGTTGTTCTTCTCTTTGTCTCTACAGCTATTTATACTCGTAGGTTTGAAAAATGTCCATTGAAGTGAGACAGAATTCAAAAGCCTCGGGTACTGGTCCTTAATTTCCGCGAACGGCTCTCTGCACAGTTTCTGTACTGTCAACAGTACTTTTCTGCAGGTAGCATTAAATGCACCAAGCTGATACGAATTCTTTCTTTAATCATTTGTCTTTAATAACCTTGTACTTCAGCATTTATTACTTCCAGGGGCATTTATTACCGTTGGGCAAACTTCTTGATCCTTTCCACTTGGCTGATCGGAAATGCAAGTCTGATGACGAACAGAGCTGATCTCAAACTTGAACAAAACTGATTTGAGTCGGCTGATCTTCATCAGTCTGATTTCTTTCCTTCAGCAGATCAGTAGTCTTCTGGACCTTGAATTTTGACTCGTCTGATGTCTTCTTACTTAGTCAAAATTCTTCAAAGGGATATCAGCTAAGTTAACTTTTACTTAGCAGATTTGAAGTTTTGGAAATCATCAAAACCTCCCTTTACTAATTATCTTCAGTGCTCTTTCATCTTCATCCTTATCCAACAGGGAGCGATTTTGCAGGGTGCGGCCGATCAAGATTTTTCGGCTGGGGCTAGGAATTTTCGGCCTCTCACTTTCTTGTGTTATGGTTGAGTATTTGTCTTTCAGTTGGAGATTATGATAAACATATATAAAATATATATCTCTATTTGAAGACTCCTTCTTCTTTATGTATCATATCTTGAAAAGATCTTTTCTTAACAAATAAAGATACAAGATATATATAATCTCTTCCCTTATATCACAAAATAAATCTTTTCATAATTTCCTTATCAAAAATCGGCCATGTGCTTAAAGTAATTAATCTAAGATTAATTTCTCTAAGTAAAATCGGCCCTTGTACTTAATTGAATAATCCAAGATTAATCAATTAATATTCCCATATGTAAAATCGGTCCTACCTCGTATAATTAATTAATCCACTATTAATCAATTAATCTTCCTAATTAATTAACACTTTAATTAATAACCTTAATCAATTAGATATTCTAATAGATTAATTAATTAGACATTCTATTTAATAATTCTCCATTTTGAATTAACACTTTAATTCATGTTTAATTAATTAGATCATTCTAATTAATTATTCTTCTCGTTGAATTAACACTTTAATTCACTTATTGATTTAACTCCTTTAAATCAAATGTTTCCTTTTACGACTGTCACTATCCAACTGTATTGTGTGTGACCCTCTAGGTTCACCATCAATTGGCAGCAGGCCCACAACTCTCGTGATTGAATTAATGAGTAATTAATAAGCAATTAATTGCTCTGATCAATTAAACACTTTGAATTGACCACTCAATAATTAATCTCCCATTAATTCAGGAGTACCCACACCTCATGGTCGATGTCTAGCCACAAGCCCATGAGGCCCAATTTCAAGTGAATTGATATTCGTGAACCTCACCTCTTATAAGTGCCATGTACATACGATCCTTCTAACGACTAATTTCCCGATTGAGACCTAGGGTGTGTGAATTGGTCGACACCTCTAATAATCTCAATACAGTACTTTCTAATTCAGGATAATAATTCAAGTGTGACTGCTAAATTTGGAAACCCATTTCCAAATCCGTCACAGACCACGGTCATAGGTTTCTCGGAATCTATTATCTAAGAACGTACAGAAAATTCTCTCATCTTATCAAGATGAGTCGATAGATCCCTTCTTAGTACTAACCATTTGCGTACACGATCGTACGTACCCAAAGTAGTCGCACAATGATCAGGCTACGTGATCGGCTCCTAAATCAAAGTACCTATTCCTGTGTACCGAATTCGCCCGAGTACCTCAACTCCGAGGACTAAATCGTACATTGTTATAAGTCTTGAGAAACATCCCATTACCGATATGCTTAATGCACCTCCACGATGGGTTTCTCTGTTCGGGTCGTTCGATGCGTTCGATCCCCTATCGAACCACCTAGTCATATGCACTGGCATCAAATGCCTTGTTCATGAAACTCTACAAATTCACTCCATGTGAATCATGCATAATCGTACAAGTCTTAGCGATTTCCTAGATACCCCGTCTCAATATGAATCTATGACTTGGAACAGTTTTAAGATCACGACCTTAGAGACTGTTTCCTGATTGCACTCAGTACTGAAGTCAATCGTCCCATAGTCGAATATGATCTTAGGATTTCATCCAATCACTTAGATAAGTTTGCGAGAGATGAAGATGACCATTGTTTAACTCACGTACTATGAATAAACGGGCGTATTTATCTTTTGAACCATAAGAATGCTGTCTTAGGTAGTCCTTTTACAAGCTCGTATTATTGGCTTGTCGGTATCCTTTCAGGGATCGTGTCGCTTTCCTCGGACACATTATATCAAAAGAAGGGATCACGGTAGACCTGTCAAAAGTGGAAGCTATTACTGAATGGAAGAAACCCGAAACCGTGACGGAAGTTCGCAGCTTTATTGGCTTAGCTTGATATTATCCAAGATTCATGAATGATTTTTCTAAGATTGCGTCACCATTGACAGGACTCACACAAAAAAATACACCTTTCGTATGGAATGAAAAGTGTGAGAATAGCTTTCAAGAACTCAAGAAAAGATTGACGACATCACAGATACTAGCCTTACATGAAGGAACATAAAATTTCATGGTCTACAGTGATGCATCAACAGAGGATTTGGATGTGTACTCATGCAGTACGGAAAGGTCATTGCTTACTCGTCCTGAAAATTAAAGCCGTATGAAAAAAATTATCCCACGCATGATTTGGAGCTACCGTAGACACTATCTCTACGGGGTACCATTCATAGTCTTTATTGACCACAAAAGCCTAACATACTTGTTCTCTTAGAAGGATTTAAATATGCCCCAGAGAATGTGGATGGAATTCCTAGACAACTACGACTGCTCAATGCAATATCACCTGGGAAAGGCTAGTGGCTGACGCATTAAGCCACAAAGTGAAATTAGCTCACTTAATGTCAAAGGAATGGAAAATGTTAGAAGAAACATGTAATTGGAAGCCCGAAGAAATTCACATGGGTATACTTTTCTACGGTCTACAGATCCAACAAAATATTCCTCAAGAAATCGCTAAAGCTCAACATGATGACGAAGAAATTCAGAAAATAAAGCAAACTTTACTTGAGAAACACGATTCACCATTTCACCTGGATGAAGTCGGAGCACTAAGATTCAGTACTAGGTTGTGTGTACCCAGAAATCACGGTCTGAAAGAACGCATTCTTGGAGAAGCTCACCGATCGGGATACAACATCCATCCTGAAGGTAGCAAAATGTATCAAGATCTAAAACAACATTTCTGGTGGAATAATATGAAACGAGAAGTTGCTGAGTACATCTTGCGGTGTCTGGTATGCCAACAAATAAAAGCTGAACATCAACGACCGTCAGGCTTGCTTCAACCTTTGTCAATACCACAACGGAAGTGGGAATCAATAACCATGGATTTCGTCACTAGCCTACCACGAAGTCAAGCTAAACATAATGCAGTATGGGTTATCATGGATCGACTAACTAAAGTGACTCATTTCATACCTATTAGCATCAATTTCACGGTGGATAAGCTTGCAGAATTATACAAAGATGAGATCATCCGCTTGCATGGAATACCGAAAAATATCACGTCCGATCGGGACCCAAGGTTTCTATTACGTTTATGGAGAAAACTTCAAGAAGCTCTTGGAACACAGTTATAATTTAGCACGGCTGCACACTCTCAAACTGATGGTCAGTCGGAACGAACAATCCAGACACTTGAAGATATGCTTCGTGCCTGTGTCCTAGACTTCAAAGGAAGTTGGGACAAACATTTACCGATGGTGGAGTTCGCGTACAACAACAACTATCAAGTATCTATTCAAATGGCCCCGTTTGAAGCTTTATACGGGAGTAAATGAAGATTTCCAATCCATTGGAAACTAGATGAGCGCCGAGTGCAATCATTCGAGACCACTCAAACCAATTTAGACTTGCTCCAAGAAGCGGAAAGAGTTATTCAGATGGTCAAAGAACGAATGCTAACATCCCATAGCAGACAAAAGAGCTACGCAGATCGCCGAAGAAAACCCTTGGAGTTTGAGGTCGGAGATAAATTTCCTCAAATTTTCGCCAAAGAAAGGATTGATAAAACATGGAAAAGGGGGAAAACTTGGTCCATGATATGTCGGACCGTTTGAAATCTTGAAAAGGGTCGGGAATGTTGCTTACAGACTAGACTTACTTCCAAATCTGGGCAGGGTTCATGATGTTTTTCACGTATCTCTCTTAAAGAAATATCACCCAGATCCATCTCATGAGCTCGATTTTCGTGAGTTACAACTTCAGAAAAATTTGACTTATGATGAAAGGCCAGTACGCATACTAGATCGGAAATTTCAAGAACTTCGAAATCGAAACATTCCTTTGGTAAAAATACTATGGCAAAGTCATGCTATAGAGGAAGCTACGTGGGAGATAGAAGAGGAGATGCTTAAACATTACGCAGAGCTATTCGAAAATTCAGTTACAAATTTGGGGACCAAATTCATTTAAGGAGGGAGATTGTAAAAACCCCAAAATTCCTACATATATGAAATATCTAATCTTGAATTTTAACTTTAAATCAAGAACATTATTGAGAATTTAATTTAGTTAATGAGTTTTCAACATGAGACCTAATGGAACACTTTATGAAAATATTGGGGTCAAGTTGTATATTTTCATAGTTAAGGGGTATTTTGCAAAATCTCATAAACTTAATTGTTGAAATTAAGCCTAATGGTGACAACTCTCTTTACCTAAGTGAGTTGTCAACAAATTAGAATACATGAGTGTCCTATAAGTGGATGAATTCTATTGGATGTAAAGTATTATATGTAGCTTATATTCTCTTCAATTGAAGAAAGAAAACTTAGTTTAACCTTTCCTTCTCCAGAGAATAAAGTTGTGAGAGGTTTCAAGTAATCAATACAAGATTTAGAGGAAAGAAAAAGAGGGAAAATATATAGGCAAAACACATAAGATGATTTTCGACTCTCTACCCAGCAGCCTCAGTTTTTCAGCTATTTCGGGACCATCAACCGTTGGATCATCCTAAAATTTTGACTGAAGGTCCTAAACACTTGGGTTTACGTTTCAACCGTTCGGATCATCGTTTTCACAAATAGAAAGGAAATGGAAGCCACTGGAAGTTGTGGTAAACTTATGATTGCTTGATGATATTTTGAAATTCCGAAGAAAAAAAAAAGGGGGTGAGTGTGGGATTTAAATAACGGTAGCTTGCCTCGACTTGTTATTTAAACGCATTAAATGGTTTCGGTATTAATTTCATTAGTTTCATGACTTGAAACGGTTACTTGAATGCTTTCCTATGGATACTTGGTTAGTTTAGATGCTCAAATAAATAGTGGTATATTGGCTATATTATACAGTTAGTTTATAAAATCTTATAATTTTGATAGGTGTTGGTCTAATAGCACTAAACCCCTCTTCAAAAACTGAATTTGATAAAGTCGTATATAATAATGCATTGGTTAATTGGTATTAAGATGAGTTTGGTTAAATAGAAATGGGTGAAAGAGTTATATAAGTTGATAGATAGATTTGATTCTTGAACAGTGACTATTAAGCATAATTTCTATGAAAATTAATCTAATAATGGAAATAAAGTGAACTATTGCTAAGCTTTTAGAATATAAGGTATTAAATTGAGATTTGATATGTTGGTAGAAAGGATGTTTGTATTAAATGAGATTTGTGTTCTCTAATCTAGAGTGGTACGGCTTGCATCATTAGTTTTAGCCAAAAGGTTTAATAGAGCCATTCCTTTTACTTATATTGACATTATGCTTGAATTTTGAAATAGCATACGTACTGCTAAGAAGTGGTTTTGATACGAATTGGTTTATGTGAATTATTCATCTGTTGTTTTGTTGGGCCCATTTTTGGCTTGTGCGGTTTTGCGATTAAGTCGAATACCACGGGCTATTGACTCGGTCCTGAACCCCTGGCCAGGATTCGTATATTCAAGAGACATGGGTCTTTGGATGTACGTAGTCGTTGTTGGATGCATTGACTAGTCATGCAGGTTTTGATAAGGTAGCTCCTTATCGTGGTGTGTTTGGTGAAGAAAGCCTTGAGGAGATATAAGGAGGATATTTACTGTTAATGTTTTGGCACTTATTCTATGCTATTTTGGTTGACTTTTTTTAAATTGTTACTTGCCGAATTTTTTTAAAAATTTTATATATAAGACGCACACCCACCTCACTAAGTTGCCAGTCAACTTACGTTTCTACTTTATCTATTTACAGATTTACCGGAGATAGCATAGAAGTAAAGAAGATGTTTTGTCTACGTGGCGTAATAATATTTTGAGATCTACTAGTGACTTGTAAATTAAACTAATAAAGTGTTGGTCTTGTAAAAATTAAGAAGGGTTATGACATATGTAAATTAACTAATTGTGTTTTGTAAGTATTAACTAAGTATTTTCTAAGCCAGGGGTATTATATGTTAATATGTTTTTTTTGTAACATACACAGAACATAGTAAGCAAAACCCAATGGTCATAGTTGTTGAAGATTCTTGTTGGTTCAGACCAACTCAGATAAGCAGCACAATCAATCACCTGTATTATAAAATTAATATCAGTACTCATTGATATAACCAGAATTAAACTGGATATTACCAGCATTCGGTTTTTGTAATCTACTTACACTGCCGTTAATCCAGGATTCTTTGTTTAAGCTGTAAATTTGTGACTTATCAGATGTCCAATCACCAAAATCCACAACTAGTTTCTGTACTAAATAAATTTACAAATATTGATAGTTATGATAAATTTGATTATGTTTTAGTATGTAACTGATTTGTTGAGGAAATATACTCCTTTCTAAAACATGGGTTGAATACGTAATTTGCCACCATTTTGTCAGTGGATGGCATTCGCAAAGTATCTCAAAACAATCAATTTTTTGATCATTCATCTTCTCCCTTTCAAAATCTCTGACCCTTTCATCTTTCGAATGCATCGTGGTACCAATGTTGTAAGGCAATGTTGCTGATTTTGTTTCACTGACTTGTTTTTTTTTCTCTTCTCCATATTTTGACCTTCATTATCATTTTCCACAAACTGATGTTTCAAGTTTGACATGTCGTCTCTTAACTTTTTCAAATCTTCCGTAATGACACCCAAATTAACAAAATTTCCAGAATTCAACAAGCGGTTTACCTGGTTCTTCAAATTTGTCAGTCCTTTGTTGATGAGACCAATTTGTCCATCTCTTAATAATTCAATCAATTACGTCTCCATTTCAGTCATTCTCTGATTTAATAATGCATTTTGTTTGAGTACGTATTTAAGCTGTCTATTAGAATGCATTATCGAGTATTTTTCCTCCATTGAGTTTGAGCTTCCAATACCAATACTTTGAGTGGGTTCATCACATATATTTTTTTGAGAAATTGAATTATCCACAAAATTATCACTTGGTTTGGTTTCAAAAGGTCGCATATTTGCACCTTCATGCCATGATTGCAGTAGTAGATCGAATTGTGGGTTAATTGAACATTGCAATATATTACAACTAATACTAAATGATATATGTTTCATTTATAAATACTCACCAAATTGTTCCAATGACCTCCTTTCTTTGAGTAAAATCACATTATGTTAAGGACTTCATCTTCCTGCCATTGTTCTACTTGTGGACAATTCGAATATAGAATCTTCCCATATTTAGGATAATGGTCTACTAGTTCAGAGAGAAATACAATATGCACATTTTAGTGAATGTGATATTAAAATTAGATCAGTGACTAATATAACATAATTATTTAAAATTCAAGAGATTGTATATGAAATTACTTCAACAGTAACATGCAACCTGTGACATATGAGTTGTTATTTGCCTTGTATTTAGTAACTCCATCTACAATACCGTCCAACACCACCGCAACCCAGTTGTACTTGTGAATTTAATTCAAATCCACAAGAAAATCCAATTTATCCATGTCAAGTTTGTTTCCATATCGTGTAAACAATACCGTAGCAAATAAAAACATCACATATAAGACCTTGAACTCTGGCCCGTATGTATCATATCTTTTAATTTTGTCTACTAAACGTGGCAATTCCATAGTCATTCCGTTGTGTGCAAACAATATACCATACATAGAACTTTCTGATTTTGGTAGCGAAAAACCATTCGATGGTATCCCAAATGCACATTTGATCGTTTCCAATGTTATTGGCACTATTTTATCATGTAAATTCATAATCTTGTGTAGTGTGTCAAAACAATCAATCAACCATGATAATAAGTCGTTGTCCAAATTCTTTATCCCGACTTTTGTCATTGATCCGATTCCCATAGATTGTACCGCTATTTTTTGTTCTGTGCTTAGTAATTGATTAACCTCGAAAAGTCTTGGGAGAGAGCTCCAATGATCCAGTTTTGATCCTTGTGTACGCCAAATTTGTCAAATAATTAATTTTTTATTGACATGATGATTATAACAAAGTAATATTATATTAAGGGAAATTTACCTAGACACCCTCTGGGTATAAGCCTAATTACAGGAACTTATCCTCCTGTTGCAAATATTACAAAGACACCCCCTCTGCCAAAACAGTATTACAAGAAGACCCCTTACGGCGTCAATTTTTGACGGCAGAGGATGACGTCAACAGAAATATTTAATGTTTTTCTAATTTTGCCCCCAAGGGGTGTATTTGTAATATGTTTTGTGTTACAGGGGGCGTCTTTGTAACCGTGTAATAAATATTGTAAATAAATTTATTAAATTTTAAATTATAACAAACGAATTTAAAATTTAATAAATTTATTTACAATAAAACAATTCAATAAATAAAGCTTTATTAACTTTACAATAACACGTATATTTTCATTAAAAAATCAAATAAACCAAATTAAAATTTATTAAATTAATTTACAATAACACAATTATTTAATAACATATATTTTCTTACAAAAATAAACCATTCTAAAATTTAATAATTTATTTACTATAACACAATTGGTAAATAAAGTTTCACTTTGATAACAAATATTTTTCTTACAAAAATAAAAGAAACCAATTTAAAATTTAATAAGTTTATCTACAATAACACAATTCGAATTCTTGAAATCCAGAGAATTTATGGGGATCTAGGGCTTGGTGATTTTGTTACGGGATTATTGCATTTTTGGTCCCACAACTTAAGCTCACTAGCATTTTTACACCATATCTTTTTAGGTTGGCACATGTGGTGCCACACCTTCAACTTCAGTGGCAATTTTGGTCCAAATTGAGGCCCAATTTCAAAATTAGCCCGAAATCACCTATGTGTGTGACATGTAAATTGTGAATTTTGACCAAATGAAAGTGGAAGTTTGAGTTTTTTATATATGTAGGGACATATTATAAAGGTGGGAAAGTACAAGGGTCAATTTGCAAATTGGGCTAGAGGGGCTGATTTTGCGAAGATGAAACATCCGCCATTGACGTGTGGAAGAAAATGGGGAATCTTCAATTCAACACCAAATTGGACAAGGTTGGTACCAAAATGACCGCCACACCGAGGAGATTCTACAGTTGAAAGGGAAGTCGGTGGTGGAGCTTCCACCACCGACGGCAACATAAAATCGAAAAATGCACCAAATTCGTAGATTTAAAAATAGAGTGACGGGATAAACTTGGAACTGATAATTAATGCTTGGGATTTGTAGAGGACGTGAAGACGAGTCTATAGCCATCAAATAGAGCTCAAACCGTGTCCAGAGTCGCCGGAGAAGTGAAAAAAACGGCGGTGGTGGAGCTTGCCATCGGCGGCCATGGAGTTTTTTTTTTAATATTAAAAAACAATTAAGGGCATTTTGGACATTTTACGTGTACCCTTAATGTAGACTAACGGCCGTTAAGTCAATGGGGTGTCTTTGTAATATTTGCAACAGGAGGTAAGTTCCTATAATTAGGCTTATACCCAGGGTGTCTAGGTAAATTTCCCTTAAATTAATTAGAATTATTGATATAATCAATAGTAGATTAATTCATGGATGATTGTAATACCGACCTTTTCAATAAAACCGTCTTTACTCTCGCTAGATTTGTCCCCTGATAGCTTAGTATGGCTTATATTAGTTGGACCTGACTGATTATTTACGTGTAAACCGAAAACGAAATATCATTAATCATTGAACTATAATTAGTTACATAAATTCAAAGTTAAATGATACAATTTTTTTTTTTAAATCTAAGATATAATAGCATTTTAATATTATACACACCATTTTGTCATGGAGTTTGGACTCGAAGTTCGTTCGGTTGGAGCTACTATTCTTGATTGTGGGTTGCCCAAGTCGAAAATTCGTAGTGGGAGACATGGTAAACAATGTCTTCGTAGATGGTATTGGGGAAAGAGTTGGTTTAACATCAAGTTTAGGTTTTGCATGCTTCTTTTCCATATGTTTCTCACTCGGTGCTAGTTTGAGACCCCAACGTGGCTTCTTAATGGCGTAGTTCCTATAAAGTTATTGAAAATTTTATTACATAAATATAGACGGTGATTAATGTAATTACATTGAAGTTTAGGGTAGTTTGAGTAATTCTCAAAAAAAAATTATATTTATTGTACTACTACTACTAATATAGCAATAGGCTGGAGAAAAAATGAGTTTCCAATACATCTTTTGCCATTAGTTACCGCTATAAAATCTGATTAATTAAGAATTGTTTTAACATGTATCTTATATGCATAAAAAATCAACAAATTAAGCAAACACATCAATCCAAAATCGTTAAGAAATATTTTAACAAAATATATCTAAATTATTTATTAATAAAATAACGCAGCAATAAGAAAATTTAGAAGATGTGGCCTCCCATACCTGATTTCAGTTGGATTTTTTTTATCTTCCATACCTCCAAACAAATTTCTCTTCCAGACAAGGAATTCAACTATTTGGAATTCTGCAAAAGAATGTGGAAGAATTTTTTTTTTATCCTCTTGTTGTTCAAATTGTACGTGAATGTATATGTGATTTTTCATAATTCTTTAATATACTGGGAAATAAAGAGTACCAATTTAAGAGTCCAATTAATTAAGAGTTTCACTTAGTATAGAATTTTATAAGACTTCCACTGTCGCCTGATGACATTTTAAAAGTGATTGATTAATAGGAAAATTTTCTTTTTTTGGTATTCATAAGATAGATGGATTTGCAATTTTGGTACCATTATGATGAAAGTTATATTTTATCCCTATATATTACAAAATAATTCATGTTTATTCTTAGTTTCGGCAAGTGAGTTACACTCTTTAGATGAAAGATAGAAAGAGATAAATTGTTTTATTAATTTTTCCTTTATATATATATATATTAGTAACAAGTTGAATATATAAACAGTTACACTAGATCGATGACGCACGCAACAGTTTCATTATTTAAATGAAGATTAATTTTACAAAAAATGGAGACAAACATATATACTACTTAAATGTCTGACTTTTTACAATAATTAATTAAGCTGCATCCCATCTCCCAACGTGATTGGGTCAAGTGGTAGTGATTTGCGACTCCTAGAGGTGAAACTCAAATCTTTATCATATTGAAAACACAACATTGCGAAAGACTTATACCCAATGTACACTAGTCCGAGCCCAAAATACATAAGTTAAAGCATAATGAATTGAATGTATACATAGTTACACTAGATCAATCACACACGCAACAATTTCATTATTTACATGAAGATTAATTTTACAAAAAAATGGAGACAAACATCCGATCAAATTCGAAAAAACACGATATTTAAAATCGAGAAAAGTAATATGTAAAGTCGAGAAGAAGTTAGTATCCCTAAACTCATTTTAGTTTGCTTGAGTGTCATGCTGGTTATGAATTTCATTATTATCATCTTCTACACTCTTGTTATGTTCTTCTCTTGCTCCAAATTGAGGCTGCCCACCATCACCAACAATTATGTCAAAATTCTTTTTGCATTTGCTTGATTTATGTCCTAGCTCCCTGAATTAATATAACAAAATCAATCAATAACAAAATATTCATACATAAAGTTATATAAATTTATCAATAGTAATCACATACCGACATGCACTACAATGTTGCCTCTTTGCACGAGGGGCTCCTCTAGACTTAATTTTTCCAGGATCTTGGACACCAACACGGCTATGCGAGGTAACTGGATCACGAAAGCCATGACATGCCACATGTTCTTCATTTGTTTCTACTGACTTTGTTTGAATTACTTATAGAGCCAGAAGCTACCTCTTTTGCTGCTACACGCAATAATTTTAAAGACTTAGCTTTGCATATTCAGACTGAGAACCTTGAAGGCAAAAATATATACTCTCTTTGTATAGTTGCATAAACCTAGAGCATTGAGGATCTTCGAATGGAAATACAGGTCTATAATTGAGTCGCAAACCAATGCCAATATCCACAGTCCATCTTTCACAAATACATGGAGTAGGAATCTCGGTTAGTTGCAAACATTTAAAAGCACAAAAAAGATGACAACAAGGCAAACCATCTGACTCTAACATTAAACAATCACATTCAAACTTCCCTTGGATCTAATCAATCTGCACAAAACTCCTTTTTTCTTTTTTCGGAGGAAGGAATGGAATACATCGAAGACTTGCACCAACTACAAGTCCTTGCGCTTCAAAAATTTCAATTTCTACAAGATGAAAAATACGTTTAGTGTATACAAATGCAGAGTGCTTCTGAAGGTGTAGTAGTGTAGTTCACACTGAATTTCTTCTTTCTGATGATTGTTGTTCCATTACAAAATTAGCTCTCATTTTATCAAGAAGTTCCTGAAAATGCTTTAGAAACTCAGTGATTTTGAATGCAAATATACCCCCTTGTTCCTTCATACGAGAATTAAGCGACTCGGCTCTTTGGGTGCTCCTCATTAATCCCGTAAAATGCCCGTGAAAGTGTGCCTCGCTCCATTTTTCCCTTTTACCATAGGTTTCAACCACGTAAGGATGTTCTGATAGGCCGTACTCGTCAATCAACTTTGACCATTTCACCTCAAATTCTTCAATAGATTATTGTTCTTAAGAAACTTTGCAAAACTTGATACAAATTTTGGCACTCGAGTTCTCTGCATACAATTCCTCTGTAAGTGCCAACCGGAAAGCCTATGTATAGAGTCTGGAAACTCCTTTTCAATAGCATGAAGCATTGCTGGATCTTGATCCGTCAAAATGGAGACTGGGTCTTCACCTCCCATAACTTCCCGAAACCTCTTCAACAACAATATATATAAAACACTTTCATTGCACATTAAGGCAACTCCAAATACACAAGTTCGTTGATGGTTGTCTACGCCTGATAGGATGACCAAAGGAAACTGGTAAGTGTTCGTTTTGTAAATACTGTCGAATTGAAGTACATCTCCAAAAAGTCTGTATTGAGCTTTTGAAAACCCATCTGTCCAAAATAACCTAGTCAATGAACTATTATTGTCATCGGTTGTGTACTCGAATATAAAATTTTCATCTTTGATCTTCATCCCTTCGAGTAGGAACTTGCATTGTTCACATAAGTTAGTAAGTTTCATTCTCTGTTTAGTTAAATAAATATATCCGTCCTTCCTAGTAAACGATAACCTTCCAGGACCCCCTTCCATATACTCTAGCAAATCAAGAGATTTGCAAGTTCTCATTCCAGAATCCCTTAACCCACTCAACAGAGACTTTTCAGCGGGTGACATGTACCTGCACATACAATTTTCACAATGCAATCAACTTATACATCAAAATAGACAACAATATAAGTCATTTTAATAAAAATATAGTGTCCTTAACATATCTTATCCAGCGCATATTGTAGATACATGAAATTTATGCCCAATTAAATAATGACACTTATAAATAATATATTAGTAATCAATTAATTAATTAATGACCCAAGCACCATGCTCATTGAAAAGAAGGCGCATGATGATTCTCAAAGCGGTGGGTCTTCACCCCTTTCTCATAATTCGACTGGAGCGCCTGTTATGACAACAAACGCTACGACTATGGAAGAACAACTCATGGCTCTAACTAAGGCCATAGAAGGGCTCAACAAGCATGCGCAAGAGCAATATTCAAAGATTGAGAGACTTCTCAGCCAAAGACTCTTTGCCAAGGAAAATCACTCGATGGGAAAATGACCTATGGATCCCGAAGAAGATAAGATATCAACAAAACGATACTCAAAAGTGAACGAGGACCAACTCGAGGATTCTGAGGAGGACGACATCCTCTTAGGACGACATTCGACTGAGAAGACTAAGGGTCTTCAAGTCTCACCCGACGGCATGATTCCGTGGATCGACTGGAAGACTTCATCACTGGAACCATCAAGTGCAAATTGGAGGGAGGTTCAAAATCTTCACTTACTTACGTGAAGCCCTACACTCGTCGCATCGACACAATGAAGATGCCCACTGGATATCAACCGCCAAAGTTCCAACAATTCGATGGGAAAAGGAATCCAAAGCAACATGTCGCTCACTTCATAGAAACTTGTAATAATGCTGGAACTACTGGAGATCTCCTCGTGAAACAATTTGTCCGCTCGCTTCAAGGGAATGCTTTTGACTGGTACACCGACTTGGAGCCTAGAAGCATTGATAGTTGGGAACATCTTGAACAAGAATTCCTCAATCGATTTTATAGCACAAGAAGAATCATAAGCATGATCAAGCTCACAAGCACTCGTCAATGGAAAGAAGAAAAGGTCATCGATTATATCAATCGATGGAGAAATCTAAGCTTAAACTGCAAGGATCGTTTGTGCGAAACTTCTGCCATAAAAATGTGCATCCAAGGGATGCACTGGGGCTTGCGTTATATTCTTCAAGGCATAAAGCCTAGAACATTCGAAGAGTTAGCTACGTGTGCGCACAACATGGAACTTAGTCTTGCTTCAAGGGGAGATCAAAACTTCTTACTCATTCAAGATTCAAAAAATCCCAAGGATAGGCAAAATATCAAGAGAGGTGGCAAACCTTTGTCTGCAAATGATAACAAAGAATCTATGACAGTCAATGCCGCTCCAATGAAGTTGTCGTCGAACCCTAAGAAAAGAGAAGAAGCTAAGGGCAACTCTTCTCAAGGAGGACTTCAGAAAAAGCTGACGTTGAAAGATATGCAAGCAAAGGAATATCCGTTCCTTGATTTTGATGTTGAAGCAATGCTCGAAGATTTACTTGAAGCTGAACTCATCGAATTACCTGAGATGAAGCGACCAGAAGAAGCTGGGCGAAGCAATGATCCCAACTATTGCAAATATCATCGTCTAATTGGACATCCCATCGAAAAATGTTTTGTCTTGAAAGACAAAATTATGGAATTGGCTCGTCAAGGAAAGATCTTACTCGAAGTAGACAAGATGACTGCCAATCAAACCACGACTGACGTTTTGCATGTGTTCTCTAGAGACTCTGTTAAGAAGTCTGCGATGGACCATCTTTCGTCATTTTATATAAAGTTTGGAAGTTTTGATCCAACCGAGTTCAAGGTGAACTCAAAGTCCATAGAATATGATTCTGCCATTCAACAAACACTCGTTTGTAGGGATGGATTCATCGAGAAACAAAAAGAAATTGACCCCGACGATGGGGGCTGGACAGTTGTCACTCGTCGAAAGAAACGTTACTCATCTACAAAACAATCTGGCCAACAATTTCTGCAGGATCTAGTTTTGAAAGAAAAGAATGGAAGAAAAATGAAAAGAAAACCAAATGTCATTCATGTTAGAACCTCATCTCCAGCGCAACAATGTTATTATCCTCCCATAACATTGTTAGATTTCGTCCCCAAATGGTTTCTTGATCGTGGTTCATTCCCCACTTCCTCGACATATAATGCAACTAGCAAGGATGATGACAGCGACATTGGAAGAAAACGTCTCTCATCAAAAGAAGATCCAAAAGATGTGGAAGTTGAAGACACCGTGAGAAGCTACATAGCATCTATCCCTTTCACTGACGAAGATCTACTTTTGGGTTTTAAACCACCCAATCGTCCTTTGTTCGTAGCAGGTTATGTACATGAACGGAAGCTCAATCGCATGATGTTGGATGGAGGGTCAGCAGTCAACATTTTACCTTTACATGTGGTGAAACAACTTGGCATTGCCATGGACGAACTCACGCATAGTCGCTTAATGATTCAAGGATTCAATCAAGGAGGACAAAGAGATGTTGGAGTGATAAGACTTGATTTGTTAATCGACGACATGTCTTCAAGTGCGCTTTTTTACGTGATTGATGCAATGACAACTTACAATATGTTGTTAGGACGACCTTGGCTTCACGAGAATGGAGTGATTCCATCTACGTTACATCAATGTTTCAAATATTGTCGCCAAGGCGTTGTGAAGAAAGTAATGGCTGATGATAAACCTTTCACTGAGGCAGAATCATATTTTGCTGATGCCAAGTTTTACTTCAACCGTGAAAACATGAACAAGGTGAAGACTAATGAAACTTCAAATCTTCTTGGCAGTATACCCCATCTGGAGAATGTAGAAGAAATGGAGAAAATTCCACCACATGAAGGCATGGTCGAAAGACAATGTGACTCTACTAAAGATACACAAGGACAAGAAATTCAACCTCCTGAAGAAAACAATGGAAGTCAAGTTAATTCTACCAAAGCTCAGCGACGACCCAAAATGATGTTGTGTTATGTACCAAAATCAAAAAGAAAAGAAGGACAACCGCCTTTGGTTAAGTGTGAAGCTTTGAACAATTGTACACTTCCCATCACAAAAGTTGATCTACTGAGATCAACCCAACCTCCATTAGAAGGGTTTGTTCGCCCAATCGAGGGAAATGAAATAGAGCATGGCACGCTTCCTACCAAACAATCATATGGAGCTTTTGGTCCCAATGCCTACAAGCTCATGGTTAAAGCTGGATACGACCCCACTGAAATTGGAGCTCTTGGCGAACTTACACCGAAAATTAACATTGAGGAAGAGCATGGTCTTAACGATACTCAAAGGATGTTGAAACGCATGGGACATGTTGTGCCTAATTCATTGACTGGACTTGGATATGTTCTGCCTACGCCTGTTCGTATCCCGATAAAGAGAGCAAGTAACCATCATATCAGTTTTGGTGATGAAGCATACTCTACGACTCTTGAGCCAGTTGTGATTAATCAATTTAAAACGTCGAAACGTAAAGGCTCGGTATTCGACAGATTGGGGACTGACTCCAACAATAGAAGCTCAATATTCAATAGATTGGGGAATAACTCCAATAGTAGAAGCTCGATATTCAGCAGATTGGGACCTAAGCAGCGAGAGCAAACTGCAAGGCGTTGGAGGAAAAGAAAAACGTCTACCAAAAATATGAGCCTCAAAAAGCTTCACGGCATCATACCCTCTCAAATGAAAAGATGTGAAGACGTGGTTATCTCGTATGATGGTACGATGAAAGCTAAGTGGCAGACCATCATATACACACGATCCAATCATAATGAGGAAGATAGAGAAAGCGTAGGCTCTTCATATCATGCATCTTTTAGTGATGAAGGACTACTCGAAGAGTATGATGGAACATGCTCTTCACATCATGTCACTATTGGCAGTGATGAACTTGTTGAAGAAGATGCCGACGATGCTCCTCCTGAGATGGATGAAGGAGTCCAAACTACTGTTGACAACTTAAAAGAGGTTAATCTCGGTGATGACGATAGTCCGCGACCAACTTTCATAAGTGCCTCACTAACTCAAGAGGAGGCGTTGCCTATGTAAGTCTCTTACAAGAATACAAAGATGTTTTTGCCTGGACGTACAAGGAAACGCCTGGTTTAGACATAAAAGTTGCAATACATCACCTATCTGTGAAACGAGGGATTCGACCCGTCAAACAAGCACAGCGTCGGTATCGTCCTGAATTGATTCCTCTGCTTGAGGCAGAAGTAAACAAGTTTATTGAAGCGGGCTTCATCAGAGAAGTAAAGTATCCTACTTTGGTTTCAAGCATCGTCCCTGTACGAAAGAAAAATGGGCAAATTCGTGTTTACGTGGATTTCAGAGATCTCAACGATGCATGTCCTAAAGATGACTTTTCACTGCCTATCGCGGAGTTAATGATTGATGCAACAACTGGTCATGAAGCTTTACCGTTCATGGATGGCTCTTTTGGATACAACCAAATTCGCATGTCTCCAAAAGATGAAGAACTCACGGCATTTCGAACGCCGAAGGGAATTTACTGCTACAAGGTGATGCCTTTTGGCTTAAAAAATGCAGGTTCAACCTATCAACGAGCTATGCAGAAGATATTCGATAATATGCTGCATAAAAATGTAGAATGTTATGTAGATGACTTGGTGGAGAAATCAAAGAAGCGAGTTGATCACTTGCATGATTTGAAGAAGGTTTTCGATCGTCTGCGTAGATATCAACTCAAGATGAATCCTCTAAAATGTGCTTTTGGTGTTAGCTCCGGAAAATTTCTTGGGTTCGTCGTACGAAATCACGGAATTGAGGTGGATAGATAAAAAAATTATGCAATACTCAAGATGCCTGATCCTAAGAATATTCATGAACTCAAGAGTCTGCAAGGAAAGTTAGCATACATCCGGCGATTCATCTCAAATTTAGCAGGTCGATGCCATCCATTCAGCAGATTAATGAAAAAAGATGTTCCATTTAACTGGGATGAATCGTGTAAAAATGCTTTCGAAAGCATTAAGGCGTATCTCATGAGGCCTCCTGTCTTGTCTGCTCCTATTCCTGGAAAGATGTTGATTCTTTACATTGCTGCACAAGAACGTTCAGTTGGGGCATTACTTGCTCAAGAAAATGATAGTGGGAAGGAGAATGCACTTTACAACTTAAGCAGAACGATAACATCAAATGAGCTTAACTATTCCCCGATTGAAAAGTTATGTCTAGCTCTTATATTTTCAATCCAGAAATTGAAACATTATTTTCAAGCTCACACTGTTCGTCTTATCTCTAAGGCGAATCCCGTCAAGTATGTGATGTCAAAACCTGTTCTCTCCGATCGTCTCGCAAGATGGTATCTGCAAATTCAACAATTTGAAGTCGTGTACATTCCACAAAAGGCAGTAAAGGGGCAATTTTTGGCTGATTTTCTTGCCAATCATCCAATACCCGCTAAATGGGAGTTATCTGATGACTTGCCAGATGAAGACGTAATGGTGGTTGAAATCCTACCTCCATGGAAGATGTATTTTGATGGTGCTGCACAAAAAGAAGGGGCAGGAGCTGGGGTGGTGTTCGTCTCTCCTGAAGGCGATGTTATGCCTTTCTCATTTACTTTGACATATTGATGCTCCAACAACGTGGCTGAATAACAAGCATTGATACTTGGGCTTGAGATGGCCGTGGACATGAAACATGTGGAGCTTCATGTTTATGGAGATTCACAACTTATAGTCAATCAACTTTTAGGACTTTACGAAGTAAAGAAACCTAATTTGTTGCCATACTACAATTATGCTAAAGGGCTCATCGACCGACTCCAAGATCTGACCATCGGACATATACCAAGGAAAGAAAATAGACAAGCTGATGCCTTAGCTAAGCTCGCCTCTGCATTAATCTTACTTGATCAAAACGCACAAATTCCAATATGTCAGAAATGGGTGGTGCCGCATTTGTTCGAGAATGAATATGATGGAAATGTTCACAACAATGCGTACTCAGTTTTCGAAGTTGACCAAGAAGATTGGAGATATGCTCTCATCGACTATCTCAAACATGGAAAGTTGCCCAACGATTTTAAAAGAAGAGTGGATATTCGCCATAGGGCACCGCGCTTCATTTACTACAAAGAAACTTTGTATCGTCGATCTTTTGATGGAGTATTTCTTCGTTGCTTAGGAGATGAAGAGGCACAAACGACAATTTCAGAAGCACATGCTGGAGTTCATGGGGCCCATCAATCAGGGCCTAAGTTGCACTTTAAGATTAAAAGGATGGGATATTACTGGCCAACTATGGTTAAAGACTGCATAGATTATGCTAGGAAGTGTCAAGCTTGTCAATACCATGCCAACTTCATTCATCAACCGCCCGAGCCGCTGCACCCAACTGTCTCGTCTTGGCCTTTTGATTCATGGGGGCTAGACGCAGTTGGACCTTTGAAAAAGTAATCTGGTCAACACATGTACATTTTGGCTGCAACAGACTATTTCTCGAAATGGGCTGAAGCTATACCCCTTCAACAAGTCAACCAAAAAAGTGTGGCGGATTTTATCCAAAAGCATCTCATATATCGCTACGGGATCACGAGATGCATCATGACCGATAATGGAAAACCCTTCTGCAATAGTGTGGTGAGCAATCTTTGCAAAAATTTGGCTTCAAGCAGTACAATTCATCCATGTATAACCCTGCTGCTAATGGCCTTGCTGAAGCTTTCAATAAAACTTTATGCAATCTGTTAAAGAAAGTAGTAGCGAAGTCCAAAAAAGACTGGCATGAGAGAATTGAAGAAGCTCTATGGGCATACTGAACAACTTACCGAACACCAACTCAAGCAACCCCATATGCACTAGTATACGGTGTAGAAGCTGTTATGCCTCTCGAACAACAAATTCCGTCTTTAAGAATTGCTATCCAAGAGGGTCTTACAAGTGAAGAAAATGCAAGTCTACGTCTTGAAGAACTCGAGGCACTTGATGAGAAAAGGTTGGAAGCCCAACACCGCCTTGAATGCTACCAAGCTTGCATTACTCGAGCTTTCAACAAAAGGGTGCGACCCCGGTCCTTCCAAATTGGAGATTTAGTGCTTGCTGTTAGAAGACCAATAAATATGAAACGTCGTATGGGCGATAAATTCAAATCAAAATGGGATGGCCCTTATGTCGTCAAAGAAGTTTATACAAGTGGTGCATATAAGTTGGTTGCTGAAGATGGCCTTCATATCGGACCTATCAACGGCAAATTTCTAAAGAAGTACTACGACTAAGTCTACAAGAAGACAATGCTCCATGACGCACGAGCCTAAACTGCATGTTACTCCTGACCCGCACGAGTATAAACTATGAAAGGTACCCACTTATGGTAGTGCAAGTGGTTAAACTGCTAACTTACTCCACCAATAGTAATTCATGTGGCTAAAATGTTAACTTACTCCACTAATGGCATTTATGTGGTTAAATTTTAAATCCCCACCTAGTCCGAGGTGGTTAAGAAACGGATACTCCTGGCCCGCATGAGTATAAACTGTGAACGGCCCCACCCCATCTTATTAATCAAAAGTTGTTCTGAACTACGTTATGACTTGATTCTCTTTATGAGATACGTAGGCAGCTTGGAAGCTAATTCTGAGTTCAGTCACGTTAAAAAAAAAAAAAAAAAGTTTGAGTGTTGAAGAAAACCATTAGGAGCGTTAGCTCTCACGAAACAAAGTTTTCCAGACTTGTTTTGCAGTTACATCGAATCTCTTTATTTAATACTTAGTGTTAAATCAAAGAATGAAAGTTGAATTTGATCAAGTGCAACCATTGAAACAAATTTCATCAAAGAATGAAATGAAATCAAGATGGGAAAAGAAGAGAAATCAACTTTATTCATCTTCATATCTAAGAGTCCAATACAAAAGAAAAGAAAGGTGCAAGTTCCTACTTAGCAACAAAGAAAATGAAACAACTAAATCTAAATCAAGGGAAAAGCTTGAAAATTTTCAAATCTTGAAGATTGGTCTCTAGCTCCTTCTTCAGGTTCGTTTGAAGCACAAGATCATCCTCAGATAAGGGCGGATTGCTTTCAAGAATCGAATCCTCATTTTCTATTCTAGAGATGGCAGATTGGGTATCAAGCAGTTGTTTCTCGTCTTCTTGGAGTGACAATCCTATCTCTTCCTTTTGGTTCGCTATCTCTTCAAGTTGTTTCTTCAAGTTATCTTCTTTCTCCCCCAACTCAGTAAGCTTCACTTCGAGATCTCAAGCATGAATGGCGTGTTAACTCTCTCGCACTCGAATATCTTGGAGATGTTGATTAGCACCAGAAATTTGTTGGTCAAACAACTCCTTCTTCATTTTTTGGGACAATAACTGAGTCTCCTCGACATATTGATTAGCATTCCCAAGAAAATCATTCACCCTCTCATGTAAACTCGTCATGTCAATGCTTCCATGTTGACTCATGGCTTGGAGGATGCCATTCACTTCTTCTTTGATAAAATGTAACCCATCAAATGATGTAGTCGAAAGTTGTTGAAAGAGGTCATCCCACATTATTTCGACCATTTTGCGTTTGCTAGGTGCCACTATTTCATCGAATGGAAATGTAGAAATCGAAGATGGTGATGTCCGAACTGGTGGCTCAAAAGCTTTTATCAAATTTTCAGTCCTTGAAGAAGTCAAGTCTGCTTGTTGAACTCCATGTTTGCTAAAGGATGGCAAATGCAAAGGAATTTTAGAACTTGTTGCTTTCCCTTTACGTGAGGCCAAAACTTGAGTAAGTGGGAGACGATCAGAATCGTCGTCGATTTCCTAGTCATTGAAGAACTTGAGTGAGTACTATCATTTGGCGCCTCAACATCTTTGCCCTTTGAGGACACTTCTTGGTTCCTTGGATTTTCGATATCAGCAAGCTACATAAATTAAAAGGAAATAGTTAGGCGAATTTAAAATTGACATGTGTAAAAAAAAAAAAAAAGAAATTTTAATGCATGAATCAAATTGTTACGCGTCGAGCTATATCTTCAAAGTTCATGTCTGAACTCGGTCAATCCTCAAAGAATGTGTCAAAATCAAAGCTGATGGAATCTAAATCAAAAACCTGGATCTTTTTGCTACGTTTCCAATGATGATCACGATGCGAGTCACTTTCGGAAGTCGAAGATTTAACCACAGTTCTTTTAAGTTTCGTTGCTTGAACCTCAGGTTTCGAAGTACCATTGGGTACTAAGTTAGAAGCAGAAGTGTGTTCCTTTTGCACACCATTGCTAGAAGAGTCAATGGCTTTCTTCTTTGATTCTTTCGAAGAATCGCATGCACCGTTAGAAAGTTTCAAAACAACCTTAGGGGAATCTTGAAAGGATTGCGGTAATTACTCGACCACCATTGAAAATACTCATGCGTGGCCAATTGCTCAATTGAACGAGGGAAAGTTAGTTTGGCTCCAGTGTAGAGGCGAGTTGAGAACTCCCAAAGTTGCATGGCCGTTTCCAAAGTTTGAGAATCCCTCTCCGTTCTCAATCCTTATGGAAGTTCCTGACAAAATCCGAATTATCTCCCAAATCTGGTTGGATTATAGGACTCAACTACATAGTGCTTGTTGAGTCGCAAGACGAGGTAGCACGATCGAAGACTGATGAATAGGTCCCTATCGACCTCAGAAAAATTTCCATTATCGAAGAAAATCTGCATTTTTTCTTTGCACATCAGGAAAGGCGCCATGCGACCCGGTTCGATCAATTCAAAGACATCTTGAATCTCCACTGCACTATATTTTCGCGCCATTTTCTCCCCTACGAACTTAACCATCTTCGCTCTCATGGAATTAGCCATTCGTGCAGTCTCAGTGTTGTCAAAATGTGTCTTAAGATAGCTACCAAGCCAGTCGTAAACGTAGTGGATCGGAAAAGTGTCGTCGCATTCTTTCAAATTAGTAGATGAAGTCAATCCTCTTAACCCTCGATATATGCTCGCCAATACAGGAATGGCTAAGCAAAACTTTTCTCCAGAAGCCATCATGCTTGCAACCTTGAAGACGCTGGGTCGTATGTGATTAACATTTTTACTTGGAACAAAAAACCTGCATTTCCGACACACTAATAAAGCAGCTGTGTAAGTCTCTTCTCTATCAGGATCAGCAATCCCGAGAGTATCGAAAGGGATATTTTCTTCTGTTGTCCGATCACGAGTCGAAGAAGCGGGAATCTCCCTTGAAGGATTATAAGAAAGTCGAGGCTTTGTCCCTCCTTTAATACATGATCGTGGGTATGGTTCTCGATATCTAATAGAACATTTGAACCAGAACTGCACCTAGTCAAGAACGTTTAACCCGTCAGAGTTGCCGCCTCCTAAATGATGATATGCCGAAAATAAGTGTCGACAACTAGAAGGGAGGAATGATTTGCCCTCTCCATCAACTTCAAGAAGCTCCTTCGCTGATGGAATCACCTCGTCATAGAATAGACCGCAAAGGGGAAGTCCACCGAGTATATGCAAATCCCACAGAGAAATGGAAAGTTCCCCAACTGCCGTGTGGAGCGAATTGGTGGATGGACTCCACAGGTCGCAGAAGGTGCGGATGATGCTTTCTTCGACGTCATAAGTAAACAAAGAAGCCCAAACTGCATCATATATCCCAACTCGATGGAGATTCTTGTTCCTCTTTGTAAAGACATCTTCAACCCACTCCCAGTAACCTGAAACATGAGAAAATTCACCGAGTGACGGTGCCAAAGAGTACCATGAAGACCTCCATGAAGTTGATGAACGAATAGGGTACGAGAAACTGGACGGTGAACCTCTGTTAAGTGCGTTAGGCTGCAAAATACACACTTTCTGATGCTTAGGTGTGGCCGAAGACAATACACTAACATCCTTTAAAACCTCCAATGAAACTTTTGATGAGTGTGGCTCCTTAGACAGGGTGTATTCTGAGGCGAATTTACCAATTGCTGATTGATACATAGTTAAAGTAGTTCCTTTTGTTTTATCTGCTTCATCCTTCTTGATCATGTAGAGGCTCGGGCATGGAACTTTGCAGTCGATAAACTCCATTGGTGTCGCGATGCTATATCTGCAACAAAGATAAATTTCGGTAAAAAAAATGATAATATGTAAAGAAATCGATGGAAAAAAAAAAAAGAAATAAAGGGGCATGATGCGAAATTGAGGCTGTAGAACTATATATAATCTTGATCTATATTTTAACTTATGCTAAAGATGTATACAGATCAAGCTACTACTCCCTACGGGTACGGTACAAGTTCTCAAGCCTATGGTACAAGCCCAGCAGCCTTTAATAAATTCAAGTTCTTCAACCTTCACGCAAAAAGCCTATCTGCACATATTCAAGTCCATTGTTTATATATAAAAGCTTGATGAAACTTAGTTTTTGGAATATCTGCCAATTACTTGGTATAGGTTCATTATGAATAAAGGAATAATCTATCTGAGACTCGAGATAAATTGGTCAACAACGAAGTAAATCGATCGGCATAACCGTCCCACCATGAAAAGGGCTAATTAGTTCAATTAGTTGCTGCATCATACTGATTACTATGTATAGAGCTAAATTAATTACTGACCCACTCTAAAGAAAATAATTTAACAGAGGTGGAGGAAGAAGAAGGGAAGAAACCTTTACGTAACTGGGTTATTTTATTTTACGCACGCGATCGGATTTCTCAAATTTTCTGAGTATTATTGCTGATGAAGAAAAGGGTTTCGATGTGCACTTTTATAGATGATACTTGGAGATTATGATGAGCAAGAAAGAAAATTTTGGGAATTTTAGATTTCCTAGTATTTGAAGGAATTGATTCACAGTTTAATTTGTTTCCTTAAGAATTAGATCGCTGCAATATCAAGTTCGGAATTTATCTTACGATGGAAACTTTCATTTTGATCGATTGAATTGAGAAAGAAGAAAAAAAAAAGAGAAGAAGAAAAGGGCTCTGTTCGTGAGTTCTTGTGGAAGAAAGAAAAGGAAGATCTATCTAGTACATTTGGTCTACATAGACCATGCATATAAATGGGCCAAATTAAGTGGGCTTAAGTAATGGGTATTTAATAAAATTATGTACCCACTTAAAGTCCACTTCAATCAAATTCATGATCACGGTTGTTCAAATTTCTTTTACCGTGACGCAATATTTTTCAAGTGCATTTTTATGTCAAAGTCGTGACTTACTCACTTCAAAGCATGCTTCGAAAGCGTTATTCGTGAATTAAATAATGACACTTATAAAAAACTTATAAGTAATCAATTAATTTTCTATTTTTGGGAATTTATTATATTAAATCCTGAAATTAAATAATGATATTAATTGATTTCTAATATTTATTTATTGGCCAATTATATTAAGTCATGTGTCAAAATGATATATTTAAAGCCATATAATTAAGTGGCCAATCAAAATGTGACACATGTCAAAGTGAGGTGTTTTGGCCAATCAAATGAAGGCTTTCATTCCAAGGAAGTAAGGGCCAATCAAATCATGACACGTCACCAAGCTGCTATGAAGGACTCTCTTCAAAATCTATATAAAGAGGTCTTGTGAATTCATTTGAAGATATACAGAGACATATATACATATCTACATACAAATTCACATATACGCATAGATATTCTCCTCAAGCTTTGAAGGTCTGCAAGCACTTCAAATCTGTGACTCCATCCGCAAATCTTGGAGAAAGTCGCATCACACGATTCAAGAACAAGCCTAGTGCACTTGAATCCATACGTTCAACGAAGAGAAGAATCAGATAATTCATACATAGAGATTTGTAACCACTTTTAAATTTTAAATATATATTATTTGTTATTTCTTATTTTATTGTCTATTTAAGCTTTTTGCAGACTTTAAAATTTGTTGTAAACACATATTACACTTCAAACTATTTTAAAACATAAATTCAATCAAGACAACTGTATCGTGATAGGCAACTTTATTAGAGTACAAAATGAAATAAATCCATGTTAGACTAAAAAATGTATTTAAATGTTAATCAATACCTGTTACATATAAAATAATGGGCAGTTGATGGAGTTTCTAATGAGTGATTATGTTCGGGGACAAAATTTGTAACCTTATAAAATCCATCACATATATCATGTGCTACGCGAAATAGAGTTGTACAACCACATCGAGTTTCATCTTTTTATCTTCTCCGGGGTTCACGGCCTTGTATAGGGGGTTTGCGAAATCCTTTCCGAGAACATACCAATTGCACATTCTTTACAATACCACGTTTAGTTTTTCTATGACACTTACGAACGTCGAATCCTTTCTTTCTACCGTATTCTATATAAAATGTCTGGGCCTCCTCATAAGAATTAAATACCAATTTCCAGATTGATTCATTGCTTATGGGATCAAGGTTCGGGTTGATTTATCACCTCCAATGTTATTGAATTCATCTCTATTATTCTCACTGTCTGAAGAAACATCAGTAAAAACATAACCTTCTTCCTTCTTACTATCCATGTACTGTAAAACCAAAGTAAAATCACAACTATTAAAAAAAAATATCACTTCTCATAAAAGTAACACTAATCAACATACATGATAAACCAATTATGCCTATACAGTATGTTGCCATTCAAAGTACTCAACACTTCACGAACCAAATGTTAAAAATCAATACAAATATAAACCTTCTATAAAATGTAATTACCAACAAATAATTTTACAATAAATGTCATTTTTCCTTCGGACCACTTTTACTACTTGCAAAAGTACAATATCAATGTTCTGGGTATAATTAAATTAGTATAATAACCATCAAGTTATGGATTAAAGAGGCCAAAGAGACATGATCCCCTGTTACATTTTTTAACGTTAGTGCATATGAATTTTTTTTAGGATTAGAATTGATGGTATATAGATATGCGTTTAGTTTCAAACATTAACTCCGAGTTACGTATCTACTTGGCTAATTGGTTTTAGTATTCAGTTTAATTGGCGAGGGGAAAAAAGGATTCACGACATACTTCAATCTTCAAGAGGAATATATGTATCATGCACACTAATTGATAAGAAATATATCTTCCTTCTAAATATCTGAAACATTTATAGTAGCGTGTTTGTAATATGGAAAAAGAAAAACTTGTAAGCATTTTCTAATATTAACAGTTTTTCCCCTGTAAATGTTTGGCGTTGTAGTGTTAGAATAGTGAAGATATTGATGTTGCCTTGCCTTGCAGTTCAGGGATGGTGCTAAATAGGGCTGGGAATTTGGTACTTGATTTTGGGAACCCGTCCCGTACCAAATGGGTTTTTACAATATGGGAGGGAAAATTCCGGGTTTTTAAGGTTGCGGGAAAACCCAATTCCAGTAATATATAAATCAGTACGGGATTCGGGTGGTGATCCCTTCCCGAACAGGAACCCGTATATATATGTCTACACTGCTAACATGTTGAGAATTGTGATGGAGTACAAATAAAATAAAATATGAGATGAACTAAATAAAATTAAATAGGCCCACATATCCATTTTAAAATCCCACCCACATTCATCCTGAATTCTCCGAGCGATTGACCCACACAGTAAACTTTGCATTATTTTTTCAGAGCTGCTCTTCTCTTAGAAACCATCCACTGTAATTCGTCTTCATCAAGTCAAAACAATAAAACATTTTTTTTTATTTCAAGCAACTACTCTACTCTAATTACTCCAAACCACAACAATTGTTTATTAATTTAACTTGAATATTACCTCTTCGAAAAAAGCTATTATATTAATAAAAATTGTAATGCATTTTAACAAATTGATATTTACCTATAGTTGCATGTGATTGATGGAAATTGTAATTAACAAATAAAATTTCAAGTTTAAAAATATATTAAACAAGAATTACTTGTACAAATTAAAGTTTGTTGATTAAAATAATACTTACAAAATCCATGATTCCCCTGATTCTAATCTCCTAAGTAATAATCTTTAAAAAGGTTGATTTGATCTTCTCCAAAATAATAATGGTGTTTGAATAACGTTAATCCAAGAGCAATTGTGCTTAATTTTGAATCAAACGTGAAATGATTTAGATCTCCTTGACGAACGTCTTGAACTCCGTCTTGGATTCGGATTTTTAAGGGATTTGATCTTCTTTGGAACTTCGGGAATTTCCAATAACGTTAATTTAAGAGTTAAGTATCTTATTATCAAATTAAACGTTGGATTTTATTCACTTTTTGAAGAATGCCTTTGAAAATTGTGAAGAACGCCTTGATTTTGTAGAACATCTTGAGAGAATTTACTTTTTTTCTCCTTGAGCTTCTTCATGCTTGTGAATTGTGTTTTTCAGTTGTATCTTTTTCTTTTTGGAGATGACCCCTATTTATAGGTGGGATTTGAAGACCTTGTAAAATTCTCTCCATGACGTGTCGCGATTTGATTGGCTTTTAATATCTTTAGTGACAAGAAATATATTTGAATATATATTCATGCCTTGAACAGGATATTCTATGTAAATATTACATTGTGTAGAAATTCCTAGCAAATCTTTCCTTGTATAAAAATTTCCTACATAAAATTGCATTCTTTGTGGAAATTTAATGTAATTTGCAATATCTCTCAAATTTGGCAAAATTTAATTAGGCAGCAAATTTTACTCTTCTACAAATGCCCCCTCGAGACTTGTTTACGAAATGCATTTGCTTTGAGTAGATAAGTCTCGACTTTTCTTCATGCCTTCATCAAATTTGAAGCCAACCTTTTTTTTTAGTTTGACTGAGCTCAAAATTAAATCTCAAGCTGCCTACGTATCCCAAAAAGAGAATCAAGTCATAACGTAGTTCAAAAAAATCAAATTTTGATTCGATGGATGTTGTTCTCATTTATACTCAAGTGAACGAAGAGTAACATACATTTTAGGCTCACGTGTTAAGGAGCATTTTAAATTTGAGATTTTGTAGACCCTTTTGACTCGTGTCCAGGAGAAGTTTACTTAAAATTTGTAGACATTTTCGTCTCGTCTACTGGAGGCTTTCATTTGAAATTTGAAAACATTTTGTTCTCGTGTCTGGGAGAACATGATTTGGGTTTTGTAGACTTTTACGTCTCGTTCACTGAAGGCATTTGATTTGAGATTTGTAAACAGTTTACTCATATTAAAGAGTGATGAATTTGATTTGTGTAAACAGTTTATCTTCATGTTAAGGAGTGATATATTTGACTTGTAAACAATTTATACTCATGTTAAGGAGATTTAAGTTGAACCTTGGAGATTTTGTAGACAGTTTCAAGGAGTTTTCAACTTGAAGATTTTTAGACAGTTTTAACTCATATCAATGAATTATATTGACAGTTTAAGCTCTTATCAAGAAGCGTTGAAGAAATCTTACTTTGAAAGATCCTAGATAGTTTTAGCTCGTATCTAGGAGCTTTGAAGAGATCTAACTTTGAAAGATCCGAGATAGTTTTAGCTCGTATCTAGGAGCGTTGAAGAGATCATCCCAGATAGTTTTAGCTCGTATCTAGGAGCGTCGAAGAGATCTTACGTTGAAAGATCCTAGATAGTTTTAGCTCGTATCTAGGAACTTTGAAGAGGCCGAACTTTGAAAGATCCAAGATAGTTTTAGCTCGTATCTAGGAGCATTACTTCAGATGGATTCTTCATTTGGAGACTCATCAAAAGATTTGCCCTCTTCTTTGGCAGTGGAATTGTCTTGAACTTTGTTAGGAGAATGCATATGCGGCTCATCAGTTTGACTTCTAAACATGCTCAATTCCATATTATAGGCTCGAGTGGCTAACTCTTGTAGAATGTATCGAAGATCCCATTGTATTCCTTGGATACACATTTCAATTGATGAAGCTTCAGATAGTCGATCTTTGTAATTGAGATTTAAATTTCTCCAGCGGTTTATATAGTCGATGACAAACTCCTCCTTCCATTGGCGAATGTTAATGAGTTCGACCATTCGCACAGTTCTTCGAGTGCTATAAAAGCGATTGAGAAACTCTTGTTCCAGTTGGTCCCAACCATCAATGGAATTTTCCCCCAAGTCAGTATACCAGTCAAATGCATTGTCCTTCAATGAACATACAAATTTCTTGACAAGTTGATCTCCATATATGCTGGCCAGCATTATTGCACGTCTCGACAAAATGTGCCACATGTTGCTTTGGATTGCCTTTGCCATCAAATTGTTGAAACTTTGGGGCTTGATATCCAATTGGCATCTTTAAGTTGTCAATTATTTGAGTGTAAGGTTTGGTGTATGTGAGGGAAGACTTCGAGCTTCCATGTAGTTTGCTTTTGATGGCCTCCAAACTGAACTCCTTCAGTTGGCTAGCTTGGATCATACCATCATACGAGATTTGAATCTTTTTAGATAAAGATTTTTCTTTTGCATTTGATTGTTGCTTTATGGACATCTCGCCATCATCAAACTCATTGGTCAGCTTTTCCATCAGGTGGTTCGCCTCAGCATGACCTCCTTTGTTCAATAGTTGCTTTGCGGATGTATCATCTTCTTCAAGCTCATTGAATAGTTTATCCTCCACGTGGATGGTCTCAGCATTGCCCCAATTGTTCAACAATTCATCGAGCTGGAGTGTTTTGTGAGCTTCTCCATAGCCTTTGTTAACATCATAAGTTGTTCCTCCATGGATAGATTGTTTGTCGTCATAACTGGCGCCACTTAATGACGAAAAGAGATGAGAGGTAGAGATTGTCCCACCGGGCGTGCCAAAAATTTGTAACAAATAAAATTTCAAGTTTAAAAATATATTAAACAAGAATTAATTGTATAAATTAAAGTTTATTGATTAAATCAATGGTTACAATCTTTATGATTCCCCTGATTCAAATCTCCTAAGTAATAATCTTGAAAAAGGTTGATTTGATCTTCTCCAAAATAATTTTGGTGTTTGAATAACATTAATCCAAGAGCAATTGTGCTTAATTTTGAATCAAACGTGAAATGGTTTAGATCTCCTTGACGAACGTCTCGAACTCTATCTTGGATACTTCGGGTTTTTAAGGGATTTGATATTCTTTGGAACTTCGAGAATATTAATAACGTTAATTTAAGAGTTAAGTATCTTAGTCTCAAATTAAACATTGGATTTTCATAACTTTTTGAAGAACGCCTTGATTTGAAGAACGTCTTGAGAGAATTTGGTTTTTTTTCACCTTGAGCTTCTTTGTGCTTGTGAATTGTGTTTTTGAGTTGTCTCCTTTTTTTCTTGGAGATGACCCCTATTTATAGGTGGGATTTGAAGGCCTTGTAAAATTCTCTCCATGATGTGTCGTGATTTGATTGTCTCTTAATATTCTTAGTGCAAGAAATATATTTTAATATATATTCTTGCCTTGAACAGGATATTCTATGCAAATATTGTATTGTGTAGAAATTTCCTAGCAAATCTTACCTTGTATAAAAATTTCCTACACAAATTGCCTTCTTTGTGGAAATTTAATGTAATTTGCAATATCTCTCAAATTTGTCAAAATTTAATTAGGCAGCAAATTTTACTCTTCTACAGAAATGTATGGCTTCTAGTGGAGGTGCGGCGACGGCGACGACGAAGAGGAGGGTGGTGCTGCGGCGGTTAAGAAAAGAGGGTGATTAGGTCAATTTTTGGGGATTTTAATTTTGATAGTGTAAAAGGAGATATCCTTTTTTTTCTTGCTGTAAAAGAAGATTTTATTTTTCATTCAGTAAATGGATTTTGTATTTGAATAAAATAATCTGAATCCAAAAAAGAAATTAATAAGCTATTGGTTCTTTTAGTAAAATTACATTTTACTTGGCAAAATTTTAAAAAGGATCTTATAAAAGTGAGCACAAACTAGAACTAACCACAGAAAAACCCAATCGTGAAAGTTGATATTTTCTTTGTTGGAGCTTAGTGAATTATATAAAAATTTTGTACACGTGAGATAAGCTGAATAATTAGGTAACACTAAAAAGTTCGTGAAACATAAGGTGAAAATTTGATAGTTGAAATTTCTCTAAATCCATAAAAGATTCACAATACAGTCAAACGGAACCAATACTTGATTGACACAAAAATACAAAATGCGCCAAGATCCGAATAAGAACCAAATTTAACTTGGCATAAATTAATCATAGGGGTGTTCATCGAAACCGCTAGACCGCCCCAACCGATCAACCCAACCCAAACCGACCACAATTTTACGGGTTGAAGGTTTGATGGGTTGATCTTGGGCATCATGAAAAAAAGACCGCAATTTTCGATCGGGTTTGGTTTTATACTTTTTTAGACCGCATAACCGCATTCGACCGCACTTTATATAAATGATAATGTATATATGTTTTATTTTATTTTTTTATTTAATTTAGTCCTAAATTTAAGAAAATGAGAAATATAATATAAGTATATACTTTAACAAATTAGTCGTGTTCCACAACCCAAACCCCAATTATATTATATAAACCCTACAATCTTATGTAAATCTCCAATTTTCCAACGGCTATTCAAAAATTCATCTCCATTAAAATGCTTTCACGACTTCGCTCTGTTGTTGGAAAAGGATAAAGTGTTAGGGTTTTTGTTTTGTGGGTGAGACAATCAAAATCGACAAAACCTAAAAGCGTCCCTCTTTTTATCGACTCTCCTTAATAATTATCCTACAGGGTCTTTATTTTCCTCAAAATATAAATATGCCCCTGAACTTTACAATAAACTTGATTTTAGGAAATATGCAGTGTCAAAAAGATAAAAAATATTTTCAAAACTAGAACAAATTAGTTAAAAAATATTCTACGAAAAACAAAAAGTAAAGCAAAAAAAAATATATCAATCAAACTTTTCATTAGCCATTAACCACCAACACAAAGTTCGAATATAAAGATATTTTTCTCTTTTGTTTATTCTTTGGGAACAATTTGATTTTTGTGTAATGAAACCTTGTTAATTTAGTGTTCGGGTTTGTTTTTAGCTTTCATTAAATTATGTATTCATTTAAAATCATATTTTAATTGATATTTTACATCATCTCCATTATATTATCTAGGAAAGTTTACTAAATTTATTAATAAAAACAAAAAATTGTAATTAACTAGTGCGTTTATATTTAACTCATCAAATAATAAAAATACAAGAAAGTTCATAATTGAGACCGCAAAATTCGCCCCAAACCGCCCCAACCCAAATGAACCGCATAGTGCAATCTCAAGACTTGTTGGGTTGAGTTTGGACTAGAAATTTCAAAATCCGCAAATATTGGGTTGGATATGGGCAAATACAAAACCGCACTAGACAGCACCGCGAACACTCCTAATTAATCAGGACGAAGAATATGGCAACCTACTGAGAAAATTCTGATAATCCAATAAATTATTTATTGTGGCTCCCAATCGGCCCTAATGTTAGGCTAATTAGGTGCTCACCTTGGGTCTCTTGGGTCAAAAGGGTTTTAAAATTTAAAAAATGTGGTCTTTATTTCTTATTATTAATATTAGTTTTTGTAGAGAGAAAATTATTTTATATTAGTAGCAGTGTTTTGGAAACCAGACCGGATCGGTCGGTTGATCCGGTTTAACCGCTAACCGGTTTCAATCCGGTTCGATTCACTCCTAAAAACCAGTCTCCTAATTAATACGATCGAACCGGTAAAACCAACTTTAAAACCGATAAAATCAGTGAACTGGTAAGCCAGTGAACCAGTGGTTCACTTATTATTATTTTTTTTTAAAATTTAGAGATTTTTTGTTATTGTTATTTATTTGAACTCTTGTTTAACATTTAATAGAATTACATTTATATACTTTAATTGGAATGACATTCATTATTTTCGTGTTTTAACAATCAATGAGGAACAATCAATGCAATAATACGTTTTCTTTTACATAAAGAAGTGCATAACCATTTTCTCATCATTGTGAATAATATTATTTTGTGTATGATATTATGCAAATCAATTAACATATGAACATCAACTTACAACAATAGAACCCAAATGAACAAGTCAAAACATTGAAAATGAGATGAACCTTTTAATTTTGTTGTCTTGTTTTAAATTTATGTATCTTTGAGGGATACTTGAGATTTATATGTTTGACACTGATCTTAATTTTTAAGACATTTTGATTATTTTCATGAAACAATAAAAATTTATACTGACAAAAAATGATAATTTCTTGAATTATAATTGTATTTTAGATAATCTAAACATATATACTAGGCTTATTGCGTGGTTGCACCACGCGAATGCGAGGTGTTTGTTGCCCAGTCTTTATTGTTCCAATTGAGTTGTATATCCTGAAACAAATTACTCTCTTCAATTCCTTTTTGTAACAGATAGTAAGTGTGGCATTTACTTATTCCATGGTAACTAAATATGCTTGAATGTATGATTTTATTCCATAATATGATTCATGCTCCTCACGGTGAAGATGCTAAATAATTCAATGATAAAAGATATTGAACAATTCTTTAAATTAATTTTTGACATAGTACCATTAATTCGAAGGTACATAAAAATTCATCGTTGATAAATAGTTCGATGATGAAAAATACTGCAATTTTTTTCATATTACTTTTTAACAAAGTACCACTGATTACCTAATACTTGATGACCATGGCTGAATAACACAATTTATAATTTAGTTCCTTGGTTGGCAGCAATATCCTACATAACTAAGTTTATTGCAAATTAGTAAACAAGAAGAAGTTTATTGCTGAACTTCTTGGCATGGAATACCCTTGTGAATTGACTGAATTACTGCAGAATCAAGTGTACATTTAGATATATAGTTATCAAGCTTTCACTTTATTACTAATATAAAGCATATTTTGTGAAGATTTTAAGGTTTGACCAAACAAAATGAACTATCATGACCTCAAACCAAAATGTAGCTGAAAACTTGATTCGAGTACTCACTGTCATGTTAACAATTGTGAAGCATGTAATATTTACATACAAATTCCAAACATTACTCTAAATATATGTTATTACTCTAAAAGGACAAATTCAAATCCTGAAGCCTCTAATAGATAATTACAAGTGTTATTAACAAATTTTATATCTCAAAGCTTTTGGAACTGTCTTTGCCTGTTTTAATGTTGCAAATGAATAGTATATATTACTATATAAAATGTCTCATTTTCCTATATAACTTCAAACCCCACTCCTCTCTTGCTAAAGTGATCAATAAAACAGGTAACTAAGAAATCACTATTCATAGTTATTCACTATCATTGAAGACATACATATATTATGTGATTTAAAGATTGATCCAAGGAAAAATATGAATTGCCAAAGAATATTTAACATAATTACAAAGGAAACTAACCTCAAAGACAAAAAGAAATTCACTTAACCCCTTACTGCTGAATACCTCGTAAAACAGCTAACTAAGATATCACTGTACATATTGATATTACATATCTTCGGTGATATTGGTTCAAGGAAAAATCATAATTGCCAAAGAATAATTAACAAAACAACATAACAAAACTAACTTCAAAGACAAAGGAAATTCAAATAACCCCCTATTGCTGAAGTCCTAAATAAAACAACTAAAGAAAGAAAAATACAGAAAAAGTTGAAGGCGAACACAACAAGAGAAAATGTCTAACCTATCATTACATATACACTCCTTATCGTTGTAATCCCATCCAAAGCATAATAAATGCCAAAATATTACTTCCGAAGCAAGCGGCAAATAAGAATTTGCCCAAATCCAGTAAACAAAATATTATTAAAATAATCCCATTAAGCAATTGAGCAAATAACCCAAGAATAAACAAAATTTGGCATAGTTTAATCCAGCAGCAGAAGAAATATCATCCTCACAATCAACTGAAAAATTAAGCAAAGAGGGTAAAGAAGAGAGGCAGGGAAGCATCACAAGATAATCAAATCAAACCAACCAATAGAACAATTAAGGGAGAAGAAATTACAAGCAGCATAAGAAAATAAGAAGCAGAAGGGGCCACAAGGAAAGACGGATGAAAAGAGAATTAAGCAGGTGAAAATATAGGGAAATTAATTTGAGTGGTAGCGTAAATCTGGGAGAAAACAAAGAAACGGCATAGTATAGGGGTTTAAACGGCGTCGTTTTGCTGGGTGGGGGATTAAAAAAATATGGAAAAGAAAAGGTTTGCACTGTTCATACAGCCCATAGCTTCTTATATATATACTAGGGATGTGCACCGCGCTATGCGCGGTGCTTTTGCCCATTTCGATTGTTGAATAATTCTGATGTATATAGATAATATTCAGTCATTACCAATTGAAAATTGTGTACAACGATTTTTATGATCTGATTAAATGGCGCATTGATATGTATTTATCGACGGCAATGAGAATACTGAATGCAAAGTTTTTGTGTTCTGTTTACAAGTACCTTGATGAAGTTTCTAAAAGCCAGAAAACATCCAAATGCTCACAACAAAATATCTAAGCATATAAAAGTTTGAGCAACATCTCCATGAAATAACCATCAGTATAATGGTAAGAGAGTCCCCTTCATATAACTTAAGATTGAATTCCATGGAAGAGGAACTTGCATATTCGAAGTCCTATATCAATATCTAATATTTCACAACAGAATAGGAATGATACAGATATCTAATCATATATGATATGCCTCGTGTAATTTAATAAACAAAATAGAAAGAATCATATGCAAGTAAATGAGATGAGACAATTACCCTCGATGCAAATGGTGTGAGAGAGACTGGAACTGGAACTACATAAGATGACACAACCTTCAAATTAATAGCTGCAATCAAGAAACAAACAACTCGAGGATAAGAATTGTTATCATCACTTCGACCACAATGAACGATCCAGTAAATTATTTCCAAATTCCAACTGAAAGACCTGACTATATATATATAACGCTTAATTAATATGGGTACTCAAAAAAAAATTATACATTTTATTAATTGTATATGAATACAATAACAAGTACTCCAAAAAAAATATACAATAACTATTAGAATTTATCACATGGATTGGACTAAATCCACTTACTTGGTTTGGATCTAACTTAACCTCAAAAGCTAGTTTGTAAGGTGAGGATTGCTCAAGGTGGACTTAACGGCAAAATAGCAATTTACGTCCCTTAACTTTCACTGATCCGCAGAAACATGACACTTAATTTTTCAGCCAGCAATTTACGTCACATAACTTTTACTGGTCCGTAGAATCAGGACACTTAATTTTTCAGCAAGCAATTTACGTCCCTTAAATTTCACTGGTCCGTAGAATCAGGAAACTTAATTTTCCAACAAGCAATTTACGTCCCTTAACTTTTATTGATCCGCAGAATCAGGACACTTAATTTTTCAGCAAGCATTTTACGTCCCTTAACTTTCATTGATCTACAAAATCAGGACACTTAAATTTTCAGCAAGCATTTTACATCCCTTAACTTTCATTGGTCCGAAAAATCAGGATACTTAATTTTTCAGCAAGCATTTTACGTCTCTTAACTTTCACTGGTCCGCGAAATTTTGTAACTTTTTTATACCCGCAATTTTAGTCCACAACTTGCCTAAAATTTCATAATTGTCAACTGTACAATTAATTTGGGGTTTTGGATTAATATTGATGTTGTTAAATAGTTGTAGACGGTTTGTTAGGTGATCGTCAAGTGAAATTTAATGTCTTGTTGCCAAAATATGTCAAATAGGACTAATTTTGCATAGTGCTCTATATATAGGAACCTACCTAATCCGAGCATAATAGATGTAAATTGCAATGTTATAGGACGTCCGAAAAATTTAATGGACTGAAATTGCGGTCAAGTGAACTAAAATTGCAGGTATAGAAAAGTTAGGATGTGTTTTGCTTGTCGAAAAATTAAGTGTCTTGATTCCACGGACCAGTGAAAGTTAAGGGATGTAAATTGCTTACTAAAAAATTAAGTGTCCTGATTCTGCGGACCAGTGAAAGTTAAGGGACGTAAATTGCTAGCTGAAAAATTAAGTGTCCTAATTTTGGAGACTAATTAAAGTTAAGGGACGTAAATTACTATTTTGACTGGACTTAACTATTGTTTTCAAATGGGAACAATTTTTCTCAATAATAACAAGCCTTCCTGGACTTAATGTTCAGGCAGAGCAACGAATAGAATAAAAAAATTATGCAAGCAAGATTCATTGGCACAAAAAAAGGACGTACATTTGTACAATGGAGAAGAGGCACAACACAATCATATGATTGTCCCATAATTTTGAATTTCCTGCATGATATACATCCTTAGCAAATCAGAATGAGAATTCTATATTTTTCTAATTTAAGGAGTAATAAGCATTAACAGTAATAAGTATATGACGTAATTGTAATTCATTATAAATTAAAATCACCATACAAGCCCTGAGATAAAAAAAAAAAAAAATGTCATTATCCATCTTACATTAATCCAAAATTCAAATATAGGGAATATGATACTATCAATGCTATACATATAAGTGTGATGCAAATCGTACATACATACACCACCTATTATACGAAATTGAAATTCCTTCGAATCTTCTAAATAATATAAAAAACAAGACTTAATCAACACATGAAACAAATCAAACTCTTTTCAAATTGCCTTAAAACTTGAAACCAAAAACCCTACACCACATGAACACATGAATTGCTTCCCTGGAACCAGAAATGTAAATAACATATATAACAAAATAATAAAAGTAGAAAAAGATGGATGAAATAACGAATGAAGAAATCTAAACAAAGCTAAACAATGTATGACACGACTAAAAGATTACTGAAGTGCTCAACTAATAGCATAATTAAAATAACAATCCAAATAAAGAATCCCTTCAACCATTACACCTTTTAATTATTTAATATTCAATCTTCCACGGAAATCTCTTCATTTTCATTTTCAAAGAATCCCCCGCTCTCTTTTCCTTCGTTCAAGGTTGTACAAACAATCCAATCTAATATGCTAAATATATAAGCATAAATAAATATAGACATGGATATATCTATTTTCCTTACCTATTGTCTAGCTCTCTCATGTTCAAGTTCAAGTTGGGCAGGCTTCAAACGACTCGTTCCCGATTGTTGAATATAAGCTTATAATAACATATTGGTAAGAAATTAACTTTAAATGAACGTCTAAAGGACATCTGCAACTTTGAACCTTCTTTGATATACAACTTTTCCTAACAGCTTCACGATTTTGCGCCAAACATCTTTGTATCTGCCATCAGCTAAACTTACTCTGCAGCCAACTGAATATCATTTAGAATTAAGCAGACAAAACCTCAAACAAGTCTAAATTTCACAAGAATAAACAATTTCAGACAATTTTCAAGAATTTCGAGTTCTAATCAAGTCAGTTCATTGCCAAGTTATCCTCTTACCTTCACTTAAATGGTTTTCTATGTCTGATTATTTTCAGCGTTCCAAGTGATTCATCAGAATTATATTCAATCTAGAATTAAAATAAGAAATTTCCAGTCAATTTTGAGCAACCAAAACATCAGTAATCCAAAGGAGTTATAATAGTTCACTTTGTCATCTAGCTTTGTCTCTCATTCTTCAATTAGATACCCGTACTGGGGGCTCGTAACGTCAAATGTATCCTTCCACATGCTGATTTGGTGGAGAGGTACATAGGAACCCTTACTGGGACAAATTGATTCATGAGAGTAGTCATACCAAAAAAATAGAAATCAAAAGGGAAGATCATAAAATTTTGAGATATACTCCAAATGTTAGTACAAAATATTACTTATAAAATCTTGAACTATACTCTAAATTCATTGAATGCCGATTTACTTTGTGCCGAGGATGCTATTTCCCGTGGCGGATTCTTATTTAAGCCAAAACTTTAAGCAAAGGGGAAGCGTTGCTGCTGTTCAACTGCATTAGTCTCTTCGCAACTTCTTCTCAAATTTGCGGAGTCAAAATAGAAAAAGCTTCAGAAAGGGGAAAAGGGGTAAATAAAGGATTGTAGAAAAATGCAGTTAATAATAATGTTTTAGGTGCCAATAGTAACAGGTTGATAACTAAGAAGGTAAACAACAATAGGACTTATTGGATTTCCAAGTATAATTTTATGTCTCTTTTGTGGATTGCCAGCAGCCTATATACAAAAATGAAGATTACTTTAATGATCGGAAGCTTTCAAAGATCATCTCATGTAAGCCACATTATCCAATATATACCTAATTAGGATCTGGGACTCAAAGGGTGGTCCCATGGGGAACTGTGATTACTATTAAAGTTTCACTCTGCAAGATTTGATACTTCCAAAAGTTCAACTGGGAAGATTAAACACAAACCTGACCTATTTCATTGAACATAGAAAGTTACATCTTCAATGGAGGTATCCCATAAAAGAACTTTTACTGTATAAAGAAACCAAAATACAGACAATCTCCCCAAAAAGAAATTGTAATAGTAGAATCACTAACTCATGTATCAGTTACAAATTTTGATGGAGACTGAAAAGTATTCATTCTTCAACAATAAAACATCATCTGTTTCAAAAGAAAGTGTCAGAGTTATCCTTGGGGTTTGTTCTTCAGACAATCATCTTTCAAGGTAAGCCTTGTTCAAGTTGTATCTAATAAGCAGCTAAGAATGGAACTCATGATCACAACAACAAAACCAATAAAACCAATATAAATAAAATATGATAGCTCATAACAATCCAAACAAGCAGGGAAATGCGTAGGATATAGAGTTGATGAGCTCGATTATATGAACCGAACTGCGAAGCAAATATCCACACATTAGCCATCACAAATCATTTTGCAAATAGCAAATATTAGTACAAGTGGTTTGCACGAAGAAGCATATCAAGACCTTTTGAGCTTCCATTTGTGACAAGGATTGTTCCACTAAGCCTATAGGAGCCAATTCCAGTCAACAAAGATCTGACAGATTACCAGTGAAGCTGGTATTTCACAAAGAGGGTTATTTGCATTAAGAGACCTTCACAAAAAAAATAAAAATTTACATTAGATATGTAACCCAACATTAATGGTCACTGACAAACAATAAACAATATCACTACTAAATTACACCCTAAACAACAACACAGGTAAAGACAAGTTTAACAAAACACTCTTAAATAACTGCCAAAAAAATATTACTTTCATTATAACAATTTAAAATAAACTCAAGACAATTGCCAATAACTTTTGGTGGGAGAACAAAAATATATCAAAAAAAAATCTGCTTTGACCTCAAGTAAACAAAAGAAACAGTTACCTAACAATACTACTATCAATATAATAAAATAATTTTTTCCATGTAGGAAAGAAGCTAAACTTTAGACTCCAAAAATAACAACACAACAAGTACAAAGTTCACCAAATCTAGTGCCAGAAATTTAGGTCTGTTTCAGACAAATACTGTATTTTCCGAAAGAAATTCAATAATTAACAAAAACTACACTGGTACAAGCTTGAATTAAAGGAAACAGAGAACAAACTTTACATCCTATAAACAACATAGCAAAACAAAAAAAAACAAAATTAATTAAATCGCAGTTACCTCCATTGAAGAAGAAGAAATCGAAAGCTTGAAAGCAGATAATGGTGATTCAAATATGCAGAAGAAAAGAGGACAACAAGTTTGAGAGAAAATTTTCAACAAAAAAAAAAGGTATTAAAATTTCTCAAAACATCTTATTATAAAGAAGAAGAAGAAATAAGAAATAAATTCTTATTGGAGATATATATTATGTGCTTGGTTAATTGATTAATGGGGAAGCAGAGAAGAAGAAAGAGATGGGTGGAAGATACTAAGCGACCTGTAAAGGGATTCAGCGTTTAAATTGAAAGAGAGAAAAGAAAACAAAAAATCCAAAACGACGTCGTTTTGAGCCCGCACGAAAAAAAAAAAGAAAAAATAATTTTGGACGACCATAAATAGTACTGTAGCTAAGAGGGCTAGCCCTTTATATGATATAATATATATATATATATATATATATATATATTTAAATATTACATAATAATAAAGTCACAGCGATTATACCGATCGATTCAGTGGTTGACCCGATCTAATCGATCGAACCAGTAATCAGTAGGACTTCCGATTCAATGACCGATCCGGTTTTAAAAACACTGATTAGTGGATAACATATAATTTATATTATGAAAAAAATGCACTTTTTATATCAAATTTTTAAGTATTTTATTTATTTGGTACCATATTTACTAAAAAACACATTTAATATCATGATTTCACTTCCCCTCGCACATTTCCTTTCTCTGTTATTTTTTTTTGGGATAGAAACAACCGTTAAGTCATCAGAATGGCCGCTTATGTGTCCTATATTATACCTGAAAATTATTGTGACATGATTCTTTGTAAATTACGAGATATGATTTAATTTTGATTAATATCCCGAAACAATGTTAATTTTATGCGGATTGTTTATTGTGTTTCATGAATTGACACTTGTACCGTTAGAAATCTCTTGTGAAGAGCTTTCCAGCCATATAAAGAACACGGAATTTGGCCTTGTAACGAAGACGGAGAAAGGAAATGTGTCAAGAAAAGTAAAATCATAATATTAAATGTATATTTTCAAAAAGTGTATATATCAAACGTATAAAGTAAATGCAAATTTGATATGAAAATTGCAATTCATATATAATATGTAGCCGAATGTAGATGTAACGAGTTCAATAGAATACATGGTTCAAGTTTTTATTTTTATCCAACTCAATGTTATTTTTTAAGTTGGTATTTAGGTGGATGAACCGAAACGGGCTTTAATAGGATGTAGCATTGTCATTCTCAAATAAGTCGATATTTTCAATTAATTTATAGTTTCGTAGCTTATAGAATTAATTTCAAGAGTTTTTAAAGATAGATATATTTTATCATATTAGTTTGATTAATATTAATAATATATCAATAAGGAAGATAACTATATTTCATAAACAAATTCATTTAATCTTAGGCTCTAATATTTCAACATACATCCGAAATATATAATTCCAAACCATATCTCAACTTTTAAAAATTCACTATTTATTATTTAAATAATATTTTATTATCTCAATATTCTATCCAAAATCAATTCAAATCATATTTCAATATCTCATTTCACCAAAATTACAGGATTTTTTAAAACACCAAAATAGATGAAACAAAGCCAAAACCGATCCAAACGGACACTACAATTTCAATATAACAGGACCGTCCCAATCCCAATCAAATAATGATACAATACTCAAATAATGAATTAATGACAACTTATCTCTTATCATATTCATAATGTTTAATATATCTCCTTATAATTCAAAAAAGATCAATTTAGCCCTTATAAAAAATTTAAAGAAACAATGTATCCCTTCAGTGGAGAGTGTAACTCACTTGCCAAAATTGAAAGTGGATATGAAAAGTTTTTTATAACATAGAGGGTAAATGCCACATTTATCATAACATAAGGAGTAAATTACCACATTTATCATAACTAGAAAGGTACACGTGCCTTGCACGTGACTAACTAATTATGTATGTTATTGTCTGATTGAAACATAAATTTGTTACTAAATAAGCTTATATAATATATTTTTATTGATTAGATCATAAATAACTAATACCAAAACTTAAAAAATAGAAACGACGTGTTATTGTCTAATTGAAACATAAATTTGTTCCTAAATAAGCTTATGTAATTTTTATTGATTAGATCATAAATAACTAATACCAAACTTAAAAAATTAGAACAACCTATAATGACTAAATATTTCTATCCCAAACCTACGTGTCTATATAACTACTATTTAAAAAACAACTATATTTATCAAAGAACACCATCAATTCTTTTCTTTCTTGATCTTGATATTTTGAATCTTCTCATTTGATTTGACCACATTACCTTCACTTTCTTTCACTTCCATTCCAATTTTACAACTAAAAGGACACATTTTAATTCCACCTATTCGTAATTGCGTTTCTATAGGAACATCAGTGTAAGTAAGGTACTTTTTTTGGGTATGTTAGGGCTTGCTGATTGAGATTTGGGGGAAGTGTAGGAAATTCTTCGTGTTCGTGTGTATGAGTGTGATTAAGAGAAGAAAATGATTGGTCCAAAATTAAAATTGATGAGTGTGTTCTCGATAGGTTATTATAGTTTAGTCAATATCCAGGTGTCAATTCAAGCACTGTTTGTCAATGTGAGGATTAGCAGGTCAATCAAGCATTTCCTCGATTTGTCTAACCTGTAATCAAAGAAAACTACGTCAGGTTAATGCCGGTGGTGACCCGACAATAACCCTCCGATGCTTAAGTAAATATCGAGATAAGAGAGGTATGATAAAAAATGGTAGTTAATGCTTGGAGAGTGTGTACCCGTTATCTCCTTTATGAGGGGTATCTATAGTTTTACATTTCAACTATCGGGTCGGATCGTGACAAGAGGCATACGTTCGGATATGGATCATTTTTACTTGGTTCGATCCAACTTTGAGCGGGTTAATAGGATTGTTATCGGACATCGACTAGCATGTCGATTTTGGCACGGGAATCAACGTGTTCGACATGAGATATTTGAAATATCTAGTTGATTACGTCCGTTCCTGCCATGTGTCCTCGATAATTCTATTTTACAATGATGGTTTGAGTGATACGTGAGGTGACGAAGACTAGGTACATCAAAAGTCCCCCCAAGTTCTAGAGTTCGAGTGTAGGTCGAAGTCTGGAAGTTTTAAAGAAAAAATTTAAACTTTCGCGCCCTTTGTCCAAACGGTTGGTTTCTAGGCATTGTTTTGAAAATCTACGGGTGGAAGATGAAACATTGCTTCTCTTTGAGGGGGGTTATTGTGCTATTTGCAAAGCGATAGTTTATCTCCTTATAAATAAGTCCTCGAACCTCAGAGCGATTTCACCCTGCAGTAAAAAAAATTCTCACCTAGGAGCTCTTAATCGAAGAGTTGGTAGGTTATCGTTATTAATTGATGTTGTAGGTAAATTATTGGAGATGTCGGATAACATGCCTTCGAGTCCCGAGAGTGACGATGTAAATGATGTCGTGAACTCCGTGTTTCAAGACGATGAAGGAGAGGGAGCTCAAAATGCCGAAGGGGAAGCCGCTTAGCAAGAAAGGGCTGAGGAAAGTGCCGACGAGGCGGATGCTCGAAACTATCAAACCGAGGACTACGAGTTCGTCGCTGGTGGTTATAGACGTCCCTTAGCTATGATGACGTCGGCCTTCTTGATGGCTATGATGACGTCGTTGGTGGTTATTGATGTCCCTTGGACGATACAGACGCCAAGTGAAACACAGAGGATGCATAATCCCCCAGCGAGGGCTATAGCCATTCACGAGGCTACTTTGGAAGGCGGGTTTCGAGTTCCCATCACTCCCGAGATAGTATTCTAAATAACTTGGGTGTTCGGCCAACCCAAATAGTGCCGAAAGACATGACGACCATTATCGCCTTCTGTGTCGTTATGAAAGATCTCGGTCAGCCTGCATCTTTCGGTAATTTCTGAACCCTGTTTAAGGTAAGCGAGTCTCCTAAACCAGGCCCTGGTTTTTTCCAAGTAAAATCCAGAGGGAATAATAACAGTTTCTTGTGCAATCAGAATAGCTCCCATGGGAAGAGATGGAAATCTCGGTACATTTTCATAACTCCACCAATCGGGCAATCGTTTAACGTGACGTCTCCATGGCATGTTGAACCGACTGTCGTAAAGAATCCTCCTGAACCTATGTTTTCCAACGAATTTGTCAAGACCCTTCGTCGTTACAATCTCGACGTTAATAAACTGGTCGAGGAGCCACATATTCGTGCTTGTGGGCTTTTAAAGTCGAAGAAGAGATAAGATGATCCAGCCTTAGGTAAATACCAGAAGTCTTTGATTTTTATATAAATGACTGGTTTCGAAATGATGTTTCTTGTAGACGAAATACTTCAAGGTGCCATTGTGTCTCCGAATGGGAATAAACGACTAGCTTTGGAGCAACATAATGCAAAGTTTTGGAGCCAAGCTTCCAGCTCAAGAGGGCCTAAGTCTATCGAGAGGCAGGCTGCGACGGTAGGACAAAGTCCTGATCATTATCGTCTCGAGAGCCGAGAGGAAAGTCGAAAGGGAAAGAGGCCTCGAATGGAAGTGGAAAATGAGAATGAGCAAGTTGTTGGGCAGGTTGGCCAAATGATGAGGGAAGGTCCTAGCGAGGTGCCGACAGAGTTTGATTGGACACTATCAGATTGGATGGAGTCGAAGCTAACCCATCCTAGTGGCTTGGATCCTCAAACTTCGATGTTGTTCTCGGAATCGTATGATTCAACGTTCACGACCTTCGTTCATGGTATATTTAAAGCGGACCAGAAGTATTTGCTAAAGCAATCATTGGAGAAGAACGTACGTATTGGAGGTCGACTTAGTATTGGGGTAGATACTTGGTTTATTGCTCTTTCTTTTCGATAATCGGTTCATTCTTATATGTACATTGTTTGGTTCCACAAATGATGCAATATATCATCAACGGTTTCTATCGAGCTGAGCTAGTAGAAAAGGAGTTGGAAAAGTACAACGAGGCTAGGAAGCAGTTAAGCCTCTCTACCATGGAGATCGATAGGCTTAAGTTCGGTTACCCTCCGGAAGTCAGAGTCATTTTCTCTCCCCAAAGGTTGGCCATTGAGAAAGAGTTTGGAGTCCCCTGTTTTCGAGTACCTCTGCGATCTTAAGATGGGTGATGAGTTGATTAAGATGCATGAGAAGACACTAAAACAATGTACTTACAAGTTTTTTTGACTCCGGACTTCGATTCTACAGCGGTCAGTCTGCTTTATGAAAATAAATGCCAAGTCGAAGCGGGTGTCGATGCGGGGGATGAAAAGGAAGCAATTGCAAGGGCCCATGAGTTTGGGAGTTTGATACCTCCTTCGGTCGAAGGAAATAGTTAATATTCGACTCGTAGGAAATAGTTTATATTTGAATTTTAGCTCCTAATATCTAGAGCCAATGTAATTTTTTAGTTCGACAAATATTATGAGAATTAGAATGAAACAACGTCTACTCATTTTGCTTTTATTGTGTCGAATTCCTATATTAAATTTTTTTGATTATCGAAGGTAACCTTGTTGTCTTAAACTAGGAATTGGGCTAACGAGCCCTTTTCGGAATAGATTAATGGGCCATAATTTAATCATTGCGCCTGTTCAAAATTATCCGTCGCGTCTTTTCAAAATATTTTGAAGGAGCGCGCTTTTGGAAATTCCAAGTTTATAAATAGGCCTTCATTGTTCATTACTGTTCACATTTTCAAGAATCAATTATGTCGAAGCAAGGTCATTGGAGCAGTGATCAAACGAGTTAAGCAGTCATTTTTATAGTCGAAGTCTTTCATTTCTTTTAGGTATTCCTAAAACTTGTCCTTTTTCTCTATGTCGAGTCAATCTTTATCGATAGGGGATGAGTCTGTTGGGGAGGGAGAGGGTATGTCTGTGGAGTCGATAATGTCTTATTTCGACATCCATTTTGAAGGGCGGCTTCATAGCCCTCTTTCGACTTAATTATTAGGCGTTGTTTGCTCTGGTTCAGGGAGTGTTGCTCGACCGAGTTCGACGTCTGATCGACATCAAACCGTAGAGCATTCAGTAATATATCAGCATGTCATTTACAGTTTTCTATTGAGTCAATTATATCTAAGTACCAGTTTCCTAAGGGGTGGTCCATTCTTCTCCCCACGCCCGATTAGAGAATGAACGATCCGCCAAGTAGATGTAGAACTTTTCATATCGATACTTTGGGAAATGGTGTCGTTTCCCCTTTGGCCGATGAATTTGTCGACATAGTTAACGGTCTTGGAGTATGTCCAACACAACTAATCCGAATGCCGCATGATATATCATCGGTTTTTGTCTATTCATGAAATCGTTAGGCCAACCCACTTCCTTTGCTAACTTCTGTGGTCTTTTCAACGTACGTCCGTCTCCCATGTAGAATGAGGGTTTTTGTTTCGTGAAATCGAAACCCAATGTTATGGTCTTTGCGTGACCTTAAGTCTTCTCACGGGAAGGGTTGGAAAAATAGGTTTATTTTTGTTTGTCCTCCCGAAAAATTACGTATGGAGGATGACCTACGAATGGAGGTCGGGTGCAATTCTATTAAAGAATGTTCCCGAGCCTTCATGGGGACCCGACTTTCCTTCGCAATTGTCAGAATCGATATACGACATCAATTTACTTTTGCGGGAACCGTTCTTGAGTTTTGGAGGAATGTCGATGGCTCCTTTGTCCATCGATAGTCCTTCATTATGTAGGTTTCATGCTATCTTATTTCCTAACTATTTCAGTTAGTTGTTCTCTAATTGTTTTCAATGTATGCAAAATCAAGCGTAAGTGCAACGGCGAGTCGCGCGATGAAAGCAATTATGAAGGCGCACAAGTTAGGCAATGCCCTCGCTCCCCCTTTGACAGGGCAAGGTAAGGTATCGGCGTCGAAGACCTAGGCTCAATAGAGTACCCTTCCCCCTCCTACTGATTCTAACCTCCAGGTCGAGAAGCTAGCTGGTTCTGATAAAGGGAAGAGAGTTATTTCTGCCGAGGAAGGGCAGAAGGAAGGACCGGCCTCCAAGAAGGCCTAGTCGGACGGTGTTGCTACTCCTTTGGCTGATCGCGCCGCTGTCGTTCCAAAAGAAAGTCTCGAGTCTATCATCGAGAAACAGAAGAAGTGCAGTGGAGATAAAGTGACATAAACATCTATGATGAATCTAGCCTTTCTAAACTCTTCTACCAGTCCCGAGGTGTGGGAGAAGTTTTGTTCGACTTTATCTTATCAGGATCATGAGGCCATGGTTAAGGTCGATATGGGTGATATTTTAAGGATGCAAGTAGGGCTCCAGCTTGGGGTATTCCTTCGTTCCCTTTTCCTTCACGTCGATCTATACCGAGACTTGTTTTAATTCATCACCATTTTTCGCAGATGAATCAAGCAATTTATGATACCGCTTGTCGGGTGGATTCATTACGAAAACGAGTCGATAAGTACCAACATGCATATAGAGAGGCTAGAAAGAAATTCACTCAACTCGAAGGGAAGACGGCGTCGCTCGAGGGTAAAGTCTCAAAGAGGAACGGGAAGATTGCTCTAGTGGAGGCAGAGCTGGCGGAACTGAAGCCAAACTTTGACTCTAAGCTGCTGAGAGTTTCGAGCTGGGCCAGCGAGAAGCTCTCGAGTGTCATCGTGACATACTGCCTGAAGAAAGGAAGGACATTGTCCTTGAATTCTTTAATAGCATTGTGTACCAGGAACTCGTTGATCGACAGTCGGGAGCTGACTTGGTGAAGATGTTCGAGAAGGGGTGTAACGGCCCGACTCCGCGGGTCCATCGGATAACGGTCGAAAAGTTATTATTAATTTAAAAAAATAGTTAAAATATCGAAATATTTTAAAAGAAACGATAAATTAAAATCGAGAATTAAAGGTTTTAAGCGGAAGCGGTTTAAAACGAAATAAAAACAATTTCGGTTACTAATTTTAAAGCGAAAGTAATTAAAACAAATTTTAACGGATGACATGACAAGGTGAAACAACTTGTGGGACCTAATAGAAATACAAGAAGATTAAAATTAACATTTTATAAAATTTAAAAATCATTTTCGATAGATATTCCCATTTTACAAAATTAGCTAAAATACCAAGATATTTAGCAAGATATAAATAAAATGAACTTAGACATTATAGAAGATTTAAAACATGAGTTCAAAAAAAAATCTTAAAATCAAATAAGAATTTAGACAAAAGTTCAACTACTTTCTGGAACTAGGGTGGGACAGCAACCGTGATGACCTAACCGCAACATGAACTATCGTTTACCCCAAATACCTGTAGCTGAAAAGATTGAAACACGAAATGCATAAGTTGATCGTCCAACTTAGTGAGGCTATAGTGCACATGTGCGTGGATGCAACATAACATACATTAGCATATACATCAGTACAGTAAATGAACATATGCTATAACAATTTAAGCATGTTAAACAAGTAATCAACATTTGCTGATGCCGTTCTCCTCTTACCCTCCAATCCACAGTCAGGAAAACCACCACCGAACACTCCAGAAAGGTTCGACCTTACATTACAGTGCGCATTGACGTCAAATGCCAGGAGTTTGACATTCACTCCCCAAGTGTAACCTCCACACTTGGCTCGTGAAGCAGGTCTACGGTGGATCGAGGTAACCCTCCGGCCCTTACCTTCCGGGTTAACCACGATTCCGCACACCAAAATAGGGGCCCACATAGTAAAAGTAAACAGTACAGTAACAGTAACAGTTCAGTAACAGTAACAGTTCAGTAACAGGAAATCGGTAAACAACTCAATAACGGTTCAACATATAATATCAATGACTCATAAGCACATAGACATAAACAATAATTCAACGTGTAACTTGTCCTAGCAGCCGAGTTCTTTATGTTATCATACATCACATGCTTGTTCATTTAGTAACTAAGCTACAGTTATGACTCGACCTACGAGTACATTCGGACTTACACACAAGTAACACACAGCACTCACCTGAGGAGCTTATTACGGCGATCAAAATTCCACTATGAAGTGTATCCGAAACCTGAGCAAATACATATACGACTAAGAATGTATCTAACAACCTTACTAAAACGTAACTAATGAAAATCCTACACAAGGATTTCCTAAACTAACATATCACACAAAAGTGCTTAAAAATTTATGACATCAACTTCAATTAAGAGATATTATTTTCAAAACTCAAAATACTAATTTCATAAAACTGTGCCTAAATAGCAAAAATTTCACCTTTATTTTCCAAATTTACAAAATAGCCCCTAAACTTTTGAGAATATCCATTTTTGCAGAAATTTGCAACAAACTTTAAATCAAAAGATTTTTATTTAAATTCATATAAAAAATCAGATAAAATTATTAAGTAACTTGTTACTTTAAAATTCAAATCTATGAAAATCCCATAAGTTTAAAACTTTCAAAAATACCCTCATAGTTTTGAAAACTTAATAAAACCAATTTTCTTGAAAATTAATTCAAGATCCACGCATTTAAGTGATATTTAAAAATAATCAATCATAATTTCAATATAAAACTGAGATTTAACAATAAGTTTTAATAACTTTTCACAAACTAAAAATGAGAAACAAAAGTTCTTTCATTATAAATTTTTATAGAATTTTTTTTTCAAATTTTCAATCTTAAAACACAAGTTATCAAAGCACTCCTTCAAATCAATTAATCAAAAGTTTATAAAAGTAACAATGTAAAAACAGCGATCAAACAGCACCTTCACCCCCTTATTTTCAGATTTACAAAAATAACCCCAAATATGTCAAAAACTCCCTTTTTTTCAAAATATCGAAATAAACTTTAAAATAAATGCTTTTCAAGTAAACCTAACCAAATATCAAACAAAAATTAGATCTTTCAGTCCATTAGACTCTCAAAATTTTCGTATCCCTAACCCTTAAACTTTTAAAATCTTTCAAAAATACCCCCAAAGTTTCAAAAATTATAAACAATAACTTTCTTGCAAAAATAAATCAAATTCAAATATCTAATAAACATTTATTAAACCAAGCAAAACTACACCATCCTTATAGCTAAAATCGAGTTAATCAAGATACATGCATAACATAATACGAACTCAAACTAAATTCTAAAGCCAAAAATTAACCACAATGTAAATATATAATGCACAATAACATTTAGGCTCAAGGAACTATCTAACGAACTCAAATCGAAAAATGAAGATCGAAAATGGAATACCCATTCCGAGACGAAGTCGCTGACCAGAGCAGGCACCGTTGACCGGCCGTTGACCTCCGTTGACCGACACCGAAAAATGTGCCGAACCTACCATTTCGCTCTCCTCTAAGCCTAGAACACCGTGGTGAAGCTCGATTGTCAAAGAAATGACCGGAAAAGGGACATGCAAGAAACCCATTTCAAAACCGTCACTTTAATGTCGCGATTTCTCCATCTACGATCAATATTTCTGAAAAATAACTCTACCACGATGTTCTACATTCCGAATACTATAATTTAGAGTGTTTAATCGCTTGATTTGGTTAAGAATTGAGAAAGTTATATTTTTGAGTTTCTAGTATGTGTAGGTGGGTGTTTGAGCTTGAGCAAGATAACAATGGAGGAATGGACAAACAAAATGCACTTGAACCCACTTTACTTGTTGCTGGAAAAAGTATTGATATTTGTGTGGATTTAGATTAGAAGAAATGAATGAAATGGGTTAAATCCCATTTTTCCTCTTCAAAAAAAGTGCTTGAGCACAAGTGGAAGGTCTTCCACTTGTATTTTACGGGCCAGCAGCAGGACATTTGTCCTGCTGCAATTAATTTTTTTTTTAAATTGCATTTTGTCCCTTGAATTTTTCAAAAATGACACTTTAGCCCCAAAATTTTAAAAACAACAAATAAATCTTAAAAATAAATAAACTTAATCATATTAGTCAACAATTCAATCACACTTTCACGCCAAAAGTTTTTAAAACTTTTAATCTGCAATATCTCTTATTTTTAGGATCATTTTTATTTTACATAAAAGCACAACTTATAAAAAAAAATTCCAAACTTTCTCAAAATATAACCTCGTAAAGATTTTTAACTAATCAAAGTCAAACTTTAGGACTTTCTGAAAATCGAATTTTTTTTTTTTTTTGGGGTATTACATTCTCCCTCCCTTAAAAGAATTTGGTCCCCAAATTCATACCTGGTATTATATTGTACTTCATCTTCTCTTTATCACATAACTTCTTCGAATTTCAAACTTTAGCACAAAGCCTTCGTAAGAGCAATCTCCTGATTTTGTAATCCTTAGATCTTCTATCGCGTAAACGAATTAGCTTCTCCTCATACGACTTGTTCGTTATACTTTGTCGCGGATTATGTTTGGTCATTATATAAGGATTTGAACGGTACTTGCCTTTATCGATAAGTAGAAGATGTCACGTTCACTTTAAGGAATAAAAGGTAATGCTAGCATGTACGTCGTCATTTCGGATCTTTCAAAATTTTTTGAGGTCGTGCTCCTAACACTATCTTCTAATCCTAGTAAATTTTATAATTTCAACTATAACAAAGAGTGTTCGATCTAAAATTATCGATAATGAATATAATTGACACACTATTTGGAATTAGTCAAAGTAGAAGTTTGAGAAAGATCACAAAGACAATTGAATCAGAATTCTTTCCTAAAGATATCAAAGCAATCGAATTCACAAGCTCAATGGTAGTGATAAGAAAGTAGAAGAACAGGGATTTTTGCATACATCAAATCCGGGGAAATCTCAATAGAAGTAACAAACAATAGTCGGAATAAGAACTTAAGTAATTATTTCAAGATTAAGAAAATTCCGGGTAAAACAACTGATTGCGAAAGGCAATTGAATTAGAAATTCGCTGTAATTAATCAAACAAATCCGACAAAATGTATCAATAGGTTGGACTATGGAGAATTTTCTCATACATCTTATTAGAGATAATAAGAAGAAGGTTAAACCAAGTGTGCCAATAAGGATAACAGAAATTGAACCAAGAGTTCTGTCAATAGTAATCGAAGATTTGAAATGTTTGATTATTTAAAAATTGGGCTAAGATAAAATTCGCTACTCAAAGATTCATTTTAAGCAGTAAAGAATATAGCAAAAGTACAACGTAGAAAGCTCATAGAGTTCAAGAACGAGATCCAAGAAAAATGAGAACACCCTATTCGAGAAACTAACCACGATGAAAGAACATGTTTAGAAAGAACAAGATAACAGTATGGAGTTCAAAAGAAAGTCGATGACTGAGTGAAAATGCTGCATGGTCAATGAAGTCATCAAGTAAGGATGACATGAAGTCAAAGAGACGATTCAAGAACGACCATATATTAGCAAAGGGGTTCAATAAAGTACCAAGCAACATCGAAACAATAAATTTCTATAAGGATCATAAAGGACAGTTGAACCAGAAATTTTGCCCATGAAAAATGAAGCAATTGAGTTTATAAACTCAACAAAATAACTTTGGAATAAAGTAATGAAGACCTCAGAAGTCGATCAAGTCAAGGTTTCAAATAATATAACCAGAAAGTGGTCGATTAAGTATTTTCAATGAATGCGACAAGGCACAGTCTAATAGGAATCTTAACAAGGATTATGAAAATAAATGAAAAATGTGAGTTGTAATGATAATAATAAATATTCAAATTAAAAGCTCAATTTGAACTATGTAATCATATAACAAGTATCGTTAAGGGTTATAAGACGGTCAAATCAGAAGTCTCATTAGAGATAAACAAGAAGGTTGAATCAGGGATATCAGTAAAGACAAAGGTTCTGATATTAATGACTTGAGCGTTAAAGTGTTTTTGAACATCTGAAAATCAAGTTAAGATAAAATACACCATTCAAAGCTTCATTTAAAGAAGCAATGAGTGTAATGATGATACTAGAGTTAATAAAGTTCAAGAAAGGATCAAAGAAGTTTTGGTCAATTCAGAATTAAAATTGAGAGAAAGAAACTGACTATAGCATATGGAAGCGAAGGAAAAAGCAGTAGCACATATGGAAAATAAACAATGAACAATTCTAGAGCTCAATTAGAGATATTCGTCTGATATAATTGAGTAGGAGATGTTAGGAGACGAATTCTCTCACGTCATCGAAATATTATAGAGTTAGGATTTAATTCACTTTTGAGTGATTGCAGATCTTTGAAGTTCTCGTGTAACAAAGAAGGTATCTTTGGCTTATTTCCTTAGTTGATAGCTGATTTACTAGATGACGAAGATGGTTGCAACGTTTTTCTTCAACCAATGACATTTGTTACACACGATTTCTCCAGGAAAAACACTAGAATGGGATAAGTAGGCTTCTTCAAATGACTTGTTCATCAATACACTTAACTTTTGTTGACACATCGTTTCTCGAAACTTCAACATGCCGACAGATGCAACAGAGAGATGAATTTCAATCGTCTTGATAGATTCTCTTGTTTCCTTCAGACCCTTATCTTTCATTCTTTCTGAATAAGCAAGTCTTGATATTAAAGACTATTTGGTTGTCGCCACACTCTATTAATTACCTTTCCCAAGAACTTATATAATACATCGTCTAAACGCATATATAACAAATAGGGGTCACATATTTTGATCAACATACAAAGAGTATGCCATAATCAAGAGTGGCAGTTCATAGTAATCGAGATCAAATAATTAGTACTTCGTATTTAGGAATTACCTACAAATGTAAGTTCAGATGAGAATATATTTCAACCTCGAGGAAAAGTAGAACCATGAATAGTTGAAGAATGAGACACACCTGAAGTACTAGGTACAGAATAGTCATCATCTATCAAACTAACAATGACTAAGATAGAATTTCATGGAGTACAAACTAGCGAGATGAATCATAGTCAGGGATGAACATAAAAATAGTAAATAAAGTCATTATAACAATGAGTAAATCGATCTGAAGGTCCAAATGACCTATGATTTTTAAGAATTGTATGTGAGGAATGAAATTTATAGTAAATCACCAAGATTCAAAGAAACGTGTATCGATTTCATACTATCAAGAATAACCCATACACAAAACTCAAAAACATGATGGGTTCGGGAATGAGTTAAAACCAAAGAACGGAGCTCAAGGAGAATCCAAACATATTCAGATTTGATGGTTCTTTACGAAAGAGTATGTTTGAAATCAGGAGAACGAGTTTTGAATGAATTAAGCACAATTAAAGGAATCTTAAGAGCACCCATGACTACTTTAATTAACTTACAAGTGTCCCAAGAAAAGAAACTTGATTCTAGGATCTAAGTAAGATAGAGAAAGAAAGAGCTTTCTCCGATTTAATCGTAGTCAAACGATAACGAGGGTTTAATATTTAAGGTCATTCTAGTTATTTGGTAACGAAACAGTGATACCAAGAAGTCAAACCTCCATTGAGATCGAACATCCGCGTATAATTTTGATTGCAGCCTTATCCCACAAAGTGAGTTATTCAAATTGAGTTGACTTTAAGACTTTCGCGCAAGCTTACTAAAGGTGAGAGATCAATTTGAAGAGGAAATATCTGAAGTCAACAATATGAGTCCTGAATAAGGTAAACTCGCATGATGATGACTTCGAAAAGGTTAAGGGCTATATTAGTCATTTTATATGTACTTCAAGTAAGACACTTGATTAAAGTAATTCAATAAGCACAAAATCAAGGAGCATACTCATCTACAATCATATTCAAACAATAATTCAAATAGTTCAGTCAAAGTAACGTCAAGTATATTCTGTACACCAACAATAAAATAACAAATCAAGAAATCACATTAACAATCAAACATATCCCCTTCCCCCGAGGCCATGCACAATACCTATGTTTTGGTTGCGGTTTTGTCTCAAAAGTGAACTACCCAATGTGGGTAGACACCCTAAAGTATTGCCGGTTAGTCCCACCTTACTAGCACCACAGTACGAATTCCGAGGACCATATCCTGGCCATGAGCCAAAGCTCTGATAACATCTGTAACGGCCCGACTCCGCGGGTCCATCGGATAACGGTCGAAAAGTTATTATTATTTTAAAAAAATAGTTAAAATATCGAAATATTTTAAAAGAAACGATAAATTAAAATCGAGAATTAAAGGTTTTAAGCGGAAGCGGTTTAAAACGAAATAAAAACAATTTCGGTTACTAATTTTAAAGCGAAAGTAATTAAAACAAATTTTAACGGATGACATGACAAGGTGAAACAACTTGTGGGACCTAATAGAAATACAAGAAGATTAAAATTAACATTTTATAAAATTTAAAAATCATTTTCGATAGATATTCCCATATTACAAAATTAGCTAAAATACCAAGATATTTAGCAAGATATAAATAAAATGAACTTAGACATTATAGAAGATTTAAAACATGAGTTCAAACAAAATCTTAAAATCAAATAAGAATTTAGACAAAAGTTCAACTACTTTCTGGAACTAGGGTGGGACAACAACCGTGATGACTTAACCGCAACATGAACTATCGTTTACCCCAAATACCTGTAGCTGAAAAGATTGAAACACGAAATGCGTAAGTTGATCGTCCAACTTAGTGAGGCTATAGTGCACATGTGCGTGGATGCAACATAACATACATGAGCATATACATCAGTACAGTAAATGAACATATGCTATAACAATTTAAGCATGTTAAACAAGTAATCAACATTTGCTGATGCCGTTCTCCTCTTACCCTCCAATCCACAGTCAGGAAAACCACCACCAAACACTCCAGTAAGGTGCGACCTTACATTACAGTGCGCATTGACGTCAAATGCCAGGAGTTTGACATTCACTCCCCAAATGTAACCTCCACACTTGGCTCGTGAAGCAGGTCTACGGTGGATCGAGGTAACCCTCCGGCCCTTACCTTCCGGGTTAACCACGATTCCGCACACCAAAATAGGGGCCCACATAGTAATAGTAAACAGTACAGTAACAGTAACAGTTCAGTAACAGGAAATCGGTAAACAACTCAATAACGGTTCAACATATAATATCAATGACTCATAAGCACATAGACATAAACAATAATTCAACGTGTAACTTGTCCTAGCAGCCGAGTTCTTTATGTTATTATACATCACATGCTTGTTCATTTAGTAACTAAGCTACAGTTATGACTCGACCTACTAGCACATTCGGACTTACACACAAGTAATACACAGCACTCACCTGAGGAGCTTATTACGGCGATCAAAATTCCACAATGAAGTGTATCCGAAACCTGAGCAAATACGTATACGACTAAGAATGTATCTAACAACCTTACTAAAACGTAACTAATGAAAATCCTACACAAGGATTTCCTAAACTAACATATCACACAAAAGTGCTTAAAATTTATGACATCAACTACAATTAAGAGATATTATTTTCAAAACTCAAAATACTAATTTCATAAAACTGTGCCTAAATAGCAAAAATTTCACCTTTATTTTCCAAATTTACAAAATAACCCCTAAACTTTTGAGAATATCCATTTTTGCAGAAATTTGCAACAAACTTTAAATCAAAAGATTTTATTTAAATTCATATAAAAAATCAGATAAAATTATTAAGTAACTTGTTACTTTAAAATTCAAATCTATGAAAATCCCATAAGTTTAAAACTTTCAAAAATACCCTCATAGTTTTGAAAACTTAATAAAACCAATTTTCTTGAAAATTAATTCAAGATCCACGCATTTAAGTGATATTTAAAAATAATCAATCATAATTTCAATATAAAACTGAGATTTAACAATATGTTTTAATAACTTTTCACAAACTAAAAATGAGAAACAAAAGTTTTTTCATTATAAATTTTTATAGAATTTTTTTTTCAAATTTTCAATCTTAAAACACAAGTTATCAAAGCACTCCTTCAAATCAATTAATCAAAAGTTTATAAAAGTAACAATGTAAAAACAGCGATCAAACAGCACCTTCACCCCCCTTATTTTCAGATTTACAAAAATAACCCCAAATATTTCAAAAACTCCCATTTTTTCAAAATAACGAAATAAACTTTAAAATAAATGCTTTTCAAGTAAACCTAACCAAATATCAAACAAAAATTACATCTTTCAGTCCATTAGACTCTCAAAATTTTCGTATCCCTAACCCTTGAACTTTTAAAATCTTTCAAAAATACCCCCAAAGTTTCAAAAATTATTAACAATAACTTTCTTGCAAAAATAAATCAAATTCAAATATCTAATAAACATTTATTAAACCATGCAAAACTACACCATCCTTATAGCTAAAATCGAGTTAATCAAGATACATGCATAACATAATACGAACTCAAACTAAATTCTAAAGTAAAAAATTAACCACAATGTAAATATATAATGCACAATAACATTTAGGCTCAAGGAACTATCTAACGAACTCAAATCAAAAAATGAAGATCGAAAATGGAATACCCATTCCGAGACGAAGTCGCTGACCAGAGCAGGCACCGTTGACCGGACGTTGACCTCCGTTGACCGGCCGTTGACCGACACCGAAAAATGTGCCGAACCTACCATTTAGCTCTCCTCTAAGCCTAGAACACCGTGGTGAAGCTCGATTGTCAAAGAAATGACCGGAAAAGGGACATGCAAGAAACCCATTTCAAAACCGTCACTTTAATGTCGCGATTTCTCCATCTACGATCAATATTTCTGAAAAATAACTCCACCACGATGTTCTACATTCCGAATACTATAATTTAGAGTGTTTAATCGCTTGATTTGGTTAAGAATTGAGAATGTTATATTTTTGAGTTTCTAGTATGTGTAGGTGGGTGTTTGAGCTTGAGCAAGATAACAATGGAGGAATGGACAAACAAAATGCACTTGATCCCACTTTACTTGTTGCTGGAAAAAGTACTGATATTTGTGTGGATTTAGATTAGAAGAAATGAATGAAATGGGTTAAATCCCATTTTTCCTCTTCAAAAAAAGTGCTTGAGCACAAGTGGAAGACTAAGTCTTCCACTTGTATTTTACGGGCCAGCAGCAGGACATTTGTCCTGCTGCAATTAAAATTTTTTTTTTAAATTGCATTTTGTCCCTTGAGTTTTTCAAAAATGACACTTTAGCCCCAAAATTTTAAAAACAACAAATAAATCTTAAAAATAAATAAACTTAATCATATTAGTCAACAATTCAATTACACTTTCACTCCAAAAGTTTTTAAAACTTTTAATCTGCAATATCTCTTATTTTCAGGATCATTTTTATTTTACATAAAAGCACAACTTATAAAAAAAAAATTCCAAACTTTCTCAAAATATAACCTCGTAAAGATTTTTAACTAATCAAAGTCAAACTTTAGGACTTTCTGAAAATCGAATTTTTTTTTTTTTGGGGGTATTACAGGGGGTGGAAACAATGTCGGGCACTGGGCTTTCTCAACGAACAGTTTGATGAGAAGAAGATCAGTCCATTTTTTGACGAGAATGGCGTCTATGTTGAGGTGGATCAGTCCGGCGTGGAAGATCCTAAGTGGAAGCCTGAAGATCACGAGTTCGGGTTCCTTCTCGATGTTGAAGCTGAGAAAGTTCGAGCTGAAAATGCTCATGAAGCAGAAAAAACTCATAAGGAAGTCCCCGACTCGTCGAATCCGTCTTCTCTTGCCGATCAACTCCTGAGGGAATCTCAGTATGGTCCTGAGGAGAATTGATGGTGCTTATTTTGGCCAGCTGATCTACTTTGAATAGTTTTGTTACTTATGTTTTCGAAAATCTCGATGTGAATTTGTATCGAGTCACTCTTGGCTCGCGTGTACTGTTTGTAATTTTCATTCGAAATGATTGAATTTTGAGTTTTCTCGAACGATATCCTGTGTTGTCATTACCTTCTCTTTTCATACTCGAATCGATGTATTGCCTTGTCATCTCGATTACAATCAAGTCATACTTGTGTCAGGCTTATCTGTTAAACAGGTACCGATCCCGAGGAACGAGGTTGATAAAGGACCCTTGGATTAGATTCTTCTTTCTATATATACTGGTTCGTTTGCTGTAAAGTTATCCCATAAAACATAAGTATGTTTCCTCACATGAACATATTTCTATACACACTTTTGCTTTATTTTCTTTTCAAGTGGTTTAGCATCATTGATGGCTTTTTATTTCAAATTCTGGTATGGGTGAATTGGAAATATTTTATCGATCCGACGTGCCTTGACTTCGTTCAATTTTCCTTGTTGTGTGGACTTTTTGATACTACACTGTCAACATGCGCAAAGATTGCTCTATCATGCCAGCTTTGACGTGTAATACCATATCAGGTCGACGGACGAGGAAAAGTTATCGGCAACGACGTGCCGGGTCATAGATTGTTGCATAATTACCGTGATCCGCCAAGTAGTTGAGGCGGTTAGCGCATTTAATGCGAATAATATGAGTCATTGCTCGTGATGATTTGGGCCGTAGGATCCGGTCCACGTTGCTCTCCTCGATAAGCGCAACTGTCCCCGCATTTAATGCATTTGATCTGGACCCGTCCGATCAGGTAGCCCGGGTCTATAAAAGGGAGGGGGCGTTCCCACACAGTCTGTACCCAAAAACATCCAAACATTTATTCTCCGACATATAATCCGACAATCATTCTTGTCGTAAATCTCTTTATTATCAAATCGACGAGGAGTGAATTCTTTATCTTCGCACCTCCGGATCGAGGAAGAAACAAATTCACCTTTGGATTGGGTGGTATCGGTAAAGAGGGTTTTCCATGGTGTTGGCCTCTCCGTTCGATTGTGTGGGGTCGGTAAGACGGAGAGGCCGATTCCGTTGGCGTCTCGATATCTTAGGCGTTCAGAAACCCTTCACCCTATTTATGAACGTCGATATCTCGGGCCGCCTTCGGAATCGATGAGCCGAGAGGGAAAAACAAGTTGGCAGCAGCCGAGAAAAGGGCGGAGGAACTGAAGCACAAATATTCGACGTGCAATTCTTTCCTCTAGCCCAATGCTCAAGGACCCAGCATCTTAGTTGTGTTCACGATAGAGATGATGGATACTATTTAAAGCAAGTTGCTTCCGTTAAAAGGTACCTCCGGCCATCCTCAAAACCATCGAAGACTCAAAGACTCGAAGATGCATCTCGGGGGCATCTGGATCAACATGTGCAACAACAAAGTATTCACATTACACCATGAAAAAGATGACTTAATTAACTCGACGTCGGAGGTCTTCGAAGGTTGACACAACAAAGATGCTGAAAGATTCTAGCTTAGATAGGTTCTCGATTTCTTTGTAACTATCTCAACGATCCTGTCGTTCATTATTGTATTATTTGATTACATGAAATAAAATCTATCTTTATCTATAATTTATCGATATATCAATATCAATCTCAATTCTGTTGTCTTTATTAATTATTGATTTCTTTGATCGTCTTCTTATCGTCGATGTTTCTTCAATTATCGAGAACGTTGCATGTTTATCAATTCAGATATCCTTACTACTCTTGAATAATTGTATCTCGATATTGATTTATCTGTCGAAGAACTTCTTTTCATCTCGATTTCTTTGCGACCTTCGAGGAACATGTAGAGTTAGCTTATTAGTAGCTTTCTATCTTCGTCAGTCCTTTTCATCTCGATGCCTCTGCGGCTTTCGAGGAATTTTGTAGAGTTAGCTTATTAATAGCTTTCTATCTTCATTACTCGTTTTCATCTCGATGCCTCCGCGGCTTTCGAGGAATTTGTAGAGTTAGCTTATAATAACTTCGTCAGTCATTTTCATCTTGATGCCTCTGCGGCTTTCAAGGAATTTGTAGAGTTAGCTTATTAATAGCTTCATCAGTCATTTTCATCTCGATGCCTCTGCGGCTTTCGAGGAATTTGTAGAGTTAGCTTATTAATAGCTTTCTATCTTCGTTAGTCGTTTTCATCTCGATGCCTCTGCGGCTTTCACGGAACTTGTAGAGTTACCTTATTAATAGCTTTCTATATTCGTCAGTCGTTTTCATCTCGATGCCTCTGCGGCTTTCACGGAATTTGTAGAGTTAACTTATTAATAGCTTTCTATCTTCGTCAGTTGGTCGGCAACTCGTGATTCTGATACGTAACCCTAAACATTAGATTCAAAAAGAAAAAAGTGTTAGAAGATTATATAATGATTGAAATTCTAAACAAACAAGAGAAAATATCTTCAAGTGTAGAATTTTCTAAGGTTTCTTCCATTCCATGTTCATTGGACTGGGCCATCCATTGTCGACAGTCGACAGGCCCCCTTCTTTCCGATCTCGATCACTTTGAATGGTCCTTCCCAATTGCTGTCAAGCTTCCCTTTTTCTTTGGAGACATCAATCCGTTTCAGCACGTAATCCCCAACTTGGAAAAACTTCAGCCTTACATTTTTATCGTTAGCTTTGGCCATGGTGGTTATTTAAGCCTGTATCCTTGCCGAGGCTCTTTCTCTTTTTGCTTCCATTTGATCGAGTTCGAAGCTCCTTTTGTCCGCGTTATTCGCTTCGTCTTATAGATCGACTCGAGGTGACGGGACTTCCAACTCTGTCGGAGCTACCGTTTCAGAACCATACACCAAGCTGAAAGGGGTCTCTCCTGTTGCAGTTTTCTCTTTGGTCCTGTTTGCCTAAATTACTGTTGGGTTGCCTCGATTGTCAGAACAACTTAGAGTGAGGAATTTTAAAATTTTTCGAGGCACCCATGGTCCCATATATTAGATCTCCATATTATGTATACGAAAGCATGAATCTTTAAATCAATTAATTCCTTTTATATCCTTTTATAAACAGTCACCGTCCAATTGTATTGTGTGTGACCCTCTGGGTTCACCATCAATTGGCAGCAGGCCCACGAATTCCTCGTGATTTAATTTATGAACAATAAATTGCTCCGGTCAATTAAACAACCTTTAATTGACCACTCCTAGAATCAAATCCTCTATTAACTCAGGAGTACCCACACTTCATGGTCGATGTCTAGCCACAAGCCCATGAAGCCCAACTTCAGGTGAATTGATATTTGTGAACCTCGTCTCTTATAACTGCCATGTACATACGGTCCTTCTATCGACTAATATTCCCGATCAAGACTTAGGGTGTGTGAATTGATCGGCACCTCTAAATTTGTCTCGATAACTATACTTTCTAATTCGGGATAATATTCCAGTGTGACTGCTAAATTAAGAAACCCCTTCCCAAATCTGTCACCGACCACGGCCGTGGGTTCCTCGGATATATTATCTAAGAATCGTATAGGAAATTCTCTCATCCATTACGATGAGTCGGTAGATTCCATATTGGTACTAAACACTCGCGTACATGACTATACGCACCCAACCTAGGCATGTTATGACCAAGCTAAGTGATCTATACCTAGATCTAAGTACGCACACTCAAGCACCGAATTCGCCCTAGCATCTCAAGTCAAAGGACTAAATCGTACACTATTATAAGCCTTGAGAAACATCAATCACCGATATTTGTCATGCGCTTCCACAATGGGTTTCTCTGTTCGGGTTGTTCGATGCGTTTAATCCTCCATTGAACCACCTATTCATATGCACTGGCCTCAAATGTCTTGCTCATGAAACGCTACAAATTCACTCCATGTGAATCATGCATACTCGTACAAGTCTTGGCGATTCCTACGATACCCCGTCTCGTTTTTGGAATCTATGACTTGGAACGTGTTTTAAGATTACGACCTTAGAGACTGTTTCATGATTGCACTCAGTACTGAAGTGAATCGTCCCATAGTCAAATGTAATCTAAGGATTTCATCCCATCGCTTAAATGTATTCGCGAGAGATGAAGTTGGCCATTGTTTATCCTTATACACATATAAATAAACGTGCGTATTATTATAAAATCAAAGATTGTCTCATACATAATAGACCTATCACAAGCTAACTGAACTGGCTTGCTGGGCACTATCCTATCGATTACCCAGGGCAATTCATCTAACCAAGCGCCAATAACTTCGATTAATCTCTTTTCCAAGAGCCTTATGATCTCTCTGTTCGTGACCTCGGTTTGGCCGTTCGTTTGAGGACATCCAACCGATGTGAAACGCTGAGTAATCTTGTGTTTCGCACACCACTCTGTTACTCTTTTACCGACGAACTGTCCTCATTATCCGAAATGATTATCCTCCGAAGACCAAACCTGCAGACTATTGACCAATAAAAATTGATTATTTGAGTTTGAGTAATCTGCCGCAAGAGGACAACTCCGATCCACTTGGTGAAATACTCGACTGCAACTAGCAAGAAACGTTTCTGTCCTCTCGCTATCGGAAGTGGTCCCACTAAGTCGATGTCCCACTGATCGAAGGGCTAGGCGATAGAAATTGACTCCATCTTTTGGGCCGGTTGCTGAGGCATAGTGGCATGATATTGACACTTGGCGCAACACCTAGCACAATTGTTGGCATCCCGTACCAGAGTGGGCCAATAATATCTCCCCAATGCCCTGCCTCCCGAATGGGTTCCACAAGAGCCTTCGTGAACCTCCTTCAACACCATTTCGGTCTGTGGAGCGGCAATGCACTTCTGAAGTACTCCTATAATGGAACGTCGGAATAGTTCATCGTTAAGAAGGGCATAACGAGGAGCCTTGTACTTGATTCTTCTAGCTTCGTTGTTGTTGGCAGGTAGGATCGCTATGATCAAATATTCTAGCAAGGTGGTCTTCCAACTTGGCTCCTTGTTTTCGAGATACAATACATAGACACACAAGGTCTCAATCTGTGTATCGATGGCTGGTTTAGTTGAGACCAGCAATGTTATTTTCCTTGTCGTGATTGCCTCTATGAGGTTTCCAAATTTTGATAGGGCATCCGCTCTTGTGTTCTCTGTCCTTATATATTCGAGCTGGAAGGATTTACAGTTAGACGCCTGAATTTTGACAAGATTCAGGTACTTGATCATGGAGTCCTCCTTGGCTTCGAACAACCCTTTAAACTGCTTCTCTACTAGTTGGGAGTCGGTATAGGCGATCAAATTTCTAAGGCCTATTTCCGAAGCCATTTTTATACCAGCCAACAAAGCTTCGTACTCTACATCATTGTTTGACACCAAGAAATCTAATTCAAAGAGAATTCCTACTCTTCACCATTTGGGCCTTTGAAGAAGATGCCTGCACCTCCTCCAGCTGATGTCGAAGAAACATCCACGTGAAGCATCCATAATTCCATCTTTTCTTCTTCAATTTATGTGCTTTCGAGAACGAAGTCTGCTAGGACTTGCCCTTTGATGGATGTTCTGAGCATATAATCGATATCATACTCGCCCAACTCGACTATCCACTTGATCAGTCTCCCTGATGCATTCAACTTTGAAAGCGTCTGTCCCAAAGGTTGATTTGTGAGGATGACGATTTTATGTGACTGGTAATAGGGTCGCAACTTTCGTGCCATAGTCATGATTCCCAACGCAAACTTCTCAATCTCTGAGAAAAACCGACCTTTGTTGCCGATTTTACACACGCAAATAAACGCAAGTGCACGTATCGCAAAAGTAATAAAGAGTAAGTAGAGTGTCGAACCCACAAGGACTTGAAACTAAAATTCTACCAAATTCCTACCTTAATTCTTATTCTAATTCAACGAAGATTAAATATTATTGTTGGTTGAATTAATAACTACTAAAAATAAAAATTAATTAATCTAACGATGATGATTAAAGTGCTACAGAGAAAATCAATGAGACAAGAGTCTAGAGTTAAACTTCACCAATGTTATGCTCCTAATGTTGATTAACTTCCTAATTTTAACTAGTGATTCTTATTCGCTATCCTAGGGCTCACTTCTATCCTTAAGTGTCTTCCGAATCACCCAAGAACCTATGCAATTAACCTACTATTCTTATTCCTAAGTTAGTATAATTAATAACATGCATGAATATTATAACCTAATTTGGATATGGAGTGTCGGGTATATTCCTATCCTAACAAACAACCCACTATCTAATTCCTCTTCTATTCTCAATATTCCCTTCCCAGGTTCAATCAAGAAAAGTAAACAATCAAATAGGTGATCAGTCAATTTGACGGTAATTAACACAAAATTAGATAAACGAATATCAATAAGTAGAAATCGAAAATCACTGAATTAAAACTAGAAAGGAAAACAAAACATTATTCGCATAACATGGATCCGTGAAAACCCTAGACTAAGCGAAATTAGGTCATGCTAATAAAAATAACGAAATCAACAAGAAAAGAGTTCATGGTTTTCTCTAATCAAAATTAACAGAAAATAGCCAATATGTGATGCGTGTTATTTTCTCCTCTGATGCGTCGTGTTCTGTTCTCTTCTTCTCTTCTCTTTTATATCTTTCCTTCTTCTTGACTTATTCTCCTATGTGTCATATGAGTCTTCTTGCTAATGGACTTTTTATTAAACCACCAACTCTTCAACCATCTATTCCTCTCAATTGGGCCAACCCATTTACAAATCAAAAGAGATTGTATTCTGCCGCATAAGTGTGTTCAACTTTATCAAGATTGGCATATAATTGCATTTCCAGCCCCTACCTTCATTTCTTTGTATCATTGACACCCTCTTTTAAAATGATCATCCTCAATTGACTTCAGACTTAGTTGGTTCACTTCATCTCCTACAAGAAAATATATCGAATTAGTATAAAAAATCAAGGATTATTCTCAAAACTTGATTAAACTCGTGAAACGACTCTAAAAAGTGAAATATGCAATAAAATCCCAAACGACTCACAAATATTCATGAAAAACACTCATTTAAGCCTGAAAAGTACATGCGATAACTCTATTTTCACTGAGTTATCACACCCCCAAACTTAAATTGTTGCTCGTCCTCGAGTAATGACACTAATTTCAACACTAACGCCAACCGACTTCAAACATTTATCATCATGCATTCAAAGTTAAACTCCAAACCAATAATTTCAAAATGTTATGCACTTTATCATGTAATTCCTGCGTGTGTGTGTGTATACATAATACGAGAATGTTGGAATCACTTAGATCACTATGGCTTCGAAATCATTGAGCCTAATTGCATGAATTCCTCACTTGCCAACCAAATTCTCTATTTTCTTAGGTTATCGTACCAATCACTAAGTTCTAGCAAAGCTTTCAGTCGAAGTAATTGACTCCTTTAAGTTTGAACTTTCACTTAGTAAATTTTTTTTTTCGCATAACTTTAGTAATATTTAGCACCACTCACACTTATAACTCATTCTAAAGGAGCAGTCAAAATAGAGGAGTGCCGAATAGTTAAATCGATGCACCCATATATCGTTCATCTTATCCCAGTCAAGTTAGAGAAGTGCAAGTATAAGTCAAACGATGAGATTTTTCAAGTCTCATACAAGTGAGGTTATTTTCTTTGAATTTAACTTAAAGTTCTTCAGTCATTTGCTTCATTTGATTCTTGTTAAAGTTATCCTACCCCCCAAACTTAGGCAAAACTATTACTTAGACCCTTAGCATTTTAACCCTCGAATCTAGAGATTAGGTAGGCAAGGAAGGATTTCTTAAGCTCTATTCTAACTATAATTCTCTAAAGTCATCCTAAATTCTCGATTATGTATTCGTGCTTAAGATGTGCAGGAAAAACAATAAAAAATACATAAAATTTTTAAAAAATATAGTTAGAAGTCAACCTAGCCTGCACGAAGTAAATGCGACCCCCCCCCCAACTTAAAACAAACAGTGTCCCCACTGTGACGTAAACAAAAGAGTTGAAAACATGCCAGACTAACCAAACAAGGAAGACGAGAATATGCACATGCATACAGTAATAAAACCACCAACAAAATATAACAGAGATCAGTAGAAATAATACGTCCCTACGAGTCTGTGTTTGGCGGTCTCCTGCATGTCCTTCCATCCTAATCATCATCCTCGGGACCAGACTCAACATCGTCATTTATGTCGGTGTGGCCAATCTCGCAATCGTCCTCATTTGGGAAAGGTGGCAATGGTGGCAGTTGGACACCTCGGCTCTGCAACTCGGCTGTTTGGAGTGTCTCAATCCGCTGAAAGTCGGTCTGGATGTAATCAAATAGAAATTTAAGTTGCTTCTCCATGGCATCAGGACTTTGTGGCATTGTTCTCGCTCTTGGGGTGGGTGTCGAAGAAGATGTCGTCCCCCGGTTCGAAATAGTTCTTGCACTCTTAGGGTTCCAATACGATTTGCCCAATACCTTAAACCAGGTTTTATCATCGAAGGCATTTTTTAATTTCACCATTCCAACGCCGTCACTTTCTGCACCCCAGCTTGAATACAGAGACGAAAGATAAGGGAAGGGAACCAAAATGTTTGGCTCCTTCCTTTGTTGCGTTCCGGATAATGCCTTTGTAGAATAACCCTCAGATGTCAATGGTGTGTTCCTTCATGAGGGAATAGATGAGGCGGGACTTGTCCTCCGATATATTGGTGTAGTGCATACTGGGCATAAGCCGGGAAGCAATGAAGGAGAACCAAATTTTTGCCGTAGGAGTGAGCGATGCCTTCAAATTTTTTCCCGTCGCCGATAAGACAGCTCGAGAGACAAATGAACTCCACGATATCTTTCATGTCTATTGCGTCAGCGAGGCAAGTTGTGTACTGGTCAATGTCATAATTCGGCAACCTATAAGGATTATTGATGGTCACCTTGTCGAACTTGACTTTCCTTCCACGAACCTTGACCTCACTTGCGTCTGGAGTTTGGGAGACATTTGCATAAAATTCTCGTACGATTTCGCCCTCAATCTCTGTCGGTTGTTTAATGAAGTTCATCCATCCCCATTTTTTAAACAACCCAAAAAAGTCGGGGAAACTTTCGTTGGTACATTCCACACCCCTCTCCGTAATAAATGTCCTTGTGACTTCATGCGCGTCAAAAAATCTCTCATGAGCTTTTGGGTTAACAAACCTATCGCTGTCAAATCCGTCCGTCTGCCCATGTTTTATCTTTAGCACAACCAGACTTCTTCTTAGATATGGTAGTTGGTGCTAATTTGTTCAAAGGGGGTTTCTTTTGTACAGCTCGACTCCGTGGTGCCATTTGGTTTAATGTGATCAAAACAATCAATCCACTAAAGTGTCTTGCAACCCACAACCACAATCACCACACCAATCCGGGAACGCAATCAATCACAACCACACTCACTAACTAGCAACATAATCAAGCAAAACTACAATTATCCACAATAATCGTCAAGCTAACGTATCTCCAAAATCCTCAAATAATTGCAACTACAAACCCGAAAATAACATAACAAGCTTTTTAATTTATCACAGCAAAGTCCATAATCTAGCGAAGAAAAGCATAAAGTAATGTTACCGACGCCCGTCATGGTATAGAAAACCAACGGAGATGGTGGGTTGTGGAATAGACAAAAACTTCAGCAGTCATAGTAGCTTGGTTCGTGCGTGGTGGAAGCGGCGGCCGCTGAGTTAAGGTTTTAGGTGCGGGCACGATGGTGAGGGGTAGAGGGCGACGCGGCTGTTGGGAGGTTGCTGGGTCGCGATGGTGCGGTTGATGTGCGCGGTGGTGCGGTGGTACACCCATTCATCTCCGCGTCACTCTGCACCATGATACGCCTGCAAAACACGACAAAAACACAACCACAGATCACACTAAGACCAAAATAAAAACAAAAAAAACAACGCAAAAATGCAAAAACAAAAACTTGGGTTGCCTCCCAAGAAGCGCTTAGTTTTATGTCCTTAGCTCGACTTGATACTGATGTTACTTCATTCTAAGACCACCGAGGTCTTTTCATTCACAATTTCTCCACCCAAGTAATGTTTGAGACGTTGTTCATTTATTTTGAATCGTCTTCCGGTCCCAGCTTCAACTATCTCCACGGCACCATGTGGGAATTAATCTATGACGACAATAAGTCCAGACCATCGAGATTTTAGCTTTCCAGGAAAAATTTTGAGACGCGAATTGAAAAGGAGAACTAAATGACCCGGCTCAAACAACTTGGTTGTAATAGTCCTGTCATGCCATTTCTTTGTTCTCTCTTTGTATAGTTTGGCATTCTCATAGGCTATGTATCGAAACTCATCAAGTTCGTTCAATTGCATCAAACGCTCATTTCCTGAAAGTTCCAAACTCATGTTCAAGTCGTGAACAACCCAAAAGGCTTTATGCTCAAGTTATAATGGTAGATGACATGCTTTTCCAAAAACTAACCTATACTGCGACATCCCAATTGGCGTCTCAAAAGCCCCTTGACCAGTCTTTTCCCGTGGGGCTAACTATTTTTTCTAAGATATTCTTGATTTCTTGATTAAAGATCTCTGCTTGCCCATTCGTCTGCGGATGGTATGCAGTTGCTACTTTATGCCGGACACCATATTTTGCTAAGAGAGCGTTGAAATATTTATTGCAAAAGTGTGATCCTTGATCGCTAATGATGGCTCTTGGTGTACCGAACCTTGTGAAAATGTGCTTCTTGACACCTTCGAATCATCAGTTGCAAATACTTCTGCCTCGACCCACTTAGACACGTAATCAACTGCAACTAATATGTACCGATTTCCAAATAAAGGAATGAAGGGTCCCATGAAGTCGATTCCTTAAACATCAAAAAGCTATACTTCAAGCATAGTAGTCAGTGGCATCTCATCATGCCTAGTTAAATTTCCAACGCGTTGGCATTGATCACAACGCTTCACAAACTCATGAGCATCCTTATGTATGGTGAGCCAGAAAAAACCAGATTGTAGAATTTTAGCTGCTGTGCGATCCCCTTTAAAGTGCCCACTATATGGCGAATTGTGACAATTACCCAGAACTTCCTCGAACTCTTCATCGGGAATACACCTCCTTATCATTTGATCCCCACATTTCTTAAACAAGTATGGTTCATTCCAAATAAAGTTCTTCACATAATTTAGAAATCTCTTCATTTGCTGGAAATTAATGTCGGGAGGAAGTAGGACACTTACTAGATAGTTGACATAATCTGCATACCATGGAAGTTTAGGTTGATTTACAGCAAACAATTGTTCATCTGGAAATATTTCATTGATCAGAATCGAGTCTGACTCTTTGTTTCCTCCCTTCAATCTTGACAAGAGATCAGCCACTTAATTCTCTTTTCCTTTCTATCCTTTATCTTGAGATCAAACTCTTGCAACAAGAGTACCCATCGAATTAGCCTTGGCTTAGCATCCTTCTTCTCAATCAAATATCGGATTGCCGAGTGGTCTGTATATACTATCACCTTTGTTCCTTCCAGATACGCTCGAAAATTGTCAAAAGCAAACACCACTGCCAACAATTCTTTTTCAGTCACGGTTAAATTAGTCTCTTCACACCTGTGCAAGACCTTAGCCAAGTTATCGAGACACTCATCATACGAATCCCCAAACACAGAAAATTATCCATGAAGACTTCGAGAAATTTCTCTATCATGTCCGTGAAGATTGCCATCATGCATCGCTGAAACGTGGAAGATGCATTGCATAATCCAAAAGGCATACTTCTAAAGGCAAACGTGCCATAGGGGCATGTGAAAGTAGTTTTCTCTTGATCCGCTGGTGCGATGAAAATCTGATTGTATCCCGAAAATCCATCTAGAAAACAAAAATAAGCCCTTCCTGCTAATCTATCTAACATCTGATCTATGAACGGTAGCGGGAAGTGATCTTTTCTTGTAGCTTTGTTCAGTTTTCGGTAATCCATACACACGCACCACCTTGTGATAGTTCTTGACGGGATTAATTCATTATTTTGATTTTTAACTACTGTCATACCCTCTTTCTTTGGAGCACACTGAACTGGACTAACCCATGCACTGTCTGAAATAGGAAAGATAATTCCTGAATCCAACCACTTGATGATTTATTTTTTGACTACCTCTTTCATGATTGGATTTAGTCTTCTTTGATGTTCGACTAATCCCTTGTTCTCATCGTCGAGTATGATCTTATGCATGCAAAATGCAGGACTAATCCCCTTAATGTCTGCAATGGTCAACCCAATAGCTTGTATATGACTTCGAAGGACTCTCAATAATTTCTCTTTTTCGGAGAAATTTGCAGATTATTACTGGCAATGTAGATGACTCCCCCAGGTATTCATATTGTAGGCCAGCGAGGGTGGTTCTTCGATTGATGGCCTATGAGGCTTGCAAGTGGGCAGTTCCAACCTTCCAAATTTTTTGATTGGGTTACTGACCCGTGAATTTGCTTGTAAGAATGCCACACTTTTCACAATTTATTTATTATCTATCTCCTCAGAATCCAACATTAAGGCTGCTTCTAACGGATCTCGATACATAGATCTCTCAAAGGTCTTAGCGACCAATGAGTCGATCATGCATATTGATGAGCATTCTTCCTCGTCGTCGGGATGTTTCATGGCTTGAAACACGTTGAATGTAATCTTCTCGTCCTGCACCCTCATGGTTAATTCACCTTTTTGCACGTCAATTAACGCTATTCCTGTGGCTAAGAATGGCCTACCCAAAATGATGGGTACATTCGAATCTGCATCATAATCTAACACAATGAAATCGACAGGGAAGATAAACTTATCTACTTTTACCAGAACGTCCTCAATCTTTCGTTCGGGGTATGTAATGGAACGATCTGCTAATTGAAGACTTACCGTGGTTGGCCTTGCTTCCCCAATTCCCAATTTTTGAAAGATGGATTTTGGAATTAGATTGATGCTGGCCCCTAAGTCGCATAATGCTTGTCCCACGTACTTATCGTCAATGTTACATGGAATGGTAAAACTACCAGGATCCTTGAGTTTAGAAGGGAGCTTGATCTAACGTGGTTTGGTTCGGGATCAATAATAGAAAGTAAAGACAATAAAGGTGCGGTAATGCTAATAATGGGGTCAAATATGTATATTATCGATCTGGATTACGAAGAATACAATTCGGAGTCCTATTTGAGCATTACTGGATGCCGTACAAGCTAGAGGCTAATACATAGAAAATGATTGAATCTAACTTCCGAGGATGCTTCGAGCTGTAGCTTCGAGCAAGGAGCATCTGGGGAATCATGTCTGGCATCATAAATGCTTGTGGTATTTATAGTGAGGTGGTGTGCTAGCTGAACCATCTGCAGGGCTATATTTCTCGGCCCAACAGTAACTTCGACCCTGAGCCTCTTCGCTGGAGATCGGACTGGGCTAATAGGAACTTGGATCAGCATTGCGCCTCCAAGGTCGGATTCCGTGATTTCCGATCCGACAAGTCCTTCCTAAAATAGAATATCCAAAGTACCCCTCATCAATACTCCCCCACTTCTCGAGCGTAAGTGAAGCTGGAGCTTGGAGAAGTAGATGTTGCCACAAGATTGAGATGAATCATTACTTAGTGTTTCGGATAGGCCTCATTAAAAACCTAGCTGGGAAAAACCCATTGGGATAAAAACCGAACCAGGGAAAAAGAGTGCGTATCTTGGAAATCTTGAAATGACTATCTGTTATGATGTAAACGATATTGGCATTGCTCCTTCAAGTTGTTTCCTGTAACAATTGGGTAAGTGATAATTAAGTTGACCTTGCTTCCTGCTTTGAATCCTTGGTTAATAGTTGCCTCGATCAAATAGTTGGGTTGATTGACCAGCTTGAACCCTCACTAATACTCCCCCACTTCTCGAGCGTAAGTGAAGCTGGAGCTCAAAGAAGTAGATTTATTCCGATACCGAAAGGACGTGTCTTTTCCATCAGCCATGCTATAGCCTAAATTTGTAGAGTATAGGTATCAAAGGTGCAATTATCTGGAAATTGTTGGGATTCGGTAAGATAAACAGCCCTAGGCACAGCGGAATTTAATAATTTTTAGGTCCTCTTACGGAATCTTGCCAGGATACTACTCTAGATGTATATATATGAATATTAAAATAAATGACATTAATAACAACATCCATGTTATACCTGTCTCCTTGCAAATCCTAGTCAACGAACAAAGTCAGGTTTCTCCCTCGGGTTGGTTGATCCAATGCCCTGCTACAGCGCTCCACGTGTTGCGCCTTTATGAGTTGATACACCACAATATCACGAAAAATAATATATCCTGATCGGCTAGAACACAGGATATATTAAGATCTAGGGTTAGGGAACATGATTGGAACAAAAACGAAATCGAAAAATTCTTCGAAAGAAGAATAGGTGTTCGGCCGATTTCACTAGGGAGAGAGCGAGAGTGTTTTTGCTTGACTTGATTTTTGGCTCTTGTAATTTGTGTGTGAGTTATGACATAGATTCTTATTTATAGATGTCTAACTCTCCTAATCCTAGGACTAGGACTCCAAGTCTCCTACATGGGTCATGGCCCTTTTAATTAGAAGACTAAGTCTTCCAATTAATTCATGGCCTCCTTAATTAATTTAATTAGGCATATATAATTACCCAATTAAATAGCTTAATTAATTAATTACTATCGCAATTAACTAAATTAAACTCCAAGTCTATTCAATTAAATCTTCCTATAATTAATTAAATCCAACTTAATTAATTAACTCACAAATTAAATTCCAATTTAATTTATAATCTTGTTCCAATTCAAATCGGATCAATCTTGTTCCAATTGGGTCGACTGGGTCGATCCAGTCACTTAATCGACCCAGTCGATTTATTTGACCTAGTCGACCTAATCGACCCAGTTGTTTCCTTTTCCTTCACTTTCTCTTCATGTGTATTGTGTATGCTCCCATATGTTCACCAGATAATTGGCCGTGGGTTATAATTAAATATTAATTTAATTATTCGAGTATTAAATACTCTAAATCAGTCGAACTCTGTCGACAGATCATTCCAAGATTAGCACCCCTGCCAATTTTGGGAATTCTCTCACACTCTATAGTCGATGTCTGGCCACAAGCCCATAGAGCCCAATCATTGGTGAATTAATTCAGTGAACCTTTTATCATTTACAATTACCATATACGACATAATCTCTCCATCGATCAATCTCCCAGTCGAGACTTAACGGTATGGACTTTTTCATCGGTTCCCTTTTCTTTTGTCTTGACCTTATGTATTCTGGTCTCGAAATAATTCTCTTTGACTTAATCTTCATGAGCTACTTACATAAAGTCGTCAGATACCTTGGCCAATGATTTTTACCAGAATTAATTTCTCACATAAATTCATAGGAGAAATTCCCAACCTATCAAGTCGGGTCAATGGATCCTTTGTTGATGATACGAGTTCTTCTATACCCAACATGAGCCCACAGAGACTTTCTGGTAATCTTCAGTCAGTCGGAACTCACATCTAAGTATAGACATTCTCGTACCAGATAAACCCTATCACCTCAAGTATTTAGGGATCGTTCCTCGTATACTATCGTAAATTGGAATAACTTCAACCCCGATATGCGACTACCGCTTTCATGGTGAGTTATTTCCTAATTGGGGTATTCAGTGCACTTGCCATCCCAACAAGTCTCCCACTTATTTGTATCGACTATCCCAGTCACGCTCGTGGACATCAGCGTTCTCCAGTTTATCGGAGTATACACAACAGTGAGAGTCTAACCGAATCCAACGATGTCCTATCTCGATTTGATTCTACGACTCTTGAATATATTCTAGATCACGACCTTGGAGATCAGTACATGGGTTGTCCCTTAGCCCTGTGTTCTAAGGACTTCTATCCTTATGCGTAGATAATTATTACATATGATAAAGTTGACCATATAATAAAGTGCATTGATTAATCAAAATGGAATAGTTCTTTCATTTATTACATTAAATGCTAGCCATACACTTGGCTTGCCGGACACTATTTCTATCAATCTTTCACTTGTCCTAAACCCAATCATTTATGTTCTTGAGTCCCATCTTTAGCAGATGTTTCTCGAATGCCTTTTGAGGCAGTGGCTTCGTCAGCAGGTCTGTGGTATTATCTTCTGAGTCGACACGTTCCATCTTAATGACTCCTCTACCAATGATATCTCTTATCAAATGGTATCGTCTGAGTACGTGCTTAGATTTCTGATAAGATCTCGACTCCTTTGCTTGCGCTATTGCCACATTATTATCGCATAAGATAGTAATGGGCTCATCAATGCTAGGTATCATATCCAATTCCTGGATGAAGTTTTTTTTATCCAAACACCTTCCTTTGCTGCTTCACACGCGGCAATGTATTTTGCTTCTGTGGTTGAATCTGCGGTAGTGTCTTGCTTGGAGCTCGTCCAGCTTACCGCACCACCATTGAGGCAGAACACGTATCCAGATGTCGACTTGAAGTCATCTACATCACATTGGAAGCTCGAATCTGTAAAGCCTTCCAATTTCAATTCTCCTCCACCGTATACCAAGAACAATTCCTTAGTCCTTCTCAGGTACTTCAGAATTGCCTTTACGGCTATCCAGTGCTGCTCATCTGGATCAGACTGATAGCGACTTATAACGCTTAAAGCATATGCTACGTCTGGTCTCTTCAGACATATTGTTTCTCTCTTCAGACGTCTTGGGGGCCATAGACTTAGAGAGTTCAATTCCATGTCTCATCGGAAGCAATCCTCTTTTGGATTCTTCCATACGGAATCTCTTCAGTATTTTATCTATGTACTGTGATTGGGAGAGGCCCAGCAGTCCTTTTGATCTATCTCGGTAGATCCTTATACCTAGTACAAAGGATGCTTCTCCCAAATCCTTCATTGTGAATTGTGTAAACAACAATGCTTTTGTTTCGGACAACACCTTTACATTCTTTCCAATGAGAAGAATGTCATCAACGTAAAGCACCAAAAATTCAATTGTACTTCCACTGATTTTCTTGTACACGCAAGGTTCGAACACGTTTTTAATGAATTCAAATGTTCGGATTGTTTCATCGAAACGGATGTTCCAACTTTGGGAAGCTTGCTTCAGTCCATAAATAGACCTCTGGAGTTTGCACACCTTGTGTCCATCTTCTTTGGATGCGTATCCTTTTGGTTGCTCCATGTAGATCTCCTTATCAATGTCTCCATTGAGGAAGGCTGTCTTCACATCCATCTGTCATATCTCGTAGTTATACCACGCAGCTATGGTCAGCAAGATTCGAATGGATTTAGGCATTGCGACGGGCGAGAAGGTTTCCTCAAAGTCGATGCCTGGCCTTTGAGTGTATCCTTTTGCCACTAGTCGCGCCTTGTAGGTTATTACCTCTCCGTTCACTCCAAGTTTTCGCTTATAGATCCACTTGCAACCCATGGGAGTCACTCCCACTGGTGGATCTACCAAGGCCCAGACCTTATTTGAGTGCATGGAGTCCAATTCAGATTTCATGGCCTCGCGCCACTTTCCCGAGTCTATGTCTAGCATAACTTCTTCGTAAGTCCTTGGGTCGGTTAGAGACTTTCCAGTCTCGTGCAGCAGACCGTAGTACCTCTCGGGTTCTCTACATTGTCTTTCTGACCTACGAAGTATCGGTGTAATTTCTGGTGCACTTTCATGCTCTTGTTCTCCCACTTTCTGTGGTGATGGGTCGGCTTGATCGACCTTTTCGGCCTTTTCAGCTTCAATGACCTCATCTAGTTCTACGTTGTGTTCCTTCTTGTCAAACAAGAAATCCTTCTCCAAGAAGTGTGCGTTCCTTGAGACAAACGTAGTTTGTCTTGTAGGATCGTAGAACTCGTATCCTATCGAGTTTTCTGGATACCCCACAAATTTGCACAAAGTGGATTTGGTTTTCAATTTATCTCCCACTAGCTTTTTAACGTAAGCGGGAGATCCCCATATGCGCATGAATGCGTATGAGGCTGCCTTGCCAAACCGTATGGTATCTTTTCTACGAATTTAGAAGGTACCATGTTCAGTATCTTCGTTGCAGTGAGGAGGGCATGTCCAAAATGAAAGAGGAAGATCAGTGGCACTCATCATGGATCGAACCATGTCCATCAAGGTTGGAGTCCACTGTGATAGTATTCCATGCTCTACAAGATAATTTAAAAATTCGTTACTAAGAAATTCTCCACCTCGGTCAGAACGAAGAGCCTTTATCGTATGACCAAGTTGAGTCTCTACTTCCATCTTGAATTCTTTGAATCGCTGAAAGGCTTCAGATTTGTGTTTCAACATGAACACATATCCATAACGACTATAGTCGTCAGTGAAAGTGATGAAGTAATCATAGCTACCTCGGGCACATTTTCTTAGTGGTCCACATACTTCAGTATGTATTAAGTCCAATGTTTGTTTGGCTCGCTCAGGGTTTCCTTTAAATGACAACTTAGCCATTTTACCCTTTAGACATGGTTCACATGTTGGCATTTCATCAATGCGATTGATTTCAAGCGCTCCAGATAATGCTAACTTTTGAATCCTTGACTCAGATATATGTCCAAGTCGAGCGTGCCACAATTGGGCATATATTTCATTATCTTGTTTTCTTTTATTTTGTTGTACGTGCATAACTAACTTAGGTGGTTCAATGGTATATAGTCCATCTTTTAATGTACCAGTGAAAAATAGATTATCATTCATGAATAATGAAAATGAACCTTTATTAATTGAAAAATTAAAACCTTCATTATCCAAAACAGGAATAAAAATAATATTTTTCACCAAACCAGGTACATAAAGAACGTTCCTAAGGACTAATTTATTACCACCTAAATCTAACTCCACTTCGCCTATGGCCTCGGCAGCAGCTCTAGCTCCATTGCCAAATCTCAGGATCCAATCCCCTGGCCTAAGTGGCCTTGTTGCTCCCATCACCTGTAAATCATTACAAAGATGAGAACCACAAGCAGTGTCTAACACCCAAGATGCACAGTTAATCGTTAAATTAACTTCAACAAGGAATATACCTTTCGTGCTCTCCAAGAACTCTTTGCAGTTCCTCTTCCAGTGTCCAGGTTTCTTGCAGTAGAAACATTTTTGTTCACCAGCAGAAGCTTTACGCTTCTTTCCCTTCCCTACGGTCCCAGGTGGTCCTTTGCCTTTGCTCGAATGAGCATTTCCCTTCCCCTTCCCTTTCTTCGTCCTTTTGGACTTGGATTGGGTCGAGGTTGAAACCATCACTGGCTTCTCTCTTTTCATGGAAGCCTCTGCAGTGGCGAGCATATTAGCCAACTCGTGAAGTTCAACATCCATCTTGTGCATGTTTTAGTTCACTACAAATTGCTCGAATGATCTCGGCAGCGATTGGAGGATTATATCCTGGCAGTAGGTTTTGTCCATCTTTACTTCAAGTTGACCAAGCTTTTCAATAAGCCCAATCATCTTGATGCAGTGAGAACGAACATCACTACCCTCTGTCATCCTCATTTGTTGCAGATTCTTGGCGGTTTCATACCGCTCGTATCTACTTTGCACCCCAAATAGACCATTCAGGTGCGTGTAGATCTCAAAAGCAGACTTCATATTCTCGTGCTGCTTTTGAAGCTCATTCAACATGGATGCCAACATGAGACAACGTGACTGCAAGTCATCGTCGAGCCAAAGATCAACGACTTCTTTCTCAATATCATCGGCATCCTGAGCAATTTCAGGACGGGGCCCATCAAGGACAAAACCTCGCTTTTCAGAAGCGAGAATGATCTTAAGGTTCCTGACCCAGTCATGGAAATTGGGTCCAGCCAATTTGTTTTGTTCAAGTATGATGGAAATCGGATTCTTTGACATTATATCTACAAAAAGACGACATAAGAAATAAACACGCGAAAGATTTATTTAAAATGCACAATTTACAAACATGGGTTTTATTTGTAAATTACTCCCACTATTTTAATCAAAATCTTATGCCCCCACATAAGTTTCGGGAATTTAAAATATCCTAGTGGGCTCAAGGCCCAAATGCAATCTCCTAGTACCCACGACTCGTTGGCCATACTATTTGATTCACTTGGTGGTCGACTACGTCGTCGGTTAACCATCGCAGCTAACCCTTGAGCTCATTTAGCCTCGTTTTTTGATATGGACCCACGACTCGTGAGACATCCATACTTACTAGCATTAAATCATGTCCAATACTCGTGGAGAGAAATAGTTTAATCTTAGACGCCCTACGACTCGTGAGACAGCGCATAAAACCTTGCTATCCCCTCCCTTGGCACTAAACTCGTGCATCGAGGCAATAGACATATCATCTTCCTATAACCCGACTCACGACTCGTGATACATCGAGATATATTCGTATAATATGCCTAAAACCTAGTAATTGGGTAGGCTCGGACCATAGGCACTATTTTTATGCGCCCGTTATTCGATTTAATATTCTAATTGAGTTTTCAGTTAGAGGTTTTAAGTATTCTTGTGCGAGGTCTCATCAGATTATGCTTTATCTTGTTTACGTGATCTATTCTAAGCATGCAAAACATACATCATAGAATATAAATAAACATACATCACCTAGCAGGATATGATTGATCGATTGCCCATCCTATGCGATCCATCACGAGCCATTCGATGGATCAATTGGTCAGTCTAGGGTGGAAATTAAATGTCCTAACTATTACAATTTTCAAACACATACATCATGGGAATTCTTGTAATATCCTCCTCGATTGAGCATCCATGTAATGAATCGGGCCTCCGTGTCCTCCAAGGTTATGAGCCTCCTTGTGGATCTCCAAGTCTTCATGAAGTCTTCTCGGCTCCAAGCCTAAACTAAGTCTAACTTTAAAAAAAGGCCCTATTCTATTACATTTGTTTGCGCAAGCAAGGACACCAATCAGACCCATTTAATTACAACCCAAAAATAGATAAACCAAAATTACACAGGGCTTAGGGGCAAAATCGACCAATCCACATATTCACTCAAGAACATGCATAAATTCACATAAGGGCATAAATGTAAATTTACCGGCTCCTTTAATTTTAATTTACAAAAATTATCAAAGTTAATCAATTTTGAATTAACAATTAATCTCTAAGATTAATACTCTTACATGAGTTCTAAGTAATCTACAATTCTTATCTTGATTAAGTTGGTCAATTAAGATAGTTCCAAATCACCCAAGATTCCTATCTTATCCAAAACTCTAAGTTTCCCAATATTCCAAATCTCCAAGATTCTCATGATAATCCTATTTTGACTAGATTAGTTAATTAAGGTAGTGTTCAAATCTACCAAGATTTCTACCTTATCCAAAACTCCAAGTTTCCTAATCTCACACATCTCCAAGATTTTCAAAAAATTTCAAAATAGACAGAATCAGAGTCCAACCAAGAATCAACCAGTCGAGGCCAATCGTAGACTGCCACGTGGATAGCACACGCGCGGCCACGAAGTCCGCGCATGAGCTGCCCATAGCAGCCGCTGCTGCGCGTGGCAGCGTGCGGCAGCATGCGGCTGCGCGTGGCAGCACGCGGCTGGCAGCCCGTAGGCTGCTGCCGTGTGCTGCACGCACGGCCAGCGTGCTGACTGATAGGATAGTGCCCAGCAAGCCAGTTCAATTAGCTTGTAATAGGTCTATTCTGTACATAACGATCTTTGATTTTATAATAATACGCAAGTTTATTTATATGTGTATAAGGATAAATAATGGCCAACTTCATCTTTCACGAATACATTTAAGCGATTGGATGAAATCCTTAGATTACATTTGACTATGGGACGATTCACTTCAGTACTGAGTGCAATCATGAAACAGTCTCTAAGGTCGTAATCTTAAAACATGTTCCAAGTCATAAATTCCGAAACGAGACGGGGTATAGTAGGAATCGCCAAGACTTGTACAAGTATGCATGATTCACATGGAGTGAATTTGTAGCGTTTAACGAACAAGGCATTTGAGGCCAGTGCATATGAGTAGGTGGTTCGATAGAGGATCGAACGCATCGAACGACCCGAACAGAGAAACCCATTATGGAAGCGCATGACGCATATCGGTGATGGGAATAGTGTACGATTAGTCCTTTGACTTGAGGTGCTAGGGCGAATTCGGTGCATGAATGTGCGTACTTAGATCTAGGTATAGATCACTTAGCCTGATTATAACATGCCTAGGTTGGGTGCGTATAGTTATGTACGCGAGTGGTTAGTACCAATATGGAATCCACCGACTCATCGTAATGGATGAGATAATTTCCTATACAATTCATAGAAAATATATCCGAGGAATCCACGGCCGTGGTCGGTGACGGATTTGGGAAGGGGTTTCCAAATTTAGCAGTCACACTGGAATATTATCCCGAATTAGAAAGTATAGTTATCGAGACAAATTTAGAGGTGCCGATCAATTCACACACCCTAAGTCTTGATCGGGAAAATTAGTCGATAGAAGGACCATATGTACATGGCAATTATAAGAGGTGAGGTTCACAAATATCAAGTCACATGAAGTTGGGCTTCATGGGCTTGTGGCTAGACATCGACCATGATGTGTGGGTACTCCTGAGTTAATAGAGGAATTGATTCTAGGAGTGGTCAATTAAAAGTTGTTTAATTGACCGGAGCAATTTATTGTTCATAAATTAAATCACGAGGAATTCGTGGGCCTGCTGCCAATTGATGGTGAACCCATAGGGTCACACACAATACAATTGGACGGTGACAGTTATAAAAGGATATAAAAGGAATTAGTTGATTTAAAGGTAATTAAATCAATTAAATGAATTAAATTGTTTATTCAAGTGGGAGATTAATTAATTAGTTGATATAATTGATTAAAATAATTAATTAAAAAATATTAATTTATTAATTAATATGTACTGGGTATTTAATTAAGGTTGTTAATTAAAAGAAGGCTTGCAAGACATGGACCTTTAATTAAAAGCCCATAAGATGTCTTGCAAACCTAGGTCAAGAAGGAGGCTTATAAATAGAGTTCTGCATGAGCTCAAAAGCTAACACCCTAGCAAAGAAACTCTAGCCGCCTTCTGCACCTAGCCGCACCCCTCCCTGTGCCGCCACCTCCTTGGCCATGAGCTGCTCTTGTGCCGCCGTAGCTCCTCTCCTGCTCCCTTGTGCTAGATCTTGCTCTGCAAGCAGATCTACACAGTCCTTCAATAACAAACCTCCTAGATCCAGTTCGTAGCCTAAGACTAGGAGGTGTTGCCATAATCCAATTGGTGTGGATTAATCTCTGGAGGTGAGACACTTGGATCACTGCCTGTGAATCAGAACTAAAATTGGAGGTTGCCACCCCCTTGCATGTGGTGAGGTAAAAATCGATTAACCCCCTATTTACATACTTTATGTGTTTTGATTCATGCTTTTCGAATACATAATGTGGAGAATTAATTATGGGACTGTGGGTGTCTCGAAAAATTTTAAAATTCCGCACTCTTTGTTGTTCTGACAATCGAGGCAACACAAAAGTGGTATCAGAGCCAACTCCATACTTATTATACGAAAAGGCCCGAACATAATGTGTGTTTACGTACATGTTTAATTATATGTATGAAAACACTTGATAATTGTGTTTTGTAAATTGATTCTTACTTGTTATGACTGGATCTATGATGGGGTAAAACTGCTTTTTCAAATCTGTGGCGAATTTATAGTTTTTGAAAACTTCAGGACTTTTTGGTGCAAAAATCGCATATTAGGGTTTAGAGGGCTGAAAATTCAATTTTTCTAAATCTTGAAATTTCAAAAATTCTGGACTGTTTTACAAATCTGATCGCACGAGTTTCTGGGGTCGTTTTGTAATTTCCAAAAGTTTGGGGACTGCCTTGCAATTACCGAAACTTCAGGGGTCTGTTTGAAAAATTGAAAATTTTTCAGAATTCAAAATTTTATTTTCTGGTCTGCTGCCCGAATTGCTTTTGGGGTGTTTTTGTAACTTTTTCTAAGTTTTGGGGTCAAAGTGTAATTTTCAAAAGTTGAGGGGCCAAAAATGCAATTTTCAAAACTTGGAAAACCGAATCTGATTTTGAGCAGAAAATTTATTTTTGTTTACCCGAAAATTTATTTTGTCATAATTAATAGTGACTAAAAAGTAAGAATCATAGGAAGTTAGTTTTAAAAGGTTGTTTTAAAATTAAGAAAGAAATAGGTAAAAGTTGTTTGCATGTTTCTTGCTCTACGTGAACTGTTTACGTGCTTTTCGATCGCGACGAGCCTTGACCTTAGGGTAGATGTGATTGGTTTAATTTAATGTTTGGTTTTTTATTGGGCCTGCGAGCCTGTAATATTTTTGGGCCACTTTGAGCCTTTGTAATAGAATAGGGCTCTACTGCTTTCCTAGTCTAGGATGAAGGCCCGTTGCAAGCAATGTGGGAGCCCAAGAACATCTGAAGGCCATGTATGCATGGTACATTGTGTAATAGCATAGGCCTGTTTGAGAACCCTTTAGATTGAACAATTGGGCCAACATCATGGCTCGATGATGGCCCACATAGGAGGCTCCCGATCGAAAACATATTGTGGTAGTATGCATGCTAGGCTTTTATGGCTTTTATTTATTTCTCGATTTATATTTAGCTTGTATGAGATGCGCGCTAGAATCTAGATCGTAATAAAAGATAAAGCATAATTAACACGGTGAGATCTCAAGGAGAGTTAGTATAACTTTCAAACCCGAAATTCCCCTCTCGAATTTAATATTTAAGTCTATTGGGTACATTTAAAATGAAGTTTTAAAGATCATAGCCTTCCATCAATAGGAACTAGTGTATGTTGTCTACTTATTCGCAGAGGTGATCCAGAGTCTGGCACCCGAGTCAAAGAAAGGGACAATACACGAAATTCATTGACTCTTGTTTTTAACTAAACTCGATAAGGATGAGGACTGGTCGGGATGTGAAGATCGACCGATAACTAGTTACGGAGATTCACGACCGGGCTCGCTGCTCATCATGATTGATGGGTTTTACTTAACGATTAGTAACATTTATGATGTAGCAGTGCTAGATAAATGTGAAAACCGAGGCAAAATAACTTGAAGGTTGTGAGGTGCCACAATTGGTAGAAGTATACCTACCTGGAGAATTAAATGTATGGCCACGAGTCGTGGGTGCAATTAATTGTTGCTGGGACGTCAAGACCTACTAGGAATTAGATTTCCCGAGCAATCAAAGGGGTGATTGTTTCGACAAAACAGTGGGAGAACTTTTTCAAAAACAAGACCAAAATTCGTTAATTATAAGTATTAGACATAAGATCAGTTAGCTAAACATTGTCTTCTTTCCATTTGTAGATATTTAAGTACAATGTCTAAGAATCCATTATCTGTTATCCTCGACCCAAACAAACTGAATGGCTCAAACTTTGTCGACTGGCTAAGAAATCTTAGAATTGTCCTCGACTCCGAGCGACGAAGCTATGTGCTCGACACACCTATGCCTGCTAAACCCGCAGCACGAGTTACTGAGGAACAACGAACCACCCACGCTAAAAGGGTATGATGATCTTCAGGTTCGCTGCCTCATGCTAGCCTCGATGTCGAATGAACTGCAGAAACATCATGCTGTAATACCGCTTGCTAGAGATATACTTCTCCACCTCCAGCAGATGTTTGGAGAGAGGTCTCGCACCGAAAGGTTCGTGACCACTAAGGAGTTGTTTTATCTCAAGATGGCTGAGGGAAGCAGTGTCAAGGATCAGTGTCTGCGTTTTATCAACTTGGTTGAAAAACTGAGGCGATTGGACGTAGAATTGCACGCTGATCTTAGCACTGACCTCCTCCTCCATACGCTGCCCCGTTCTTTTGACCAGTTCGTGTTGAACTTCAACATGGAGGATAGAACCCTCGCTCTTCACGAACTGACCAATCTGTTGGTAACGGCAGAATCGACTCTCAAGAAAGAGAAACCAGTAATGATTGCACACTAATCGAAGGCTGCAAAGCCTAAGAGAGGTAAGAAGAAGAAGAAAGTGTTCTCTTCCAAAGCAGTTACCAAGGTGGTCGAATAGAAGCGCAAAAGCCTAAGAGACGAATGTTTCCACTGCAAGAAACCAGGGCACTGGAAAAGGAACTGCCCAGACTACCTAAAGATGAAACTGGTAGCCAAAGGTATTTTCTTGGTTGAAGTTAATATTTCAATTAACTGTGCATCGTGGGTGTTAGACACCGCAGCAGGTTCTCATATCTGCAATGATTTGCAGGTGATGGGAGCGGTAAGATACCTGAAGCCCGGGGATAGAATCCTGCGCTTTGGAAATGGAGCTAGGATCGCCGTTGAGGCTATAGGAGACATGGAATTAGTTTTAGGGAATTTTACTTTGGTTTTAAGAGACTTTTTGTACGTACCGACTATAATTAAGATCATTATTTCTATACCTATGTTAGACAATGATGGTTTTAATTTTTCCACTGAGAATGGATCTTTTTGCATATTTAAAGGTGGTTTAACTTATGCTCGTGTTATTTTGATAGATGGTCTGTATTCCCTAGAACCTATAAATTCCAACGTCATGCACATTCAATCTAGAAAAAGGAAATATGATAATCAAACTCCACAACTTTAGCACGCTAGACTTGGACATATTTGCAAGAGTAGGATTCAAAGCTGGTTTCATCTAAGGCTCTTGAGATACAGAACTTGGAAGAACTCCCGACTTGCGAATCTTGTCTCATAGGAAAGATGACCAAATCACCCTTCACAGGGAATCCCGAGCGAACCAAGCAAATATTGGATTTAATCCATACTGACATTTGTGGACCATTTAGTGTCAATGCGAGAGGAGGATTCTCGTACTTTGTAACATTCACTGACGATTTTAGTCGTTATGGATATGTGTATCTTATGAAATACAAATCCGAAGAGAACCAACTTGGGCATAGTATTAAAGCACTTCGATCTGACAGAGGTGGTGAGTACTTAAGCCAAGAATTCCTCGATTATCTGAAAGAGAATGGAATTCTCGCACAGCGAACTCCCCCTAGGACGCCCCAACTCAATGGAGTGTCTGAGAGGAGGAACCGAACCTTGTTAGACATGATTCGTTCCATGATGAGCTTCGCTGACCTCCCCTTTTCATTTTGGGGCTTGGCCCTATTAACTGCCTCGAAGATACCAAACATGGTACCTTCGAAGTCAGTGCCAACAACGCCGCACCAAGTATGGTATGGTAAAGCACCCGTGTATTCGTACTTACGAGTATGGGGATCTCCAGCGTATCTAAAGAACAAGAATGGAGATAAGCTATATAGTAGATCCAGTTTGTGCAAATTTGTGGGGTATCCAAAGGAATCCATTGGATACCTGTTCTTCGATCCTAAAGAACGTAATACGTTCTTATCAAGGAACGCCCAGTTGTTGGAGGAGGATTTCCTCACCAAAAGAAATGGGACAATTGTAGAACTTGATGAAGTCCAGGAATCGGACCCATCCCCAGAAATAGTGGGAGCTGAACCAGAATTTTCTGAACCTACTAGTACACCTATTCTTCGAAGGTCCGATCGAATTCGAAATGAGCCAGAGCGATTTGGTTTCATTCACGAAAATGAGAAATTGGAAAGTGATCCAAAGACATATCAAGAAGCGATGTCAAACATAGATTCGGGTGCGTGGCTCGAAGCCATGCAATCCAAAATGGATTCCATGCATTCCAACAAGGTTTGGACCTTGGCCGATCCACCTGAGGAAACTATCCCTGTAGGATGCAAATGGATCTTCAAGCGCAAGCTTGGAATGAATGGAGAGGTATTAACTCATAAAGCTCGCTTAGTGGCAAAAGGGTATTCTCAAAGGCCTGGAATAGACTATGAGGAAACGTTCTCTCCCGTGGCGATGTCGAAATCCATTCGGATACTACTTGCCATAGCCGCGTGGCATGACTATGAAATATGGAAAATGGACGTAAAGATCGCCTTTCTCAATGGAGACATTGACAAGGAGATTTTTATGCAACAACCTGAAGGTTTCGCGTCCAAAGGAAGTGAGCACAAACTGTGTAAGCTTCAAAGGTCAATCTATGGCCTCAAACAGGCGTCCGAACCTGGAACATATGATTTGATGAGACAGTCAAAGCATTTTGCTTCATCAAAAACGTATTTGAACCTTGTGTGTACAAGAAGAATAGTGGGAGTTCGGTACAATTCATAGTGTTATACGTTGATGACATTTTGTTAATCAGAGGATATCAAGATGTTAGCGCAGACTAAAGCATGGTTATCTGCGTAGTTCTCCATGAAAGATCTGGGAGACGCATCTTTTGTATTGGGAATACGCATCTATAGGGATAGATCAAAGAAGATGATAGGACTCTCCCAATCTCAGTACATCAACACAATTTTGAAGATATTGAAAATGGAAGAATCCAAGGGAGGATTGCTTCCAATGAGACATGGCATCTATCTTTCTAAATCAATGTGCCATACAATCGACGAAGAAAAGACGAGAATGTCTCTCATACCTTATGCCTCTGCTATAGGGAGCATAATGTATGCAATGTTGTGTACTAGACCAGACATAGCACACGCTCTAAGTGTAACGAGCCGCTATCAGTCAAATCCAGGCGAAGACCACTGCACTGCCGCAAAAGCAATCCTAAAGTACCTGCGAAGGACAAAGGATATGTTTTTGGTCTGGTGGTAGTCGGGAACTGAAACTTGAAGGATTCACTGATTCGAGTTTCCAGTCTGACGTGGATGACTTCACATCCAACTCTGGATACATATTCCGCATCAATGGTAGAGCAGTCAGTTGGAAAAGCTGTAAACAGTCTACCACTGCCGACTCAACCACATAAGCAGAATATATCGCAGCATCAGATGCAGCAAAGGAAAGTGTATGGATGAAAAACTTCATCCAAGAACTGGATGTTGTTCCTAGCATTGCTGAACCTGTAGTGGTCTTCTGTGACAACAACGGGGCGATTGCTGAAGCAAAGGAGCCGAGATCACACAATCAGTCCAAACACGTACAGAGGAAATACCATGTGATCAGGGAGATCATTGGTAGAGGAGACATACACATGGAGTATGTCAAATCAGAAAACAACATGGCTGACCACTAACTAAGCCACTTTCACAAAAGGCGTTCGAGGGACATCTAGAGAAGATGGGTCTTAGAAACATCTGTGAATGGCTTTAGGGCAAGTGGGAGATTGATAGGATAGTGCCCAGCAAGTCAGTTCAATTAGCTTGTAATAGGTCTATTCTGTACATAACGATCTTTGATTTTCTAATAATACGCACATTTATTAATATGTGTATAAGGATAAAGAATGGCCAACTTCATCTCTCGCGAATACATTTAAGTGATTGGATGAAATCCTTAATTACATTTGACTATGGGACGATTCACTTCAATACTGAGTCCAATCATGAAACAGTCTCTAAGGTTGTAATCTTAAAACACGTTCCAAGTCATAGATTCCGAAACGAGATGGGGCCTGCCTTATATTCGTATAGGGTGAAAGCTCCATAATTTGAGCAAGATTCTCCTCACCAAGCATCAGAATCTCCTGTAAACCCCCATGATGTGGTAAAGGGAGGCCAGTTCGATTTCCCGGAGCATCGTAGGAATCGCCAAGACTTGTACAAGTATGCATGATTCACATGGAGTGAATTTCTCGCGTTTCATGAACAAGGCATTTGAGGCCAGTGCATATGAGTAGGTGGTTCGATAGAGGATCGAACGCATCAAACGAGCCGAATAGAGAAACCCATTGTGGAAGCGCATGACGCATATCGGTGATGGGATGTTTCTCAAGGCTTATAATAGTGTACGATGTAGTCCTTTGACTTGAGGTGCTAGGGCGAATTCGGTGCATGAATGTGCGTACTTAGATCTAGGTATAGATCACTTAGCATGATCATAACATGCCTAGGTTGGGTGCGTATATTTCTGTACGCGAGTGGTTAGTACCAATATGGAATCTACCGACTCATCGTAATGGATAAGAGAATTTTCTATACGATTCTTAGATAATATATCTGAGGAATCCACGGTCGTGGTCGGTGACGGATTTGGGAGCAGTCACACTAGAATATTATTCCGAATTAGAAAGTATAGTTATCGAGACAAATTTAGAGGTGCCGATCAATTCACACACCCTATGTCTTGATCGGGAAAATTAGTCGATAGAAGGACCGCATGTACATGGCAATTATAAGAGGTGAGGTTCACAAATATCAATTCACCTGAAGTTGGGCTTCATGGGCTTGTGGCTATACAACGACCATGAAGTGTGGGTACTCCTGAGTTAGTAGAGGAATTGATTCTAGGAGTGTTCAATTAAAGGTTGTTTAATTGACCGGAGCAATTTATTGTTCATAATTTAAATCACGAGGAATTCGTGGGCCTGTTGCCAATTGATGGTGAACCCAGAGGGTCACACACAATACAATAGGACTGTGACAGTTATAAAAGGATATAAAAGGAATTAATTGATTTAAAGGTAATTAAATCAATTAAATTAATTAAATTGTTAATTCAAGTGGGAGATTAATTAATTAGTTGATCTAATTGATTAAAATAATTAATTAAAGTGTTAATTAATTAATTAATATGGACTGGGTATTTAATTAAGGTTGTTAATTAAAAGAAGGCTTGCAAGACATGGGCCTTTGATTAAAAGCCCATAAGAAGTCTTGCAAACCTAGGTCAAGAAGGAGGCGTATAAATAGAGTTCTGCATGAGCAGAAAAGCTAACACCCTAGCAAAGAAACCCTAGCCGCCCTCTGCAACTAGCCGCACCCCTCCCTGCGCCGCCACCTTCTTGGCCATGAGCTGCTCTTGTGCCGCCATAGCTCCTCTCCTGCTCCCTTGTGCTAGATCTTGCTCTGCAAGCAGATCTACACAGTCCTTCAATAACAAACCTCCTAGATACAGTTCGTAGCCTAAGACCAGGAGGTGTTGCCATAATCCAATTGGTGTGAATAAATATTTAGAGGTGAGACACTTGGATCACTGCTTGTGAATCAGAACTAAAATTGGAGGTTGCCACCACCTTGCCTGTGGTGAGGTAAAAATCGATTAACCCCCTATTTACATATTTATGTGTTTTGATTCATGCTTTTCGTAGACCTAATGTGGAGAATCAATTAGGAGACTATGGGTGTCTTGAAAATTTTTAAAATTCCGCACTCTTTGTTGTTCTGACAATTGAGGCAACCTTACACTGCCGTGAGCAGCGGTGCGCGGCCGCGTGCCAACGCGGTTGGATCCAATAAAAATATTTTTTTTATTGTTCGATTACTCGTTAATTTAATTAAATACAGATCCAGTTTAATTAAATCCCATTCCAAAAATAAAAATTAACATGACAAAATTTTGAATCAAAATTTTACATTAACTCCAAGTTAAAAGATCTATGTCCTAAAACACATTCAGTTTAAGAACTAGCCATACATAAATCAAACATATGATTTAAAACACAGAATTTGCAAATTCATATATATACAAAGCCAGAGTTGTCTCTGATACCACTGTTGGGATTCAGTAAGATAAACAGCCCTAGGCACAGCGGAATTTAATAATTTTTAGGACCTCTTACGGAATCTTGCAAGGATACTACTCTAGATGTATATATATGAATATTAAAATAAACGACATTAATAACAAGATCCATGTTATACCTGTCTCCTTGCAAATCCTAGTCAACGAACAAAGTCAGGCTTCTTCCTCCGGTTGGTCGATCCAATGCCCTGCTACAGCACCCCACGTGTTGCGCCTCTATGAGTTGATACACCACAGTATCAGGAAAACTAATATATCCTGATCGGCTAGAACACAGGATATATTAAGATCTAGGGTTAGGGAACATGATTGGAACAAAATCGAAATCAAAAAATTCTTCTCAAAAGAAGAATAGGTGTTCAGCCGATTTCACTAGAGAGAGAGGGAGACTGTTTTTGCTTGACTTGGTTTTTGGCTCTTGTAAGTTGTGTGTGAGTTATGACATCTAGCTTCTTATTTATAGATGTCTAACTCTCATAATCCTCCTAGGACTATGACTCCAAGTATCCTACATGGGCCATGGCCCTTTTAATTAGATGACTAAGTCTTCCAATTAATTCATGGCCTTCAATTAAATCTTCCTATAATTAATTAAATCCGACATAATTAATTAACTCACAAATTAAATTCCAATTTAATTTATAATCTTGATCCAATTCCAATCGGATCAATCTTGTTCCAATTGGGTCGACTAGGTTGACCCAGTCACTTAATCGATCCAGTCGATTTATTTGACCCAGTATCGACCCAGTTGTTTCCTTTTCTTTAGCTTTTGCTTCATGGATATTGTGTATGCCGCCATAGGTTCACCACATAATTGGCCGTGGGTTATAATTAAATATTAATTTAATTATTCGAGTATTAAATACTCTAAATCAGTCGAAATCTGTCGACTGATCATTCCAAAATTAGCACCCCTGCCAATTTTGGGAATTCTCCTACACTCTACAGTCGATGTCTGGCCACAAGCCCTTAGAGCCCAATCATTGGTGAATTAATTCAGTGAACCTTTTATCATTTACAATTACCATATACGACATAATATCTCCATCGATCAATCTCCCAGTCGAGACTTAACGGTATGGACTTTTTCATCGGTTCCCTTTTCATTTGTCTTGACCTTATGTATTCTGGTCTCGAAATAATTTTCTTTGACTTAATCTTCATGAGCTACTTACATAAAGTCGTCAGATACCTTGGCCAAGGATTTTTACCAGAATTAATTTCTCACAGAAATTCATAGGAGAAATTCCCAACCTATCAAGTCGGGTCAATGGATCCTTTGTTGATGATATGAACCTGCATACGAGTTCTTCTATATCCAACATGAGCCCACAGAGACTTTTTGGTAATCTTTAGTCAGCGGAACTCACATCTAAGTATAGACGTTCTCGTACCAGATAAACCCTATCACCTCAAGTATTTAGGGATCGTTCCTCGTATACTATCGTAAATTGGAATAACTTCAACCCCGATATGCGACTACCGCTTTCATGGTGAGTTATTTCCTAATTGGGGTATTCAGTGCACTTGCCATCCCAGCAAGTCACCCACTTATGTGTATCGACTATATCAGTCATGCTCGTGGACCCCATCGTTCTCCAGTTCATCGGAGTATACACAACAGTGAGAGTCTAACCGAATCCAACGATGTCCTATCTCGATTGGATTCTACGACTCTTGAATATGTTCTAGATCACGACCTTGGAGATCAGTCCACAGGTTGTCCCATAGCCCTATGATCTAATGACTTCTATCCTTATGCGTAGATAATTATTACATAAGATAATGTTGACCATATAATAAAGTGCATTGATTAATCAAAAATGAATAGTTCCTTCATTTATTACATTAAATGCTAGCCGTATACTTGGCTTGCCGGACACTATTTCTATCAGAAATGTCATTTGGAATTACTCTAGAGAGTTCAACCGTCGCAGTATTCGGGATCCAATTTGCAATTTACCTTTTTAACCCCATATATATATTTACGTTGACGGTTGAAGATTCATTTACGAAAGATTCTCAAATCCTAGATCGAAGCCCAGAGATCGAAACCTATCGAACAGTCCCGAAAGTTGATCCCCATAATTTACACTAAAAATGTCTTCTTCTCGAGATCTTAAAGGGAAGGCGAAGGTAGTTAAAGGGTCGGAAGTTGATCCTAACTTGTCGCTTATTGATAATTATAGAGAATCCGATGAGGAAAGGTCCAAAAACTCTGGAAGTACCTCCAGTTTTGACACTAAGGAGGGGGAGGTTCGTCGAGGTTCCGGCGACGAAGAGAATGAGGCTGAAGATGAAAATTCCGAGGGCGAAGCGGTTGTGGACGATACCTTAACTTTGGGCTAGAATGAAGTTCAAAAATACAAGATCGGAGATAAGGCTATTGTTACAATTTTTAAGTGGACGGAAACTTCAACCAGCGCTAATCATCATCGGACTGAACTTAGAGCCGATGAGACCCTCGGCTCTTATGATTCCGAAGAACATCGTATCAAGCTGGAGCTCGAGTTCGGAAAATTCATTCCAGAGGGTTACTCGATCGTCATCCCTACTCCTGAACAACGAGTTACCGACCCTCCTAAAGGTTGCCAAACATTTTACAGTAGGCAATTCCTCTTTAGGCTGCGTATCCCTTTTATCCCTTAGCTTAGAGACTTACTAGAGGTTTTTTCGCTTGCGCCCGCTCAAATCTTGCCGAATTCGATCGCCTACATAGTTGCATTTAGCGAGCTCATGAAGGCCAAAGGGGAGGAGGCGTCCTTTCAGAATTTTTGGCAAGTGTTCCAAATGAGTACCTTCACGGTTTCGAATGTTGGGTTCTTCTATTTTTCGCAGAGATCAAATCGATCTATTCTCTCGACCATGACTTCCAGCAATTCTAAAGGCTGGAAAGGAGAATTTTTTTACCTTCGTGGTCCCGACACTCCTCCTTCGGATGAGGGCTCCATACCAAAGCAATATGTTTGAGCTGGGGAAGGCCCTTGGGTGTAGGGCAAACGCCAACTTAAAAGAAAAATCCGACATCTCCTCTCAGACAAATTCCTGGAGACCCTTCAATCCGATCTCTTTCAAACAGCGTTACTGACCCAAGAAAGGGTCTTGAGATTGGCTGGGCTCAGCAAAGGGACTTATTCCGCTCCGGCAATTAAATTCGGACACACCCCTGTGGTCGGAAACAATCCTCAGGGTGAACAGCCAGCAGCGGCCGCCCCTGCAGAGACCCAAGTCATTGTCTAAAATCTGTGTTTTGCCTTTGCTATTTCCTTAGAACGAGCTTCATTTTTTGCCTTTGCTATTTTGCGTTAACTCAACTTTTGTCTGAAATATGTAGCTGAGATCATGGAGAAGTTCCGAACTTTGGTAGCTAGTTCTAATGTCGCCTCATCTTCGAAGAAGACTCAAGGCCAACCTCTCAAACAGAAGAAATCAAAGGTGGGTCGAAATACTGGGGTGGCTGGTCCCAGTTCTACTGTTGTGGTGGTTCAGCCTCCTGCTTTTAGCATTCTGAGGATCAATGCCGATGGTACTTCCTAGACTTAGAGCATTGGCCGTTTGAGGACGGTATTTTCGATCAACACTGCCGACCCGGACGTGGCCGGATACAGCTATTATGCCTTTAAGTAGATCCAAGCTCGGCAGTTAATAGAAGAACGGTTGGCTCGAAAAAGAAACAGCGATGCCCTAGAGTCATCCAGAAGGGTCAGACCATTTGGTCGGAACCCAGGTCCAGTTTCCTGCCGACCAGGAAGGTCTCATCCGGACTTAGCGGACTTTATCGAGGATCATCTTCACGGTCCGAGGGCTACCGACTGCACCGAAGAAGGAAGCATACTTTCAGACTTTGGCCCTGAACGAGAGCATTCAGTGGATAAGTCGTTCATGATCCTTTTGTCTGGATGGTTTAGGGATGATAATACCGAGCTGTTCGATAAGGATGGCTTTCAGCTCATGGGTGACTTTTCTCGAGCATACCAAGAGGTAAATAATATTCAATCTCGCTTCATACTTTCCGATCTTAGAAAGCAATAAACTTATACAAGCAGTTTGTTCTTTCGCAGGCCGGAGACTTGTTTGTTTACCAATCTCATCGGCTTGCCATTTTAGAGGAAGAGTCTCAGCAAGCTCACTATGCCCTTAAGCGCATTTCGAAGGAGGACAAAGTAATGGCGGCTCAGCTAACTGAAACTTCGACAAAATTGTCCGAGGTAGCGAAAGAACTTGCTGACACCAAGAAAAAGCTCGAAGAGGCAAAAAGCGGCAGGTACACGCCCACGGCCAAGTAGAATTAAGTTGGAGTAGTCGGAGAGAAAAGCGCCCTTGAAATTGAGGTCGAGCATTTGAAAGCAGAGCTGGAACAGGTAAAAACGGACTCAGAACGAGAATGTGCTCAAGGTCGAGAATAAGCCAGGCTTTCGACCATAAGGGAGTTCCTGGAGTCTCCTTTCCTTGACACGCTGGTTCGGTTGAGATCAGGTCCGATAAATCAATCTTTCTTCTATAAGGGCGTTCAACAACTGATCATAGCTGGAAAAATCCCTGGCCAACTCTCGGACTATCTTCCTTACATGAGCCTTTATAAGACCATCTTTGGAGAAGACTATAAAGCTTCATCTTTGCCTCCGGATGTTGGGAATTTACAAGGCCATGAGTTTGCTCCCCTTCTTGATGAGTTCGGGGTTCCCATGCCGAACCCTGACATGCTCGAGGCTTCCAGCTCTCCGTTATCAGAGCACAAGGTCGAAGAGGATGACGAAGTAGACATTCCAACGCTCCTGAAGAACAAGATACTCCTCTTGCCAATAAGGCTGATAACGATGATGATGAAGACGGCGTTGGGGATGACGACAACTCGGATAGTGATGACGATGACTCGGACGAGAGTGATTCCGATGCTGAAGATGAAGAAGAAGATGAGGAGGATAAAAATGAAGATCCTGGCAATTGATCATATCTGTCACACCCCCGTCCCGGGTAGGTCCCGAGCACCGGAAAGTGACGTGCATGTGAAGCATATCATATCAAGTACGTGTCATTTTATTAACAAAACCATATCTTGTGATATATAATTCCTTTGTAAAATATATAACATAGCAAGTAATAAAGGGACGGATATTAAAATTCCGCTGAACTATTAGTTTTACAAAGTAATCGGGCAATTTTACTACTTTAATATGGCATAACAAAAATATATAATCTATACAATTAATCAAACCACCAATTATGGCTCCAACATAAGTATATAAATAAACCACAATATTGTCGAAATCATATAAACAAACCCTGCAGCAATTAATTGTCATCTCCTCAACTGAAACGGTACAAACTATGTGGCTAATACGTGTTACAACCAAGATAGCCATAAGTACAAAATACAAGAGTGAGTCTATGAGCTACAAAATATACAACAAAAGAGACTCAAAGGATCTAAATGATCCGTACATGTACAAAAATGCCTCACCACGATATACAACTACCTTACCAAACTATGTACAACAACCTACCCCAAGCTACTCGATGTGATCCCCGGTTCTCACTCAGGCCTACCGCCGGTGGTACTGTGATCTAAGGAAAACAAAGTAAACGGGGTAAGTCGAAAGACTTAGTAAGTGATATCGTGATTCATGCATGTGGGAGAGTTATACAATTATAACAATTGATCCAAAATAAAATTTATAACTCCATATATCAGAAAAATCAAGTCATATACAAGTCATGTAACAAGCCATATATGTATGGGCACGTTGGAAAACATATAACGTGAAATTAGGATACGTTATCGATGAAGCTTTACTCGATGCCTTGAATCATGTCCATCTCATATCCATGTCGAATATATAGCCAGTGTCGAAATAAACTATCACACAAAGAAGTCCAAGAATATACCAGTATCAACATATCATGTAATCCATAAATGGATCGCAAAGGTTCCCTTTGCTAGCAAGGGTTCCAATGCCGTATACCTTGAATCGTGGCCAACGATCAAGGGTCGGTTAGGTTCCACAAAGAAACCATCATCTCGAGTATGCACAAATAAAACCATGGTTTCCATATGATGTACGAAATGAACTATATAACCAAATTCATCCAAGGTAAAGTACATGGATGAATTCCATATGCCTAATTATATCAATACTTCACCAAATATCAATATCTCATATTTACCATTTATTGTTCTATATAGCAATAAGCCTTCCAAGAACATCAAGGACTTGAATACAAATTTCCAGGAATGACAAGTTAATGTTCCATGTACATATAACTATGATATGTGCACAATTTCATAAAACTAGTCAATTAAAACTAGTCCAACAATTTCACCATTGTTTTATACGTCAAGGGAGCTCAATTTATCACAATAGATTTTACTAAATATTCCAAAAAACACAACCATAAAGTCCTTATAAAACCAGCTCATACCTATAATACATCTATGGGAAAAGTAACAATTCTAACCATAACTTCTACAAAGTACCAAGCTAGAACAATTTATAACAAGTATATAACCACCCCATGAATTAATATTAATTATCCATAAAAATGGATGAATCTTAGAAGTTAACAACATCACTTACTAGAGAAAATAATCGGTGCAAATTGAAGACGAAGACGCAAGGAGCAACTTTGGTCAAAGCCGACACCGTAACCGATTTTTCTTGATTTCTTAACAATTGTTTTGATGCTTTGAAACCCTCCAAGAAGACCTGAACGTTTTTGCTCTGTATCTATATGTATTGGAAGTAAGGTTGAAGACAATCTTATAGAGGATAAGTGAGTGGAAATGAGAAAGGACCATTTTGACCCTTATAGATTGCCTAGCCTTTTCAATTCTGTCCAGGGCTCGTTTGTTATATTTTACTGAACCAAAAAAACTCAAAAACTCTTCCATTAGCTAGATCATGAAAAATTAGGCAAGTTAGCCTTTTGAATCACCTGATTCCGAGGTTGTATGAATTAATTATGATTTTCTGAAGTTAGGGCTTCAAATTCGGTTCACAAAGCCCCGAAAACTTATAGATCAACACTTTGGGTTTAACAACTCACATGAACATGTAAATGAAGTCATATAACACATAATTACTGAAAAATCATATAAACCAATATTATCTAGTAACTAATGAATGCAAAGCACACAGTGCCAAATATAATATATGCACATACACATGCAACATGTCACGAACATGGGTTATGACAATACCTATGTAATAGATATTTCTTTAATCGCTTATTTCACTATGCTTGTAACCCGAATTTTTGCTAACTTTGTACGTATGAAGTAACCTTTTGTTATTTATCGCTCGAATATATCAATTTATGGTCGTGCTTGTTATTTCCCTCGAATTTTCTTGGGAGTCGCGACTATTCATTTCCAGTCTAATGACGTACTGCTCCCGCTATAAATATAAGGATCATTTCAAATCATTCCACTATGATATCAAACTATCACGATCGAAGCTCATAGATTAGCAACAAAATTCGAACCAAAAACTCTTCCTTCGTTAACAATTATGGACAAAATATTGGGCTTTGCGATCGATCCCTCATCGCTTCTAAGCGGTGCTAAGAGTAAGGGTCCTTCGAAGGATATGAAACTATCTAAAGAGAAGAAGACTTATAAACCCTCTCCGAAGCCTTCAGCACCCTCTCCCAAAATTTCTAAGGGTGGAGAAAATAAGAAAGAGAAATTCACTTCCACAAAACCCACTAGGGTTATTTCCATCAAGTCCATTATCTCGAACGAAGATTCCGAGGCCGAACCTGAAGGCTCCTTCTAGGCCCCTAAACAATTCCAAGCGAGCTTTACTTAGGCAGAAAGCATCTGAGCTTTCTACGAACAAAAGATCCCACTCTGAAGGGATAACTCCGACCGAGACCCTTCAGAGGCTTGTGGGCGAGAATAAACCGTTGACCGGTGCCCTTGTAATCAATCCCGAGAGCGGGGGGCCTAGTAAGAAGGCAAAAGTAACTGCTGCTGAGAAGGGTGTCACTGAGCATACACTTCCCTTAATAAAAAATTCAGCTGAGTCCTCAAAGGTCGTAAATCCTTCCGATCCACCACCTGTTTCCTTAGTTCCGGAAAAATCTTCTTATGTGCTTGGAGAGTCTAAGGATAAGCCCCATTCTGAGGGGACGCTCGAGAGTGTTGTTCCGGGTCTTCTGCAGGCTCACATTTCTGTTTCCGATATAGGCACCTCAAAGGGGAAAAGTCCCTTGCAACTGTTCCAGTTGGGATCGAATTTTCTTGTCCAGGTTTCTCGAAAATTTTATTGCTACTGCTTCAAAAATTTATTGTTAATGCAAGTTCTCTTCACCCCCCCCCCTTTTTTTAAATATAAATCATTACTATTATTGTTTCTTTCCCTTGATAATAAGCTGAGAAGGAGTTCCTCGAACTCAAGTTGCTGGCTGAGCAGGAAGCTGAACGACAAGTTGCTCTTACCCTTGAGCTAGAGAAGAAAAAGGCCGAGCTGGAAAGCGCCTTGGAAGCCGACAAGTTGCTCTAGGAGAAGATGGATTTGGAGAAAGAAAAGGCCGTCAAGGGCAAAGGTGAAGAGATCCATCAGAAGTTGAGCAAGGAGCTCGAAGAGCTCAAGCGAATTTATGAGCAGGAGAATCTTTTCCGAGAACAAGCTTCTCTAGATCCTGTAGTTTATTTCCCGACCTTGTTGTAATTTGAAGTTATTTGAAGTTTTCATCTTGTTTTTCTGTTGTGGTTTTGAATAATTTACTTTGTAGTTTCGTCTTGAATCTCTGATCTTGTATGAGGCCTCGTGCCCTTTTTAACTTGATATCATGTTTTCCTATGCTTACATTTATTTCCTTTGATAGTAGTCGAATTCTGGTCTTTGATCGTAATAATGTGTGATTCTTCGATCATAAGTAGTAGCCTTAATTATTCGAAAATAACTCTATCGAATATTTCGATCACCAATATTTTAATCAAACTGATGTTTTTTTAGTCGTTCGAATTCTCGATCACATATGTGCCAAAATGTAGATTTCGAACCTATGCAATATTGTTAGTTAAATCAATAACTGTTTTCGTGAATATAATTGATATTCTCGTGATCTCCTCTGCCAAACAATCCCTACTCGGGAAACGGAACAGTCACTGAATCTCGTTCGTCCATTTTCTCTACGTGGCAGCCATTGGATTCAGCTCAACTGCTACTATAAAAGGGGTCTCTCTTAACTTCCATAACTTTGTTCCTTCTTCTTTTTTGGGATTACCTTGCTCCGACAATGGTGATCGAAAATCTCGTTCTTTCGACCCAAATTTTTGAGATCAGACGTCGAACGTTCTTTGACAATAGTATGCGAAGTTTCAATCCGCTTAGAATATCTGCAGACAAAAATATTTCCGATCTGGAAGGCCAATAAGCCAAATCCAGAAAACCAATAAGAATACCGATCCTTGCCTGGGGTTGGTGATCGAAGGAAAATACCTTGGTATTGCTAACTACCCGGGATCCGGAGAACTGCTCGACCCGCAAAAGTGTTGGTGGAGTACGGGCATCTGTTGGGATATCTCGGTTGTCAGAACGACAAAAGTGCGGAAATTAAAATTTTTCCAAGATACCCATCAGTCTCATGATACATAGATCCATCTTATATATGCGAAAAGGTTGAATAAAGAAACAAAACAGTACTAAAAAGGGGGTATGCCATTTTTACCTCACCACAGGCAAGGTGTTGGCAACCTCCGGCTTTGTTCTAGATTCACAGTTAGTGATCCAAGTGTCTCACCTCCAGAGTTGATCCACACCAGTTGGATTGTATGGACACCTCCAAGTCGCAGGCTACGAACTAGATCTTGAAGGCTGTCAGTAAAGGAATAGCTGGATCCACTTGCAGAGCAAAATCCAGCAATGGAAGAGCAAGGGAGAGAGGGGCGGCACACAGGGGGCGGCTAGGGTTCTTTGAGTGCATGAATGAGATTAGGTTTTTCTAACTCTTTCTTGAGTCTTACTTGGACTCCTTTTATAGCATCCCACGTAACCTAGCCTTGCAAGACTTCTTCTGGGCGTTTAATTAAAGGTCCATGTCTTGCAAGTTCTTTTAATTAACCCATTAATTAAACTAGTCCATATTAATTAATAAATTAATATCTTTCTTAATTAATTAACTAATTAATTAGATCATCTAATAGTCTTCAAATTGAATTAACACTTTAATTCATTTATTGATTTAACAACCTTAAATCATTTATTTCCTTTTATGACTATCACTGTCCAACTGTATTGTGTGTGACCCTTTAGGTTCACCGTCAATTGGCAGCAGGCCCATGAAATCTTCATGATTTAATTTACGAGCAGTTAATTTGCTCTGATCAATTAAACCCTTTTAATTGACCACTCCAGAATTAATCTCCCTTATCAATTCAGGAGTACCCACACTTCATGGTCGATGTCCAGCCACAAGCCCATGAAGCCAAACTTCAGGTGAATTGATATTTTTGAACCTCACCTCTTATAATTGCCATGTACATACGGTCCTTCTATCGACTTAATTTCCCTATGAAGACTTAGGGTGTGTGAATTGATCGGCACCTCTAAATTGTCTCGATAACTATACTTCCTAATTCGAGATAATATTCCAATGTGACTGCTAAATTTGGAAACCCCTTTTCAAATCCGTCATCCACAGCGGCCGCAGATTCCTCGGATATATTATTTAAGAATTGTATGTTGGGATTTTATGGGTATGATTGTCAAAACAACGTTGCGGAATTTAAAATTCTTTTCATAGTCCATATCCCAGGATTTACTTATTAGCACATACAAATAAGGTTGAATACAATTTAGCAAATCATTACTAAATTAAAAGTGAGGTAAATGCAATTTACCTCACCACAGGCAAAGGTGGTTCGGATCACTAGAGCACCCCAACTGTTGTTAGTCTAGAGAAAAGTCCACACCAGCTGGATCTGTGACTGTCTCGACCCTCATGCTTAGAACTAGGATAGAAACACGTCAGATTCAAGAGTTGGATCAAGATCCAACTCAAGATGTAGAAGGAGAAGGCAGAGAGAGGTGAGGGGCAGCCGATCCACTCAACCACGGCGGCGTTGTGGCTGATTTTGGGGCAGCGGCGGCTAGGGCAAGGGTGAGGGGCGGCGGCGGCTAGGCTAGTAGGGTTAGGGTTTTGCTTGCTTGAATTAATGCTTAGGTTTTGAGTCTCCAAGACTCCCTATTTATAGATAATGCAAAACCCTATCTCCTTAGCTAATGGGCCACTATTAAGTTGGCCCATTTCTTGCATCTATTTAATTATTACTTTAATTAAATAGCCCACTCATTTAATTAACACTTTAATTAAATGGCCCATTTATTTAATTAACACTTTAATTAAATAACCCAATAAATCTAATTAAAGATTTAACAATTTAATTAACCCTTTAATTAATAATTTAATTAATTAGATAATTCTAATTAATTTTCTCTCTCCTAGAATTAACCCTTTAATTCTTTCACTTTGATTTAACCCTTTAAATCAATTCTTTCTACAATTGACTATCACAGTCCAACTATATTATGTGTGACCCTCTAGGTTCACCATTAATTGGCCGCGGGCTCACGTTTCCGTGATTTAATTAATTAGCAATTAATATTTAATTAATTGCTTCGATAAAAAAACTACTTTTAATTGACCACTCCAGAATTAATCTCACATTAATTCAAGAGTACACACACCTCATGGTCGATGTCTAGCCACAAGCCCATGAGGCCCAACATCAGGTGAATTGACTTTAGTGAACCTCACCTCTTATAAGTACCATGTACATAAGGTCCTTCTAACGTCTAATTTCCCGATCGAGACCTAGGGTTTGTGAATTGGTCGGCACCTCTAATCATCTCGATTCTGTACTTTCTAATTCTGGATAATACTTCCAGTGTGACTGCTAAATTTGGAAACCCCTTTCCAAATCCGTCACTGACCATGGCTATGGATTTCTTGGAATGTATTATCTAAGAATATACAGGAAATTCTCTCATTCATTATGATGAGTTGGTAGATCCTCTATTGATGCTAACCATTCGCGCATACGACTATTGGTACCCAACGTTGGCGCACAATGGTCAGGCTACGTGACCGGCTCCTAAATCAAAGTATGCACACCCGTATACTGAATTCGCCCTAGCACCTCAAGTCTAAGGACTAAATCGTACACTGTTATAATTCCTTGAGAAACATCCCATCACAGATATGCTTTACGCACTTCCACAATGGGTTTCTCTGTTCGGGTCGTTAGATGCGTTCGATCCCCTATCGAACCACCTAGTCATATGCACTGACATCAAAATGTCTTGTTCATGAAACTCTACAAATTCACTTCTTGTGAAACATGCATAATCCTACAAGTCTTGACGATTCCTTCGATACCCCGTCTCGACAGGAATTTATGACTTGAAACATTTTTGAGATCACGACCTTAGAGACTGTTTCATGATTGCACTTAGTACTGAAGTGAATCGTCCCATAGTCATGAGTGATCTCAGGGTTTCAACCAATCGCTTTTAATGAATTCGCAAAAGATGAAGTTGGCCATTAGTTTATATTTTACACAAAATAAATAAACAATGCGTATTAATTGATAAATAAATATTCGTTCAAGATAAAATAGTCCTACTACAAGCCATTGTGTTAGCTTCCAGGGCACTATCCTATCAATCTCCCACTTGCCCTAAAGTCAATCACAAACGTTTTTAAGACCCATCTTTCCAAGATGCTCTTCGAACAACTTTTGCGATAATGGCTTGGTTAGTGGATCAACTACGCTATCCTTTGAGTCGACACGCTCCATTTGAATGTCTCATCTACCAATGATCTCCCTGATCACATGGTATTTCCTCATCACGTGTTTGGACTGGTGGTGTGATCTCGGATTCATTACTTGAGCGATTGCCCCATTATTGTCACAGTATACTACTATGGGTTCTGCAATGCTAGGTACCACATCCAGCTCTTGGATGAAGTTTCTCATCCAAACACTTTCCTTTGCTGCATCTGATGCGGCGATATATTCTGCTTCAGTGGTTGAGTCTGCAGTGGTCGACTGTTTGGAGCTCTTCCAACTCACCGTTGCACTGTTGAGGCAAAATATATATCCAGAATTGAACTTATAATCATCCACGTCAGACTGAAAACTCGAATCAGTGAATCCTTCGAGCTTCAATTCTCCACTACCGTCGTAGACCAAGAACATATCCTTAGTCATTCTCAGGTACTTGAGGATAGCCTTTACGGCGGTCCAGTGTTCCTCCCCTGGATTTGACTGATAGCGGCTCGTTACACTGAGAGCGTGCGCTACGTCAAGTCTAGTACATAACATTGCATACATTATGCTGCCAATGGCAGACGCACAAGGTATGAGAGACATTCTCTTTCTTTCATCATCAGTCGTAGGGCACATTGATTTAGAAAGATAGATTCCATGTCTCATTGGAAGCAATCATTTCTTGGATTCTTCCATACTGAATCTCTTCAGTATATTGTTAATGTACTAAGATTGGGAGAGACCCAACATCTTCTTCGATCTATCTCTATAGATACGTATGCCTAGTACGTAAGATGCGTCTCCCATATCTTTCATGGAGAATTGCGTGGATATCCACACTTTTATCTGCATTAACATTTTGATGTCGTCTCCGATCAACAGAATGTCATCGACATATAACACAATAAATTGCGCCGAACTCCCATCGAACTTCTTGTACATACATGACTCATATATGTTATTGACGAAGCCATACCCCTTGACTGTCTCATCAAAACGTTTGTTGCAGCTTCGGGATGCCTGTCTTAGTCCATAAATTGACCATTGAAGTTTGCAAACCTTATGCTCACTTCCTTTAGATGTAAAGCCTTTTGGCTGTTGCATATAGATTTCCTTATCGATGTCTCTATTGAGAAAGGCGGTCTTTGAGTCTATGGCTAATAGTATCCGAATGGATTTTGACATCGACACCGGGGAAAAGATTTCCTCATAGTCTATTCCAGGCCTTTGAGAATAACCTTTTGCCACAAGGCGAGCCTTATGAGTCAATACCTCTCCATTCATTCCAAGCTTGCGCTTGAAGATCCACTTACAGCCTACAAGGATAGTTCCCTCAGGTGGATTAATCAAGGTCCATACCTTCCACGCACCCGAGTTTATGTCTGACATAGCTTCTTCATATGTCCTTAGATCACTGTCCAATTGATCGTTTTCGTGGATAAAGCCATACCTTCAGCCTCTCTACGAACTCGATCGGACCTACGAAGTAATGGTGTATTGGATGGTTCAACGGGTTCAGGATCAACTCCCACTGTTTGTGGGGATGGGTCCACTTCCTGGACTTCATCAAGTTCTACAGATACCCCACTTCTTTTAGTGAGGAAGTCATCCTCTAAGAAGTGGGCGTTCCTGGACACGAACGTCTTTCGTTTTGTAGGGTTGTAGAACAGGTATCCAATGGATTCCTTTGGATACCCCACAAATTTGCACAAACTAGATCTACGATCTAGTTTATCTCCTTTCTTGTTTCTTACATAAGCAGGAGACCCCGATACTCGTAAATATGAGTATACGGGTGCTTTACCAAACCACTCTTGGTATGGTGTCGTCGGCACCGACATTAAAGGTACTATATTAAGTATCTTCTAAGCAGTTAATAGGGCTAGACCCCAAAACGAAAAAGGAAGGTCAGCGAAACTCATTATGGAACGAACCATGTCTAACAATGTTCTGTTCCTTCTCTCAGAGATATAACTCGCAGAATGATTTCCCGCGAGGAGCAGAGGAAACAGGCTCTTATCTTCGAAGCAGTTAATAGGGCTAGACCCCAAAACGAAAAATGAAGGTCAGCGAAACTGATTATGGAACGAACCATGTCTAACAAAGTTATGTTCCTTCTCTCAGACACACCATTCAACTGCGGTGTTCTGGGAGGAGTTCGCTGCGAGAGAATTCCATTCTCTACAAGATAATCGAGGAATTCTTGACTTAAGTATTCACCACCTCGATCCGACCGAAGTGCCTTGATTCTCAACTTCCATTCGAAATTCTTTGAATTTATCAAAAGCTTCGGACTTATACTTTATTAGGTATACATACCCAAAATGACTGTAGTCGTCTGTGAAGGTTATGAAGTATGAGAATTCTCCTCTTGCACTGACACTCAGTGGTCCACAAACATCAGTATGGATTAAATCCAAAGTTTGTTTGGTTCGCTCCGGTTACCCAGTGAAAGGCGTTTTGGTCATTTTTCCCTTGAGGCAGGATTCGCAAGTTTGGAGATCATCTAGGTTCTGTATTTCAAGAACCCTAAAGGAAACCCACTTTTGAATTCTACTCTTGGAAATATGTCCAAGCCTAGCATGCCAAAGTTGTGGATTATTATCATCTTGTTTTCTTTTCTTTGATTGAATGTGCATAACATTAGAAGTAACAGGTTCTAAGGAATAAAGACTATCTATCAAAGTACCACAAGCATAAGTAAAACCACCTTTTAATATGCTAAATTATCCATTTGAAATGGAAAAACAAAAACCATCATTATCCAGCAAAGGAATAAAAATAATGTTTTTGATGATAGTCGGTACGTAAAAACAGTCTTTCAAAACCAAAGAAAAATTTCCTAGAACTAATTCCATGTCTTCTATGGCCTCTGCCGCAACCCTAGCTTCGTTTCCAAAGCGCAGGATTCTATCCCCAGGTTTAAGAGGCCTTACTGCTCCCATCACCTGCAAATCATTGCAGATATGAGAACCAGTTGTGGTGTCTAACACCCATGATGCACAGTTAGAAGAAATATTAACTTCAATAAAGAAAATACCTTTGACCACCATTTTCAGGTAGTCTGGACAGTTCCTTTTCCAGTGCCCTGCTTTTGATAGGATAGTGTCCAGCAAGCCAATTCATTTAGCTTGTAATAGGTCTATTATGTAAATAACAATCTTTGATTCTATAATTAATATGCGCGTTTATTTATATATCTGTATAGAATAAACAATGGCCAACTACATCTCTCGCGAATACATTTAAGCGATTTGATGAAATCCTTAGATTACATTTGACTACGGGACGATTCACTTCGGTATTGAGTGCAATCATGAAACGGTCTCTAAGGTCGTAATCTTGAAACACGTTCCAAGTCATAGATTCCAAAACGAGACAGGGTATCGTAGGAATCGACAAGACTTGTACAGGTATGCATGATTCACATGGAGTGAATTTGTAGCATTTCATGAGCAAGGAATTTGAGGCCAGTGCATATGAGTAGGTGGTTCGATAGAGGATCGAACGCATCGAACGACCCGAACAGATAAACCCATTGTGGAAGCGCATGACGCATATCGGTGATGGGACGTTTCTCAAGACTTATAATAGTGTACGATTTAGTCCTTAGACTTGAGGTGCTAGGGCGAATTCGGTGCATGAGTGTGCGTACTTAGATCTAGGTATAGATGAGTGGGCTATTTAATTAAAGTAATAATTAAATATATGCAAGAAATGGGCCAACTTAATAGTAGCCCATTAGCTAAGGAGATAGGGTTTTGCATTATCTATAACTAGGGAGTCTTGGAGACTCAAAACCTAAGCATTAATTCAAGCAAGCAAAAAACCTAACCCTAACCCTACTAGCCTAGCCGCCCTTTTAATTTAGTAATTTTTGCTTGTAGGGTTAGGGTTAGGGTTTTTGCTTGCTTGAATTAATGCTTAGGTTTTGAGTCTCCAAGACTCCCTAGTTATAGATAATGCAAAACCCTATCTCCTTAGATAATGGGCTACTATTAAGTTGGCCCATTTCTTGCATATATTTAATTATTACTTTAATTAAATAGCCCACTCATCTATACCTAGATCTAAGTACGCACACTCATGCACCGAATTTGCCCTATCACCTCAAGTCTAAGGACTAAATCGTACACTATTATAAGTCTTGAGAAACGTCCCATCACCGATATGCGTCATGCGCTTCCACAATGGGTTTATCTGTTCAGGTCGTTCGATGCGTTCGATCCTCTATCGAACCACCTACTCATATGCACTGGCCTCAAATGCCTAGCTCATGAAACGCTACAAATTCACTCCATGTGAATCATGCATATTTGTACAAGTCTTGTCGATTCCTACGATATCCTTTCTCGTTTCGGAATCTATGACTTGGAGCGTGTTTTAAGATCACGATCTTAGAAGACTGTTTCATGATTGCACTCAATAACGAAGTGAATCGTCCCGTAGTCTAAATGTGATCTAAGGATTTCATCCAATCGCTTAAATGTATTCGCGAGAGATGTAGTTGGCCATTGTTTATTCTATACAGATATAAATAAACGTGCGTATTAATTATAGAATCAAAGATTGTTATTTACAAGCTAAAATGAACTGGATTGCTGGGCACTATCCTATCAATCTCCCACGTGCCCTAAATCCATTCACAGATGTTTCTAAGACACATCTTATCTAGATGTCCCTCGAACGCCTTTTGTGAAAGCGGCTTAGTTAGTGGGTCAGCCATGTTGTCTTCTGATTTGACATACTCCATGTGTATGTCTCCTCTACGAATGATCTCCCCGATCACGTGGTATTTCCTCAATACGTGTTTGGACTGATGGTGTGATCTTGGCTCCTTCGCTTGAGCTATCGCCCCGTTGTTGTCACAGAAGACTACTACATGTTTGGCAATGCTAGGAACAACATCCAGTTCTTGGATGAAGTTTCTCTTCCATACACTCTCCTTTGCTGCATCTGATGCTGCGATATATTCTGCTTCAGTGGTCGAGTCGGCAGTGGTAGACTGTTTACAGCTTTTCCAACTGACCGCTGCTCCATTGAGGCGGAATATGTATCCAGGATTGGATTTGTAGTCATCCACGTCAGACTGGAAACTCGAATCAGTGAATCCTTCAAGTTTCAGTTCCCCACTACCACCGTAGACCAAAAACATGTCCTTAGTCCTTCGCAGGTACTTTAGGATTGCTTTTAAGGCAGTCCAGTGCTCTTCGCCTGGATTTGACTGATAGCGGCTCGTTACACTTAGAGCGTGTGCTATGTCTGGTCGAGTACACAACATTGCATACATTATTCTCCCTATAGCAGAGGCATAAGGTATGAGAAACATTCTCGTCTTTTCTTCGTCAGTTGTAGGGCACATTGACTTAGAAAGAGAGATGCCATGTCTCATTGAAAGCAATCCTCTCTTGGATTCTTCCATTTTTAATCTCTTCAAAATTGTGTTGATGTTTTGAGATTGGGAGAGTCCTATCATCTTCTTATATCTATCCCTATAGATACGTATCCCCAATACGTAAGATACGTCTCCCATATCTTTCATGGAGAACTGCGTGGATAACCACGCTTTCGTCTGCGTTAACATTTTGATATCGTCTCCGATTAACAAAATGTCGTCGACGTATAAAACTATGAATTGTACCGAACTCCCACTATTCTTCTTTTACACACAAGGTTCATATACATTTTTAATAAAGCCAAAAGTTTTGACTGTCTCATCAAATCGTATGTTCCAGGTTCGGGACGCCTGTTTGAGGCCATAAATTGACCTTTGAAGTTTACACACTTTGTGCTCAATTCCTTAGGACATCGCTACGGGAGAGAAGGTTTCCTCATAGTCTATTCCAGGCCTTTGAGAATACCCTCTCGCCACTAAGCGTGATTTATGAGTTAATACCTCTCCATTCATTCCAAGCTTACGCTTGAAGATCCATTTGCATCCTACAGGGATAGTTCCCTCAGGTGGATCAACCAAGGTCCAAACCTTGTTGGAATGCATGGAATCTATTTCGAATTGCTTGGCTTCGAGCCACGTACCCGAATCTATGTCTGACATAGCTTCTTCATAGGTCCTTGGATCACTGTCCATCTTCTCGTTTTCGTGAATGAAATCTCTCTGGTTCCTTACGAATTCGATCGGACCTTCGAAGAATTGGTGTACTAGTAGGTTTAGCAAATTCAGTTTCAGCTTCCACTGTTTGTGGGGATGGGTCCGATTCTTGGACTTCATCAATTTCTACGATTGTCCCATTTCTGTTGGTGAGGAAATCCTCCTCTAAGAAGTGGGCGTTCCTAGACACGAACGTATTACGTTCTTTAGGATCGTAGAACAGGTATCCAATGGATCCCTTTGGATACCCCAAAAATTTGCACAAACTAGATCTACTATCAAGGTTATCTTCTTTCTTGTTCTTCACATAGGCAGGAGATCCCCATACTCGCAGGTACGAATACACGGGTGATTTACCATACCATACTTGGTGCGGCATTGTTGGCACTGACTTTGAAGGTACTATGTTTAGTATCTTCGAAGCAGTTAATAGGGCCAAGCCCCAAAACGAAAAGGGAAAGTCAGCAAAACTCATCATGGAATGAACCATGTCTAACAAAGTTCGGTTCCTCCTTTCAGACACTCCATTGAGTTGGGACGTCCTAGGGGGAGTTCGCTGCGCGAGAATTCCATTCTCTTTCAGATAATCGAGGAATTCTTGGCTTAAGTACTCACCACCTCTGTTAGATTGAAGTGCTTTAATATTTTGTCCATGTTGGTTCTCTACTTCCATTCGAAACTCTTTGAATTTCTCAAAAGTTTCGGATTTGTGTTTCATAAGATACACATATCGATTAGACTAAAGTTGTCAGTGAATGTTACGAAGTACGAGAATCCTCCTCTCGCACGGACACTCAGTGGTCCACAAACGTCAGTATGGATTAAATTCAACGTCTGTTTGGTTCGCTCGGGATTCCCGGTGATGGGTGATTTGGTCATCTTTCCTTTGAGACAAGATTCGCAAGTCGAGAGTTCATCTAAGTTCTGTATTTCAAGAGCCTTAGAGGAAACCAACTTTTGAATCCTACTCTTGGAAATATGTCCAAGTCTAGCGTGCCAAAGTTGTGGAATTTGATTATCATATTTTCTTTTTCTAGATTGAATGTACATGACGTTGGAATTTGTTGGTTCAAGGGAATATAGACCATCCATCAAAGTACCACGAGCATAAGTTAAACCACCTTTAACTATGCAAAGAGATCCATTCTCAATGGAAAAATGAAAACCATCATTGTCTAATAAAGGAATAGAAATAATGTTCTTAATTATGGTTGGTACGTACAACAATCTCTTAAAATTAAAGTAAAATTCCTTAAAACTAATTACACGTCTCCTATAGTCTCAGCAGCAATCCTAGATCCGTTACCAAAGCGTAGGATTCTATCCCCGGGCTTCAGGTTTCTTACTGCTCCCATCACCTGCAAATCATTGCAGATATGAGAACCTGCTGCGGTGCCTAACTCCTACGATGCACAGTTAATAGAAATATTAACTTCAACCAAGAAAATACCTTTGGCTACCATTTTCAGGTAGTCTGGGCAGTTCCTTTTCCAATGCCCTGCTTTCTTGCAGTGGAAGCATTCGTCTTCTGGGCTTTTGTGCTTCTTTTCGACCACCTTGGTTACTGCTTTGGAAGAGAATAATTTCTTCTTCATCTTACCTCTCTTCGGCTTTGCAGCCTTCGATTGGTGTGCAATCATCACGGGTTTCCCTTTCTTGAGAGTTATTCTGCCGTGACCAACAGATTGGTCAGTTCGTGAAGAGCGAGGTTTCTATCCTCCATGTTGAAGTTCAACACGAACAGGTCAAAGGAACGAGGCAGCGTATGGAGAAGAAGGTCAGTGCTAAGATTAACGTGCAATTCCACGTCCAATCGCCCCAGTTTTTCAACTAGGTTGACAAAACGGAGACAGTGATCCTTGACACTGCTTCCCTCAGCCATCTTGAGACTAAACAACTCCTTAGTGGCCGCGAACCTTTCGGTACGAGACCTTTCTCCAAACATTTGTTGGGGGTGGAGAAGTATATCTCTAGCAAGCGGTATTGCAGCATGCTGTTTCTGCAGTTCATTCGACATCGAAGCTAGCATGAGGCAGCGAACCTGAAGATCATCATCAATCCTTTTGGCATGGGCGGTTCGTTGTTCCTCAGTAGCTCGTGTTGCGGGTGCAGCAGGCATAGGTGTGTCGATCACATAGCTTCGTCGCTCGGAGTCGAGGACTATCCTCAGATTTCTTAGCCATTCGACAAAGTTTGAGCCATTCAGTTTATTGGCGTCGAGGATGACATATAATGGATTTTTAGATATTGTACTTAAATATCTACAAATGAAAAGAAGACAACATTTAGCTAACTGATCTATGCTTAATACTTATAATTAACGAATTTTGGTCTTGGTTTCGAAAAAGTTCTCCCACTATTTTGTCGAAACAATCACCTCTTTGATTGCTCGGGAAATCAAATCTCCTAGTAGGTCTTGACGTCCCAGCAGCCATTAATTGCACCCATGACTCGAGGCCATACATTTAATTCTCCAGGTAGTTATATTTTTACCAATTGTGTTACTACACAACCTTCAAGCTATTTTGTCTCGGTTTTCACACTTATCTAGCACTGCTACATCATAAGTGTCACTAATCATTAAGTATAACCCATCAATCATGATGAGCAACGGGCCCGATAGTGAATTCTCCGTAACTAGTTATCGGTCGATATTCACATCCCGACCAGTCCTCATCCTTGTCGAGTTTAGTTAAAAACAGGAGTCAAGGAATTTCGCGTATTGTCCATTTCTTCGACTCGGGTGCCAGACTCTGGATCACCTCTGTCAATAAGTAGACAACTTACGCTTGTCCCTATTGATGGAAGGCTTGGATCTTTAAAACTTTGTTTTGAATGTACCCAATATGACTTAATATTTAAATCGAGAGGGGAATTTCGGGTTTGAAAATTATACTAACTCTCCTCGAGATCTCACCGTGTAAATAATGATTTATCTTTTATTTACGATCTAGATTCTAGCGCGCATCTCATACAAGCCAAATATAAATCGAAAAATAAATAAAAGCCATACAAGCCTAGCATGCATAATACCACAATATGTTTTCGATCGGGAGCCTCCTATGTGGGCCATCATCGAGCCATGACGTTGGCCCAACTGGTCAATCTAAAGGGTTCCCAAGTAGGCCTAGTCTATTACATAAATGTTAACTCTACAAATAGAGTTAATTTCTATGTATTTTTGCGGGGAATGACATGAGTTTCTTGAATTCTTAGATCGTTTTCACTTGGTTTATCATGGTTTTTCTCGTTGGTGAGTCACGTATTCATTTTGGTATTTTCTTTTGAATTTTTCAGATTTTTCTCTTGATTTTTTGACGTGCAAACAGAAGGCTCTTCGCTGGGGCGGAAAACCTCTCCGCTGGAGCGAAATCACAAAGCAGACCTCCGCTGGGGCGAACTAATTTTCCGCTGGGGCAAAAGCTGTCCGCGAATTCTTACTTTTAGTGTCCTAGTTTCACTAGGAAACTTATATATTTGTGGAGGAAGTGAGAGAAAACGAATCTTGGAACACTTTTTGACAAGGGAGAGACCAAGAACAAGAAAATATCATTGAGAAGCGTGGAACAACATCGGAGAAGACAATTCTTGAAGATTGGAAAAACAGATCTACTTCTCTTTTCTCATCTTTTGCAATTTCTTTTCTCTTTTGTGTTCTTGTAATCATGACTTTGATGATTCTTGAGTTTATTTCCGTTTTAGCTATGAACTAAATTTAGTTTTCTAGGATTACAATGGATTTCTTTGTTTAAATTGATTGTTGTTATTTTTCCTTATTCTATTTTATTGAGGTTTATTGTTTACCCATTCTTGTGCTTGAATTTCATTAGTCTGGCCAACTATTGTTTCACAAATCTAATTGAATCGGGAGAGAAAATTAGGTTTTAGGTTAAAGATTTGGTAACCTTTGTACGAATTGCACCCACATCGAATTGGGTAATTTGTTTAGCAATTAAGATAGGAATATACTTAATTGCCTTAGGTAGTCATAATTAGGGCTTGTTCTTGACTCGATTTGGCCTAACTTCATTGGCATAGGAATATAGCTCTTTGATTAGGTTAGATTAGTTTTAGAATATTCTGGAAAGAAATTGTAAAAACTTAAGTGCCCTAGATTAGCAATAAATCTTAATTAAAATAGAATTGTTGGGAAAATAGAAGCAATTTGTTTAATATTGAAGGAAATTGTAATCCTAGGCTTTAATTGTCATAGTTAATCTTGTTTAGATTTACTTTCATTATTGCTTAGTTATAATAATCAGAAATCAAAGATTCGTTTAATTTGGATAAGAAAAAGAGTGATCTTTAGTAATTAGTTGTTTAGTTCATTAATTCCCCGTGGAGACGATACTCTACTTATCATTATATTACTTGCTGCGATTGCGTATACTTGCGTTTATAAATCCTGCATCAAGTTTTTGGCGCCGTTGCCGGGGAATTATTTGCGCTATTTTGCTAATATTAATATCAATCGTTCTTTTCTTAGATCAAATCTTTATTTGTTTTCTCTTTCTTTATTTTCAGGACATTTATTCTTTGTATGCGCAGCGATCGAAATAAAGAACTTATACCATTAGATCTTGAAATCGAGCACACAATTCGAAGATTAAAAAGACTGAAAGTAAATTCCGAGGCTCAAGGTCAGACTATGGCCGAACAAGTCAATGGAGACGCAACAGCTGCTGCGAATCGCTCTATCAGAGATTATGCAGTCCCTCATGTTGACGGACTAAGATCGAGTATTACCAGGCCAACTGTTGAGTCCAATAATTTTGAGATCAAGCCAGCAGTCATACATATGCTTGAATCGAAACAATTCTTCGGGCATTCTCATGAGGATCCGAACCAACACTTGAAAATATTTTTGAGGATGTGTGATACATTCAAATTCAATGGAGTATCATCAGATGCTGTCAGACTGAGATTGTTCCCATTCTCTTTGACTGGGAAGGCTACAGATTGGTTAGAATCTCTGCCAGATGGGTCAATTACAACGTGGAATCAGTTAGTGGTTAAATTTTTAGCTAAATTTTTTCCACCTGCAAAAACGGCTCGAATGAGGAATGACATCACTGGGTTTCTGCAATATAAAGATGAAACTTTAGATGAAGCCTGGGAGAGGTTTAAGGATATGCTGAAAAAGTGTCCTCACCATAAGATTCCAGATTGGCTACAAATTCAATCTTTTTACAATGGGCTTACATATAACATCAAAGGAAATCTCGATGCTGCGGCAAATGGTGCTCTTTTGGGAAAATCCCCTGATGAAGCCAGAGATATTATCGAAGAAATGGCATCAAATATTCAGCAGTGGTCATCAAGACGCACGGAGCAGAACAAGATAGCCGGAGTTATAGAGGTTGACGCTATTACTTCTTTAACATCTCAATTGGCAGCTCTCACAAAGAAACTTGATGAGAATTGTAGCAGAAACAATGTTCAAAGAATTTATGCCACTTGTGACATTTGTGGTGATAATCACTCGGTAGCCCACTGTCCTGAGAATCCAGAGTCTGCCAATTTTGTGGGAAATGCTAACCGTCAGAGGAATAATCCTTATTCCAACACATATAATCCAGGATGGAGAAATCACCCTAATTTCTCATGGGGTGGTAATCAATCACACGTTCAAGCTCAAGGACCAATTGCACCTCCGGGTCTTCAACAACCTCAAGCACCTATTGATAGGATAGTGCCCAGCAAGCCAACAAATATAAGCTTGCTAAGGAACTTCCTTTAGAAGCAATCTTATGATTTATACGATAATACGCCCGTTTATTCATAGTACGTGAATTAAACAATGGCCACCTTCATCTCTCGCGAACTTATCTAAGCGATTGGTTGAAACCCTGAGATCACTCATGACTACGGGATTATTCACTTCAGTATTGGGTGCGATTAATCATGAAACAGTCTCAAAGGTCGTGATCTCAAAAAACGTTCCAAGTCATAGATTCATATCGAGACGGGGTATCGAATGAATCGTCAAGACTTGTAGGATTATGCATGATTCACATGAAGTGAATTTGTTGTCGTTTCATGAACAAGGCATTGAATGCTAGTGCATATGACTAGGTGGTTCGATAGGGGATCGAACGCATCGAACGACCCGAACAGAGAGACCCATCGTGGAAGTGCGTTAAGCATATCGGTAATGTGATGTCTCTCAAGACTTATAATAGTGTACGATTTAGTCCTTTGACTTGAGGTACTAGGGCGGATTCGGTACACGGGAATACGTACTTTGATTTAGGAGCCGATCACATAGCTTGGTCATTGTGCGACTACATTGGGTACGTATGAACGTGTGCACGGATAGTTAGTACTAATAAAGGATCTATCGACTCATCTTGATAAGATGAGAGAATTTCCTGTACGTTCTTAGATAATAAAACCGAGGAATCTACGGCCGTAGTCGGTGACGGATTTGGAAAGGGGTTCCAAATTTAGCAGTCACACTGGAATTATTATCCTGAATTAGAAAGTACAGCATTGAGATAATTAGAGGTGCCGAACAATTCACACACCCTAGGTCTCAATCGGGAAATTAGTTGATAGAAGGACCGTATGTACATGGCATTTATAAGAGGTGAAGGTTCACGAAATCAATTCACCTGAAGTTGGGCCTCATGGGCTTGTGGCTAGACATCGACCATGAGGTGTGGGTACTCCTGAATTAATAAGGAAATTAATTCTGGAGTGGTCAATTAAAGTGGTTAATTGATCGGAGCAATTAATTACATATTAATTGCTCACTAATTAAATCACGAAAGTCGTGGGCCTGCTGCCAATTGATGGTGAACCTAGAGGGTCACACACAATACAGTTGGACAGTGACAGTCTGAAAGGAATCAATTGATTTAAGGAATTAAATCAATATATGAATTAAAGTATTAATTCATGAAGAAGAATAATTAATTAGAAGTAACTAATTAATTAATCAAGAATTAAAGTATTAATTCAAAATGGCTCATTTTTCACAGAAGGTTTAATCATGTGTTAACCCATATAATCACTATATATCTTCCACCTCCATGGCTCTGATACCATTCTGTACCCAGGTACAATCATAATATAAGGCTTAGGATTAGATCGGAATAAGTTTTACAAGAAAATAAATCCGTCAAATAATAATCTTGAAAAATTCATGTTCAATATCAAAAAGCCCAAAAAAGCGCCATCACACGGCTGTAGAGGGGCAAGGATATTTACTGATGAATCCAAAAGATTATTCTTGCCAGAAATATAATCTTAACCATAATCCTAGTTTCTTATATTATTCATGACCCATGTTCAAAATAATACTTTAAACACATGGGGTTTCTGATACATAGCAATATATGGTTCAACACATGATTAAAGAGTATTTAGCCTATCATTAGGCTAAATATAAAACACAAATATAAAATTTAAAAACAGAAAAGTAAAAGGAATACCTTAGTAGGGACTTCAAACCAAAGCTTTTATTTATGATCTTCAATATATTTTACAAGATATTTATTACAAAACAGAAATATAAAAACGGTATGTATTACAAAGGGAGTAGTAGTAGTAGTAGTAGAGATGGTAGTGGAAAGATGCCTTCCTAAGCAGCTGATGTCTGCTTATATAGAGTCTGGAATTCCGGACTTGAAATCTTTCTTCAAATTCTTGTATTACTATTCAGAGCACTAACTAATCACCCGTGACTTTCTTTTTCAAAAGCTATGTCTTCTTTTTCAAAAGCTATGTCCTTTACTATTTACTTTATCAAAAGTTTTACTATTTAGGAATCTTAAATAGTTCCTATTCTTTCCAATTTTTGTTGTTTTCATCTGCAGACCATAATTATTTTCCTGATTTGATATTATCAAATATGGTTTCCAAATCATAAGCATTTTGAAATTCTTCATCTTCATCCTCATATGGATCCTGGGCTTCTCCTGCTAAGTCTCCTTTTGGTGCTGATGCCATAGACGTATCAGATTTGGAATCATCTTCCATAAATTCTTTAAAATTCTTCTGTATATCTTTCTTCATTGCTTCCATATAAGCCTTAATAATTTCGGCTTTTGACAAATCTTGTTTTTTCATTTTTAGTTTTCCGGATATTGCCTGGAAAGGACTAGGTATTTCTTCTTTGTCCTTTGACTTATAAGTCAATAATTTAGACTGAATTAATTCTTCAGTATCTGCTCCATATAATTTTCCCGAATTTGGGTCAGTCTTGTTCATCTTTTCCCAAAATTTTGAGAAAGAAACTCTATATAGGCATGGTGTGTTGTATTCTGTATAACTTACAACTGTGATCCATTTAGAAATCCAAGGTATAGAAAATTCAATAAAAAGGTGCATCGAAGCTATGAGCTCATCTACTTTTTGTACAGCTATTAGCTGAGTAATTTGGGGGGATAAATCTATCCATTCTGAGTATAATTTTTTCCATGATTCTGGAAGAATTTGATATGTAGGACCGTGGTATGACCACCAATTGACAAACCAATTTGGTATAGGAGATTTATAAACTTCTCCACAAATCTTGATGAACCAAGTATGTTTTTTCTTGGTATTTTGGTAATATAATACCTTATCAAATGCTGAGATATAATCCCAATAATTAAATTTAATAGAAACATTTTTCTCAGAAAAGATATAATAGTTTTCTTTGAAGGTGGATAACCCCCATTCTTGATATGAAAAAATCTTTTTCACAATAATTTTACTGAAAGTATAACTTTTCTGATCATTTGAAGTAAAGTGAGTAATTTCACAACTTTCTGTTGCTTTAAGCAAATTTTCATAGAAATTTCTCTGCTTGTATGACGTAGCATTGAATTGAGTATTATCAAGATACCTGTTCATGAGGAACCATGGGTCCTCTTTCCATTTTAGATCCGAATATTCCAGATGAAGTATTACTTCTTTCTTATTATTTTCAGCATAATTTATGCTGTCCTCATAATCATTTTCTTGCAAAATATTTGCAAATGTTTGGGAATTTCCTTTTGAAGATGATGTGGATGATTCACCCACTCCAGAGATATTCTCTGCTACTAATTTCTTTCCATGTATTTGGGAGATTATGTTCCCCCTTCCTCCTCGACCTCTATAATTTTGAGGCCTGCCTCTAAAGGAATAGTCACGAGGTATCATTACCTGAAAAATCATTTATAGAAATTATTAATTCTAAGCAATCGGTGCTGGTAATCAATAATATCATTTTTATATTTTTCTTTAGCGACAATATGATCACCACAGAAAAGATGAGGATACTTATTAATAAAGGATATATTATCCTTGCAAATATCAATTTTAGCTCTGAGATAGGAAATATTCCTTTTTACCGTTATTTTCTCAGACTTACTTAAATGGGGATCATTCATTTATAAAATCCTTGAAGTCTCAGCAATTTATGCTGACAATACCATATAATGTTTTCATAAAATTGTATTAGTTGAGGCTTATTTTCTTCTAATACTATGTGGTTTCTCTTGGCCTCAATCAAATTTTTCTCAAATCTTTCTATAGTATCTTTAATATGTCTAACAATTATCTTGTTAGATATGAAATCACTCTTATTAAGAGTGTTAAGACAAGGATGTCCTTGACAAATAAGTCCTTTTCTAAGATAAATAGGTTCTCCACTATCAGTGTCATCATTATCTGGTAATGCTGATGTCCAAATCAGATCATCTTCTTCTGTTGGATCTGACATTAATTTTCCTGTAAATATTCGCGTGTCAAAAAATCAGGAAGATGATTATCTTCTCCCTTTTTATAATGTATTTCAAAATCAAATGGAGCTAAATGCGCCTGCCATCTTGCAAACATTTGTTTAGAAACATCATGTTTAAAATCTTTATTAAACATGTATTTTGCAGATTTGCAATCAGTAAAAATTTTAAACTTTTGATTATATAAATCATCTTGAAATTTCAAAACACATTTAAGAATAGCAAGAATTTCTTTAGCAATAGTAGCATAATTTTTCTGGCTATTGTTCCATTTTCCAGAATGAAATCTTACTAAAAATATTTGTTTTGTATTAGGGCATATTTGCTTTAAAACTCCTCCAAAACCTATATCAGAGGCATCTGTTTCAATAATTTTTTCCCAAGTGGGATTTGCAAGCATTAAACAAGGAAGTGACTTCACTTTACTTTTAATCAACTTTACAGCATTAGTATGGACATCTGTCCAAGGAGTAGGAGACTTTTTAAGTCTATCATATAAAACAGCTGCATCAGTAGCTAAATTTTTATAATAGGATGAAATATAATTTAAACTTCCAAGAAATCTTTGGAGTTGAGTTTTATCAGTAATAACATCAGGAAATTTGGAAGCAAATTCTATACTTCTATTAATAGGAATTATTTTTCCCTTTTCGATATTATGACCGAGAAATCTAATATTAGTTTGGAAAATAGACATTTTTGGTTTAGAAATAACCAAACCATGTTGAATAACAACTTTTTTAAATATTTCTAAATGTTTAAAATGATTTTCAATAGTTTTTGAAAATACTAGAATATCATCAATATATACAATTATAAAATCACTATAATGTATGAAAATATCATTCATAATTTTCTGAAATTCAGAAGGGGCATTTTTCAATCCAAAAGGCATAACTTTCCATTCATAATGTCCAAAAGGAACATTAAAAGCAGTTTTATATTGGTCTTTTTCACTAATTTGAATTTGCCAATATCCTGATTTTAAATCAAATTTAGAAAATATGATAGCATCATATAACCTATCTAAAAGATCTTTCTTATTAGGAATAGGATGCCTAATCCATTTCAAGACTTTATTTAAAGGTTTATAATTTATAACTAGCCTAGGGGCTCCTCTTTCTTGTTCACTATGTTTATTAACATAGAAAGCAGTACATGACCAAGGTGAATTAGAAGGTTTTATTAAACCCTTTTGTAATAAGGACTCAATTTCTTTTTTACATAATTCTAAATATTCAGAATTCATCTGACAAGGTCTAGCCTTAGTAGGAATTTTTCTTTCATCAAAATCTTCCTCATAAGGAAGTTCAACAATATGTCTTTTTCTTTCCCAAAAAGCATTAGGATGATCATTACAAATTTCTAAAGATAATTTATTATAAATTAATTTTATTTTTTCTTGCAAAGTATGACTTTGAAGTTTTTCTTCAATAGTAAGAATACTTACTTCTTGCTTTAAATAGTTCAAATGAGAAACTTTATGATCTAATAAATCTTTCAATTCATGTAAAAGTTTAGGAAATGGCCTAGTAATAAATTTGAAAGTTATTTCTTTTCCTTCAAAAGTTCCTGTAATTCCTGAGTTATCAACTCTAGTCAGAGGATAAATTTGATCAATAAAAGGAGTTCCAAGTATAACTTGGTTAGTAATATTTTTAACAAGTAAAAAACTTGTAGGAATGCAAACTTTATCTTTGCAAATATATGCCAAAGGAATTTTAAAATTTATATCTAATTTTTCTCCTCCAGCATGACTAAGAGAATTAGTGGTTTTATGAAAATATCTTGTAGGAATTATTCCTTCTTGTATAACATTCATATCAGCTCCACTATCAACAAGGGCTATAATTTCTTTTCGAAAATGATTATCTATAAGTAATGTGATTTTTATAAACCATTTTTGAGAAATAACCATATTGAGATTAGACAAGAAATTTTCTTGGATAATATTTTCATCAGACTCATTAGGTCCAAATTCCACATGCGTACCTATATGTTTAACCATTTCAAGACGAGTAATTCTCTCTTCTAGTTGTTGATTTGTATTTTTCAAATTTGAAATCTCTATTTTTAAATTCTTTATCTCTTTATTGAGATCATTAACAGAAGTAGGTATTTCTATGTTCTGTCTTTCTTTCAAAAGTTGATAAACTTTATTCATACTATAAGGTTCTGAAGAACTCATAGGTATAGGTGTTTGGATTCTATCAGAATCTCTACTGGTCGAAGGGATGTCCTCTACTTGCATCTGATCTATCAGTTTCAATTTTAACTCGGGATCTTTAATATGTCTTAGGAATTCTAACATATTTCCTGAAGTTAAAACATTTAAATGCATATTTTTAAATTGAGACAAGACTTTATAATAGTCCTCTCTTTCTCCATGAATTTCACAAGTTCCTCCTTGTGCACAAGAATCACAACAATAACTAGAATCCTGAGAAGCTATCTCTTCTTCTTCTAACATATCAATTTCATCAGAAGAATTATTACTAGAATTATTATCACTATCCTGAGATTCTTCAGGTTCTGATTCCGAATTTATAAGTAACTTTTCTAAATTTTCTTTCATAGATTCATCAATCTTTAATTCATTTATCTTTTTCTTCATTTTACACCTATTAGCGTAATGGCCTATTCTACCACATTTATAACAAACAATTTTCTTCTTATTTGAAGCTCTTTCCTCTTTCTTTTTATTCTTTTGTTCTATTTTCTTTTTAGAGAGATGTCTCCTTTTCTTATGGTGAGAAACATTATCAGTTCCTGAATTAGACTTATAATTTTTTCCTTTTCTTGAAGTAGTTGGAATATCCATCCCAAATTGATTACAAAATTGTCCTAATTGACCTTTTTCATTCAGGTTTTGTCTTTTAACTTGTTGATTTAATCTAATCTCATTGCATAAGGCTAATCCTTCTTGAATACAAGTACCAATTAGCTTACCATAAGTATAATCTTCATAGGGTATATTAATTCTATCTTTTCTAAGATTCTTCCTAACTCTTTCAGCAAATAGGTTAGGCAATCCATCTATAAATTTAGATTTTCAGTGAGAGTTATTACACTCAGGTAATTCCATGACTCTACTAAGGAAAGTATCCTTATACCATCTAAAATCAGTAAGAGTCTTACATCTTAGATTCTGTAACATGGTTCTTATATTCTCACTATTATCGGAAATTCTTCCAGTAAAGTGTTCTAAAATAGTCACTATAAGTGTATAAACAGCATTCTCAACATTTTGCCCATCTTCTTGTTTAACAGTTCTGTAAATATCTAATTTACTTCTTTCTGTTAAATAATTATCCCACCAGCCTTTTAATTGGCCAGTAAATCCTGCAACAATCATTTTAGCAACAGTACTATCACTGTTATTATTACTTTTACAAATAGTGCTATACATAAGCATCCTATGAGCTAAGGTGTAGATCTGTTTTTCAGTATAACCATCTAAATTCCATTCGTAAATATTTTTCCCATTATAACTGTTATTAACAGTATACTCTTGTTCTTCATGCAAAGTATCCATAGGGGAAGGTCTCCTATAATAATATAATCTTTGAGTAGGCCTATCAGCAAATTTCTCAATTTTATTTATCTCATCATTAATTTTTTCTTTGTAGTTATTTCTACTAATTCCTTCCGTAAACTCATAATTTAAAGTATTTAATTTTAATCCTTTAAATTTTTCTTCCAGAAATTTTTCTAATTCTTTATGTGATTTTAATTTAAAATCTGTTATTTCAGGTGGTGGCTGCAAATGAGAAGTAGAAACGATACCATTTATAGGCTTATCATTCAAATCTATCATTGGTTTTATATTTTTAATTACAGAGAAGATTTCTTCAACTCTATTGTGTAATTCCTTAATATGATCTCCTAAGATATTCAAATAGAGATTTGTATAATTATTTTGTTGTAATATGCTATTTATATTACTGGTTGTAATTTGTAAAGCATCATTTTCTAATAATTTAGAAAAAGCTGTAAAATTTATAGTTTTTTGGTCATTGCCAATAGTAAAAGCATTTTGAGGAGTAAAAACACTCCTTAAAACATCTCCATTGGATAATTTATAGGTTCTTTCTAGAACTGAAATATGATTTTCAAGGTAATTCATCACAAACCAGGGAACAAAATGAATAATTTTGTTTTGTAAAGAGGTGAATTTATAAAATTCATTTTGAAAATGAGTTTGGTCTTCTATTGAAATATTCTTGAAAAACCATTCTCTAAATAATTTCCATTTTGGAAGATTAAATTCTTTCTTGATTAATTGTCTTGCCTGGGAACCAGGACTAAAATCTATTTTTGGTGTACTATCCATTAAATATCATCAAAGTTTGCTTCTGAGGGAGTTATATCTGCCTCTCCTATGTTTCTAACTGAAGCTGTAGAATTATCTTCTTCAGTATTTTTATAAATACCTTTTCCTATATTATCTTTGTTAAGCAGAATTTTTTCAACTTTATCAGAGTATTCTCTAAATTGAGATGTAGAATTCCTAGCAGGAAATTTCTCATAATCATACGAAGTTGAGGTTCTAGCAGGTATGACTAAATCATCTAAAGGTGATATATAAGACCTGACTGAAGTGCTCCTAGAAATATTATTTCTAATACTATTTTCTATCATTTTTATAGAAATATCTCCTGTTTGAGATTGAAATATAGTAGAAAAATCATTACATATTTGTGGTTTCGGTTTAACCGCATTTGTAATTTTCCAAGTATCTGGAAATGGAATTTCATCCCACTTAATTGTTCTTCTAGTGGTTATATTAGATTTACCAAGATTGGTTTCAATTATGACAGTTTCATTCATTTTCTTATCCATTATCCTACAATTAGGATTTAAAGTATATAAAGGTTTAAAATAAACTCTGTAACAGACACACATAACTTCTGTTCCATGCTCATAATCATAACCATGAGTTTTAACATTTAAAGTTAAAGCATCTAATAAATTAACATCAGTTAAAGATAACTGTAAATTAGGATAAACATTAAAATAAACTGGTCCATGTGCCAGACTAGATTGTATTATTCCCATCAAAGATTTTTTCCAATTTAAATTTCTACCATCACGTAGAGCAGCAATAAAACTTTCTGGTAATCCTACCAAAGTTAAAGGTTTAAAAGCAATTTGAACTAATCCTTTATGGATAAACTTATGAGTATACCTATAAGGTAAAATATCATTTTCATTTAGTAACCTTATGGTTAATTCATCATTATCAAGAGATATAGACTCTTCTGTAGTCTTAACAATTTGTTTAAGTCCAATTCTTTCAAAAGTACCCATTTTATAAATGGTTCTAGGTTCAATCCTAGGAATAGTCCACTTATTAAGTAGATCTAGATTCTGAGGAATATCATATTCCTGATTCAAACTATTTTTAATATTTTCATTTTTACGAAAAATATTCATTTTTCACAGAAGTTTTAATCATGTGTTAACCCATATAATCACTATATATCTTCCACCTCCATGGCTCTGATACCATTCTGGACCCAGGTACAATCATAATATAAGGCTTAGGATTAGAAATATCATTTTCATTTAGTAACCTTATGGTTAATTCATCATTATAAAGAGATATAGACTCTTATGTAGTCTTAACAATTTGTTTAAGTCCAATTCTTTCAAAAGTACCCATTTTATAAATGGTTCTAGGTTCAATCCTAGGAATAGTCCACTTATTAAGTAGATCTAGATTCTGAGGAATATCATATTCCTGATTCAAACTATTTTTAATATTTTCATTTTTACGAAAAATATTCATTTTTCACAGAAGTTTTAATCATGTGTTAACCCATATAATCACTATATATTATACCATTCTGGACCCAGGTACAATCATAATATAAGGCTTAGGATTAGATCGGAATAAGTTTTACAAGAAAATAAATCCGTCAAATAATAATCTTGATAAATTCATGTTCAATATCAAAAAGCCCAAAAAAGCGCCATCACACGGCTGTAGAGGGGCAAGGATATTTACTGATGAATCCATAAGATTATTCTTGCCAGAAATATAATCTTAACCATAATCCTAGTTTCTTATATTATTCATGACCCATGTTCAAAATAATACTTTAAACACATGGGGTTTCTGATACATAGCAATATATGGCTCAACACATGATTAAAGAGTATTTAGCCTATCATTAGGCTAAATATAAAACACAAATATAAAATTTAAAAACAGAAAAGTAAAAGGAATACCTCAGTAGGGACTTCAAACCAAAGCTTTTATTTATGATCTTCAATATATTTTACAAGATATTTATTACAAAACAGAAATATAAAAACGGTATGTATTACAAAGGGAGTAGTAGTAGTAGTAGTAGTAGAGATGGTAGTGGAAAGATGCCTTCCTAAGAAGCTGATGTCTGCTTATATAGAGTCTGGAATTCCGGACTTGAAATCTTTCTTCAAATTCTTGTATTACTATTCAGAGCACTAACTAATCACCCGTGACTTTCTTTTTCAAAAGCTATGTCTTCTTTTTCAAAAGCTATGTCCTTTACTATTTACTTTATAAAAGTTTTACTATTTAGGAATCTTAAATAGTTCCTATTCTTTCCAATTTTTGTTGTTTTCATCTGCAGACCACAATTATTTTCCTGATTTGAAATTATCAAATATGGTTTCCAAATCATAAGCATTTTGAAATTCTTCATCTGCATCCTCATATGGATCCTGGGCTTCTCCTGCTAAGTCTCCTTTTGGTGCTGATGCCATAGACGTATCAGATTTGGAATCATCTTCCATAAATTCTTTAAAATTCTTCTGTATATCTTTCTTCATTGCTTCCATATAAGCCTTAATAATTTCGGCTTTTGACAAATCTTGTTTTTTCATTTTTAGTTTTCCGGATATTGCCTGGAAAGGACTAGGTATTTCTTCTTTGTCCTTTGACTTATAAGTCAATAATTTAGACTGAATTAATTCTTCAGTATCTGCTCCATATAATTTTCCCGAATTTGGGTCAGTCTTGTTCATCTTTTCCCAAAATTTTGAGAAAGAAACTCTATATAGGCATGGTGTGTTGTATTCTGTATAACTTACAACTGGGATCCATTTAGAAATCCAAGGTATAGAAAATTCAATAAAAAAGTGCATCGAAGCTATGAGCTCATCTACTTTTTGTACAGCTATTAGCTGAGTAATTTGGGGGGATAAATCTATCCATTCTTAGTATAATTTTTTCCATGATTCTGGAAGAATTTGATATGTAGGACCGTGGTATGACCACCAATTGACAAACCAATTTGGTATAGGAGATTTATAAACTTCTCCACAAATCTTGATGAACCAAGTATGTTTTTTCTTGGTATTTTGGTAATATAATACCTTATCAAATGCTGAGATATAATCCCAATAATTAAATTTAATAGAAACATTTTTCTCAGAAAAGATATAATCTTTTTCTTTGAAGGTGGATAACCCCCATTCTTGATATGAAAAAATCTTTTTCACAATAATTTTACTGAAAGTATAACTTTTTTGATCATTTGAAGTAAAGTGAGTAATTTCACAACTTTCTGTTGCTTTAAGCAAATTTTCATAGAAATTTCTCTGCTTGTATGACGTAGCATTGAATTGAGTATTATCAAGATACCTGTTCATGAGGAACCATGGGTCCTCTTTCCATTTTAGATCCGAATATTCCAGATGAAGTATTACTTCTTTCTTATTATTTTCAGCATAATTTATGCTGTCCTCATAATCATTTTCTTGCAAAATATTTGCAAATGTTTGGGAATTTCCTTTTGAAGATGATGTGGATGATTCACCCACTCCAGAGATATTCTCTGCTACTAATTTCTTTCCATGTATTTGGGAGATTATGTTCCCCCTTCCTCCTCGACCTCTATAATTTTGAGGCCTGCCTCTAAAGGAATAGTCACGAGGTATCATTACCTGAAAAATCATTTATAGAAATTATTAATTCTAAGCAATCGGTGCTGGTAATCAATAATATCATTTTTATATTTTTCTTTAGCAACAATATGATCACCACAGAAAAGATGAGGATACTTATTAATAAAGGATATATTATCCTTGCAAATATCAATTTTAGCTCTGAGATAGGAAATATTCCTTTTTACCGTTATTTTCTCAGACTTACTTAAATGGGGATCATTCATTTATAAAATCCTTGAAGTCTCAGCAATTTATGCTGACAATACCATATAATGTTTTCATAAAATTGTATTAGTTGAGGCTTATTTTCTTCTAATACTATGTGGTTTCTCTTGGCCTCAATCAAATTTTTCTCAAATCTTTCTATAGTATCTTTAATATGTCTAACAATTATCTTGTTAGATATGAAATCACTCTTATTAAGAGTGTTAAGACAAGGATGTCCTTGACAAATAAGTCCTTTTCTAAGATAAATAGGTTCTCCACTATCAGTGTCATCATTATCTGGTAATGCTGATCTCCAAATCAGATCATCTTCTTCTGTTGGATCTGACATTAATTTTCCTGTAAATATTCGCGTGTCAAAAAATCAGGAAGATGATTATCTTCTCCCTTTTTATAATGTATTTCAAAATCAAATGGAGCTAAATGCGCCTGCCATCTTGCAAACATTTGTTTAGAAACATCATGTTTAAAATCTTTATTAAACATGTATTTTGCAGATTTGCAATCAGTAAAAATTTTAAACTTTTGATTATATAAATCATCTTGAAATTTCAAAACACATTTAAGAATAGCAAGAATTTCTTTAGCAATAGTAGCATAATTTTTCTGGCTATTGTTCCATTTTCCAGAATGAAATCTTACTAAAAATATTTGTTTTGTATTAGGGCATATTTGCTTTAAAACTCCTCCAAAACCTATATCAGAGGCATCTGTTTCAATAATTTTTTCCCAAGTGGGATTTGCAAGCATTAAACAAGGAAGTGACTTCACTTTACTTTTAATTAACTTTACAGCATTAGTATGGACATCTGTCCAAGGAGTAGGAGACTTTTTAAGTCTATCATATAAAACAGCTGCATCAGTAGCTAAATTTTTATAATAGGATGAAATATAATTTAAACTTCCAAGAAATCTTTGGAGTTGAGTTTTATCAGTAATAACATCAGGAAATTTGGAAGCAAATTCTATACTTCTATTAATAGGAATTATTTTTCCCTTTTCAATATTATGACCGAGAAATCTAATATTAGTTTGGAAAATAGACATTTTTGGTTTAGAAATAACCAAACCATGTTGAATAACAACTTTTTTAAATATTTCTAAATGTTTAAAATGATTTTCAATAGTTTTTGAAAATACTAGAATATCATCAATATATACAATTATAAAATCACTATAATGTATGAAAATATCATTCATAATTTTCTGAAATTCAGAAGGGGCATTTTTCAATCCAAAAGGCATAACTTTCCATTCATAATGTCCAAAAGGAACATTAAAAGCAGTTTTATATTGGTCTTTTTCACTAATTTGAATTTGCCAATATCCTGATTTTAAATCAAATTTAGAAAATATGATAGCATCATATAACCTATCTAAAAGATCTTTCTTATTAGGAATAGGATGCCTAATCCATTTCAAGACTTTATTTAAAGGTTTATAATTTATAACTAGCCTAGGGGCTCCTCTTTCTTGTTCACTATGTTTATTAACATAGAAAGCAGTACATGACCAAGGTGAATTAGAAGGTTTTATTAAACCCTTTTGTAATAAGGACTCAATTTCTTTTTTACATAATTCTAAATATTCAGAATTCATCTGACAAGGTCTAGCCTTAGTAGGAATTTTTCTTTCATCAAAATCTTCCTCATAAGGAAATTCAACAATATGTCTTTTTCTTTCCCAAAAAGCATTAGGATGATCATTACAAATTTCTAAAGATAATTTATTCTAAATTAATTTTATTTTTTCTTGCAAAGTATGACTTTGAAGTTTTTCTTCAATAGTAAGAATACTTACTTCTTGCTTTAAATAGTTCAAATGAGAAACTTTATGATCTAATAAATCTTTCAATTCATGTAAAAGTTTAGGAAATGGCCTAGTAATAAATTTGAAAGTTATTTCTTTTCCTTCAAAAGTTCCTGTAATTCCTGAGTTATCAACTCTAGTCAGAGGATAAATTTGATCAATAAAAGGAGTTCCAAGTATAACTTGGTTAGTAATATTTTTAACAAGTAAAAAACTTGTAGGAATGCAAACTTTATCTTTGCAAATATATGCCAAAGGAATTTTAAAATTTATATCTAATTTTTCTCCTCCAGCATGACTAAGAGAATTAGTGGTTTTATGAAAATATCTTGTAGGAATTATTCCTTCTTGTATAACATTCATATCAGCTCCACTATCAACAAGGGCTATAATTTCTTTTCGAAAATGATTATCTATAAGTAATGTGATTTTTATAAACCATTTTTGAGAAATAACCATATTGAGATTAGACAAGAAATTTTCTTGGATAATATTTTCATCAGACTCATTAGGTCCAAATTCCACATGCGTACCTATATGTTTAACCATTTCAAGACGAGTAATTCTCTCTTCTAGTTGTTGATTTGTATTTTTCAAATTTGAAATCTCTATTTTTAAATTTTTTATCTCTTTATTGAGATCATTAACAGAAGTAGGTATTTCTATGTTCTGTCTTTCTTTCAAAAGTTGATAAACTTTATTCATACTATAAGGTTCTGAAGAACTCATAGGTATAGGTGTTTGGATTCTATCAGAATCTCTACTGGTCGAAGGGATGTCCTCTACTTGCATCTGATCTATCAGTTTCAATTTTAACTCGGGATCTTTAATATGTCTTAGGAATTCTAACATATTTCCTGAAGTTAAAACATTTAAATGCATATTTTTAAATTGAGACAAGACTTTATAATAGTCCTCTCTTTCTCCATGAATTTCACAAGTTCCTCCTTGTGCACAAGAATCACAACAATAACTAGAATCCTGAGAAGCTATCTCTTCTTCTTCTAACATATCAATTTCATCAGAAGAATTATTACTAGAATTATTATCACTATCCTGAGATTCTTCAGGTTCTGATTCCGAATTTATAAGTAACTTTTCTAAATTTTCTTTCATAGATTCATCAATCTTTAATTCATTTATCTTTTTCTTCATTTTACACCTATTAGCGTAATGGCCTATTCTACCACATTTATAACAAACAATTTTCTTCTTATTTGAAGCTCTTTCCTCTTTCTTTTTATTCTTTTGTTCTATTTTCTTTTTAGAGAGATGTCTCCTTTTCTTATGGTGAGAAACATTATCAGTTCCTGAATTAGACTTATAATTCTTTCCTTTTCTTGAAGTAGTTGGAATATCCATCCCAAATTGATTACAAAATTGTCCTAATTGACCTTTTTCATTCAGGTTTTGTCTTTTAACTTGTTGATTTAATCTAATCTCATTGCATAAGGCTAATCCTTCTTGAATACAAGTACCAATTAGCTTACCATAAGTATAATCTTCATAGGGTATATTAATTCTATCTTTTCTAAGATTCTTCCTAACTCTTTCAGCAAATAGGTTAGGCAATCCATCTATAAATTTAGATTTCCAGTGAGAGTTATTACACTCAGGTAATTCCATGACTCTACTAAGGAAAGTATCCTTATACCATCTAAAATCAGTAAGAGTCTTACATCTTAGATTCTGTAACATGGTTCTTATATTCTCACTATTATCGGAAATTCTTCCAGTAAAGTGTTCTAAAATAGTCACTATAAGTGTATAAACAGCATTCTCAACATTTTGCCCATCTTCTTGTTTAACAGTTCTGTAAATATCTAATTTACTTCTTTCTGTTAAATAATTATCCCACCAGCCTTTTAATTGGCCAGTAAATCCTGCAACAATCATTTTAGCAACAGTACTATCACTGTTATTATTACTTTTACAAATAGTGCTATACATAAGCATCCTAAGAGCTAAGGTATAGATCTGTTTTTCAGTATAACCATCTAAATTCCATTCGTAAATATTTTTCCCATTATAACTGTTATTAACAGTATACTCTTGTTCTTCATGCAAAGTATCCATAGGGGAAGGTGTTACGCTCCAAATACGAGTGCGTAGTACACGCAAGTATACGGTCGTTACAAGTAATAAAGTAGTAAGGAGTGTCGAACCCACGAGGAATTGTTCAATTAATTACCAACTAACGTCTTGTTACTTCGACTTAGATTCGTAAGTTGAGTACGGTGAGGTGATGGTGGTTTTGATACTACAACTCAATTAAGTAATTACGAAAACTAACACTTGACTTAATATATGTAAAGGCTTCTATGATTTTACGTCTCCTAGTTCGATTCAAGACAAACGACTCAACAATTGACAACTACACTTATGTTTATTGTTCAAGATTTCATAAAATATTCATACGTATCTTTCGATATCGTACGAACCTACCAAAGTAAACTAATCCAATTTATGTCTAAAAGGATTAAGCCTAAGTGATGCATTAACTCCAAACCTTGTTAGAACATGAAATGACCTAGGTATATTTCTATCCTAAAATCAAATCACAACCTAGTTTTTCAATCTAATCTTTAATCCACTATGTCTAGCAATTAAAGATCAATTCATTTCATCCTATGGTTAGCTAATCCATAAGTTGACAAAAGCTCAAACTAGATTAACAAACACTTGTATACAAGCATAACAACAATCATTAACTCATCATTTAATCAAGAATCAAGAACTAAACATAGGATCAATAAAAACATAGAATAAATGAGATTAGCCACTCATAACAACAATATATCATTCATTACATTAAAAGACATCAATATAAATGAACAAAGTAAAAGAGTTTAGAGTAAGCTTAGTGAAGAGGTCTTCAACAACTTCTCCCTCAATGCCTTTTTATCTTCTTTGGGGAGTCCAAGTGAGAGTTCTTCTCTTTTCTTCAAAAGGGAGGCAAGAGAGAAAAAATTTAAAGTGAGAAGTGTAGAATGTGTGTAGAAGTTGTGAATGATCTCCCTTTAAGCCTCTAACCTAGCAACAACTACCAACTTTCCATGCCTAAGTTACCCTCCAAAACAAGGCAACTAAGGCCAAAAAGTCCCCAAAAGAAGTTGGAATTACAAGTGGGAGGGAAAAAGGCAAAGGACATAAAACACCTTCAAGAAACGCAGGTTTTCTGGCAGCAGGTCTCGCGGCCGCGAGCCTTGAGCTCGCGGCCGCGAGCGCAGGCAGTATGCTCTCTGCAGATTTTCTGCTCCGCCACACTTTCTTCTGAGCGGCATATCTTTTGATTCCGAACTCCAAATCCAGATCCGTAAAGTCCGTAGCGTAGCTAACTCACTCATCTATGACATATCCAAAATTCAGCTCATTTGGATCATCCATGAAATATTTATGAATGTTCTAGTGAGCAGCTATCTACGTTCTTGTACGATTTACTTCGGGTTCTATTTCCTTTGAAGCTCAAGCTTGACTCGCGGGGTTGGTAGAGCGACTCGTATCATTGATACGCAACTCCGAATCTCTCTATGATGTTAATACCTACAAACCACGGAGAAAACGATCAATACGAGAACAAAAACACAAAAGACGAACAAAGGCCAAACAAAGGGGCCAAAAGCACAAAAGAAACGAAAACACGAGAAGACACACAAAAACTCAAATCAAAACAAGATGTTTTGGGCTTAAAGAGATAGGTAATAACGACATTTTCATGGCGTTATCAACACCCCCAAACTTAAACACTTGCTCGTCCTCGAGCAAAGAAAACAGAACAGGAAGAAAACAAACATTCTTAAGATCGAAATGCTAAAACTTAACACTTTCAAATTATTCTTTAAACAAGCTCCACGTGAGTGTGTGATGGCTTCGGCTAGATTCTATCTTAGGTGAATAATTTCCGATAGGTCAAAATCATCGGTTCTATTTTCATGGACTTCTAATGTTTAACAAAGAATCTCTCCTTACCGTAGATTACAAACTTAATGCTCAAATCACTTCACGGGACTAAGTTATAGGTAATTTAAGAGTGTTTTCCCTATTCTTGAATTAATTGACGATTTTAGCTCCTAACTCTTTTCTCACCACACTTGTTTTTACAATGAAACAAGGCACTTTGTGCTTTACAAGAATATTACAGTACGATATTAGCACTAATGGCGAACTTGATGCAATTTTGCTTTTGTGGGCTACTAGCACCACACTCTTTTCTTCTATTACAACTTTTGCACTAAAACAATGAGATAGAGCAATTACAAAAAATGATCAATGAGTATTATTAATTGAAGGCTTAGCCTTTCTTTTCTCTAATAGAAGTGCGTACATTTTAGCAACTTCTCTACTCATTTCTTTTAAGAGTTAGGTGTTCAAAGGTTTTTTTCATTCTCGAAAAGGGTTTACTCCCCCAAACTTAGGCCATTTATGCTCTTTTTACATTTAGATTCCAAGCTATGGATTGGAGGGATTCTAAGTTAAGCAAAAGGAGTCCTAGAACCTATTATCGCTAAAGTTCGTTATCCACTTTAAATATTACCTAACCTTAGCCAATGTGCTTTGAACTTTGTAGAGCATGTTCAAATAATAATAAGAATTTGAAAAATTTTGGCGGGTCGACCTAGCATGCAACAAGCGCGACCTTACTCCCCCAAACTTAAAATGCACAATGTCCCCATTGTGTGAATTGAGAATGACGGAATAAGGTACGACACGACAAAAACAAGAGCACAACAAAAACACAAGAAAAACAAAACAAAACAAAACGATAAATGAGTAGCACGGCTCTAATTAAGTCCAACGAGCGAACGTTATACCTTTAAACACGTAAACATGCCAATATTTCACAAGATTTAGTAACAAAACCAATACAAGACGAGAATAGAATAAAACATTGTAATCTCAATTTAAACCGACGGGACTGCGTAAATTTAAATCCAACGTCCCTTTTCGTATGCATCCCGCGGTTGCTCCCGTCTTTAGTGGTTTCGTGCGTTGAGAGCACGCTCCATTGCTTTCCCGTACTCTTCCCTTTTTAGTTCAAATGCGCAAAATTCCCCCAAACTTATGTTGCAACTACACACCCTCAATAAACCAATACCCCGGCAATCTATAATTGAAAACTAGCAAAATGGCAAAACTACTCTCACAAGCAATTTATCGAACACCTTCCGTGCACATCCAAAATTACTACTTTTCTTCAAAATTTACAAGAGCTTCAACCCAAAAATTTTCAATACCAAACGATGTAACACCAATACGCACAATATCAATCATGCAATACCATGAGTTTAGCCAGACTTACCTTCGGATTGGAATCGAAGAACTTGCAATTTTCGAACCCCTAGGGTGAATTTTCGGATTTGGTGCTATGTGGGTGAAGTTTTTGCTCTTTTTGGATTGATGGGGTGGTTTGGATGATTGAGAGTAAATGAGGGTTGAATGATTGTGTGAGTTTTGGAAGAATTTAGGGAGTTTGATGAGAGGGATATGAGTGCCGGTTGAGAGATGAGGGAATGATTTTGAAATGTGAAGTGAGGGAGTGAGGGATTGAGGGAGTTTAAATTTCGGACCTCTATTTTTTTTTTTTTTAAATTTACGTCTCGCGGCCGCGAGACATGGACAGAAACTTTCTGCCCGCGCCTCGCGGCGGCGAGCTGGAAGCTCGCGGCCGCGAGGTTGAGCAGAAAGTTTCTGCCAAGACCTCGCGGCGGCGAGCTGAAAGCTCGCGGCCGCGAGGTCGGGCAGAAAGCTTTCTGCCAAATCCTCGCGGCGGCGAGCTGGAAGCTCGCGGCCGCGAGGGTTGGCAGAAAAATTTCCCCTTCCTCTCGGTCAATTAACTCAATTTCTCACCTTAAGCCTCGATCCATGGTTCGTTCGCTCAACCTTACTCGAATTATGCTTGTTAATCCTCGATCATTCGTGCGCGCTCAATTACCTACAACACAAAACACAAAACAAAAACAAAAACGAACACAAAAGAAAACAACAAAAACAACACAAAAACACAAAACAACAAAGCATTAGGCTCGGGTTGCCTCCCGAGAAGCGCTTGTTTATAGTCGGTAGCTCGACTTTAAACTTTCCTTTTCTTTTAGTGTGGCCAATAATCGAATAGGATCCCATCGGGATCAAGTATGAGCCCCGGCCTCCTCGCTTTTAAATTCGTCCCACGCCTTAATTTTTCCATTGTACGGCCTTTTGGGACGGATTTGAACCACATATCAAATTGAAAACTTTTATCTCCCGGTTCAAATCTCTTGTAATCTTTACCCATAATTATCCACGTTGCTTTGCTCGGGTGGATCCACTTGTCTTCTTTGGGAATAAACAAGTCCACATAAGAACATTTGATGACCTTTTGATCAAATTCTTCATCTATGATGAATTTTTCTTCCCTCGCAAGCTTTTTCGATCCACCTTGTTCTTCCTCTCTAGTATGAAGCCCATTTGTTTCGAACATTTCACTCGGTTCATTAAAACTTTCATTAGGAGCAACTGATTCAATTTTACTCGGCAAAGCTCCCGGGGGTCTTATGCTTAAAGCTTGTGAGATTTTCTCCATCTGTGTTTGAAGATCCCTTAATGTCCCCGAGTCTTCTTGCAATTGTTTGGAAATTTCTTCTAACCTAGAATCATTGTCAACCATGTATTTGGTGGTGTGTTCCATGAACATAGTGAATGCTTCTTCCAAAGATGATTTTGCTTCTACCGGAGGTTGAGAATATTCATGATAGTTCGGTTGGATGAATGAAGTAGTCATCATCATATCCGGGTGTGGTCCACCTCCCCACTCATTGTTCCTTGGATAATACGGGCCATCTCCCCATTCGATATTGTAGTCATTGTAAGTGGGACTCGGCTCATAATGATTACCAATGTACGAATTCTCATATTGAAAATGAGTTGGACTCATTGTGCAACTGGCTATTGTGCTCTCCACCATGCAATGCATACAATAACAAAGTGATCGTCCCTCGGTTGACCTTGGATAGCAATCATTGTAGGCCATCATACCTAGGAAGACAAAGATCACAACGTAAATAGCAAATCCAAGTTAAGATATACAAGAATATAAATTGGCAAACAATCGTTACAACTCCCCGGCAACGGCGCCAAAAACTTGTTACGCTCCAAATACGAGTGCGTAGTACACGCAAGTATACGATCGTTACAAGTAATAAAGTAGTAAGGAGTGTCGAACCCACGAGGAATTGTTCAATTAATTACCAACTAACGTCTTGTTACTTCGACTTAGATTCGTAAGTTGAGTACGGTGAGGTGATGGTGGTTTTGATACTACAACTCAATTAAGTAATTACGAAAACTAACACTTGACTTAATATATGTAAAGGCTTCTACGATTTTACGTCTCCTAGTTCGATTCAAGACAAACGACTCAACAATTGACAACTACACTTATGTTTATTGTTCAAGATTTCATAAAATATTCATACGTATCTTTCGATATCGTACGAACCTACCAAAGTAAACTAATCCAATTTATGTCTAAAAGGATTAAGCCTAAGTGATGCATTAACTCCAAACCTTGTTAGAACATGAAATGACCTAGGTATATTTCTATCCTAAAATCAAATCACAACCTAGTTTTTCAATCTAATCTTTAATCCACTATGTCTAGCAATTAAAGATCAATTCATTTCATCCTATGGTTAGCTAATCCATAAGTTGACAAAAGCTCAAACTAGATTAACAAACACTTGTATACAAGCATAACAACAATCATTAACTCATCATTTAATCAAGAATCAAGAACCAAACATAGGATCAATAAAAACATAGAATAAATGAGATTAGCCACTCATAACAATAATATATCATTCATTACATTAAAAGACATCAATATAAATGAACAAAGTAAAAGAGTTTAGAGTAAGCTTAGTGAAGAGGTCTTCAACAACTTCTCCCTCAATGCCTTTTTATCTTCTTTGGGGAGTCCAAGTGAGAGTTCTTCTCTTTTCTTCAAAAGGGAGGCAAGAGAGAAAAAATGTAAAGTGAGAAGTGTAGAATGTGTGTAGAAGTTGTGAATGATCTCCCTTTAAGCCTCTAACCTAGCAACAACTACCAACTTTCCATGCCTAAGTTACCCTCCAAAACAAGGCAACTAAGGCCAAAAAGTCCCCAAAAGAAGTTGGAATTACAAGTGGGAGGGAAAAAGGCAAAGGACATAAAACACCTTCAAAAAACGCAGGTTTTCTGGCAGCAGGTCTCGCGGCCGCGAGCCTTGAGCTCGCGGCCGCGAGCGCAGGCAGTATGCTCTCTGCAGATTTTCTGCTCCGCCACACTTTCTTCTGAGCAGCATATCTTTTGATTCCGAACTCCAAATCCAGATCCGTAAAGTCCGTAGCGTAGCTAACTCACTCATCTATGACATATCCAAAATTCAGCTCATTTGGATCATCTATGAAATATTTATGAATGTTCTAGTGAGCAGCTATCTACGTTCTTGTACGATTTACTTCGGGTTCTATTTCCTTTGAAGCTCAAGCTTGACTCGCGGGGTTGGTAGAGCGACTCGTATCATTGATACGCAACTCCGAATCTCTCTATGATGTTAATACCTACAAACCACGGAGAAAACGATCAATACGAGAACAAAAACACAAAAGACGAACAAAGGCCAAACAAAGGGGCCAAAAGCACAAAAGAAACGAAAACACGAGAAGACACACAAAAACTCAAATCAAAACAAGATGTTTTGGGCTTAAAGAGATAGGTAATAACGACATTTTCATGGCGTTATCAGAAGGTCTCCTATAATAATATAATCTTTGAGTAGGCCTATCAGCAAATTTCTCAATTTTATTTATCTCATCATTAATTTTTTCTTTGTAGTTATTTCTACTAATTCCTTCCGTAAACTCATAATTTAAAGTATTTAATTTTAATCCTTTAAATTTTTCTACCAGAAATTTTTCTAATTCTTTATGTGATTTTAATTTAAAATCTGTTATTTCAGGTGGTGGCTGCAAATGAGAAGTAGAAACGATACCATTTATAGGCTTATCATTCAAATCAATCATTAGTTTTATATTTTTAATTACAGAGAAGATTTCTTCAACTGTATTGTGTAATTCCTTAATATGATCTCCTAAGATATTCAAATAGAGATTTGTATAATTATTTTGTTGTAATATGCTATTTATATTACTGGTTGTAATTTGTAAAGCATCATTTTCTAATAATTTAGAAAAAGCTGTAAAATTTATAGTTTTTTGGTCATTGCCAATAGTAAAAGCATTTTGAGGAGGAAAAACACTCCTTAAAACATCTCCATTGGATAATTTATAAGTTCTTTCTAGAACTGAAATATGATTTTCAAGGTAATTCATCACAAACCAGGGAACAAAATGAATAATTTTGTTTTGTAAAGAGGTGAATTTATAAAATTCATTTTGAAAATGAGTTTGGTCTTCTATTGAAATATTCTTGAAAAACCATTCTCTAAATAATTTCCATTTTGGAAGATTAAATTCTTTCTTGATTAATTGTCTTGCCTGGGAACCAGGACTAAAATCTATTTTTGGTGTACTATCCATTAAATATCATCAAAGTTTGCTTCTGAGGGAGTTATATCTGCCTCTCCTATGTTTCCAACTGAAGCTGTAGAATTATCTTCTTCAGTATTTTTATAAATACCTTTTCCTATATTATCTTTGTTAAGCAGAATTTTTTCAACTTTATCAGAGTATTCTCTAAATTGAGATGTAGAATTCCTAGCAGGAAATTTCTCATAATCATACGAAGTTGAGGTTCTAGCAGGTATGACTAAATCATCTAAAGGTGATATATAAGACCTGACTGAAGTGCTCCTAGAAATATTATTTCTAATACTATTTTCTATCATTTTTATAGAAATATCTCCTGTTTGAGAATGAAATATAGTAGAAAAATCATTACATATTTGTGGTTTCGGTTTAACCGCATTTGTAATTTTCCAAGTATCTGGAAATGGAATTTCATCCCACTTAATTGTTCTTCTAGTGGTTATATTAGATTTACCAAGATTGGTTTCAATTATGACAGTTTCATTCATTTTCTTATCCATTATCCTACAATTAGGATTTAAAGTATATAAAGGTTTAAAATAAACTCTGTAACAGACACACATAACTTCTGTTCCATGCTCATAATCATAACCATGAGTTTTAACATTTAAAGTTAAAGCATCTAATAAATTAACATCAGTTAAAGATAACTGTAAATTAGGATAAACATTAAAATAAACTGGTCCATGTGCCAGACTAGATTGTATTATTCCCATCAAAGATTTTTTCCAATTTAAATTTCTACCATCACGTAGAGCAGCAATAAAACTTTCTGGTAATCCTACCAAAGTTAAAGGTTTAAAAGCAATTTGAACTAATCCTATATGGATAAACTTATGAGTATACCTATAAGGTAAAATATCATTTTCATTTAGTAACCTTATGGTTAATTCATCATTATCAAGAGATATAGACTCTTCTGTAGTCTTAACAATTTGTTTAAGTCCAATTCTTTCAAAAGTACCCATTTTATAAATGGTTCTAGGTTCAATCCTAGGAATAGTCCACTTATTAAGTAGATCTAGATTCTGAGGAATATCATATTCCTGATTCAAACTATTTTTAATATTTTCATTTTTACGAAAAATATTCATTTTTCACAGAAGTTTTAATCATGTGTTAACCCATATAATCACTATATATCTTCCACCTCCATGGCTCTGATACCATTCTGGACCCAAGTACAATCATAATATAAGAAACTAGGATTATGGTTAAGATTATATTTCTGGCAAGAATAATCTTATGGATTCATCAGTAAATATCCTTGCCCCTCTACAGCCGTGTGATGGCGCTTTTTTGGGCTTTTTGATATTGAACATGAATTTATCAAGATTATTATTTGACGGATTTATTTTCTTGTAAAACTTATTCCGATCTAGGATTAATTAATTAAAACACATGGGCCGATCCATATGAAAGTTAATTGATCTTTGATTAATTAATTTAAGCATATGGGCCAATTATTGTAAAGATAAATTAGTCTGGGATTAATTAATCTTGCATGGGCCGATTTTGGGAACAATGATCAAATTAATTTGGGATTAATTAAAAAGCATATGGGCCGATTTCATTTAAATGAGGTGGCCGATTTTTTGCTTGGGAAATAAGTCTTGAATTGATAAATGATCATGTTTGATTGTGATAAGGATTAGGAGAGATTGTGTTATCTTGTGTAACTAGGAAAGAGATTGTAAAAAATCTTGTTTCCTAAGATGAAAAAGGATCTTGTGTATCTTGTTTCTTGATAAGGAGAGATCCTTTCAAGATTAGATACCTATTAGGAGAAGGAGTCTTCTAATTAGATATCTATAAATACTAGATACACATAATCTTTTCAGAGAGAGAGTTGAAAAACCTAAAAGATTTATTCTAAGCAAGAAAGAAAATCAAAACACAAGAAAACAAGAGAGGCCGAAAATTTCAGCCCCCTTCTCGCCCCTTGCATAACCGAACCCTGTCAAGAAAAATCGCCCCTCCCTGTGTAGGATTTTTCTCCAAGTTTTCTTCCCGGATCTGAATCCAATTCCTGACGAGACAATTCCTTAATCCTAGTTCTGAGCCTGGGGATTTCGCGAAGTCACTCAAATCCATCTGGTGTGGACTTTCTCTAGAGGCACAACACTTGGGGTGCTCTAGTGAACAATTGAAGACCGGAGGAAAACCACCACCTTGCCTGTGGTGAGGTAAAATAGCTTTTACCTTCTCATTTAATTTTAGTATATGCTTGCTGAAATTAATTTCAACCTTTTTCATATGTGCTAATAAGTGTTCCCTGGGATTTGGTGTATAAATAAAAAAATTTTAAATTCCGCACTGTTGTAGTTGACAATTATACCCATAAAATCCCAACAGTGGTATCAGAGCCAGGTTATTATGCACATATGAAAAAGGCCTGAACACTTCGAATTTTCGTGAATATGTTTATTTGTCGTGTTCTATGCATGGATCTTGCTGATTATGATTAATTATGTGTTCGGATAAATAGCATAATTCTTATTTGGGCCAGATCTGCAATTTACGAATTTTATAGGACTAAAACTGCAATTTGCGATTTTTAGAAAAATCTGGACAGAATCTGAAAATTTACTTTTCTGGAAATTTTGGGCTGAAACTGAAAATCTGTTTTTCTTAGCGATAGGGGTCTGTTTTGCAATTTCCGTAAGTTGTGGGGCTGTTTTGCAATTTACGAAAACTTCAGGGGCTGTTTTGCGATTAACAAAAGTTTCTGGAAATAAAATATTAATTTCTGTTTTCTGGGCCAATTTGCAAGTTCTGGAATTTTTGGGCTGATTTGTTATTTCCGAAAGTTTTGGGGTCAAAACGTAATTTTCGAAAATTGAAGGACCAAACTGTAATTTTCAAAAATTTGAAATTTCCAGAACTTGAATTATGTTAAAAGGTGTTTTCTTATCCGAAGGATTAATTTTTCATAATTAGTAGTGGACTAAAGTAAGAACAATGAGATATTTTAAAAGGAGGTTTTAAAATAGAAATAGTGATTTAATTTTAAAAGGGGTTTTAAAATAAAATCAAAGGGTCATTTTAAAAGGGGGTTTTAAAATGATAATTAAGAGATTGTTTTAGAAAGTGGTTTTTAAAACTAGAATCTAAAGTTATTTTGAAAGGTAGTTTTAAAATAATATAAGAAATAAGAAAATTATATTTTTGCTTGTTTCTTGCTCAACGTGAAATTGTTTACGTGGTTTTCGATCGCGACGAGCCTTGACCTTTAGGTTAGATGTGATTGGTTGATTTTAATCTTATTGGTTTTATTGGGCCTGCGAGCCTTAAGTTTTTGGGCCACTTTGAGCCATTGTAATAGATAGGGCTTTACTGTTTTATTAGTTTAGGATGGAGGCCCGTTACAAGCAAGGTGGGAGCCCAAGAAGACTAAAGGCCATGTATGCATGGTAAAATGTGTAATAGAGTAGGTCTCTGTGAAACCTAATAGATTGACCAATAGGACCATCGTCTTTGGCTCGATGGTGGTCCGCATAGGAGGCTCCCGATCGAAAACATACTGTGGTAGCATGCATGCTAGGTGTGAATGTTTTATTTTATTTGTTGATTTATTTTAGGCTTGCGCGCTAGAATTTAGATCACTAAATAAATAATAAAGCATAATTAATGCGGTGAGATCTCGAGGAGAGTTACCTCAAACTTCCTAAAACCGAAAATCCCCTCTCGAATTAAAATATTAAGTCATATTGGGTAAACTGTAAAATGAAGTTTTATAGATCCAAGCCCTCCATCAATAGGGACTAGTGTATGTTGTCTACTTATCGATAGAGGTGATCCAGAGTCTGGCACCCGAGTCGAAGAAAGGTACAATACACGAAATTCCTTGATTCTTGTTTTTAACTAAACTCGACAAGGGTGGGGACTTGTCGGGATGTGAAAATCGACCGATAACCAGTTACGGGGATTTCATGACCGGGCCCGTTGCTCATCAAGATTGACTGGGTTAGACTTAAACGAGTAGTAACATTTATGATGTAGCAGTGCTAGATAAATGCGAAAATCGAGGCAAAATAGCTTGAAGGTTGTGGAGTAACACAATTGGTAAAAGTATACCTACCTAGGGAGTTAATTGTATGGCCGCGAGTCGTGGGTGCAATTAATGTCTGCCGGGACGTCAAGACCTACTAGGAAATAGAATTTCCCGAACAATGCAAGGGGTTATTGTTTCGATAAAATAGTGGGAGAACTTTTTCGATAGAAAGACCAATCTTCGTTAATTATAAGTTTTATCTTAAATATGTCTGCTTATTGTTGTCTATTATTTATATTTAGCCATGCCAATATTCACTGTCAATTGCGAACAAACGATATTGCAAATCTGGATATCATCACTCCACGATGAAGGCATGACTAGGTTCAAAAATATTAGTGAATATTGCACTTACCTGATCAAAAGGCTAAATCGAATCAATGAGCTTGGAGCTAAATTGACTCTAGATGATAAAATGGTAATCATCACAAATGGCCTGCCTGAATCATTCTCTCATTTTATCGATCATTGTGAAGTTCCAAGTAAAGGAATTGAGACCAATGATTTGCATAAGTTGTTAGACAAATATGAGAAAGCCCTCGAAAGAGGACAAGGATTGATCGAAGGAAAGAATTGTCCCTTATGTAAGAAAGATGAGGAACTGAGGAACATGACTGATGAGGAATTCCGAAACATACTTGACCAAGGTATAACCTAAGTTATTTCCTTTTGATGAAAAACATCTTAAGATTTTCTTTTGATGTAAAACATCTAACATTTCTGGTTTCTGTAAAAGTGTTTACAGAGGATGACTGGAACGTGCTGCATGTAACCAAGTTCGGGTTTCGACTGCACATGAGGGAAACATACTTCAGGGAATGGGTCAAGGAGCATCTGGATTTTTCTTATTAGCATATGTTTTTCTTTAATTCTGAATTTAAGCATTAGTTAGAGTTTTTCTATTTATTTCGAACTCTGTACGAAACTTCTTAGCTTTACCATTATGAATGGAGTTATTTTAATTAAAGCTTTTAATTCGTACACAATTGCTTTACTGTTGTAAATAAAGCAAAGAAATAAGCATTGATAAAACTTAAACAATTATGCTAAATCAAGAAAAGAAAAACAAATTAGATAATAATCCACATTCAATCATAATTCCTAAAAGAAGGAATCGATGAATTGTTTTCAATCATGGCTCTTGAAAAATAGAAGATTGATGAAATCAAAAACATGTGAATCCTGTCTGAATAGGAAATCAATCGATTAAAGGTATTTTGAAATACCAAGTGTTTAATGGATGAAGAACCATTAATACACATGTGGATCACTAGAGCATTAGTGCGAGTAATTAATTGCTTCATAAAATATCCTAATGGCATTTAGGATATGTGTACTTTGGAGGTACAAGTTTTGGAAAGGTTGAAGGGTTCAAAGTGTTTCATAAAGGCACTAAGTAAAGTGCAAGTATGAAAATGTTGAAAGGATTTAAAGGATTCCAAAACCGAAGCAATTAAGGGCATTAAAGTATGATCATTCGATGTAATCGAAGTGGTTAATACGTAAGCCCTAAATTACTCAAAATTATCTAAATCAAGAATAGAATTCTTGAATAGCGAGTTAAATCTAGTAAAAGGAATCGAACTATGAAAGACTAGATTCATTCCTTGAACTAGTATTGCTAAAACTCCTCAATCAATTCTGGGGTTCAACTCCATGACTCTGGAAGGATACTTAGACTTCTAACCTTCTTAAGTCAATTCCTACGAAAAACCGTACTAACCCTCGTATGGTATATCATCCATGAATGATAAAATTGGATAGTGGATTCAATTGAGAAAATTTGTAGGGTATTCAACGAAATCCATTGGATACCTGTTCCATGATCCTATAGAACGAAAGGAGTCCGTTGCTAAGGATACCCAGTTCTTAGAGGGTGGTTCCCTCGCTAATAGAAATGGGATTTTACCATGGAACTTGATGAAGTCCTAGACTTGGACACATCCCTACAAATAGTGGGAGTGTATTTTCAAACCTACTGAACCAAAAATTTTGTACACCAAATTTCGAAGATTCGATCGAATTCAAAAAGAACTAGTACGTTCACGAATATGATCGATTGGGTAGTGATCCAAGGACTTTCGAAATATCTATATATAACATAGATTCGGGCACATAGCTTAAACACCATGTGATCTAAATGGATTGTAAATAATCCGTTTGGAAACAACGAATTATAGAAGCTTCGTATGACTACGAAGCATATCCATTGGATTTAAATCCAAAGGTGAATCTATAATTCTAGACCAGTATCCCGAAGCTGGAACATGCAACTAGATGAGACAGTCAAGGCGGTTGACTTTATCATAATTGCATGTAAATCTCAATGTACAAAAGAATCAGTGGGAGTTTTTGCATTGTTCGTAATATAAACACTAAAGTTGACATAGATGTTGTAAGAGTGTTAAACGCAGACGAAAGCGTGTTCATTCACGAAATTCTTCGTTAAAAGATTTAAGGGATACATCTTACGTATTGGCAGTACGTATCTATTGTGATAGATTAGAGAGATGTTTGAAATCCCAAATCTTAGTACATGGACAAAAACTGAATGAAATCAGTATGGAAAGTCATAGAGAGGACAGTTTCCATGGAGATATAAAATCTCTCTCAAAATCAATGAGCCCTACATTTGATGAGTAAAGAGGATAATATCTCTGTACACCTTCAAACTAAAAGGTGGCATAGTATATGCAATGTCATGTACAAGACCAGACTAAACACATGCTATGAGTATCATAAGCTGATGTTAGTCGAACACCAGTAAAGAGTACTGGATCACCGAAAATAGCATTCCTTAAACAACTCTGGGAGTTCTGAGGATATATTGCTGGTCAACGGTAATAATGAAGAAATGGAACTCAAAGGATTTAGTGATTCGAGTTTCCCGTCTGAAGTGAATATAATATTCTGGTTTTATGGGGCAACGATGATTTGAAAGAAGTTCAAAAGACAATCGATGCTGGGTTAACCAATAAAACAAAATATTTAGCAGTATTAAATACAGCGAAGGAAAGTGTTTGGACGAAAAACTTCTTCCCATAAATTGGAAGTAGTACCTAGCATTGCGAGGCCTATAGTTATCTTCAATGATAACTTAAGGCAATTGCTTTAGCAAAGGAATCGAGATCTCACCCATGATCTAAACACAAATATATCATATGATCTGAAAAATCATAGGTAGAATAAGACGTGGGGGCACGTCAAGAGACAACATAGCAGATCCACTAATTAAGTCATAATCACAAAAGGGTTCGACGGACATCTGGAGTGAGATGGGCCTTAGAAACGTATGTGGTTGGCTTTAGGGCAAGTGGGAGATTGATAGGATAGTGCCCAGCAAGCCAACAAATATAAGCTTGTTAAGGAACTTCCTTTAGAAGCAATCTTATGATTTATAAGATAATACGCCCGTTTATTCATAGTACGTGAATTAAACAATGGCCTCCTTCATCTCTCGCGAACTTATCTAAGCGATTGGTTGAAACCCTGAGATCACTCATGACTACGGGATTATTCACTTCAGTATTGGGTGCGATTAATCATGAAACAGTCTCAAAGGTCGTGATCTCAAAAAATGTTCCAAGTCATAGATTCATATCGAGACGGTGTATCGAATGAATCGTCAAGACTTGTAGGATTATGCATGATTCACATGAAGTGAATTTGTTGTCGTTTCATGAACAAGGCATTGAATGCTAGTGCATATGACTAGGTGGTTCGATAGGGGATCGAACGCATCGAACGACCCGAACAGAGAGACCCATCGTGGAAGTGCGTTAAGCATATCGGTAATGGGATGTCTCTCAAGACTTATAATAGTGTACGATTTAGTCCTTTGACTTGAGGTACTAGGGCGGATTCGGTACACGGGAATACGTACTTTGATTTAGGAGCCGATCACATAGCTTAGTCATTGTGCGACTACTTTGGGTACGTATGAACGTGTGCGCGGATAGTTAGTACTAATAAAGGATCTATCGACTCATCTTGATAAGATGAGAGAATTTCCTGTACGTTCTTAGATAATAAAACCGAGGAATCTACGGCCGTAGTCGGTGACGGATTTGGAAAGGGGTTCCAAATTTAGCAGTCACACTGGAATTATTATCCTGAATTAGAAAGTACATCATTGAGATAATTAGAGGTGCCGAACAATTCACACACCCTAGGTCTCAATCGGGAAATTAGTTGATAGAAGGACCGTATGTACATGGCATTTATAAGAGGTGAAGGTTCATGAAATCAATTCACCTGAAGTTGGGCCTCATGGGCTTGTGGCTAGACATCGACCATGATGTGTGGGTACTGCTGAATTAATAAGGAAATTAATTCTGGAGTGGTCAATTAAAGTGGTTAATTGATCGGAGCAATTAATTACATATTAATTGCTCACTAATTAAATCACGAAAGTCGTGGCCCTGCTGCCAATTGATGGTGAACCTAGAGGGTCACACACAATACAGTTGGACAGTGACAGTCTGAAAGGAATCAATTGATTTAAGGAATTAAATCAATATATGAATTAAAGTATTAATTCATGAAGAAGAATAATTAATTAGAAGTAACTAATTAATTAATCAAGAATTAAAGTATTAATTCAAAATGGAGAATCATTAATTAGGAGTAACTAATTAATGAATCAATTGGAATTTCTGATTGATTGAATCCTCAATTAAAGTGTTAATTGGAAAAGGATTAATTAATTAATAGTGGATTAATTAATTAAAACACATGGGCCGATCCATGTGAAAGTTAATTGATCTTTGATTAATTAATTTAAGCATATGGGCCAATTATTGTAAAGATAAATTAGTCTGGGATTAATTAATCTTGCATGGGCCGATTTTGGGAACAATGATCAAATTAATTTGGGATTAATTAAAAAGCATATGGGCCGATTTCATTTAAATGAGGTGGCCGATTTTTTGCTTGGGAAATAAGTCTTGAATTGATAAATGATCATGTTTGATTATGATAAGGATTAGGAGAGATTGTGTTATCTTGTGTAACTAGGAAAGAGATTGTAAAAAATCTTGTTTCCTAAGATGAAAAAGGATCTTGTGTATCTTGTTTCTTGATAAGGAGAGATCCTTTCAAGATTAGATACCTATTAGGAGAAGGAGTCTTCTAATTAGATATCTATAAATACTAGATACACATAATCTTTTCAGAGAGAGAGTTGAAAAACCTAAAAGATTTATTCTAAGCAAGAAAGAAAATCAAAACACAAGAAAACAAGAGAGGCCGGAAATTTCAGCCCCCTTCTCGCCCCTAGCATAACCGAACCCTGTCAAGAAAAATCGCCCCTCCCTGTGTAGGATTTTTCTCCATGTTTTCTTCCCGGATCTGAATCCAATTCCTGACGAGACAATTCCTTAATCTTAGTTCTGAGCCTGGGGATTTCGCGAAGTCACTCAAATCCATCTGGTGTGGACTTTCTCTAGAGGCACAACACTTGGGGTGCTCTAGTGAACAATTGAAGACCGGAGGAAAACCACCACCTTGCCTGTGGTGAGGTAAAATAGCTTTTACCTTCTCATTTAATTTTAGTATATGCTTGCTGAAATTAATTTCAACCTTTTTCATATGTGCTAATAAGTGTTCCATGGGATTTGGTGTATAAATAAAAAAATTTTAAATTCCGCACTATTGTAGTTGACAATTATACCCATAAAATCCCAACACCTATACACCCACAAGCACAAGCACAAAAACCTACTACAGAAGAGTTGTTGCTCCAATTCATGCAGAACCAGAACGCTTCTATCCGGGCCTTGGAGACTCAGATTAGTCGATTGGCTGATAGTCTTAATGCTCGACCTCATGGAGCTTTGCCTGCGGACACTGAGACAAACCCATGAAATGATAACATGCAGCACTGTAAAGCTATAACTCTCAGAAGTGGATAGGAGATTGAGGGTAATGCCAGAAAGCTTGAGCAAGAAGAAGTGAGGCCACCGAGTGAATCAAAAGATAGTGAGCAAAATAATGGAGATGATGTGGAAAAGAAATCCAAAGGATATGAAGCAAAACAGGAGAAACCGAAAGTTCAAGAATATCCACCACCTCCATTCCCCCAGAGACTACAAAAACAAAAGTTGGATAAACAGTTTCAAAAATTTCTTGACATCTTCAAGAAGTTATCATCAACATTCCCTTTGTTGAAGCCCTTGAACAGATGCCTAGCTATGCAAAATTCATGAAAGACATCTTATCGAGGAAAAGAAGGTTGGGAGACTATGAAACTGTAGCACTTACTGAGGAGTGCAGTGCCCTTAGTCAGAGAAAGCTTCCACCGAAATTGAAAGATCCTGGCAGTTTCACTATTCCGTGCACGATTGGAAATCAATTGATCAATAAGGCATTATGCGATTTAGGTGCAAGTGTAAATTTGATGCCATTGTCGATCTTTAGAAAGCTTGGTTTGGGGGAAGCAAAGCCCACTTCTGTTACGTTGCAAATGGCGGATCGAACTCTTAGTTATCCGAGAGGAGTAATAGAAGACATCTTGGTTAAAGTGGATAAATTTATATTCCCGGCAGACTTCATAGTTATGGATATGGAAGAAGATCGAGATATGCCAATTATACTTGGAAGGCCTTTTCTAGCTACCGGTCGAGCCTTGATTGATGTTGAAAAAGGAGAACTCAAGATGAGAGTTCAAGATCAAGAAGTAACCTTCAATATTTATTCATCGTTGAAGCACCATCAGAAAAAGGAAGATTGTTTCTCAATCAAGGTGGTAAAAGATACTATTTCTGATACATTTCTACATAATCATCCTCATGATTTGTTTGAAACTCCATTGATTTCAAAAGAGGATGAGAAAGGTGACAAGTTGGTCGATTGTGTGAAAACTCTTGATTTTACTCAAAGATCTACCAAACCAAACTTGAACAGTGAGATGACGAAAAGGCCGATTAAGTCTGCAAATGCTAAGAAGTCGTTAATTGAAGAACCCCCAGATTTAGAGCTCAAACAGTTTGGGGAAGTAAAAAATGAAAGAATCTTACATCACAATCATCTGTGGCCTTATGGTGGTGATTTCAATGAAGAGAAGACTCATGCAAAAAGGATTGGCAATAAGTCTAAAAGACATGAAAAACAACTTTTACATGTCAATAAACTGGAAGAAATTAGGCCACTAGAAAATTGAAGTGTCATGCTTTACAAGAAGAAAATTAAGAAGATACACGATGAAAAGATCGTCCGTCGAGAATTTGAGCCTGGACAACGGGTGTTATTGTATAACCCCGCCTTAAATTATTTTCGGGGAAACTCAAATCAAGGTGGTCTGGTCCGTTTCTTGTTACGGAATTTTTTCCTTATGGAGCCGTGGAAGTACAAGATGAACAAAGTGGGAGAACTTTCAAGGTCAATGGACAAAGACTAAAGAACTATTTGGGGGACAACATTGATCGGCAAATTGCCACCATTACCTTGGGCAATCCTAAATAAGAAGGACATAGTCAAGCCTTGACTATAACTAAGGCGCTTGTTGAGAGGCAACACAAGTAGTAAAAAAAAAAAAAAAAAAAAAATTCCAGAACATGATCCGCCCCCGCGAGATAATGTTTCGCCCCAACGAAAAATGATGGACCAAATTTTGAATGAATTTTCAGAACATCCTTCGCTGGGGCGGAAAAATAACACCGCCCCCGCAAAAACTACTTCGGGGAAATTGAGCTATTTTTTCAGAATGGCTTTCGCCCCCGCAGAAAACCACCTCCGCCCCCGCAAAACCTACTTCGAAAATTTTTAGGCTGATTTTCCAGAATTGCTTGCGAATCATGTACGATTGTATGATTCAAGGTTTCCGAGCCATCAATGTGGACACATCTTCATTCCCACAACTCCCACCACAACCAGATGAGATACAAGATGAAGATTGAATTCCAACTGAAATCAGGGACGTTCTTTAGTTGCTTTATTCGTTTTATATTTTCTCAAATTAGTTTATCTCTTATCTTCATCAATTTCATCATTGAGGACAATGCATTTCTTAAGTTTGGGGGTGATTGCATTTACGTCGTGCATGCTAGGTCGATTTTTGATCAAAATTTTTGAAATTTTATGTGTTGTTAATTGTTTTTTCCTGCAAAAATTCGGAGCACAAATGCATAATCGAGGATTTAGGATGAAGTCAGTGAAGTATAGTCTAGAATAGAGCTTAAGAAATTTTATCTTGCCTACCTGATCTCTAGATTCGAGGGTTAGAAAACTTAGAATCTAAGTGAATGTTTTGCCTAAGTCTGGGGATAAGGATGACTTTAATAAGAACCAAATGAAGCAAAGTACTGAAAAGCTTTAAGTTCAATTAAAAGAAAATAACCTCACTTGTACGAGACCTGAAAAATCTCGTCGCTTGAGACTTGTACTCCTCTAACTTGACTGCGATAAGATGAACGACGTATGGGTGCATTGACTTACTTATTCTGTACTCCTCTATGTTGACTGCTTCTTTAGAACATGTTATGAGTGCGAGTGGTGCTAAATATACTTGAGTTAAGCTTGAAAAAAAAATGAAAAAAAAATGCTAAGTGAAAGTTCAAACTTAAAGGATTCCATAACTTCGACTGAAAGCATTGTTAGAACTTAGTGACGAGTTTAATAACCTGAGAAAATAGAGAATAGGCTTGGCAATTTAAGAATTCATGCAATTAGGCTCAATGATTTTGAAGCTATAGTGATCTCGGTGATTCCGACATTCTCGTATTTGTACACACACACACACACAGGAATTACATGATACAATGCATAACGTTTCGAAAGTGATGGTTATTAGTTTGACTTGGAATGCATGATTGTAAATGTTTGAGTTGTTGTCTTTTGTTTTTGGTCGTGTCCAATTCTTATAGTCATTTTTTGTCTTTTGCTCGGGACTAGCAAAATAGTAAGTTTGGGGGTGTGTTAACTCTACAAAATAGAGTTAATTTCTATGTATTTTTGCGGGGAATGACATGAGTTTCTTGAATTCTTAGATCGTTTTCACTTGGTTTAGCATGGTTTTTCTCGTTGGTGAGTCACGTATTCATTTTGATATTTTCTTTTGAATTTTTTAGATTTTTCTCTTGATTTTTGGACGTGCAAACAGAAGGCTCTTCGCTTGGGCGGAAAACCTCTCCACTGGAGCGAAATCACGAGGGAGACCTCCGCTGGGGCGAACTAATTTTCCGCTGGGGCAAAAGCTGTCCGCGAATTCTTACTTTTAGTGTCCTAGTTTCACTTGGAAACTTATATATTTGTGGAGGAAGTGAGAGAAAACGAATCTTGGAACACTTTTTGACAAGGGAGAGACCAAGAACAAGAAAATATCATTGAGAAGTGTGGAACAACATCGGAGAAGACAATTCTTGAAGATTGGAAAAACAGATCTACTTCTCTTTTCTCATCTTTTGCAATTTCTTTTCTCTTTTGTGTTCTTGTAATAATGACTTTGATGATTCTTGAGTTTATTTCCGTTTTAGCTATGAACTAAATTTAGTTTTCTAGGATTACAATGGATTTCTTTGTTTAAATTGATTGTTGTTATTTTTCCTTATTCTATTTTATTGAGGTTTATTGTTTACCCATTCTTGTGCTTGAATTTAATTAGTCTGGCCAACTATTGTTTCACAAATCTAATTGAATCGGGAGAGAAAAATAGGTTTTAGGTTAAAGATTGGGTAACCTTTGTACGAATTGCACCCACATCGAATTGGGTAATTTGTTTAGCAATTAAGATAGGAATATACTTAATTGCCTTAGGTAGTCATAATTAGGGCTTGTTCTTGACTCGATTTGGCCTAACTTCATTGGCATAGGAATATAGCTCTTTGATTAGGTTAGATTAGTTTTACAATATTCTGGAAAGAAATTGTAAAAACTTAAGTGCCCTAGATTAGCAATAAATCTTAATTAAAATAGAATTGTTGGGAAAATAGAAGCAATTAGTTTAATATTGAAGGAAATTGTAATCCTAGGCTTTAATTGTCATAGTTAATCTTGCCAGTTCATAATTTAGATTTACTTTCATTATTGCTTAGTTATAATAATCAGAAATCAAAGATTCGTTTAATTTGGATAAGAAAAAGAGTGATCTTTAGTAATTAGTTGTTTAGTTCATTAATTCCCTGTGGAGACGATACTCTACTTATCATTATATTACTTGCTGCGATTGCGTATACTTGCGTTTGTAAATCCTGCATCAATAAACTACCATGTATACATGGCCTTCGTATCTTTTTGGGCTCCCACCTTGCTTGCAACGGGCCTTCATCCTAGACTAGAGATGCAGTAAAGCCCTATTCTATTACAAAGGCTCAAAGTGGCCCAAAAAATATAACAGGCTCGCAGGCCCAATAAAAACCATACATTAAATTAAACCAATCACATCTAACCTAAGGTCAAGGCTCGGCGCAATCGAAAACCACGTAAACAGTTCACGTAGAGCAAGAAACATGCACACATCTTTTACGTATTTATTTCTTAATTTTAAAACAACCTTTTAAAACTATCTTCCTATGATTCTTACTTTTTAGTCACTACTAATTATGACAAAATCAATTTTCTGGTAAACAAAAATAAATTTTTCTGCTTGAAATTAGATTCTGATTTTCAACTTTTGAAATTTACAGTTCGGCCCCTCAACTTTTTGAAAATTGCACTTTTGACCCCAAAGTTTTGAAAAAGTTACAAAACACCCCCAAAACCAAATCGGCCAGAAGACCGGAAAATAAAATTTTGAATCCAGAAAATTTTTGATTTTGCAAATAGACCCCTGAACTTTAGGAAATTACAAAAGAACCATTTAACTTTCGGGAATTGCAAAACGACCCAAAAATTACGTGCGACCAAAATTTGCAAAATAGTCCAGATTTATCAAAAAAATTCAGTAATAGAAAATGAAATTTCCAGCCTTAATTTCATGATTTTCGATTTTTGCATAAAAGAGTCCTGAAGTTTCCAAAAACTATAAATTCGCCACAGATCTAAAAAAACAGTTTTACCCAATCGTAGATCTAGTCATAACAAGTAAGAATCAAATCACAGAACACAAAAATCACACGTGTCCATAGATTAATTCATGTTCAGGCCTTTTTCGCATAATAATATTGGAGTTGGCTCTGATACCACTGTTGGGATATCTCGGTTGACAGATCAACAAAAGTGCGGAATTTAAAAAATTTCCGAGATACCCATCAGTCCCATAAAACATAGATCCATCTTATATATGCGAAAAAGGGTTGAATAAAAAACAATAACAGTACAAAATAGGGGGTTATGCGATTTTTACCTCACCACAGGTGAGGTAGTGGCAACCTCCGATTTTGTTTCTGATTCACAGACAGTGATCTAATTGTCTCACCTCCAGAATTGATCCAGATCACCTCCAGAATTGATCCACACCAGTTGGATTGTAGTGACACCTTCAGATCTTAGGCTACGAACTGGATCTTAAAGGTTTGTCAGTAAAATGATGTCTACATCTACTTGCAGAGCAAGATCTAGCACAAGGAGAACAAGATAGGGGCGGCGGCACAATGTCAGCTCACGGCCAAGGGTGGTGGCGGCGGCTAGGGTTGGCGCGTAGGACTGGGGCGAATAGGGTTTCTGTGCAAGGGTCTTGTCTTGTGTTTTTCTTTGAGTTCAAGTTGAACTCTATTTATAAGCCTCCCTCAAGACCTAGCTTTGGAAGACTTCTTATGGGCTTTTAATTAAAAGTCCAAGTCTTGCAAGCCTCTTTTAATTAACTCCTTTAATTAATCTAGTCCATATTAATTAATAAATTAATATCTCTCTTAATTAATTAATTAACACTTTAATTAATTATTTAATTAATTAGTTCAACTAATTAATTAGTCTCCCACTTGAATTAACACTTTAATTCATTAATTGATTTAATTACCTTTAAACCAATTATTTCATTTTATAATTGTCACTGTCCAACTGTATTGTGTGACCCTCTAGATTCACCATCAATTGGCAGCAGGCCCACGAATTCCTCGTGATTTAATTTATGAGCAATTAATTGCTCCGATCAATTAAACCCTTTTAATTGACCACTCCTAGAATCAATCTCCCTTATCAACTCAGAAGTACCCACACTTCATGGTCGATGTCTAGCCACAAGCCCATGAAGCCCAACTTCAGGTGAATTGATATTTGTGAACCTCACCTCTTATAAATGCCATGTACATACGGTCCTTCTATCGACTTAATTTCCTGATCAAGACTTAGGGTGTGTGAATTGATTAGCACCTCTAAATTTGTCTCGATAACTATACTTTCTAATTCGGGATAATATTCCAGTGACTGCTAAATTTGGAAACCCCTTTCCAAATCCGTCACCAACTGCGGCCGCGGATTCCACGGATATATTATCTAAGAATCGTATAGGAAATTCTCTCATCCATTACGATGAGTCGGTAGATTCCATATTGGTACTAACCACTCGCGTACATAACTATACGCACCCAACCTAGGCATGTTATGATCAAGCTACGTGATCTATACCTAGATCTAAGTACACACTCATGCACCGAATTCGCCTTAGCACCTCAAGTCTAAGGACTAAATCGTACACTATTATAAGTCTTGAGAAATGTCCCATCACCGATATGCATCATGCGCTTCCACAATTGGTTTCTCTGTTCGGGTCGTTCGATGCGTTCGATCCTCTATCGAGCCACCTACTCATATGCACTGGCCTCAAATGCCTTGCTCATGAAACGCTACAAATTCACTCCATGTGAATCATGCATATTTGTACAAGTCTTGTCGATTCCTACGATACCCTTTCTCGTTTCGGAATCTATGACTTGGAACGTGTTTTAAGATCACGACCTTAGAGACTGTTTCATAATTGCACTCAATACCGAAGTGAATCGTCCCATAGTCTAAATGTGATCTAAGGATTTCATCCAATCTCTTAAATGTATTCGCGAGAGATGAAGTTGGCCATTGTTTATTCTATCCACATATAAATAATCGTGCGAATTAATTATAGAATCAAAGATTTTTATTTACATAATAGACCTATTACAAGCTAAAATGAACTGGCTTGCTGGGCACTATCCTATCAATAATTTGCAATCTTCTTTTCATGTGTTTAATTGTGTATCGATAGAACTGTAGCTCGAACTATTTGACCGAATAAAATGTCGCCATGAAATCAAGAGCGAACTTAATTCGCCCACTATATAACTTAAATAACTTGATCTTGAACGGTTATCCTTTATTTAGAAGAATACCATTAATCGATTCCGAACAATCAATCAGATAAGAAATCGAACTTGAACGTTTAACCTTTATTTGGAGAAATTCCGTTAATTGATTCCGAACAATCAATCAGATAAGAAATCGAACTTGAACGTTTAACCTTTATTTGAAGAAATTCCATTAATTGATTCCGAATAATCAATTTTTTTAATTTTTTTTTATTTTGATCTAAAGGGCATAGCAACGTCTTTCACCCTTAGTCAATATCGAGGGTCGTAGAACAGCTTTCACCCATTTTTTTCAGTTTGATATGAGGGGCATAGCAACGGCTTTCACCCTTAGTCAATTTCAAAGGTCGTAGCAATAGCTTTCACCCATTTTTTTTTATTTTGATCTAAGGGGCATAGCAACGACTTTCACCCTTAGTCAATTTCGAGGGTCGTAGCAACAGCTTTCACCCTTTTTTTTATATTTTGATCTAAGGGGCATAGCAACGGCTTTCACCCTTGGTCAACTTCGAGGGTCGTAGCAATAGCTTTCACCCATATTTTTTTTATTTTGATATAAGGGGCATAGCAACGACTTTCACCCTTAGTCAATTTCGAGGGTCGTAGCAACAACTTTCACCCATTTTTTTTTGCTCAAGGGGCATAGCAACGGATTTCACCCTTAGTCAATTTCAAGGGTCGTAGCAACTGCTTTCACCCATTCTTTTTAATTTTGACCTAAGGGGCATAGCAACGGCTTTCACCCTTAGTCAATTTCGAGGTGGAATCTAATTCCGATCTTGAATATAACAGACAATATGTAGAGCTGCACTGAGTTGATGAGATCATCCTAAAATAGCGAAATTTTATTGAATTCTTCAATAATAGGAGAAATAACAAAGCAGAACAAAGAACTACAAAGATAGATAAACTGAGATTCATCACAAAGCCTTCATTTTCCATAGTACTTCCTTAAATTAACCGCATTCTATGTTCGAGGCAGAACTTCTCCATTTGGATAAGCAATCTTGTAAGAACCTTTATTTCCAACCTCGAAAACAACATAAGGGCCGTCCCAATTAGGCTGGACTTTCCCAACATGATTTGAAACCTCGACCTTCTTTAGCACCAGATCTCCGACCTTGAAGGTTCGGATTCTGACTTTCTGATTATACGCCTTTTCCATGTTGGACTTTGCTGCTTGAATTTTTAATTTAGCCTGGTCTCTCTTACCATCCGCATGATCAACCTCCATCTCCCTTAATGATTGATTATCCTCAGGATCATAGAATTCGACTCTAGGAGATGGTATAAGAGTTTTGACTGGAATAACAGCCTCCAACCCATAAACCTAACTAAAAGGAGTCTCGCCTGTAGCAGCTTTCACGGTTGTTCTATTGGCCCCTATGACTCTAGGAAGTTCGTCAAGCCATTTACCCTTGGCCTCGGCTAAGCGCTTTTCTAAAGATCGAACGATCTCTTTGTTTACGACCTCAGTCAGTCCATTCGCTTGTGGGTGTCCAACGGACGTGAAATTCTGTTGTATGCCGAACTTCTCACACCATTCTAAGATCTTCTTTCCAGTGAACTGAGTTCCATTGTCTGAGATCAAAACTCTGGGAATTCCGAACCTGAAAATAATATTCTTCCAAAGAAAATTTATAACTTGGAACTGGGTGATCTTGGTTAAGGCCACACATTCTACCCACTTGCTGAAATATTTTACAGCAACCAACACATAATTCTTTTTCGCTCTTGCAGTTAGAAAAGGAGCAACGATATCAATACCCCATTTATCGAAGATCCAACATATAGGAATGGAATGCATCTGCTCTGCTGGTTGGTGGATCAAATTCGAATGAATTTGGCAGTGATGGCATTTCTTCACGTAATCAATCGAGTTGGAAATAAGAGTAGACCAATAATATCCCGCCCTCGAACATTTTAGGGCCAATGCCCGAGCGCCACGGTGATTCCCAGCTTCCCCTTCGTGGACTTCTCTCAGAATTGTATCATCCCGACCTTCGGGGATACACTTCAGTAAAATTCCCGAGGAGGATCTTTTATAGAGTTGACCGTCCACTAAGACGAAAGACGGAGCTCGATATTTAGGCCTCCGAGCTTCATTTGCATCCTCAGGATGTTTTCCCTGTTTTAAATACTCGAGGAAAGGATCGACCCAGAGGGTTTCTGTTCATCAATATCCATAATATCGACCTTTGGAGTAACATCTAATTCAATGGCCGATGTGTTAGAAAGTAACCATGTGATAACCATTTCCTTCTTCCCATCGGTTGTTCCCGTAAATTTTGATAACAGATCTGCCCATAGGTTCTCTTCCCTGGGAATTGGTTGGATCTCAAACCTCTCAAATTTGGAGATCAGATCTTTCACCTTGTTCAAATACTTTATCATATTGAACTCATTTGCTTCATAAATACTCTTCACCTGTTTATGTGCAAGTTCAGAATCTGTAAGTACAGTAAGGGATTTTACCTTCGCCTTTAGGGCCATTTCCAGTCCCGCAATTAGAGCTTCATATTATGCTTCATTGTTTGTGACAACGAAGTCTAAGGTGATGGCGTAGCTCAAATCTTTCCCGTTAGGACCCTCGAGATGAATCCCTGCTCCTCCTCCCTCTTTAGTTGAGGATCCGTCCACGTACATCAACCATACCGGTTCCTCGACCTTCTTGATCGAATTAACTCTTGATGAGCTTGCTTCGTTTGGAATTTTTGCTCCAGTTGTTTCAACGATAAAATTCGCCAAAACTAGAGCCTTGACCGTCGTTCTAGGTTGATATTTGATTTCGAATTGTCCGAGCTCCACCGCCCACTTTATCAACCTTTTCGAAGCTTCGGGTTTAGATAAGACCTACCTCAGGGGTTGGTTAGTCAAAACAATAATTTTATAAGTCTGAAAATAAGGCATAAATCTTCAAGCAGTCACTACTAAAGCAAGTGCGAATTTTTCAATCTCCATATAGTTCTTTTCCGCGCCTTGTAATAACTTGCTTAAATATTATACCGATTTTTGCTCGGACTTTTCTATCTTTACCATAACTGAGCTGATAGCCTCCTCCGAAACTGCTATGTAAAGGTATAAAGGTTCACCCTCAGAGGGCTTGGCCAACATCGGCGGCGAAGTTAAATAAGCCTTGAGATCCTCAAAGGCTTTGTCACATTCAGCGGTCCACTCGAAATCTTTTGATTTTCGTAACAACTTGAAAAAAGGCAAATTCTTGTCCGCTGATCGGGAGATGAACCTGTTCAAAAAGATGATTTTTCATACCAAGCTTTGTATGTCCGTAAGCCTTCTTGGTGGTTTGAGGTCGGTGATAGCTCGAATCTTCTCCGGGTTAGCTTCAATTCCCCGCTCGTAAACAAGATAACCCAAGAACTTTCCCGACCTGACCCCGAAGGTACACTTCGATGGGTTCAATTTCATACCTTATTTCCTCAAAATTGAAAAACATCTATCGAGGTGCTTGATATGATCTTCTTCCGTCATGTTTTTTACGAGCATGTCATCAACCTAGACTTCCATGATCTCTCCTATCAATTCTTCGAACATCATGTTCACCAGCCTCTGATAAATTGCTCCGGCGTTTCTTAACCCAAACGGCAGAACAATGAAGCAATATACTCCACGTTCGGTAATGAATGCAGTCTTATCCTGATCCCTTTCATTCATGAATATCCGGTAAAATCTGTTGGTCCCAAGTGGTCAGATGAGGTCTAGAGAGGGAGGGGGGTGAATAAGCCTCTTAAACTTTTTATCAATTTTAAACTTAAAAACTGTTGTTCAAACTTAAACAGACTAAGCTGTTACCGAAAAGTAATTTTACAAGGCTGATCGCGAACAAATCATTGAACAGCTTTGTCAAAATCAGTTTTAATACTAGAGTACTTGCAGCGGATTTTCAAACTGTTTTTCTCAAGTACACTTAGTAGTTTGAAAATTATTTCCCCAGTTTTGTAAACTCCTTTAATTTAATTTTCAAACAGTTTAATGGTGAGTTATATGCAAATCTAAAAATATGCAGAAAAACTTATGCAAAATAAACACCAGAATTTTTATAGTGGTTATATAGATTGAAATCCTTTAGTCCACTATTCCAAGTCACTTAGATCTTGGGTTATACTATAAACACACAGTTTACAATATACTCCACTTACGCCAAAACAACTAATGAATCTGGCCGTAAGCTCGCAATAGGAAATCACAAAGAAAACCTATTCTACAGAGACTTATCACTCACAAAGATGGATAAGAACTCCTCACAACTCTTTTCTCTCACAGATTCATTCAGAAAATGTTTTCTTGAACTTCAACGGCTTCTGTCAACAAATGACTTTCAGCAGACAAGTGAGCTGTTCTTGAGCTTTTGAGACTTAGAGAATTTTTTTGCTTTTTAATCGATCTCTCAGAAGTTGTATATCTCTCTTCCTTCGTCTCTTCAGCAATTTATAGTCACTCTTTGAATTTTGTCCGTTGAATAGGGACAAAATTCAAATCTCTTGATTTCTGGTCCTTAAAATCCGCAAACGACTCTCTGCACAGTGACAGTACTGCAAACTGTACTTTCTGTCAGGCATCATTAAATGCACCAAGCTGATACGAGGTCTTTCTTCAATCATTTGTCTTTAATAACCTTGTACTTCAGCATTTATTACTTCCAGGGGCATTTATTACCGCTGGGTAGACTTATTGATCATTTCCACTTGGCTGATCGAAAGTTCAAATCATATGATGAACGGAGCTGATCCCAAACTTGAACAAATTTGATTTGAGTCGGCTGATCTTCACCAGTCTGATTTTTTTCCTTCAGCAGATCAGTAGTCTTCTGGACCTTGAATCTTTGACCCTTCTGATAGTCTTCTTAATTGGTCAAAATTCTTCTAAGGGATTTTACAACTAAGTTTTCCATAATTAGCTGATCTTAGGTTTTGGAAATCATCAAAACCACCCTTTACTAATTGATTTCAGTGCTTTTCATCTTCATCCTTATCCAACAATTTCAACTTTTTGATGATGACAAAACTTCAGCTAAGTACCTGTTTTACCTATACTCAAGTTTTGATCCTCAAAATTTTCTGAGATAGAAAAGATGTGTTGGAAACAGAACTTGTTGGAAACAGAACTTGTACTTTTTATTTATAATATGATAATGATTACAAGTTACAATTTCTGTTCAGATAGGATGACTGAAAAGGAAATAAAGATAACTGATTACAATAGATTTGCCTATACTAGTCATCAGCTTCTTCATCATCTCCTTCAAGCACTCTTCATATTCATAAGAAGATTCTTCATTATCTTCTTCTTCCTCAACTTCATCAGCATCATCATCCAAAAGTAGATTGGACTTAACAACTTCCATTTTCGCTTTGATCTCTTCTTCCCTTGCTATTTCGTCCATCTTTCTCTTGATCCTCTCTTCATCCTTGAATTTGGTAAAGGGCTCTGATTTTTCTCCATCAGAATCCTTGGATGCAGCTGTTTCCTTAGCTTTATCCTTGGTTTCTTCAGCAGCTTCGTCTTTGCCTTCTACTTTTTCAGTCTCTTCAACAGCTTCAGGCTTTTCAGGTTCAAAGGCAGCAGCTTCCTCAGCTTTTTCCTCTTCCTTCTTCTCTCCCCCCTTTTTGTCATCATCAGAAATGATGACACTGGCAGGTCTGATAGGAGGGTTGAGTGCAGCAGACTGAATCTTCATCGCAGCACGTAAAGCCTTCAAGTTCTAATTAACTACATCATGACTGGCAGATAGATGATTGAGAGAGGTGTTGATGGAGTCATTCTGATCATTAAGACAATCAATGTTGAGTTGCATAGTGGTAAGTTCTTCACGTGTAACATCTCCAGCTTTATTAACTTCCTGCAACAGTCCAACATTAACTGCTTTCTCTTCATCGCTGATTTTGATGAAGGTTGAAGTGAGATCAGCTATGTTGTTTTCAGCTCTCTTCAAGGCAATATGAAGATGGTTGACATCTGTCTTCACATCTTCAATATTTCTGTTCATTTCTAAAACACTCTGAGTCATCTGCCTAGTATGATCCTCAGGCAGAGGAAAATTATCAATTGAATTCTTGATTGTTCTTGCAGTAAGTAATTGCATGTGCTCAAGTTGTAATCTGTTAGACTCTGCCAATTCTTGCTGCAATTTCTTCAACTGCGTGTTGTTTCTTTCTTCCATTTCCTTCATTGAATTTTCCATTAACAGCTGGGAGGCTTCCATCAGTGATGAATGCAAATCAGTTGATGAAGCAGAATGAGCAGCAGCTTGATCTTCTTTACTCTCCTGGTGGACAGGAGCATCCTTTAGGTCAGTCTTCTGATCAGCTTTGGACTCCTTAGCTTTCCACTCAAGTGCTAAGGGTTCATCAGCAGCTTTGGGCTGATTAGTTACATCTTCAAAGACTTTACTTATGATTTTGCCGTCATCAGTAAAGGTTGTTGTTTGACGGATTTGTCTTACAACAGGCCATAGCTTTGGTGCAGACGCCTTTACCTTAGGCATTTCATAGTAATCTCTTACTTCTTTGCCAAACGTGATCTGTTGAATGCTTGGCAGCGAGGGCAGCTCACTTGACGAACCTTGCTGATATCTTGACTTAACAGCCCATTTCTTCAAGGCAGTCATAACAGCAATCTGGATGGCCCTTTCAATAGCATCATCAGATTTTCTTCTCTTTGCAGGCGAAGTATTCTCAATAATCTTGGCCTCCTCTGTTGCAAAATCCTTTGCATATTGATGCATAGCATCCCGTACAAAATCAGGATCCAAGGCTTGTTGAATGGAATCAGTCTTCAGCTATTGAAGAACCCACTTTTCTTCATCAGCTAACTCCTTCCAACTCTGAAGCTCTTCAACAGACTTATTCATTCTATAATCTCTCCACTTCATGTATCTTGGCTTCTCAATAGTGAATAAAGTCTTGAGCATCAGTTTCTGATCAAAATAAGCTAAGGCCTTCTCAAACCTATTGAAGATAGATTTATCAGAATTAACAATATCAAATGATCTTCTAACTTCAAACTTGGCCTTTGGCTTAACAGTGCCAGCAGGCATCTTTGGCTTAGCTTCTTTGGATTCCCCAATCTTAATCCCTCCAGCATGAACAGGTCCATGTGCATCCGTCTTGCTTATTTCAATCACCATGGCAAGTTCAGCATCTTCATCAGCCTTACGTTCTGCTTCAGACATTTTTCTCCTCTGTTCATCCTTTACGGCTTGGACCTTACTAAGTTCCAAAGCTCTTTTCTCCTCCTGTTCATCTCTCTTTTTCTTGTCAGCAGCAGAGATTTTCTTTCTTTTGATAAGGATTTTTCTCTTTCCTTTATCAGCTTTGGCAGGAGCAGGACCAGCAGATGCAAGGGGTGCAGCTGCTATTGGATTGATGATCATCACATCTGGATCATCTTGAGGTTTAGCAACCTCAGCTGTTGGTTTTTCTTGAGCAGTCTGTTGCGCATCAATCTGTTCAGCAGCAGACGTTTCCTCAATTCCAACAAGCCTCTCTGCTGATTGAGGACTTTCTCTAACCAAATCTATTAACTCAATGGGTGAGTCAATAAAAGTCATTTTCTTTCTCGCAGTTTTCTTTGTTCTTCCTGTAACAGGTTTGGAAACACCTGTATCCCTTAGTTGACTTCTTGTCCTGTGAGAAACATTCTCATCATGATGTTCAGCAGATGGAGTTCTTGAAGAAGAAGCAGGAGATATATTTTGTATCTCCGCAGTAGTCTGATTGATGATGCCATCAGCTACCTCCTTTGCCCCAGACTCTTATGTGCTGGCTTTAACAGCTGGCTGGGCTGTTTGAACAGAAGTCTTGATTTTCTTCTTCTGAGCCATTTCCTTAGGCTTTTCAGCTTTCTTCTTTTCAATAGCAAGCTGAGCTGTTTTCACCAATCTCCTTTGCTTTTTGGTAGGAACCTTTTCCTTTGGTTCCTCCTCCTCTTCATCAGCTTCGACCTCATCAGCTTTCCTCTTCAGAACAGGCACATACTTTCCCATTGCCTTAGCAGTATGGATTTCCTTCCCATTGGTCATTTGACAACCCATCTTGTGAAGCAGATAACTTAATGTGATCCTGTGATTGGTCTGCTGAGAAGACTACTTTCCTTTCTTCTCATGAAAGTGAGTCAGGATGTACCAGACGACAACCAACCAGTTCACTTCCAAAGAGTAATAAATGGCAAGCATGATGCTGAATCTTTTCATTGTAACAACGTCCAAAGAGAATGTACAATTCTCTATCAGCTTCGCGACCATATCAGCCATGTGCTGATACTCGTCTTTCAGTTGCCTCTTTTTGATGTTGCCAGTCAACATCTCTACTTCTTTGGCACAGATGGCCCAGAATTCTTGAAGCTTTTCTTCAGCAAGAGTGGTGACGTCATGTCGACCACTGTTTGGCAAGCCAAAAGTCTCATGGAGTAGAGCAGGGGTTATGATTACAGATTTTCCCCCAACAGTGGCTTTGATCTCCATCTTCGTGAAATCCACTTCAGCCGATCCGTAATACTCCAGGACTTGGTCCTTCTAGACCAGACCTTCATGCAACTCCATAAAATTCACAAGTGAAGCAGCCTTGAATTTCTCCAACAGTTGCTTTATCAAATCCGTACCAGATTGATAGTATGCATCGTAGACAAGATACATACCCTCCGCCTTTGCTTCAACACCAGAACTCATCTTGAATCTGTGGAAGTTAGTGAAATAGCAGGATTTGCAGAAAATAGAGTGCAAGGAAATTTTTCTAAAAAATGCTCTAAGTATATTTGGGTGCGTAAAGAACGACAAGTCTGATCAGATCTTGGATTTATAGAGTTAGGGTATTTCGGTTTCTGTGATACCAGACAACCGTTAGATCCGTTTCTTGTCAGTCCTGATTGTGCTGCGTCAGTTACCCGTTTTCAAATTCAAAAAGCATTTAATGACAGGCGGGAATGCGAACCGCCTTACTGTACTTATAAAAGCGTGTTTTAAATAAAACATTTTTAATGTACTTAGCTTTTATACAGTTGATCAGACAGTTAATTAAAATACTTATCTGATAGGACTACCGTCCTGATGACAAAGCTGTTATCAGTGAAAGCCAATAACTGATAACCTTCCTCGGCTGTTTGTCAATCCAGCTAGATAATTAATCTTCAATCTTCAAGACTTTAATCTTCTGATGAAAACATAACTTCAACTAACTGTTATCAACGAATTTCATCTTTTAATCAGAAGTACCGCTAGTCTTACACGTTCCCCCTGCCTTTAAGAATTCATAAGTTAACTAGTCTGTTGAGAGTTAATCCTTGAAGATAATAAGATGAGTAAGTTGTTGAACTTCAGTCTTCTGATGAGTTCCCCCTCAGCTTATGCATCCAATTTTAGTAGACCTAGTTCAGCTCTTAGAGTTGAAAACCTTATCTCACTTAGAGGTTTTGTGAAGATGTCAGCAATCTGATTTTCAGAAAACACTTATTCTATTATGACATTTTCTTTCTCCACATGATCTCTGATGAAATGATGTTTGATCTCAATATGGTTAGTCCTTGAATGACTTGTAGTATTCTGAGTAAGGCTGATTGCACTTGTATTGTCACAGTAGATAGGTATTCCACTGATTTTTAAGTTGTAATCTTCTAGTTGATGCTTCAACCATAATATTTGTGCACAGCAAGCTCCAGCAGCTATATATTCAGCTTCAGCAGTTGATATGGATACTGAAGTCTGTTTCTTACTCATCCAAGAGATCAGACAACTACCTAAGAACTGACAAGCACCTGTTGTGCTTTTCCTGTCAATCTTCCAGCCAGCAAGGTCAGAATATGAATATCCAATAAGTTCAAATCCAGATTCCCTAGGATACCATAATCCCAAATCTTCAGTACCTTTAAGATATTTGAGTATCCTTTTGGCAGCTAGGAGATGAGATTCTTTAGGATTTGATTGATACCTCGCACAAACCCCAACGGAGTACATAATATCAGGTCTTCTAGCTGTTAAGTACAACAGTGACCCAATAATTCCTGTGTACTTGGTTATGTCCATTGATTTCCCATCTTCATCTTTATCTAAACGAAGACTAGTAGACATTGGAATATTAGCAGTAGAGCTAGTTTCCATACCAAATTTCTTTAACATATCCTTTGTGTATTTTGCTTGGCTGATGAAAATTCCATCAGGCAACCGTGGTACTTGCAAACCAAGAAAATAATTAAGTTCTCCCATCATGCTCATTTCAAACTTGTTCTGCATCAGCTTTGAGAACTTATCACACATCTGTTGATTTGTTGAATCGAAAATGATATCGTCCACATATATTTGCACTAGCAATATATGATTTTCCCATTCAATAGTGACCAGGGTCTTGTTAACCTTACCTTTGTGAAATCTTTTAATTAAAAGAAAATCAGATAGGGTGTCATACCATGCTCTTGGAGCTTGTTTCAGTCCATAGAGGGATTTCTTCAGACGATACACCTTGTCTTCTTCTTGATAAGCTTCAAATCCAGGTGGTTGTTCAACATAAACTTCTTCTTGCAATTCTCCATTGAGAAAAGCTGATTTCACATCCATTTGATAGACTGTGAAATTCTTGTGAGCAGCATAGGCAAGAAAGAGTCTGATAGCCTCTAATCTTGCTACTGGTGCAAATGTTTCATCAAAGTCAATACCTTCTTCTTGACAATAGCCTTTGGCAACTAATCTTGCTTTATTTCTGGTGACCACACCATCTTCATTCATTTTGTTCCTGAATACCCATTTAGTGCCAATAACTCTTTGATGACTTGGTCTAGGAACTAAGTACCAGACTTCATTCTTTTCAAATTGATTTAGCTCTTCTTGCATAGCTTCAATCCAGTTTGAATCATTTAGAGCTTCTTCGATCTGTTTGGGCTCAATTTGAGATAGAAAGCTGACAAACATTGCTTCACTTGCAGCTGCTCTCCTTGTCTTTACTCTATCTAAAGGATCACCAATCACCAGCTCTGGTGGGTGATTCTTGAGCCATCAAAGATCAGGTTGCAAATCATAATGTTGACCTCTGTTTTGATCTTGCAACACTATTGTGGAGTTCCAGTAGTAGTCTGTTGAACAGCAGTTGTCTGTTGAACATTCTCTGGTCTGTCAGCTGTTTGCAACTCCTCTGTTAGACAATCAGCATTGTGATTTTGAACAACACTTGAGTTAGCAGCTGAGTTGAGATCAGGTAGTATGATGGGAATATATTCTTCATTCTTTTCAACACTCAATTTCTGAAAATCAGTAGACAGATTCTGATCAGTACTTTGGTTCTTTTCAGACGATTGACTAGGTTCATCAAATACTACATTAATGGATTCTTCTACAAGTAAAGTTCTTTTGTTAAAGACTCTATAAGCTTTCCTAACAGTAGAGTATCCTACAAATACTGCTTCATCAGCTTTTTCTGCAAAAGCAGTGAGGTGATTTTTCCCATTATTTAAAACAAAGCATTTACAACCAAAAATTCTAAAGTAATGAATGTTTGGCTTCCTGTTGTTCCAAACTTCATATGGAGTCTTGTTTTGGTGCTTGTTGATCATCCATCTGTTTTGGGTAAAGCATGATGTATTTGTTGCTTCTGCCCAAAATCTTTGAGGCAGCTTAGCTTCAACTATCATGGTTCTGGTAGCTTCTTTCAGAGTTCTGTTTCTCCTTTCAGCAACCCCGTTCTGTTGAGGGGTTCTGGCAGCAGAGTACTCATGGCTGATTCCTCTAGCGTTACAATACTTTTCAACAGTAGAGTTTTTAAATTCAGTCCCTCTATCTGATCTGATCTTTAGTATTTTCATACTCTTTTTGTTCTGAATCTTCTCCATCAGATTTGTAAGATGCTCCTTGGTTTCACTTTTCTTCTTCATGAAAATCGCCTAAGTGTATCTTGAATAGTCATCCACAACAGCTAGGCAGTATTTCTTTCCACCGTTGCTGATTGGATCAATGGGTCCAAATAAGTCCATATGTAGCAGCTCCAAGATCCTTCCAGATGATTGGTGCTTCTTGCTTTTGAATGATGACTTGATTTGTTTATCCTTCTGACATGCGTCACAAAGCTTGTATTTGCTCATGAATGTCTTTGGAATTCCTTCTACCAGATCATTCTTGATAAGTCTATTGATGGTCTTGAAATTCACATGATTCATTCTTTTGTGCCACAGCCACATGACTTCACTTGGTGTTGATGCCACCAAACAAACACTTGAATTCTGGTCAACAGAATTCCAGTCTACTGTGTAGACATTCCCTTGTCGTCTTCCAGATAAAATGACATTCTTTGTTCCAATCTGTTCAACGTAGCACTTATCTGTTGAGAAGATGACTGAATATCCTTTATCACAAAATTGACTTATGCTCAGCAAATTGTATTTGAGGCCTTTAACATAAGAGACGTCATAAATCTCAATGTTGCCTTTGATCAGCTTTCCACTTGCTACAATCTTGCCTTCCTTGCTGTCTCCAAACGTCACATTTGGACCATCCACAGCAACAACATCAGTCAGCTCATGTATGTTTCCACACATGTGTCTTGAACACCTACTGTCCAAGTACCAGGTCTTCTCTACTTTACTCCTACTCCTAATCCTAACCTACAAAACAAAATAATATTGTTTTAGGTACCCTTATTGAGAGGGCCTTGAAGGATTAGTTCCACCTTTGACAACCCAAGATGTTGATGTCTTAGGCTTCTTAGGTTTCTGAGTTTCAGCAGGAGCATGAACAATTATGCCTTTATCACGTTTATCAAATATGTAATGTTGTTGATAATCAGCACGATAAGGATATTGTTCATAAGCAGAATAAGATGCATGATAAGTAGGATATGCATGCATTGGATGAGCAGGATATGGTGCATAGTAAGTTGGAAATTGAGGTGCATGATACATAGTTGGATATGCAGTAGGTTGCACATAATAAGACTCATTTCCATACCAAGCATTTTGATTTTTCTGGTTTTTATGCTTCTTTGGTTTACTAGGGTCTTGCTCATTAACAGACGACTTAGTTTTATCACTAGTCTGATTGGTTTTAGCCATATCAGAAGACTTCCTAGGACTCTTCTGTTTGGACTTACCAGTCTGCTTTCCTACACTAGGCTCTTTGCTCTTTCTAGCCTTAGGAGTTTTTGTCTCCTTTAATACATTCTCAGGTGAAGCAGGTTTAGTAGTATGAACATACAAGATGACCTTGCTGTTGTCAGCTGATATGAATTTTTCAGTATGGTTCAGTTCTAACTTATTCTGATCTAAAGGTGTCTTCTGTTTACTAGACATATGAGTGGATGCAACAGTTGACTTTTCATGAGACTCAATTGACTTTTCAAGCAGGACTTCACATTCAGCTTTCAGAGATTCATTTTCTTGCTCAAGCTGTTTGTATTCATCTGATTCTTTTGGCTTTTCAGCCTTAAGTTTCAGTGAACTGTTTTGCTCTCTTAGCAATATCATCTCTTCCTTAAGCTTTGTAAATGCTTCAGCAATACTTGTATTGTTAAGCATCATTTGTTCAAACGAATGAAATAATTCATTATCTAGAGGAGTTACCTCATCATCGTCAGAGCCATCAGATTCCTTGGCCATCAGGCAGAGAAGAGTAGGTCTCTCTTCATCAGAAGTGTCTGAATCTGAATCTGATGAGTAGATAGCAGCTAGCTTTTCCGCTTCTGCCACCAGCACCTTGCCTTTCTGATGCTTTCTTTCCTTTCTGATTCTCTTTTCTTCTTCAGTGTACTTCTCAGCGTTAGGATATGGGCAGTCTCTGATGAAATGACCCAATTTCGTGCAATTATCGCACATCATTTTAGATTTATAAGAATATTTATCTTGAGAAGAAGAAGTAGGGTTAGAAGTAGAAGCATTGTTGTATTTGTTCTTCATTTTTCGTTTGTAGAACTTCTTGAAATTGTTCATCAGCAATGCAACGTCTCCAGCAGTGTACTCCTTTTTGTTGAGTAGTGTGGCTTCATCAGATGAGTCCACGTCTTTGCTTTTGTAAGCTGGCTTTCTAGGATTTTCAGCAGCAACCAGGGCAGCTGTGGGACTTGAAGTAGAGGTTTCATCAACACCCATTCTTGGCAGTTTATACTCGTACGCCTTGAGTACTGAGAACAGCTCGGTGAGTGAGATCTCTCCCAAGTCTCTTGACTCTTCCATGGCTGTCACCTTCATGTTGAACTTAGGAGGTAGAGCCTTCAGCACTCTGACGGTTATCTCCTTATCAGTGAAGGTTTTTCCAAGCTCTAAAACTTCATTCAGCGTCCTTGTAAACCTTGTATCCATCTGTTCAATGGTTTCCACAGACTTCATCTTGAAGTTGTCCAGCTTTTCCAGAGCAACACTCAGCTGATGCTCTTTGATAGCGTCGTTTCCTTCGCTCATATCACGGACCTTATCCCACATTTCTTTGGCAGTCTTGCAGTGCTTGACTTTGTCAAATCTGTCAATTTCAAGGGCCTTGGTCATGATAAAACGCCCAACTTTGTCCAGGTTGAACAACTTTATTTCTTCGACTGTCATCTCTGTTAAGTCTTTTTACACCACTATATCGACTTCATCAACCTTAATAGTCTTGGTGAATTTGAATGGACCTTTGATGATACATGTGTACATGTTATCATTGTATGCTGCTAAGAAGATCTCCATTCTGATCTTCCAGTCTTCAAAGCTCATACCAGCTATGTGGGGAACCTGGCTGATACAATCCATTTTTCAAAAATTTTAATTTTTCAAAAAGATGCTCTTTTGAAAAGTTTGAAAACCTTTGAAAAACACTCGGATCAAGCTCGTTGATCAGGCAGCTGATTCCTATGAACCACCTGCTCTGATACCACTTGTTGGTCCCAAGTGGTGAGATGAGGTCTAGAGGGGGGGGGGGGTGAATAGACCTCTTAAATTTTTTATCAATTTTAAACTAAAAAACTGTTGTTCAAACTTAAACAGACTAAGCTGTTAACGAACAGTAATTTTACAAGGCTGATCGCGAACAAATCTTTGAACAGCTTTGTTGACCACTAATCTGATAATCACTTAGCTGATTTTGTCAAAATCAGTTTTAATATTAGAGTACTTGCAGCGGATTTTCAAAGTGTTTTTCACAAGTAAACTTAGCAGTTTGAAAATTATTTCCCCAGTTTTTTAAACTCCTTTAATTTAATTTTCAAACAGTTTAATGGTGAGTTATATGCGAATCTGAAAATATGCAGAAAAACTTATGCAAAATAAACACCAGAATTTTTATAGTGGTTATATGGATTGAAATCCTTTAGTCCACTCTTCCAAATCACTTAGATCTTGGGTTATACTATAAACACACAGTTTACAATATACTCCACTTACGCCAAAACAACTAATGAATCTGGCCGTAAGCTCGCAATAGGAAATCACAAAGAAAACCTATTCTACAGAGACTTATCACTCACAAAGATGGTTAAGAACACCTCACAACTCTTTTCTTTCACAGATTCACTCAGAAAATGTTTTCTTGAACTTCAACGACTTCTGTCAACAAATGACTTTCAGCAGACGAGTGAGCTATTCATGAGCTTTTGAGACTTAGAGAATTTTTTTTGCTTTTTAATCGATCTCTCAGAAGTTGTATATCTCTCTTCCTTCATCTCTTCAGCTATTTATAGTCACTCTTTGAATTTTGTCTGTTGAAGAGAGACAAAATTCAAATCTCTTGATTTCTGGTCCGTAAAATCCGCAAACGGCTCTCTGCACAGTGATAGTACTGCGAACTGTACTTTCTGTCAGGCAGCATTAAATGCACCAAGCTGATACGAGGTCTTTCTTCAATCATTTGTCTTTAATAACCTTGTACTTCAGCATTTATTACTTCCCGGGGCATTTATTACCGTTGGGTAGACATATTGATCCTTTCCACTTGGCTGATCGAAAGTTCAAGTCTGATGATGAACGGAGCTGATCCTAAACTTGAACAAATCTGATTTGAGTCGGCTGATCTTCACCAGTCTGATTTCTTTCCTTCAGCAGATCAGTAGTCTTCTGGACCTTGAATCTTTGACCCTTCTGATAGTCTTCTTAATTGGTCCAAATTCTTCTAAGGGATTTTACAACTAAGTTTTCCATACTTAGATGATCTTAGGTTTTGGAAATCATCAAAACCACCCTTTACTAATTGACTTCAGTGCTTTTCATCTTCATCTTTATCCAACAGAATCCCTGGGAGGCATCCATCATGCTGAAGAAAACAAACCCAGCAATGGAATCTACTAGCATATCGATCCGAGGCAATGCATAAGGATCTCTTGGCCACAACTTATTCAAATCAGTGAAGTCATTGCACATTCTCCATTTATTTTCGATATTTTCCCCTTTGGAAACCAAGACTACATTACATAGCCACTCGGTAAATTTGATCTCCCTTATCTGACCAGTTGCCAACAATCTATCAACCTCAGCGTTGATGATTTTATCCTTTTCTCGACCGTGATTTCGTTACTTCTGTCGAACTGGTTTCGCCTTTGGGTCTATGTTTAACGAATGCGTGATCACCCGAGGGTCGATTCCCACTATATCGTCTGAGCTCCAAGCGAAGACATCTACATTTTTGATAGGATAGTGCCCAGCAAACAAGTTCAATAAGCTTGTAATAGATCTATTCTGTATAAGACAATCTTTGATTTTATAATAATACGCATGTTTATTTATATATGTATAAGGATAAACAATGGCCAACTTCATCTCTCGCGAATACATTTAAGCGATTGGATCAAATCCTTAGATTACATTAGACTATGGGACGATTCACTTCAGTACTAAGTGCAATCATGAAACAGTCTCTAAGGTCGTAATCTTAAAACTGTTCCAAGTCATAGATTCCGAACGAGAAGGGGTATCGTAGGAATCGCCAAGACTTGTACGAGTATGCATGATTCACATGGAGTGAATTTGTAGCGTTTCATGAACAAGGCATTTGAGGCCAGTGCATAGGAGTAGGTAGTTCAATGATGCATATCGGTGATGGGATGTTTCTCAAGGATTATAATAATGTAGGATTTAGTCCTTTGACTTGAGGTGCTAGGGCGAATTCGGTACATGAAAGTGCGTACTTAGATCTAGGTATAGATCACTTAGCTTGATCATAACATGCCTAGGTTGGGTGCGTATAGACATGTACGCGGGTGGTTAGCACCAATATGGAATCTATTGACTCATCGTAATGGATGAGAGAATTTCCTATACGATTCTTAGATAATATATATCCAAGGAATCTGCGGCCGCAGTCGGTGACGGATTTGGAAAGGGGTTTCCAAATTTAGCAGGCACACTGGAATATTATCCTGAATTAAAAAGTATAGTTATCGAGACGAATTTAGAGGTGCCGATCAATTCACACACCCTAAGTCTTGATCGGGAATATTTGTCGATAGAAGGACCGTATGTACATGGTAATTATATGAGACGAGGTTCACAAATATCAATTCACCTGAAGTTGGGCTTCATGGGCTTGTGGCTAGACATCGACCATGAAGTGTGGGTACTCCTGAGTTAATAGAGGATTTGATTCTAGGAGTGGTCAATAAAGGTTGTTTAATTGACCGGAGCAATTTATTGTTGATAAATTAAATCACGAGGAATTCGTGGGCCTGCTGCCAATTGATGGTGAACCCAGAGGGTCACACACAATATAATTGGACGATGAATGTTATAAAAAGACATGAAAGGAATTAATTGATTTAAAGGTAATTAAATCAATTAAATGAATTAAAGTATTAATTCAAGTGGGAGATTAATTAATTAGTTGACTTAATTAATTAAATACTTAATTAAGTTACTAATTAATTATATGAAAGAAATATTGATTTATAAAATGGATTGGGCATTTAATTAAATTAGTTAATTAAATAAAGGCTTGCAAGACATGGGCTTTTAATTAAAATCCCATAAGGAGTCTTGCAAACCTAGGTCAAGTGAGGTTTATAAATAGAGTTCTATGAGAGCTCAAAATGCTAACACCCTAGCACAAAACCCTAGCCTCTTTCTCTACACCTATCGCCGCCCCCCTGCGCCGCCAAGCTAGTGCCGCCGCCACCTTGTTGCCGTGAGCTGCCCTAGCTCCGCCGCCGCCTCTCCCTCGTACCACCGTGCTGGATCTTGCCCTGTCAACTAGATCTGCACAGTCCTACAAAAACAAATCTCCTAGATCCAGATCTGAGCTTAAGACTAGGAGGTGTTACCAGAATCCAATTGGTGTGGACTAAACTCTGGAGGTGAGACATTTGGATCACTCCCGTGAACCAGAATCCAGATCAGAGTTGGAGGTTGCCACCACATTGCCTGTGGTGAGGTAAATCGCAAAAACCCCTTTTGTTTAATTCAATGTGTGTTTCTGTTCTATGATTTCGTATACATAATATGGAGATCTAATCTATGGGACCATGGGTGCATTTAAATTCCGCACTTTGTTGTTATGACAATCGAGCCCCATAACCCAACAGTGGTATCAGAGCCAACTCCATACTTATTATACGAAAAGCCTGAACATATTGTGTGTTCACCGTATATATTTAATTATGTATATGTAAACACGTGATAATTATGTTCTGTAAATTGATTCTTACTTGTTATGACTGGATCTATGATTGGGTAAAACTTCTTTTTTAGATCTGTGGCGAATTTATAGTTTTTGAAAACTTCAGGACTTTTTGGTGCAAAAATCGATACTAGGGTTTTAAAGGGCTGAAAATTCAAATTTTTAGAATCTGGAAATTTCAAAAATATTGGACTGTTTTGCAAATCTGGTCGCACATATTTTTGGGGTCTTTTTGTAATTTCCGAAAGTTTGGGGACTGTTTTGCAATTACTGAAACTTCAAGGGTCTGTTTGAAAAATCGAAAATTTTCAGAATTCAAAATTTTATTTTCTGGTCTGCTGCCCGAATTTGTTCTGGGGTGTTTTTGTAACTTTTTAAAAGTTTTGGGGTCAAAGTGCAATTTTCGTAAGTTGAGGGGCGAAAATGCAATTTTCAAAAGTTGAAAAACAGAATCTGAATTTGAGCAGAAAATTTATTTTTGTTTACCCAAATATTCATTTGTTATAATTAGTAATGACTAAAAAGTAAGAATCATAGGAAGCTAGTTTTAAAATGTTGTTTTAAAATAAAGAAAGAAATAGGTAAAGGATGTTTGCATGTTTCTTGCTCTACGTGAACTGTTTACGTGGTTTTCGATCGAGCCGAGCCTTGACGTTAGGGTAGATGTGATTGGTTTAATTTAATGTTTGGTTTTGATTGGGCCTGTGAGCCTATTATATTTTTGGGCCACTTTGAGCCTTTGTAATAGAATAGGACTTTACTCCTTTCCTAGATTAGGATGGAGGCCCGTTTACAAGCAAGGTGGGAGCCCAAGAAGATATGAAGGCCATGTATGCGTGGTACATTGTGTAATAGCATAGGCCTTTTTGCAAACCTTTTAGATTGACCAATAGGGCCAACATCATTGACTCGATGATGGCCCACATAGGAGGCTCCCGATCGAAAACATATTGTGGTAGTATGCATGCTAGGCTTGTATAGATTTTATTTATTTGTCGATTTATATTTAGCTTGTATGAGATGCGCGCTAGAATCTAGATCGTAATAAAAGATAAAGCATAACTGAATCGGTGAGATCTCGAGGAGAGTTAGTATAACTTTCAAACTAGAAATTCCCCTCTCGAATTTAATATTAAGTCTATTGGGTACATTTAAAATGAAGTTTTAAATATCAAAGCCTTCCATCAATAGGAACTAGTGTATGTTGTCTACTTATTGACAGAGGTGATCCAGAGTCTGGCACCCGAGTCAAAGAAAGGGACAATACACGAAATTCCTTGACTCGTGTTTTCTTAACTAAACTCGACAAGGGTGAGAACTGGTCGGGATGTGAAAATCGACCGATAACTAATTACGGAGAATTCACGACCGGGCCCGTTGCTCATCATGATTGATGGGTTCTACTTAACGATTAGTAACATTTATGATGTAGCAGTGCTAGATAAATGTGAAAACCGAGGCAAAATAGCTTGAAGGTTGTGAGGTGCCACAAATGGTAAAAGTATACCTACCTGGAGAATTAATTGTATGGCCACGAGTCGTGGGTGCAATTAATTGCTGCTGGGACGTCGTCAAGACCTGCTAGGAATTGAAATTCCCAAGCAATCAAAGGAGTGATTGTTTCGATAAAATAGTGGGAGAACTTTTCGAAAACAAGTCCAAAATTCGATAATTATAAGTATTAGACATAAGATCAGTTAGATAAACGTTGTCTTCTTTCCATTTGTAGATATTAAGTACAATGTCTAAGAATTCATTATCTGTTATCCTCGACGCAAACAAGTTGAATGGCTCAAATTTTGTCGACTGTCTGAGAAATCTCAGAATTGTCCTCGACTCCGAGCGACGAAGCTATGTGCTCGACACACCTATGCCTGCTGCACCCGCAGCACGAGCTAGTGAGGAACAACGAACCGCCCATGCTAAAAGGGTTGATGATGATCTTCAGGTTCGCTGCCTCATGCTAGCCTCGATGTCGAATGAACTGCAGAAACAGCATGCTGAAATACCGCTTGCTAGAGATATACTTTTCCATCTCCAGCAGATGTTTGGAGAGAGGTCTCGCACCGAAAGGTTTGCGACCACTAAGGAGTTGTTTTATATCAAGATGGCTGAAGGAAGCAGTGTCAAGGATCACTGTCTGCGTTTCATCAACCTGGTTAAAAAACTAGGGCAATTGGACGTGGACTTGCACGCTGATCTTAGCACGGACCTCCTCCTACATACGTTGCCCCGTTCTTTTGACCAGTTCGTGTTGAATTTCAACATGGAGGATAGAACCCTCGCTCTTCACAAACTGACCAAGTTGTTGGTCCCAAGTGGTCAGATGAGGTCTAGAGGGGGGGGGGGGGGTGAATAGACCTCAAAAAATTTTTGAACTTAAAACTTTTCAGTATTCTGTCAGCAGACTAAGCTGATGAAGAACAGTAAGCAGACAAAGCTGATCGTGAACAAATCTTGAACAGCAGACTGACCACTCTTCTTACAATGACTTAGCTGTTTTTCAGCAAAACAGTTTTCCAAAGAGTGTACTTGCAGCGGATTGTTCGAAAGTGTTTTTCACAAGTAAACTAAGTTCTTAAAGATTTTATCCCCAGTTCTTAAACTCCTTATAAAATCTTTTTGTAATTCAAAGTGTGTAAATATGCAAGCTTTAAAATATGCAAGAAAACTTAAATGCAAGATAACACAAAGAATTTTTATAGTGGTTATATGGATAAAAATCCTTTAGTCCACTCTTCCAGATCACTTAGATTCTGGGTTATACTATAATCACACAGATTACAATATTTCTCCACTTATACCTAGACAACTAATGAAAAGGCTATAAGCTCACAATAGAAAATCACTAAGAAATTCTACTCTCTGAAGTTTGATCACTCACAAAGACGGATCACAACTCCTCACAACACTCAGCTATTACAAGATCACTCAGATCGTAATTTTCTATTTTCTTCAACTGGGTTTCTGTCAACAGATGACTTCCACCAGACGAGTGAGCTGTTCGAGCTTTTGAGACTTAGTAAAAATTCTGCTTCAAAAATGAAATCTCTGATTGTTGTTGTGTTATTTGCTCGATTGAAATTCAACTCTATTTATACATGGAATTGAAAATATGACCGTTGAAGCCAAGTCACAATTCAAATCCATTCTTCAGCTCATTTGAAACGGCTTCCTGCAGCAGTCCGTACAATGTACAGTACTTTCTGTCCATCGCATTAAATGCTGCATTAAATGCACTCTGCTGATCCGAGAATATCTTCAATCATTTGCCATTACCGCCCTTCTCTTTGAGCATTTATTACACCAGGTGCATTTATAACCGTTGAACTGATCTCATGATCTCTTCTACTCTGCTGATCGAAGCAACCCTTCTGATAGGCACTCTGCTGATCAAATACTGAACTAATCTGATCTGACTCGGCTGATGACCTATCCTTCTGTTTGTTGTTTCAGCAAGAGATCACTAGTCTTCTGGTCTTTGAACTTTGAACTCTTCTGATATCTTATTTGCTTGTTCAAAGATCCTTCTAAGGGAACTAAGCTTTCCACACTTAGCTGATTATGATGTTTTGGAAATCATTAAAACCTTCCCTTAATAACTAACTTCTTTTCTCTTCATCTTCATCCAACAATTTCCCCCTTTTTGATGATGACAAACTTCAGCTAAGTACCTGTACCTAAACTAAAGTTCTGATCCTCAAAAATTTCTGAGATAGAAATAGTGTGTTGGATTCAAACTTGCAATTTTATAGATAATTGAACTGCTTTCATATTAAAAGTGTTGAAAGATGAAGGGTGCAAAGTAATTAAAAAGATTACAAGGATTTTTTAAGATAAAACGAAATCTAGCCTAAACTAGTCTTCTCCCTTCTTCTCTTCTTCTGAATTTTTCTTCTCTTCTTCAGCTTCTTCTTTCTTTTCTTCTTCTTCAGATTCTTCATCAGATAGTTTGGAAGTTTCAGCTTCCAATGCTTCAAAGAATCTTTTCCTCAACAGCTCTATCTTCTTATATTTGACATCAGGATCAAGCTGTTCTTCAGCTGAGTCTTTGGCAGCAGCTAGTTCTTTATCAGACTTGGCTTTTGCTTCAGCTTCAGCATTGTCAGCTTCTTCATTTTCAGCTTTCTCTTCTTCTGTGATCTTCTCATCTGTTGGTCTGCTTGTTTCTTCCATGTTTTTATCAGTCTCATCAGCAGATTCTTCCAACACTTCAGTTTCTTCAGCATCATCTTGATTTTCTTCTTCCCTTTCAAAAGAAGTTCCAACTCTTTTCTGTCCAAATACCCTCTCTTCCCCCTTTTTGTCATCATCAGCAGGGTTGATTGGATATTGTGGCAAGGCTGGTGTAATCTGAAGTGAGTCACAGAGAAGTTTGATGTTTTCTTCCATGGCATTTATTTGAGCTTGTTGTTTGAGTTGATTGGCCTTAAAATCTTTCACTTCTTTGAGCAAATCCTCTCCTTGATCACCCAATTGAATTTGAGTTCCTAAAATCCAATTTGATGAAGCAGTGAAGTCTTTCATCATATTTTCCATGACTTCATCTTCTGCTTGGAGGGCCGTTTCAACTGTTTCTTCAATTCGTCTCCAACCATCAGCAGTGCTCTGAGTCCTTCTTCTGAGTATGTCCATATCTTGACATATGGACTTAACATTTTGAGCAGTATCTTCTATCAGATTTGTTGGAATAGCAGCAACTTTCTGACTGGGTTGACGTACAGCAGCCAACACATCTGCTGTTAACTCCTCCTTCATTTCCTTCAGTGATTTGTCAATCATTTGTCGGATGGAGTCCAACAAATTTGTCTTAGCATTTTGAGAAGTTGAAGGAACATCTGTTGGAATAGCAGGCAAAGTAAGAGGTGTTTCTTTGATAGGTTGCTCTGATGTTTGAATTATCAGTTCAAGAGACTGATCTGCTGGACCAGAGATGGGCTCAACTTCCTTGGCCTTATCAGCATGACTAGGAGTGCTTTCCTTCTCCTTAGTCTGATCATCTTTTTCATCAGCAGCTTCCTTATCCTTGATCTGATCAGCTGGAATAACTTCTTCTTTCTTGGAATCATCAGCTGTTTCAGTCTTATCATTTTGTTCTTTGTTCTGATCAGATGGGTCAGATGTACCCTCTTTGTGCTTTTGTTGATCAGAAGACTCTTCTTTGTCTTTATCAGCAGGGGATATGATCTTCTTAACAGTCTCAACTGTTTTCAGCAATCCCTCATTGTCTACTGCTGACCTGTTAGAAATCCATGTAAAATTGTCAAGAGGAATAAAAGGTGAGTATGGTTCCTCAGGTAGCTCTTCATATGGTTTGATGTTAGGACCATAGACAATGTGCTTGATATTTGGAAGAGGGACCAATGAGCTGGGTTGTCCCTTTAGCTTCCTTGATTTCTTTGCCCAAAGCTCCATTGCTTGAGCGATAGCCAACTTGATTGATCTTTCCTTGAGGTCTTCTGATTCATCATAATCCTCAGGAACAGACTCAAATATCTTCTTTGCTTCAGCCTTGACTATGTGACTTATCCTTAGCCTTAACTTGTCCAGAAAGAATTATGAATCCAGTGCTTGCATGAGTGATCCAGTCTCAAGCCACTTTAACACCCAGGCTTCTTCAGCAGTGAAGGCTTTCCACTTGGCCATTTCAGCTGGACTTTTTGTCAGTCTGAATTCTCTCCATCTGTTGTATCTGATCTTTTCAGCATTAAACAACGTCAGATGGTTGATTCTTTCACTTTCAGCATCTAGCCTCTTGAGGAATTCTTCAAAGATGGCAGGATCATCCCTGACAATCTCTAAAGATAATCTAATCTCCTCTCTTCTTTTTGGCTTTATTTTTGGTGCAGGCATAGCTGGTATTGGTTTGTTTGGATCTCTTTGTTTATCAATAACTATCCCACCAGTATGCTGATGTCCATGAGCATCCATGGTGCTTGCTTCAATAGCAGCAGCCAACTCTGCTGCCTCAATAGCATCCCTTTGCTCTTGAGTCATCTTGCTGGCCTCTTCTTCCAGCCTTTTTAACTCTAGGCTTTTCAGCCTTTCTTCTTCTGTCTTTTCTGCAGCTATCCTTGTCTTTTCTTTTCTGCGGCAGTTAGGTAAGTGGCAATCTTGCCAGTCCTCTTCCTCCTTGATTCAGGACTTTCAATTGCTTGAAGAGGGGTTGCAGCAACTGGAGTAGGATGCAGCAAGAGTGCATCTCCTTCATGTGTTGTACTAGTCTGCTGTGCTTCTTCAACTTCAGCAGATAGTGCAGCAGATGAGTCTTCTGTAGACATTCCAACTGTAGAAACAATTTCAGTTTCAGTTTCAGCAGCAGCAGCTTTAGCAACCTTGACAGCAAGTTCTTCAATAGTTAATGGCCTTTCTGCTTCTGTTGTTGTTTCTCTTACTGTTGCAACTGGCTCCACAGAGAAAGTGACCTTTCTCATGGCCTTTGATTTAGCAATTCTTTTGGCAGGGGGGTTGGCAGTAGGAGGTCCCCTTGCCTCACTTCTGGTTCTCAACCTTTTCAACCTTTGAAGAGGAATTTCTTCCTCAGACTCAGTTCTTTCAGGAGAAGAGTCAGTCTTCATCTGCTCAATCTCCTTGGTGAAATCTTCAATTATCTTTTCTGGAACTGCATTTTCAGGTTGTGCTGATCCACCCACAACAGCAGTCTGTGCTGTTGGCTCAGCAGGTTGACTTGTTTGACCCTCCTTCTTGCTCTTTTTAGAGGGGCCCTTTTTGGATTTTGCAGTAGCCTTTCTTTTTGGTTCTGCCACCATTTTTCTTACTGGTTCATACAATTTGAACTCCTTGCTACCGTGAGTGGTCTTTCCACCACCCATAGGACATTGCAGGGATGCAAACAGATTACTGAGTAAGATGGCATGAGAATGCCTCTTATCACTCAGCAGCTCATAGACGTGAGCAGCCCAGTTAACTTTCAGTCCATAGTATATACAGACCATGGTGTAGTACCTCCTCCTAGGTAACCCATCTAATGAACTCGTGCTACAATCCAGCACCTTCGCAATGATGTTTGCGAACCTCTGATACTCGTCTTTTAACTGAGTTTTCATCAGAGTCCCAGTCATCTCTTCTCCCTTTTTAGCACAAATTTCCCAAAATTATTCTTCTTTCTCAGACCCTAGGTCTGACACATCTCCTCCTTTATTCTTAAGTTTGTAAATTTCACTTAAAACAGCAGCAGAGACAGCAATTTTCTTACCACCAATAACAGCAGTCATGACAGTTTCATCATCGTTAAATTTCCTGGTCGTATAGAAGTGATATACGTCTTCTAAGTAGACCCTGTCTTCGTGTGCTTCCAAAACCGGAACTAAAGATGCCTCTTTGATTTTCTCCAAGAGTGAGCGCATCAGATCAGTACCCGAAAAGTGAAATTTGCTGTAGTTTAGGTATCTTCCCTCAATAATCTTTTCCATTTCTGAGATTAGTGAGTATAATTCTGCAAGAGCAATAAACTTTCGAAACAGGAGAGTTTGAGAGTGAGAGAATTTGAGAGTGTTTGAGTGCGTAAGACGACTGTGTTTTTCAGATTGGACTTTATAGGTTTCCTTTGATTTGGTTATCGTGATTAATTTGAACCGATGATCTAATCTGACAGTTTTTAATCGTGTGGATGGGAGCCGCGGATTTCAATTTTATTATTTTAATGTCAGATGGGCGGGAAACTCTATCGACACTAATTTGTTACTTATAAAAGCGCGTTTCTAAGGATACGTTTTATGACCATGCTTATATAAGGTATCAGATGAGTAGAGTTTAACTTATCTGACAGACGAGTGATCTGTTATCTGATATTACTAGAGAAGGCCAATAGCTAGTAATCTTCCTCTGCTGTTTGTCAATCCAGCAAGATAAAATAATCTTCAGTCTTCAAGAATTAAGAACATATCTTCTGATAATTTAACTTCAACTACCTGTCATTAACTGATTTCATCTTTAGAACAGAAGTACCGCTAGTCTTACACGTTCCCCCTGACTTTAAGAATCCATAAGCTAACTAGTCTGTTGAAGGTTAATCCTTGAATATAATAGTGAATAACTAAGCTGTTGAACTTCAGTCTTCTGATGAGTTCCCCCTCAGCTTATGCATCCAAATTTAGTAGTCCTAGCTCTGCTCTTAGAGTTGAGAACCTTACTTCACTTAAAGGTTTAGTGAAAATATCAGCAATCTGATTATCTGTATGAACATACTCAATCATTACATTGCCTTTTTCAACATGATCTCTAATGAAGTGATGCTTGATCTCAATGTGTTTAGTCCTTGAATGACTTGTAGTGTTCTGAGTAAGAGAGATTGCACTTGTATTATCACAGTAGATTGGAATTCCACTGATCTTGATGTTCTAGTCTTCTAGTTGATGTTTCAACCAAAGTATCTGTGCACAGCACGCTCCAGCAGCTATATATTCAGCTTCAGCAGTAGATATAGAAACTGAAGTCTGTTTCTTACTCATCCATGAGATCAGACGACTACCTAAGAACTGACAGGCACCTGTTGTGCTTTTTCTGTCAATCTTGCAACCAGCAAGGTCTGAATCTGAATAACCAATAAGCTCAAATCCAGATTCTCTAGGATACCACAATCCCAATTCTTGAGTGCCTTTAATGTATTTCAGTATCCTCTTGGCAGCTAAGAGATGAGATTCCTTGGGGTTTGATTGAAATCTTGCACAGACTCCAACTGAGTACATTATATCAGGTCTACTTGCTGTTAGATACAACAATGAACCAATAATGCCTCTATATTTGGTTATGTCCACTGATTTGCCATCTTCATCTTTATCCAAACGAAGATTTGTAGACATAGGAATGGTAGCAGTTGAGCTAGTTTCCATACCAAATTTCTTGAACAGATCTCTTGTGTATTTTGCTTGGCTGATGAATATTCCATCAGGCAACTGTCTAACTTCCAGACCAAGAAAATAATTAAGTTCACCCATCATGCTCATTTCAAACTTATTCTGCATCAGCTTGGAGAACTTATCACACATCTGTTGGTTAGTTGAACCAAAAATAATATCGTCCACATATATTTGCACAAGTAATATATGATTTTCCCATTCTATTGTAAACAAGGTTTTATCTACCTTACCTTTACGAAATCCTTTAATTAAAAGAAAATCAGATAGGGTATCATACCATGCTCTTGGAGCCTGTTTCAGTCCATAGATGGCTTTCTTCAGACGATATACCTTGTCCTCTTCTTGATAGACTTCAAATCCGGGAGGTTGTTCAACATATATTTCTTCTTGCAGTTTTCCATTGAGAAAAGCAGACTTCACATCCATCTGATAGACAGTGAAGTTCTTGTAAGCAGCATAGGCTAGAAACAGTCTGATTGCTTCAAGTCTTTCTACTGGTGCAAAAGTTTCATCAAAGTCAATTCCTTCTTCTTGAACATAACCCTTGGCCACTAATCTTGCTTTGTTTCTGGTAACAATACCATCTTCATTCATCTTATTTCTGAATACCCACTTAGTGCCAATTACTCTTTGATGACTTGGTCTAGGAACTAAGTACCAGACTTCATTCCTTTCAAATTGATTCAGCTCTTCTTGCATGGCTTCTATCCAGAAGGAATCATTAAGAGCTTCTTCAATTTGCTTAGGCTCTATTTGAGATAGAAAGGTGACAAACATAGCATCTTGTGCAGCAGCTCTTCTTGTTTTCACTCTATCTAAAGGATCACCTATTACTAACTCAGGTGGGTGATTCTTGAGCCATCTGAGATCAGGTTGCAGATCAGGATGTTGTCCTCTGTCTTGATCATGCAACACTACTGTTGGAGTTCCAGTAGTAGTCTGTTGAACGTTTGCAGTATGTTGAACAGTCTCTGGTCTGTCAGCTGTTTGCAACTCGTCTGTTAGACTATCAGCACTGTGATTTTGAACAGCACTTGAGTTAGCAGCTGAACTAAGATTAGGTAGTATGATGGGAACATATTCTTCATTTCTTCCAATGTTTAACTTCTGTAAATCAGTAGACAGATCTTGGTTAATACTATGATTCTTTTCAGAAGATTGACTTGGCTCATCAAATACTACATGGATAGATTCTTCTATTAGCAGTGTTCTTTTGTTAAAAACTCTATAAGCCTTACTAACAGTAGAGTATCCTACAAAAATAGCTTCATCAGCCTTTTCTGCAAATGCAGTAAGGTGATTTTTCCCATTATTCAATACAAAACATTTACAACCAAAAATCTTAAAGTAATGAATGTTTGGTTTTCTGTTGTTCCAAACATCATATGGAGTCTTGTTCTGATTTTTGTTGATCATACATCTGTTTTGGGTAAAGCATGCTGTATTTGTTGCTTCTGCCCAAAATCTTTGTGGCAGCTTAGCTTCAGCTATCATGGTTCTGACAGCTTCTTTTAGTGTTCTGTTTCTCCTTTCAGCAACACCATTCTGTTGAGGGGTTCTAGCAGCTGAATACTCATGATGTATTCCTTTGATGTTACAATACTCTTCAACAGTAGAGTTTGTAAACTCTGTCCCTCTATCTGATCTGATTTTCAATATTTTGATATTCTTCTCATTCTGGATCAGTTCCATCAGATTGGTAAGATGTTCCTTGGTTTCACTTTTCTTCTTCATGAAAATCACCCAAGTATATCTTGAATAGTCATCCACAACAGCTAGGCAGTATTTCTTTCCACCATTGCTGACTGGATCAATGGGTCCAAATAAGTCCATATGCAGTAGCTCCAATATTCTTCCAGAAGATTGGTGCTTCTTTTCTTTGAATGATTACTTGATTTGTTTACCCTTCTGACATGCGTCACAGAGCTTGTCTTTGCTCATGACTGCCTTTGGAATCCCTTCGACCAGATCATTCTTGATTAATCTGTTTATGGTCTTGAAGTTTAGATGATTCATTCTCTTGTGCCATAGCCAACTGACTTCATTTGGTGCAGATGCCACCAAACAAACACTTGAATTCTTATCAGCAGAATTCCAGTCGACTATATAGATATTTCCTTGTCGTCTTCCAGATAAGATTACCTTCTTTGTACCAATCTGTTCAACGTAGCACTTATCTGTTGAGAAGATGACTGAATATCCTTTGTCACAAAATTGACTTATGCTCAGCAGATTATACTTTAGGCCTTTAACATATGAGACGTCAGATATCTCTATGTTTCCCTTGATTAATCTTCCTTTAGCTTTAATCTTGCCTTCTTTGCTGTCTCCAAATGTAACACTTGGACCATCCACAACAACTGCATCAGTCAGCTCATGTATGTTTCCACACATGTGTCTTGAACATCCACTGTCCAAGTACCAAATCTTCTCTACTTTACTCCTACTCCTAATCCTAACCTACAAAACAAAAATAAAATTGTTTTAGGTACCCTTATTGAGAGGGTCCTGAAGGATTAGTTTCACCTTTGACAACCCAAGATGTTGATGTCTTAGGTTTCTTAGGCTTCTGAGTTTTAACAGGAGCATGAACAGTTTCATTTTTATCATAATTGTCAGATAAGTCATGTTGATAATCAGTATGATAAGGAAAATGTTCATAAGCAGGGTAAGGTGCATGATAAGCAGGGTATGCATGCATTGGATGAGCAGGGTAAGGTGCATAGTAACCTGGAAATTGAGGTGCATGATACATAGGATGATATGCAGCAGGTTGCACATAATAAGACTCATTTCCATACCAAGCATTTTGATTTTTCTTGTTCTTATGTTTCTTTGGTTTACTTGATGCTTGCTCATTTGGTTTTGACTCAGTTTCACCAACAGATTGATTAACTTTAGCTTTATCAGCAGACTTCTTAGGACTCTGCTGTTTGGTCTTACTAGTCTGATTTTCTATACTAGGCTCTTTGCTCTTTTTAGCCTTAGAAGATTTCTTCTCCTTTAATTCTTTCTCAGTTGAGGTAGGTCTAGCAGTTTGAACATACAGAATGACCTTACTATTGTCAGCAGATATAAATTTCTCAGTATGATTCAACTCTTGCTTATCCTGTTCTAAAGGCATCTTCTGTTTACTAGACATGTGATTTAATGTAGCAGATGATTTTTCATGAGACTCAATAATCTTTTCATGTTCCATGATTTTTCCTTTATAGACCTCACATTCAGCTATCAGAGATTCATGTTCTTGCTCAAGCTGTTTATATTCAGCTGATTCCTTTGGCTTTTCAGCTAAAAGTTTCAGTGAATTATTTTGCTCTTTTAGCAATATCATCTCTTCCTTAAGCTTTTTATATGCTTCAGCAATACCAGTATTGTTAAGCATCATTTGTTCAAATGAATTAAATAATTCATTGTTAAGAGGAGTTACCTCATCCTCAGAGTCATTAGATTCCTTTGCCATCAGGCACAGGAGAGCAGGTTTTTCTTCATCAGATGATTCTTCATCAGACGTGTCTGAATCTGAATCAGATGAGTAGACAGCAGTCAGCTTTTCTGCTTCAGCCATCATTGCCTTGCCTCTCTGATGCTTTCTTTCTTTTCTCATTTTCTTCTCCTCTTCAGTGTACTTTTCTGCTTTTGGATATGGGCAGTCTTTGATGAAGTGTCCCAATTTCCTGCAGTTGTAACACATTAGTTTTGCTTTATAATCATCTTTATCTTGAGAAGAAAAGTTAGGTTTAGAAGTAGAAGCATTGTTGTATTTGTTCTTCATTTTTCTTTTGTAGAACTTCTTGAAATTGTTCATCAACAGTGCAACATCTCCAGCAGTGTACTCCTTCTTGTTGAGTAGAGTGGCTTCATCAGATGAGTCCACATCTTTGCTTTTCTGTGCTGGTCTTCTGGTGTTTTCAGCAGCAACAAGTGCAGCTGTGGGTCCTGAAGTTGAGGTTTCTTCAATTCCCATTCTAGGCAGCTTATACTCGAATGCCTTGAGTACAGAGAACAGCTCAGTAAGAGAGATTTTTCCCAAATCTCTTGATTCTTCCATTGCTGTCACTTTCATGTTGAACTTTGGGGGTAGGGCCTTTAGTACTCTGACAGTGATCTCTTTGTCAGTGAAGGTCTTTCCCAAATTTAAAACTTCATTCAGAGTTCTGGTGAATCTGGTATCCATCTGATCAATGGTTTCTCCAGACTTCATTTTGAAGTTGTCAAGTTTCTCCAAGGCAACAGTGAGCTGATGCTCTTTTATTGCATCATTGCCTTCGCACATATCTCTGACTTTGTCCCACATCTCTTTTGCAGTCTTGCAATGTTTGACTTTGTCAAACCGATCATTGTCCAGGGCTTTAGTCATGATGAATCTCCCAACTTTGTCTAGATTGAAGAGCTTTATTTCTTCTGGAGTCATCTCATGAAGGTCTTTTTCCACAACCGTATCAATCTCATTTATTTTTATGGTCTTTGTGAATCTGAATGGACCTTTAATGATACATGTATACATGTTGTCATTATAAGCAGCTAGGAAAATCTCCATTCTGATTTTCCAGTCCTCAAAGGACATACCAGCAATGTGGGGAACATGGCTGATACAATCCATTTTTCAAAAAGTTTTGATTTTTCAAAAAGATGCTCTTTTGAAAAGTTTTTGAAAACCTTTGAAAAACACTTGGATCAAGCTCGTTCATCAGGCAGCTGATTCTAATGAACAACCTGGCTCTGATACCACTTGTTGGTCCCAAGTGGTCAGATGAGGTCTAGAGGGGGGGGGGTGAATAGACCTCAGAAAATTTTTGAACTTAAAATTTTTCAGTATTCTGTCAGCAGACTAAGCTGATGAAGTATAGTAAGCAGACAAAGCTAATCGTGAACAAATCTTGAACAGCAGACTGACCACTCTTCTTACAATGACTTAGCTGTTTTTCAGCAAAACAGTTTTCCAAAGAGAGTACTTGCAGCGGATTGTTCGAAAGTGTTTTTCACAAGTAAACTAAGTTCTTAAAGATTTTATCCCCAGTTCTTAAACTCCTTATAAAATCTTTTTGTAATTCAAAGTGTGTAAATATGCAAGCTTTAAAATATGCAAGAAAACTTAAATGCAAGATAACACAAAGAATTTTTATAGTGGTTATATGGATAAAAATCCTTTAGTCCACTCTTCCAGATCACTTAGATTCTGGGTTATACTATAATCACACAGATTACAATATTTCTCCACTTATACCTAGACAACTAATGAAAAGGCTATAAGCTCACAATAGAAAATCACTAAGAAATTCTACTCTCTGAAGTTTGATCACTCACAAAGATGGATCACAACTCCTCACAACACTCAGCTATTACAAGATCACTCAGATCGTAATTTTCTGTTTTCTTCAACTGGGTTTCTGTCAACAGATGACTTCCACCAGACGAGTGAGTTGTTCGAGCTTTTGAGACTTAGTAAAAATTCTGCTTCAAAAACGAAATCTCTGATTGTTGTTGTGTTATTTGCTCGATTGAAATTCAGCTCTATTTATACATGGAATTGAAAATATGACCGTTGAAGCCAAGTCACAATTCAAATCCATTCTTCAGCTCATTTAAAACGGCTTCCTGCAGCAGTCCGTACAATGTACAGTACTTTCTGTCCATCGCATTAAATGCACTCTGCTGATCCGAGAATATCTTCAATCATTTGCCATTACTGCCCTTCTCTTTCAGCATTTATTACACCAGGTGCATTTATTACCGTTGAACTGATCTCATGATCTCTTCTACTCTGCTGATCGAAGCAACCCTTCTGATAGGCACTCTGCTGATCAAATACTGAACTAATCTGATCTGACTCGGCTGATGACCTATCCTTCTGTTTGTTGTTTCAGCAAGAGATCACTAGTCTTCTGGTCTTTGAACTTTGAACTCTTCTGATATCTTCTTTGCTTGTTCAAAGATCCTTCTAAGGGAACTAAGCTTTCCACACTAAGCTGATTATGATGTTTTGGAAATCATCAAAACCTTCCCTTAATAACTAACTTCTTTTCTCTTCATCTTCATCCAACACAAGTTGTCGATAAAGGCAGAATCGACTCTCAAGAAAGAGAAGCCGGTAATGATTGCCACCAATCGAAGGCTGCAAAGCCCAAGAGAGGTAGGAAGAAGAAGAAGTTGTTTTCTTCGAAGGCAGTCACAAAGGTGGTACGCAAAAGCTCAGAAGACGAATGCTTCCACTGCAAGAAAGCAGGGCACTTGAAAAGGAATTTCCCAGACTACCTAAAGATGAAACTGGTAGCCAAAGGTATTTTCTTGATTGAAGTTAATATTTCTATTAACTGTGCATCGTGGGTGTTAGACACCGCAGCAGGTTCTCATATCTACAATGATTTGCAGGTGATGGGAGCAGTAAGATACCTGAAGCCCGGGGATAGAATCCTACGCTTTGGAAATGGAGCTAGGATCGCCGCTGAGGCTATAGGAGACGTGGAATTAGTTTTTTGGGATTTTACTTTAGTTTTAAGAGACTGTTGGTACGTACCGACAATAATTAAGAACATCATTTCTATTCCGATGTTAGACATTGATGGTTTTAATATTTCCATTGAAAATGTAGCTTTTTGCACATTTAAAGGTGGTTTAATGTATGCTCGTGTTACTTTGATAGATGGTCTGTATTCCCTAGAACCTACAAATTACAACGTCATGCACATTCAATCTAGAAAAAGGAAATATGATAATCAAACTCCACAACCTTGGCACGCTAGACTTGGACATATTTCCAAGAGTAGGATTCAAAAGCTGGTTTCATCTAAGGCTCTTGAAATAAAGAACTTGGATGAACTCCCAACTTGCGAATCTTGTCTCAAAGGAAAGATGACCAAATCACCCTTCACAGGGAATCCCGAGCGAACCAAGAAAACATTAGATTTAATCCATACTGACGTTTGTGGACCATTGAGTGTCAATGCGAGAGGAGGATTCTCTTACTTCGTAACATTCACCGACGATTTTAGTCGTTATGGATATGTGTATCTTATGAAACACAAATTCGAAACTTTTGAGAAATTCAAAGAGTTTCGAATGGAAGTTGAGAACCAACTTGGACATAGTATTAAAGCACTTCGATCTGACTGAGGTGGTGAGTACTTAAGCTAAGAATTCCTTGATTATCTAAAAAACAATGGAATTCTCGCACGGCGAACTACCCCTAGGATGCCCCAACTCAATGGAGTGTCTGAGCGGAGGAACCGAACTTTGTTAGACATGATTCGTTCCATGATGAGCTTCGCTGATCTCCCCTTTTCGTTTTGGGGCTTAGCCCTATTAACTGCCTCGAAGATACTAAACATAGTACCTTCGAAGTCAGTGCCAACAACACCGCACCAAGTATGGTATGGTAAAGCACCCGTGTATTCGTACTTACGAGTATGGGGATCTCCGGCGTATGTAAAGAACAAAAAGGGAGATAAGCTAGATAACAGATCTAGTTTGTGCAAATTTGTGGGGTATCCAAAGGAATCCATTGGATACCTGTTCTTCGATCCTAAAGAACGTAATACGTTCGTATCTAGGAACGCCCACTTCTTGGAAGAGGACTTCCTCAACAATCGAAATGGGACAATCGTAGAACTTGATGAAGTCCAGGAATCGGACACATCCCCACAAACAGTGGGAGCTGAACCAGAATTTATTGAACCACCTACTCTTCGAAGGTCTGATCGAATTCGTAAGGAGCCAGAGCTATTTGGTTACATTCACGAAAATGAGAAAGTTGAAAGTGATCCAAGGACCTATCAAGAAGCGATGTCAGACATAGACTCGGGTGCGTGGCTCGAAGCCATGCAATCCGAAATGGAGTCCATGCATTCCAACAAGGTTTGGACCTTCGTCGATCCACCTGAGGGAACTATCCCTGTAGGATGCAAATGGATCTTCAAGCGCAAGCTTGGAATGAATGGAGAGGTATTAACTCATAAAGCTTGCTTAGTGGCGAAAGGGTATTCTCAAAGGCCTGGTATAGACTATGAGGAAACCTTCTCTCCCGTGGCGATGTCAAAATCCATTCGGATACCGCTTGCCATAGCCGCGTGGCATGACTACGAAATATGGGAATTGGACGTAAAGACCGCCTTTCTCAATGGAGACATTGACAAGGAGATCTTTATGAAACAACCTGAAGGTTTTGCGTCCAAAGGAAGTGAGCACAAACTGTGTAAACTTCAAAGGTCAATCTATGGCCTTAAACAGGCGTCCCGAACCTGGAACATACGATTTGATGAGACAGTCAAAGCATTTGGCTTCATCAAAAACGTATATGAACCTTGTGTGTACAAGAAGAATAGTGGGAGTTCGATACAATTCATTGTTTTCTACGTCGATGACATTTTGTTAATCAGAGGCGATATCAAGATGTTAGCGCAGACTAAAGCGTGGTTATCCGCGCAGTTCTCCATGAAAGATATGGGAGACGCATCTTACGTATTGGGAATACATATCTATAGGGATAGATCGAAGAAGATGATAGGACTCTCCCAATCTCAGTACATCAACACAATTTTGAAGAGATTCAAAATGGAAGAATCCAAGAGAGGATTGCTTCCAATGAGACATGGTATCTCTTTTTCTAAGTCAATGTGCCCTACAACCGACGAAGAAAAGACGAGAATGTCTCTCATACCTTATGCCTCTGCTATAGGGAGCATTATGTATGCAATGTTGTGTACTCAACCAGACATAGCACACGCTCTAAGTGTAACGAGCCGCTATCAGTCAAATCCAGGCGAAGAGCACTGGACTGCCGTAAAAGCAATCCTAAAGTACCTGCGAAGGACTAAGGATATGTTTTTGGTCTACGGTGGTAGTGGAGAACTGAAACTCGAAGGATTCACTGATTCGAGTTTCCAGTCAGACGTGGATGACTTCAAATCCAACTCTGGATACATATTCCGCATCAATGGAGGAGCAGTCAGTTGGAAAAGCTGTAAACAGTCTACCACTGCCGACTCAACCACAGAAGCAGAATATATCGCAGCATCAGATGCAGCAAAGGAAAATGTATGGATGAAAAACTTCATCCAAGAACTGGATGTTGTTCCTAGCATTGTTGAACCTGTAGTAGTCTTCTGTGACAACAACGGGGCAATAGATCAAGCGAAGGAGCCGAGATCACACCATCAATCCAAACACGTACAGAGGAAATACCACGTTATCAGGGAGATCATTGGTAGAGGAGACATGCACATGGAGTATGCCAAATCAGAAGACAACATGGCTGACCCACTAACTAAGCCACTTTCACAAAAGGCGTTCGATAGTCATCTAGAGAAGGTGAGTCTTAGGAACATCTGTGAATGGCTTTAGGGCAAGTGGAAGATTGATAGGATAGTGCCCAGCAAGCCAGTTCAATAAGCTTGTAATAGGTCTATTCTGTATAAGACAATCTTTGATTTTATAATAATACGCATGTTTATTTATATATGTATAAGGATAAACAATGGCCAACTTCATCTCTCGCGAATACATTTAAGCGATTGGATGAAATCCTTAGATTACATTAGACTATGGGATGATTCACTTCAGTACTAAGTGCAATCATGAAACAGTCTCTAAGGTCGTAATCTTAAAACTGTTCCAAGTCATAGATTCCGAACGAGAAAGGGTATCGTAGGAATAGCCAAGACTTGTACGAGTATGCATGATTCACATGGAGTGAATTTGTAACGTTTCATGAACAAGGAATTTGAGGCCACTGCATATGAGTAGGTGGTTCAATGGTTGATTGAACGCATCGAACGACCCGAACAGAGAAACCCATTGTGGAAGTGCATGACGCATATCGGTGATGGGATGTTTCTCAAGGATTATAATAGTGTACGATTTAGTCCTTTGACTTGAGGTGCTAGGGCGAATTCGTTACATGAAAGTGCGTACTTAGATCTAGGTATAGATCACTTAGCTTGATCATAACATGCCTAGGTTGGGTGCGTATAGACATGTACGCGGGTGGTTAGCACAAATATGGAATCTATTGACTCATCGTAATAGATGAGCGAATTTCCTATACGATTCTTAGATAATATATATCCAAGAAATCTGCGACCGCAGTCGGTGACGGATTTGGAAAGGGGTTTCCAAATTTAGCAGTCACACTGGAATATTATCCTGAATTAGAAAGTATAGTTATCGAGACGAATTTAGAGGTGCCGATCAATTCACACACCCTAAGTCTTGATCGGGAATATTTGTCGATAGAAGGACCGTATGTACATGGTAATTATATGAGACGAGGTTCACAAATAATAATTCACCTGAAGTTGGGCTTCATGGGCTTGTGGCTAGACATCGACCATGAAGTGTGGGTACTCCTGAGTTAATAGAGGATTTGATTCTAGGAGTGGTCAATTAAAGGTTGTTTAATTGACCGGAGCAATTTGTTGTTCATAATTAAATCACGAGGAATTCGTGGGCCTGCTGCCAATTGATGGTGAACCCAGAGGGTCACACACAATACAATTGGACGGTGAATGTTATAAAAAAACATGAAAGGAATTAATTGATTTAAAGGTAATTAAATCAATTAAATGAATTAAAGTATTAATTCAAGTGGGAGATTAATTAATTAGTTGACTTAATTAATTAAATACTTAATTAAGTTACTAATTAATTATATGAAAGAAATATTGGTTTATAAAATGGATTGGGCATTTAATTAAAGTAGTTAATTAAATAAAGGCTTGCAAGACATGGGCTTTTAATTAAAAGCCCATAAGGAGTCTTGCAATCCTAGGTCAAGTGAGGCTTATAAATAGAGTTCTATGAGAGCTCAAAATGCTAACACCCTAGCACAAAAACCCTAGCCTCTTTCTCTACACCTATCGCCGCCCCAACCCTGCGCCGCCAAGCTAGTGCCGCCGCCACCTTGTTGCCGTGAGCTGCCCTAGCGCCGCCGCCGCCTCTCCCTCGTACCACCGTGCTAGATCTTGCCCTGCCAAGTAGATCTGCACAGTCCTGCAAAAACAAATCTCCTAGATCCAGTTCTGAGCCTAAGACTAGGAGGTGTTACCAGAATCCAATTGGTGTGGACTAAACTCTGGAGGTGTGACATTTGGATCACTTCCGTGAACCAGAATCCAGATCAGAGTTGGAGGTTGCCACCACCCTGCCTGTGGTGAGGTAAATAGCAAAAACCCCCTTTGTTTAATTCAATGTGTGTTTCTGTTCTATGCTTTCGTATACATAATATGAAGATCTAATCTATGGGACCATGGGTGCTTCGAAAAATTTTAAATTCCGCACTTTGTTGTTATGACAATCGAGCCCCATAACCCAACAACTATTTTGCAAAAAGTCGATGAGCATTGTCTCCATCCTCTCACTCAGTTATGTCCCGATCCTGGTAACCTTCTCTGGAGAACCAGGAACCAAGGCAACCTTCTTGTAATCGGGGGCTTGCACACTCATATCCACATTCTTCCCTTTCTTCCCTTGTAACTTATCACAGTCAGGGATCGGTAAATCTGAAACCGATCCTGATTCCAAATCGACAAGCCTTCTTTTTATCAGGATCTCAGGCTCAACCTTTCGTTTTATGGTCAAAGAAGAATCATAACATTCCCGCGCCATGTATTGGTCGTTCCGCATTTCCCCAACTCCTCCATCGATCGAAAATTATACCTTTCGATAATATGTTGACACCACCGCCTTGAAGGTGTTCAACGCGGGCCTCCCCAATATGGCATTATAAGCAAATTGTGTTTCTACCACTAAGAATTTTACTGTTCTAGTTACAGTCCTTGGCTTATTTCCAAGAGTTGTGCTGAGTAGGATGGTCCCCAGCGGGATAATTTCTGAACTGCCAAATCCGACCAAAGGCATTGTCACTCGATCCAAACGAGGATGTTGTAGGTTCATTCGAGCGAGAGCTTCGGAAGAAATAATGTTGGCAGAACTACCATTGTCAATCAAAACCCTTTTGACTTCATAATTAGCAATTCTTAAAGTTAGGACCATTGAGAAATCTGGATCATCGTCATCCACATCCCAAGTGACATTTGCGGGTCTATCCGCATCACTGAAGCTTATGACTTAATTTTCCATGGAAGGAGGTTCCAATGAGAAGATATCTTTCTTGGTCGAGACAACCGCCTTTATCGACCTAATTGTTCTTTTTCTTGCATTTCTACTATCTCCTCCCGCCGGTCCACTAGCAATCATGTTTATCACTCCATTCGGTTGCTCATCAGCCTGATTTCGAGCTTCCCATTGTTGAATGGCAAATTTTCGAGGACTCCTAGATCTATAACAGTTGTTATAGTTTCCTCTTTTAACAAACTCTTTAAGTTTTCCTTGCACAATTAACTTTTCAATCTCGACCTTCAGTTTCGCTTGAGTAATTCTTTGGGCCTCGGGAATCAAGTTCCCTTCCTCCAATACAATTAGAATATCTTCTTTTGAGGTATTTAATTCAGTGAAGTGGATCTTCCTGGGCGTGGAGGTTGATTGGGATCGGAGACCGGACCGTAGACATTAGGTCGGTGGTTCGGCATCTGGGGTTTGTACGTGTTGAGTCTCTGCCAAATTGATCCCCTGTTTGATCCTCCATAATCGCCAGGTTTCGGTATAGGATCTCTATCATGTTTCTTTTCGAGGGGGAGTTTCGGGTTTTGAGCATGCTTTAGCTTGTTCATTTCCTCCTGTATCATATATTTTTCTGCTATCTCCACGATCTTTTTGATAGAATAGTGTCCTGCAAGCCAACTATTTTGGCAGCATTTAATTGAAATGACCATTCAATTGGATTAATAAATGCATTTTTTATTATATGGTCATCTTTATCTTATGTAATAATTATCTACGCATAAGGATAGAAGTCCTTAGATCACAGGGCTATGAGACAACCCGTGGACTGATCTCCAAGGCCGTGACTTAGAACATATTCAAGAGTCGCAGAATCCAATCGAGATAGGACATCGTTGGATTCGGTTAGACTCACACTATTGTGTATACTCCGATGAACTGGAGAACGATGGGGTCCACGTGCCTGCCTGGGATAGTCGATACACATAAGTGGGTGGCTTGCTGGGATGGCAAGTGCACTGAATACCCCAATTAGGAAATAACTCACCATGGAAGCGGTAGTCGTATATCGGGGTTGAAGTTATTCCAATTTACGATAGTATACGAGGAACGATCCCTAATTACTTGAGGTGATAGGGTTTATCTGGTGCGAGAACGTCTACACTTTGATGTGAGTTCCAACTGACTGGAGATTACCAGAAGGTCTCTGTGGACTCATGTTGGGTATAGAGGAACTCGTATGCAGATTCATATCATCAACAAAGGATCCATTGACCCGACTTGATAGGTTGGGAAATTCTCCTATGGATTTCTGTGAGAAATTAATTTTCTGGTAAAATCCTCGGCCGAGGTATCTAACGGCTTTATGTAAGTAGCTCATAAAGATTAAGTCAATGAGAATTATTTCGAGACCAGAATGCATAAGGTCAAGACAAAAGAAAAGGGGAAACCGATGAAAGACCATACCCTTAAGTCTCGACTTGGAGATTGGTTGATGGAGAGATTGTGGCGTATATGGTAATTGTAAATGATAAAAGGTTCACTGAATTAATTCACCAGTGATTGGGCTCCATGGGCTTGTGGCCAGACATCGACCGTGGAGTGTGGGAGAATTCCTAAAATGGCAGGGGTGCTAATTTTGGAATGTTAAGTCGACAGAGTGTTCGACTGATTTAGAAAGTATTTAATATTTGAATAATTGAATAAATATTTAATTATAACTCACGGCCAATTATGTGGTGAACCTATGGGGGCATACACAATACACATGAAGCGAAAGCGAAGGAAAAAGAAACAACTGGGTCGACCGAATCGACTGGGTCGATTGGGTCAACCGGGTCGATTGGTGACTGGGTCGACTGGGTCGACCCAATTGGAATTGGATCAAGATTATAAATTAAATTAGAATTTAATTTGTAAGTTAATTAATTAAGTTGAATTTAATTAATTATAGAAATATTTAATTAAATAGATTTGGAGTCTGATTTAATTAATTGGGAGAATAGTTAATTAATTGGGCTATTTAATTGGGAGATTAAATAAAGCCTGATTAAATTAATTAATTGGGCCATGAATTAATTAAGAAGACTTAGTCTTCTAATTAAAAGGGCCATGGCCCATGTAGGAGAATTGGAGTCCTAATCCTAGGAGGATTAGGTTAATGAGATAACTATAAATAAGAGACTAGGTCTCATATCTCACATACAACTTTTGAGAGCCAAAAAGCCAAGTCAAGAAAAACTCTCCCTCTCCTCTCCCATGTAGAAATCGACCAAACACCTTCTTCCTTAGGAAGAATTTTTCGATTTCGCTCTTCATTCCAATCTTGTTCCCTAACCTTAGATCTTAATATATCTTGTGTTCTAGCCGATCAAGATATATTATTTTTGTGTAATTGTGGTGTATCAACCCATAGAGGCGCAACACGTGGGGCGCTGTAGCAGGGCTTGGATCGACTTTGCTGGAGGAGAAACTTGACTTCATCTGCCAACTTGGATTTGCAAGGAGATAGGTATAACGTGCAACTGTTTATAATATCGTTTATTTAATATTCATATATATACAACTAGAGTAGTATCCTGGCAAGATTCCGTAAGAGGTCCTAAAATTATTAAATTCCGCTGTGCCTAGGGCTAATTATCTTACCGAATCCCAACAGTGGTATCAGAGCCAGCTCTAGGCTTTGTATATATATGAATTTGCAAATTCTGTGATTTAAATCATATGTTTGATTTATGTATGGCTAGTTCTATGACTGTATATGTTTTAGGACGTAGATCTGTTAACTTAGAGTTAATGTAAAAAAATTGGATTCGAAATTTTATTGTGTTAATTTTTATTTTGGATTGGGATTTAATTAATTGGATCTGTTTAATTAAATCAAAAGTAATAGAACAAGAAAAATTATATATTTTTGGGATCAACCGCGGTGGCCCGCGGCGGTGCGCAGCGGCGCACCGCGGCTAGGCAGCCACCGCGTGCTGCCGTACGCGGCAGCGCGTGAACAGCGCGCTGTCTTCGCGTGCAGCACACGGCAGCTGCCCTCGGGCAGTTTGCCGCGTGCTGGCAACGCGCAGCAGCAACTGCGTGGGGCTCACGCGCGGCTTCTGTGGCCATGTGTGTGCTGCCACGTGGTATCATTCAATTCGTCACTTCGTGGCTGAATTTTGGTTGATCTCAAACTCACCTATTTTGGAAGTCCTGAAAATCTTGGAGATTTGGTTGTTATGGAATCTTGGTGAATCTTGGATTGATCTTAGAGATCTTATTAACAAGGAAACTTAGAGTTTCAATTATGATAAGAGATTTAATTAAAATTAATCTCTTCTAGTAAGTTACCAAGATTAAAGATCTTAGAGATCTTATTAAACAAGGAAACTTAGAGTTTCAATTGTGATAAGAGATTTAATTAAAGTTAATCTCTTCTAGTAAGTTACAAAGATTAAAGATCTTAGAGATCTTATTAAATTAGGAAACTTGGAGTTTTGGATAAGGTAGAAATCTTGATGGATTTGGACACTACCTTAGTTAACTAATCTAGTCAAAATAGGATTATCTTGAGAATCTTAGAGATTTGTAAAATTGGGAAACTTAGAGTTTTGGATAAGATAATAATTTGGGAAGATTTGTAACTATCTTAATTAACCAACTTTATCAAGATAAGAGTTGTAGATTACTTAGAACTCAAGTAAGAGTTAATTAATCTTAGATATTAATTGTTAATTCAAAATTAAATTAACTTGGATAATTTTTGTGAATTAAAATTAAAGGAGCCAGTAAATTTACATTTATGCCCTTATGTGAATTAATGCATGTTCTTGAGTGAATATGTGGATTGATCGATTTTGCCCTTAAGCCCTGTGTAGTTTTGGTTTATTTATTTTATGGGTTGTAATTAAATGGGCCTGATTGGTGCCCTTGCTTGCGCAAACAAATGTAATAGAATAGGGCCTTTATTTTTATAAGCTAGGCTTAGATTAGGCTAGAGCCGAGAAGACCTCATGAAGTCTTGGAGATCCACATGGAGGCCCAATCAAGGTGGATATTACAAGAAGGCCCATGATGTATGGGTTTGAAAATTGTAATAGTTAGGACATTTAATTTCCACCCTAGACTGACCAATTGGTCCATCATGTGGCTCGTGATGGATCGCATAGGATGGGCAACCGATCAATCGTATGTGCAATGCTAGGTGATGAATGTTTACTTTTTCGTAATTATTCTTTGATGTATGAGATGCATGATTAGGATAGAAAAACGTAAACAAGATAATTGATAATCTGATGAGACCTCGTACTTGAACATTTCATGAAATCTCCAATTGAACTTAAAATTCAATTATAATATTAAATCGTAAAACGGGCGCATAGAATGGTGTTTATGGTCCGAGCCTATCTAATTACTAGGTTTTAGGCATATCGTACGAATATATCTCGATGTCTCACGAGTCGTGGGTCGAGCTGTAGGAAGATGATATGTCTATTGCCTCGATGCATTGTTTAGTGCCACGGGAGGGGATAGTAAGGTTCTAGGCGCTGTCTCACGAGTCGTGGGGCGTCTAGGATTGAACTATTTCTCTCCACGAGTATTGGACATGATTTAACGCTAGTAAGTATGGATGTCTCACGAGTCGTGGGTCCATAACGAAAAACGAGGCTAAATGAACTCAAGGGTTAGCTGGGATGATTAGCCGACGACTTGATCGCCCACCAAGTGAATCAATTGGTATGGCCAACGAGTCGTGGGTACTGAGCGATTGCATTTGGGCCTTGAGCCCATTAGGAAAATTTTATTTTCCCGAACCTTATGTGGGGGCATAAGTATTAGACAAAAATAGTGGGAGTAATTTACAAATGAAAACCATGTTTGTAAATTATGCATTGATATTAATCTGCCGCGTATTTATCGTCATGTTTATGACAGTTTTTCATATGTTATGTATCCATGAATATTTACCATCATACTTGAATCAAATAAATTGACTGAACCCAAATGAATTTTGAATGACTTCAAAACTTGAGAAATTATTCTCGAGTCCAAGCCAGGACTAATCTATTTACAAAGACTTCATTGTTTTTCCTTTCGAAGTTACACTTCGACTGGAATGGTGATAGGTTTCACCAAGCTGCCTTTTTTTTTAAGTTACTCTTCAAATAAGAAAGGTGATAAGTTTCACCAGAGGGTTGAGGATGGTTCTCAAGCCCAAATTTTCTTGAAGACAAACATAAAGTCTCCCATAAATGGGAAGTAACATCTCGTTGAAAAGCTCAAAAGACTTACGAGATGAAAGACGAGGAATGAATCCTCTCTGAAGGGAAATAACCTTGGAGGTTTTTCTGTAAGGATGATAAGTTGTAAAGTCAATCAAAATGGTTCTTCCATGGATTGAGATCAAGGAAAAGGAATTAAGCTTACTCGTCCCGTAAGGGATGATTAAATTTTATTGAACTTAACCTTATGGTCAAGTAATGCATAAGGGTGTTGGACGCCCGATGAAGTACTCATTGATGCATTGAATGCATCTAAAGCCATGAATTATTTAGATCATTAGAATTTGCTTATACCATCCCTTAAGGGATGCGAAAGTTCCATAATGGTTGGAACTGAATGCGCTATAAGATTTATACGCAAAAGGTTTACATAAGCAAATGAGTATGAATACTCATATAATGACTAAATATATTATGCATAGTCAATAAATATAAATAATCAAGATTTCACACACTTGAGTCGTTGTAAAAACCGAAAGGCAATGTACGAATACTAAAACAATTTTCGAATTAAAAGATTCAAAGACTTAGCTCGACTAGGTCGAGCTTGACTGGGATGCTATACATAGTAACCGACTTTCGAATCTTGTTTAAAGGAAATTAAATTTAGTAGTTGGTTGCTAGGCAACCAAAAGGCATAAACAATTGCAATGGATTTAATCCATTTAAAAGTGTGTAGAAACACTAAAGCATTAGTGGGAGATAAGGCGTCTCTAGTACCCTCATGGGAAAAAGTACGTTGTGATGTACAATTCCAAATTACTTTTGGAATAAAAGAAGAGAGTCTAATCAATGAAAGCATGTAAGAGATTTGGATCGATTCAAATTCAAACATGCATTGGCAGTACGCCATTGATTATTTAATAGAGAATTAGATTCTCGAAATGTAAGACCCGCTCGAAACGTTGTCTGTTGTCGAGCATTTTGGACATGTTAATGACCTTTAAGAGATCTTACATAAAGTTCCTTATTCAAATCAAATAAAACTTGATCAAGAAAATCGAAGATACTGAGCTAAGTATCTCTGAAGCCAGCTCCAAAACATATCACGTGATATGAGTTTTGGTATTGTACCTTCATATGCATTCATGCGCATATGGGGTCTCCCGCTGATCTTACGCGTTTTAGTGTGTTCGATTCAGTTGGTATGTGGTGCGGTATAAATGCTAATAAATAGAAGGAAAAGATCAATAGTATTTGTATTCGAGATGATTGAGTACAAATTACAAGTATCGAGAGTCCTATTCGAGCATTACTGGATGCCGTACAAGCTAGAGGGTGAAATACATACAAGCTAGCCTATACTGTTATTCCCAAGTAAGTCCGAGCAGCAGTCTCGAAGGAAGAGCACCTGGGAAGTTGTGTCTCGTCATAAATGCTGGGGGTATTTATAGCTGAAATAATGGGCTTTCTGACACACTTGCAAGAATACTTTTCTGGCCCGCTGACTTGGGCCTGCGCTCGGCCCAATAGTGATCTTCGATCTCGGATTCTCATTAACAGCTCACTACATACCCCGGCTCGGTTCGGCCATTCCAGGGACGGAAACCTGTACAGTTCGATCCACATCGGGCTAGCAAGAATGGGTGATTCAAATTACCCCTCATCAATACTCCCCCATTTCTCGAGCGTAAAGTGGAGCTTAAGCTCGAAGAAGTACAAGCTATGTCCAACGCCGGGGTGAGATGAGCCATTCAAAATATGTTTCGGGTATGCCTCATTAAAAACCTAACTCGGAAAAACCCTGTGGGATAAAAACCGAGCTTAGGGAAAAAGAGTGCATATATTGGAAACAACATGAGGGCGTTGCCGTGAGATTATCCTTATCGTCCACTGTTTGCGCAAGACCTCTAGATCGGGATTTTCCTTACCGTCAATTATTGCGTTGATTCATTCAACTCCTTAGCGAATGCTTCCTTAAACTTTCGGTTGCAACACAAAGGATCAATGGAATATCATAGGAACAATTTCCAAGGATCGTTTCTCAATTTCCGGAAAGTGAGGGATCTAGAATGCAATTCTCCGGAAGATAACTTTAAATTTTTTTACCCAAAGTAAGTTCAACCGTCGCGGTTACTCGGGGACTGGTTTGCAATTTTACCTTTTTAACCCCGTATATATATGTTAACTTCTGTCAAAATCATTCACAAATCACATACTTTCTTAAGCTCGGAGTATTTAGGTCGAAAAAGCAGCCGCTTTAGTACAACCGTTTCTTAGTCCGCAATGTCTAGTTCCAGAGGTCTGAAGGGCAAGAACAAAGTCGGAGAGGACCAAGAGTCCGATCCTTTGCTAAAACTTATTGATGATTACGAGGAAGGAGAGTTCCATCCAGAAGACGGGGATGCTGAACAGACCGAAGGTCTCGAGGAAGACGTGGTCGAGAAACTCAGTATTGGTGAGGGCGACTTTGTTAGGATTTTTAGACATACATTACCTTCTAGCACAGCGACCTCAAACATGTCAGAAATTCCTGCCAATCAAACTTCCTGTGGTTTCTTCAAAAAGGATCACGCTCGTCTTGAGCCGGAGTTCGGAAAATTTCTTCCTAAGGGTTTTTCGATCGTCATCCCTTCTTACACCGAGCGCGCAACCGAGCCTCTAGCTGAGTGTCAAGCCTTCTATGAGAAGCAATTTTCTTACGGTCTGCGCATTCCGTTTATCCCCCTTATTAGAAGTATTTTGACTTTCTTTTCGCTTTCCACCGCTTAGCTTCTCCCGCATTCTGTCGCGTATATCGTAGCGTTCAGCGCTCTAATGGAAGCTAAGGGGGATGAGGCCTCTTTTAGTAATTTTTGGCAAATATTTCGAATGGACTTGTGTAAAGGCTCGAACGTCGGGTTTGTGTCCGTTTGCCAGCGGTCGAAACGGCCTTTTCTTACGAACATAACAACGGAAAATAATAAAGGTTGGAAAAGGAGGTTCTTTTTCGTGAAAGGCCCTGATGTCCCCGTATCAGAAGGTAGCTCGAAGACTAGACCTTACCGGTGGGATGGCGTAAATTCTTGGTCATACGGTCCTCGCAGGATTAAAAAGAAGCTCAACCATCGTCTTTCCGATGAATTTCTTGAGCAGTTACGATCCAATCCTTACCAAACCATGCTTCTAGTTCAAGAAGGTGTTTTGCGATTGGCTGGGTTGAGCAAATGTGACTATCCTGCCCCCATAATAGAATACTCTCATCCTTTACTCAATCGATCCCTCAAAGGATCCATTCAGCCGCTTGGTGACATGCCTGCTTCTAGTGCTCCGGCCCTCGCCCCTCTTTCTTTGAGTATGTTTTTAGTTTCTTCCTATTTCAAGGTGTGATAGGTTAATTCTTCTTGTTTTAACTCACGTATTCCTTGTATTTCCTTTACAGGTCGAATTGTTGAGAGGTTTCGACTGTCCACTGCTGGCTTGGTCGGAGACATGCCACCCCACTTTGAGCAGTTACCATATATTTCGGAAAGACGAGCGGATGCAAGTAATCTAGGCGGAGATTCAATTGATATACCAATTCTACTTCGCGATCTGAGAGGGCTTGGTACTATGAGTTCCTTGAACTCTGCCACTGCGGGTCCTCTCCGAAGTTTGTTCTCCCCTGATACCTCTACTCTTTCTTCCGTTAGTTACAGTCAATATTCCTGGAACCGAATTTTGGGTGTGCAAGAGTATGAGAAACTCCTGAGTCGAAAGAGGAATACTGACGATCCGGGACCCTCGAGGAGGGTATGACCCTTTGGCGTGAGTTCTAACTCAGTTCCATGTCGAGAGGGTAGGTCGGAGCCAGATGTGGCAGATTTCATCGACGAACATTTATGCGGTAGCAGGGCTGCTGGATATCCCGAAGACGGGACTATTCAATCCGATTTGGGCTCAGATGGTGAGAATGAATTCGACAAAGCAACTAGAATTTATATGGCTAGTCGATTCAAGCGGGATATGCTGCTTCAAACTATCAAAGGTATTTTGAGGTTCTGAGACATTTCTCCCGGACGTATCATGAGGTAAGAATTCGTCTTTTGAGTATTTCTTATTTCTTTGGAGTTTCTAATGTTTACTGATAACCGAAATTTTCTCACAGGTCGGGGATTTGTTCGCTCTTCAGACCTATCGCTTGGCTTTGCTAGAGCAAGAATCACAGGATGCTCATGATGTATACGCACAAATTTTCGTTGATAATCAAAACCTCCGATCTCAACTGGCAGATAGTCAACGCGAACTGTTTCAGGTGAAGCAAGAACTAGAGAATACAAGTAAGAAACATTCCTCCCCTGTGGACGATGAATTGTTATCAGTAGTGACAGAAAAGAGCGCACTCGAAGACGAGCTTAAAAGAATTATGATCGAGCTTGAACAAACCAAGCAAGACTCAGCTCGTGCATATTCTCAAGGGGCAGAAGAGGCGGAAATCCCAGCCATACGAAGATTTCTTAGTTCCCCTGTTCTCGACCCTTTAGTTCGGAGAAGGATAGGCGGGATCCTTCAAGCTATCTTTTATAAGGGGGTTCAACAATTGATTTCAGCCAATAGAATCCCAGACGAAATGGAGGAGTATCTTTTGTACATGAATCCCTTCAAAAATGCTGAAGGGAAAGACTATAAGCCTTCATCATTGCCCCGAGGAACTGTGAACTGGCAAAACCATCATTTTGCTCCCTTAGTCGAGGAGTTTGGCATTCCCATGCCCAATCCTGATTTACTTGAGCGGGCCGACAATGATTCTCAACCTGGCTTAGGAGAGAATACAGGTCAAAACATAGAGGATGGATCGGATGAAAAAGATGATCGAGCCTCATAGCACTCCGATCCATCAAGCAGTAGCAACAAAAGTGACGGTGATCCGAAAGATAGGTCCGAGCATGCTGGAGGGATCGAATCATAGACTTGTAGTTAGGAACCCAATATATATATGTAGGTGACTTGTTTTTGTAATCAGACTTGTTTTCTTTACGATCTGATTCATGACTTGTAAATTCTGATCTTACAAATATTTAGACATCATCTGCCTTTCGTAGTTCGATATATATATATATATATATTATTTTTTTTTAAACTTATCTGAACCTTTAACAGGCCGGGCTGGACTTTCTCGAACTCAAAACGTTTGCCGAGCGGGAAACAAATCGGCATGCTGCTATCTCCCTAGAGCTGGAGAAGAAGAAAATAGAATTCGACCGTGTCCTTGAGGAGAAGCTTGCTTTAGAGAAGGAGAAGGTTGCTAAAGATCAGGGAGAAGAAATTCACAAGAGACTGAATGAGGAACTCGAGAAACTGAAAAGTCTTCACGAGCAGGAGAAACAAGACTTCGAGCGCCGTGAAAAGGAAGCTTACGACCGTGGATATGAGGCTCGTAATGCCGAGCTTCGGAAGATTTTCTCCGACAATAAGCTTCTCTAGATGTTGTCTTTCATTTTCCCAGACTTGTTGTTTGGCTATATTGTTTCATTTCCATGTAATCATGAATAATTCCTGACATTTCTATTTTCTATGGTTTGTAATAATTTATTTATTTCTCGGATTGCATGCTCTTGTATAATTCGATGTGTTCTTTTTCATTCGTACTTTAGCCTGCTTTCTTCGTTCGAATTTGAGGTCCCGACCGTCGGGGTTCCTGATTTCCGATCTCGGTATAATAACTTCACTTACTTCCCAAAATCATATCACCTTCTTTTCCCGCTCAAATTCTCGGGAAGCGTAACAGTCATCTGATCTTGATCGTTCTTTTTGTTTTCTGCTAACCGTTGGATTTTTCAAAGTTGCACCTATAAATGGGGTCTTTCATTTTGTAACCTTATAAATTATTTGAAAGCAGATTCCTTCGACCATGCTGGTTAAAAGGTCTGGTTGCATGGCCCAACGTTTTGAATTTCGAGTTAGGACCTACTTTGCAGATTCTAGGCTAATTAATACTTTCACTTCGACTAGGATACCTACAGGCGAACGCTATCGCGACCTCGGAGGCCAACAAGCCTCATTGCTGACCACCCACGACCCAAGTAGCTCCCTCGACCTTTTATGGCTGAGGAGAGACTCAAGCGTCGAGTTTTGCGAGGGTGTTCGGCGGTTTGCTTGGTTCTTCTCAAAGATGGGAGGAGGTGATGTTTCGAGGATCGAGGTCCTCAAAAAGTATTCACATTACACCTAGAAAAAGATGTATTACCCTCCCCTCCTTTGAATAATCATAAACAGAGGATAAAGCCTGTTAGCTTGACGGGCTTCTCATATTCGAGTAAGGACATTATCGTCCGCCGAAAATTTCATAGGATTGGGTGGCCATGAAGTCCCTTTCTCGTTCGGACATAGAGATTAGTCTTTGTCGATGTTTGTAGGATTGTAAAATGTACTAGTATCAAGAGATTAGCTCGACATGTAATAGGAGTTGATATCTTTGTAACTTGTAATTTCTCAATATATCGAACTCGGAAATAACAATTTCTTGATTAATCTTTTACGATCGTTCTAATCTGCTTAAATAGAGCACTCTACCGATCTCGGTCGATCTTAGACGAGTTACTGATAATGCTTTCTTGATCAGTTATAGTTCGAATTTTTCTTTGTGACTCTCTTTGACGATCGGAATTGAGTCTATAAGTATTTCGATCACTATTGAATTTGACTCTGTCTTCATTTATCCACATGGTTCCTGAATTTTCGGGAAGCGAATCGGTCGGCGTATCTATTGCTCGCATCTCAGCCATTAGTTTTGTTTTACTTTTGCGATTGAATTTTTACTGTCACGTGCCATCTTCTTTTTCCAAACAGTCCCTGATTTCTCGGGAAGTGGAACGGTCAGAGCGTTTAATATCTGAATCGTGGACGTTCATCTCATGAGACCTAGACCGTTGATGCGAAATTTCTCCCCCTATATATAGTTCCAAAATTACCTTCGTATTTTTACATGTCTGTAAGTGTTTTGTTTGATTAACATGGTTGTGTTTTTACTCCCATCGATCGACTCCACGTTTCACTCGATGTCAGTGATTAAGACGTTCGAGATTCGAATTTGAACTTTCTTTCTCGACTAGGGTATCGACAGGCGAAAAGGATTGCGACTGGGGTACCGGCAGGCGACTAGCTCTCTCTGATTCCATCCACTTGAGGCTGGCCCGAAATCCTGTATCCTGCCGCTCCATCCAGTCGGATAGTGGGTCGACTCAAGGAAGGGTCTTCAAAACTTTAATCTCAACTTCTTGAAGATGCTTCGGAGTTGGTTCATAGTCTTCCGGCTCGGGTTAGTGTGCATGGAGGTCGATTAAGACTCCTCTCGTGTACTGGTTCTTCATCAGCGGATCTTTAAAGGTTGGCATAGCAGTCATTGTTTACTGATGAAGACCTTAGATCGGTTAAGAGTCAAGGGACATGCTCCGATCCCTCTCTTCTCCATTCCTTGTTTTAGCTCTAATATTTTAATTCTTTTGTAGCAATTGTAGTAGGATTTGTGTAAATGTAAACCTTTTCTCGTTTGAGTCCGGACTTTATTTTTGTATTCATAGAGAAAATACTTGTAAACGTACTGAAGATTTTATGAATGAACAATTTTCTTCTATATTGTTGTCGATATTTTTAATTTCGACCCCTGTAACTCGCAACTTTTGTGAGATATTTGAGAATCATAATAGATTTGAATTTCTGCAACTTTTGAATCTTCCATGGTAGAATTTAGTTTGCACGGAATAATCTTCCTTAGTCGAATAAATAATCTTGGAGGAATGACATGATGCAAGCGAAGATAGTAAAAAAAAATCTTCTGACGTTATCCTGCATCAGCCAAATCTCGATCTTGAATATACTTTAAACTTAAGGGGCATAGCAACGGCTTTCACCCATTTAATAATTTCGATCTAAGGGGCATAGCAACAGCTTTCACCCTTAGTCGTTTCAGAGCATTTTTAGCCCGAGGGTCGTAGCAACAACTTTCACCCATTTAATAATTTCGATCTAAGGGGCATAGCAACAGCTTTCACCCTTAGTCGTTTCAGAGCATTTTTAGCCCGAGGGTCGTAGCAACATCTTTCACCCATTTGATAATTTCGATCTAAGGGGCATAGCAACAGCTTTCACCCTTAGTCGTTTCAGAGCATTTTTAGCCCGAGGGTCGTAGCAACAACTTTCACCCATTTGATAATTTCGATCTAAGGGGCGCAACAGCTTTCACCCTTAGTCGTTTCAGAGCATTTTTAGTGTTGGGATTCGCTAAGATAAACAGCCCTAGGCACAGCGGAATATAAAACTTTTAGGGCCTCTTAAGGAATCTTGCCAGGATATTCTCTAGTTGTATATATATGAATATAAATAAACGACAGTATAAGTTTTCTCGTTTATACCTGTCTCCTTGCAAATCCTCGGCTAGCAAAACGAGCTCTGAATTCTGCTCCAGCAAAATCGATCCAGGCTTCTCAGGAGCGCCCCACGTGTTGCGCCTCTACGAGTTGATACATCACAATATCACGAAAAAAATATATCTCGATCAGCTAGAACACAAGATATATTAAGATCTAGGAATTAGGAACGATTTAGGAACAAAGTCGAAAAACGAAAAATTCTTCCAAAAGGAAGACAGGGTTCGGTCGACTACACAGGGAGAGGGGAGAGAATTTTTGCTCTGCTCAATTTTTGCTTGTTGAGTTGTGTGAAAAATAACTATAAGATAGCTACTTATAGTTATCTCCCTAACCTAGTCCTAATGTCCTATTAGGACTAGGTCTTCTCTCTCCTACATGGGCCATGGCCCTCTTTAATTAGAAGACCAAGTCTCCCAATTAATTCATGGCCCAGTTAATTAATTTGACCAGGCCTAATTTTATCTCCCAATAAAATAGCCCAATTAATTAACTTAATCTCCCATTTAATTAAATCAGACTCTAAGCCCATTTAATTAAAATCCTTTTAATTAATTAAAGCCAACTTAATTAATTAATCCACAAATTAAATTCCAATTTAATTTATGATCCTGATCCAATTCCAATTGGATCCCATTTTGTTCCAATTGGGTCGACCCAGTCGACCCAGTCATAATAATCGACCCAGTCGATTTTTCACCCAGTCGACCCAGTCGACTCGGTCGTCCTTATTTCCTTGCTTTCGCTACTTGTGTATTGTGTATGCCCCCGTAGGTTTACCACATAATTGGCCGTGGGTTATAATTAAATATTATTTAATTATTCGAGTAAGACTTACTCTAAATCAATCGAACACTCTGTCGATTGATCATTCCAAAATTAGCACCCCTGCCAATTTGGGAATTCTCCCACACTCCACGGTCGATGTCCAGCCACAAGCCCATGGAGCCCAATCAATGGTGAATTAATTCAGTGAACCTTTTATCATTTATAATTTCCATATACGACATAATCTCTCCATCGATCAATCTCCCAGTCGAGACTTAAGGGCATGGTCTTTCATCGGATTCCCTTTTCTTTTGTCTTGACCTTATGCACTCTGGTCTCGAAATAAATTCTCTTTGACTTAATCTTTATGAGCTACTTACATAAAGTCGTCAGATACCTTGGCCAAGGATTTACCAGAATTAATTTCTCACAGAAATCCATAGGAGAATTTTCCAACCTATCAAGTCGGGTCAATGGATCCTTTGTTGATGATATGAATCTGCATACGAGTTCCTCTATACCCAACATGAGTCCACAGAGACTTTCTGGCGATCCCCAGTCAGTCGGAACTCATATCAAAGTATAGACGTTCTCGCACCAGATAAACCCTATCACCTCAAGTAGTTAGGGATCGTTCCTCGTATACTATTATAAATATGGAATAACTTCAACCCCGATATGCGACTACCGCTTCCATGGTGAGTTATTTCCTATTGGGGTATTCAGTGCGCTTGCCATCCCAGCAAGCCACCCACTTATGTGTATCGACTATCCCAGTCACGCTCGTGGACCCTAGCATCCTCCAGTTCATCGAAGTATACACAACAGTGAGAGTCTAACCGAATCCAACGATGTCCTATCTCGATTGGATTCTACGACTCTTGAATATGTTCTAGATCACGGCCTTGGAGATCAGTCCACGGGTTGTCCCATAGCCCTGTGATCTAAGGACTTCCATCCTTATGCGTAGATAATTATTACATAAGATAAAGATGACCATTTAATAAAGTGCATTTATTAATCGAAATTGAATAGTTCCGCATTTATTACAATAAATACTAGCCATACAGCTGGCTTGCAGGACACTACTTCTATCAATCTCCCACTTGTCCTAAAGCCAGTCTTTTATGTTCTTGAGTCCCATCTTATGCAGATGTTTCTCAAAGGCCTTTTGAGGCAGAGGCTTCGTCAGCGGGTCCGCCGTATTACCTTCTGAGTCGACACGTTCCATCTTAATGTCTCCTCTACCAATGATATCTCTTATCACGTGGTATCGTCTTTGTACGTGCTTGGATTTCTGATGAGATCTCGGCTCCTTTGCTTGCGCTATTGCCCCATTGTTATCACAGAAGATAGTAATGGGCTCAGCGATGCTAGGTATCACATCCAATTCCTGGATGAAGTTTCTCATCCAAACACCTTCCTTTGCTGCGTCACTCGCGGCAATGTATTCTGCTTCGGTGGTTGAATCCGCGGTTGTTTCCTGCTTGGAGCTCTTCCAGCTAACCGCACCACCATTGAGGCAGAATACGTATCCTGATGTCGACTTGAAGTCGTCTACATCACATTGGAAGCTCGAGTCTGTATAGCCTTCCAATTTCAATTCTCCTCCGCCATATACCAAGAATAATTCCTTAGTCCTTCTCAGGTACTTCAGAATTGCCTTTACGGCTATCCAGTGCTGCTCACCTGGATCAGACTGGTAGCGACTTGTAACGCTTAAAGCGTACGCTACGTCTGGTCTCGTACATAGCATACCATACATTATGCTTCCTATCGCGGATGCATATGGTACTCGAGACATATTGCTTCTCTCTTCTGGCATCTTTGGGGCCATAGACTTAGAGAGTGCAATCCCATGTCTCATTGGAAGCAATCCTCTCTTGGATTCTTCCATACTAAATCTTTTCAAGATTTTATCTATGTACTGGGATTAGGAGAGGCCCAGCAGTCCTTTTGATCTATCTCGGTAGATCCTTATACCTAGTACAAAGGATGCTTCTCCCATATCCTTCATCGAGAATTGTGTAGATAACCATGCTTTAGTTTCGGACAACGCTTTCACATTGTTTCCAATGAGATGAATGTCGTCAACGTAAAGCACCAAAAATTCAACTGTACTCCCACTGATCTTCTTGTACACGCAAGGTTCGAACATGTTCTTGATGAATCCAAAAGTTTGGATTGTCTCATCAAAACGAATGTTCCAACTTCGGGAAGCTTGCTTCAGTCCATAAATGGACCTCTGGAGTTTGCACACCTTGTGTTCATCTCCTTTGGATGCATATCCTTTTGGTTGCTCCATGTAGATCTCCTTATCAATGTCCCCATTGAGAAAGGCAGTCTTTACATCCATCTGCCATATCTCGTAGTTATACCACGCAGCTATGGCCAGCAAGATCCGAATGGATTTGGGCATTGCGACGGGCGAGAAGGTCTCCTCAAAGTCGATACCTGGTCTTTGAGTGTATCCTTTTGCCACTAGTCGCGCCTTGTAGGTAATCACCTCTCCGTTCACTCCAAGCTTTCGCTTATAGATCCACTTGCAACCCACGGGAGCCACTCCCACTGGTGGATCTACCAAGGCCCAGACCTTGTTTGAGTGCATGGAGTCCAATTCGGATTCCATGGCTTCGCGCCACTTTCCCGAGTCTATGTCTAGCATAGCCTCTTCGTAAGTCCTTGGGTCGGTTAGAGACTGTCCAATCTCATGCAGCAGACCGTAGTACCTCTCGGGTTCTCTACGTTGTCTTTCTGACCAACGAAGTATCGGTGTACTTTCTGGTGCACTTTCATGCTCATGTTCTCCCACTGCCTGTGGCGACGGGTCAGCTTCATCGACCTCTTCGGCCTTTTCAGCTTCAGTGACCTCATCCAGTTCTACGTTATTTTCCTTCTTGTCAACCAAGAAATCCTTCTCCAAGAAGTGAGCGTTCCTCGAGACAAACGTAGTTTGTCTTGTAGGATCGTAGAACTCGTATCCTATCGAGTTTTCCGGATACCCCACGAATTTGCACAAAGTGGATTTAGTTTCCAATTTATCTCCCACTAGCTTTTTAACGTAAGCGTGAGATCCCCATATGCGCATGAATGCGTACGAGGGTGCCTTGCCAAACCATAATTCGTATGGTGTCTTTTCTACGGATTTAGAAGGTACTATGTTCAGTATCTTCGTTGCCGTGAGGAGGGCATGTCCCCAAAATGAAAGAGGAAGGTCAGTGGCACTCATCATGGATCGAACCATGTCCATCAAAGTTCGATTCCTTCTCTCTGCTACTCCATTTAATTGGGGTGTTGCAGGAGGAGTCCACTGCGATAGTATTCCATGCTCTACAAGATAATTTAGAAATTCGTTACTAAGAAATTCTCCACCTCGGTCAGAACGAAGAGCCTTTATCGTATGACCAAGTTGATTCTCTACTTCCATCTTGAATACTTTGAATCGCTCAAAGGCTTCAGACTTGTGTTTCAACAAGAACACATATCCATAACGACTAAAGTCGTCAGTGAAAGTGATGAAGTAGTCATAGCCACCTCGGGCGCTTTTTCTTAGTGGTCCACATACGTCAGTATGTATTAAGTCCAATGTTTGCTTGGCTCGCTCAGGGTTTCCCTTAAATGGCAACTTAGCCATTTTACCCTTTAGACATGGTTCACATGTTGGCATTTCATCAATGCGATTGATTTCAATCGCGCCAGAAGATGCTAACCTTTGAATCCTTGACTTAGATATATGTCCAAGTCGAGCGTGCCATAATTGGGCAGATATTTCATTATCTTGTTTCCTTTTGTTTTGGCGTACGTGCATCACTAACTTAGGTGGTTCAATGGTATATAGTCCATCTTTTAATGTACCAGTGAAAAACATATTATCATTCTTGAATAACGAAAAGGAACATTTATTAATAGTAAAATTAAAACCTTCATTATCCAAAACAGGAATTGAAATAATGTTTTTCACCAAACCAGGTACATAAAGAACGTTCCTAAGGACTAATTTATTACCACCTAAATCTAACTCCACTTCGCCTATGGCCTCGGCAACAGCTCTAGCTCCATTGCCAAATCTCAGGATCCAATCCCCTGGCCTAAGTGGCCTTTTTGCTCCCATCACCTCTAAATCATTACAAAGATGAGAACCACAAGCAGTGTCTAGCACCCATGATGCACAGTTAATTGATAAATTAACTTCAACAAGGAATATACCTTTCGAGCTCTCCAAGAACTCTTTGCAGTTCCTCTTCCAGTGTCCAGGTTTCTTGCAGTAGAAACATTTCTGTTCACCAGACGAAGCTTTACGCTTCTTTCCCTTCCCTATGGGCCCAGATGGGTCTTTGCCTTTGCTTGAAGAAGCATTTCCTTTCCCCTTCCCTCTCTTTGTCCTTTTGGACTTGGATTGGGTCGAGGTAGCAACCATAACTGGCTTCTCTTTTCTCATGGAAGCCTCAGCAGTGGCGAGCATATTAGCCAACTCGTGAAGTTCAACATTCATCTTGTGCATGTTGTAGTTCACTACGAATTGCTCGAATGATCTTGGCAACGACTGGAGGATTATATCCTGGCAGTAGGTCTTGTCCATCTTTACGTCAAGATGACCAAGCTTTTCGATAAGCCCAATCATCTTGATGCAGTGAGATCGAACATCAGCACCTTCAGCCATCCTCGTTTGTTGCAAAGTCTTAGCAGTTTCATACCGCTCATATCTACTTTGCACCCCAAATAGACCATTCAGGTGCGTGTAGATTTCAAAAGAAGACTTCATATGCTCGTGCTGCTTTTGAAGCTCATTCGTCATGGATGCCAACATGAGACAACGTGACTGCAAGTCATCGTCAAGCCATAAATCCACGGCTTCTTTCTCAGTATCATCGGCATCCTTAGCAAGTTCGGGAGGGGGCCCATCAAGGACAAAACCTCGCATTTCAGAAGCGAGAATGATCTTAAGGTTCCTGACCCAGTCATGGAAGTTGGGTCCAGTTAATTTGTTTTGTTCAAGTATGATGGAAATCGGATTCCTAGACATTATATCTACAAAATGACGAAAGAAGAAATAAATACGCGAAAGATTAATTTAAAATGCACAATTTACAAACATGGTTTTTATTTGTAAATTACTCCCACTATTTTAATCAAAATCTTATGCCCCCACATAAGTTTCGGGAATTTAAAATATCCTAGCGGGCTTAAGGCCCAAATGCAATCTCCTAGTACCCACGACTCGTTGACCATACTATTTGATTCACTTGGTGGTCGAATACGTCGACGGTTAACCATCGCAGCTAACCCTTAAGTTCATTTAGCCTCGGTTTTCGATTTGGACCCACGACTCGTGAGACATCCATACTTACTAGCGTTAAATCATGTCCAATACTCGTGGAGAGAAATAGTTCAATCCTAGACGCCCCACGACTCGTGAGACAGCGCCTAAAACCTTGCTATCCTCTCCCTTGGCACTAAACTCGTGCATCGAGGCAATAGACATATTATCTTCCTACAGCTCGACCCACGACTCTTGAGACATCGAGATATATTCGTACAATATGCCTAAGACCTAGTAATTGGATAGGCTCGGACCATAGACACTATTCTTATGCGCCCGTTATTCGATTTAATATTCTAATTGAATTTTAATGTTCAATTGGAGGTTTTAAGTTTTCTTGTGCGAGGTCTCATCAGATTATGCTTATCTTGTTTACGTGATCTATTCTAAGCATGCATGACATACATCAAAGAATAATAGTAAACATACATCACCTAGCAGGATATGATTGATAAATTGCCCATCCTATGCGATTCATCACGAGCCAAGTGATGAATCAATTGGTCAGTCTAGGGTGGAAATTAAATGTCCTAAACTATTACAATTTTCAAACCCATACATCATGGGCCTTCTTGTAATATCCAGCTTGATTGGGCCTCCATGTAATGAATTGGGCCTCCATGTCCTCCAAGGTAAATGGGCCTCCATGCGGATCTCCAAGTCTTCATGAGGTCTTCTTGGCTCCAAGCCTAATCTAAGCCTAGCTTATAAAAATAAATTGTCCTATTCTATTACATTTGTTTGCGCAAGCAAGGGCACCAATCAGGCCCATTTAATTACAACCCAAAAATAAATAAACCAAAAAACTACACAGGGCTTAAGGGCAAAATCGATCAATCCACACATTCACTCAAGAACATGCATAAATTCACATAAGGGCATAAATGTAAATTTATCGGCTCCATTAATTTTAATTCGCAAAAATTCATCCAAGTTAATTAATTTTGAATTAACAATTAATCTCTAAGATTAATTAGCTCTTACTTGAGCTCTAAGTAATCTGCAATTCTTATCTTGATTAAATTGGTTAATTAAGGTAATCTAAATCTCTAAGATTCTTACCTTATCCAAAACTCCAAGTTTCCCAAAATTCCCAAATCTCCAAGATTTTCAAGATAATCCTATTTTGACTAGATTAGTTTAATTAAGGTAGTGTTCACATCTAACAAGATAACTACCTTATCCAAAAACTCTAAGTTTCCTAATCTTCCAAAATTCTCCAAGATTTTCAGGACTTTCAAAATAGGCAGAATTAGAGTCCAACCCAAAAACGACTAGTCGAGACCAATCACGGGCTGCCACGTGGACAACCCACGCGCGACCACCAGGTGCGCGTGAGCTGCACGCGACAGCAGCCGCGGCGCGTGGGCTGCGTGCGGCAGCAGGTTGCCGCGCACAGAAGCACGCAGACAGCAGCCCGTGGGCTGCTGCTGTGCGCAGCGTGCGCGGACAGCGTGCTGTTCGCACGCTGCCGCAGGTCGCGGCTCGCGGTGGCCGCCCAGCCGCCGCGTGCCACCGCGGGTTGGATCCAATAAAAATTTTTTTTTTTTGGTTTCTTCGATTACTTATGATTTAATTAAACAAACCCAGTCAATTAAATTCCAATCCAAAAATAAAACTAACATGATAAAATTTTCGAATCCAAAATTAAACATTAACTCCAAGTTAATTAAACATACGTCCTAAAACATGCAAAGTTAAAGAACTAGCCACATAAATCAAACATATGATTTAATAAACACAGAATTTGCAAATTCATACATATACAAAGCCTAGAGTTGGCTCTGATACCACTGTTGGGATTCGCTAAGATAAACAGCCCTAGGCACAGCGGAATATAAAACTTTTAGGGCCTCTTAAGGAATCTTGCCAGGATATTCTCTAGTTGTATATATATGAATATAAATAAACGACAGTATAAGTTTTCTCGTTTATACCTGTCTCCTTGCAAATCCTCGGCTAGCAAAACGAGCTCTGAATTCTGCTCCAGCAAAATCGATCCAGGCTTCTCAGGAGCGCCCCACGTGTTGCGCCTCTACGAGTTGATACACCACAATATCACGAAAATAATATATCTCGATCAGCTAGAACACAAGATATATTAAGATCTAGGAATTAGGAACGATTTAGGAACAAAGTCGAAAAACGAAAAATTCTTCCAAAAGGAAGACAGGATTCGGTCGACTACACAGGGAGAGGGGAGAGAATTTTTGCTCTGCTCAATTTTTGCTTGTTGAGTTGTGTGAAAAATAACTATAAGATAGCTACTTATAGTTATCTCCCTAACCTAGTCCTATTAGGACTAGGTCTTCTCTCTCCTACATGGGCCATGGCCCTCTTTAATTAGAAGACCAAGTCTCCCAATTAATTCATGGCCCAGTTAATTAATTTGACCAGGCCTAATTTTATCTCCCAATAAAATAGCCCAATTAATTAACTTAATCTCTCATTTAATTAAATCAGACTCTAAGCCCATTTAATTAAAATCCTTTTAATTAATTAAATCCAACTTAATTAATTAATCCACAAATTAAATTCCAATTTAATTTATGATCCTGATCCAATTCCAATTGGATCCCATTTTGTTCCAATTGGGTCGACCCAGTCATAATAATCGACCCAGTCGATTTTTCACCCAGTCGACCCAGTCGACTCGGTCGTCCTTATTTCCTTGCTTTCGCTACTTGTGTATTGTGTATGCCCCCGTAGGTTCACCACATAATTGGCCGTGGGTTATAATTAAATATTATTTAATTATTCGAGTAAGACTTACTCTAAATCAATCGAACACTCTGTCGATTGATCATTCCAAAATTAGCACCCCTGCCAATTTGGGAATTGTCCCACACTCCACGGTCGATGTCCAGCCACAAGCCCATGGAGCCCAACCACTGGTGAATTAATTCAGTGAACCTTTTATCATTTATAATTTCCATATACAACATAATCTCTCCATCGATCAATCTCCCAGTCGAGACTTAAGGGCATGGTCTTTCATCGGATTCCCTTTTCTTTTGTCTTGACCTTATGCACTCTGGTCTCGAAATAAATTCTCTTTGACTTAATCTTTATGAGCTACTTACATAAAGTCGTCAGATACCTTGGCCAAGGATTTACCAGAATTAATTTCTCACAGAAATCCATAGGAGAATTTCCCAACCTATGAAGTCGGGTCAATGGATCCTTTGTTGATGATATGAATCTGCATACGAGTTCCTCTATACCCAACATGAGTCCACAGAGACTTTCTGGCGATCCCCAGTCAGTCGGAACTCATATCAAAGTATAGACGTTCTCGCACCAGATAAACCCTATCACCTCAAGTAGTTAGGGATCGTTCCTCGTATACTATTATAAATATGGAATAACTTCAACCCCGATATGCGACTACCGCTTCCATGGTGAGTTATTTCCTATTGGGGTATTCAGTGCGCTTGCCATCCCAGCAAGCCACCCACTTATGTGTATCGACTATCCCAGTCACGCTCGTGGACCCCAGCGTCCTCCAGTTCATCGGAGTATACACAACAGTGAGAGTCTAACCGAATCCAACGATGTCCTATCTCGATTGGATTCTACGACTCTTGAATATGTTCTAGATCACGGCCTTGGAGATCAGTCCACGGGTTGTCCCATAGCCCTGTGATCTAAGGACTTCCATCCTTTTGCGTAGATAATTATTACATAAGATAAAGATGACCATTTAATAAAGTGCATTTATTAATCGAAATTGAATAGTTCCGCATTTATTACAATAAATACTAGCCATACAGCTGGCTTGCAGGACACTATTTCTATCATTTAGCCCGTGGGTCGTCACCCATTTTTATTTCTCGATCCAAGGTGCGTAGCAACGGCTTTCACCCTTGGTCGATCTTCGCGGGTCGTAGCAACAGCTTTCACCCTTTTTAATAGTAGACGGAGATAAATAGAGATTGATAATAGATGAATAGAGATCGAGAATATCGGAATATGACGAATTAATAGGAATTTCGGCGAAACGAACTTTTACTGAATAGATAACTTGCTCGAAATAAACTTTCATAGTCTTCTGCAATCATGAGAATAGATAAAACACATCGAGATAGTAGATAGTAAATAACCCTAGAACTTAATAAATAATCCCTCTGTCTTGATAAGAATATTCTGTCTCGCTGACTATCTGTCTTGTGATGAATGCGTTGTGTATATGTTCCAAATTTTGGTGAATTTGGTCTCTCCGAACGGTTCCTCATTTATCGGGAATTGCAACGGTCGACAAATCTTATCCGTTCACTTCGCTAATTACCTGCCGTTGGATTCTTTTTGATTTTTGGCTATAAAGGCTGGCATACCCTTTGAAATTATCTCATTCGTTGTACTGGCATTCTATTCGTCTGATCATGGTGATCAAGATCATCATTCAATTAACTCAACTATTTGAGCTCAGACTTCGAACAACTTTCGAGCAGATCAATCTTCAAGCGGGAGAAAGACTATCTCGACCTCGCTTAGAATATCGACAGGCAAATATAATTTCCATCTTGAAGGCCAATATGCCAGATTCAAGGAGTCCGCAGGTTATCGCACAGGTCTTCGATTAGGGACCTGTTGCTACAATGCATCTAGGAAGACATACTGGGGAGAGGATGACAAAGAATATAGTTACCCGACAAACAGTGCCTTCGCCCCTTTGTCTTTGAAAAATCGTAAATAGGGTTAAAAGCCTGCAGGTCCAAAGGAGATTCCATGCTTGGAGCTAAGTTATTCCGAATAAGCGATAGGAGAGGAGACCGAAAATTTCATAGGATTGTATAAAGTAATGGTGTTCTTATGTAATATATTAGCTTGAGCTATGCTCGAAATGTATCTCCCATATCTTTCCTTTGAAGTCTTGTATCTTTGTAATAATATTCCTGAAAGCCCTTTTCTTTTCCTTGTTGATAAAGTAAAGCATAATCAGACAAATTGTCATTTTCAATAACCTGATTTCAGGCACCTAAAATTAATAAGGAAATAACCGAACAACACTTCCTCGAATGAGTATCAAACAAATATTTTGGTAGACCTAAAATTAATAAGAAGCACGTTGGAACTGAATCTTTGGTAATGCCGAATTTCCCAAAATTCTCGAACTCGAGAGCTTTTTCGAGTATACCGATCATAGCTTTATCAGTTCGAATATTACTAGCTGGTTGTAAAATAGCTGTTTCATTCCTTAAAATATCACGCATACAAGGGTTGAATTTTAGGCAAGTATTTATGATCCCGATGTTGTCCTCCGGACAGGGTAATAAGTAAAAATTTATTCGAAAGAAGCTTTCGAACAAGCCCCTTTTTGCGCGCCGATAGATCATCCGTTCTCCTATCCAAACAGGACCCTATTTCTCGGGAAACGTATCGGTCAGTTCATTTATTACGTATATCGTAACCGTCCGCGATCTGTTATCTTGGCCATTGGTTCAAAAACTTTGCTGCTATAAATAGTTCCCCTTTGGTTACCTGATATTCTTCATTTTTTGCCATTATGTTTCGTCCGACCATCATGGATCGAATTTTGCCTTTGATTCGCATTATTTCCAAAATAAAGGAATTTGAGATAAGAATTCGAACCTTATTTTCCGACCCTGGTCCTTTTGGTGTAATCTTTTTCGCTTAGAATATCGACAGGCAAAAGAAATTGCGCTTAGAATACCGGCAGGCAACCTGTTTTCCTAGATATACCTTATTTGGGGCGGGTTAGAACTCCGGTTTTATGGCGTAGTGTCTGACCGGGCAGCCGGTTAATCGCAGAGGAGTTCTTTAAATCTAGAGCACCAGCTTCCTCGAGGGCATTCTTGAAGTATAGTTCCTTTGAGTTTGCTTGGAGTGACTCTGCTGAGATAACTCTCCGCTGTACCGGGTCGGATTAGGCTGTAGATAATGATTGATCATGACAATCATTATTTACAGATGAAGACCTAAGATCGGTTTTAAGCCCTGAAGAAGAGCTCCGATCAGGCTTTTATCCCGTGTGAAGGCAGATGTGCGATACGTGGCGAGTGTTGGCCAAGAAGAAATCACTGCTGAGTTCTGCATCTGGAGCGATCTAAAGGGAATGATGACCGAATATAAAATAGGGTAGAATTACTCGTAGAATTTGTAATAGGTAGGAGTGATTGTACTGTATTACTTGAGCTCGAATTTTAATATTATATCCGAAGCTTCGCTTGTAACTTATTTGAAGAATATCAATAATAAAGCTTTATCTCTTGTTCGAATTTTCTTGTTTTATTCCTTTGTCTTTTCTACTTCTCCGGTCGAATTTGAGTGAGGCTCGTTGGGATTTATAGTTATCGTGAAGTTATATATCCTTTCCCTTTGGGATCGAAAATTTCTTTTAGCGATCGAACAATAGCCCACCCTCGATTGCGACTTCGGGGACTTGTTGCCGTTGTACGGACATTTATTGATATTCAATTGCAGGATCCAATAGAAATTGTCATCGAGCAAAAGAATGAAATTACTTCTATTCCAACTGATCAAGAAAATCGTCAGATAATCGATAAATAATAATTGATTCGCGTAATTTATTCTGAGATCACTAAATATGAAGATTGGAAAAATAAATTCCGAGCCTTAATAAGTTGTATCCCATAGACTTTCATGACCTTTTGACGTTGACCGATGATCGGACTAATTTGGTCTTGGCTAGTTGAGAACGATATCCGTGAAGTTTATTCATTTATAAACAGAGAACTGAACATTTGTGGAAAATTAATCCAACGAAGGGGTAAATGAATTGGACAATCGCATAATAGAACCATCAATTCGAAGGTCGGAAATTAATTCCATAGGGCTTATCTTTGACCTTTGCTCCGCTGGTCGGAGGATCGTCGCTGAAAATAAATGGCGGAGTCTCTGGTTAGTGAGTCGCACACGACAGATCGTCGGGCTCATTATCGACGGAATTATGTGCTCCTGCTGCATGGGAAGGCTCTCCCCTGGTATATGTATTTCTTCTCGTAGTAGGCATATTTCGATCTAATACTCGAATAAAGCCCCACGGTGGGCGCCAATTGATCTTACGCGTTTTCGTGTGTTCGATTCAGTTGGTATGTGGTGCGGTATAAATGCTAATAAATAGAAGGAAAAGATCAATAGTATTTGTATTCGAGATGATTGAGTACAAATTACAAGTATCGAGAGTCCTATTCGAGCATTACTGGATGCCGTACAAGCTAGAGGGTGAAATACATACAAGCTAGCCTATGCTGTTATTCCCAAGTAAGTCCGAGCAGCAGTCTCGAAGGAAGAGCACCTGGGAAGTTGTGTCTCGTCATAAATGCTAGGCGTATTTATAGCTGAAATAATGGGCTTTCTGACATACTTGCAAGAATACTTTTCTGGCCCGCTGACTTGGGCTTGCGCTCGGCCCAATAGTGATCTTCGATCTCGGATTCTCATTAACAGCTCACTACATACCCCGGCTCGGTTCGGCCATTCCATGGACGGAAACCTGTACAGTTCGATCCACATCGGGCTAGCAAGAATGGATGATCCAAATTACCCCTCATCACCCGCTTATGTGAATAAGATAGTGGGAGATAAGTTGGACGTAAAGTCCATCTTATGCAATTCGTGGGGTATCCAGAAAACTCAATAAGATACGAGTTCTACGATCCTACAAGACAAACTACGTTTGTCTCAAGGAATAAACACTTCTTGGAGAAGGATTTCTTGGTGGACAAGAAGGAACACAACGTAGAACTAGATGAGGTCACTGAAGCTGAAAAGGCAGAAGAGGTCGATCAAGCTGACCCATCACCACAGGCAGTGAGAGAACAAGAGGATGAAAAGTGCACCAGAAAGTACACCGATACTTCGTAGGTCAGAAAGACAACGTAGAGAACCCGAGAGGTATTACGCTCTACTGCGTGAGACTGGACAGTCTCTAACTGACCAAAGGACTTACGAAGAGGCTATGCTAGACATAGACTCGGGAAAGTGGCGCGAAGCCATGGAATCCGAATTGGACTCCATGCACTCAAACAAGGTCTGGGCCTTGGTAGATCCACCAGTGGGAGTGGCTCCCGTGGGTTGCAAGTGGATCTATAAGCGAAAGCTTAGAGTGAACGGAGAGGTAATAACCTTCAAGGCGCGATTACTGGGAAAAGGATACGCTCAAAGGTCAGGTATCGACTTTGAGGAGACCTTCTCGCCCGTCGCAATGCCTAAATCCATTCGGATCTTGCTGGCCATAGCTGCGTGGTATAACTACGAGATATGGCAGATGAATGTGAAGACTGCCTTTCTCAATGGGGACATTGACAAGGAGATCTACATGGAGCAACCAAAAGGATATGCATCCAAAGGAGGTGAACACAAGGTGTGCAAACTCCAGAGGTCCATTTATGGATTGAAGCAAGCTTCCCGAAGTTAGAACATCCGTTTCGATGAAACAATCCAAACTTTTGGATTCATAAAAAAACGTGTTCAAACGTTGCGTGTACAAGAAGATCAGTGGGAGTACAGTTGAACTTTTGGTGCTTTATGTTGATGACATTCTTCTCATTGGGAACAATGTGAAAGTGTTGTCCGAAACTAAAAGTATGGTTATCTACACATTTCTCAATGAAGGATTTGGGAGAAGCAATCTTTGTACTAGGTACAAGGATCTACCAAGATAGATCAAAAGGACTGCTGGGCCTCTCCCAATCCCAGTACATAGATAAAATCTTGATAAGTTTTAGCATGGAAGAATCCAAGAAAGGATTGCTTCCTATGAGTCGTGGAACTGCACTCTCTAAGTCTATGGCCCCAAAGACGCCTGAAGAGAGAAGCAATATGTCTCAAGTACCATATGCATCCGCAATAGGGAACATAATGTATGGTTTGTACGAGACCAGACGTAGCATACGCTTTAAGCGTTATAAGTCGCTACCAGTCTGATCCAGGTGAGCAGCAGTGGATAGCCGTAAAGGCAATTCTGAAGTACCTGAGAAGGACTAAGGAATTGTTCTTGGTATACGGTGGAGGAGAATTGAAATTGGAAGGCTATACTGATTCTAGCTTCCAATGTGATGTAGACGACTTCAAGTCGACATTTGGATACGTGTTCTGCCTCAATAGTGGTGCGGTAAGCTGGAAGAGCTCCAAGCAAGACACTACCGCAGATTCAACCACCGAGACAGAATACATTGCCGCGTGTGAAGCAGCAAAGGAAGGTGTTTGGATGAAAAACTTCATCCAGGAATTGGATGTGATTCCTAGCATTGTCGAGCCATTACTATCTTCTGTGATAATAATGGAGCTATCTCGCAAGCGAAGGAGTCGAGATCTCATCAGAATCCAAGCACGTACTAAGACGATACCATTTGATATGTTATATCATTGGTAGAGAAGACACCAAGATGGAACGTGTCACCTCAAAGGTTAATACGACGGACCCGCTATCTAAGCCATTGCCTCAAAGGCATCCGAAAAAAAAAAATCATCTGTCTATGATGGGAATCAGAAGTATGAAAAGTTGGCTATAGTACAAGTTGGAGATTGATAGAATAGTGTACTGCAAGCCAACTATTTTGGCTGCATTTAATTGAAAGGACAATTCAATTGGATTAATAAATGCATTTTTTATTATATGGTCATATTTATCTTATGTAATAATTATCTACGCATAAGGATAGAAGTCCTTAGATCATAGGGCTATGGGACAACCCGTGGACTGATCTCCAAGGCCGTGATCTAGAACATATTCAAGAGTCGCATAATCCAATCGAGATAGGACATCGTTGGATTCGGTTAGACTCTCACTATTGTGTATACTCCGATGAACTGGAGAACGCTGGGGTCCACGAGCCTGAATGGGATAGTCGATACACATAAGTGGGTGGCTTGCTGGGATGGCAAGTGCACTGAATACCCCAATTAGGAAATAACTCACCATGGAAGCGGTAGTCGCATATCGGGGTTGAAGTTATTCCAATTTACGATAGTATACGAGGAACGATCCCTAATTACTTGAGGTGATAGGGTTTATCTGGTGCGAGAACGTCTATACTTTGATGTGAGTTCCAACTGACTGGAGATTACCAGAAGGTCTCTGTGGACTCATGTTGGGTATAGAGAAACTCGTATGCAAATTCATATCATCAACAAAAGACCCATTGACCCGACATGATAGGTTGGGAAATTTTCCTATGGATTTCTGTGAGAAATTAATTCTGGTAAAATCCTCTGCCGAGGTATCTGACGGCTTTATGTAAGTAGCTCCTAAAGATTAAGTCAAAGAGAATTATTTCGAGACCAGAATGCATAAGGTCAAGACAAAAGAAAAGAGAAAACCTATGAAAGACCATACCCTTAAGTCTCGACTGGGAGATTGGTTGATGGAGAGATTGTGGCGTATATGGTAATTGTAAATGATAAAAGGTTCAGTGAATTAATTCACCAGTGATTGGGCTCCATGGGCTTGTGGCCAGACATCGACCGTGGAGTGTGGGAGAATTCCTAAAATGGCAGGGGTGCTAATTTTGGAATGGTCAGTCGACAGAGTGTTCGACTGATTTAGAAAGTATTTAATACTTGAATAATTGAATAAATATTTAATTATAACCCACGGCCAATTATGTGGTTAACCTATGGGGGCATACACAATACACATGAAGCGAAAGCGAAGGAAAAGGAAACAACTGGGTCGACCGAATCGACTAGGTCGATTGGGTCGACCGGATCTGAAAAATTGACTGGGTCGACCCAATTGGAACAAATTGGATCCAATTGGAATTGGATCAAGATTATAAATTAAATTAGAATTTAATTTGTAAGTTAATTAATTAAGTTGGATTTAATTAATTATAGAAATATATAATTAAATAGACTTGGAGTCTGATTTAATTAATTGGGAGAATAGTTAATTAATTGGGCTATTTAATTGGGAGATTAAATAAAGCCTGATTAAATTAATTAACTGGGCCATGAATTAATTAAGAAGACTTAGTCTTCTAATTAAAAGGGCAATGGCCTATGCAGGAGAATTGGAGTCCTAATCCTAGGAGGATTAGGTTAATGAGATAACTATAAATAAGAGACTAGGTCTCATATCTCACATACAACTTTTGAGAGCCAAAAAGCCAAGTCAAGAAAAACTCTCCCTCTCCTCTCCCATGTAGAAATCGACCAAACACCTTCTTCCTTAGGAAGAATTTTTCAATTTCGCTCTTCATTCCAATCTTGTTCCCTAACCTTAGATCTTAATATATCTTCTGTTCTAGCCGATCAAGATATATTATTTTCGTGTAATTGTGGTGTATCAACCCATAGAGGCGCAACACCTGGGGCGCTATAGCAGGGCTTGGATCGACTTTGCTGGAGGAGAAACTTGACTTCATCTGCCAACTTGGTGATAGAATAGTGCCCAGCAAGCCAGTTCAATTAGCTTGTAATAGGTCTATTCTGTAAGAAACAATCTTTTGATTTTATAATAATACGCGCGTTTATTTATATGAGTATAAGGATAAACAATGGCCAACTTCATCTCTCGCGAATACATTTAAGCGATTGGATGAAACCCTTAGATTACATTTTGACTATGGGACGATTCACTTCAGTACTGAGTGCAATCATGAAACAGTCTCAAAGGTCGTAATCTTAAAACTGTTCCAAGTCATAGATTCCGAACGAGAAGGGGTATCGTAGGAATCGCCAAGACTTGTACAAGTATGCATGATTCACATGGAGTGAATTTGTAGCGTTTCATGAGCAAGGCATTTGAGGCCAGTGCATACGAGTAGGTGGTTCAATGGAGGATTGAACGCATCGAACGACCCGAACAGAGAAACCCATTGTGGAAGCGCATGACGCATATCGGTGATGGGATGTTTATCAAGGATTATAATAGTGTACGATTTAGTACTTTGACTTGAGGTACTAGGGCGAATTCGGTGCAATGGTCGTGGTCGGTGACGGATTTGGAAAGGGGTTTCCAAATTTAGCAGTCACACTGGAATATTATCCTGAATTAGAAAGTATAGTTATCGAGACAAATTTAGAGGTGCCGATCAATTCACACACCCTAAGTCTTGATCGGGAATATTAGTCGATAGAAGGACCGTATGTACATGGTAATTATATGAGACGAGGTTCACAAGTATCAATTCACCTGAAGTTGGGCTTCATGGGCTTGTGGCTAGACATCGACCATGAAGTGTAGGTACTCCTGAGTTAATAGAGGAATTGATTCTAGGAGTGGTCAATTAAAGGTTGTTTAATTGACCGGAGCAATTTATTGTTCATAAATTAAATCACGAGGAATTCGTGGGCCTGCTGCCAATTGATGGTGAACCCAGAGGGTCACACACAATACAATTGGACGGTGACTGTTGGAAAATGATACAAAAGGAATTAATTGATTTAAAGGTAATTAAATCAATTAAATGAATTAAAAGAATTTAATTCAAGTGGGAGATTAATTAATTGGCTAACTTATTAATTAAATACTTAATTGAGTTGCTAATTAATTATGTAAATGAAATAATGATTTAATTGGACTGGGAATTTAATTAAGTAATTAATTAAATGAACTAGGCTTGCAAGACATGGGCTTTTAATTAAAAGCCCATAAGGAGTCTTGCAAAACCTAGGTTGAGGGAGTCTATAAAAAGGGGATCTACTTGAGCTCAAAAGCTAACACCCTAAGAAGAAAACCCTAGCCTCCCCTCTCAACCTAGCCGCCGCCCCCTAGTGCTAGAAACCCTAGCCGCCGCCGCCACCAGGAGACGCCGCCACCCTGCTGCCGTGGGCCGCTCTTGTGCCGCCGATCATCTCCTCTCGTTCCTATGTGATAGATCTTGACCTGTCAAGAGAATCTACAATCCTGCTTCGACAAATCTCCTGAATCCAGTTCTGAGCCTAAGATCTTGAGGTGTTGCCAGAATCCAATTGGTGTGGACTTACTTTGGAGGTGAGACACTTGGATCACTTCTGTGAACCAGATCCAGATCCAGATCCAGTTTCAGAATCAGAACCGAAGGTTGCCACCACCTTGCCTGTGGTGAGGTATATCGCAAAAACCCCCTTGTTTAATTAGTGTGTGTGTTTTTGTTCTTGCTTACGTATAATTAATATGGAGAATTCTTATGGGACCTTGGGTGCTTCGAAAAATTTTAAATTCCGCACTGTCGTTGTTCTGACAATCGAGGCATCCCAACCACTATCCCAACAGTGGTATCAGAGCCAACTCCATCATTATTATACGAAAAGCCTGAACATAATGTGTTTTCACCATATATGTTTAATTATGTATATGTAAACACGTGATAATTATGTTCTGTAAGTTGATTCTTACTTGTTATGACTGGATCTATGATTGGGTAAAACTGCTTTTTTTTTTTTGATTTGTGCCGTTTTTATAGTTTTTGAAAACTTCAGGACTTTTTGTGCAAGAAATCGCATATAGGGTTTTAGAGGGCTGAAAAATTCGAATTTTTGAATCTGGAAATTTCAAAATCATGGACTGTTTTTGCAAATCTGGTCGCACGCTTTTTGGGGTCGTTTTGTAATTTCCGAAAACTTTGGGACTATTTTGCAATTACCGAAACTTGAGGGGTCAATTTGAAAAATCGAAAAAAAATTTCAGAATTCAAAATATTATTTTCTGGAATCTGCCCAAATCTGCCCAGGGGTGTTTTTGTAACTTTTTAAAAGTTTTGGGGTCAAAGTGCAATTTTCGAAAGTTGAGGGGCGAAAATGCAATTTTCCAAAGTTGAAAAACAGAATCTGAATTTGAGCAGAAAATTTATTTTTGTTTACCCGAATATTCATTTTGTCATAATTAGTAGTGACTAAAAAGTAAGAATCATAGGAGTTAGTTTTAAAAGGTAGTTTTAAAATTAAGAAAGAAATAGGTAAAGGATGTTTGCTTGTTTCTTGCTCTATGTGAATTGTTTACGTGGTTTTCGATCGAGCCGAGCCTTGACCTTAGGTTAAATGTGATTGGTTTAATTTATTGTTTGGTTTTTATTGGGCCTGCGAGCCTATTATGTTTTTGGGCCATTTTGAGCCTTTGTAATAGAATAGGGCTTTACTGCTTTCCTAGTTTAGGATGGAGGCCCGTTTACAAGCAAGGTGGGAACCCAAGAAGACATGAAGGTCATGTATGCGTGGTACATTGTGTAATAGCATAGGCCCATTTCGCAAACCCTTTAGATTGACCAATAGGGCCAACATCATTGGCTCGATGATGGCCCACATAGGAGGCTCCCGATCGAAAATAATATTGTGGTAGTATGCATGCTAGGTTTGTATGGCTTTTATTTATTTTGTCGATTTATATTTAGCTTGTATGAGATGCGCACTAGAATCTAGATCGTAATAAAAGATAAAGCATAACTGAATCGGTGAGATCTCGAGGAGAGTTAGTATAACTTTCAAAACCAGAAATTCCCCCCTCGAATTAAATATTAAGTCATATTGGATTAAAATAAAATGAAGTATTTATATAAATCCAAGCCTTCCATCAATAGGACTAGCGTATGTTGTCTACTTATCGATAGAGGTGATCCAGAGTCTGGCACCCGAGTCGAAGAAAGGGACAATACGTGAAATTCCTTGACTCCTGTTTTTAACTAAACACGACAAGGGTGAGGACTGGTCGGGATGTGAGGATCGACCGATAACTAGTTACGGAGAACTCACGACCGGGCCCGTTGCTCATCATGATTGATGGGTTAGACTTAACGATTAGTAACACTTATGATGTAGCAGTGCTAAATAAGTGCGAAAACCGAGGCAAAAATAACTTGAAGGTTGTGGAGTAACACAATTGGTAAAAAGTATACCTACCTGGAGAATTGGTTGTATGGCCACGAGTCGTGGGTGCAATTAATTGCTGCTGGGACGTCAAGACCTACTAGGAATTAATTTCCCGAGCAATCAAAGGGGTGATTGTTTCGACAAAATAATGGGAGAACTTTTTCGAAAACAAGTCCAAAATTCGTTAATTATAAGTATTAGACATAAGATCAGTTAGCTTAATGTTGTCTTCTTTCCATTTGTAGATATTAAGTACAATGTCTAAGAATCCATTATCTGTTATCCTCGACGCAAACAAATTGAATGGCTCAAACTTCGTTGACTGGCTGAGAAATCTCAGAATTGTCCTCGATTCCGAGCGACGAAGCTATGTGCTCGACACACCCATGCCTGCTGCACCCGCAGCACGAGCTAGTGAGGAACAACGAACCGCCCATGCTAAAAGGGTTGATGATGATCTTCAGGTTCGATGTCTCATGCTAGCCTCGATGTCGAATGAACTGCAGAAACAGCATGCTGCTATGCCGCTTGCTAGAGAGATACTTCTCCACCTCTAGCAGATGTTTGGAGAGAGGTCTCGTACCGAAAGGTTCGCAACCACTAAGGAGTTGTTTCATCTCAAGATGGCTGAGGGAAGCAGTGTCAAGGATCACTGTCTGCGTTTCATCAACCTGGTTGAAAAACTGGGGCGATTGGACGTGGATTTGCACGCTGATCTTAGCACTGACCTCCTTCTCCATACGCTGCCCCGTTCTTTTGACCAGTTCGTGTTGAACTTCAACATGGAGGATAGAACCCTCGCTCTTCACGAACTGACCAATTTGTTGGTAACGGCAGAATCGACTCTCAAGAAAGAGAAGCCGGTAATGATTGCACACCAATCGAAGGCTGCAAAGCCCAAGAAAGGTAGGAAGAAGAAGAAGGTATTTTCTTCGAAGGCAGTCACAAAGGTGGTTGAAAAGAAGCGCAAGAGCCCAGAAGACGAATGTTTCCACTGCAAGAAAGCAGGGCACTGGAAAAGGAACTGCCCAGACTACCTAAAGATGAAATTGGTAGCCAAAGGTATTTTCTTTGTTGAAGTTAATATTTCTATTAACTGTGCATCGTGGGTGTTAGACACCGCAGCAGGTTCTCATATCTGCAATGATTTGCAGGTGATGGGAGCAGTAAGATACCTGAAGCCCGGGGATAGAATCCTGCGTTTTGGAAACGGAGCTAGGATCGCCGCTGAGGCTATTGGGGACGTCGAATTGGTTTTAGGAAATTTTACTTTAATTTTAAGGGATTGTCTGTACGTACCAAACATTATTAAGAACATCATTTCTATACCCATGTTGGATATTGATGGTTTTAATTTTTCCATTGAAAATGGAGCTTTTTGCATATTTAAAGGTGGTTTAATGTATGCTCGTGGTACTTTGATAGATGGTCTTTATTCCTTAGAACCTACAAATTCTGACGTCATGCACATTCAATCTAGAAAAAGAAAATATGATAATCAAACTCCACAACTTTGGCACGCTAGACTTGGACATATTTCCAAGAGTAGGATTCAAAAGCTGGTTTCCTCTAAGGCTCTTGAAATAAAGAACTTGGATGAACTCCCAACTTGCGAGTCTTGTCTCAAAGGAAAGATGACCAAATCACCCTTCACCGGGAATCCCGAGCGAACCAAGCAAACATTGGATTTAATCCATACTGACGTTTGTGGACCATTGAGTGTCAATGCGAGAGGAGGATTCTCTTACTTCGTAACATTCACCGACGATTTTAGTCGTTATGGATATGTGTATCTTATGAAACACAAATCCGAAACTTTTGAGAAATTCAAAGAGTTTCGAATGGAAGTTGAGAATCAACTTGGACATAGTATTAAAGCACTTCATTCTGATAGAGGTGGTGAGTACTTAAGCCAAGAATTCCTTGATTATCTAAAAGAGAATGGAATTCTCGCCCAGCGAACTCCCCCTAGGACGCCCCAACTCAATGGAGTGTCCGAGCGGAGGAACCGAACATTGTTAGACATGGTTCGTTCCATGATGAGCTTCGCTGACCTTTCCTTTTCGTTTTGGGGCCTAGCTCTATTAACTGCCTCGAAGATACTAAACATAGTACCTTCGAAGTCAGTGCCAACAACACCGCACCAAGTATGGTATGGTAAAGCACCCGTGTATTCGTATCTACGAGTATGGGGATCTCCTGCGTATGTAAAGAACAAAAAGGGAGATAAGCTAGATAGTAGATCTAGTTTGTGCAAATTTGTGGGGTATCCAAAGGAATCCATTGGATACCTGTTCTTCGATCCTAAAGAACGTAATACGTTCGTATCTAGGAACGCCCACTTCTTGGAAGAGGATTTCCTCACCAACCGAAATGGGACAATCGTGGAACTTGATGAAGTCCAGGAATCGGACCCATCCCCACAAACAGTGGGAGCTGAACCAGAATTTATTGAACCTACTAGTACACCTACTCTTCAAAGGTCTGATCGAATTCGTAAGGAGCCAGAGCGATTTGGTTTCATTCACGAAAACAAAAAAGGTGATAATGATCCAAGGACCTATCAAGAAGCGATGTTAGACATAGACTCGGGTGCGTGGCTCGAAGCCATGCAATCCGAAATGGATTCCATGCATTCCAACAAGGTTTGGACCTTGGTCGATCCACCTGAGGGAACTATCCCTGTAGGATGCAAATGGATCTTCAAGCGTAAGCTTGGAATGAATGGAGAGGTATTAACTCATAAAGCTCGCTTAGTGGCGAAAGGGTATTCTCAAAGGCCTGGAATAGACTATGAGGAAACCTTCTCTCCCGTAGCGATGTCGAAATCCATTCGGATACTACTTGCTATAGCCGCGTGGCATGACTACGAAATATGGCAAATGGACGTAAAGACCGCCTTTCTCAATGGAGACATTGACAAGGAGATCTTTATGCAACAACCTGAAGGTTTTGCGTCCAAAGGAAGTGAGCACAAATTGTGTAAACTTCAAAGGTCAATCTATGGCCTCAAACAGGCGTCCCGAACCTGGAACATACGATTTGATGAGACAGTCAAAGCATTTGGCTTCATCAAAAACGTATATGAACCTTGTGTGTACAAGAAGAATAGTGGGAGCTCCATACAATTCATTGTTTTGTACGTCGATGACATTTTGTTAATCGGAGACGATATCAAGATGTTAGCGCAGACTAAAGCGTGGTTATCCGTGCAGTTTTCCATGAAAGATATGGGAGACGCATCTTACGTATTGGGAATACGTATCTATAGGGATAGATCGAAGAAGATGACAGGACTCTCCCAATCTCAGTACATCAACACTATTTTGAAGAGATTCAAAATGGAAGAATCCAAGAGAGGATTGCTTCCAATGAGACATGGTATCTCTCTTTCTAAGTCTATGTGCCCTACAACTGACGAAGAAAAGACAAGAATGTCTCTCATACCTTATGCCTTTGCTATAGGGAGTATAATGTATGCGATGTTGTGTACTCGACCAGATATAGCACACGCTCTAAGTGTAACGAGCCGCTATCAGTCAAATCCAGGCGAAGAGCACTGGACTGCCGTAAAAGCAATCCTAAAGTACCTGCGAAGGACTAAGGATATGTTTTTGGTCTACGGTGGTAGTGGAGAACTGAAACTTGAAGGATTCACTGATGCAAGTTTCTAGTCTGACGTGGATGACTTCAAATCCAACTCTGGATACATATTCCGCATCAATGGAGGAGCGAACAGTTGGAAAAGCTGTAAACAGTCTACCACTGCCGACTCAACCACAGAAGCAGAATATATCGCAGCATCAGATGCAGCAAAAGAAAGTGTATGGATGAAAAACTTCATCCAAGAACTGGATGTTGTTCCTAGCATTGCTGAACCTGTAGTCGTCTTCTGTGACAACAACGGGGCGATAGCTCAAACAAAGGAGCCGAGATCACACCATCAATCCAAACACGTACAGAGAAAATATCACGTGATCAGGGAGATCATGGGTAGAGGTGACATGCACATGGAGTATGTCAAATCGGAAGACAACGTAGCTGACCCACTAACTAAGCCACTTTCACAAAAGGCGTTCGATAGTCATCTAGAGAAGGGTCTTAGAACCATAGGTGAATGGCTTTAGGGCAAGTGGGAGATTGATAGAATAGTGCCCAGCAATCCAGTTCAATTAGCTTGTAATAGGTCTATTCTGTAAGAAACAATCTTTTGATTTTATAATAATACGCGCGTTTATTTATATGAGTATAAGGATAAACAATGGCCAACTTCATCTCTCGCGAATACATTTAAGCGATTGGATGAAACCCTTAAATTACATTTTGACTATGGGACGATTCACTTCAGTACTGAGTGCAATCATGAAACAGTCTCAAAGGTCGTAATCTTAAAACTGTTCCAAGTCATAGATTCCGAACGAGACGGGGTATCGTAGGAATCGCCAAGACTTGTACAAGTATGCATGATTCACATGGAGTGAATTTGTAGCGTTTCATGAGCAAGGCATTTGAGGCCAGTGCATACGAGTAGGTGGTTCAATGGAGGATTGAACGCATCGAACGACCCGAATAGAGAAACCCATTGTGGAAGCGAATGACTCATATCGGTGATGGGATGTTTCTCAAGGATTATAATAGTGTACGATTTAGTCCTTTGACTTGAGGTACTAGGGCGAATTCGGTGCATGAAAGTGCGTACTTAGATCTAGGTATAGGCCACGTAGCTTGGTCATAACATGCCTAGGTTGGGTGCGTATGGACATGTACGCGAGTGGTTAGTACCGATATGGAATCTATTGACTCACTGTAATGGGTGAGAGAATTTCCTATACGATTCTTAGATAATATATCCGAGGAATCCACGGCCGTGGTCGGTGACGGATTTGGAAATGGGTTTCCAAATTTAGCAGTCACACTGGAATATTATCCTGAATTAGAAAGTATAGTTATCGAGACAAATTTAGAGGTGCCGATCAATTCACACACCCTAAGTCTTGATCGGGAATATTAGTCGATAGAAGGACCGTATGTACATGGTAATTTTATGAGACGAGGTTCACAAGTATCAATTCACCTGAAGTTGGGCTTCATGGGCTTGTGGCTAGACATCGACCATGAAGTGTAGGTACTCCTGAGTTAATAGAGGAATTGATTCTAGGAGTGGTCAATTAAAGGTTGTTTAATTGACCGGAGCAATTTATTGTTCATAAATTAAATCACGAGGAATTCGTGGGCCTGCTGCCAATTGATGGTGAACCCAGAGGGTCACACACAATACAATTGGACGGTGACTGTTGGAAAAGGATACAAAAGGAATTAATTGATTTAAAGGTAATTAAATCAATTAAATGAATTAAAAGAATTTAATTCAAGTGGGAGATTAATTAATTGACTAACTTAATTAATTAAATACTTAATTGAGTTGCTAATTAATTATGTAAATGAAATAATGATTTAATTGGACTGGGCATTTAATTAAGTAATTAATTAAATGAACTAGGCTTGCAAGACATGGGCTTTTAATTAAAAGCCCATAAGGAGTCTTGCAAAACCTAGGTTGAGGGAGTCTATAAAAAGGGGATCTACTTGAGCTCAAAAGCTAACACCCTAAGAAGAAAACCCCAGCCTCCCCTCTCAACCTAGCCGCCGCCCCCTAGTGCTAGAAACCCTAGCCGCCGCCGCCACCAAGAGACGCCGCCACCCTGCTGCCATGGGCCGCTCTTGTGCCGTCGATCATCTCCTCTCGTTCCTCTGTGATAGATCTTGACCTGTCAAGAGAATCTACACAATCCTGCTTCGACAAATCTCCTGAATCCAGTTCTGAGCCTAAGATCTTGAGGTGTTGCCAGAATCCAATTGGTGTGGACTTACTTTGGAGGTGAGACACTTGGATCACTTCTGTGAACCAGATCCAGATCCAGATCCAGTTTCAGAATCAGAACCGAAGGTTGCCACCACCTTGCCTGTGGTGAGGTATATCGCAAAAACCCCCTTGTTTAATTACTGTGTGTGTTTTTGTTCTTGCTTACGTATAATTAATATGGAGAATTCTTATGGGATCTTGGGTGCTTCGAAAAATTTTAAATTCCGCACTGTCGTTGTTTTGACAATCGAGGCATCCCAACCACTATCCCAACACTTGGATTTGCAAGGATATAGGTATAACGTGCAACTGTTTATACTATCGTTTATTTAATATTCATATATATACAACTAGAGTAGTATCCTGGCAAGATTCCGTAAGAGGTCCTAAAATTATTAAATTCCGATGTGCCTAGGGCTATTTATCTTACCGAATCCCAACACCTTTCACAGGATTTTAGCTGTTTCCTACACAGTGCATTCCCGAACTGTGTGTTTTTTGTCAATTCGAACATTAGGGAGGGTATTCGATATGCAAAGTATCGACTTTAAGAAGTTCGATGCTGAATCTTGCCAACCATTGCCTCAAAGTTTCACCCTCCATCTGTTTCACAGTCCTTAGATGGTTCGCAGGCAACCTTGGCTTCTTCTGACTCGCAAACTGATGTTTTAGTTTATCACAGAATTCATCAAAAGAGATTATAGAGTTCGGTGGCAATTTTCCGAACCAGTCTAGGGCAATTCCTTCGAAGGTGGTAACCATGATTTTGCAGCAGAAATCTTCTGAATGTCCATATAAATTCATCACATTAATGAAGCTATTAATGTGTTCCCGGGGTCGTAGTCCCGTTATACCGTGGTAATCTCATTGGCATTGTCTCAGTGTTTCGAGCGTCTCGAATCTCTTAGCAAAAATGTGAACATCTCATGATACTGTTTCCGATCTCTCTATCCCTGATATTTTCTCGGACAGTATCTCTATTTTGCATTATCTCGGTACGTCTGATTATCGTAACCGCATGCCGAGCCTCTTTAATCAACTCATGTCTATCTAATTTATAGGCAACTCTCTCCTGGACGATTTTCTCTAGTTCAGCTTCAGTGACCCTTTTTTAGGTCGACTTTTTTGTTTTGTCAGCAACCAAAGGGTGACTCTCCCCAACTACTGAATCCTCCACATCATGTACTGCTTTAGAAGGTAATCCTGATCGGATGTTGGATCTTGACGGAGCAGGTTGGGAAGGGTTCGCCACAGGTGCTTTCGATATCGATCGAAGTACGCTCCTTTTCTTTTGAATGATCGAAGATGGGATTTCAGGTCTCCCATGCGCCGCAGGCTGATCCACTACGACTGATCAGCTCTTCCGCTGTTCAAAAATTTCCTGCACATTGTGCCGATAATGGATCTCAGATCGGCGACGGTTGTGCGAATCGGAATATCATCTTGGGGAATAGTCGGCGGAGCTTCTTGTTGTCGAGCTGCTCGAGAAATATTATTGGGCTCATTGTTAACAGAATTATGTGCCCCAGCCACATGTGAAAGCTCTCCTCGCATGTATGTGTTTCGCCTCGTTGTAGGGATTTTTGGATCTAACACCCAAATAAGGCCCCTCGGTGGGCGCCAATTGATCTAACGTGGTTTCGTTCGGGATCAATAATAGAAAGTAAAGACAATAAAGGTGCGGTAATGCTAATAATGGGGTCAAATATGTATATTATCGATCTTGATTAGGATGAATACAATTCGGAGTCCTATTTGAACATTACTGGATGCCGTACAAGCTAGAGGCTAATACATAGAAAATGATTGAATCTAACTTCCGAGGATGCTTCGAGCTACATCTTCGAGCAAGGAGCACCTGGGGAATCGTGTCTGGCGTCATAAATGTTTGTGGTATTTATAGTTGAGGCGGTGTGCTAGCTGAACCATCCGCAGGGGTATATTTCTCGGCCCAAGGGCCTGGGCCTGGGATCGGCCCAACAGTAACTTCGACCTTGAGCCTCTTCGCTAGAGATCGGACTGGGCTAATAGGAACTTAGGATCAGAGCTTATTTTACAAAGTAACTTCGACCGTGATTTCCGATTAGACAAGTCCTTCCTAAAATAGAATATCCAAAGTACCCCTCATCAGAGCTTATTTTACAAAATTGCACTGCATTCTTCTGTGAGAGCTACAATTTGAATTCTCCTAATCTCTTCTTTATTGACATTACATCCATCATGAATTTGACGTAATTTGGCATCTGCTCGAATGCTTCAACTAATGGAATGTTGATGTGAAGTTGTTTCATGATATCAAGGAATTTTATGAATTGATCGTTCTTCTTTTGTTGTTGAAATCTTTTAGGAAATGGTGGTGGAGGCTTGATTGCCGGTAGATTTGTTACATCTTTCTTCTCACTCTCCTTTTCCACCTCATTTTCTTTGTTTAGTATTTCAGAATCCTCAGATTTGTCTTGAGCTTCCTTGGGATCCTTAATTCGAGCTTGTGTTCTGCTGAGCTCTTCGAGTTCTCTACCATTTCTCAGAGTGATTGCTTTGCAGTGTTCGTTATGATTGGTCCTTGGGTTTTCAGTGTCACTTGGGAGCGAGCCTGGAGGTCTGTGCTACCTATCTTGAGCTAATTGAGCCATTTGGGTTTCTAGGTTTTGAGTAGATGCATTTGTTTGGGTTTCTAAGTTTTGAATAAATGCATTTGTCTGGTTCAAGAGTGCAGATGTCTGGTTCATGAACTGCTTCAGCGTTTCTTCTAACGATGGTTTGTTATCCACTGGTGGTTGTTTTTGTTGACCCTGAGAGCCTGGTGGATTTTGCTGATTTGTGGAATTGTTTGATCCTTGTCCAGCGTGCTGATTATTGCTCCATGAAAAGTTAGGATGGTTTCGCCACCCGGGATTATAGCTGTTAGAGTAGGGGTTATAACCTGGGTTGTTTCGATTATTTCCCACATAGCATGCTGACTCTGAATTTGAAGGGCAATTTTCATACGGATGCTCTCCCCCACAAATGATACAGTAAACCTCTGGGTTATGGATCATATTCACTGGTTGAGCTTGAAACGAGTTAGCTCCAGGTTTACTCATAATTAACCCATCCATCTTCTTGGATAATGCGGCTAACTATGCTTGCATTGATGCCATTGTATCCAACTCAAATTTTCCAGGTGCAAGTTTTACTGATGAGCGTTCCGATGCCCATTGGTAATTGTTGTAGGTCATTCTCTCTAACACGTCGTAGGCATATGTATATGTCTTCCCCAAAAATGTCCTTCCTGCTGCTGCATCAAGAATGGTCCTGATTTGTCCCCCTAATCCAGTGTAGAAGATATTTATCAGTTGCCAACCAGGAATTCCATTTTGTGGACATTGTGTCATTAGCCCTTTGAACCTTTCCCATGCATCATAGAGTGACTCTCCTCTGTTTGATGGAATGAGTGAATTTCCATTCGAACAAATCAGTCCAAGATATGATGGAGTAGGGCGGCATTGAGTTTAGCCAAACTCGAGCTCGATCCCTTAAGAAAAATGAGAAGAGTTTCATTCTTAGTTGATCAGTTGTAACCCCATTCAATTTGAATTAATCGCAAATTTCATAAAATTCTTCAAATGGGCGTGAGGATCTTCCATAGCCAACCCCGAAAATATAGCAGAGGAGTTTATCAGATTCAGCATTACTGGTTTCACTTCAAAGTGATCTGCTTCAACATTTGGTTTGACAATGCTTGAATCTAGAACACCCAAGATTGGTGTTATGTATTCGTTAATGGGCATTTCTATCTCGGCAGGAATGTGTGGACCCATTGGCTGATTTACTAACTGTTGATTCACCCGATTTTCATTCTGTAATGCCTGAATTCCAGGTTGATTATCCATTAGATCAGATTTTTCTTCCTTCTTGTTTAGTGCTCTTCGTTGTCTGAAAGTCCTTTCGATTTCTGGATCAAAAGCTACTAATTCATATTTTTTATCCCTGCGCATAAACTAGGTATAAGTACCTGAAAAGGGAAAAATTGAAATGTTAGAATAATCAAATTAAAACAAAAATAAAAGTTGAAACTTGGTATATTATCAATTATCAAAGTTCCCGACAACGGCGCCAAAAACTTGTTGCGGATTTTACACACGCAGATAAATGCAAGTGCACGTATCGCAAAAGTAATAAAGAGTAAGTAGAGTGTCAAACCCACGAGGACTTGAAACTAAAATAATACCAAATTCCTACCTTAATTCTTATTCTAATTCAACGAAGATTAAATATTATTGTTGGTTGAATTACTAACTATTAAAAATAAAAATTAATTAATCTAACGATGATGATTAAAGTGCTACGGAGAAAATCAATGAGACAAATGTCTAGAGTTAAACTTCACCAATGTTATGCTCCTAATGTTGATTAACTTCCTAATTTTAACTAGTGATTCTTATTTGCTATCCTAGGGCTCACTTCTTGATACGAACAACATTAAGAAAAACGAGATCCGCATTATAAGGAATTGAAGATCGTTCTACAATCAGGTTTAGGATGGATGAACGCCACAAGTCGCCTTGATAAGTCCACGGGGACGCCACAAACGATATTGACTGAATCGTTTGATAAGTCGATGTTGAACGCCACAAGTCTTCTTGATAAGTTCGGTAGGACGCCACAAACGATGATGGATGAATCGTTTGATAAGTCGATGAATGAACGCCACAAGAATTAGACAAATTGAAAAATCCTTGATAAGTTCAAAAGAGTTCTTCAAAGAAACTAGAGAATTCCTTCTCACTAAAATAATAAGAATCAAGTTGTGTTTTTTCTATTACATATTATGCCTATATAGAAGCTGAAAAATAAGTCCTATCAAGACTAGGAATAGGACTTCTAGAGTAATCTACTTAGACTAGGAATAAATCCCCCTAATCAACTAGGAAACAAAAACCACTAATAAACTAGGAAACAAATAAAGTCCTACTACTAAATCTAATAACTAATTTCGAATTTATTAGTAACTAAATATGCTATTCATCTTATCCACTACTTTCTTGAGAAATTGCATTTAGTTGGACTTGTATAATGTTGACAAAATTCGATTGTTCATTTCCGAACACATCCAACTTCTTTTGTTGCGCTTGATTTATTAACTCATTGAGTTCTTCTTCCTTGAAACGTTTGGCTCTTGCTCTCGTCACTGGACCTCGTGGAACTTTGATTGATTCTTCAAAATTCGATTTTCCATTTATGTCCTCATTATTCTGCGAATTTCCAGTTATGTCCTCATCATTCTACGAATTTCCATTTATGTCCTCATCATTCCCCTCCTCTTGAAAAGGATTTGCCCTCAAATCAGCACCTACATCAAAAGGACTTAAATCAGTAACATTGAACGTAGTGCTAACATTGTACTCACCTGGTAGGTCTAGCTTGTAGGCATTGTCATTGATACGTTCAAGAACTTGAAAAGGACCATCTCCCCTTGGGAGCAACTTCGAGCGCCTTTGGGATGGAAATCTTTCTTTCCTCATGTGCAACCAAACCCAATCTCCGGGTTCAAAAACTACCTTGCGACGCCCTTTGTTGGCTTGCTTTGCATATTGTTCCGTCTTCTTTTCTATATTGAATCTTGCCTTTTCATGTATCTGCTTAACAAATTCAGCCTTTTTCTTTCCATCCAAGTTAACTCTTTTAGATAAAGGTATTGGTGTTAAATCCAATGGAGTTAAGGGGTTAAAACCATAAACTATTTCAAATGGAGAAAACTTAGAAGCAGAATGAATGGTACGATTGTAAGCAAACTCAACATGTGGTAAACATTCTTCCCATGTTTTGATATTCTTTTTAATTATAGCCCTCAACAAAGTAGATAAAGTCCTATTTACTACTTCGGTTTGACCATCAGTTTGTGGATGACAAGTGGTGGAAAATAACAACTTAGTCCCTAACTTACACCAGAAGGTTTTCCAAAAGTAACTCAAAAACTTAGCATCTCTATCTGAAACAATGGTTCGAGGCATTCCATGTAATCTAACAATTTCTCGGAAGAATAAGTCAGAAATATTAGATACATTATCAGTTTTCGTACATGGAATGAAATGCGCCATTTTAGAAAACCTATCTACAACCACAAAAATAGAATCCATACCTCGTTTAGACCTAGATAAACCTAAAACAAAATCCATTGAAATATCAATCCAGGGATCACTAGGAATTGGTAGTGGCATGTATAAACCAGGTTGTACTCTAGATTTTGCTTGCTTGCAAGTGACACATCTATCACAAATTCTCTCAACATCCTTTCTCATATGAGGCCAATAAAAATGTTCTTGCAAAATCGCTAAGGTTTTAATAACTCCAAAGTGCCCCATTAGACCTCCATCATGTGATTCCCTTACTAACAACTCACGCAAAGAACAATTAGGAACACATAACTTATTTTCTCGAAACAAGAAACCCTCATGTCTAAAGAACTTACCCACTGCATTTTTCTCACAATTTCAAAATTCCTCAGAAAAATCATGGTCTAAGGGATATAATTCTTTAATATGCTCAAAACCAAGTAATTTTGCATCAAGAGTGGAAAGTAAGATGTACCTTCTAGAAAGTGCATCAGCAACAACATTCTCTTTACCTTTCTTGTATCGGATGACATAGGCAAATGTTTTAATGAATTCCACCCATCGTGCATGTCTCCTACTCAATTTTTGTTGACTCTTCAAGTGTTTCAACGAATCATGATCCGTGTGAATCACAAACTCCTTAGGCCAAAGATAGTGTTGCCATGTTTGCAAAGCTCGCACCAATGCGTACAACTCTTTGTCGTAAGTAGGGTAGTTTAGAGCTGCCCCGCTTAGTTTCTCGCTAAAAAAAGCAATTGGTTTTCCTCCTTGCATGAGGACTGCTCCAACACCTAATCCTGATGCATCACATTCAATTTCAAATGTTAATGTAAAGTTAGGCAGAGCTAATAAAGGAGCATTAGTTAATTTCTCTTTGAGCAATTGGAAAGCCCTTTCTTGCTCATCTTCCCACTTAAACCCAACATTCTTCTTGATAGCCTCAGTAAGTGGTGCTGCAATGCTGCTAAAGTTCTTCACAAATCTCCTATAGAAGCTAGCAAGTCCATGGAAGCTCCTAACTTGTCCTACACTTGTGGGACTCGGCCATTCTTGAATTGCTCGAATTTTATCCTCATCAACCTGTATACCATGTGCACTCACAACAAAACCAAGAAACACAAGCTTATCGGTGCAAAAAGTGCACTTCTTCATATTAGCGAATAATTTCTCCTTTCGTAATACTTCAAGAACAGAATGTAAATGTTTAACATGATCATCTTGATTTTTGCTATAAATAAGAATATCATCAAAATAGACAACTACAAATTTTCCTATGAAAGCACGCAAAACATGGTTCATTAATCGCATGAAAGTACTTGGTGCATTAGTTAGACCAAATGGCATAACCAACCACTCATATAAACCAAACTTTGTTTTAAAAGCTGTTTTCCATTCATCACCTTCTTTCATTCTTATTTGATGGTAGCCACTTTTCAAATCAATTTTAGAAAATACACAAGCACCATGCAATTCATCCAACATATCATCAAGACGAGGAATAGGATGGCGATACCTGATTGTTATATTGTTGACGGCTCGACAATCAACACACATTCTCCATGTCCATCCTTTTTAGGAACCAAAATTACTGGAACAGCGCATGGACTCGTGCTTTCTCTTACGGAACCCTTTTCCATCAATTCACTAACTTGCCATTGTAGCTCTTTTGTTTCTTCAGGGTTGCTACAATAGGCTGGTCGGTTTGGAATGGAAGCACCGGGTACAAAGTCAATTTGATGTTCAATCCCTCGAATAGGTGGTAGATCAGGTGGAATTTCCTCGGGAAAGACATCCTCAAAATCCTGCAAAAGAGATGCAACTGAACTAGGCAAAAAAGAGTTAGAGTCGTTAGTATTCAATGCCTCCTTGTACACAAGAACAATCATTGGTTGACTTGAGAACATCGCTTTTTTAATGTGACCCACTCTCGCATAGATGTTGCTTTTTGTCCTCTCATTCTTTTGTTCATTTATTGAAACTTCTCCATTTTTTTTACTCTTTTTTTCCTCGTTCACTCTTTGTTTTTCTTGTCTCTCTATTTCTTTTCCTACAACACTCTTTTTTTCTTGCTCACTCTCTTTTTGTAACCTCACTTGATCTTCATAAACTTGTCTTGGAGTCAAAGGTACTAGAGTGATGGTACGCTGGTCATGTACAAATGAGTACTTGTTAGTGAAACCATCATGCTTAACACGTCGATCAAACTGCCATGGACGTCCTAGTAACAAATGTCCAGCTTGCATAGGTACAACATCACACAAAACTTCATCTTCATATTTTCCTATGCGAAAAGGAACAAGGACTTGTTTTTCTACCCTTATTTCACCAGTGTTATTAAGCCATTGCAGCTTGTAGGGTTGTAGATGTTTGGTAGTCGGCAATCCTAACTTTTCAACCATAGTTGTGCTAGCAACATTAGAACAACTCCCTCCATCAATAATCATACTACATACTTTGTTTTGGACATGGCATCTAGTATGAAAAATGTTTTCCCTTTGTACTTCGTCACTCTCTTTGATTTGCACACTTAAGGCTCTTCTAGCAACCAACAACTCCCCATGGACAGCGTATTCTTCCTCATTAGCATCCTCCAACGTTGGCATAGATTCAGTGTCCTCCTCACTATCGGTTTCAACTTCTCCATTATCTCGTATCACCATAACTCTTCTGTTTGGGCATTGGTTTGCTATGTGCCCCCTACCTTGACATTTAAAACACTTAATATCACGATTTCGAGTAGTAGAGTAATCAGTTTTACCTTGATTGCTACGAGTTGGTTGCCCTTGTTTTGACTCAAATCTAGCCTTGGTTGAGACTTGCTTCTCCTCTTTCTTGAATGTATTCTGTTTCCACGAATTAGCTCCCCTTCTCTTAAGTTGGCTCTCAATTTTAATAGCCATATGCAGCATGTCCTCTAACTCCACATAATGCTGCAATTCTACTCGATTGGCAATTTCTTGATTCAAGCCAGCTAAAAATCGTGCCATAGTAGCCTCTCGATCCTCCTCTATGTTTGCTCGGATCATGGCTAACTCCATCTCCTGGTAGTAGTCTTCGACACTCCAATTTCCTTGTACCAGCCCTTGCAACTTCTTGTACAAATCTCGATAATAGTGGCTAGGTACAAAACGCTTTCTCATTACTGTTTTCATCACCTCCCAAGTGTCCACCGGTTGTTCTCCATTTCATCTCCCGTTTAACACCAATTGATCCCACCAAACATTAGCATAATCAGTAAATTCAGTGGCTGCAAGTTTTACCTTTTTTATCTCGGAGTAGTCGTGGCAATCAAAAACTCGCTCTAGTTTCTTTTCCCACTCAATATAAGTTTCGGGGTCGTTTCTCCCTTGAAACGAAGGAATGTTTATCTTAATATTACTCAAGTTATTATCCTCCCTATTCCTAACTTCTCTACCCAAACCACGATTTCTCCTATGTCGACTAGATGACCCTTGATCTTCTTCACTAAACCTATCATCATAGTCTTCCTCATTCTCATCTCTTAAGTCCCTAGGTTGAACTCTCCCCCTCCTATTCATATTAGAAGTAGTTTTTCGATGTCCCTCAGTTACACTTTCTACACTATCCAACCTTTCATGAACTTGTTCCAACTCCGTCCTCAATAATCTCTTCATCTCTCCCATCAAAGCTTCCGACATAAACTTCATATCAAACTTTCCTGACTGTTCTCCAGATATGTTTTTGTTATTGGAATCAGACATGATTTGCTGCAAGAAAAAAAAGTTAGAACAAATATAAATAAAATAAGGGACCTCACAATTCACACCCTTACGTGTTTCACTCAAATTAATGATTCACTCAACACTCGTGTTTTCGCACAAAAATTATGGATTTTACCCTCAAATAATCTAACTCTCTTGCCTTTTTCCACTCTTGGACTTCTCTTTGCATCTTTTTGAACTAATTTAAAACAACACAAAGATATTCAATGTGAATAAACTCTAGGGAAAGACAACTATCAAACCAAATATAGGAAGACTCTTTCAATAAGGCAGGTGCAAGACTTAGAAGAATTATCAGTGTAAACACAATCTAAGTCTAGAAAACTATCAAACTCAAACTAGGAAGCTCAATAAAGACAATTTTCCGAAATTTCCTTTTTTTTTTTTTTTTGGTTCGAATTTTTTTTTTTCGAACTCTTTCTTTCTTTTCTTTTTTTTTTTGGTTCGACTTTTCTTTTCTTTTTTTTTTTCGAACACTTTTTTTTTTTCTCGAAAAAGAAAAACTACAAAATTATAAGGATACGCAAACCTGAGACTAGAATTTGGCTCTGGTACCAAATGATACGAACAACGTTAAGAAAAACGAGATCCGCATTATAAGGAATTGAAAGATCGTTCTACAATCAGGTTTAGGATGGATGAACGCCACAAGTCGCCTTGATAAGTTCACGGGGACGCCACAAACGATATTGACTGAATCGTTTGATAAGTCGATGTTGAACGCCACAAGTCTTCTTGATAAGTTCGGTAGGACGCCACAAACGATGATGGATGAATCGTTTGATAAGTCGATGAATGAACGCCACAAGAATTAGACAAATTGAAAAATCCTTGATAAGTTCAAAAGAGTTCTTCAAAGAAACTAGAGAATTCCTTCTCACTAAAATAATAAGAATCAAGTTGTGTTTTTTCTATTACATATTATGCCTATATATAAGCTGAAAAATAAGTCCTATCAAGACTAGGAATAGGACTTCTAGAGTAATCTACTTAGACTAGGAATAAATCCCCCTAATCAACTAGGAAACAAAAACCACTAATAAACATGGAAACAAATAAAGTCCTACTACTAAATCTAATAAGTAATTTCGAATTTATTAGTAACTAAATATGCTATTCATCTTATCCACTACTTTCTTGAGAAATTGCATATAGATGGACTTGTATAATGTTGACAAAATTCGATTGTTCATTTCCGAACACATCCAACTTCTTTTGTTGCGCTTGATTTATTAACTCATTGAGTTCTTCTTCCTTGAAACGTTTGGCTCTTGCTCTCGTCACTGGACCTCGTGGAACTTTGATTGATTCTTCAAAATTCGATTTTCCATTTATGTCCTCATTATTCTGCGAATTTTCAGTTATGTCCTCATCATTCTGCGAATTTCCATTTATGTCCTCATCACTTCTATCCTTAAGTGTCTTCCGAATCACCCAAGAACCTATGCAATTAACCTACTATTCTTATTCCTAAGTTAGTATAATTAATAACATGCATGAATCATATAACCTAATTTGGATACGGGAGTGTTGGGTATATTCCTATCCTAACAAACAACCCAGTATCTAATTCCTCTTCTATTCTCAATATTCCCTTCACAGGTTCAATCAAGAAAAGTAAACAATCAAATAGGTGATCAGTCAATTTGACGGTAATTAGCACAAAATTAGATAAAAGAATATCGATAAGTAAAAATCAAAAATCACTGAATTAAAACTAGAAAGGAGAACAAAACATTATTCGCATAACATGGTGATGATGGGAATTTTGGACTTCATCTTCTATTACTAATATACGATCGAAGAGCCGGAATATCGACCCCGAAGATGCGAACTCGAGCTTGGGATGAAGCCTAGATAACATAATCCTCTTGATGCAGCCCATGATCAAATATTACTGTCGGGCCGATCTCAAGCCCAGGCCTGTGGGCCGATCCTCATTCTCGGCTATAAATACCCCAAGCATTTATGGCAACAGACACGTTTTCCCAGGTGCACTCCGCTCGAAGCCGCTGCTCGAATAGATAAATTCAACCATTTTATATGTATTTCACCCTCTAGCTTGTACGGCATCTTATAATGCTCAAATAGGATCCTCAATATTTGTAATTTATACCTCAACGTTCGGAATATACATATACATTGGTCATTCTCTTATTTTGTAGCGTTAACATTATTTATATTATTAATTCGATCATACAACGAATCTGTGTAAGATCAATTGGCGCCCACCGTGGGGCCTTATTTGGGTGTTAAATCAAAAAATGCCTACTACGAGGAGGAATACATATAACCGAGGAGAACCATCCCACGCTGCGGGGGTTCAGAATTCAGTTAACAATGAGCCTGATAATCTATCCAGGGCGGTTCAGCAACCGGAAGTTCTGCCGACCTTTCCCCAAGACAGTGCACCAACCCACGGAGCCCTCGCGATTTGAGGTCGAAATTAAGATCGTACGATGCTCCAACTAGATTACAACTGTACAACGGAGCTACCGACGTCGGTAAGGATATCAACAGTCTTTATCATTATAATCTTTATTCGATCATTCCGAGGGATTCCTACTGTAAAATTATAAACATTGCCGTTGGGAAGATGCTCTCAATAGATCGGAGAGTTCTATTTTATCTTCTCTTGAACTCAATTTAACAAGAAGCATGGTTCGGAAATGCATTAATGGACAGACAAAACTACTCACCGATCTCTAGTTTATCCACTATCTCATCGTCTCGTCCTGTCCTCGTTTATCTTATTATATGTAAAAGGATTATCTATCCTATGGAAGTCTTATTCATGGTTCGGAAGTGTGTTATTATGGACAATGAAGACTATACACAAATCTCTAGAATATCCACCATCTTGTACCTCGCCTTGTCTACGGTTATCTCCTATTGCAAAGGATTATCTATCCAGTGGAAGTCTTCTTCGCCAGAGATATTATCAGTTCATTATATTCGAGAAATTATTATGGCCAATCTTTATATCTATCGATCAAAAAAACGACTAAGGGTGAAAGCCGTTGCTATGCCCCTTAGATCGAAATAAATATAAAGGGTGAAAGCTGTTGCTAAGACCCTCAGGTGAAAGCTGTTGCTATGACCGATCAACACGACTAAGCGTGAAAGCCGTTGCTATGCCCCTTAGATCGAAATAAATGAAAAGGGTGAAAGCTATTGCTAAGACCCTCGGGTGAAAGTTGTTGCTATGACCGATCAAAACGACTAAGGGTGAAAGTCGTTGCTATGCCCCTTAGATCGAAATAAATGAAAAGGGTGAAAGCTGTTGCTAAGACCCTCAGTGAAAGCTGTTGATATGACCGATCAAAACGACTAAGGGTGAAAGCCGTAGCTATGCCCCTTAGATCGAAATAAATGAAAAGGGTGAAAGCTGTTGCTAAGACCCTCACTGTTGCTATGACCGATAAAAACGACTAAGGGTGAAAGCCGTTGCTATGCCCCTTCGATTGAAATAAATATAAAGGGTGAAAGCTGTTGCTAAGACCCATAAAGTGAATTTTCGATTTTCAAATTGTTGGATTTATTCTCCAATTGACCAATTCCTTTATTCCATTGATTGGATTTATTTTCCAAATTAATCGATTCTCTATTCATCGAGGATGCGAATTATTTATCCATGTGAGGAGTTTCAAGCAGTGGAACGATGATACATAAATGGACAAGAAGAAGTTTTACGGATATCTTTCTCAACTAACCGATACAGAGTTAATCCGATCAATTTGGTCAACAGTTAACGACCATAGATTATGAGAGTCTTCGGAGTTACAGCCTATTAATGCTCGGAATTTATTTTTCCGATTATCAAGTTTAGTAATCTCGGAATAATTACACGAATCAATCACGATCGAAATTTTTTTTTCTCGAGCGTCGAGTTCAACAACCTCGGAATGATTATATAAATTATTTACTATCATCCCGGATTCATTCACGATTGATCACGTAATTCATGTAGATTATTTATCTGATTATCAGATACTTTACTCGATCAATTAGGACAGAATTGATTTCGTTTTCTTGGTTGATGGCTATTTCAAGCGGGGCAGATCCTGCAGTTAATAAAATATCAATAAATGTCTGTTGGTACAATGGTAACGCATTATATAAATCCTCGAAGTTGCAACCTATTTTGGACTACCGTTCGATTACCGAGGAAAACTATGTTTCCGAAGGAAAGCATTTGGTAACTTCAAGTTAACTACACAAAGTTGCAATCGATCAAGTTTCAACAGATCTCGCTTATATTCGACCAAAGAAATCAAGAAGACACCAAAGATTAAACAATGAAATTCGAGCAGAAAATAAAGCTTTATTATTATTATTCTTCGAACAAGTTACAAGCGAAGCCTCGAGTACAATATTAAAATTCGGGCTCAAAAAGTACAGTACAATCGCTCCCACCTTACTACAAATTCTACGAGTAAAAGATAGACGTGTTCGATCCACATTCCCGAGATAGCTCCAGATGCAGAACTCAGCAAAATGATTCTTCATGACAATCACTCGCCACGTGTCGCACATCCTCGAGCGTCCTGTGGATAAAAACCGGATCGGAGCCCATCTCCAGGGCTTTTAACCGATCTTAGGTCTTCATCTGTAAATAATGATTGTCATACACAATCATTATTTACAACCTAATCCGATCCAGAACAGCGGAAAGTTACCTCAGCGGAATCACTCCAAGCAATCTCGAAGGAACTATACTTCAAGAAAGCCCTCGAGGAAGCTGATGCTCCAGATTTAAAGAACTACTCTGAGGTTAACCTACTGCCCGACCAGACGCAGCGCCAGAAGACCGGAATTCTAACCCGTCTCAGATGAATTAAATCCAAAAGAGTGGGTTGCCTGCCGGTATTCTAGGCGCAATTTCTTTTGCCTGTCGATATTCTAAGCGAGAAAGGATGCACCAAAGGGAGTAGGATCGAAAAACAGGGTCCGAGTCCTAATTTCGAACTCAATTATTTCGGAAGGATTGCGTATCATTTTGCTAAAATTCAAAATTCGAGCTTTGGAGATCGGATGAGACATTGATAATGAGTGAAGAATATGTTGGAAAAAGTTGGAGCTATTTATAACAGCGAAGGGTTAGAACCAACGGACCAGATCGTGTGTCACGGATGGTCATGATCAAAAACAATAAATGCATTGGCTGTTACATTTCCCGAGGAATAGGGTCCTGTTTGGTTAAGAGAAGAAGCAACCTTATGAACGCATATGGTCCTTATTTACTAATCAATTTAAGGGCAAACACCGAGATATTTGTTTAGAAACTCGACCTTTTGGACGTACTATTCAAAATACGACACTGGTTTGGAAAATTCAAGGCATTACTATGATCGAGAAGTCGCGTTCGAACACCAGGTCGGCATAATTATATTTGGTTATCGTAAGCCATGCATATTTACAGAGGAATGGGCATCATAGATAATTCGAAAATATATATATATATATATTTATTTGAACAGCGGTTATCGGATCAAAATATCCGCCCTCGAATCATCGTATTCGGTCGATGAAAAAATCCGAATGATTTAAAACATGTATTGGTATCAACGATATATCCTCGATAAGCTTTGTTCGAATTAAGAACTCAGTCAACTTCGAAAATTTGTTTTGACAAAGATCGGTATTTTCGATTATTCATTGGATTACTTGTTATTTATTCACCCAAGAAGGGAGGTTTGATTATTCGAAGTATCAATTTATCGAAGTTAAGAATACATCTATCTGTTATTTGATCAACCAACAAAAAGGAAGACAAAAGCTTTATAAAGTCATTTCGAGAAAGAGAATGCGTATATTACAAAGATCTAAAATTAGATAAGAGCAAGAAGATTACATTTCGAGAACAATATAAGCTAATATATTACATTCCGATCCTATTGGATTCTATAATCCTATGAAATTTTCGGTCTCATTTTCTATCAATCGATCGAGCTAACTCAGCTCCGAGCATGGAATCTCCTTTGGACCTGCAGGCTTTTAACTTTATTTGCAATCCTCCGAAGACGAAGGGGCGAACACGCAGTTTGTCGGATAACTTTATCTTCCGGCGTGCCCCCCCACTACATTTTCCTAAATGCATTGTGGCAACAGGCCCCTGATCGGAGACCCATGCGGTAACCTGCGGATTCCATGGATTTGGCTTATTGGCCTTCCATATGGAGAATATATTTTGCCTAGCGATATTCTAAGCGAACTCAAAGTTGTTTTTCTTCCTCTCGAAGATTGTTCGAAATTTGAGCTCAAAAGTTGAGTTAATTGAATAATGATCTTGATCACCATGATCGGAGAAGTAAAGAATCACTTGGGTGAGAGAGGTAGTTTAAAAAATAAGACGCCGGCTTTATAGTAAGTTTTGAAATAGATCAGACGGCGGGTAATTTGCTAGACGAACGGACAAGATTTAACAACTATTGGGAGTCCCGATGAATAAGGAACTGTTTGGCTACGGTAGGAAATTCATTCAAACTTACCAACGTCCGGAACACAAGCGCAATCATTGATCAAAAAGCTTTAGACCGAGCAAAGCAAGAATATCATAAGGTATTGTTCATAGAGATTTCTGAATAAATGAAATGATACAAAAATTATTTCTCGATCCTATTACAAGCCACAAGAAAAAGGTTTCGATCCTATTACAAACTACAAGAAGAAAACGTGGATCCTATTACAAGACAGGCACAATCCATCTCGATTACGTCTAGTGATTCCCGAAAAATGTCCAATTGACCCAACCTCCCGAGCCAAGAAATCGAATAGGCTCTTCTTTAGGCTTGACAAGTGGGAACTACTGGCCTCTTTGATTGATGATGCCCTTACTCGAAAGATTTACAAGGATAGCGAATATTGGGTGTTGGTTGATAATATGAAGGGAAAAATTGAAGGGCTAGTTCGATGCTTGAGATCGAATAACTCAATCCGAACGCCACCCCAAATCTGCACCATCCCACACCCTCAGCGGACATTGTGGCAACAGGTCCCTCATTATGAGAACCATGCCGGAGAAATTATGGCTTACTCTTCGAAGGGCCGACGGGGTTATTAGGGCCGTGGATGGTCAGCAATGCAGCTTGTCTACCTTCGAAGGCGAATGCTTCTTCGTCTACAGATATCCTAATCGATAATAAAATACTCAATGCTTTAGGCCTCGCAAAATACATTCTAGCTCGAATTTCCAAATGTTGGGATGCAAGAGGGTGTTCCTCGATCAACATGGTCAGAGAAGAAAATCTTTCAGAAGGAAAAGAATATCGATTTAAGAAGAGGCCCATTTATAGAAGCAGTTTAAATGTGATCCAACGGACGAGATGTAAAAATTTATGCGGACAGGATTTAATAACCGTTCAACTTCCTGAGGAGTAAAGTAGTGTTTGGTAAAAAAAAAAAAATTATTACGCAAACTACTATGAAAGAAAGGAAGTTGTTAAATCAGCCCATTATACGATCAGAAATTCGGAAATCGCCTTGGCCAACAATATATTCGAACATAAAAGCACGTAACATTATCGGTAGGGATTTGATGGAATATCGAAAACAACTTAGTTATCAGAGTACAGCAAGGCCTAGAGCAGAAGAGTAAAAACACTTTTGATCAGAGTTACGTTACAACGGAATAAAACCGGTACTACGGTCATGATACCCGCGAACATAGGCTTTTTGCTCACAATGTTCGAAGGACCTTTATTCATTTCAAGCAATTCCGACCTCAAAAGTGTCTAAATCAGATGAGGAGGCAGGAGTTGGATCGAAGGGTCTTTCGACCTTAGACTATTCTATTGGCATAAGCAAACATGCATTTCCTAAAAAGGCTTTGGTATTTGTAGCAAAGAAAGCATCCAATTAGCGTTATAATAAACGATCATCACCTATAGAAAAGAATTCGGTAAAAGGCAACAAAAGCTCTCGTTAAGATAACAATTCGATTTAAGAAAGGCAAGGGCAAAACGTACATACAATTGAGAAAACGATAAGTACATGGATCTACAAACTACAAAATAAGGGTTAATAAAGTCCTATTATATTCGTCAGTGATCAGACTCTTCGGCACTAGAATCACGACCTTTCTCCGTCTTTTCGCCCTCTTCCTCGGAATAGCTTTCTGAACTGTCTACGGTAGTACTACTCGAGCTATCGTCCCCTTCGCTGCTGCTTTGATCCTCAGAGCTGGAGCTATTTGTCCGAGGAGAATTGATATTTTCTCCTACCCGATCATCGGATTCTCCCTCGATGTCCACATCCTCTTCCTTTTCCCCCGAGTTCTCCATTTCTAGCATATCAGGATTGGGCATAGTAACACCAAATTCAGCAAGGAGCGGAGCAAACTCATGATCATCTAGGCCCTCAATTTTGGGAGGAAGAGAGGAAGCCTTATAATCTTCCCCAAGAATATTTTTATAAGGGTTCATATAGGGAAGATATTCATCGATAGTGCCTTGAACCCTTCCGGCCACAAGGAGTTGTTGAACCCCTTTATAAAAGAAGGCCTGATTGATTTCGCCCGATCGTGACCGAACCAAGGCATCAAGAAAGGGAGACTTTAAAAACTCCCTTATAGCTGGTAGCTTGCCTTCTTCTCGACCTCGAGCGTATGCTTGATCGGACGATGCCTTAGCCTGCTCGATATCCAACTTTAATTTTGCTACCTCTTCCTCAAGGGCCCTCTTTCCTTCGAGTTCTTTCCTAGTATCCTCGAGCTCCTTCTCAACCTCAGAAAGCTTGGAAGGGATATCTCTCAACTGATTGGCCTTGACAGCTTCTTCTTTCAGAATGTCAAGAAGAGCGTTATGAGATTGTCGAGATTCCTCTTCCAAGATGGCTAGTCGGTAGGATTGGTGAGTAAATAAATCTCCAGCCTGCGAAGAAAACAGACTTCAGTAATAAAACGAGATTTTGGAAAAGCGGTTAATACAGTCGAAGAAAAAAAACGTACCCTTTGATGTGCATGAGCGTAATCGCCCATGATTTGAAAACCGTCCCTCTGAAAAACCTCGGTGTTGTCCTCTGAAAAACCTCGGTGTTGTCCTCTTTAAATCTCCCGGCCATTAGGAGTCGGAAGGACTTGTCCACTTTATGTTCGCCGACGGGACCTAAGTCAGACTCGATGGTTCCGTCCTCCGGATACCCCGCGGCCCTCGGACCACAAAGATGGACATTGAATCGGCCCTGGATTCCGACCAAACGGCCTTACCCTTCTGGAGGACTCGGGTTCCCCGCTATTCCTTTTTCGTGCCATCCTAGCATCAACGATCTCTTGGGATCGGATCCCCTGAAGCGTATAATAGCTACATCCCGCCACGTTCGGGTTAGACGTGCTGGTCGGGAACACCGATCGTAAAAGCCCAGTAGCTGGGGCTTGTGAAGTTCCCTCAACAACAATTTGAAGAAAACCTGTAGCTACGTTCGGAAATGCGGAATTATCAGTTCTGGCGTTGGCTCCTTCAATCATCAAAGTAGCCCTTGATTTCTTCTGTTTACGAGGCAGGCCTTGAGACTCTGTAGAAAATGAAGCAACGACCGAACTGGCTACGGAGGTTCGAAACTTCTCAACAATCTCAGCTGCAAAATTGAGAATGGATTTAATTTAGAGCCGAGAAAAATCAACTGAATTATAGGAAAAGAAATCGTATACCTAAGGTGGGAGGAACGGTTGCAGCAGGATCCTCCCCATCAGCCCGAGCAACTTGGTTAGCTGGATCATCAGAGGGCGTGATCGAGGATTCTCCAAAATTAATAGGAGGGGCAGGATAAGAACAATCGCTGAGCCCTGCCATTCTCAAGACCCTCTCTTGGGTCAGCAAAGCGGTTTGGTAAAGATCGGAATAGAGGGTCTGCAAAAATGCATCCGGGAGCTCGTGATTCATCCGACCTACGAGTTTTCACCTACCATAAATCCAAGACCTCTCTCCAGGCCACTCATAAGGGGTTGGTTCGGCTGTCTCTGCGGAAGGTGGAGTATCAGGGCCACGGACCAAAAAGAATTCCTTTTTCCAACCTTTCAGATTGCTAGAAACATTGCTCGACAATATCGACCGATTCGACCTCTGCGAGAAATATACATATCCAGTATTCGAAGATGTCGAGGAACTCACTTGAAAAACCTTCCAGAAGTTTTGGAAAGCGGCTTTCTTTCCTTTGGCCTTCATTAGTGCGCTGAAGGCAACAATGTACCCTATAGAGTTTGGAAGAATTTGGGATGGAGAGAGGCGAAAAGCCTCTAGAACGCTACGAATTAGAGGAATAAAGGGGATCCGTATGCCGTAAAAGAATTGCCTAGTATAAAAAACTTGACACCCTGTGGGAGGATCAGTAACACGCTCTTCGGGAGTCGGGACGACGATTGAAAAACCATCGCCCAAATATTTACCGAAGTTGGTCTCCAAGTATTCTCGGTGTTCTTTAGTATAGCGGCAAACGGTTTGACCGGCTCTCCTCTCGGTTCCGTCCATTCGAAAATCGTAACAACACTTCTACCTATTTTATACTTGGCTTGTTCGTTCTTCCCTAAGGGAAGATCATCGTCCTCCGTGGCCTTTTCGTCGTTGGCCTCGCTCGAAGTATCATTTTCACTAGTCTCCGAACTCGAGTTTGATTCCTCTCCTATCTTGTCAGAACTAGAATTAGGGCTCGGGACCAAAGTTTCTTAACCTCTTCTTTTATGATTCTGTTTTTTTCCGGGCCAAAGTTTCTCTTTTCCTGTCTCGCTGGTCTCACCGAGGAGTCGATATTGAGTCTATGGATGATGATCTTTGGGTCAATTCCCTGTAAGTCAGTAGTTGACCATGTGAAAACGTCCACATTTTCCCTCAAGAACTCGATCAGCTGAGTTTCCAGACCCTCGGAGAGCTGCGTCCCTACTCTTGTTGTTTTCGATGATTCTCCCAGTATTAATTCGATTGTTTTGTGTCCTTCTGAGGGCTCTATTCTTTCGAACATTCTCTTTTTGGCATTCACCTCTTCCTATTTATTATTTTTTCTTGTCATTTGAGTCTTTCTCGACTATGCAGTCCATGATGGGGGGAGCAATAGGCTCGATTTGAGCCTCTTTGCATAACTTCTGAGCTTCGGAGTAAAGTTCCTCTCTTATGATTTGCTTATCGATAGAAATTGTGTAGCAATCCCAAGTGTCATTCATGTTTCCTAACACTTTGCCGACTCCCTTGGAAGTTGGAAACTTCAACTTTGGATGATAAGTCGAGATCACTGCTTAGAAGCTATTTAAAGCAGGTTTTCCTAATATCACGTTATAAGCGCAAGGTGCATCGACAACCAAAAATTTGACCATTCTGATTTTCGAGTTGCTCACGTCCCCCATCGCCAAGGATAAAGTTAAGGTTCCCATGGAGATGACTTGAGCTCCTCCGAACCCGATAAGGGGGCGTAACAACATGTTCCAAAGGTGTAGGGACGAGTTCCATTCTTTCCAGTGCATCTAAGAAGAGGATATTAGCCGAACTGCTAGAGTCAATCAAAGTGGCGCCGGCTATTTATGCTGTTATCACCATCGAGAAGTCTGGAACATCCTGGTTATCGAATGGAACATAGCTAGGTTGGAGATCTGACTCGTCAAATCCTATCATCTTGCTTTGAATAGTAGGTTTTATCGAAAATACTTCATTGCGATTATTCTGAGTTCTTTCTCGGAGGGCTCCGAAAACTACCCTCCATGAATTTTTACTATCCACTCCAACGAGGCCTCCTGAGATCATATTGACAGTGGTTCCCAGTTAGGCTCTCCTCGGCTGTTCATCCTGTTCTCCGCTTGGTTATTCTTTTGTACCTTAACATACCTAGTTAAGTGGCCTTCTGCTATCAACCTTTCAATTTCATCTTTTAGTTGATAACAATCTTCAGTGTCATGCCCCCTCTGTCGATGAAATCGACAATAATTTTTGAGTTAGGGGAGTCTCTTTGTGGGGGAGTTCTCCTCAGCAGATTCTTGTCTTGTATAGCGAACAAGATCTCTGACCTAAGCTTCTTGAGTGGAGTATAGTTGTCATAATACTCCCTTGGCGACTTCCCTGTCCTTTGCCTTCGTGTGTCTGAAATTTTTTTGTTCTTCACGAAATCCTCTTTTGTTCCTGTTCACATTGTACCTGTTGTTCGGAATTCCTCGGTTCGTCCGTTCAGCAATGGGGACATGCTGCTTCTCCTCGGTTTTGCTCAGACCAAAGAAAGATCCTCCTAGTTTCGTCATTTCTTCCTCGATCATGTACTGATTGTCCATTTTCACTAGTTTTTAGTTTGTTGAGAGGTTTTCCCTGACAATATCACTGGCAAAGCCTTGATTCAAGGTACTTTGAAATAATACCGTGATCAGAAAATCCACCCTTGGCATCTCAGGTTTCAATAGTTCGTTATTAAATCTTCCCATAAAGGCTCCGAAAGTCTCATCGGGCGTATGAACTATCGAGTACAAATGATTGGCTGGGGGGCCTGATTGCCCTTTTGCTACCAAACTGGCTCATGAATTTGTCACACAGTTGGTCAAAGTCAAATATAGACTTTTCCTCCAATCTTTCGAACCAAGACTGAGCCATACCCGCCAGTGTGGTTGAGAAGGCCTTTGCTGTCACATTATCCGAGATACCGTGCAGTTGCATCTGAAGATTGAACGATGCTAAGTGCTCTTCAGGGTCCTCGGTATCAAAGTATCGGGGAAGCTGAGTTGGTAACCTCTTATTTGAGGGCAATATTTCGATTTCATCACAGAAGGGAGACATCCTCAGTCGAGAGTTTGATATCGGTATCTCATTTTTCTTTTCTTGTCGATCCAATTTTTGATGGAGCGACCTTACTTCGGAAGCCAACTTATTGACTTCTCTCACCGATTGCTCTTCTAAGTCATCCCTTCTGAGGTGTCTATCCTGATCTCTATCGGCTTTACTATTGGCTTCGGTTAATTCGATTCTTTCTCTGGCACATGGTTCCCCGGAACGTGGGAGCCCTTGGGGAGTATTGACTTCTCCTCTAGCAATTTCAGAGACCCATTCATTTTTGGCATCGTCCAAAAAGGCTTTTAAGTCTTCCCTGGTAAGTTGGAAAATAGCAGGGGCCTGGGGCCTCAAGGGTCCAACCTCCTCGACAGGTGGAGGATCGGGGTAGTATCGAGGCATGTTGTCGTCCTGGCCTTCCCCAATTTGATCTTTGTTTTCATCTTGATCCCGTATGAGAGCGGCTTTTGATCTTGTAGTCATCTTTTCTGATTTGAAGTTAATATTCCCACAGACGGGGCCAATTGATGAGTGTGTATTCAGTAGATTATTATAGTTTAGTCAATTTCAGGTGTCAATTCAAACACTACTCATCAATGTGAGGATTAGCAGGTCAATCAAGCCTTTCCTCGATTTGTTTAGGGGATCCTAACCTGTAATAAAAAAAACTACGTCAGGTTAATTCCGGTGGTGACCGGACGATAACCCTCCGATGCTTAAGTAAGTATCGAGATAAGAGATGCATGATCGAAAATGGTAGTTAATGCTTGGAGAGTGCATACCTGTTATCTCCTTTATGAGGGGTATTTATAGTTTTACATTTCAACTATCGGGTCGGATCATGAGAAGATGCATAAGTTCGGATATGGATCATTTGACTTGGTTTGAACCAACTTTGAGTGGGTCAATAGAATTGTTACCGGACATCGACTAGCATGTCGATTTTGGCACGGGAATCGACGTGTTCAACATGAGATATTTGAAGTATCTAGTCGATTACGTTCGTTCCTGTCACGTGTCCTCGGTAATTCTATTTTATAATTATGGTTTAAGTGCCACGTGAGGTGACGAAGACTTCGTACATCAAAAAATCATTTCTCATGAAATCAATTATTACAAGCCCCGGCCCTCAAAGCCCTGTACCCGACACTACCACCACCTCTATGACACCAATTGGTGAAATTAACACTTCAAAATTACTTCGCACACTCCAAATCCACTTGCTAAAATCAACAATCTTCAATAAAAAGTTCGTTTACCCACACACAGAAAGGGGGGATTTCAAGAAAATTAGAGAAAGAGGGAAGAGTTTTGTTGCATTACAGGTAAATTTGTTGAATAAGTTTTAAATTTTGATTGTTAAACTTGTTCTTGGACTACTTCATAGTGGAAGAGAAGAAAAAATTGAATAAGATTCTGAAATTGGATTTAAATTTAATAAAGTTTGTTTCTATTGTTATGATTTGGTCCATGTTCATCTTTATATTGAGCATTGGTAATATAGGGATGCGATTTTTAAGGGGCCGTTTGGTAGGGTGTATGGGATTAAGGTGGATTAGATTGGAGCCGGATTGAAGGTCATATTAAAAATATGTTTGGTAGATTTGATTGAGTCTTATTATATTAAAACAATCTACCGTAATATGTTTTGTAGAGTTTTGAGTTTAGATATATATTTATATATTTTTAAAGATTTGAGAAGAATTTATGATATTTAATGATATGTTAAAAAGGAAATATGTAAATTTGAGGTTATTAGTGACATTTTACCTAATCCATATTCACCCGGATTAACTAATCCACCCATGCTTGGGTGGATTATAATCTAGTCTTAATACCGGGTCGTAAGGATTCAATCCATTTGACCCGGTATTAGAGCAATGCCACCAAACGTTGTATTAGGCCATATTAACTCATATAATATGACTTAATACCCCCTATTAGGTCCTACCAAACGGCCCCTAAGTGTATTAGATTATTATTTGAAAATAAAGATGCAATAACTTCATTGTGTGCTTCTACCAGAAGAAAATTGGCAGTGTTTGATGTTCCTGATCCTTAAGATGATATGGCTTTTTAACAACTATGTCACACATTGACAAGCTTAGTAGGACCACGTATCTATAGTTGCACGTAACTTTCCAGTTGACAAACAAATTTAGTGCTGAGATGGATAACCAACAGAGTTAAACAATTGATTTTCACAAATTACCTTAACTATGAGTTCTTAACCATAGCCCAAAGCCTATAAAGCTCTCCAAAGCCATTGTATTAATAGTATACAACATTTTATGGAAAAACATGAACCTTGTAAACCCCTTGACAGTACTATCTGCTTAGATTGGAAAATTTTGTGTATTGAAGTCCTCCTCCACATTAGGTTGTTCAGTTGAGCCACTTCCTAAAAAGGTCACCATTAATGATTTGATATTTATTCATAATATATATAGTATTAGTACTACAAGTATACCAGTACTTGCATGCAAAACATCTTTGTAGACAACATTCTATGTCCACGTTTTTTGTCTTACATTGGTAGTGTCAAGTTTGATTAACACCTTAGTTATACACATAGAAGTTCCTCTTGAGAGACCTACATATAATTGACCATGAGAGAAAATTGATTGAGGTAAATAAATACCAACATTCGGAATTGTTTGTCCTTATGCTTTATAGATTGTCATGGCAAAACAAAGTCTAATAGGAAACTGTTTACGCCTAAACTGGAATGGGGAGCCTTCATTTTCAGCTGGCGAAAGTGGTATCCTAGGTATAATTAAATGTTTTCCACTGTGTTGTCCAAAAACAATCTATGCATACCATTCTTGTTCCATTACATAGGCCATTTTATGGATCCAAGTTCCTTAAAAGAATTATCGGGCAATTCTTTTTTAGAATCAACTTATGAGGAGGAAGATGATTTGGAGTTAGAGAATTCAAAAATCCTCATTGTAATAATTGTTTGTGTCATCAACAGCGTCATCAAAACTAAAAATATTTTCTCCTCTCCAGGAAATGTAGATATCAAGTTTTCATTTAGTTTATCGACATGCTAATATTTAGGAGTTAGAATAGCTCTTATTGTCATGTAATGCGCCGAGTGAGCATTCCTACTCAAGTCTGCAAAGATCGCTCTAATAAGTCATTGTACTGAATCTTCTTCATTATCATACTTAATTATCATGTTTTCGGGAATTTTGATGTTTCCTTCAACATCAGTGGGCTCATCTCCATTTCCAATTATAAGCAAGAAGTCACTGTAAGTTGGATCATTTCTTGCTCTCATATTCCTCGTCAAGGTAACCTTTTTCATTCTAGACCATAAAGATGACTTCTTGCAGAAATAGTTTGAAAAATTGTCCCTCTAGGAACAACCGGTAATACTTGCCTGAAATCTCCCCCAAACACAATCAGTTTGCCACCAAAATCTTCTTTGTTTCCCATTATGTCTTGAAGAAGACTATCAACATTTTCGATGGCCCATCGTTTTGCCATAGGTGCCTCATCCCATATTATCAATTTTGCTTTTATTTAGTAGGTCTGCAGGTCCACTTTGCTTGGACATGGAGCATTTACTTGATTCATGTACATCTATAGGTACTTTGAAACGTGAATGCGCTGTCCTCCCACCTGGGATTAAGACATCAAATATTTGTAAAGTAATATTTCTTGAAAACATGCAACATTGTAACTCAAGACCTTAAAACAATTGTTTAATAGGAGTGAGACCATGGTTTTGAATTCTTTTGTTTTCTATCTCTATGGTAAAAAAAAATTGTGCAGATTTTAGTCAAATAAGATTTAGCATATATTAATTTGGTAATGTGTCATCTTACCTGGCATTGTGGCAGCAGCAACTTCAGATGTAGCAAGATGCAATTGCTATCAACTTTCTGCATCTAAGATGGGCTAATAATGCGCGGTACAGAAATGTCTTTCCAGTTCCACCAGGTCCGTCAATAAAGAACATGCCACATTTACCTTCATGTATACGGTCTAATATCAATGAAAAAGCAGTATGTTGTTCAAGATTTAATTTTTTTCTGCTTCACAATCTTCTTCGGGTATTTCTATTGACATTTTGTCTCGTATCTCTCTAGGAAAATCATCTTAGACACTGTTAATGTTGGGATTTTATGGGTATAATTGTCAACTACAATGGTGCGGAATTTAAATTTTTTATTTATACACCAAATCCCAGGAATACTTATTAGCACATATGAATAAGGTTGAATTTATTTTCAGCAAACAAGTACTAAAAATAAATAAAATGGTAAAAGCTATTTTACCTCACCATAGGCAATGTGGTGGTTTTTCTCCGGTCTTCAATTGTTCACTGGAGCACCCCAAGTGTTGTGCCTCTAGAGAAAGTCCACACCAATTGGATTTGAGTGACTTCGCGTAATCCCAGGCTTAGAACTAGGATTAAGGAATTATCTCGTCAGGAATTGGATTCAGATCCCGGAAGAAAAACTTGGAGAAATCCTACACAGGGTGGGGCGATTTTACAGGTTTCGGCTAATGTGATAGGGGCGAGAGGGGCTGAATATTTTTCGGCCTCTTTGTTTTCTTGTGTTTTTTATTTTCTTTCTTGCTTAGAAAATTCTCACTTTCAAAACCTTATGATTAGATTATGTGTATCTAGTATTTATAGATATCTTATTAGAAGACTCCTTCTCCTAATAGGTATCAAATTTTGAAAGGATCTATCCTTATCAAGATACAAGATAAACAAAATCTTATCACTTTTAGGAAACAAGATATATCACAATCTCTTTCCTAGTTACACAATATAACAATAACTCTAACCAATAATGATCAACATTAATCCAAGACTTATTTCCCAAGCAAAATCGGCCATGTTAATTGAATAATCAACATTAAAATCGGCCCATATGCTTTAATTAATCCTAAATCAATTTGATCATTATTCCCAAAATCGGCCCATGAAAGATTAATTAATCCTAGATTAATTTATCTTTACAATACATGGCCCATATGCTTTTAATTAATAAATCCACTATTAATTAATTAATTTCTTCCAATTAACACTTTAATTGAGGATTTAATCAATCAGAAATTCCAATTGATTCATTAATTAGTTATTTCTAATCAATGATTCTCCACTTCGAACTAACACTTTAATTCTTGATTAATTAATTGGTTACTTCTAATTAATTATTCTTCTTCTTGAATTAATACTTTAATTCATTTATTGATTTAATTCCTTAAATCAGTTGTTTTCCTTTTAGACTGTCACTGTCCAACTGTATTGTGTGTGACCCTCTAGGTTCACCATCAATTGGCAGCAGGCCCACGACTTTCGTGATTTAATTAGTGAGCAATTAATATGTAATTAATTGCTCCGATCAATAAACCACTTTAATTGACCACTCTAGAATTAATTTCCCGATTAATTCAGGAATACCCACACCTCATGGTCGATGTCTAGCCACAAGCCCATGAGGTCCAACTTCAGGTGAATTGATATTCGTGAACCTTAACCTCTTATAAATGCCATGTACATACGGTCCTTCTAACGACTAATTTCCCGATTGAGACCTAGGGTGTGTGAATTGGTCGGCACCTCTAATTATCTCAATTATGTACTTTCTAATTCAGGATAATAATCCAGTGTGACTGCTAAATTTGGAAACCCCTTTCCAAATCCGTCTCACCGACTGCGGCCGCAGATTCCTCGGATATTATTATCTAAGAACCTATAGGAAATTCTCTCATCTTATCAGAATGAGTCGATAAATCCTATATTAGTACTAACCATCCGCGCACACGTTCATACGTATCCAAAGTAGTCGCACAATGACCAAGCTATGTGATCGGCTCCTAAATCAAAGTACGCATTCCCGTGTACCGAATTCGCCCTAGTACCTCAAGTCAAAGGACTAAATCGTACACTATTATAAATCTTGAGAGACATCCCATTACCGATATGCTTAACGCACTTCCACGATGGGTCTCTCTGTTCGGGTCGTTCGATGCGTTCGATCCCCTATCGAACCACCTAGTCATATGCACTAGCATTAAATGCCTTGTTCATGAAACTACAACAAATTCACTCCATGTGAATCATGCATAATCCTACAAGTCTTGACGATTCATTCGATACCCCGTCTCGATATGAATCTATGACTTGGAACATTTTCGAGATCACGACCTTTGAGACTGTTTCATGATAGATCGCGCTCAATACTGAAGTGTATTGTCCCATAGTCATGAGTGATCTCAGGGTTTCATCCAATCGCTTAGATAAGTTCGCGAGAGATGAAGTTTGGCCATTGTTTAATTCACATACTATGAATAAACGGGCGTATTATCTTATGAATCATAAGATTGCTTCTAAAGGAAGTTCCTTAACAAGCTTATATTTGTTGGCTTGTTGGGCACTATCCTATCAATCTCCCACTTGCCCTAAAGCCAACCACATACATTTCTAAGGCCCATCTCTCTAAAGATGTCCGTCGAACCCTTTTGTGATTATGACTTAATTAGTGGATCTGCTAATGTTGTCTCTTGACGTGGTTTACCTCCACCTCTTATTCTACCTATAATTTTCCAGATCATATGGTATACTTGTGTTTAGATCATGGGTGAGATCTCGTTTCCTTTGCTAAAGTAATTGCCTTACATTAGAAGATAACTATAGGCCTCGCAATGCTAGGTACTACTTCCAATTTTATTGGAAGAAGTTTTCGTCTAAACACTTTCCTTCACTGTATTCAATACTGCGAAATATTCTGTTTTAGTGGTTAACTCGGCATCGATTGTTCTTTTGAACCCCTTTCAAATCATCGTTGCCCCATAAAACCAGAATATTATATTCACATCAGACGGGTAACTCGAATCGTTAAATCCTTCGAGTTCCAATTCTTCTTTATTACCGTTGACCAGCAATACATCCTCAGAACTCCTAGAGTTCTTAAGGAATGCTCTTTTCGGTAATCCAGTATTCCTTAATGGTGTTCGACTAACAGCAGCTTATGATACTCATAGCATGTGTTTAGTCTGGTCATGTACATGACGTTGCATATACTATGCCACCTTTTATATAGAAGGTGTATAGAGATATTATCCTCTTTACTCATCAAATGTAGGGCTCATTGACTTTGAGAGATATTTTATATCTCTATGGAAATTGTCCTCTCTATGACTTTCCATAATGATTATGTTCAGTTTTGTCCATGTACTAAGATTTGGGAATCCAAACATCTTCTTATATCTATAACAGATACGTACTGCCGATACGTGAGATGTATCCCTTAAATATTTTAATGAAGAATTACGTGAATGAACACATTTTCGTCTGCGTTCAACACTCTTACATCTACTATGTCAACTTTAGTGTTTATATTATGAACCATGCAAAAACTCCCACTGATTCTTTTGTACATTAAGAATTACATGCAATTTTAATAAAGTCAACTACCTTGACTGTCTCATCTAGTCGCATGTTCCAGCTTCGGGATAATGGTCTAGAATCATAGATTAACCTTTTGGAATTACATCCAATGGTTATGCCTCGTGGTCATACGAAGCTTCTATGGTTCAGCGTTTCTAACTAGATTATTAAAAATCCACTCAGACTTCAATGTGTTTTAAGCTATGTTCCCGAATCTATGTTATACATAGATATTTAGAAAGTCCTTGGATCACTATCCAATCGATCATATTCGTGAACGGACTAGTTCTTTTCGAATTCGATTGAATCTTTGAAATTTTGGTGTACAAGAATTTTGTTCAGTAGGTTTGAAAATATACTCCCACTATTTGTAGGGATGTGTCCAAGTCTAGAACTTCATCAAGTTCCATGGTAAAATCCCATTTCTATTTGCGAGGGAACCACCCTCTAAGAATTGGGTATCCTTTAGCAACAGACTCCTTTTGTTCTTTAGGATCATGGAACAGGTATCCAATGGATTTCGTTGGATACCCTACAAATTTTTCTCAATTGGATCCACTATCCAACTTTTCATTCATGGATGGTATACCATACTTTAATAAGTACGGTTTTCGTAGGAATTGACTTAAGAAGGTACTTGTCTAAGTGTCCTTCTAGAGTCATAGGGTTAAACCCCAGAATTGATTTGAGGAATTTTAGCAATACTAATTTAAGGAATGAATCTAGTCTTTCATAGTTCGATTCCTTTTATTAGATTTAACTTGCTATTCAAGAATTATATTCTCGATTTAGATAATTTGAGTAATTTAGGGCTTATGTATTAATCGCTTTGATTATATCGAATGATCATACTTTAATGTCCTTAATTGCTTCGGTTTTGGAATTCCTTTGAATCCTTTCAACATTTCCATACTTGCACTTTACCTAGTGCCTTTGTGAAACACTTTGAACCCTTCAACCTTTCCAAAAACTTGTACCTTCCAAAGTACTCATATCATAAATGCCATTAGGATAATTCATGAAGCAATTAATTACTCGCACTATTGCTTTAGTGATCCACATGTGTCTTAACATATTTTATCCATTAAACACTTATTGATTATTTTTCCTTTTTCAGACAGATTCGCATGTTTTGAATTCATCAATTTTCTATATTTCAAGAGCCTTGATTGAAAACAATGCATTGATTCCTTCTTTTAGAAAATATGATCGGATATGGATATTTATCTAATTTGTTTTACTTTTCTTGATTTAGCATAATGTTTTGTCAATGCTTATTTCTTTGCTTTATTTACAACGTTAAAGCAATCATGTACGAATAAAAAGCTTTATTAAAGTAATTCCATTCATAATGGTAAAGCTAAAAAAATGTCTCGTACAAAATTTGAAATAAATAGATAAAACTCCAACTAATGCCTAAATCGTGAATAGAAAGTAAAACATTTGCTAATAAGAAAAATCCAGATGCTCCTTGACCTAGTCCCTAAAGTATGTTTCCCTCAAGTGTAGTTGAAACCCGAACTTGGTTACATGCAACACGTTCTAGTCATCCTCTGTAAACACTTTTACAGAAACCAGAAATTTTTAGATGTTTATCATCAAAAAGGAAAAATCTTAGGTCATACCTTGGTCAAGTATGTTTCGGAATTCCTCATCAGTCATGTTCCTCAGTTCCTCATCTTTCTTACATAAGGGACAATTCTTTCCTTCGATCAGTCCTTGTTCTCTTTCGAGGGCTTTCTCATATTTGTCAACAACTTATGCAAATCATTGGTCTCAATTCCTTTGCTTGGAACTTCACAATGATCGATAAAATGAGAGAATGATTCAGGCAAGCCATTTGTGATGATTTCCATTTTATCATCTAGAGTCAATCTAGCTCCAAGCTCATTGATTCGGTTTAGCCTTTTGATCAGGTAAATGCAATATTCACTAATATTGTTGAACCCAGTCATGCCTTTCTCGTGGAGTGATAATTCCCAGATTTGCAATATTGTTTGTTCGCATTTCATAGTGAATATTGGCATGGCTAAATATAAATAATAAAAGACAACAATAAGCAGACAGATTTAAGATAATACTTATAATTAACGAAGATTGATCTTTCTATCGAAAAAGTTCTCCCACTATTTTATCGAAACAATAACCCCTTTCATGATAGGATAGTGCCCTGCAAGCCAACAAAAGAGCTTGTAATAGGAACATTATTTTATCTTGACAGAATCTTTGATTTATCAATTAATACGAACTTTTTATTTTATTGAGAATTCATAATATAAACAAATGGCCATCTTCATCTTTCGCGAACACATTTAAGCGATTGGTTGAAACCCTGAGATCACTCATGACTACGGGACTATTCACTTCAGTATTGGGTGCGATTAATCATGAAACAGTCTCAAAGGTCGTGATCTCAAAAATGTTCCAAGTCATAGATTCATATCGAGACGGGGTATCAAATGAATCGTCAAGACTTGTACGATTATGCATGATTCACTTAAAGTGAATTTGTTGTTGTTTCATGAACAAGACATTGTTAGTGTCAGTGCATATGACTAGGTGGTTCGATAGGGGATCGGACGCATCGAACGACCCGAACAGAGAGACCCATTGTGGAAGTGCGTAAAAAGCATATCGGTGGTGGGATGTCTCTCAAGACTTATAACAGTGTACGATTTAGTCCTTAGACTTGAGATGCTAGGGCGAATTCGGTATACGGGTGTGCGTACTTTGATTTAGGAGCCGGGCACTTAGCTTGTTCATTGTGCGCCTACGTTGGGTACGTATAGTCGTATGCGCGGATGGTTAGCATCAATATAGGATCTACCGACTCATCGTAATGGATGAGGGAATTTCCTGTACATTCTTAGATGATGCATTCCGAGAAATCCATGGCCATGGTCAGTGACGGATTTGGAAAGGGGTTTCCAGATTTAGCAGTCACACTGGAATTATTATCCTGAATTAGAAAGTACAGAATCGAGATGATTAGAGGTGCCGACCAATTCACACACCCTAGGTCTCGATCGGGAAATTAGTCGTTAGAGGGACCGTATGTACATGGTACTTATAAGAGGTTTAAGGTTCACTGAAATCAATTCACCTGAAGTTGGGCCTCATGGGCTTGTGGCTAGACATCGACCATGGGGTGTGGGTACTCCTGAATTGATGGTAGATTAATTCTGGAGTGGTCAATTGAAAGTAGTTTAATTGATCGGAGCAATTAATTAAATAATTAATTACTCATTAATTAAATCACAGAAATGTGAGCCTGCGGCCAATTGATGGTGAACCTAGAGGGTCACACACAAAAGCTGGAACTGTGATAGTCAGTTGTAGAACGAAACGATTTAAAGAAGTTAAATCAAGATAAGGAATTAAATGGTTAATTCCTGGAGAGAGAAAATTAATTAGATTTTATCTGATTAATTAAATTAAATCTTTAATTAGATTTATTGGATTATTTAATTAAAGTATTAATTAAATAAATGGGCCATTTAATTAAAGTGGTTAATTAAATGACTTGGGCTATTTAATTAAAAGGACTAATTAAATAGAGGGGTTGGGCCAGACTTATCTGATGGCCCATAAGCTAAGAGATAAGATTAGGGATAGGGTTTGAACTCTCCTATAAAAAGGAGTCTTGGAGAATCAAAATCCTAACCTAGCAAAAAACACTAAACCCTAATCTACTCTCTACAAGCCGCCGCCCCCTCTCCCTCACTAGCCCTAGCCGCCGCCACCTTCTACAACCAAGCCGCCGCCGCCGTGGTTGTGGAGAAGGGACGAGCACCTCTCTCCCTCTTCCGTTCTACATCTAGAGTTGGATCTAAATCCAACTCTTGAATCTGAGCTGCTTTTCTCCTAGTTCTGAGCCTGAGGATTAAAGTGATTGCAGATCCAGCTGATGTGGACTATTCTCTAGAGGCACAACACTTGGGGTGCTCTAGTGATCCGACAAGAAGACCGGAGAAACCACCACCTTGCCTGTGGTGAGGTAAAATCGCAATTTTACCACTGTATTTATTTTTGTATTTGTATGCTTAAATAAATTCAACCTTATTCATATGTACTAATAAGATGCCTGGGATGTGGATATAAAAATTTTAAATTCCGCACCGTTGTAGTTGACAATTATACCCACGAAATCCCAACAGTGGTATCAGAGCCTAACTTATTATGTACATATGAAAAAGGCATGAACGCATCAAATTATGTGATTATATGTATTTGTTGTGTTCTGATATTTGATTCTTACTTGTTATGATAAATTGAGTGTTCGGATTTATGCACTTTTCAGTTTTTGGGCCTAAAATGTAATTTCCGAAAATTGGAGGGCTTATTTGCAAATTACGATTTTTTATAAATCTAGACAGAAATTAAAATTTTGTTTTTCTGCAATTCTGGACCAAATTGTAAATTCTGGAATTTTTCAAAATCTGGACCATTTTGCAATTTACGAAAGGTTAGGGGTGTTTTTGCTATTTCCGAAAAATCTGGGGTCTGTTTTGCAATAAACAAATGTTTCTGGAAATTTTATTAATTTTCTGCTTTCTGGTCCAATTTGCATATTCTGGAAATTTTGGGGCTAATTTGTAATTTCCAAAAGTTGAGGGGTCAAAGTGTAATTTTTGAAAATTCAGGGGCCGAACCGCAATTTTTCAAAACTTGAAAAACTGAAACTGTTTTGTGCACTAAAAGGGTTTAGTAAATCCGGAAAGTCAATTTTATCATAATTAGTAGGGACTTAAAGTGAGAATCAAAGGGTCATTTTAAAGAAGATTTAAAATGATGTTAGAGATTGTTTTAGAAGGGATTTTAAAACTAGAATCTTAAGTTTTAAAATGAGATAAGAAATAAGAAATTAGGTTTTGCTTGTTTCTTGCTCTACGTGAAATTGTTTACGTGGTTTTCGATCGCACCGAGCCTTGACCCTTAGGGTAGATGTGATTGGTTATTAATCATCTTATTGGTTTTATTGGGCCTGCGAGCCTTAAGTTTTGGGCCACTTTGAGCCATTGTAATAGATAGGGCTTTACTGTTTTATTAGTTTAGAATGGAGGCCCGTTACAAGCAAGGTGGGAGCCCAAGAAGACTAAAGGCCATGTATGCATGGTAAAATGTGTAATAGAGTAGGTCTCTTTGAAACCTAATAGATTGACCAATAGGACCATCGTCTTTGGCTCGATGGTGGTCCGCATAGGAGGCTCCCGATCGAAAACATACTGTGGTAGCATGCATGCTAGGTGTGTATGTATTTATTTACGTATTTATATCTGAGCTTGTATGGTGATGCGCGCTAGTTATATTTAGATCGTAAATAAAAGATAATGCATAACTGGAACGGTGAGATCTCGAGGAGAGTTACCTCAAACTCTTAAACCCGAAAAACCCCTCTTGAAAATAATATTAAGTCACATTGGGTACATTTAAAATGATGTTTTAAAGATCCAAGCCTTCCATCAATAGGGACTAGTGTAAGTTGTCTACTTATCGTTGAAGGTGATCCAGAGTCTGGCACCCTAGGCGAAGAAAGGGACAATACACGAAATTCCTTGATTCATGTTTTTAACTAAACTCGACAAGGGTGGGGACTGGTCGGGATGTGATTATCGACCGATAACCAGTTACGGGGACTTCACGACCGGGCCAGTTGCTCATCATGATTGATGGGTTAGACTTAACGATTAGTAACACTTATGATGTAGCAGTGCTAGATAAGTGCGAAGACCGAGGCAAAATAGCTTGAAGGTTGTGGAGGAACACAATTGGTAAAAGTATACCTACCTGGGGAGTTAATTGTATGACCGCGAGTCGTGGGTGCAATTAATGTCTGCTGGGACGTCAAGACCTACTAGGAGATTAGATTTCCCGAACAATTGAAGGGGTAATTGTTTCGAGAAAATAGTGGGAGAACTTTTTTGATAACAAGTCCAACATCGTTAATTATAAGTATTAATATAGATCAGTCAGCTAAACGTTATCATTTAATTTTGTAGATCAATTCTGCAAAAATGTCTAAGAATCCATTAGCTATCATCCTTGACACTAACAAACTGAACGGATCAAATTTTGTCGACTGGCTTAGAAATCTGAGGATAGTCCTCGACTCCGAGAAAAGGAGTTACATTCTCGATGCACCCATGCCTGGTGCACTTCCGGAAGGGGTTTCGGAAGAGGAACGAGCTACCCATCAAAGGTGGGTCGATGATGATATTCAGGTTCGTTGCCTCATGCTGGCATCAATGACCAATGAGCTGCAGAAATAGCATGCAAGGATGTTGCATGCTGCTGACATAATTCTTCATCTCCGAGAGTTGTTTGGAGAGAAGTCTAGGACCGAAAGGTTCAAGACTACAAAAGAATTATTCAATCTGAGAATGGCTGAGGGTTCAAGTGTGAAGGATCACTGTTTGCGCTTCATTAATCTGGTTGAAAAACTGGAGAACTTGGAGGTAGACCTGCACGCTGATCTCTCCACTGACCTTCTCCTCCATACTCTGCCGCGCTCATTTGATCAGTTCGTGCTAAACTTCAATATGGAAGATAGAGAGCTCGCTCTACACGAACTGACCAATTTATTGGTCACGGCAGAATCAACCTTGAAAAGGGAGAAGTCTGTCATGATTGCTGAGCAACCCAAGGCTGCAAAGTCTAAGAAGGGCAAGAAAAAGAAGAAGAAAGTAATCTCTTCTAAAACAACCAAGAAGGTTGTCGAGAAGAAAAGAAAAAGCCCAGAAGATGAATGTTTCCACTGCAAGAAAGCAGGGCACTGGAAAAGGAACTGCCCAGACTACCTGAAAGAGGTGGTCAAAGGTATTTTCTTTATTGAAGTTAATATTTCTATTAACTGTGCATCATGGGTGTTAGACACCGCAGCCGGTTCTCATATCTGCAATGATTTGCAGGTAATGGGAGCAGTAAGGCCTCTTAAACTGGGGATAGAATCCTGCGCTTTGGAAACGGAGCTAGGGTTGCGGCAGAGGCCATAGGAGACGTTGAATTAGTCCTAGGAAATTTTTCTTTGGTTTTAAAAGACTGTTTGTACGTACCAACGATTATCAAGAACATTATTTCTATTCCTTTATTGGACAATGATGGTTTTTGTTTTTCCATTTCTAATGGAAGTTTTAGCATAATAAAAGGTGGTTTTACTTATGCTTGTGGTACTTTGATAGATGGTCTTTATTCCTTAGAACCTGCTAATTCTAATGTCATGCACATTCAATCAAAGAAAAGAAAGCAAGATGAAAACAATCCACAACTTTGGCACGCTAGGCTTGGACATGTTTCCAAGAGTAGAATTCAAAAGTTGGTCTCCTCTAGGGCTCTTGAAATAAAGAACCTAGATGATCTCCCAACTTGCGAATCCTGTCTCAAGGGAAAAATGACCAAGGCGCCTTTTACTGGGAAACCGGAGCGAACCAAACGATCCTTGGATTTAATCCATACTGATGTTTGTGGACCACTGAGTATCAGTGCGAGAGGAGGATTCTCATACTTCATAACCTTCACAGACGACTTCAGTCGTTATGGGTATGTATACCTGATGAAGTATAAGTCCGAAGCTTTTGATAAATTCAAAGAGTTTCGAATGGAAGTTGAGAATCAACTTGGACATAGTATCAAGGCACTTCGGTCGGATCGAGGTGGTGAATACTTAAGTCAAGAATTCCTCGATTATCTTGTAGAGAATGGAATTCTCTCTCAGCGAACTCCTCCTAGAACACCGCAGTTGAATGGTGTGTCTGAGAGAAGGAACAGAACTTTGTTAGACATGGTTCATTCCATGATGAGTTTCGCTGACCTTCCTTTTTCGTTTTGGGGCCAAGCCCTATTAACTGCTTCGAAGATACTTAACATTGTACCTTCAAAGTCGGTGCCGACGACGCCATACCAAGAGTGGTTTGGTAAAGCACCCATATACTCATATCTACGAGTATGGGGATCTCCTGCCTATGTAAGAAACAAGAAAGGAGATAAACTAGATAGTAGATCTAGTTTGTGCAAATTTGTGGGGTATCCAAAGGAATCCATTGGATACCTGTTCTACGAACCTAAGGAACAAAAGATGTTTGTGTCCAGGAACGCCCACTTCTTGGAGGATGACTTCCTCACTAAAAGAAGCGGGATATCTGTAGAACTTGATGAAGTCCAGGAATTGGACCCATCCCCACAAGCAGTGGGAGTTGATCCTGAACCCGTTGAACCATCTAGTACACCAGTACTTCGTAGGTCCGATCGAGTTCGTAGAGAGCCTGAAAGATATGGCTTTATTCACGAAAACGATCAATTGGACACTGATCCAAGGACATACGAAGAAGCTATGTCAGACATAGATTCGGGTGCGTGGCAGGAAGCCATGCAATCCGAAATGGATTCCATGCATTCCAACAAAGTATGGACTTTGGTTGATCCACCTGAGGGAATCATCCCTGTAGGCTGCAAGTGGATCTTCAAGCGCAAGCTAGGAATGAATGGAGAGATATTAACTCATAAGGCTCGCCTTGTGGCAAAAGGTTATTCTCAAAGACCTGGAATAGACTATGAGGAAACCTTCTCGCCAGTAGCGATGTCTAAATCCATTCGGATACTATTAGCCATAGCCGCGTGGCATGACTACGAGATATGGCAAATGGATGTAAAGACCGCCTTTCTCAATGGCGACATTGATAAGGAAATTTATTTGCAACAGCCAAAAGGCTTTACATCTAAAGGAAGTGATCATAAGGTTTGCAAACTTCAAAGGTCAATCTATGGCCTAAAACAGGCGTCCCGAACCTGGAACATACGTTTTGATGAGGCAGTCAAGGGGTATGGCTTCATCAAGAACGTTTATGAGTCATGTGTGTACAAGAAATTCGATGGGAGTTCGGTACAATTTATTGTGTTATATGTCGATGACATTCTGTTGATCGGAGACGATATCAGAACGTTGACGCAGACGAAAGCGTGGTTATCCACGCAATTCTCCATGAAGGATATGGGAGACGCATCTTACGTACTAGGCATACGTATCTACAGAAATAGATCGAAGAAGATGTTAGGTCTCTCCCAATCCCAGTACATTAACACTATACTGAAAAGATTCAGTATGGAAGAATCCAAGAAAGGATTGCTTCCAATGAGACATGGAATCTATCTTTCTAAATCAATGTGCCCTACGAGTGATGAAGAAAGAAAGAGAATGTCTCTCATACCTTATGCATCTGCCATTGGCAGCATAATGTATGCAATGTTATGTACTAGACCTGACGTAGCTCACGCTCTCAGTGTAACGAGCCGCTACCAGTCGAATCCAGGGGAGGAACACTGGACCGCCGTAAAGGCTATCCTAAAGTACCTGAGAAGGACTAAGGATATGTTCTTGGTCTACGATAGGAGTGGAGAATTGAAACTCGAAGGATTCACTGATTCGAGTTTTCAGTCTGGCGTGGATGATTTTAAATCCAATTCTGGATATATATTTTGCCTCAACGGCGCAGCGGTGAGTTGGAAGAGCTCCAAACAGTCGACCACTGCAGACTCAACCACTGAAGCAGAATATATCGCCGCATCAGATGCAGCGAAGGAAAGTGTTTGGATGAGAAACTTCATCCAAGAGCTGGATGTGGTACCTAGCATTGCAAATCCCATAGTAGTCTACTGTGACAACAATGGGGCAATTGCTCAAGCGAAGGAGCCGAGATCACACCACAAATCCAAACACGTATTGAGGAAATACCATGTGACCAGGGAGATCATAGGTAGAGGAGACATTCAAATGGAGCATGTCGACTCAAAGGATAACGTAGCTGATCCACTAACTAAGCCATTATCGCAAAAGGTGTTCGAAGAGCATCTGACAAGGATGGGTCTTAGAAACGTTTGTGATTGGCTTTAGGGCAAGTGGGAGATTGATAGGATAGTGCCCTGCAAGCCAACAAAAGAGCTTGTAATAGGAACATTATTTTATCTTGACAGAATCTTTGATTTATCAATTAATACGAACTGTTTATTTTATTGAGAATTCATAATATAAACAAATGGCCATCTTCATCTTTCGCGAACACATTTAAGCGATTGGTTGAAACCCTGAGATCACTCATGACTACGGGACTATTCACTTCAGTATTGGGTGCGATTAATCATGAAACAGTCTCAAAGGTCGTGATCTCAAAAATGTTCCAAGTCATAGATTCATATCGAGACGGGGTATCAAATGAATCGTCAAGACTTGTACGATTATGCATGATTCACTTAAAGTGAATTTGTTGTTGTTTCATGAACAAGACATTGTTAGTGTCAGTGCATATGACTAGGTGGTTCGATAGGGGATCGGATGCATCGAACGACCCGAACAGAGAGACCCATTGTGGAAGTGCGTAAAAAGCATATCGGTGGTGGGATGTCTCTCAAGACTTATAACAGTGTAGGATTTAGTCCTTAGAATTTAGATGCTAGGGCGAATTCGGTATACGGGTGTGCGTACTTTGATTTAGGAGCCGGGCACTTAGCTTGTCCATTGTGCGCCTACGTTGGGTACGTATAGTCGTATGCGCGGATGGTTAGCATCAATATAGGATCTACCGACTCATCATAATGGATGAGGGAATTTCCTGTACATTCTTAGATGATGCATTCCGAGAAATCCATGGCCATGGTCAGTGACGGATTTGGAAAGGGGTTTCCAGATTTAGCAGTCACACTGGAAGTATTATCCTGAATTAGAAAGTACAGAATCGAGATGATTAGAGGTGCCGACCAATTCACAAACCCTAGGTCTCGATCGGGAAATTAGTCGTTAGAGGGACCATATGTACATGGTACTTATAAGAGGTTTAAGGTTCACTGAAATCAATTCACCTGAAGTTGGGCCTCATGGGCTTGTGGCTAGACATCGACCATGGGGTGTGGGTACTCCTGAATTGATGGTAGATTAATTCTGGAGTGGTCAATTGAAAGTAGTTTAATTGATCGGAGCAATTAATTAAATAATTAATTACTCATTAATTAAATCACAGAAATGTGAGCCTGCGGCCAATTGATGGTGAACCTAGAGGGTCACACACAAAAGCTGGAACTGTGATAGTCAGTTGTAGAACGAAACGATTTAAAGAAGTTAAATCAAGATAAGGAATTAAAGGGTTAATTCCTGGAGAGAGAAAATTAATTAGATTTTATCTGATTAATTAAATTAAATCTTTAATTAGATTTATTGGATTATTTAATTAAAGTATTAATTAAATAAATGGGCCATTTAATTAAAGTGGTTAATAAATTGACTTGGGCTATTTAATTAAAAGGACTAATTAAATAGAGGGGTTGGGCCAGACTTATCTGATGGCCCATAAGCTAAGAGATAAGATTAGGGATAGGGTTTGAACTCTCCTATAAAAAGGAGTCTTGGAGAATCAAAATCCTAACCTAGCAAAAAACACTAAACCCTAATCTACTCTCTACAAGCCGCCGCCCCCTCTCCCTCACTAGCCCTAGCCGCCGCCACCTTCTACAACCAAGCCGCCGCCGCCGTGGTTGTGGAGAAGGGACGAGCACCTCTCTCCCTCTTCCGTTCTACATCTAGAGTTGGATCTAAATCCAACTCTTGAATCTGAGCTGCTTTTCTCCTAGTTCTGAGCCTGAGGATTAAAGTGATTGCAGATCCAGCTGATGTGGACTATTCTCTAGAGGCACAACACTTGGGGTGCTCTAGTGATCCGACAAGAAGACCGGAGAAACCACCACCTTGCCTGTGGTGAGGTAAAATCGCAATTTTACCACTGTATTTATTTTTGTATTTGTATGCTTAAATAAATTCAACCTTATTCATATGTACTAATAAGATGCCTGGGATGTGAATATAAAAATTTTAAATTCCGCACCGTTGTAGTTGACAATTATACCCACGAAATCCCAACATTTCATTGTTCGGGAAATTCTATTTCCTAGTAGGTCTTGACGTCCCAGCAGACATTAATTGCACCCACGACTCGCGGCCATATAATTAACTCCCTAGGTAGGTATACTTTTACCATTTGTGTTACTCCACAACCTTCAAGCTATTTTGCCTCGATTTTCGCATTTATCTAGCACTGCTACATCATAAATGTTACTACTCGTTTAAGTCTAACCCAGTCAATCTTGATGAGCAACTGGTCCGGTCATGAAATCCCCGTAACTGGTTATCGGTCGATTTTCACGTCCCGACCAGTCACCCTTGTCGAGTTTAGTTAAAAACAAGAATCAAGGAGTTTCGTGTATTGTCCCTTTCTTCGACTCGGGTGCCAGACTCTGGATCACCTCTATCGATAAATAGACAACATACACTAGTCCCTATTGATGGAAGGCTTGGATCTATAAAACTTCATTTTATAGTTTACCCAATATGACTTAATATTTTATTTCGAGAGGGGATTTTCGGTTTTAGGAAGTTTGAGATAACTCTCCTCGAGATCTCACCGCATTAATTATGCTTTATAATTTATTTAGTGGTCTAAATTCTAGCGCGCAAGCCAAAATAAATCAACAAATAAAATAAAACATTCACACCTAGCATGCATGCTACCACAGTATGTTTTCGATCGGGAGCCTCCTATGCGGACCATCATCGAGCCAAAGACGATGGTCCTATTGGTCAATCTATTGGGTTTTACAGTGACCTACTCTATTACACATTTTACCATGCATACATGGCCTTTAGTCTTCTTGGGCTCCCACCTTAGTTGTAACGGGCCTCCATCCTAAACCAATAAAACAGTAAAGCCCTATATATTACAATGGCTCAAAGTGGCCCAAAACTTAAGGCTCGCAGGCCCAATAAAACCAATAAGATTAAAATTAACCAATCACATCTAACCTAAAGGTCAAGGCTCGGCGCGATCGAAAACCACGTAAACAATTTCACGTAGAGCAAGAAACAAGCAAAATTATAATTTTCTTATTTCTTATATTATTTTAAAACTGCCTTTTAATTTTAAAACTGCCTTTTAAAATAACCCAAGATTCTAATTTTAAAACCCCTTTTAAAATAATCTTTTAACTATCATTTTAAAACCCCCTTTTAAAATGACCCTTTGATTTTATCTTAAAACCCCTTTTAAAATTAAATCACAATTTCTATTTTCAAAACCCCCTTTTAAAATATCTCATTGTTCTTACTTTAGTCCACTACTAATTATGATAAAATTAATCCTTCGGATAATAAAACACCTTTTAAGCATAAATCAGATTCTGGAAATTTCAAATTTTATTACAGTTTGGTCCCTCAATTTTTTAAAATTATGTTTTGATCCCAAAACTTTCGGAAATAACAAATTAGCCCCAAAAATTCCAGAACTTGCAAATTGGCCCAGAAAACATAAATTAATATTTTATTTCCAGAAACTTTTGTTAATCGCAAAACTGCCCCTGAAGTTTTCGTAAATTGCAAAACAGCCACACAACTTACAGAAATTGCAAACAGACCCCTATCGCTTAGAAAAAACTGATTTTCAATTTCAGCCCAGAATTTCCAGAAAACAAAATTTCAGATTCTGTCCAGATTTTATAAAAATCGTAAATTGCAGTTTTAGTCCTGTAAAAATCATAAATTGCAGATCTGGCCCAAATAAGAATTATGCTATTTACCCGAACACATAATTAATCATAATCAGCAAGATCCATGCATAGAAAACGACAAATAAACATAATCACGAAATTTGAAGTGTTCATGCCTTTTTCATACGTGCATAATAAGTTAGGCTCTGATACCACTGTTCGGATTTTATGGTTATAATTGTCAACTACAACGGTGCGGAATTTAAATTTTTTATTTATACACCAAATCCCAGGAATACTTATTAGCACATATGAATATGGTTGAATTTATTTTCAGCAAACAAGTACTAAAAATAAATAAGATGGTAAAAGCTATTTTACCTCACCACAGGCAAGGTGGTGGTTTTTCTCCGGTCTTCAATTGTTCACTGGAGCACCCCAAGTGTTGTGCCTCTAGAGAAAGTCCAAACCAATTGGATTTGAGTGACTTCGTGTAATCCCCAGGCTTAGAACTAGGATTAAGGAATTATCTCGTCAGGAATTGGATTCCGATCCGGGAAGAAAAACATGGAGAAAATCCTACACAGAGTGGGGTGATTTTACAGGGTTCGACTGATGTGATAGGGGCGAGAGGGGCTGAATATTTTCGGCCTCTTTGTTTTCTTGTGTTTTTTATTTTCTTTCTTGCTTAGAAAATTCTCACTTTCAAAACCTTATGATTAGATTATGTGTATCTAGTATTTATAGATATCTTATTAGAAGACTCCTTCTCCTAATAGGTACCAAATCTTGAAAGGATCTCTCCTTATCAAGAGACAAGATAAACAAGATCTTATCACTTTTAGGAAACAAGATATATCACAATCTCTTTCTTAGTTACACAAGATAACAAAAACTCTTATAATCCCTATCATAACCAATCATGATCAACATTAATCCAAAACTTATTTCCCAAGCAAAATCGGCCATGTTAATTGAATAATCAACATTAAAATCGGCCCATATGCTTTAATTAATCCTAAATCAATTTGATCAATATTCCCAAAATCGGCCCATGAAAGATAAATTAATCCTAGATTAATTTATCTTTACAATACATAGCCCATATGCTTTTAATTAATTAATCCACTATTAATTAATTAATTTCTTTCAATTAACACTTTAATTGAGGATTTAATCAATCAGAAATTCCAATTGATTCATTAATTAGTTACTTCTAATCAATCATTCTCCACTTCGAATTAACACTTTAATTCTTGATTAATTAATTAGTTACTTCTAATTAATTATTCTTCTTCTTGAATTAACACTCTAATTCATTTATTAATTTAATTCCTTAAATCAATTGTTTTCTTTTAGACTGTCACTATCCAACTGTATTGTGTGTGACCCTCTAGGTTCACCATCAATTGACAGCAGGCCCATGACTTTCGTGATTTAATTAGTGAGCAATTAATATGTAATTAATTGCTCCGATCAATTAACCAGTTTAATTGACCACCCCAGAATTAGTTTCCCTATTAATTCAGGAGTACCCACACCTCATGGTCGATGTCTAGCCGCAAGCCCATGAGCCCCAACTTCAGGTGAATTGATACTCGTGAACCTTCACCTCTTATAAATGCCATGTACATACGGTCCTTCTAACGACTAATTTCCCGATTGAGACCTAGGGTGTGTGAATTGGTCGGCACCTCTAATTATCTCAATTCTATACTTTCTAATTCAGGATAATAATCCAGTGTGACTGCTAAATTTGGAAACCCCTTTCCAAATCCGTCACCGACTGCGGCCGCAGATTCCTCGGATATTATTATCTAAGAACGTACAGGAAATTCTCTCATCTTATCAGGATGAGTCGATAGATCCTATATTAGTACTAACCATCCGCGCACACGTTCATACGTACCCAAAGTAGTCGCACAATGACCAAGCTATGTGATCGGCTCCTAAATCAAAGTACGCATTCCCGTGTATCGAATTCGCCCTAGTACCTCAAGTCAAAGGACTAAATCGTACACTATTATAAGTCTTGAGAGACATCCAATTACCGATATGCTTAACGCACTTCCACGATGGGTCTCTCTGTTCGGGTCGTTCGATGCGTTCGATCCCCTATCGAACTACCTAGTCATATGCACTAGCATTAAATACCTTGTTCATGAAACTACAACAAATTCACTCCATGTGAATCATGCATAATCCTACAAATCTTGACGATTCATTCGATACCCCGTCTCGATATGAATCTATAACTTGGAACATTTTCGAGATCACGACCTTTGAGACTGTTTCATGATAGATCGCACTCAGTACTGAAGTGTATAGTCCCATAGTCATGAGTGATCTCAGAGTTTCATCCAATCGCTTAGATAAGTTCGCGAGAGATGAAGTTTGGCCATTATTTAATTCACGTATTATGAATAAACGGGCGTATTATCTTATGAATCATAAGATTGCTTCTAAAGGATGTTCCTTAACAAGCTTATATTTGTTGGCTTGCTGGGCACTATCCTATCAGTTAATATCAACTGGAATGATTGGAAGATCATATGATCTTATGCTTTTTCCCATGCTCTCCAAAAAAAATTCCAGACTCTTCAATGTTTTGGAAATTTCTAGTTCAGGTGAGGTTCCTGATTCTCTTCGGAAGTCTTCCGACATTGCCTCAAAATATGTGTCCCAAAGGATTCACACATCTGTTGGTTCACAATACACCAATAGGATTGCAAATAATCTTCGCAGTTCATGAGGTATCTGAAAAGTAATAGCTTCATATAAACATTCAATTACACTTTGATCAGATTCAAGCATACCTCTTTTTTGTGCTGCCTCTTTGGAACTTGAGCACCATAATTCGTTCTCTGAAAAGATGTTGGACCTCTCACATGATTTAATAGCAATCTCAGATAATAACGTTCTCCTTCTATCGGATTAGCACCATTTATACGTCCTATCACACCTCCTTTTTTTATTTTGTCCCACACATAATGCTCTGGAAATTCGGTATAAAGATACCCTTTTGTTTCTTCACATCTTGAGCACTTAGAAAAGTACTCTGTAAGCATCGTTTTGCAGACATAATCCCCCATTAAAATCTTGTTTAAATCTTGATTTGCCCAATAAGTCACAGATTGTTGATTTGGGAGATGAAGTACCAAATTGATAACTACTGGGTATATTTCATTCAAATTGAATTCAAAAATTCTCCACATTGCTTCTTGAGTTGAGACCCATCGAGCATCTTGAAATTGCTTAATTTCATCAATTACATTATCCTCATCCTGGGTAATATGAACTACTACTCTGTCATGTCCCTTATAGATATATTTTACAGATATTTCACTGTTGTCACGCTAGAACATATCTTGACATTTATATGACAATTATATTTTGATAGCAGATACGGATTATAAGGTACTACCCATTGGTTGTCGAGTTGTGCATTACGAATTCGAACTGTTAGTCCATTTCTTGTTCTCTTATATATTGGATATCCATCTTTACCATGTATTGTGCTTTCACAATAAGGTCGTAGATACTGAAATCTTCATTCTCCATCCACCATACGCAAATTCTTTGAGTTATTTTCTCCACATGGTCCGCGCATCATGTGTTTTAAAACTAAATTATATAGTTCAGGTGTTTTCCTTGATCAGGAATCTCTGCACTAACAAACTTGTCAAACTACTTTGGAGTCATGATTTTATGTTCAGACTTCAAAATTATAAGCATATGAGCTTGTGGTAATCCCCTCTTTTGAAATTCAATTACATGGACATGTGCAGCCAATTTTCCAAATATTTCTTTCTTAAATAGTTAATCTTGAAATACTCTTGAGGTCAAGTCAGGTAGTTCTTGGGCTTTCTAGCCATCGTACAATTTTTCTTGTATTTCCCTCTAGTCTGGATTGCAAGTCATTGTAATAAAAAAATCTGGTTTTCCAAACCTTTGTACTAATGCTAATGCATCTAAATACCTACGGCACATATCTCTCGGTCCACCATCAACAATTCCCAATTTCACTTCCTCTTGTCTTTCCTTTCGAAACACTATCAACAATTCCCTGGTAGAGTTCAGCTCTCAAATTAGTTTGATTTTGTCGGAAAAATCCAATCTTGTCGTCTCTAGCTTTATATACATGTGCACTACATATTGTTGCAATAATCTTCCAGCGAAAAGTAGTGTCGATTGTCATGGATTTATGATTTGTAGTCTGTAGCAACTATATTCTCGACATGAGACTTTTTTATTATGTAGTCCGCCAACAACATAAAGAGAAAGAAAATGAGTTGCTAACATAATACTTGAGAACAGAGTGATGACTAAACATAATACTTGTTTAAAGTTGTGCTCTAAAACTAAATCAATAATTTGTGTTGGATTTTTAGCCTTCTAATCCAAACTTTTGTCACCTATAATATATTTTTATATATTAGATTTAGGGGTAATGATGGTAATTTTGCGTATATATTATTTGATTGAATTTCGTATTATGAAAATACATGTGAATTACTACTAAAAATTCCTTTTTTCCCAAATAATTATGATTGGAGATAAACTGTTAAGTTCTTTTTTACTATAAGTTTTCAAGTTTAACTTGTGTTCTGTTTACATAAGGTTTTGTTTTTAGCTTTTGAGGTATATGATTAAGTTATATGTGATTCTATTTGTACTTTCTAAAAAATGGTGATTGTGTGGAAGAATATAATTTATTAATTTAGAATCAAACTGCCTACAATTAATACTTCAACTTTAAAGATTTGAATCTAAAATTAGCACATACCTTGTTGTTCTCGTGAAAGGACATCATTCGCAGAAGAAATAGTTGGTAGGTTAGAAAGGTTATTGGCAAGTGCATTATCTGCTTAAAGAAATAACTATTATTCACACAACAGTGTGGAAGATGAATTAATATTTAAATGTAAAACTTCTTAATATAAAGAGGAAAAGTGATATAGGGTTAAACGTTTATGGTGAAAAAAAATAAAATTAATCATACTTACTTTGATCAAGTATAGATAATTTTTAAGGACTGGTAGAAACTTCTTTAGGTAGCAATATCATTCAAAATTTCGGAGGTAGGGGTAATATAGTTGTTTTTGTCTGGTTTATGTTTTTTTATTATATTCTCTTCAATTGCTTATAATCTCACTTAAAATATTTCATTTTCACACTTTCATGAGCATGTTATACTTTATTTTCTTGTAAAAATTTTACATGGTTGGACTGCATAGAGTCACTTATGAGCTTATGGGTACTACATGTTAAAATTTGTGTTGAAAAGAAACATATGATATGATTTTATTTATAAGTTTATTGGTCTCTTCTTTACTGAAACATACCTTCATCTTCATGTATGGTAATATTCTCTCTCGACGATGGAACAAAATTTGTAGCATAAATGCCATTATTATTTTAAAAACAATGTATATATTAGAATATAAGATGTAAAATCCTGGATGGAAAAAGAATTTGAAATAAGATAAAATAAACGATTAACCTTCTTGTACATGAGGAGGATCTATGGTTTCATCCCTCGTGAAGGTGGTCCCAACAGATTGATTATATATTGTTAATGCAACTTTTATTTATATTTTGGTGCCATCCCATCTCACCTCTAGGAAAGAGAATTGGATATTGTAATGGATCATAACATCCATAGTAATGCTTAATTCTATGTCTGTTGCCCGAATGTGCATGGACTATAATATCTCTATCAAACGGTATATTCGAATCTTTTAATCTTCTAAATACCTTGGCATATGGATTGATTTCTAGAATTTTTATGAGTTTTATTACAACAGTTTCAAAAAAAGATGAATTCTCGAGTATTTTTGCTCTAGCCTCAACTTCATTTTCAGTATCAACAAAATATAGCTTGAAATATGTAAGGCCGTTTTCATTTGGAATTAATCCTGGAAGATTATGGTAGACCATTCCTTGGTATAAACACCAGACTTTGCGTTTGCAAGCTCTTTATCCAAGTTCGCACCAAATGAAGTAAAAGAGAATATGCAATTCAACAAACGAATATTTTTTTGAAAGTTGATGGCCTCTTCTGATTGAGAAGTAAACAACTCAAATAACTCATCTGGAATTTCGAAAGGTGCTATTATAATTTTTCCATTACCACAACAAAAAGTCCGAGGCTCATATTCAAATCTTTCAGCACCACAATGAATGCAATTGGGCATATTTTTCAATTCATGCATCTCCGAGCAAACAGGATCATAAAATGTAAACCTTAAAAAAAATGTAAAAGAAATAAGAACACTTTCAATAATGACAACACAATTTTTATTGGTAAAGATATTTCAAAACTTAACAAAAAACTTGATTTCTTTACTTTGTAAGTACTAATTGTTTAATGGGATCATTTGAGCCCTAAGAAGCCACTTTCTTGGGGAAGATGCAACAAAGTGTTGCTGCTTGTGCACTTCATTATCTTGATTTTTGTTCACCTCCGATGCCGTATACTTTATACGTTGTTTGATCCTGTGAATAAGTGCCTCTTTATTGCCACCTACTCCTAGTCCATATTTTCTTAGATTTACCTTGCATTGATCCACTTTCAATTTCTCAACCTGACCATCTGCCATAACCAACGAAGAAAAACAAATATAAATTCCAAAAAAATAATAAAAAAAAAACACATTTACAAAGTTTGTAGATTATCATACAACCTGACCATCTGCCATAACTAACGAAGAAAAACAAATATAAATTCCAAAAAAATAAAAAAAATAAAAAAATAAAAAAACACATTTACAAAGTTTGTAGATTATCATACAACCTTGAATCATTTTCTGAATAGTTTCATAACTTTTCTGATTTTCCAGATCAATTGACTCTTGCTCGTTTATGGTAACTCTTGATCTTTTAACTTTATCAATGTATTCTTGTTTTTGTATAGGACTTTGGCTAGCATATTTTCTTTTCATATCCAACTTTCTTTTTCGTAATACATTTGTCATACACGAAATAAACCAATTATAAGAATAAATATTTATTGAATTATGAATTTTAGAGTGCATTAGTTTCACATAAATGAATATAGAAAAATATTCCTAAAAGAACTATAAAGTCCAATAAATACTTGAGTTTCATTGCTCAATCTAGATCTATTTAGTATCATCAACATACATATATGTGTTAAACATGTGAAAACTTGTTTAGATATTTTCAAATTTTGATTTTAGGTATTCATGATAACAACTTTAAATTCTTGGTAACAACATAATAATAATTAAAATTATATGATGTGTCATTAAGACCTTAATATGATATATATATATATATATATATATATATATATATATACTAGATGATTCAACTAACTTAGAAAATTAGCACTTGTGCAAATAATTAAGAGAAGGTCATGACTCTAGACATGAAATTGGATTTTCAAGTATTTGAACCAAAATAACTATAAAAAAAGACCAAAAAGTACAGATGGAGAAAATTTAATCTCAAAAAGTTCAAACCTGATTTTGTATTCAGTAATTGATGCATCACCATATTGTTTTCTTGATTTTGTTAAGATTGTTTTCTTGATTTTGTTAGGATGATTTGGAAAGAAATTTCATTTAACTAATTCTATTTAAACCTCAATTTCGTAGGAGTCAAAACTCAATATGCCTCAAATTTTTGGACTGGGTGCTGAAAAGAAAATTGTTTCTAGCTAGATAATAATTTGAACGTATAGAAAAAATGCTTGCCGATTCTTCTTATTCCCCCAAATAATTGTATATATATATATATATATATATATATATATATATATATATTGCTCCAATACTGCAACTCTAGCGGATTTTTAATTTTAGGCGGATATTTGATTAAGTTAATATAAGAAAATGAGCTTAATGATTATGTTTAAAAGTAGTCTTCTTTTTAATGTATAATTCATAGAGTAGACTGTTATGAAATATGCATATTTTGTGGATGCCATTTGTAATTTACCACTCAAGACATAAGGTGGATTTACATAGTTCTTTCACTTGGTGAAATAATGAGATAACACATACCCCATTTATGTGTCAAGACAAGATTAAGTGTGGCATTGCATATGATATATGGCAAGACATGAAGAAGTGTGGCAAAGCACACACCTATGTGGAAATCTCTAGATGTATACAAGTGTTTGAACTTGTAGTAAAGCCATGTAACACAATTGCATGGAAGACACATACAAGACATATGGCTATTGTATAGGAGTCTTGAACTTGTATAAATAGATGGGTCTCATCCATCACTTTGTGAGTAGAGATTTGAAGAAAAACCTCAACATGAAATGAATAAAAGAGGGAATGAGTTTTCTCTACATATAACTTAGTTTACTATAATTTGTTCATCACTTTTATCCTAAGTTTCATAACACGTTATCAGCACGAGTTTGCTCTATAACTTGATTTCAAGTTATCACAATATATCCCACAAAAAAGAGAGAAAATAAGGAAACACTTTTGAGAGGCATATTCTCGGATTTGAAAGCACCTTCGGTTTTTCTATCATTACGCCCATATTAACCGTTGGATCATGCTCAAATTTTAACTGAAGGTTCCTTACACCAACCTCTTCATTCTGACCGTTCGGATCGTCCTTACAACGTTTGTAGGTGACACGGATCCATCAGAAGTTGACGCAAAAAGAAGTGGGTTGAGGAAAGTAGCAATTGTCTCTATCCGGAAGGATTAAAATCGACAAACAAGTAATATGCATACTTTATTATATGTAGTATAAATAACTTGAAATTCGAATATGAACAAATTGTGTTCGGCTTGAAAGAAAGCCTAATAAGTTTTGAGCTTGAAATAAAGCTTTAAAGTTTAAGCTTGAAAGAAAGCTTCGAAAATCTTGGACTTGAAAGAAAGTCTAGGAAAAAGACTCAAACCCAAAGATTTGAGTATTTTTTTCGGCTTGAAACAAAGCCTACTACTTGTGTGCCTCTACAAGACGAAAAACTCAAACCCGAAGTTTTGAGTATATTTTCGGCTTAAAAGAAAGCCTACTACTTGTGTGCCTCTACTAGGCGAAAAACTCAAACCCGAAGTTTTGAGCTTATTTTCGGCTTGAAAGAAAGCCTACTACTTGTGTGCCTCCACTAGGCAAAAGACTCAAACCCGAAGATTTGAGAACATCTTTGGCTTGAAAGAAAGTCTAGTAAGTTTTAAACTTAAAAGAAAGCTTCAAAGGTTTTAAGCTTGTAACAAAGCTTCGTAAATTTTATACTTGAAAGAAAGTCTGGGTAAAAGACTCGAACCCGAAGATTTGAGTACATTTTAAAGAAAGCTTATTATTTTTTGTGCTTTGAAAAAAAAATGAAAAATAACGTTGATGTGAGCATGAACGATAGAGATATTTGTTTGGTTGACAGTGGGACCACACACACGATTCTTCGAGATAAGAAGTATTTCTCGAATTTGAAATTATCAAAGGCTAATGTTAGTACAATTTGTGGTACTACAACATTAATTGAAGGCTCCAGAAGAGCCAATATGATATTGCCCGGTGGTACAAATATTTTAATAAAAGAGGCATTGTACTCTCCGAAATCCAAAAGAAACTTGTTAAGTTTCAAAGATATACGTTTGAATGGATTTCACATTGAGACCATGAATGAGGGGAATATGGAATATCTTTGTATCACATCCATGATTTCATGCCAGAAGCAAATAAATGAAAAACTCCCAGTTTTCTCATCGGGTTTATATTATGCGACCATAAGAGTTTATGAATCAAATATTGTATTGAACTGGAAGTTCAATGATTCAAAACTCTTCTCGCTTTGGCATGATCGACTTGGCCACCCGGGAGCAATTATGATGCATCGAATAATAAAGAATTCGAGCGGGCATCCTTTAAAGAACCAGAAGATTCTTTTGCCGCAAGAAAATATGTGTGTGGCATGCTCACAGGGGAAATTAATCATCAGAACGTCTCCTATGAAGATTAGTACTGAATCCCTAATGTTTTTACAACAAATTCATGGAGATATATGTGGGCATGTAGCTCCACCATGCGGACCTTTTCGTTATTTTATGGTCCTGATAGACGCATCTTCGAGATGGTCTCATGTATGCCTATTGTCAACGCGTACAATAGCTTTTGCAAAGCTTCTTGCTCAAATTATAAAATTGAGGGCACAATTCCTTGATTATGCGATAAAGACAATCCGTCTTGATAATGCCGGTGAGTTTACATATCAGGCATTTGATGATTATTGCATGTCAATTAGAATTGATATTGAACATTCTGTTCCACATGTTCATACCCAAAATGGCCTAGCTGAGTATTTTATAAAGAGGTTGCAAATTGCTAGACTTTACTTTTGAGGTCAAATTTACCTACCTCTGTTTGGGGACATGCAATACTACATGCTGCTTCACTAGTCCGGATTAGACCAAGTTCATTTGAGGCGTATTCGTCATTGCAGCTTGTGACTGGCCAGCAGCCTGATATTTCTCATTTGAGAATTTTTGGATGTGCGGTTTATGTTCCAATATCACTGCCACAACGAACAAAAATGGGTCCATAGAGACGACTTGGTATCTACATTGGTTTTGATTCCCCGTCTATTATCAGATATCTTGAGTCCCTGACGAGTGATATGTTTAAAACAAGATATGCTGATAGTATTTTTGATGAGACAATTTTCCCGCCGTTAGGGGGAGATAAGAAACCAGTTCCTGAAGAACGGCGTGAAATTAAATGGAATGTGCCATCTTTGTCTCATTATGACCCACGTACAAATAATTGTGAGCAAGAAGTAAGAAAGATTATACATTTGCAAAATGTTGCAAATTAGTTGCCGGATACATTTGTTTGATACAAAGAAAATAACAAAATCTTATATACCGGCAGTTAATGCACCAACACGGATTGATGTCCCTGAAGGACATGTCCTCGCAGGACAATATGAAAAACCACGAATGAAACGTGGACGCCCGGTTGGTGCGAAAGACAAGAATCCCCGAAGGAAAAAGATACCAGAAGTATGTATTCCTCCTGAAGAGGAATCTGTTTCAAAACAAAGCGCTATAGAAAAAATAACTGATCAGGCTGAATTAAGAAATGCCCCGGAAGAGGCAAATTAAACCTGATGCCCCTGAAGAGGCGATATTTGAAGAGATCTCTTTGAATTATTTAAATACTCGAGAAAACTGGGATAGAATGAAAGTGATTGTAGACAACGTCTTTGCGTATGGGGTCGCACTAGATATTATAAATAAGGATCCTGAAGATACTGAACCGATATCGATTGATGAATGTCGACATAGAAATGATTGGCCAAAATGGAAAGATGCGATTCAAGCTGAGCTGAACTCGCTAGAAAATCGCAAAGTTTTTGGACCGATAGTTCGCACGCCCGAAGACGTGCAACCGGTCGAGTACAAATGGGTATTTGTACGAAAACGAAATGAGAAAAATGAGATTGTGAGATACAAGGCACGACTTGTTGCACAAGGATTCTCACAAAGACCTGGAATTGATTATAATGAAACATATTCCCCTATGATTGATGTAATCACATTGCGGTATTTGATTAGCTTTGCAGTCTCTGAAGGACTGGACATGCTTCTCATGGATGCGGTTACCACATATTTATATGGATCACTTGATAGTGATATATATATATATATATATATATATATATATATATGAAAATCCCTGAAGGATCTCATAATCAAAGTTCTCATGGATTGTATTCAATTAAATTGCAACGATCCTTGTACGGATTAAAATAGTCTGGCCGGATGTGGTATAATCGGCTCAGTGATTATCTCATAAAGGAAGGATTTGTTAACAATCCAATTTGTCCATGTGTTTTCATTAAAAGATTTGAGAATGGATTTTCCATTATTGCGGTATACGTGGACGATTTAAATATTATGGGGACTCCTGAAGAGCTCACAAAGACCGCAAACTATTTAATGAAAGAATTTGAGATGAAAAATCTCGGAAAAACAAAGTTTTGTCTCGGCCTGCAGATCGAACATTTATCAACTGGAATCTTTATCCATCAATCGGCATATACAGAAAAGATTATGAAGAGATTTTATATGGACAAAGCTCATCCATTGAGTAGTCCCATGGTTGTCCGATCTTTGGATATAAAGAAAGATCCTTTCCGTCCTCGGGAGGAAAATGAAGAATTGCTTGGTCCTGAAGTACCTTATCTAAGTGCAATTGGAGCCTTGATGTATCTTGCAAATTGTATGAGACCTGATATAGCATTCTCGGTTAACTTACTGGCAAGATATAGCTCTGCACCAACACGAAGGCATTGGAATGGAGTTAAACACATATTGTGCTATCTCGTGGGACAATAGACATGGGTCTATTTTACTCTAGAGATGCCGATGCACATGTAGCAGGTTATGCAGATGCCGGTTATCTTTCTGATCCACACAAAGGTACATCACAAAGTGGATATGTATTTACTTGTGGTGGCGCTGCAATATCATGGCGATCTGTCAAACAAACTCTAGCTGCCACTTCTTCCAATCATGCTGAAATTTTGGCATTGCATGAAGCAAGTCGAGAATGTTTATGGCTGAGATCAATGGTTCAAATATATCCAAGAATCTTGTGGGTTGCATTCAACAAAGAATATACCAACATCATTATATGAAGACAATGCCGCTTGTATTGCTCAAATAAAAAATGGATATATCAAAGGAGATAGAACGAAGCACATACACGAGCTTCAGAAAAAGTGTGATATAGATGTTCTTCAGATTCAGTCATGTAACAACTTTGCTGATTTATTCACTAAAGCATTGCCAACTACAACATTTAGGAAGATGGTTTACAACATTGGAATGCAGCGACTTGTGGATCTTATGTCGGCATCAGGGGAAGCGTGTAATTAACGACACTTACACTATACTCTTTTTCCTTCGTCCAAGTTTTTGTCCCACTGGGTTTTTCTTGGCAAGGTTTTAACGAGGCAGTGTTTCACGCTTATAAGCCCTCTTCGGATATGTACTCTTTTTCCTTCGTTCAAGTTTTTGTCCCAATGAGTTTTTCTTGACAAGGTTTTAACGAGGCATACTCCAGAAGCAATTGGCATCTAATGGGGAGTGTTATGAAATATGCATATTTTGTGGATGCCATTTGTAATTTACCACTCAAGACATAAGGTGGATTTACATAATTCTTTCACTTGGTGAAATAATGAGATAACACATACCCCATTTATGTGTCAAGACAAGATTAAGTGTGGCATTGCATATGATATATGGCAAGACATGAAGAAGTGTGGCAAAGCACACACCTATGTGGAAATCTCTAGATGTATACAAGTGTTTGAACTTGTAGTAAAGCCATGTAACACAATTGCATGGAAGACACATACAAGACATATGGCTATTGTATAGGAGTCTTGAACTTGTATAAATAGATGGGTCTCATCCATCACTTTGTGAGTAGAGATTTGAAGAAAAACCACAACATGAAATGAATAAAAGAGGGAATGAGTTTTCTCTACATATAACTTTGTTTACTACAATTTGTTCATCACTTTTATCCTAAGTTTCATAACATAGACTTCTTTTTCATATATATTCATTGTATTTATTCAACAATGTTTACATTAAAGTAGACTTCTTTTGATTTATCATTTAAATAGGGGTATATTAGTATTCACAAAAAAGGAAAGAAATTTTCTTAGACCAACTCGTACTTTTATGTGTGTATAAAAAATATAATAATAATATATATAATATAAATATAAATATAATATAATATTATATTTATATTTATATATAATATTATATTTATATTTATATTATATATATTATTATTATATTTTTTATACACACATAAAAGTACGAGTTGGTCTAAAAAAATTTCTTTTTTTTTTTGTGAAGACTAATATATATATATATATATATATATATATATATATAGGAGGGTAAACTATAACATTATCATAATACAAAGAGATAAAGTGTCACATATAAAAATGCAGGAAGTCGATGTGAAATTTATAACATTAAAGAATGATAAAATGTTATTTTTTAAATCACATAAAAATAAATTGATTATTATGAATATTACATGATTAAATTATCATTAACTCCTAAAATAGCTGTCACATCAATGAAGTATAAGTCGTGACAATATAAGCGTCAACAAGATATTAACGCAAAAGCATCTTGTTATCACTAAAGTGTGCATAACCTCTGTATACATGTATAAATTATTTTTAAAAAAAAAAGTACATAGTTGATCTTGAGTATCAACTTGAACAATTGCAATTCCCTAACTAGCAATAATTTTATCAGAAATTGATCTCTCAATCTTGATCATCTACTTCATGAAAAGGGAGTGGCACTGTCTTCACAGCTCTAAATTTTCCTGCATTATTTAGATGCTCATTCTCCAACCTATTTAAAATTAATTAAATTTAGTCAGAAATGAAGTAATAATATGTTAAAACTTTAGTTTGATAACCAAACAAGAAGAATCTTCAGTTTTCCACGTGTTAATTGTAATTTATCCTGAAAATGTACAATTTACTCCTTATAATTTTATAAAAGTTTTTACACCGTCTTTCTGTATTTTCAAACTTAGAAAAATAAAAATTGACACAACTAATCCTCTTATATGTAAATGTAACATTTTATCCCCTGTGTATCGATAAATATTGCACTTTACCCCTATATGTTACAAAAATATTTTTCATGTCCATTCTTCATTTAAATTTTCACAAGGGATAAATTCTTCTTCTTTATATAATATGGAGTAAATTGAACAATATGCATAACATAGAGGATAAATTAGCATTAGCACTTTTTTTACCTGTAAAAATTCCAATGCCCGCGTCTAACAACTTCAAGTGATGCTAAAGTTAACATTGTTACTCTGTAGTCTACTTTTTCAAAATTATAATGAAAAACTGTCTGCAACCAAGCTAGCCGAAGAACAAGATTCAGTCCCTGCATCAAATAATAATAGTTTTTCTTCAGTCGAACATCGATCGACATTGAAAAAAGAAAAAAAAATGACACCGAGATTTGCATTTTGAGTTCCACGTGACAAGAAAATTCTTACTTAGATCTGGACTAGCAAAAATTCTGAGACCTTGTGGTTAAGTATGACACCACCTCATTCATTAAATTACAATTTTCCACGTTACATAAGACATTCATCACTTTTGGTCGTGCACTTTACAGAATTGCATTTTTCCAACTCTTTCCATCAATTTTTTGCACTTTTGGTCCCATAGGAAACACCTTGTCTTGCACTTTTTGTCCGAAATTGGATGTTAAGAGGACAATTGAATACACATCACAATTTCTTTTCAAAAAATCAAGACAAGAAGTGCAATATTATAAAGGGCAGAACCAAAAGTGTTATGCAATGTTAACATAAAAGATTTATGTGTGTTCTTTGAATTTTTTTTGGAATCTTTATATATAATATATAATTACCATGGAGAAAAAGTATATGGACTTCTGTTTGAGCATTAATTCATCTCTTAACCATGGATTCTTGGAATTGAATTGAAGCAAGCCCCAATCCTTAACAAAATCCCAGTAAAGTTGATAGACAGTTGCAGCACTTGACATGGCCACAACTAAGCAAAGCCACCCGACCGTCTTTTCCTTTTCGTATGCCACTTTGGCTCCGGCTGCAAGCATCGCAGAGACATATTTCCCCAAGTTCACAAGGTGGCTTTTATGCCCTTCATCGAACCATCTTCGAGCACACTGAAAATCGCAAACATGTCTCATTAAGATTAACGGGTAAGTTGCAGATATACCCCTAATGTAAGACTCAATTATAACCCCCTCTCATGTTTATCATTGTCTTACAATTATCCCTGCACCATTATATTTGATACTTATGAATTATCAGTTTTGGGGTTTTTTGCACTTTGTACCCCTGAAATATGAAAAATAGGCACTTTACACCTCAAAAACTTAGATTTAACACTTTGCAACCTCAAAATATGAAAAATGCATCACTTTGCACCCTCTTTTATTTTTTTAAGAAAAACTCAAGGGCAAAATAGGTAATTCAATTGTAAATTTTCGGCACTTTGCACCCTCAAAACCTAAGAAATTGGGGTAATTCAATTGTAAATTTTTGGCACTTTGGTCAAAACTTTGACCAAACTTGAGAGAGTGTTAAGTGTTAATTTAATTTTGGGGTTGTAAAGAGCCAAAGATTTACAATTGAATTACATATTTAGTCCTTGAGTTTTTGCTTAAAAAATATAAGAGGGTGCAAAGTGCTGCATTTTTCATATTTCGATGGTGCAAAGTGCTAAATCTAAGTTTTTGGGGTGCAAAATGCATATTTTCCATGTTTCGGTGGTGCAAAGTACAAAAAACCCTCAGTTTTGCAATGACATGAAATATTTATGGACAAAATTGCACTCCGGGGCAAAATTGATTTACAGATTAATTATTAACCTGCATGGCTCTCCAATAATAAGGTAGAAAAGACACCGCATAAGCAAGGTCTCTATAGTATGTAGTCCTCATGCAGTAATTGTAATCTTGCGTTTTGTAGCTTCCGGTTATATAGTAGCACGCTATATACTCTAAGTTCCTAAGCATTGGGACCTGAATTTCGATTAAAAAAAATCGATTAATTAGTCATCGTTGAAATCGTCTGAAGCAGAAATCTATTGAAATACAATCAAATTACCTGGCTACAAAGTTGGTCTGCCATGAAAAAATCGAGCATCACAACTTTATACAATGGTGATAAGATGATGTTTCTTAATACAGAAAGCAAACGATATCTACTTGACTTGTACATAATGTTCAAGGGACAGATTAGAATTACAATGAAAGTCTGCAAAATAATTGATTCCGTTAGGGACTACTAAAATAGGAGCCAATGTCAATTTATTTCCTGTCCATGTGATATGCATAATGCTCAATTTACCCTCATGTGATTTGAAGAAAGAGCTTTTTACCCCCTTATGAGGATTTTTTAAGGAGCAATTTACCACTCAACCGGAGTGTGTAACTCACTCGTCGAAATTGAGAGTGGGCATGAAAATAGTTTTTATAAAAAGGGGAAAATGTTATGTTTATCATAACATATGGGGCTAAAATGTTACATTATCATAACACAGGGGTACAAAGTGTCACATATAAGAAGGGTAGTTTTGTCATTTTCTTTTATTTTTTAAGTTTTATTTACCCTCCCATGATTTTTTAAAAAAAACATTTTACCCCCTTGTGATGATTTTTAAAGGAGCAATTTACCTCCTTCAACCGGAGAGTGTAACTCACTCCCCGAAATTGGGAGTGGCATGAAATAAGGGAAAATATCACATTTATCATAACATATGAGGTTAAAATGTTACATTATCATAACACAGGGGTATAAAGTGCCACATATAAGAAGGGTAGTTTTGTCATTTTCTTTTATTTTTGAAGTTTTAAAATATCAGGGAGGTAGTATGGAACTTTCATCAGGTTATAGAGGGGTAAAATGCTCTTTTTCAATTACATGAAGATAAATTTGAAAATTATGCATATCACAAGGGGTTAAATTGTCATTAACTCCAAAAATGAGAATATTTTTAAATTGGTATTAATCAATCGTAATATGATGAGAAATTACCAGTAGTAGAAGGCCGGGAATGGATTGAACTTGAGCATAAGAATAGCCTTTTGCCACAAGTGATAAATGAACAAACAAAACTCCAATTACAGCAGTCATTGATGATGTACAAATCAAGAACACGTCTCTGTACTTTAGTTCTTTAGTTGGGGAAAGTTCGAAAATGAAGCTGTAATTTATTCGTTTCTTCCTCCACATAAAAATATTGCAACCGTAAAGGAAGAAATGAAGAAACAATAGGCTGAACATACTGCAAAATTAGAATTAGAGCTTCTTAGAAATTTAACTAATGCATTGAAAAAAAAAAAAAGCTAATTTGAAAAATACCCTATGTGCTTTGTTTAACTATCAAAAAAACTGTGTTATTTTTATTAGCCAAAAAATCCATTTGAACTTCCCTCATAATCGTCGGGAGGATATTGTTTATTTCCAATTTTTTAAGTGAATATGAGTGTTCTGAATACTTTGGTGGGGTATATTTGCAATTTGTCTTGGGAAGTGTTTTTTTGCTAATAAAAACTCAGTACAAGGGAATTTTTGGTAATAAAAACAACGCGGGGTGGTTTTAATATTAGACAAAGTATAAAGAGTATTTTTGCATTTCATTAAAATAAATTGATTTGTCAAAATTAAGAACTTGCCTAAGTACAGGGTAGACAGTTTCCATGTACATTATGTCCGATTGAGATCTATACATTCCTGTAATATGAGCTATGATGACATATCCAATGAAAAGTGCAAGAAAACATCCTCCAAATAAGCCTGGTAATTTAACAGAGAAAGCTTGTCAGTTTTCTTGTTATAGCAAACAATTTATCAAATAATTAGGGAGCAAAAGACAAAAATACCCCTATGCTTTTTCTAACTCTCAAAAACCTCCATGTATTATTTTAACTCCCAAAAAACCCCCTATAATTTTAAATAAGGGCCAATTACACCCCCAAAAAAGAGAGTGTGCTTCAAACGCCAAAATTGCAAGTATTTGTTCGCATTTTGCTTTTGATATGACAATTTTACCCCTGATATCGAATGACAAAAACACCCTATGCTTTGTTTAACTCCCAAAAAACTCTTTGTGTGTCATTTTAAATCCCCAAAACCCCCCTGTGTTCGATTTTATATACCACACTCGACCCAAGTAGTATATACTTATTTTTTCAAAAAGAATAAATAAATTTTAAAAAAAATAAATACATAGGGGTAATCTTGTAATTTTACAAAAAGTCAAAAATAAAACTATAAGTATATACTATTTGGATCGAGTGTGGTATTTAAAATCAAACATAGGGGATTTTTGGGTAGTTAAAATAACACAGGGAGGTTTGGGGAGTTAGACAAAACATAGGGGGTGTTTTTGTCTTTTGCTCAATAATTAGGAATGATTTTTACTAAAAATAATGAAAATGGTCAAGGGATGGTTTGAATACAAAAAAGGATAAATGTTGCTTTAAATATGAGTTGATCAGTTGATGTAGAATCCAATCCTATAGGATTAAAATGCAATTTTGCCTAACTCATTGTGTTCTGGGTCAAGGATAATCCAATAAAATAACACGAGAGATCTCTTGCTTTCTTTGTGCATTATGTGGAAAGCACAATTTCAACATTAGTACACTTTTTAGTAACCTTTTTCTTTTTCAAAAGCCGATTCATTAGCTAGAGCCAATCTTATGTCTTAAGATTTAGGGAGAATTATTAATTATTAAAAAAAAGATTTAGGGAGAATTATTCGAACTACTCCAGAAATTTAGTGTAATTACACTAACCACCCTCATGTTTGAAAATTTCTCAAAGTACTTATGAGGCATTAGATTCATTACACTTACCCCAAGAAAAAAATTGAATTCCATAAATACCCTTGAGTACCATATAAGGAAAGAATTTGATGTGAAAAATCGGATGAAACTCGTGAAAAAATTGGTTAAACAGGTGAAAAACTAGTTGAAATCGTTGGAAAAATTTGATAAGATCATTGAAAAAATGAGTGAAATCGATTTGCCACCCTTGAGGTTTGTGATTTCTTTGATTGTACCTAGGTATATTTCTAGATTTTTGTTTTTTTTGGGAGAAATAAACGTCATAAGAGAGTAACTGTAACAAATTCATTACCTTAGAGGTAATTTGAGTAATTTCTCAAACATAAAAGGTGGTCCATGTAATTACGCTAAACCACTAGGATTCATTTTAAATTTGTCTTAATTGAGCTCCTAATGAACAACAACCCAGCAATCAATTTCTCAATATGTTAACTTGGTATTATTATGTTGGCATTTTTCTTTTAGTATTACTCCAATCTTGGGAAAATGCAAGATACTCTCCTGTGTTATGCTAAATCTGCACGAAACTATCCTGTGAAATTTTTATTGAGCCAAACTTCCTTGTTTTCAAAAACCCTGCAAAAATCACTCAATTTGTAAAAAATAAGTCGTTTTGGATCGACACATTTAAAGAAATAATTTTTTAAACACTTCAAGTTGCTCCCTACAACTTCACGTGATACATTTTTAAAACGATTTCTTGAAAAATGTTGATCCAAAATGACTTATTTTTTACAAATTGAGTGTTTTTTGCAGGGTTTTTAAAAACACAAGGAAGTTTGGCGCAATAAAAATTTCTCAGGATTGTTTCTTGCAGGTTTAGCATAACACTGGGGAATATTTTGCATTTATCCCCCAATCTTGCTTTTTGTATATATTGCAATATAAACTCACCAATGAAAAATGTAATGACATGTGATTCTTTTCGTTGAGTTGGTTTAAGGTATTTCATGGCCTTTCTTCTGTCATCGTCAGCAAAATTCTTGACAAACAATTCCTCAACCTCATCTGCTAACTTCAAAGCCTGTCATAATAGTAAATACTTTCATTATTTTGCTTCCATTATTGTAAGAGACATGCATATCTTTGACTCATCAAATGGATATGTAGGCAATACCAAACTTGAGAAAAAGGCCACTTTACAATGTCTACGAATAATTTGAGAGTTAATAACAATTTATCCCCCTCTGATTTTCATATGGTTCAATATTTTCCCTTATGATTTCAAAGAGAACATTTGACCTCCCTATATTTTTATAAATGACTCACACTCGTGTCATTTTTAAACCTAAAAAAATGACTTGGTGGAAAATGCTCTCCTTTATGTATTATATACTTTGACCTATTCAAACCTAAAAAAATGAAGCATTTTACCCCCTATGTTATTTTAAGTGGATCCGTTTACCAACTCTGTCATTTTATATGAAGCAGCTTACTGTTATTTTTTGTATTATATGTGGACTAATTACTAAATATTAATTTTGTCTTTTTACGCAAATCTTTTCATTTCGAAGGAAGAAGATAAATTATTCCTTAAAAATTTTAAGGAGGACACATAAGATATTCTTTTTTCATTCTAGATCAGAGGAGATAAATTAAACATAACCGGAAATTGATCCAATTATTTGATGATGTGAAACATAATATATCTACTAGATATTTACAAGAAGTAGCTTTAATTTTGACTTTGTGATAAATTTACCTTGTCTGAACTGTTGAAGTATGAGCTCTCAACCACTTTTAAGTAAATGGGAAGTACATGTTTGTTTGTCACCTGAAAATACATAAAGTTTGTTGGACTAGAAATGATGTGCAGTACTATGTCCATGAAACTAAATATTCTTCGAATATACTTACTTTGTCGAATTTCTTCAAAATCTTTACAAAAGCAAGCATGTTCAGTTGCCTGAAAGAGTTCATTAATTAATGAACATAATTAACATTTTCATTAATAGAAAATATCCATATATATTTTGCCTAACTATCAAAAATCTCCATGTCATGTATTTTCATTAGCAAAAATATCCATCTCAAGTAAAAATAACAATTGAACCCTCAACAAAGGATGCAAAAACATCACTCTTAACCTAAATATAATCTATAACTATCTGTTAACTTTGAAAATATGCATTAATCTCCCCTGTTCAATAAAAAATTTGATAAAAATCTAATTTCAAATGGGTCTTTTTACGAGCAAAAGACAAAAAGATCCCCTATACTTTGTCTAACTCCCCAAAACACCCCTATGTTATTTTAATTACCAAAAAACCCCCTGTGTTTGATTTTAAATACCACACTCGGCCCAAGTACTATATACTTATAATTTTATTTTTGAATTTTGGTGGAATGACAAAATTACTCCTATGTGTTTTTTTTAAATTTATTTATTCTTTCTGAAAAAATAAGTATATACTACTTGGGTCGAGTGTGGTATATAAAATCAAACACGGGGGGGTTTTGGGGATTTAAAATGACAAATAGGGGATTTTTTGGGAGTTAAACAAAGCATATGGGTGTTTGCCTTTCGATGTCAGGGGTAAAACTGTCATATCAAAAGCAAATGTGAACAAATAATTGCAATTTTGGCGTTTGAAACACACTCTCTTTTTTGGGGGTGTATTTGACACTTATTTGAAATCATAGGAAATTCTTTTAGAGTTAAAATAACACAAGTAATTTTTTGAGAGTTGGACAAAGCATAGGGGGTGTTTTTACCAATAGAAAAGGAACACATGGTGTGTTTTTGTTAGTAAAAATATAGACAAAGCACAAGAGTTATCTTTGCATTTAATTAGCTCATTATTAGTATCATACCTATAAGTTTTGAGGTATCCTAATCCTTTGTAAAGCTCAATAAATGCCCCTTTAATCATTTTCTCTGCATGATGTAACTTCTTCTTGTTAATATGCAATTTATTATTTCCCTCCGGACCACATTTTTTGGAGGACTGATTTATCAAATCATCCCAAAGCAAATACGAAATTGCAGAAAATGCCCGTGTTGGATTTGTAAGTGGAATGTGAATTCTTAAGCTTTTCCCTTGGCAATTAATAACTTGACCAGAAAAAGATCTACCAAGTCTTTTCATTTTCATTGATCTTTCAATTTCACCGGACTTTGGAGAATCCGAAACTTTCAATTCTTCGGTTGAGTTCTCTTCCGGCTCGGTTTCTGTTCTATCTTTGATGGATTCGTCATCTATAGGCAAACATAACCAAAAAGGCGTTCATAAAAAAAGTTGAATTATTAGGATAAGTGAAATGCAAAAATACCCTCTGTATTTTGCCGGCTTATTTGCACTTTTTGCACCCCGAAAACATAGAAAATAAACACTTTGCACCCTCAAAATATGAAAAATACAACACTTTGCACCCTCTATAATAATGTGGGGGTGCAAAGTGCCAAAGATTTATAATTGAATTACCTATTTATCCCTTGAGTTCCCTATTTTGCCTAATTTTTTAAAAACTCCCGTATTATTTTTATTATCAAAGCCCCAATACTTATTTTTTATTAGCAAAAAAAGAAACCCTCTCAAAATAAAATGACTAATAAACCTTCATCAAAGGATGTGAAAACCCATATTCACTTGAAAAATTGGTAATAATCCCTCTGTTAACTTTGAAAATTGGCAATATTCCCTGATCACTTATAAAATTAACAATAACTTCCTTTTGATAAATGTGAAATATTCAAATGAGTTTATTATTTTTTAAATAAAACAAGAATATAGGGAATTTTTACTAATAAAAATAATAATGTGGGGTTTTTAGTAATTAGGCAAAGTATAAAGGATATTCTTCCATTTAGCTCTTATTCGGATATAAGTGTCCAAAAAACAAGATTTATTTTAGTTTTTTACGTACCACAAGATATGGTGCCTGATATCGAGTCATCCTCTTTTGAATCCTCTGGTGATGTTCCTTTGGTACGACGTTGGTGTCTTAACTCAATTTTAAGCTCGATAAGAATCTCCATTTGTTTCTTCAAAGAGTCACCCCTCTCTATAAACTCTTTCTCTTTTGTTCTATAGAATTGGTTCACTTTATTGAGTTGGTGATCCAAACATGCAAAGAACTCAACAGCCGCTTCAGTATCGGCAAATTGCTCAAGCAGCTCAGTTTCGTACATATATCCTTTACTAGCCGAGGCTGCAAGCCTTCGATGAACCTGTGGAGAATTCAAATGAAATGTAATTATATGGCATAATGTGCAATAAATAAATGACGAGCTAAATGCAAAATTACAACCCTATGTTATTTTAACTAGCAAAAATTCTCCATGTATTCATTTTTTATTAGTAAAAAAATCCATTTGAAATTCCTAAATAAGTCAACAGGAAGGTTTTTGATAATTCAATTTTTAAAATTAACAGGGAGATTATTGATATTTTTTAATTTAAGAGGGGCACTTTTGTATTATTTATAGTGCTAGTATAATTTAATTTTTCCTGCAAAATATGTATTCCAGGACTGCATAAAACAAGGGGATTTTTACTAATAAAAATATTATAGAGGGAGTTTTGCTAATTAAGCAAAGTATAGGGGGTATTGTTGCATTTCACTCATAAATAAATAAATAAATTTGGATGCAAGAATTACCTGAATGGTCTTATGTTCTCTTTGTATATGACCAAGAAAAGTATACTTTCTCAATAATGATAAAACAGTTTGTTGCTTTATAGCACTATTTTTCATGATGTGGATTTTCTTGATTTCCTTCTTCAATTGCCAGTAATCAACAAACGCTTCTTTCCATTCGGGAACTAACTGACCCTCAAATTGCTTCAAAAATTTCACCATTATGCCCTTTTTTTTTTAACTCAAATGTTTTGAAGAACTTCGAGTGTAAATGATATGTTTGTGACTTAAGAGGAATGAGACTATATTATATATATATGGAGAAGAAAGAAAGGAATATAAATCGATGCATGGAAATATCGAGTATTGATTCTCGACAGCACATTCTGTTATATCCTAGATCTGCATCTTTTATCCTATTCTCAATCCACTTGGAAAATATATATAGTACTATTTGGTTCACCGGAGAATCACTAAACCTCCGCCAAGATGTGGCGGTTTTGAAAACTTTGCGAGGAAGGTGGAAATTTAAAGAGGATGTAAAGGGAGCCTAACATATATTTTTTTTTTTGTTTTCTCAAGGGTTTAATCCCTTTCAAGGCAGGTTAGACACATTAATAAGGATTCGAATATGAGTCCGCTACTTTATAGTAACTAGTTCCTTCCACTAGACCAATCACCTGTTGGTGAGTCTAACATATAACAGGTGAGTCTAACATATATATATATATATATATATATATATATATATATATATATATATATATTGTCCCATTGCATAGCATATTTGATCTCGTTTCGATTTAATGTCAATTTACTCCCTGTGAAAATTTTAAATGAGCAATTTACTTCCATCAACTGAAGATTGTAACTGACACACCCAAATTGAGAGTGTCCATGAAAAATATTTTGGTAACATAGGGGACATAGGGGGCTAAAGTTAAGAGTGTGCTAGAAAAAGTATTTTTGTAACATAGAGGGTAAAGAACCACGTACAAGAGGGTAGTTTTGTTAATTTGTATTTTTTCTTTTTAAATATCAGGGAGGCAATGTGAAACTTTTATAAGATTATAGAAAAATAAAATTGTCTTTTTCAAATCAAAAGGAATAAACTGAATATTATTAATATCACAAGGATAAACTGACATTCCTAATTCTCATTTAGGAAGTTTTCTGTCTTTTGAACATATTGACTATGGTAGCCTTCATGATTTTGATATTGAATAATGATTTTGATATTAAAATTGATAAATAGTTATTATGTTAATAACTTCTTCCTTGCAAGAAAAGCTCATTGGCTAAATGTTTTGCAACCACACAAAGGGCGTTTTTAATTAGACCAGACTGAATTCCACTAATTTGAGGATAACAAAAAGTTGTGCAATAATTTTAGTTCTTCCACTTTCATTGAGAAAAAGATTTGTGATTCCAATATTTAATCATAAGAGATAAGAGTCCAAATTAATAAACAGTAAAGACTCATAACAGTACAAGAAAAAATTGATTTTTTTGACATGATACTAATTAAGTGATAAGGTTATATTTGTTATTTTTTATATCTATTAAGTGACAATAACTTAGATATTGTCATTTAATAGATATATTAGTGACAAGAATTGAGAAAAATTTATTACTATTGACATTTAGTGATATTTCATAAGTGATAACAAAAATATAGTCTCTAAATTATTATGACAATATTTCTTGTCACCAGGTTGGCGCTAATTGTTAAGAGTGACAACTCTATTACCATATTCTTGTCACTAAATGCTATTATAATTATGACAACACTAAAATTATTGTCTCTAATCACATGCAAATAGTGATAACTTTTACTTTGTCACTTAGAATCTTGTCACTTATACACATATTATAATGCACTTCAATTACATTAATCTTTTATATCTAGTGAAAAAGAGATCATGTAGTGATCTAAAAAGAAAACATTAACCATTTATGTCAAATAAATAGTAAAAATAATTGCCTTTTCAAAATGAAAATAACTATCTACAATCACTTTGTAGCTGATCGAGATTGAATATCCTCCGGTCTTTTAGGTGATTTTGATTATTTTCACAATTGTGATTACTGACTTCTGGTGATATATTAAGACTAAAGCTTTTTTTATTTATTTCAAAGAAATATATTAAAACCGAAGCTAGTTGCAAATAAAATAGTATTTTCTGATTAAACTATAGCATAAAAAATATTTGAGATATATAAATTTGTGATGAGATGATATTAGTTAGCACTACTAGTAGTAATTATATGGCAAAATTGCAAAAATCGTCCCAAATTAATCACTGATTTTGGATTTTCGTTCCAAACTATTCAACTTGGCGAATTTCGTTCCGTAATTTAATATTTTTTTGGAATATCGTTCCAACCGTTATTATAAGATGAAAATTGTGCATGTGTCGTTAAATTATCACGTGGCTGCTTACGTGTCATAACGTGGTAAAGTTTCACTACAAAAAAAATGGATTTTAGTGACAAAATATTAAGTGACATTGTTAAAATTGTCACTTATTGCATATATTTAGTGACAAAAAATTTAGTGTCACAATAACAACAGTGACAAATGCAATAGCGACAATATATATTTTTAAGTTGTCACTAATGGCTATTAGTGACAAGTATATGAAACTTAAATTGTCACTATTGACAATTAGTGATACCCTTTCAGTGACAATAAATATTGTCACTATAATTTAGTGACAACTTTTTACTTGTCACTTCTGGGGTATCACTAAATGTTAATAGTGACAACTTTTTTACATTTCTTGTCATTAGTATGTCTATATTCATCATTTTAGTGACAATATTTAAATTCTTGTCACTTTGTCATTTACTATTTTGTCACTAAAATTTAAATTTTTTGTAGTGTTTAACATGAATAATTATATAATATTGCAGAATTCGTCCCAAACTAATTACAAGATTGAACTGTCATTTCCATTGAATTAGAAATTTGAAATTGGGACTAAATTCATACAAAATGGTAAATTATGGGAGAAAATTCGGCGAGTTGATATAGTTTGGGACAAAAAATCAAAATTAGTAATTAGTTTGGGACGATATTTCAAGTAAATACTAAATTGCGGGACGAAATTCGATGAGGTAATATAGTTTGGGATGAAAATCCAAAATCACTAATTAGTTTGAGACGTTTTCTGCAATTTTACTATATATATATATATATATATATATATATATATATATATATATTAGATATGAAATTTCTAAGTACTATTTCCCAGCAGCAACTTGTCAATATGATGTCTTTCACTACAACAAAATTCAAAAAACCATTCTATTATTATGTCCATATCTCTATGTTGAGAAGGATAGCAACACCAATGATGTTTCATATGTGGAAAACCGAAAGCGCCGTCCTTCATGGCTGACTCAAAGATTCGCAATTTATTTTCTTCTGTGTCAATTCAATTTTATTGAGTAAAACACTACGAAAAGGAAATACTTTGGTGATTTATCCAAAAAAAAAAAAAGAAAATCCATTGGTGCAATGGAGTCCCAGAACCCTGTTGCATTGCATTCTCCGTTGTTCTTTTTCTTGGTTTTTAAACAACATACATGTTTTAAATTCGAAATTCAAAGCAAACAAAAGTGAAGGATCTTACTTGATAAATTGAACCGACGTTTGAATCACGAAACCCTTCAATTTGATTTCTGGTTGTCTCCAGATATCCTTGGTCGATCTCCAATCACGAACGGAAAGGAAATTCTATTAGAATTCAGCACATTGATTGAGCTAAGTCCACTTACATGGCTTGGGCCTAACTCAACCTCAAAAGCTAGTTTATGAAGTGAGGATTGCCCAAGACCTTATAAGGTGGACTTAACTATTATTTACAACCAATGTGAGACATTTCGTCTCAATAAATTCTGATCACAGCCTAAGAACTTGAGACTTCAATGTTTTCTGAATATGACCACCAATTCTACTCCTCAAAAGGAAAACATATTCTTTTTTCTCTCCAATATTTTTGTTGGATGAAGATGAAGATGAAGATCAGAAGACAAGAAATTTAGAAGTTAAAGGGAGGTTTTGATAATTTCCAAAATATCTTAATCAGCTAAATAAGGAATGCTTAGTAAAATCCCTTAGAAGAATTTTGATCAACCTCAAAGACATATTAGTCAAGTCAAAATTCAGTTTGGTCCAGAAGACTACTGATCTGATGCTGAAGGAAGAAATCAGTTTGGTGAAAATCAGCCGACTCAAATCAGATTTGTTCAAGTTTGGGATCAACTAAGTTCATCATCAGACTAGTGATTCTTATCAGCCAAGTGAAGATGATCAGGAAGTCTCCCCAACGGTAATAAATGCACTTGGAGTAATAAGTGCTGAAGACTGAGGGTATTAATGGCAAATGATTGAAGAAAACAGCCTCTGGTCGATGGAACAATGTAGGCAAGGGAAGTCGGCAAAATGGATCCGTAACCTCGGGAAAATGATTGGCTCTGAGGGCTGGGCACGGGGGTCCCAGTCCCGAACCCGTCGAACCTCGTATCAGCTTGGTGCATGTAATGCTGCTGACAAAAAGTACTGTTGACAGTACTGCAGAGTACAGAGAGCCGTTCGCAGAAATTAAGGACCAGTACTCGAGGAATTTGAATCTTGTCTTTCTTCAACGGATATTTTTCAAACCCTGAGTATAAATAGTTCGCGAGCTTGAGAGAGAAGATAACAACACAAACTCTGAAAAAATTTTCGAAGCAAAATCTCTCTAAGTCTCAAGAACAGCTCACTCACCTTGTGAAGTCATTTATTGGCAGAACCGAGTTGAAGTTCAAGATAAATCATTTTTCTGAGTGAAAAACTGTAAAAGGAGTGTTGTGAGAAGCGTAGATCCATCTTAGTGAGTGATCTAACTTCAGAGGATAGGTATTCTTAGTGATTTCCTATTGTGAGCTTACGGCCTTTTCATTTGTTGTTTTGGCGTAAGTAGAGTGTATTGTAATCTAAGTGATTATAGTATAACCCAAGATCTAAGTGACTTGGAAGAGTGGACTAAAGGATTTTCATCCATATAACAACTATAAAAATTCTTTGTGTTTTACTTTGCATTATTTTCTTGCATATCTTAAAAATTGCATAAAACACTTTAGAAAACTGTTGGAAGATTTCAAAAAGGAGTTTGTTAAAACTGGTGATAAAATCTTTCAAAGACTAAGTTTACTTGTGAAAAACACTTATAAATATCCGCTGCAAGTATTTTGTTTTAAAGCTGAGTTTTGCTGAAATCAGCTAAGTATTGATAAGAGAAGTGGTCAACTGTGCTGCTCAGGATTCGTTCACGATCAGTTTAGTCAGCTTACTGATCTATATCAGCTTAGTCTGCTGACAGATGACAAAAAACTTTTAAAGTCTAAAAATTTTCAGAGGTCTATTCACCCCCCCCCCCCTCTATACCTCATCTGACCACTTGGGACCAACAAGTGGTATCAGAGCGGGTGTTTCATTAGAATCAGCTGCCTGATCGACGAGCTTGATCCAAGTGTTTTTCAAAGGTTTTTAAACTTTTTAAAAAGAGCATATTTTTGAAAAATCAAAACTCTTTGAAAATGGATTGTATCAGCCATGTTCCCCACATTGGCGGTATGAGTTTCGAGGACTGGAAGATTAGGATGGAGATCTTCTTAGCTGCTTACAATGACAACATGTATACATGTATCACAAAAGGTCCATTCAAATTCACCAAGACTATAAAGGTTGATGAAGTAGATATAGTGGTGGAAAAAGATCTATCAGAGATGACAGCTGAAGAGATCAAGCTGTTCAATCTTGATAAAGTTGGCTCTTTCATCATGTCCAAAGCCTTGGACAACGACAGATTTGATAAAGTCAAGCATTGCAAGACTGCAAAAGAGATGTGGGACAAGGATCGTGACATGAGTGAAGGAAACGAAGCCATAAAAGAGCATCAACTGAGTGTTGCTCTGGAAAAGCTAGACAACATCAAGATGAAGTCTGCGGAAACCAAGAATGGTGTTGAAGAAACCTCATCTTCAGGCCCCACAGCTACCCTGGTTGCTGCTGAAAATCCAAAAAGAACAGCACATAAAAGCAAAGAAGTGGACTCATCTGATGAAGCCACACTACTCAACAAAAAGGATACACTGCTGGAGACGTTGCATTGCTGATGAACAACTTAAGAAGTTCTATAAAAGATAAATGAAGAACAAATACAACAATGCCTCTACTTCTAACCTTACTTCTTCTTCTCAAGATAAAGATGCTTATAAATCCAAACTAATGTGTTACAACTGCAGGAAATTGGGACATTTCATCAGAGACTGCCCATATCCTAAAGCTGAAAAGTACACGGAAGAAGAAAAGAGAATCAGAAAGGAAAGAAAGCATCAGAAAGGCAAGGTGCTGATAGCTGAAGCAGAGAAGCTGGCTGCTATCTACTCATCTGATTCAAACTCAGACACGTCTGAAGAAGAGTCTACTAAAGATGAGAACCCTGCTCTTATCTGCCTGATGGCTAAGGAATCAGATGACTCTGAGGATGAGGTAACTCCTCTTGAAAATGAATTGTTTAATTCATTGGAGCAAATGATGGTTAATAATACTAGTATTGCTGACGCATTTGCTAAGCTTAAGGAAGAGTTGATATTGCTTAGAGAGCAAAACAGTTCACTGAAACTTAAGGCTGAAGAGCCAAAAGAATCAGCTGAATATAAACTACTTGAGCAAGAAAATGAATCTCTGAAAGCTGTGTGAAGTTTATAAGGGTAAAATCATGGAACTTGAAAAGATTATTGAGTCTCATGATAAATCATTTGTTGCATCCACTCACATGTCTAGTAAACAGAAGATGCCTTTAGAACAGGACAAGTTAGAACTGAACCATACTAAAAAATTTATATCAGCTAACAACAGTAAGGTCATATTGTATGTTCAGACAACTAAGCCTGCTTCACCTGAGAAAGAATTAAAGGAGAAGAAAGCTCCTAAGGCTAAAAAGAGCAAAGAGCCTAGTTTAGGAAAACAGACTGGTAAGACTAAACAGCAGAGTCCTAGGAAGTCTGCTGATAAAGCTAAAACCAATCAGACTAGTAGCAAGACTAAGTCGTCTGTTAATGAGCAAGCATCTAGTAAACCAAAGAAGCATAAGAACAAGAAAAATCAAAATGCTTGGTATGAAAATGAATCATATTATTTGCAACCTGCTGCATATCCTCCTATGTATCATGCACCTCAATTTCCAACTTACTATGCACCTTATCCTGCTCATCCAATGCATGCATATCCTGCTTATCATGTATCTTATTCTGCTTATGAACATAATCCTTATCATACTGATTATCAACGCAACAAATCTGATGAATATGATAAAGATATACCTGTTCATGCTCCTGTCAAATCTCAGAAGCCTAAGAAGCCTAAGACTTCAACATCTTGGGTTGTCAAGGGTGGAACTAATCCTCCAGAACCCTCTCAATAAGGGTACCTAAAACAATTTTATTTTGTTTTGTAGGTTAGGATTAGGAGTAGGAGTAAAGTAGAGAAAATCTGGTACTTGGACAGTGGATGTTCAACACACATGTATGGAAGCATACATGAGCTGACTGATGCTGTTGTTGTGGATGGTCCTAAAGTAACTTTTGGAGACAGCAAAAGAAGGCAAGATTGTAGCAAGTGAAAGATTAATCAAAGGCAACATTGAGATATCTGACGTCTCTTATGTTAAAGGCCTCAAACATTCATTACTTTAGAATTTTTGGTTGTAAATGCTTTGTTTTAAACAATGGGAAGAATCACCTTACTGCCTCTGCAGAAAAGGCTGACGAAGCTGTTTTTGTAGGATATTCTACAGTTTGTAAAGCTTATAGAGTCTTTAAGAAAAGAACTTTACTTGTAGAAGAATCTATTCATGTAGTATTTGATGAACCAAGTCAATCTTCTGAAAAGAATCAAAGTACTAATCCAAGTCTGTCAACTGATTTTCAGAAATTAAGTGTTGAAAGAAATGAAGAATATATACCCATCATACTACCTGATCTCAACTCAGCTGCTAACTAAAATGCTGTTCAAAATCACTCTGCTGATTGTCTAACAGACGAGTTGCAAACAGCTGACAGACCAGAGACTGTTCAACAAACAACTCATGTTCAACAAACTACTACTGAAACTCCAACAGTAGTGTTGCAAGATCAAAACAGAGGACAACATTCATATTTGCAACCTGATCTCAGATGGCTCAAGAATCACCCACCTGAATTAGTGATTGGTGATCCTTTGGATAGAGTAAAGACAAGGAGAGCTGCTGCAAATGATGCAATGTTTGTCAGCTTCCTATCTCAAATAGAGCCCAAACAGATTGAAGAAGCTCTGAGTGATTCAAACTGGATTGAAGCTATGCAAGAAGAGCTAAATCAATCTGAAAGGAATGAAGTCTGGTACTTAGTTCCTCGACCAAGTCATCAAAGAGTATTGGCACTAAGTGGGTTTTCAGGAATAAAATGAATGAAGATGGTATTGTCACCAGAAATAAAGCAAGATTAGTGGCCAAGGGTTACTGCAAAGAAGAAGGCATTGACTTTGATGAAACCTTTGCACCAGTAGCAAGATTAGAAGCAATCAGACTGTTTCTGGCCTATGCTGCTCATAAGAATTTCACAGTCTATCAGATGGATGTGAAATCTGCCTTTCTTAATGGAGAATTGCAAGAAGAGGTATATGTTGAACAACCTCCTGGATTTGAAGCTTATCAAGAAGGAGACAAGGTATATCGTCTGAAGAAAGCTCTCTATGGACTGAAACAGGCTCCAAGAGCATGGCATGACACTTTATCTGATTTTCTTTTAATCAAAGGATTTCGTAAAGGTAAGGTAGACAATACCTTGTTTACTGTTGAATGGGAGGATCATATATTACTAGTGCAAATATATGTGGACGATATTATTTTTGGTTCAACTAATCAACAGATATGTGATAAGTTCTCCAAGCTGATGCAGAACAAGTTTGAAATGAGCATGATGGGTGAACTTAATTATATTCTTGGTTTGCAAGTAAGACAGTTGCCTGATGGAATATTCATCATTCTAGCTAAATACACAAAGGATCTGTTCAAGAAATTTGGTATCGAAACTAGCTCTACTGTTAGTGTTCCTATGTCTACTGGACTTCGTTTGGATAAAGATGAAGATGGCAAATCAGTAGATATAACCAAGTACAGAGGCATTATAGGGTCACTGTTATATCTAACAGCTAGCAGACCTGATATCATGTACTATGTTGGGGTTTGTGCGAAATATTAATCAAATCCTAAGGAATCTCATCTCTTGACTGCCAAAAGGATACTTAGGTACCTTAAAGGCACTCAAGAACTGGGATTATGGTACCCTAGGAAATCTGGATTTGAGCTGATAGGATATTCAGATTCTGACCTTGCTGGCTGCAAGATTGATAGGATGAGTACAACAAGTGCCTGTCAATTCTTGGGTAGTCGTCTGATCTCATGGATGAGTAAGAAACAGACTTCAGTATCCATCTCTACTGCTGAAGCTTACTACATAGCTGCTGGAGCATGTTGTGCACAGATACTATGGTTGAAGCATCAACTAGAAGATTACAACATTAAGATCAGTGGAATACCAATCTACTATAACAATACAAGTGCAATCTCTCTTACTCAGAACACTACAAGTCATTCAAGAACTAAGCATATTGAGATCAAACATCATTTCATCAGAGATCATGTGGAAAAGGGAAATGTTATAATTGAGTATGTTCATACTGACAATCATATTGCAGACATATTCACTTAACCACTAAGTGATGCAAGGTTTTCAACTCTAAGAGCTGAACTAGGTCTACTAAATTTAGATGCATAAGCTGAGGGGGAACTCATCAGAAGACTGGAGTTTATCAGCTTACTCATCTTATCCTCTTCAAGGTTAACTCTCAATAGACTAGTTAACTTATGGATTCTTAAAGTAGGGGGAACGTGTAAGACTAGCGGTACTTCTGATTAAAATATGAAATTTGTTGATGAAAGTTAGTTGAAGTTAAGTTTTCATCAGAGAAGTTCTTAATTCTTGAAGATTGAAGATTAATTATCTTGCTGGATTGACAAACAACAAAGGAAGATTACTAGTTATTGACTTTCACTAGTAATACCTGTTATCAGAACACTCGTCTGATCAGATAAGTATTAGCTTACTCGTCTGATTAATTATATAAAGTGTTGTTACTTAAAAACGCTATATTTAAAAACACGCTTTTATAAGTCGACTGTGGCTGTTCGTATTCTCGCTAGTCATTAAATGCTTTTTGAATTTTGAATCGCGTAAATATCGCCACACGATCAAAACTGACAGATAATTGATCTAACGGTTCGCGTGAAACATGGAAACCGACGCTTTCACCTTTTTAAATTCAGATCTGATCAGCTCACTGATCTTTTACGCACCCTAAAAAACTTTCAGATCAGTCATCATGAGTTCACAATCACAAGACGCTAAGGCTGAAGGCATGTATCTTGTGTATGATACATATCACAAAACTGGAACCGACTTGATGAAGGCAATTGTGGAGAAATTCAAGGCTGCTACGTTGGTTGACTTCATGGAGGCTCATGAAGAGATGGTCTACAAAGACCAAATTGTGGAGTTCTATGTAACTAAAGATGCAACTGATTTCAACAAACTGGAGATCAAGGCGAAGGTTGGAGGAGTTGATATATGTATCACTCCTAAGCTGCTGAATGAGAAGTACAGTTTGTCGTTGAAGGGAAGAACAGACCTGTCCACCTTGGCTGAACCTAAAGAACAGGAGTTCTGGAGCATCTGTGCTCATGAAGGGGAGATTTTGCCTGGGAATATAAAAAAGAGCCAACTGGAGGATGAATATCAGCGGATGGCTGATATGGTTGCGAAGATTGTTGAGAACTGCACCTTTTCCTTGTATAGTATTCCAATGAAAAGATTTCACTCAATGATTGCGGTTCACTATGGTTTTGAAGTGAACTGGGCTGTTGTCGTGTGGTACATCCTGGCGAATCATCACAAGAAGGGGAATACCCATCACAGGATATTCCTAAATCACCTGTTCACAATTCTTGGATGTGGGCTAATGAATGGGAAGGTATCTGTTCAAACAGCTAAGCCAGCTGTTGAAGTCAGAATAGATAAGGATACTGTTGCTGATGCTATCATTGATCAGACAACAAAGGAGATACAAAATATGTCTCCTGGTTCACCTTCCAGAACCATATCTGAAGAGAAACCGGTTGAAAATATTGCAAAAAGAACACGGAGTCAGTTAAAGGACATTGCGACATCTAAGCCTGCTCAGGAGAAGGTAGTTCCCAAAAAGACTGCCAAGAGAAAAATGGTTTTTGAACCATCTCCCACTAAGTCATCTGATTTAGTTAGGGAAGGCCCTAAATCAGCTGAGAGGTATGTTGAAGTTGAGAAAAAGACTACCACTGCTGCTAAGGAGTCAGCTGCTGCAACAGCTACTCAACAGCCAACTTCAACAGCTGAGGTTGCTAAACCTCAAGATGATCCTGAAGTGCAGATCATCGAACCAAAAGCAGTTATTCCTGTCTCAATTGCTACACCAGAACCAACTGATGCTGCATCTGCTGCTGTTAAGCCAAAAAGGAAAAGAATAATCAAAGTCAGAATCTCTGTTGTTGAGAAAAAGAGAAGGGAGGAGGAACTGGCAGCAAAGAAAGATAAGGAAGATTTTGAGCAAGTTGCAAGCTGAGAAAGAAGAAAGAAAAAGAAAAATGACTGAAGCCGAGCTGAAGGCTTTAGAAGATGCTGATATAGCAAAAGCTTTGGAACTGAGCAAACAGGATGCTCACGGACCAAGAAGAGCTGGAGGAATCAAGATCGGGGAGTCTATGAATACAAAACAAATCCTTCCCCCAGGCCGAAGGGTTGAAAAGTGTCCCTTCGCTATTAAGTGGGCACTAAACATAGTCAATCAACACCATGTAGCCTTTGCAAGGTTTGAAGCCGCCCTTGCAGATTTTGACAAAAAGCTCCAACAGGCTACTATGTTCGTTTAGGAGAAGATTAGATACAATCAATGGAGGAACTACAGAGTGAACAAGTCTGTTGCTGAAATCAAAGCTTGGAAGGAATTTGAAGATGAAGAAAAATGGGTATTATCCTTCTTTCAAACTTCCTCCATTACAAAAGCTTTGGACCCTGATCATGTAAGGAGATGTCTTCCATGATTATACAAGGGGAATAGTGGCCAGAGAAGCCAAGAAGATCAAAGATGCACTGCCTCTAAAGAGGAAAAGGAGTGAAGATCCTATCAGAAGAGCAGTGCTGATAGCTGTTTATCAGGCCTTGGAGAAATGGTCTGAAAGGTCAAGGTATTTCAAGGGATCTCCAAGTGACCTTCCATCTCTGCCAAGCGTGCAACAGATTGCATTTGGGCCTGAAATCAGCACGTATCAGGAGAAAGTGATTAAGGCACCTGCTCAAGGATCAATGCTTCAAATTACTAAAGTTATCCATCAAACAACGAAGATATCAGCTGATGGAACTCCTGAAACAACTAAGGTGGAAGAACAGGCTGCTGTTCAACAAGAAGCTGCCAAGACTAATGAAGAAAACATTCAAGGAGATGCTGGAGCTATTGTTGTTCAAGAGACTGATGAACCTGAACAGAAAGAGGAAGAAGAAGAGGTTCTAGCAGATGTCCCAGTCCACCAAACAAAACCATCGACTTCCACTTCCATTCCTATAGCAGACAAGCACTCTTTAATGATGGAATCCATTAAGTTGCTGTTGGATCAGTCCTTGGAAGAAAGGAATAAACTGCTGATGAAGAAGATACAAAAAGAAAACAGAAGATTGCAGGAGGAAAACAGGAGACTGATCAAAGATGCACTTGACAACTTTCCTCTGCCACCAGATAATTCTCTTCAATTAATTCAGAGTCTGATCAGCATGAACAGAAACATTGAAGATGTGAAGTCTGATGTAAATAATCTTCACACATCTCTTCAACGTCATGAAGGAAACATTGCTGATGTTTTAGGTCTGATCACCAAGCTTGCTGATGCTGAAACAGAGAAGAACATTGGGTTCATACGCAACTTGGATGAAACTGCAACAAAGGTTCATGATGAGGTGGCTACCTTGCAACTCAACATGGATTACCTGAATGACCAGACTGGAACTCTCAAATCTACACTCAATCATCATACATCTCAACTTGCCACATTGGATGACAAAGTCAGACGAATCTGCACTGCTATCAACATACCAGCTGCTGAACTCAACCCTGTTGATGATGACAAAAAGGGGGAAGAGAAGTCAGCCACTTAAAAAGAGAAATCAGCTCCAGCAACTGAACCTGTTCAAGTACCTGATCAATCAAATGACTCTGCTGACAAGGAGAAACCTACTGAAAAGGAAACAGAGCCTGTACCTGAACAAGCTAAAGAAGCTGAAGGGAAAGCTGAAAGAAGCTGAAGGGAAAGCTGATGATAAGAAGGAAGCTGAAGCTTGATAGAATAGTGCCCAGCAAGCCAGTTCAATTAGCTTGTAATAGGTCTATTCTGTAAGAAACAATCTTTTGATTTTATAATAATACGCGCGTTTATTTATATGAGTATAAGGATAAACAATGGCCAACTTCATCTCTCGCGAATACATTTAAGCGATTGGATGAAACCCTTAGATTACATTTGACTATGGGACGATTCACTTCAGTACTGACTGCAATCATGAAACAGTCTCAAATGTCGTAATCTTAAAACTGTTCCAAGTCATAGATTCCGAACGAGACGGGGTATCGTAGGAATCGCCAAGACTTGTACAAGTATGCATGATTCACATGGAGTGAATTTGTAGCGTTTCATGAGCAAGGCATTTGAGGCCAGTGCATACGAGTAGGTGGTTCAATGGAGGATTGAATGCATCGAACGACCCGAATAGAGAAACCCATTGTGGAAGCGCATGACGCATGATGGGATGTTTCTCAAGGATTATAATAGTGTACGATTTAGTCCTTTGACTTGAGGTGCTAGGGCGAATTCGGTGCATGGAAGTGCGTACTTAGATCTAGGTATAGGCCACGTAGCTTGGTCATAACATGTTGGATAAGGATGAAGATGAAGGCACTGAAGACAAATTTAGAAGGGAGGTTTTGATGCATTCCAAAACTTCAAGATTGGCTAAGTATGGAGTAACTTAGCTAATGATCCCTTTGGAAGGAATTTTGACTAAGTAAAGAAGACATCAGAAGAGTCAAAGTTTCAAGGTCCAAGACTTCTGATCTGCTGAAGGAAAAATATCAGACTGATGAAGATCAGCCGACTCAAATCAGATTTGTTCAAGTTTGAGATCAGCCGAGTTCACCATCAGACGTGTATTTTCATCAGCCAAGTGGAAAGGATCATAAAGTCTTCCCAACGGTAATAAATGCCCCTTGGTGTAATAAATGCTGAAGTACAAGGTTATTAAAGACAAATGATTGAAGAATCGCTTAGCATCAGCCGAGTGCATTTAATGCTGCATTTAATGCTGCCTGCAGAATAGTACTGTTTACAGTACGGACAGACTGCAAAAGAGCCGTTCGCGGAAATTAAGGACCAGTACTCGAGGAATTTGAATCCTGTCTCTCTTCAACGGACACTTTTCAATCCTCAAGTATAAATAGCTGAAAGAGACGAAGAAGAAGTAAGCAACACAATCTCTGAGAAATTTTCGAAGCAAAATTCTTTAAGTCTCAAGAACAGCTCACTCATCAGCTGAGTCATTTGTTGACGAAAGCAGAGTTGAAGAATCAAGAAAAATACATCTTCTGAGTGATTTTGTAAACAAGAGTGTTGTGCGGAGTTGTGATCCATCTTTGTGAGTGATCAAACTTCTGAGAGTAGAATTTCTTAGTGATCTTCTATTGCGAGCTTATAGCCTTTTCATTAGTTGATTAGGTATAAGTGGAGAAATATTGTAATCTGTGTGATTATAGTATAACCCAGAATCTAAGTGATCTGGAAGAGTGGACTAAAGGATTTTTATCCATATAACCACTATAAAAATTACTTGTGTTTTTACATTGCTTTTCAAACTTGCATATTTGCTGATTACTTAAAAACACATTAAGTTAACTGTTTGAAAAAGGATTCAAAGGAGTTTACAAAACTGGGGAAACATTTTTCAAACTGTTAAGATTACTTGTGAAAAACACTTTGAAAATCCGCTGCAAGTACTCTAAGTATTAAAACTGATTTTAACAAAATCAGCTAAGTGATAATCAGACGAGTGGTCAACAAAACTGTTCAAAGATTTGTTCGCGAACAGAATTGTAACTAACTAATCTGATCAGCTTAGTCTGTTCAGTTGATTGAAAATTTTAGAGTTAAAATTAGAAGAAATTTTTAAAGAGGTTTATTCACCCCCCCCTCTAAACCTCTTCTGACCACTTGGGACCAACAAGTGGTATCAGAGCAGGTGGTTCATTTGAATCAGCTGCCTGATCAACGAGCTTGATCCAAGTGTTTTTCAAAGGTTTTCAAAACTTTTCAAAAGAGCATCTTTTTGAAAAATCAAAACTTTTTGAAAAATGGATTGTATCAGCCATGTTCCCCACATTGCTGGTATGTCCTTTGAGGACTGAAAAATCAGAATGGAGATTTTCCTTGCTGCTTATAATGACAACATGTACACATGTATCATTAAAGGTTCATTCAGATTCACAAAGACCATAAAAATAAATGAAATAGATACGGTTGTGGAAAAAGACCTTCATGAGATGACTCCAGAGGAAATAAAGCTTTACAATCTAGATAAAGTTGGGAGATTCATCATGACTAAAGCCCTGGATAATGATCGATTTGACAAAGTCAAACATTGCAAAACTGCAAAGGAGATGTGGGACAAAGTCAGAGATATGAGCGAAGGCAATGATGCAATAAAGGAGCATCAGCTCACTGTTGCCTTGGAGAAACTTGACAATTTCAAGATGAAGTCTGGAGAAACCATTGATCAGATGGATACCAGATTCACCAGAACTCTGAATGAAGTTTTAAAGTTGGGAAAGACCTTCACTGACAAAGAAATCACTGTCAGAGTACTAAAGGCCCTACCCCCAAAGTTCAACATGAAAGTTACAGCAATGGAAGAATCAAGGGATTTGGGAAAAATCTCTCTTACTGAGCTGTTTTCTGTACTCAAGGCATTCGAGTATAAACTGCCTAGAATGGGAATTGAAGAAACCTCAACTTCAGGACCCACAACTGCCTTAGTTGCTGCTGAAAACACCAGGAGACCAGCAAATAGAAGCCAAGATGTGGACTCATCTGATGAAGCATCACTACTCAACAAAAAGGAGTACACAGCTGGAGATGTAGCATTATTGATAAATAACTTCAAGAAGTTTTACAAGAGAAAGATGAAAAACAAATACAATCATGCTGCTTCTACTTCTAAACCTAACTCTTCTTCTCAAGAAAAAGATGATTATAAAGCAAAACTAATGTGTTATAACTGCAGGAAATTAGGACATTTCATCAGAGACTGTCCATATCCAAAGGCAGAAAAATACACTGAGGAAGAGAAGAAAATGAGAAAAGAAAGAAAGCATCAGAGAGGCAAGGCAATGATGGCTGAAGCAGAAAAGCTTGCTGCTGTCTACTCATCTGATTCAGATTCAGACACGTCTGATGAAGAATCTTCTGATGAAGAGAAACCTGCTCTCCTCTGCCTGATGGCTAAGGAATCTGATGACTCAGAGGATGAGGTAACTCCTCAAGATAATGAACTATTTAATTCTCTAGAGCAAATGATGTTGAATAATACTACTATTGCTGGAGAATTTGTTAAGCTTAAGGAAGAGATGATACTGCTAAAAGAGCAAAATAGCTCACTGAAACTTTTAGCTGAAAAGCCAAAAGAATCAGCTGACTTTAAACAGCTTGAGCAAGAACATGAGTCTCTGAAAGCTGAATGTGAGGTCTATAAAGGAAAAATCATGGAACTTGAGAAAATCATTGAGTCTCATGATAAGTCAACTGTTGCATCCATGCATACATCTAGTAAACAGGAGACACCTTTAGAAAATGATAAACTAGAATTGAATCATACTGAAAAATTCATTTCTGCTGATAATAGTAAAGTCATTCTGTATGTTCAAACTTCTAAACCTACCTCATCTGAGAAAGTGGTAAAGGAGAAGAAATCTCCTAAGGCTAAAAAGAGCAAAGAGCCTAGTGTAGGAAAACAAACTAGTAAGCATAAACAGAAGAGTCCGAGGAAGTCATCTGATAAGGCTAAAACTAATCAGACTAGTGATAAAGCTAAGTCGTCTGTTAAAGAGCAAGCATCTAGTAAACCAAAGAAGCATAAGAATAAGAAAAATCAAAATGCTTGGTATGGAAATGAGTCATGTTATGTGCAACCTGCTGCATATCATCCTATGTATCATGCACCTCAATTTCCAGGTTACTATGCACCTTACCCTACTCATCCAATGCATGCATACCCTGCTTATCATGCACCTTACCCTGCTTATGAACACTATTCTTATCATACTGATCATCAACATGACTTATCTGCTAATTATGATAGAAATGAAACTGTTCATGCTCCTGTCAAAACTCAGAAGCCTAAGAAGCCTAAGACATCAACATCTTGGGTTGTCAAAGGTGGAACTAATCCTTCAGGACCCTCTCAATAAGGGTACCTAAAACAATTTTATTTTTGTTTTGTAGGTTAGGATTAGGAGTAGGAGTAAAGTAGAGAAGATTTGGTACTTGGACAGTGGATGTTCAAGGCACATGTGTGGAAACATACATGAGTTGACTGATGCAGTTGCTGTGGATGGTCCAAGTGTTACATTTGGAGACAGCAAAGAAGGCAAGATTAAAGCTAAAGGAAGATTAATCAAGGGAAACATAGAGATATCTGACGTCTCATATGTTAAAGGCCTAAAGTATAATCTGCTGAGCATAAGTCAATTTTTTGACAAAGGATATTCAGTCATCTTCTCAACAGATAAGTGCTACGTTGAACAGATTGGTACAAAGAAGGTAATTTTATCTGGAAGAAGACAAGGAAATATCTACATAGTCGACTGGGATTCTGTTGACAAGAATTCAAGTGTTTGTTTGGTGGCATCTGCACCAAGTGAAGTGAGTTGGCTATGGCACAAGAGAATGAATCACTTAAACTTCAAGACCATAAACAGATTAATCAAGAATGATTTGGTAGAAGGGATTCCAAAAGCAGTCATGAGCAAAGACAAGCTCTGTGACGCATGTCAGAAGGGTAAACAAATCAAGTCATCTTTCAAAAGCAAAAAGCATCAATCTTCTGAAAGAATATTGGAGCTACTACATATGGACTTATTTGGACCCATTGATCCAGTCAGCAATGGTGGAAAGAAATACTGCCTAGCTGTTGTGGATGACTATTCAAGATATACTTGGGTGATTTTCATGAAGAAGAAAAGTGAAACCAAGGAACATCTTACCAATCTGATGGAACTGATCCAGAATGAGAAGAGTATCAAAATATTGAAGATCAGATCAGATAGAGGGACAGAGTTTACAAACTCTACTGTTGAAGAGTATTGTAATATCAAAGGAATACATCATAAGTATTCAGCTGCTAGAACCCCTCAACAGAATGGTGTTGCTGAAAGGAGAAACAGAACAATAAAGGAAGCTGTCAGAACCATGATAGCTGAAGCTAAACTGCCTCAAAGATTTTGGGCAGAAGCAACAAACACAGCATGCTTTACCCAAAACAGATGTATGATCAACAAAAATCAGAACAAGACTCCATATGAAGTTTGGAACAACAGAAAACCAAACATTCATTACTTTAAGATTTTTGGTTGTAAATGTTTTGTATTGAATAATGGGAAAAATCACCTTACTGCATTTGCAGAAAAGGCTGATGAAGCTGTCTTTGTAGGATACTCATCTGTTAGTAAAGCTTACAGAGTTTTTAACAAAAGAACATTACTAATAGAAGAATCTATCCATGTAGTATTTGATGAGCCAAGTCAATCTTCTGAAAAGAATCAAAATGTTAATCAAGATCTGTCTACTGATTTACAGAAGTTAGACATTGGAAGAAATGAAGAATATGTTCCCATCATACTACCTAATCTTGGTTCAGCTGCTAACTCAAGTGCTGTTCAAAATCACACTGCTGATTGTCTAACAGACGAGTTGCAAACAGCTGACAGACCAGAGACTGTTCAACAGACTGCAAATGTTCAACAGACTACTACTGAAACTCCAACAGTAGTGTTGCAAGATCACAACAGAGGACAACATTCAGACCTGCAACCTGATTTTAGATGGCTCAGAAATCACCCACCTGAATTAGTGATTGGTGATCCATTAGATAGAGTGAAAACAAGAAGAGCTGCTGCACAAGATGCTATGTTTGTCACATTTCTATCTCAAATAGAGCCTAAGCAAATTGAAGAAGCTCTAAATGATTCCTTCTGGATAGAAGCTATGAAAGAAGAGTTGAATCAATTTGAAAGGAATGAAGTCTGGTACTTAGTTCCTAGACCAAGTCATCAAAGAGTAATTGGCACTAAGTGGGTATTCAGAAATAAGATGAATGAAGATGGTGTTGTCACCAGAAACAAAGCAAGACTAGTGGCCAAAGGTTATTGTCAAGAAGAAGGAATTGACTTTGATGAAACATTTGCACCAGTAGCAAGACTTGAAGCAATCAGACTGTTTCTTGCCTATGCTGCTTATAAGAACTTCACTGTCTATCAGATGGATGTGAAGTCTGCTTTTCTCAATGGAGAACTGCAAGAAGAAGTGTATGTTGAGCAACCTCCTGGATTTGAAGTCTATCAAGAAGAGGACAAAGTATATCGTCTGAAGAAAGCCCTCTATGGACTGAAACAGGCTCCAAGAGCATGGTATGATACCCTATCTGATTTTCTTTTAATTTAAGGATTTCGAAAAGGTAAGGTAGATAAAACCTTGTTCACAATTGAATGGGAAAATCATATATTACTTGTGCAAATATATGTGGACGATATTATTTTTGGTTCAACTAATCAACAGATGTGTGATAAGTTCTCCAAGCTGATGCAGAATAAGTTTGAAATGAGCATGATGGGTGAACTTAATTATTTTCTTGGATTGCAAGTTAGACAGTTGCCTGATGGAATATTCATCAGCCAAGCAAAATACACAAGAGATCTGTTTAAGAAGTTTGGTATGGAAACTAGCTCTACTGCTACAATTCCTATGTCTACAAGTCTTCGTTTGGATAAAGATGAAGATGGCAAATCAGTGGACATAACCAAATATAGAGGCATTATTGGTTCATTGTTGTATCTAACAGCAAGCAGACCTGACATAATGTACTCAGTTGGAGTCTGTGCAAGATTTCAATCAAACCCCAAAGAATCTCATCTCTTAGCTGCCAAGAGGATATTGAAATACATTAAAGGCACTCAAGAATTGGGATTGTGGTATCCTAGAGAATCTGGATTTGAGCTTATTGGTTATTCAGATTCAGACCTTGCTGGCTGCAAGATTGACAGAAAGAGCACAACAGGTGCCTGTCAGTTCTTAGGTAGTCGTCTGATCTCATGGATGAGTAAGAAACAGACTTCAGTTTCTATATCTACTGCTGAAGCTGAATATATAGCTGCTGGAGCTTGTTGTGCACAGATACTTTGGTTGAAACATCAACTGGAAGACTACAACATCAAGATCAGTGGATTTCCAATCTACTGTGATAATACAAGTGCAATCTCTCTTACTCAGAACACTACAAGTCATTCAAGGACTAAACATATAGAGATCAAGCATCATTTCATTAGAGATCATGTGGAAAAAGGCAATGTTATGATTGAGTATGTTCATACTGATAATCAAATTGCTGATATTTTCACTAAACCTTTAAGTGAAGCAAGGTTCTCAACTCTAAGAGCTGAGTTAGGACTACTAAATTTGGATGCATAAGCTGAGGGGGAACTCTTCAGAAGACTGGAGTTCAACAGCTTAGTCATCAGTTATTTTATTCAAGGATTAACCTTCAACAGACTAGTTAACTTATGAATTCTTAAAGTCAGGGGGAACGTGTAAGACTAGCGGTACTTCTGTTCTAAAAGATGAAATCTGTTAATGACAGTTAGTTGAAGTTAAGTTATCATGAAGATGTGTTCTTAATTCTTGAAGATTGAAGATTATTTTATCTAGCTGGATTGACAAACAGCTGAGGAAGGTTATCAGCTATTGGCATTCTCTGATAACAACTATGTCATCAGGACAGTAGTCCATCAGATAAGTGTTTATTATACTCATCTGATTACTTGAATAAAAGCGAATCTATTTAAAACGTTTTATTTAAAACACGCTTTTATAAGTAACTGTCGGGCGGTACATATTCCCGCTCTTCATTAAATATCTTTTGAATTTGAAACGTCGTAACTGACGCCGCACGATCAGCACTGACAGAAAAACGGATCCAACGGTTGGCGGATATCACGGAATTCAAGATACCCCAACTCTATAAAATCCCCATCTGATCAGTCGAGTCGTTCTTTACGCACCTCAAACATTCAAAAGTACTTGTGAGAAAATTTACTTGCATTTCTCTGCATATTTCTCTCTGTTTTCCTAACCTTCAACAGATTAACAATGGCCGCTGAAGGTATGTTTCTCATATATGATTCCTACTACCAATCTGGTACGACACTGATGAAAGAACTTCTGGAGAAGTTCAAATCTGCGAACTTGGTGAATTTTATGGAATATAATGAGGGAGTGATCTGGACTGATCAAGTGATGGAGTACTACAACACAGCAAAAGCTGACTACAACGCACTGGAGATTAAGGCTACAGTGGGAGGTAAATCTATCACTATTACTCCTGCTGTTTTGCACGAGACGTTTGGGCTTCCTAACAGTGGACGACATGACGTCACTGTACTGACGGAAGATAAGCACCAACAATTCTGGGCGATCTGCGCCAAAGAAGGAGAAGTAATGTCTGGAAACATAAGGAAGAGACAACTGAGAGATGAATATCAGCGGATGGCTGATATGGTGTCTAAGCTGATTGAGAACTGCACCTTCTCACTGGATGCTGTTACCATGAAGAGGTTCAGCATCATGGCTGCCATCTACTATGGACTGGAGGTCAACTGTTCAATCATAGTTTGGTATATATTGGCTGATTTCCTTGATGAGAAGAAAGGAAAAGGCCCCTCCACCAACCACAGAATCACACTCAGTTATCTACTGTCAAAACTGGGCTGTGACACAAAGAATGGAAAAGAGATCCACAAATCCAAGGCATTGTCCAAGTACATGCCTGTTCAAAAGAGGAAGGCTGGAGAGCCTGAAGAAGCTGATGTTGAGGAACCAAAAGAGGTTCCTGCCAAAAGGCAAAAGAGGTTAGTCAAAACAGCCAGCTTAGCTGTTGAGACCAAAAAGAAGAAGGCTGCTGATGAGCCTAAGAAGAAAGAAACCAAGCAGATGGAGAAAGTGACTTCTGCTGCTGAAGTCACTAAAATCGTTGAAAATATTATTGCTGATGTAAGGACTGGTTCCCCTGCATCACCATCAAGAACTCCATCAGCAGAGAGGCCTGCTGAAGGTATCTCTCAAAGAACAAGAAGCCAACAGAGAGATACAGCTGCTTCTACATACCGTGAAGGAAGAACTAAGAAGTCTGCTAGAAAGCAGATGACTTTCATAGAAGAACCAACGGTTTTAGAAAATGTAGCTAGGGAAAACCCTGAAGCTGCTGAAAGGCCTGCTGAAACAGTTAAGACTGTTGCGACTGACAAAGCTGATGAGCAACAGGCAAGTCAAGTCACACCAACAGCTGAGGTTGCTCAACCTCAAGAAGATCCAGATGTCCAAATCATTTATCCTATTGCTGCTGCTCCCCTATCATCTGCTGGTCCAGCTCCTGCTCCTATTGATAAAGGAAAGAGGAAGTTAGTGCTTAAGAGAAAGAAAATCTCTAAAGCAGACAAGAAGGCAAGAGAGGAAGCTGAACAAAGGAAGCAAGATGAAGCTGAGGAAAAGAAGGCACTTGAGCTAAGCAAAGCTCAAGAAGCAAAGGATGAAGCCAGAAGGCGCATGTCTGAAGCAGAAAGGAAAGCTGCTGAGGATGCTGAAATGGAAATGGTTTTGGAATTGAGCAAAGTTGATGCCTATGGACCTGTCCATGGAGGTGGCATCAAGATTGGAGAAGGCAAAGATGGAGAAGACAAGAAAAAGATACTACTGCCTGCCCCCAAAACCAAGTCAAAGGAAAAGTTTGAAGTTCGAAGAGCCTTTGAAATAGTGTATGCTGATAAGGAGCTGTTCAAGAAGTTTGAGAAGTCCTTGGCATACTATGATCAAAAGATTATGTTGAAGACTATGTTCAACCAAGAAAAGCCAAGGTATATTAGTTGGAGAGACAACAGGCTGAACAGGTCAATGACAGAACTTCAAAGTATGAAGGAGTTGGCTGATGAAGAACGTTGGGTTCTAAACTGGCTGAAAACAAACTCCATTCAAAAGGCCCTTGATCCCAGCTATGTAAGAGATGTCATGCATAGTTATGCAAAAGGCTTTGCATTGGAGGAGGCCAAGAAGATCAAAAGCACCTTGCCTGATAAGAAGAAAAAGTCTGAAGATGCTGAAGAAAGGGCAATTAAATTTGCTGTTATGACCTCCCTGAAGAGATGGGTAAAAAGGTCAAAATACCAGCAAGGCTGTTCAAGTGAATTGCCACTACTGCCAAGCATTCAGCAGATAATTTTTGGCAAGGAAGTTAAAGAGTTCAGTGAAGTGCCAAAGGGCAACAATGCTCCTGTTAACCCCTGGATCATTGTGAGGCAAATCAGACAAACAACTTGCTTCAATGATGATGGCACCATCACTAACTTATTTTACGATGATGTCACTGATGAACACAAGGAAGCTGATAAGTCCTTAGCTATTGAGCTGCAAGCTAAGACTTCTGAAGATCATCAGATGACGGATATGGAAGAAGTCCCTGTTCAACAGGCGACTGAAGAGAAGGAAGCTGATGCTGATGCTTCTGCTTCATCAGCTGATCAACATTCATCACTGATGGAAGCAATCCAGATGCTTATGGAAAACCAACTAAAGGAACTGGAAGATAAGCACAAGCAACAGCTAATGAAGGTTAAGGAGGAGCTGAAGGTTGAACTTAAAGCAGAGTTGGCAGAAACCAACAAACTTCAGCTGGAAACTGTTCAAGGATCAACAGAAGAGATCATCAAAAGAGAAATTGACAGTATTCCTATCCCTCAAGACAATTCACTGCAGTTAGTGCACAGTTTGAGAGAGTTGAACAAGAACGTAGAAGATGTGAAGGGTGATGTCAACCACCTTCACACTGCATTAAAAACAGCTGAGCACAAGATTGCTGATTTGACTGCAACCTTCATTCAAGTCAGTAAAGAAGAGAAGGAAATCAATCTAGGGATGTTGCAAGAAGTGGCAAAGGCTTCACAGGAAGTTCAGAATGAACTTGCAACAATCAACCTTAACATTGACTACTTCAATGATCAGACTGACGTCATCAGCACTGACATTCATCATCTAACTGCAAGTCATGATGTTGTCAATCAGAATCTCAAGGCTTTGTGTGCTGGTATGAAGATTCCAACAGTTGCTCTCAACCCTTCTGTTGCACCTTCTGATGTCATCAGTTCTGATGATGACAAAAAGGGGGAAGAGAAGGAAGAACCAGCTAAGGAAAATGCTGCTGAAGCCAAGGAAACTGAAGAAACAGCTGACAAGACTGAAAAGATTGGAAAGGTAGAAGAAGCAGAAAAGATTGAAAAAGAAACTACCAAGTACAAGAACACTGAATCTGCCAGGAAAGCAATGGAGCTAATTAGAGAACAACAACTTAAAGAGAAGATGGAAGCTGCCAAAGCAATCTTGGAAGAGGAAGCTGATGATGAAGAAGATGACGAAGAGTCATCTTATGAGTATGAGGAAGTGCTTGAAGGATCAGATGAAGAAGCTGATAGTTAGAATTTGTAAAATCTTTGTAATCAGTTTACTTTTATCTATTCTTCAGAAATCTCATCTGATGAACTTGTGCATGTAATGCTTTTTCAAAATCAATAAAAAGTCAAGTTCAATCCAATATACTTTTTCTATCTCAGAAAATTTTGAGGATTACAATCTTTAGCATAGGTATTTGACAGGTACTTAGCTGAAGTTTTGTCATCATCAAAAAGGGGGAAATTGTTGGATAAGGATGAAGATGAAGGCACTGAAGACAAATTTAGAAGGGAGGTTTTGATGCATTCCAAAACTTCAAGATTGGCTAAGTATGGAGTAACTTAGCTGATGATCCCTTTGGAAGGAATTTTGACTAAGTAAAGAAGACATCAGAAGAGTCAAAGTTTCAAGGTCCAAGACTTCTGATCTGCTGAAGGAAAAATATCAGACTGATGAAGATCAGCCGACTCAAATCAGATTTGTTCAAGTTTGAGATCAGCCGAGTTCACCATCAGACGTGTATTTTCGTCAGCCAAGTGGAAAGGATCATAAAGTCTTCCCAACGGTAATAAATGCCCCTTGGTGTAATAAATGTTGAAGTACAAGGTTATTAAAGACAAATGATTGAAGAATCGTTTAGCATCAGCCGAGTGCATTTAATGCTGCATTTAATGCTGCCTGCAGAATAGTACTGTTTACAGTACGGACAGACTGCAAAAGAGCCGTTCGCGGAAATTAAGGACCAGTACTCGAGGAATTTGAATCCTGTCTCTCTTCAATGGACACTTTTCAATCCTCAAGTATAAATAGCTGAAAGAGACGAAGAAGAAGTAAGCAACACAATCTCTGAGAAATTTTCGAAGCAAAATTCTTTAAGTCTCAAGAACAGCTCGCTCATCAGCTGAGTCATTTGTTGACGAAAGCAGAGTTGAAGAATCAAGAAAAATACATCTTCTGAGTGATTTTGTAAACAAGAGTGTTGTGCGGAGTTGTGATCCATCTTTGTGAGTGATCAAACTTCTGAGAGTAGAATTTCTTAGTGATCTTCTATTGCGAGCTTATAGCCTTTTCATTAGTTGATTAGGTATAAGTGGAGAAATATTGTAATCTGTGTGATTATAGTATAACCCAGAATCTAAGTGATCTGGAAGAGTGGACTAAAGGATTTTTATCCATATAACCACTATAAAAATTACTTGTGTTTTTACATTGCTTTTCAAACTTGCATATTTGCTGATTACTTAAAAACACATTAAGTTAACTGTTTGAAAAAGGATTCAAAGGAGTTTACAAAACTGGGGAAACATTTTTCAAACTGTTAAGATTACTTGTGAAAAACACTTTGAAAATCCGCTGCAAGTACTCTAAGTATTAAAACTGATTTTAACAAAATCAGCTAAGTGATAATCAGACGAGTGGTCAACAAAACTGTTCAAAGATTTGTTCGCGAACAGAATTGTAACTAACTAATCTGATCAGCTTAGTCTGTTCAGTTGATTGAAAATTTTAGAGTTAAAATTAGAAGAAATTTTTAAAGAGGTTTATTCACCCCCCCTCTAAACCTCTTCTGACCACTTAGGACCAACATAACATGCCTAGGTTGGGTGCGTATGGACATGTACGCGAGTGGTTAGTACCGATATGGAATCTATTGACTCACTGTAATGGGTGAGAGAATTTCCTATACGATTCTTAGATAATATATCCAAGGAATCTGCGGCCGCAGTCGGTGACGGATTTGGAAAGGGGGTTTCCAAATTTAGAAGGTCACAATGGAATATTATCCTGAATTAGAAAGTATAGTTATCGAGACAAATTTAGAGGTGCCGATCAATTCACACACCCTAAGTCTTGATCGGGAATATTAGTCGATAGAAGGACCGTATGTACATGGTAATTATATGAGACGAGGTTTACAAGTATCATTTCACCTGAAGTTGGGCTTCATGGGCTTGTGGCTAGACATCGACCATGAAGTGTAGGTACTCCTGAGTTAATAGAGGAATTGATTCTAGGAGTGGTCAATTAAAGGTTGTTTAATTGACCGGAGCAATTTATTGTTCATAAATTAAATCACGAAGAATTCGTGGGCCTGCTGCCAATTGATGGTGAACCCAGAGGGTCACACACAATACAATTGGACGGTGACTGTTGAAAAGGTATACAAAAGGAATTAATTGATTTAAAGGTAATTAAATCAATTAAATGAATTAAAAGTATTTAATTCAAGTGGGAGATTAATTAATTGGTTAACTTAATTAATTAAATACTTAATTAAGTTGCTAATTAATTATACAAAAGAAATAATGATTTAATTGGACTGGGCATTTAATTAAGTAATTAATTAAATGAAAAGGCTTGATATACATGGGCCTTTAATTAAAAGCCCATAAGAAGTCTTGCAAAACCGAGGTCAAGAGGGAGTCTATAAAAGGGGTTCTACTTGAGCTCAAAAAGCTAACACCCTAAGAAGAATACCCTAGCCTCTCCTCTCAACGTAGCCGCCGCCCCCTTAGTGCTAGAAACCCTAGCCGCCGCCGCCACCAAGAGACGCCGCCACCTGCTGCCGTGGGCTGCTCTTGTGCCGCCGCCTCTCTCCCTTTGTTCCTCTGTGTTAGATCTTGACCTGTCAAGAGAATCTACACAATCCTGCTTCGACAAACCTCCTGAATCCAGTTCTGAGCCTAAGATCTTGAGGTGTTGCCAGAATCCGATTGGTGTGGACTGACTTTGGAGGTGAGACGCTTGGATCACTTCTGTGAACCAGATCCAGCCAGATCCAGTTTCAGAATCAGAATCGAAGGTTGCCACCACCTTGCCTGTGGTGAGGTATATCGCAAAAACCCCCTTGTTTAATTACTATGTGTGTTTTTGTTCTTGCTTACGTATAATTAATATGGAGAATTAATATGGGACCTTGGGTGCTTCGAAAAATTTTAAATTCCGCACTGTCGTTGTTCTGACAATTGAGGCATCCCAACCACTATCCCAACAGTGGTATCAGAGCCAACTCCATCATTATTATACGTAAAGCCTGAACATAATTTGTTTTCACCATATATGTTTAATTATGTATATGTAAACACATGATAATTATGTTCTGTAAATTGATTCTTACTTGTTATGACTGAATCTATGATTGGGTAAAACTGCTTTTTTAGATCTGTGCCGTTTTTATAGTTTTTAAAAACTCCAGGACTTTTTGAACTAAAAATCGCATATAGGGTTTTTGTGGGCTGAAAAATTCGAATTTTTGAAATCTGGAAATTTCAAAATCATGGACTGTTTTTGCAAATCTGGTCGCACGGGTTTTGGGGACAATTTGTAATTTCCGAAAACTTTGGGGCTGTTTTGCAATTACCGAAACTTGAGGGGTCAATTTGAAAAATCAAAAAAAATTTCAGAATTCAAAATATTATTTTCTGTTAACTGCCCAAATCTGCCCAGGGGTGTTTTTGTAACTTTTTAAAAGTTTTGGGGTCAAAGTGCAATTTTCGAAAGTTGAGGGGCGAAAATGCAATTTTCAAAAGTTGAAAAACAGAATCTGAATTTGAGCAGAAAATTTATTTTTGTTTACCCGAATATTCATTTTGTCATAATTAGTAGTGACTAAAAGGTAAGAATCATAGGGAGTTAGTTTTAAAAGGTAGTTTTAAAATTAAGAAAGAAATAGGTAAAGGATGTTTGCTTGTTTCTTGCTCTATGTGAATTGTTTATGTGGTTTTCGATCGAGCCGAGCCTTGACCTTAGGTTAGATGTGATTGGTTTAATTTATTGTTTGGTTTTTATTGGGCCTGCGAGCCTATTATGTTTTTGGGCCATTTTGAGCTTTTGTAATAGAATAGGGCTTTACTGCTTTCCTAGTTTAGGATGGAGGCCCGTTTACAAGCAAGGTGGGAACCCAAGAAGACATGAAGGCCATGTATGCGTGGTACATTGTGTAATAGCATAGGCCCATTTACAAACCCCTTAGATTGACCAATAGGGCCAACATCATTGGCTCGATGATGGCCTGCATAGGAGGCTCCCGATCGAAAACATATTGTGGTAGTATGCATGCTAGGTTTGTATGGCTTTTATTTATTTTGTCGATTTATATTTAGCTTGTATGAGATGCGCGCTAGAATCTAGATCGTAATAAAAGATAAAGCATAACTGAATCGGTGAGATCTCGAGGAGAGTTAGTATAACTTTCAAACCAGAAATTCCCCTCTCGAATTAAATATTAAGTCATATTGGATTAAAATAAAATGAAGTATTTATATAAATCCAAGCCTTCCATCAATAGGGACTAGCGTATGTTGTCTACTTATCGATAGAGGTGATCCAGAGTCTGGCACCCGAGTCGAAGAAAGGGACAATACGTGAAATTCCTTGACTCCTGTTTTTAACTAAACACGACAAGGGTGAGGACTGGTCGGGATGTGAGGATCGACCGATAACTAGTTACGGAGAACTCACGACCGGGCCCGTTGCTCATCATGATTGATGGGTTAGACTTAACGATTAGTAACACTTATGATGTAGCAGTGCTAGATAAGTGCGAAAACCGAGGCAAAATAACTTGAAGGTTGTGGAGTAACACAATTGGTAAAAAGTATACCTACCTGGAGAATTGGTTGTATGGCCACGAGTCGTGGGTGCAATTAATTGCTGCTGGGACGTCAAGACCTACTAGGAATTAAATTTCCTGAGCAATCAAAGGGGTGATTGTTTCGATAAAATAGTGGGAGAACTTTTTCGAAAACAAGTCCAAAATTCGTTAATTATAAGTATTAGACATAAGATCAGTTAGCTAAACGTTGTCTTATTTCCATTTGTAGATATTAAGTACAATGTCTAAGAATCCATTATCTGTTATCCTCGACGCAAACAAATTGAATGGCTCAAACTTCGTTGACTGGCTGAGAAATCTCAGAATTGTCCTCGATTCCGAGCGACGAAGCTATGTGCTCGACACACCCATGCCTGCTGCACCCGCAGCACGAGCTAGTGAGGAACAACGAACCGCCCATGCTAAAAGGGTTGATGATGATCTTCAGGTTCGATGTCTCATGCTAGCCTCGATGTCGAATGAACTGCAGAAACAGCATGCTGCTATGCCGCTTGCTAGAGAGATACTTCTCCACCTCCAGCAGATGTTTGGAGAGAGGTCTCGTACCGAATGGTTCGCGACCACTAAGGAGTTGTTTCATCTTAAGATGGCTGAGGGAAGCAGTGTCAAGGATCACTGTCTACGTTTCATCAACCTGGTTGAAAAACTGGGGCGATTGGACGTGGATTTGCACGCTGATCTTAGCACTGACCTCCTTCTCCATACGCTGCCCCGTTCTTTTGACCAGTTCGTGTTGAACTTCAACATGGAGGATAGAACCCTCGCTCTTCACGAACTGACCAATTTGTTGGTAACGGCAGAATCGACTCTCAAGAAAGAGAAGCCGGTAATGATTGCACACCAATCGAAGGCTGCAAAGCCCAAGAAAGGTAGGAAGAAGAAGAAGGTATTTTCTTCAAAGGCAGTCACAAAGGTGGTTGAAAAGAAGCGCAAGAGGCCAGAAGACGAATGTTTCCACTGCAAGAAAGCAGGGCACTGGAAAAAGAACTGCCCAGACTACCTAAAGATGAAATTGGTAGCCAAAGGTATTTTCTTGGTTGAAGTTAATATTTCTATTAACTGTGCATCGTGGGTGTTAGACACCGCAATAGGTTCTCATATCTGCAATGATTTGCAGGTGATGGGAGCAGTAAGATACCTGAAGCCCGGGGATAGAATCCTGCGTTTTGGAAACGGAGCTAGGATCGCCGCTGAGGCTATTGGGGACGTCGAATTGGTTTTAGGAAATTTTACTTTAATTTTAAGGGATTGTCTGTACGTACCAAACATTATTAAGAACATCATTTCTATACCTGTGTTGGATATTGATGGTTTTAATTTTTCCATTGAAAATTGAGATTTTTGCATATTTAAAGGTGGTTTAATGTATGCTCGTGGTACTTTGATAGATGGTATGTATTCCCTAGAACCTACAAATTCCGACGTCATGCACATTCAATCTAGAAAAAGAAAATATGATAATCAAACTCCACAACTTTGGCACGCTAGACTTGGACATATTTCCAAGAGTAGGATTCAAAAGCTGGTTTCCTCTAAGGCTCTTGAAATAAAGAACTTGGATGAACTCCCAACTTGCGGGTCTTGTCTCAAAGGAAAGATGACCAAATCACCCTTCACCGGGAATCCCGAGCGAACCAAGCAAACATTGGATTTAATCCATACTGACGTTTGTGGACCATTGAGTGTCAATGCGAGAGGAGGATTCTCTTACTTCATAACATTCACCGACGATTTTAGTCGTTATGGATATGTGTATCTTATGAAACACAAATCCGAAACTTTTGAGAAATTCAAAGAGTTTCGAATGGAAGTTGAGAATTAACTTGGACATAGTATTAAAGCACTTCGTTCTGATAGAGGTGGTGAGTACTTAAGCCAAGAATTCCTTGATTATCTAAAAGAGAATGAAATTCTCGCCCAGCGAACTCCCCCTAGGACGCCCCAACTCAATGGAGTGTCCGAGCGGAGGAACCGAACATTGTTAGACATGGTTCGTTCCATGATGAGCTTCGCTGACCTTCCCTTTTTGTTTTGGGGCTTAGCCCTATTAACTGCATCGAAGATACTAAACATAGTACCTTCGAAGTCAGTGCCAACAACATCGCACCAAGTATGGTATGGTAAAGCGCCCGTGTATTCGTATCTACGAGTATGGGGATCTCCTGCGTATGTAAAGAACAAAAAAGGGAGATAAGCTAGATAGTAGATCTAGTTTGTGCAAATTTGTGGGGTATCCAAAGGAATCCATTGGGTACCTGTTCTTCGATCCTAAAGAACGTAATACGTTCGTATCTAGGAACGCCCACTTCTTGGAAGAGGATTTCCTCACCAACCGAAATGGGACAATCGTAGAACTTGATGAAGTCCAGGAATCGGACCCATCCCCACAAACCGTGGGAGCTGAAACAGAATTTATTGAACCTACTAGTACACCTACTCTTCGAAGGTCTGATCGAATTCGTAAGGAGCCAGAGCGATTTGGTTTCATTCACGAAAACGAAAAAGGTGATAATGATCCAAGGACCTATCAAGAAGCGATGTTCGACATAGACTCGGGTGCGTGGCTCGAAGCCATGCAATCCGAAATGGATTCCATGCATTCCAACAAGGTTTGGACCTTGGTCGATCCACCTGAGGGAACTATCCCTGTAGGATGCAAATGGATCTTAAAGCGCAAGCTTGGAATGAATGGAGAGGTATTAACTCATAAAGCTCGCTTAGTGGCGAAAGGGTATTCTCAAAGGCCTGGAATAGACTATGAGGAAACCTTCTCTCCCGTGGCGATGTCGAATTCCATTCAGATACTACTTGCCATAGCCGCGTGGCATGACTACGAAATATGGCAAATGGACGTAAAGACCGCCTTTCTCAATGTAGACATTGACAAGGAGATCTTTATGCAACAACCTCAAGGTTTTGCGTCCAAAGGAAGTGAGCACAAATTGTGTAAACTTCAAAGGTCAATCTATGGCCTCAAACAGGCGTCCCGAACCTGGAACATACGATTTGATGAGACAGTCAAAGCTTTTGGCTTCATCAAAAACGTATATGAACCTTGTGTGTACAAAAAGAATAGTGGGAGCTCGATACAATTCATTGTTTTGTACGTCGATGACATTTTGTTAATCGGAGACGATATCAAGATGTTAGCGCAGACTAAAGCGTGGTTATCCGCGCAGTTTTCCATGAAAGATATGGGAGACGCAACTTACGTATTGGGAATACGTATCTATAGGGATAGATCGAAGAAGATGATAGGACTCTCCCAATCTCAGTACATCAACACTATTTTGAAGAGATTCAAAATGGAAGAATCCAAGAGAGGATTGCTTCCAATGAGACATGGTATCTCTCTTTCTAAGTCTATGTGCCCTACAATTGACGAAGAAAAGACGAGAATGTCTCTCATACCTTATGCCTCTGCTATAGGGAGTATAATGTATGCGATGTTGTGTACTCGACCAGACATAGCACACGCTCTAAGTGTAACGAGCCGCTATCAGTCAAATCCAGGCGAAGAGCACTGGACTGCCGTAAAAGCAATCCTAAAGTAATTGCGAAGGACTAAGGATATGTTTTTGGTCTACGGTGGTAGTGGAGAACTGAAACTTGAAGGATTCACTGATGCAAGTTTCCAGTCTGACGTGGATGACTTCAAATCCAACTCTGGATATATATTCCGCATCAATGGAGGAGCGGTCAGTTGGAAAAGCTGTAAACAGTCTACCACTGCCGACTCAACCACAGAAGCAGAATATATCGCAGCATCAGATGCAGCAAAAGAAAGTGTATGGATGAAAAACTTCATCCAAGAATTGGACGTTGTTCCTAGCATTGCTGAACCTGTAGTCGTCTTCTGTGACAACAACGGGGCGATAGCTCAAGCAAAGGAGCCGAGATCACACCATCAATCCAAACACGTACAGAGGAAATACCACGTGATCAGGGAGATCATTGGTAGAGGTGATATGCACATGGAGTATGTCAAATAGGAAGACAACGTAGCTGACCCACTAACTAAGCCACTTTCACAAAAGGCGTTCGATAGTCATCTAGAGAAGATGGGTCTTAGAACCATAGGTGAATGGCTTTAGGGCAAGTGGGAGATTGATAGAATAGTGCCCAGCAAGCCAGTTCAATTAGCTTGTAATAGGTCTATTCTGTAAGAAACAATCTTTTGATTTTATACTAATACGCGCGTTTATTTATATGAGTATAAGGATAAACAATGGCCAACTTCATCTCTCGCGAATACATTTAAGCGATTGGATGAAACCCTTAGATTACATTTGACTATGGGACGATTCACTTCAGTATTGAGTGCAATCATGAAACAGTCTCAAAGGTCGTAATCTTAAAACTGTTCCAAGTCATAGATTCCGAACGAGACGGGGTATCGTAGGAATCGTCAAGACTTGTACAAGTATGCATGATTCACATGGAGTGAATTTGTAGCGTTTCATGAGCAAGGCATTTGAGGCCAGTGCATACGAGTAGGTGGTTCAATGGAGGATTGAATGCATCGAACGACCCGAACAGAGAAACCCATTGTGGAAGCGCATGACGCATATCGGTGATGGGATGTTTCTCAAGGATTATAATAGTGTACGATTTAGTCCTTTGACTTGAGGTGCTAGGGCGAATTCGGTGCATGGAAGTGCGTACTTAGATCTAGGTATAGACCACGTAGCTTGGTCATAACATGCCTAGGTTGGGTGCGTATGGACATGTACGCGAGTGGTTAGTACCGATATGGAATCTATTGACTCACTGTAATGGGTGAGAGAATTTCCTATACGATTCTTAGATAATATATCCAAGGAATCTGCGGCCGCAGTCGGTGACGGATTTGGAAAGGTGGTTTCCAAATTTAGAAGGTCACAATGGAATATTATCCAGAATTAGAAGTATAGTTATCGAGACAAATTTAGAGGTGCCGATCAATTCACACACCCTAAGTCTTGATCGGGAATATTAGTCGATAGAAGGACCGTATGTACATGGTAATTATACGAGACGAGGTTCACAAGTATCAATTCACATGAAGTTGGGCTTCATGGGCTTGTGGCTAGACATCGACCATGAAGTGTAGGTACTCCTGAGTTAATAGAGGAATTGATTCTAGGAGTGGTCAATTAAAGGTTGTTTAATTGACCGGAGCAATTTATTGTTCATAAATTAAATCACGAAGAATTCGTGGGCCTGCTGCCAATTGATGGTGAACCCAGAGGGTCACACACAATACAATTGGACGGTGACTGTTGAAAAGGTATACAAAAGGAATTAATTGATTTAAAGGTAATTAAATCAATTAAATGAATTAAAAGTATTTAATTCAAGTGGGAGATTAATTAATTGGTTAACTTAATTAATTAAATACTTAATTAAGTTGCTAATTAATTATATAAAAGAAATAATGATTTAATTGGACTGGGCATTTAATTAAGTAATTAATTAAATGAAAAGGCTTGCAAGACATGGGCCTTTAATTAAAAGCCCATAAGAAGTCTTGCAAAACCAAGGTCAAGAGGGAGTCTATAAAAGGGGTTCTACTTGAGCTCAAAAAGCTAACACCCTAAGAAGAAAACCCTAGCCTCTCCTCTCAACGTAGCCGCCGCCCCCTTAGTGCTAGAAACCCTAGCCGCCGCCGCCACCAAGAGACGCCGCCACCTGCTGCCGTGGGCTGCTCTTGTGCCTCCGCCTCTCTCCCTTTGTTCCTCTGTGTTAGATCTTGACCTGTCAAGAGAATCTACACAATCCTGCTTCGACAAACCTCCTGAATCCAGTTCTGAGCCTAAGATCTTGAGGTGTTGCCAGAATCCGATTGGTGTGGACTGACTTTGGAGGTGAGACGCTTGGATCACTTCTGTGAACCAGATCCAGCCAGATCCAGTTTCAGAATCAGAATCGAAGGTTGCCACCACCTTGCCTGTGGTGAGGTATATCGCAAAAACCCCCTTGTTTAATTACTATGTGTGTTTTTGTTCTTGCTTACGTATAATTAATATGGAGAATTAATATGGGACCTTGGGTGCTTCGAAAAATTTTAAATTCCGCACTGTCGTTGTTCTAACAATCGAGGCATCCCAACCACTATCCCAACAAAGCTGCTGAAGAAAAGGTAGCTGATGCTAAGGAAGCTGTTGATGAAAATATTGCTGAAGAAACTGAAGAAGAATCCAAGGACCCAGCAAGAAGTGACAAAGAGCTTGTTGTATCCAAGGATACATCAGAAGAGCAACTTGATCCATATGTCAATTACAAGAATCTGGAGCGCATCAAAAGACAGGTTGCAGAGGCAGAACAAGAACAGAAACTTGAAGCTGAACGCAAACAAAAGATGGAAGCTGCTCAAAAGAACCTTCTAACTGATGAAACAAATGAAGAAGATGATGATGAAATTGATGATGAAGATGGAGAAGAAGAATACATAGAGATTGAAGAAGAAGTGACTGATGATGAATCAGATCACTAATGCTTAAGTTTTCTTATATCAGTTTACTTTCTTGTTATCTCATCTAATGTAATTGCTTGTAACTTGTACTCAAAATCAATCAATCAATGAAAGTTCAAGTTTTTACTCCAACAAATTATTTCTATCTCAGAAATCTTTGAGGATTAAAACTTTAAGTCTAGGTACAGGTACTAAGCTGAAAAGTTTTGTCATCATCAAAAAAGGGGAAATTTTTGGATGAAGATGAAGATCAGAAGACAAGAAATTTAGAAGTTAAAGGGAGGTTTTGATGATTTCCAAAACATCTTAATTAGCTAAGTAAGGGATGCTTAGTAAAATCCCTTAGAAGAATTTTGATCAACCTCAAAGACATATCAGTCAAGTCAAAATTCAGTTTGGTCAAGAAGACTACTGATCTGATGCTGAAGGAAGAAATCAGTTTGGTGAAAATAGGCCGACTCAAATCAGACTTGTTCAAGTTTAGGATCAGCTCAGTTCATCATCAGACTAGTGATTCTTATCAGCCAAGTGAAGATGATCAGGAAGTCTCCCCAACGGTAATAAATGCACTTGGAGTAATAAATGCTGAAGATTGAGGGTATTAATGGCAAATGATTGAAGAAAAACCTCGTATCAGCTTGGTGCATTTAATGCTGCTGACAAAAAGTACTGTTGACAGCACTGTAGCAGTACAAAGAGCCGTTCGCAGAAATTAAGGACCAGTACTCGAGGAATTTGAATATTGTCTTTCTTCAATGGACATTTTTCAAACCTGGAGTATAAATAGTTCGCGAGCTTGAGAAAGAAGATAACAACACAAACTCTGAGAAAATTTCCGAAGCAAAATCTCTCTAAGTCTCAAGAACAGCTCACTCACCTGGTGAAGTCATTTGTTGGCAGAACCGAGTTGAAGTTCAAGATAAATCATTTTTCTGAGTGAAAAACTGTAAAAAAGGAGTGTTGTGAGAAATGTAGATCTATCTTAGTGAGTGATCTAACTTCAGAGGATAGGTCTTCTTAGTGATTTCCTATTGTGAGCTTACGGCCTCTTCATTTGTTGTTTTGGCGTAAGTAGAGTATATTATAATCTAAGTGATTATAGTATAACCCAAGATCTAAGTGACTTGGAAGAGTGGACTAAATGATTTTCATCATATAACCACTATAAAATTCTTTGTGTTTTACTTTGCATTATTTTCTTGCATATCTTCAAAATTGCATAAAACACTTTAGAAAACTGTTGGAAGATTTCAAAAAGGAGTTTGTTAAAACTGGGGATAAAATTTTTCAAAGACTAAGTTTACTTGTGAAAAACACTTATAAATATCCGCTGCAAGTATTCTGTTTTAAAGCTGAGTTTTGCTGAAATCAGCTAAGTATTGATAAGAGAAGTGGTCAACTGTGCTGCTCAAGATTCATTCACGATCAGCTTAGTCAGCTTACTGATCTATATCAGCTTAGTCTGCTGACAGGCGACTGAAAAGTTTTAAAGTCTAAAAATTTTCAGAGGTCTATTCACCACCACCCCCCCCTCTAGACCTCATCTGACCACTTAGGACCAACAATTTTCTCTCGGAAAAAATATTTTGCTCTCACTTAATTTTGAATTGTGTTAATCTGATAAAATAAAAGTGAACGTGATCTTTTATTTTAACTGACTTGAGAGAGAGAGGAGTAGTGGAGTGAAAATAGGAGTGAGTTAGTGGGGAGTTGTTTAAACTCTCCACTAACCAACTGGATCTTGGATCCGGCTTGGGTCGGCCCTCATGGGCGCCCATATCCGATTCGGTCCAGATTAGATCAGTCCAACATCTCACACTCGCACGTGTGGGCTGACCCGGTACTTTCAGTAATCAATTCAATTTTGATCCAAAATTTCGTATAGGCAAATAGGCCGTGTGACCTGGCGAGTATATGAGCACGTTGCTATATATCTGTTAAGGTGAATAACTGCTCAAGGAAACAAATTCCAGAAGATGACTACTCTCTCTATTCCCCAGATATCTTTCGTACTACACCAATCGGCTTATCCCTTATCCCTCCAACCTTGGTTATAGGGCATACTCGACGCTTTGGCCAATACTACTATCTATTCACAATTACACTTCCAAATAGGTAAGGACCTGTTTGTTTACTCTGGAATGACATATTATTTGGCAATCTAATTCCTTGGAATCAGATAATACTGCTTGGGCAATTGTTTTGAAATTTAGGAAAGGAAATATATTCCTCTAAATTAGGAAATCTTGCCATGAAAATATGGGAATGTGAAACCCAATTTTTCTATGGTATTATGGTTCCTTTCCTGAGGGATTTGATACTAAAAATAAAAAATACATTATTACCCATATATTATTTCTTAATTATGATAATTTTATTCTTCTCCCTACGTAATATTTCTCTCCCATAGCTATTGTTTTTTTGTTTCTTGCGTTCTTTTTCTTCTTTAACTGCTTAAATCACATATTAAATTATCACGTACATTTACTTACTAGTTGAATCTACTAAAATAATATAAAATATTGTTTAAATGTGAATTGATTTGAAAATATGTATATAGTTTATAAGCCAATTGAAAGGTCAAATTCAAAGCTTGTGCTTCATAGCACATTCGTTCCAAATTGTACGGTTAATTTTGTTATTACTTTTGAATGTGTTAACTTATTTATAACTATTATCACACAATAGTTTTTGTAAAAGTTACATTCTTGAATTATATATATATATATATATATATATATATATATATAGCTGCAACTATATACTATTCTCCTCTAACACTAATTTCTTTTATGTTCTTTAATTTTTACTATATATTAATTATATTATATGATACAATATATAAATTATTAATTGATATATTATACATATTTGTTTAAAATCAATATATTATTAATAATATTATATAATAAATGCTGCTTTAAATTGATTTTTATTTGATATATTGGTAGGGGTATTTTTGTGATCTTTTTAATTATGTAATCCATTTTTTGCCATTACCAAATATTTGAAATGGAATTCAATTAATTTCTTTGTACAATCCCAAGTGATACCTAAACATTATAATAGAATCATAATTCTGGATATCAGATTACTAGAAATCAAATAACCAAAATCAGATTTCCGTCAAATAAACGAGTCCTAAGATTAATGTAATTAGCTAGCTGGTGAATGCAACTAGGGTGTTAGTTGAAGATAATCTTCCTTTCCAACAGGGATCTCCTTATTTCACTTAGCAGCTTTCCTAGACACGCATCGAATCGCCGTATGGTTCATGGCTATTAGTAACGTGCTATAGTAGCAACACCAATGAGAATTCATAAGAAACTATCAAAAATCTTAAGAGCATCAATTCGAGATTCCCTAGAACCTCAAGGTCTCACATAATGAGAAAGCAGGGATACATTTGCTCATTAGCCTTTGTGGTCACCTAGCACACGTGGTATGATAGAAATAGTGTCCGCCAAGCCAAATGTATGGCTGTCATTTAATGTAATAAATGAAGGAACTATTCAATTTATATTAATAAATGCACTTTATTATATGGTCAACTTTATCTTATGTAATGATTATCTACGCATAAGGATAGAAGTCCTTAGATCACAGGGCTATGTGACAACCGGTGGACTCATCTCCAAGGCCGTGATCTAGAACATATTCAAGAGTCGTAGAATTCAATCTAGATAGGACTTCGTTAGATTCGGTTATCCTCTCATTAATGTGTATACTCCGATGAACTAGAGAACGCTGGGGTCCACGAGCGTGACTGGGATAGTCAATACACATAAGTGGGTGACTTGCTGGGATGGCAAGTGCACTGAATACCCCAATTAGGAAATAACTCACCATGGAAGCAGTATTCGCGTATCGGGGTTGAAGTTATTCCAATTTACGATAGTATTTGAGGAACGATCCCTAATACTTGAGGTGATAGGGTTTATCTGGTGCGAGAATGTCTATACTTAGATGTGAATTCCGACCGACTGGAGATTACCAGAAGGTCTCTGAGAATTCACGTGGGTATAGAGGGACTCGTATGCATGTTCATATCATCAACAAAGGATCCATTGACCCGACTTGATAGGTTGGGAATTTCTCCTATGGATTTCTGAGAGAAATTAATTCTGGTAAAATCCTTGGCCAAGGTATCTGACAACTTTATGAAAGTAGCTCATAAAGATTAAGTCAAAGAGAATTATTTCGAGATCAGAATGCATAAGGTCAAGACGAAGAAAAAGGGAACCGATGAAAATTCCATACCCTTAAGTCTCGACTGGGAGATCGATCGATGGAGAGATTATGTTGTATATGAAAATTGTAAATGATTAAAGTTTCACTGAATTAATTCACCAGTGATTGGGCTACATGGGCTTGTGGCCAGACATCGACCGTGGAGTGTGGAAGAATTCCCAAATTGGCAGGGGTGCTAATTTTGGAATGATCAGTCGACAGTGTTCGATTGATTTAGAGTATTTTATACTCGAGTAATTAAATAAATATTTAATTATAACTCACGACCAATTATGTGGTGAACCTACGGGGGAATACACAATACAACTTGAAGCGAAAGCGCGGAAGTGAAGAACAAGGTCGACTGGATCGACTGGGACGATTGGGTTGACTGGGTCGATTGGGTCAACTGGGTCGACCCAATCGGAGCGAAAGTGATCTGATTGGAATTGGATCAAGACTGTAAATTGAATTAGAATTTAATTCGTGAGATAATTAATTAAGTTGGATTTAATTAATTATGGAAATATTTAATTAAATAGACTTAGAGTCTAATTTAATTAAATGAGAGAGAAATAAATTAATAGGGCTATTTAATTGAAAAATTAAATAAAGACCCAATTAATTAAATCAAGTAAGGGTCATGAATTAATTAGAAGACTTGGTCTTCCAATTAAAAGGGTCATGACCCATATAGGAGACTAAGAGTCCTAATCCTAGGAGGATTAGGATATTTAGATACCTATAAATAGTAGACTTGATGTCATATCTCATACACACAACTCAAGAGCCAAAAAGCCTAAGTCAAGAAAAATACTCTCTCCCTCCCTCTCGTAAAATCGGTCGAACCCTACTTCCTTTTGGAAGAATTTTTCGTTTTCGATTTTAGCTCCTAAGTCGTTCTCTAACCCTAGATCTTAATATATCCAATGTTCTAGCCGATTAGGATATATTAATTTTCATGATATTGTGGTGTATCAACTCGTAGAGGCGCAACACGTGGGGCGCTTAGTCTAGCTTGGGATCGAACCAACCAAAGGGAGAAAGATGACTTTTTTCGCTGACGGCAGGGATTTGCAAGGAGACAAGTATAACTTAGAACTAAGTTATTTATGTCGTTTTATATTCATATATATACAACCAGTTTAGTATCCTGGCAAGATTCCATAATAGGCCCTAGAAATTATTAAATTTCGCTGCCTGTAGGGTTGTCTATCTTTCCGAATCCCAACAGAAAACACGTGTTACAATACTTTTCTCCCGAGTAGAAGCGTATGTCATTTACAAAAAGATTTGTAAATCTGTATCATGTAGATCTCAGTTTAAGTATTCCTCGATTCCCAAACCCGAGTTTTCTCCTTTCGTCGTCCTCGGCTCAACATCTCAATATTACTCACATCTGGCTTAAGATAAGTACAATGGATGGTGGGGAATCTATTTCGATTACTTTATACATAGTAACCTCATCTCTGCATATTTCAAAATATCAGAGACGATATATCATGTGAACGAGCCAATTTCATCTGATTGAAAAATCTCATCCCTGCACACTCTCAGAGCCAGAGCCGATTGCTCATGTGAGAGATTCAATCTCTACTTATCCACAATACCTCTTAATTAAGACATTTTAAAATATATCGCAAAATATGTATATATACATAAACATTAGTACATCGAATTCTACGAAGTCCAAAAGACTTGGTATGACCTATGAAAGCCTCTTTAGCTATAGGTCTAGTTTAAGGATCAACAACCATCTGATGCGTAGATATGTACTTCACAGTCACCTCTTTATTCTCAATGATATCTCTTAGAAAGTTATATCTTGTATCAATGTGTTTTGTCAGTCCATGATATTTGGGGTCTCTAGTGTAAGACATACTTGCTTGACTATCACAGTATATAGTCACAACTCCCTCACAATTACTTACTATCCCCGAATGTAACAGAAATCTCCGCAACCAACAACTTCCTGTAGTGCAACTGAACATGCCACGAATTCTGATTCCATGGTTGATAGCGCTACACACTTTTATTTCTTACTGCTCCATGATATGGCGCCATCATTCAGTAAGAAAACATATCCGGAGGTGGACTTACGACGATCTAAGTCTCCATCCCAATCAGCATCTGGTAGCCTTTCAACGATAATCTTTTTCCTTGAAAACAAAGGAAATAGTCTGTAGTACCCTTTAGATATCTAAAAATCCTCTTTACAACAACCCAATGTCTTCTTTCGGGATTGGATTGATACCTACTGACCAGACATATGACATAGCAAATCTTGGGGCGAGTACACATCATAGAATACATCAAGCTCCCTACAACACTGGAATATGGTACTTTTGACATTTCTTGTTTCTCTGTTAGATTCGTTGGACACATATCTAGACTCAGCCTATCGCCTTTCATCACAAGAGTGTCTATTGGCTTGCAGTCAATCATCCTAAATCGTTCTATAATCTTCATATATAAGATTCTTGAGAAGGAGCAAGGAGTTTCTTCGAACGATCTCTGTGGATCTTAACACCTAGTATGAAATTTGTCTCACACATATCTTTCATTTCGAAGTTAGACGGTAACCATTCATTGATGGTGTTTAAGAATCCCTTAACAAAATGTCATTGACATTGAGAGATAGTGTTACAAAAAATTTGTTTGAACGTTTGACATGGACACAGAAGTCTTTATCCATCATAACGAGGTTATAAGATATTACTGCCCAGTGAAATCTCAAAGACCACTGCCTTGATGATTGCTTAAGACCGTAGATTGATCTTTTCAATTTACACACTTTTTGTTCTTGGTCTTTGAGAACAAATCCTATTGGCTGATCCATGTAGATTTCTTCTTCTAGTTCTCCATTCAGAAAAACAGTCTTAATGTCCATTTGATGTAATTCTAAATCTGAGTTAGCTACATTGGACAAAAGAAGGTGAATGGAGGCAAATCTTACTACAGGCGAAAAGGTTTCTTCGTAATCAATACCCTCGAGTTGGGTGTACCCTTTAGCTACTAAACGAGCTTTATATCTATCAATGGTTCCATCGGCCTTTTGCTTAATCTTGAGAATCTATTTATTCCCGATTGATTTTCTGCCACGAGGAAGATCGATTAACTCCCATACTTGGTTCGACTTCATGGAATCCATTTCTTCTTCCATTGCTTTCTTCCACTCATCATTTTGAGGACATGATAGAACTTCATCAAAAGATTTAGGCTCTTCATCTTCTATGGAGGAAATATTAAAAGCATGTCCATCTATGTCGTAATGACATCTAGGAATATTTCCTCTAGAACTTTTCCTAAGTTGGGATTCAGTAGTATCGCTCTGGAGCAAATTACTCCTACTTTGATCAAGTGGTCCAGTCATGTTATTTTCCACCAATGATTCATCTGGCTCAATGCCATTTGCTGAATCAGCTAATTCGAATAGAGGTTCTCGACTTTTGATCTCACCTCTTTTAGGAAATTCGTTCTCCAAGAATATCGCATCTCGTGAGTTGATTTCAGTGGTGCTCCCCTCTTCATTTTCTCCTATGAACACGTAACCTAAGGAATGTTCAACATATCTTATAAAGATACATTTCTTTCCTCTGGGGCTAATCTTGCCATATTTGTTCGATTAGTCGAGCACATAAGCAACTGATCCCCAAGGTCTACGATTACGGAGATCAAGTTTTTTACTTGTCCAAAGTTTATAAGGAGTGGTAGCCACTGATTTTGATGGCACTTTGTTCAATATATAGGCAACAGTTAAGAAGCATCTCCCAAAAAGGATATTGGTAAGTTAGCTTGTGTCATCATGGTCCTTGTCGTTTTTAGCAATGTTCTATTCTTCCTCTCAGCAACTCCGTTTTGCTGAGATGTGTCAGGATTAGTTAATTGTCTAGTTATTCCTTTTTCTTTACATAGGTCCTTAAATTGACCTGACATATATCTCTGCCTCGATCAATCCTCAAGTATTTAATTGTTCTATCTAATTGGTTTTCTACCTCATTATAACGTCTAAAACAAACCAATGATTCGGACTTATGCGAAATCAAATAGACATACCCAAAACGAGTGAAGTCATTAATGAAAGTAATGAAATAGGAGGCTCCATGTCTTGCCATAACACTAATCGGACCACAGATGTCTGAATGGACTAATTGCAATGGAAATGCAGCTTTAATAGCTTTACCAAAGGGTTTACGAATATATTTTCCAGCAAAAAATTTTTGACAAGTAGGTAAATCGATTTTAGATATTGGACACAATAGTCCTTCTCTCGCGAGACGGTTCATTATGTCTTGTCCTATGTGACCTAATCTAGCATGCCAAGTATTAACACTCACTATAGAATTATTGGAGGAACAATCATTCAAAACAGAACTACCATTAACATAAAAGTTAAAATTATGTTTGTTACAGTCGAAAACCATAAAATCATCTCTAAGATGTCCAAAACCATAAAAAACATTGTCTAAATAAACATGAACAGAACTACGACAGAAGTTCAAATTAAATCCTAATCCTAGAAGAGCAACAACTGAAACTGGATTTCGTCGAATATCTGAAGCGAATAAGATATCTTGTAGGATTAGGGTTCGTCCAACATGCAAATTAAGTTTTCAAGTATCAATCCCTTTAACCTCCACTCTGGCGTTATTTCCTACATATATCCATTCATCAGGTACTCGACGAAACTCTACCCACGATTAATGATCTCTAGTCACATGGTCTGTGGCACCTGAGTCAACAATCCACATAGGATATGATTCAGTTAATAAAACAGTACTAGAGACATGAACAAAAGATAAAGACGAATTATAGTGTGCTACCTTATCCTTCTTTTTGGGAAAACGCTTACATTTACTACCATTGATGGGGGCTGTTTTACACCCCATATAATACTTGGATCGACTTGAAGACCTCAGATCGGTTCGACCATATATGCTCATTCGGCATCATCCATCGATCCGATCAGAAGACGATGCTCATTGGCGAACCAAACTACAATCCGGACTCAAGAAGGATAGATATGCCGAGTCCTAGTAGGATTATGTTTCCTTGAATAGCTAGGGTTGGTAACCTATAAATACCTAGTTAAACATTGTATTAGAACAACTACGATTCAGAACTTACGCCTATCTACTCTGGCTAATTGATAATAAATATATAGAAAAGCTTTTGCTATACTATATTCAATATTCATTAGTCTTGTGTTCTTATTTGCTCTTTAAATATTGTTCTTTCTTGAAATCGATCCATCCGGAATAAATTAACTAGGCCCCAAATACATATAATCTAAACCTCGTGAACCTCAAATATTGATTTAATCAAACCCGACGAAAAATGGTTAAATCAGTTGGCGCCCACCGTGGGGCTAAGTTAATTATTCGATAGGCATATGGCTCGCCCAAGGAAGAACGCTCGTAACGAGGCAAGAAGTAACACGACGCATCCACATATCACGTCCGATGACTTACAGGACGGTACGAATAATAACATTCCAACCACCAACGATGAGAATAACCAAAGAACTAGCGACCAACCACTCAATCAACAGGAGCATCAAAGGATCCATGCTCAAAACTCCCAAGGACAACAAGAGACTGCCGCTAACCTAATACCGGAAGCTCACGTGGTTCCATCAATCCTAGTTCCTCTTCCAGAAACACAGGAGAAGTGCGACAGATCGCTATGTTGGTTAATTCGCTATGCCCGGGGGAACTACTGGTCCCCGAGCAGATTTTTAGAAACCCTAGAACTACTAGGGCAAATCTTGTTCGAAGAACTCATAGGCAGGCCGATCAAATCTAGCAACAAGCAGATAGTCTTATGAGCGAACAGCGATCATTGCACAGTCCGCAAAAGAGCAATACGAAGCCAACTGATGAGCGAATCTAGAGAAAAACGGATCGGACAAGACCACAACCTTCCCGCCGAGGATCGAAGGAACAGACCATAATACTCGTGGAGGATGATGTCGCTGATGAAATACTTAATCGACAAAGAGCAGTCCGCATCTCGGAACGAGAAATTGAACAAATGGTACAAGAACGTCTAGAGCAACGTCTTCGGACCATTCAAAATCCGTGGGCCAGAAACACGGAGCTCGAAGAAAGCCTAGCGGCATGCTCCCCCTTTTGTAGAGAAATAAAAGAAGCTCAATCATCCGGCCAGGTCCCCGGATGACTACCAAGATACGATGGAACCACCGATCCCGATGATTACATTTTTAGCTTCACCAATATTATGAATCTATATGCTCACTCGGCAGAATACACCGCCAAACTAATGGTTACCGCATTTGAAGGACTAGCTTTGGATTGGTTCGCAAAACAACCCACCAACTCTATCTTCAGTTTTCGTGAATTATGTAATAAATTGACTCAGCAATTTGCTAGCCAAAAAAGACAGAAACTGCTGATGAGCTACCTAGGAACCATCCATCAACAAGAGGGAGAATCTTTGCGAAATTGGTTGGCAAGATTTAATGTGGAATTATAAAAATTCGATTCACCAAACATCGATTACATAATCTCCATACTCTTCGATCTTACCAAAAATAGGCAGTTCGGGAATGCACTTAGCAGAAAACAACCGAGAACCTTTGCTGATATTATGACCTTGGCGTCGAAATACATGACTCAAGAAGAGATGAACTCTTTTAAAGACAAGAATAGAAACAAGACTGTCGCCGCAGGATCAAGGCGGCAAGATAAAGCTCCTGCCTTACGACCTACGGATTATGATCGATCCCTTAAAAGAGGAAATGTCTTTCAACGACTAGAATACAATCGGAATGATCGGGATAAGAGACCTAATATCTATCCTAGATCAAGGTCAGTAGAACCGGCTGATAAGAAACGAATAAATCAGGTAGAATAACCAGGACTGACTGTTCCTATTGAGGAAATTCTTGTGGTATTGGAAAAGAACAACTGGATTCCGCCGGCAAAAAGAATCGCACAACCTAGGCCTGGCACGCGAAACTACAATTTATATTGTAGATACCATCGCGCCCATGGACACCGAACTGAAGACTGTTTTCACCTAAAACAGGAAATCGAGAGACTAATCGAACAAGGCCAGTTGGACGATTATCTAGAGCGGAACAACCGCAAGAGAAATAGAAGTACGAGTCCTAAGAACAATAACCAGAGAAGGACCCCGAGAAGAAGGTCCCCTAATAATGGTCCACCACAAAAATTAAACGATGATCAAATTAATGGCACAATCCATACCATCTCAGGCGGACCGGCTGGAGGAGACAGTCGTAATGCTCGCCTCAGAACCGCTAGGTCTTTGTTGGGAAATGAAAAATATCCCAAAGAAATATGGACGCTGGAAAATAAAGCACCAAAAGAACAACTCATTAGTTTTAATGAGGACGAAGTACCAAGAAACATCGTTTGGGATACGAAGGAAGACAACCCTGACTTCCCAATGGTGGTATCACTCGAGATAGCAAACTATAACGTTAAGAGGATCCTAATCAACAACGGAAGCTCAACGAACATTATATCTAAAGAGGTCTTAACGCAGATGAATTTGGGAGAAGTAACATTCCAAAACGTAGCCACTCCTTTAGTAGGTTTCAGAGGCTCCGAAATAGTCCCCTATGGGATAATAAATTTAAGTGTATCACTGGGAAAGAAACCACAACGCGCAGTGAAACTAATAAAATTCCTGGTAGTCGAGACTCTCTTTGCGTACAATGCGATATAGGACGACCTGCACTCAACCTATTCCGAGCAGTCGTGTCGACGTACCATCAAAAAATAAAGTTTACGACAGATATGGGGATCGGAGAAATAGTGAATGATCACTGTATGGCATGGGATTGTTACAATACATCTTTAGCATTGGGGAACCGTTCCAAATCATTTACCCCTGCTAAAAGGAAGCTCGAGAGCGATATCGAAAGCGCTGAAGTCGAAATCCCAAACACGGACAGGATAGATAAGAAAGGAAAGGAGCCAGTCAATTTAACCATTAAATCGCCAGAACATAAAGATATTATGCTGGTACGAGGAGACCTTTCAAAAATGACCAAAATTGGGACCGAACTCAGCTCGGAAGGGGAAGTATTGCTAGTAAACTTTCTCAGGAAGAACGTCGACATATTGGCCTGGAGTGCGAACGATATCGAGGGCATCGACCCGAGAGTAATTACTCATTCACTAAAAATCGATCCAATGGCAAAACCAGCACGACAAAAGAAGAGGAATCACGGGCCAATAAAAGACAAGATAATAAAGGCAGAAGTCGAAAGGTTGCTCAAAGCAAAACAAATTCGGGAAATACACTTCTCAGAATGGCTATGCAATGTTGTGCTAGTGGCAAAAGGAGATAAAAGGGACAATAAATGGAGGATGTGCAACGATTTCACCGACCTTAATAAGCTATGTCCACGTGACCCTTATCCTCTCCCTAGAATCGACTTGTTGGTCGACTCCACCGCAGGTTTTTCTATCTTCAGCATGATGGACGCCTTCCAAGGATTCTACCAAATTTATATGGATGAGCGAGACCAGGAGAAAACATCTTTTATAATGGAGCAGGGGGTGTATTGCTTTATTGTTATGCCATTCGGCCTGAGGAACACTGGTGCCACTTACCAGAGATTGGTTAACCTAATGTTCAGAGAGCTGATCGGAGATGGAAGTCTACGTGGATGATATGCTCGTTAAAAGCATGAATGAAGCGTAAACTATAAAAATGAGTCAAGGTGGACGACCACGTGAAACATCTCGATCGATGTTTTCAGATATTGCGAAAATACCGAATGAAGCTAAAGCCCGCAAAATGTACCTTTGGGGTGAGATCTGGAAAGTTTCTAGCTAGGATACATGGTGCACCAAAGAGGAATTGAAGCAAATCCCGAAAAGATTCGAGCTATAACTGAAATGAGGCCGCCTAAAACAATTTCTCAAGTACAAAGTTAAGTAGGGAAAATTGTGGCATTGAATAGGTTCATATCAAAATCAGCAGATAGGAGCTTGCCATTCTTTCAAACTCTGCGAAAGGCAAAAAACTTTGTTTGGACCAAAGAGCGCGATCAAGCATTCAATCAATTAAAGGAATATCTGACCTCCTCTCCATTACTAGCCAAACCAACTGAAGGTGAACCATTATACATCTACATATCAATCTCCCCAGTAGCCATCAGTTCGGTCTTGGTAAAGATAGAAGGCTCGGAACATAAACCTGTTTATTATCTAAGTAAGTTACTACAAGGAGCGGAGAAGAATTATTTGGAGATAGAGAAATTCGCCTTGGCTTTGGTAGTGGCAGCACGCAAACTCCGACCATACTTCTTAACTTATAAAATTATAGTGCTCACAAATCAACCGCTAAGACAAGTCTTGGCAAAACCAGAAGCTTCTGGTAGATTAATCAAATGGGCGATCGAACTAGGACAATTCGAGATCGAATATAAACCACGCGTCGCTATCAAGGCCAAGTTCTTGCCGATTTTCTCTTGGAAACTCCGACCTCAGTATTAGAACGCGATGAATCGACAAATCGCGATAATGATATCCTGGTAATAGAAAACCAAACCTGGTTAATGCACGTCGATGGTGCTTCAAGCCGTGAGGGAGGCGGAGCCAGAATCAACTTTACTGGACCAAATAAAGAAGACATAAACTATGCGATAACGTTGGACTTCGTAGTAACCAACAATGAAGCCGAGTACGAAGCATTGATTGCAGGAATGGAAATGGTAATCAAAGCCAACATAAAGAATCTCAAAGTACTAACTGATTCGAAATTAGTACAGAGACAAATTGAAGGCCTATACGAGGCAAAGGAATTCAACATGGTCAAGTACCTCGCTAAAGTAAAGGAATTGACTGAAAAGTTTGAGAATTTTGAAATACAGAATGTTCCACGATCGGAAAACAAATGGGCAAGTCAACTTTCTAGATTTACAGGATCTCACGATGGCAAAACAGAAAGAGTAATCAATTGGTTACTATCCGATACACCAACAATTGACATCGATAAAACGCCAGTCACCGAGATGATGGGAATCCAAGAAGTTGAAAAGAGCTGGATGACTCAAATGATAGATTATCTCCATGAAGGAAACCTGCCGTTTGACCTAAATGAAGCTCGAAAAATAAAATATCGAGCTCCCAAATATACGATGTTAGAAGGAAAGCTATATCGACGATCGGTATCCGGAGTTCTACTAAAATGCATCTCCGAAACACAAACCAATGATATACTTCGAGAGATACACGAAGGCGAGGCAGGGAATCACAGTGGAGCCAGGGCTTTAGCTCTGAAATGCCTCCGAACAGGATATTACTGGCCGACCATAAACAAGGATGCTGCTCAATACGTGCAAAAATGTCATCATTGCCAAATTCATGCAAATATAAGCCATCAACCAGCCGAAAACATGCACCCGATACCTGTGTGCTAGCCATTTGACCAATGGGGGATGGACATTGTAGGGCCTTTTTCGGTAGCCAGGTCTAAAAAAGCGTATGTCCTGGCCGCAATTGAGTACTTTAGCAAATGGATAGAATGCGTCGCTCTTGCTCGGATAACTCAGTTCCAAGTAATTAATTTCCTATGGAAGTTCATAGTATGTCGGTTTGGCGTCCCACAAATTCTAATCTCTGATAATGGAACGCAATTTGCGGGAAAATAAGTATTGGAATGGTGCGCTAAACTAGGAATTCAACAGAACTTCACGTCATTAGGACATCCAAGAGCAAATGGACAAACTGAAGTAGCAAACCGTGAAATTATAAAATCTTTGGAGAAAAGATTAGGGGCAGCCAAAGGAAGATGGCTAGATGAACTCCCCGGTGTGCTTTGGGAAAATCGGACAACTGTCAGGAACTCGACAGGCGAGACCCCGTTTAGTTTGGTATACGGCTCGGAAGCTGTAATTCCAATTGAAACACTAGTCCCAACCCCAAGGATCGACATGTATGACAGTCAAGAAAATAAAAAGGCTAGAGAAGATGATCTCGACCTAACCGAGGCCTTAAGAGAAAAAGCTGCCATACAACTCCAAGTCGCTAAATCAAATATGGAGAAGGCCTACAATCAAAAGGTGCGCGTTCGAACCTTCAAAGAAGGGGACTTAGTGTTGAAAAAAGTAGAGGTGTCCAAGCATGTAGGAAAGTTGCAACAAAATTGGGAGGGACCATACATCATCGTCGGTGTAGGAAGGAAAGGATCATACAAAATTGCACACTTGGACGGAATACCCCTACCAAGGACTTGGAATGCGGTCAACCTGAGGAGATATTATGGAAAATAAATCCCGGCAGCTATCCTTACTGATTCATTTTAAAATTTTGTTTTATTTTAACTTTTTCATACAATTTATTGTAATAAAAGCTTCGGCTTCTGATTTTCTTTCCGAAATATAATAAACAAGTTATTTGCCGAAGACAGAAATTCAAATAGGTTAAAAACCAAAAATTTGGTAAAAACCTAAGTCTTGAAGAGTTGAGTAAAATCGATCCGCTCGATAAACACTCCTCGATCTCCAAAACAACGATGACAAAATAGGTTAAAACCAAAAATTTGGTAAAAACCTAAGTCTTGAAGAGTTGAGTAAAATCGATTCGCTCGATAAACACTCATCGATCTCCATAACGACGATGACTAAAAGGTTAAAACCAAAAATATTGGTAAAAACCTAAGTATAAAGAGTTGAGTAGAATCGATCTGCTCGATAAACACTCCTCGATCTCCATAACGACGATGACTAAAAGGTTAAAACCAAAAATATTGGTAAAAACCTAAGTCCTAAAGAGTTGAGTAGAATCGATCCGCTCGATAAACACTCCTCGATCTCCATAACAACAACGACTAAATAGGTTAAAACCAAAAATTTGGTAAAAACCTAAGTCCAAAAGAGTTGAGTAGAATCGATCCGCTCGAATAAACATTCCTCGATCTCCATAACGACGATGACTAAAAGGTTAAAACCAAAAATATTGGTAAAAACCTAAGTCCTAAAGAGTTGAGTAGAATCAATCCGCTCGATAAACACTCCTCGATCTCCATAACGACGATGACTAAAAGGTTAAAACCAAAAATATTGGTAAAAACCTAAGTCCTAAAGATTTGAGTAGAATCGATCCGCTCGATAAACGCTCCTCGACCTCCATAACGACGACGACTGAAAAGGTTACAACCAAAGATATTGGTAAAAAACCTAAGACCTAATGAGTTAAGTAGAATCGATCCGCTCGATAAACACTCCACAATCTCCATACCAACGAACAAAACAGGTCAAAGCCACAAAATTTGACCAAAAATTTAAAGTCCTAAAGAGTTAAGTAAAATCGACTCGCTCGATAAAACATTCCTCAAAACTCCATATCGACAATTAAAATGGGTTGAAACCAAACGTTGGGAAACAACCTAAGTACAGATTGCGACAGATCAAATACAAGAAGTGATGTAAATAAGAGATATTGAGAAAAATGAAGTTTTATTCATCTGAGTACAAAGAATATCTCCTGATCTACCTATGAAGTTTTATTCATCCGAATACAAGAGAAGCCTTCGATTTATACATCTTTACAAATGCAAAAATAAGAAAATCCTATCCTATAGATCGATGGTTTTCACGACAATGTCCACGGAAACATCAATCTCCTCCCTAGTGCCTCGATGATTCTGTTCAACCACCTAAGAAGCATGCTGCTCAGGATGGTCGACTTCTTTAGTTCGATGGCCGGGCTCTGAAGATCAATTCTCCTTTAGGTTGAAATGGCCATTACTAGCCAAATGTCCGATAACGGTCACTCGCCCAAAACGAGCTACTGCTTGTATGATGGGGTTGACTTTTACTCTAAAGCAGCATCTCTCGAGGACCGTCGCAAAAGTGAATACTTACCAGCACATCCCTGCGGCCAATCACTCCGGAAGTAACATCCAAGAACAGGGATGCCTGGTAAGTATGAACCCTCAATGTGCTAACAAAATACCATGGACCTCAACCCCATAAAGACAAAGGCTGAGGCCACATGGGACCCGTCAGTACTAGGTAGGGCATCAATGGGACATGTCAGTACAAGGCAGATGATGCTCAAGTTTTTATGACGTAACGGATCACGATAATGTGACTTTTTGAAAATGATGGGATCACTGGGCAAAGTAAAATCCAAAGAAACTGATATCTCCATTTTTATACGGTATGGATAGATATGGGGAGAAGCTGATTGTCTATTTATAGGGAAACTTTAAGTTAATACTACGGTTGGATAAAAGTCTGATCAATTGACAAGAATGAGACTTTTGAATTCCAAAAATTAATGCGAGTAAGTTGGAACGGCGCTAGGGTGGTCGATAAATCTGCTCGATGAGAATGAGGCATCAAGGTCGAAACGACAAGAATAAAAAATTAATATACGCTTCAGTGGATTCATTGAGAGACAATTTGGAACTTTACGAAGAATGCTCAACCGACGAACATAATCCTTAAGAGAAGGAGATTTTAACGAGAGATAGTTACCTCTACGAGGAATTAGAAATATATGAGCAGAAAGACGGAATAGTTGGTCGTTTTAACGACAAATAAGAGCTTGACGACATTAAAACTAGCTTTTTCCCTGGAAGTCCAAGAAATCTGACAGACTGGTAGATGAAACAGTCGACGTAGCTAAGATATACAGACTTGTCACTGCCTCATATATCAAATTGCTTAAGGAGGTATAAACAAGCTGGATCTAACTAATGGTTCTACATTTTTCAATTCCTCCCATATCAACAAATTGACAGACCGAATCTTTAACTGGTTGTTTTATTTGGGGATACTGAAGCTTGCAATTAGTACACAAAAACATGGGAAGGCAGCAGACAGGTTTTTCTAAAGGATTTAACTCTAAAAGAAATGACTCAAAAAGAAGTTGCAAGGAAAACCTTATATAGAACTTCATAACAGACAAAAATTATATCTGACAGTGATGACTGATCGATCATCGACAAGCGTGATAAGCTTACAGTTCTTTAAAAGCTGGGTACAAGAAAGAAGTATAGAGAAATATTCCTTTTCAAACAATCAACAATTTCTGATGCCCAGGGCGACTAAAGGAATTGACTAAGGATTAGTCAATCAATGAACTTATTTACTTGCTCAATTACTTACATTCTGAAAATACTCGCGGCTGGTCGGCAGCTATAAACGACACTCTCAGCCAAAAGCTGATCGCCCTCACGAAAATATCAGATAAGTCCCTATCGATTTCTAAATTTGAATCACTTGCTTACTGAAAGAAATTTGTATTTGATTATAACTGAGTTAAAGATATATTAAATCTAAACTCATAATCGAAGCAATTTACTAAACGAAAGAGTAAATTTGTCATTGAAATTTTTTTACAACAAAATATTTTGGCAAAGTAACCACATGTTGGTTACAACCAATATACTAAAAAAAAAAAAAAAAAAAAAAAAAGAAAAAGAAGAAGCAGGTCATCAAGGCTGATAAGCAGGTCATCGAGGTTGATTATCATCACCAGGGCGACCCGAAGAAGCACCCTTCGAGGAGTAGCGGTATCAAGAAACGCCCTCACGTTCTCTTGACGCTTCTGATAACCTGCATCATAGCCTTCTTCAAAGGCACGTTGACGAGATTCTTCTGAACTAGCACTCGATCGAGCCAAATCATCCCTCTCCTTTTCAAGAGCTAACTTTTCTTCACGTAACTTCTAGAGATCATCGTTCAGAAGCTCAATCCGAAGAGCTTGCCCCTCGACCTTTGAAGTCTTCGTATCTAGCCGAAGCCTCAGGTTCTCTCTACTGAGCCACAATTCATCATATTGGGCACCCAGTAGAAGAGCATAATATTTCCCCTGAGAAGAAAGAAATTATAAACGACAAGATAACAAAAAATAAACAGGTATGAGAATAAGTTGAATTAAAGAAGTACATGCTCGAACTGTTTGAACAGGGACTGAACAAGACCGAGGGAAGAAGAGCCCTCATGCTTCTTCAGCTCGCCAGGCAAAATTGTACTAAGACCCAGATCCCAGGAGAGAGCATCAGGCTTGCAAGAATCAGGCAGGACAGAATCTAAAGGAATCTTATCATGACGAGGGAGTCCGGACTCATTTATGTCCTTAATTTGCTCCAAGATACAACGATCATCTAACAACCGCGGGGATTCCCTCTCATTAGGACTCACAGAGGTCTCCTTCCCCGAGTAAGAAATTACCGTCCTCCGACCGGAACGATGACCAGCCCGGACTCCAGAAGAACCACCAGCCTCGAAGGAAGTGGTCATGGCAGTGGTATCAGAAAGTAAAAAATCTGTGAAACTTTAACTAACTGACTGAGGGTTAAAACTAACCAAAGAAGGATCTATAATTGGACCACTAGTCGCTGGCCCAACGATGTTATTTACTTGACCTTGACCAACGACCAGTTCAGCAGCAGAAGAAGAAGAACAGGAACGTTAAAAGATTGCTCCAGGTTTGACATATCCCCAAAGGCAACCCGACCAGGGGAAGGTCTCCATTCGAAGTCAGGAAGGATAAGGGGATTTTGTTAAGAAAACTCCGAGTTAGCACAACGTAAGTTTGAGTCTCCGACCTACTGATGGTCTGGAGTCGAGGAGGGTCAGCCGAAGGCCCCTCGGTACGAGACCTCTTTGGTCTAAGGTTTCTGGAATTATCGCGCGAAGAACGTTTAGAAGTGTTACCAAAGAGATTGCTCATTTTTTGAAATTCGAAGAAAACTTTTAAAAATCGAGGGAAATTATCGATCTGCTGAGGAGAATATTTTATCTAAACAGAAATACGCTGTAAACTAGCGAAGAACTTTTTACCTTGGGTATTTATACCAGGTGAAATGACGTGACAGACCTTCGGGACAGGCGCGAAAAAGAAACCCTGACCAATGAACAATCGCAAGAATTCGAAAAGACATAAACAGTATGATTACGCCTGAGTTAAAGAATTTTGTCTAAACTATCATAATTAATGGAGTAGCCGAAACATCACTCATGAAGAATACAAATCGTCTTATTCAAAGGGAAAAGAAAGTAATATTACAAATTATACAATATCAATCAAAAAGTTATTTCCCGCCACTATCCGAAGTCCTTTGGTCGCTCCCTAGCACGACCTGATCGTCGGCCGGAACATCCTGATCGCCAGTCATTACTCCTTCATCATCGGCACTATTCATAACTTCAGGATTCTCTTTCTCAGTCTCTTGATCAACGAAATTATTGTCAACTTCAGGATTGATATTTGAAGAAGGAATTGACAATGGTTCTCCAAACTACTTGACCAGATGTGCCAATGGAAAATGTTGGTATTTAACACTAGGCAGATCGGATGAAGAATACTCCTCGCCATAACGATTGAGGCTAACATGCGTGGCCCTGAAATACTCCCTCCGACGATCTTCGATCAACCCCATAGCGACCATCTGATGGATCGCCTTCTTAAAAGTGCTTTCAAGGAGCGGACCCACTTTCTGATGCACTAAAGCAGTATGAACCGGAGAACTAAGGAAATCACGGATTACCTTCTCGTCAGGATTCCTACCATATCGATCAGTAAGTACACTGAGAGGAAGATCCTTTTCATACTCGTCCAAGGAAGTCTGAAGACTAGCGACCTGCGACTCCAGCTCACTGATCCGAGTAGTGCTTTGAACTTGACAATCTTCCAGCTCCTTGGCCAACCGTTTGACCCGCTCTTCTGCGCGAGAAGTCTCTAGAATATTGTTCAAAACTTCGGGATCATCTGTTCCCATAGCTTGAGGATCAGTGGTTGAAGGTGGAGAGACGAAGACGTAGAAGGACCGGCCTCTGAAGTGGATGCTTTCTGAAGCAATGCCTTATTCCTTTCCCCAAGGAATTCACACTGTTGCCTCCAAAGAGCAGCTTCGTAAGCATACGACGTCAGACAAGTATTAGTCTGGAAAACCAAAAGAAGAAAATCAGAGAATTAAAAATCTATTAGCAAAGCCAGTAAAAAGGCATGTGAAACAATAAAATACTTCTCGACATAAAGGAAAGCTTTCTGTAATTTCTCCAAAGGATCCTTGCGCAGCAACTTATTAATATCACATGTAAAGACACCTGAGAGGAGGATATGGGTAGCCTTATCGACTGCATTCTCATTCTCATCATGAATCAAAGAATCATTCTTGGAATAGCCAGCAGCCCTCTTTCCCTCTAAATGATCTTCGATCATCTTGACGACGGTAGGTTTCGGATGCTGTTCGCGGAGCAATGAAAGGTCTTCACCAGAACGACCATAATATTGTTTTCTCCTCTTGACTGGTCTGTCGATAGGATGGGGCATCGACCAACCACGACATCCACGGATACCAAGGGAAGTTCTGAGCTGGAAAGGAGGATAACCTTGTCCGGTCCCTTGACGATCTGGAGTGCGTGCAGATGGAAGTGGCTGAGGAGTTTCTTCGGAAGAATCAAGAGAATCCTCTCTATAATCCTCAGATTCATGGCCCAGATCCAATTTTCTCTTTTCAGACAATCTCTGCTCAATTGGGTGGTTCTCTATCGTTTTGGTAGATTTAGACAAAACCATTTTTCCTTTTGAAGAATGTCGAGAGTTCTCTACCATAGAAACTGAGAAAAATGAACTCCCATCAGATAAGTTATTCAAAGAAAATATAAAAGTAAAAGCAGCAAAAATATATAATACTTACTATGCGATTGTGAGGAAGACGAGATAGGAAAGGTGTGAGAACTCAGGCCCGCTTTTACGGAGAAAAGCCTCGCCAATAAGAAGGGCACATTGGTACTTGTCAGCACGCATTTCTACTATCTCGGCAACCAATTGTGGATCGTCTGGAATAAAGTGGCCAGTAACAGAGTGACCACCAGAAACCCATTTGGAGTCATGGTCCCACGAGAATAGCTTGGTGGAACCATCTGCTAAGATAATATGAGATGGAGGACGTACAAAGAAAAAAATGAGATTTCCAGGCAGGATTGCTTGAAACAGGAGAATCAAATATAGAACGACTAGACTTTTGACTAGCGAAGAAATAACCATGATTGGAAGAGCTAGAAATATTAAAATGAAACAACTGGGTAAAATTACGAAAAGAAGGTTGGAATCCTTTTGCGATCATCAGGACAGAAAAGCAAACGACAAAGGCTACGGAATTGGGAATCAGTTATGTCAGAGAGACGCTGAATATCCTTAAAATATCGAGGAATAAGGCAGACAAAGGAAGACGGAGACCGTGATTGAAATGGGCACTGTAAAAAGCCCGACAACCTTCCGGGGGGGAGGTGACCCTGTCAGAAGGCGATGGAAGAATAATCTCAGAACCCTCCGGGAAATATTTCCCGTAATTATCCAACACCTCGTGAAAAGTCTCCTCGATATACGCGCAGGAAAGATTCTCGATCGGATCAGAAATTTGGGGGGTAGCGCCCTTGATTTTCTTGGCCTTGGCCGCTACCTCGGCATCAGATATGATCCGTACTTTAAAGGTGTCTTTATCTGGAATAATCATCTCGGATGTTCCTGCTTGGACTGGTGGAGGGCTAGGAGAAGCCCCCACCTCGATAACTGCAATAGCTTGTTCAACAGAAGAAGAGGAGGGGTTCTTCGAAAGAGAAGCCATGTTGTTAAGATCCTCGGAAATATGGATCGGGCGCTACTAGATATTGAAGAAATTATCGAATTGGAAAAATTGCCACAAGAATATTGGAAGATGAAAGTAAAAAATTGTTGAAACAACGATCACCTATTTATATAGAATGACGAAAAGACATTTCAAACCTCTTGCGACTAATCGTATCCCCGCCAATCGGCAAAAAGAAGTCACCTCCTCGAAAAACAACGAAAACAACATTGCTGATCGAAAAACAACGAAAACGACTATCTATGATGCGTAGCACTATTTTCCTTACTTAGGATTTTTTCCCACAGGGTTTTTTCCAAGTAAGGTTTTTAACGAGGCACAATTCATAGAATGAACAGTCGTAGTAGGCCATCTACTTCTACGAGCTTCTATTGCATAAATGCTCGAAGAAGTGAGGGAGTACTGATGGGGGCTGTTTTACACCACATATAATATTTGGATTGACTTGAAGACCTCAGATCGGTTCGACCATATAAGCTCATTCGGCATCATCCATCGATCCGATCAGAAGACGATGCTCATTGGCGAACCAAACTACAATCCGGACTCAAGAAGGATAGATATGTCGAGTCCTAGTAGGATTATGTTTCCTTGAATAGCTAGGGTTGGTAACCTATAAATACCTAGTTAAACATTGTATTAGAACAACTACGATTCAGAACTTACGCCTATCTACTCTGGCTAATTGATAATAAATCTATAGAAAAGCTTTTACTATACTATATTCAATATTCATTAGTCTTGTGTTCTTATTTGCTCTTTACATATTGTTCTTTCTTGAAATCGATCCATCAGGAATAAACTAACTGGGCCCCAAATACATATAATCTAAACCTCGTGAACCTCAAATATTGATTTAATCAAACCAGACGAAAAACGGTTAAATCAACCATGGTTGGGATTATTGTTCTTCTCACCAATCTGCTTCCCAGAGTTGCCTTTCTTCCAGTTCCTCTTACGTTTGAAGCCTGAAGCTTTCTTGAACTAGTTTCAGCAATGTAAGCACTCAACATGGATTTTGCGACTCCAAGTCGCTCATCCTCAAGCTCAATGTGGCGAGCAGCATCTGATAGGAGAGTGCCCTGCAAGCCAGTTCAATTAGCTTGTAATAGATCTATCTTGTATATAACAATCTTTGATTTTATAATAATACGCATGTTTATTTATATATGTATAAGGATAAACAATGGCCAAACTTCATCTCTCGCGAATACATTTAAGCGATTGGTTGAAACCCTGAGATCACTCATGACTATGGGACTATACACTTCAGTACTGAGTGCTCTTATCATGAAACAGTCTCAAAGGTCGTGATCTCGAAAATGTTCCAAGTCATAGATTCATATCGAGACGGGGTATCGAGTGAATCGTCAAGACTTGTACGATTATGCATGATTCACACGGAGTGAATTTGTTGTAGTTTCATGAACAAGGCATTTGAGGCCAGTGCATATGACTAGGTGATTCGATGGAGGATCGAATGCATCGAACGACCCGAACAGAGAAACCCATTGTGGAAGCGCATGACGCATATCGGTGATGGGATGTTTCTCAAAGGATTATAATAGTGTACGATTTAGTCCTATGACTTGAGGTGCTAGGGCGAATTCGGTGCATGAAAGTGCGTACTTAGATCTAGGTATAGGCCACTTAGCTTGGTCATAAAAATGCCTAGGTTGGGTGCGTATGGACATGTACGCGAGTGGTTAGTACCAAGATGGAATATGTTGACTCATCGTAATGGATGAGAATATTTCCTATACGATTCTTAGATAATGTTTCCAATGAATCTACGGCCGTAGTCGGTGACGGATTTGGAAAGGGGTTTCCAAATTAGGCAGTCACACTGGAACATTATCCTGAATTAGAAAGTATAGTTATCGAGACAAATTTAGAGGTGCCGATCAATTCACACACCCTAAGTCTTGATCGGGAAATTGGTCGACAGAAGGACCGTATGTACATGGTAATTATATGAGGTGAGGTTCACTAAATATCAATTCACCTGATGTTGGGCTTCATGGGCTTGTGGCTAGACATCGACCATGAAGTGTGGGTACTCCTGAATTAGTAGAGGAATTGATTCTAGGAGTGGTCAATTAAAGGTAGTTTAATTGATCGGAGCAATTTATTGTTCATAAATTAAATCACGAGGTTTCGTGAGCCTGCTGCCAATTGATGGTGAACCCAGAGGGTCACACACAATACAATTGGACGGTGACTGTTCTGTAGGAATATAAAAGGAATTAATTGATTTAAAAGTAATTAAATCAATTAAGTGAATTAAAGTGTTAATTCAAATGGGAGATAAATTAATTAATTGATTTAATTGATTTAAATGACAATTGATTAATTAAACTAAATATTAATTAAGTAATTAATTAATATGGGCTGGATATTTAATTAAGTAATTAATTAAATTAAGGTGGGCTTGCAAGAGATGGACTCCTAAGCCCATTAGGAATCTTGTAACCCTAGGTCTTGAGGAGTGCTTATAAATAGAGCTCTGACAGAACTCAAAGAACTAACACCTAAGCAAAAACCCTAGTCTTCTCTTGCCCTAAGAAATCCGCCCCACCCTGCGCCGCCCAAGCCCTAGCGCCGCCGCCGTGTGCTGCCGTAACACCGCCGCACCGCCGCCGTGAAAGCCCTAGCGCCGCCGCCGCATATCTTCTCCCTCATTCCTTTTGTGCAGAATTTTGATCTGTCAAATAGATCTGCACAATCCTTCATCAACAAACCTCTTAGATCTAGTTCTGAGCCTAAGACTAAGAGGTGTCATCATAATCCAGTTGGTGTGGACTTTTCTCTGGAGGTGAGACGCTTGGATCACTCCAGTGAACCAGAACCTTAATCAGAGTTCAGAATCAGAGTTGGAGGTTTCCACCACCTTGCCTGTGGTGAGGTAAAAATCGAAAACCCCCTTTGTTAGATTATTTTTGTGCTTTGTTTTGTGTCTTTCGTATATATAACTTGGAGATATTATTATGGGACCTGTGGGTGTGCCTTGAAAAATTTTAATTTCCGCACTTTGTTGTATTGACAATCGAGGCATATCCCAACAGCATCAACAAAGGTTTTGATGCTATCATAATGAGTTAGATTGATTTTCAGATGTTCCCACTTGTCAGGGCGTGATCGGATTAAGGCTTGAACTTGCTACTTATCAGAGAGTATATGGCCAGCTGACAAAAGTTCCCTAATTATGTTAGCCATCACCCTGATGTATTGCCTAACGTTATGATTGGGCAATTTCTTATAAGTGTCAAACTTAATTGTCAGCTGCTTCAGACGAGTGATTGTTGTACCCCCATATTTCTCCCTGAGAAACACCCTTATGTGCTGCTCACACTCGTAAATCAAATCACCAATCACAGATCTATTGAGGATTGCACGAGCTGTGGAATTTTTCTTTTTCCACACATGGTAAGCCTCTTGATCCCTTCTCTGTTGGACACTATTTTCAAAACCTGGGTCAACATTGATTTGGTTGATGGCATCTAAAGCATCTTGCTCATCGAGCACATACCAAATCTTGTGACGCCAGATGTCATAGTTGTCACCGTTCAGTTTGTCACATTTGTTAAGGTCAACAATGATCGATTTTGATGACATAGTCTGTTAATTAAGAAGTGATTAAATGTTAAAGTCCTTATACACATATTTTATTTTATACTAGATCAATTAAGAACCATAAATACTTGACACAAGCAATGGATTTGAAAGTCCACGCAATGTTTCTAATCATCATCCAAACTACAAGTGTCTCATAACAATGGACTTAATATCAAAAGTATAAAAACTAAAGTTCTCAGTGATAGTCATTCTAAAACCTAAGAACTTCCACTGGAAAAAAATGATCAAACAAGCTAAGGTAAAACAATACATATGAAATCGTAAATATGTAAGCAAACAAAGCATGCATATCGAATCAAAATAACCAAGATTCAAATATAAACAATTATAAAATCCAGTCTCATGTTGAAAAACAACTAAGCAACATAAAATATCTGCAAATGGAAATAAATTACCGAAATCATTTAAATCGAAAAATTCGATCATCTGGTTCAATTGATTGCCAAGGCTGAACAAAAGCTTAATTGGAAATGGCTTGAGACAACCTGTCACAAGGTACATGCTTCAAGGATCGATGAGTAGATTTATTCCTCATGTTGGACCACAAATTGCAGAGGTTAGAGTTGAGACTTAGAAATAAAGTCTTTTCGGTCTTTTTCTTGAGGTATAATTTCCATCCATTATGCATGTTTTGAATAATGTTTTCAATTGTTTTATCTCTCCAATATAGTTTCTCGCCTCTTCCATAGTTTAGGAAGTTCAATCGGAAGTGAGTGCTTGTAGACATCACACCGTTTCTCATAAGGATGAATGTCATTATTATAATAACGAACGCGGCGGTGTTACATTCTCATTACTCTACAATGTTCTTTAAGAGTGTGTCTGGGATCCATTCGGTACCACACCAAATTTTCTATGAATCCCAAGTAGCTCATGGATACGTCGCTTAAGGGCATCTCCCCGAAGTATCCTATATTTGATATAGATCAAAGGCATACCTAAAGGATGAGGGTAAATATTATTGTTTGCGGAATTTAATATTTTTCAGCGATCGAAATACATTTGGATACTCTCAAGAATATTTTGTTTGCTCAGTTTCAAATAAAATACGCGAAAAACAAATTCTCAAGTGCGAATAAACGAGCTACATTTTCTAAAGTATCACTAAATTCAATCTCAGTAGCCACCGATGAAGGAAAATTTCATTTAAAATTTCTAGAAAAAATTTGAAATTTTCTGATAAGGAATTTTATTTTCTGTGAATTTCTAAAGGTTAAAATTTGAAAATCAAAATAAATTTTAAACATTTTATAAAAATTTATTTTAATACATAGATAAATCAAAAAAAAAAATTCAAGGTTACTGGAAAAAATCCGGTCGAAACCGGTGGCTGGAACAGCCCCACGCGCCGGCAGTGAGATTTACAACATAATTTAACTACTCAGCATGCCTCAAAAAATAAAACATTATAACCATAATTCCACAAATCCAAAAATTCACTAAGAACAATAATTTGACAGGAATTATAAATTATGAACATCATGAATTATGAATTTCACCAGAAAAAGGTTTAGAACTCAATCATAACGGTGGCTCTGATACCAATGTTGGTTTTTAACAACATACATGCTTTAAATTCGAAATTGAAAGCAAACAAAAGCGAAGGATCTTGCTTGATAAATTGAACCCGCGATTGAATCAAGAAACTCTTCAATCTGATTTCTGATTGTCTCCAAATACCCTGGGTCGATCTCCAATCACGAACAGAAAGGAAAATCTGATCACAGCCTAAGAACCTTGGGACTTCAATGTTTTCTGAATATGACCACCAATAAATTTCTACTCCTCAAAAGAAAAAGTTATTCTCTTTTCTCTCTGATATTTTCTCTCTGGAAAAATATTTTGCTCTCACTTAATTTTGAGCATGAGAAGATTCGAACTCGAATTTTGATCAACTTCTTAATTACTGTAAAAATGAGGTTTGATCTTGGAATGTTTAAATTCAGATATGAACACGACAAATACTTCACGTAGTTCATTCAATTAACATGATAATATTCTGAAAATGTACCAATAATGAAATCCATGACATTTTCATAATCTTTTTTATTTTTAAAAGTCATTGAAGCCATGACTTTAATAGCCACATATTCCTCTTCTAATTAATCACAAATTTCCTCATGAAAAGAATAAGCATCTTCTTCTTCGTCTGACTCATCATAAATTGGATGCTCTTAACTGAAAAGGGTTCCGTATCAGATTCGTCATAAATTGAATTTAACACCGAAGCAGAATAGGAGAAGATACAACCTCAGATTTTGATCAATCTTTCATCAATGTAATAAAGAGATTCGATTTTGGGATATTAAAATCTAGATCTGATCATGATAAATTGATAATGTACTTTGCCCAATTAACACATACGCTCACTCGAAGAGAGAAGGTAGCAAGAGATCCTGTCTTCGACCAGAGTATACCTTGCAATGGGAACAGCTGAAATAATGTAGCATATCTCTCTAGGAATGTTTGTATGAATGTGACTCAAATCCTACCCTCTGAAAATGTACTAATTCTACACTATCAAGTTGAGAATTGATCTTCAAATTGGAGTCAACGGGATTTCTTCGTTTGCCACATCTTTCATACCTGAAATCAAGGTTATACCATGATCTTCAAATATATCTTTTTCATCAAAAGAGGGATCTTCTTCGTCTGACTAATCGTAACTTGGAGGCCCTTCATAGAACGTCTGCATCACACTCATCATAAGTAGGAATTCCTTTATTAAAATAAGAAATGTCTTCCGTATCAGATTCATCATAGACACTAAGATTCATTTCGAGTTCAGTAGAAAATTTTGGGAGATCACCTGGAAATTCAAATTCTCGATGTAGCTCCTCCTGGTCATGGTGCTCTCAAAATATTGGACGTTTGTGATATCTTTCACGGGCCGCCAAATGCCGTGACAAATCTGTAATATTTTTCTGTATCAATCATCTCTATCTTAGCTAAACACTTATGGTGTTGGAATTCCTCTTTCAGAACATGTCCATGCCGACCACAAACCTCGTCACTGGGAAACAAATGCAGCTCTGATACTAATTGAAGCCGGTCAAAATAATGATTATTCTGCTATTAAGTTTTCATATATCTATAGATTTGGAATGTATAAATGAACCAAGATGAATAAAAACTCGATAGAGAAAATTCTCATGTGATTTTTTTCAATTTCAATAATCTACTATTGAAATAAGTCCACAAGTCGGACTTATATAGCTGAAAGAAAATAACATATCGACTCCTAAAGGAAATAAATAAATAATACTCTTGACTAAGACTCCTAAGACAATTAAATAACTTAAAAACTGAAAACTAATCTACGAGATATTACTCTCCCAAATCAAATATTTTCTATCCTGATTCTCATGCATCAGTTCCCCCACTTGGAAAGAACTTGCCCTCGAGTTCGAATTGAAAGAAAACCTGAGCATGAGAAGATTCGGCCTCGAATTTTGATCAACGTCTTAATTAATGTAAAAATAAGGTTTGACCATGGAATGTTTAAATTAAGATCTGAACACGACAAATATTTCACATACTTCGCTCAATTAACACGATATTATTTTGAAAATGTACCAATAACAAAATCGGTGACATTTTGATAATATTTTTTATCTTCAAAAGACAATGAAGCCATGACTTTAATAGCCACATACTCTTCTTCTAATTAATCACAAGTTTCTTCATCAAAAGAAAGAGCATCTTCTTCTTCTTCTGACTCATCATAAATTTGATGCTTGTCACTGACAAAGGGAACATCTTCCGCATCATATTCATCAAAATCCGAAATTGACAACGAACCAGAATATGAGAAGATATAACCTCGAATTTTGATCAATCTTTTCATCAATGTAAAAAATGGGTTTAATGTTGGAATATTAAAATCTAGATCTTAGCATGATAAATTGATAATGTACTCCACCCAATTAACACAATTGCACTCTAAAAATGTACCAATACAAAATCGACACCGTCAACTTGAGAATTGGTCTTGAAAGTGGAGTTAACGGAAATTTCTTCGTTCACCACATTTTTCAGATCTGAAATCAAAGGTACACCATGATCTTCACAAATATATTTTTTCATCAAAAGAGGGAACATCTTCTTCATCTGTCTCATCATAACTTGGAGCCCCTTCATTGACGAAAGGAACATCTTTCGCATCATATTCATCATAAGTAGGTATTCCTCCATTAAAAAAATGAAATGTCTTCCGTATCAGATTCATCATAAATAGGAAGATTCATCCCGAGTTCACTAGACAATTATGGCAGATCAACTAGAAACTCGAAGTCTCTATGTCGCTCCTCTCGGTCATGGTGCTCTTGAAATACTGGACGTTTATGAGATCATTCACACGTCGGCAAATGTCGGAACAAATCTGCAATCTTTTTATGTGGATCCTCAATCATCTCCATTTTAGCGAAACACATATGGTGTTGGAATTCCTCTTTTAAAACTTGCCCATCCCGACCACAATCGTCGCCACCGGGAAACAAATGCGGCTCTGATACTAATTGAAATCGGTCAAACTAATGATTATTCTGCAGACGAATTTCCATAATAAATCTATATGTTTGGAATACATAATTTAATTTAAGTTCGGATGTATGTAATCAACTATCTAAACAAAAAGTTTTTATCCATTTTTTCAAGTTTATTTTCATAAACTAAATATTATTTCACAGTTTTTTTTTCTCTACAAACCTTAAGTTGAGAATGAATAAAAGCAATAAAATTACAAGTATGATAATATATTGAGCTGATATCAAAGAAATAGTTCACACCATGATATATAAACACCATATCAAAAATTTTATTACCAATTACCTATGACAAAGATAAAATATTGATGAGTTTTGTATCATAAACCTTTATATACAAAAACATAAAAATATTTGAAGTTGGGGGAGAAATGAGATGTGAGAAATATATTTCTGTAACTTATTATATAAAATATATTTTTTTCTTGTTGATTTTGTTTGATTCAATGTGAAGAATAGAAGAGGTGTGTGAGATTTTTGAAGTATAAAGGTTGCGAAAGAAAAGTAAAAATTCGTAACCTAAACGCTATTTTTTTTATTTTACTGATTTTATTCGATTTTTTCAGTTCAAGTTAATAAAAAATAAAGGTGGTTTTGGAGGTTGATCGGAACAAATTGAAAGCCGGTTATCGATGAAACCGATCAAACCTTCCGGTTCGATGTTTAAAACAATGGCCTGAAGTAAGGAATATACATCTTTAATTATATTTGGATCTTTCAAGAATAATATTTGAATTCTACGTAGCTATTCTTTACATGCCAACCATGACTTCAACATATGCAGTTTCTGAGAATTAGGTGAATATATCAGTTAAAGTAACATAGACATAGAAAAAAGTGATTAGGCTATATTTTGAAGTGAAAGGAAGTGTTTAGTTTACTAGGTATAAACCAGAATAATGCTTAGGCAATTATAGCTCATTCTACAAAAGGCACAAGCATCTCAAAGAATTTCCACACGCCAATTTAGACTTTTTTATACCCTTTTGAGTTTTGAGATAAAATTCAGATATATTTCGCGAAATTGTCGCATTTTATTTTTGGAAAAAGGTTGTGGAAGGCAAATTTAGGCCTGGAAAATAGAGTTAAAGCAAGGGACAAATTTCAACTTTCGATCGATTGCTTAGTTCTTCTATTGTCAATTGTTAATTTTAGTGGGCCACTAATGTATCGGGGATGACATATACCTTTTGCACTTTTCGGTCTGAACTGTAAATACACAGTCTAGTTGATAAAAAAAAAAAAAAAAACTAATATAATTTAATATGTTCAAGGTGAAATTAGTAATTAAGAGAGTTATGATCGTTGTAACACTTATAACGATCTCTAATTATAAATCTAAAATAGGGAACAGAAGTTTTAAATAAGATTGTCAACCGGATTCTATGTTAGGTTTGGACTACCTCTCTGCTCGAAGAAAATTAGACTTGTTGCTCCTATGCTTAAGCACAGGTCACATATTTCTTTATCTCATCAAACTCTCGCTAAATTTGAATAGAAATACCTAGAAAATGATCATTTAAATCAATATTAATTTCTTTTGTATCTCCCGAAAAAATCGACGAGTGACTAATTAAGCAATATTTAAGATTTAATTAGTCAACTCATAAATAGTTACTACGTAATACTTGCCAATAGTTACTCGTTCACCATCTCAACATGTTCAAATAATATTATCTTAATACAACATAGGAAAATATTTTACATTTACAACATTAACGATCGAGCTTCTCCAGATTAATGTTTTTAGAATTGGACCGGACAAGGAACTAGCCAATTGATTAGTGATTTTACTAGTAGAACAGGTCGGGCTATTGGTTGAACTGATATGACGTCATAATGATATAAGTAATATAATATTAGTTATAAAATATATGTTATGTACATAAAACTTTAAACAATCTACCATTGATTAAAAATATGAAAAAATTAGTTATTTTTAAATTAAAATTATATGAAATAATATTTATCTAACTTAAATTTTTCATATCGGTAATGTAAATATTATAATAAATAATAAGTCTATATAAGTATATAATTATTATGTATATTTAAAAATAGAGTGAATAGCAGATTAACTCTCTGTGTTATTCAAAATAAGAATTTAACTCCCTGTGATAAATAAAAGGGCAAAATACCTCCCTGTGATACCCTAAATAGGCAGTTTAACTCCTTGTGTTAAGAAAAATGGCAAAATAACTCCTTGTGTTTTTATAAAAGAAGCACATTGCCTCCCTCTAAGTTGCTTATTAATTCATATCATAGGGAGTTAAATTGCTCATTATTTCATTTCACAGGGAGGTATATTGCCTAATTTTATATCACGAGGAGGTAAATTGCTCATTATTTCATTTCACGGGGAGTTAAATCGCCTATTTTTATTTCAAAGGGAGGTAAATTGCCCATTAGACATATCACAGGGAGTTAACTTGCAAAATATCCTTTAAAAATATTACAACCTAAAAGATTAATAATTTTAGAATATGATTATGCATATATTAATTTTAAAGTCAATATACAAAAAATAAATATATATCGACGTGACTTTCAAATCTTGTAACTATTTATCCTAAAAATATAGTTGAAAAAAAGAAGTTAAAAAAATTGATAATCAAGATATATATGTTCAAAGAGAAAAAATTAATAAAAAATTGTGTTCTAAAACTAATAAATATTATTTCCATTGATAATATCTAATATGTTAGTTGTAATTTTATTAACATAAACTAATCTATAAATAAATTAGGTTACAAAAAAATTATATTTATGATTTTGTATTCTAAAAGTTATAAAAAAAAAATTGGTGTAGCCGTGTAGCCCAAGTGGCTTTGATCCTTTACTTATTTCAAGAAGTCAGGTGTTCAAATTTTTTTTCTATAAATTTTGTTAATATCATGTAAAAAAAATTAATAAAGAAAAAGTAAAAGAAAAACAATCTAGAACCACTGTCCAAACTGTTCATTGGTTTGCCAGTTCTGGGCCATTTCAACTCTGTTTGTAGTTGGTTTGGAACCACCAATTTTAAGAGTGCGTTCGGACCGAACATGCTTCCGATTTGTGATCGAACAATCCGATCCGATTTTAATAACATTATTCCGCATACAGGATAGATCCGACTCAGTACAAAGTCCTACTTATAAAACTACAAAATCTTTTAACTACATCTATTGCGTAATAATTCAATTATATGGTAAATATGTAGTGATAGAAGTCAATCCATAAACATATACGACGTAAAGGAATAAAAAATTTTTTTTTGGTACCACACAACTAGCCAGGTTGTTTGCAACTATGATATCGAGCTATATCGAATGACATATTTTACACCATAGTTTAGTATGCAATTGCACATTTCTCACCATCACTGATTCTTTTAACAAACTGGTCATGAGCGTCGCATGTGACTTTTAACTCAGCATTTTGAAAGAAAAAGTCATGCGAACTCACAATTTTTTGTAAGATTTGTTGTTATTCTTTTGGTTAGTTTATATTTTACAGTCCAAGCAAAGTTTCATTAAAATTGCGCAATTCGATGTAACACAAGAAAAAAAAACGTGAATATCACCTCCAAAACGCTAAGTTAATGGCCACATGTAATACATTTGACCAATTTCATTCAAATAATTTGAAATGGTATAAAGTGTGCAGTCGTGCGTTAAAATATGGTATAAAATATACAATTCAATATACCTCGGTACTAAAGCTACAAATCATTCTACTGTATAGTTAAAAAAAATCAAAAACAACTTTGCCCAACAAAGTATTTTATCTTTTTTATTGATTTTTCCATTAGTATTTAGATATTAGATCCGAATAATATCTTTGAGGTATAATAGGATATATTCAATAAGCACATCCCCTTAGGATTACAATTTTTCTTTTCTTGGCCTGTGGAATATGGTATAATAAGGGGGGGGGGGGGGGGGGGGGGGGGAAAGGCACAGGCCACGAGATCTACGGCTTTTAGTTTATGGAATCAATCAACGAGTTATTACAATCATGGTCTGAGTAGGATGTCATATTTTATGGGTGCGCCCTCGTAAGCTTACCCCACCTAGTACCTAACCACCACCCCCAGGGACACCACCAATTCTTTTTTTCTTTGTTTTTTTTGTTTTTTTAGTTCACTTTTAAATGTTCTTCCATCTCATATTTTGGGGGTAAATACAAAATACTCCCCTGTGTTATTTTAAACCTAGAAGAAACTACCCTGTGAAATTTTTATTGCACTAAACTTTCTCATATTTTCGAAAATCCTGCAGAAAACACCCAATTTGTAAAAAATAGGCTGTTTTGGATCGACACATTTCAAGAAATCATTTTTAAAACACTTCAGGTTGGTCTCTACAACTTCACGCGATATATTTTTTAAATGATTTCTTGAAATATTTCGATTCAAAACGACCTATTTTTTACAAATTGAGTATTTTTTGCAGGGTTTTTGAAAACACAAGGAAGTTTGGCGCAATAATAATTTCACAGGGTAGTTTCTTGCATGTTCAATATAACACAGTGGAGTATATATCTTACACTTTCCCCCATATTTTGTCCTGTGTTTATGAGATTGAAGCTGAAATTTATCTATGGTGCATTTTGAATGTATTACTAAAGGATTAATAACATGATTTAGATAGTACAACAAATGTGATAAAGATACTCCAATAATGGTAAAATTGCAACTTTGATCATGCGGATTGGACTGATACTTTTGCTTTAATATTTTACAAAATTGTACTCTTATTACAAAATTTAGAATACTTCATACTTTTGGTCATATTGCTCCCTTTTCATCTAATTTAGGACAAAAAGTAGAAAATTCAATGCAAACAAATTTAATGAAAGATGAAAATTATTACCAAAAGTGCAAAACATTTAAGAAATTGGTATGATAACATAATAATTCTAAAACATGAGACCAAGAAATTTCCTTGGACTAAAATGCACTTTTACCCACCCCTATAATGCAATTTTTATTAAGATTGATTTTTGTATTACTAATTGTAAAAAAAAGCTACAATTACTTGATTACAGAATAATTCTTATGACAATTGTCTTTAAAAAACTAGTAGTCGAAATAAAATTTGAATTATTGTCATTTAAGGCGTTAACATTGTCATTCTGTTGGTGTAATTAGATTAATGTTAGCTAATTAAATTAAATTAATTAGCCAAATTAATTATTACACCTTAATGAATGAAGTGAGAAGACAATGATGAGTCTCACTATCCCACATGGAAAAGAAGGAGAAAGTGGAGCTACAAAAGTGTTATAAAAAGGGGCACCTAGCTTTCATTGTGGAAAGGCTTTGTAGGAATGGGCCTAGAGTAATATCTGGGCCCAATAAATAAAATTAGTCCAAATTTTTTTCAAAGATCCGTGAATGATCCGATTAGGATCCGCGTGTGATCCAAATAGGATCCGCGAGACCTTTCTAGAAGGTTCGAGAAGGATCTGTTTTGCCCGCCCGAATTTAAATAAAGGGGTGTGTTTGGTCGGTTTTTTGAACCGAATGGGTGGCACCCATTCGGACCAAACCATTGTTTGGTTTAAATTCGAACCATTGTGACCCCCCAACAAGTTCTTTCAATTGCTATAAATAGGAGAGGAATCTGGCCAATTCCTCACACCATTTTTCCAGCAATTAAGTATAAATTATTCTCTACTTCTCAAGTTAAATATTTTTAGTCAAAGTTCTATTTGTTCCAACTCGCCCGTGTCCTTTTTGTTCGTGCAAAACAACAAGGATAGACTGTTGTATCCTGGGAGACTACCGAGGAATACTGATCGCACCGTAGGCAGCCTCGGAAGTATTGTCTTAAGATTGTTGGTGTTTAACAATCTGTGTAATAGAAATATACTCAATTTATATTTCTTGTAGTAACTATTAAGTATAAACTATAATTATAATTAAGTATAGTTTACTAAACTAATATAGTATATTAGTTTACTGTATTCAAGGTTTTAAATAAAACAAAGTAGTGGAGCAAAAACTTATTTAAATAAAATAGATGTTTCAATTTAAAATAATACAACAATTTTATTTGAAAAAGTTTAATTAATTTAAATGAATAAAATTGAATAAAATAATCAAACTTTCTATTACTACGTATGTATGTATAGTATGAACAGTAAAAAGGGATTTAATTACCAAAATAGTGTATAAAGTTTTGAAATCGGATTTAAAAAAGTGACCAAGTTTATTTAAATGAATTTGAAAAAACTTAATCTTACGAGGATTTTAGAAATAACTTTAATTTACAAATATGAAAATTAAATTTACTCACTAATTAATAACCGAAAAAGAAATGAGATGTAGAAGACTGATTTTTACGGAATAAATGATCGTAATTAATCATAATAATATTGACACAGATGTTAAACAAAACATGTAAAGTTGATAAACTTATGATATAAATAAACCTGAGTTTGTATGAACTGATGAGATAACATCATGTTGCGTGGATAATTTTTACTATTCATACATGTGAAGACAGAATGTTCGAACCATTGAGAATTAATTCGGATTGTGTAGGCTTTATATTAATATGCCATTAAGTTCTGTTAGTGGGGGAATTAAGATCATCATAAAATCATTAAACACTCCAAGAGAATGAAGAATACTGATTCCTCTTTGTTAATGAATAAGTGCAATCCTTCGCAAATAGATGTTATCCTAATCGCTAGTGAATATAAGCATCTATTCACGAATAAATTATAAATATAATCAATATTTGTATGACTGTATTAAAAAACTGTGAATTTAGTTTCTTTGAATAGCAACAGAATTTTATTTTCTGTAATTGTGAAACCAAGGTTTTTATTCCCTGCGATAGAAATATTGAATGAATTAATGGGCTTAGATTTCCATCAATTTGGAATAAACTGGAACCAAATCAACCAATCATTTGATGCTATAATGTGGAAATGTGAATTAGCAATTGAGTTCATGAGTAAATGAGAATTGAAGATGCAGAGGTTCTTTCCTTTGAAAGCCTCATAATTAATCATTAAGCGCCGTTTCATATGAATCGGTACTTTTGTGCCACTTCGTGAATTGTGATTTAATAAACACTACGGCATGAGAAACGCTCTATGTGTAATGCTTCCAAGAGGTTCCATTTAACTATTCTATATATGAGTAGGCAAATTGGTGCACCAGGAAAATAAAATTTTGATTTTTGAAGTAGTGAGTTACTGAAGTCGAAATTTCAAACTCTTGCAAAGAGGTCGTCCAATTAGTGGAAACACTATCTTCAAAACCAATTAAAAACATACTAATGCTTTCGTTAGTACATTTTGATTAATTGGCATATATTTGTGAAGGGGTGGAATACTTCGTTGGTGACCAATGTTTTTCTTTGTTAACATTAACGGTCATGTGTGAAAATAAAAAAAAAATAAAAATTGGGTTCTAATGAAATGAATAATCTTTTTATTCTCGAGATTAGAAACAATCGATTGAATTAAAAAGAAGTTCATACCATTCTATTGATATGCCGATTTCGTACATCTACTGAGATGTCATGAATGGGTGCCAATATAAAATCCTTTTGGAATTAGATATTGTGTCTTCAATATTCCAAGACTAACTACAAAATTTAATTTCAATGATTGGGTAACGGGAAGTAAGTTAATGAAATTCTTTGCGAAAGAATTGTAAATGGATGGATTTATAGCATTGCATATTTACGGATTGAGCCGTAACTATTCACATGATTGTTGAGATGTGATTTTAATATGTGAATTTTAAAATTGACCGCGGGTCATTGGATAAATAGGAATGCCTATTTAACCTTGTGCAAATAAAAAAAAAATGAAACAATTTTTGCTTGAGGATTTGTACAAGTTAAAATGAATTAATTTTCATATAAATACTTTAGTGGTGCACTAATTTATTTTATTGATTGATGTAAATCATACTTGTATTATTGGGTCATTACATGTAAATAATGATTTAAATAAAGTTTTTAATGGCATGGGCATTGAAGTATGAATCTTATTTGAGTATATGATTCATGGCTCATGTACATTATTTAATAAGTGCGATTTATACTTATGTGGGATAAATGATATTTGTGTAATTACTAATAACCTTTATACGAAGATAAATGGCTAATTAGTATTGTCTATCATATCAATATATGAGGAAAAATATTGATAATAAAGATAAATCATGTGTGAAATAAGTATAAGTATAGAGGTATATTATTGAGAAAATATTAAAATAAAAGTAATTATAATACTTCTGTGGAATAATTATAATTTACTATGATATCAATATTTTATTGAGGAAATATTGATTATATTTATTCGCGAAATAAATATCAATATTTTATTGAGCGAACATTGATAGTATTTTATTTGTGAGAAATAACTATAAGTTATTTGAGAAATGAATATCAATATTTTATTGAGAAAGTATTGATTGTATTTATAACTTATTTGTGAGATAATTATAATTTATTTGTGAGAAATAAGTATATAATTATAATTTATTTGTTTGCGAAACAAATATGTAAAAGTTCAAAAATTTTGAACTAATCCAAATTAATTATGTGATTTTAAATCTTTACTAACTCGTGGAGTTTAAAATGTATATAATCACATATATTTTATTGCGCTATTTATTGAATAATAAATAAGAGGCAACAAATGTATTTGCTAAATTCAAAGAGATGCATAATGGAATAAGAAAATTTAAATTCTTATATCCAAATTGTGGGGGTACATACGAATATATTCATTTACACAAAAGTGTGTTAAATTAGGAAAAATTCGTCAAATAATTTGCCTAGCTCGACTCAGTTGAATTTGGTTGCTAAAATAACAGAATTTTAAGATGTGGTTAAACATCAATCTTTAAATTCAGGTTTACTTGACAACTTGTGGGGGAAAGCTTGTTAGATGTCTAGAGACATACTAAGTCGGGTTTCATACAAGAAAGTCAATTATCAGTCCATATGAGTTATGGAAGGGAAGAAAAACCAAATACCTAAAATGTGGGGGTACTTGGGTCATATTTCGGTTTCACCACTGAAAAAGAAAATAACTTAAAAAATATTAATTACTACTAGCTTATGCGATAAGTAGTAGCTCATATTTTTGGTTTAATTGTAATCATGTGAATCGAGTCACGTGATGTAACAATAATTGAGAATATAAGAAGGATTTGAGAATCATTTCTTATAAATTGATCTTTCTTTCGGTTCAGATTTATTTTCAGTTTGTGTGGTTTACTGATATTAAAATCTGATAAAGTAATATTATTTATTACTTACATAAACATTTCTACAATTTATAATTAGAGTTAATTATAAATTATTTGTTATGCGAGAATAAAAAGTATGATTATAATATTTATTTAAAAATCATTAAATATTTTGCAAAAATATTTAATTGATTTTGATCTGGAGGGTTTATCTTGTGAAACTTACAATTATTTTTAGTTATAAACTACTTTATTCTGAGAGAATATACATATGAATCGATCTCTAAAGAGGTCAATCTCTAACTTCAACATGAGTTTGTTGATGAGTTGAAGAGACATATGAGTTAAAAGCTCGAAGTTATTTGATCAAGATATTCTAACTTATATGTTAAAGAATTAACCTCGAACATATAAATAGATTATGTCACGTTCCAATACCGTGGATGGAAAGAGGCGATTGACAGCAAGTTACATTCATAAAATTGGTAGACCTCGAGGAGTGAACCAATTAGATGTAGATGGGTTTTTAAATTAAAGAGTTTAAAAACTTTGATAAGTCAATCGATAAAAACTAGACTAGACTAGCAGCCAAGTTGCCTTATAAAAGAAATAATTTTACTTATTTGACTCATATTCACTAGCGATTAAGATAATATCCATTTGAATGTTAATAGCTCTAATAGCTATATACAATGGATGTTAATATTATCATCATTAATGGTGAATAAAATGAGAAAATTTATAAGGAGTAACTAGAGAGTTTCATTGTTAAATAAACATTTGTGTAGATGGCATCAAACAATACTGTGGTGGAGACACCAAAAAGCATTCCTACTCCACCGTTGATTCCACCCTTCAAATTCAAAGGGGTTGATTTTGCGACATGGCAGGACAAAATGAAGTTCTACCTAACGACTTTAGGCGTAACTAGATACCTTACTGATGAGGTACCCGTGGCCAAGGAGAAACAAACTCCTGAGGAAGTCAAGCAAATCGAGTCACTCTACAAGGTTTACATTACAACGACTTTATGTGCCGACATTACATACTGAGTTGCTTGGACGAGACACTCTACAAGGTTTACAGTCCCATAAAGACTGCTAAACTCTTGTGGGAATGTCTGACAAGGAAATACAAAACCGAAGACTCAGGGTACAGAAAATTTCTAGTAGACAAATTCCAGTTCTACCGAATGGTTGATAACAAATCTGTGTATGAACAAGTGAATGAGCTTACAACAATGATCAATGAACTTCTGGCTGAAGGGCATGAACTAAGCGAGTCCTACCAGGTGGCCTCCATAATTGGAAAGCTTCCTCCGGCATGGACATGGTTCAAACATCACCTAAGGCACAAGAAGTCGGTTTCTAAATGGACCGTGCAAGATCTTGCAGAAAAGCTCAAGACACAGGAGAACAGCATGATCACCGACAAAGTTTTGAACTTTATAGGAATGCCTCATCCCGGGGGAGCTAAGGCTCACATTGTGGAAGACTCTCAAGTGAGTAAGAAGCAAAAGCCTAATCCACGTAATAAAGGGAACAAGGGTAACCAAAAGAAGAAATCCAACAGGATATGTTTTGTCTGTGGAAAGAGCGACCATCTTGCAAAGAAGTGCCGTCACCGGAAAACCGGAAAGAAAGATGAAGCAAATATCACTGTGGAACTCGCGGCTTCTGACATGGACGACATGCATCTAGCAGCTGTCGTATCTGAAGCATTCTTAACTGCTGATACCAAATGATGGTGGGTGGACACTGGGGCTACCCGTCATATCTGCTACGACAAGAGCATGTTCACTACTTACAAAGATTTTGAACAAAAGCAGATGCTCTTCATGGGAAATGATGCTCATTCCGTCGTAGAAGGAGAAGGAAAGGTGGTGCTGAAGTTTACTTCGGGAAAAGATGTGACTCTTAATAATGTACTATATGTTCCTGACATTAGGAAGAACCTTATTTCCGGTTCTATCCTTACTAAGAATGGATTTCGTTTAGCCTTTGAGTCAGATAAATTTGTGCTGACCAAAGGGGGTATGTATGTAGGAAAGGGTTACATGTGTGATGGCCTTTTTACGGCAAATGTAGCCGTGATTGGCAAAGACAACAAGTTCATTAATAATAATATTACTTCTGCTTACTTGCTTGAGTCTCCTACATTATGGCATGACCGTTTAGGTCACATTAATTTTCGAAAAATGAAAAAATTAGCTAACTTAGGTTTAATACCTAATTTTGAAGTAAATAAGTCATATAAATGTGAATTTTGTGTAGAGGCAAAATTTGTCAAACAACCTTTAAACTCAATCGAATGGAGCTCACAACCCTTAGAGATAATTCACACTGACTTATGTAATTTAAAGGCAACTCCTACTCGTGGAGGTAAAAGGTACTTCATCACATTTATTGATGATTGTACGCGCTATTGCTATGCGTATTTATTACATAAGAAAAAAGAAGCAATAAATGCCTTTATACAATATAAAGCCAAAGTTGAAAATCAGTTGAATAAGAAAATTAAAATTCTTAGATCTGATAGAGGAGGTGAATATGAATTTCCTTTTCAGCAATTGTGCGCTGAATCAGGGATAATTCATGAAATGACTGCACCTTACTCACCCCAATCAAATGGGGTAGCTGAACGAAAAAACCGAACTTTAAAAGATATGATGAATGTCATGCTTTTAAGATCTGGTTTACCTAGCAACTTGTGGGGGGAAGCCATCTTAATGGCGAATCATATATTGAATCGAGTCCCACACAAGAAAAATGATGCTATTCCATATGAGCTATGGAAAGGGAGACAACCTAGCTACAAATACCTCAAAGTGTGGGGGTGTTTGGCTAAAGTGGCGGTTCCAAGACCTAAAAGGGTAAAACTTGGATCTAAAACCGTTGATTGCTATTACATAGGTCGAGCTGAGAATAGCAGTGCTTATAGATTTTTGGTTTTTAAATCTGAAAATAGTGAGGTTCACGTTAACACAATTATTGAATCTCGAGATGCGATATTCTATGAGAATATATTTCCACATAAGAAGGACTCAAACGTCACTTCTCAAAAAAGGACATACGAATCAATTTCTACAGGAAATGATTCTCAAGTCAACAAGGAAGTCATAGAAGAGCCTAGAAGGAGTAAACGAGCTAAAATAGCTAAATCATTCAGCCCAGATTTCTTAACCTATATGATTGAGGAAGATCCTCAAACATATAAAGAAGCTATGACTATTCCCGATGCAGAGCATTGGAAAGAGGCGATAGATAGTGAGTTACAATCCATCTTAAGTAATAATACTTGGGAATTGGTTGATCTTCCTACGGGAAGTAAACCTATTGGATGTAAATGGATTTTTAAAAAGAAATTAAAACCCGACGGATCTATCGATAAATATAAAGCTAGATTAGTAGCTAAAGGGTATCGACAAAAGGAAGGGATAGACTTCTTTGATACCTATTCACCAGTGACTAGGATAACTTCCATAAGACTATTAATAGCTCTAGCAGCTATTCATAATCTTGAGATTAATCAAATGGATGTTAAAACGGCTTTCCTTAATGGTGAATTAAATGAGGAGATTTATATGGGACAACCAGAAGGTTTCATTGTTAAAGGAAAAGAGAACAAAGTTTGTAAACTTGTTCGTTCTCTTTATGGCCTTAAACAAACTCCTAAACAATGGCACGAGAAATTTGATAGTGTCATGATTAAAAATGGCTTTCACATCAAGGAATGCGACAAGTGCGTATATATAAGATAATACGGACAAGCGACTGTTATAGTATGTCTTTATGTTGACGATATGTTAATATTTGGGACTAACATGGAGGTTATTAAGTCCACGAAGAAAATACTAACTAAAAATTTCGATATGAAGGATCTCGGTGAAGCCGATGTTATTTTGGGAATTAAAATAACAAAGTCATCGAACGGTATTAAATTATCTCAGTCACACTACGTGGAAAAGGTACTTGAGAAATTTAAGAAACATGGATTTAAAGGAACTAACAATCCTTTTCTTCCATCGGTTGTTCTACACAAAAATAAAGAAAATAGTGTATCACAAAACGAGTATGCTCGTATAATTGGATGTCTCATGTATATCATGAATTGCACTAGGCCAGACATTGCCTACTCAGTCAATAAATTGAGTAGATATACGAGTAATCCAAGCAAGCTTCATTGGGAAGCATTAATGAGAGTGCTTGGAAACCTAAATAATACATCAGAGTACGCACTACACTATGGAAAATATCCAGCAGTCCTCGAGTGTTGGATGAAGATGAAGATGAAAGAAGACAAGTAATTAAGGGAAGGTTTTGATGATTTCCAAAACATCATAATCAGCTAAGTATGGTAAGCTTAGTTCCCTTAGAAGAATTTTGAACAAGTAAAAGAAGACATCAGAAGAGTTCAAAGTTCAAAGCTCAGAAGACTAGTGATCTCTTGCTGAATCAGCGAACAGAAGGGTAGATCATCAGCCGAGTCAAATCAGATGAGTTCAGTATTTGATCAGCAGAGTATCTATCAGCAGAGTCGTTTTGATCAGCAGAGTAGAAGAGGTCAAGAGATTAGTCCAACGGTAATAAATGCACTTGGTGTAATAAATGCTGAAAGAGAAGGGTAGTAATGGCAAATGATTGAAGATATCCTCGGATCAGCAGAGTGCATTAAATGCGATGGACAGAAAGGTACTGTACACAGTACGGAATGCTGCAGGGAGCCGTTTCAAAAGGAGCTGAAGGATGGATTTGATTTGTGACTTGCCTTCAACGGTCATAATTTCATCTCCATGTATAAATAGAGCTGAATTTCAAATCGAGCAATACACAACAACAATCAGAGATCGAAATTTTGAAGCAGAATTTCTCTAAGTCTCAAAAGCTCGAACAGCTCACTCGTCTGGTGGAAGTCATCTGTTGACAGAAACCCAGTTGAAGAAATCAGAAAAACATTATCTGAGTGATTTTGTGATAGCTGAGTGTTGTGCGAAGTGAGAATCCATCTGTGTGAGTGATTCTACTTTAGAGGATAGGCTTTCTTTGTGAATTCCTATTGTGAGCTTACAGCCTTCTCATTAGTCGGTTAGGTGTAAGTGGAGAAATATTGTAATCTAAGTGATTATAGTATAACCCAGAATCTGTGTGATCTGGAAGAGTGGACTAAAGGATTTTTATCCATATAACCACTATAAAAATTCTTTGTGTTATCTTGCATTTAAAGCTTTCTTGCATATTTTTAAAGTTTGCATTTTAAACACTTTGAATCAATCAAAAAGATTTTATAAGGAGTTTTAAACTGGGGATAAAATCTTTTAGAACTTAGTTTACTTGTGAAAAACACTTTTAAACAATCCGCTGCAAGTATACTCTTGGAAAACTGTTTTGCTGAAAAACAGCTAAGTCATTGTAAGAAGAGTGGTCAGTCGTCTGTTCAAGATTCGTTCACGATCAGACTAGTCTGCTTACTGTTCTTCATCAGCTTAGTCTGCTGACTGAAGACTGAAAAGTTTTTAAGTTCAAAAATTTTCAGAGGTCTATTCACCCCCCCCCCCCCTCTAGACCTCATCTGACCACTTGGGACCAACAAGTGGTATCAGAGCAGGTGGTTCATTAGAATCAGATGCCTGATCAACGAGCTTGATCCGAGTGTTTTTCAAAGGTTTTCAAAACTTTTCAAAAGAGCATCTTTTTGAAAAATCAAAACTTTTTGAAAAATGGATTGTATCAGCCATGTTCCCCACATTGCTGGTATGTCCTTTGAGGACTGGAAAATCAGAATGGAGATTTTCCTTGCTGCTTATAATGACAACATGTACACATGTATCATTAAAGGTCCATTCAGATTCACAAAGACCATAAAGATAAATGAAGTAGATACGGTTGTGGAGAAAGACCTTCATGAGATGACTCCAGAAGAGATAAAGCTTTACAATCTAGATAAAGTTGGGAGATTCATCATGACCAAAGCCCTGGATAATGATCGGTTTGACAAGGTCAAACATTGCAAAACTGCAAAGGAGATGTGGGACAAGGTCAGAGACATGAGCGAAGGCAATGATGCTATTAAAGAGCATCAGCTCAGTGTTGCATTGGAAAAGCTGGACAACTTCAAGATGAAGTCTGGAGAAACCATTGATCAGATGTATACCAGATTCACCAGAACTCTGAATGAAGTTTTGAAGCTGGGAAAGACTTTCACTGACAAAGAGATCACTGTCAGAGTACTGAAGGCTCTACCTTCCAAGTTCAACATGAAGGTGACAGCAATGGAAGAATCAAGAGATCTGGGCAAGATTTCTCTAACAGAGCTGTTCTCCGTACTCAAGGCTTATGAGTATAAACTGCCAAGGATGGGAATTGAAGAAACCTCAACTTCAGGACCCACAGCTGCACTTGTTGCTGCTGAAAACACCAGAAGACCAGCACAGAAAAGCAAAGAAGTGGACTCATCTGATGAAGCCACTCTACTCAACAAAAAGGAGTACACTGCTGGAGATGTAGCATTATTGATGAACAACTTCAAGAAGTTCTATAAGAGAAAGATGAAAAATAAATACAATCATGCTGCTTCTACTTCTAAACCTAACTTTTCTTCTCAAGATAAAGAGGATTATAAATCAAAACTGATGTGTTACAACTGCAGGAAATTGGGACACTTCATAAGAGACTGCCCATATCCAAAAGCAGGGAAATACACTGAAGAAGAGAAGAAAATGAGAAAAGAAAGAAAGCATCAGAGAGGCAAAGCAATGATGGCAGAAGCAGAAAAGCCAGCTGCTGTCTACTCATCTGATTCAGACTCAGACTCGTCTGATGAAGAATCTTCTGATGAAGAAAAACCTGCTCTCCTATGTCTTATGGCAAAGGAATCTGATGACTCTGAGGATGAGGTAACTCTTCTTAATGATGAATTATTTAATTCATTTGAACAAATGATGCTTAACAATACTGGTATTGCTGAAGCATATAAAAAGCTTAAGGAAGAGATGATCCTGCTAAAGAGCAAAATAGTTCACTGAAACTTTTAGCTGAAAAGCCAAAAGAATCAGCTGAATATAAACAGCTTGAGCAAGAGCATGAATCTCTGAAAGCTGAATGTGAGGTTTATAAAGGGAAAATCATGGAACTTGAGAAAATTATTGAGTCTCATGATAAGTCTACTATTGCATCCATGCATACATCTAAGAAACAGGAGACACCTTTAGTAAAGGATAAGCTAGAATTGAATCATACTGAAAAATTCATATCAGCTGACAATAGTAAGGTCATTCTGTATGTTCAAACTTCTAAACCTACCTCATCTGAGAAAGTGGTAAAGGAGAAGAAATCTCCTAAGGCTAAAAAGAGCAAAGAGCCTAGTGTAGGAAATCAGACTAGTAAGACCAAACAGCAGAGTCCTAAGAAGTCTGCTGATAAAGCTAAAGTCAATCAGACTAGTGGTAAAACTAAGTCAAAATCAAATGAGCAAGCATCTAGTAAACCAAAGAAGCATAAGAACAAGAAAAATCAAAATGCTTGGTATGGAAATGAGTCATATTATGTGCAACCTGCTGCATATCATCCTATGTATCATGCACCTCAATTTCCTAGTTACTATGCACCTTACCCTGCTCATCCAATGCATGCATACCCTGCTTATCATGCACCTTACCCTGCTTATGAACATTATTCATATCATACTGATCATCAACATGACTTATCTGATAACTATGATAAAAATGAAACTGTTCATGCTCCTAAAACTCAGAAGCCTAAGAAGCCTAAGACTTCAACATCTTGGGTTGTCAAGGGTGGAACTAATCCTTCAGGACCCTCTCAATAAGGGTACCTAAAACAATTTTATTTTTGTTTTGTAGGTTAGGATTAGGAGTAGGAGTAAAGTAGAGAAGATTTGGTACCTGGACAGTGGATGTTCAAGGCACATGTGTGGAAACATACATGAGTTGACTGATGCAGTTGCTGTGGATGGTCCAAAAGTCACTTTTGGAGACAGCAAAGAAGGCAAGATTAAAGCTAAAGGAAGATTAATCAAGGGAAACATAGAGATATCTGACGTCTCCTATGTTAAAGGCCTAAAATATAATCTGCTGAGCATAAGTCAATTTTGTGACAAAGGATATTCAGTCATCTTCTCAACAGATAAGTGCTACGTTGAACAAATTGGTACAAAGAAGGTAATTTTATCTGGAAGACGACAAGGGAATGTCTACATAGTCGACTGGAATTCTGCTGACAAGAATTCAAGTATTTGTTTGGTGGCATCTGCACCAAGTGAAGTCAGTTGGCTATGGCACAAGAGGATGAATCATTTAAACTTCAAGACCATAAACAGATTAATCAAGAATGATTTGGTAGAAGGGATTCCAAAAGCAGTCATGAGCAAAGACAAGCTCTGTGACGCATGTCAGAAGGGTAAACAAATCAAGTCATCATTCAAAGAAAAGAAGCACCAATCTTCTGGAAGAATATTGGAGCTGTTGCATATGGACTTATTTGGACCCATTGATCCAGTCAGCAATGGTGGAAAGAAATACTGCCTAGCTGTTGTGGATGACTATTCAAGATATACTTGGGTGATTTTCATGAAGAAGAAAAGTGAAACCAAGGAACATCTTACCAATCTGATGGAACTAATCCAGAATGAAAAGAGTATCAAAATATTGAAGATCAGATCAGATAGAGGGACAGAGTTTACAAACTCTACTGTTGAAGAGTATTGTAATATCAAAGGAATACATCATGAGTATTCTGCTGCAAGAACCCCTCAACAGAATGGTGTTGCTGAAAGGAGAAACAGAACACTAAAAGAAGCTGTCAGAACCATGATAGCTGAAGCTAAACTGCCTCAAAGATTTTGGGCAGAAGCAACAAACACAGCATGCTTTACCCAGAACAGATGTATGATCAACAAAAATCAGAACAAGACTCCATATGAAGTTTGGAACAACAGAAAGCCAAACATTCATTACTTTAAGATTTTTGGTTGTAAATGTTTTGTATTGAATAATGGGAAAAATCACCTTACTGCATTTGCAGAAAAGGCTGATGAAGCTGTCTTTGTAGGATACTCATCTGTTAGTAAGGCTTATAGAGTTTTTAACAAAAGAACATTACTAATAGAAGAATCTATCCATGTAGTATTTGATGAGCCAAGTCAATCTTCTGAAAAGAATCAAAGTGTAAATCAAGATCTGTCTGCTGATTTACAGAAGTTAGACGTTGGAAGAAATGAAGAATATGTTCCCATCATACTACCTAATCTAAGTTCAGCTGCTAACTCAAGTGCTGTTCATAATCACAGTGCTGATTGTCTAACAGACGAGTTGCAAACAGCTGACAGACCAGAGACTGTTCAACAGACGGCAAATGTTCAACAGACTACTACTGGAACTCCAACAGTAGTGTTGCAAGATCAAGACAGAGGACAACATCCTGATCTGCAACCTGATCTCAGATGGCTCAAGAATCACCCTCCTGAATTAGTTATTGGTGATCCTTTAGATAGAGTGAAAACAAGAAGAGCTGCTGCACAAGATGCTATGTTTGTCACATTTCTATCTCAAATAGAGCCCAAGCAAATTGAAGAAGCTCTCAATGACTCCTTCTGGATAGAAGCTATGCAAGAAGAGTTGAATCAATTTGAAAGGAATGAAGTCTGGTACTTAGTTCCTAGACCAAGTCATCAAAGAGTAATTGGCACTAAGTGGGTTTTCAGAAATAAGATGAATGAAGATGGTGTTGTCACCAGAAACAAAGCAAGACTAGTGGCCAAGGGTTATTGTCAAGAAGAAGGAATTGACTTTGATGAAACTTTTGCACCAGTAGCAAGACTTGAAGCAATCAGACTGTTTCTAGCCTATGCTGCTCACAAGAACTTCACTGTCTATCAGATGGATGTGAAGTCTGCTTTTCTCAATGGAGAATTGCAAGAAGAAGTGTATGTTGAACAACCTCCTGGATTTGAAGTCTATCAAGAAGAGGACAAAGTATATCGTCTGAAGAAAGCCCTTTATGGACTGAAACAGGCTCCAAGAGCATGGTATGATACCCTATCTGATTTTCTTTTAATTAAAGGATTTCGAAAAGGTAAGGTAGATAAAACCTTGTTCACAATTGAATGGGAAAATCATATATTACTTGTGCAAATATATGTGGACGATATTATTTTTGGTTCAACTAATCAACAGATGTGTGATAAGTTCTCCAAGCTGATGCAGAATAAGTTTGAAATGAGCATGATGGGTGAACTTAACTATTTTCTTGGATTGCAAGTTAGACAGTTGCCTGATGGAATATTCATCAGCCAAGCAAAGTACACAAGAGATCTGTTCAAGAAATTTGGTATGGAAACTAGCTCAACAGCTACCATTCCTATGTCTACAAGTCTTCGTTTGGATAAAGATGAAGATGGCAAATCAGTGGACATAACCAAATATAGAGGCATTATTGGTTCATTGCAGTATCTAACAGCAAGCAGACCTGATATAATGTACTCAGTTGGAGTCTGTGCAAGATTTCAATCAAACCCCAAAGAATCTCATCTCTTAGCTGCCAAGAGGATATTGAAGTATGTTAAAGGCACTCAAGAATTGGGATTGTGGTATCCTAGAGAATCTGGATTTGAACTAGTTGGCTATTCAGATTCAGACCTTGCTGGCTGCAAGATTGACAGAAAGAGCACAACAGGTGCCTGTCAGTTCTTAGGCAGTCGTCTGATCTCATGGATGAGTAAGAAACAAACCTCAGTTTCTATATCTACTGCTGAAGCTGAATATATAGCTGCTGGAGCTTGTTGTGCACAGATACTTTGGTTGAAGCATCAACTAGAAGACTACAACATCAAGATCAGTGGAATTCCAATCTACTGTGACAATACAAGTGCAATCTCACTTACTCAGAACACTACAAGTCATTCAAGGACTAAACACATTGAGATTAAACATCATTTCATTAGAGATCATGTGGAAAAAGGCAATGTTTTGATTGAGTATGTTCATACTGATAATCAGATTGCTGACATCTTCACCAAACCTCTAAGTGAAGCAAGGTTCTCAACTCTAAGAGCTGAGTTAGGATTACTTAACCTGGATGCATAAGCTGAGGGGGAACTCATCAGAAGACTGGAGTTCAACAGCTTAGTCATCAAGTGTATTATTCAAGAATTAACTCTCAACAGACTAGTTAACTTATGAACTCTTAAAGACAGGGGGAACGTGTAAGACTAGCGGTACTTCTGTTCTAAAGATGAAATCTGTTAATGACAGTTAGTTGAAAGTTATGTTTCTCAGAAGATCTGTTCTTAATTCTTGAAGATTGAAGATTATTTTATCTTGCTGGATTGACAAACAGCAGAGGAAGATTACTAGCTATTGGCATTCTCTAGTAATATCAGATAACAGATCACTCGTCTGTCAGATAAGTTAAACTCTACTCATCTGATTTATTATATAAGCATGGTCATAAATCGCACTTTAAAAACGCGCTTTTATAAGTAAACAGATTAGTGTCGATAGAGTTTCCCGCCCATCTGACATTAAAATAATAAAATTGAAATCCGCGACTCTCATCCGCACGATTAAAAACTGTCAGATTAGATCAACGGTTTAGATAAATCACGAAAACCAAATCAAAAGGAAACCTATAAAATCCGATCTGAACAGAATAGTCATCTTACGCACTCAAAAACTCTCAAACTCTCTAACTCTCAAACCCTACTGCTTCGAAAGTTCACTGTTCTTTTGCAGAATCTACTCTCTAATCTCTGAAAATGGACAAGATTGTTGAGGGAAGATACTTCAACTACAGCAAATTTCATTTCTCTGGCACGGATTTGATGCGTTCCATACTGAAAATTCAACGATGATGACACTGTTATGACTGCTGTCATTGGTGGTAAGAAAATCGCTGTATCTGCTGCTGTTCTTAATGAAGTTTATAAGTTGACAGACAAGGGAGGAGATGTGACCTCGTTAGGGTCAGAAAAAGAAGAGGAATTTTGGGGAATTTGTGCTAAGAAGGGAGAGAAGATGACTGGGACTTTGATGAAGACCCAGCTGAAGGATGAATACCAAAGATTTGCTGATATCATAGCAAAGGTTCTGGATTGTGCTACGGGTTCTCTGGATGGTTTACCCAGAAGAAGGCTTTACACCATGATATGCATTTACTATGGGCTGAAAGTGAACTGGGCTGCTCATGTGTATGAGCTACTAAGTGATAAAAGGCACTCTCATGCCATTCTGCTGAGTAATTTGTTTGCTTCTCTACAATGCCCTATGGGTGGAGGAAAGCAAACCCATGGAAGCAAAGAATTCAAACTCTACGAACCAGTGAGGCAACTGGTGGAAAAACCAAAGAGAAAAGCCTCCAAACAGTCTAAGAAGACCCCTTCTAAGAAGAGCAAGAAGGAAGGTCAGACTAGTCAGTCTGCTGAGCCAACAGCACAGTCTGCTGTTGTGTCTGAATCAGCACAGCCCGAAGTTGAAGTCTCTAAGAAGGTGATAGATGACTTCACTGTTGAAATTGAAAATATGGAGACAGGGTCATCCCCTGAAAGAACTGAGTCTGAAGAGGAAATCCCTCTTCAAAGGTTGAAGAGACTAAGGACTAGGAGTGAGGCAAGGGGACCTCCTACTGCCAACCCCCCTGCTGTCAAGAAAATTCCTAAGTCAAAGGCCAAGAGAAAGGTCACTTTCCCTGAAGAGCCTGTTGAAACTGTAAGAAAAACAACAACTGAAGCAGAAAGGCCATTAAATGTTGAAGAACCAGTTGTTGAAGCTGCTAAGGCTGCTACTGCTGAGCCTGAAAGTGTTCCTACAGTTGAAGTGACAACAGAAGCCTCAACTGCTGCACTATCTGCTGATGTAGAAAAGGAACAGCAGACTAGTACACCACTAGAGGGAGAAATTCTGTTGCTGCATCCTACTCCAGTTGCTGCAACACCTATTCAAGCAGTTGAAAGCCCTGAATCTAGAAGAAAGAGGATTGGCAAATCCTCAACTTATGTAACTGCTGCAGAGAAGATGAGACTGGATGAAGCTGAAAAGCAAAGGATTGCTGCAGAAAAAGCAGAAGAAGATAGGCTGAAAAGCCTAGAGTTAAAAAGGCTGGAAGAAGAGGCCAGCAAAATGACTCAAGAGCAGAGAGATGCTTTTGAGGCAGCAGAGTTGGCTGCTGTCATTGAAGCAAGCATCAAGGATGCTCATGGTCCTCAGCGTACTGGTGGGATAGTCATTGGTGAGCAAAGAGATCCAAATAAACCAATACCAGCTATGCCTGCACCCAAGATAAAGCCAAAGAGGAGAGAAGAGATTAGACTATCTTTAGAGATTGTCAGGGAAGATCCTGAAATCTTTGAAGAATTCCTGAAGAGGCTTGATGCTGAGAATGAAAGAATCAACCACCTAACTCAGTTTAATACTGAAAAGATAAGATATAACAGGTGGAGGGAATTCAGGCTGACAAAGAGTCCAGCTGAAATGACCAAATGGAAAGGCTTTGCTACTGAAGAAACATGGTTATTGAAATGGCTTGAGACAGATTCTCTCATTCAAGCACTTGATTCAGAATTCTTTCTGGATAGACTAAGAATGAGAATATGTCACATAGTCAAAGAAGAAGCCAAGAAGATCTTTGCATCCATCTCTGAAGATTATGATGAGTCTGTAGACCTCAAGGAAAGATCTATCAAACTGGCTATTGCTCAATCCATGGAGCTTTGGGCAAAGAAGTCAAGGAAGTTAAGGGGACAGCCAAGCTCAATGGTCCCACTTCTTAACATCAAACACATTGTCTATGGACCAAATATCAAACCCTATGAAGAGCTGCCAGAGGAACCAACAACTACTTTTATTCCTCTTGACAACTTTACTTGGATTTGTAACAGGTCAGCAGTGGACAATGAAGGACTGATGAAGACAGTTGACACTGTCAAGAAGATAATATCACCTGCTGATGAAGAGAAAGACAAGTCATCTGATCAACCAATGCAATTAGAGGGTACATCAGACCCATCTGATCAGAACCAAGCAAAGGGTGATAAATCTGAGGCTGCTGCTAACTCAAAGAAAGAAGATGCAATTTCAGCAGATCAGATTAAGGAAAAGGAAGTTGCTGCTGCAGGAAATGATCAGGCTAAGGAGAAGGAAAGCACTCCAAGCCTTGCTGATAGTTCAGCAGATCAGTCCCTTGCACTGATAACTCAACCAACAGAGCAACTTATCAAAGAAACACCTGCTGCTACAACAGATATACCCTCAACTTCTCAGAATGTACAGACAAATCTGTTGGACTCCATTCATCAAATGTTTACCAAATCAATGAAGGAAATGAAGGAGGAGTTAAAAGCAGAAGTGTTAGCTGCTGTTCATCAACCTATTCAGAAGGTTGCTGCTGCTGTTCCTACTGATTTAATGAAAGATACTGCTCAGAATGTACAATCTATATGTCAGGATATGGATATACTCAGGAGAAGGACACAAAGCACTACTGAAGGTTGGAAAAATATTGAACAGACAGTTGAATTGGCTCTCCAAGCAGAAGATGAAGTCATGGGCAACATGATGAAAGACTTCAAGGCTTCATCAAATTGGATTCTGGGAACTCAAATCCAATTAGGTGATCAAGGAGAAGATCTGCTCAAGGAGATGAGAGCATTCAAAGCCAATCAACTTAAACAGCAAGCTCAGATTAATGCAATGGAAGAAAACATCAAACTTCTATGTGATTCACTTCTAATCACACCAGTTATGCCACAATATCCATCTGTCCCTGCTGATGATGACAAAAAGGGGGAAGAAAGGATATTTGGACAGCAAAGGGTTGATTTCCAAAGGGATGAAGGAAATCAAGATGCTGAAGAAACTGAAGTGTTAGAAGAATCTGCTGGTGAGACTGAAAGAAATATGGAAGAATCAAGCAGACCAACAGATGAGAAAATCACAGAGGAAGAAGACCAAGCTGAAAGGGAAGAATCTGAAGCAAAAGCCAAGTCAGACAAGGAACTAGCTGCTGCCAAAGATTCAGCTGAAGAACAGCTTGATCCAGATGTCAAAAAAAGGAAGTTAGAGCTGCTGAAGAAAAGGTTCTCTGAAAATTTGGAAGCTGAGACTTCTAAATTATCTGAAGAAGAATCTGAGAAAGAAGACAAGGAAACTAAGGAAGAAAAGAAGACAGAAGACTAGCCTTGGCTAGATTTTCTTTATATTAAAAATCCTTGTAATCTTTTAAAGTATTTTGTACTTTTCATCTTTCAGAACTTGTAAAATGTAATCAAATCATTATCTATAAAATTGCAAGTTTGACTCCAACACATCATTTCTATCTCAGAAATTTTTGAGGATCAAAACTTTAGTTTAGGTACAGGTACTTAGCTGGAGTTTTGTCATCATCAAAAAGGGGGAAATTGTTGGATGAAGATGAAGATGAAAGAAGACAAGTAATTAAGGGAAGGTTTTGATGATTTCCAAAACATCATAATCAGCTAAGTATGGTAAGCTTAGTTCCCTTAGAAGAATTTTGAACAAGTAAAAGAAGACATCAGAAGAGTTCAAAGTTCAAAGCTCAGAAGACTAGTGATCTCTTGCTGAATCAGCGAACAGAAGGGTAGATCATCAGCCGAGTCAAATCAGATGAGTTCAGTATTTGATCAGCAGAGTATCTATCAGCAGAGTCGTTTTGATCAGCAGAGTAGAAGAGGTCAAGAGATTAGTCCAACGGTAATAAATGCACTTGGTGTAATAAATGCTGAAAGAGAAGGGTAGTAATGGCAAATGATTGAAGATATCCTCGGATCAGCAGAGTGCATTAAATGCAGCATTAAATGCGATGGACAGAAAGGTACTGTACACAGTACGGAATGCTGCAGGGAGCCGTTTCAAAAGGAGCTGAAGGATGGATTTGATTTGTGACTTGCCTTCAATGGTCATAATTTCATCTCCATGTATAAATAGAGCTGAATTTCAAATCGAGCAATACACAACAACAATCAGAGATCGAAATTTTGAAGCAGAATTTCTCTAAGTCTCAAAAGCTCGAACAACTCACTCGTCTGGTGGAAGTCATCTGTTGACAGAAACCCAGTTGAAGAAATCAGAAAAACATTATCTGAGTGATTTTGTGATAGCTGAGTGTTGTGCGAAGTGAGAATCCATCTGTGTGAGTGATTCTACTTTAGAGGATAGGCTTTCTTTGTGAATTCCTATTGTGAGCTTACAGCCTTCTCATTAGTTGGTTAGGTGTAAATGGAGAAATATTGTAATCTAAGTGATTATAGTATAACCCAGAATCTGTGTGATCTGGAAGAGTGGACTAAAGGATTTTTATCCATATAACCACTATAAAAATTCTTTGTGTTATCTTGCATTTAAAGCTTTCTTGCATATTTTTAAAGTTTGCATTTTAAACACTTTGAATCAATCAAAAAGATTTTATAAGGAGTTTTAAACTGGGGATAAAATCTTTTAGAACTTAGTTTACTTGTGAAAAACACTTTTAAACAATCCGCTGCAAGTATACTCTTGGAAAACTGTTTTGCTGAAAAACAGCTAAGTCATTGTAAGAAGAGTGGTCAGTCGTCTGTTCAAGATTCGTTCACGATCAGACTAGTCTGCTTACTGTTCTTCATCAGCTTAGTCTGCTGACTGAAGACTGAAAAGTTTTTAAGTTAAAAAAATTTCAGAGGTCTATTCACCCCCCCCCCCCCCTTCTAGACCTCATCTGACCACTTGGGACCAACATCGAGGGATATAGTGATGCAAATTGGATCTCTGATTCGGAAGAATCAAAGTCTACAAGTAGGTATGTATTCACAATAGGAGGAGGCGCAATCTCATGGAAATCTTCTAAACAGACATATATAGCTCGATCCACAATGGAGTCGGAGTTTATATCTTTAGAAAAAGCTGGTGAAGAAGCTGAGTGGCTTCATAACTTTCTAGAAGATATTCCACTATGGCCGAAACCTGTGTCAGCCATATGTATACATTGCGATAATCAAGCGGCTTTACATAGAGCTCACAACTTTATGTACAATGGTAAGTCACGACATATTCGTCGTCGACACAATACCGTGAGACATCTACTCTCAAATGGAATAATTTCCATCGATTTTGTGAAATCAAAAGAAAACCTCGCGGATCCATTTACTAAAGGTTTATCTGGTGAGAGAGTAGAATGTGCATCGAGGGGAATGGGCTTAAAGCCTAAATTAGACTAAGTTACCTCGTACGGAAACCTAACCTGGCGACTGGAGATCCCACGGACCAGGTTCAATAGGACAACCAGTCTTGGCTAACTTAAAAGAAAGCACTTAAGATTTTAACAATATCCCATTCTTATGATGCAATAAGTGCATGCCTATCGCGTTTTAAAAAGGTTAAGCTAATGCTTTTAATGACGTCTATACCTTGTCCAGAACAAGTAGAGTATGGTAGGATACTCTTGATAGATGCGGTCACCTATGTTAGTGTGAACTGGGTCGGCTCGTTGAGAATTTATTTATAGGCTGAATTCTCTAAAGCACTCGCAGAACCCAAGTATGTTCAGGACCGAAATGAACACAATCGAGAGTTTGGGAACAAATCGGTTTACTATTGTGTTAGGTTTATTGTCTTGGTTTACAACAACAGCTGACGGTTCAAGATGAAATATTTCACCGATTGGCTAAGTAAATCCGATAAGCTTCAACTAGGGAAGGTTCAAGATGAAACGATTTCACCTATCCCGATGCGGTACTATTCCTAAAGAACAGTTTGACATATTGTGTCTCTTGCGAAGAGAAATTTCATTCATGTGGGGGATTGTTGGTGTAATTAGATTAATGTTAGCTAATTAAATTAAATTAATTAGCCAAGTTAATTATTACACCTTAATGAATGAAGTGAGAAGAGAATGATGAGTCTCACTATCCCACATGGAAAAGAAGAAGAAAGTGGAGCTACAAAAGTGTTATAAAAAGGGGCACCTAGCTTTCATTGTGGAAAGGCTTTGTAGGAATGGGCCTAGAGTAATATCTAGGCCCAATAAATAAAATTAGTCCAAATTTTTTACAAAGATCCGTGAATGATCCGATTAGGATCCGCGTGTGATCTAATTAGGATCCGCATGTGATCCAAATAGGATCCGCGAGACCTTTCTAGAAGGTTCGAGAAGGATCTGTTTTGCCCGCCCGAATTTAAATAAAGGGGTGTGTTTGGTCGGTTTTTTGAACCGAATGGGTGGCACCCATTCGGACCAAACCATTGTTTGGTTTAAATTCGAACCATTGTGACCCCCCAACAAGTTCTTTCAATTGCTATAAATAGGAGAGGAGTCTGGCCAATTCCTCACACCATTTTTCCAGCAATTAAGTATAAATTATTCTCTACTTCTCAAGTTAAATATTTTTAGTCAAAGTTCTATTTGTTCCAACTCGCCCGTGTCCTTTTTGTTCGTGCAAAACAACAAGGATAGACTGTTGTATCCTGGGAGACTACCGAGGAATACTGATCGCACCGTAGGCAGCCTCGGAAGTATTGTCTTAAGGAAATTGCATTGGCAACCTCAGTCTTCTACATCTCATTTCTTTTTCGGTTATTAATTAGTGAGTAAATTTAATTTTCATATTTGTAAATTAAAGTTATTTCTAAAATCCTCGCAAGATTAAGTTTTTTCAAATTCATTTAAATAAACTTGGTCACTTTTTTAAATCCGATTTCAAAACTTTATACACTATTTTGGTAATTAAATCCCTTTTTACTGTTCATATACATACTATACATACATACGTAGTAATAGAAAGTTTGATTATTTTATTCCATTTTATTCATTTAAATTAATTCAACTTTTTCAAATAAAATTGTTGTATTATTTTAAATTGAAACATCTATTTTATTTAAATAAGTTTTTGCTCCACTACTTTGTTTTATTTAAAACCTTGAATACAGTAAACTAATATACTATATTAGTTTAGTAAACTATACTTAATTATAATTATAGATTATACTTAATAGTTACTACAAGAAATATAAATTGAGTATATTTCTATTACACAGATTGTTAAACACCAACACATTCCACATCGACGTATAAATCAAATATGAATAATTCGTGACTAAATAGATTTATTTCCACTCGTAGGAATAAAAATCGAAGGCTAGCATGCACACTCGAGTCCTTTAACATGAAGGACTAACCGAATGCGATGTGAGCTCTCCATTGTACCCAACAATGACACTAACCTAGTGAGACCTTCCGTATGGCAAATTTATCCAAATCATGGGCATATTCACTACAAGAAAATTGGGCTTCATCTACGGCAGATTCTGTTGGCGAAGCCTTGATTTTCGTTGGTATTCATGCATAGCGACGTTTTTTTTCGTTAGTTGATTCGTAGGTGAAGGCCCCGTAGGTAAATGAAGCAACGGTTTTTTTTTCGTTGGTAAATGTTGCGACTGTTCGTTTTTGTTGGAAAAAGCGTCAGATGAACGATCAGGCCCAAATATTTTTTGCTACAATTTTTGTTGTTGGAAATGCGTAGGAAAATTACTAACGATTTTCAACGGCATAAATTTGTTGGTATTCTGTCGCCAATCCGTTGGAAACGTTGTGACGGAATATAGCATCAAAGTTATTCCATTGGATAAAATATGTCGGTATTTTGTCGCCAATCGGTTGGAATTATTCCGACGGATTTAGCATCAAAATATTTTCGCTAGTTTATTTTTGTCATTAATTTGAAGGAAATCAAATGGAACCTAGTGACAACTTATTTGTTGCTGATTCTGTTACTAGAAATCGGGTCGGAGCAAAAAATTGAACATCGACTTAGAATTGACTGAGTCGTTTCTAGGTGTGCCTGAGCCTAACACGGGCGCCTAGGTCTCTAGGCTTGATTGAGGCGCCTAGGCCATGCTTGGTTCTAGCCCAGGCGCCCGGGCGACTCATGGGGCTGCCCCAGGCACCTCTGTATCGCCTGGGCTTGGCCTAGGCGCCAATGCCATTCCTAGTTCTGGCCTGGGCACCCGTGTCACTGAAGGGGCTGCCTCAGGCTCGCCTGGGCTTGGCCTAGGCAATGTGCGCCCAGGCGACGACTAGGCAACGTGTTTTTAATTAACTTGTTGGATATGAGATTTGAACCCTTGACCTCTTATAAACATATTAAAGGATCAAACCAGTTGAGCTGGACTACTTTATTGTATTTTCATTAGATAATTATATATATATTAGCAAATTAAAAGTTTTTTACATCAAATTTTTCTATGATTTAATTCGTTTTTCATTAGTTTGATCGATTCAAATCATTTTGACATTTCCAATGGTTTTCATCAATTTTTATCACTAATTTTGTTGATTTAAACATTTTTTGACCTATCGAACATGTTTACTCATCGTTTTCACCAGTTTAACCTTTATTTGACCAATCTCACTTATTTTTTCCTTTTTCATCAATTTAAGCTATTTTTTTACCAGTTCAACTCGTTTTTCACCATTTTCATCGATTTAAATTGTTTCTGACTAAGGTATCCGATTATTAACAGATATCATCTGTCTTTCAGCTAATCTCATCAAATTAAAATATTATTGATCGATTTAACCCATTTTCACTATTTTTCATCGAGTTACACGATTATGATCGATTTAACCTAATTTTCATCAATTTCATTTTTTATCCAGTAATCTCATCGAGTTGCACTATTTTGATCTATTTAAATTATTTTCACCAATTTTTCATCGATTTAAACCATTTTAACCGTTGACCCACCGATTTCATCTGTTTTTTCATTAATTTCATCGTTTGTCAATTTTTTTTATTGATTTTACCCGTTTGGTTTACAAATGTCATCGATTTAACCTGTTTTGGACCAACTTAACTCGTTTTTTCACCAATCTCATAAGTTTTTTTTTTTTCAATTTTACGATTGAACCCATTTTTCCATTGATTTCACCTTTTTTTCCCCAATTAATTGATTTAAATTTTTTTTTTATCGATATAACTAGTTTTTCCCCTAAATTTCATCAATTTAAATCGTTTTTGTTGAAAATAATTCAAAATTATATGGATGTCCATAACTCCCAAATAATATCCTTACAATTAAGCATAATCTTGTAACCCCCAATTTTGTAATCCCCAACTTTGTAACCCCCTACTAAATTGTATATTCTCATTTATGTTATTTTTGTAACCTACACTTTGTATTTGAAATTCAAGGCCTATAAATAGTGCCTATGTATAATGCTTGTAAAACCAATTTCATATGAATGAGAAATACTTTATCTCCTACTTTATTCTCTACATTGTTAGTTGTCTTATTATTTTAGATAATTTCATAACACGTTATCAGCACGATTAGCTTGAAGTTCCTGATTAATCCAGATCCAGTATCTTTGTTGAATTTGATCTAGGTAAAATATCAAATTTCTCTTTTACATGAATCCATCACATATTGATTTTGCATATTAAAGTAATAAAGTCGATTTTTATGGGTGCAGTAGTTTTCCTGTCTTTTCCCATATCATGAATCTGTTTTTACTTAATTATAATATAATAATAAGCTTTGCAGAAATTTAACAACACGTATTGAAAAAAAAAAGGCTTTTTCCAGAAACTCAAAATAATAGATCTTATGCAGAATGATTTTATATAATGAAAAGTGCATAATTTTCTTGATTTATATATAACTTCATATCATTCACCATTTCAATGGGACTTCTTTTTCAATATGGGTACTAAATGTCTCTAGACGTAAATATTGTAGCTTGATATCTGATTTGTTTGATGTTTTCCACTTTCAAGTCATGAGATGTTTTAATTTATGGTTTGTTTTCAAAGTGATAAATATGTACTGTATAAATGCTTATTATTATTCATAGTTTTTAAATCCAAGTATTTGTTTCCGTATGAATATGTTGAATCAGCTTCCAAAAATCCTGTAAAAAAAAATAATAAATAAATAAAATATACTTTCTAGATTGGTTACGGAGAGATAAGTAATAAAAAGAGTTATGTAATAATTTGACGAATTGTATTATATATATTTAATTATAAAGTCAAGTGAATTAATGCAATGGTATTGTGAAGCTCTAAAAAAATATAAAAAAAAAGGGACTTTTGAAGCAATCTGATGAAGAAACAAGTTCTTTGAGTAGTATTGAATTACCAATTTAACATCGTTCCTACTACCTATCATTCTACTACAGTTGGTAAATTGTTATGTTAGGCTTGAAGCCTAGGTTATGAACTCAAACCCGAAGATTTGAGGACATTTTTAGCATTTTATATGACATGGATTAATGATATTGAAATCCATTAGAATGTAAAAAGTCTCAAAATACAATCATAAAATGAAAAATGAGACGATTGATAAAGACAAAGTGAAGGCAATGCTTCATTCGTAATTTCATCTTATAGGATTGAAATTCCAATATATTTTAGTAGAGGGCCCATTTGTCCTAAAATATTTGGCGAAATTATTTTAACACCAAAGTTGTGATTGTTTCCACTTAAGTAAAGCTATATTCATGTGAATTGAACTGTCCCTATTATAGTCCAAGCTAAATGGAAAATTTAAGCTCGTGTTCATCTTTGGCATGAATTCATAATATGTTTTAAAGGCATGCATTTTGTGGATGAATTTATGGATAAAAGCATGTATTGTCATTCAGAGCTTAGAAAGGTCGAGATTTCTTGTATCGACAATTTGAATATTTATAATTATGGGACTAATATGGACTTGAATAAAGAGAGTAACTTTCTAATTACATTTTTCCTTAAAAGCTTGCTATGAAAGTTTGCACTTGATGTTGCGATATTTTGAACTAGTAAATACAGTCCACGATTAAAAATTAGTTTTCAATTGAAACTATTTGGAGATATTACAATTTTTGGAATTCTAAATTCTTAAATAAGTACGTGGAGAGATTTTAAGAAATACTATCAATTGAATTCTGGTAGTTGAACAAATGAAACATTGATGAAAAGAAAAACTCCTATTATGATTGATAAGCATTCCCCAAATTGGATGAAAATGTGAATATAATGATTTATTCCTAGGAGTGAACGTACATGATTCATTCTCAGAACTGAATGGAATGCACATTAGATATTGACATGAATTATGCATGATCAATTTTTATTATGTAAATGTATTTCATATAATGATTGCATAATACCACTCGATGCGAAAATATATAGTGGTAAAATTTGACAAAAACAGTGCTATGCAAATTGATTCTACAAAGCATCAAAATGACACTTGTTGAAACAAACATTCATCAAGTAAAAATGAATTACGACGATGTAAGTGACATTCTTGATGGTAATGATTGAACCACTTAACATTAAGTTTAGAATTTTGATAATTTCTATTGGGATAAGTAGCTAATAATGATAATAAAATAATATTGATTAATAAAGTTTATGGCATAACATTTTTGAATTTCTAATATGATTTATTATATTTCAATTATGTATGTAGGTATGGTTTGAGTGAATGGTAAAAATATATGTGATAAAAGTCAATGTATGGCAATTCATATTAAAACTTAAGATTATATATTATCATGCTTGAAATTTAAATATGATCTTCACATGTTGTTTATGATTTTAAAGAAATTGTTTATTTCTTAAATAAATAAATAAATAAAAAGAAACGTAGATATATATATATAATTCTTTATGCCTTACTTGTGTTTATTTATCTTATCTCATGTCGTGGTTAAAAGTAAAATGAAAACTGGTTAACTTCATAATTATTTCATTTGATTAAATTATTCGCTAAGTCATAAGCTATATGAGGTTACTTTGATGTGATTATTGAGCTTATAAATCCTTAATAATAAGTAAAGATTTATTATGTTTGATTAACCTCATTTATTTAAGACTTCAAATGTGGAATTTTTTTAGAAATATGTTTGTACAATTGAAACACATATTACAGTAAACCAGAAGTTTACTGATCAAAATAAATTTGGCATGACCGGTTAGACCATCCCGGATAAATTATGATGCGGAAAAAAATTTAATAAGAGTTCATATAGATCTTCACTGTAGAACCAGAAGATTCTTCAATTCAAAGAATCATTTTGTGCTGCTTATTCTCAAAGTCAATTGATTACTAAATCATTTCAATTAAGAATTGGATAGAATCTCCAGCATTTTTTAAACACATTCAATGTGATATATGTGGGCCCACTCATTTTTCTATGTGGATTTTAATAGATGCATCTACACAAATATGACATATGTGTTTATTGTCAACCTGCAACCTTGATGTTTGTGGAATTATTTGCGCAAATAATTAAATTAAGAGGACAATTTTGAGATTATGGAATTAAGACGTATTAATAATGCTGGTAAATTCATATATCTGATTTTCAATGGCTATTGAGAGTAATGTTGCCCATATTCATACACAAAATAAATCATCAAACGCCTCCAGTTAATTGCTAAAATTATTAATGAGAACAAAACTTTTGTTCAACATGTAAGTATATTGTTTTACATGTAGCAGCACTTGTGTGCATCATGCCAACAAATTATGATAATTTCTCCCTGATGAAACTAACGCTTGGTAAGGAGCCAAACATTCCCCATCTTAGAATTTAAGGATGTACGACATATATTCCAATTGCTCCACCACAATGCACAAATGTGGGTCCTCAAAAGAGGTTGGGAATATATTTTGGATATGAATCCCCATCCATAATAAGTATCTTGATCAAATGACTGAAAATTTATTTACGGCATGGTTTGTCGAATGTCATTTTGATGATATAATATTCCTAACATCAGGGGGAGGTAATAAAGAGCTGGTAAAAGAAATTACACGAAAAACATTAAACATTATCTTCTATAGATCCTCAAAAAAAAAATAGTGTACACTAGAAGTCCAGAAGATAATTATTTGCAACATATTGCAAATCAACTGCCAGATGAATTTACTAATATAAAAAGAGTTATTAAATCTCATATACCAGCTAGATATGCTCCAATTCAAATGAAATAAATTTGTTCCAATGATAAAAATCCTCATAAAATAAAATAAAAAAAAGGAGCTAATATTGAAGATGGTCATACTATGGAGGCAAGCACTCATGAAGAATCGCAAGACATAACTAATAGATAATACCCCAGTAGAGGTTCAGGTACCTGAAATAATAAAATAAAGAGATCTCTATAAGTTATGTCACTACGAGAAAAAGATGGATACAAAATAAAACAGTTGTCGACAACAATTTTGCATATAATGTTGCTGTGAAAATTATAAACGAGAATGAGGATCTTGAACCTAAAACTGTTGAAGAATGTAGTCATAGAATAGATTGACCAAAATGGAAAGACGCAATTCAAGCAGAATTAAAGTTCACTTTCAAAACGTGAAGTCTTTGGACCAGTAGTCCAAACACCCAAAGGAGTAAAACCCGTTGGGTATAAATGGGTATTTGTGCGAAAACGAAATGAGAAAATGAAGTTGTTAGATACAAAGCACGACTAGTAGCACAAGGGTTTTCGCAGAGACATGAAATTGATTATGAGGAGACCTATTCTCCTGTGGTGGATGCAATTACGTTTAGATATCTTATTAGTCTGGTAGTACGTGAAAAACTAGATTTGCGTCTAATAGATGTTACAGCCTATTTATATGGCTCGCTGGATACAGAAATTTAGACGAAAGTCCCTGAAAGATTTAAAATATTCAATGCATGTGGAAACTCCCGGGAAAATTGTTCAATACGCTTGCGTAAATCTTTATATGGACTAAAACAATCTGGAGTATGTGGTATAATCGGCTTAGTGAATACTTGTCAAAAGAAGGTTATAAAAGTTATCCGATATGCCCATGTGTATTTATAAAAATATTCAGATCAGAGTTTGTTATAATAGCTGTTTAGGTTGATGATCTGAATATTATTGGAACTCCAGAAGAGCTTCAAAAAGCAGTTGATTAATTTAAAGAAAGAATTCGAGATGAAAGATCTTGGAAAATTAAAGTTTTATCTCGGTCTGCAGATCGAGCAATTATCAAACGAAATTCTTCTTCATTAAGCAACTTATATAGAAAAGATTTTAAGACGATTCTATATGGATAAAGCACATCCGATAAGTACCCCAATGGTTGTAAGATCGCTAGATGTGAAAAAAGACCCTTTTCGTCCTCGTGAGGATAATGAAGAACTCCTTGGTCCTGAAATACCATACTCAGCGCTATAGGAGCATTGATGTATCTTGCTAATAGTACACGTCCTGATATATCTTTTGTTGTAAGTTTATTAGCAAGATTTAGTTCTTCTCATACTCGTCGACATTGGAATGGAGTGAAGCATATATTTCGATACCTCCGAGGAACAATTGATATGAGGTTACTTTATAACAATAATTCAAAATCACATTTAGTTGGCTATGCTGATGCGGGATACTTATCTGATCCACATAAAGCCCGCTCTCAAACAGGTTATGTGTTCACAAATGGAGGAATGACCATTTCATTGCGTTCTACTAAACAAAGTTTAGTTGCCACTTCATAATATTATGCAGAAATAATCGCAATGCATGTGTTTGGCTAAGATCAATGACTCATCATATCCAAGGGATGTGTGGTATATTATTTGAGAAAAATACCCCAATAATTTTATATGAAGATAACACAGCCTGCATAGCTCAATTAAAAGAATGGTACAGTAAAGGAGATAGAACGAAACATGTTTCACCAAAATTCTTCTTCACTCATGATCTTCAGAAGAATGGTGACATAGATGTTCAACAAATTCGTTCATCTGAAAATCTAGCAAATTTGTTAACCAAGGCATTGCCAACTACCACATTTGAGAAATTGATTAATAGAATTGGGATGTGTCGACTTAAATCCATTAAGTGATTTTGTTATCAGGGGGAGTAAATACATGTTGCACTCTTTTTTCCTAGAGTAGGTTTTTGTCCCCACTGGGTTTTTCCTAGTAAGGTTTTTAACGAGGCACATAACTATTTTTATGGACATCCAAGGGGGAGTGTTGTAAATAATTCAAAATTATATGAATTATATGGATGTCCATAACTCCCAAATAATATCCTTACAATTAAGCATAATCTTGTAACCCCCAATTTTGTAATCCCCAACTTTGTAACCCCCTAATAAATTGTATATTCTCATTTATGTTATTTTTGTAACCTACGCTTTGTATTTGAAATTCAAGGCCTATAAATAGTGCCTATGTATGATACTTGTAAAACCAATTTCATATGAATGAGAAATACTTTATCTCCTACTTTATTCTCTACATTGTTAGTTGTCTTATTATTTTAGATAATTTCATAACAGTTTTGACCAATTTAACTAGATTTTTCACCATTTTCATCCTCTTTTTACTAATTTAATCATTTTAAATTATTTTTTTACCGATTTAACTCGTTTAATCGTCATTATCACTAGTTTTGCCGATTTCATTCATTTTTACGAATTTCATCAAATTTTCATGATAGGTTAAATCCATAAAAAATTGATTAAATCGATGAAATTGGTGAAAAAATATGCAAAACTGATTAAAATGAGTATACCTGGTAAAATTAGTGAATAAAATCAGTGAAGTGGTAAAAAAATGAGTTAAATTGGTTAAAATATTCAATGAAAAACGTGTTAAATAGTTAAAAATAGTTAAACTAGTGAAATTGGTGAAATAATCGTTGAAATCGAAGAAAAATGGGTTAAACTGATAAAAAAATGAGAAAATCATTGATATCGGTTAAAATGGAATATACAGGTCAAATTGGTAAAAAAAAAAAATTAAAGTGACAAAATAAATGGGTCAAAATTAACGTGAGTTTGATTGGATTCAATTTGAATATGGATCCAACTAATAAGGGTGATCCATGTAGAGGGTGGTCGGTGCCCGGGTGTCACGGGGCAACCTTCTTCACACACTGAAAAGGGGCACCGTGCGGCTAGTAGCTCACTACTTCAGCTGAATACTCGAAAGCGAGGCGGTTGCGTCGCAATCACGTCCGGGGAGACACTATAGAAGCAGCGTAAAACTCAGAAACGCAATTGAACAGAATGTGAACTCATCTTCATTAATATAATATGCAGATTACAAGACTAGCACGCAGAAGCACCAGGGGGCGGACTCTGATAAATGCTTAGACGTGGCTCAGTCGATATTTGAATACAGCTTACCCCCTATATATGTTAAATAAACATTCTAGCTAATTTGAGGAGTAGACATTGAAAAGCTAGAGAGTTATACAAAAATGAGTGAGTTACTATTCACTCTAATTACAAAATTGCCACTACACCTAAGGACCTAACTATGTTGCATGCTGGTCCATGTCTGTTGGTGCGTTGCGGTCTTCATAGGTGTCACGGGAACGTTATGGCCGAGCGACGAGACCGAGAGGTCGAGCGCTTGGGCATAGTTGTAGTGCGGCCCGTGACATTCTCCCCCACCTGAGATAGCGACGTCCTCGGCGCTATTGAAGCATTGAAGGCTTCTATGAGGTTAGTGAACGCCTTGAGGGTGGTCACCGGCTCCCAAGTGTTTTCTTCACTGTTGCATCCTTTCCACTTCACCAGATATTCATCTCGATCCTTCCTTGAAACTTTTCTGATTCGGTGGTTAAGTATTTCTTCAACCGTCTTTTTCCTTGGTTTTGTCAGTTGAAGCTCGGGGCGGCTGGGTTTGTTGCGAGCAGGTTCCTCCTTGTCTGCAAAATAAGGCTTTAGTAGACCAACATAGAGGACATTGTGGAATTTACACCAGGATGGAAGTGCGACTCTGTAAGCCACTTTCCCGATGCGCTTAATGATGGGGATCGGTCCAATATATTTCTGCATCAATCGAGGATCTCTCCCCCTCGACGCCTTAGAAAGACGTGGATCCGGGACCCTTACCATCACCAAATCACCCACGTTGTACTCAACAAAGCGGCGTTTTGTATCAGCATTCTTCTTCATCCGCTTTTGGGCTTTCTCCAGGCAGCTTCTAGCAATTTCCACATTCTCTTTCCATTCCTGCGAGAAGTCCCGTGCTAGAGGGGATCTAACACAATGTTGAGAGCCCACCGTATGAGGGAGCAAGGGTTGTTGCCCGGTAACAACTTCGAAAGGACTCTTATTTGTGGCAGAGGACTTTCGAGCATTGAAGCACAACTAAGCAACATCCAACAATTTCACCCAATCCATCTGGGAACCACTAACAAAGTGTCGAAGATATTCCTCCAACATGGAATTAAAACGCTCAGTTTGGCCATCAGACTAAGGATGATAACTAGAGCTCAGATTTAATTTGGAGCCGAGTATTTTGAAGAGCTCGGTCCAGAAGTTGCCAGTGAAACGGGGATCCCAATAACTAACAATGTCGTTCGGCAGTCCCCAATATTTTACAACATGCTTGAAGAAGAGCTGAGTTGTCTCTTGGGCTGAAACATTCTTGGGCGCTACAATGAAAGTAGCATATTTGTAGAACCGGTCTACCACGACAAGAATGGTTCCAAGATCATTAGTTATCGGCAAACCGTTGATGTAGTCCAAAGATACACTCTCCCACGGTCTTTCTAGGATCAGGAGTGGTTCCAGTAAACCAGCTTTAGTCTTATGGTCCGCCTTATCCTGCTGACAAATTAGGTAAGTACGAACATTAGTTTCAATGTAATACCCCATCTGGGGCCAATAATACGCATGTTGAACTAGAGCACAGGTGCGCTCCTCCCCAGGATGTCCTGCCCAAAGAGTGTCGTGACACTCGGCGATAAGTGATTTCCTCAGGTCCCCGCCTTTTGGGATATATAAGCGGTTTCCCTTGGTCATCAAGAATCCATCCTCCATATAGAATTGTCGAGCTTTACCCTGCTCGATGAGGTTGATCAAGTTTTATGCCGTGTGATCAGTCGAAAGGAGCTCCTTAACACGCTCCTTCACTGTGGTGGCAACATCGCTCGTTGAAAGAGCAGCTACCACACTCATATTCGCCAAATCAGCCCTTCGACTCAAGGCATCCGCCACATAATTGATGGAGCCGGCATGGTAATCCAACACAAAGTTGTACTCAGATAGCATTTCCTGCCATCTAGCTTGCTTGCTAGTCAGCTTCGGCTGGGACATGAAGTGACTAACCGCAGTAATATCCGTCTTGACTACAAAAGGAGAGCCAAGCAAGTAGTGTCGCCATAGTCGGAGGCAATGGACTACGGCCAACAGTTCCTTCTCATGCACCGAATAGCGCCTCTCCACATCCTTTAGCTTCCTACTCTCAAAGGCGACTCGGTGTCCCTCCTGCATAAGGACCCCACCCAACGCAAAGTCCGATGCGTCAGTATGCACTTCGAATGGCTTACTCAAATCAGGAAGAGCTAGAACTGGATCTGACGTAACGGCTTTCTTCAATTTCTCAAAAGCAGCTTGGCATTGAGGGGTCCAATTCCAAACTTCTGATTTCTTTAGCAAATCAGTCATAGGTCGGGCAATTTCAGAGTAGGCCTTTACAAATTTCCGATACTAGTTAGCCAGCCCAAGGAACGAGCATAGTTCGTGCACGTCGCCTGGTGGCTGCCACTCATCAATTGCCTGTACTTTCTTCGGGTCCATACGGATTTTTCCCTGCTCCACGATATGGCCCAAGAAACTGGTTTTCGATTGAGCGAATGAGCATTTAGATAGTTTCGTATAGAGCTCATTCTCTCTCAACCTAGTGAGCACCTTCCTCAATGATCAACATGTTCCTCCAAGGTCTCACTGTACACCACGATATCATCCAAATACACCACCACGAATTCATCCAAAAACTCATGTAGTACCTGGTTCATCAAGGTGCTGAAAGTAGCCGGGGCATTAGTTAGGCCGAAAGGCATAACAAGGAACTCGAATACCCCATATCTCGTAACGACAGTAGTCTTCGCCTCGTCTCCCTCTTTGATACGGACCTGCCAATACCCAGATCTCAAATCAATCTTTGAAAAGAACTTTGCTCGGCTCAATCGGTCAAAGCAGTCCGCTACAAGAGGAATAGGATATTTGTTCTTCACAGTAATTTTATTCAAGGCCCGATAGTCGCAGCACATTCTCAGAGAACCATCGGCCTTCTTCTGAAAGAGAACTGGGGCTCCATAGGGTGACTTAGCAGGCTTGATAATACCACTTTCCAACATATCCTTCAATTGAGCCCTGAGCTCCGCAAGCTCGGGCTGTGACATCCGGTAGGGTGCCCTGGCAGGAGGCTTCGTGCCAGGCACCAATTCAATTTCATGGTCTACCGTCCGCTTGGGCGGTAGTCTTCTAGGCAGCTGATCCAGCATCACATCTTCGAATTCATTCAGGAGTTTTTTCACTACTCCCGGAACTGGTCCTGAAACCTGTTCAATTTCATCAAGGCGGAGGGTGCACAAATAAGATGGTTCATCCCGCCTGCACCCCTTTTCAAACTGCATAGCTGAGAGATTTTTCTCCCCTACCTTCAGAGTCGCAGTAGGGATGATGCACGGTCTGTTCCCCATCATCATCAATGCGTCTACATGCGGCATCACCGCCGTTATAGTATCCCTCAAGAATTCCAAACCAAGTATCAGCCTGAAATCATCCATCTGGACTAATGACAAGTTAGTCATTCCCTCGAAAGGCCCTACCCTTATCAACACTCATTTGGCTACGCCAGTAATAGGCTGAGCAGCCGAGTTGATCGCCTTAACTTTTCCCACTCCTTTCTCTAGAACAAGTCCAAGTTTCTCCACACCCGCACTTGATAGATAGTTGTGAGTCGCTCCCGTGTCAATCATTGCCCGAATGGCCTTCCCATTGATTTTCACGTCGATATACATTAGTCCCTTAGCGTTGCGCGGCTTTGGGTCCTCTTCTTCCGAATAGCTCACGATTAGAGCCGATGCAGTTTTCCCCGTCCTGGGCGCCAACTTCGATTTGGCCGCCACATGATGAGAAATAATGTTGCATCAATGAGAGAATGCTCCGAGTTTGTCTTCCTCGCCCTCGGACTCACTCTCCTCATTTCTTGATTCCTTTATTTGCTTTGACGAAGACCCAGGTTTGGAGAGAGTCGACAAAGCATTTAGCAGTTGTTTCGTCGGACAATCTTTGATCATGTGCGGACCATCGCACAAAAAGCAGCCCTTGCCTTTCTGAGATGCGTTCTATTTATCAAACTGTGGCTTCCCTTTGTTGGAGCTTCCCTGAGAAGTCCCCTTCGAGTAGGGAGGCCGCTCCCCCCTCCCCCACTTTTATTAGGATTAGTTCTGAAAGACCCACTTCCCGTTCCTCTCGGCTGGCTGCCACTTTCCCGGCAGGCCGAGTATTTCTCTTCGGTTCGGAAGTCTGGTTATCATTCAGGCACTCAGTAGCTCCCATTACCGTGCCCAAATCCGTCACTCGTTGACGCTGCAGTTCAGTTCTTGCCCACGGTTTCAATCGCTCCAAGAATGTGAAAAGTTTGTCCTTCTCGTACATATCGCGAATGTCTAGCATGTGTCCCGAGAAGGCCTTGACATAATCCCGAATTGATCCCGTATGCTTCGGTTCTCTCAATGCCCGGCGAGCATTGTACTCTACATTCTCTGGGAAGAATTGTTGTCTAATTGCTTCCCGCAAATGTTCCCATGTATCCATCCGGACCCGGTCGGCCTGGATGTCCATATACTTTGTCCTCCACCAAAGTTTCGCATCACCAGTCAAGTACATCATGGCTGTTGTAACTTTTCGAGCCTCGTCGACCACCTCGGCCGCGAGGAAATACTGTTCCATGTCGAACAAGAAGTTTTCGACCTCTTTTGCATCTCTGGCACCACCATAGGCTCGAAGATCGGGGATTGTGAGCCTCGGACTAGGGTCGTGCCCACCGATAGGCCCGTTGCCTACAACTCTTTGAAGCAATCTAATCTGGATTGACATTGCTTCCATTTCTCGTCTCATTTCTCTCGTGTTACCGTCCCTCAATGCCTCGGCAAGAGTTTGGCACACCTCTCGACTCTCACCGAGCTGGACGTTCAATTCAGCGACTTCAGCTTCTAATGTCTCAACCTTCTCCTCCAAGGTAGCGACAACATACTGTAGCCGAGACGAATCTTCGTCTAGTGTATTCAATCTGTCCTTCGTAGACATCGACCTACGTTGGACGTCAGGGACCGGGGCAGCGAAATTAGCAGGTTCCATTTTCTCACACTTCGGCCTAGGCTCGTTCGTACCTAGGCTCTGATGCCACCTGTCACGGAGTAACCTTCTTCACACACTGAAAAGGGGCACCGTGCGGCTAGTAGCTCACTACTTCAGCCGAATACTCGAAAGCGATGCGGTTGCATCGCAATCACGTCCAGGGAGACGCTTTAGAGGCACCGTAAAACTCAGAAACGCAATTGAACAGAATGCGAACTCATCTTCATTAATATAATATGCAGATTACAAGACTAACACGCAGAAGCTCAGAGCAGGGGGCGGACTCCGATAAATGCATAGACGTAGCTCAGTCGATATTTGAATACAGCTTACCCCCTATATATGTTAAATAAACATTTTAGCTAATTTGAGGAGTAGACATTGAAAAGCTAGAGAGTTATACAAAAATGAGTTAATTACTATTCACTCTAATTACAAAATTGCCACTACACCTAAGGACCTAACTATGTTGCATGCTGGTCCATGTCCGTTGGTGCGCTGCGATCTTCATAGGTGTCACGAGAGCGTTATGGCCGAGCAACGAGACCGAGAGGTCGAGCGCTTGGGCATAGTTGTACTGCGGCCCGTGACACCGGGTGTGGGGATGGGGGTGGTGGCAGGGTGGGGGATGGGGTAGATTGGACAATTGATGTTTACTAATATTTTTTTTTTAAAGTTGATCCAGTATGTTTCCATAAGTTTTATTTTATGGATCAATAGTGGATCGGATCCAGCAGATTTGATCATTTTGAAAATTTAATGGATCCCATATGGATCGGATCTAGCAAATCGATCCATATTACCACCTCTATGCCGAGCTGATTTAGTAATGATCTTAGTCACAATGTAATTGATTAAGTGTAATTACGTTTACTCTATGTTCCTTGAAATTTGATTAGTTGGACATAATTATTATCTCTGGATTAGGGAGTATCTTACTTCAAGATAATCTAATTTATCGGTTCTTGTTTCATAGTTCTTAGATATAAAATTTATTAAACTTTTGTGTATTATGAAAGAGAAGTAGTGACATATTTTTTTTTCATCCGAATGATTTCACTAATTTGGATTACTGACAACTTAATAACAAATGTCATACATAGAGTATTTTTTATTTCACAATTTCTTTGGTAATTTGTTGTTATTAATCGTGAAACATATTTCTATCGTTGATTTTGTCACTGTTCAGTTACACATTTTTACTAAAGCTAAATAGCAAAGGAAATTTTTCCGTTGGAACAATTTCATCGCTATGGATAACTTTTTCCTACAATTTAACAACTGAAATCCTACGAAAAATATTTTTCACATTTTTTTGTTGGTAATTTGTCGTTATTATAGGTGGAATATATTTCTGTTGATGGTTCCGTCGCTGTTCAGTTATTAAACCTAAATAACAACTGATAATTTTCTGTTGGAATGATTTCGTCGCTATGGATAACTTTTTCCTACAACATAACAACCGAATTCCTGCAAAAAATATTAATTTCCGATATTCCGTGGGTAATTTGTCGCTATATTGAATGAACACTTTTCATTTGAAATTTTATTGGTATTTCGTTACTAATCCATTACAAATAGCAACAAATTTGTTTTCGTTGGAATCAGGTCGTCGCTGATGCCCCCTTTTCTTGTAGTGATTCACCCACAAGTAGGGCTGTAATCGAGTCGAGTAGTATCGAACGACACACTGTTTAAGTTTGGTTCGATTTTTATCGAGCTTGATATTTTGTGTTTGAGCTTGGTTTGATTTTCAATCGAGTCGAGCTCAAACGAGCTTTTATCGAAGGAGCTCGAGCCGAGTATCGAGTAACTTGATACTTTACATGTGTTTTTTCAATTTTTAGCTTATCAAGTCGAGCTCGAGCCAAGTTTCAAAAGTTATCGAACGAAAAAAGATGTTCAAGCTTGTTTGATTAGTGTGACGAACCGAGCTCAAACAAACTTGATTATTGAGTAGTTTGGTTTGATTTTCAGCCCTACCCTCCAGACATAATCCCTCTATTATAGGGAACCTGAGAATATTTATCGTAATTCTTCTCCACGCATGCACATCACGATCTTATAATTAGGGATTTCCACCAATGGAAGATCTCCTTCAAACTTACAAATGCCCACTAAATAAGATCATTTTACAAGAATACACAATTACGTATTCTCTCTTTCAAGTTTCAAATCTCAGTATCTAAGTATCGGAGGAGGCTCAGCCTGAATTACCCCTACTTGATGTTTCTATGTTTCGTAAGAATTGATGTACAATATATCCATTACTCGCGGCACCGGTCAAAATCCATACCATATCCGGATCCATAGATTTTAACCCGCATAAAAAATTTGGCCATTAAACTTTTTTTCAAGAATCTATATACTAGTCAATGCAAAAAGCATTAATTAATTAATATTGATCGAACTAATTGGGCAAATTCGTTTCTCCTTCAAAATCCTAGTGCTACTATACATTAAAATAATACGTACGAAAATAGTGTGTAACCTAAGCTACAAATGCACAATGATTCCAAGCACATGATTCTTGATTATGATTCCATGCATGCAAATGCCCTTGAATTATTGGTAAATCTTCATATTTATGGAGGATATCCAACTTTTATTGCAGAAAAAGTTCATATTAAAATCAATTAAAAGCATCTTTTCCATGCCTAATCCTTTAATTGATGAATCATATACAAGGCATATGCTGCATGACAAATACTCTACAAATCCTTTCGAGTCATAATAATGCAGCAAGTAAATGTTGGGCACCATGAAATTCTGCCAACTACTCTTTCTTTGCATTTTTTTGTCTTGAATTTAGTATCCTATGTCATGAACATGGTGGTTATGGATATGATTCGGACAGAAATGTCAAGAACCACATAAGATAAAGTAGTACTAGAATAAATCTTCATTGTCTTTGAATGAATTAATACCATGTGTCTCACACATCTAAGTGGCCTAGCTAGAAATTTTTTTCACTGGGAATCCATATAACTAATAAACAAAAAAAATCTCATTTTTTTTAAATATAATTATAATTTTAGCAGTTTAACCTATTGTGATATGAAAATGGCATATTATCTCTCCATCTGTCCCAAATTTTTTATTCCATTAACTACATTACGAAGTCAAATTTTTTTATCTTTTAAGTGACTCATTAAGTTGAATTTTTTATATTTATTTCGTTTCAAAACTTTTAAATAATAACATGTAGATGTTATAAATTATCAAATAATTGTGGAAATAAACTAATTAATTAGATTATTTATTATATTCATTTTAAAATTTGATAAAGTCGATTGGTTAACTGTACCGGATAAAAAATTATGGGACATATGTAGTATAATAATAAATGATTTACCTCTTTTTTCATGAAAATGTTACACACGTGCTCTATAAGGAGACTAGACATCATTTTGATGTGGAATAATTACTGATTTAACCCAACTTTGACAACATACTCATTTCAGTATATCCCATGTGATATGCGTAAATTGATATTTTACCATCCTATGATAGGGACTTTCACTACAAGAAAAATGAATTTTAGTGACAAAATATTAAGTGACATTATTGAAATTGTCACTTTTTGCATATATTTTGTGATAAAAATATTAGTTTTATCACAATAATAATAGTGAAAAGTGCAATAGTGACAAAATATATTTTTAAATTGTCACTAATGGCTATTAATGACAAGTTTATGGAACTTAAATTGTCACTATTGACAATTAGTGACACCCTTTCAGTGACAACCTAGTGACAATAAATATTGTCACTATGATTTAGTGATAACTTTTTAGTTGTCACTTTTGGGGTATCACTAAAAGTCAATAATGACAACTTTTTCACATTTCTTGTCACTAGTGTGTCTATATACATTACTTTAGCGACAATATTTAAATTCTTGTCACTTTGTTATTTACTATTTTGTAACTAAAATTTAAATTTTTCGTAGTGTTTTATCCCATGTGATAATGCCTACGCTACAAAAAAATTTGAGCTTAAGTGACAAAAAAATATTAAGTAATAATGTGAAAGTTGTCACTCTTTGTATGCAACTAGTGATATAAATATTAATTTTGTCATAATAATAATGATGACAAGTTCAATAGTGACAAAATATGTCTTTAAGTTGTCACTAATAGCTATTAATGACAAATATATGGTGACTTAAGTTGTCAATATTGACAATTAGCGACACTCTTTTAGTGAGTATAAATATTGTCACTATGGTTTAGTGACAACTTTTTTATTATCACTTTTGGGGTATCGCTAAATGTCAATAATGACAACCTTTTTTTATAATTCTTGTCACTGGTATATTTATGAAAACCATTTTAATGACAATATTTGAGTTCTTGTCACTTCATATATTAAGAAGTGACAACTTAACATTCTCACATAAAATTTTATCACTAAAATTAATTTTTTTTAGTGCTAATATACACGCCCCTGTAAAAAATGAAAAAAATTAAGAGTGATACAGTGTGCTTAATTATTTTACAAAAAGCACACGGGTAATTTTGTCAATTTGTTTGTCACATGGAAAGAATTGTATTTTAAGGATAAGACATAGAGACAATTTGCTTTTCACTTAATTGAAATTACTATAATGAAAACGTATATAACTATGTGCTATATACAGTTAACAGTCTTTTGCAATATAACGTGTTTTTTAACTATAATAATACATAAAGTCAATTGGACTTGCTTGTCTTGCTATTTATAAAGCATTTTGGTCTCGATGAAAATCTAAACAAAAAATATTTTTTGTTTTAAGAAATAAACTTATCTTTCTCTCAATTTCACCAACAAATTTCATCTTAATTTTTTTATTATTTTTAAAAATAACGTCACAAACTCTACTTAACTTGTTTTGATATAAAGTAATAAATTTCTTACATAACATATCTCACATAATAAATATAATTTATGAAATTTATATTATTTCTTATTTTACATAATCTCTATAAAAAAACTATATTCTCAAAGGACCAACATTACAATCGAGACATATTCAGAAATCTCAAATTTTTTTTTTTTTTTTGAAACGACTCTATATGTGAGACAAATAGGGCCATTGGATTTCCTAAAACATGGTCAACATTTGTGCGTATTGTTAAGAAATTAAATTTCTTTCTAGGGACATCCTAGATTTTATTTAGAATTCATTTGTTTTGAACTTAGTAATGGTTTGAAAATTCAGCAGAAGTTCAAAATTATCAACAAAGACAAAATCTTCAGAATGGTTAAATTTTACCAAAATGAAAAATACAAAATAACTGTATATTATTGAAATATTAATCAACATATTCAAATACCAAAAAGTAATACAAATTATAAATAACAAACATTGTGCAAAGGACATATGCCCAAAATAATTAGTTTTGAAGAGTGGTGAACCGGCTCAACGTGGTGAGATGAAACATGGGCTTTACTTTTCTCTATTTGGGCCTAATTTTATCTTATTGCAATTGTGTTCAGGTAGTTATTTTTGGGCCAACTTATTTTTTAATAGAATGTTTAGACCTTAGCTTGTGAAAATTTATTAGAATCGGACTTGATGGTTGAGCAAAACCAAAAGACAAGGCCTGTCTGTTTGGTGATTTGGAAAGTAGTTTAGGAGAGTAGTGGATGTTTTTGAAATAATTTCGATTTGCGTAATATTGTTTGTTTGAATTTTGAGAGAGTGATTTGAGAAATAAAGTAGGTGTAGGTTTTTTTTTAAGAGTGAGGTTGTAGGTGTAAGATGTATAAGACTTTATGTCAAATCATGCTTATTATGTGAGATAAATGGTGTAAGAGGTAGCTTATTTTATGTCAAATCAGATTAGAGTTTGTATAGGATTTGTTTGAAAATTGTTGTTTGTTTGGCTTTTGAGGGAGTAATTTGAGAAAATTGAAAGATGAAAAATTTATTGAGAAAGTAGAAAACATGTTTGCTGGCATTTTCGAAACACGAAATGTTTTTGGAAAACGCCAAACAAACATGCCCAAACTATGTTGGATCAGTATTCTTTTTACACTAAGAAATCTGAATGAGTTACATCAAATGGATATAGACTGGTAATGGATAATTTATAAATTCCTAAGAGGGAAAAATTGGTATTTTGTTCAGACTACACAAATGATATCAAGTGTTCTTAAAACATACTAAGAAATCTGAATGAGTTACACCAACATGGATATAAAATGTTAAAGGATATTTTATATATTCCTAAGAGAGAAAAACTGGTACCAAAATTTTGTTCAGATTACACATTTGATACAAAACTTTCTGAAAAAATACATTCGATAACATGATTTAGGACCTCTTGACACATTTTCATTTGGCTGTAATTTTTTTTAACATAATTCATCACGTGCACAGTACGTGGCCGTTAAGTGGCACAAGAACATAATGAGCAAAAAGCGTACAATTTTGATGACTTAACGGCCATGTGGTCATTTCCGTCCAACAAATTGATGGTCAAAACAAATGTGTCAAACGACCTTCCATTTTAGTACTAAATGTGTTTTTTTTGAAGGTTTGGTACTAACTGTATAAAATAGATAAAATTATGGTATCATAAATTAAATTTTACCTCCTGCACGTGCAAAACATGTGTCACTTAACAAACACGTGTTGACGTGAGGAATTCTGTTAAAAAATTGACGGTAAAATGAAATGTGTCAAGAGGACCTAAATCATGGTATCAAATATGCTTTTTTAAAAAGCTTGCTATCAAATATGTAATCTGATAAAAAATTTGATATCAAAAGTATTTTCCCTTTCATATTCCTAACAATACGAAATCACAATGCTCGTGAATTAATTCCAAGCAGTATGAAGCTATCTGATCATAGTGTTCCTAACACCACCACATTGGGACAACCCAAAGCCCCTAGAATGTGGTGGGCCATGGGCAGGGGAATAATCTAAGACGGATTGATCCACCTGGCACGAAAATAAATCTATAAATAGAAAGGACATTTATTGCATCCCCAAACTATAATGCCCAGATTAGTTAGGTCGTTTCGGCTGTATATGCATCTAGTTTGCCTAGGTTTGGTTTTACTTAAATCGGGTCAAACCCCATCAAGTAAGAGTTTGAAGAAGTCTCAGGCGAAACTCCAAGTTTCAGATAAATCGAAACCTACACAATCCTACTTTAGACCTATAAAGTCATTGATTTGATATTTGCCATCTATTTTTTATACATAAAGTTATTGATTTGACATTTATCACCTACTTTTCTCCTCCAAACCCAAACAACCAAACCTCAATCCAAGTCATATATCAAAGTTTCAAAATCTACTAACTATTATTTAATAATATTTGACAATCTCAATATTCCATTGAAACCATTATCCAAATCGAGTTTCAAAGATTTCGACGAAACCTTTGAAATCAATTATTGAAACCAAACCGAGATCAAACCCAACCAAACTACTTCCATATTAACCCTTCATGTCATTCAATGTTGTTTAAATAGACCTGTAATTGTAACCGATACTCAAAATTATATAAAGAATGTTCTGCTCATTAGTTATATTTTCATTGGAACTTGACTTTATTGAACATACGAACTTGTGTTAAATCAATTGGTGCCCACCGAAAGGCCTGTTCAGACATCATATCAAAATATGCCTATAACGAGGAGACGTTCGAATAACCGAGCTGGAAATGGACAACCTTCAGCGCAATGAGTTGTTGATCCCAAGTGGTCAGAAAAGGGTTTAGCGGGGAGGGGGGGGGGGGGGGGGGGGAAAGGAGGAGAAGGGGTATATAGACCTTTTCAAATTTCAAATAGTATTTCAAACTATCTCTTAATGATGGGGGCTATTTCGCACCCTACTTACTATTCGAATCGAACGAAGAAGATAAGATCGATTCGACCAAACCTAACAGATCGGGATCATCTTGCAGACCCGGCCAAGTGCAGCTCGCTTCGATAGAAGATTGTACTCCGGACCCAAGAAGGATATTTGGGCCGAGTCCTATTAGGACTATGTTTCCTTGTAACACTAGGTTTAGCATCATATAAATACCTAGTTAATCATTGTATTAGAAGACTACGAAATTCCTGAACCGTGAGAATACAGGATTTAACACTGCTTACAACAGCACAACTTAATAATATTCAATATTATTACTGAGCTTTTTACCTCCATATCGGTGTGTTTCATAGCTTTGTTTGGTGGTTTTACTTCTTGTTCTTGAATATTGCTTTTCTTTGTAACCGATCCATCCGGAATAAAGTAACAGAGCCCTAAATAATATATATAAATATCGAAAACCCCCGATATCACAAATTCACTGATAATTCAAGTTACCCGACGAAATCCGGTTAAATAAGTTGGCGCCCACCGAGGGGCTACGTTAATTATTCGATCGACACATGGCTCGCCCAAGGAAAAGCGCTCGCATTGGAGCGAGAAGTAATACAACCACCGGCCACAACACATCCGAAGATCCACAAGACAACAACGATAACAACATTCCCAACACCAATGAAAATCTCCCAGATACCCGTTCTCGTCAGCAGGAACACCAAGGAGGTCTTACCGGTGCAATACAGGAAGAACCGGAAGTCCCCGAAATACCCGTTCCTCTACCAGGCGCTCAGGAAAAACTGAGACAAATAGCAATGCTCTTCAAATCACTCTCTCCAGAAGAATTGCTAGTTTTAGACCAAATTCCTCGAAACGCTGCGGCTCCCAGGACAACTCCTGCACCGGGAATGCCGGGGCCAAACAAACAAACCTCTCAACAAGCGGACAGCCCAGCAAGTGAGCGACGCTCGTTACGCAGCCCACAGCAGGACAATTCTAAACCCTCCGATAACCGTCCCCGAAGAAAACCAGGTCGAAGAAGGCCACAGGCGGATCGAAGGAACGAACAATAATCCCTATCGAGGATGACATAGATGATGCTATCCCAGATCGACCACGAGCGACTCGATTCTCGGAAAGAGAAATCGAGAGAATAGTACAGGAACGACTGGAGCAACGCCTACGATCTGTTCAAAACCCGTGGACCCGAACCGCGGAACTCCAGGAGAGCCTTGCAGCATGTTCTCCCTTCTGCAGAGAAATAAAAGAAGCGCAATCCATTGGACAGGTCCCGGGTAGACTACCCCGATATGACGGAACCACCGACCCGGATGATTATATTTTTAGCTTCACTAACATAATGAATTTATATGCCCACTCTGCCGAATTCACCGCCAAGTTAATGGTGACCACATTCGAGGGCCTAGCGTTGGATTGGTTCGCAAAACAACCTGCCAACTCCATATTCAGTTTCCGGGAATTATGCAATAAATTGACGCAGCAGTTTGCCAGTCAGAAGAGGCAAAAACTCCCGATGAGCTACCTAGGAACCATACATCAACAAGAAGGAGAATCCCTAAGAAACTGGTTGGCCAGATTCAACGTAGAATTACTCAAAATCGATTCTCCAAATATTGATTACATAATTTCTATCCTCTTCGATCTCACTAAAAACAGGCAGTTCGGAAATGCCCTCAGTCGAAAACAACCAAGAACGTTCGCCGACATCATGAGCTTGGCGTCTAAGTATATGACCCAAGAAGAGATGAATTCCTTTAAGGATAAAAACAAAAATAAATTCACAGCTTCAGGCTCCAAGCGGCATGATAAGATTCCTATTCAAAGACCCTTAGACTATGAGCGATCTTCCAGGAGAGGTAACGTTTTCCAGCGACTGGAATACAGCAAAGCCGATCAAGAAAGACAACCTAATTACTACCAAAGACCAAGAAACCCTGAGCAACCAATCAGAAGCAGGGTGAATCAAGTAGAACACCCAAGGTTAAATGCTCCAATGGAAGAAATATTGGAAGTCCTAGAAAGAAATAACTGGATTCCCGAGGCAAGGAAAATCGCTCAGCCCAGACCGGGGTCTAGAAACTATGATCAATACTGTAAGTACCACAGGGCACATGGGCATCTAACGGAAAATTGTTTTCACCTTAAGAGAGAAGTCGAAAAACTGATCGAGCAGGGAAAACTAGGCGAATACATAGACCAAGATAATCGCAAAAGGGAAAGAAGTAGAAGCCCTCGGAACGGTAATCGAAGGAGAAGTTCTCGTCGAAGGTCGCCTGAACGTCGACCTACTCAGGAGTTAAATCAGGACCAGATCAATGGGACTATCCATACAATATCCGGGGGACCCGCGGGTGGAGATAGTCGTAATGCACGACGAAGGACAGCCCGATCCATAATTCGAAGTTCTAAATATCGAAAAGAAATATGGACTCTGGAAAACAGGCCGACAAATCACCAGCCGATCAGCTTCAACGAAGGCGAAGTACCTAAAAACATCATTTGGGACACAAAAGAGGATAACCCGGATTTTCCTATGGTAGTATCATTAGAGATAGCGAATTATAATGTAAGAAGAATCCTAATTGATAATGGAAGCTCAGCAAATATCATCTCCCGGGAGGTTTTAGCCCAAATGAACTTGGGACAAATAAACCTACAAAAAGTAGCTACGCCGTTAGTAGGCTTTGGAGGGTCCGAGATTATCCCCAGCGGAACAATATCTTTAAGTGTGTCACTTGGGAAGAAACCACTTAGGACAGTGAAGTTAGTAAAATTCCTAGTAGTGGAAACACCCTTCGCTTATAACGCTATACTAGGGCGACCAGCCCTTAACCTTTTCCGAGCTGTAGTCTCTACCTATCATCAGAAGATAAAGTTTCCGACCGATATGGGCATCGGAGAAATAACGAATGACCACTGTATGGCGTGGAATTGCTACAGCACATCGTTAACTTTGAAAGAACACCCTAAGTCAATTACTCCGAGCAAGAGAAAGATCGAAGACGATCTCACTAGAAATGAGGTTGAAATTCCTATTACTGATCGGTTAGATAAAAAGGGGAAAGAACCGCTAGACTTATCCCTAAAACCCCCAGAACATAAAGATATAATTCTAGTAAAAGGCGACTCGTCCAAAACGACAAGAATAGGTACAGAATTGAGCAAAGAAGGAGAAATAATGTTAATCGAATTCCTAAGAAATAATGTTGACGTCTTCGCCTGGAGCGCGAATGAGATTGAAGGAATTGATCCTCGGATAATCAAGCATACCCTAAAAATCGACCCTTCGGCGAAACCCGCCAGACAGAAGAAAAGAAATCATGGACCAGTAAAAGATAGAATTATCAAAGCCGAAGTAGAGAGACTGCTCGAAGCAAAACAAATCCGAGAAATACATTTCTCGGAATGGCTATGTAATGTTGTACTAGTAGCAAAAGGGGATAAAAAGGACAACAAATGGAGAATGTGTAATGATTTCACCGACCTTAACAAGTTATGTCCACGCGACCCATACCCTCTCCCAAGGATTGACTTATTGGTCGACTCGACTGCTGGCTTCGCGATATTCAGCATGATGGACGCGTTCCAAGGATTTTACCAAATATACATGGATGAGCGGGATCAAGAGAAGACCGCGTTCATAACCGAACAGGGAGTATACTGTTTTATTGTAATGCCATTCGGATTGAGGAATGCCGGCGCTACTTACCAAAGGTTAGTAAACTTAATGTTCAGGGAATTAATCGGAGAAATAATGGAAGTCTATGTAGACGACATGTTAGTCAAAAGTATGAATGAAGCAGATCACATAAAGCATCTAGATCGATGTTTCCAAATCTTAAGAAAATACCGTATGAAGTTGAACCCTGCAAAATGCACCTTCGGTGTTAAGTCAGGAAAATTTTTAGGATACTTGGTACACCAGCGAGGTATAGAGGCCAACCCAGAAAAAATTCGAGCCATAACTGAAATGAAACCTCCCAAGACCATCTCTCAAGTACAAAGCTTAGTTGGGAAAATCGTAGCATTGAATAGATTCATATCAAAATCTGCGGACAGAAGCTTGCCCTTTTTCCAAACACTTCGAAAAGCGAAAAAATTCGCTTGGACCGAAGAATGTGAACGAGCCTTCGAACAACTCAAAGAATATTTGACAACGCCTCCGATGTTAGCTAAACCGACGGAAGGGGAACCGTTGTACATCTACATCTCCATCTCTGATACGGCCATTAGTTCAGTACTAATTAAGATAGAGGGCTCCGAGCATAAGCCCGTCTATTATCTAAGCAAATTATTACAAGGGGCGGAGAAGAATTACTTGGAAATAGAAAAATTCACGCTGGCCTTAGTAGTGGCCGCACGAAAACTCCGACCCTACTTCTTAACTTACAAAATCATCGTTTTGACGAATCAGCCGCTAAGGCAAGTTCTAGCAAAACCAGAAGCCTCCGAAAGATTGATCAAATGGGCCATCGAACTCAGCCAATTTGAAGTAGACTACAAACCAAGGATTGCCATCAAGGCCCAAGTGTTAGCCGATTTTATATTAGAAACACCAACACAGGCTACTGAATCATCGAGCAGCCTCAACGACGATGTCTTGATTATAGAAAATCAAACTTGGTTAATGCATGTCGATGGTGCTTCATGCCGAGAAGGAGGAGGCGCCGGAATCAACTTCACCGGACCAAATAAGGAAGATTTGAATTACGCGATAACATTGGACTTCGTTGTAACAAACAACGAAGCTGAATATGAAGCGTTAATCGCAGGAATGGAAATGGCGATCAAAGCTAACATAAAAAGGCTTAAAGTGTTAACCGACTCAGAGTTAGTACAAAGACAAATTAGAGGCCTATACGAAGCTAAGGAATTCAATATGGTAAAATACCTCGCCAAAGTAAAAACACTAGCCGAGAAGTTTGAAAATTTCGACATACAGAACATCCCACGTTCGGAAAACAAATGGGCCGATCAACTGTCTAAGTTCACAGGAGCCCACGACGGAAAAACCGAACGGGTGATCAATTGGTTGATATCTTCTACACCGGCAGTCGATATCGATGAAACACCGGCAGTCGATATAATGGAAATAGATGAAGTCGAAGAAAATTGGATGACCCCAATGATAGACTATCTTCGTGAAGGAAAACTACCATCTGATCAGAATGCAGCTCGGAAAGTAAAATATCGAGCCCCAAAATATACGCTTGTAGAAGGAAAACTCTACCGAAGGTCAGTATCAGGAATTCTCCTGAAATGCATCCCTGAGTCACAAACCGCCGATATACTGCGAGAAATACATGAAGGAGACGCAGGAAATCACAGCGGATCAAGGGCATTGGCCTTAAAATGTCTCAGGACTGGTTACTATTGGCCTACCATCAATAAAGATGCCACTCTATATGTCCAAGAATGTCATCACTGCCAGATCCATGCTAACATATGTCATCAACCAGCAGAAAACATGCATCCAATTCCAGTATGTTGGCCCTTCGATCAATGGGGAATGGACATTGTGGGGCCTTTTCCAGCGGCCAGATCCAAAAAAGCTTACGTCCTGGTCGCTGTAGAATATTTCAGCAAATGGATAGAATGCATTGCACTCGCACGAATAACTCAATTCCAAGTGATCAACTTCCTATGGAAGTTCATAGTTTGCCGATTTGGCATCCCGAGGATCCTAATTTCAGATAATGGAACCCAATTCGCGGGAAAACAAGTAATAGAATGGTGTTCGAAACTGGGAATTCAACAAAATTTCACTTCGGTCGGACATCCAAGAGCGAACGGACAAACCGAAGTAGCAAACCGAGAAATAATAAAATCTTTGGAAAAAAGATTAGGTTCGGCCAAAGGAAGATGGCTCGATGAACTTCCAGGAGTACTATGGGCTAATCGAACTACATTAAGAAGCTCAACCGGGGAAACACCATTCAGCTTGGTGTATGGGTCGGAGGCTGTTATTCCTGTTGAAACCCTAATCCCAACGCCAAGAATAGAGATGTTCGACGATCAAGAAAATAAAAAAGCGAGAGAAAATGACATTGATTTAACAGAAGCTTTAAGAGATAAAGCTGCTGTACGCCTACAAGTCACTAAAGCAAATATGGAGAAAGCATACAATCAAAAAGTACGCATCCGAACTTTCAAAGAAGGAGACTTGGTCTTGAAAAAGGTAGAAGTATCCAAGCATGTGGGAAAGTTACAACAAAATTGGGATGGACCTTACATCGTCATTGGCGTAGGAAAGAAAGGTTCATACAAAATTGCACACTTGGATGGAACAGCCTTACCAAGAACCTGGAATGCGGTCAACCTTAGGAAATACTATGGTAAATAAATTTTAGCAGATTATACTGCGTTCCTTTATTTTACTTTATCAAGTTTTAATCCTTGTAACAAAGGCCTTAGCCTACAAGTTCAATTAGTAAAAAGTTTTAGCATTCTATATACATCGATTATTTCGGTTAATGCTCCTCGGAATTACACTATCATATTAATGAAAATTGAGAACGAACCGAGTCGAGTATACATTGATCCGCTCAATAAACACTCCTCGATATATCTTCAACGATCGAAAAGACTTTTTGGGTTAAAAACCTAAGTCTAGTTAAAAAGAGTCGAGTAAACATCGATCCGCTCGATAAAAACTCCTCGATAAATTAAAAAACGAGTCGAGTATACATTGATCCGCTCAATAAACACTCCTCGATATATCTTCAACGAGAAAAAGACTTTTTGGTACTAAAAACCTAAGTCTAAAATTAAAAACGAGTCGAGTATACATTGATCCGCTCAATAAACACTCCTCGATATATCTTCAACGAGAAAAAGACTTTTTGGTACTAAAAACCTAAGTCTAAAATTAAAAACGAGTCGAGTATACATTGATCCGCTCAATAAACACTCCTCGATATATCTTCAACGAGAAAAAGACTTTTTGGTACTAAAAACCTAAGTCTAAAATTATAAACGAGTCGAGTAAACATCGATCCGCTCGATAAACACTCCTCATATTTACAACGAGAAAAAGACTTTTTGGTACTAAAAACCTAAGTCTAAAATTATAAACGAGTCGAGTAAACATCGATCCGCTCGATAAACACTCCTCGCCCATATTTACAACGAGAAAAAGACTTTTTGGTACTAAAAACCTAAGTCTAAAATTATAAACAAGTCGAGTAAACATCGATCCGCTCGATAAACACTCCTCGCCCATATTTACAACGAGAAAAAGACTTTTTGGTACTAAAAACCTAAGTCTAAAATTATAAACGAGTCGAGTAAACATCGATCCGTTCGATAAACACTCCTCGCCCATATTTACAACGAGAAAAAGACTTTTTGGTACTAAAAACCTAAGTCTAAAATTATAAACGAGTCGAGTAAACATCGATCCATTCGATAAACACTCCTCGCCCATATTTACAACGAGAAAAAGACTTTGTGGTATTAAAACCTAAGTCTGAATAAAACGAGTAAAGTAAACATCGATCCGCTCGATAAAAACTCTTCGATATATTTTCAATGATTAAAGAACTTTTGGGTTAAAAACCTAAGTATAATTACAAACGAGTCGAGTATACATTGATCCGCTCAATAAAAACTCCTCGATACATTCCTAACGATCTAAAAAAGATCTGCTGATACTCCTAAAGTTTTGAAAGATAAATCAAGTATGAATTCATCTGCTCGGAAAATACTCCTCGTAAATAAAATTATCAACGACAAAGAAGATGCAAGAAATAAAGTAATATTTTATTCATCAAATCAATTACATACAAATATACTACGTTACAAAGATCTGCTTGCTACCTAAAGATCGTTACAATGATCTACTCAAATTGATCCTATGGGATCGACTATCTTCACGACAATGTCCACGGAAACACCAATCTCCTCCCTAGTACCTCATCGATTATAATATGCGACCTAAGAAGCATGCTGCTCACGATGGTCGACTTCTTTAGTTTGATGGCCAGGCTCTGAAGATCAAATGTTCTTCCAGATGAAATGAACATTACCAGCCAGATAACTAGCAATGCTCACTCACCCGTAAGAAGATACTGCTTTTACTTTATCTATAAAACATTTTACTCTCGAGCAGCATCTCTTCGGGACCGTCGTGAAACGGTAAGTTTACCAGCCACCCCGGCGGTCTATCACTCCGGAAGTCACATCCAAGAGCGAGGGTGACTGGCAAGTATGAACCCCCCATGTGCAAACGGAAACCACGGACCTCTAATTGATGAAGACTAAAGCGGAGGCCTCATGGGACCCGTTAGTACAAGGAAGGGCTGACATGGGACCCGTCAGTACAAGGTAGATGAACACCAAGTTATTAAAGAATGAATCACGATAATGTGATTTTTTGAATATTATGGGATCTGAGGGCAGAATAAAATCCAAAGAAGTTGAGATCTCCATTCTCTTTGGGAAATTGCAAAGGAAGAATGCAAACCACCACCCCATTTATAGGGATAGACTCAAACAATCCAACGGCTGAAAAAGCATTTGATCAACGGACACAAATGCGACCCCTTGACTCCCCGCAATAAATGCAAGTAAGTTGGAACGGCACAATCTAATCGCCCCAACTAGTCGATAACAAAAAAGGCAATAGATCGATATGATCATATCTTAAAAAGCTTTGGATTAGACATTCCAGCACAATCATACTTCATGATCGATGGTTTAGAGACCTAGAATCCATAAACAAAGTTATACAAGCTTTAAAATCGCAGCAAAAAGGACAGTTGCTCGATAAGAGATAAAAGACCAAACTTTTCACCATACGAGGCACGTCACTGCCTCATACATCGTATGGATGACCATTGACTAAGCCATACAGGAACTCCTCTCGAATCCAAGATATCTGATATAGAAATCAGGAGAATAGTCCTCCTTATTCAAAACAGCAAGGACGTAACTGCCTAACATACCAAAGAATTGCTTAAGGAGGTCTGAATAGGTCAGATCTGACTAAGACTTCTACACTTTCCAATTCCTCCCATATCAAAGATATGCTATAAACGAAACATTGGTTGAAAAACAAGTAGTTCGAAGTTGATAATAAGAAACATAAAGCTTCGAAGGATACTGAAAGAGTTATTTTCTCTTGCTCTTATGAAAAGAAAAGAAGAGTTCAACAAAAGGTATAAAAAGCCTCCTTATATAAAAGTATGTGTCACAAAAGGACAATTTTACAAGGGCAGGGATCGAACATCGACTAAAATGTTGAACGTTCCCTAAATCAGATCGATCCGAATAAAGCTGCTATCTGCATGATTATGCGCAAACGTGATTTTGAATATAACCCAAGGGACTATACTGGGTTAATTAACAAAGATTGGATTTGCAAAACAAACATCGAGATCAAAGCTACTTTATTCTACATTCTTGGCAAAGATCAATTTCAGATAAGTATGCTAAACAATACTGATTATTTTACGATAATTATATTTATGCATAAAGGCAAATTGTGCATAATAAAGAGAAGAAAATAGATATAGGCAAGAATCTGCCTGCAAGAAGGTTAATATTTCCAATTTAGTACTTCTTCCATTACAAAAATTTCAGCCCAAACAAGTGCACAAAAGTTGGGCGACAAAAAAAAAAAAAAAAAAAAAAAAAAAAAAAAAAAAGACAGTCCAAGGCCTGCCAGGACGAACAAAGATCACTGAGAAGGACGGTCAATAGGCCGACTACTAGAAACAGTCCTCCGAGGAGTCAAATTGCCAGCAAACGCCATCAACTCCTCTTGACGCTTCAGATAACCAGCGTCATACCCTTCCTCATAGGACCGCCGTTGAGACTCCTCTGCAAGGGCAGCAGCCTGAATTAAATCATTTTTCTCTTTTTCAAGAACAACTTTATCAGCCTCCAATTTTTGAAGATCATCTCTGGCAATCTGAAGTTCCAACGTCAGCCCTGCAGCTTTAGCTTTTTCCGACTCTAACTGACGTTGATGAACACGCTTACTCGTCCACAGTTCGTCATTTTGCACACCCAGCTGGAGTGCAAAATACTTGCCCTAAAAAGCAGAAAAAGTAAGAAAAACCGACACACAACAAGGCGTTCAAAACAAAAAACAGGAAAAATATTCAGAATATGTTTACCTGCTCACATATCTTCACCAGAGATTGAACAAGGCGAACGTTGGAGGAACCTTCGAGCTTCCTCAACTCGCCGGGCAAAATTGTGCTCATACCCAGATCCCAAGATAAAGCATCAGGCTCAACTGAGCCAGGCAATTCACTATTAGAAGGGACACCATCAGAACGAGGTGTCTCTGACAACATAATATCTTTAACTTGCTCAAAGATACATCGATCATCTAATAGACGAGGAGATTCTCTCCCGTCGGGACTAACAGAGGTCTCCTTGCCCGAGGCAGAAATAACCGTTCGACGACCAGACCTGGAACCGGTCCCACCTCCGGAAGGCCCTCCTGATTCAAAGGATGTAGTCATTACAGTGGTATCATGAAACAAAAATTCAGGACAATCCTGCACAATAGATTGTGTCGTAGAAGGATTGACAAAAAAGCTATCACCAGCTTGCCCTCCGCTTACAATGGGAGCAGAAGAAGTAGACAAAGGAAGGGAAACAGCAAAATCCCCTCCGTGAAAAACGTGCTCAAAAGAAGAAGTGTTGGAACTAACAGCTATATTATAAGCCGGTTCTTCGTTGGACATATCCCCAAAAGGTAATCGACCAGGGGAAGGCATGTTTCCTTCCTGAGTGGAAGTAGAAAAGATTGGTTCTGAAAACGACGAGTTTACCACGGAAAGAGGTTCAGAGACAATACAACGAGTATCGATCTCCGACCTAATTGATTGAGACAAGCGAGGAGGCTCTATCGACGGCCCATCTCTTCGAGATTTTTTAGATCTATTATCTCTAGCGCCCTCACGAGAAGGTCGCTTCGAAGTATTACCAAAAAGGTTACTCATGATCGGACTATGGAAAAATACAAATTAATATCGAGAAAGTTTATCGACTAGTTAAAGAAAGAGTATTCTGTTAAGAGAGGAGTATAGCAGTAAAAAACAAGTCCAGTTTTTACCTTTCGTATTTATACTACACGAAAGGATGCGACAGACCTAAAGAAAGGGCGCGAAACAGGAAAACTGACCTTGGAGCAAACGCTGGAATTCGAAAAGACACACACATAATGATTACGGCAAATTAAATGACTTGTCTGAATTATTACGGCAATAGTGAAAAGACACGACTGTCAGAATACGAAGCGTTTAACGTACAAAATAAGCTAAAGTTACAGTTAAAACTACGAAGAAATAATTACAAAGATTATTTCAAAAATGAATCACTATTTCAAGAAGCCTGGTCGCTATCCGGAATCTTCTGTTCACTACCGACGTCCTCAGTCATCCCTATATCGTCTCCTTCTTCCTCTTCGTCTCCTGGATCGATGAAAGTATTATCAAGCTCATCGTTAACATCAGAAGGAGGAATCGGCAATGGATTTCCATATTCCTCGACAAGGTGAGCCAGAGGAAAACCTTGATATTCAACATCTGGAACCTCGGAAGAAGAATATAATTTGCCATACCGATTCAACCGAATGTGCGCCGTCTTAAAATACTCCTTTCGACGGTCGTCGATCATCTCTAAAGCGACCAACTGATGAATCGCCTTCTTAAAAGTATTCTCAAGAAGAGGACCGACCATCCGATACACTAACGCCGTATGAACAGGAGAGTTAAGGAATTCGCGAACAACTCTTTCATCAGGATTCCTACCATATCGATCCCTAAGTCCGCTAAGTGGGACATCCTTTTCGTACTCCTCTAAAGAAGTTTCAAGGTTTGATACTTGAGATTCAAGCTCACTAATTCGAGTCGTGCTCTGTAACTGCAATTCCTCTAACTTTCTAGCCATTTGATTGGCCTGCTCTTGAGCACGAGAAATCTCCATCACCCTGTCTATCATTTCTTGATCTTCAGTCCCGGTAGCACGAGTCTCTACGACGGGAACGGAAGAAGATGTTGAGGGACCAACCTCTGAACCGGAGGATTTATGGAGTAAAGCTTTATGCTTCTCTTCCAGAAACTCGCACTGTTGTTTCCAAAGTGCATTTTCATAGGCGTATGACGCAAGACAAGTTTTGGTCTGAAGAACAAAGAGAGCAAGAAAAAGAAATGGATTAATAAATTAAGGAAGACCTTTAAAATTATCTATTCATATGATTAAAGTAAAAATATGTCACCTTCTCGGCATAAAGAGAAGCTCGCTGGAATTTCTCCAGAGGATCCTTATGAAGAAGCTTATTGAGATCACGAGTGAAAACACCAGACAAAAGAACGCGGGTTGCCTTATCGACTGCGTTCTCACTATCATCATGAATAAGAGAATCCTTCTCGGAGTAACCAGCGGCCCTCCTTCCCTCTAAATGATCCTCGATCATTTCGACCAGGGTAGGTTTTGGATGTTTATCTCCGAGTAAAGAAAGGTCGTCACCAGAACGTCCATAGTAACTCCTTTTTCTATCAACTGGATTATTAGTAGGATGAGGCATCGACCAGCTACGACATCCTCGAATACCCAAAGATGTTCTAAGGTGAAGAGGAGGATAACCAGATCCCGTGCCCTGACGAATAGGGGACTCACGAGAAGAATCTGGAGATTCCCCTCTATTATCCTCGGACTCATGACCCAACTCCAGTTTCCTTTTTCGTGAAGCTCTCTGCTCGATGGGGGTGTTCTCTACGGATTTTGAAGATTTCGACAGCACCATTTTTCCCTTCGAAGAATGCCGAGAGTTTTCTACCATATGGGCTGAAAAAGAAACAAAATAAAAGTTAGTTTCTCCGTATAAAAGGTATAGTTACAGCAATAAGATAAAATAAAATACTAACCAAGAGGATCAGATGATGAACTGATGGGAAAGTTATGGACACTTAACCCCGTCTTACGAAGGAAAACCTCCCCGATCAGAAGAGCGCTTTGATATTTGTTTGCACGCATTTCGGGGATTTCAGTGATAAACTGTACATCGTCAGGAACAAGTTCACCGGTCGGTAAGCGACCTCCAGGAATCCAATTGGAACCATGATCCCATAAAAAAGGCATGGTCGAACCATCCGGAAAACCAATATTAGACGGAGGACGAACAAAGAAGAAATGAGATTTCCACGAAGGATTACTAGAAACAGGGGCATCAAAGATTGCTCGACTAGGCCGCTGACTAGCAAAGAAATATCCACGATTTGAAGAACTAGAAATATTAAAGCGAAAAAGCTGCGTAAAATTACGAAAGGAAGGTTTAAACCCCTTCGCAATCATCAAAACGGAAAAACAAACCACAAAAGCAACGGAATTTGGAACCAGCTGTGTCAAGCACACACTGAAAGTTTTCAAAACTTCAAGAAAAAGGGGAGACAAAGGAAGACGCAATCCACTATTGAAGTGAGCCGTATAAAAGGCTCGACATCCCTCCGGGGGAGATGTGACTCTATCAGTAGAAGAAGGAAGAATTATCTCAGAACCTTCCGGAAAATATTTGGCGTAATTATTCACAACATCCGGGAATGTTTCCGCTGTATATGCGCAAGCTACGTCCTCAATCGGTTCAGAAATCTGAGGAACAGTACCTTTGCCCTTTTTGGCTCGGGCAGCCACGTCTGCATCAGAAAGGATTCGTACTTTGAAAGTATCTTCTACGGGGACAACGAAGTCAGATACTGTAGATTGCTCGCTCAAAGGATTAGGGTGCAACTCCTCATCGTGATCAGGAGCGACGATCTCTCTAGAAGAAGAAGAGGATTTTCTTACAAAAGCCATATATTCTGGTTTCCCAAAGATGAAGATCGACAAAAGAGAAATTTTTATGAGATAAACGACCAGGCAGGAAAATGAGTACAGGTTATAAGGAAGTATAAAAGAGAAATGGCGAACTCGAAAGTCACCTATTTATAACAAAATGAGAAAAGACGTTTCAAACTTATTGCAGCTACTCATATTCCCGCCAAAAACGGAAGGATACGAAGAGCTTCCTGAATAGACGCGTGGCGATCCGTAATTCGACAGAGAAAACGACTATCTATGATATGTAGTACTCTTTTCCTTATTTAAGATTTTTTCCCACAGGGTTTTTTCTTAAGTAAGGTTTTTAATGAGGCTCCATTCATAGAAAAGAAACAGTCGTAAAGATTTATCTACTTCTACGAGCTTCTATTATCTATACGCTCGAAGAAGTGAGGGAGTACTGATGGGGGCTATTTCGCACCCTACTTACTATTCGAATCGAACGAAGAAGATAAGATCGATTCGACCAAACCTAACAGATCGGATCATCTTGCAGACCCGGCCAAGTGCAGCTCGCTTCGATAGAAGATTGTACTCCGGACCCAAGAAGGATATTTGGGCCGAGTCCTATTAGGACTATGTTTCCTTGTAACACTAGGTTTAGCATCATATAAATACCTAGTTAATCATTGTATTAGAAGACTACGAAATTCCTGAACCGTGAGAATACAGGATTTAACACTGCTTACAACAGCACAACTTAATAATATTCAATATTATTACTGAGCTTTTTACCTCCATATCGGTGTGTTTCATAGCTTTGTTTGGTGGTTTTACTTCTTGTTCTTGAATATTGCTTTTCTTTGTAACCGATCCATCCGGAATAAAGTAACAGAGCCCTAAATAATATATATAAATATCGAAAACCCCCGATATCACAAATTCACTGATAATTCAAGTTACCCGACGAAATCCGGTTAAATCACTTAAGATAGTCTAAATCGCTCGACTTGAAGAACATAAGTGTAGAGCAGTCAGTTGATGAAATAATCCTCAAAATTCAAGAAATACTCATCTAATTTTCTACAGAGAAGTTAAGTAACAAAAGTAAATCAGAGTTTGAGCTGTGCAGCGAATAAAGTACAAGTTCTTTTGAATCAAATATTTTTTCTTTGAGAAAATTTGTTTCAGTCAATTTTAAATCTAGTAAAAAGCTTTGCCAGATGACTACACTATTCTTTTGAATGTATGAATGTAAATGCTGGAAGTAAAATGTGATAGAAATAGTGTCCGACAAGCCAACTATATGGGTGCTATTTATTGTAATAAAAAAGGAACTATTCAATTTAGATTAATAATTGCACCTTATTAATAAATTATCAAATTTATCTGATGTAATAATTATCTAAGCATAAGGGTAAAAGTCCTTAGATCACAGGGCTATGGGACAATCCGTGGACTGATCTCAAATTGAGATAAGACATCATTGGATTCGGTTAGGCTCTCACTGATGTGTATACTCTGATGAACTGGAGTCCGCTGGGATCCACGAGCGTGACTAGGATAGTCGATACACAGAAGTGAGTGACTTGCTGAGATGACAAGTGCACCAAATACCCCAATTAGGAAATAACTCGCCATGGAAGCGGTAGTCGCATATCGGGGTTGAAGTTATTCCTATTTGCAATAGTATACGAGGAATGATCCGTAATACTTGAGGTGATAGGTTTTATATGGTGTGAGAACGTTTATGCTTGGATTGGGTGAGTTCCGACCGACTAAAGATTTCTAGAAGCTCTCTTAGGATTCATGTTGGGTATAAGAGAACTTGTATGCAGGTTCATATTATCAACAAATGACCAATTGACCCGACTTGATAGTTTGGGAAATTCTCCTATGAATTTCTGTGAAATACATTTTATGGGAAAACCCTCGGCCGAGGTATCTGACGGTTTTATGAAAGTAGCTCATAAGGATTAAGTCAAAGAGAATAGTTTCGTGATCAGAGTAAGAGTACATAAGGTCAAGACAAGGAAAGTGAACTGATGAAAAATCCAAGACTTTAATGATAGGATAGTGCCCAACAAGCACCACAATAACTTGTAATAGGACTATTCTATGTTGGACAAATTTTTGATTTATAATTAATACGCAAAGTTTATTTATTTTGTGTATAAGATAAACTAATGGCCATCTTCATCTTTCATGAATACATTTAACCGATTGGTTGAAACCCTAAGATCACCTATGAAACAGTATCTAAGTTCGTGATCTGAAAAATGTTCCAAGTCATAGATTCCTATCGAGACGGAATATTGAAGGAATCATCAAGACTTGTACGATTATGCATGATTCACACGGAGTGATATTGTAGAGTTTCATGAACAAGACATTTGATGTCAGTGCATATGACTAGGTGGTTCAATAGGGGATCGAACGCATCAAACGACCCGAACAGAGAAACCCATTGTGGAAGTGCATAACGCATATCGGTGATGTGATGTTTCTCAAGACTTATAACAGTGTACGATTAAGTCCTTAGACTTGAGGTGCTAGGGCGAATTCGGTATACGAATGTGCGTGCTTTAATTTAGGAGCCAGTCACATAGCATGACCATTATGTGCCTACTTTGGGTACGTATAATCGTATGCGCGGATGTTTAGTATTAATATAGGATCTATCGACTCATTATAATGAATGAGGGAATTTCATGTATGAGGGAATTTCATGTACGTTCTTAGATAATACATTCCAAGAAACCCTTGACCATGGTCAGTGACATATTTGGAAAGGGGTTTTCAAATTTAGTAGTCACACTGGATTCATTATCCAGAATTAAAAAGTACAGAATCGAGATAATTGGAGGTGCCGATCAATTCACACACATTAGGTCTTGATCGGGAAATTAGTCGTTAGAGGGACCGTATGTACATGGCACTTGTAAGAAGTAATGTTCACTAATATCAATTCACCTGAAATTGGTCCTCATGGGCTTGTGGCTAGACATCGACCATAAGGTGTGCGTACTCCTAAATTAGTGGGAGATTAATACTGGAGTGGTCAATTGAAAGAGTTTAATTGATCGGAACAATTAATTGAATATTAGTTGCTCATTAATTAAATCACGAAAGTAGTGAGCCTATGGCCAATTGATGGTGAACCTAGAGGGTGGTCACACACAATACAGTTGGACAGTGACAGTCAATTAAGGAAATATTTGATTTAGGGAGTTAAATCAATGAATGAATACAACAAGGGGGGATTTTAGGGTGTCGCTACGTTAGGTGCCGCTAATACCACATTAGGTGGTACTATCACACAATGTGTATCACATTGTATGGTATAAGGAGTATAATTTATACCATAGAATGTGACACACATTGCGTGGTAATACCATCTAATTTGGAATAAATACTACATGATGTGGGGGTTAATACTATGTAATGTGATCATGTACTGTCACATGTGAATTATACCATACAATGTGATACACATTGTGTGGTAATACCACCTAATGTGGTATTAGCGGCACCTAACATAGCAGCACCCTAGAATTTTCCTACAACAAGAGAAATTATTAATTAGATGGTGTAATTAATTGAATATTAATTAAAGAGTTAATTAATAAAGAGAGAGAAAATTAATTGGATTAATTGGGCCAATTTAATTGAAGAGTTAACTAAATTAAAGTAAGTCATGGGCCACATTAATTAAATGACCCATAATAAGTGTTACATATAAGGAGCTTTGAAGAGGGCTATGAAAAGGAGTCTAGAGGAGACTTAAAACCCTAAGCAGAAAAAACTAACCTAGCCACCTCCTCTCTCTCTTCCTCTTTTTTCTCTTATTCATCTAGAGTAGTATCTAGATCCACTTCCTCAATTGACAAGCCTTCTCTCCTATTTCTTAGCCTTGGGTTTGAAGGTGTTGCTATCATTCTACTGATATGGACTACTCTAGAGGCACAACACTTGGCGTGCTCTAGTGACTAAAGAGAAGATCGGAGAAAAATCACCACCTTGCTTGTGGTTAGGTAATTTTCGTATTACCCCTGGTTTATATTTTCGAATTTTGAGTATTTACGAAAATTTTAAAATCCGAACTGTTGTATGACAATGATACACCAATAAATCTCAACAGTGGTATCAGAGCCAAATCCAGTACGCTCATATGAAAAGGCCTGAACACTTCAAAATATATGTGTATATTTGTTTGTTGTGTTCCATGATTTGATTCTTGCTTGTTATGGCATATTATGTGTTTGGATATTTGCATAATTCGTTTTTGGGCCTAAACTGCAATTTCCAAAAATTAAAGGGCTTATTTGCAAATTACAATTTTTCAAAAATCTGGGCAGAAAGTAAAATTTTGTTCTTCTGTAATTCTGGACCAAAATTGTAATTTCTGGATTTTATAAAATCTAGGCTATTTTTGCAATTTACGTGAGGCTAGGGGCTGTTTTGCAATTATCGTAAAATTTCTAGGGTATGTTTGCAATTAAAAAAGTTTCTTGATATAATTTGTTAATTTCTGCTTTATGGTCCGATGTGCATATTCTGAAATTTTGGGGCTGATTTGTAATTTCCAAAAGTTGAGGGGTCAAAATGTAATTTCCAAAAATTCAGCGGCCGAACTACAATTTTTCAATAGTTGAAAAACAGAAACTGTTTTGTGCACTAAAGGAGTATATATGATATCGGTGATCAGATTTCAGGGTTTTTGTTAACTCCGAACAACAAGCTTCGATCTAGGGTTAAAATTATCTCATAAATGAATCTTCAGCGGTCAACGTATATATATAGGGTTAAAAAGGTAAATTGCAAATCGGACCCTGTGTAATCACGATGGTTGATCTCCCTCACAGTAAATTCAAAATCATCTTTCCGATAATTGCACTTTCGGTCCCTATACTCTACAAAATAGATCATAGCCTGTTCAGCAAGGAATACGTGTTTCCTTTAGCTCTAATTCATTATTTACTTCTCCAGCCACAGTTTCATTTACGCTGAGAAGTGGAGAAGTATTGATGAGGGTTCAACCACTGGAAACAGACACTTTGATCAATGTTTTAGCAAGGACAATAATTATCAATGTTTATAGCATCACAATCATTAGTCTATTTGGAGTTTCCAAGATATGCACTCTTATTTTCTGGTTCGATTTTTATCCCACTGAATTTTTTCCGAATTAGATTTTTTACGAGGCATATCCGAAACAAATTAAAGATTCATGTCAATATTGAGGCAATGTCTACTTCTCCGAGCTTCAGCTTCATTTACTCTCGAGAAGTGGGGGAGTGTTGATGAGGGGTACTTTGGATTCTCTATTTCGGGAGTTCTGTCTGATCGAAGACCAAGAAATCCGACCTCGAAAAAATAATTCTGATCTCAATGCCACGATACCCAATCAGCCCAGTCTGATCGCCGGGAAGGGATTATTGCTCGGATTCACTGTTGGGCCGACCCCAGGCCCAGGCATGTGGGCTAAGAAATTTATCCCTACGGAAGGTTCACCATACCACTTGCATTTATGACATCAGACACGCTTTCCCAGTTGCTCCTTGATCGAACCTACTGTTCGAATTCTTCTCGGGAGTTAGATTATATCACTCTTTTGTACTGTAGTTAGTCTCACTACAAGAAAAACCGGTTTCAGTAACTGTGGTTATTGGTCGTTAAAAGAAGAAAAATGGTCGCTAAAAGTTATAGCGACTAAGACTTGACCAGTCACTCATAGTGGCGACTAAGAGTGCGCAGCAACAAATCATTAAATTGGACGTTGAAAGTGTTAGTTTTAGCGACCAAATATTATAAGTCTCTATTGGTAACGACATTAGCAACAATTTTTTTACTCGCTAATGAAATATTCATGGTAACTATAACATCCTCTTGGTGGCTGTAGCTATACAAATAACAACCATAATTTTATATTTAGTGACAAGCCTAGTAATGGTCTCTAAAGATGTGGATATTAGCAACAATTTTATAGTCGCTAACGTTAGTTTTCATAGAAACTATATCATTGTCTTGGTTGCTATATCAATAAAGACAGAAACCAGAATTTATGGTTAGTGGCCAAGGAATTAATGGTCTCAAAAGATACAAGCATTAACAACAATTATTTTACTCGTTAATGAAATTTTTATGGTTACTATAACATTCTCTTGGTGGCTGTACCTATACAAATAGCAACCAAAATTTTATGTTCAGTGACATGTGTAGTAATGGTCTCTAAAGATGTCGATATTAGCAACAATTTTGAACTCGCTAATTTGAGTTTTCATTGACACTATAACATTGTCTTGGTTGCTATATCTATAAAAATAGCAACCACAATTTATGTTTGGTGACCAAGGAATTAATGGTCTCTATAGATACATGTATTAGCAACAATTTTTTTCACTCGCTAATGTGATCATTCATTGTTGTTAAAATGTTATTTGTAGTGACCGGAATTAATGGTCTATAAAGATACATGTATTAGCAACAAAAAATTTCACTCGCTAAAGTCATCATTCAATGTTAAAATGTTATGTTCAGTGACAACATAATTTGGTTGAACTATGTTTCGATACAGTTGCAAAATTTATAGGAAAATGATTGTATAACAGCCCACATCATCACAACCCTTTGTACAACCCCTATTTAATGCTTTCATACTTAATTGTGTAATCTATTACTTGTTTAACATGTTCCTTTTTCAAATAATTTTTTTATTCTACTAATAACCCACTCAATTTTCAAAAAATTTGTATAGTGAAATTTTTTTGCAAATTTTACCACTAAATTTAGATTTTGTCATGATGTGACATTCTATAATTTAAAAATATTAAAATGCATTAAAAAAATTTACAACCTATATCTCAACTTTAAAAAATTACAAAATAACACCAAAATTAAATGATATTACTCATATAAAAAATAATTCATTACTCTTCAAATGTTGATTTATCTTTTATCAATATTTGAATTTAAACTATCTTGAAAATTACAATAAAAATATACAATCATAATTTAAAAGTATTTGCAATAAAAGTAATTTAGGGTTTATGACATAATATTTAATTTAGGGTTTGAGGGTTTAGGGTTTTAGGGTCTAGGGTTTTAGGGTTTAGGGTTTAGGGCTTAGGGTTTAGGATTTAGGGTTTATTTTATAAATAGGATTTATTTTTATTTGATGATTAGTTAGGGTTTAGGGTTTTAGGTTCTAGGGTTTAGGGGTTTAGGGTTTTAGGATTTAGGGTTTATGATTTCGGGTTTAGGGTTTATTTTATAAATAAGATTTATTTTTATTTGGTGATTAATTATGGGTTTATTTTGCAATTTTGTTTTACAACTTATTTTTGCATCTTATTTTTGAATAGGAAATAGGCCCACAACCTGCTGTATATTTGTACAGCCTGTACAGCCGGTTGTGGGCTGTTATGCTAGCACCACTCAAATTTATAATACAATCTAATATGATTTAGTGACAAGAAAAAAATAGTTATTTATTGCTAATAAGGAAATAACTGTAATTAACTTTGATAATTTAATCATGAAATATAGAAAAAAATAAAAAGATACACCAATGATAACTATATAAAAGAGATGTTATAAAATCATTGTTGGTCCCAAGTGGTCAGATGAGGTCTAGAGGGGGGGGGGGGGTGAATAGACCTCTGAAAATTTTTGACTTAAAAACTTTTCAGTGTTCTGTCAGCAGACTAAGCTGATGAAGAACAGTAAAATGACTATGCTGATCGTGAACAAATCTTGAACAGCAGAGTGACCACTCTTCTTACAACTTACTTAGCTGTTTTTCAGCAAAACAGTTTTATCAGGAGTATACTTGCAGCGGATGTTTGAAAGTGTTTTTCACAAGTAGACTAAGTCCTTAAAAAGATTTTATCCCCAGTTTTGAAACTCCTTTTAAAATCTTTTAATAATTCAAAGTGTAAACTTATGCAATTTAAAATATGCAAGAAAACTTAAATGCAAGATTAACACCAATAATTTTTATAGGGGTTATATGGATAGAAATCCTTTAGTCCACTCTTCCAGATCACTTAGATTCTGGGTTATACTATAAACACACAGTTTACAATATTTCTCCACTTATACCTAAACAACAAATGAAGAGGCTATAAGCTCACAACAGGAAATCACTCAGAAATCCTATCCTCTGAAGTTAAATCACTCACAAAGATGGATTTAAACTGCGCACAACACTCAGCTAATACAAATTCACTCAGATTGTATTTTTCTGTTTTCTTCAACTGGGTTTCTGTCAACAGATGACTTCCACCAGACGAGTGAGCTGTTCGAGCTTCTTAAGACTTAGACAAATTTTCTGCTTCAAAACGAAATCTCAGAATGTTGTTGTGTGTGTCTCTCTTCGAACTCAGCTCTATTTATACTTGGATTTGAAAATATGACCGTTGAAGAAAGTCACAAATCAAATTCATAGCCTTAGCCCGATTCAGAACGACTTCCTGCTACTGTACCTTTTCTGCTGTACTTTCCTGTAGCTGCATTAAATGCACTCTGCTGATCCGAGAATATTCTTCAATCATTTGTCATTACTACCCTTCTCTTGCAGCATTTATTACACCAGGTGCATTTATTACCATTGGACTTCTCTCATGATCTCTTCTACTCTGCTGATCGAAGCACTCTGCTGATCAAATACTGAACTAATCTGATTTGAGTCAGCTGATGACCTACCCTTCTGTTCGCTGTTTCAGCACGAGATCAGTAGTCTTCTGGGCTTTGAACTTTGAACTCTTCTGATGTCTTCTTTTACTTGTTCAAAATTCTTCCAAGGGAACTAAGCTTTCCATACTTAGCTGATTTTGACATTTTGGAAATCATCAAAACCTTCCCTTACTTCTTAACTTCTTTGCACTTCATCTTCATCTTCATCCAACAATTTCCCCCTTTTTGATGATGACAAAACTTCAGCTAAGTACCTGTACCTAAACTAAAGTTTTGATCCTAAAAAATTTCCGAGATAGAAATAATCTATTGGATTTCAAACTTGAACTTTTTATAGATTCTGAAAGGATTACATGTTACAAGTTTAATCAGATAAGATGTGCAAAAATAAAAGATTACAAGGAATTAAACAGAATTAATCTAAACAAGACTAGTCTTCTGGTTTGTCTTCTTCAGCTTCCTTGTTTTCTTCTTCTTCTTCAGCAGGTTTGGAAGATTCAACTTCCAACTCTTTGAAGAATCTTTGTCTAAGCAGCTCCATCTTCTTGTATTTGACATCAGGGTCAAGCTGTTCTTCAGCTGAGTCCTTAGCAGCAGCTATCTCTTTATCAGACTTAGCTTTTGCTTCAGCTTCAGTTTCTTTAGCTTCACTTTCTTCTTCTGTGATCTTCTCATCTGTTGGTCTGCTTGTGCCTTCATTTTCCTCATTAGCATTCTCATCTTCAGCAGCAGATTCCTCCAACACTTCAGTTCCTTCCAATTCAGCATTTTCTTCTTCATCAGAAGGTGCCTTATCTTCCCTAAGTACCCTATCTTCCCCCTTTTTGTCAACATCAGCAGGGATGATTGGATATTTTGGCAAGATTGGTGTGATCTGAAGGGAATCACAGAGAAGCTTGATGTTCTCTTCCATAGCATGTAGTTGAGCTTGTTGTCTTAGTTGATTTGCTTCAAATGCATCCAGTTGAGCTTGTTGTCTTAGTTGATTGGCTTCAAATGCATCCATTCTGTTGAGAACAACCTCACCTTGATCACCTAACTGAATTTGAGTTGCCAGCAGCAAATCAGCAGATGCCTTGAAGTCTCTCATCATATTTTCCAAGGTTTCATCCTTGGCTTGGATGGCCACTTCAACCGTTTCTGTAATATCTCTCCAACCAGCAGCTGTGCTTTGGGTTCTTCTTCTGATAATATCCATATCTTGACAGATAGATTTGACATTCTGAGCAGTATCTTTTATCAGATAGGTTGGAACAGCAGCAGCTTTCTGATTCGCAATTAACTTCTCTTCCATTTCCTTCATTGATTTTGAAATCATCTGCTGAATTGAATCCAACAGAGATGTTTGTTGTAAGTTCTGAGAAGTAGAAGCAACTTCAGATGGAATTGGAGGTAAGACAAGAATTGCCTCTTCAGTAATATGATCTACTGCAAGAGTTGTTTCTTCAGTTATCTGATCTGCTGGACCAGAAGCAGGGTCTTCTTTCTTGGTCTCATCAGCTTGACTAGGAGTGCTTTCCTTCTCCTTAGTCTGATCATTTTGCTCAGCAGTAGCCTCCTTTTCAGTAATCTGATCAGCTTGATTTTGAGTAGTTTCCTTTTCCTTTGCTTGCTCAGCTGGTTCAAATTTGTCATCCTTTTCTTTGGATTGATCAGCAGGGTCAGAATTTCCTTCTGTTTCTTTAGTTCTATTTCAGGAACAGAAGTGTCTTTCTTCTCCTTATTCTGATCAGCAGGTGGTTCTTGAACATTCTTGACAGTAGCAACTGTTCGCATTAAACCTGCATTATCCACAGCAGATCTGTGAGAAATCCAAGTAAAATCATCAAGAGGAATGAACGTGCTTGTTGGATTCTCAGGTAACTCTTCATATGGCCTAATAGTAGGGCCATAGACAATCTGCTTCAGACTGGGAAGGGGAATCATGGAGCTTGGTTGTCCCCTCATTTTCCTAGTCTTCTTGGCCCATGTTTCCATTGTCTGGGAAACTGCCAACTTAATTGATCTTTCCTTGAGGTCTTCATCTTCAGCAAACTCCTCAGGAACAGATTCATAAATTTTCTTTGCTTCAGCTTTGACAATTTGACTGATCCTCAGTCTTAACTTGTCCAAAAAGAACTCTGAGTTTAATGCTTGAGTAAGAGAATCTGTCTCAAGCCACTTTAGCACCCAGGCTTCTTCATCAGCAAAGGCTTTCCAGCTTGCAATTTGATCTTTGCTCTTTGTCAGACGATATTCTCTCCACCATATCTGATCTTTCCTTGTTGAACATCGTCAGACGAGTGATCCTTGCATTCTCAGCATCTAACCTTTTGATGAACTCTTCAAAAGCATCAGGGTCATCTCTGACAATCTTCAATGCCAGTTTGACCTCTTCTCTTCTTTTAGGTTTTATTGCTGGAGCAGGCATGGCTGGTATAGGTTTTGTGGGATCTCTTGGTTCAGCTATAACAATACCACCAGTATGCTTAGGACCATGGGAGTCCTTAGTACTTGCTTCAATAGCAGCAACCAACTCTGCTGCCTCAACAGCATCCCTTTGCTCTTGAGTCATTTTACTGGCCTCTTCTGCCAGTCTTTTGAGTTCAAGTGCCTTAAGGCGATCTTCCTCAGCCTTTTCTTCTGCCTTCCTTTTCCTCTCTGCCTCATCTAATTTCTTCTTTGCAGCAACAGAGACATAAGGAATTGTAATTTTGCCAGTCCTTCTCTTCTTAGATTCAGGACTCTCAATAGTTTGAATTGGAGTGGCAGCAACAGGAGTGGGATGCAGAAGGAGTACCTCTCCTTCACTTGTTGTGCCAGTCTGCTGTTCTTCTCTAACTTCAGCAGACACTACAGCAGATGAGTCTGTAGCAGAAACTCCAATTTTAGCAGCAGCATCTTCAGCAGGCTTGACAGCAGGCTCTTCAACAGTAATGGGCCTCTCTGCTGATGCTGGAACTTCTCTAACTGTTTCAGATGGTTCTTCAGAGAAGGTGACTTTTCTCTTTGCTTTAGACTTAGGAATTCTTCCTGTAGGTTTAGCTTAGGGGTGGCAAATTGGGTCTGGACCCACTGGGCGGCCCGTGATCCGCCCAGGCCCGTTATGACCAGACCCATTAGTTAACTTTATTTTCTGGGCTGGGTCGGTTCGGGCCAAACATTTAATTTAGAGGGTTTTTAATGGGTTTTAAATGGGTCTTTAACGGGTCTGTTAAAAAATACAATTTTGCAAACATTTCTTCACATATACGTAGGCCTGTCAAACTAAATAAGCCCAGTTTTTATAGATTGTTATATATTAATTAATTATATTCTATATAGAAGTTTTTAAGCTTAATTAATTAGTAGTTGCATCCCATCTATTAATATTTGTTGGAACCTCTGGATTTATTAATTACGTTTAAAGAAAATAATTCGTAATTCACGCTTTAGCAACCCACACCTCACCAAATTAAACTTTCAGAATTTATTATTAATTTTGTAACATATGAAATTGAGTATTAATAAATATACCCTTTTATTTTCTCTTAAATAATATTAAAAACTTTTACAATAACATAATCTAAAACTCTATAATTAATCTTGTAACTTTTATATATCACATTTAAGATTTATAATTTTCCGTGATGCTTGCATACTAATATATACTGATAAGTGTTCAAGATATATATACTAGAACTTTCTAGGTCCATTTTTATATATCAGCTTAAAATAATTTAAGACCTAGGCACAATTAAATTAATGTGCTTTTTTTTTTTTTTAAAAAAAAAGGGTCGACCCGACCCGACCCGGCCCAGACCCGATTATGACCCGACCCGTTAAGAACCCGGCCCGGCAAGGACCCGTTTATCCCGACCCGGACTCGACCCGACCCATTTAAACCAGACCCGAACCCGACCCGACCCGCCCATTTGCCACTCCTAGTTTAGCTGTAGGAGGTCCTTTGGAAGCACTTCTTGTTCTCATTCTTTTTGTAGGATGAATGGGAACAGCCTCCTCAGACTCGGTCCTTTCAGGAGAAGATCCAGTCTCCATCTGCTCAATCTCTTTAGTGAAGTCATCAATTACCTTTTCAGGAATGATAACTTCAGGCTGTGCTAATCCAGCTTTAACAGTAGTGGTTACTGTTTGATCAGCAGACCTACTAGTCTGACCTTCCTTCTTGCTCTTCTTAGAAGGGGCCTTTTCAGTTTTTGCAGCAGCCTTTCTTTTAGAAGTAGCCACACTTCTAACGGGCTCATACAGTTTGAACTCCTTGCCAGCATGAGTGGGCTTCCCACCACCCATTGGGCATCTTAAACTGGCGAACAGATGACTGAGTAATATGGCATAGTTTGTCTTCTTGTCACTTAACATATCATAGACATGAACTGCCCAGTTAACCTTCAGCCCATAGTAGATACAAATCATGGTGTAATACCTCCTCCTGGGCAAACCATCCAGTGAACTTGTACTACAATCCAGTACCTTTGCAATGATATCTACAAATCTCTGAAACTCATCCTTCAGTTGAGTCTTCATCAGAGACCCAGACATCTCCTCTCCCTCTTTTGCACAAACCAACCAAAATTCCTCTTCTTTTGCAGACCCAAGGTCTGTTACATCTCCTCCCTCATTTTTCAGCCCATACACCTCACTTAACACGGCCGCAGAGATACAAATCTTCTTGCCCCCAATAGTGGCAGTCATAGTAGTATCATCTTCATTGAATTCTCTGGTGTTGTAGAAGTGTTCTACATCCTCCAGATAAACTCTATCTTCATGAGCTTCTAAGACGGGTACCAGTGATGCTTCTTTAATTTTCTCCATAATTTCTCTCATCAGATCAGTACTGGTAGCAAAGAATTTGTCGTAGTTCAGGTATCTTCCTTCAGTGATTGCCATTTTCGTGAGTTGAGTGAAGAGAATCTGTAGAGAACAGAAAGCTAGAAAACAGGTAGCTTGGAGAGTTAGAGAATTTGAGAGTTTTTGTGTGCGTAAGACGACTGGTCTGTTCAGATCGGATTTTATACGTTTCTTTAGGTTTGGTTATCGTGATTAATCTGATACGTAGGATTGATCTGACAGTTTTAAATCGTGCGGGTGAGAATTGCGGATTTCAATTTTATTATTTTATTGTCAGACGGGCGGGAAACTCTATCGACACCTATCTGTTACTTATAAAAGCGTGTTTCTTAAGATACGATTTATAACCATGCTTATATAAGATATCAGATGAGTAGAGTTTAACTTATCTGACAGACGAGTGATCTGTTATCTGTTATTACTAGAGAAAGCCAATAGCTAGTAATCTTCCTCTGCTGTTTTTCAATCCAGCAAGACAAATTAATCTTCGATCTTCAAGAATTAAGAACAGATCTTCTGATAACATAACTTCAACTAACAGTCATTAACAAATTTCATCTTTTAATCAGCAGTACCGCTAGTCTTACACGTTCCCCCTGACTTTAAGAATTCATAAGTTAACTAGTCTGTTGAAAGTTAATCCTTGAATATAAATGACGGATAACTGTGCTGATGAACTTCAGTCTTCTGATAAGTTCCCCCTCAGCTTATGCATCCAAATTAAGTAGTCCCAGCTCAGCTCTTAGAGTTGAGAACCTTACTTCACTTAAAGGTTTAGTGAAAATATCAGCAATCTGATTGTCAGTATGAATATACTCAATCATTACATTCCCTTTTTCCACATGATCTCTAATGAAGTGATGCTTGATCTCAATATGTTTAGTCCTTGAATGACTTGTAGTATTCTGAGTAAGTGAGATTGCACTTGTGTTGTCACAGTAGATTGGAATTCCACTGATCTTGATATTGTAGTCTTCTAGTTGATGCTTCAACCAAAGTATCTGTGCACAGCAAGCTCCAGCAGCTATATATTCAGCTTCAGCAGTGGATATAGAGACTGAAGTCTGTTTCTTACTCATCCATGAGATCAGACGACTACCCAAAAATTGACAAGCACCAGTTATGCTTTTTCTATCAATTTTGCAGCCATCAAGGTCTGAATCTGAATATCCAAAAATCTCAAATCCAGATTCTCTAGGGTACCACAATCCCAAATCTTGAGTGCCCTTAATATATTTCAGTATTCTCTTGGCAGCTAAGAGATGAGATTCCTTGGGATTTGATTGAAATCTTGCACAAACCCCAACTGATTACATGATATCAGGTCTACTTGCTGTTAGATATAACAGTGACCCAATAATGCCTCTGTATTTGGTTATGTCCACTGATTTGCCATCTTCATCTTTATCTAAACGAAGACTAGTAGACATAGGAACTGTAGCAGTAGAGCTAGTTTCCATACCAAATTTCTTAAACAGATCTCTTGTGTACTTTGCTTGGTTGATGAATATACCATCAGGCAACTGTCTAACTTGCAAACCAAGAAAATAATTTAGTTCACCCATCATGCTCATTTCAAACTTGTTCTGCATGAGCTTGGAGAACTTGTCACACATCTGTTGGTTAGTTGAACCAAAAATAATATCGTCCACATATATTTGCACAAGTAATATATGATTTTCCCATTCAATTGTGAACAAAGTCTTGTCTACCTTACCTTTACGAAATCCTTTAATTAAAAGAAAAGCAGATAGGGTATCATACCATGCTCTTGGAGCCTGTTTCAGTCCATAGAGGGCTTTCTTTTGACGATACACCTTGTCTTCCTGTTGATAAGCTTCAAATCCAGGTGGTTGTTCAACATACACTTCTTCTTGCAATTCTCCATTGAGAAATGCTGACTTCACATCCATCTGATAGACAGTGAAGTTCTTGTAAGCAGCATAGGCTAGAAACAGTCTGATTGCTTCAAGTCTTGCTACTGTTGCAAATGTTTCATCAAAGTCAATGCCTTCTTCTTGACAATAACCCTTGGCCACTAATCTTGCTTTATTTCTGGTGACAACACCATCTTCATTCATCTTATTTCTGAAAACCCATTTAGTGCCAATTACTCTTTGATGACTTGGTCTAGGAACTAAGTACCAGACTTCATTCCTTTCAAATTGATTTAACTCTTCTTGCATAGCTTCAATCCAGAAGGAATCACTGAGAGCTTCTTCAACTTGTTTAGGCTCTATTTGAGATAGAAAGGTGACAAACATAGCATCTTGTGCAGCAGCTCTTCTTGTTTTCACCCTGTCTAAAGGATCACCAATCACTAACTCTGGTGGGTGATTTCTGAGCCATCTAAGATCAGGTTGCAGGTCTGGATGTTGTCCTCTGTTTTGATCTTGCAACACTACTGTTGGAGTTCCAGTAGTAGTCTGTTGAACATTTGTAGTCTGTTGAACATCCTCTGGTCTGTCAGTTGTTTGCAACTCGTCTGTTAGACAATCAGCACTTTGATTTTGAACAACACTTGAGTTAGCAGCTGAATTGAGATTAGGTAGTATGATAGAAACATATTCTTCATTCTTTCCAATATCTAACTTCTGTAAATCAGTAGACAGATCTTGATTAGAATTTTGATTCTTTTCAGAAGATTGACTTGGCTCATCAAATACTACATGGATAGATTCTTCTATTAGCAATGTTCTTTTGTTAAAAACTCTATAAGCTTTACTAACAGTAGAGTATCCTACAAAAACAGCTTCATCAGCCTTTTCTGCAAATGCAGTAAGGTGATTTTTCCCATTATTTAACACAAAGCATTTACAACCAAAAATTTTAAAGTAATGAATGTTTGACTTCCTGTTATTCCAAACTTCATATGGAGTCTTGTTCTGATTTTTGTTGATCATGCATCTGATCTGGGTAAAGCAGGCTGTATTTGTTGCTTCTGCCCAAAATCTTTGTGGCAGCTTAGCTTCAGCTATCATGGTTCTGACAGCTTCTTTTATTGTTCTGTTTCTCCTTTCAGCAACACCATTCTGTTGAGGGGTTCTAGCAGCTGAATACTCATGATGTATTCCTTTGATATTACAATACTCTTCAACAGTAGAGTTTGTAAACTCTGTCCCTCTATCTGATCTGATCTTCAATATCTTTATGCTTTTCTTATTTTGGATCAGTTCCATCAGATTAGTAAGATGTTCCTTGGTTTCATTTTTCTTTTTCATGAATATCACCCAAGTATATCTTGAATAGTCATCCACAACAGCTAGGCAGTATTTCTTTCCACCATTGCTGACTGGATCAATGGGTCCAAATAAGTCCATATGTAGCAGCTCCAAGATTCTTTCAGAAGATTGGTGCTTCTTGCTTTTGAATGATGACTTGATTTGTTTCCTGTTCTGACATGTGTCACAGAGCTTATCTTTGCTCATGACTGTTTTTGGAATCCCTTCTACCAGATCATTCTTTATTAATCTGTTGATGGTCTTGAAGTTTAAATGATTCATTCTTTTGTGCCACAGCCAACTAACTTCACTTGGTGTTGATGCCACCAAACAAATACTTGAATTCTTGTCAGCAGAATTCCAGTCGACTATGTAGACATTCCCTTGTCTTCTTCCAGATAAAATTACCTTCTTTGTACCAATTTGTTCAACATAGCACTTATCTGTTGAGAAGATGACTGAATATCCTTTGTCACAAAATTGACTTATGCTCAGCAGGTTGTACGTTAGGCCTTTAACATATGAGACGTCAGATATCTCTATGTTTCCTTTGATTATTCTTCCTTTAGCTACAATCTTGCCTTCTTTGCTGTCTCCAAAAGTAACCTTTGGACCATCCATAGCAACTGCATCAGTCAGCTCATGTATGCTTCCACACATGTGCCTTGAACAACCACTGCCCAAGTACCAAATCTTCTCTACTTTACTCCTACTCCTAATCCTAACCTACAAAACAAAAATAAAATTGTTTTAGGTACCCTTATTGAGAGGGTCCTGAAGGATTAGTTCCACCTTTGACAACCCAAGATGTTGATGTCTTAGGCTTCTTAGGCTTCTGAGTTTTGGCAGGAGCATGAACAGTTTTATCTTTATCATAATTAGCAGATAAGTCATGTTGATGATCAGTATGATAAGTATAATGTTCATAAGCAGGGTAAGGTGCATGGTAAGCAGGGTATGCATGCATTGGATGAGCAGGGTAAGGTGCATAGTAAGTTGGAAATTGAGGTGCATGATACATAGGAGGATATGCAGCAGGTTGCACATAATAAGATTCATTTCCATACCAAGCATTTTGATTTTTCTTATTCTTATGCTTCTTTGGTTTACTAGTTGCTTGCTCATTAACAGACGACTTAGTTTTACCACTGGTCTGATTCAGTTTAGCTTTATCAGCAGACTTCTTAGGACTCTGCTGTTTGGGCTTACTAGTCTGTTTTCCTATACTAGGCTCTTTGCTCTTTTTAGCCTTAGGAGATTTCTTCTCCTTTACCACTTTCTCAGGTGAAGCAGGTCTAGCAGTTTGAACATACAGAATGACCTTACTAATGTCAGTAGATATAAATTTCTCAGTATGGTTCAATTATTGCTTATCCTGTTCTAAAGGCATCTTCTGTTTACTAGACATAGGAGTGGATGCAACAGATGATTTCTCATGAGACTCAATGACTTTTTCAAGTTCCATGATTTTTCCTTTATAATCTTCACATTCAGCTTTCAAAGATTCATATTCTTGCTCAAGCTGTTTATATTCACCTGATTCTCTTGGCTTTTCAGCTGTGAGTTTCAGTGAACTATTTTGCTCTTTTAGCAATATCATCTCTTCCTTAAGCTTTTTATATGCTTCAGCAATACCAGTATTGTTAAGCATCATTTGTTCAAATGAATTAAATAATTCATTGTCAAGAGGAGTTACCTCATCCTCGGAGTCATCAGATTCCTTGGCCATCAGGCAAAGGAGAGCAGGTTTTTCTTCATTAGAAGATTCTTCATCAGACGTGTCTGAATCTGAATCAGATTAGTAGACAGCAGCCAGCTTTTCTGCTTCAGCCATCATTGCCTTGCCTCTCTGATGCTTTCTTTCTTTTCTGATTTTCTTTTCTTCTTCAGTGTATTTTTCTGCTTTTGGATATGGACAATCTTTGATGAAGTGTCCCAATTTCCTGCAGTTATAACACATTAGTTTGGCTTTGTAATCCTCTTTATCTTGAGAAGAAAAGTTAGGTTTAGAAGTAGAAGCATTGTTGTATTTGTTCTTCATTTTTCTCTTGTAGAACTTCTTGAAATTGTTCATTAGCAATGCAACATCTCCAGCTGTGTACTCCTTTTTGTTGAGTAGTGTGGCTTCATCAGATGAGTCCACTTCTTTACTTTTCTCTGCTGGTCTTCTGGAATTTTCAGCAGCAACCAGGGCAGCTGTGGGTCCTGAAGTTGAGGTTTCTTCGATTCCCATTCTAGGCAGTTTATACTCATAAGCCTTGAGTACTGAGAACAGCTCAGTGAGTGAAATCTTTCCCAGATCCCTTGACTCCTCCATGGCTGTTACTTTCATGTTGAACTTGGGAGGTAGAGTCTTTAGTACTCTGATTGTGATTTCTTTGTCAGTAAAGGTTTTTCCCAACTTTAGAACTTCATTGAGTGTTCTGGTGCTCTTTAATGGCGTCGTTTCCTTCGCTCATATCTCTGACTTTATCCCACATTTCTTTTGCAGTCTTGCAATGTTTAACCTTGTCAAACCGATCATTGTCCAGGGCTTTAGTCATGATGAATCTTTCGACCTTATCCAGATTGAAAAGCTTTATTTCTTCTGGAGTCATCTCATGAAGATCTTTTTCCACCACGGTATCAACTTCATTTATCTTTATCGTCTTGGTGAATCTGAATGGACCTTTAATGATACATGTGTACATGTTATCATTATAAGCAGCAAGGAAAATCTCCATTATGATTTTCCAGTCTTCAAATGACATACCAGCAATGTGAGGAACATGGCTGATACAGTCCATTTTTCAAAAAGTTTTAATTTTTCAAAAAGATGCTCTTTTGAAAAGTTTTGAAAAACCTTTGAAAAACACTTGGATCAAGCTCGTTGATCAGGCAGCTGATTCTAATGAACCACCTGCTCTGGTACCACTTGTTGGATCTCTAGCGCTTTACCACTGCACCAAAAGCAATTGCTATTAGTGATGGTTCAACTATTAATCTTTAACCCAAGGTTGATTCCTGTAGGGCACCCCCTACAGTTCACAACGGCAGCGCAGAGCCCCACACTAAGAGGTGGACGGACATGAGGGGCTTCGCAAGAATTCACGTGGATCCTCGGGTCTCCTCCGTGAACCTCGGCAAGTTGGGCTGCCAGACTCCGATGTAGCAATAGCGCCACAGCGAATCCGTAAGGGTGACTGCTGGAACCCCATAAATCCCAACAATCATAATACAATTTTTGTCGCTAAAGTTTTATGACTAGCTGTTAATATTAATCAAGAAAAAACATAAAAAGTTACACGGAGCGATTATTTTGCTATACTACAAATATTAAAAAAAACTACGGAAATGCACCAAAAAAAAAAAAAAAAAAAAAACTCAATTTGTCAATCCTCATATAAAGTTGTTGACTTCTATATTTAACCTTCATTTGTTAATTTTCATCCTTGTTAATTTTCATCCAAGCTTTATGCATCATGCTTCATTGACAATCCATTCACGTCCCTTTAAATGAGTCAATGCTCCATTGACAATCCATTCACGTCCCTTTAAATGAGTCAAGCTGCAAACATCAATTTTCCACATATTCCACGTTGTAGCAACAAAATTTCAAGTCTAAAATAAATTAAACAAGAAATAAGTGTACAAATGAAAATTTATTGATTTAAATAAAGTGGCTACAATCTCTATAATTCCCCTGATTCTAATCTTAAGGAAAAATAAATGTTTCTTGCACTTGATCTTGGAGAACATTGATTTGATTTTCTCAAAAATGAATTTGTGCTCGAATAACGTCAATCCAGGGGTAAATTTGCTTAATCCTGGATCAAACGTGAAATGATTTGATTTTCTTCAACGAACGTCTTGAACTTCATCGTGGATATTTTGAATTTAGGAGAATTTGATCTTCTTTGGACCGTCGTAGATCTCCAATAACGTTTAAATGAGGTCTTCTTAGCTTGTTCTCGAATCAAACGCTAGATTTTCCTTTGATCTTTGAAGAATATCTTGAGTTAATGAAAACGGTTTTGAAGAACACCTCGTAGAGAGAATTTGCTCCTTCAAATTGTGTTCATTCAGAAAATGTGTATAGTTCTTCTAAGAAAGGACCCCTATTTATAGGGGTATAAGGAAGAGTCTATGTAGAATTAGTTAATTGAATGGTGTAATTTGATTGGCTCTCAGTAGTAGAAGACCAATATACTTCTCTTTGTAAAAGAGATATGTACTCTTTTAAATGTCTATCACTTGTAGGAGATATACCTTCTTTTGATTGGCCATGACACATCATCTTGAACACTTGGTACGATTTAATTGGCTCTTTTTTATGAAGAGTCAAATAATTTTTGTTTGGTTTAGACACTTCAATTGACACTTGGCACTATTTTATTGGCCAATAAAATGTAGGTGGAATTTAATCAAATTAACTATTTATTTTGGAATAAAAGTCCAAAAATAGAAAATTTAAATTAATTTCCAATTTCCTTTTTAATATTTTGGAACAAAATTTATGTGTCTACAAAATTGTCCCCTCGTGACTTGATCGCATGTTGTACTATTAAAGTATGTACAATAGCGGATAAGTCGCGACACATTTTTTTTTTCATATATCACCAATTATCTAAATGTTCCAAAATAGAAACTGGTGGATATATTGTATATATATGTCTACGATCAGATTGTCTCAGCAGGCTTGGACATTTAATTTGATTGCACTAATTGAGCCCATCAAAAGCCCACTTCAATTGTGATGCAATCCAGCAAATATAGCTTTGGTGTTTGTAGACCACCCACATGCAATTAAACCCTTAATTATTCTTCTCCAATTAGGCGTATACTTGAAGATTTTTTCTTCGTCTTTTAATGTTGCGACAAATCAGATTTCTCCTTCTATCTTGGACTCTAATTCTTGGCATCCATTGAGTTTTGATCGAACTAATTCTTGCAAATCCCACTTGAACTCTAACAAAGACTTCTCGATTCTTCTTGGACTACAACTCCTTCTTGTGTGCTTATAAAAGGCACTCGATTTTCTTGATTTTCAGAACACACAATCATCATTCAATCTGATTTAACCGTTTCTCGTAGGGTTGGATTAAATCAATATTATAGGTTTATGGGGTTAGATTATATGTATTATAGGACCTAGTTACTTTATTCTGGATGGATCAATCTCAAGGAAGAACAATATGTAAAGAGAAAATAAGAACACAAGATGATGAATATTGAATATAGTATAGCAAAAGCTTTTCTATAAATTTATTATCAGATTGCCCAAGTATGGAGGCGTAAGTTCTGAATTGTAGTTGTTTTGATACAATGTTTAACTAGGTATTTATATGTTATCAACCCTAGCTATTCAAGGAAACATAATCCTACTATGACTCGGCATATCTATCCTTCTTGAGTCCGGATTGTAATCTGGTTCGCCAAGGAGAATCGTCTCTGATCGGATCGATGGATGATCCCGAATGAGCTTATATGGTCGAACCTATCTGAGGTCTTTGAGTCGATCCGAGTATTATATGGGGTGTAAAACTGCCCCCATCAGTACTCCATCACTTCTTCAAGCGTGTATGTAGTAGACGCTTGTAGAAGTAGATGGTCTTACACGACTGTTTATTCTATGAATTGCGCCTCGTTAAAAACTTACTTGGAAAAAACCCAGTGGGAAAAAAATCCTAAGCAAGGAAAAGAGTGTTACATTTCATATATAATCGTTTTATAATTTCCGAGCTGTAGCGTTGTTTCATTTCGAGGAGGCTATTTTTCTTCATTGGTTGGCGGGAATATGATTAGTCACAAAGATTTTAAGCGTCTTTTCGGCCTTCTATATAAATAGGTGATCGTTGTTTTAACCATTTTTTACTTTCCACCTCCCATTTTCTCGCAGTAATTTTCTTACTCGATAATTTCTCCAGCATATCATTTTCATTGACCATCTATTTCCGAGGATTTAAATAACATGGCCTCTATTTCGAAGAACCCCTCCTCTTCTTCTTTTGAACAAGTCACTCCCGTTATCGATGCGGGGGCTTCTCCTAGCCCTCCATCAGTACAGATAGGAGTATCTGAGATAATTATTCCTGACAAAGACACTTTTAAAGTGCGGATCATTTCTGACGCCGAGGTCGCGGCAAAGGCTAAGAAAGGCAAGGGTGTCGTTTCCCAAGTCTCTAATCCGATCGAGAACCTTTCCTGTGTGTATACCGATGAGACCTTCCATGAGGTCTTGGATAATTATACAAAATATTTCCCGGAGGGTTCAGAGATTATTCTTCCGTCTCCTTCTGACAGGGTTACTTCTCCGCCCGAAGGTTGTCGGGCTTTTTATACTGCCCATTTCAATCATGGTCTCCGTCTTCCGCTGTCTGCCTTATTCCTTGATATTTTAAGGGTATTCAGCGTTTCTTTGACGCAATTGGTTCCCAATTCCGTAGCATTTGTCGTTTGTTTTTCTGTCCTGATGATAGCGAAAGGGTTTCAACCTTCTCTTCGTAATTTTACCTAGTTATTCCATTTCAACATTTCTAGTTCTTCCAATCACGGGTACTTTTTTGCTAGTCAGAAGTCTAGTCGCTCTATCTTTGATTTCCCCGTTTCAAGCAATCCTGATTGGAAATCTCATTTTTTCTTTGTTCGTCCCCCTTCGCATCTTGTCTTAGCAGATGGTTCCACCAAGCCTTTCTCGTGGGACCATGATTCCAAATGGGTCTCTGGTGGTCGCTTTGTTACAGGCTACTTCATTCCCGATGATTCAAAGTTAGTGGACGAGATAGTGGAGATGCGCGCTGACAAGTACCAATGTGCCCTTCTTATTGGAAAGGCCTTTCTTCGTAAAGCGGGCCTGAGCCCTCACACCTTTCCCATCTCTTCTTCCTCACAATCACGGGAATTTGTTTTCTCCAGTTTCCATGGTAGAGAATTCCCGACACTCTTCAAAAGGGAAGATGGTTCTGTCAAAATCCACCAAAACTGTGGAGAACCATCCAATCAAACAAAGAGTGTCCAAAAAGAGAAAATTGGATTCGGGCCATGATTCAGAAGATTATAGAGAGGATTCTTCAGATTCTTCTCAAGAAACTCCTCTGCAACCTTCGCCTTCACATACTCCGCATCATCCAAGGACTTGACAGGGTTATCCTCCTCTCCATCTCAGAACTTCCGTCGGTATCCGTGGTTGTCGCAGCTGGTCGATGCCCCATCTTGCCGACTCGCCAGTTAAAAGGAGAAAGCAATATTATGGTCACTCCGGTGAGGACCTCTCTTTGCTTGATGAACAACACTTGATGCCTACTGTCGTTGAGATGATCGAAGATCATTTACAGGGAAAGAGGGCGACTGGTTATTCCGAGAAAGATTCATTGATCCATGACGACAACGAGAATACAGTTGATAAGGCTACCCGTATCCTTCTTTCTAGTGTTTTTACACGTGACATCAACAAGTTGCTCCGCAAGGATCCCTTGGAGAAGTTACAGAAAACTTCTCTTTACGTTGAGAAGGTATTTACCATTACGTATGTTTCTTTTCAACTTTCTTAAACGTGTTTCCTATCCATTTATTCATTCTTTTTATTCCACAGACCAATACTTGTCTGACGTCATACGCTTATGAGGCTGCTCTTTTTGGAAGCAACAGTGCGAATTTCTTGAGGAGAAGAATAAGGCATTGCTTCAGAAAGCACCTGCTTCAGAGGCCGGTCTTTCTACGTCTTCGTCTCTCCCTTCTTCAACCACTGACTCAAGCTATGGGAACTGATGATCCCGAAGTTTTGAACAATATTCTAGAGACTTCTCGCGCTGAAGAGCAGGTCAAACAGTTGGCCAAGGAGCTGGAAGATTGTCAAGTTCAAAGCACTACTCGGATCAGTGAGCTGGAGTCGCAGGTTTCTAGTCTTCAGACTTCCTTGGACGAGTATGAAAAGGATCTTCCTCTCAGTGGACTCACTGATCGATATGGTAGGAATTCTGACGAGAAGGTGATCCCGATTTCCTTAGTTCTCCGGTTCATACCGCTTTAGTGCATGAGAAAGTACGTCCGCTCCTTGAAACTTTTAAGAAGGCGATCCATCAGATGGTCGCTATGGGGTTGATCGAAGATTGTCTGAGGGAGTATTTCAGGGCCACGCATGTTAGCCTCAATCGTTATGGCGAGGAGTATTCTTCATCCGATCTGCCTAGTGTTAAATACCAACATTTTCCATTGGCACATCTGGTCAAGGAGTTTGGAGAACCTCTGTCAATTCCTTCTTCAGACATCAATCCCGAAGTTGACAATAATTTTGTTTATCAAGAGAGTGAGAAGGAGAATCCTGAAGTTATGAATAATGCCGATGATAAAGGAGGAACGACTGGCGATCAGGATGTTCTGGCTGGCGATCAGGTCGTGCTAGGGAGCGACCAAAGGACTTTGAATAGTGGCGAAAAATGAGTTTTTGATTATTACTGCTTAACTTGTAATATTACTTTACTTTTGAATAAGACGATTGGTATTCTTCATGCGTGATGTTTCAGCTTCTCCATTAATTATGATAATTTAGACATAAATCTTTAATTCAGGCGTAATCATTATGTTTATGTCTTTTCAAATTCGTGCGGTCATCCATTGGCCATGCTTTCGGTTTCGCACCCGTCCTTAGGGTCTGCCACGTCTTTTCTTTTCAGTATAAATACATACGGTAAAAAGTTTACTCGCTATTTACCGCACTGCTTAATTCTGATAGAATATTCTCTCAAGGGAGGTCGATAAGCTTCTTCGATAGTTAAAATTATTTTCTAAATTTCGAGTATGAGTAAGCTCTTCGGTAACACTTCAAAGCGTTCTTCACGCGATAATATAAGAAACCCTAAACCTAAGAGACCACGCAACGAGGGGCCCTCGGTGGATCTTCCTCGATTCCAAAACATTAAAAGGTCGGGGACTCAGACTCCTGTCGTACATTCCGAGCTTTCATCCGATCCGAATATTAGCTTGGAGCACCCTCAACAAAACCCTATTGTCTCAACTGAGTTCGAAATGAGATCTTCCCCTGGTCGGGTTGATTTTGGAGATCTGTCCAATATGGAGCATTTCTTGAACATTCCTGTTTCTACTACTGTCCCTTCCTCCGAGCACAATTTGCCAGAGTATACTCTTGACGACCCAAATCCTTCCTCTACTACTACTGAATTGGTTACTAGTGGAAGTCAAAAGGATGCTGCCGTAGGAACGGGTAGCGGCGGTCCCCTCTTGAATCCATCTTTGTCAAAGTCCGCAACACAGGGTTTTCCTGACTTTTTACTTAGTGATACTACTATCATGCTACTTCTTTCGAAACCGGTGGTTCCTCCGGAGGTCGGCCTGTACCAAGGTTCGGTCGGCGGACCGTTATCTCTTACTCGGGGAAAGAAACTTCCGTAAGTCCCAATGAGAGGGAATCCCCGCGTATGTTGGACGATCGTTGTATCCTTGAACAAGTTAGGGATATAACGGAGTCAGAAATTCCTCGTCATGATAAGATTCCTCTTAACAGTCAGCTGTCTGATTCTTGTGAACCTGAAGCTTTGTCTTGGGATTTGGGTCTTAGTACCATTTTGCCCGGTGAGTTGAAAAAGCATGAGGGTACATCCAACGTTCGCCTCGTTCAGTCCCTTGTCAAACTATTTGAGCAGGTATCTATCTTTCTGAGTTTATTCTTGAATTACCTTGGATTACTTTGTTACATACGAGTTTTCTCTTTTTCAGGGAAAATATTATGCTCTTCAACTGGGTGTTCAAGGTGATGAATTGTGGTTCAATAAAGAGAACCTGAAGCTTCGCTTGGACTCGGAGATCGCGAAGGTCGAGGGGCATGCTCTCCAGATTAGGCTACTTAATGATGATCTTCAGAAATTACGTGAAGCGAAGTTAGCTGTTGAGAAGGAGAGGGATGATCTGTCCCACTTGAACACCCATTTAGAGGAGTCTCGTCGGCATGCATATGACTAAGGCTATGATGCCGGTTATCAGAAGCGTCGGGAGGAGCTGATGGCGTTTCTGGACACTGCTACTCCTCGGAGGGGTGCTTCTTCCGGTCGACATGGCGATGGCAATCAGTCTTGATGATCTGCTTCTTCATCATTTTTTTTTAAATATTGGCTGTAACCAATATGTGGTTATTTGCCAAGATATTTTGCTATAAAAATTTAATGACAAATTCTCTTTTTGTTCAGTAAACCGCTTTGATTATCTAGCAAGCAGATGAGTTTAGATTTAGTTTATCATTAACTCAATAATATTATAATCAAATACAAATCTCTTCAGTAAGCAGGTGATTCAAATTTAGAAATCGATAGGGACTTATCTGATATTTTTCTTGAGGGCGATCAGCTTTGTCTGAGAGTGTTGTTTATGGCTGTCGACCAGCCGTGAGTATTTTCAGAACGTAAGCAAGTAAATAAGTTCTTTGATTGACTATGAACAATCCTGAGTCAATTCCTTTAATCCCTTTGTACATCAGAAATTGTTGAGCTTTTCGAAAAGGAATATTCCTCTAGACTTCTTTCTTGTATTCAGCTTTCGAAGGACTGTAAGCTTATCACGCTTGTCGATGATTGATCAGTCATCGTTGTAAGATATAGTTTTTGTTTGTTATGAAGTTCTATATAAGGTTTTCCTCGCAACTTTTCTTTAAGCATTACTTTTCCTTATAATTTGAATCTCTTGGTAGAGCTCATCTGCCACCTTCTTAATTCCATGTTTCAGTGTACTGATTGCGAGCTTCATTTTTCTCAAATAAAACAACCAGTGTACCAACATGTCAAATCTTTGGTATGGGAGGAATTGGAAAATGTGGAACCATTAGTTAGATCCTGTTGGGTTTGTGCCTCGATTGTCAATACAACAGAGTGCGGAATTTAAAATTTTTCAAGACACACCCACAGTCCCATAAATAAAGTCTCCATATTATGTATACGAAAAGCAAGAAACGAACGCAAGCATAAATAAAACATAGGGGGTTAATCGAAATTACCTCACCACAACTCGGTGGTGGTTACCTCCAGGCTTCATGTTCGATTCACAATATAGTGATCCAAGTGTCTCACCTCCAGAATGTATCCACACCAACTGGATTGTAGCAACACTTCCAAGTCGTAGGCTAAGAACTGGAACTTGAAAGTTTGTCAACAAAGGTACTTCTGAACTTGATCAGGACTTTGATCTAGGTTCGGGTTTGGAGATCAACTGGAAGAAGACCAAACACGCAGGGCTTATGCGGCTGGATTTGATTCGGCCAAGCTTGGATCGGCCAGGTTAGGTTCGGCCGAGCTAGGATGGGCGACTAGGGTTCGGGGCGAAATAGTTTGGGGCGGATATGCAATTTCTAAAACTTATTTTCGAAAATCAGATTTTTCTCTCAAAAAATCGGCTATAACTTTCTCTCAAAAGTTTTGCAGAGTTTTCTCTCAAAAGTTTTCAGTCTCCCTTTCTTTTTTTTTTTTTTGAATGAAGAGAGGAGAAGAAGTATTTATAGGAGAAGAGTCCTACTCCTATAAGATATCTTCTTCCTTGTCTATCAAATCTTTTCTTCCTTATCTAATTAGGAATCTAAGATTTGATATATCTCTTCTTGCTTATCTTCCAAGATTAAAAACTTCCTTTTCCTTATCTTCAAAAAATCGCCCCCTATCACTTCTATTTGTGATAATTACAAATCGACCCCTTTGTCATTTAATTGGCTAATCCGAAAAATTACCAATTAAATTTATTCTTCCAACTTAATTAATTAACCACTTTAATTAATTTCATAATTAATCAGATAACCCTTAATTAATTAATTGAACATTAATTAATTAAATATCTAATTAATAATCTCTTACTTGAATTAATGCTTTAATTCAATAACTTTGATTTAACAACTTTAAATCATTCACATTTCCCTTAATGACTGTCACTGTCCAATTGTATTGTGTGTGACCCTCTGGGTTCACCATCAATTGGCAGTAGGCCCACGACTCTCGTGATTTAATTAACGAGCAATTAAATGCTCCGATCAACTTTAAACTATCTTTAATTGACCACTCCAGAATTAATTTCCTTATTAATTCAGGAGTACCTACACTTCATGGTCGATGTCTAGCCACAAGCCCATGAAGCCCAACTTCAGGTGAATTGATATTTGTGAACCTCACCTATTATAACTGCCATGTACATACGGTCCTTCCATGACTGATTTCCCGACCGAGACCTAGGGTGTGTGAATTGATCGGCACCTCTAATTATCTCGATTCTGTACTTTCTAATTCAGGATAGTAATTCCAGTGTGACTGCTAAATTTGGAAGTCCCTTCCAAATTCGTCACTGACCGTGGCCACGGGTTTCTCGGAACTATTATCGAAGAACGTACAGGAAATTCTCCCACCTTATCAGGATGAGTCGATGGATCCTTTCTTAGTACTAACCACTCGCGTACACTTCCGTACGCACCCAACTTAGGCATGTTATGACCAAGCTAAGTGGCCTATACCTAAATCAAAGTACGCACTTTCATGCACCGAATTCGCCCTAGCACTTCAAGTCTAAGGACTAAATCGTACACTATTATAATCCTTGAGAAACATCCCATCACCGATATGCAACATGCGCTTCCACAATAGGTTTCTCTGTTCGGGTCGTTCGATGCATTCGATCCTCTATCGAACCACCTAGTCATATGCACTGGCCTCAAATGCCTTGTTCATGAAACTACAACAAATTCACTCCATGTGAATCATGCATAATCGTACAAGTCTTGACGATTCATTCGATATCCCGTCTCGATATGAATCTATGACTTGGAATGTTTTCGAGATCACGACCTTTGAGACTGTTTCATGATAAGTGCACTCAGTACTGAAGTGTATAGTCCCATAGTCTATTGTGAACTCAGGATTTCATCCAATCGCTTAGATAGGTTCACGAGAGATGAAGTTGGCCATTGTTTAATTCACGTACTATGAATAAACGGGCGTATTAATTATAAATCATAAGAAGATAGTCCTCAAACAAGCTAATTTAGATTGGCTTGCCGGGTACTATTCTATCAATCTCCCACTTGCCCTAAAGCCAATCACAACATTTCTAAGACCCATCTATACCAAGATGTCCCTCGAACCATTTGTGAAAGAGCTTCATTAGTGGATCTGTTAAGTTGTCTTGTTGAGATGACGTAGTACTTTTACTCGTCTCAACTACCTATGATTTTTTTAATCATTTGGTTTTTGAGTTTAGATTCTTGATGAGATCTCGATTTTCTTTCATTGAGCAATAGCTTTGTTTAAATCGGTTAGGATTATAACAAGCTTTCGTCATGCTAGGTAATTCATCCAATGGATGAATGTTTTCTCATCTAAACACCTTTTGTGTGTGTGCAGCATCACAATGGTGCTTTTATTCTGATTGAGTTGGCAATGGTATACTATTGGAATTTCTTCCAATATACCTCTGCTCCATCGAAACAGAATAAATCATCCACTTTTGACTTTGAAAATCTCGAATTAATAAATCCTTCGAGTTTCAATTCTCCACTATTACCATAGACCAGCAACATATCCTTTAATTATCTTCGAGGATTGCTTTATGGTAGTCCAGTGTCCTTGACTGGAGTTTGACTTATCAGTAGCTCGTGAAATATCAGAGCTTTTGATGAGTCAGGTCATGTACAAGACTTTGCATGCTACATGCAATCCAAACGCTTAAGCATAAGGCTTCTTGAGACAATTTCTTCTTTACTTATTAAATGCAGGGCATTCACATTAAATAAGACAGAGAAATTCATATCTCTATGGAATTGATCCTTTCTTGGATTTTCCATATAGTCTTTGTACTTAGATTTGTGAATTTCAACATCTACTTTTCTTTATCTACTTTAGATACGTATCGCCAGTACGTGAGATGCAATTCCAAATCTATTCATGGAGAATTGCGTGATTAACACGCTTTCGTCTGTGCTTCTCTGATATTCTTATATCAATCTTGATGTATAGAACATCTTCTTGTTGCTTTTCGAACTCAACTGTTCTCCCACTGATCCTTTTGCACAAATGGAATCCATATGCCTTTTGACAATTCAACATTCTTGATTGACTTATCAAGTTGCATGTTCCAATTCGGAAAAAGTCATAGATTGACCTTTGGATTTGAATAGAGATCATCTCATCAATTGTGAGATGCAGAATCCATTTCCAATAGTCATATCTCGGTAGTCAACAACCACCTTTCTATGGCTAATAGTTTCAAAATGGGTTTTGACGTTTTAAATGGAGAGAAGGTATTTTCATAGATCTTTTAAAGGACTTTTGAATAATCACCTATCGCCATTTAGCGAGTCAAACTTATCACTTTGAATCTTATGGCTTCATGCCATATCCCTTGATTTATGTCTAAACATATTTTTCTTTGTAATCTTGGATTAAATATCTAATCACTCAATTTCGTAAAATGGAATTGTGAGTTCCTTACGAATTTGATTAGATTACTAAGAATTTGTGCAAAAATCGGTTCATTGGGTTTCGGGGTTTACTCCCACTATTTGTGGGGATGGGTCCAATGTCTTTTGGACTTCATCAACTTTTATGACATTCCCTTATTTCCTTTGACAAAAGATTCGTCAACATAGGAATAAGCTACTCACGAGATACTTTCGTTTCTCGTTGTCATAGAACAGGTATCCAATGGATTTCTTTGGATACCCCACAAATATTTGTATGAATCGGATCTACCATCGAATTTCTCATACATGGGTATTCTCTCATTTCATAAATGATTTGGTAGTGTAAGAACTTTCTTCGGAAGGCACTACACCAAGTTTCTTGAAGAGTCAGGAGAGGCTATCCCCTTAATGTGAATGAAGGAAGTTTAGCAAGATCATAGTTGTGAATCGAACTAGGTTCGACCCCCTTCTTGATTTGCTTCATGAGAATTCTATACTCGTTTTAGATAATCGTGGAATTAATTGCTTATGTTTCAGCAAGCTTGATTAGATCAAAAGTGCTTTCGTCATAATGCATTTAGTTGCTTCATTTCCAAGACGTCTGTTGAATTGCTTCAATAGTCTCAGAATTGTACTTCAATTATGACACATATACTTTGACGATTAAGAAATCGTAAGTATATCTGAAGTAACGTTCTTCTTGAACTAGTGCTTTTAGTTCTTCCACGTTTGTCCTAATGGATTGAATCCATTCGGTTGAATTGTTTGGAATGCTAAATATTCCATTAATTTCGGTTATCATTCCTTCAAGATTTGAAAGTTATGAATTTATCCAAGTTCCTTATTTCAAGAACAATAGATAAAAGCTTCCCTTTCGTATCTATCTTCAGGAAGAATGTCCAAAAAGAACATTTCAATTGTGGACGATTATTTTGCCACGTTTTTCGATTCAGCATATAGTTTTTCGTAGTTTTGATTTGTTTATCATTGTATTTATTTCTATGCTTTAAAGCATCAATATTTGTACAAAGTTAAATAGCTTTAATTAAATAAATTCCATTCTCAATGGTAAAGCAATAATGTCTTGTACAAAAATTTGAAATAAAATCTCAAAGACAAACTAAAACTAAAGACTTATGCTAATACGAAAAACTAATATCTCTTTATGCAAAGTTCTAGGTCTAGATAGTCCTTGACCCAATCCCTGAAGCGATTCTCCCTTATCTCTCTATGCATTGATTGCATCCTCCTTTTAAGGAATTTCTTCCTTTTAGGTCGAGAGGGAACACCATCATCACCTGCAAACACTTTTACAGACATGAAAGTTCTATCAGATGTCTTACATCATAAAGAATTTAACAGGTGTATAACTTAAAAGTCATACCATTGTTAATTCTGTTCAGGAATTTCTTTCCAGCATAATCCTTCATTTGTTCTTCGTAGTCACATATATGGCAGCCCCACTCATATAGACCATATCCAAGTAGATGGACATCCTCATATTTGTCTAACAACTGATGCAAGTGTTTTGTTTCAATTCCATCAAACGGAATATCACAATGTTGCAAGAAATGATCGAAGTCTTCAGACAAGCCATTGAGAGTAATGGTTATCTCATCTTCTTTAGATATTCGAGTTCCAAACTTTCTGAGTCGTTTGAACATCTTGGCTAAGTAAGAACAATATTCTCTAACATTGTCAAACTCATCCATGTTTGTCTCATAGAGTGAATAGCTCATAATGTTCCCCAAAGTTTGTTCGGTTTGAAAACGTAACACAACTTGTTTGAATGGGACAGTGGATGGTGAATGGCTAACAAAATTAGACAACATATAAGCAGACAGGTTTAACATTAATACTTATAATTAACGAAATTTGGACTTTTTATCGAAAAAGTTCTCCCACTATTTTATCGAAACTGTGACCCCTTCTAGTTTCGGGAAATTCTATTTCCTAGTAGGTCTTGACGTCCCAGCAGCAATTAATTGTACCCACGACTCGTGGCCATACAATTAATTCCCTAGGTAGGTATACATATTACCAATTGTGTCTACCACACAACCTTCAAGCTATTTTGCCTCGTTTTTCGCATTTATCTAGCACTGCTACATCATAAATGTTACTACGCGTTTAAGTCTAACCCATTAATCGTGATAAGCAACGGGCCCGGTCGTGAACTCCCCGTAACTAGTTATCGGTCGATATTCACATCCCGACCAATCCCTACCCTTGTCGTATTTAGTTAAAAATAGGAATCGAGGAATTTCGTGTATTGCCCCTTTCTTCGACTCGGGTGCCAGACTCTGGATCACCTTTATCGATAAGTAGACAACTCACACTAGTCCCTATTAATGGAAGGCTTGGATCTATAAAACTTCATTTTATAGTTTACCCAATATGACTTAATATTTATTCGAGAGGGGATTTTCGGTTTTGAAAGTTTGAAGAAACTCTCCTCGAGATCTCACCGTTTCAATTATGCTTTATCTTTTATTACGATCTAGATACTAGCGCGCATACACACAAGCAATCATAAATCGACAAATAAATAAAAGCCATACAAGCCTAACATTCATGCTACCACAATATGTTTTCGATCGGGAGCCTCCTATGCAGGCCATCATCGAGCCAGTGATGTTGGCCCTATTGGTCAATCTAAAGGGGTTCAAACAGGCCTATGCTATTACACAATGTACCACGCATACGCGGCCTTCAATTCTTCATGGGCTCCCACATTGCTTGTAAATGGGCCTCCATCCTAGACTAGGAAAGCAGTAAAGCCCTATTCTATTACAAAGGCTCAAAGTGGCCCAAAACAATAACAGGCTCGCAGACCCAATAAAACCAAACATTAAATTAAACCAATCACATCTACCCTAAGGTCAAGGCTCGGCGCGATCGAAAACCACGTAAACAGTTCACGTTGAGCAAGAAACATGTAAACATCTTTCACTTTCTTTCTTAATTTTAAAACTACCTTTTAAAACTAACTTCCTATTGATTTCTTACTTTTAGTCACTACTAATTATGACAAGAAAAATTCTCGGATAAACAAAACAAGTTTTCTGCTTTAAAACAGATCCGGATTTTCAACTTTTGAAAAATTGCAGTTCGGCCCCTGTACTTTCGGAAATTGCACTTTTAACCCCAAAACTTTTGAAAAGTTACAAAACACCCCCAAAACAGTTTTCGGACAGAAGGACCAGAAAATAAAAATTTTGAATCCAGAAAATATTTCGAATTGCAAACTGACCCCTGAAATTTCGGAAATTACAAAATAGCCCATAAATTTTCGAAAATTGCAAAATGGTCCAAAAACCCGTGCGATCAGAATTTCATAATCAGCCCATAAATTTCTAAATTTTCCAGAAACAGAAAATTAATTTTCAGCCCTAATTTTCAAGATTTGCGATTATTGCAAAATAGTCCTGATTTTTTGAAAAACTATAAAAACGCCACAGATCTGAAAAAGCAGTTTTACCCAATTATAGATCCAGTCATAACAAGTAAGAATCAATCGACAGAACATAATTCTAAAGTGTTTTCATACACATAATCAAACATATACGATAAACACATTATGTTCAGGCTTTTACGTATAATAAGTATGGAGTTGGCTCTGATACCACTGTTGGGTTTGTGCCTCGATTGTCAATACAACAGAGTGCGGAATTTAAAATTTTTCAAGACACACCCACAGTCCCATAAATAAAGTCTCCATATTATGTATACGAAAAGCAAGAAACGAACGCAAGCATAAATAAAACATAGGGGGTTAATCGAAATTACCTCACCACAGCTCGGTGGTGGTTACCTCCAGGCTTCATGTTCGATTCACAATATAGTGATCCAAGTGTCTCACCTCCAGAATGTATCCACACCAACTGGACTGTAGCAACACTTCCAAGTCGTAGGCTAAGAACTGGATCTTGAAAGTTTGTCAAGAAAGGTACTTCTGAACTTGATCAGGACTTTGATCTAGGTTCGGGTTTGGAGATCAACTGGAAGAAGACCAAACACGCAGGGCTTATGCGGCTGGATTTGATTCGGCCAAGCTTGGATCGGCCAGGTTAGGTTCGGCCGAGCTAGGATGGGCGACTAGGGTTCGGGGCGAAATAGTTTGGGGCGGATATGCAATTTCTAAAACTTATTTTCGAAAATCAGATTTTTCTCTCAAAAAATCGGCTATAACTTTCTCTCAAAAGTTTTGCAGAGTTTTCTCTCAAAAGTTTTCAGTCTCCCTTTTTTTTTTTTTTTTTTGAATGAAGAGAGGAGAAGAAGTATTTATAGGAGAAGAGTCCTACTCCTATAAGATATCTTCTTCCTTGTCTATCAAATCTTTTCTTCCTTATCTAATTAGGAATCTAAGATTTGATATATCTCTTCTTGCTTATCTTCCAAGATTAAAAACTTCCTTTTCCTTATCTTCAAAATCGCCCCTATCACTTCTATTTGTGATAATTACAAATCGACCCCTTTGTCATTTAATTGGCTAATCCGAAAAATTACCAATTAAATTTATTCTTCCAACTTAATTAATTAACCACTTTAATTAATTTCATAATTAATCAGATAACCCTTAATTAATTAATTGAACATTAATTAATTAAATATCTAATTAATAATCTCTTACTTGAATTAATGCTTTAATTCAATAACTTTGATTTAACAACTTTAAATCATTCACATTTCCCTTAATGACTGTCACTGTCCAATTGTATTGTGTGTGACCCTCTGGGTTCACCATCAATTGGCAGTAGGCCCACGACTCTCGTGATTTAATTAACGAGCAATTAAATGCTCCGATCAACTTTAAACTATCTTTAATTGACCACTCCAGAATTAATTTCCTTATTAATTCAGGAGTACCTACACTTCATGGTCGATGTCTAGCCACAAGCCCATGAAGCCCAACTTCAGGTGAATTGATATTTGTGAACCTCACCTATTATAACTGCCATGTACATACGGTCCTTCCATGACTGATTTCCCGACCGAGACCTAGGGTGTGTGAATTGATCGGCACCTCTAATTATCTCGATTCTGTACTTTCTAATTCAGGATAGTAATTCCAGTGTGACTGCTAAATTTGGAAGTCCCTTCCAAATTCGTCACTGACCGTGGCCACGGGTTTCTCGGAACTATTATCGAAGAACGTACAGGAAATTCTCCCACCTTATCAGGATGAGTCGATGGATCCTTTCTTAGTACTAACCACTCGCGTACACTTCCGTACGCACCCAACTTAGGCATGTTATGACCAAGCTAAGTGGCCTATACCTAAATCAAAGTACGCACTTTCATGCACCGAATTCGCCCTAGCACTTCAAGTCTAAGGACTAAATCGTACACTATTATAATCCTTGAGAAACATCCCATCACCGATATGCGACATGCGCTTCCACAATGGGTTTCTCTGTTCGGGTCGTTCAATGCATTCGATCCTCTATCGAACCACCTAGTCATATGCACTGGCCTCAAATGCCTTGTTCATGAAACTACAACAAATTCACTCCATGTGAATCATGCATAATCGTACAAGTCTTGACGATTCATTCGATATCCCGTCTCGATATGAATCTATGACTTGGAACGTTTTCGAGATCACGACCTTTGAGACTGTTTCATGATAAGTGCACTCAGTACTGAAGTGTATAGTCCCATAGTCTATTGTGAACTCAGGATTTCATCCAATCGCTTAGATAGGTTCGCGAGAGATGAAGTTGGCCATTGTTTAATTCACGTACTATGAATAAACGGGCGTATTAATTATAAACCATAAGAAGATAGTCCTCAAACAAGCTAATTTAGATTGGCTTGCCGGGTACTATTCTATCAGATCCAGCTTGTTAAGAGCTCCTTAAGCAATTCTTTGATATATGAGGTAGTGACAAGTCCGTATGTCCTAGCAAGGACGACTGTCTCTTCTCCTAGTCCGTCAGATTTCTTGGACTCCAAGAGGAAAGCTGGATTCTATGTCATCAGGCTTTTATTTGTCGTCAAAACGATCAACTATTTTGTCCTGCTTATAAATTATTTATTTTTGGTAGAAATAATTATTCCTCGTTGTAAATATCCTTTTCGTAAGGACTATGTTCGTCGCTCGAGCATTCTTCGTAAAGTTTCAAGTTGTCTCTCACTGAATCCATTTGAACGTATATGGATTTTCCATTATGGTCGTTTCGACCTTGATACTTTATTCTCATCGAGCAGTTTTATCGACAATCCTAGCGCCGTTCCAACTTACTCGCATTAAATTCGGAAAGTCAAAAGTCGCATTCTCGTCCCTTGATCAGATTTATATCCAGCCGTAGGATTAATTTAAACTTTCCCTATAAATAGATAGGCAATTTCTTCCCACATTATTCATACAGTACGCAATGGAAATATCAGTTTCGTTGGGTTTTACACTGCCCAATGATCCCATAATTTTCAAAAGTCACATTATCGTGATCCATTATCTTATAATAACTTAAGCATTATCTGCCTTGTACTGACAGGTCCCATTGATGCCCTACCTAGTACTGACGGGTCCAATGTGCCTCAGCTTTTGTCTTCATCGGGTTGAGGCCCATGGTATTTTGTTAGCACATGGAGGGTTCATACTTACCAGGCATCCCTATTCTTGGATGTTACTTCCGGAGTGATTGACAGCCGGGGTGTGCCGGTAAATTTTTACTTTTGCGATGATCCTCGAGAGATCCTGCTTTAGAGTAAAATTCAACCCCATCCTTCAAGTAGGAGCTCTTTTTTGGGTCTAATGACAGTTGCAAGGTATTTGTCTTGTACTGGTCTTTTCAGACTAAAGATAGGACTGATCTTCAGAGCCTGGCCATCTAACTAAAGAAGTCGATCATCCTGAGCAGCATGCTTCTCAGATGGTTGGAGGGAAACATGGAGGTCGCTGGATGAAGATCAATGTTTCCGTGGACATTGTCGTGAAAAATTCCGATCTATAGGATTTTTCCTTTTTGTATTTGTAATGATATGTAAATCGAATGATGCTCCTGTATTCGGATGAATAAATCTTCATATGTAAATCAGGAGATGTTCTTCGTACTCAGATGAATAAAACTTCATTTTTCTCTATATTTCTCATCTTCATAATTTCTTGTTTTTTGATCTGTCTCAGTCTGTACTTAGGTTGTTTACCAACGTTTGGCTTTAACCCGTTTTAATCGTATTTATGGAGATTCGAGGAGCGTTTATCGAGCGAATCGATTTTACTCAACTCTTTAGGACCTAGGTTTTTTTACCAATGTTTGGCTTTAACCTGTTTTAATCGTCGTTATGGAGATTCGGGGAGCGTTTATCGAGCAAATCGATTTTACTCAACTCTTTAGGTTTTTTACCAATGTTTGGCTTTAACCTGTTATATTCGTCGTTATGGAGATCGAGGAGCGTCTATCGAGCGAATCGATTTTACTCAACTCTTTAGGACTTAGGTTTTTTACCAATGTTTGGCTTTAAACTTATTTAATCGTTGTTTATGGAGATCGAGGAGTGTTTATCGAGCGAATCGATTTTTACTCAACTCTTTAGGATTTAGGCTTTCTACCAATTATTGGTTTTAACCTATTTAATCGTCGGCGGTATGGAGATCGATGAGCGTTTATCGAACGAATCGATTTTACTCAACTCTTAGGACTTTAGGTTTTTACCAAATTGTTGATTTTAACCTATTCAGTCATCTTCGGTATGGAGATCGAGGAGCGTTTATCAAGCGAATCGATTTTACTCAACTCTTAGGACTTTAGGTTTTTACCAAATTTTTGGTTTTAACCTATTCAGTCATCTTCGGTATGGAGATCGAGGAGCGTTTATCGAACATGTCAATTTATACTCAACTCTGTAGGTTTGGTTGTTTACCAAATGTTGGTTTTAACCTATAAACGCTTGTGCTGTTTGGAGATCGAGGAGTGTCTATCGAACAGGTCGATTTATACTCCACTTTGTAGGTTTGGTTGTTTACCAAATGTTGGTTTTAACCTTTTGAATCTCTGACTTTGGCTGATAACTCATAATCATTATATTTCAGAAGAAATCTTAAGCCGAAGCCTTTATTACAACAACTAGTATGAAAAAGTTAAAATAAACAAAATTTAAAAAGAATAGTAAGGATAGCTGCTAGGATTTATTTTCCATTGTATCTCCTCAGGTTGACTGCATTCCAAGTCCTCGGTAGGGGTGTTCCGTCCAAGTGTGCAATTTTGTATGAACCTTTCTTTCCTACACCTACAACGATGTATGGTCCATCCCAATTTTGTTGCAATTTTCCTACATGCTTGGACACCTCTACTTTTTTCAACACTAAGTCTCCCTCTTTGAAGCTTCCTACACGCACCTTTTGATTGTAGGCCTTCTCCATATTTGATTTAGTGACTTGCAGTCGTATGACAGCTTTTTCTCTTAAGGCTTCGATTATATCGAGATCATCTTCTCTAGCTTTTTCATTTTCCTGGCTATCATACATGTCGATCCTTGGGGTCGGGACTAGTGTTTCAACTGGAATTACAGCCTCCGAGCCGTATACCAAACTGAACGGGGTCTCGCCGGTCGAACTCCTGACTGTTGTCCGATTTGCCCAAAGTACTCTAGGGAGTTCATCCAGCCATTTTTCTTTTGATGCCCCTAATCTTTTCTCCAAAGATTTTATTATCTCCCGGTTTCCTACTTCAGTTTGTCCGTTCGCTCTTGGATGTCCTACGGATTTGAAGTTCTGTTGAATTCCTAGTTTAGCGCACCATTCCAATACTTGTTTTCCCGTGAATTGTGCTCCATTATCAGAGATCAGGATTCGTGGGATGCCAAACCGACATACTATGAACTTCCATATGAAATTAATTACTTGGAATTGAGTTATTCGAGCAAGGGCGATGCATTCTATCCATTTGCTAAAATACTCGACAGCGACCAGAACGTACGCTTTTTTGGACCTGGCTACTAGAAATGGTCCCACAATGTCCATTCCCCATTGATCAAATGGCCAGCACACAGGTATCGGGTGCATGTTTTCGGCTGGTTGATGGCTTATATTTGCATGAACTTGGCAATGATGACACTTTTGCACATATTTAATGGCATCCTTGTTTATGGTAGGCCAATAGTATCCTGTTCGGAGGCATTTCAAAGCTAAAGCCCTGGCTCCACTGTGATTCCCTGCCTCGCCTTCATGTATTTCTCGAACTATATCATTGGTTTGTGTTTCGAAAATGCACTTTAGTAGAACTCCGGATATTGATCTTCGATAGAGTTTTCCTTCTATTATCGTATATTTAGGAGCTCGATATTTTATTTTCCGAGCTTCATTTAGGTCAAGCGGCAGGTTTCCTTCACGGAGGTAATCTATCATCGGAGTCGTCCAGCTCCCTTCAACTTCTTCGATTTCCATTATTTCAGCGACTGGTGTCTCATCGATGTCGATTGCTGGTGTATTGGAGATTAACCAGTTGATCACTCTTTCTGTTTTGCCATCGTGAGATCCTGTGAATCTAGAAAGTTTATCTGCCCATTTGTTTTCTGAACGTGGAACATTCTGTATTTCGAAATTTTCAAATTTCTCAGTCAATTCCTTTACTTTAGCGAGGTACTTGACCATGTTGAATTCCTTTGCCTCATATAGGCCTTCAATTTGTCTTTGCACCAAGTCCGAATCAGTCAATACTTTGAGAGATTTTATGTTGGCTTTGATCGCCATTTCCATTCCTGCAATTAACGCTTTGTACTTGGCTTCATTGTTAGTACCACGAAGTCCAACGTTATCGCATAATTTATATCTTCTTTATTTGGTCCGGTAAAGTTGATTCCAGCTCCGCCTCCCTCACGGCTCGAAGCACCGTCAACGTGCATTAACCAGGTTCGATTTTCTACCATCAAGATATCATTATCACGACTGGTTGACTCACCGTGTTCTAATTCCGAGGTCGGAGTTTCTAATAGGAAGTCGGCCAGAACTTGGGCCTTAATAGCGATGCGCGGTTTATATTCGATTTCGAACTGTCCTAATTCGATCGCCCACTTGATTAATCTACCAGAGGCTTCTGGCTTTGCCAAGACTTGTCTTAGTGGTTGATTCGTAAGCACTACTACTTTATAAGTTAAAAAGTATGGTTGAAGTTTGCGTGCTGTCACTACTAAAGCCAAGGCAAATTTCTCTATTTCCAAATAATTCTTCTCCGCTCCTTGCAGTAGCTTGCTTAGATAGTAAACAGGCTTATGTTCCATACTTTCTATATATACTAAGACCGAACTGATGGCTACTGTGGAGATAGATACGTAAATGTATAATGGTTCACTTTCAGTTGGTTTGGCTAGTAATGGAGAGGAGGTTAGGTATTCCTTTAATTTGTTGAATGCTTGATCGCACTCTTCGGTCCAAACAAAGTTTTTTGCCTTTCGTAAAGTTTGAAAGAAGGGCAAACTTCTATCCGCTGACTTGGATATGAACCTGTTTAATGCCACAATTTTTCCTACTAAACTTTGCACTTGAGAAATTGTTTTAGGTGGTCTCATTTCAGTTATAGCTCGAATCTTTTCGGGATTTGCTTCGATTCATCTTTGGTGGACCATGTACCCTAAAAACTTACCCCAAAGGTACATTTTGCGGGGTTTAGCTTCATTCGGTATTTTCTCAATATCTGAAAACATCGATCGAGATGTTTTACGTGGTCGGCTTCATTCATGCTTTTGACCAACATATCATCCACGTAGACTTCCATTATTTCTCCGATCAGCTCCCTGAACATTAGGTTAACCAGTCTCTAGTAAGTGGCACCAGCATTCCTTAGGCCGAATGGCATAACAATAAAGCAATATACACCCTGCTCCATTATAAAAGCAGTTTTCTCCTGGTCTCACTCATCCATGTAGATTTGGTAGAAACATTGGAAAGCGTCCATCATGCTAAAGATTGCAAAACCTGCAGTTGAGTCAACTAACAAATCGATCCTAGGGAGAGGATAGGGATCACGTGGACATAGCTTATTAAGGTCGGTGAAATCGTTGCACATCCTCCATTTATTATCTCTTTTATCCCCTTTAGCCACCAAGACAACATTGCATAGCCATTCCGAGAAGTGTACTTCCCGAATTTGTTTTGCTTTGAGCTGCCTTTCGACTTCTTCTTTTATTATCTTGTCTTTTATTGGCTCGTGATTGCTCTTCTTTTGTCGTGCTGGTTTCGCCATTGGATCGATTTTTAGTGAATGAGTAATTACCCTTGGATCGATGCCCTCGATATCGTTCGCACTCCAAGAGAAAATGTCGACATTTTTTTTGAGAAAGTTTACTAACAATACTTCCCCTTTCGAACTGAGTTCGGTTCCAATCCTGGTCGTTTTCGAGGGATCTCCTTGAACGAGCATAATATCCTTATGTTCTGGTGGCCTTATGGTCAGATCGACCATCTCCTTTCCTTTTCGATCTATCCTATCAGTTCTGGGGATTTTGACTTCGCCTCTTTCGATGTCGTCATCGAGCTTCCTTTTAGCTGGGGTAAACGACTTGGAACGGTTCCCTAGCGTTAAGGACGTATTGTAACAATCCCATGCAATATAATGATCGTTCACTATTTCTCCGATCCCCATGTCTGTAGGAAATTTTATCTTCTAATGGTATGTCGATACCACTGCTCGGAATAGGTTGAGGGCAGGTCGTCCTAATATCACATTGTACACAAAGGAAGTCTCTACGACCAGGAATTTTACTAGTTTCACTGCGTGCTGTGGTTTCTTTCCCAGCGATACACTTAGATTTATTGTCCCATAGGGGACTATTTCAGAACCTCCAAATCCTACTAAAGGAGTGGCTACTTTTTGGGATTTTATTTCTCCCAAGTTCATCTGCGTTAAGACCTCCTTAGATATAATGTTCGCTGAGCTTCCATTGTCGATTAGGATTCTCTTAACGTTGTAGTTTGCTCTCTCGAGTGATACCACCATCGGGAAGTCAGGGTTGTGTTCTTTCATATCCGAAACGAAGTTTCTTGGTACTTCGCTCTCATTGAAACTAATGAGTTGTTCTTTTGGTGGTTTGTTTTCTAGTGTCCATATTTCTTTAGGATATCTAACATCTCCTAATAAAGACCTCGCGGTTCTGCGGCGAGCATTACGACTGTCTCCTCCGGCTGGTCCCCCTGAGATGGTATGGATGGTGCCATTGATTTGATCATTGTTCAATTCTTGTGGCGGACCGTTATTAGGGGACCTTCTTCTCGGGGTCCTTCTCTGGTTATTGTTTCGAGGACTCCTGCTTCTATCTCTTTTGAGATTGTTCCGCTCTAAGTAATCGTCAAATTTTCCTTGTTTGATTAGTCTTTCGATTTCCTATTTTAGGTGAAAACAGTCTTCCGTTCGGTGTCCATGGCGCGATGATACCTACAATATAGATTGTAGTTTCGCGCACCGGGCCTAGGTTGTGCAATTATTTTCGCCGGCGAAATCCAGTTGTTCCTTTCTAATACTACAAGAATTTCTTCGATAGGAACAGTAAGTCGTGGGTAATCTACCTGATTTATTCAATTCCTGTTAGCCGGTTCGGCTGACCTTGATCTAGGATAGATATTAGGTCTTTTTCCAGATCGTTCCGATTGTATTCTTGTCGTTGAAAGACATTTCCATTTTTGAAGGACCGATCGTAATCAGTAGGTCTTAAAGCAGGAGCTTTATCTTGCCGCCTTGATCCGGTGGCGGGTGTTTTGTTCCTGTTCTTGTCTTTGAAAGAGTTCATCTTCTCCTGAGTCATGTATTTCGATAAAAAGTTCTTGGTTGCTTTCTTCTGAGAGCATTCCCGAATTGCCTATTTTTGGTAAGATCGAAGAGGATGGAGATTATGTAATCGATGTTTCGGGAATCAATTTTTAATAATTCCACATTAAATCTCGCCAACCAGTTTCGCAAAGACTCTCCCTCTTGTTGATGGATGGTTTCAAGGTAGCTCATCGACAGTTTCTATCTTTTCTGGCTGGCGAATTGTTTTGTCAATTTATTGCATAATTCCTGAAAACTGAAGATAGAGTTGGTGGGTTGTTTTGTGAACCAATCCAAAGCTAGTCCTTCAAATGTGTTAACCATTAGTTTGGCGGTGTATTCCGCCGAGTGGGCATATACGTTCATAATATTCGTGAAGCTAAAAATATAATCATCGGGGTCGGTGGTTCCATCGTATCGTGGTAGTCGTTCGGGGACCTGGCCAGATGATTGAGCTTCTTTTATCTCCCTACAAAAGGGGGAGCATGCCGCTAGGCTTTCTTGGAGCTCCGTGTTTCTGGCCCACGGATTTTGGATGGTTCGAAGACGTTGCTCTAGGCGCTCCTGTACCATCCTTTCAATTTCTTGTTCCGAGATGCGGACTGCTCTTTGTCGACTAGGTATTCCATCAACGACGTCATCCTCAATGGGAATTATGGTATGTTCCTTCGATCCTTGGCGGGTCGGTAGTGGCTTTGTCCGATCTGTTTTTCTTTGGATCGGCTCATCGGTTGGTTTCGTATCACTCCTTTGTGGACTGTGCAAGGATCGTTGTTCGCTCACAGGGATGTCTGCTTGCTCAGATATTTGATTGACCTGCCTTGGAGTTCTCCGAATGGGATTTGCCCTAGTAGTTCTAGGGTCTCTGGGCACCTGCTCAGGGACTAGTACTTCCCCTGAATATAGTGAGTTGAATAGCATAGCGATCTGTCTTAGTTTCTCCTGTGTATCCGGCAGAGGAACATGGATTGTTGGAGCCACGGGGGCTTCTGGTATCACATTGGCGGCAATCTCTTGTTGTCCTTTAGAGTTTTGAACATGGATCCCTTGACGTTCCTCCTGGTTCGGTAGTTGATCACTTGCTCTTTGATTATTTTCGTCGTTGACGATTGGAACGTTATAATTCGTATCGTCCTGTAAGTCATCAGACGTGATATGTGGATGTGTCGTGTTACTTCTTGCCTCGTTACGAGCGTTCTTTCTTGGGCGAGCTATATGTCTATCGAATAATTAACTGAGCCCCTCGGTGGGCGCCAACTGATTTAACCGTTTTTCGTAGGGTTTGATTAAATCAATATTATAGGTTTATGGGGTTAGATTATATGTATTATAGGGCCTAGTTACTTTATTCCGGATGGATCAATCTCAAGAAATAACAATATGTAAAGAGCAAATAAGAACACAAGATGATGAATATTGAATATAGTATAGCAAAAGATTTTCTGTAAATTTATTATCAGATTGCCCAAGTATGGAGGCGTAAGTTCTGAATTGTAGTTGTTTTGATACAATGTTTAACTAGGTATTTATATGTTATCAACCCTAGCTATTCAAGGAAACATAATCCTACTAGGACTCGGCATATCTATCCTTCTTGAGTCCGGATTGTAGTCTGGTTCGCCAAGGAGAATCGTCTCTGATCGGATCGCTGGATGATCCCGAATGAGCTTATATGGTCGAACCGATCTGAGGTCTTTGAGTCGATCCGAGTATTATATGGGGTGTAAAACAGCCCCCATCACAATCGAATATTAGCAATTGAGAGACATTTCCCCTTTCTTTTTTTTTCTTTCTTTGTTTTTTCTTCAAGGCTGCCGAACAAAAAAATTCCTCATCTCCGAAAAATTTTGCTGTCTGCTACCCCTCATCGTTCGAGAAAACAAGAGAAAACAAGCTACTGAGAAATCAGCTCATAGTTTTGACAAAAATTTGCTGTCTGGTTTGTTGAAGTTTCCCTTTTTATATATATACTAGGGCAGTCGCACTGGCGCTGTGCTGATGCCCATTATGAAGCATGTTGATGAGTTTTTTTTTTCTATTCTTAGGTTTGATCAAAAGTACATTATTCATAGTAGTAAATTATTCATAGTAGTAAATTATTAATAAACCGCTCCAACTTATAACATATGTAAAGCCAAAACCAATTCTAAAATCATTCACACTCGAACACGAAGTATTCTTGAATCCACAAATTTAATTACAATAAGCCTCAACGTTACAACCCAGAACTTCCAATTTCTCATCAAATAGAAAATTAGACATGCACACATTCTAAGTTTCTAACATCAAAGGGTTCATGCAAGCAATTTTTTTGTGTTGGAGGCTTGAACTCTCAGAGGTGAAACCATCACGTCCGGATGGGTCTTCCATCTCTAGATAGTAAGAAGAAAAATATTGTCAAGATAATTTAAATTACACAACTTAAAACTAAAAGACACTTAAGTATTCATAACCTGTTAATGTCATCAAAATTTTGACGCCATTTGTTATTTGGCAGTCTTAGAACACATACGATTAATCTCATATTATTTTAGCAGTCTTAGAATACATGCGATTAATCTCATATTGATTTAGCAGTCTTGGAACATACTTATAAACATGAATTAACTTTGAAAAGCATACCAATCGATTTTATGCAGAAGGATATGAATGTCCCAGCAAGGACATCACAGGACCGTAAAATTTAACTTTTTGATGTCGCAAGGAAGTAGTAAGGTGTTCTTGTCATTTAAAAATAGTAGAAAAGTTGCTTCCACTTGAATAATGTTCCACTCTACTAGACCATAAGTTGCTTCCACTTGAAAATTATTTCAAAAAATTGAATAACAGCCAGAGGAAAAATCAAATACCATCAACCAATCCCGACAAACTAAAAATTTTAAATGTAAACCAACACTTGAAGCATTTATCATTATTAATTCAATGGAAGAAAAATGACCAACCATAGTGGCAAATGTGACGGAGATGAAAACCAGGGATGCATTGCTTAGATTAACATCCATTGCCGTGCTGAGAGCAAGAAACATGGTTGTAGGAATCTCATACCTGGAATACTTCATCACCAAGATTACCACATAGGATGCAACATGAAAACCTAACTTCACATTGGGATTAAATGAAAAATCTACAATTTCAAAACAGAAACCAGAGATTAACAGTATTAGGAAGCCTGTCTTGGAAATTTCTAACTTTTGCCTGCATGAAAGAAATTTCTCTGTACATATTCTTAGCTGCTACCTAGGTGATTCACAATGTTTCTCCGATGTCGTCCATGGTAATTTTAGATTACGCACTCATATATGGTTAATTGCAGAAGTTTGATTATTTGATATCACGTCTGTCATATCAGATTACATGCACCAAACTAACATTAATAGATAAAGAAGCACAAATCAATTGTGCACATCTAAATACATATATATTAATCTAACTTCAATTTGACATCCCTTTGAAAGTGCACTGACATATTAAAAGATCACTGGCGTGTATAAGAACATTTTTGCCATAATTTTTCCTAACAAGAGTCATGAATTTTTGCCATATTCTTTCACAGTCAGAGGAGAATCAGTCAAAAAATCAGAAATCTTTATATCCAAATAAAATAAACAAAACAAGAACTGAATCTCAAACTCTTTATCACAAAATCTAAAATACAGTCCTCTTCTTTTCAAGCCAATTAAACGACAAAAAATAGCTATGGAAACAAAATATAAAATTAAATACTGGAAAGCATGTTTTCGGACAAGTACCTCGCCAGACAAAATGAAATAAAGAACCTTTGCAACTATAGTAGGATCGACAAGAAGCTACGCATCCTGAAAATATCAACCAAAGCCATAAATTTTGAGGTTTACAAAAAAATTGCTCATAAGGTACAATGTGTTAGATTTTAACTAAATCATAAGAAAAATCCTAGTCTTTTCCTACACAGCATCGACTTTCTATATATTTGTATGAGCAATTACAGTCCACTCTATCACTACTACTCGCATTCCTCATCACCGCTACATAAGCAGCCTGTTGAAATGTTCAGAGTTAAAATAGAAAGGCCAAAAGAGGTCAGTTATAAGGACATGATAGGAGCTTTAAATTTAACTTTATGATGTCGCGAGGAAGTAGTAAGGTGTTCTTATCGTTTAAAAATAGTCGAAAATGCTTTATATCTTCTTCGTTAGTTTGAGGATGTCCAAAAATGGATTTTCCTTTTTCACATCAATATTGACGCAAGACGAATGTTGTTTTATAGCCATGACTTCAGTGTTACATAGGAGTTCTATGGGCAGAGATTTGCTGATTTTCTGCCAAAAACTCGTGTACCCACCTTTAAAACGTCTAATTTTTCCAGCCATAGACGTTAGAGTGAACTCATGAATAGGAATAAGGCATATCTTGAACAAATCCATATCCAGAAGCAGTGTAATCATAGGCTACAGATTTAGGCACATATTTCAATCCATGGCCCTTGGGAAACACAGGTGTTAAATCAGAAGCATAATCACTCACATCATGAACTCCATTTCTACCCGATTTCTTAGCTTTTTCCTGTAAATTAACCATTACATTTGTATCACTTTTGAGTTTGAAATTAGAACTATAAATAATCTTATAGAAAAGAAGCTTACCTGTAGTTCTAAGGTTAGGGAGATTATGGATAAATAGTCATCTACAACCTGAATGTCTTGAAACTTCCCGGCGAAACTATCAATCAAGGCCAATTTATGGGAATACATTTCTTCGAATTCATAACCGATTTCTTTAGCCAAGTTGAAAATAGTGGGAGAGCTACTAGCTGCAAGTACTTGTCCTCCAAGATCATAGAATTCTCCTGAAATATAAGACCTGTTCAGTTTTTGAAAATGATCCAAACATAGTACACTACTCGAGTAATTAATACTATAACGTTTGATTTACCTTAAATATCTACTTATTCACACATTCCACTAACCGTCTGATACTTCTCTAATACAGTTACATTAGTGTGACCGAGCTTACATAGTGCATAAGCTGCTGATAATCCAATCGGTCCACCTCCTAAAATTGCGATTTTTGTGTTCATTGGCCAGCATGGATGTAGCTTTGAGAACTGATCTTCAATTGATTTCTCTGGCTCCATTGGGATTTCTAATGAAATATACATATGTTACCAAGAATTAGGCTCTGGAATACTACGAAGGATATGAGGTGAATATGGATATACAACAACATAATAGAATGATAAGCTCTCTGAAATTCCATTGCCAATATGTATCAGAAAACATAAAAACATTAAATCGCAGAATCAGACAACAGAAACAATACATACTATAATTTCCGTTAAACTCTCTACGCAGATATACCACTGACTGAATTACCCATGTCAAACCTTCAGAATCCATGTAAGAAGGGCAACAAATTCGCAATTTAAAACTCACCAAATTTCTGTAATTCAAATTCTCAAATAAAGCAGTCAAATGAGTGTTTTCAAGATCAAGAGTCAACCTCAAATCAATTATTTTTGAAAATACACATGCTATGGTTAAAGAATTGAAGCAAAGCTTCTCTGCTGCCACCATCATATAAACCACCAAAGAATTCGAAGAAACATAATTTTAACAATATATAGTCCATCAAGTAAAGATATTTGATTAATCATTAATTATTGAGAGCTCAACCTTCTTGAATATCCCATTTCTTCAATCAGAAAAGATTATTGGCCTTCTCATTAGTTCTTGCTTCATTTGGATACACTCTAATAAATGTTTCATTTAATTAAATAATTTTCATGATTATTTCAACAAAAAAAATCAGTTTCATAAAATATTTCATATGACTAAAAACACCTACCAGATTGAAGAAAAGATGAGAGAAAGGAGAATAAACATTGAAGAAGAAGAAACCACCACCACAACCACGGCACCGCCGTCGTTGTAAATCAAAACCCAAATAAGTTATTAATTATGCGCCACCACCACCACTGCCATTCAAAATCCAAACCCAAATCAAGCGAACTTTGGGGAAAATAAGAAAATTGCACCAAAATTGAAGGAAACTAAAAGAAGAACAAGAAGATGAATTAAATAGATTACCTTGCTTGAGATAACATCATCAAAACCTACACATTTCAAAAAAAAAAAAAAAAACAGAGAAATAATATCTGAAAGTAACAAATAAGAACATGAGAAGAAAAATGGGAAAATAAGCAGCACCAACCTGAAGAAATCAGAAATATGGCAATCAAAATTCTGGTTCAACATAATATATAGTCTTTGAAGACAACAAAATCTTCATATTTTATGGCTCTTAAAGCCCTAGGGCAGAGTAGACCCATAGTAGGAGGGATGGTGATTGATGTGAAACAAGTCTGACAGCCGCAATTGAAGACTTTTGGGAGAAGAATTTATTGTGTCAAAAGAAAATAGGCAGAACTGGGGAAGGTGAGTACATAAATAAACGGTGGGATTAGAGAAGAATTGAGGAAGGTGAGTACATAAATGAAGGGTGAGATTGGAGAAGGAGAAAGAGGAAGAAGGGAAAAAAATAAATAAAAAACGGACCATAAATCCAGCAGGAACCCCATATCGGTTGATGGTCGAAGGTAGAAGAAGAGAAAATTAAATGAAAATGAAAAGCAGAACAACACAAGGTACAACATGGATCAGCAGCAAACTCAATAAAACGACGTCGTTTTATTAACCAGAGATTAAAAAAAATGGGAAAATAAATTCAGCTGCACTATTCACAAATGGATCGTCCCTTATTAGTATTAATATATACGTAATTTGTCATGCTTCACTATATATATATATATATATAGATACATAATTGTCATACCCTACTATATATATATATATATATATATATATATATATACACGGAATTGTTTGCCTCACTTTTTTTTTTTTTTTTGTTTATTGAACAACTATTTCGATATATACACATTTTTTTTTCATCTTTGAGATATAAACTTTCTCCCTCTTTTTGTATGTTTTAGCACGACTCAATATGGTTTTGTTCAAGGGTACTCGTTCTCCCACTGGTACAGAAATCTTGACGATTGACTGATCTTACACCGTTTCGTAGGCGATCAAGATAGAAATAATAAATAGCCAAAAACCATATAATATGAAGGAGAAGATCAATAATATATATTCCGAGTGTGAGTGTACAGAATACAGAATACAAATGATATGGGTCCTATCCAAGCATTGCAGGATGCCGTACAGGCTAGAGACTAAATACATATAAGAACGATGTCTAATCTCATTATCGCTATTGATCCGAGCTTCGAGCTTCGAGCTGGGAGTGCATGGAAAGGCGTGTCTGTTGTCATAAATGCTTGGGATATTTATAGTTGATGCGGTGAGCTAGCTGAACCATCCGCAGGGGAACATTCCTTGGCTCACAGGCTTGGGCCTGCGGTCGGCCCATCAGTGGTTTTCGACCAGGAGCCTTTACCTTAGTGATCGGACAGGGCTTGACGTGCTTTGAGATCGACTTTATGTCTTTGAGGTCGGGATTAGTGGTCTTCCGTCTATTTTAACCCAGCATAAGTTCCGGTAAGTGGAGAATCCAAAGTACCCCTCATCAATACTCCCCCAATTCTCGAGCGTAAGTGAAGCTGATGCTCGGAGAAGTAAATGTCACCGCCTGACAGGGATGAGTCATTACTTAGTGTTTCGGATGTGCCTCGTTAAGAACCTAGCTCGGAAAAACCCATTGGGATAAAAATCAAACTAGGGAAAAAGAGTACACATCTTGGAAACTCTAGAATGACAATCTTTCGCGAAGTAAACCATTTTGAAATTCCTGCTATGAATCGTTCTTTGTAGCAATGGTTGATGTTTGTTGAAAAACTCTGAGTTGAAATCTGCGATCGATCCCATTTCTTCGAGCATAAGTGAAGCTGGGCTCGGAGAAGCAAATTTGTTTTGATAATGGCCCCACATATCTTGTCAACCAGGCTGGCGGTAGTCTAAATTCATGAAGTATAGGGGCTGAGAGTGCAATTTTCCGAAAAGCTTACTTTTAAAATTACCGCTTGAGGAGCTCAACCGTCGCGGTTACTCGGGACCGATTTGCAATTTTACTTTTTTAACCCCGTATATATATTTGTTGACCGTAGAAGATTCATTTACAACAGATCCCTAAATTCTCGATCGGAGCATCGTGTTCGATAGTTTGTAGAATACTCCCGAAATACACACCGTCACAAAATATGAATAACTTTTCTTTTAAAAGTATGTCGACTTTCGGATCTCGAAAAGGGAGAGCCAAGGTGGGAGGTGAATCAGACAATGATCCCAAGCGCTTGTGGATCAGTATAACGCCTCGGAGAATGAGAAGGTTGAAAACATTGATGGTGTTACAAATTCCGAGATAGAGGAGGGAGAAGTTCGTCAGGTCTCTAGTGATGATGAAGCCGGCATCGGGGAAGAAATTTCCGAGGATGAGTCAGTTGGTGGTGAAGTTTCCCCCCTTCATGAGAATGAGATTGCAAAATACTAAGTTGGTGGCCGACTGATTGTCACCATTAAGAAATGGGTGGAGACCACAAGTTGTTCTAATCAACTTCGGACGAAACGTAGGGCCGACCAGATTCGTACCATTTACAACGCAGCGGGCCGTCGTGCGAAATTAGAGCTCGAGATTGGAAAGTACCTCCCTTAAGGTTATTCCATCGTTGTGCCTACTGCTGAGCAACAAGTTACTAAGCCGCCTGCAGGTTGCCAAGCTTTTTATAACAGGCAGTTTTATTTTGGCCTGCATATTCCTTTTATTCCCCTATTTAAAGATATTTTGGAAGTCTTTTCGCTCGCGCCTCCCCAAATTCTCCCGAAGTCGATTACGTATATCGTTGCGTTTAGTGTTTTGATGCAGGCTAGGGGGAAAGAAGCGTCCTTCCAAAATTTTTGGCAAATTTTCCAAATGAGTCTCTCTAGTTCTTCAAATGCTGGCTTTGTTTATTTTTCTCATAGGCCGAACAGGTCAATTCTTGCGACCAATACCTCCAGCAATGCTAAGGGTTGGAAAAGGGAGTCTTCTTTGTTCGAGGTCCTAATATTCCGATTTCGGAGGGTTTGTCCGAGATGAAGCCGTTCGAGTGGGAAGGTGATAAGACTTGGATATACGGTAAGCGTTCCCTTAAAGGGAAATTTCCTCCTGCGTTGTCCTCAGACTTTTTGGAATATATGATTTTCGATCCATATCAAACGGTTCTATTGACACAAGAAGCAATCCTTCGGTTGGCCGGTCTTAGTAACCGTAGATTTCCTGCTCCTGCCCTTATGTACGGACATACTCCCGAGGTCGAAAACCCACCGGAAGGTGGCCAACCTATTGATATTGCTCCGACGGGGGTTCAAGCTATTGTCACTGCCCTTCCTCTTGGTAACCTTCTTAATTTACTTTAGTGCTTCCCGACTTGACACCTACTGCTCGTATAATTCTTTAAATACCTTTTTGTTCGTGCAGTTGAACTTGAAGAGCAATTTCGAACTTCCGTAGCAGGGTCTACCGTTGCATCATCCTCGAAAATGACCCAAGGCCAGCCAAGAACGCAGAAAAAATCAAAGACTACTAGGAAAATGGGAAAAGGAGATGCTATCACTTCTACCACCATGATTCCAACCTTGCTTTCTAACAGTGTCAGGGTCGGCGCTGAAAATGCGATTCTAACAGATGACGTTGGTCGATTGTGGACGGTTTTTTCGATCGCTACCGATGATCCCAACGCGGCTGGATACAGCCATTATGCTTTCAAGCATATTCAATCCCAGCAACTGATTGAAGAGCGTTTGGCTCGAAAAAGATACTGGGATGGTCCTAAGTCTTCAAGGAGAACAAGGCCCTTTGGTCGAAATCCTGGCCCTATCGAATGTCGTCCTGAAAGAGTCGAGCCTGATTTGGAAGATTATATCGAAGATCATCTTCGTGGTCCGAGGGCTGCCGGCTATCCCGAAGACGGAAACATCCATTCCGACCTTAACCCCAATGGAGAACACTCAGTAGACAAGGCGATCCGTATACTATTTAGCTGGCCGATTTAGGTATGACAATACTGAGTTGTTTTCCAAGGACGGTTTTCGAGCTCTGGGGGACTTCGCCCAATTTCATCAAATGTTATTCCTTCATATTTTCCTGATCTAGAAATATTGATACTTATGGAAGTTAATCTCTGTTTTGTATATTGGAGATGAATTTGTCAATCAGGTTCATCGTCTTGCCCTTCTGGAAGAGGAATCTATTCAAAAGCATCGGGCTTTGAAGCATCTTTTAAGGAAAGAGGCGGAGAAGGCGACTCAACTGACCGAGGCCTTATCCAAAGTCTCTGAGTAGGAGAAAGAACTTTCCTCTACCAGGTAAGAGCTTGAAGAGGCCACGAGCGGCCAATTCTCTACGTTAGTCAAAGAAGATCTTTTCGGTGCGGCTGGTGTTGCAAAGAGCATTCCCGAGTCGGATGTCAAGAACCTAAGAGCTGAGTTAGGCAGGCGAAGGCGGATTCCGAGCGTTCATATGCCCGGGGCCGAGATGAAGCCAAACTTTCGGCGATAAGGGAATTTCTGAGGTCCCCATTTCTGGACGCCCTTGTTCGAGCGCGATCGGGTCCGATTAATCAATCGTTCTTCTTTAAAAGTGTGCATCAATTGATTTCGGCTGGGAGGTTTCCAGGGCAACTCGCGGACTATATACCGCACACGGATCTGCACAAAAACATCTTTGGGAAAGATTATAAACCTTTGTCTCTTCCCGCGGATATCGGGGACTTATGGAATCACGAATTCACTGCCCTTCTAGATGAGTTCGGATCCCCTATGCCTAATCCTGATTTGCTCGAAGCTTCTACTTTTTCGGAATCGAAGGGCAATGGCAAAGAGAAAACTGAAGTTGATATTGAGAATGATTCTGATTATCAAGAGGAACGTCTTCCATCTCCTACTGAAGTTGGTGACGAAGTCAACGAAAGCAGTAGCGGAGATAGTGATAACTCGAGCAGCGACGAAGATGACTCTGATGATAGTGATTCCGATGACGAGGACGAAGTTGAAGTAGAATAATCCCTGAAATTTGCCAAGTCTTTGTAATTTAACTTTTCGACCATGATTTAGTTTTTTTTTAACTTATTCAATCATTTGTCGGTATTGTAATTACCGCACAGTTTTACTTATTTCGTATGGAAGTATTCATCAATCACTTCTTCGTATAGGCATGTTTGGGCTTTCTTGGGAGTTGTGACTATTCAATTCTAATATAAAACGACGCGTTACTTCCGTTATAAATATACGGGCCTTTTCAACTCATTCTTCAATCAAACTTAAATATCGCGATCGGAGCCTTTAGATCGGCAAATAAAATTCGGAAAAGCTTATTTTTTAAAAACCAAAGCCATGGAGAAAATACTCGGTCCTTCAATTGACCCCTCCTTGCTTCTGGGAGGTGCCAAAGCTAAGGGTTCCTCGTCCAAGGACTCGAAATCGAGCAAAGAGAAGAAAATTGCGAAGAACTTTCCAAGTCCCCCAAAACCTCTAAGGGTGGAGACAACGTGAAAGAAAAACATACATCCTCCCAATCGAATCGAAATCTCTCCACCAAGTTTGTCTTGTCGAAGGAAGACTCCGAACCCGAGCCTGATAGTTCTCCCGTCAAACCCTTGGATAACTCTAAGCGGGCCCAAATCAGGCTAAAATCATCTGAGTCTTCGGGCAAGAGGTCTTTGTCTGATACGATCATTCTGACCGAGACTCTCACAAAACTTTTGAATGAAAATAAGCCTCTTATTGATGCTACCGTGAATAATCCCGAAGGTGGAGGGCTGAGCAAGAAGGCCAAAACTATTGCCAGCGAGAGAGATGCACTTAAGGCAGATATCTTTTCAAGTTGAATGCTACAGAAGTTCCTAAGGCTGAAATCCCCTCCGATCGACCATCCGTTTCGAAGGATAAGCCTCCTTCTCCCGGAGGTTCTAAAGAAGAGCATCGTTCCGAGGAAAAACTCGACAACGTTATTCAGAGCTTTCTGCAGGCCCAAATTTCGATTTCCGCTGTAGGTTCTTCTGGAGAGAAAAACCCGCTGCAATTTTTCCAGTCAGGGTCGAACTTTCATGCCCAGGTTCGAAATATAGTCGTCATTTCCTACTTCCTTTCATTTTTTTTATTACTATAGACTTTGCCAAATTATCAATAGCCTTGTCTAAACAATTTTCTTGTGAATAGGCTGAAAAGAAGTTCCTCGAACTCAGGCAAATGGCCGAACGGGAGGCCGCTCAACGGGTTGCTTTGATGTTGGAGTTGGAGAAGAATAAAACCGAGCTGAAGCATGCTTTGGAGGCTGTTAAGGCACTCGAGGAGAAAATAGCTGTGGAGAAAGAAACTGCCGCCAAAGCCAAGGGCGAGGAAGTTCATCAACGGCTGGGGAAGGAGCTCGAGGACCTCAAACTCCATCTCGAGCAAGAGAAAAAGGACAGGGAGCGCCATGAGAAGGATGGTTATCAACAGGGTTACACTGCCCGTAGTGAAGAAGTTCGGAGGATAATCTCTGCCAATAAGATTTTTTAGATTTTTAATCATTCTTATCTTGTCTTTCGTTCTTTGGGATTAATTGAATTTGTTGCCTGTAATAAATCTGAATAATTTATTCATTGTTTTTTCCGTTGAAAGTTCTTTTTTGTCGAGCATGTCTCCAAATAAGTATTAGTTTCTTCGATCGTTGATAGTAAAGTATCCTTATTTGATATATCATGTGCCGGAAATATCGACGAAGGTCGAGATTTCTCGATTTAGGTGTTTATTGAACAAATACCTGGGTCGTAAATCTTGAACCCGTATGAGATCATACGTTGAATTAACAACCAATTAGTTGATAAATTGATAATTGTATAATTCCCTTTGCCAAACAAGGCCTAATCCATCGGGAAGCGAAACAGTCGTTGAATCTTGTCCATTTGTTATAACAAATTTTTGCCGTTGGATCCATTCCATCCGATACTATAAAAGATGTTTTAGTGTCTCTGAGACTGTCTATTTATTCCAACTAATTCTTTATTTATCTGATTATGATGATCAAAACCATCCCCCTATCAACTCAACTTTTTGAGTTTAGACTTCAAACGATCTTCGTGGGAAATATGATTGCTTCGAACTCGCTTAGAATATCGTCAGGCAAATATACTCTCGATCTAGAAGGCCAATAAGCCAAATATAGAGATTCTACGCACCTTTTCGAAGATGTTATATGGGCGGTGTCCGAGGACGAGGTCAGCAACGAAATATCCATGCTGCACCATGAAAAAGACGTCTTAATCTGGAGAAAGGCGCATTAGCCCCTTCATCTTTGGAACACCTCTAAACAATAATAGAAGCCTGCGGCTCCCCCTTGTCAAGCCTAAAGAGGAGCCAATTTGATCACTTGGCTTGGGATGGAGGATGGGGCCGAATGTCTCGCGGAGATAGCAACATGTGGTTGGAATATATTATGCTTAGCTTGTAGTAGGATCGAAATTTTTTCTCCGGTATTTCTATACGTTGAGGTTTTGTATCTTTGTAATGAAATCGAGATTGTAAACAATTTCTTTGTTCGAAATAAGATTCATAAGTATCATTGATTTTGAATAGTTGTGTTCGATCATAAACAGCTGACTGACCCCTTTAATTTGAACAATCCGATCTAACTTGAATAATTAATCGAATTATGATTTCTGAACTGTTTATTCGAGCATTAACTCTGATGAACTGATTTTTTCTCATCAATCGCCCAAATTTTCCGTCCTTTAGCGCTTAGTTCGCCGTAAATGAAGGACTGACGCCGATCAAATTTCTTATAATACGAGCATTAATAATCGGTTGTAAATTGATGATAAGCATGCTGGCCTTTGAGTGCAAATTGTTGATAATACTTGCATTGAGTCTTCCGAATCTACGCTTGTTTGTCGAATACAAGGGTCAAAAGATAGAATCTAGACGAACATCTTGATTCAAGCATAGCCCCTTTAGATCAATCAACTGATAAAAACTATCGAATCACTTTTATGCTTAACATTTCATAAACGCGTCCTAAGAAAAAAAATTCAGTCGATGTAACTCAACGTCTATTGTCAACGTTATTAGATCTTGACATATATCTTTCTTGGCTTTAAACTGTTTGACCTGGGTCGATTAATAATTTGATCGTGTTTCGAAAATTCCGATCGTGTGTTTATAAGAATACTTCTTTTTCCAACCAAACAGGACCCTATTTCTCGGTAAATGGAACCGTCAGTGCATTTATTGTTGTGATCATAGCCGTCCGTGATTTATCATCTGGTCCGTCGATCTTAACCCTTCACTATTATAAATAGTCCCAATTTTACCGTCACATTTTTCACTTATCACAAATGCCTTGTCCGAACATTACCCCTCGAATTTTAAGTTCTTTTAGCAACATGTTCCATAATACTTTCAAAATAAAAGAGTTTGAAATTAGGACTCGGACCCTGTTTTCCGATCATAGTCCCTTTGGTACAGCTTCTCTCGCTTAGAATATCGACAGGCAAAAGAAATTGCGCTTAGAATACCGGCAGGCAACCTGCTTTCTTAGATATAACCCATCTGAGCCGGGTTAGAATTCCGGTCTTCTGGTGCTGCATCTGGTTGGATTGTAGGTCGACCTTGGTGGAGGTCCTTTCGATCTCGAACATCAGCTTCTTCAAGGAGTTTCTTGAAGTATAGTTCCTTCGAAATTGCTTGGAGTAATGCCGCTGGGGACGCTTCCCGCTGTCCTGGATCAGATTTGGATGTGAACAATGATTGCCGCAAAGTTTGGGCATAGCAATCATTGTTTACAGATGATGATCTTAGATCGGTTTAAAAGTCCTAGGAATGGACTCCGATCCAGTTTTACTCCCTTGCGCAGTACGTCCGTGGATGTGCGCCATGTGGCGAGTGATTGACACGAAGAACTTTTGTTTAGCTCTGCATCTTGTTTCGACGCTTATGGATCGAACATGCTTAATTTAGCTTGTAAGATTTGTAGTAGGGTAGGAGTGAATGCACTATTCTTTTTTAGCTCAAATTTCACCATTGTACTCGAGAATTCATTTGTAATTTGTTCGAAGAATGAATAAAGATTTTGTTTCCTGCTTATTTTCGTTGCATGTTTCCTTGGCTTTGTTGTATGTTTTCTTGGCTTCGTTGGTCGAATAATACATAAAACGACTTTGGTGATTGTAACTAACTTGTGTAATTAGCCTGAAGTTATTGAAAACTTGAGGTTCGAAAATAAACTCCTTTGGCGATTGGATAACCTTCAAAATAGGTTGCAACTTTAAAGACATGTATAATCCACTACCATCATATCGATCGACCGGCCAACATTCTGTCGATCATAGAATCGACTTCTTATGAAGTAGCTATCGATCGAGATGATCATATTAATTTTATATCGGTGGATCGAGTAGAATATCTGACAAACTTTTTACCTTGTCCATTTATAGCGGATGTTCCATAGCTCTAACGCCTTAGTCGGATCAATAACGGGAATCATTGATAATCAATGGATCGATAACTGGAAATTAATCCTTGACAATTTAACCAATAATTTATTGATCGATGAGAGTATAGGGAAATGATCTTTCATCTTATCCTCGAGATTGTTTGATTTAATCTTTGATGTTCTTTTCACAAATTCGATCTAAGGGGAATAGCAACGGCTTTCACCCTTAGTCGGTTTTAAATCGGTCATAGCGACAATCATTGATAGTCAATGGATCGATAACTGGAAATTAAATCCGTGACAATTTAACCAATAATTTATTGATCGATGAGAGTATAGGGAAATGATCTTTCATCTTATCCTCGAGATTGTTTGATTTAATCTTTGATGTTTTTTCGCAAATTCGATCTAAGGGGCATAGCAACGGCTTTCACCCTTAGTCGGTTTTAAATCGGTCATAACGACAATCATTGATAATCAATGGATCGATAACTGGAAAATAATTCCGTGACAATTTAACCAATAATTTATTGATCGATGAGGGTATAGAGAAATGATCTTTAATCTTATCCTCGAGATTGTTTGATTTAATCTTTGATGTTCTTTTCGCAAATTCGATCTAAGGGTCATAGCAACGCCTTTCACCCTTAGTCGCTTTTAAATCGGTCATAGAGACAGCTTTCACCTGAGGGTCGTAGCAACAACTTTCACCCTTCTTGTTTTAATCGGTCATAGCAATAGCTTTCACCTGAGGGTCGTAGCAACAACTTTCACCCTTTTTCTTTTAACCGGTCATAGCAACAACTTTCACCTGAGGGTCGTAGCACAACTTTCACCCTTTTTGTTTTAATCGGTCATAGCAACAACTTTCACCTGAGGGTCGTAGCAACAACTTTCACCCTTTTTGTTGTAATCGGTCATAGCAACAGCTTTCACCTGAGGGTCGTAGCAATAACTTTCACCCTTTTTGTTTTAATCGGTCATAGCTACAGCTTTCACCTGAGGGTCGTAGCAACCACTTTCACCCTTTTTTTGTTATCTCGATCTAAAGGGGCATAGCAATGGCTTTCACCCCTAGTCGATTTTTGAAGAGAGGCTGAGTGCCTATTTTGAAGATAATATATAGCTTATAGAGATACATAGAATAGATGAGAGAATTTTGACAATATAAATATTGATTCTTTCAATAATAGAAGACACAATAGATTCCCATATAGAATAAAGATCGATAGATAATCCGAGAAACCAAATACATAATTTCCATTTCCCGCAATGCTTCCTAAGATTGACTACATTCCATGTTCGGGGAAGAATTTCCCCATTTTTATAAGTAACTCTATTCGAGCCTTTCTTCTCAATTTCGAACACAATATAAGGACCAGTGCAATTGAGTTGCAATTTCTCCTCCATGTTTCGAAATATGTATCTTACTCAAGACTAAGTTATCGACTCTGAAGGCTCGGATCCTGATCTTCTGGTCGTATATTTTTCTTCGTACTAGTTCGGATCGGAATATCATCCCGGGTACGGTCGGATGAGTTTCTGGCTGTTAAGTCGTTCAAGATAGATTTATCGAGCTCATTGTGGACTGAATTCTGCACTCCAGCTATGCGAGAAGACTCTCCTCGAACGTATGTATTTCGCCTTGCAGTAGGCATTTTTCGATCTAACACCCAAATAGAGCCCCACGGTGGGCGCTAATTGATCTTACACCGTTTCATAGGCGATCAAGATAGAAATAATAAAGAACCAAAACCATATAATATGAAGGAGAAGATCAATAATATATATTCCGAGTGTGAGTGTACATAATACCGAATACAAATGATATGGGTTCTTTCAATAATAGAAGACACAATAGATTCCCATATAGAATAAAGATCGATAGATAATCCGAGAAACCAAATACATAATTTCCATTTCCCGCAATGCTTCCTAAGATTGACTACATTCCATGTTCGGGGAAGAATTTCCCCATTTTTATAAGTAACTCTATTCGAGCCTTTCTTCTCAATTTCGAACACAATATAAGGACCAGTGCAATTGATTTGCAATTTCTCCTCCATGTTTCGAAATATGTATCTTACTCAAGACTAAGTTATCGACTCTGAAGGCTCGGATCCTGATCTTCTGGTCGTATATTTTTCTTCGTACTAGTTCGGATCGGAATATCGTCCCGGGTATGGTCGGATGAGTTTCTGGCTGTTAAGTCGTTCAAGATAGATTTATCGAGCTCATTGTGGACTGAATTCTGCACTCCAGCTATGCGAGAAGACTCTCCTCGAACGTATGTATTTCGCCTTGCAGTAGGCATTTTTCGATCTAACACCCAAATAGAGCCCCACGGTGGGCGCTAATTGATCTTACACCGTTTCATAGGCGATCAAGATAGAAATAATAAAGAGCCAAAACCATATAATATGAAGGAGAAGATCAATAACATATATTCCGAGTGTGAGTGTACATAATACAGAATACAAATGATATGGGTTCTTTCAATAATAGAAGACACAATAGATTCCCATATAGAATAAAGATCGATAGATAATCCGAGAAACCAAATACATAATTTCCATTTCCCGCAATGCTTCCTAAGATTGACTACATTCCATGTTCGGGGAAGAATTTCCCCATTTTTATAAGTAACTCTATTCGAGCCTTTCTTCTCAATTTCGAACACAATATAAGGACCAGTGCAATTGAGTTGCAATTTCTCCTCCATGTTTCGAAATATGTATCTTACTCAAGACTAAGTTATCGACTCTGAAGGCTCGGATCCTGATCTTCTGGTCGTATATTTTTCTTCGTACTAGTTCGGATCGGAATATCATCCCGGGTACGGTCGGATGAGTTTCTGGCTGTTAAGTCGTTCAAGATAGATTTATCGAGCTCATTGTGGACTGAATTCTGCACTCCAGCTATGCGAGAAGACTCTCCTCGAACGTATGTATTTCGCCTTGCAGTAGGCATTTTTCGATCTAACACCCAAATAGAGCCCCACGGTGGGCGCTAATTGATCTTACACCGTTTCATAGGCGATCAAGATATAAATAATAAAGAGCCAAAACCATATAATATGAAGGAGAAGATCAATAATATATATTCCGAGTGTGAGTGTACAGAATACAGAATACAAATGATATGGGTCCTATCCGAGTATTACAGGATGCCGTACAGGCTAGAGGCTAAATACATATAAGAACGATGTCTAATCTCATTATCGCTATTGATCCGAGCGAGTGCTTCGAGCTGGGAGTGCATGGAAAGGCGTGTCTATTGTCATAAATGCTTGGGATATTTATAGTTGATGCGGTGAGCTAGTTGAACCATCCGCAGGGGAACATTCCATGGCCCACAGGCTTGGGCCTGCGGTCGGCCCATCAGTGGTTTTCGACCAGGAGCCTTTACCTTAGTGATCGGACATGGCTTGACGTGCTTCGAGATCGACTTTATGTCATTGAGGTCGGGATTAGTGGTCTTCTGTCGATTTTAACCCAGCATGAGTTCCGGTAAGTAGAGAATCCAAAGTACCCCTCATCATTGACGATAAGGATCAACCCAAAGAAAACGGTACCGTTTTGACTGTTGGTACGCCCTTTATTGGTAGATATGCGAAAAGATGGCCTACATTGAGAAATTCACTCCACATGGCGCAATGGACGCGGGAATATGCGGAAGCTCTCAAGAAGACACAAAAACATTTAACCTTGCTTTCTGCTCATCATAAATCAACGAGTGACATTATTCCTTTCCCAACTTTGGGTCATCAACTCATTGATGATAAGATGAAATTGGGCAATGGTCTCTTTGAAGTGCCTGGAGAGTTTCATTATTTCAAGGGATATTGGGAGTGGACTGAAGACGTTTTGAGCCGATGCAAGAGTACATTACATGCAGCCAAGATTATCCATTCGGTGCAAGCTTCCTTGCACACTTATGATCACAACACAAACATCTTTAAGACCTTTTGTGAAGCATGGAGTCCTCAAACAAATACTTTACTATCTTCTTGGGGTGAATTGTCAATATCGTTGTGGGATCTTAATTCGATCACCTGTCTTCCTACTTAGGCCTCCTTTATGATGAAGTAACCCCTAGTAAAACGGAGTTGGATGGTGTAGATGAAACGGGAGAACCATTTGTTCCCCGATCTTGTAAGTACTTGTTTCACGCTTTTCATTTACTTCAGGCAAGTGACAAAGGTAACAAACATTCCCAAGTTTCCATTGAGAGATGGATTCAATTTTGGTCCAAGAAAGGAAAGAAGTATGGGCCCCCTCCTCAACGTAAAGAAAAGAAGAGTGTTTGACCTAAATTGACCCATAATCCTCTTGATGATGTTAAAGATCATGAGGCCTGGTCTCATGTGGAAGAAGGCGTATTCTCAAGGCTCAGGATTAGAGGTAACATGAAAGATGAGACATACTTGGCAGCGCATTTGGCATGTTGGCTTTGTATTTTCGTACATCCTGTCAAAAATATCAACTCAATATGTCCGAGTACTTTTAAGGTGGCTAGTCTTATGGCGGGCGTCGAGTGAGTTTCGCCGTTCCAGTGTTGGCGACTATTTACAAAGGCCTTAACTCCATATCGAAGAATTCGGAATCCTCAAAACCTTATGCAAATTTTCCATTTCCGGTCCATTTTGCTCATGGATGGCTCGCGCAATATTTCAAGACCCATTTTGACGTTGACCAAACATTACGTGGTCCTAGCATGGTATTTTATTCCGGCGAGGGTGGTGCGAAATATTATGACCAAGTAGAAGCTCGCAAAAGGATTCATAAAGGAGACTATACCGTTTGGACGTGCAACATTGATCCCAAAATTGTGGATTGCTTGTATGTTGACAACATTAATGTTTCTGAGACCAGCCAAAATTACTTTATTAGCATTCGATCGAGCTACCTCACTTTGAGACATGGTGAAAATTTATTATCGAGCCTTATAGTCCCCATCGATTCAGTCATCAATTTGGATATTTCCAAGATATTCCAGGTGTTCTTAGGCACGACATTCGTGAGGCTTCTTTAGAAGAAGGGTTGCGTTATTGACGAGTTAGCACTTTGTCTAAGTCTGAAACCACAACTTGGTTTCCTGGCGTACCTTCTGGTGTGAAAAGATTATATTCGAAAGATTACGGAAAGTGGTGGGCCAAAGCTCATGGACGATATCTTGAGGACAACATTGAACACTTAGTCGTTGTGGAGTCGAGCGAAGTTTCTCCTCAAGACAAAGAAGATTCTAAGGGACGTATCCAAGGTAATACGACCTCCATATATAATTTATGATAAAGTTAGAACTTTTATGATAAAGTTGAAACTTTTATGCATATTTTCTAATATGTTGGAATACTTATTGCAGAGAATTTAGCGTATCGCCTTAGCTCCCTAGTTGATGAAGACCTCCAAAAAGACTTTGATATTTCTACACAAAGCAAAAGAAAGACTGCCCCCATCGATATGGAAGAAAGTCATAGCAGCACTATGGATCGTCATTGGAAAAGGCAAAACATTCCACAATTTTTGGATCAAAATTTTGTTGATATTGTCAGCAAGTCATCAGATGATAGACCTTCATTGGCAAACTTTGCAGAAGAGGTATTTATTTACTTGTTCATCCATTTCATATACCCTTTTCTAATTTTGTACTTATGATTTTACTCTCAGCTGGAAGAGGGGATTTCTCCAGTTAGTAAAGATGACGCTCAATCTCAAGGTATCACTGAACCAGTTGTTGATTCTCCTTTGCGAGAGATAGTTCCACGAAGTAAATCGTCTCCTCAAGCAGCTTGTTCGGTCTTTGTGGGTAAAAAGTTCGTACGAGAGCATCAAGTGAATTTTTTGAGTATGATGTGGAGTGAGCTTAGTCAAAAAATAGCAAGGACCCCTGTTAATTCAATTTCCTCCATAAAAGATGAAGTTCAGTTTGTGTTGGAGTCGATGAAAGATTTTAAAGACGTCGACATCTCCCATGCGGAAAATTCTTTGACTTCACCTTTTTGAGAAGGCCGCTATATATGATGGTTCTAGGTCAAGAGTTGTTGAAGGGTCGTCGAAAGGGTTGCTTGCAAAGCAAATTATCGAAGCTCAAGATCGTCTTCGTGAGGCCCAAATCAAAGAAGGCATGGAAGCTAGCCATGTTAAATCTACTGAGGATGATCTTGCGAAATTAAATCAAAAGAAGAAAGATTTGTCTTCATCATTGAAACACCAACAAAAGTTGCTTTGAATTGCTCAAGCTGACGTGTCGAATATTGAAAAAGAGATCATTGCCTTGAAAGACACTCCACCATTGGATGATGAACTAGAGGGACTCTTGGAGGCTGCACGAGTAGTGTTGGCAAATTCTCAAGAGGAATTGAAGCATTGGAAACCTTTTGTTTGAGATGTTTCTCCTTTCTTAGTTTTAAGATTTTAGTTGGATATATTTCTCTTTCTTTGCTTTAGGAGTTATTTTTTATTTTTCATATGTAAATAACTCCACTAGTTTTGGTATCAATAATATAATTTTTGTTTCCACATATCTCATTCGTAATCCTTCGATTAGAAATTTTTTTTTTGTATGACTGAACTTAGAAAATGACTAAGCTGCCTACGTATCCATAAAGGAGTCAAGTCAAAACGTAGTTAAAAAATGGAGAGATTTTTTTTTTTTTTGTATGACTGAACATAGAAAATGACTAAGCTGCCTACGTATCCATAAAGGAATCAAGTCAAAACGTAGTTAAAAAATGGAGAGATTTTTTTTTTTTTTGTATGACTGAACTTAGAAAATGACTAAGCTACCTACGTATCCATAAATGAATCAAGTCAAAACGTAGTTCAAAAAAGGAGAGATTTTTTTTTTTTTTTTGTATGACTGAACTTAGAAAATGACTAAGCTGCCTACATATCCATAAAGGAATCAAGTCAAAACGTAGTTCAAAAAGGAGGATTCTTGTTTCTTTTTTATTTTTTATTTTTTTTGTCGTGCACATTTTATACTCATGTGGGCCAGGAGTAACATGCAGTTTAGGCTCGTGCGTCATGGAGCTTTTTTTCTTTTCAAATTCATGGGTAATATCGTTTCAAGAACTTTCCATTTATGGGCCCAACTCTTTAGCCATCTTCAGCGGTCAATTTGTATGCACCATTCATGTAAACTTCTGTAATGACATAAGGACCATCCCATTTTGATGTAAACTTATTCTTCGTCTTGTGGGTGATAATTATAGGTCTTCTTACTGCCAGTACCAAATCACCAAGTTGGAAAGAACGTACGCTTTTGAAAAACGAGCCTAATAACATTCAAGATTCTATTGGGCTTCCAATCTTTTCTCGTCGATGGCCTCTAATTCTTCAAGACGCAAGCGAGCGTTTTCCTCATTCGTGAGTCCCTCATGTATTGCAATTCTGAGCGATGGAATTTGTTGCTCGAGTGGGAGAACCGCTTCCACTCCATATACCAGTGAATATGGAGTTGCTTGGGTTGGCGTTCTATAAGTGGTTCTATATGCCCATAAGGCTTCCCCAATCCTTTCTTGCCAATCTCTTCTTGATTTTGAAACAATCCTTTTCAAAAAATTGCACAATGTCTTGTTGAATGCTTCAGCTAGGCCATTAGCAGCAGCGTAATACATGGAAGAGTTCCTTTGCTTGAAATTGAACTTCTCGCATAATTTGTTGATCAAACTGTTTCAAAAAGGTTTCACGTTATCAGTGATGATGTATCAAGGTACTCCATAACGATAAATGAAGTTGGTCCGAATGAAGTCAGCAACATTTTCTTTCTTCATTTCCTCGAGAGGTATTGCTTCTGCCCATTTGGAGAAGTAATCAGTAGTGGCCAAGATGTACAAGTGTCGTTTGGAAGACTTAGTCATAGGGCCAACAACATCTAATCCCCAAGCATCGAGAGGCCAATAAGCAACAGTTGGATGTAAGGGTTCAGGTGGTTGATGAATGAAGTTCGCGTGAAACTGGCAAGCTTGACACCTTTGAGCGTAATCCATATAATCTTTAACCATTGAAGGCCACTAGTAACCCATCCTTTTGATTCGAAAATGTAACTTCGGGCTAGATTGATGAGCGCCACAGACTCCAGAGTGAGCTTCTTCTATGGCTTGAACAGCTTCATCGTTGCCTAAGCAACGTAAGAATACTCCATCAAATGATCGTCTATACAGAATCCCTTTAAAATAAATGAAGCAAGCTGCCCGACGTCGAATATCAGTTCTTGGCCTTGGGTTATCGGGCAATTTCTCATACTCCAAGTAATTTATGAGTTGTTGCCGCCAGTCGTCATTTTCAATCTCATAGACTTCTACGGCATGATTTTCCTCTTCCTTTTCATCACTTTCATTGAAAATGGGTGGCACCACCCAATTTTGACATATTGGAACAAAAACTTCTTTTCCAGGCATGATAATTGTGGAAGCAAGTTTCGCCAAGGCGTCAACTTGTCCATTGTCGCTTATTGGCACATGTTCCAGCGTCACATCTCCCAACCATCCAATTAACCTTTTGGCGTATTTGAAGTAAGGAAGCAAGCCAGGCTTTTAGACATCGTAATCTCCAAGAAGTTGACTGATTACCAATTTAGAATCTCCATACACATTTAAGCATGACCTTTTTGTTTCAACAGCCATCTCTAACCCAAGTATGAGAGCTTGATACTCAGCAAGGTTAAAGTAAATGAGTAGGGGAGTACTTTTCCATCAGGGGTAAGAAATATAACTCCAGCACCAGCTCCCTTTCTATGGGAAGCTCCGTCAAAGTACATTTTCCATGGAGGAACAATATCAATAACAAGAGCATCTTTGTCGAGTAAATCATTGGACAATTACCATTCAGCAGGAATAGGATGGTCGGCTAAGAAATCAGCCAAGACTTGTCCTTTTACTGCCTTTTGGGGAACATATGTGATGTCAAACTGCTGCAGTTGAAGATACATCGTGCTAGCCTATCATAAAGCACTGGTTTTGACATGACAAATTTTAATGGGTTTGCCCTTGAAATGAGACGAACTGTGTGGGCTTGAAAGTAATGTTTCAACTTTTGGATTGCGAAGACAAGGGCTAAACACATTTTCTTTATCGAAGAATACTTCACTTCATTAGGCGTCATCATTCTACTCAGATAGTATAATGCATTTTCTTTTACTTCATCATTTTCTTGGGCCAATAACGCCCCCACAGAACGTTCTTGCGCAGCAATATATAGAATCAATGGGCGCCCAGATATCAGGGCTACCAAGACAGGAGGCTTCATCAGATATGATTTTATGCATTTGAAAGCATTATCGCAAGCTTCATCCCATATGAAAGGGACATCTTTCTTCATAAGGCGACTAAATGGTTGACATCGTCCAGCTAAATTTGAAATGAACCTCCGAAGGTATGCTATTATCCCTTAGAAACTCTTGAGCTCATGTATATTACTTGGTTCAGGCATTTTCACGATTACATCGATTTTAGCTTGCTCCCCAAGAATTTTCCCGATTTCACACCAAGTGCACATTCCAAAGGATTCATCATTAATTGATATCTTCGAAGTCGTTCGAAGACTTTTCTTAAGTCATGTAGATGGTTTCCCTGCTCCTTTGACTTAACCACTAAATCGTCCACATAACATTCAACATTCTTGTGAAGCATGTCATCAAATATCTTTTGCATTGCTCTTTGGTATGTTGCACCAGCATTTTTGAGTCCAAAAGGCATCACCTTGTAACAATATATTCCTTTGGGAGTGCGGAATGCCGTAAACTCTTTGACTCTAGGAGACATGCGAAGTTGATTGTATCCAGATGACCCATCCATGAATGACAAAGCTTCATGGCCTGTAGTGGCATCGATCATTAGTTCAGGAATAGGTAATGGAAAATCATCTTTAGGACATGCAGCATTAAGATCTCTAAAATCAACGCAAACTCGTATTTGACCATTCTTCTTTCTGACAGGTACAATGCTAGAGATCCAAGTGGGATACTTGACTTCACAGATAAAACCAGCTCCGATGAGTCTATTTACTTCGGCTTCGATCATTGGGACCAAGTCAGGCCGAAATCTTCGTTGAGCTTGCTTAACAGGGCGGGCTCCATTCTTAATGGACAAATGGTGAACAGCTACTTTTCGGTCTAGGCCAAGCATTTCTTTGTATGACCAAGCGAACACATCTATAATTCACGCAATAGGTTGAAGTATGCCTCCTCTTCTTCGATTGTCAATAAAGCACTTATATAAATCGGCCTAGGTTTACTGTTATCGCCTAAGTTGATTTCTTTTAATTCATCAATAGTGGCTTTAACACCTTCTTCAAGTTCGGGGAGGGGGGAGGGGGGCATCTTTGGCATTTTCTACCTCAACCTCTCCTTCGTTTGTGGTAATGTGATATGAAGAAGCGATACTCTCCTTATCATCTTCGTCGTTGTGTTGAGTTTTTGTGAAGATTCTAGTCTGCCTTTTACCCTTCAAGATTTTACCAGATGATAACATCAAGTCATTGTAGCGCTTCATTCGACATGGAACCAAGCTTCCTAACCTCTTGAAGACGAACTCCTTTCCAGTTTTCTTTGGATGTCTTAACGCACTGGAAACACCTAATCTCCTATAGTCGAACTTGCGCACCAATGGACTTTTGCAAGGGCCAAGTCTGTCAAAGACTGATATTCTTGGCACTTTCTTTCCATGTTGATCGAAAATATCATTTGTGGAGGAAAATTCTATTTCAGATATATGATTGATACTCACTCTTTTTATAGCAATACGGATGGGGCTTGGTGGCGTAAACCCAAGGCCACCTCGAGAATTTGGAATAGAGTGCTCTTTTTGTTTCAACATGTTTTGGGTAGCATTTGACCCCGTTGTCGTTTCTCCAATAGCTTCTCGAGGGAGTCTTCCCAGAAAGGAATTTTATTAGGGGTCATATCCAGCTTTAACTAAAAGCTTGAAAGCCTTAGGACCAAAGCATTGTTCGACTCTAGGCTTTGATAGTGTCCCATGTTCCAATTTAGCTCCTTGAGTTGGTCGAACAAATCCTTCCAATGGGGGATAAGAAGGAGTTCCTGTATTGAGGCTCGTTCAAGGGAATGTGAGTTCTTTGAGTGACTCAGGCTTTACAAAATGTGATTCGTTTTGTTTTCCTTCTAAGTTATCCTTATGACAAAGGTTTTCTTCTTCAATCTTTTCATCTAGCTGCTCAAAATCCTTAGGCGAGGAGTTTCTTTCAGCTTCCTCCTTATTCACGTTATGGACATAGTACTTGGCATCAGCAAAGTGCGATTCAGCCTCAGTAAATGGTTTTGTATCACCAAACACTTTTTTCACTATTCCATTTTGTGAATATCCAAAGCATTGATGGAACCACGTTATTTTCATGTATCTACGGCCGGCCAAGAAGTATATTGTAAGTCGTTTTGGCATCAATAACATAGAATAGCGTAGTTGATAGCATACCATCTATTAGTAACTCCAATCATACAACACCAATGGCTCTTTGCCCTCCTTGGTTAAAGCCTTGAATCATCAAGCGACTGCGCGAAAGTTCATCCATAGGGATTCCGATCTCCTTCATCGTGTGAAGAGGTAAAATATTCACTTCTGAACTCCATCAATCAAAATTCAATTAACCTTTTGTTCTCGAACGTATCCAGTCACAAAAAAACGGTCGATTATGGATATTGGAGCCACATAATAAGTCTTCATCAGGGAAACAAATAGTAGTCATGCAGTAGTCATTGGCTACATAAGTTTTCTCTTTTGATAAACTTTCATTGCTGGAAGAAAATCCTTCTTCATGGGTTTCGTTGCATGCAATGACATTACAAGTCATTTTCTGAGATTGGGTAGGTGGTATCCCCATATCTATTATGGCGTCAAAACTCCCAAATTAAATAGTGACAAGGTTCGCAGCTGCACTATCTTCTTCAAGTGAGATTTTTCCTTCACGGGCCAATTGCATGATTTTATCCTTGAACACAAAGCAATGACAAAAAGAGTGTCCAACAAGACGATGATATTTGCAATACTTTGGATCATCAGAACAACGAGCTTCTTCAAGTCTCTTCATTTCAGGTAATTCAATAAGATTAGCGTCGAGCAAATCGTCAAAAATACCAGGTACATCAGAATCTAGAAAAGGGTATTGCCTAGCTTGCGTATCCTTTAAGGTCAACTTTCTTTGTCCTTTTCCTTGAGAGACATTCTTCTTTTCAACATTTCCTTCCATTTTCTTTTCAGTTGCTTTAGTTGGTACCTTAAGAGGGGCAATATTTACTGCCATAGATTCTTTAGTTGGGGCTTTTGAAAAAGGTTTGCCTCTTTTCTTGGCCTCGAATTTATCCTTGATTTTTCGGGGGTCTTGCATCGGTGGTCCATGAACTCCACTCGCAGCCATGCTTAACTCCATGTCATGAGCTCGAGTGGCTAATTCTTCGAATGTTATTGGTTGAATTCCTTGAAGGATATAACGAAGGCCCCAGTGCATTCCTTGAATACACATTTCGATGGCAGAAGACTCAGAAAGTCGGTCCTTGCAGTTTTAAACTCAGATTCCTCCATCGATTGATATAATCGATAACATGTTCCTCATCCCACTGACGGGTATTAGTAAGCTCTATCATGCTAACTATCCTTCGTTTGCTATATAATCAGTTAAGAAATTCTTGCTCAAGTTGGTCCCAACTGTCAATGGAGCATGCCTCCAAGTCAGTGTACCAGTCGAATGCATTGCCTTTAAGTGATCGAACAAACTGTTTGACAAGACAATCTCCGTAAATCCCCGCATTGATACATGTTTCAACGAAACGAGCCACATGCTGCTTTGGGTTGCCATTTCCATCAAATTGCTGAAATTTTGAGGGTTGATAACCACTTGCCATTTTCAAGCTATCAATCCTTTGAGTGTAAGGCTTGGAATAAGTGAGAGACGACTTGAAGTTTCCATCTAGCTTGCAATTAATAGTTCCCATAATGAACTCTTTGAGTTGGTCTATAGGAATCATCCCATCAGATGAGATTTGAAGTTCTTTAGACTTCCCTTTGATTTTGGTTGCTTTTTAATCGCCACATCGTCTTCTTCAGGCATCTCAAGTTGTTTTTCCCTTGTGTAGCTAGACTCAACATTTCTCTCTTTCCTTAGGAATTTTTCAATCTTTAAGTCTTTGTTCTTGAGCTCGTTTAGTGAGAAATTCCATGGCCTTTGTTAATGCCGCCAATTGTTCCTCCATACTAGTCGGTGTCACTCTCAGACGATGAGATTTTTGTGAGGATTCCCCGCTAGATGATTCTGCATCCTTGTGGTGATCATCAGAAGGGGCAGAATTCTCTTGATTCTTTTGGGTATCATCTTGATTTTCTGCCATTTTCGTGTTTGGGTCTCCAACAATCTAGCCATTGTTCGAACTTAGAGTTGGCTTAGCTTTGAAAGAAAAGAGATGAGGGGTAGAAAATGTCCCACTGGGCGTGCAAGAAATTTGTAGCAACAAAATTTCAAGTCTAAAATAAATTAAACAAGAAATAATTGTACAAATGAAAATTTATTGATTTAAATAAAGTGGTTACAATCTCTATAATTCCCCTGATTCTAATCTTAAGGAAAAATAAATGTTTCTTGCACTTGATCTTGGAGAACGTTGATTTGATCTTCTCAAAAATGAATTTGTGCTCGAATAACGTCAATCCAGGGGCAAATTTGATTAATCATGGATCAAACGTGAAATGATTTGATTTTCTCCAACGAATGTCTTGAACTTCGTCGTGGATATTTTGAATTTAGGAGAATTTGATCTTCTTTGGACCATCGTAGATCTCCAATAACGTTTAAATAAGGGCTTCTTAGCTTGTTCTCGAATCAAACGCTGGATTTTCCTTTGATCTTTGAAGAATATCTTGAGTTAATGAAAAAGGTTTTGAAGAACGCCTCGTAGAGAGAATTTGCACCTTCAACTTGTGTTCCTTCAGAAAATGTGTATATTTCTTCTAAGAGAGGACCCCTATTTATAGTGGTAGAAGGAAGAGTCTATGTAAAATTAGTTAATTGAATGGTGTAATTTGATTGGCTCTCAGTAGTAGAAGACCAATATACTTCTCTTTGTAAAAGAGATATGTACTCTTTTAAATATCTATCACTTGTAGGAGATATGCCTTCTTTTGATTGGCCAGGACACATCATCTTGAACACTTGTCACGATTTAATTGGCTCTTTTTTATGAAGAGTCAAATAATTTTGATTGGTTTAGACACTTCAATTGACACTTGGCACTATTTTATTGGCCAATAAAATGTAGGTGGAATTTAATCAAATTAACTATTTATTTTGGAATTTAATTTAATAAAAGTCCAAAAGTAGCAAATTTATATTAATTTCCAATTTCCTTTTTTATATTTTGGAACGAAATTTATGTGTCTACAAACGTCATCAACATGTTTCAATTAGAAGCACTTCATTCATCTACTCACCTACAAAGTACCAACCTTTTAATCACCATTTATAGTATCAACAACACTTTGTGCATGTTTAAATTAATATTTATCTTCACATTAGATAGTAAACTTGCAACTAATTATGTGTTTGCATGTAATGTAATAAATTGATCTATTTCATTTAATCTCATGTGAGAAAATTGAGCAATTATAAAAATATCTCACCATGAACTCAACACTAGAGTTGATGGTAATATATAATCCATGGATGAATCCCAGCTTATGTACCAAGAGACATGGCTTCAAGCCAAACTACAAAGTGAATGCCTTCAAGGAGCTCACTTACCATTTTATTTTTGCTGCAATAAAAATATAAAGAAAATACATGAGCATTAAATAAACATAACTATAAGTGACATTAGTATTAACTCCTCTGTTAGTTGATGGGTTAGGACTATTTTGTTGCTTTTTGTAACATATGAGGCACCTATCTCTTTAATGTAATGGTAACTAACATGTATCTAATTGATATAAAAAAACAGAATTTTCGTACTAACAAGACATGAAGTTTTTGAAGCAATAATAAAGCATTAAGTATACAAAAGACATACTAAAAACATTTAGCCTATGACGTATTGACATCAAGGCATTGTATATATGGTTGTGGTGGCTGCTATACATTTACATTAAGGGACATTTAATATATTTGCATAGCCAAAGAAGACATACTAAGATATAGTGAATGTAAGGATGCTACTTGGCTTGAAATCTACAAAGTAGATTGAGCTATTTAGTAATTTAATATAACAGTAGATAAAAGAAGTAAATATACGCTAACCTTGTCATTTGCAGCATGTGCATTAGCCATTAAATTGGACTTCAAAAATACTGTAAAACACATAATAAGTCCCACAAATTCATTCAAATCAAGATTAGCAATTTAATTCAAAAATATACAAAATAAATCTAACTAATATTAAGATTAATACAAAACATATTACCTAGAGGATATATAGAGCAGTTTATGAAGTTCGGCTGATGAACAATCTTGGCCATGTTGTACATCATCAGCTGCAACATGCATCTTTAATACTCCAAGTCACTATCAACGTAAGCTTGAGATGGCTCTTCATCGTCACTGCTAAAATATTTAACCCATGTATCGTCTCCTTCATCACATTCTTTACCTTCACCTTCATTATAATTATTTGTGCTTGGGGACATTATATTTCAGCAATTTCAACCTCTAAAGGAGCTTCATCATTGCGAACTATTGGTCTCGTCTCACGATTATTGTCTTCAACTTGTATACATGCACAATTATGTTGTTGGTATGCATCATTCTCATCATTTTCTTCTACAACGTTAGATTGAAGAAGAGACGGATCTAACAGTTATCGATGTTGTGAACTTTGAACTACTTTCCAGTTTCCACCTAGTTTTGTATCGTTAACATAGAAGACCTGATTTACTTGATTTGCTAATACATATGGTTCACTTTGATACCATAGTTTACTTACATTTATGGTTGTGAAGTCGTCATCTATCTTGACTTGTTTATGCCGTTCTAGATCAAACTATTTGCAGCCGAATAACACACACCGATAGTTATCCACATAGCTCAACTCAATAGCATCTTCTAATACTCCATAAAATCTCATCATTATACCCTTATGTGTAGATTCCGTGCACACTCCACTATTTTGTGTCATGCGTCGATTGTCTCTTTCACTAATTAGATACTTGACTCCTTCTACTATGCACCCACTACAACTAGTCATATGAAAACTGGGACCTGATGCAAGAGCAAAAAGCTCATCACTAGCTTCTGATGATCCAATTTGCCGTAATCCCTGAATCAATTATGAAATATTTATTTGAGTTAAGAACATAGATGAAAGAAATCATTCCATCCCAATTAATAAAATTGAACATTGTTACTTTAGATTCTTACTCGATCCCGGAACCATGAAGCAAACTCTTTCTTTTGTCTTGTCTCCCAATCAATAACATTTTCTTGTTTCAGTTCATCTTCGTGCTCCCTAAACAAGAATAAAAGTATAATAATCACAATTAATGTTAGATATTTAAACGGAAGCTAGAAATTGCAAACGAAAAACTTATTACTTCAAATATGGTTCTATCTCTGGACAATTATTCAAGATAAACCAATGCATTGCACTGTGTTTTTCACGCGTCATTGGGGTATAACATGTTTCTCCAATGATACGAATTTTAGTTTTAAATACAAAAATACTTGCATTTGGATGCTCATCACCATCGTGATTACGCTCAACTCTATTGTATTTTGTATCAATTCCTGATAGAAATAGTGTCCGGCAAGCCAACTGTATGGCTGGCATTTAATGAAATAAATGAAGAAACTATTCAATTTCAATTAATAAATGCACTTTATTATATGGTCAACTTTATCTTATGTAATAATTATCTACGCATAAGAATAGAAGTCCTTAGATCACAGGGCTATGTGACAACCCGTGGACTGATCTCCAAGGCCGTGATCTAGAACATATTCAAGAGTCGTAGAATCCAATCGAGATAGGACATCGTTGGATTCGGTTAGACTCTCGCTATTGTGTATACTCCGATGAACTGGAGAATGCTGAGGTCCATGAGCATGATTGGGATAGTCGATACACATAAGTGGGTGACTTGCTGGGATGGCAAGTGCACTGAATACCCCAATTAGGAAATAACTCACCATGGAAGCGGTAGTCGCATATCGGGGTTGAAGTTATTCCAGTTTACGATAGTGTACGAGGAACGATCCCTAAATACTTGAGGTGATAGGGTTTAACTGGTATGAGTGTTGGGATTCGGTAAGATAAACAGCCCTACAGGCAGTAGAATTTAAAACTTTTAGGGCCTCTTACGGAATTTTGCCAGGATATTAAACTGGTTGTATGTATATGAATATATTTAAACGACATTAATAACTAGATCTAAGTTATACCTTTCTCCTTGGAAATCCAATTAGGTAGGAAAATTGTTGCGTTTCTACCACGGTAGAATCGATCCAAGCCTTGTTGTAGCGCCCCACGAGTTGCGCCTCTACGAGTTGATACACCACAATATCACGAAATATAATATATCCTAATCGGCTAGAACATAGAATATATTAAGATCTAGGGTTAGAGAACAAGATTGGAATAAAAACGAAATCGAAAAATTCTTCCAAAGAAAGATGGGTGTTCGGCCGATTTCACTAGGGAAATGGGAGGGAGAATTTTTCTTGACTTGGCTTTTTGGCTCTTAAGTTGTGTGTATGAGATATGATATCAAGTCTCTTATTTATAGGTATCTCATTAACCTAATTCTCCTAAGATTAGGACTCCAAGTCTCCTACATGGGCCATAGCTCTTTATTTTAGAGACTAAGTCTTCCAATTAATTCATGGCCCACTCTTTAATTAATTTAATTATGCTTTATTTAGTTTTCAATTAAATGGCCCAATTAATTAATTACTCTCCCAATTAATTAAATTAGACTATAAGTCTATTTAATTAAATCCAACTTAATTAATTAATTTACTCATAAATTAAATTCCAATTTAATTTATAATCTTGATCCAATTCCAATCGGATCATTTTCGCTCCAATTGGGTCGACAAAGTCGACCCAGTCAACTAAATCGACCCAGACGACCCAGTCGATTCGGTCGACCCAGTTGCTCTTCTTCTTTTCCTCGCTTTCGCTTCATGTGTATTGTGTATGCCCTCGTAGGTTCACCACATAATTGGCCGCGGGTTATAATTAAATATTTATTTAATTATTCGAGCATTAAATACTCTAAATCAGTCGAAAACTCTGTCGACTGATCATTCCAAAATTAGCACCCCTGCCAATTTGGGAATTCTCCCACACTCCACGGTCGATGTCTGGCCACAAGCCCATGGAGCCCAATCACTGGTGAATTAATTCAGTGAACCTTTTTACTCATTTACAATTTCCATATACGAGATAATCTCTCCATCGATCAATCTCCCAGTCGAGACTTAAGGGTATGGACTTTTCATCGGTTCCCTTTTTCTTATGTCTTGACCTTATGCATTCTGGTCTCGAAATAATTCTCTTTGACTTAATCTTTATGAGCTACTTTCATAAAGTCGTCAGATACCTTGGCCAAGGATTTTTACCAGAATTAATTTCTCACAGAAATCCATAGGAGAAATTCCCAACATATCAAGTTGGGTCAATGGATCATTTGTTGATGATATGAACCTGCATACGAGTCCCTCTATACCCAACATGAGTCCAAAGAGACTTTCTGGTAATCTTCAGTCGGTCGGGACTCACATCTAAGCATAGACTTTCTCGTACCAGATAAACACTATCACCTCAAGTATTTAGGGATCGTTCCTTGTATACTATAGTAAATTGGAATAACTTCAACCCCGATATGCGAATATCGCTTCCATGGTGAGTTATTTCCTAATTGGGGTATTCTGTGCACTTGCCATCCCAGCAAGTCACCCACTTATGTGTATCGACTATCCCAGTCACCCTCGTGGAATCCAGCGTTCTCCAGTTCATCTGAGTATACACAACAGTGAGAGTCTAACCGAATCCAACGATGTCCTATCTAAGGACTACTATCCTTATGCATAGATAATTATTACATAAGATAAAGTTGACTATATAATAAAGTGCATTTATTAATCAAAATTGAATAGTTCCTTCATTTATTATATTAAATGCCAGCCATACAGTTGGCTTGCCGGACACTATTTATATCATCTCTCACTTGTCCTAGAGCCAACCTTTTATGTTCTTGAGTCCCATCTTTAGTAGATGTTTCTTGAATGCCTTTTGAGGCAGTGGTTTCGTTAGCGGGTCCGTGGTATTATCTTCTGAGTCGACACGTTCCATCTTAATGTCTTTTCTACCAATGATATCTCTTATCAAATGGTATCGTCTGAGTACGTGCTTGTATTTCTGATGAGATCTTGGCTCCTTTGCTTGCGCTATTGCCCCGTTATTATCGCAGTAGATAGTAATGGGCTCAGCGATGCTAGGTATCACATCCAATTCTCGGATCAAGTTTTTCATCCAATTCTGCTTCGGTGGTTGAATCTGCGGTAGTGTCTTGCTTGGAGCTCTTCTAGCTTACCGCACCACCATTGAGCAGAACACATATCCAGATGTTGACTTGAAGTCGTCTACATCACATCGGAAGCTCAAATCTGTAAAGCCTTCCAATTTCAATTCTCCTCCACCGTATACCAAGAACAATTCCTTAGTCCTTCTCAGGTACTTCAGAATTTCCTTTACGGCTATCCAGTGCTGCTCACCTGGATCAGACTGATAGCGACTTGTAACGCTTAAAGCGTATGCTACGTCTGGTCTAGTACATAACATACCATACATTATGCTTGCTATAGCGGATGCATATGGTACTTGAGACATATTGCTTCTCTCTTCAGGCGTCTTTGGGGCCATAGACTTAGAGAGTGTAATTCCATGTCTCATCGGAAGCAATCCTCTCTTGGATTCTTCCATACGGAATCTCTTCAGTGTTTTATCTATGTACTGTGATTGGGAGAGGCCCAGCAGTCCTTTTGATCTATCTCGGTAGATCCTTATACCTAGTACAAAGGATGCTTCTCCCAAATCCTTCATTGAGAATTGTATGGACAATCACGCTTTCGTTTGGGACAACACCTTTACATTATTTCCAATGACAAGGATGTCATCAACGTAAAGCACCAAAAATTTAACTATACTCCCACTGATCTTCTTGTACACGCAAGGTTCGAACACGTTTTTGATGAATCCAAAATTCTGGATTGTTTCATCGAAACGGATGTTCCAACTTCGGGAAGCTTGCTTCAGTCCATAAATGGACCTCTGGAGTTTGCACACCTTGTGTTCATCTCCTTTGGATGCGTATCCTTTCGGTTTCTCCATGCAGATATCCTTATCAATGTCTCCATTGAGGAAGGCGGTCTTCACATCCATCTGCCATATCTCGTAGTTATACCACGCAGCTATGGCCAGCAAGATTCGAATTGATTTAGGCATTGCGACGGGCGAGAAGGTCTCCTCAAAGTCGATTCCTGGTCTTTGAGTGTATCCTTTTGCCACTAGTCACGCCTTGTAGGTTGTTGATCCTAAGTGATCAGTTGAGGTCTAGAGGGGGGGTGAATATACCTCAAAACTTTAAAAAATTTCTTAAACTTTTCTTCTATAAGTAGAGTTCGCTCATCAGCAAAATAAGATGACTAAGCTAATTTTGCACTTAGCTTATAAGTAGAGTAAGCTGATCTTATTCGTGAGACTGCTATGCTGATTTAGCACTTAGCTTATTCAGTAGAGTAGACTACTATGCTGATTTTGCTCATCAAGCTTATATAATCAGAGTTTCAAACAATGATGCAGCGGATAATGTATATGTGTTTTTCAAACAATGTTTTCAACTCAATTAAACTTTTAAAGCACAAAGAAAGTTTTGCCCCTAGTTCGAAATTCCTCAATTTAAAAGACTCTTCTTTTGAAGTATTTACTTAGCTTATGAAATATGCAATGCAAGACAAATAAAGTAAATAACACAAGGAATTTTTATAGTGGTTATACAGGAACAAATCCTCTTAATCCACTCTTCTAAATCACAAAGATTTAGGTTCCACTAGAAACACTAAATAACTAGTGCAACTCTACTTGCGCTTTTACAACAAATGATAAAGCCACAAATTCGCAATAGGAAATCACAAAGAAGACCTATTCTCCGAAGTAATATCACTCACAAAGATGGATATTTACTTCTCACACAACTCAGTTGAATATCACTCAGATATGCAAGGGTTTAATCTTGTTCTTCAACAATCAGCTTCGTCATAAGATGACTTCGCTTATGATGAGATGACTCAACTGATGGATTCTTGCTCTAAAGATTTGATCTTGAAAGTGTGCAAGTCTCTCTTGAATCTTCAGTTTACCATCTATTTATACTCTTGGATTTGTAATTTTGAAGGTTGGCAAAATTACATTTAAGTCCTTGAGCAACGGTCATAATTTGAATGGTAACTTTTGCAGACCATCGCACTGTTCACTGTACACTCTGTTGTACTTTCTGCACTGTTCACTGTACACTCTGTTGTACTTTCTGTCAGTCGCATTAAATGCACTTAGCTTGTTACCGTTGGAGAGCTTACTGACCGATTTTACTTAGCTGATGGGATCCACTCCGCTGATGATCACTAGTCTGATGTACTAGTTTGATGCACTAATCTGATGCACTAGTCTGATGCACTAGTCTAGTGTACTAGTCTGATGCACTAGTCTGATCACTAGTCTGATGCGCTAGTCTGATGCACTAGTCTGATCACTAGTCTGATGATCAGTCATCTCATTTCCACTAATTACTGATCCGATTTTCAATCTTTCACTAATCTGATTTTCACTCTTCTCGTAAGATTGAATCTTCATTTCTTGAATACTTCTGTTCTTGAATGATTTTCTTTTAGACCAGGTATCCAATGTTCAAAGGTTTACTAAGCTTCAATAACTTAGTTGATGACACCTTTTTGTTATCATCAAAACCTTCTAACTAAATAACACAACTGATAAGATCACTTAGCTGTTCTTGAGTTAATAAATTCTTCCAACAATTTCCACGTCTTCAGTTTAGTCTTCATACTCTAGGATTAAAATCTCCAATGCAACCTTTGAGAGTTCTTAGTTGCATCTCATTTTTCCCCCTTTTTGTCATCAACACCAAAACTTAGTATGCTGAAGACAAGTAGGTGAATACTTAGCTGTTCGGGGTAGTTGGCTGTTAATTAATTCTTCTTTACACGCAAGCCAGCAGTTTGTAGTCTTCTTTGCTGTTTATCACTCCAGTTAGAATAACTGTTCCCCCTGACTTCAAGAATTGATACCACTTGTTGGTTACTTCCTTCACCCTTGTTGAAGTGTATTCTTGAATGTCACTTGGCTGTTGAGTTTCAGTCGGCTGATGAGAAGCAGTCTTCTGATAACTTCATTTGACTTATTGAGAACATCATCTCTAATCAGGAGTACCGCTCGTCGTACACGTTCCCCCTGAGTTCAAGAATCTGTGGTCAACTAGTCTTATGAGAGTCAGTCTCGAAAGATACTCAGCCGTTGAATTCCAGTAAGCTATTGAGATGATTCTTCTGATATGTTCCCCATCAGCTCATGAATCCAAATTCAACAAATCCATTTTCAACTCTTGAGAGCTGAAAGATTGTTGTCACATGATTGACTATACCACTTGTTGGATACAACCGTTGATTCACTTGATAAACTTCAATTTTCCAACAATATTGCTTTCCTTGTTATTTCCAAATAATGCGGCTACAACTTGTAGGTTGATATCACATGTTGATACAGTATTGGATACCAATCGTTGATATTCTCCCACTTGATGGTAAGACTACTTGTTGAAATCAGCAATGGCAGTCGACTCACCTTTGTCATCACACATGCATTTTTCCTACAAAATAGATTTTTGGTACCCCTTATATTAGGTCATGCATGGTTAGTATAACATTTGACATGTGATGAATTTGTGACTCGGTTTTATCATGAATTTCAGTAAATTTAGCATGGTAATAATTTTCATGATGAAAACAGTGATCATAAGCAAGGTAAGATGTATGAAGTAAGTGATAAGCTGAGTTAACAGATAACTCTCCTATAGATTCAGCAGACTTAACATTTTTAATTTCACTCATATCAGCAGCATTTTTCAGCATACTAAGCTGATGAGTTTTACTAGTCTGTTTAGTCTTAGGTTGCTTACTAGGTTTCTTAACCTTTTGAGCTTCAGTAGGCTTCTTCTCTTTAGCCTCTGATTTCTTTATAGAAAATGATGCAATTACTTCATTCAAGTTCATTTATATTTTCTATACGAATTGCATACTCAGTTGTTGGAGTTTCATTCACATGCTCAAGCTTTTTGTAGTCAGCTGATTCTTGAGGTTTTTCAACCTGAAGTTTCAATGATCTGTTTTGCTCTTTTTAGCAGAGTCATCTCTTCCTTATTGGCAAATACACCAACAATATTTGAATTTGAAATTAACATTTGTTCAAACGATTCAAATAATGCTAGTTCATTAATTGGTAGAAGTTACCTCAGTTTCAGAATCATAAGAATCCTTGGTCATTAAGCATAGAGTTTCGGATACTTCTTCAAATTCTTTATCAGACGACTGGTTGTCTGAATAAGATATGCCGGAGTTTGTTAGCTTTGCTGCCTCAGCTAACTTTGCTTTGCTCTTACTTGGATTATACTCCTTTTTGGCACCTTTTTCCTTGTTAACAAACTTTTGAGAGATTGGATGCGGACGATCTTTGGTGAAGAGTCCATACTCCTTGCAATTTTGGTCTCCAAGTTTTGCTTTTGAGGAATCCCTATTTTCCTGAAAATGATCTGAAGAAGATGAAATAGCATTTTCATATTTTAATTTCATTTTCTTTTTATAGAACTTCTTGAAATCATTCAGAAGTAGGGCAACGTCGTCAGCAGTGTATGCTTTTTCTGAATTCAGCGGAGTCTTCTCTTCGAACTTGTCCGCTGATTTTCTTGACTTGTCTAACGCGATAAGAGCAACAGTAGGGTCTGAACTGGTTGACACGTCTAATCCCATTCTAGGCATCTTAAATTCAAATGCTTTGAAAGATGAGAACAGTTCGGAAAGGGAAATATTTCCTAAGTCCCTTGATTCTTCCATGGTTGTCACCTTCATGTTGAATTTAGGTGGAAGAGCCTTGAGAACCTTCATGGTGATCTCCTTGTCTGAAAACTTTTTACCAAGCCTTAGAACTTCGTTCAGAGTTTTGGTAAATCTGGTATCCATTTGATCAATCATTTCACCAGACTTCACCCTGAAATTTTCGAACTCCTCAAGAGCCACACTAAGCTTATGTTCTTTGATAGAGTCGTTTCCTTCGCTAAGCTCACAGACTTTATCCCACATCCCCTTGGCTGTTTTGAGATGCTTGACCTTCTGGAATCACTACAACAAAAATTGGATCATGGGACACTTTCAAGGGGACATTTATTTTTATGTGTCCCAAACTTTTAAGTTTTGAGACATTTATTTTTAAGTGTCCCATAGAAAAATAATTATGAGACACTTAACTCTGAAGCGGGAAAAGTGGCGCCCAATTTTTCCCTTCTTTTTATTTTCACTCAAATTCTAGGTTTTATTTCCCTTATTAGTTTTTGCCGTCATTCTAATTTAATTTCTCTTCTCTATCACAAAACCTCTCTTTCTCTATCACAAAATCTAAGAAATCAAGCAACAGGTATCGTTTCTTCTTCTCTTTCTCACAATCGATCTATTACACCTTCTCTATATAAAATGATAATTATTTATTGAATACCTCAAGTGCCAATACAACAGACACAATAATGCTTACTACTTCTGTGAATCAGAATCGGTGCCCTAACTTTCCAAGTTATGGTCCACCATGAATAATGTGAGCAACCATGTTGTAATCCTCTTAATCTATGGCCTTTTGTAGTTATATCGGCCCAATTCCTCTGTTTTCCTTTTTCAATTTCTCCTCCTTTTTCGATTTTTCCTTCAATTTTGTTTTTCTTAATCAAGCAAACATGAATAGCTTCTCTCCATTTTTATCTCGCTATCCTTAAAGTTCTTTTATATCTTTTGAGTTTTGTTTTACCTAATTTTTTTTGTGTTGCACTTACATATTTGAGCAGCTTTCAATTTCATCCGGGTTTCCTCTCAATTCTTTATCTTACTATTTTTAAAGTTATGTTCTTATCTACTGATTTTTGCTTTAATTGATTATTCTCTTTTTATTTGTTGCACAGATTTGAGCGATTCTCATTTTCATTCGGGTTTCCTCAAAGAAATCAATAAGGTATGAATTTCAATTGCTATTAACCCCTATGATAAATGTGATTTAGTTTTATTTATGACGTGGTAAGTTGATATTGGATTTTTGGTGAAAAATTCCAACTTAAAAAGTTCCTCACTGTCTTGTATAGAATAGAATAGCTAATAAGTTTGTTGTTGGGGGCTCTTGCTTTTTATATGCCACCTGATCCGTGTGGCTCCTCTTACCTATATTTATCTTCGTTTCAATTTAATATTAAATGTTTTTTACAACTCACATGAGATTTTTGATGAAATTGCTTCTCTATAAGTGAAACAGTAATTAGGATATAAATTTGTGTTTTAACTGAAGTTATATGTGCACTGTAAAAGGAATATGAATTCTTAGCTAATAGATATGATTATGTATGGATCAGGGGAAAGATTTGTGAAGAATTTGTTGCTACATACAAAGTTGCCCTTTTAATAATATACTAACAAATAAATTAAGTCTTAAATCTAATATTTGTTTATGATATTGTAAATTAATACAAGTTAGGATACCAAGTCATTCATATTCCAAACTATTTTAAAGATGGTAAACGCCCCTGCTTTTCTTCTTTCAGTTTATAGGAAGAAAATTATATATGCTTCTAGGAAAGAAGATCCTTATATTGAAGATGAATGGATATTTATAAAGGGCAGGCAACATGTACATTTATGTAAAGTATATATAACATTTAGTATTTAGTGATATTATGTAAACATGAAGACAAGGCTTTATGCTAGTTTATGTTTCAAGAATTATAGGCACTATGTAAACATAAAGACAAGGCTTTATGCATATTCTTCCAAGTATAACGGTTATTGTTCATGTATTGAATGTAGCAATCCTTAAGAATATTTGTGGCTGTTGCAATTTGCTATTGAAATCAATGAAATTTCGATTTGATCTAGCTGACTGGTTGATTTAATCTTTGTTAACATTAAGCAAATCACAAGTTGAATCTTGTGTTCTTTTGAAAAATGGTGGAGATATGACTGAAGTTATTGTAGGAGGTATTGTAACTAAGAAGTAATGTTTATGTTAATGGTATGGAGTTGGAACGCGACTTTTGTGAAATAGTAATTCAGTTCCAAGTGAAAAGATATGCAAGATTGTTATTCCCTCATAGTCATTTTCAAACTATTGGAGATGCTCTTGGAGTACCTATTGTTTGGCCTTTGTCCATGGTATTTCCTTTTTCTTTTCTTGATACCATGCTTACTACATGTATCTTTTCAAAAAGAAAAAAGCAACATCAAATATATTTTATATATTGAACAGGTTGAATTGGATGAAGATGAAGACTGATACAAGTTGGCTATGCAAGTTTACATTTTAGATTGTACTCGTATCGAAGAACATATATATGTAATTTTGTTGTCTTGGAAACTTTCTATGACATTAGAACTACTATATGTACATATACTTAATTTTTTTGGAAGAGATATTGGGATTGTTTAAATGAATCGGCCATTTGCATTATATTAGTTATTTGAATTGTCATTTAATTTGTTGAAATATTTATGCATGTTGAGTGAATTCTGGAATAAAATAGCTTAGGATTCTTGGAACCTATAAAATATTATATGAGACACTTTTAAGTATTGAAATATATAATACAAAATACATATATAAATGTTTATGGATTTTTGAAAACACAAATAAGTGTTTCAAGAATGAAATTAATAAAAATGTCAAATCTCTGGGAACACTTATTTGTATCTCGAAAATGATCTCATGGGACACATATAAATATCCTCAGACCGCAAAATCTAAGGACATTTATTTGTATCTCGAAAATGATCTCATGGGACACATATAACTATCCTCAGACGCATAATCTAGGGACACTTTTTAGGGACAAATAAAATTGTTCCATGTTATCACGCGACACAAAATTATGAGACAATTTTTTCAAGTGTCTCAAAGTTTCTAAGTGTCCCAAGAAAAACATCTTGGGACATTTATTTGTGTCTCGAGACATGATTTTTGTTGTAGCGAATATGTCTTCATCTAGAGCTTTGAACATTATGAACTTAGCCACCTTGTCTAGATTGACTAATCTGACTTCTTCGGGAGTTAGTTCATCCAGCTTTTTGTCAACGATCTGATCAGGCTGGTCAGCAACCTTTACAGTCTTCTTAAACCTGAATGGTCCTCGTGTAATACATGTAAACATGTTATCATTATAAGCAGCAAGAAGAATTTCCATTCTGATTTTCCAATCTTCAAAGTCCATATGGCCAATGTGAGGAACATGGCTTATGCACTCCATTTTCAAAGAGTTTTTATTTTTCCAAAACGTGCTCTTTTGAAAAAGTTTAAAAACCTTTGAAAAACACACTAGGATCAAGCTCGTTGATCAGGCAGCTGATTCTAATGAACCACCCGCTCTGATACCTCTTGTTGGTCCCAAGTGGTCATTTGAGGTCTAGAGGGGGGGGGGGGGTGAATAGACATCAAAACTTTAAAAAATTTCTTAAACTTTTCTTCTATAAGTAGAGTTTGCTCATCAGCAAAATAACCGATACTTCGTAGGTCAGAAAGACAACGTAGAGAACCCGAGAGGTACTACGGTCTGCTGCACGAGACGGGACAGTCTCTAATCGACCCAAGGACTTATGAAGAAGCTATGTTAGACATAGATTCGGGAAAATGGCGCGAAGCCATGGAATCCGAATTGGACTCCATGCACTCAAACAAGGTCTGGGCCTTGGTAGATCTACCAGTGGGAGTGACTCCCGTGGGTTGCAAGTGGATCTATAAGATAAAACTTGGAGTGAACGGAGAGGTAATAACCTATGTTGGAAGAATTTATTAACTCAACAACATCTAAGTAATCTTATCAGTTGAGTTATTTAGTTAGAAGGTTTTGATGATAACAAAAAGGTGTCATCAACTAAGTTATTGAAGCTTAGTAAACCATTTAAGATTGGATACTTGGTTTAAAAGAAAATCATTCAAGAACATAAGTATTCAAGAAATGAAGTTTCAATCTTATGAGAAGAGTGAAAATCAGATTAGTGAAAGATTGAAAATCGGATCAGTAAAAATCAGCTTAGTGGAAATGAGATGAGTGATCATCAGACTAGTAATCAGACTAGTGCATCAGACTAGTGATCAGACTAGTGCATCAGACTAGTACATAAGACTAGTGCATCAGACTACTACATCAGACTACTACATCAGACTAGTGCATCATACTAGTGCATCAGACTAGTGATCAGACTAGTGCATCAGACTAGTACATCAGACTAGTGATCATCAGTGGAGTGGATCCCATCAGCTAAGTAAAATCGATCAGTAAGCTCTCCAACGGTAACAAGCTAAGTGCATTTAATGCGACTGACAGAAAGTACATCAGAGTGTACAGTGAACAGTGCAGAAAGTACAACAGAGTGTACAGTGAACAGTGATACAGTCTGCAAAAGTTACCATTCAAATTATGACCGTTGCTCAAGGACTTAAATGTAATTTTGCCAACCTTCAAAATTACAAATCCAAGAGTATAAATAGATGGTAAACTGAAGATTCAAGAGAGACTTGCACACTTTCAAGATCAAATCTTTAGAGCAAGAATCCATCAGTTGAGTCATCTCATCATAAGCGAAGTCATCTTATGACGAAGCTGATTGTTGAAGAACAAGATTAAACCCTTGCATATCTGAGTGATATTCAACTGAGTTGTGTGAGAAGTAGATATCCATCTTTGTGAGTGATATTACTTCGGAGAATAGGTCTTCTTTGCGATTTCCTATTGCGAATTTGTGGCTTTATCATTTGTTGTAAAAGCGCAAATAGAGTTGCACTAGTTACTTAGTGTTTCTAGTGGAACCTAAATCTTTGTGATTTAGAAGAGTGGATTAAGAGGATTTGTTCCTGTATAACCACTATAAAAATTCCTTGTGTTATTTACTTTATTTGTCTTGCATTGCATATTTCATAAGCTAAGTAAATACTTTAAAAGAAGAGTCTTTTAAATTGAGGAATTTCCAACTAGGGGCAAAACTTTCTTTGTGCTTTAAAAGTTTAATTGAGTTGAAAACATTGTTTGAAAAACACATATACATTATCCGTTGCATCATTGTTTGAAACTCTGATTATATAAGCTTGATGAGCAAAATCAACATAGTAGTCTACTCTACTGAATAAGCTAAGTGCTAAATCAGCATAGTAGTCTCACGAATAAGATCAGCTTACTCTGCTTATAAGCTAAGTGCAAAATCAGCTTAGTCATCTGTACTTTCTTGTGCACTTTCATGCTCTTGTTCTCCCACTGCCTGTGGTGATGGGTCGGCTTGATCGACCTCTTCGGCCTTTTCAGCTTCAGTGACCTCATCCAGTTCTACGTTGTGTTCCTTCTTGTCCAACAAGAAATCCTTCTCCAAGAAGTGCGCGTTCGTTGAGACAAACGTAGTTTATCTCGTAGGATCATAGAACTCGTATCCTATCGAGTTTTTTGGATACCCCACGAATTTACACAGTGGATTTAGTTTCCAATTTATCTCCCACTAGCTTTTTAACGTAAGTGAAAGATCCCCATATGCGCATGAATGCATATGAGGGTGCCTTTCCAAACCATAATTCGTATGGTGTCTTTTCTACGGATTTAGAAGGTACCATGTTCAGTATCTTTGTTGCCATGAGGAGGGCATGTCCCCAAAATGAAAGAGGAAGGTCAGTGGCACTCATCATGGATCGAACCATGTCCATCAAGGTTCGATTCCTTCTCTCTGCTACTCCATTTAATTGGGGTGTTGCAGGAGGAGTCCACTGCGATAGTATTCCATGCTCTACAAGATAATTTAGAAATTCGTTACTAAGAAATTCTCCACCTCGGTCAGAACGAAGAGCCTTTATCGTATGACCAAGTTGATTCTCTACTTCCATCTTGAATTCTTTGAAAGGCTTCAGACTTGTGTTTCAACAAGAATACATATCCATAACGATTATAGTCGTCAGTGAAAGTGATGAAGTAATCATAGGCACCTCAGGCACTTTTTCTTAGTGGTCCACATACGTCAGCATGTATTAAGTCCAATGTTTGTTTGGCTAGCTCAGAGTTTTTCTTAAATGGCAACTTAGCCATTTTACCCTTTAGACATGGTTCACATGTTGGCATTTCATCAAAGCGATTGATTTCAAGCGCGCCAGATGATCCTAACTTTTGAATCCTAGACTTGGATATATGTCCAAGTCGAGCGTGCCACAATTGGGCAGATATTTCATTATCTTGTTTTCTTTTGTTTTGTTGTACGTGCATTACTAACTTAGGTGGTTCAATGGTATATAGTCCATCTTTTAATGTACCAGTGAAAAGCAAATTATCATTCATGAATAACGAAAAGGAACCTTAATTAATTAAAAAATTAAAACCTTCATTATCCAAAACAGGAATAGAAATAATGTTTTTCACTAAACTAGGTACATAAAGAACGTTCATAAGGACTAATTTATTACCACTTAAATCTAACTCCACTTCGCCTATGGCCTCGGCAGCAGCTCTAGCTCCATTGCCAAATCTCAGGATCCAATCCCCTGGGCTAAGTGGCCTTGTTGCTCCCATCACCTGTAAATCATTAAAAAGATGAGAACCACAAGGAGTGTCTAACACCCAAGATGCACAGTTAATTGACAAATTAACTTCAACAAGGAATATACCTGTCGAACTCTCCATAGCTTCGAACTTGATCCTCTCCCTTGACCTTGTGCAGTAAGGAGCTATGGTTTCCATTTGCTTTGACTTTGAACACCGCCCAGTCCTTTCGCCAACCCTCGCTTTCTTTCCAAAAGAAGCCTCATGTTCCTCGAGCATTTGTCGCAGGACGTGCACAGTGATCTCTCGCCTCTGGAGATTCAAGTCCGCGATAAATCTGTCATATGATCTAGGAAGACATTGTAGGATAATATCCACACGGAAATCATTGTCCATCACGACACCCATATCATCGAGTTCAGTCAGAAGTCGAATCATCTTGTGTACGTGGATTCTGACAGGAGTTTCCCTTCTCTTTTTTGCTTGCAAGAGTTCCCTCGTGATCGCGAATCTGCGACGACCATCTTTAATCCCATAAAGGAATTTGAGATTCGAGAGAATCTCTTTTGTGGATACCATATGCTCATATTGCAACCGCATATCAAGTGACATATATTCCAACATGTAATCACGACCTAAGCCATCATCCAATTTCCATTTGGTGATGCTTTTTTGAAGCTCATCAGGAACGTCATGTGAAATAACAACAGGTGGTGGTACAGACAAAACATATGAGATGATTTCAGCTTCAAAAAGTCCATTTAAATGGTGCGTCCAGAAATGCAAGTTTGGTCCAGTTAAAATGTTACGTTCAAGTGATGAGATGGACAAATCTCTAAGTGCTATAAGCTCTTTTGACATCAAATCTATCAAAAGACGATAGAAGGAATAAATACGCGAAAGATTAATTTAAAATGCACTATTTACAAACATGGGTTTTATTTGTAAATTACTCCCACTATTTTAATCAAAATCTTATGCCCCCACATAAGTTTCGAGAATTTAAAATATCCTAGCGGGCTCAAGGCCCAAATGCAATCTCCTAGTACCCACGACTCGTCGGCCATACTATTTGATTCACTTGGTGGTCGACTACGTCGTCGGTTAACCATCGCAGCTAACCTTGAGTTCATTTAGCCTCGTTTTTCGTTATGGACCCACGATTCGTGAGACATCATACTTACTAGCGTTAAATCATGTACAATACTTGTGAAGAGAAATAGTTCAATTTCAAACGCCCCACGACTCGTGAGACAGCGTCTAAAACCTTGCTATCCTCTCCCTTGGCACTAAACTCTTGCATCGAGGCTATAGACATATCATCTTCCTATAGCTCGACCCACTACTCGTGAGACATCGAGATATATTTGTACAATATGCCTAAGACTTAGTAATTGAGTAGGCTCGGACCATAGACACTATTCTTATGCACTCGTTATTCAATTTAATATTATAATTGAGTTTCAAAGTTCAATTGGAGATTTTAAGTACTCTTGTGCGAGGTCTCATCAGATTATGCTTTATCTTGTTTACGTGATCTATTCTAAGCATGCAAGACATACATCAAAGAATATAAGTAAACATACATCACCTAGCAGGATATGATTGATCGATTTCCCATCTTATGCGATCCATCACGAGCCATGCGATGGATCAATTGGTTAGTCTAGGGTGGAAATTAAATGTCCTAACTATTACAATTTTCAAACTCATACATGCATGGGCCTTCTTGTAATATCCTTCTTGATTGGGCCTCCATGTATTGAATTGGGCCTCCATGTCCTCCAAGGTTATGGGCCTCCATGTGGATCTCTAAGTCTTCAAGAGGTCTTCTCGGCTTCAAGCCTAAACTAAGTCTAACTTACAAAAATGGCCCTATTCTATTACATTTAATTGCGCAAGCAAGGGACGCCAATCAGGCCCATTTAATTAAAACCCATAAAATAAATAAACTAAAACTACACAGGGCTTAGGGGCAAAATCGACCAATCCACATATTCACTCAAGAACATGCATGAATTCACATAAGGGCATAAATGTAAATTTACCGACTCCTTTAATTTTAATTCAAAAAATTATCCCAGTTAATTAATTTTGAATTAACAATTAATCTCTAAGATTAATTAACTCTTACTTGAGTTCTAAGTAATCTACAATTCTTATCTTGATTAAGTTGGTTAATTAAGATAGTTACAAATCTCTAATATTCCTATCTTATCCAAAACACTAAGTTTCCCAATATTTCAAATCTTCCAAGATTCTCAAGATAATTCTATTTTGACTAGATAAGTTAACTAAGGTATTGTCCAAATCCACCAAGATTTCTACCTTATCCAAAAAATCCAAGTTTTCTAATCTTCCAAATCTCCAAGATTTACAAACTTTCCAAAATAGGTAAATTTCAGATCAACCAAAAATCTGTCACACAGTAGCCAACCGGATGCTGCCACGTGGCAGCACACACACGGCCACAAAGGGCCACGCGTGAGGCGCACGCAACAGCTGCTTTCGTGCGTAATAGCATGTGGCAGCGTGCTGCCGCGCGTGAGCCAGCACAAGGCAGACTGCCCATAGGCAGCTGCCGTGCGCCGCACGCGCAGGCAGCGCGCTGTTCAGGCAGCTACCGCGCACCGCCGCGTGCCACCACGGTTGATCAAAAAAAAAATTCTTGTTTCGATTACTCTTTGATTTAATTAAAAACATATCCAATTAATTAAATCCCAATCCAAAAATAAAATTAACTTGATAAAATTTCGAATCAAAATTTTATTTACTCTAACTCCAAGTTAAACAGATCTACGTTCTAAAACATAAACGGTTAAAGAACTAGCCACATATAAATCAAACATATGATTTAACTCAAAGAATTTGCAAATTCATATATATACAAAACAAGAGTTGGCTCTGATACCACTGTTGGGATTCGATAAGATAAACAGCCTACAGGCAGCGGAATTTAAAACTTTTAGGGCCTCTTACGGAATCTTGCCATGATACTAAATTGGTTGTATGTATATGAATATATTTAAATGACGTTAATAACTAGATCTAAGTTATACATGTCACCTTGAATATCCAATTAGGTAGCAAAGTCGTTGCGTTTATCCCTCGGTAGAATCAATCCAAGCATTGTTGTAGCGCCCCACGAGTTGCGGCTCTACGAGTTGATACACCACAATATCACGAAATATAACATATCCTAATCGGCTAGAACATATGATATATTATGATCTAGGGTTAGAGAACAAGATTGGAACAAAAACGAAATCGAAAAATTCTTCCAAAGGAAGAAGGGTGTTCGGCCGATTTCACTAGGGAAAGGGGAGGGTGAATTTTTCTTGACTTGGCTTTTTGGCTTTTAAGTTGTGTGTATGAGATATGACATCAAGTCTCCTATTTATAGGTATCTCATTAACCTAATTCTCCTAGGATTAGGACTCCAAGTCTCCTACATGGGCTATAGCTCTTTTAATTAGAAGACTAAGTCTACCAATTAATTCATGGCCCACTCTTTAATTAATTTAATTAGGCTTTATTTAATTTTTAATTAAATGGCCCAATTAATTAATTACTCTATCAATTAATTAAATTAGACTATAAGTCTATTTAATTAAATTTAACTTAATTAATTTACTCATAAATTAAACTCCAATTTAATTTATAATCTTTATCCAATTTCAATCAGATCATTTTCGCTCCAATTGGGTCGACCCAGTCGACCCAGTCAACTAAATCAACCCAGTCGACCCAATCGACCCAGGCGATTCAGTCGACCTAGTTGCTCTTCTTTTCCTCGCTTTCGCTTCATGTGTATTGTATATGCCCCCGTAGGTTCACCACATAATTGGCCGCGGGTTATATTAAATATTTATTTAATTATTCGAGCATTAAATACTCTAAATCAATCGAACACTCTGTCGATTGATCATTCCAAAATTAGCACCCCTGCCAATTTGGGAATTCTCCCACTCCACGGTCGATGTATGGCCACAAGCCCATGGAGCCCAATCACTGGTGAATTAATTCAGTGAACCTTTTTACTCATTTACAATTTCCATATACGACATAATCTCTCCATCGATCAATCTCCCAGTCGAGACTTAAGGGTATGGACTTTTCATCGGTTCCCTTTTTCTTATATCTTGACCTTATACATTCTGGTCTTGAAATAATTCTCTTTGACTTAATCTTTATGAGCTACTTTAATAAAGTCGTCAGATACCTTGGCCAAGGATTTTTACCAGAATTAATTTCTCACAGAAATCCATAGGAGAAATTCCCAACCTATCAAGTCGGGTCAATGGATCCTTTGTTGATGATATGAACCTGCATACGAGTCCCTCTATACCCAACATGAGTCCACAGAGACTTTCTAGTAATCTCCAGTCGGTCGGGACTCACATCTAAGCAAAGACTTAATTAAATAGACTTAATTGGAGCAAAAGTGATCGATTGGAATTGGATCAAGATTATAAATTAAATTGGAATTTAATTTGTGAGTTAATTGATTAAGTTGGATTTAATTAATTATAGGAAGATTTAATTAAATAGAATTAGAGTCTAATTTAATTAATTGGGAGAGTAATTAATTAATTAGGCCATTTAATTGAGAAATTAAATAAAGCCTAATATAATTAATTAAGGAATGGGCCATGAATTAATTAGAAGACTTAGTCCTCTAATTAAAAGGGCCATGTCCCATGTAGGAGACTTGGAATCCTAGTCCTAGGAGTGTTAGAAGAATAAGACATCTATAAATAAGAAACTAGATATAATAATCTAATACAAAAAAGAAAAACAACAAAAGAGCGAAAAATTACCAAGTCAAGAAAATTCTCTCTCCCTCTCCCTAAGTAAAATCGGCCAAACCCTCTTCCAACTTGGAAGAATTTTTCGTTTTCGATTTTAGCTCCTAAATCGTTCTCTAACCCTAGATCTAAATATACCCTATGTTCTAGCCGATTAGGTTATATTTATTTTCGTGATATTGTGATGTATCAACTCGTAGAGTCGCAACACGTGGGGCGCTACAACAGGGCTTAGGATCGACCTACCCGAGGGAGAAACGCAACTTGCTAGCTACTTGGATTTGCAAGGAATCATGTATAATTTGGATTTAATTATTCTGATTATTTTATTTATTCATATATATACAATCAGCTTAGTATCCTGGCAAGATTCCGTAAGAGACCCTAAAAATTTTAAATTTCGCTGCCTGTAGGGCTGTTTATCTTACCGAATCCCAACAATTCCATGAAGATACATCGAACAAAAACTCAAACACTCTTTCATAATATAGGCCTCTGCAATTGAACCTTCTGCACGAGCTCTATTTCGAACCTTCCCTTTTAGACTACCGAAACACCTATACCTAGATTAAATTAAAAAAACAAGTAAACGCGGGTTTAAAGTGAGCAATTCAACTTTTTCATAAAAAGAAATGAAAGAAAAAATGAATATACTTTTACCTTTTCAAAAGGAACATCCACCTATAATGAACAGGTCCACCAAGTTTAGCTTCTTGCACCAAATGAACTGATAGATGGACCATAACATCAAAGAAAGCGGGTGGAAATATCATTTCCAACTTACACAGTATCACAGGTATCTTTTTCTCCAAATCGTCAAGGACACTCAATTTAGGTGTCCTAGAGCAGAGTTGTCGAAAGAAACTTGACAACTCGCTAATGGCAGTAAGAACATCTTTATGTAGGTAACCACGCATCCCTATAGGAAGCAATCGTTGAAGTAAAACATGGCCATCGTGACTTTTCAAACCTGTTATTTTACCATCTTTAATGCTCACATGTCTAGAGATATTTGCATCATACCCATCGGGAAATTTCACACCTTTCAAGAATTTAAAAAAACCTGGCATCTCCTTTTGGAATAGAGTATAGATCGCACGAGGTTTCAAAAGTTTTATTTTACCCATTTTGTTTGCTTTGACACCCGTTGATGCTTTTAAGTGTAACTCACTTCTAATGCCCATATCCTCTAAATCCAAATGACCTTTCTCAGTATCTTTTGATTTACCATCAAGGTCAAGTATAGTGCCAATTATATTATCACATATATTTTTTCTCAATATGCATCACATCTAAATTATGCCGCAATTTGATTTTCGAGCAATATGACAACTCAAAAAATATCCTTTTTTTAGTCCAACATGATTGTTGAGGAAGACGTTTCCGCTTATTATTCTTACCAGAATGCTTACCAAGCTTCACATTTTCAACCTCTTTGAGTTGTTCTAAAATCTCATTAATGGTAAATTCTTTCGGCTTAGATATGTGCTCGGTCTTCCCATTTAATTTAAGACTTTTTCGATAAGAATGAGTTAGCGGCGAGTACCGCCTATGGTCTATATAACATATTTTACTTCTCAATCTCTGCGAAGGAGTATTCATGCTACATCTTGGACAAGCACAATATCCTTTTGTTCTATGTCCGGATATATCACCCAAAGCAGGGAGGTCATTAATTGTCCATAAAATTGATGCATGCAACCGAAAACATTCTCCACTTTTCGCATATCGTGTCATCACTCCAACCTCCCATAATTCCTTTAGCTCTTCCATCAATGGCCTGAGATATACATCAATGTCTTTACCAGGTTATCGAGGACCAGGAATCAAAAGAGACAACATGTATCGAGTAATTCTGACGAGTTCCTACGAACGAGTCTCGTATTATGAATGTATCGAGTAATTCAGACGAGTGCATTAGTTCTCATGTTAGAGGTACCTTTAATAAACATGATAATTTTCTAAACAAATAAATCATTGTTATATAGTCAATAACGAATTATCTTTACAGAATATGAAGATCAAGCGACTGATAACTCCATTGCACCTGATGGTAATTTTTTAATTTTATTTTGAAAATAAATTTGTAATTTATAAGTATATGTTATTTATGATGTTTAATGATTTAATTTCATGTAATTTGTTATGAAAGATCAATTGAATGTGAAAGGAAAGTGTGGTCCTACTATAGGATTAAATATCGAAAAATATACTCGAAAGAATGGAGAGAAGCCGACTATCATAATTCCAGAGGGACTCAATAAGCCGGTTGGATTACATGCTTCGAAACACGCTTTACTTATTTGGGTTCTCATTAAGCTTGAGGCCCCAATGGAAGTGGATGACTGGTCAAAGATTCCAGATGAGAAGAAGAAAGAGCTTTTTAAAAACTTGTTGTAAGTGTCTTGCTTAGTTTATTTTTTATTATTGTTATTTTTATATAAATAAATAACATATACGATTTCTTATGAGAATCATTACATCTTTTACTTGTGCTAGAACAAGCTCAATTACGAGGTGGAGAAGCCACATGTAATGAAATGCATTTATAAGTCCTTTGCGAAATCATTCTCCAATTTTCGTTCAAATGCTTATAAACACTACAAGGCAATGTAAGCTGAAGGTGGTGTAGCATTAGCAAAGGAGGTCATTTATGACAAACTTATCGAGCGTAAGGAAGATTGGCTTTGGCTATGTGAATATTGGGAGACTGAAAAGTTTCAGGTATATGCATGCTATCACTTTACATGATTTTAGCAATCTTAGTAAATCTAAATTAGATTATGATTTATTCAATTCAATATTTTGAAAAATATGAATGTCTACTTCCTGACGAAAGTATGTATTATTTAATATATGCAGAAAATTTGAGAGACCTAATCCACGAATAGAGCAAAGTTGAAAACCCAACATAAACTATGGACTAAATCCCGTGCCGCTCATCAGTATGAGAAGGTTGGTTTTAGTATTTTACATTGTTTATTAATAAACAACCAAATTTTAAACCGAGAATATTTGCATCTATGAAACAGAATCTTGATGACATAAACATGTATGAAGTTGTATATCATAATGAGAAGAATAGATGGGCTAATGAGGAGGCTGGGCGTAATAATGTACGTGTAAATATTATTTTATTTTATTTTTGGAGGTTATTTTTTAGATTTTTCATATCGCTTGGAGTAATTTATGTCATATATATGAACATAGTTATTTGTTTGGATTTTGATGCTAGGTTAAAATGAAAGAGTTGCATGAACAACAAAACACTCTACCTGAAGACGCTACTCGCATGAATGTAGAGCAAATTTGTGTTGCTGTCCTTGGGGAGAACTCATCGTATATCAAGTCAAAAGGATTAAAGAAAAAAAATTCACTTGACGAGAATACTTCACTTTCCGAATCATCTACTCGTCAAGCAAGATTGGAAGACGAACTGTCAAACGCAAAAGCAGAGATAGAAGCTCAAAAGAATACAATGACAACTCTTTTCAAATTCATAGAGAAGATGACCGGAGAAAGCATATATGATATTCTTAATGAACAATATTGGTAAGTTATGTTAAGATACATAGATCATATGTTTTTTTGCTTCAGGTTATTACTATAAGTTTTAACTTAACTATTGCACTTATATAATCATTATTAATTTCGTGTTTTCATTTTATTCTTCCATGCAGATATACAAGTGGAGCGTGATTTGATAATTTGTAATGAACTGCACAATTTCTAAGACCATGATTTCTATTTTATGATCATCAAGTTTTATTTTATGATTTCTATAGTTACTCCAAATGAACTAGAATTTTTAATTTCGATTTATTTTGCGAATTTTATTGATATTTGATCACTTGGTATTAATGAAGTCATCTATAAAAGTTTTATTGAATGTGTTTGGTGTGGATAAGAAATTATAACAAGTTGCATTTGGGTTCATGTTGATGTGATGGATTCTGTTGCGTTTTGCATTTGAATTTACTTGGGGATGTATGATATTTTATTTTTATTTTTAAATTTTGCACTTAGTCCAATTCATTCCTGCTTTTAATAAATATAGCTTTTTTTTTTAAATACAAAAAATACTGATATCATTTTAAAAAAATAATACGAAATTATTATTATTGTATTTATACATGAACTAAATTATAATGATTTATATATTCAATTATATTACTTTTCATATTTGAATTTTTTCTTTTAAAACTTTTAAATTTAGTTTTCAATATGAGGATATTGTAGAAAATTAAGTTTCTTATTCTTAAATGTCATCTTGAATTTGTTGCCACACTTATTAATTTGTTAGCGATCATCTTAAACTTATAGCTAAGAAAATAATTCTATCAATTATTCTAGTGACCATTTCAAACTCGTTGTAACAGGTTAGTGACCATCTTAAAATTGTTGCTACTAGTATATATGTTTAGCAGCCATCTTAAACATGTTGCTATGGTTAGCGACCATCTGAAATTTGTTGCTATGATTCAATCTCAATGACCATCCAAAAATTGTGGCTAAAGTAGTTTTTTAGCGACATATTAAGCTTGTTACTATGAGTATAGCTTTAGTGAATATATTGAAATCGTCGCTGTGAGTTGGCCATTAGCGACTATCTAAACATCATTGCTAAAGTACACTTTCAGCAATTGTCTTGAAGTTGTTGCTAAAAGCTTAGGTGTAGTGACCATTTAGAATTAGCCACTACAGGCTATTTATCTAGTGACAATAGTATTTGGTTGCTATTGGTCGACTTGAGATAGCATTTGCGGCCATTCAAATATTTTCTTGTTGAAATGGTTGTAGTTGATATTTTTTTATAGTGACTAAGAAAATTCATCGCTAGAAGCACTAATCTTGGTCGCTATGTCTGCCCCAAACTTCCAGCAACCATTCACACCGACCAAATGATTTTTGATCGTGAAATAACCTACGAAACCACACCTTAGCAACCAGTTCACTTTTGGTCGCTATATATAGATATATAGCAACCATTTCGATTTCATCGCAGAGAATTTAGTAGCTGAAACTAGATTTTTTTGTAGTGTCTCTAGCTTGTACAACATCCTATAATGCTCGGACAGGCCCCACCCCTTTGTAATCTTTATACTTGCATTCAGAATATGCTTATTTGAGATCAACCCACTCATACCGTTGCATATTTTTGTCATTACTTTCCTATTTTGATCACGTACGAAACCGCGTAAGATCACTATCGTCGGTGTTAAGGGATAAGCCATTTTGTTGGCATTTCTTATTTATTAAGAAAACCTTCTACACTAAGGAATTGAAGTCAAAATTGGCGACTCTCTTGAAGATTGTAGAAGAGTTGAGGAGGTTGAATTACTTAGCAAAGAAGTAATCTTCATTGCTAAGTAATTAGAAGTCAACAAAAACGGCTAAGAAGACAAGGAAATCAAAGGAAGAAGTAAAATTGAAATTGACTACATCAATTACTTCCTAGCTAAGAAATCAAAAGAAGAAGCCAACTTGAACTTGGCTACTTGTTAAACTCCTCAAGAAATCTATATATATATTAAATTAGTTGTAACATTCGTAGAGTGGAGATGATAACAATCGAATCCCATTTTGAGAGAAAAAATAGGGATTGATTCCCACTTGAGAGAATAGCATTGAGAGAGTGAGAAAAATATAGAGAGAATAAAAGCGAGGTTTCTCCTAATATTTAGTATCTCCTTTGTTATAGAAAGTGTTGTAATCTTTTTGCGATAATAAAATTCTTCTACGGTTTGCTCGACTCCAATTGTTTTATCTCATTTCCTCAAGTTTTCTCATTTCTACTTTAGTTGTATTTTGAGGTGTCGGTACCACAACTTCCTAACAGTCGGGGTATTAGATAACAACCAAGTTATAATCCTTTCTTTCTTTCCATCCGTAGTCCCCGTGAACTTTGACAATAAATCTGCCCACAAATTTTCTTCCCTAAGGATAGGTTGGATTTCGAAATTGTCGAACTTTAACAAGGATATTTCAATTTGTCTAATTCTTGTGGCATCCTCACGAACTTATCAAGAAGACATGTGTCGTTCATCATCGACTTATCAAACGATTTAGTCAATATTGTTTGTGGCGTCCTCGAGAACTTATCAAGGCGACTTGTGGCATTCATCATCCTAAACTTAATTATAGAACGATCATTCAATTCCATATAACGCGGGTATCGTTTTTCTTAACGTGATTCATATCATTGGGAGTTAGACAAAACATATGGGATGTTATTATCTTTCACTCCTTTTTATTAGAAGAGGTAAATTGCCTTTTCAGAATTACGCAGAATGGTAATTTACTATTCACCCGTTTGAAATTACTGTAATTATATGAAAATGATATATATGTGCCATACATAGTTCATAGACTTTTCCATTAGTGAAATATAAAGTCTTATTTAACTGAAATTCATAGAACTAATTGTATTTCTTATAACATTGTCAACATTGATGTATATTGAAATTAAAGTTATTTTTTGCTTAAAAAAAAATTAAGTTCTTTCTAGGGGCAGCCTTGATTTCATTCAGGAGTTTCATCTATATATTATTCTATGTAATGTTGTTAAATTCTAAATTATCAATAGAGATAAAACCTTCAGAATGGTTTCAAAATTTCATCAAAATGAAAAATATATACACATAACTCTATTTTATTGAAATATTAATCAACATATTCAAATTAATACCTAAAAGTAATTAATACGAATTGTAAAAAATTTCAGTTTTTTACAGTAATTAGTGATCAATTTACCCTAACCTCAAAGCTACATAAGCCACAAGCCTATATCCAACCAACATTAGCATCAAAGCCGCCACATCCATTACCATATTATCAATGCCAAGATACTTAACTGCTGGAAAATCAAACACCCTACATCTTTCATCAAATCCACAACCGTAAACCTCGTTTCGTTTGTACTGCATTCCAACTAGAAGTTTATAACAATAATGACTAAACGAAATGTACTTCATCCAATCGATAAATGGTGGAATATGTTGAATGTAGTAACCACTAGCTAGTAAGAATACGAGCATTAACACCGAGGACAAGGTCGTGGCTTGTTTTATATCCATTAAAACGGCACCAAGAGCTAGCCCTAGTCCTTGAGAAACTAGCACGTTGAGAAGAATGATCGAAAGGGTTAGGAGAAAAATAATGAAAGAAGGTCTTAAGCCACTCATCCAATATGTTATGGTTACAAATATAGTTGGAAGTACGAGTTCCATTGGTAAATCACCAACGGTTCTTGCAAAGTAATACGATGAAAGTCGATACATTCCTGAGGAACGTTCTCGTATGAGCATTGGCCTTTCTGATGGGAACACAAATATTGCGTTGAATAGAGGGAAGAAGCCCCAGAAAATTGAGAAGAAAAACAGAAGTCCCACCTGTGGAAAAATTGTAAATTTGATTACAAAGTACTCATCCCTTTAAAAATTGAGCTATATGCAAAAATATGTGATTTTTAATTAGCAAAAAATCCCATTTGAAATTCTTTCATAAGTTATTAGGAGGTTATTGTTAATATTTTAGGTGAACAACCTGATATTGCAAATTTCAAAGTTAATAAAGGGTTATTGATAATTTCTTAGGTTAGGAGGGGTGTTTACACACTTTTTATAGGGTATAATTGTCAAATTTTCTGTAAAATATGTTTTCCGACGTGGGAGGGGATTTTTGCCAATAAAAAAAATAACACGGAGAGATTTTTGCTAGTAAAATTAACAAAGTCCTATTTATTTATTTATTTTGTTAATTAGTCAAAGCAAAAAGGTTATTCGTGCACTTCAATCCAAAATTTGATCAAAACCAGTTTATGAAGGGGTGAAAAGTGAAAATTGCATTTTAGAGTCACAAGATTATTGGATCCTCAACACTGTTTGGTCCCGTACATACTAAAATTATACTTTTAGTCATACTTTTTAGATGCAAATTAAAGCTGGTGCCCTAGCATCTTGTGGGACCAAAAATGCAAAATATCTTAAACAGTGACAATTAATTACCTGATCTTGTATGTGATTAGCATCAGAGTGCCACCATAAAAGTCCAGAAAGAATTGAAACAGAGATGACTTGAAATATTCTTAAAGAGGAGAATGCTTCATGTTTTCGTTCTTTTAGGCCTCTGCTTAGCAACACCTTAAATTGCAGCCACCAACTATTTGTCCATTGAACTTCTGAACCTAAATCACAGAAAAAAAAAATTAATACGAAGAGCGAAATTGCACTTTCACTTCCTAACTAATGAGCCACGACAAAAGGAGTCCTTTATATATCTTTTGGGCTTAACATATTTTGTCCTGATTCTTTTCAAATTTAATCATTTATTTTTAAAACTCAACATATTGTTAGAGATAATTAAAAATATTCACTACTCTTGGATATAAATTATAGAATGAAGAGTCAAATAAGAGTTAATTATGAGTATTTCCAAGAAATTGGTTAGATAGTGTATAATATATAAGTGTCAAATTAATTGAATCTCTAGTGTTCCTAATTAATTTTATTATAATTAAACTGCCCTTGTGGAGTTTTTATTTTGTGAAACAACACAATTGTGCAACAAATGATTGAAATTTATTTTGGTGAAATCACATGGAGTCACTCGTCCTTAAATTTATGAATTTTTCATATGCATGCCTTGGAGGTTAAATAATTAAGTCCAATACGTCAAATTTCAATGAATTTCTTGTCTAAAGATGACCTTAATTTATGAAATTACAACTAATAATATCTTATTCAAATGTAGTTTCTTTTGCAAAATCAAAAGATAGGGAACTAAAAATGGTTGTTGGAGTACCATGTGTTAATTCAAAGGATAATATATCGAATGTATGTTGAGAGCTAAATAATTAAAGGATTAAGTTTGTTAAAGTGACGACCAAATATATTGATCGAGCAGTTCAAAAGATGAAGAAGTCAATTTATCCCTTGTAAAATGCATAAAGTACAATTTATTTCTATGTAATTTAAAAAAGAGCATTTTACCTCCTTGTGAAAATTTGAAATAAGCAATTTATTTCTTTAAGCTAGAGATTGTAACTCACTCGCTGAAATTAAGAGTGGGCATGAAAAATATTTTTGTGATATAGGGGGTAAATTACAATATTTATCATAACACAGGGGCTAAATTGCTATATTTATCATAACACGAGGGGGAGGGGGATAAAGTATCATAAATAAGAGGGGTATTTTTGTGAGTTCATATATTCTTTAAGTTTAAAAATGTCAAGGAGACGGTGTGAAACTTTTATAAAATTTGGGTAAATTGATCTTTTTCAAATTACGGATCAGTAAATTGAACTTTATGCAAATCAGAGGGAATAAATATCCATTAACTCAAAAGATAAATGCCGGTTCTTATCTTAGATCAAAAGTTAACAGATTAGGAGGATAGATCAAAATTTCAATACGTTTTCATCGAAAAGTTTTTTTATTTCTAGTAGATGAAGACGAAATATATAGTCACATTTCTTTGATTAACAATTTTTTCAAATGTTTCTCGAATTTTTTAAAATAGATCAAAAAATTCCAAAAAAAAATTTCAGTATTAAATTGACCGAAACATACTAAGAAACATTAATCCATGATTAGAAGTGTAATTTCACTTACTTCTTGAGGGTGATGATTTTCCGGTATGGGATTGATGAGGGGAGCCCTGTTGAATTTCTTCCTTTAGAATTGGATATAAGTTCTTCCTATAAGAATGTACAAGAAATTGTTTGGTTGAGTTATGATCATCATGGTACTCTTGTCTTCCATAAAAGTCAGATTGATCTTCTTGTCTTGAATCTGGAGTCACACCTGCAATCATTAATATGGATTATTATATTAATTATCACACTTCTAAATAATAATGAAACAATATAAGAAATATAATGGGACTCATATAAAGTAAAGCTTTGTATAAAGATGGAACCTTTAATTAGACAAAGTATCAAGAAAAGAGGACAGGAGCAATGGCTGGTCTAAAGGCATAAAGCTAATTAAAAAAAAATTAATAATTTATTAATTTTCTTTGAACAAACCTATATAGTAGAAAAGCTAAAAAAGTAGAAATTTTAGTATATATATCAAAATGATAATAGAATTAACATATAAAATCATTTTGTCAAAAATCAAACACTTAAATACGTATTCAAGAACCACATAATTATTCGGTTCAAGACCTAAAATAAAGTATATTAACATGTATAAAATTGTAGATAAAGAAAATTGATTTCTTGATTTAATAGTTAGGTTTGCTATATTTTAATTTGAATCCCACAAGTAATATCAATGTTAGTGAAATTTTTAACATTAGAATGGAAAATAACTAGACCCTCATAAGTCACAACTAAACAAACACATAATATTGAATATTTATTTATTTTTGTTTTTCAAGGATTTTAATCCCTTTTGGGACGGGTTTGACACATAAAATGGGTACCTCTCCTAACAAGAATTCGAACTTGAGTCCGCTATTTTGTAGTGACTAGACCATTCTACGTACTAGACTAATCTCACGTTAATGAACTGACCATTTATGTGTACAACATACCCCGCAATAATTTAAGTTATCATTAAACTTGAATCATTATAAGAAATCAATCTTTTAGGCTCTAATTATTGAGGGGCCGGGATATATCCCATCACATGTCCTCTATAAGCTTTTATAAATAATGGAATAGAACAATAATGTGACCCTTTAACAAACAATATATATCACATGAATTTCCAGTTTCAAAGGTAAAAGAGAATAATCTCAACATATAAAGAATATTTTATCAGTTATATCAAAGATGGACATTAATTTCTTGATAAAGATGAAGGATTTTTAGTTCAAACATGGGCATTATTTTTCTTATTATATCATCACGTAAAAATACTAGTGTAAACCAGATTTAATGAAACTCAACCGATAACACAATATTCATATATAATTACATGTACACTATTAGTCTATTATAATAATAATAATAATAATAATAATATTTTTTTTTTCTTTGGATAGTCCAAAATAGCATTCCTTTTTCTAAAGTAGAATTATTTTATCAACCTTTCACATAAAATAAGAATTTGATACTATTAATTTTATACCATTATTTTCAAGGTTGTGAATGTAAAGTTATATTAAACTTTCATCTTTTCAAGTTTAACCTGAAACTCTATGTCATGAAAATAAAATTAAAAAAGAAAAAAATTATAAAATGTATTAATTATAACTTAAGGGAAAAAATACATACCATTAGCTAGATCCAATAGAAAGTCAGCTGGATTAATAAAATTTAACCCTGGCTCATAACCAATAGAAGCAAAATAATCCATCACCACTCCACCTCCACTACCACTATATATAGGACACCCATCCGACAACACCATCACCTTATCAAACATCATAAACAACTTACTCGACGGCTGATGAATTGTCATCACCACCGTCCTTCCTCCACGCGCCACCCACCTTAGCGTCGCCGCTATCCTCTCCGCCGTGGTCGAGTCCAAACCCGATGTTGGCTCATCCACCAACAAAAGACTTGGGTTCACTAGCATTTCTTGCCCAATACTAACTCTTTTCCTCTCCCCACCCGAAACCCCCCTCATCATCGGACCACCGATTATAATATCTTTGCACCTTTTCAATCCAAGTTCCGTTATAATGAAATCAACTTGCTCCATTTTTTCCTTTTTTGTGAGGTTTTTTGGTAACTTTAGTAAGGCGGCGTAGGTTAGGGTTTCGACAACGGTTAAATGAGGGTATAGAACGTCGTCTTGTGTAACAAAACCGGTTTTTCGCTTAATTGAGCTCGAAAAGGGCTGCCCGTTGTATGTTATCCTGCCCGAGATTTTTCCAGGCAGCCTTCCGGAGAGAGATGTTAAGAGGGTTGTTTTTCCGCTGCCCGATGGGCCGAGCATGGCGAGAAGTTCCCCCGGTCTAACGATTCCGGTTACGCCATTGAGTATCGTACGTGTTAGCTTGGGTTGAGGTGATGAAAAACAACTTTTTTGGTTGTTTTGTGTCTTTATTGTGTATGATACATCCTCGAACTGCACAATTTTTTAAACATTACAAAATCAAAGTAAGTGCAATATACTTAAATTTACATAGATTAAAAAAAAAAAAAAACTATTAAGATCTTTGAAATCTAGTTCTTGTCTGAAATTTGCCCCAGTTTTTTTGAACTTCTTTTTTTCTTTGTTATTTCGGTTGTTCTAAATAAGAAATTATTTTTTTGAATGAATTTTTTTCTCTAATTAAAACTACCTTGCTACATTAAGTAAGAACTTGACATCTTTGATTTTCAACCAATAATTCTGAGAACAAAATAAAACTAACTCAAAAATTATTTTTTTGATTTTTACTTAACACTCCGTGTTAAATCAAATAAATCAAAAGGGAGCAAAGCATAAGAGAAAGAGAGAGATGGTATATATAATAAAGCTATTCGAGAAAATTACGTGTCTTGTATTCAACTCCATTAAAATTTATTAAAGTTTAATTCATTTAAAAATCAAACTAAGTTCAAACACAATTTAAATAAGGATTCGCGTAATGAAAATCTAAGTACCTTTAAAGTGATTGGACATAAGGATTCGCGTAACGAAAATCGAACTCGAGTTCCGCAATCTTTATCTGGACTTTGGTCATCCGGACAAGGGCTAACATTGCTAGTTAAGCCAGGTCGTTCAACTTGTATACAAACGTTGTCGTTTTTATTATTCATTGTACCACAATTGATACTATTATTTTCTTGCTCAGGAGCTATCATTTCTATGGGACAAATTGATTGATTTACAAAATGAAATTAAGAGATAAGCTTAAATTTAAAGAACAAAGAAGAGGAGAATTGGAAGAAGGAAGTATAGAAGATCACATGCAGAAAAATGATGTTTAAGAACTTTAGTGAAAAGAATGCACGAGAAATTGGATTGTGTTAACTGCTTAAGATATAGGCGTAGGCACAAAGGCATTCTTTATGAGGAATTCATAAAATCTAAAAGTCTGTTCTTACCTTTTTGAGCAAAAGACAAAAACACCCCGTATGTTTTGTTTAACTTCCAAAAAACTCCTGTGTTATTTTAACTCCCAAAAAACTCCCTATGATTTTAAATAAGTGTCAAATACACCCCCAAAAAAAAGAGTGTGTTTCACACGCCAAAATTGCAAGTATTTGTTCACAATTTGCTTTTGATATGACAATTTTACCCCTGATATCGAAAAACAAAAACACTCCCTATGCTTTGTCTAACTCCCAAAAACCCCTCCGTGTTATATTAAATACCAAAAAACCCCTCTGTGTTAGATTTTATATACCACACTCGACTCAAGTAGTATATACTTATTTTTTCAAAAAGAATAAATAAATAAAAAAACAAACAAACACATAGGGGTAATCTAGTCATTCCACCAAAAATCAAAAATAAAACTATAAATATATACTACTTGGGTCGAGTGTGGTATTTAAAATCAAACACAGGGGGTTTTTTGGTATTTAAAATAATACAGAGGAGTTTTTGAAAGTTAGACAAAGCATAGGGGTTGTTTTTGTCTTTTGCTCTACCTTTATCACTAAAGGCCACACGTCATGTTTTTCAAATTTTCTATTGGTATTTTCATGTACAGAAATATTCTTTGGATGTAACGTTGCTAGTTTATACTCTACTGTATTACACTAGGAAAATTCTTATTCACCTATTGTGATATGATTGTGATGAATTAATTATTTAGAAGCAATAATTAATGTATTATAATTTGTTAGTAAATATATGAGGAATAAGCAAAACTGATCTCATAGTTAAATCGCTCTGGGAGTTTTTTTACAGCGATAATTTTACTCAACTTACAATTTTGAATCAATTTTGATAACAATACTGCATAGTTGTGAAAATTAACCTCACGTCCGGCCATGTACTCGATAATTTGGGATTTTGTTGCATTTTAAAAGTAATAATTGCATAATTACCCCCAAAGAATAAAATTTGAGCATTTTAACTGAATTTTGAAATAAAAAATTGCAGATCTCCATCCCCCAGACCCCACCCCCCAAAAAAAAAAAGAATTTGGCCTTTTGATTATATTTTAAAATTGATTATTCAATATTTCCCCACAAAATTAGAAGAGGGTAGGTTGCGGTGGGCCGTGGGGTATGGGTGCGGAAAGAGGGTGTGTGTGTTTCCTTATAGTTAAATTAAAAATTAACTAGTCTAAACCCGTGCTATGCACGGTATCATATTAGATTTTTAGTACGTACAATTGTTGATGTGACAAAAAAATACAAATATTTATGATCTTAAAACATAACAATCATGCACTATCTTTCTAAAAGTGATGAAAATCCCATGTTCAATATTGTACACTTTCATTAGTGAAGTGATATCTGCATAAAATACAAATGACAACTTATTAGCAACTCAATAACATTGTTATCATACTTTTATTGATAATCTTTAGTTGCAAAGTCAGTAACAATAATATGTGATTTAATAAAATGAACTGAAAAAAGGACTTACTTTTCTTAGCCTAGAATAAACAATCTATTTGGAAGATGTGCGCACTCTTCAGACCAGTCAACAAGTAAGACAAAATTTACAACACAACGAACATTCGGTCTTCCCCAAGTTGGCGGTACACGAATGATAAATGTAAATGCACGTGTTAGGATGGAGTAGACGTGTTCCTTCAACAAATTGCTACCATTTTGCTGAATAATACAACACATCAGTTCGACAACACTACGTGGTAGTATATAAGTAACTAAAGTTGAGCTAATATTTGTATTGTAACTTTTCTTGAAGACTTTTGTAAAAAATAGCTCTATTACGAAATATATACTCAGCTTGATCATGTAGCAATTTTATGTCTATAGATCTAGTACTGTCCACTACTGTAGCATGGACACGAAACCTAAATAAAATATAGTTAATTTTAATTGTTAGTGTATAAAGTAAACAACTAAAATAAATAAATTGATAATACCTGATAATAGGATTGACCACATTGCTACATTTAATTTAATTTAATTTAATTTAATCTAACCTAGTCTAATCTAATCTATCTAACTTACTATTATTTGAATTGAGTGTTTTGGTGAAAATAAATAATTGAGATCAAAATGCAAAACATTCTAAAAAGCAAAAAAACATTCACCAAAATGCAAAACATTCTAAAAATTGAGATCAAATGCAATTCTGAAAAGGAAAAAATAAAAAATAATGTGTTAGAGTGAAGAAAATTCCTTGCGGTACGTACATCTTATGGTTCAGACTACTACACAATAAAATAATTAGTTAATGTCCTTAACCGTGCCAACTGTTTTATAACATTATTGGTACTTGAGAATTCTAAAAAATGTTTGATACCATCCTCTTCAAAGTCAAAACTCGATACAAATCTGAATTTGATAAGTATGGTCAAAGCTCTTAAAACTGGAGTACAGTACTATTTTCCAATTTCTGAAGCCCCTTTAGAAATACTTTTAAATTTTCTCCGTTTGTCTGGCTTAAAAAGATGAAGACACCTAAAATGACAACTTGGTAACATGAAATTGCATTTGCACACATAACTTTTACTTACACGGTTTTTTCTGGTAAAATTTTGTCAATATTTTATAGCTTTGGTACAATTATATTGTGCAAGGGTACTTTATTATCATTATCCTGATAAATATATTTACCGTAGATATGCAAATTATAATTTTTATCTCCCAGACCAACTTTGTACTATGTTCCATTATATTTAGTACCACAATATTGTATAAAAGTGGCTTGGTTGACACATAATAGCGTGCTAATCTATATGATATATTATGTACCCTACTTTATCCTATCCAAACTTCGTAACTTTACACTTATTGTTTTTCTGGTTAGCAGGCAATTTTAGGAGTTGCTAGCTTCATACTTTAATGCAGATAATCGCTGTGAAACAATATTAAATGGTGGTATGTATAATATTTGTAGGAAGTAGAAACATGAGATACCTACAATTCCATTTAAGTTCCAAACAATACTAATTAAACAATAATTAAAGTAAATGCAACGAACCTGCAGATTTTGAGCCCTGATGAATCGTGATTAAAGTTTCGTGAATTTCTCCGGAATGTAAAATCTGAAAGAAAAAAAAAAGTAAATAATTCCATTTAAGTTCCGAACAATACTAATTAAACAATAATTAAAGTAAATAGAACGAACCTGCAGCTTTTGAGCCATGATGAACCGTGATTAAAGTTTCATGAATTTCTCCGGAATGTAAAATCTGGAAAAAAAAAAAAAAAAAAGTAAATAATTCCATATAAGTTCCGAACAATACTAATTAAACAATAATTAAAGTAAATAGAATGAACCTGCAGCTTTTGAGCCCTGATGAACCTTGATTAAAATTTCGTGAATTTCTCCGAAATGTAAAATCTGAAAAAAAAAAAAAAAAAAAAAAAAAAGATGTGGTATAAGCACCATAAATTATTGAGACATATAACATTGATACATAGAATTGAATTGATGAATTGTGATCACCTATAACTGAAGAAACTGTTATTTATTAAATTATTTCTTTTTGCATTATTTGAAGTCTAAACTTGTAATATGCTTTTTGTAATCAATAAAGAAAGTGTGAACTTCAGAAGTTCAAATGTGGTACGTGGGTGTGTAAACAATAGACGTGGGAGTCCCATATTTTTTAGAGTTGCTTTTTTTTTTTTTAAATTTCTTTAATTTTATGCATGTAATTGTAAGTGGGAGTGTAAACAATAGACGTGGGTGTTTTTAGAGCATTGTTTTTTTTAAATTTCGTTAATGTTATGCATGTAATTGTAAATCCTATTTATTTTTTAAAAATAATTGTAAATTCTAGGAAAAGAGAATTTGAGTCAAATTAAGTATTTTGACTAAAAGGCACCCTTGAAATAATAGTAAGTAGGATAGGATAGGATTATGTTTAAGGGTTAACTAATACGCGATTATGATTTTTTATAATCAGTCAAATTGACTACAAATGTAAAATTCCTAAATTATCGAGCACATAACCTGCAAGTGAGGTTAATTTTCACAATTGAGCCGAAATAGTACCAAAATTATTTCAGAATTATAGGGTTCAATTATTGCCTCAAAAATTTGTGGATAAATTTGACAAATTTATCATATGTATTTTTGGAGATTCTTTGTTTATTCTAGTTGTAGTAATAAAGCTAACTTGACATTGTTTAAATATGATTTTGGAACTACTGCATGTTGCATTATAATGAAAATCTATTCGATCTCTATCCCATGATTGATTAGTATATGTAACAAGAGCCACGTACAACTTGAGCATAGCACATAATAATTATTAAAGGCGCAAAAGTAATAAAAGCAAAATGTTTAAAAATATGTATAACAAATGGTTCATTTCCTTAAAATGTTTAATCAAATATTGACTACCTTTTTATCAAATATCTTACATTAAAATATATTTGCCAGTCAGACTAATAAGGAGATACGTTTACTTTTGTCCAGCTTAGTGGAAAAAAAAAGGGAAAAATAAAAAAGACTATTTGCGGGGAAAATGCAAGATACTCCCCCCGTGTTATGTTAATCTGCAAAAAATTACCATGTGAAATTTTTATTGCGTCCATCAAACTTCCTTGTGTTTTCAAAAATCCGGAAAAAAACATTCAATTTGTAAAAAATAGATCATTTTGGATCGATGTATTTCAAGAAGCTATTTTTTAAATACTTCAAGTTGATCCTTACAACTTCAAGTGAGATATTTTAAAAACGATTTCTTGAAATATGTCGTTTCAAAATATCCTATTTTTTACAAATTGGGTGTTTTTTGCAGAGTTTTTAAAAATATAAGAAAGTTTGATGTTTCACAGGGTAGTTTCTTGCATAACACATTGGAGTATTTTACATTTATCCCCTATTTGCGTCACATTGTCATAAACATTCAAACATAACCCTTGCACATTTGGCTTTTGCATCTTATACTTTTGATAATTATGCACTACGGTCTTTTTTCTTTTTCATTTCCATTGGGGGGTTTCTGCATTCGGTTCAAGGTAAACATATCATTTCACATCTAGGAAGTAATTATTTCAGAATCGGACTAGATAATGAAGTGGTGAGCTGATTGATCACTGGTTCTACTGGTCGGACTGGATGATGTTATCATGATAATAAATATATTTAATTTTAAAGTATGTATATACACTATACATAAAATTTAAAAATTATCCTACAATTAATTGAAAATATATAAAACTTAGAGTATATTTAAATTAAACCATATAATGTTTATCTAACTTATATCATAATTGTAATATGATACTGATTAGTAAGATCATTTAAATATAATATAATATGATTACATTTAATTAATTAAAAATATAAAAATATAAGTTAAAAATACAAAAAACTAAGAAATTAATAAATTTTAAAATATAATTATGTATATACGTCTAATATTCGAAATTAAATTTACATAATATATCGATCTGGCTTTCAAATTTTGACACTCTTTGTCCTAAAAATGTATAGTCGGAAACAAATATCTTATTGAAAAACTTTTAATAAGAATTTATGTCACAAGACGAAAAATAGTTTTAATTTTGATTGATAATGAGTAAAAATTAGTTTTAATTTTCATTGATAATGTGTAAAATATATATTTGAGTTAATTATCATAATCTAAATTATAAGTAAATCTGATTACAAATTTTCTATAATTTAAAATTTTATATACTAAAAGTTCAACAAAGAAGATACAACTCAAATGATAAGGATCTTATATTTTATTCAAGAGGTTAACTATTCAATTCCTCCTTCTATAATTTTTTTTAATATTAAAATAATTAAAAATTGAAAAACACAGAAAAAAAAAAAAAAACAAAATTAGAACCGAATTGAACCGGTTTGCCGGTTCACCAATTTTGGACCGATTCAACTCGGTTCAAATTGGTTTTTAAGCTTACTGGTTTTAAGGGGTTAACCAGACAGCACAGGCCTTCGATTCACGATCGAACCGATCAGATCGGCAAATCCGATTCAATTTTAATAACATTACATATCATATATGGCTCAAATATGATTCTATTTATGTTGCATTGGATATTTGAATTATATTCAAATCTTATTCTTATTTAAAATTTTGGAGTCATCGAATCATGGCTGTATTTTTGTCGGATTCCGGACCTTTAATTTCATGATTCATTAAAATTTCTACCTACAAAATTATCGCATATTTTTATTTTTTCAGTACAAGCAGGTTTAACATTTATGTTTACATTCAACATAACTCATGTATTCAAACTTAACTAAGAAATTACTATTTTTTATAATTTAACATATTAATTCAAATGATTTAACATGCTACATTAAAAAATAGAAAAGATATAAATATGTCAATATTAATTCATATAGTAAGTTAAAGCATGCATAAAATCAGACGAATGATATATTAACTCACGTCTTATTAAACTTATTGTAAAATATTATTAATAACATTATTAAAAATTAAATATTATGTTTATTTATGGATATTTTTTAATAATTGAATCTCTTTTAAACAGACCAAATCCACCTATACACATATTTACTCAACATATCTTGGATTACAGATTGAATCATATTTACTGAACATGTACTGAATAAAAATCTTAATAATCATAACGAATCTGGATTAGACTCAAATTAGTGTCCACCAATTAACAACCATAATCATAGCGTGGACAACAAATATAATCCAACTTATTACTTATAATTAATTTGTATATATAAGCATATAAGGCTGCGTTCGGTTGCCAAGAGACCCAATGGCCCCAATTGTCGTTTCAGGCCAATTATTTAATCAACCTAATTGTGTAAAGGCCCGTTCGGCAGATTATAGTAACCCAGATAATAAACTCAGTCCAACAAATTCTTGATCTGTTCGGTTGACCCAATTAACTTTTTTGGACAATTTTACCCCTGGGCCGCGATGAGATATGTACATTCATTGGTATAATCTTGGCCATCGATTTGGAGGTATATTAACGTTTAGGGTTACCGTAATTCCATCCTCATTTCAATTCTTCTCTTCTCTCTCAATCCCAACGGCGCAAATAAGGGCTTCGCGTGTTCTTGGTCTTGTTTCAGTTCTTCTGCGTGATTTCTTGTTAGGGTTTCGTCCTCATTTCAATTCTTCGCTTCTATCTCAATCCCGACGGCACAAATTTGGGTTCACGTGTTCTCAATCGTTTCAATTCTTCTGCGTGATTTGTTGCTAGAGTTTCGAAGAATTTTCCTTCCACAATCACAATATACAACGGTAATTTTGCGTAATTTTCAATTATTCTCTGTAATTTTCAATTCTTCTAATGTTGAGTTTCTGGAAGCCTTTTCTTTCCAAAATTAGGTCTTTTCTTCTCCCAGACCATAATTCTAGATTGTGTTAGGTTGAAATGCTAACCTACTATCTTTCATTTTTCTGGCAACAATGGAGTCACTATCTAACTCAAATGCTCGTTTACGGATTGCACACTGCTTCTGTGGGCTTCGCGTGAGAATATATACTTTTTGGACTAAGGTGAACCCTGGCCAGCTATTTTCGCGCTGCCAGCGTTTGACGGTATGAATCATTCTTTATTTAATATGATCTTTTTACTTTTAAGAATTGAATTTTTTTTTATATACTTGATTTTCTAATGAATAATTTTGTTATATATTTTAGGATGAACGGTGTGATTACTTCTAATAGATCGATCCAGTAATGTGTGATAGGTCCCGTGTAATTATCCCTGGCTTGCTAATGCGAGTCAATCTTGCAGAGTCTGAAAATACCCGTGTTCTACGTCACCATGATGAATTGTCTACACACATGCAAATTCTTGTCAATTCATTGCATGATCTTGAGGCTGAAAACATAGCATTGCGTTGCAAGCAAAATCTTGTGATGATCTGTGATGGGATTGTGTTCTTGTTGTATATATTTGCATGATGTGTTGTGTTTGTGTTGGAATTTAGTACTTGGTTGTTTTGATAGATCTTGCTGACCTATGGACATTAGTTCTAATTTATGTTTGTATGGCATGTATATAATGGCTGCATTTGGATTGGATAATAGTAGATGTTGTAGTTCTCTGTGTTTGTTTATCTAATCTATGGTATTTTGTATTTATATATCACCTATGTTTAAGATTAAAAATGCATGTACTTAGTCACTATAAAATGTTTTGAAAGGTTTGTTTGATTGTCTTTTATGTTGAGGTAATGAATCTGATAATTGTGAAAGCAATTAGTGTTGTTTGTTTGGGGGTTTCAATTCTCGTGTTATATCTTTAGGTTTGGTGCATTGTTGAGTATATTGGCCAAATGATGTATGATGGTCTTGTATGTTGAGGTAATGCATGTGAAAATTGTGAAAGCGGGTAGTACTGTTTGTTTAGGGGTTTCAATTTCTCATATTATATCTTTTGGTTAGGTGCACTGTTGGGTATGCAACACATGTGAATATATATTTGTTGTATGTGTACTATATCATGAAAGTACCCCCAAAGGGAAATATATTGGCCAAATGATGTTTAGATTTTTAATTTCTGATGGTCTTGTATGTTGAGGTAATGCATGTGATAACTGTGAAATCAATTAAAACTGTTTGTTTGGTGGTTAAATTGGGTTTGGTGCACTGTTGGGTATCCAAAGCTAAATATATATTTGTTGTTTGTGTACTCTAACATGAATCAACCCCCAAAGGGTAATATATTGGCCAAATGATGTTCTCAAAATTATTTCTGATGGTCTTGTATGTTGAGGTAATGCATGTGATAATTGTGAAACCAAGTGGTACTGTTTGTTTGGGGGTACAGTTTCTCACGTTATATTTTTTGGGTTTGGTGCATTGTTGGGTATTCAATGCTGAATATATATTTGTTCCCTGTGTACTCCATGATGAAACTACCCCCAAAGCATTAATATAATGCCCTAATTCATATTATATAGTTGATTTGAATTCACAGTGGCCCTACATCGTTACTAAACATTTGGATTGGTAGACTGAACCCAGCCTTAACTTGATTTGGCCAAATGATGATTTCAAAGAAAGCTTTCTGATGGTCTTGTATGTTTAAAACCTTCATTTTTATTACCCATTGTTTAAGCATTCTTTCAAATACTTGCATGTTTATATAAATTGATGACTGGTATTGTGTTCAGAGTAATATATTCCAATTTGTCAATTCTTTGCCTTCTGTGTGTAAAATTATGTTCAAATTTTTTGCATGCATATTAACTCCCAATACTAAATATGATACATATCTATTTGAAAAGCATTTGAGACTGGCAGACAAAACCTGGTTGATTATACTTCTGTCTATGATTTTATCTGGTGCTACATTATTTGACCATTTCGAGGCTATGGACAGTTGGAGCTAATAAAGTCCATTGCTCTTTCCAATAAGGTCAATTCATTTCCCAATTAAATGAATGACCATTTAATGCACTACTTGACCTTTTGTGTATCTTAATTAAATGCATTACTTGCCCATTTGTATTTCCAGATTAATTACACATATTCTTAATTGACCTTTATTTATTGCGGTTGTTGGACCAAACCCCTTTATATATACTCACATCAGACTTCGTTATTCTTCATATTCTTCACTCTTCAACTCAAAGAACAAAAAAGGTGTAAGGGTAAGTCTGTATTCATCAAAATATTTTTATTTCATTTATAATTTTTTTCTTTGTCTAATGTAGTTATTTTCAATGGAAGTTTGCTACGTATTCCACTATGCCGAGAACACGAAGAAAGCTGAGTGACATGTGAGTATATATAAAGGGGTTGGGTTCAACAACCGCAATAAATAAAGGTCAATTAAGAATATGTGTAATTAATCTGAAAATACAAATGGGCAAGTAATGCATTTAATTCAGATACACAAAAGGTCAAGTAGTGCATTAAATGGTCATTCATTTAATTGGAAAATGAATTGACCTTATTGGAAAGTGCAATGAACTTTACTTTAGCTCCAACTGTCCATAGCCAAGAAATGGTCAAATTATATAGCACCAAATAAAATCATAGACAAAAGTATAATTAAACAGGTTTTTAGTCTGCCAATCTCAAATGCTTTTCAAAATAGATATGTACAATATTTAGTATTGGGAGTTAATAAGCATGCAAAAAATTTGAAACATATTTTTACACACAGAAGGCAAAGAATTGACAAATTGGAATATATTACTCTGAACACAAATCCATGATAGCTGGACTTTTGAACAAAATGCAAGATTTGTGAATTTGCTTCACCAATAATGCAAAACAGAGGATCTACATGATTTGCAAAAGGTGGAACACATGAGAAAGAGGAACCAAGCTTTCAATGACTTTCTGGAAACCTTCGGGGTTACTTACGATGCTTGGAGAGTTGTCCGTCCTAATGTGAGTAACATCTTATTTAACACAATCATAATATGTTTCTTATGCAGTGTCTAATTTTTTATCACATGTTTTTTTGTAGGTGGAGTCAGAATGGTTTAGACATTTTACGTTGGAAAGTGAGCCATTTCACCTAAAGTTGTCCTTCATATTTGACACAAAAGGAGTTGAGATTTTCCCCATGGACCTCACTGGATCACCGGGTTGGCCTATACACGTCCGAGACTCGGACAATGATGAGTTTGTTGTTGTTCGAGTTGGCGCCGGGCGTTTAGTGACTTTTGTCCCATTTGATGAGGGGAAGGATGCTGAAATGGTTGTGTATAATGGAACTGAGGTTGGTTCAAGCTCTGTCGGTGATGGTGGTCCCGGTTTTGGAGGGGTGATGGTGGTTCCGATTCTGGAGAGGGTGATGGTGGCATATTTGGGAAGAAGTTTTGGGTTTTAGATAATGACTTTTAATGTTGGTGGCTGCTGGGTTATGTTTTATGATTCTTTTTTTTTTTTTTTGCGTGTTTGCCTGGATAACTAATATGTTTAATATTTGTATAATTTTGGTGTTTGTGGTTACTTGGCACAGTTTTGTGTAAGTGCAGGTAATCACATAAGGATCTATTTAATTTTCAGTATTTTGTAATGATGTTTTTAAGCAGTTTTTATTAATATGTGTTATTAACCTGTTTGTTAAAATTGTGTTATTAACTACTTTACGTAAACCTTCAATATAAAATAGATACATAAAAACTCCTGAAAAAAAATATTTGATTGAAAATTACATGTACAAAAAGACACAAACATAAAAAAACATAGCGTTTGTCCCGAAAATTGCTCTTTGCCAACAATCTTAAGAGTCCACAAATGAATTATGTTTCTCCTTGACCAAGTGCCCCACATATGAAGCAAAATTGCTACATGCCAAAATCTAACACAGAAGAAACATATCTTCTGCATTTGCTTTTCAAATTGATTTGATAACACATAGAGTCTATTTTGGTTAAATTGTATATATGTTCACATACTAATATTTATTGTCCAAATGCAACCCTCATTACTAGTATAAATTCAATACCATCTCCATAACATTTGTATGCATCAAAACCCCTTATGAAAATCATAGAATAGTGTGTACAAACTTTGCATCATCTCAAGTATGTCCATTGTTTTCCCTCATCCTCAATCTCATTTTCTTACTCGGAAAAATGGACCAAAGAAATTGATGATTATTTAATTGAGTTTTTAGCTACTGATTCTTATTACGCAAATAAAATTCTTATTTATGGTGTCGGTCACGTGATCAAGAAAGCTCGTGATGAGATTAACAGAGAGACCCAAGTCCTAGTAGCCTCGCTAAATTGTGATTCTATCGTTCTTTCACTAGAAAGGACATAATGACTAAAGTAGACCGCCTCAAACGTCGACATGCCCTATTTTAACACCTAAGGACAATTTCTGGATATTTGGTTCCTGATACAAACACTGTCGTTACCGATGGATTGGAAATCATAAAAAATTGTGCCTGATAACCCATAATATTTATTGGTAGTTTATTATATAAAATTATTTATTTTAGTAAAAAGTTGTTTTTGATTTTTCATTGTAGGAGACTCAATTTTATGAAGCATATGCCATCAACGGAGAACTCAAATGGAATGATTTGTGTGAAATATTTGGATACCCGTACGAATTACCCGTAGCTCCACCACCCGCGTCTCCAATTAACCTTCAATGGTTCGAATTAAACGATGGACCCATTGTCGAACAAGAAACACCAAAACCTGATCCCATCAACCTGCCTCAGATATTCTCCCCATGCCAAAATGATGATTTTTGGCATGATTCGGCTAACTACAATGGAGCTGAATCTGAAAATGACGAGGTTGTAAACTCTAATAAAACCATATCTAAGTGTCTATTGCCGGATGTGGAGACGTCTAGTGGTTTTAATGACGGAAAAAAAAAATAATGATCTACAGTGTATGTTTTTAGTAAAATGTGTGTTTTCTTATTTTTGAGCTTTGTTGTATTGTGTTTGTTTGACGATTAACTTATATATGTTTTTTCTCCGGTTGTGTGTTTCAATAAATAGTGCATTTTTTTCTCCGGTTGTGTTTGAATAAGTAGTACGCTTTTTCTTCGGTTGTGTGTGATGAACAAGTACTACATTTTTTTTCTGAATATATGTGAGCTTCCCAAATAGAGGTTGCAATTTCAAACACTTTCATGCTAGTTTTCTGTACATAATTCAATGCATAATATTTTATAAACTAATTTTCAAGTGCAAAAAACCTTCATAGTGAACTATCTGCCAAAACCTTGAATCAAGATGTCATGAACAAAATATTTTTTAAATCCTATCATCTAATGCTACATATTCATCCATATGTACGTAACAAAATACGCATTGATCCACAAATCAAAGTCCACCAAATTTGTTATGCAACACAAATCACAAAAAGTTACGATCATACCCGAATGTCTTGGAACCGAACAAAAAAGTTCGCCAAAATCATCATAAGAAGTGTGTTTACCTTACCAATTACTCCAAAGGCCGAATCTAATCAAGGAATTTTGTTGTTTAACATCATGTGCGCGATGTGCTCTCGGTTCTTTTCGTTCGATTTCAAAAATAAACTCACATGTTTCGCATAATCCATAATCTTGAACGAGAGGAAAATTATGTTCTCATCAGTAAGTGTGTCAATGCTTTCGAGTGCATTTATAATCTTTTGTGCCTTTTAATCATAAGTATCCTCCTCTTTCGCAAAGCTTTGACTAAGATCACCCCACGCGCATTTTGCGGCAACTAATAACTTGTCCATATCACCCCCGTCAGATTCCGGCATATGTGTCTTCCTTTTTCTCTCTTGTTTTTCAGTCTTTGTTTTCTCCTTTTTAATCTTCTTTGTCAACCTAGTTACCTTAGGTCCCATATTGTGAAACCCATGTTATACGGTGGAATTTCGAAGCAAAATTCCCCTCCATCAGAAGCATCCATCGTCAAATCGACACACAGACTACTATATACACCCTCATTGTTGTTTGTATATAGTATAGGTTCCTTACCATTCTTATTTGACGGGTTAACCGGGTTGCTCCATACCAAGTGCTCCACAATTTCAACAAAGTCCTCCGCGCCGTCTCCGGTGACTTTATCCTTTCCAAAAATCTCAACCCAGTCCTCATAATAGGGATACGTCTTGAAACGCATATTGACAACATCTGGGTGTGCCTACGATTGAAAGTACATAGGTTAAGAACAATCGGAAAAAAATTTGTTTGAAGGGGGGGGGGGGGGGTATTTGTAAAAAATCTCATTAAAGTTACCTTAACATAGAGTGTCCACACATCATCATCAACCGTGATTGTTTTACCACTTTCGTTCCATCCGAAACCACTCGTCCCTTGCATACCCAAGATTTGGTAATAAGTTTTCTTCCACACCGTCAATTTGTAGTTGATATGTTTGAGTAATATCTTCAACGTCGGTAGCCTTGCATTAAGTGCAAGTTCTAGAGGTTAGTTCTAGAGCTTGCAAGTAGCCCGGACGAAAATCATTATATGCCTTCCACCCACTTGAGATTAGTTCCTTCAAACAGTCTAGCAACTCAGCTTCTTCAGCTGCATTCAACGACCTCTGAGAACCCTGGGTCTTCCGTTGACTTGGAGCCCATCACCGTAGCGTGGAATGAAAGACATCTCAATTGGATTATACCTACATAGTGAACAATGAATACATAATGTGCAGTCGACACACAAGATACACAATAAAAAACCATAGTAATCAAACAGTTGTGGTTGTACATGGTCATTTAAATACAAATTAGAAAATATACATCCCATTGTATACGGATATGCATTAGACTAATAGGGTACAAATTCGAATATTGGAAACAATATGATACAGATTCAAGGTATTCGAATTATAGTGACAACTATAACATCCATATCTCATTTGTTAAAAGTAATAAAAATGCATTCGATATTCGAGTTCCATTTCATGAACATGTCACGAGCTAAGTTGTCCCGAAAATTGTTCCATGTGTGTGACATTTCAACAACTTCGACGTAGTCATCTCCATCGGAGTCAGTCTCATTCTCACCCTGATCCAGTGAATCAACGTATGGATCCCATGCCTCAACATCATCGGGCGATGTTTTTCACAAGAAGTTATGAATCAACAACAATGCAATGATCATTCTGTTTTACGTTTGTAAGGAATAGAAAGCAGGACTCCTCAATATTGCCCAACGCATCTTTACTTGGCCAAAAATGCGCTCAATTACATTTCTAGCTTGAAAATGTTTCATATTAAAAAATTATTTCTCATTTTGAGGGGCGTTCATACCAACTTCCCACTCTTTCAAATGATATCGCACTCCCCTATACAGCGTAAGAAAACCTTCACCATTAGTATATCCATTGTCACACAAGTAGCCGATTTGGCTTGAATCGAACCGGCTGCACCTGTTCGGATCGAACCAGTATTACTGGTTAATCTGAACATACATGTCCCTCCAACAACACCTTTTATGCTGCTAAAAATAGAGGAATAATCTGAGTAATTCTCTCATTCCGTTCTCTAACAAACTAAAACATAATCATATCTTTCTCTCTCTATATTCTTCACTTTAAATATGTTAGTATTCCTATATGTTAAAGTTCGATGTGTACTTATTCTTTGTGCAAAGAAACAAGTATCCGAATGTTGTATCTTGGGAGACTATTGAGACGACCTGTTTGCACCTTTGACAGCCCAGATATACTGTCTTAAGGACATTGAACTTGCAAGTCTCAGTCGATTTATTTGCAGTTCAAAATTAATTCAGTAAATAATTAAGTTTGTTCTACGAGAATAAACTTATTACACAAATTGTTTTAAACATTTAAAAAAAAATTAATTAAAAGGGTATTACAAACTAATTAAAAATGGGTCCAGCATATGCAAAGTCTTCTTGCATATGCGGCTAGTTACTTGTGTCCGCTTGGTAGAAGCCTCATAGAAAGCACAAGGAGAATTAACCCTATTTAGCTAGGCTTTGACTCAGTCTCGCGGTTTCATGAAATTAAGTCAAAACTCAACCAAATGAAGCTTGATGAGTATAGGCATCACAAAACTCAAGTTCCAAATTCAAACCTATAAAAGACAATGACTTGGCACATTTAACCTATTTTTCTCCATAAAAGATATTGATTTGATACCTATCACCTACCTTTTCCCTTCAAACCTCAACATTCAAACTCCATTCAAATGGAGTTTCAAGGGTTTCACCGAAACCACCCAAATCAAGTTTTCAAAATATAAACCTAGCGAGAATGACCCAAAATCTAACCAAATATACCCTTCATTACTCCCTATGTCCCTTACTTATGGTTTCTTTTACTTTTATCTTTGAGTTTTGGATAAGTTTTTAAAAAAGTAAAACATATAAGTAATTTTGTGTTTATGATTTTATGAGTAGTGGATGACAATTAGTAGTGGAAAATCATTATTTTATGTGGGAGAATATTTTGAAAAAGTAATCATTTTAAGAAACGATGTATTAGACATCCCAAAAAATAAATAAAAGCAAAAAATTAGAGACAGAAAGAGTTTAACGTATAATTTTTTTTAAAACCATTTCAACAAAAATCATTTTCTCGAATTCGGAAAATGTCCTAACATGTAACATATTTGGATATTTAAATTTTCAAATATTTAAGAATTATTTAAATAATGATATGACCTACTGAAAAATTATATGTCTCAATTAAAAATCTTTTGGTGGAATGAAAAAAATTCATCAAAGATCCATTGGGTGAAATGGGATAAGTTTTGTGATAGTAAGAGGGACGATGGATTAGGCTTCAGAGATTGTGATTCATTTAATTCGGCTCTTCTCGCCAAGCAAGCTTGGCGTATCTTGCTATATCCGGACAGTATGCTTAGTAGAGTCCTTTCAGCCCGATATTTCCCTAATTCTGATATTTTGGAGGCTCACCTAGGTTCTTGTCCTTCGGCAACTTGGAGGAGTATTTGGGGCTCTATTAGCTTACTTCGCGCGGGCCTTCGTTGGAGAGTGGGTGACGGGAACTCGATTCGCATTTGGGGTGATAGATGGCTGCCTCGGTCAAACAATTTTTTGATTACTTCTCCTCCTTCGTTGATCACTCATAACTCGACGGTTAATTGTTTAATTGATGAAGATTTAGGTTTATGGAATAGAGATCTTATTATCTCTATATTTTCAAAAGAAGAAGCTCCGCTTGGTACCCGTATGTTCATGGATAGCTTAATGTGGCACTATGATCGATCGGGTAGTTTTACGGTGAAATCTGCCTATCGGCTCTCTCGCTCTCTAAAATCAGCTGCTGTTGAAGCCCGACTTGGAGGGCCAAGTTCACGTCAATCTCGAAATTGGGAGTGTATTTGGAAGATATGTGCTCCTCCAAAAGTGAGACACTTTGTTTGGAGCTGTTGTTCTAATGCAATTCCAGCTAAAGACCAACTCCTACGCCGCAAATTTATGGAGGACGCCTCCTGCTCACTCTGTGGATCAGGTATGGAATCTATAATTCATTGCCTCTACTCTTGCCCCTTTGCTAGACAAATTTGGGCTCTCTCGGATTTATCTTTTTCATGTTATCGCTGTGATTCTACTGATATTGAGGACTGGTTTAGTCAAGTTAAAAGAAGAACTGATTCTAAGGAGTTTGGTTTATTCACAACATTGTGTTGGTGGATTTGGTTTTGTCGTAATAAAATTTTGTGGGAATCATCAGATACACCACCACTTATTTTGGTGAATTATGCGCGTGATTTTTTCAAAAGATTTATCTCCTCAAGAGAGGTGTTTCGCCCCCCAGTTACTAACCGTAATTCTGCCCATTGGTTGCCTCCGCCTATGGACTTCGTTAAGTTGAACATTGATGTAGCTGTCATGAGTATAGGAGCCGGGATTGGAGCGGGTATTATGGCGAGGAACTCGTTAGGTGATTGTGTGGGTTGGAAGGCTTTTCCGTTGCTCCTTCCTCTCAATCCTGAAGCGGCTGAAGCCATAGCGGCTCTCGAAGCAGTCCAGTTTGCTACTGATTCCGGGTGGTCTCGCGTTTACCTTGAAAGTGATTGCTCTAATGTTATTAATGGGATTACAAATAGAGAGGCCAGTTTAGGCAGCCTATGGGCTGTTTTTGAAGAAATTAAAGTTATTGGAAGAAACTTCTTAGATTTTCGGGCACGTCATGTCGTTCGGGAATGTAATAGAGTAGCCCATTCTTTAGCTAGGCTAGCTTCTCAGTTTTACTCTTTTGATTGTTGTCTTCCGTCTGGAGTAGCCCATTCTTTAGCTAGGCTAGCTTCTCAGTTTTACTCTTTTGATTGTTGTCTTCCGTCTGTGGTTTCTGATATTGTAATCTCCGAACATCCGTGATTTATATATTCCTTTGTTTCTCAAAAAAAAAAATTAAAAATCTGGACGAATCTGGAAAAAAAAAATCTGAAAAAAGCTCATAACTATCTGTCTATTTTTCAGAGAACGGTTGATTTGACTTGTAATTATTTTTGGGTGAAATACAGTTTACCCCCTTAAAGTATGAGGGTGGTATCAATTATCCCCTAAAGTATCACTTGTAACACTTACCCCCCTATGTTATATTTTTAAAGTTTTTATTCCACAAATACTCCCACCCCTGTTATTAAAAATATTTTTTTATTAATTTATTAACAAAAGGTTGTCTCTTTATTAATTATGAATCCATCTATCCACCAAACAACATTATGTTTCAATCTCTTCAATTTTTTTGTTACCTTCCGTTTTCAATCTCAATTTTTTTCTTAATTTTCATCACATTTTTTTCTTTCTTTATGTTCAATTTGTTTTCATTACATTCTATTTCAATTTTATCTATCTCAATTTTTATTTAGTGGTAGTTATCTCATTTATTTTTTGTACGAATTTTTTGAGTAAAATCTTGAAGGAGAATTACTCAAAATTTTGAATTACAATTGTAACAAAAATAAAGGAGATAATTATCACCAAATTCAATTTGTTCTCTTTATTTTTTGTTTCAATTTTTTTCTTCATTTATATCTCGATTTTTCTTTACAATTTGGCTCAAATTTAATTTGGTGATAATTATCTCCTTTATTTTTGTTACAATTGTAATTCAAAATTTTGAGTAATTCTCCTTCAAGATTTTACTCAAAAAATTCGTACAAAAAATAAATGAGATAACTACCACTAAATAAAAATTGAGATAGATAAAATTGAAATAGAATGTAATGAAAACAAATTGAACATAAAGAAAGAAAAAAATGTGATGAAAATTAAGAAAAAAATTGAGATTGAAAACGGAAGGTAACAAAAAAAATGAAGAAATTGAAACATAATGTTGTTTGGTGGATAGATGGATTCATAATTAATAAAGAGACAACCTTTTGTTGATAAATTAATAAAAAAATATTTTTAATAACAGGGGTGGGAGTATTTGTGGAATAAAAACTCTAAAACTATAACATAGGGGGGTAAGTGTTGCAAATGATACTTTAGGGGGGTAACTGATACCACTTCATACTATAAAGAGGAAATTGTATTTCGCCCATTATTTTTATCTTTTTTGTGAGCACAAGTGTATCTTGTCCGGTCGTTCATCGTTTATGCCATTTTGAATTGTTTTTTTTATGTGCATTCAATTTATGTTAATTATTATCTTTTGTTTAATTGACTATTATTTTCATATAATAATTTAATGAAATAAGACATTGATACCAACTAATTTCTCAACTTCCATATTTTTTTTTATTTGTGACCTTTAGATTTTATAATGCTCGTATACTTCAAAAAATTATAAAATGTAGTGTCGGACACCTTTTGGATACGATACTTCTCGGATACTTTTGAGATATGTATCTGACACTCCCTGTGGTGTGTCGATAAATCAAATTAAAAAGAAAAATTAGACACATGTATCGGATATTTTTTTAGGCGTATCCAACACATTTTATATTCTTTTTTTTTTGCTAAGTCACCATAATTGCTAGGAACAATGTAAGATGTCGAACCACACTTTAAATTATATACAACAGTAATATAACATAATTCGTCTATAACAGGATATGTTTTATATAACAAAATGAAACAATGAACATGGCGTATAATTAATAGTATTAAATTACTAAATAATTTCTTTTTGTAAGAGTTATGCAATAGTAGAATTTGTTACGTATGAAACTTAACTTGATTTATTTCAATATGTATTAATACGTAAATATATTCTTTTACTTATTTCAATATCCATAAATATATATATATATATATATATATATATATATATATATATATATATATATATATATATATATATATATATATATATATTTTGAAATGTACTAAACAGTCTTTTCACTATTGACGAAATGTCGTTTAACGCAAATATTCAATGAAAAAGATGGGATCATTAGGCACTTGTTAATTTCAAACTATTACAGAATTCGAACCGAACTTAACTTTTTCTCATGAAATGAGTACGTAGAAATAGTATATCTTAACTGGGAGAGTCTTACATGGACCTGGTCCAGGAGTTAAACTCCTGGACCATGTGGTCCAGATTTTTTCTATATATTTTCTTTTTTCTTTTCTCTTCTTCTCTTCTTTTTCCTTTTCTTCATTAATAATTAAAATTCTCTTATTCAATTAAAAAAACATTGACATATATTTTGTGTTGTAAATTTACAAGATGATGTTTGTTTCTATCAAAATTATTATTTGCATTTTTCACTCATTATTTCTTCTTTAAAAATGTTTAATGTTTAAATTAATTCTATAAAGAAATATTTATCTTAATTATTTAATAAATTATAGTACAGAATGACACAATGAATTTATGAATTCACATCTTCAAAAATAAATAAACATATAATCACAACAACACTGAACAATTATGAAAAATACATAATACGCAAAAAAACCACCACTACAAGAAAAATAAAATTTATTGACAAAATATTAAAGGACATTGTTGAAATTGTAATTTTTTTCATATATTTAGTGACAAGTGAATAGTGACAAAATATATTTTTAGTGCAATACTGACAAAATATATTTTTAAATTGTCACTAATTGCTATTAGTGATAGGTGTATGTGGAACTTAAGTTGTCATTATTGACAATTAATGACAACATTTTAGAGACAATTAGTGAAAAAGTTGTCACTTTTGGGGTGTCACTAAATGTCAATAGTACCAATTTTTTTACATTTTTTGTCACTAATGTGTCTATGTATATCATTTTAATGATAATATTTAAATTCTAATCACTTTGTCATTTAGTATTTTGGTACTAAATTTTTTTTTTTTTGTAGTGTAAAATAAAATTTTGATAGGAATAATATATTATAAGTTTGCAACATAAAGTATATAAATGTGTTTGAATTGTGTACAATAATAGTATTAGTTATAAGGAAGAAAAAAGAAAGAATGAAAAAAAAAAAAACAAGAAGAAAAAGGAAAGAATAAAAAAAGAGAAAAAAATATAGACCACATGGTCCAGGAGTTAACTCCTGGACCGGGTCTATAGAAGAATCTGCCATCTTAACTTTATTTGTCAAAGAATGATTCCAATTTTCCTTTGTATGTGTCAAGTTTTGATTCCATTGAAAAGATTGTGGTGCAGATTGTGTCGTGTATGTTATAAAAGCATTGGTGAAGGTGGTGTCTATGTCAAATGAAAGTGTCTTTTTTATTTAATTATTTATTATTGTCTTTTCAATGAGATGGGATCATGGAAGTAGCAGCTATGGTTGGTTGTGCATGTACCAAGTAATCTTATCATATACTTTTTCATGCCAAGACTAGGTTTCGTCTTAGCTTGAAATGTTGCACCATATTGCGATGACTATAGGAGGCAACTTTATTTCCTTTAATTCATATTAATTGACAAATTTGTAAAAAAATTATGTTTGAAATTATTTTTCACATTTGAATTTTTAAATTTTTTTTTAATTTACAAAATAAAAGAAAGTTCACAAATCAATGACATTAATTAATCAACAATTAAAAGGGTATTTGTGATATAATATCTTAAAAAAGTGGCTAATTATTAAGGGCCTATTTGTTTGGTGTTTCGGAAAGTAGTTTGGGAGAGTAGTGGATGTTTGTGAAATAATTTCGATTTACGTAATATTTTTTGTTTGAATTTTGAGAGGGTGGTTTGAGATTGGAAGAGTGAGGTTGTAGGTATAAGAAGTGTAAGACTTTATGTCAAATCATAAGGGATATGTTATTTTATGTCAAATCAGAGTAGAATTTGTATAGATATTGTTTGAAATTGTTGTTTGTTTGGCTTTTGAGAGAGTAGTTTGAGAAAAATGAGAGATGAAAAATTTATTCTAGAAAGTAGAAAACATGTTTGTTTGGCATTTCCCAAACACAAAAAAAATTTGGGAAACACCAAACAAACAGCCCCTAAGTTTTTTAATCTGTGTAAAAAGGTCAAATGTGACAATTAAAATGATACGAAGGGAGTATTTTTTTTTTTTTGTTGGTTTTCAAAGGGTTTAATTCCTTTGGAAGCGTGTCGGACACATTAAGTGAAAATCTCTCTCAACTAGGATTCGAACATGAGATCACTACTTTGTAATGAATACTCTCTTCCACTAGACCAACCAACTGCTGATAGAGACATCTTTTATTTATTTACTTGGGACTAGTACTCATTCATATAAACCCCCAAAATATTAATTTTTACTCTATTTTAAATTGAAATGAAATTCATGATTTTTGAATTAAATATTCTATAATTAAAAAAAGAAATTGTTTTAGAAAGTCCAAAATTTTAAACCGAAATCTTAGTTAAGAATATTAATTAAATTGGATTAATTAAAACATCCAAATTTAGTAGGACTGGAATGGAAAAACAATTTCATTAACGGGGTTATAATTTCAATATATGGAGTATTTAACATTAAAATAATACTTGGATTTTATTATTTGACCTTAGAAACTCTAATGTAGAAAACTTCATCACTATTCAAGTATTCAACGATACTTATACATTAAAAAAAAAATAATAGGAATTTTTGCACCTCACCCCCGATAGTTTTTTATTTTGCACTTTCCCCTCTATTATAGAAAAAACTTGCTCGCGTCTCCCAAAATTTGATAAATAAGAGCAATTTGCATCCTGATCATCATTTTAAGGAATTTGGAAAAGTAGAAGTGTCATTGAGAGTTTAGTGCATAATTAGACCAACTCAGTACGAAATTGAACATACATTATCCTATACGAAATTGGACCTCACGTAATGAATTTTCTAAATGCTTAATCCCACTTCGCACCCTACAAATAGGAGCACTTTCCACTTTGCACCCTACAAAAATATTTGTTGGGCACTCAAACTGAGTGTGCGGGTGACAGCAATAGTCCTTTGGCACCCAAACTGAGTGTGCGGGTGAAGCCACAATCGAATATCGTGGGCGCTTGTGTGAATGCACTATAAGGAAAGGGTATGCGCATTTCCTAACATCAATTAGCTTTGGGGCAAGTGGTAGCGCCTGAGGTCCTACAAGTGGTATCAGAGCCAATGTCACGTGTTCGATTCCTAGCAGGAGCAATTGCTAAGGGGGAGATTGTTGGGCACCCAAACTGAGTGTGCGGGTGACAGCAATAGTCCTTTGGCACCCAAACTGAGTGTGCGGGTGGAGCCACAATCGAATATCGTGGGCGCTTGTGTGAATTCACTATAAGGGAAGGGTATGCGCATTTCCTAACACCAATTGGTTTTGGGGCAAGTGGTAGCGCCTGAGGTCTTACAAATTTTATCCCACTCTGCACCCTACAAACCACTATTTCATATCAGATTGCACCCTCAAGCATTTTCACCCCATTATAGTTGCCGGAGTAAGGGTAAATTCGTCCATTCACATTATTAACCACCTCAATTTCCCCCAAAAAAATAATATATGGGCATTGACATATCTCCATAATAACTTAAAAAGAAAAACTGAAAAATAGAAAACAAGTCTTACGGAGACTTAGTGTTTACTCAATTTTTCATCTTTCTTCTTCAAGTCGATTCCAGTGCCGCCTTCTTCTTTTTCACTTTACATATAATTATTGAAACTAACCTAGAGTAATTTTGAGGATATACAAGTAGTTATTCCGAATTATCCCTAATTACTAATTTTACAAATAAGTATAATTAGTTGTTAACGAAAATGAGAATAAAAAAAGTAAATAAGATGAGAAATTGAGAATATGGTAAACACAATTCATTCACTTTTTCTAACACCCAACACATTTTTTCTTCAAACATAAAAAAGAAAAAGACGGCACTGGATTGAATTTGAAGAAGAAAGAGGAGAAATTGAGAATATGGTACCCATAAAACTTGTTTTCTATTTTTTAGCCTTTTTAAGTTATTATTATGGGGATATGTCATGCCCATATATTATTTTTTAAGGGAAATTGAGGTGGTTAATAATGTGAATGGATGGATTTACCTTACCCATACGACTTAAATGGGCTAAAAATGGTTGAGGGTGCAATCTGAAATAAAATAATGATTTGTAGGGTGCAAAGTGGAATTAAGCCATTTTCTAAATATGATAAGTTTGCGGTACTCGATCGAACTGACAACTTAAATTCATAAAAAATATAAATTCAGATTAATTTCTTTTCAGTTTAAGTTTCACCAAAATTGTATGTATAATCATTAATCAAAATTTCATCAAAATTTCAAAATCCCTATGTACTATATTACTAACTGGACGCAACTCATGATCATGGCCCAATATATCCATAAACTTTAATTCGGCTAGATATTGTCTTGCTTTCTTTTAGCCATGTGTCATATATTTGCTCAAAAGCTTTTCTATCTTTGCTTTTTTATGGATCCCCAACCATAATTGGTATGACTTTTCTGTTTTAGTCACTCGATTGATTATATTTCTCATATATCTTTTCAAGCTCTTTTGAATTTAACCCGGACCCTTTCCTTATATACATTGACATTTTGTTCCATCTAATATATACACTATATATAATTTACGACTATAATATAATATTTTTTTTTAATTCAAGTTGCATTTGGTCATGCACAAAGTATATATTCAAAAGGATAAAATATATTTTACGACAGTTTTACACTTTAACTCCCGCCGCATGATGTAAAAAAACAATTGTCGAACTCTTTACACAACAAATTAAAACATTAACTGTAATTTTCGAAGGGGTGAAAGTTTTCTATGACATTTTGGGATCACATGTTTGTGACAATTGTATTTTTTTTAGATCAAAACCATTACAAAGGGAATAAGTACATTTATTCCCTTGAAAACTATGTGTACTTCACCCCTTGGATCGATCTATTGAGAATTTAAATATGAACAAACATTAATTTAAATTTTATCAAATATATGGGTGATAATAAGACTTATGAGATGAGTGTAGGCTCAAACATAAAGGAAAAATTATAAAAGAAGTTACTCAATTTAGAAAAATAACAGAGTTTAAGATAAACAAATATTTTTGGAATTACATCTTATTTTCGTTTCACTTGATTTAAAAACGAAAACTTTTCGATGAAAAAGATAGAAATTTTGATCTATGGGCTCAACCCATTTTGGACATAAAAGAGAGGGCCGGCACAAATATTTATAATTTGAAGATTTAGCTAGATCTCGGCAAAATTGTAAATTTAGTCTCAAAATATATTTACTTTTTACATATCGTCGCAAGCTAAGTTACAATTTCAGTCCCATAATATATTTGTTTTAGCAAATGTCGTCCCACCGTTAAATTTAAGATGGTTTGTCCGTTAATTTGCCATGATGGATGAGGATGTGGCATTTTTTTTAACACTACTAAAATTATGCTACTCTTATCTCACTCCTTTCATCAACATGTTAAACCATATATCCAAAATATTCCCAACACTTTCAAAACCCTAAGAAATCTCTTATGGTTTTGGTCATCTTCAAATAATCTGTTTGTACTCATAATATTTGCTAACTTCAACTGGGACGTGATATACTTGTGGAATTTAAATGATTTATGAAAATGAAAATCAATTGTTCTTGATTTAAGATGAATAGGAATTCTCAAATGTAGATGTTCAAAAAGACAGTTGGTGATTTTAATCTTATTTGTCAAAACATCAAAATGTTCTATTAGAATCAATAGAAACGAAAATTAAACGAAACTCATATTTTTTTTAATCTAGCTTTTTCTTTTTTTTACAATTTTTCTTAATGTTGTGAAACGTTAAGTAAAAGATTTCGAAAAATTTCTAGTATTTAGTTGGCTGAAATATATACTAGAAATTGAAACATACATATTGATCCACGGTTTTATCTCAATATGAAATATGAAAAGAGAACAATATGGGCGGGTAAAACTCCCATTAATATTTTCCGAGAGAATTACATTTTTGGTTTAGAGTTATATGTCAATTACCACTTTTGGTACTAAATTTTATGGGTCCAACACATTTGGTACATAGCTTTAACAAATTGTGACACATTTGGTATATCCGTTAAAAATTATCATTAAGTGATGACATGGCAGTTAAAGTCTAATTGTAAAGTTTATGCCATAATATGTTGACTGATAATTTACCCCATAATATTTGAGGTTACCAAAAAAGCCCCACATCTCCAAATTTAGTGACGATTTAAGTCCACATTGTTGCCAAATTTCAAAATTTAGACCACGTGCGGACCAATTTGAAAATTTTACTTATTTTATTTAAACAACTAATTTGATTTATAAATAATATTAATAAATTAAATAATACTATAACATAAATATCACCAAAATTAAGAAAACATATTCTTTGTAAATATAAAATTTATATAATAGCATTAACTAATCTATTTAATATTTATTAAAATAATAAATTAAAAACTATTTAATATTTGTTAAAGATCTAATTGCGAGTTTCTTTTAGTGACCGTAATTTTTTATAAAATTTAGGCTGAGTTTGTAGTTGTTGACATGAAGTTCACGTTAATTAATTATTTATTTATTTTTGAGGGGCAAGCGAATCAATTAATACAATTATCAAAAGCCATATCCGAGATTACAAAGTACGCAACAGAAGGCGGTAAGCAATCATCAGAAACAACAATAGAATTACAAATTTCACGTTAATTAATTAAACAATCCATTCTTATGAAAATTTTAAATTAATTTCCTTGTTCCTTATGAACTTAGAATTACAGATTGTGAACTCAGTAGCTATTGTGCAATCAAGTTCATGAATTAAGTTATTGCGCAAACAATTTGTGAATTAAATTATAGGTTTCTTATTAATTCAAAAACCAAAAATTCATATATTTGTGATTAAAACTGAAAATTGGGCAAGAAATTGAGTTTAATATTGAATTTCACTCAAATTCATGAATTCATTGGGAGGTTTATGACACTTTGCACCGTGAAATTATAATATTTTGGCACTTTGCATCCTAACTTAAAAGTTTTGGCACTTTGCACCCTAGTGTGCATTGATGGAAAAAACATCGATGGAAGGGTAGAATAGTCATTTTTTAATTGTTTGACACTTTACACTCTGAAAATATAAAATATTAACAGTCTGTACCCTGAAAATATATTTTTTTCTGATATTTTGATGAACCTAAATATTTTTGGCACATTTTTTATTTTAACCAAATTACTAACTATTAGTGATTAGTTAAGAACTCTTTTTTTTTTTAAAAAACTTCTTGTAATTAATAAATTTAACATGCTAATAGTCAGGGGCGGATCCAAAAATCTTAAGTCGAGGGGGCCGGACTATATATGAAATGTAAATTTTTTTTACTAATATATTTATCTATCGTAAACTCACGAAGTTGAAAGTATAATAGAACATATTGTTAATAAAAATAATCTTCAATTTTTTGAGGAAAAGAATCTCCAAATCTAAAATTATTCTAATAAAAATGAAGTTAAAGTTATATTATTATTTTGTTTTAGACAACATATATAACATAGATATCTCCTTTTAACTTTCAAAATATGCAATACAAAAAGTTAAATTGTATTATGAACCATTTTTCGTATAGTTATATTAATAATTCTAATTATATTCTATAACTACACATCAGTGGATGATAAGAATATCTAGTTATGATTTATTATTGATAAAAATATATTACCTGTAATTTGAGTTGATGGCAAATAAAATGATTACATAAATAAAAAATATATAAGGCTAATAACTAAAAAAAAAAAAAAAACCTTGGGGGGGCCAGGGCCCCCCCAACTCACAACATAAATCCGCCTCTGCTAATAGTAAATAATTTTAGATTTGTAATTATTGTGTAGAAAAATTTAGTATAGATTACATGTAAGTCTTATAGAAACAGTATCATTCAATATAATAACACCTCGTATGCATGGATGACGCGTGCGTCTCATTTTGGTCGTCTCTCGGCCGCTGGCGATGGCCACCACTGTATTTAAAAATGATTTACGTGTTTTTGTGATTTCTTTTATTTTATCTTGCTCAAACTACTTTTCTTTAAAATAAAATATTTATTCGGATATTGAAAATCAAAGACATCTTAAAAAATGGAAAATAAAAGAAAATCATTTTTCGAATTCCAAAATATTTAAAAACAAAATAATTCAAAATCCGTGATGAAATAATGGGCAACATGATGCAACACACTTCCTTACTTACTTTTCATATAATTTTAATTTTGTCATACTAGGTAATTTAGGTTTCAAATTTAGGGAAATTGAGTCCCAAAATTAAAATTTGCAGATCAAATTCTGCAACTTGCCCTCGTACACATTATTTTAATATAAAATTTATTCACAACCATTAGTTTAAAAATAACGATGTTAAAATAAAATTAATTTATGAAATTACCTTCCCAAAGGAAGTGATTTTCTAAATAAATTTTGTTTTATAATGGAATATTTGAAGTTGAGATTTATTCTAAGGAATTATCTAAAGGGGATGTGGTTTCTGAATCATTATATCCCTAGGGAGATGTATGACTTTAATATTTTGTCTACCCAAAGATAATATATTTTCCAAAGTTATACTAGCCATGTGTCATTGCTTTGCCCCAAAGCTTTTGTGTCTTTGCTTTTCAATGGATCCCCAACCATATTTGGTAGGAATTTTCTGTTTTAGTCACTCGAGTATATTTCTCATATACCTTTTACTTCTTTTGTTTCAAAGCCTTTTTTTAATTTAATCCTGGCCCTTTCCTTATATACATTGACATTTTGTTCCAATTTTCTTTTTTTTTTTTTAATCTACAAGAATGTATTTGCAGCTCGTAGGGGTGTTCAATAAAACTGTCAAACCGTCCCAACCGATCGCCCCAATTCAAATCGACCGCAATTCACGGATTGAACGATGAATGAGTTGGTCTTGGGTTTTGTGAAAAAAAACCCGCAAATTATGATCCGGTTTGGATTTATATTTTAAAAAACCGCATAAACCGCATGTATATAAAATAACAAATTGTGTTTTATTATTTAATATAATTTAAGCACATACATACTTTTAATTTACCGTCTCAACCCCAATGCCTAATTTGTCCCCTAAAATTACTCGACACAATTTATTAACAATCCAAGTTAAATTCTATCGATTGACAACCACCAATATCAACTTTAATAATTAAAGTATTTTCTATTTTTGTTTATTGTTTGAAAAAGTCTTGTTCCGGTTTTGTATTTGAGTAACAATTGTTGATCTTTATATAGCGAATATAGTCTTTAAATAGGTTAACAAATTAAAGCTAAAAATTATGAAAAAGTAGTATTATCCGTATAATTATGAAACATTCAAGAATTTTATTCTTAGATAAAAGTACAATAACGAAATAGTAAGTGATAATAAATTAAAGTAAAGTCTCCAAAAAAAAAACTTCATGAAAATAGAAAAAGCTAAGACCGCAAAAACCGCCCCAACACACCCCATCCAGAAGGGACCGCAAAGTGCAATCTCTAGACTTATTGGGTTTGGATTGGTCTAGAGTATTAAAAACCCGCAAATAATGGGTCGGATTTGGGCAAGTATAAAACCGCAATAGACCGCACCGCGAACACCCCTAGCAGCTCGGACCGAAAAGTGCAAAGGATATAAGTCATCCACAGTGTGGTGTCTCCAGTAGGATTCAAACTTAAGTCTCGCCTCTGAGGATCGTAAGTCACTACCACTTGACCCAACCACCTTGAGTTCTATCTAATATATACACTATATATGATTTACGATCATATAGAATTGGGGGGCCCTGGCCCCCCCCAAGAATTTTAAAAAAAAATAGTATACCTTTAGGAGCATTATTAATTAAAAATTAGTTAAAGTTGCAAAGTAACTAAAGTTTCTACGAATCTTATTTGTTTGAATCAAGGCCTAACAAATACAATTCCAGCCCAACTATTTCTTTTCTTTCTTATGAATAACAGTTAATCCCTAATCCTAATTCTACTCAGTCTCTTTTCTTTCAGCTCCAAGAGTTATCAAGAATATCCGAGCTATGTCTATGATTGACGAGTAGAAAAATGTCGATGGTGTATCCTTTAATTGATCGTTTGGTTCGATTGATCCTGACTCTTCCTGTCACCACTTTCAGCAATGAAGTTGGTGAAAATAAGCTCAGAAATAAGATAGAAGATCAATATCTTGCCGACTGTATGATCACTTACATTGAAAGACGAATTGCTGATATATTTAATATAGATTCTATCATGGATGAGTTTTATGATATGAAAGAACGACGTGTACCACTTAGATAATATTTTTTAATTAAATTACTTTTTCCTTCTGAATTCGATACAATTTTCATTGACAATCTACTTTTTTAGTGTTATTCGTGAGTTTGTGCACAATATTAATTTCAATATTATGGTCGATAAAATTTGACGGACAAAAAAGTTCGGCCCCCGAATCTCCAATCCTGGATCCGCCCCTGTTTACGATTATAAGATAAACGTATTTTAAATTCAAGTTAAATTTGGTCATGCTCAAAGTATATATTCACAAGGATAAAATACATTTCACGACAGTTTAACACAATAATCCCTATCGCATTATGTAAAACAACAACCGTCGAAACCTTTACATAAATTGCAATTTTCATGTTGGTCCCAAAAGTGGTCAGATGAGATCTAGAGGGGGGGGGGGTGAATAGATCTCATAAACTTCAAAACTTTTTCTCTAACTTTTTCTGTCAGCAGACTAAGCTGATCTGATTCGTAAGATAACTAAGCTGATCGCGCACAAAGCTTTGAACAGCAGAGTTGACCACTCATCTGATTTTACTAATCTGATTCAGATATACTCAGAGTTTCAAAACTTGTATGCAGCGGATATATCAAGTATGTTTTTCAAACAAGTTTATCTTTCAAAGTTTTACCCCAGTTTCACAAAATTCTTTTCAAAACGTTTTTAACAGTTGAATGCTCTTTTTGAGATATGCAAGAAAAGAATGCAGATGTAAAACACCAATATTTTTATAGTGGTTATATGGATGAAAATCCTTTAGTCCACTCTTCCAAGTCACACAGATCTTGGGTTATACTATAAACACACAGTTTACAATATACTCTGCTTGCGCCGAACAACAAATGAACAGGCCACAAGTTCGCAATAGGAGATCACAAAGAAAACCTATTCTACACTTAGCTCTCAGGTAGATCACTCAGAAAAACCTATTCTAAAGCACACAGCAGAAGAATACTTAAGCTTTACAACAAATGATAAGCTTTAAGCGAGAGTACTAAGCTCACAGTACAGGAAGTCACTCAGAAGACCTATACTACGAAGTTATATCACTCACAAAGATGGATATAAGCTTCTTCTCTTTACAGTTGAATGTCACTCAGACAAACAAGAGCTTGAGCTCTGTTCTTCAACGATTTCGGCTCCGTCAACAAATGACTTTGCTTGTGATCAGACGACTCAACTGATGGATCTTGCTCTTAAGATGTGATCTTGAATTGTGCAAGTCTCTTTTTAGATCTTCAGTTAGTCTTCTATTTATACTCTTGGATTTGAATTTCTGCCCGTTGAAGATGAGACAGAAATTTGCAGTCCTCGAGTTCTGGTCCCCATTTTCTGGAACGGCTCTCTGCAACTGCTACAGTACAGTCTGTTGTACTTTCTGTCAGTCGCATTTAATACACTTAGCAGGTTACCGTTGGACAGCTTGCTGACCGTCTTCACTTGGCTGATGGGAGTACTATGCTGATGGCTACTCTGCTGATTCAAGAATGAACACATCTATCTTGACTCGGCTGATGATAACCAATCTGATCTTCACTGATCTGATATCCCACTCGGCTGATTCGATCACATAGCTTCCAGACCTTTAGATAGGTTTCACTAAGCTGTTCTTAGTTGATGACTTATCCTTTTTGATCTTCAAAACCATTATGGCCTTTTTGTCATCTTCAAAACCTTCTCTAATTTACACCAACAATTTCCCCCTTTTTGATGATGACAAAACCTTCAACTAAGAACGTCTTCTAAGTTTTCAGATTTGGTCTTCATACCTTGAGATGGAAATTTATTGATCTGATACAACTTTTTAAAAAAATACCAATAGCTGGTTTTTTTTTTTTTTTTTTTTTTTTTTTTGATCTTCTGTTTTAAAGGGTTCTTAGTTGCATCTTTTATCTTCCCCCTTTTTGTCATCAACAATGATACTTGAGTTGCATTTCTTCTTCCACTTCTTCTCTTTATAGGATTGCAAACTTAGTATGCTGAAGACAATTAGGTGAATACCAGGCTGATTTAGGTAGTTTTCATTGCTGTTTATCACTCCAGCTTAGAAAATTTCCTTAACTTCAAGAATTGATACCACTTGGTATTTGTGGTCTGATTCCACTTGTAGTCTGATGCTACTTGTAGTCTGATACTACTTGTATAAATGTAAATCAGATTAGTCAGCTGATATCACGTGTTGATGTGATAACACTTGCTGATACCACTTGATGTAGTACATTCTTGAACAACACTTGGCTGTTGAGTTCCATTCGGCTGATAAGAAGCAGTCTTCTGATAGCTTCATTTTGACTTATTGAAGACTTCATCTTTATTTAGGAGTACCGCTAGTCGTACACGTTCCCCCTAAGTTCAAGAATCCGTGGTCAAGTAGTCTGATGAGAGTTTTTCTTCAAAGACACTCAGCCGTTGAATTCCAGTAAGCTGTTTTGGGTTAGTCTTCTGATATGTTCCCCCTCAACTTATGAATCCAAAATCAACAAACCACTTTCTTTGTCACATGGTTGACTGATACCACACTTGTTGGTGATACTGCTTGTTGCGATCAGTTGATGGTCTTTAATACCACTTGTTATTCTTTGATAATCTTCAACTTTTCAACACTCTTGCGTTCCTTGAAATCTCTAAATGTAGAGTCCACCACTTGAATTATACCACTTTGTTGATACCACTTATTTGATACCACTAGTTGGTACATGCTTGCTGATGAGACCATTTGTTGAACTTTGGTAAGATTTGCAAGGCAGCCAACTCATCTTTGTCATCTCACATGTAATTCACCTGTAAAACAGATGACTGATTCTGGTACCCCTTATTTATTGGGTCCATCAGGGTTAGTAAAACCTTTAACATGTGATGATCTAGTGACTTATGTTTTATCATGATGATACCACTTGTCATTATGATACCACTTTACTGGTCATGATTAAAACAATGCTCATAAGCAAGGTAAGATGCATAAAACATGTGATAAATATGCATATTGAAATGAGGATGGCAATCAGCACAGTGAACATGATCAGCATGATAATATGGATAAGTATAGAGCATGTCATAAAATGATTATCATTATGTGATTCAAATTCTTGCCAAATAATTCATTTTTGCCTCAATTTCTTACCCGAGTTATCTAATAACTCACCTTAGATTTTGCAGACTTGACATTTAAATTTTACTCCTATCAGCAGCCTATTCGCCTGATGGGTTTTAGTAGTCTGATTCGTCTTAGGTAGCTTACTAGGTTTTCTAAACCTTTTGAGCATCAGCAGACTTCTTCTTTTAAGTCTCTGATTTCTTTTTATTTAGAGAATGATGCAAGTTTTTCTTTTAAGGTACATTTATATCTTCAAAACAAATTGCATACTCAGCCTTTAGAGTCTCATTCTCATGCTCAAGCTTTTTGTAGTCAGCTGATTCTTGAGGTTTTTCAACCTGAAGTTTCAGTGATCTGTTTTGCTCTTTTCAGCATAGTCATCTCTTCATTAAGCTTGGCAAATGCACAAACAATATTTGAACTTGTAATTTATCATTTACTCAACAATTCAAATAGTGCATTTAATTAATAGCAGAAGTTACCTCAGATTCAGAATCATCAGATTCTATGGCAGTTAAGCATAGAGTTTCAGGTACTTCTTCAAATTCTTTATCAGACGACTGGTTGTCTGAATAAGATATGCCGGAGGTTATTAGCTTTGCTGCATCAGCTAACTTTGATTTGCTCTTACTCAGCTTGCACTCCTTTTTGGCACGCTTTTCCTTTTCAGCAAACTTTTCAGATGATAAGTGAGAATGATCTTTGATCAAGAGTCCATACTCCTCTTCATTGTAATCTCTAAGTTTTGCTTTGGAGGAATCCCTGTTTTCCTGAAAATGATCAGAAGAAGATGAAGTAGCATTTTTATATTTTAATTTCATTTTCTTCTTGTAGAACTTCTCAAAATCATTCAACAGCAGGGTAACGTCGTCAGCAGTGTAGACTTTTTCTGAATTCAGCAGAGTCTTCTCTTCAGACTTGTCTGCTGATTTTCTTGACTTGTTTGACGCCATTAGAGCAGCAGTAGGGTCTGAACTGGTTGACACTTCTAATCCCATTCTTGGCATTTGATACTCAAAAGCTTTGAGGGATGAGAACAATTCGGAAAGGGAAATCTTCCCTAAATCCCTTGATTCTTCCATGGCTGTCACCTTCATGTTAAATTTAGGTGGCAAGGCCTTGAGAACCTTTGCGGTGATCTCCTTGTTCGAAAATTCTTTACCAAACCTTAGAACTTCATTCAGAGCTTTGGTAAATCTGGTATCCATCTGATCAATCGTTTCACCAGACTTCATCTTGAAATTTTCAAACTCCTCAAGAGCCACACTGAGCTTGTGTTCTTTGATAGCGTCGTTTCCTTCGCTTAGCTCGCAGACTTTATCCCACATCTCTTTGGCAGATTTGAAATGCTTGATCTTCTGGAATCTTTCTTCGTCTACAGCTTTGAACATAATGAGCTTAGCCTTTTTATCAAGGTTTACTAACTTGACTTCTTTGGGAGTCAGCTCATCCAGCTCTTTGTCAACTATCTGATCTGGTTGGCCAGCAACCTTCACAGTCTTCTGAAATCTGAATGGTCCTTTTGTAAAACAAGTAAGCATGTTGTCGTCATAAGCGGCAAGAAGGATTTCCATTCTGATTTTCCAGCTTTCAAAGTCCATAAGGCCAATGTGAGGAACATGGCTTATGACATCCATTTTTCAAAATGTTTTTGATTTTCAAAATATGCTCTCTTTTTGAAAAATTTGAAAAACACACCTTGGATCAAGTTCGTTTGATCAGGCAGCTGATTCTAATGAACAACCTGCTCTGATACCACTTGTTGGTCCCAAAAGTGGTCAGATGAGATCTAGAGGGGGGGGGGTGAATAGATCTCATAAACTTCAAAACTTTTTCTCTAACTTTTTCTGTCAGCAGACTAAGCTGATCTGATTCGTAAGATAACTAAGCTGATCGCGCACAAAGCTTTGAACAGCAGAGTTGACCACTCATCTGATTTTACTAATCTGATTCAGATATACTCAGAGTTTCAAAACTTGTATGCAGCGGATATATCAAGTATGTTTTTCAAACAAGTTTATCTTTCAAAGTTTTACCCCAGTTTCACAAAATTCTTTTCAAAACGTTTTTAACAGTTGAATGCTCTTTTTGAGATATGCAAGAAAAGAATGCAGATGTAAAACACCAATATTTTTATAGTGGTTATATGGATGAAAATCCTTTAGTCCACTCTTCCAAGTCACACAGATCTTGGGTTATACTATAAACACACAGTTTACAATATACTCTGCTTGCGCCGAACAACAAATGAACAGGCCACAAGTTCGCAATAGGAGATCACAAAGAAAACCTATTCTACACTTAGCTCTCAGGTAGATCACTCAGAAAAACCTATTCTAAAGCACACAGCAGAAGAATACTTAAGCTTTACAACAAATGATAAGCTTTAAGCGAGAGTACTAAGCTCACAGTACAGGAAGTCACTCAGAAGACCTATACTACGAAGTTATATCACTCACAAAGATGGATATAAGCTTCTTCTCTTTACAGTTGAATGTCACTCAGACAAACAAGAGCTTGAGCTCTGTTCTTCAACGATTTCGGCTCCGTCAACAAATGACTTTGCTTGTGATCAGACGACTCAACTGATGGATCTTGCTCTTAAGATGTGATCTTGAATTGTGCAAGTCTCTTTTTAGATCTTCAGTTAGTCTTCTATTTATACTCTTGGATTTGAATTTCTGCCCGTTGAAGATGAGACAGAAATTTGCAGTCCTCGAGTTCTGGTCCCCATTTTCTGGAACGGCTCTCTGCAACTGCTACAGTACAGTCTGTTGTACTTTCTGTCAGTCGCATTTAATACACTTAGCAGGTTACCGTTGGACAGCTTGCTGACCGTCTTCACTTGGCTGATGGGAGTACTATGCTGATGGCTACTCTGCTGATTCAAGAATGAACACATCTATCTTGACTCGGCTGATGATAACCAATCTGATCTTCACTGATCTGATATCCCACTCGGCTGATTCGATCACATAGCTTCCAGACCTTTAGATAGGTTTCACTAAGCTGTTCTTAGTTGATGACTTATCCTTTTTGATCTTCAAAACCATTATGGCCTTTTTGTCATCTTCAAAACCTTCTCTAATTTACACCAACATTTCAGCTGAGCGAAATTCATCTATCACATTTTTATATCATATATTAGTGTCAAATGTACATTTATTCGCTTCAAAACTATGTATACTTCACCCTTGGATTTACGGTAACCTAACACTATTGAGAATTTAAATATGAATAAATTTAATTTGAAGTTTTAATAGTATCAACTATACGGATGATAATAGGGCTTGTGAGTTGTACACATTATGTGTTTGCTGATTCTATAAGAAGGTGAGTGTAGGCTCAATCCATTTTGGCCATAAATGACCGCATCACAAAATTTTATAATTTGAAGATTTAGCTAGATCTCGGAAAAAATGTAAATTCTATCTCATACTATATTTATTTTTAACTTATCGTCTCAAGCTATATCACGGTTGTAATTTCAGTTCGGTAATATATTCTTTTTGGCAAATGTCGTACCACCGTTATATTTTAAAGGGTTAACCTCCACTGAGGCTTGGTATAATTTGCGTTCAATCCTCTCCAAAAATTATAATTACAATGACCTCCCCTTAGGTTTCAAAAACTTATGTCCGTTAGTTTTTGCCGACGTCATCCCACTAATTTTATTGAAAACTCCATTTACCTTTGATATTATTGTAGCAATTTCCGTGGATAATTATACCCTTAGTTATGTTTTATATATGGGAGGGTGTTCATTGTAAGGTTCATGATTACGAATAGATGAAAATGTTGTAAATTTAATTACATCAAACTTATAATCAATTTATTAGTGTACTTATATTCTTAAAATAAAAACAAAAAAAACATATTAATTTTTTTACAATTTCTTTTCATAATGTTTTTATACTATTAAAGTAAATAAATTATGGTTAATTATAAGAAAATAAAATTGTAGAAATAAAGAAAAATTTAATAAATTCAACTTTCACATTTAACCGGTAATTTTAATAATTAAAAAAATCATAATTAAAGTACAATGATAAAATGAATGAATTGGGCTTAACCATGAGAAGTAAAACACCTTGTACACAAATTATTAGACATTATAAAAAATATCACATGTTCATAATCAACCCGGAATTAAAAAAATTCGTAAACTTTTAGCTAATTTTTTTTACAAAAATTAAAAATACTCACTCAAATACCCAATTTAGTAAAATAATTATTATATTTTTTAAAATAATTCTTACTTGTACGATAACATTAATTATTAATTATATATTTTACTATAAAATAGAAAATAATACCTTATATATATATTTACTAATATTAGTAAATCAATAATTTTTTTTAATATATATTATTCATATTAAAAAAAACTCTCCATCCCTAACCCCCCACCAACCCGCCCTACTCTAATGGAACCTCTCCTCCAAAGTCGTGCCGCCGACCTGACTTCACCTTCCCATCCGTCACTAGCTTGGAATCGTACATCCTAGGTCGGCCGCACGACTTGGGAGGAGAGGTGTGAAAGGATAGTGCCCTGCAAACCAATAGATTGAGCTTGTATAAGGACTATCATGTAATAAACTTTCTCTAGTATAAATGAATTAATATGTTTGTTTGTTTATAGTATGTAAATCAAACAATGACCAACTTCATCTTTCGCGAATTACTTAAGCGATTGGATGAAATCCTTAGATCACAATAGACTATGGGACGATGCAATTCAGTATGAGTGCAATCATGAAACAATCTCTAAGGTCGTGATCTTAAAACACGTTCCAAGTTATAGATTCAGAACGAGACGAGGTAGCGAAAGAATCGCAAAGACTTGTACGAATATGCATGATTCACGTGGAACGAATTTGTAGCGTTTCATGAGCAAGGCATTCGATGCTAGTGCATATGAGTAAGTGGTTCGATAGGGGATCGAACGCATTAAACGACCCAAGCCAAGAAACCCATTGTGGAAGTGCATGTCGCATATCGGTGATGGGATGTTTCTCAAGACTTATAATAGTGTACGATTTAGTCTTAGACTTAAGATGCTAGGGCAAATCCGGTGCAAGAGTGTACGTAATTTTTGGGGTTTTACGGTGTATCATTGTCAAAACAACGTGCGTAATATTTAAAATAAATTCATACACACATAAACCCGTAGCCAGGATAAATTTATCTAACTCATACGAATATAGGATTGAATCAAAATTCAATAATAACATAAATAAAGGTAATTTCGAAAATTACCTCACCACAGGCAAGGTGGTGGTTTTCTCTGGTCTTCTAATTGTTCACTAAAGCACCCCAAGTGTTGTTACTCTAGAGGTAGTCCACACCAGATGGATTGAATGACTTCTTTTAATCCTCAGGCTTAGAACTAGGATTAAAGAATTGTCCCCTAAAAGAAACTGTACCTAGATTCAGATATAGATTGAGAAGAAGCAAGGAGAACAAAGGGGGGGCGGTTTGCACAGGGTTCGGCCGATCAAGGGAAGGGGGCGATTAGGGGCTGAAATTTTCGACCTCTTTTTCTTGTGTTAAGGTTTGCATTAGTTGTCTAGTTGGTTAGAGATAATGATATATGTATATCTTTTATATTTAGAAGACTCCCTTCTAATAGATTTATCATATACCTTTGCATATCTTTCCTTATCACATAAGGAATCAAGATATGCTATATCTCTTCCCTTGTCTCACAAGATAAAGCCTTTCCCAAATTTTCCTTATAATAAAAATCGGCCATATGTATAATTAAATTGTATGTACATGTGCATGCTATCCGCTGAAAATTCTTTGTTGAGTGGGTTAAGGGATTCTGGAATGAGAACTTGCAATTCTCTTGATTTGCTAGAGTATATGGAAGGGGATTCTGGAAAGTTAACATTTACTAGGAAGGACGGATATAATTATTTAACTAAATAGAGAATGGAACATACTAAGTATGGGGATGTGAATAATGCAATTTCCCTACTCGAAGGGATGAAGATCAAAGATGAAAATATATTCGAGTACACAAATTAAAGATCGAATAGATAGATCATTGACTAGGTTATTTTGGATAGATGGATTTTCGGAAGCTCAGTATAGACTTTTCGAAGATGTACAATTCGATGGTACTTACAAAACGAACACTTACCAATTTCCTTTGGTCATCCTATCAGGCATAGACAACCATTGACGAACTTGTGTATTTGGAGCTGCCTTAATGTGCAATAAGAGTACTGAATCATATAGATGGTTGTTGAAGAAGTTTTGGTAAATTATGGGAGATGAGGACCCTATCTCCATTTTTACAGATCAAGATCCAACAATGCGTCATGCTATAGAAAAGGAGTTTCCAAACTCTATACATCGGCTTTGTGGTTGCTACTTACAGAGGAATTGTATGCAGAGAACTCGAATGCCAAAATTTGAATCAAGTTTTGCAGATTTTCTTAAGAACAATAAATCTATTGAAGAATTTGAGGTGAAATGGTCACAGTTGATTGATGAGTACGATCTATCAGAACATCCTTGGGTGGTAAAACCTTTGGCAAAAGGGAAAAATGGAGCGAGACACACTTTCGCAGGCATTTTATGGGATTAACGAGAAGCACCCAAAGAGCTGAGCCGCTTAATTCTCGTATAAAGGAACAAGGAGGTATATTTGAATTCAAAATCACCGAGTTTGTAAAGCATTTCCAGGAACTTCTTGATAAAATGAGACCTAATTTTGTAGTGGACCAACAATCATCAGAAAGAAGAAATTCAGCATTAATACGAACTACACTACTATACCTTCAGAAGCACGCCGCTTCTGTATACACTAAACATGTATTTCGTCTTGTAGAAATTGAAATATTTGAGGCGCAAGGACTTGTGGTTGAAGAATCAATTAATCATGAAGACTATCTGTTTAGTTTCACATTTGTCCAATATGGGGTAAGTGCTCCTAAACGACGTTTTGTGCAGATTGATTGGATCCAAGGGAAGTTTGAATGTGATTGTTTAATGTTAAAGTCGGATGGGTTGCCATGTTGTCATCTTTTTTGTGCTTTTAAATGTTTGCAACTAACCAAGTATTCACAAAAGATGGACTATGGATACTGGCATTGATTTGCGACTCAGTTATAGACTTGTATTTCCATTCGAAGATCCTGAACGCTCAAGGTTAATGCAGATATACAAAGAGAGTATAGATTTTTGCTTTCAAGAATCTCAATCTGAATATGCCAAAGCTAAGTTTTTAAAGCTATTGTGTGATGCATCAAAAGAGGTTGTTTCTGACTCTGCTATTAATTCAAAGTCAGTAGAACAAGATGAAGAGCATATGTCATGTCTTGACTTTCCATGATCCAGTTACCTCACATAGTCGTGTTGGTGTCCAGGATCCGGGAAAGATTAATTCTAAAGGAGCCTCTCGTGCAAAGAGGCATTGTATTGCATGTCGGTATGTGATTACTATTGATAAATTTTATATAACTTTATGCATGAATATTTTTTATTGATCGATTTTGTTATATTTATTCAGGAAGCTAGGACATAAATCAAGCACATGCAAAAAGAATTCTAATAAAATTGTTGGTGATGATGGGCATCCTCAATTTGGAACCAGCGAAGAATATAACAAGAATGAAGAAAATGATAATAATGAAATTCATAACCACCATGACACTCAAGCAAGCTAAAATGGTCTTCTTTTGATAAAAATAATGTTTTTTTTTTATTATCTAAGTTTCCATGATTGTTAGACACTTTTGTTTCCAATTAACATTAGAATTTTCGCATTGATGGGTTTAGGGATACTAACATATTTTATTTAGTACTTTTTCTCGACTTTACATATTACTTTATCTCGACTTTAAATTGTGTTTTGTCGAATTTGATCGTATTTCCGTCTCAATTTCTTGTGAAATTAAGTGGAAATAATGAAATTGTTGCATGCGTGATCGATCTGTTGTAACTATTTATACCTTCAACTTTAACTTATGTAGCAATTTTGTTATAAAATGAGTCAAATGAATTGTATTTACTAGATTTGGAGTTCAAGAATCATGATTCCCCAAAAATGAAAACATAAATATAAATATAAAATTGCACTATACCCCTTAACCTTTCATTACTCGAGAAACATTATTTCCCCACATGAACTCATTTAGCATAGAATTATTTCAAGATTTTTGGACCAATCCACCTCATCATTTTCTTTAGGTACCACACAAAAAGGTATTTGAGTTCCACTGAAAAAAAGTGAAGTCCTCAATCAATTTCAATATTCAACATGTATACAAAGTGACTGAGCATTCAAATTTCCAATGTCGTCGTGACCAACTTGGAGACTATACTAGAAACCCCACACACCACACAGAAACCCAAACTCCTAATTCATTCCCGATGAAATAATAGAATTTCAGTAATACAATATGGAAAAATTCCTAATCAAAAGATTCAAGTTGAGGAACAATATAACAAACCACCTAATTTAAGGAGAATTAGATAGAAGATTACGCCTTCGCTTCATAGATACGGACCGTGATGGGAAACAACGTTCTCTACTTCAGAAAATTAACTTTCAAAATTGGGCTCAAGCACGCCACCATAGGAATTCTTCTCGTAGCTTGACTAGTCTAGTGTTTAATTTCTTTTTCAATGTGACCATCATCTAGTAATTTGCAGTGAGACATATCTCCTTCCATATTAGCAACTCATTTCCCTTCAATATATATGCTAAATCTGTAGAAACGGAAAAAAATAATTATTAATTCAGAAGGTGTGTCTGGAAGAACTTTGGGGAATAGTATAAGGGAAACTTCTGTTGATAATTGCATGACATTCACCCAATGTGGTGGTGTCACAGATTCATCCAGATGTACTCAGAGGATGTGTCATGAAGTCGTTGTTAATCATCTGACACTGTTTTGAAACAAAATACTACAACCCCAAAGAATGAAAACAAATTCCAATTTAATGTCAGGGAACAATCCTAATCTCAAGCGCAAGGAGCTATGAATGACACTTTAAGAGCACATCATGTACTAGACTTCATTGACTAATATTGTATCTTCATCCAAATAAGACTAATACACATTGTACCTCACAACTAATAATATGAAATGAAATGAAGAATTATTTATTTAGGAAAATTATCAAAGCTCCCTAAAATATCAGAAACTGCATTAAGACTTTTCAAATTAATGGATGATATTTCAAAAGACCTGGCTAATAGAGGAAGTGAGACTTTTATGTGTAGACTATATATATCATAAACTGCAATAACACATCCGATGTTTGGCCAAATAACCAACCCACTTCCTTAAGACCAAATATTGAATAAATTAAATCAACAAGGTTGAAAAGTTAGACATTTTAAATCCCCTACAAATAAAAAAATCAATTTGGAGCCATAGTGTTTGAATTGTTGAAGTTTGTGTAATTTTTATTATTTATTTTAAAAAATAAATTTCATCTTAATCAGTCTAAAATAAGAAGTTGGTGATTTCTCCTAATATGACAAGAAATAAGATAATCTAATAAGAGCACTAAAATTTTAGAAGGCAATAAAATTTTACACTAAGTGAAACTTTTAGATTTGGGACTCTTTATTGCATAGACTATAAAAAAAATTACGAAAGATCCACTAATACCTTCGCATTCATGTTAAACAACAAGAGGATACAAAAAAAAAAACAAATCCATGTTCTTTTGCTGAATTCCGAAGAGCTGAATTCCTTGCCAATAAAGAGCAATTTGTTTGGAGATATGGAAGATAAAAAAAATCCAACTGAAATCAGGTATTGGGGGACATCTTCTTAGTTTTCTTATTGCCGTGTTATTTTATTGATCAATAATTTAAAGATATTTTGTTTAAATATTTCTTAACCCTTCTAGATTGTTATGTTTTCTTAATTTGTAGATTGCTTTTACATATGAGATGCATGATAAAACAATTCCATCATATTGCTATATTAGTAGTAGTATTACAGTAAGTAAAATTTTTTATTTGAAGAATTAGTCAAACTACCCTAAACATCAATATAGTTATACTAATCACCCTCCATTTTTCTGTAATTAAATTTTCAATAACTTTGTAGGAACTCCGCCGTTAAGAAGACACGTGGGGGTCTCAAACGAGCACCAAGTGAGAAAAATAAGGAAGAGAAGCATGTAAAACCTAAACTTGATGTTAAACCAACTATTTCCCTCAATACCATCTACGAAGATTTTCAGTTGGATTTTTTTTATCTTCCATATCTCCAAACAAATTGCTCTTTATTGGCAAGGAATTCAGCTCTTTGGAATTCAGCAAAAGAACATGGATTTTAACAATTCCTTACCATGTCTCCCGCTACGAATTTTCGACTTGGACAACCCAAAATCATGAATAGTATCTTCAATCGAACGAACTTCGAATCCAAACTCCATGACAAAATGGTGAGTATAATATTAAAATACTATTATATTTTAGATTAAAAAAAAAATTGTATCTTTTAACTTCGATTTGTGATAACTAATTATACTCCAATGATTAATGATATTTTGTTTTCGGTTTACACGTAAAAATCAGTCAATTCCAGCTAATATAAGCCATACTAAGCAATCAGAGGATAAATCTAGCGAGAGTAAGAAGACGGTTTTACAGAAAAAGTTGGTATTACATCCATTGATACATTAATCTAATATTGATTATATAAGTTATTTTAACTAATATAATATTGATTTGATATAATCTTCATGCCAAAAAAGAATTAATTATTTGAAAACTTTGGCGTGCACAAGGATCAAAACTGGATCATCGGACCTCTCTCCCAAGACTTTTCGAGGTTAATCAATGTACAAAACAAAAAATAGTAGTACAATCTATGGGATTCAGATCACTGATAAAAGTCGGGATAAAGAATATGGACAACGACTTATTATCATGGTTGATTGATTGTTTTAACCCACTAGACAAGATTATGAATTTACATGGTAAGAGAGTGCGAATAATGTTGAAAACGATCAAATGTACATTTGGGATACTATCCAATCGTTTTTTGCTACCAAAATCCGAAAGTTCCCCGAGGGGGATTACTATGTATGGTATATTGTTTGCACACAATGGAAGGACTATGGAATTGCCAGGTTTAGTAGACAAAATTAAAAGATGTGATGCATACGGGACAAAGCTCAAGGTCTTATATATGATGTTTTTATTTGCTACGATATTGTTCCCACGATATGGAAACAAACTTGGCATGGAGAAATTGGGTTTGCTTGCCAATTTGAATCAAATTCACAAGTACAACTAGGTTGTGGTGGTGTTAGACGGTATTGTAGATGAAGTTACTAATACAAGGCAAATAACAACTCATATGTCACAAGTTACATGTTACTGTTGAAGGTAATTTCATATACAATATCTTGAATTTTAAATAATTATGTTATATTAATCACTGAGTTGATTTTAATATCACATTCACCAAAATGTGTAGATTGTATTCCTCTCTGAACTATTAGACAATTTCCCTAGATATGGGAGATTCTAAATTCAAATTGTCCACAAGTAGAACAATGTCAGCAAGATGAAGTCGTGGATATAATGAGATTTTACTCAAAGAAAGGAGGTCATTGGAACAATTTGGTGTGTATTTATAAATGAAACATATATCATTTAGTATTAGTTGTAATATATTGCAATGTTCAACTAACTAACAATTCGTTCTACAAATGCAGTCATGGGATGGATGTGCAAATATGCGACATTTTGAAACTAAACCAAGTGATAATTTTGTGGATAATTCAAATTCGCAAGAAAATATGTGTGGTGAACCCATTCAAAATATTGGTGTTGGAAACTCAAACTCAATGGAGGAAGAATACTCGGTAATGCATTCTAATAGACAGCTGAAATACGTACTCAAACAAAATGCATTATTGAATAAGAGAATGACTGAAATGGAGACACAACTGATTAAGTTATTGAGTGATGGACAAACTGGTCTCATTGAAAAAAGACTGAAAAATTTGGAGAACCAGGTGAACCACTTGTTGAATTATGGAAATATTGTTAATTTGGGTGTCATTACTGAAGTTTTGATAAAGTTAAGAGACGACATGTAAAACTTGAAATATCAATTTGTGGAAAAAGTTAATGAAGATCGAAAGCTGGAGAAGAAAATGAAACAAGTCAGTGAAACAAAACCAGCAACAGTGCCTTACAACACTAGTAACACGATGCATTCGAAAGATGAAAGGGTCCTAGATTTTGAAAAGGAGGAGATGAATAATCAAAGAATTGACTGTTTTCAGATACTTTGCGAATGCCTTCCCACTGACAAAATGGTGACAAATTACATATTCAACCCACATTTTAGAAAGAAGTATATTTCCAAGTATATTTCCTCAATAATACTAAAACATAATTAAATTTATCATAACTATTAATATTTGTGGATTTATTTTGTACAGAAAACTAGTTGTGGATTTCGGTGATTGAACATCTAATAGGTCTCAAATTTACAGCTTAAACAAAAAATTCTGGATTAACGGCAGTGTGAGTTGATTACAAAAACCGAATGCTAGTAAATATCTAGTTTAATTATTATTATATTAATGAGTACTAATATTAGTTTTATATTACAAGTGATTGACTGTGTTGCTTATCTGAGTTGGTCTGAACGAAAAAGAATCACCAACAACTATAACCATTGGGTTTTGCCTGTTATGTTATGTGTATGTACCGAAAAAAATTCATATTAACATATTTTGTTTTGGACTTTACAGTATCCTTAAACGTTATTGTTATTAATACATTTTAGAACATGCTTCCCTTGACAAAACCCTTGATGACAATATTCATAAGACTATATTTGGTGCATGTGAGCGTTTTCGGGGTCTAACATCTAATTGTAGAAAAAATGACATTCCTATGAATGACCAAGAATCACACTGGTACATGGTCACGGTTGACTTCGAACTAAAAAATAACACAATATATGACACATTCTGTAGTTCGACCAGTGATGCACGTAGGAAATCAATAGTCAAAAAAATGGTAAGTGATCGTGTGACTATGAATCATTTGTTAAATTGTCATTGGGAAAATGAAAAAATTAGTACTTTATATTTTGATTACTTATCATATATCTTACGATCTTTGTGTATAAAGATGCAAAGTTGGAGAAAATTACCGTTTCTAATGATAAGATGGAATTTAGACAAAATAACTGGTCAATTGTGTTCAAATGCAACCACTCCAACTTAGTACCTCAACAACAAAATGGGTAAATACGCTTATTTGCTTCTCTTTTCTTGTTATTATTTTTTCTTTCAGACTTAATTCTCATCTAAAACTTTATATTTTAATGTCAGCTACGATTGTGTGCTTTGTGTGTGTCTTTGGATGCTACATCCTTTAGTTATTGATCGTGTATTGACCGAGGTACCAATATAATTCAGATTTAACATTGTGCTTGAAGAATATATATTTGATTGCAATCGTTTACTCATTGTAGGAAGAGTTGGTGGAACTACGTACAAGACTGGCTATAAAGCTTCACACAAGCAAAGAAAATAAAGCAGAAAGCGGGTTTTGTACTTTTACCCTTATGTCACGTTTTGCAGGTTATTAATTTAATGAACAAATTCGTATTCGTAAAGAGGTTTAACTATGTTATATTTTTTGCTAATAGGTATGTCGTGAAACTACTAATAGAGGAAGAAGGAACCCAAGTTTTGTTTGTTCACCGAGGACTCGTCAGAGCTAAATTTGGCCTACACAACATCTCAGGCCTTTTCCTTAACATATCGAGAAAATATCCACGAGGAGTTTGTTGACATTGTTAAGGGAGTTCCACCTGAAAAATAAAACCCTGAATGCACAAATAGCGATCTTATACATATAGATAATGACAACGACTACAAGAATTTTGTTAAATTATATATGGACATCGGCAAGTGTACAACTCTTATAAAAGTGAAATTTGTTTTGGATAAATAGTTTAAGAAAATTGGTGCCAGACCGTCGATTAAATGCACAGTCGAGTCAACAGAACATTCAAAAGACATTGACTGTGATATGCCCCCAAAGCCCACCGATTCAACCATTTTGCAATCTGAGGAATGAATTTTAGAATACTAAACAATAAACTTTTATTTTGATGTTTTCACATTTGAGTAGATTGTCATTGTTTTGCTATCCTGCTGGATACTTCTTGGATTTACTTTACTTTATGAGTACACTAATCCTATTGGTCATGGATTTTGGCAGTTTAATTTTTTTTATTTCATATTATATATTCTAATTTTGTAGAATAATGCTTCCAAAATTTTTAACTTTACTCATGAAAATTAGTATAGAATAACTTAATCATGTGCATGTCATGAGTCTATAGTAAGTGATTTTAATGCTTGTGTTGTTGATGATAAAAGTAAAAGGAAATGCTTATGTTCACTACAAAAATAAAGGTTTTTTGTGACGAACATTTTTATCACTATATGTATTAAAGTTGTCTCTACAACTAGACAGTGACAACTTTTAAGGTCGTCACTTGTTGACACAATAAGTCCTGTCACTAAAAGTTATAGTCGTGACTTGTATATTTCATCACTATAACTTAAAGCTTTAGTGACTTTGAAAATTATCAGTATAGTAGATGTTATAGTTGCATACCATGCTTCGTCACTAAAGCACAACAATTTAGTCATGGACAACATTTCATCACTATAACAAAGAGCTTCAATGTCACGCATCTCTTTGTCACTATTACACAATAGATTAGTCGCTCACCACTATCCATCACTATAATAAAACATTTCAGTGATGTATATACTTTGCGACTAAAGTAAACATTTCAATTGCATAACAAATGATTATCTCTAAAGATTAATTGCTATTTGTAACAATTTTTTACTATCACTAACTTTAAATGTAGTTGTCACTCTAGCTATCTCTGATATAATTTTTAATTAAAAAAGAACTAAAAATTTTAAGAATTTGTGATGACTATATTCATGGCTATTGGAAGTGACAACACAAACTCAATCAGGTGATGACACTATTTTTTTCATATTTTTTGTTATTTTCACACATTTGCATTTGTATTTTCAATTCAACAATATATAATATTACAAAGATATTTCACTAGTAAAAAGTTTCTAATATAAGGAACTTAACTTAAAATATAATTCGTACTTACATTAAAGTAAAAACATAAAACTTGAAATCTAATAAGCATCAGTACTCACAAATCTACTAAATAATAAGGTCAAAACAATAAAACTAAAAGTTTAATAAGCTTCACTAATCACTAATCTATTAACTAATAAAATCAAAACAAAAACTAGAAATCTAATAACCACCACTAATCACTAATCTACTAGTTACTTGTTGCTTGGGTCCATCAAGTAGCAACCACCTCCATCACATCAGCTTCTTCAAACCTGTAAATAATGAAATAAATTATATTTAGATAATGTCAATACTACAAGTAAAACCAAAGATCTGATAAATTCAAGTAAATCACTACAAGAAATGTATCAAGACAAACATATGAAATCGCGGCGGATTAACTGAGATACAACCATGCAAGAGACTAAGCGGAGATTAATATGTATCTCAATTGCTATACAAGTTGAGTGATATGGTACACATTTTTTATCATATAATACAATAATACTATATACAAATGAAGTACATATAAAGTTTACATTGCATTAAAAAAAAAGGAAAAAACCAAACAATCCCCCAAGTGCAAATATTGGAGCACCATAACTTCATGTATATCAAGTTGGTAGCAAATACGACACATTCCATCAAAAATATCTAAGTACTCAACATAACATAACATGTGGTATATTCCAGTAGAAGTAAAACAAACCAAAAAGTAATATGAAAAGCTATAGCAATCTCTCAAAATATTATACTAGATAGACATAGTTGAATACATATAACAATTACTCGAGCAAAAAACTGAAGATAAGAAAAGAGATTTGAAAACATGAATAAAACCGTCAAGAATGGTATTTGCTTCCAAAGTGTAGCCAAGCAATATAGACACATGTCTGCATGCAATTTCATCCTAGAACAAACCTTGACCCAAACATCTACATGGAATAATATAATTGGCTAACATATTTGCATGTACATCATTTAATTCCTAAATAGTAAAAATATTATTAATAGCATTAGAGACATCATACTCTTTAAGTGCAATGAACAAATTATTAATATCATAACAAACTTAATAAACTAACACTATAAACAGAACAATAGATTTTCATATATTTAGACTGGTAACTCACATTATTTGATAGAGTCTGACCAAATTGGCCCAAGTTTTGAAGGATGGCAGGAAGTTGATATTTGAGAATAGCTTGCACTTGAAGTTGGGCTTGATTTTCTTGATTGCTAACTAAGGAATCAATTGTGTTCTTTAACGACTCCAAAGATTCTTTGTTTTCTTTAGCTTGCTTCTTCAATTCTCACTACAAAAAAATGGTTCTGTTGTGACAAATTGTTGTGACAAAACTGAAATTTGTCATAACAAATTTTATCAAATGATGAATGTCACTTTCGCCACTTGAAACTTGGTCTAATATGGCGAAATTTATTTCGACACATGGGACACAACCTGATGCGACGATTGTTTGGCTTCGTCATAATAGAATACATCTCATACGACGAAAACTGAAAGCGTCATATTTGTGCAAAGCTCATATGACGACTAACAATTTCGTCACATGGAATAATAGCTCATATCACGTCTGTGCAATATTCATGCGAAGAATTGTTGCGCTTGTCACATAGTGGTATGTTTCATACAACGAAATGGGAATTTGTCATGTCATTGAAATTTCATATGACGAAGTATTCAGTTCGTCGCTTGAATAGTGCAACTCGTATGGCAAAACTTTATTTCGCATATAAGAATACATTTCATGTGAGGAAGTTTTTGTTGGTCACAAAAGTGATATGGCTTATGTGACAAAACTGTATTTCGTTATATGGGAGCAAATTTCATGTGGCGAAAGTAGTATTTTCGTCACAACAAAAATTGGCTCATATGACAAAATGGTTATTTCGTCATATAACCTTGCTTTTATGTGACGAATTGTTAATTTGTTACAATAAAAATTTCCCTATATTGCTTCTATTTTCAACTTCTATGATGCTTAAAGTCATTGTTTCACATAATTAATCACATTTTTAATGTGATAAAATGAAGATGGGTATAATTATAAATTCAACAGGCTTTACCTCAATGTGCATAACTCTGAGGTCAACAATTTGGTCAATTCGTTATAAATCGAGAATCGATTGATCCAATTGTGAATAACATCAATGTACATAATCCTATAATCAACAATTTTGAAGTAGCGACTAATTAATTCCGAGCCATGTATCAATTTGACTTCGAATAATTTCAACATACTTAACCCTAAGGTCAACAATTGGTCAATTAACGTTTCAAATTGAGCATCGATCGATCTGATTGCGAATAACCTCAATGTACATAACCATATAGTCAACAATTTTTTCATAGCTTGTTTTGGTTCTGCAGATATTTGTTGTTAACCAACTGTAAAATTTGATGACAACAACCTTTGTTTAATGAAATAAATAATTCTGTTGACATGGTTCATTTATCATTTTAGTAGTTTTAGTTAGAAGGATGACAAAATGATTATGTGGCAATGATTTCCATGTTAAGGACTCGAACTCCGACCATGGTGAAAATTGAACAAGTGCACCCCAATGCAAAACTCTGACAGTTTCTTCCTTGTTTCTAATCTAGGATTGATGTGAACTCTTAAGCATTTTAATTGTTGGCCTACGGGAAATAAACTTGGTGTAAATTATATTGTCAAGTGTGATAGTGATATTTGTATGCTTGATGTATTTTATTATCTGATAGTTGTTCGGTGTATGTATGTGCAGGACGTCAAGATATTCATTTTGTGAGGAAATGTGTAGACACAATCTTTTGATCTATTTGGACAATGTACTACAATAATTGTTAGTGGTGTATGTATGTGAAAATTTGAATATTATCTAATTTATGGATTTTAGTAACTCTTGGAAATTATTCTTTCTCATATATGTGTTTATGGAACTTTTGTTGGTTTGGATAGAAGTAATTGAACAGAGGTGTATTTTGTTAGTTGACTTGGATGAATATTTTGATACTAATGTAGTTGCATTATTTTTATTGGTTTGGATATACAGTATTTTGAAATCAATGTAGTTATGGTTGTTATTGTTGGATTGATATAGTTGTAATGATTTTTTGGTGTAAAAAAATGATAGGTATAACAAAATTCACAACTTGTTGTGACTAAATAGATTATTATAAGAGATTATAAAATTGTATATTAAATTATATTTGGTTTTTATGACGATTTTTTTGGTCATAAAAGTATTTTCATAAATTTTGGAAAATAACTTTTGTGACAGTTTTTGTCATAATAAAACAAAGTATATGTAAAGAAATTAATTGTCACATGAGGTGTCCGAAAAGAAACCCCTGTTGTGACGAAATTGGTATTGTGACGAAATAGTTAAGTTTATATAACAAAATTTTCATCATAAAATAAATGATCCATGTGACGAAATCAATTGTTACAAGAGGTACTAAAAAATAAAGTGCCATTGTGACGAAAGTAGCTTGTTGCGACGAAAATAAAAAATAAATATTTGTGCGACAATTTTTTTTTGTTGTAACACGGATGCTTTATGTGACGAAACTAATTGTCACAGAAGGTACCCAAAAAGAAACTATTGTTGTGACGAAATAAGTATTTTGTAGGGAAATTTAGACTATTTTACGACAAAATATTTCGCCATAACAGGAAGGCTTATGTGGCAGATTAATTTTCGTCATAATAGATTGTGTCGAATTTGTATTTCGTCATATGAGGCCTGTTACGACAGGGCTTTTACGGCGAACCTTGTGACGAAAATATTCATCATAACAACCTATTGTGACGAAATTCCATGCTATTGTGATGAAAAATTTCATCACGAGAAAGACAGTTTTTTGTAGTGTCTTAGTTCTCCTTTTGAAGTTCCTTGTTTATAGATTGACCTCTTTTAGAAGGTAGCTTCAATCCATCCCCGCAGCCACGTAGTCGACTAGATTTCTCCGGTCCCAACGCATTTATAAAGGCTTCCTCTTCAGTCAAGGGATCCTGACCATCTTGAGCCACTTCATTTTGGTATCTAACGATATCTTCCTGGCGATTATATATTAGTATTGACACGTATGTTCCATTGTGATATAAATACAATGGCTAACTTACATAAGCTTGTTGTGAAGCCTCGTCGACCCCAGATTTCTTCTTGTCATTATATCGAGTCATTTGCCATGCACAAGTTCGTGTTGGCTCTTTCCCGGTTCAACATCACGCTGTTATTTAGATGTATAAGTTTTGCAAATGAAAAATAATTTAGTTCAAGTATAGGAAGATTAAAGAACTTACATCCTCATAGCTATATTGTGTTGTAGATTTTGTTCCACAAGAATGGCTCATCTTCAAGCTCTTTCGATTCTCCTTATTTCGATCACTTTTATCCTGCAAGTAGAATAAATTAAGTTTAATCACTAATAATGATAATATATATTACGTGGTTAAGTTTTTCTTATTGAAAAGCTCATTAGATCTGATATTGATATCTCTGTTTTAGGTAGATGGAACCATTTCAATAAAAAAGAACTAAATGAAGAAGTAACAAGCTTAGATATACCTTCTGTGATTTCAAAAGTTGCACATCTAATCAAGTTATCAACCGAGCAAAACCACCGGCACAATATGAAGTACTAATAAGGTGGTATACTTTTTGAAGCATCACATCATAAACAATAAATATTACCTAAATTGATTTCTTTTTAAAACAAACATATACAATTTACATTATTTTGACCAAACATTAAATAAAATGAATAAGTATTTTCCCGCAGTTTTCTAAGCTGAATCTTATCTCAAAATACTAACTTTGTGATGCTTCTCCAATAAATTGATATATTGCAATCAACTATTAACATCAATATGCAATTGTGGGCTTTTCCATATATTCTTTTCTTGAAGCAATGATCACACTACTACTTTTAATAAACTATACAATACTCACATAGCAAAATAACTAAGCATCTAGATTTTCTATTAGTATCTAAATCTACGGAAACAATTTTAGATAAAAATGAATACATTTAATTATATTTCTTTCAAGAACTAACCATGGATACTGTCATATTTTGCTTACCTTAAAAGCATCACTCTCAAAATAGTTGATCAACATCTTCCAATCATCTTCACTCACTCCACTAAGAGGTCGCTTTAATATGTCTATATCACCCTTGATCTTAAGGTAATATTCATGCAACTTGTACCGACGACTTCTGTATTGTCGATTCAGTTGTTCAAAAACCACCTTTTTAGTTTGAATATCATCTTGAAGATTGAACTTTTGCTGCAATTTATTGAATAAACAAAATTAGTACATTTTATTTGTCAAATAGAATATATAGAGTTTGGTAATTATTACCTTCATTGAAATCCAAATCTTCTTCTTGTCATCATCTGGAATATCCATCCAACGTGAATATTTGATTGGTGCATGTTGCTTTTGAACAAGGGATGGCTTTTGTATGTTTAGGGTTGAAGAACTTTTTCTTCTTTTTGTTAAGTGTCATCTTAATGATTTCACAAATCTATAATATATTCTCTAAGATCTATATCTTATATGTATATATAGATAGTTATGGAAAGAGTTAAACTCCTACCATGACTCAAAGATTTCTACTTGAAATCTTCTCTCTCTTACCTTAAGAGAGTTATTAATTAAATACAACTCTTGTAAGTAATTAAAACATACATAATATATTTATATATATAATTTTGAAAATTACATATAAAAACATATAATAAATCCTTTTATTTATTTCATAAACATATCATATATATTTACATAGTAAATAATAAATTTCTACCATTAGAAATTCCATAAATGCCAATATTTTCTTTTTCTGGAATCTAGTATTCAATTTTCATTAGCAATTCTATAATTAAATCTAATATAACTAATCATGATATTTTCTAATTAACTAATTCTAAATTAGTTAATTAAATATCATCTAATTAGTTCGGAGTTTATATTTTGGGAAACTATTTCCAAAATGCAACGTGAATGAATTTGTTCTAATTTCTTAAGTTCAAATGTAGATTAACATGAGCCGTGGTTGAGGACCTAAGATAGTCCATTGATATAATCATTACATGGAATTTGATCCTCCAATAATTGATTCGTAATTAGAGCTAGGCGTAATTATCGTTTTGCCCCCGCTAATTACTTCTTTATCCTTAAGTTCCATTATTTCACTACAGCTTGATTTATGAACTTATTCATAAATCAGAGCGCTCTACTGTTCAGTTCCAGAACTAACACTTAAGGGAATCAATATTCCAGCTTCTCGCAAGAAGGGTTGGATTCCATATCTATATAACACATTCCCAACCATTTATCTCAACGGATCTTCAAGACATAAGTTTTAGGCTTGATGAGGGGTACTTTGGATATTCTATTTTAGGGATGACTTGTACGATCGGAAAACACGGTATCTGACCTCGAAGACATATCGGCCGACCTCCAACGCTGTTCAGCCTACTCCGATCACGGGCCAAGGGGTTCATGCTCGATTCCCACTGTTGGGCCGACCCCAGGCCTAGGCCTGTGGGCCGAGAAATACACCCCTACGGATGGTTCAGCTAGTACACCGCCTCAACTATAAATACCGCAAGCATTTATGACGCAAAACAACGCACAATTCCCAAGGTGCACCCCGCTCGAAGCTACAGCTCGAGGACTCCTCGAAATTTAGAATTTGATTAAATTGTATGTTCTAGTCTCTAGCTTGTATGGCATCCAATAATGCCCAAGTAGGACCTCGAATTGTATTGTAATCATGATCGATAATATACATTTGACCCCATCATTGGCATTTTAGCACCTTTGTTGTCGTTACTTTCCATTATTGATCCCCGACGAAACCACGTCAGATCAATTGGCGCCCACCGTGGGGCCTTATTTGGGTGTTAGATCGAAATATGCCTACTACGAGATGAAATACATACATGCAAGGAGAACCTTCACACATAGCTGGAGCACAGAACTGCGTTAACAACGAGCCCCGATAATCTTTCTCGAGCGGCTCGTCAAGAAGAAGCTCCACCGATCATGCCACAAGAGGACATTCCGATCCGCACAACTGTGGCCGATCTTAGGTCCATTATTGGTACAATGTTCAGGGAATTCTTGAACAGTGGAAGAGCTGATCAGTCACCAGTGGATGAACCTGCAATGCATGAGAGACCTGAAATTCCATCCTCAAATATTCAAAAGGAAAGGAGTGTGCTTCGGTCGATATCAAAAGCACCTACGGCGAATCCTCCCCAACCAGCTCCGTCGAAATCTAATATCCGATCGGTATTACCTTCCAAAGCAGGACATGACGTGGAGGATTCGGTAGTTGGGGAAAGTCAACCTTTGGGTGCTGATAAGGCAAAGAAATCGACATATAAGAGAATCACTAAAGCTGAACTAGAAAAAATAGTGCAGGAGAGAGTGTCTAAGAAGTTAGACAGAGAGGAATTGATCAAAGAAGCTCGGCACGCGGGCACGACGATCAGACGCACTGGAATAAGGCAGAATAGAGAAGCGTTTCAAGAAAATATCAGAGATAGAGAGATCGAAAATAGTATCATAAGATGTTCACCTTTTTGTCAGGAAATTCGAGAGGCTAGAAATACTGAGACAGTACCCACGAGGTTACAACGGTATAACGGGACTACCGACCCCGCAGAACACATTAACAGCTTTATTAATGTGATGAATTTGTATGGACACTCGAAAGATTTCTGCTGCAAGATCATGGTTACTACCTTCGAGGGAATCGCACTTGACTGGTTTGGGAAGTTGCCACCAAACTCAATCATCTCTTTTGATTAGTTCTGCGATAAACTTAAGCATCAATTTGCGAGCCAGAGAAAGCCAAGGTTGCCCGCCAACCATTTGGGGACAGTGAAACAGATGGAAGGCGAAACTTTGAGGCAATGGTTGGCAAGATTCAACATCGAACTTCTTAAGGTCGATACTCCACAAATCGAATACCTATCCTCCTTGATGTTCGAATTAACAAAAAATACACAGTTCGGGAATGCGTTGTGTAGGAAGCAGCCGAAATCCTTTGAAAGGATCATGGAGATAGCAGAAAAGTATATGACACAGGAGGAGATGAACAAGCTAAAGCACGCTCTAAACCCGAGGCCTCCACTCGGAAAGAAGCAAGACAGAGCCCCTATACCGAAACCAGGCGATTACGGTGGATCGAATAGGGGGTCGGTATGGCAGAGACTCAACGCCTACAAACCCCAGATGTCAAACCACCGACCTAATGCCTATGGTCCGGTCTCCGATCCTAATCTGATCTTACGAGTTTTCGTTAGTTCGATAAGGGTTGTGTGAAATGCCGTGCTAATGTATGTAAATGGAGATAAAAGATCAATAATATTATATTCAGAATGATCGAGTACAGATTACAAGAATTGGGAGTCCTATCCGAGCATTATTGGATGCCGTACAAGCTAGAGGGTGAAATACATATAAGAAAGCCTATGCTATTATTCCCAAGTGAATCCGAGCAGCAGTCTCGAAGGAAAAGCACCTGGGAAGTTGTTTCGTCGTCATAAATGCTTGGGGTATTTATAGTTGAGACCCGGGACCAGGTGAACCACCCATAGGTATGTATTACTAAGCCCACAGGCCTGGGCCTGAGGTCGGCCCAACAGTAACTTTGGATCCTGAATTCCCATAGTAGAGCCGGCATAGGATTTCTGTGCTTTGGGCTCGAATTTATGCTCACGAGATCAAGAATGATGAATTCCGACCTCACTAGGCCGTAGTAATGTTTGGGTCCAATTTACCCCTCATCAATACTCCCCCACTTCTCGAGTGTAAAGAGGAGCTTAAACTCGAAGAAGTATAAATTGAATGCTGGAGTGAGACGAGCCGTTTTTGGATAAGTTTCGGATATGCCTCATTAAAAACCTAACTCGGAAAAACCCTTTGGGATAAAAACCGAGCCAGGGAAAAAGAGTGCATATCTTGGAAACTATGCAACGGTGTAACCATTATATTACCCTCGTCGTCTAGTGTTTGTACAGGATTTCCAGGTTAGAATCTTCTTACTGTCGCTTATTGTGATGTTTTAGTTGATTTTTAGCAACATCTCTTTATTCCTTTGATTTTGATGAGTCAGATGGGTGGTAGAATGCGGAATCGACACCCCCATAAATGCATCTTTCGCGATGTTGGTCTTCAATTTTCTGATTTTAGAAAGTATTGGGACCATAAGTGCAATTATTGGAAATATGACTTCAGGTTCACCCTTGAGGAGTTTAACCGTCGCGGTTACTCGGGGACCGATTTGCAATTTCCCATTTTGTTCATATATATATGCATCTCGATTGCGGGTCGTTGTTCAGCACAAATTCTGAGTGAAAACCCTAGATCGGAGCAAATAGATCGATAAGTGAACTTTAGCAATCTTTTTCGACCAATCTTCGCATAGTTAATATGTCCAGTTCCGTAGATCCGAAAGGCAAATCCCTGGTAGTGGAAGGTCGAGAAAATAATCCTGAGGGGCAGATTGAGGGTGTTCGACCATCCGTGATGGGGAACATCGGAGAGCCAAATCCTAGTTCCGAGTCCGACAGGGAAATCGGATACTGAATCAGGGGATACTGGAGATAATGACTCGAGCGAGGCTACTGTCTCCGACGAGGAAACCGAAGAGGATGACGACCTTCCGTTAGGGGAGAAAGAACAAAAGAAGTATAGAATAGGCGAAAGTGTTGTGGTTACAATCTATAATTGGGTGGAGCCATCAACCAGTGCGGGGTTAAATATGACAGAGGATAGGGCAGATGAGATCATTTGTTCTTTTATTGAGAAAGATCGGGAGCAATTGGAGACGGAGTTTGGTCAGTATATCGGCATCGGATATTCAATTGTTATTCCGAGCCCCGAACAACGAGTTACCGACCCTCCTGAGGGATGTCAAGCTTTTTACACTAAACATTTCCATTATGGTCTACACATTCCTCTCCCTCCTTTGATCTGTAGTATTCTGGAAGCGTTTCAGCTAACCCCTTCTCAAATTCTGCCGAACTCGATCGGACTTATAATAGCCTTTTGCGTGCTGATGAAAGCCAAAGGAAAAAAGGCAGCCTTCCAAAATTTCTGGAGAATTTTTCAAATGAGCTCTTCCACGGCCTCGAACGCTGGTTACATATATTTTTCTCAGAGACCGAAAACGTCGGTCTTATCATCCAATGTTAGTAGCAATTTGAAAGGTTGGAAACACGAATTCTTTTTTGTTCGAGGTCCTGAGTCTCCGCCTTCTGAAGATAATTCCGAGCCTACTCCGCATGCATGGCCTGGTGCCAAATCATGGATCTATGGCAAACGACGTCTTAAGGGAGACATGATTCATGAGATCTCGGACGAATTCTTGCGCTCTCTTCAAGCCGATCCTCATCAGACTCCTTTAATGACCCAGGAGGCGGTTTTGCGACTAGCTGAGCTCAGCTCGTGCTCTTTTCCTGCCCTTCCAATCGATTATGGAAAAGCTTCAATCGATCCTGCGAATGCCCCCTCCACATTAGGTGCGTTAAATTATCTTGATTTTTCTTTTTACGGCTATAGCTAATTCCCTTTATTTCCTCAGCTGGGATCGTTGATAAATTCCGAACATCGATAGCTGGTCCGGTAGTTGCTTCCTTTTCGAAGGGTATCCAAGGTCGACCTCGTCGCCAAACCTCAAAAGTTTCCCGTAAGGTAATAAAGTCCGCTCCTGGGGTCGATACCGCCGTGGTTCCGAACACCGTGGTGACTTATTCCAAAACTGCCATTGCGGGAACTTCCCAACCTCGCTCTGCGACCGGGGGAACTTCTCAATCTCGAGATTTCGATCTTCGGTCCGTTTTTCCAACCAACTCTTCTAATCCGAGCGAGGCAGGACTCAGCCATTATGCCCTTCAAGAGGTCCGAGCTCTGAAGATGCTGGAGGCGAGAATGGCTCGTAAGAGGAGTAGTGATACCCCCGAGTCTTCCAGAAAGGTGAAGCCTTTTAGTCGAGGACCGGATCCGATCCGATGTCGGGCGGGCCATTCCGAACCGGACCTGGCAGATTTCATAGAGGACCATCTCCAGGGACCGAGGGCCGCCTGGTTTCCGGAAGATGGAACCATCGAGTCTGATTTGGGTCCGGACGGGGAACATGCAGTGGATAAGTCTCTTCGGATGTTTCTGGCCGGGAGATTTAAGGATGACAATACCGCGCTGTTTCTTAAAAACGACTTCGAGCTCGCGGGTGACTTTGCCTATGATCTTCAGAAGGTATATAAGTTGTTCACAAATACTAACTTTTCCTCAAAATCTTTGCTTCGCCTTTAATATTTAATTTCCTCTCTAGTGTTGGGATTCGATAAGAAAAACAGCCCTAGGCACAGCGGAATATAAAATTTTTAGGTCCTCTTAAAGAATCTTGCCAGGATATTCTCTAGTTGTATATATATGAATATAAATAAATCGATAGTATAAGTTTTCTCGTTTATACCTATCTCCTTGCAAATCCTCGGCTAGCAAGTCGAGCTCTGAATTCTGCCCCGGTAAGATCGACCCACACCTTTGAGTAGCGCCCCACGTGTTGCGCCTCTACGAGTTGATACACCACAATATCACGAAAATAATATAACCTAATCGACTAGAACATAGGCTATATTAATATCTAATATTTTAGAACGACTTTGGAACAATAATCGAACACGAAAAATTCTTCCAAAGTGGAAGTAGGTTCGGCCGATCACAAGGGAGAGGGAGAGAGAATTCTTGCTTTTCTTATTTTTCTTGAAGAGTTGTGTGTGAGATATGAGACCTAGTCTCTTATTTATAGATATCTCTCATAACCTAATCCTACTAGGATTAGGATACTAATTCTCCTACATGGGCCATGGCCCTCTTTAATTAGAAGACTAAGTCTTCTAATTAATTCATGGCCCATATTAATTAATCTTTCAGGGTTTTATTTAATTTCCCAATTAAATAGCCCAATTAATTAAATCATCTCCCAACTAATTAATTTAAACTCCAAGTTTAATTAATTAATTATTCAATTAATTAATTAAATCCTAATTAATTAATTTACTCATAAATTAAATTCCAATTTAATTTATAATCTTGATCCAATTCCAATTGGATCCAATTTCGTTCCACATGGGTCGACCTAGTCGACCCACCCATTTAATCGACCCAGTCGATTTTGACTCAGTCGACCCAGTCGACTGGTTCGTTCTTATTTCCTCGCTTTCGCTTCATGTGTATTGTGTATGCCCCCGTAGGTTCACCACATAATTGGCCGTGGGTTATAATTAAATATTATTTAATTACTCGAGCAATTAATGCTCTAAATTAATCGAACACTCTGTCGACTAATCATTCCAAAATTAGCACCCCTGCTAATTTGGGAATTCTCCCACACTCCATGGTCGATGTCCAGCCACAAGCCCATGGAGCCCAATCACTGGTGAATTAATTAAGTGAACCTTTTATCATTTATAATTTCCATATACGACATAATCTCTCCATTTATCAATCTCCAGTCGAGACTTAAGGGTATGGTCTTTCATCGGTTTCCCTTTTGTTTCGTCTCGACTATATGCATTCTGATCTCGAAATAAATTCTCTCTGACTTATTCTTTATGAGCTACTTACATAAAGTCGTCAGTTACCTTGGCCAAGGATTTCATCAGAATTAATTTCTCACAGAAATCCATAGGAGAATTTCTCGACCTATCAAGTCGAGTCAATGGATCCTTTGTTGATGATATGAATCTGCATACGAGTTCCTCTATACCCAACATGAGTCCACAGAGACTTTCTGGTGATCCCCAATCAGTCGGAACTCATATCAAAGTATAGACGTTCTCGTACCAGATAAACCCTATCACCTCAAGTAGTTAGGGATCGTTCCTCGTATACTATTATAAATTTGGAATAACTTCAACCCCGATATGCGACCACCGCTTCCATGGTGAGTTATTTCCTAATTGGGGTATTCAGTGCGCTTGCCTTCCTAGCAAGCCACCCACTTATGTGTGTCGACTATCCCAGTCACGCTCGTGGACCCCAGCGTCCTCCAGTTCATCGGAGTACACACAATAGTGAGAGTCTAACCGAATCCAACGATGTCCTTTCTCGATTGGATTCTACGACTCTTGAATATGTTCTAGATCACGGCCTTGGAGATCAGTCCACGGGTTGTCCCATAGCCCTGTGATCTAAGGACTTCTATCCTTATGCGCAGATAATTATTACATAAGATAAAGATGACCATAAAAATGCATTTATTAATCTAAATTGAATAGTTCCTCATTAATTACAATTAATGCTAGCCATACAGCTGGCTTGCAGGACACTATTTCTATCAATCTCCCACTTGTCCTAAAGCCAGTCTTTTATGTTCTTGAGTCCCATCTTCAGCAGATGTTTCTCAAATGCCTTTTGAGGCAGAGGCTTCGTTAGCGGGTCCGCAGTATTATCCTCAGAGTCGACACGTTCCATCTTAATGTCTCCTCTACCAATGATATCTCTTATCACGTGGTATCGTCTTTGTACGTGCTTGGATTTCTGATGAGATCTCGGCTCCTTTGCTTGCGCTATTGCCCCATTGTTATCACAGAAGATAGTAATGGGCTCAGCAATGCTAGGTATCATATCCAGTTCCTGGATGAAGTTCCTCATCCAAACACCTTCCTTTTCTGCATCACTTGCAGCAATGTATTCTGCTTCGGTGGTTGAATCCGCGGTTGTTTCTTGCTTGGAGCTCTTCCAGCTAACCGCACCACCATTGAGGCAGAACACGTATCCTGATGTCGACTTGAAGTCGTCTACATCACATTGGAAGCTCGAGTCTGTATAGCCTTCCAATTTCAATTCTCCTCCACCGTATAACAAGAACAATTCCTTAGTCCTTCTCAGGTACTTCAGAATTGCCTTTACGGCTATCCAGTGTTGCTCACCTGGATCAGACTGGTAGCGACTTGTAACGCTTAATGCGTACGCTACATCTGGTCTCGTACATAGCATACCATACATTATGCTTCCTATCGCGGATGCATATGGTATTCGAGATATTTTTCTTCTCTCTTCAGTTGTCTTTGGGGCCATAGACTTAGAGAGTGCAATCCCATGTCTCATTGGAAGCAATCCTCTCTTGGATTCTTCCATACTAAATCTTTTCAAGATTTTATCTATGTACTGGGATTGGGAGAGGCCCAGCAGTCCTTTTGATCTATCTCGGTAGATCCTTATACCTAGTACAAATGATGCTTCTCCCATATCCTTCATTGAGAATTGTGTAGACAACCATGCTTTAGTTTCCGACAATGCTTTTACATTGTTTCCAATGAGAAGAATGTCGTCAATGTAAAGCACCAAAAATTCAACTGAACTCCCACTGATCTTCTTGTACACGCAAGGTTCGAACACGTTCTTGATGAATCCAAAAGTTTGGATTGTCTCATCGAAACGAATGTTCCAACTTCGGGAAGCTTGCTTCTGTCCATAAATGGACCTCTGGAGTTTGCACACCTTGTGTTCATCTCCTTTGGATGCATATCCTTTTGGTTGCTCCATGTAGATCTCCTTATCAATGTCCCCATTGAGAAAGGCAGTCTTTACATCCATTTGCCATATCTCGTAGTTATACCACGCAGCTATGGCCAGCAAGATTCGAATGGATTTAGGCATTGCGACGGGCGAGAAGGTCTCCTCAAAGTCAATTCCAGGTCTTTGAGTGTATCCTTTTGCCACTAGTCGCGCCTTGTAGGTTATTACCTCTCCGTTCACTCCAAGCTTTCGCTTATAGATCCACTTGCAACCCACGGGAGCCACTCCCACTGGTGGATCTACCAAGGCCCAGACCTTGTTTGAGTGCATGGAGTCCAATTCGGATTCCATGGCTTTGCGCCACCTTCCCGAGTCTATGTCTAGCATAGCCTCTTCGTAAGTCCTTGGGTCGGTCAGAGACTGTCCAGTCTCATGCAGCAGACCGTAGTACCTTTCGGGTTCTCTACGTTGTCTTTCTGACCTACGAAGTATTGGTGTACTCTCTGGTGCACTTTCATGCTCATGTTCTCCCACTGCCTGTGGCGACGGGTCAGCTCGATTGACCTCTTCGGTCTTTTCAGCTTCAGTGACCTCATCCAGTTCTACGTTATTTTCTTTCTTGTCAACCAAGAAATCCTTCTCCAAGAAGTGAGCGTTCCTCGAGACAAACGTAGTTTGTCTTGTAGGATTGTAGAACTCGTATCCTATTGAGTTTTCCGGATACCCCACGAATTTGCACAAAGTGGATTTAGTTTCCAATTTATCTCCCACTAGCTTCTTAACGTAAGCGGGAGATCCCCATATGCGCATGAATGCGTATGAGGGTGCCTTGCCAAACCCTAATTCGTATGGTGTCTTTTCTACGGATTTAGAAGGTACTATGTTTAGTATCTTCGTTGCCGTGAGGAGGGCATGTCCCCAAAAAGAAAGAGGAAGATCAGTGGCACTCATCATGGATCGAACCATGTCCATCAAGGTTCGATTCCTTCTCTCTGCTACTCCATTTAATTGGGGTGTTGCAGGAGGAGTCCACTGCGATAGTATTCCATGCTCTACAAGATAATTTAGAAATTCGTTACTAAGAAATTCTCCACCTCGGTCAGAACGAAGAGCCTTTATCGTATGACCAAGTTGATTCTCTACTTCCATCTTGAATTCTTTGAATCGCTCAAAGGCTTCAGACTTGTGTTTCAACAAGAAAACATATCCATAACGACTATAGTCGTCAGTGAAAGTGATGAAGTAGTCATAGCCACCTCGGGCGCTTTTTCTTAGTGGTCCACATACGTCAGTATGTATCAAGTCCAATGTTTGCTTGGCTCGCTCAGGGTTTCCCTTAAACGGCAACTTAGCCATTTTACCCTTTAGACATGGTTCACACGTTGGCATTTCATCAATGCGATTGATTTCAATCGCGCCAGATGATGCTAACTTTTGAATCCTTGACTTAGAAATATGTCCAAGTCGAGCGTGCCACAATTGGGCAGATATTTCATTATCTTGTTTCCTTTTGTTTTGTTGTACGTGCATAACCAACTTAGGTGGCTCAATGGTATATAGTCCATCTTTTAATGTACCAGTGAAAAACAAATTATCATTCATGAATAACGAAAAGGAACCTTTATTAATTGTAAAATTAAAACCCTCATTATCCAAAACAGGAATGGAAATAATGTTTTTCACTAAACCAGGTACATAAAGAACGTTCCTAAGGACTAATTTATAACCACCTAAATCTAACTCCACTTCGCCTATGGCCTCAGCAGCAGCTCTAGCTCCATTGCCAAATCTTAGGATCCAATCCCCTGGCTTAAGTGGCCTTGTTGCTCCCATCACCTGTAAATCATTACAAAGATGAGAACCACATGCAGTGTCTAGCACCCATGATGCACAGTTAATTGATAAATTAACTTCAACAAGGAATATACCTTTCGAGCTCTCCAAGAACTCTTTGCAGTTCCTCTTCCAGTGTCCAGGTTTCTTGCAGTAGAAACATTTCTGTTCACCAGACGAAGCTTTACGCTTCTTTCCCTTCCCTATGGGCCCAGATGGAGCTTTGCCTTTGCTTGAAGAAGCATTTCCTTTCCCTTTCCCTTTCTTCGTCCTTTTGGACTTGGATTCGGTCGAGGTAGCAACCATCACTGGCTTCTCTCTTTTCATGGAAGCCTCGGCAGTGGCGAGCATATTAGCCAACTCGTGAAGTTCAACATCCATCTTGTGCATGTTGTAGTTCACTACAAATTGCTCGAATGATCTTGGCAACGACTGGAGGATTATATCCTGGCAGTAGGTCTTGTCCATCTTTACGTCAAGGTGACCAAGCTTTTCAATAAGCCCAATCATCTTGATGCAGTGAGATCGAACATCAGTACCCTCAGCCATCCTCGTTTGTTGCAAAGTCTTAGCAGTTTCATACCGCTCATATCTACTTTGCACCCCAAATAGACCATTCAGGTGCGTGTAGATTTCAAAAGAAGACTTCATATGCTCGTGCTGCTTTTGAAGCTCATTCGACATGGATGCCAACATGAGACAACGTGACTGCAAGTCATCGTCAAGCCATAAATCAACGGCTTCTTTCTCAGTGTCGTCGGCATCCTTAGCAAGTACGGGAGGGGGCCCATCAAGGACAAAACCTCGCTTTTCAGAAGCGAGAATGATCTTAAGGTTCCTGACCCAGTCATGGAAGTTTGGTCCAGTCAATTTGTTATGTTCAAGTATGATGGAAATCGGATTCTTAGACATTATATCTACAAAACGACGATAGAAGAAATAAATACGCGAAAGATTAATTTAAAATGCACAATTCACAAACATGGATTTTATTTGCAAATTACTCCCACTATTTTAATCAAAATCTTATGCCCCCACATAAGTTTCGGGAATTTAAAATATCCTAGCGGGCTTAAGGCCCAAATGCAATCTCCTAGTACCCACGACTCGTTGGCCATACTATTTGATCCACTTGGTGGTCGACTACGTCAACGGTTAACCATCGCAGCTAACCCTTAAGTTCATTTAGCCTCATTTTTCGATATGGACCCACGACTCGTGAGACATCCATACTTACTAGCGTTAAATCATGTCCAATACTCGTGGAGAGAAATAGTTTAATCCTAGACGCCCCACGACTCGTGAGACAGCGCCTAAAACCTTGCTATCCCCTCCCTTGGCACTTTCTCGTGCATCGAGGCAATATACATATTATCTTCCTATAGCTCGACCCACGACTCGTGAGACATCGAGATATATTCGTACAATATGCCTAAGACCTAGTAATTGGATAGGCTCGGACCATAGATACTATTCATATGCGCCCGTTATTCGATTTAATATTCTAATTGAATTTTAAGTTCAATTGGAGGTTTCTAAGTGTGCGAGGTCTCATCAGATTATTCTTATCTTGTTTACGTTTTCTATCCTAAGCATGCATCTCATACATCAAAGAATAATTTGCGAAAAAGTAAACATTCATCACCTAGCAAGATATGATTGGTCGATTGCCCATCCTATGCGATCCATCACGAGCCACATGATGAATCAATTGGTCAGTCTAGGGTGAAAATTAAATGTCCTAACTATTACAATTTTCAAATCCATACATCATGGGCCTTCTTGTAATATCCAGCTTGATTGGGCCTCCATGTAATGAATTGGGCCTCCATGTCCTCCAAGGTAAATGGGCCTCCATGTGGATCTCCAAGTCTTCATGAGGTCTTCTCGGCTCCAAGCCTAATCTAAGTCTAACTTATGAAAATAAATGGCCTATTCTATTACATTCGTTTGCGCAAGCAAGGGCACCAATCAGGCCCATTTAATTACAACCCATAAAATAAATAAACCAAAAACTACATAGAGCTTAAAGGGCAAAATCGACCAATCCACGTATTCACTCAAGAACATGCATAAATTCACATAAGGGCAATAATGTAAATTTACCGGCTTTATTAATTTTAATTCGCAAAAATTCATCCAAGTTAATTAATTTTGAATTAACAATTAATCTCTAAGATTAATTAGCTCTTACTTGAGCTCTAAGTAATCTACAATTCTTATCTTGATTAAATTGGTTAATTAAGGTAATCTAAATCTCTAAGATTCTTACCTTATCCAAAACTCTAAGTTTCCCAAAATTCCAAATCTCCAAGATTTTCAAGATAATCCTATTTTGACTAGATTAGTTTAATTAAGGTAGTGTTCACATCTAACAAGATAACTACCTTATCCAAAAAACTCTAAGTTTCCTAATCTTCCAAAATTCTCCAAGATTTTCAGGACTTCCAAAATAGGCGTGTTTGAGATCAACCAAAATTCAGCCAAGTAGTGACGAATAGGACACCGCCACGTGGTAGCACACACGCGGCCACGGAGGCCGCGCGTGAGCCGCACGCAGCGGCTGCTGCCGCTCGTAACAGCACGCAGCAGCGTGCTGCTGCGCGTTGCAAGCACGTGGCAGACTGCCCGAAGGCTGCTGCCGTGTGCTGCACGCGCAGACAGCGCGCTGTTTGCGCGCTGCTGCTCGCCGCAGCATGCGGTGGCCGCCCAGCAGCGGTGCGCTGCCGCGCACCGCCGCGTGCCACCGCGGTTGAACTCAAAAACCAAAATTTTTTTTTGTTTCGATTACTCATATGATTTAATTTAACATATCCAGTCTAATTAAATTCCAATCCAAAAATAAAACTAACATGATAAAAATTTTCGAATCTAAAATTACCCATTAACTCCAAGTTAAATAAAAAACGTTCTATAACATGCAAAGTTAAAGAACTAGCCACATAAATCAAACATATGATTTAATAAACACAGAATTTGCAAATTCATATATATACAAAGCCTAGAGTTGGCTCTGATACCACTGTTGGGATTCGATAAGAAAAACAGCCCTAGGCACAGCGGAATATAAAATTTTTAGGGCCTCTTAAAGAATCTTGCCAGAATATTCTCTAGTTGTATATATATGAATATAAATAAATCGATAGTATAAGTTTTCCCGTTTATACCTATCTCCTTGCAAATCCTCGGCTAGCAAGTCGAGCTCTGAATTCTGCCCCGGTAAGATCGACCCACACCTTTGAGTAGCGCCCCACGTGTTGCGCCTCTACGAGTTGATACACCACAATATCACGAAAATAATATAACCTAATCGACTAGAACATAGGCTATATTAATATCTAGGATTTTAGAACGACTTTGGAACAATAATCGAACACAAAAAATTCTTCCAAAGTGGAAGTAGGTTCGGCCGATCACAAGGGAGAGGGAGAGAGAATTCTTGCTTTTCTTATTTTTCTTGAAGAGTTGTGTGTGAGATATGAGACCAAGTCTCTTATTTATAGATATCTCTCATAACCTAATCCTACTAGGATTAGGATACTAATTCTCCTACATGGGCCATGGCCCTCTTTAATTAGAAGACTAAGTCTTCTAATTAATTCATGGCCCATATTAATTAATCTTTCAGGGCTTTATTTAATTTCCCAATTAAATAGCCCAATTAATTAAATCATCTCCCAACTAATTAATTTAAACTCCAAGTTTAATTAATTAATTATTCCATTAATTAATTAAATCCTAATTAATTAATTTACTCATAAATTAAATTCCAATTTAATTTATAATCTTGATCCAATTCCAATTGGATCCAATTTTGTTCCACATGGGTCGACCCAGTCGACCCACCCATTTAATCGACCCAGTCGATTTTGACTCAGTCGACCCAGTCGACTGGTTCGTTCTTATTTCCTCGCTTTCGCTTCATGTGTATTGTGTATGCCCCCGTAGGTTCACCACATAATTGGCCGTGGGTTATAATTAGATATTATTTAATTACTCGAGCAATTAATGCTCTAAATTAATCGAACACTCTGTCGACTAATCATTCCAAAATTAGCACCCCTGCTAATTTGGGAATTCTCCCACACTCCATGGTCGATGTCCAGCCACAAGCCCATGGAGCCCAATCACTGGTGAATTAATTAAGTGAACCTTTTATCATTTATAATTTCCATATACGACATAATCTCTCCATTTATCAATCTCCAGTCGAGACTTAAGGGTATGGTCTTTCATCGGTTTCCCTTTTGTTTCGTCTCGACTATATGCATTCTGATCTCGAAATAAATTCTCTCTGACTTATTCTTTATGAGCTACTTACATAAAGTCGTCAGTTACCTTGGCCAAGGATTTCATCAGAATTAATTTCTCACAGAAATCCATAGGAGAATTTCTCGACCTATCAAGTCGAGTCAATGGATCCTTTGTTGATGATATGAATCTGCATACGAGTTCCTCTATACCCAACATGAGTCCACAGAGACTTTCTGGTGATCCCCAGTCAGTCGGAACTCATATCAAAGTATAGACGTTCTCGTACCAGATAAACCCTATCACCTCAAGTAGTTAGGGATCGTTCCTCGTATACTATTATAAATTTGGAATAACATCAACCCCGATATGCGACCACCGCTTCCATGGTGAGTTATTTCCTAATTGGGGTATTCAGTGCGCTTGCCTTCCTAGCAAGCCACCCACTTATGTGTGTCGACTATCCCAGTCACGCTCGTGGACCCCAGCGTCCTCCAGTTCATCAGAGTACACACAATAGTGAGAGTCTAACCGAATCCAACGATGTCCTTTCTCGATTGGATTCTACGACTCTTGAATATGTTCTAGATCACGGCCTTGGAGATCAGTCCACGGGTTGTCCCATAGCCCTGTGATCTAAGGACTTCTATCCTTATGCGCATATAATTATTACATAAGATAAAGATGACCATAAAAATGCATTTATTAATCTAAATTGAATAGTTCCTCATTAATTACAATTAATGCTAGCCATACAGCTGGCTTGCAGGACACTATTTCTATCATCTAGGTCGGAGACTTGTACAGTCATCAAGCTTACCGACTGGCCACCTTAAACGAGGAATCTCAGATGGCTCAAAGTGCCCTTCATAATGTCCTTACGGCGGAGGCTACCAAAGCTGATCAGTTGAGGGATACTACGACCAAGTTATCTGAGGTCGAAAAGGAGCTTGAGGAGGTTAAGAAGGGCCTTGACGGAAAGAGGGCCCTCGAGGAAGAGGTAGCCAAATTGAGATCGGATCTTGAGCAGACCAAGGCATTATCCGAACAGGCCTATGCCCGAGGTCGAGAAGAAGGCAGACTCCCCGCCATAAGAGAATTTCTAGAGTCACCCTTTCTTGACGCCTTAGTTCGCTCGCGGTCGGGGGAAATTAATCAAGCCTTGTACTATAAAGGAATTCAGCATCTCCTCACAGCCGGAAGGATTCAAGGCGACCTTGAAGATTATCTTCCTTATATGGATCCTTATAAGAACATTTTCGGGAAAGATTATAAGGCTTCTTCTCTTCCTCCCAAGCTCGAAGACTTAGCTGACCACGAGTTCGCTCCATTTCTTGATGAATTTGGAGTGCCGATGCCAAATCCTGATGTGCTCGAAGCTCAATCCGAGGATAAAGATGTGGACATTGAAGGGGATTCCCGCGATCAGGGAGAGCAAGGCACTCCGTCTTCCAATTCGAGTAGATCTGCAGCTGATGTGCAAGGTAATGATGAAGGAGGGAGCAGCTCGAGTAGTGATGATTTCGATAGCTCGGAAAGCGATTCTAGTGAAGGGAAAGAACCAGGGAGATCGGACCACGGTTCTGGTGTGAAGGAATCCAGCCGTTAATGATTATCATGTAATAGGATTTACTTAGCGACCTATTGTAATTGTAAATTTGTTTTTATAGTCTTCTGCTTTTTCTCTATCTGGTGGATGCTCGAATTTACATCTTTCCCTTAATGCCATGCTTAATTTACTGCCTGTTTTACCAATTTGTTGAACTTTATAACGTCATTCTTGCCTACTTGGTTGCGTCATGGAATCTTTCTTGGGAGTGGTGACTTACCAATTATTGTAATTCGCATGATGTCGTATCTCTTATAAATACTAAGGCCATTTTACCTTGTTTTTACGATAACATCATACACAGTGATCGGAGCTTTTGAAAATTGTCACGGTCGAAATATTATCCGAAAACCAAGAGATGAATGAAAATTCGAACTTTTCTGTAATTCCTTCCGTGCCTTTTCTCAAACCCAATGATAGTAGAAATATAACGAAAAAGAGACAAGCTCCGGTCAAATCCATTACTCCTGTTGAGCAGACCCTCCATGGAGGAGGTAAACCTTCGACGGTCGCACTTTCTTCATGCTTGAAAACCAAAGGCTCAAACAAGAAAATTAAAAAGGTTTCTTTTAGGGAGGATATATCTGTGCGCGCATCTTTTCCTGTTCGGTCCGTGCCTTCGAAAGCTGCTGAGTCTTTCAATTTATTGTTTTCTTCTGGCGCTTCTCCCTTTAAGAGGGATATAATTCATTTCGACAAAGTTCCACACGAGAAATCCGCTCTGGGCCTTCTTCAGGCCAATATTTCTATCTTCGAGGCAGTTCTATCAAACAAAGAATATTCTTCGTTCTTGTTTCAGTCTGGGTCGGATTTTCTTACCCGGGTAATTCTTGCTAATTTCCTTATCCTGATTTTCAGTTTCTTTATTTTTAGCCCTGATATGTCTTCTCATAAATTCAGGCTGGCGAAGAGTTCTCTGGTCTCTATGCGTTGGCAAAGCGTGAGATCGAACAACGAGCCGTCATTACTCTCGAGCTGGCCAGGAAGAAGGTTGAGCTGGATCGCGCACTGGAGACTAATAGATTTCTTAAGAAGAAACTGTCTCGGATTGAGTTGAGTTCGGAATTGGTGAGACTCAAAGATATTTACGACTCTGAGAAGAAAAGCTCCGAGCTTCGGGAGAGGGAAGCTTACACCCGCGGGTATGCTGACCATAGTGCTGAAGTTCGAAAAATCCTTTCCGAGAATAATTTCGTTTAGTTGTATCAAGATTCTCCTTTGTTGTAATATAAGCTTGCCAAGATTTTTAATAAAAGCTTGTTGTGACGATACTATTGTCGAACTGTCATTCTCTCTTTCATCTCCTCTCTTTCTCTTTTTTCTTTTTTCTTTTATTATTTTTTTTTTGGGAAGTGGGACGGGCAGAGCGTTTAATGCTCGTATCGTGGCCATTAATCCCACAAGATCTACACCGTTGATTCTGAATTCCTCCTCCTATATATAGTTCCAAAATTATCTTCATATTTTACTTGTCTGTAAATGTTATGTTCGATTGGCATGGTTGTGTTTTTACTCCCATCAATTAACCTCATGCTCCATTTGATTTCTACGATTAAGATGTTCGAGATTCGAATTCGAACTTTCTTTCTCAACCTCCTCAGGGTCCTTATATGGGAAACATTTTCGACTAGGGTATCGGCAGGTGAAAAGGATTGCGACTAGGGTACCGGCAGGCGACCTGCTTCTTTGGATTCATCCCTCCTGAGACGGGTTAGAATTCCGATACCCTATCGTTTCATCCGGTCGGTTAGTGGACTAGATATGCGTCCATTTTTCCTTGACCGGATAATAGTTTTGGAGAGCTAGCGGGGATCCGGTAGCAAGAATGCTGGAAAATTGTTTTCTCGCCGCTGGTTTATTGGACGGATGTCTCGGATTTACCACGATTCCGGGAGGCAAGCTCCGACTTGTTCCCCCGTTCTTTTTCTTATTTGGCTTCGAAGACTTCCAGATTATTTGTAGCATTTGTAATAGAATAGGAAAGAATATAACGTTTTCGAATTCGAGTCTTCTTTGTTGTATCTCTATCCCCGTACTTCGATGAATCATTTGTAATTGTTCAAACAGCTTATAAATGCAATTGCCTATCTTTATAATTCTCTATAGTGATTTCGTTCCTCTGCAGTTTTGTCATTCCATGATCTTGTTAACTTATGATGCAAATCGGAAACTATTAACAAAAAAGAACTTTTAACATATTTCTTGTAATCTAATGATTCACGGTCCTGTAGCTTCATAAAACAGCTTTCAAGTGATACTCTTTTTGTTGAACATAGAATTCTTGGGGATTCCCCAAGTTAGAAGAAATATTTTTATCTGCTCGAGTAATATTCTTGACCTTTAAATCAGCAATTACGCAGAAGAGATGTGATAGAATTTCAATCGATCTTGATTATAATTTTCGACCTAAGGAGCGTAGCAACGGCTTTCATTTATCTAACAATTTCGATCTTAGGGGCATAGCAACGGCTTTCACCCTTAGTCGTTACAGAGCATTTTTAGCCCGAGGGTCATAGCAACGGCTTTCACCCATTTAATAATTTCGATCTAAGGGGCATAGCAACGGCTTTCACCCTTAGTCGCTTCAGAGCATTTTTAGCCCGAGGGTCGTCACCCATTTTTTCCGATCCAAGGGGCGTAGCAACGGCTTTCACCCTTGGTCGATTTTCGAGGGTCGTAGCAACAGCTTTCACCCGCTTAATAGTTGATGGAGAAAAATAGAGATTGATAATAGATGAGTAGAGATTGAGAATATCCAGAATATGACGAATAAATAAGAATTTTGGCGAAATAAACTTTCATTGAATAAATAACTCAGTCGAAATAAACGTTCATTGAACACAAAGTTTTCTTAATCGCGAGAAACAAAGAAACAGAATTGAGATGACTAAATAGTAGAAGCCTAGAATTTAACTATCCATCTTCATCTTCCATAATATCTTCTCAAATTAACAGCATTCCATGCTCGAGGTAGGACCTCTCTGTTAGGATGAGCAATTTTGTAAGAACCTTTCTTTCCAACCTCAATGACCACAAAGGGGCCATCCCAATTAGGTTGAAGTTTTTCAACATGCTTTGATACTTCTACCTTCTTGAGCACTAAATCTCCCACTTAAAAAGGTTCGGATTCGAACGTTTCGATTATAGCATTTTTCCATGCTAGACTTGGTGGATTGAATTTTCAACCTTGCTCGGTCCCTCCGACCATCTGCATGATCAACTTCCATTTCCCTTAGAGATTGGTTTTTCTCGGGATCATAAAATTCGACCCTGAGAGAAGGTACTAGGCTCTCGACTGGAATTACAGCTTCCGACCCATAGACCAGACTGAATGGAGTCTCCCCTGTTGCCGCTTTAACAGTAGTCCTATTGGCCCATAATACCCCTGGCAGTTCGTCGAGCCATTTTCCCTTTGCCTCAGATAGACGTTTTTCCAGAGATCGAACGATCTCTCTGTTTACGACTTCAGTTTGCCCATTAGCTTGAGGATGTCCCACTGATGCGAAATTCTGCTGTATTCCGAATTTTTCGCACCACTCTGTGATCCTTCTTCCGGCGAACTGCGTTCCGTTATCAGATATCAAAATCCTGGGAATTCCGAACCTGCACACAATATTTTTCCACAAGAAATTTATGATTTGGAACTGAGTAATCTTCGTCAGAGCAATGCATTCGACCCATTTGCTGAAGTATTCTACTGCAACCAATACGTAAATTTTCCTGGCTCTTGCAGTTGGAAAGGATCCCAGAATATCGATGCCCCACTTGTCAAAAGGCCAACAGATCGGAATTCAGTGCATATGTTCGGCCGGTTAATGGATCAAATTCGAATGAATTTGACAATGGTGGCATTTATTCACATAATCAACAGAATCAGAAAAAAGAGTAGGCCAGTAATATCATGATCTTGAACATTTAAGAGCTAATGCTCGAGCACCGCAATGACTTCCTGCTTCTCCCTCGTGAACTTATTTTAAAATAGCATTATAGTGCACTTCGGAGATACATTTCAGTAAAATTCCAGAAGAAGATCTTTTATAGAGTTGATCGTCGACTAGCGTAAACGATGGCGCTCGGTATTTGATCCTTCGAGCTTCGTTTGAGTTTTCTGGAAGCTTTCCTTCTCTGAGATAAGCAATAAGAGGGTGGATCCAGGAAATCCTAGGCTCCTCGATTTCCATGATGTCAATCGAGGGAATCACATCTAGTTCGATAGCAGACGTATTCGATAATAACCATGTGATTACTCTTTCATTCTTCCCATCAGCAAGCCCTGTAAACTTCGATAATAAATCTGCCCAAATATTTTCCTCCCTTGGTATAGGCTGAATATCAAACTTGTCGAACCTAGAGATCAACTTTTTTGTTTTGTTCAAATATTTTATCATATTGAACTCCCTGGCCTCGTAAGTGCCTTTCACCTGTCTATGAACGAGTTCAGAATCTGTTAATACAACAATTGATTTTACCTCCGCCTTTATGGCCATTTCCAATCCAGCGATCAGTGCTTCATATTCCGCTTCGTTGTTTGTAATGACGAAGTCCAAAGTGATAGCATAACTCAAGTCCTCACCATTGTGTCCTTGAAAATGAATTCCTGCTCCACCTCCTTCCCTGGTCGAGGAACCATCCACGTGCATCAGCCATACCTGATCTTCTGCATTTTCGACCATTCTTACCTCGGAGATTGCCCCTTCTTCCACATTCGATAAGCCTGTTGACTCGACTATGAAGTCAGCCAATACCTGTGCCTTTATAGCAACTCGTGGTTGATATTCGATCTCGAACTGACCCAACTCGACTGCCCATTTTATCAATCTGCCGGATGCTTCAGGCTTTGATAGGACCTGTCTTAGTGGCTGATTTGTTAAGACAATGATCTTGTATGTTTGAAAATAGGGCCTTAACCTTCGCGCAGCTACCACCAAGGCAAGCGCGAATTTTTCAATCTCCAAGTAATTTTTCTCTGCACCCTGCAATAACTTGCTCAAATAGTACACTGGCTTGTGTTTGGATTTATCGAGCTTCACCAAGACCGAGCTAATAGCCTCCTCCGACACAGCTATATATAAATATAGAGGTTCTCCATCGGACGGCTTGGCCAACATTGGTGTTGAGGTTAAGTATGCTTTCAGGTCTTCGAAAGCCTTATCGCATTCTTCATTCCACTCGAAATTCTTAGACTTACGGAACAGTTTGAAGAATGGTAAACTTTTGTCAGCAGATCGTGAGATGAATCAATTTAATGAGATAATCTTCCCAACAGGCTTTGAACATCTGAGAGCTTTCTTGGTGGATGTAGATCGGTAGTTGCTCGAATCTTTTCGGGATTGGCTTCGATGCCCCTTTCATGGACGAGATATCCGAGGAATTTTCCTGATCGCACGCCAAAAGTGCACTTGGCGGAATTCAACTTCATTCCGTACTTCCTTAGAATTCCAAAACATCGATCAAGATGGTTGATGTGGTCCTCCTCCGTCATACTCTTTACGAGCATGTCATCTACATAAACTTCCATGATTTCCCCTATCAAATCTTTAAACATCATATTAACTAACCTTTGATAGGTTGCGCTCGCGTTCCTTAAGCCAAAAGGCATGACAATGAAGCAATAGACTCCTCGCTCGGTGATGAACGCTGTTTTATCCTGGTCTCTTTCATTCATAAAGATCTGATAAAATCCTTGGAAAGCATCCATCATACTAAAAAATACAAACCCCGCGGTTGAATCTACAAGCATATCGATCCGAGGTAACGGATAAGGATCTCTTGGACATAATTTGTTTAGATCCGTAAAGTCATTACACATTCTCCATTTGTTTTCGATCTTTTCGCCCTTAGAAACTAGGACCACATTACATAGCCATTCTGTGAACTTTATTTCCCTGATCTGACCCGCTGCTAGTAATCTATCAACCTCTGCATTGATTATTTTGTCCTTTTCGCGACCATGATTGCGCTTCTTTTGCCTTACAGGTTTTGCCTTTGGATCAATGTTCAATGAATGTGTTATCACTCGCGGGTCGATTCCAACTATGTCGTCTGAGCTCCAGGCAAAAACGTCCACATTTTTCTGTAAAAATTCAACGAGCATGGTTTCCATGCCCTCGCTTAACTCTGTTCCGATTTTGGTGAATTTCTCAGGGGATCATGGGACTAGAGTTACTTTTTTGTGGCCAGGTGCTTGCACACTCATGTCAACATTTTTTCCTTTCTTTCCTTGTAATTTCTCGCAGTCGGGAATTGTGATTTTTACGCCAGTCTCCAATTCAGCTATTTTTCTCTTAATCGGGAGTTCGGGTTCCACTTTCTTTTTAATGCTTAAAGATGAATTATAGCATTCCCAAGCCATGTACTGATCGTTCCTCATTTCTCCTACCCCTGCCACGGTTGGGAATTTTTTCTTTTGATGGTAGGTAGATACAACTGCCTTGAAGATATTTAGGGTTGGTCTCCCTAATATGGCATTATAAGCGAACGATGTGTCAACTACCAGGAATTTGATCATCCTTGTTACGTTTTTTGGTTTGTTTCCTAAAGTCGTGCTCAAAATAATGGTCCCAAGCGGAACGATCTCCGATTCCCCAAAACCGACCAAAGGAGTGGTTACTCGATCCAGACGCGGGTGACAAAGGTTCATCCTTGTGAGAGCTTCTGACGAGATAATGTTTGCCGAGCTTCCATTATCGACTAGCACCCTCTTGACCTCAAAGTTAGCGATTCGCAATGTCAATACCATGGAAAAATCCGGATCGTCTTCACTTGTGTCCCAATTAACATCCGAAGGTCGATCAGCCTCACTGAAGCTTATAACTTGATTTTCCATGGAGGGAAACTCCAAGGACAGATTTTCCTCTTTGCGGAGACTCCAGCCTTTATCGACCTCAACGTTCTTTTTCTAGCATTTCTGCTATCTCCTCCTGCTGGTCCGCCAGCAATCATGTTTATCACTCCATTCGACCGCTCTTCCGTTTGATTTCGAGCCTGCCTTTGCTGAGTATCAAACTTTCGTGGGCTTCTTGACCTATAACAATTGTTATGGTTGCCTCCTTTGACAAATTCTTTTAATTTTCCTTGTGCGATTAGCTTTTCTATCTCAACTTTCAGTTGGTAACAATTTTCGGTGCTGTGCCCCCGAGCTCGGTGATATCGATAGTACTGGTCATATCCTGGTGCACCTGGCCTAGCCTGAGTGATCCTTTGAGCCTCGGGAATCAAGTTTCCTTCTTCTAACACAGTTAACACCTCTTCTTTTGAACCGTTAAGTTCAGTAAACTGAATTTTTCCCGGTCTTAGAGGTCGAGCTCGTTCATAATGAGGTCCATAGGAATTCGATCCTTGAGGTGGCATATGTGGTTTATAAGTGTTGATTCTTAGCCAGACTGATCCTTTGTTCGACCCTCCGTAGTCACCAGGTTTCGGGATGGGTGCCCGATCTTGTTTCCTGTTGAGAGGAAGGTTCACAGTGTGCGAACTTTTTAACTTATTCATCTCTTCCTGAATCATGTATTTCTCGGCAATTTCATTATTTTTTCGAAGGATTTTGGTTGTTTTCTACATAAGGCGTTTCCGAACTGAGTGCTCTTTGTTAGTTCAAACATTAGAGATGATAAATATTCGATCTGCGGGGTATCAACTTTGAGGAGTTCGATACTGAACCTCGCTAACCATTGTCTCAAAGTTTCTCCTTCCAATTGTTTTACGGTTCCCAAATGATTTGCTGGTAACCTCGGTTTCCTTTGGCTAGCAAATTGATGTTTTAATTTATCGCAAAATTCCTCGAAGGAAAATATGGAGTTAGGTTGCAACTTTCCGAACCAGTCGAGGGCAATTCCCTCAAAGGTAGTAACCATGATCTTGCAACAAAAGTCCTCAGAATGTCCGTACAAGTTCATCACATTAATAAAGCTGTTAATGTGTTCCCCGGGGTCGGTAGTCCCGTTATACCGTGGCAGCCTGGTCGGTACAGTTTCCGCATTTCGAGCTTCGTGTATTTCTTGACAAAATGGCGAACAACGCATGATACTGTTTGAAACCTCCCTGTCTCGTGGATTTTCTCTACTCGGAACATTTCCTGCTCTCCTGGCAGCATGATTGGTATGAGGAATCTCTATCAGCGTACCCTCCTCTTCCAACTTCTTAGCTACTCTCTCATGTACTATCCTTTCCAGTTCGGATTCAGTAATTCTTTTGTAGGTCGATCTTTGGCCTCTGACAGCACCAGAAGGGTGGCTCTCCCCAACTACTGAATCTTCCACATCATGAACTGACTTCGGTGGGATCTCTGCCCGAGCATTAATTTTTGATGGTGCGGCTCGAGGAGGGTTTAATGCTGGCGCGTGCGATATTGATCGCAGTACGCTATTCTCCTTTTGGATGTTCGAAGATGGTATCTCCGGTCTACCGTGAACTGCTGGCTGATCCACAGGTGATTGATAAGCCCTTCCGCTGTTCAGAAATTCCCTGCACATCGTGCCTATAATGGACCTTAGATCACCGACAGTCGTGTGAATTGGAACATTATCCTGTGGAACAATTGGTCGAACCTCCTCTTGTTGAGTCGCGCGCGACAGATTGTCGGGCTCATTGTTGACTGAATTCTGTGCTCCTGCTGCATGGGAGGGCTCACCTCGGTTATATGTATTCCTCCTCGTAGTAGGCATATTTCGATCTAATACTCGAATAAGGCCCCTCGGTGGGCGCCAATTGATCTTACGAGTTTTTGTTAGTTCGATAAGGGTTGTGTGAAATGCCGTGTTAATGTATGTAAATGGAGATAAAAGATCAATAATATTATATTCAGAATGATCGAGTACAGATTACAAGAATTGGGAGTCCTATCCGAGCATTATTGGATGCCGTACAAGCTAGAGGGTGAAATACATATAAGAAAGCCTATGCTATTATTCCCAAGTGAATCCGAGCAGCAGTCTCGAAGGAAGAGCACTTGGGAAGTTGTTTCGTCGTCATAAATGCTTGGGGTATTTATAGTTGAGACCCGGGACCAGGTGAACCACCCATAGGTATGTATTACTAAGCCCACAGGCCTGGGCCTGAGGTCGGCCCAACAGTAACTTTGGATCCTGAATTCCCATAGTAGAGCCGGCATAGGATTCCTGTGCTTTGGGCTCGAATTTATGCTCACGAGATCAAGAATGATGAATTCCGACCTCATTAGGCCGTAGTAATGTTTGGGTCCAATTTACCCCTCATCATAATCCGATTCCACGCCAGGGAAAAATCCATTTTATCGAACTGAACACTTCAAAGGAAGAAATTCTCACTGTTTTGGAAGAAAGGAATTTAATACTTGAGGCAGAAATGATTACTCAAGCAGGACCAGAGGCCTTGAATTATGATAAATATTGTCGATATCATAGAGCTCGAGGACACAGTATGGAAAATTGTTATCAATTGAATGTTGAGATCGAGAAATTAATTGTACAAGGAAAACTTAAGGAGTTCGTCAAAATGGGAAACTATAACAATCGTTATAGATCCAGAAGCCCCCGGAAGTTCGCCGTTCAGCAACGCGAAGCTCGGAATCAACCAGACGAGCAGCCGAACGGAGTGATCAACATGATTGTAGGTGGACCACCGGGGGGAGACATCAGAAATGCAAGGAAAAGAACAATGAGGTCGATCAAGGCAATTGTATCGGCCAAGAAAGAGAAATTCTCTTTGGAACCGCCTTCCATGGAGAATCAAGTCATAAGCTTGAGTGATGCGGACAGACAAGCAGATGTTACTTGGGATGTGGATGATGATCCCGATTTTTCGATGGTTCTAACTCTAAAAATTGCTAACTATGAAGTTAAAAGAGTTTTGATCGACAATGGTAGTTCCGCGAATATTATTTCTTCTGAAGCTCTTTCTCGAATGAATCTCCAGCATCCTTATTTGGATAGAGTGATTACTCCTTTGGTCGGATTTGGTGGTTCGAAAATTATCCCACTCGGAACCATCTTGCTAAGCACAACCCTCGGAAAGAAGCCAAGGAGTGTAACTAGAACGGTAAAATTCTTAGTGGTGGAAACACCCTTTGCTTATAACGCCATACTGGGAAGACCGGCATTGAATGCATTCAAGGCTGTAGTGTCGACATATCATCAAAAGGTGAAGTTTCCGACCGATGGAGGGGTTGGAGAAATGCAGAATGACCAGTTTATGGCCTGGGAATGTTATAATTCTTCCTTGTCCATAAAGCGAAAGGTCGAACCTGAGATTTCGAGCAAAAGAAGGCTGGTCGATTTAGAGTCAGGATCGATTTCGGACCCACCGGTCCCCGACTGTGATAAACTACAAGGAAAGAAAGGCAAGAATGTAGATATGAGCGTCCAAGCCCCCGACTACATGAAGGTTGCTTTAGTTCCTGGTTCTCCAGAAAAGGTTACCAGGATCGAAACGGAACTGAGCAAGGGAATGGAAACTATGCTCGTTGATTTTCTACGAAGAAAGGTGGATGTCTTTGCATGAAGCTCGGATGATATAGTGGGGATCGACCCTCGGGTAATCACGCATTCACTGAACATAGACCCAAAGGCAAAACCTGTTCGACAGAAGAAGCAAAATCACGGACGAGAAAAGGATAAAATAATCAATGCGGAGGTAGATAGATTGTTGGCAGCCGGTCAAATTAAAGAAATCAAATTTATCGAATGGCTGTGTAATGTGGTTTTAGTTTCCAAGGGGGAGAAGGTCGAGAACAAATGGAGAATGTGCAACGATTCCACCGACCTAAATAAATTATGTCCGAGAGACCCTTATCCATTGCCGAGGATCGACATGCTGGTAGATTCTACTGCAGGGTTCGTGTTCTTCAGTATGATGGATGCTTTCCAAGGGTTTTACCTAATCTTTATGAACGAGAGGGATCAAGATAAAACTGCTTTCATTACCGAGCGAGGGGTTTATTGCTTCATTGTCATGCCGTTCGGACTAAGGAACGCTGGAGCAACTTATCAAAGTTTGGTCAATATGATGTTCAAAGATTTGATTGGAGAGATCATGGAAGTTTATGTTGATGACATTATCGTGAAAAGCATGACGGAAGAGGATCATATCAAGCATCTTGATCGGTGTTTTGCAATTATAAGGAAATACGGTATGAAGTTGAACCCAGCGAAGTGTACCTTCATGTCAGATCGGGAAAGTTCTTGGGTTACTTTGTACACGAGCGCGGAATTGAGGCTAATCCTAAAAAGATTCGGGCTATCACCGAACTAAAGCTGTCGAGGAGACTTTCGGATGTGCAGAGTTTGGTCGGAAAAATCATCTCCTTGAACAGGTTCATTTCGCGGTCAGCCGACAAGAGTTTGCCTTTCTTCAAATTATTGCGAAAATCTAAGATCTTTGAGTGGACTGCTGAATGCGATAAAGCTTTCGAGGATCTCAAGGCTTATCTTACTTCGCCGCCGATGCTGTCTAAACCTTCTGAGGGTGAACCTTTATACCTCTACATAGCGGTTTCAGATGAGGCAATTAGCTCAGTTTTGGTGAAGATGGAAAAATCCGAGCACAAACCCGTGTACTATTTGAGCAAATTATTACAAGGCGCGGAGAAGAACTATATGGAGATCGAGAAGTTCGCGCTTGCTCTAGTAGTAGCTGCTCGAAGATTGAGACCTTACCTTCAGACTTATAAGATTATTGTTTTGACTAACCAACCTTTGAGGCAGGTCTTATCTAAACCAGAGACTTCTTGGAGATTGATAAAGTGGGCGGTAGAGCTCGGACAGTTTGAAGTTGAATATCGACCAAGGACAGCAGTCAAGGCTCAAGTTTTGTCGGATTTTATCCTAGAAACCACAGGTACGAACGTTCCGGATGAAGTGGAATCTTCTGAAGTAAATTCGATCAAGGAGGCCGAGGAACCAGTATGGTTAATGCACGTTGATGGATCTTGAACTAAAGAAGGAGGAGGAGCAGAAATACATTTCCAGGGTCCTGGCGGGGAAGATTTGAGCTACGCAATTACATTGGACTTCGTTATTACCAATAACGAAGCGGAATATGAAGCTCTAATTGCAGGAATGGAAATGGCTCTGAAGGCAAAGGTAAAATCCCTTACTGTGCTTATAGATTCCGAACTCGTACATAGACAAGTCAAGGGAATTTACGAAGCTAAGGAGTTCAATATGGTAAAATACCTTAACAAGGTAAAAGATCTGATCTCCAAGTTCGAGAAGTTCGAAATCCAACCGATTCTCAGGGAAGAAAATCTGTGGGAAGATCTACTCTCTAAATTTACAGGAACTACTGACGGAAAGAGGGAAAGAGTTATTACTTGCTACTTTTGAACACACCGGCTATTGAGTTAGACGTTACTCCGAACGTCGATATTATGGAGATCGATGAGCAGAAACCCTCCTGGGTTCATCCTTTCATAGAGTATTTGCGAGAAGGAAAACTCCCTGAAGATACTAATGAGGCTCGGGGGGTTAAATATCAATCACCATGCTACGCCCTAGTGGAAGGAAGGCTCTATAAAAGATCCTCATCGGGGATTTTACTAAAATGTGTTTCCGAAGGTCAATACGATACGATCCTGAGAGAAGTCCATGAAGGGAAAGCTGGAAATCATTGTGGCGCTCGAGCATTGGCTCTGAAATGCTCGAGGGCGGGGTATTATTGGCCTACTCTTATTTCTGACTCGGTCTATTATGTGAAGAAATGCCATGATTGTCAGATTCAATAGAATCTGATCCACCAACCAGCAGAGCACATGCATTTTATTCCTATTTGCTGGCCTTTCGATAAATGGGGTATTGATATTGTCGGTCCTTTTCCGACTGCTAGAGCAAGGAAGAATTATGTATTGGTTGCCGTCGAATATTTCAGCAAGTGGGTAGAATGTGTGACCTTAACCAAGATCCATGTTATAAATTTTCTTTGGAAGAATATTATCTACAGGTTCGGGATTCCCAGAGTATTGATCTCAGATAATGGAACTCAGTTTGTTGGAAAAAAGATCTTGGAATGGTGTGAGAAGTTCGGTATACATCAGAATTTCACATCTATTGGACACCTTCAAGCAAATGGACAAACTGAGGTCGTAAACAGAGAGATTGTCCGATCTTCGGAAAAACGATTAGCTGAGGCAAAGGGAAAATGGCTCGATGAACTGCCCGGAGTCGTATGGGCCAATCGAACAACCGTGAAAGCTGCTACAGGTGAAACTCCTTTTAGTCAGGTTTATGGATCGGAGGCTGTTATTCCAGTCGAAACTCTTATTCCGTCTCCCAGAGTCGAATTCTGTAACGCCCCAAAATTTTGAACCCTTTTCATTGGATTTTTAATCCAAATTCAAGCGCTACATTTTATTTTCAAAGTTAAGCATTAATTTGAACAAATTTTTTAAATATTGTGATCTTTTGAACTTGAAATAATTAAAATATAAAAGTTACTTTAAAATTAGATTAAGACCTTTTTGAAAAATTTTCGGGCTTGGATGCACAAAAATTTTGTTTTTGGGGACAAAAATGTAAGTTTTCAAAACTTCGGGGGGCAAAGTGAAAATTTGCCCTAAGTTGCAGATTTTTGCAGGAGAGTAATTATTTTCTCTCCTTTCACACTCCAAGGGCTACTAAGGCATGCCATTGGGTAGAGTAAACTCCACTACCAAGGTTTACATGCATTGGTGGATAAAAAAATAATTAAGCTTTATGTCCCCCTCTCTTCCCAATGTGTATATATTTGATATATACACTTAACATCAGATTTTTAGCCTCTCAATAACCTAATTTACATACACATTATAAATAATAAGAGAGAGAAAAGAGAGAGAGAGAGAGAGAGAGAAAACACACTAGAAAGAGAATTTTCGGATTCTCACTACACAGCCTCGGTTTTTCGATCATTCCACCTTCGTCCACAGTTAGATCATGCCCAAATTTTTTGTGAAGGTTCTACACACATGGGGCTACATATTGACCGTTCGGATCGTCGATTGGATCTCCCGGAGTGAATCAACAGTCATTAGAAGTTGGGGAAAAATAAGGATTTGAGGGATTTTGTTTTGAACCACCACCGGAGCCGCCACCACTGCCACCGGAGCCGCCACCACCACCTTCGGAGGTCTGGAAATGAAGAGAGTTTTATCCCCTTCGTTGCTTTGGGTAAAAAGACATCTACGCATGTGTTCTTTAATCTTTGTGATATTACTTTCTTCACTTTAAAGTATATATTGAAGAAGTTTAGTTTATCCTTGTAGCTTTTGTGATAAGTTGTTGTGTTCATATTAATATTAGATCTTTAATGTGGCTTGCTTAGATTTTGTTTAAATATTATATGTTTGGATCTTGATTTATTTTTCTAAAAATGTTATTGTTCATAATTTTTGAAACTTTGGGGGGTATTTTTGAAAGATTTTAAAAGTTCAAGGGTTAGGGATGCGAAAATTTTGTAGTATAGTGGACTGAAAATATACATTTTTGTTTGATATTTGATTAGGCTTACTTGAAAAGCATTTGTTTTAAAGTTTGTTTCGATATTTTGCAAAAATGAGAGTTTTTGAAACATTTGGGGTTATTTTTGTAAATATGAAAATAAGGGGGTAAAGGTGCTGTTTTGTCGCTGTTTTTACATAGTTACTTTTACAAACTTTTGATTAATTAAATTGATATAGCGCTTTGTTCACTTTTGTTTTAAGATTGAAATTTGTAAATTTTATCGAAGAAAATTATGATCAAAGAAATTTTTGTTTCTCATTGTTAGTTGGTGAAAAGTTATTAAAACTTATTTTTAATCTCAGTTTTATAGTGAAAATTATGCTTGATTATTTTTAAATATTTCTTAAATGCGTGGATCTTAAATTATTTTTCAAGAAAATTGGTTTGATTAAGTTTTCAAAACTATGAGGGTGTTTTTGAAAAGTTTTAAACTTGTGGGGTTTTTAAAGCTTTGATTTTTGAAGTAAAAAGATACTTAATACTTTTATTTGATTTTCGATATGGGTTTAGTTAAAAATCTTTTGATTTAAAGTTTTTTTGCAAATTTTTCGGAAATTCAGAGGTTGTTTTGTAAATCTGGAAAATAAAAGGAAACTTTTGCTGTTTTGGCGCTGTTTTATGAAATTAGAATTTTGAGTTTTGAAAATAATAACTTTTAAGTGGAGTTGATGTCGTAAATTTTAAACACTTTTGTGCGATATGTTAGTTTATGAAATCCTTGTGTAGGATTTTCATTAGTTACGCTTTAGTAAGGTTGATAGATACATTCTAAGTCGTATACGTACTTGCTCAGGTTTTGGATACGCTTCATTTGTGGAGTATTAGTCGCTATACTAAGCGACAAAGGTGAGCGTTGTGTGTTGAATTTGTATGTCGGTCCGATGTGCTAGTAGATCGAGTCAAACATTTACTAATGCTTTTAATAATCAAAGCATGTTCTATATTGTAATTTCTATTGCATGTTGTCACGAATAGATTGGAATTGTTATGTCGACATTACTCGCACGAAATCACTTAGCCTTTCAACATTATTATCAAAATACATGCTACATCTAAATCTAATAATTGCGAATATATTTTTCACAATTATCATGATACCTAAAATTTCATTTGATAAGTTGTTAAATGTTGATAATATGTTAAATATGTTTGATATGTTATGTTTTCGATTTTGTGTTTCCGTTTGTTTCCAATTTTGTGTGGACCCAATTTGTTTGGTATATGGACCCGATGGCAACCTGGCCGGCAAGGGCCGGCAAGATTGTCACGGTTACATGTAGGCCTGGCCTTACAATCTAAGTGGGGAGGAACACTTGGGGAGTAAGGACGAACTCCGGCAAAGACATGTGGATGCATTTCAGATAGTATCCTTACTTGGTGAGTTTGGATGGACATCAGACTAAGGATGGAGGGTAAGTGGAGGACAACAACATCAAATTATAGGTTATGTGAATTCCATGTTTCTTCCGTCTTGAATATATGTTTATTTGCTTGATAACATGCTTATGTTATATAATATGTTGCATCCACACATCACCATCAAATTCGCACACAACCTCACTAAGTTGGACGATCAACTTATGCGTTCCGTGTTTCATTTCTTTTCAGTTTCAGGTGTTCTGGAAATAATAGTTGGGTTGCGGTTAGGTAATCACGGTTGCGGTCCCACCCTAATATTCGAGAGAGTAGTAATATTTTGTGGTCGATTTATGCTATTTTTCGATTTTGTTTAAAACATTGCTTAGACTATTTGATTCGTTAAAGATGATTTATATTTTTGCAAAAGAGACAAGATTTTCATAAATTACTTATTTATCTCTCTCGGTTGAGTTTGTTCAAGTATTGTGAGATGTTGTGATTTTAAATGCTTCCGCTTTAAAACCTTTAATTTTGGACTATGAAAATTGATTTTATTTGTTCGTTAAAAAAAATAGTAATTTAAATTGTTCTTATTTTATTTTAAACCGCTTCCGCTTAAAACCTTTAATTTTGGATTTTAATTTATTGTTTCTTTAAAAAAAAATTCGATATTTTTAACTCGTTTTCAGAATAATAATAATTTTTTGACCGTTATCCGACGGACCCGCGGAGCCGGGCCACCACAGATGGTATCAGAGCTTCGGCCCAAGGCTAGGATAGGATCCTCGGATTTGTACTGAGGTGCTAGTAAGGTGGGACTCAACGTCGTGACTTTAGGGTGTCTACCCACATTGGGTAGTTCACTATAAGGACAAGACCGCAACCGAAATCATATGTGTAATACGTGTCCTTGAGGTTAAGAGGGGGGGGGGGGTGAATAGACCTCTGAAATTTTTAATCAAATTTTAACTTCAAAACTTTTTGTTCAACTGTAAGCAGACTAAGCTGTTACAGAATAGTAAGCTGATGAAGCTGATTGCGAACAAATCTTTGAACAGCTTTGTTGACCACTAATCTGACAGTCACATAGCTGATTTAGTCAAAATCAGTTTTAATACCAGAATACTTGCAGCGGATTTTTAAAATGTTTTTCACAAGTAAACTTAGTAGTTTGAAAGATTTTATCCCCAGCTTTATAAAACTTTTTTAATCCTTTTTCAAACAGTTTTATCAAGTGTTTTTATGCAGACTGAAAATATGCAAGTAAAATGCAAAGTAAAAACACAAGGATTTTTATAGTGGTTATATGGATGTAAATCCTTTAGTCCACTCTTCCAAGTCACACAGATCTTGGGTTATACTATAATCACAATGTTTACAATATACTCTGCTTGTGTCGAACAACAAATGAAACGACCACATGTGCGCAATAGGAAATCACAAAGAGGACCTATTCTACAGAGACTTATCACTCACAAAGATGGATAAGAACTCCTTACAACACTTTCTTTTTACAAAATCACTCGAAAAATGTATTCGTTTTGCTTCAACAAGCTTCTGTCAACAAATGACTTTAGCAGAGGCGAGTGAGCTGTTAGAGCTTCTTGAGACTTAGAAAATATTTTGCTTCGAAATCAATCTCTTAGTTGTTGTGTATAGCTCTTTTTCTCTTCGTCTCTTCAGCTATTTATACTCACAGATTCAAGAAGTGTCCGTTGAAGAGAGACACAGTTTGAATTTCTCGATTTCTGTTCCTTAATTTCCGCGAACAACTCTCTGCACAGTGACAGTACTGCAGACTGTACTTTCTGTCAGGCAGCATTTAATGCACCGAGCTGATACGATGTTTTTCTTCAATCATTTGCCATTAATATCATCGAACTTCAGCATTTATTACTCCAGGGGCATTTATTACCGTTGGGACGACTTCCTGATCCTTTCCACTTGGCTGGTGAGGACACAAGTCTGATGATTGAACAGAGATGATCCCAAACTTGAACAAATCTGATTTGCGTAGGCTGAGCTTCACTAGTCTGATTTCTTTTCTTCAACAGATCAGTAGTCTTCTGGACCTTGAATATTTGACCCTTCTGATTTGTCTTCTTACTTGGTCAAAATTCTTCTAAGGGTTTTAAACTAAGTTTTCCATACTTAGCTGATCTTGATGTGTTTTGGAAATCATCAAAACCTCCCTTAACTTTTCTAACTTCAGCACACTCTATCTTCATCTTTATCCAACAATTTCCCCCTTTTTGATGATGACAAAACTTCAGCTAAGTACCTGTTACTTATACTAAAGTTTTGATCCTCAAAATTTCTGAGATAGAAATATATGTTGGAAAAGAACTTGAACTTTTATAAATGATTGAAAGACATTACAAAGTACAAGTCTTTCAGATGAGATAACTGAAAGGAAAAATAAAGTAAACTGATTACAATGAATAATCTATTCTAATCATCAGCTTCTTCACTCTCTTCTTCAACAACTTCCTCATATTCATACGCTGATTCATCATCATCATCTTCATCATCAATTTCATCATCAACTTCATCATCAGCAAGCAGATTTGCCTTGGCAGCTTCCATCTTCTGCTTCATTTCAGCTTCACGCTTGACTTTCTGTTCTGCCTCATCAATCCCCTTCTTCAAACGTTCCAAGTTTTTGTACTTGGTGGATGGCTCCAATTGCTCTTCAGGAGTCTCCTTAGATGCAGCCAATTCTTTATCAGACTTGACTGGTTCCTTGGGTTCTTCTTCAGAGTCTTCAATATCAGTCTCTTTGCCATCAACCTTTCCTTCCTTGGTTTCAGCTTCTCCATTTCCTTCAGCCATTTCTTCAAGTGCTTGGGTCTCTGGCTCTTTTGGTTTCTCTTGAGCAGCAGCAGAGTCTTCTTCAACAGCTTGAACAGTTATCTCTTCCCTTTTCTATTCCCCCTTTTTGTCATCATCAGGGTTAATAGGAGGGTTGAGTGCAACAACTTGGATTTGGGCAGCAGCACACAAGTTCTTGACATTCTGATTTATTAATTCTTTACTTGAGTTGAGATGATTAAGAGCAGTAGTGATGTTGTCAGCTTGATCATTGATGCAGTCAATGTTGAGTTGTAATGTGGAGATTTCCTCATCAATCTTGGTGGCAGTTTTGTGAACTTCTTCTACCAACAAATAATTCTTAGTCGTCTCCTCATCAGCAACTTTGATGAATGTGTTTGTCAGATGAGCAATACTATCTTCATTTCTCTTCAAGGCAGCATGAAGATGATCAACATCAGCTTTGACATCTTCAATACTTCTGTTCATGTCCAAGATACTATGCGTCATCCTCATAGTATTGTCTTTTGGTAAAGGAAAGTTATCAATGGCATCCTTAACCATTTTTGCAGTTTCTTTCTGCATTTGCTCCAACTGCAGTCTGTTCCTCTCTTCCATTTCCTTCAAGGAATGTTCAAGCATCATTTGGAAGGATTCCATCAGTGATGAGTGCATATCAGCTGTTGGAATAGGAGTTGATGCAGTTTGATCTTCTTCCTGTTGAACAGGAGTGTCTTTCAGATCAGCTTCTTCTTCAGGCTTTCCATTATCAGTCCATTCAATGGCTAAAGGCTCTTTTGCAGCATCAGTCTGATCTGTGACATCTTCAAAGATCTTGTTAACAATTTTGCCATCATCAGTGAAAACAGTAGTCTGACGGATCTTCCTCACAACAGGCAGACGACTTGGAGTAGATGTCTTCACCTTAGGCAACTCTTGATAACTTTTAATTTCCTTGCCAAATGTGATCTGCTGTACACTGGGTAGACTTGGCAGATCACTTGGAGATCCTTGTTCATATCTTGAACGCTTAGCCTATTTCTTCAAGGCAGTGTGAACAGCAATTTGCACAGCCCGTTTGATGGGATCATCTTGCCTTCTTTCTCTTGGCTGGCAAAGCATCAGAGATGGTCTTGGCTTCAGCAGTAACAACTTCTTGAGCATATTTATGCATCACATCTCTGACATAATCAGGATCCAGTGCTTTAATGAATGAAGAAGTTTACAACCAGCTGAAGACCCACTTCTCCTCATCAGCAAATTCTTTCCAGCTCTGGACTTTTTCAACAGATTTTGTCATCCTGTAATCCCTCCACTTCATGTATCTCTCCTTTTCTAGGGTGAACAGGGTTTGACGTTGAAGTTTCTTATCAATGTGAGCCAGGGCTGCTTCAAATCTTTTGAAAACAGCAGGGTCATCATTAACAATCGCAAATGCCTTCCTGACTTCAAACCTTTTCTTCTCAGATATTTCACTAGCAGACATTTTCTTCTTTGCGTTCATTGATTCTCCAATCTTAATGCTACCAGCTACGTTAGGACCATGAGAATCTTTCTTGCTGAGCTCAATTACAAGAGCTAACTCAGCGTCTTCAGCAACCTTGCGTTCTGCCTCAGACATTTTTCTTCTCTTCTCTTATTTTTCAGCTTCTATTTACTGAGCTCTAAGACCCTTTGCTCTTCTTGATCATCCCTCTTCCTCTGCTCTACTTCTTCCCTATTTCTTTTATCAGCCGCAGACACTTTCTTCCTTTTGATGACAATCTTTCTCTTCCCTTTTTTCTTGTCATCTGTCTGTGCTTCTTGGGTAGCAGAAGGTTCAGGAGCAGCAGATGCAAGTGGTTCAATTGCAGCAGGAATGATGATCTGCACTTCAGGATCATCATGAGGTTGAGCAACCTCAGCTGTTGGTGCGGATGAAGTAGCCTGTGGGGCAGCTTGATCAGCAGCTGACTCCTTGGCAGCAGACTCTTTTTCAGCTCCAGCAGGCCTCTCTGCTGATTGAGGACTTTGTCTGACTAAGTCAGAAAGTTCAGTAGGAGATTCAATGAATGTCATCCTTTTCCTTACTGTTCTCCTTGCCCTTCCTACTGTACCAGGATGAGAAACTGCTGTGTCCTTTACATGACTCCTTGTTCTATGAGAAACAACTTCTCCAGGTTCAGCAGATATTGTCCTGGAAGGTGAAGCAGGGGACATTTCCTTTATCTCCCTTGTTGTCTGATTGATTACTTCATCAGCAACATCCTTTGCAGCAGCTTCATCTGTTCTGGCTTCAACAGCTGGCTCAGCTGTTTGAACGGATGCCTTGGACTTTTTACTGGCAGCCACTTTCCTTGGCTCATCAGCCGCTTGCTTCTTTCTGTCTGTTCTGGTTTGAACAACTGGTGTTGCTGTTTGAATAGACTTTTTTTGCCTTTTGGCAGGAACCTTGTCTTTAAGTTCCTCAGCCTCTTCCTCCCCATTTTTCCTTTTAGATACTCCCTTAACAGCTTGGTATGTGGCTATAGCTTTGGCATTGTGAATCTCATTTCCATGAGTCATTCCACAACCCAGCTGATAAAACAAATAACTTAGAGTAATCCTGTGATTGGTTTGCTTCTTCTGGTGAAAGTGCGTCAGAATGTACCAGATCACACCAGACCAGTTCACCTCATAGCCGTAGTAAACAACCATCATTATGCAGTAGCGTTTCATGGTGACACTGTCTAGAGAGAAGGTGCAGTTCTCTATCAGCTTAGAGACCATATCAGCCATGCGGTGATATTCATCCTTCAGCTGCTTCTTCTTTATATTCCCAGACATGACTTCTCCCTCCTTGGCACAGATTGCCCAGTACTCTCGGATTTTATCTTCTGCCATAGAAGACACATCAGTTCTTCCTTCATTTGATAGCCCAAATTTCTCGTGCAACAAAGCAGGAGTGATGACGACTGCCTGTCCTCCGACAGTAGCTTTGATTTCCCATTTTTCTAGATCAACAGCGTCCTTTGCATTGTAGTACTCCATTACCTGGTCCTTCCATACCATATCAGCATCAGATTCCATGAAGTTCACCAGTGTGGCAGCCTTGAATTTTTCCAAGATTTCCTTCATCACATGAGTGCCAGAATGATGATATGTATCATAGACTAGATACATACCCTCAGCCTTCGCTTCTTGTTGAGGAGTCATTTTGATTCTGTAGAAGATTAGAGAAAACACAAGAAATTTTGCAAAATTGAAAGCAGAATTTCTCACAAATGCCTTTGAATATTTTTGGGTGCGTAAATAGTGACTGAGCTGATCAGATCTGATTTTATAAAGTTAGGGTATTTCGGTTTCCGTGATACACGCTAACCGTTAGATACGTTTTGTGTCAATTCTGATCGTGGGGCGTCAGTTACGCGATTCAAAATTCAAAAAGCATTAAATGTCAGGCTGGAATGCGAACCGCCTCAGTGAACTTGTAAAGCGCGTTTTTGAATAATGCGTTTTCAAAACAATAAGGCTTTTACATAGCTGATCAGACGAGTAAAATAAATACTTATCTGATGGGACTAGTGTCCTGATGACAGATTGTTATCAATGAAAGCCAATAACTGATAACCTTCCTCGGCTGTTTGTCAATCCAGCTAGATAAATAGTCTTCAGTCTTCAAGATTTAAGATCTTCTGAAGAAAACATAACTTCAAATAACTTTCATCAACAAATTTCATCTTTTAATCAGAAGTGCCGCTAGTCTTACACGTTCCCCCTGACTTTAAGAATCCATAAGTTAACTAGTCTGTTGAGAGTTAACCTTAAAGATAATAAGATGAGTAAGCTGATGAACTTCAGTCTTCTGATGAGTTCCCCCTCATCTTATGCATCTAAATTCAGTAGTCCTAGTTTAGCTCTTAAAGTCGAAAACCTTGCATCACTTAGAGGTTTCGTGAAGATGTCAGCGATCTGATTATCAGTATTAACATGTTCTATTATGACATTTCCTTTTTCCACATGATCTCTTATGAAGTGATGTTTGATCTCTATATATTTAGTCCTTGAATGACTTGTAGTGTTTTGAGTAAGAGAGATTGCACTTGTATTATCACAGTAGATAGGTATTCCACTGATTTTGATGTTGTAATCTTCTAGTTGATGCTTCAACCATAATATTTGTGCACAGCAAGCTCCAGCAGCTATGTACTCAGCTTCAGCAGTAGATATGGATACTGAAGTCTGTTTCTTACTCATCCATGAGATCAGACAACTACCCAAAAATTGACAGTAGATATCAATCTTGCAGCCAGCAAGGTCAGAATCTGAATAGCCAATAAGTTCAAGTCCAGATTCTCTAGGGTACCACAATCCCAATTCCTGAGTGCCTTTGAGATATTTAAGTATCCTTTTGGCAGCTAGGACATGAGATTCCTTAGGATTTGATTGATATCTCGCACAAACCCCAACAAAGTACATGATATCAGGTCTGCTAGCTGTTAAATATAATAGTGACCCAATAATTCCTCTGTATTTGGTAATGTCCACTGATTTGCCATCTTCATCTTTATCCAAGCTAAGTCCAGTAGACATAGGAACACTAACAGTAGAGCTAGTTTCCATATCAAATTTCTTGAACAGATACTTTGTGTATTTTGCATGGTTGATGAATATTCCATCAGGCAACTGTCTTACTTGAAAACCATGAAAATAATTAAGTTCTCCCATCATGCTCATTTCAAACTTGTTCTGCATTCGATTTGAGAACTTATCCCACATCTGTTGATTTGTTGAACCGAAAATGATGTCGTCCACATATATTTGCACAAGCAAAATATGTTCTTCCCATTCGATAGTAAACAGGGTCTTGTCTACCTTACCTTTACGAAATCCTTTAATTAAAAGAAAATCAGATAGGGTATCATACCATGCTCTAGGAGCCTGTTTCAGTCCATAGAGGGCTTTCTTCAAATGATACACCTTGTCTCCTTCATTATAAGCTTCAAATCCAGGAGGTTGTTCAACATAAACTTCTTCTTGCAATTCTCCATTGAGAAAAGCTGATTTCACATCCATTTGATAGACTGTGAAATTTTTGTGGGCAGCATAGGCGAGAAACAATCTGATTGCCTCTAGTCTTGCTACTGGTGCAAATGTTTCATCAAAGTCAATACCTTCTTCTTGGCAATAGCCCTTGGCAACTAATCTTGCTTCGTTTCTGGTGACAACACCATCTTCATTCATTTTATTCCTGAATACCCATTTAGTGCCAATTACCCTTTGATGACTTGGTCTAGGAACTAAGTGCCAGACTTCATTCCTTTCAAATTGATTCATCTCTTCTTGCATAGCTTCAATCCAGTTTGAATCATTAAGAGCTTTTTCAATCTTTTTAGGCTCTATCAGAGATAGGAAGCTGACGAACATTGCATCATTTGCAGCAGATCTGCTTGTCTTTACTCTATTCAAAGGATCACCAATCACCAGCTCTGGTGGGTAATTCTTGAGCCATCTAAGATCAGGTTGCAAATCTGAATGTTGTCCTCTGTTTTGATCTTGCAACACTACTGTTGCAGTTCCAGTAGTAGTCTGTTGAAAAGTCTCTGGTCTGTCAGCTGTTTGCAACTCTTATGTTAGACAATTAGCAGTGTGATTTTGAACAGCACTTGAGTTGGTAGCTGAGTTGAGATCAGGTAGTATGATGGGTATATACTCTTCATTTATTTCAACACACAATTTCTGAAAATCAGTAGACAGGTTTTGATCAGTACTTTGATTCTTTCAGAAGATTGACTAGGTTCATCAAATACTACATGAATGGATTCTTCTACAAGTAAAGTTCTTTTGTTAAAGACTCTATAAGCTTTACTAACAGTAGAGTATCCTACAAATACTGCTTCATCAGCATTTTCTGCAAAAGCAGTAAGGTGATTTTTCCCATTGTTTAAAACAAAGCATTTACAACCAAAAATTCTAAAGTAATGAATGTTTGGCTTCCTGTTGTTCCAAACTTCATATGGAGTCTTGTTTTGGTGTTTGTTGATCATGCATCTGTTTTGGGTAAAGCATGCTGTATTTGTTGCTTCTGCCCAAAATCTTTGAGGCAGCTTTGCTTCAGCTATCATCGTTCTGGTAGCTTTATTCAGAGTTTTGTTTCTTCTTTCAACAACTCCGTTCTGTTGAGGGGTTCTGGCAGCAGAGTATTCATAGCTGATTCCTCTGGCATTACAATACTCTTCAACAGTAGAGTTTGTAGATTCAGTCCCTCTATCTGATCTGATCTTTAATATCTTCATACTTTTCTTATTCTTGATCAGCTCCATCAGATTTGTAAGATGCTCCTTGGTTTCACTTTTCTTCTTCATGAAAATCACCTAAGTGTATCTTGAATAGTCATCCACAACAGCTAGGCAGTACTTCTTTTCACCATTGCTAATTGGATCAATGGGTCCAAATAAGTCCATATGTAGCAGCTCCAAGAACCTTCCAGATGATTGGTGCTTCTTGCATTTTAATGATGACTTGATTTGTTTACCCTTCTGACAGGCGTCACAAAGCTTATCTTTGCTCATGACTATTTTTGGAATTCCTTCTACCAGATCATTCTTTATAAGTCTGTTGATGGTCTTGAAATTCACATGATTCATTCTATTGTGCCACAGCCAACTGACTTCACTTGGTGTTGATGCCACCAAACAAATACTTGAACTCTTGTCAACAGAATTCCAGTCAACTGTGTAGACATTTCCTTGTCGTCTTCCAGATAAAATAACCTTCTTTGTACCAATCTGTTCAACGTAGCACCTATCTGTTGAGAAGATGACTGAATATCTTTTGTCACAAAATTGACTTATGCTCAGCAAATTGTATTTTAGGCCTTTAACATAAGAGACGTCAGATATCTCAATGTTGCCTTTGATCAGCTTTTCACTTGCTACAATCTTGCCTTGCTGTCTCCAAAAGTAACTTTCGGACCATCCACAGCAACAACATCAGTCATCTCATGTATGTTTCCACATATATGTCTTGAACAGCCACTGTCCAAGTACCAAATCTTCTCTACTTTACTCCTACTCCTAATCCTAACCTACAAAACAAAATAAAATTGTTTTAGGTACCCTTATTGAAAGGGTCCTGAAGGATTAGTTCCACCTTTGACAACCCAAGATGTTGAAGTCTTAGGCTTCTAATTTTTGGCAGGAGCATTAACAGTTTCACCTTTATCACGTTAATCAGATTTGCTATGTTGTTGATAATCAGCATGATAAGGATAATATTCATAAGCAGAATAAGATGCATGATAAGCAGGATATGCATGCATTGGATGAGCAGAATATGGTGCATAGTAGGTTTGAAATTGAGGTGCATGATACATAGGAGGATATGCAGCAGGTTGCACATAATAAAACTCATTTCCATACCAAGCATTTTGATTTTTCTTATTCTTATGCTTCTTTGGTTTACTAGATGCTTGCGCATTAACAGACGACTTAGTTTTACTAGTCTGATTGGTTTTAGCCTTATCAGAAGACTTCCTAGGACTCTTCTGTTTGGTCTTACCAGTCTGTTTTCCTACACTAGGCTCTTTGCTGTTTTTAGCCTTAGGAGTTTTCTTTTCCTTTAACACTTTCTCAGGTGAAGCAGGTTAGTAGTCTGAACATACAAAATGACCTTACTATTGTCAGCTGATATAAATTTTTCAGTATGGTTCAGTTCTAACTTATCCTGTTCTAAAGGTTCTTCTGTTTACTAGAGATATGAGTGGGTGCAACAGATGACTTTTCATGAGACTCAATTATCTTTTCAAGTTCCATGATTTTACCCTTATGTACTTCACATTCAACTTTCAGAGATTCATTCTCTTACTCAAGTAGTTTATACTCAGCTGATTCTTTTGGCTTTTCAGCTTTAAGTTTCAGTGAGTTGTTTTGCTCTCTTAGCAATATCATCTCTTCCTTAAGCTTAGCAAATGCATCAATAATACTTGTATTATTAACTACCATTTGCTCAAATGAATTAAATAATTCATTTTAAAGAGAAGTTACCTCGTCGTCCTCAGAGTTATCAAGTTCCTTGGCCATCAGGCAGAGAAGAGCAGGACCCTCTTCTTCAGAAGACTCTTCATCAGAAGTGTCTGAGTCTGAATCTGATGAGTAGATAGCAGTCAGCTTCTCAGCTTCTGCTAACAACACCTTGCCTTTCGGATGCTTTCTTTCTTTTCTGATTCTCTTTTCCTCTTCCATGTACTTCTCAGCTTTAGGATATGGGCAGTCTCTGATGAAATGGCCCAATTTCCTGCAATTATAATACATCATTTTGGATTTATAAGAATCCTTATCTTGAGAAGAAGAAGTAGGGTTAGAAGTAGAAGCATTGTTGTATTTGTTCTTCATTTTTCTTTTGTAAGACTTCTTGAAGTTGTTCATCAGCAATGCAACGTCTCCAGCAGTGTACTCCTTTTTGTTGAGTATTGTGGCTTCATCAGATGAGTCCACATCTTTACTTTTGTACACTGGTCTTCTAGGATTTTCAGCAGCAACCAGGGCAGCTGTGGGACTTGAAGTTGAGGTTTCTTTAACACCCATTCTTGGCAGTTTATACTCATACGCCTTGAGTACTGAGAACAGCTCGGTGAGTGAGATATTTCCCAAATCTCTTGACTCTTCCATGGCTGTCACCTTCATGTTGCACTTTGGAGGTAGAGCCTTCAGCACTCTGACGGTTATCTCCTTGTCTGTGAAGGTTTTTCCAAGCTTTAGAACTTTATTCAGTGTCCTTGTAAACCTTGTATCCATCTGGTCAATGGTTTCCGAAGACTTCGTCCTGAAGTTATCCAGCTTTTCCAGAGCAACACTCAACTGATGCTCTTTGATGGCGTCGTTTCCTTCGCTCATATCACGAACCTTATCCCACATTTCTTTGGCAATCTTGCAATGCTTGACTTTGTCAAATCTGTCATTGTCTAGGGCCTAGGTCATGATGAAACGACCAACTTTATCCAGATTGAACAGTCTGATTTCTTCAGCTGTCATCTCGTGCAAATCTTTCTCCACTACTATATCAACTTCATTAACCTTGATAGTCTTGGTGAATTTGAATGGATCTTTGATGATACATGTGTACATGTTATCATTATAGGCAGCTAAGAAGATCTCCATCCTGATCTTCCAATCCTCAAAACTCATACCAGGAATATGGGAAACATGGCTGATACAATCCATTTTCAAAAAGTTTTTATTTTTCAAAAATATGCTCTTTTGAAAAAGTTTGGAAAACCTCTGAAAAACACTCGGATCAAGCTCGTTGATCAGGCAGCTGATTCTAATGAACCACCCGCTCTGATACCACTTGTTGGTCCCAAGTGGTCAGATGAGGTCTAGAAGGGGGGAGGGTGAATAGACCTCTGAAATTTTTAATCAAATTTTAACTTTAAAACTTTTGTTCAACTGTAAGCAGACTAAGCTGTTACAGAACATTAAGCTGACGAAGCTGATCGCGAACAAATCTTTGAACAGCTTTGTTGACCACTAATCTGACAGTCACTTAGCTGATTTAGTCAAAATCAGTTTTAATACCAGAATACTTGCAGTGTTTTTCACAAGTAAACTTAGTAGTTTGATAGATTTTATCCCCAGCTTTATAAAACTTCTTTAATCCTTTTTCAAACAGTTTTATCAAGTGTTTTTATGCAGACTGAAAATATGCAAGTAAAATGCAAAGTAAAAACACAAGGATTTTTATAGTGGTTATATGGATGTAAATCCTTTAGTCCACTCCTCCAAGTCACACATATCTTAGGTTATACTATAATCACAAAGTTTACAGTATACTCTGCTTGTGTCGAATAACAAATGAAATGACCACAAGTGCGCAATAGGAAATCACAAAGAAGACCTATGCTACAGAGACTTATCACTCACAAAGATGGACAAGAACTCCTCACAACACTCTCTTTTTACAAATTCACTCGGAAAATGTATTCTTTTTGCTTCAACAAGCTTCTATCAACAAATGACTTCAGCAGGCGAGTGAGCTGTTAGAGCTTCTTGAGACTTAGAAAATATTTTGCTTCGAAATCAATCTCTCAGTTGTTGTGCATAACTCTTTTTCTCTTCGTCTCTTCAGCTATTTATACTCACAGATTCAAGAAGTGTCCGTTGAAGAGAGACATTTCTCGATTTTTGGTCCTTAATTTCCGTGAACGGCTCTCTGCACAGTGACAGTACTGCAGACTGTACTTTTTGTCAGGCCGCATTTAATGCACCGAGCTGATACGAGGTTTTTTTTCAATCATTTTCCATTAATATCCTCAGACTTCAGCATTTATTACTCCACGGGCATTTATTACCGTTGGGACGACTTCCTGATCCTTTCCACTTGGCTGATGAGAACACAAGTCTGATGACTGAACATAGCAGATCCCAAACTTGAACAAATCTGATTTGAGTCGGCTGAGCTTCACCAGTCTGATTTCTTTTCTTCAGCAGATCAGTAGTCTTCTGGACCTTGAATATTTGACCCTTCTGATTTGTCTTCTTACTTGGTTAAAATTCTTCTAAGGGTTTTAAACTAAGTTTTCCATACTTAGATGATCTTGATGTGTTTTGGAAATCATCAAAACCTCCCTTAACTTTTCTAACTTCATCACACTCTATCTTCATCTTTATCCAACAATGTTTTATTGATTTATTATTTTGTTGGTGGTATCCCGAATACTATAACATTATTTGAAATTTATTGTTGATATTATAGTCTGGTTATGATTGTATATGTGTGCACTCCGTGAATTCTAAGTAAATTAAAATATTTGAATCAAGTGACATTTCTTGAAGTACATGTAGAATGACTAAAATAGCCCTAATCCTTTTGAATTCCATTATCGCGTTTACCTTCCTCAGAACTCATAATTCTAATTCTAAATGTATTCATCTTCAAATTGATCTCTCGAATTTTGTAAGCTCTCTTGAGCCTATTTTCGGTATAAATAATTGTTTCGCCCTTATTCTAATGTTCGTACTTATTCATTTTTAGCTTGTGATCCCTAGATGTCTTTTCTTCACCATTTTGGTGAATCAAATTGTTATGTAAGCAATATTTCTTTCAATATACAAAATATCATTCAAATTTCATTGACATCGGTCTCAAGTTCTAACTCGTCAATTCCCGTTCTTTGCATTCAACTACGAATTATCATTGATAGCGAGTAACTTCATTTTGAATTCTCAAACTACCCTAAGTTCATGTCTAATCTTTTCATTTCCGCTCGTGACTTTCTGAAGTTTCTAATGCCATTGCCCCATTGTATCTTTCATTCATGGAGTGTAATTTACCGAAAATTTTCTTCAAATCATTTTTAGTCTCATTCTTGATATGGCTTATTTTCAAGCCATACCCTTAATTACATTTAATCTGCCTCCTTGGTTGTTTTCCCTGAGTGCTTATCGACTCTCTCAATGAACATGTCTTTGTCTATTGGGGATTGACTTCTTGTATCATATCAAGCTTTTATATTGATCCCTTATTTTTGTACTCATTCAGAGTTTACCCCTCCCTATTTCATGAGATACTTTCTCGTATCGACTTCGTAAACCAAATCTATTTATTCTTGTCGGATTCAATGATTGTTATTGTTCCTTGTCCTTCTTTTTCCCGAGCCTATTTATTCCGTTATGATCGTTTTGAAATTATCCATATGATTTACTCTTTTTCGTTGTATTCAATTATTCAATCTTATAAATTTCCTGAAGGAATTGAATTGTCTCGGTTTCTTTTAACTTCACGTTTTCATTTGTCCATTCATAAATTGTTATTCCTTTGTCTATTTCATTCATTTTTGCAAGCCGCATAAATTAGATCAATTTATTCTCAATTTCTTTTGAACTTCGGACTTACCTTCTATTGTTTTGAACTTATTTCTAATCCCGCCTCGCTCAATTTGATCGTTTCGATGTTCTCAGATTTCACTATTGAGCTTTACTTGTTTCTATTGCAGCTTGTTGCAATCATTATTGAAATGAGTCCTTAAATCGCGCCATTAATCTTGGCTTGCTTTTCAAATAACCAAACATACTTTAATATTTTGGTTATTATCGTCATGATATTTGTTTCGACTTTCTATTATCCTTATCGATATCCTTGCTTTGATCTACTTTTTACTTACACCGTTTGAAATGGTAAGGCTCATCCCTTGTTGGTCCCAAGTGGTCAGTTGAGGTCTAGAGGGGGGGGTGAATAGACCTCAAAACTTTAAAATATTTCTTAAACTTCTCTTCTATAAGTAGAGTTCGCTTATCAGCAAAATAAGATGACTGAGCTGATTTTGCACTCAGCTTATCAGCAGAGTAAGCTGATCTTATTCGTGAGACTACTATGCTGATATAGCACTTAGCTTATTCAGTAAAGTAGACTACTATGCTGATTTTGCTCATCAAACTTATATAATCAGAGTTTCAAACAATGATGCAGCGGATAATGTATATGTGTTTTTCAAACAATGTTTTCAACTCAATTAAACTTTTAAAGCACAAAGAAAGTTTTGCCCCAAGTTGGAAATTCCTCAATTTAAAAGACTCTTCTTTTAAAGCATTTACTTAGCTAATGAAATATGCAATGCAAGACAATTAAAGTAAATAACACAAGGAATTTTTATAGTGGTTATACAGGAACAAATCCTCTTAATCCACTCTTCCAAGTCACACAGATCTTGGGTTATACTATAAGCACAAAGTTTACAGTATACTCTGCTTGCGTCGAACAACAAATGAAACGACCACAAGTGCGCAATAGGAAATCACAAAGAAGACCTATTCTACAGAGTCTTATCACTCACAAAGACGGATAAGAACTCCTCGCAACTCTCAGTACAGGAAATCACTCAGAAGACCTATACTACGAAGTTATATCACTCACAAAGATGGATATAAACTTCTTCTATTTACAGTTGAAAGTCACTCAGACAGACAACGTAAGTTCTCTGTTCTTCAACGAAAAGCTTTGTCAACAGATGACTTCGCTTGTGATCAGACGACTCAACTGATGGATCTTGCTCTATAGATGTGATCTTGAATTGTGCAAGTCTCTTTTCGATCTTCAGTTAGTCTTCTATTTATACTCTCGAATTTGAATTTCTGCCCGTTGAAGATGAGACAGAAATTTGCAGTCCTCGAGTTCTGGTCCCCATTTTCTGGAACGGCTCCCTGCAACTGTACACTCTGCTGTACGGATATCTGCTTTCTGTCAGTCGCATTTAATGCACTCAGCATTGTTACCGTTGGTAAGTGTACTGACCGTCTTCACTCTGCTGATGGGAGTATTCTGCTGATGATCACTCTACTGATGATCACTCGGCTGATGGCTACTCGGCTGTTTCAAGAATGAACACATCTATCTTGACTCGGCTGATGATAACCAATCTGATCTTCACTGATCTGATATCCCACTCGGCTGATTCGGTCACATAGCTTCCAGACCTTGAGATAGGTTTCACTAAGCTGTTCTTAGTTGATGACTTAACCTTTTGATCTTCAAAACCATTATGGCCTTTTTGTCATCTTCAAAACCCTCTCCAATATTAACCAACATCCCTTCAGTTATTCTTATCGGTGCGCCTTAATCGTTCTCCTTGTCACTTATATCGAACTATTCATTTGGTTATCTTTATTATCGATATTTCAGTCCTTTTGCAATATCCGTTGATTCTTCTATATGTTGCCATTGCTAATACTTGTCTTGTCATCTTGAGCGCCTTGATTCAATCATCTTTTCTAATCCTTATCGTGTGTCTCTTTATTTGACTCATTTAGTTCCTTGTGAGAATCCCAAGTCAAATACCATTCAATACCTTTTGAATTCTCTGGGCCAAACTGAACTATATATTGTTATTTGAGTAGTTTTTCTTTTGAGAAGAATCTTAATCCGCGGCATAGGAGTTGGAATTGTCGTCGTATCCCATTCTACCGCGTCATGATTATGCGTAACGTATATGAAGTACTATATCGATCATCCTCGTGAACCTGACTGCATATCTTAAGATCTTGAGAAATATCTAATGTACAAACGAAGACACGTTTGCACTAGAAGAAGAAACAAGTCGATTCCATTATGGAGCGGCCAGAGTATAAGAAAAAGACGACTTGGGTTAGAGATAAAGATACGTCAGAGTTTTGAAAATGCCTAACGTACGAGAGAACATTTCCGCACACTCGTTTTAATTAAGAAGGTTGCATATTCTGCAGAAAAATGATTAATGACGCACACAGAGTAAGGAAGAAACGTTTCGGGAGCAAGAAAATAAGATATGTCGGCGTTAGCCGTACCACGCGAATCTCAAGAACGAATTTGGGGACCAAATTCTTTCAAGGGGAGAGGATAGTAACGCCCCCAAATTTTTGAACCCTTTTCATTGGATTTTTAATCCAAATTTAAGTGCTACATTTTATTTTCAAAGTTAAGCATTAATTTGAACAAATTATTTAAATATTGTGATCTTTTGAACTTGAATAATTAAAATATAAAAGTTACTTTAAAATTAGATTAAAACTTTTTTGAAAAATTTTCGGGCTTGGATGCACAAAAATTTTGTTTTTGGGGTCAAAAATGTAAGTTTTCAAAACTTCGGGGGGCAAAGTGCAAATTTGCCCTAAGTTGCAGATTTTTGCAGGAGAGTAATTATTTTCTCTCCTTGCATACTCCAAGGGCTACTAATGCATGCCCTTGGGTAGAGTAAACTCCACTACCAAGGTTTACATGCATTGGTGGATAAAAATAATAATTAAGCTTTATGTCCCCCTCTCTTCCCAATGTGTATATATTTGATATATACACTTAACATCAGATTTTTATCCTCTCATTAACCTAATTTACATACACATTATAAAGAATAAGAGAGAGAGAGAGAGAGAGAGAGAGAGAGAGAGAGAGAGAGAGAGAGAGAGAACACACTAGAAAGAGAATTTTCGGATTTTCACTACACAACCTTGGTTTTTTGATCATTCCACCTTCGTCCACAGTTAGATCATGCCCAAATTTTGCGTGAAGGTTCTACACACATGTGGCTACATATTGACCGTTCAGATCGTCGATTGGATCTCCCGGAGTGAATCGCCAGTCATTAGAAGTTGGGGAAAAATAAGGATTTGAGGACTTTTGTTTTGAACCACCACCGGAGCCGCCACCACTAGCACCGGAGCTGCCACCACCACCTTCGGAGGTCTGGAAATGAAGAGAGTTTTATCCCCTTCGTTGCTTTGGTTAAAAAGACATCTATGCATGTGTTCTTTAATCTTGGTGATATTACTTTCTTCACTTTAAAGTATATATTGAAGAAGTTTAGTTTATCCTTGTAGCTTTTGTGATAAGTTGTTGGGTTCACATTTAATATTAGATATTTAATGTGGCTTGCTTAGATTTTGTTTAAATATTGCTTATATGTTTGAATCTTGATTTATTTTTCTAAAAAGGTTATTTTTCATAATTTTCGAAACTTTGGGGGGTATTTTTGAAAGATTTTAAAAGTTCAAGGGTTAGGGATGCGATAATTTTGGAGTATAGTGGACTGAAAATATATATTTTTGTTTGATATTTGATTAGGCTTACTTGAAAAGTATTTGTTTTAAAGTTTGTTTCGATATTTTGCAAAAATGAGAGATTTTGAAACATTTGGGGTTAATTTTGTAAATCTGAAAATAAGGGGGTAAAGGTGTTGTTTAGTCGCTGTTTTTACATAGTTACTTTTACAAACTTTTGATTAATTAAATTGATATAGTGCTTTGTTCACTTTTGTTTTAAGATTGAGAGTTGTAAATTTTATCGAAGAAAATTATGATCAAAGAAATTTTTGTTTCTCATTGTTAGTTGGTGAAAAGTTATTAAAACTTATTTTTAATCTCAGTTTTATAGTGAAAATTATGCTTGATTATTTTTAAATATTTCTTAAATGCGTGGATCTTAAATTATTTTTCAAGAAAATTGGTTTGATTAAGTTTTCAAAACTATGAGGGTGTTTTTGAAAAGTATTAAACTTGTGGGGTTTTTAAAGCTTTGATTTTTGAAGTAAAAAGATACTTAATACTTTTATTTGATTTTCGATATGGGTTTAGGCAAAAATATTTTGATTTAAAGTTTGTTGCAAATTTTTCGGAAAAATGGATGTTTATAAAAGTTTAGGGGTTGTTTTATAAATCTGGAAAATAAAAGGAAAATTTTGTTGTTTTGGCGCTGTTTTATGAAATTAGAGTTTTGAGTTTTGAAAATAATAACTTTTAAGTGGAGTTGATGTCGTAAATTTTAAACACTTTTGTGCGATGTGTTAGTTTATGAAATCCTTGTGTATGATTTTCATTAGTTACGCTTTAGTAAGGTTGATAGATACATTCTAAGTCGTATACGTACTTGCTCAGGTTTTGGATACGCTTCATTTGTGGAGTATTAGTCGCTATACTAAGCGACAAAGGTGAGCGTTGTGTGTTGAATTTGTATGTCGGTCCGATGTGCTAGTAGATCGAGTCAAACATTTACTAATGCTTTTAATAATCAAAGCATGTTCTATATTGTAATTTCTATTGCACGTTGTCACGAATAGATTGGACTTCATAGGTCGACATTACTCGCACGAAATCACTTTGCATTTCAACATTATTATCCAAATACATGCTACATCTAAATCTACCAATTGCGAATATATTTTTCAAAATTATCATGATACCTAAAATTTCATTTGATAAGTTGTTAATGTTGATAATATGTTAAATATGTTCGATATGTTATGTTTTCGATTTTGTGTTACCGTTTGTTTTCGATTTTGTGTGGGCCATATTTGTTTGGTATATGGACCCGATGGCAACCTGGCCTGCAAGGGCCGGCAGGATTGTCACGGTTACCCGTAGTCCTGGCCTTACAATCCAAGTGGGGAGGAACACTTGGGGAGTAAGGACGAACTCCGGCAAAGAAATGTCGATGGATTTCAGATAGTAAGGTCGTTCCTTACTTGGTGAGTTTCGATGGACATCAGACTGAGGATGGACGGTAAGTGGAGGACGACATCAGCAAATTCTTGGTTATGTGAATTCCGTGTTTCTTCCGTCTTGAATATATGTTTATTTTCTTGATAACATGCTTATGTTATATAATATGTTGCATCCACACATCACCATCAAATTCGCACACAACCTCACTAAGTTGGACGATCAACTTATGCGTTCCGTGTTTCATTTCTTTTCAGTTTCAGGTGTTCTGGAAATAATAGTCGGGTTGCGGTTAGGTCATCACGGTTGCGGTCCCACCCTAATATTCGAGAGAGTAGTAATATTTTGTGGTCGATTTATGCTCTTTTTCGATTTTGTTTAAAACCTTGTCTAGACTATTTGATTCGTTAAAGATGATTTATATTTTTGCAAAAGAGACAATATTTTCATAAATTTCTTATTTATCTCTCTCGGTTGAGTTTGTTCAAGTATTGTGAGATGTTGTGATTAAACGCTTCCGCTTTAAAACCTTTAATTTTGGACTATGAAAATTGATTTTATTTGTTTGTCAAAACAAAAAATAGTAATTTAAATTGTTCTTATTTTATTTTAAACCTCTTCCGCTTAAAACCTTTAATTTTTTATTTTAATTTATTGTTTCTTAAAAAAAATTCGATATTTTTAACTCTTTTTCAAAATAATAATAATTTTTCGACCGTTATCCGACAGACCCGCGGAGCCGGGCCGCCACAAATTCTATGATATGGAAAACAGTCAATCTTTGAGGGAGATGGAGGTCGATCATGCAGATAGCAAAAGAGATCAGGCTAAGTTGAGAATTCAAGCAGCAAAATCAAACATGGAGGCATACAATCAGAAGGTCAGGATTCGATTCTTCAAGGTCGGTGACTTGGTGCTGAAGAAAGTTGAGGTCTCGAAACACGTGGGGAAATTACAACCTAATTGGGATGGCCCTTATGTTATTATCGAGGTCGAAAAGAAAGGCTCATATGCAATTCCAAATGGAGAAATTATTCCGCGAACATGGAATGCAGTTAATCTAAGGAAGTACTACGGAAACTGAAGACTTAGTTTTGGGTTTTCAGTTTATCTATCGTTATTGTTCTTTGTTCGGCTTTATTATGTCTCCTACTATTGAAGAATTCAATGAAATCTTGCTATTTTCGAATGTTCTCATCGATTCTATGCATCTCTACAAATTATCTATTATATTCAAGATCGGCACTCGGCCTCTCCTCGAAATTGACTAAGGGTGAAAGCCGTTGCTACGCCCCTTAGATCAAAATAAAAAAATGGGTGAAAGTTGTTGCTACGACCCTCGAGATTGACTAAGGGTGAAAGCCGTTGCTACGCCCCTTAGATAAAAAAAGGGGTGAAAGCTGTTGTTACGACCCTCGAAATTGACTAAGGGTGAAAGCCGTTGCTATGCCCCTTAGATCATAATAAAAAAAATGGGTGAAAGTTGTTGCTACGACCCTCGAAATTGACTAAGGGTGAAAGCCGTTGCTAGGCCCCTTAGATCAGAATTAAAAAAAATGGGTGAAAGCTGTTGCTACGACCCTCGAAATTGACTAAGGGTGAAAGCCGTTGCTACGCCCCTTAGATCGGAATTAAAAAAAATGGGTGAAAGTTGTTGCTACGACCCTCGAAATTGACTAAGGGTGAAAGCCGTTGCTACGCCCCTTAGATCGGAATAAAAAAATGGGTGAAAGCTGTTGCTACGACCCTCGAAATTGACTAATTGTGAAAGCCGTTGCTACGCCCCTTAGATCAAAATAAAAAAAATAGGTGAAAGCTTTTGCTACGACCCTCGAAATTGACTAAGGGTGAAAGCCGTTGCTACGCCCCTTAGATCAAAATAAAAAATATGGGTGAAAGCTGTTGCTATGACCCTCGAGATTGACTAAGGGTGAGATAAAAAAAATGGGTGAAAGCTGTTGCTACGACCCTCGAAATTGACTAAGGGTGAAAGCCGTTGCACCGCCCCTTAGATCAAAATATATATTAAAAAAAAAAAAGGAAGGAGGAATGAAAGTTGAATGACTCGAGATCAAAGGTATCTTGGTACTACGATCAAAAGTGTCTGAAAATAAATTTTATAAGGAAAATTTTGAAGTTTAAAATATCATGTCATCCTCCGCTCACTCGGTCGGAAACTTTGTTCGAGTATTATTGTCAATCGTTCATGTTTGATCGACATTGATCAGATTAAGACGTTCATTCAACTTCTATACTTCAAATCGTTCATATTAGATCAATTGTTTATGTTCGACCAACGGTTGAAGTTCAAAAAATTAGTGCAAGTATTATTATTGACAATTTACGTTCGATCGGTAATGCTCAGATTAAGGAGTTCATACAACTGCAGTTCTTCAATTGCTCATGATCGATTAATTGCTCACGTTCGATTAATTGTTCATATTCAGAAAAATTTCCAAGGAAAGTCTTAAGTGATCGAATATCGAATTATCTTTTGGTTGCTGGCTCGGAAGATCAGTTCAAGTGCTATCATTCAATTAATTATTCAAATTCGATCAGATTATTCAAGTTAAGAGTTCATTCAACTATTATTGATCGAACAACATAATTCAGAGGCAAAGAAATTCACAAGTTTTATTCCGAACAAAAAGGTGTATACCATTCGATCCTATTACAAAGATACAGACTTCAGAAAGCAAAAGTTACAAGAGATACTTTTCGGTCCTATTACAAGCTAATACGTTACATTCCGATATTATTACTTTCTACAATCTAATGAAATTTTCGGCTTCTTCTCCCACCGGTTGGTCGATATTGTCCATGCTCGAGCGTGGAATCTTCTTTGGACCCGCAGGCTTTTGTCCTTATTTAAGGCTTTCCGAAGATGAACGGGCTAATGCATCTTTTTCTAGGTTAAGACATCTTTTTCAAGGTGCAGCATGAATACTTTATTGTTGACCTCGTCCTCCGACGCCGCCCATATTACACCTTCGAAAATGCATTGTGGCAATAGGTCCCCCAAAGGGAGAACCATGCCAGAGGAATGACAAATGCTATCGACCATCCTTGGAGAACTTGATGCTCGTACTCCACCAACACTTTTGGGGGTCGAGCAGTTCTCCGGATCCCGGGTAGTCAGCAATACCAAGTGTTGGTCCCAAGTGGTCAGAAGAGGTTTAGAGGGGGGGGGGGGGTGAATAAACCTCTTTAAAAATTTTCTTCAAATTTAACTTTAAAACTTTTACTCTAACTGAACAGACTAAGCTGATCAGATTAGTTAGTTACAATTCTGTTCGCGAACAAATCTTTGAACAGCTTTGTTGACCACTCGTCTGATTGTTACTTAGCTGATTTTGTTAAAATCAGTTTTAATACTTAGAGTACTTGCAGCGGATTTTCAAAGTGTTTTTCACAAGTAAACTTAGCAGTTTGAAAAATGCTTCCCCAGATTTGTAAAATCTCTTTTTAGATCCTTTTTCAAACAGTTAACTTAATGTGTTTTATGTAACTGTAAATATGCAAGTAAAATGCAAATAAAAACACGAACGATTTTTATAGTGGTTATATGGATATGAATATCCTTTAGTCCACTCTTCCAAGTCACAAAAATCTTGGGTTATACTAAAAACACACAGTAATCAGTATACTCTGCTTACGCCTTACAACAAATGAACAGGTCGTAAGTTCGCAGTAAGAAATCACAAAGAAATCCTACTTCTCTGAAGTAATATCACTCACTAAGACGGATATCTACTTCTCACAACACTCAATGTTTACAAATTCACTCAGAAGATGTATTTGGCTTGATTCTTCAACTCTGCTTTCGTCAACAAATGACTCAGCTGATGAGTGAGCTGTTCTTGAGACTTAAAGAATTTTTCTTCGAAAATTTCTCAGAGATTGTGTTGCTTCTTTCTTCTTCGTCTCTTTCAGCTATTTATACTTGAGGATTGAAAAGTGTCCGTTGAAGAGAGACAAGATTCAAATTCCTCGAGTACTGGTCCTTAAAATCCGCGAACGGCTCTTTTGCAGTCTGTCCGTACTGTGAACAGTACTATTCTGCAGGCAGCATTAAATGCAGCATTAAATGCACCCAGCTGATGCGAAGCAATTCTTCAATCATTTGTCTTTAATAACCTTGTACTTCAGCATTTATTACTCCAAGAGGCATTTATTACCGTTGGGAACACTTTATGATCTTCTTCACTTGGCTGATAAAAGTACGCGTCTGATGGCGAATAAAGCTGATCTCAAACTTGAACAAATCTGATTTGAGTCGGCTGATCTTCACCAGTCTGATAACTTTTCTTCAGCAGATCAGAAGTCTTGGACCTTGAAACTTTGACTCTTCTGATGTCTTCTTTGCTTGGTCAAAATTCCTTGATAAGTTTATCAACTAAGTTACTCCATACTTAGCCAAATATGAAGTTTTGGAATGCATCAAAACCTCCCTTATCAAACTTCCTTTAGTGCCTTCATCTTCATCCTTATCCAACAATTTCCCCCTTTTTGATGATGACAAAACTTCAGCTAAGTACCTGTTGAATACCTAAAGTAAAGAATGTAATCCTCAAAAATTTTCTGAGATAGAAAATAGTATGTTGGAATGAACTTGACTTTTTATTGATATGATAAGATTGTTACAAATACAAGTACACGTTCTTCAGATGAGATGTCTGAAAGATAGATAAAAGCAAACTGATTACAAGATTTTATATATTCTAACTATCAGCTTCTTCATCTGATCCTTCAAGCACTTCTTCATACTCATAAGATGACTTTCGTCATCTTCTTCTTCATCATCATCAGCTTCATCATCCAAGTCCATGTTTGCTTTGGCAGCTTCCATTTTCTCTTTAAGTTTTTGTTCATTCAAAGCTTCCATGGCCTTCCTGGCTGATTCTGTGTTTTTGTACTTAGTCAAAGGCTCTGACTGATCAGCAGCAGAGTCTTTGGATTCAGCCATTGCTTCATCAGTTTTGGCTTTTTCCTTGGTCTCTTCTTCAGATTTGTCTTTGCCTTGTACTTTTCCAGATTCTTCAACAGCAGCAGCATTGGTTTCCTTAGTTGTTTCTTCCCCTTTTTCTTCCCCCTTTTTGTCATCATCAGATCTGATGACTTCTGCAGGTTTAGCAGCAGGGTTGAGAGCAACTGTTGGAACCTTTAATTCAGCGCACAAAGCCTTCAGATTTTGATTTGTAACATCATGGATTGCTGTAAGATGAAGAATATCAGTGCTGATGGCGTCAGTATGATCATTGAAGTAGTCAATGTTCAGGTTTATGGTTGCAATTTCAGTTTGTAGTTCTTGTGTAGCATGTGATACTTCTTGCAAGAACCCTAAGTTGACTGCCTTCTCTTCTTCACTGACTTTTATGAAGGTTGCAGTTAGATCAGCAATCTTGTGCTCAGCTGTTTTCAAAGCAGTATGAAGGTGATTCACATCGCCCTTCACATCTTCAACATTCTTGTTCAAATCTCTTAAGCTGTGCACTAACTGCAAGGAATGGTCTTCAGGAATAGGAATACTGTCAATTTCTTTCTTGATGATCTCTGTTGTTGATCCTTGAACAGTTTCCAGCTGAAGTCTGTTTGATTCTCCCAATTCTGCTTTAAGTTCAACCTTCAGCTCCTCTTTGACCTTCATCAGCTGTTGATTATGCTTCTGTTCCAGTTCCTTTAGTTGGTCTTCCAATAACACCTGGATTGCTTCCATCAGTGATGAATGTTGATCAGCTGATGAAGCAGAAGCAGCAGCATCAGCTTCCTTCTCTTCAGTCGCCTGTTGAACAGGGACTTCTTCTAAATCTGTCATCTGATGGTCTTCAGAGTCCTTAGCATTCCAGTCTATTGCTAGAGGCTCTTCAGCTTTCTTTTCTTCAGTCTTCTTTTGTTCATCAGTGACATCTTCATACATCAGATTTGTGATGGTGCCATCATCATTGAAGCAAGTTGTCTGACGAATTTGCCTCACAATGATCCAAGGGTTGACAAAGGCGTTGTTACCTTGGGGCACTTCACTAAAATCTTTCATTTCTCTGCCAAAGATTACATGTTGAATACTTGGCAGTTGAGGGAGTTCACTTGAATGCCCTTGCTGATATCTGGATTTTTCTGCCCACTTGTTCAGTGCAGTGATAACAGCAATCTTCACAGCCCTTTCTTCAACATCATCAGTCTTCTTCCTTTTGGCAGGCAGGGTGCTTTGTAACAGCTTAGCTTCCTCAAGGGCAAATTCCCTAGCATAATGATGCATAGCATCCCTAACATAATGAGGATCCAAAGCATTTTGGATGGAATCTGTCTTTAGCCACTCTAGTACCCATTTCTCTTCAGCAGCTAAATCCTTCAGATTCTGAAGTTCAATGATGGACCTGTTCAGCCTATTGTCTCTCCATCTGATATATCTAGGCTTCTCTTGAGTGAACATGGTCTTCAGCATTAACTTCTGATTGTAGTAGGCTAAGGACTTTTCAAACTTCTGGAAAAGCTCTTTGTTGTCATATATGATCTTGAAGGCTTTCTTTACTTCAAACTTTTCCTTTGGTTTTACTTTCCCAGTAGGCATCTTCACTTTTGGGGGTTCATTTCCTCCTTCAGCCTCCTTAATCTTGATGCCACCTCCATGGACGGGTCCATAGGCATCAACTTTGCTCATTTCCAAAACCATGGCCATTTCAGCATCTTCAGCAGCTTTCCTCTCTGCTTCAGACATTTTCCTTCTGGCCTCATCCTTTGCTGCCTGAGATTTGCTTAGCTCAAGAGCCTTCTTTTCTTCCAACTCATCCTGCTTTCTCTGTTCAGCAGCTTCCCTTGCCTTCTTGTTAGCCTTGGAAATTTTCTTTTTCCTCAACACTATCTTTCTTTTTCCTTTATCAGCAGGGACTGGTCCAGCAGACGAGATAGGATTTGCAGCAATTGGATGTATGATTTGGACATCTGGATTTTCTTGAGACTTTGAAGTCTCAACTGATTGAGTAACTGATCTTGGCTGTTGCTCATCAGCTTTGTCAGTTTCAGCAGTCTCAACTGTTTTAGCAGGCTCAACAGTTTCAGCAGCCTTTTCAGCATTTTCAGGGCCTTCTCTAGCTATATTTTCTAACTCCGTGGGTTCTTCTATAAAAGTCATCTGCTTTCTAGCAGACTTTTTGGTTCTTCCTTCACGGTAAGTAGAAATAGCTGTATCTCTCTGTTGGCTTCTTGTTCTTTGAGAGATACCTTCAGCAGGCCTCTCTGCTGATGGAGTTCTTGATGGTGATAGGACTGTCAATTGAGCCGGGCCTACCCGAAGCCCGATGGTTCGGCCAGATTAAATATGACCCGAACCCGAATAATTGTGAGCCGGGCCGATTTTGAGCCATTATATTAAACCCGATCAATTTATGAGCCGAGTGTGAGCCTAATAATGCTCAGCCCGAATAAAGCCCGACCGAATATTACTGCTAATTATTTATATTAAAATTATTATGTACCAAATATCAAAATCAATTACATACAATTGTACAAGCCAAATGAAAAATATAAAGGAAAAAAAAGGAAAAAGATAAAAGAAAGTGAAAGATTGGGAATTTGGAAGTCTTAGATAATTAAAACTTTACTTACCTGGAGTAAAAAAAAAAATGTATATCAATAATTCTATTTCTTGGAAGATGAAATTTTTTTATCTAATACAATAATACAATTTAATGTTATTTAATGTTTAATATTATGAAGAACAAGTGTGGAATTTACATATTCTTGTCTCATGTGTATTAAGTAAGAGTGGTTTGTTCATATTAGTACGTAATTCTTTTATTTATGGAGTAACATTTGCTAGTATTAATAAATCCGACATAAGCCCGATATAAACCCGAAGCCCGAAACGTTACATGAGCTGAGTTTGAGCCGAAACAATTAAAAAATTTATGAGCCGAGCTTGAGCCTATAACTATGAAGCCCGACGGTATTTGAGTTTGAGCTATTTAAAGCTCGGCTCACAAGGCCCGATTGACAGTCCTAGATGGTGATGCAGGGGATCCAGTCCTTACATCAGCAGTGACCTGATCAATAATCTTTGTGACTTGATCAGCAACAGTCACTGACTCCAATTTCTTTGAGGTCTTCTCCTTAGGCTTATCAGCAGCCTTCTTCTTTCTTGTCTCAACAGCCATGTCAGCGGTTTTGACTAACCTCCTTTGCCTCTTGGCAGGAACCTCCTTTGGTTCCTCATCTTCATCCTCCTCAGGCTCACCAGCCTTTCTCTTCATAACAGGCAAGTACTTGGACATTGCCTTGGACTTGTGGATCTCCTTTCCATTCAACATAACACAACCCAGTTTTGACAGCAGATAACTGAGTGTGATTCTGTGGTTGGTGTAGGGGCCTTTTCCTTTCTTCACTTCAAGGAAATCAGCGAGGATGTACCAAATGATGATGGACCAGTTGACTTCTAGCCCATAATAGATAGCAGTCATGATGCTGAACCTCTTCATGGTAACATCATCTAGAGAAAAAGTACAGTTCTCTATCAGCTTAGAGACCATATCAGCCATCCTCTGATATTCGTCCTTCAGCTGTTTCTTCCTAATGTTGCCAGTCAACATTTCTCCTTCCTTGGCGCAGATCGCCCAAAATTGTTGGTGCTTATCTTCAGTCAGCATGGTAACATCGTGTCTTCCTCTGTTTGGGAGACCAAACGTCTCGTGAAGAACAGCAGGTGTGATGACCACAGATTTGTCACCGACTGTTGCTTTGATTTCCATGGAATTGTAATCAGCAGATGCCGTGTTGTAATACTCCATAACCTGGTCAGTCCAGATTATGCCTTCGTGGTACTCCATGAAATTCACCAACTGTGCAGACTTAAACTTTTCCAATAGCTCCTTCATCAAATCCGTACCAGATTGGTAGTAGGATTCATAAACTAGGAACATTCCTTCAGCGGCCATTGCAAGTCTGTTGAAAGTTAAGAAAATAGGAAGAATTTTGCAGAAAATTGCAAGTAATTTTTCTCACAAGTGCTTTTGAATATTTAGGGTTCGTAAAGAACTACACGACTGATCAGATTGAGATTTATAGAGTTGGGGTATGTTGGTTTCCGTGATACCAGCCAACCGTTAGATCCGTTTTTCTGTCAGTGCTGATCGTGCGGCGTCAGTTACGACTTTTCAAATTCAAAAGATATTTAATTAGGAGCGGGAATATGTACCGCCCTTCAGTTACTTATAAAAGCGTGTTTTTGAATAAGACGTTTTAAATAGTTCCGCTTTTATTCAAGTAATCAGATGAGTCAAGTAAATACTTATCTGATGGACTACTGTCCTGATGACATAGTTGTTATCAGAGAATGCCAATAGCTGATAACCTTCCTTAGCTGTTTGTCAATCCAGCCAGGTGATATAACTTTATTCTTCGATAGTTGAGTCTTCTGTTGAAAACATAACTTCAACTAACTGACATTAACAAATTTCATCTTTAATTCAGAAGTACCGCTAGTCGTACACGTTCCCCCTGAGTTTAAGAATTCATAAGTTAACTAGTCTGTTGAAAGTTAATCCTTGAAGATAACAATGATGATTAAGCTGTTGAACTTAAGTCTTCTGATAAGTTCCCCCTCAGCTTATGCATCCAAGTTAAGTAATCCTAGTTCAGCTCTTAAGGTTGAAAACCTTACTTCACTTAAAGGTTTAGTGAAAATATCAGCAATCTGATTGTCAGTATGAACATACTCAATCATAACATTGCCTTTTTCCACATGATCTCTAATGAAGTGATGCTTGATCTCAATATGCTTAGTTCTTGAATGACTTGTAGTGTTCTGAGTAAGAGAGATTGCACTTGTATTGTCACAGTAGATTGGAATTCCACTGATTTTAATGTTGTAGTCTTCTAGTTGATGCTTCAACCATAATATCTGTGCACAGCATGCTCCAGCAGCTATATACTCAGCTTCAGCAGTAGATATTGATACTGAAGTCTGTTTCTTACTCATCCATGAGATCAGACGACTACCTAAGAACTGACAGGCACCTGTTGTGCTTTTTCTGTCAATCTTGCAGCCAGCAAGGTCTGAATCTGAATAACCAATAAGCTCAAATCCAGATTCTCTAGGATACCACAATCCCAATTCTTGAGTGCCTTTAACATATTTCAATATCCTCTTGGCAGCTAAGAGATGAGATTCTTTAGGATTTGATTGAAATCTCGCACAAACCCCGACTGAGTACATTATATCAGGTCTACTTGCTGTTAGATACAACAATGAACCAATAATGCTTCTATATTTGGTTATGTCCACTGATTTGTCATCTTCATCTTTATCCAAACGAAGACTTGTAGACATTGGAATATTAGCAGTAGAGCTAGTTTCCATACCAAACTTTTTAAACAGATCTCTTGTGTATTTAGCTTGATTTATAAAGATTCCATCAGGCAACTGTTTAACTTGTAAACCAAGAAAATAATTAAGTTCTCCCATCATGCTCATTTCAAACTTATTCTGCATCAGCTTAGAGAACTTGTCACACATTTGTTGGTTAGTTGAACCAAAAATAATATCGTCCACATATATTTGCACAATCAATATATGACTTTCCCATTCAATAGTGAACAAGGTTTTATCTACCTTACCTTTATGAAATCCTTTAATTAGAAGAAAATCAGATAAGGTATCATACCATGCTCTTGGAGCCTGTTTCAGTCCATAAAGGGCTTTCTTCAGACGATATACCTTATCCTCTTCTTGATAGACTTCAAATCCAGGAGGTTGTTCAACATAAACTTCTTCTTGCAATTCTCTATTGAGAAATGCTGATTTCACATCCATCTGATAGACTGTGAAATTCTTGTGAGCAGCATAGGCTAGAAACAGTCTGATTGCTTCAAATCTTGCTACAGGTGCAAAAGTCTCATCAAAGTCAATCCCTTCTTCTTGACAATATCCCTTGGCCACTAATCTTGCTTTGTTTCTGGTAACAATACCATCTTCATTCATCTTATTTCTGAATACCCATTTAATGCCAATGACTCTTTGATGACTTGGTCTAGGAACTATGTACCAGACTTCATTCCTTTCAAATTGATTCAACTCTTCTTGCATAGCTTCTATCCAGAAGGAATCACTTAGAGATTCTTCAATTTGTTTAGGCTTTATTTGAGATAGGAAGGTGACAAACATGGCATCTTGTGCAGCAGCTTTTCTTGTTTTCACTCTATCTAAAGGATCACCAATCACTAACTCAGGTGGGTGATTTCTGAGCCATCTTAGATCAGGTTGCAGGTCTGAATGTTGTCCTCTGTTATGATCTTGCAACACTACTGTTGGAGTTGCAGTAGTAGTCTGTTGAACATTTGCAGTCTGTTGAACAGTCTCTGGTCTGTCAGCTGGTTGTAACTCGTCTGTTAGACAATCAGTGATCTGATTTTGAACAGCACTTGAGTTATCAGCTGGGTTGAGATCAGGTAGTATGATGGGAACATATTCTTCATTCATTCCAACACTTAATTTCTGTAAATCAGTAGATAGTTCTTGATTAGTGCTTTGATTCTTTTCAGAAGATTGGTTTGGTTCATCAAATACTACATGAATGGATTCTTCTACTAGTAATGTTCTTTTGTTAAAAACTCTATAAGCCTTACTAACAGTAGAATATCCTACAAAAACAGCTTCATCAGCCTTTTCTGCAAAAGCAGTAAGGTGATTTTTCCCATTATTCAATACAAAGCATTTACAACCAAAAATTTTAAAGTAATGAATGTTTGGTTTTCTGTTGTTCCAAACTTCATATGGAGTTTTGTTCTGATTTTTGTTGATCATGCATCTGTTTTGGGTAAAGCAGGCTGTATTTGTTGCTTCTGCCCAAAATCTTTGTGGCAGCTTAGCTTCAGCTATCATGGTTCTGACAGCTTCCTTCAGTGTTCTGTTTCTCCTTTCAGCAACACCATTCTGTTGAGGGTTCTAGCAGTTGAATACTCATGATGTATTCCTTTCATGTTACAATACTCTTCAACAGTAGAGTTTGTGAACTCTGTCCCTCTATCTGATCTTCAATATTTTTATGCTTTTCTCATTCTGGATCAGTTCCATCAGATTAGTAAGATGTTCCTTGGTTTCACTTTTCTTCTTCATGAATATCACCCAAGTATATCTTGAATAGTCATCCACAACAGCTAGGCAGTATTTCATTCCACCATTGCTGACTAGATCAATGGGTCCAAATAAGTCCATATGTAGTAGCTCCAAAATTCTTTCCGAAGATTGATGCTTCTTGCTCTTGAACGATGACTTAATTTGTTTACCCTTCTGACAGGCGTCACAGAGCTTGTCTTTGCTCATGACTGTTTTTGGAATCCCTTCTACCAAATCATTCTTGATTAATCTGTTGATGGTCTTGAAGTTTAAATGATTCATCCTCTTGTGCCATAGCCAACTAACTTCACTTGGTGTAGAAGCCACCAAACAAACATTTGAATTCTTGTTAGCAGAATTCCAGTCGACTATGTAGATATTTCCTTGTCGTCTTCCAGATAAGATTACCTTCTTTGTACCAATCTGTTCAACATAGCACTTATCTGTTGAGAAGATAACTGAATATCCTTTGTCACAAAATTGACTTATGCTCAGCAGGTTGTATTTTAGGCCTTTAACATATGAGACGTCAGCTATCTCAATGTTTCCTTTGATTATCTTTCCTTTAGCTACAATCTTGCCTTCTTTGTTGTCTCCAAATGTAACACTTGGACCATCCACAGCAACTGCATTAGTCAGCTCATGTATGTTTCCACACATGTGTCTTGAACATCCACTGTCCAAGTACAAAATCTTCTCTACTTTACTCCTACTCCTAATCCTAACCTACAAAACAAAATAAAATTGTTTTAGGTACCCTTATTGAGAGGGTCCTGAAGGATTAGTTTCACCTTTGACAACCCAAGATGTTGATGTCTTAGGCTTCTTAGGCTTCTGAGTTTTGACAGGAGCATGAACAGTTTCATTTTTATCATAATTATCAGATAAGTCATGTTGATGATCAGTATGATAAGAATAATGTTCATAAGCAGGGTAAGGTGCATGATACGCAGGATATGCATGCATTGGATGAGCAGGGTAAGGTGCATAGTAACCTGGAAATTGAGGTGCATGATACATAGGATGATATGCAGCAGGTTGCACATAATAAGACTCATTTCCATACCAAGCATTTTGATTTTTCTTGTTTTTATGCTTCTTTGGTTTACTACTTGCTTGCTCATTAACAGACGACTTAGTTTTACCAACAGTTTGATTCAGTTTAGCTTTATCAGCAGACTTCTTAAGACTCTGCTGTTTGGTCTTACTAGTCTTTTTACCTAAACTAGGCTCTTTGCTCTTTTCAGCTTTAGGAGTTTTCTTCTCCTTTGCTACTTTTTCAGGTGAAGCAGGTTTAGTTGTCTGAACATAAAGAATGACCTTACTATTGTCAGCTGATACAAATTTTTCAGTATGATTCAGTTCAAACTTATCCTGTTCTAAAGGTATCTTCTGTTTACTAGATGTATGCATGGATGCAACAGATGATTTCTCATGAGACTCAATAACTTTTTCAAGTTCCATGATTTTTCCTTTAAAAACTTCACATTCAGCTTTCAGAGATTCATGTTCTTGCTCAAGCTGTTTATATTCAGCTGATTCCTTTGGCTTTTCAGCTAAAAGTTTCAGTGAACTGTTTTGCTCTTTCAGCAATATCATCTCTTCTTTAAGCTTTTTGTATGCTTCAGCAATACCAGTATTGTTAAGCATCATTTGTTCAAATGAATTAAATAATTCATTGTCAAGAGGAGTTACCTCATCCTCAGAGTCATCAGATTCCTTTGCCATCAGGCACAGGAGAGCAGGGTTTCCTTCATCAGAAGATTCTTCATCAGACGTGTCTGAGTCTGAATCAGATGAGTAGACAGCAGCCATCTTTTCTGCTTACGCTATCATAGCCTTGCTTTTCTGATGCTTTCTTTCTCTTCTTATTTTCTTCTCTTCTTCAGTGTACTTTTCTGCTTTTGGATATGGGCAGTCTTTGATGAAGTGTCCCAATTTCCTGCAGTTGTAACACATTAGTTTTGCTTTATAATCATCTTTATCTTGAGAAGAAAAGTTAGGTTTAGAAGTAGAAGCATTGTTGTATTTGTTCTTCATTTTTCTTTTGTAGAACTTCTTGAAGTTATTTATCAACAGTGCAACATCTCCAGCAGTGTACTCCTTCTTGTTGAGTAGAATGGCTTCATCAGATGAGTCCACTTCTTTGCTTTTCTGTGCTGGTCTTCTGGTGTTTTCAGCAGCAACCAGTGCAGCTGTGGGTCCTAAAGTTGAGGTTTCTTCAATTCCCATTCTAGGCAGTTTATACTCGAATGCCTTGAGTACGGAAAACAGCTCAGTAAGAGAGATTTTTCCCAAATCCCTTGATTCTTCCATTGTTGTCACCTTCATGTTGAACTTTGGGGGTAGGGCTTTTAGTACTCTGACAGTGATCTCTTTGTCAGTGAAGGTCTTTCCCAACTTTAAAACTTCATTCAGAGTTCTGGTGAATCTGGTATCCATCTGATCAATGGTTTCTCCAGACTTCATCTTGAAGTTGTCAAGTTTCTCCAAAGCAACTGTGAGCTGATGCTCCTTTATTGCATCATTGCCTTCGCTCATGTCTCTGACTTTGTCCCACATTTCCTTTGCAGTCTTGGAATGTTTGACCTTGTCAAACCGATCATTGTCCAGGGCTTTAGTCATGATGAATCTCCCAACTTTGTCTAGATTGTAAAGCTTTATTTCTTCTGGAGTCATCTCATGAAGGTCTTTTTCCACAACCGTGTCAACCTCATTTATCTTTATGGTCTTTGTGGATCTGAATGGACCTTTAATGATACATGTGTACATGTTGTCATTATAAGCAGCTAGGAAAATCTCCATTCTGATTTTCCAGTCCTCAAAGGACATACCAGCAATGTGGGGAACATGGCTGATACAATCCATTTTTCAAAAAGTTTTGATTTTTCAAAAAGATGTTCTTTTGAAAAGTTTTGAAAACCTTTGAAAAACACTTGGATCAAGCTCCTTGATCAGGCAGCTGATTCTAATGAACCACCTGCTCTGATACCACTTGTTGGTCCCAAGTGGTCAGAAGAGGTTTAGAGGGGGGGGGGGTGAATAAACCTCTTAAAAAATTTTCTTCAAATTTAACTTTAAAACTTTTACTCTAACTGAACAGACTAAGCTGATCAGATTAGTTAGTTACAATTCTATTCGCGAACAAATCTTTGAACAGCTTTGTTGACCACTCGTCTGATTGTTACTTAGCTGATTTTGTTAAAATCAGTTTTAATACTTAGAGTACTTGCAGCGGATTTTCAAAGTGTTTTTCACAAGTAAACTTAGCAGTTTGAAAAATGCTTCCCCAGATTTGTAAAATCTCTTTTTAGATCCTTTTTCAAACAGTAAACTTAATGTGTTTTATGTAACTGTAAATATGCAAGTAAAATGCAAATAAAAACACGAACGATTTTTATAGTGGTTATATGGATATGAATATCCTTTAGTCCACTCTTCCAAGTCACAAAGATCTTGGGTTATACTAAAAACACACAGTAATCAGTATACTCTGCTTACGCCTTACAACAAATGAACAGGCCGTAAGTTCGCAGTAAGAAATCACAAAGAAATCCTACTTCTCTGAAGTAATATCACTCACTAAGACGGATATCTACTTCTCACAACACTCAATGTTTACAAATTCACTCAGAAGATGTATTTGGCTTGATTCTTCAACTCTGCTTTCGTCAACAAATGACTCAGCTGATGAGTGAGCTGTTCTTGAGACTTAAAGAATTCTGCTTCGAAAATTTCTCAAAGATTGTGTTGCTTCTTTCTTCTTCGTCTCTTTCAGCTATTTATACTTGAGGATTGAAAAGTGTCCGTTGAAGAGAGACAAGATTCAAATTCCTCGAGTACTGGTCCTTAAAATCCGCGAACGGCTCTTTTGCAGTCTGTCCGTACTGTGAACAGTACTATTCTGCAGGCAGCATTAAATGCACCCAGCTGATGCGAAGCAATTCTTCAATCATTTGTCTTTAATAACCTTGTACTTCAGCATTTATTACTCCAAGGGGCATTTATTACCGTTGGGAACACTTTATGATCTTCTTCACTTGGCTGATAAAAGTACGCGTCTGATGGCGAATAAAGCTGATCTCAAACTTGAACAAATCTGATTTGAGTCGGTTGATCTTCACCAGTCTGATAACTTTTCTTCAGCAGATCAGAAGTCTTGGACCTTGAAACTTTGACTCTTCTGATGTCTTCTTTGCTTGGTCAAAATTCCTTGATAAGTTTTTCAACTAAGTTACTCCATACTTAGCCAAATATGAAGTTTTGGAATGCATCAAAACCTCCCTTATCAAACTTCCTTTAGTGCCTTCATCTTCGTCCTTATCCAACACCAAGGTATTTTCCTTGACTGACTGACCCCAGGCAAGTATCGGGAGCTTATTGGTTTTCTAGATTTGGCTTATTGCCTTCCAGATCGGAAATATTTTTGTCTGTCGATATTCTAAGCGAGTTAAGGTCGCTCATGTTTTTATCAAAGAAGATTCTAAGTCTAAACTCAAAAACTTGGGTCGAAAGGGGAAGATTTTTGATCACCATCATCGGAGCAAAATGATGATAAAAATCGGAGAATGGACAAAATTAGGAAAATTGAGGGAGACCCCTTTTATAGTAACAGTTGGGGCTCAATCCAACGGCTTCCATCCATTAAGATGGACGAACGAGATTCAGTGACTATTCCGTTTCCCGATGAATAGGGATTGTTTGGCGGAGGAAATCATAGAATTATCAGTTTATTCACGGAACAGTTATTGATTTAACTTACAATAATGCACGGGTTTGGAAGTTGCGGTTTGGCACTCGTGTGATTGAAAATTGATGACTAAGGAATTTCGATTCGACTAAAACATAGGGGAACGAAACATTCAACAGAGTTGTTTTCACAATATTAAGGTTATTTTCTACGATCGGGAAATGCACACATAATTGGGGACAAACATATAGTCAACAAAGAGGTATATCTGAGCATCGAAAAATAACGGATGGAATAAAACGACGTGAAGGCCGATCACAAGTTCAAAGATTCAAGAAGAGACGACAAAGTAAATTATTCAAAGATATTACAGGCAGACTGATTAAACAATTCAACTATTTTCAAATTAGAACAGGCCGGGAAATGAACTACGAGCCTAGAGAAGTTTATTCTCGGAAATAATCTTCCGAACTTCATCACTGCGGACGTCATAACCCTGCTTATAAGCATCCTTCTCACGGTGCTCGGAGTCCTTCTTATCTTGCTCGTAAAGTCGTTTAAGATCTTCGAGCTCTTTCCCCAGCTGCTCATGGATTTCTTCACCTTTATCCTTGGCGGGTTTCTCTTTCTCCGAAGCTATCTTCTCCTCGAGCACTTTGGTGGCCTCCAGGGCATTCTCCAGTTCGGCGTTTTTCTTCTCTATCCCAAGAGTGAGAGCAGCTCGTTGTTCAGCATCCTGCTCGGCCAGCAATTTGAGCTCAAGGAACTCTTTCTCAACCTATTAACAAGGAAAACTAACAGATGTTGGTAAGGACATATATGTGAAATAAAAAAAAAAAAAAGGAAGAGAACTAGCAGTAGCAACAAATTTTCCGAACCTGGTCAAGGAAGCTTGATCCCAGCTGAAACAGTTGCAAAGGATTTTTCCCCTTAGAGGGGCCTATATCAGAAACTGAGATGTGAGCCTGCAGAAGGCTCGGAACGACGTTTTCGAGCGTCCCTTCAGAACGGTGCTCATCCTTAGAACCTCCAGGAACAGAATATATATTTTTCGGAACCGAAAAAGAGGTTGACATTTCAGCTGTGCCCTTGGTTGGAGGAACCTTAAGCTCAGGAACGCCTTTCTCAGCAGCATTTACTTTTGCCTTCTTACTGGGCCCCCCACTCTCGGAATTAATCACAGGGGCATTGGTCAGAGGTTTGTTCTCATTCACAAGCTTATGAAGGGTCTCGGTCGGAGTGATCTCTTCAGAATGAGGTCTTTTGTTCGAAGGCTCAGACTCCCTCTCGGACGCCTTCTGCCTAAGTAAGGCCCGCTTGGAATTATCTAAAGGCTTAATAGGGGAGCCTTCAGATTCAGTCTCGGGTTCTTCTTTCGATATTATGAATTTGTTGGAAATAGTTCTGCCAGATTCCGAAGAGGTGTGTTTCTCTTTCTTACTTTCTCCACCCTTAGAAGTTTTGGGGGAGGATGCTGAGGATTGGGATAGCTTTTCGAAGATTTCTTTTCTTTGCTCGGTTTCGTATCCTTCGAGGGACCCTTGCTTTTGACACCGCCTAGGAGCGATATGAGGGGTCGAACGAGGAACCTAGTATTTTGTCCATAACTTTGATTAAGGGAGTATTTTGGTTCGAATTTTATTTGCTAATCTATGAGCTCCGATCTCGGTGAATTGATATGATAGGAGAATGATTTGAAATGGCCCTTATATTTATAGCGGGAGCAACGCGTCATTTTATTGGAATTGAATAGTCGCAACTACCGAGAAAATTCGAGCATATATAAAGGGAACAAATATAATTGGACATTTTCGATCGTTAAATGGCAAATTTACTTAATACATACAAAGTCAACAGAATCTTGATTACATACACTAAAGGAAACTATATCAAAATAGTTCTATTATAGGGACTTAGCTAATTATCAAGGGTTTTCTTCTTCATCTTCTTATTCTTCATCCTCATTGTCGGAATCACTATCATCCGAGTCGTCATCTTCACTATCCGAGCTATCACTCTCTTCACTGCCCTTTTCATCAGCATTATCATCAACTTTAGTTGAAGGAGGGGTAGGTTGTCCTACTTGGGCATCGGAATCACCGTCAACGTCAACTTCTTCATCTCCGTCAACCTCATTTTCCGACTGTGGAAAACTGAAAGCTTCAAGCATATCCGGGTTCGGGATAGGAACCCCGAACTCATCAAGAAAGGAGGTGAATTCATGGCCTTGTAAATCTCCAAGGCCTGCAGGAAGAGACAAAGCCTTGTGATACTCTCGGAGGATGTTCTTATAGGCATTCATATAAGGGAGATAATCCGAGAGTTGGCCCGGAATCTTCCCAGCTATGACCAACAGTTGAACACCTTTGTAGAAGAAAGATAAGTTGATCGGACCAGATCGCAATTGAACCAAAGCATCGAGAAAGGGTGACTCTAGGAACTCCCTTATGGCTGGAAGCCTAGCTTCTTCTCAGCCTTGAGCGTACGAGCATGCGGAATCCGCCTTCATCTGTTCTAGCTCAGCTTTTAAGTGTCAACCTCAAGTTCGAGGGCACTCTTCTCTCCGACCACTCCGACTAGATCCTCCTCGACCGCAGTTGTGAATTTACGAGCCTTAGCTTCTTCAAGCTCCTTTTTGGTCTCAGTAAGCTCTTTCTCCACCTCGGACAGCTTGGCCAAAATTTCAGTCAGCTGAGCCGCAGTTATTGCATCTTCCCTCATAATGCATTTGAGGGCCCGATGAGCTTGGTGAGACCCTTCCTCCAAGATGGCAAGCCGGTGGGATTGATGAACGAACAGATCTCCGTCCTGCGAGGAAGACAAAGTATTTTCATAAGTTTCACATATGCTAAGATCGGAGAATACGAAGCAAAATTAAACTTTTACCTCTTGATACGCTCGGGAAAAATCACCCAAGACTTAGAAGCCATCCTTGAAGAATAGCTCAGTATTGTCATCCTTGAATTGCCCAGCCAGAAGTATCCAGAACGATTTATCTATTGAGTATTCTTCTTCGGGGCCAAAATCCGATTGAATGCTCCCATCCTCGGCATAGCTTGTAGCCCTCGGACCGCGAAGATGATCTTCGATATAATCCGCTAAGTCCGGTTGAGTTCTTCCAGGTCGGCATCGAATGGGGCCTGGATTCCGACCAAAAGTCCTGACCCTTCTGGATGACTCGGGAGCATCACTGTTCCTTTTTCGAGCCAAACGTTCCTCGATCAGTTGCTGGGATTGGATATGTTTAAAGGCATAATGGCTATATCCGGCTGCGTTAGGGTCAGCAGTGTTTATCAAAAAGACCGTCCTCAGGCTGCCAATCTCCTCCGTTTGTGACGTATTCTCGACATCGACCCTGGGAATGTTCGAGGCAGGGGGCGGGACCACCATAGCAGAAGTGTTGGCACCAGCCGTTCCTATTTTCTTACTCGCCTTCGATTTTTTCTGTTTTCGAGGCTGGCCTTGGGTCTTTTTCGATGAAGAGGCCACGTTGGAACCTGCTATCGAGGTTCGGAATTGTTCCACAATCTCAACTGCGTAATTCAAGTGAAAGTGAGGCTAATATGAAATGGCAAAGGCAAATCAAGAACCATCATAAATAGATAAGTTAGTTAACAAGCGAGAGGCGAGCGACTATGGCTCGAGCCTCTGCAGGAGCGGCCTGGGCGGGTTGACCGTTCTCAGGATTGTCTTCGATCTCAGGAGTATACCCGAATTCAATCGCCGGAGTAGGATAAGTGCACTTACTGAGCCCAGCCAACCTCAAGACCCCTTCTTGCGTTAATAACGCCGTTTGGTACTGATCGGATTTCAGGGTTTTCAAGAATTTCGAAGACAGGATCTGAGGGATTTTTCCTTTGAGGGACCGTTTACCATATATCCAAGCAGATTCCCCGTCCCAAACATGTGCTTTCAGCTCGGAGACATCGTCCGAAGGAAGAATATCGGGACCACGAACGAAGAAGAATTCTCTTTTCCAGCCTTTTGTGTTACTCGAACCATGTTCGTGAGAATAGATCTGTTCGACCTTTGGGAGAAATAGACAAAGCCGGCATTAGAGGCCGTCGAGATGCTCATCTGGAATACTTTCCAAAAATTCTGGAAGGACGTCTCCTTCCCCTTAGCCTGCATAAGAACGCTAAATGCAACAATGTTCGCGATCGAATTCGGCAATATCTGGGCAGGCGCGAGTGAGAAAACCTCCAGAACATCCCTAAGTAACGGAATAAATGGAATGCACAGCCCGAAGAGGAATTTCTTGCTGTAGAAGGCTTGGCAACCTTTAGGTGGGTTGGTAACTCGTTGCTCGGGAGTAGGCACAACGATAGTATAACCCTTCGGAATGTATTTTCCTAACTCGAGCTCCAAATTTGTACGACGTTCCTCCGTGTTATAGAAGGTAGAATTTTGATCAGCTCTGCGCTCTGTTCGATGATGGTTAAAATTAGTGGTGGTTTCTACCCATTTGTAGATAGTAACAACTGCTTTCCCACGATCTTGTACTTCTGAGATTCATTCTCGCGCAGAGGTGAAACATCGCCCTTGACTGCTTCGCCCTCGTAAACTTCTTCTTCAGCTTCTCCTTCGTTATCAGTAGAACCCTGGCGAACTTCTCCCTCCTCAGTATCAGAGTTTGAAGTGTCTCCAAAATTTTTGGCCTTCTCATCGTCGGAGGCCCTATAATTGTCGATAAGCGTCAAAGGATCGATATCCGACCTTTCGCCTACTTTGACATTTCCTTTACGATCTCTGGAGGAAGACATGGTTTTTAGGAAGTGATTTGTTGGAAGTAATCGATTTTCGGGATTCTTCTATAAAAAAGTATCGGAGTTTGAGAATCTTTCGTAAATGAATCTTCAACGGTCAACATACATATATACGAGGTCAAAAAAGTAAAATTGCAAATCGGACCCCAAGTAACCACGACGGTTGAGCTCTCCAGCAGTAATTTCAAAACAAGATTTTTGGGAAATTGAACTTTTGGCCCCTATACTCTACGAACTTAGACTATAGCATGGCTAATGGAAAAACAAATCCTTTCGGATTCAAAATAAACCTACTTCTCCGAGCTTCAGCTTCACTTACGCTCGAAGAAGTGGGGAAGTATTAGTGAGGAACTAAACCGGTCGACCATGAGTTCAAGCATGGCAATTATTAACTAAGGAATTCAAAACAGGAAGCAAGATCAACTCAATTTTTTGTCAAACAAGGTCAATCGTTACAGGGAACAACTCAAAGCATAAATGTCAATATAATTTACATCACAACGGATAATCATTTTAGAGTTTCCAAGATATGCACTCTCTTTCCCTGGTTCGGTTTTTATCCCAATGGGTTTTTTCGAGCTAGGTTTTTAATGAGGCATATCCGAAACACTAAGTGACGATTCATCACAGTCGTATGGCGACATTTACTTCTCCGAGCTTGAGCTTCACTTACGCTCGAGAAGTGGGGGAGTATTGATGAGGGGTACTTTGGATATTCTATTTTAGGGATGGCTTGTACGATCAGAAAACACGATATCCGACCTCGAAGACATATCGGCCGACCTCCAACGTTGTTCAGCCTACTCCGATCACGGGCCAGGGTGTTCATGCTCGGTTTCCACTGTTGGGCTGACCCCAGGCCCAGGCCTGTGGGCCGAGAAATACACCCCGGCGGATGGTTCAGCTAGCACACCGCCTCAACTATAAATACCGCAAGCATTTATGATGCCAAACAACGCACGATTCCCCAAATGCACCCCGCTCGAAGCTACAGCTTGAGGACTCCTCGAAATTTAGAATTTGATTACATTGTATGTTCTAGTCTCGCCCAAGTAAGACCTCGAATTGTATTGTAATCATGATCGATAATATACATTGACCCCATCATTGGCATTTTAGCACCTTTGTTGTCGTTACTTTCCATTATTGATCCCCGACGAAACCACGTTAGATCAAGGCTCAACATGGTTATGGGCCATTACATATGAGTCAAAATAACTCGTTAACATAAACAGGAATTTATGCCTACTCAGGATTTAGATCAATTAGCATATGATCATTAGTGACATGTTCTAGAACCGTAATATCAACGATATCTTATTTATGATTCTAGATCATGTCTGGTCCAATCCTATGTAATCAAATTACACAAAGTACCTCCACCTTCGATGTCTCTACATCAGTAATTCGGATCAAAATTACTACATTGTAAATATTTTGTGGACTGTACTAGTTTTGTTTAATTAAAGATCCCAACTTTAACTCACTACGGACTTCTTAGTCTATTAGCTATAACTTAAATTCTCCAGTATAATATATATATATACTTAAGTCATAGTCTCTTTAATAGACTTGAAATTTTATGATGTTTATATTATGCATTAAATGCATAATCGAAATGATTATATGAAAAATTAATTTCAAATTAATTTATTTATTTCAATTAAAGAATGTCAAATACATGTTTTAACAACATCATGCCTAACACTAATATTTTTATATTTGGTAAAAACATAATATTTTTAATAATTTTTAAGACTGTAACTACGACAATTATTTTGACTAAATATAAAATTTTAATGCTAAGAGATTTATGTTGATAACAAGTTTAACATGTCACAACCACTCCCACAACTGGCCACAATTAGGGATGTCAATGGGGCGGATTTCAATCCTGATTCATCTGAATCCGATCAGAGTTATTAGAATAAATAATTGTCCGATTAGAGATTCGATGGACATGATCCGATTATAAAGATCCGTAATCCAAAACAGATGGAGCGAATATGGATTTAATTAGGTCGATCCGTTCTGTTAAATATATGTATCCGACAATAAATAAAATGAATGATATATATACATAAAGTTTTACAAAAGTATGTACCATTAATAATATTTCACCGTCAATTTAAGAAGATGGTAATTTATAACTAGTTTATAAATTTATTTAAACCAATATTTTCATTTACAAATATAAATATTAGTAAAGAAAGTTCGAACATGTGAGCTAAAATTAAATAAAATTGAGAAGTTAATAAACTTGTGTTTGAAAAAAAATATTAGTTTAATTTTTTTAAAATAAAAATTTTATTGTATCTGAAAAATATCCAATATCCGACCTAGATCTATTGATTCAAAAAATCTAGATCCGAGAACAAATCCGAACAAGATCGGAATTCGACATGGCCCGATCCAATATAAATGAAGTCGGATCTGGATAAACCTGATCCGACCAGAATCCTACTCATTGACAGCCCTAGTTGCCCACAATATGTATTACTTTATACTTTATGGTGAAATACAGTTTCTCCACTTAAAGTATAGGATGGGTATCAGTTACTCCCTAAACCTAAAGTATCAATTGTAACACTTACCCCCATCTGTTATAGTTTTGTAGTTTTTATTCCAAAAATACCCCCATCCCCTTACATAAATAATAAATTTCTTTATTAAAATAAATTTGTCACTTTATTAATTATGAATTTATTAATCCACCATACAACATTATATTTTAATTTCTTCATTATTTGTTTTTACCTTTTTATGTCTCAAATTTTTCTTTATCTTCATCCCATTTCTTTTGTTATTTCTGTTCCAATTTATATTCTTAATTTTATGATTCAATTTTTTTTATTTCTATCTCAAAAATTTTCTTTATATTTTTTGAGTTTTTATTTGGTGATAATTATCCATTTATATTCAGTACAAATGATTTATTCAAAATGTTGATTAATTCCTTCAAATTATTTCTCGCAAAATTTCAAATTTAACACCAAATAATATTATGTTTTATTTTCTTCATTCCTTTATAAAAAATTATGAATTCATCAATCCATCCACCAAACAATATTATGCTTCAATTTTTTCTTTTCTTTTGTTTCCTTCGGTTATAAAAAATTGCGAAAAAATGAATGTAACAAAAGAAATGAAGAAAATAAAATATTGATTTTACCGAATTTCGTATGGTTCAGTAATATCAATAATAATATGATTGAGGCTAGATTGAGTATAATTTACGAGCTTAGTTATTTTACTCCGGATGGATCAACTCAAAGATGAACAATATGCAACGTAAGAACAAAAGTAAAAGTATGTAATATGTGTAGCAAAGGCTCTCTTATTAGATTAATCATGTATCACAAAGTATGTAGGCGTAAGTACGATGTTCTGTGTTGTATCCTAATACAATGTATGTGATGGATTTATATAGATCTTCGTCCCTAGTTATACAAGGAAACATAACTATAATTGGACTCAGACTAATGTCCCTAAGGACTTCGGACTCAGGATCTAGATCGCTGAGATGCTCATATTAGGTCGAGACGACCTCCATAGTCGATCCGCATTTAGGCTGAGTATCTAGTCGGGTCGATCGTATTCTTCTCGAGTTCTCGACTATCCTTTAGGGTGTAAAATAGCCCCCATCAGTACTCCCTCACTTCTTCGAGCGAAGATGTAGTCGTAGCTCGTAGAAGTAGTTGATTTCTTCTGAATTGATTTATGAATTGTGCCTCATTAAAAACCTTATTCAGAGAAAACCCCATGGGAAAAAATCCGAAATAAGGAAAAGAGTGCACTAGTTCACAAACAACCGTATCTTCGCCCCTCTTGATAGGCATCGTTTAGATTAGAGGAGCCGATTCACTCCTATCGATGGCGAGAAAATGAATTGTCGCGAACGGGCTAATGTGTCCTTTCAACTTCGTATATACATAACCGTCTATTTTTCACAATTAGTTTTTATTCTATGCCTTCCAATTCTCTGTAGTAAAATTTTAAGTCGATAAGCTCCGTAATTGATATATTTATCGATTAATATTTAAACAATCCTCGAAATGGCCTCTACTTCTAGAGATCCTAAATCATCGACCCTTGACGACGTGATCCCACTAACGTCCTGGTGGGGAGCCCCCTCCTGACCAGGCTGTGATGGGGGTACTTTGAATTCTCAACACTTAGGAGCTCATGCTGGATCGAAAATAGATTATGCTAGATCGAAGATCATGATTCTCGACCTCGAAGACATAATACCGATCCCAAGTCCCAGGATGCTCGGTCCGATCTCTCAGGCAAAGGCCCCGGGTCGGAGATTACTGTTGGGCCGACCTCAGGCCCAAGCCTTTGGGCCAAGAAATGCTCCCCTGCGGATGGTTCAGCTAGCACACCGCCTCAACTATAAATACCACAAGCATTTATGACGCCACACTCGCTTTCCCAGATGCTCCCAGCTCGAAGCTCCGGCTCGGACAAACCTTGGATAGTTAGATTAGATATCACTCTTGTACGTATTTAGTCTCTAGCTTGTACGACATCCTATAATGCTCAAATAGGACCCCCATTACTTGTAATCTGTACATCCATGATCGAATAATACTTTATTGATCTTCTCCTTCATATAATTGGTTTCGTCTGTTTACATTCCTATTTTGATCCCATACGAAACAGCGTAAGATCAATTGGCGCCCACCGAGGGGCCTAATTTGGGTGTTAGATCGAAAAATACCTACTACGAGGCGAAATACGTACATTCGAGGAGAGCCTTCTCACGTAGCTGGAGCACAGAATGTTGGGATTTTATGGGTATAATTGTCAACTAACGGTGCGAAATATAAAATTTTAATTTTATACACGAAATCCCAGAAACACTTATTAGCAAATATGAATAAGGTCGAATTTATTTTCAGCAAACAAGTACTAAAAATAAATAAGATGGTAAAATCAATTTTACCTCACAACAGACAAGGTGGTGGTTTTCTCCGGTCTTCAATTGTTCACTAGAGCACCCCAAGTATTGTGCCTCTAGAGAAAGTCCACACTAGATGGATTTGAGTGACTTCGAGTAATCCCCAGGCTTAGAACTAGGACTAAGGAATTGTCTCGTTAGGAATTGGATTCAGATCCAGAGATGAAAAGCTTGGAGAAAATCCTACACAGGGTGGGGCGATTCCTGACAGGGTTCGGCCAATGCAGTAGGGGCGAGAGGGCTGAATATTTTCGGCCTCTTTGTTTTCTTGTGTAGGTTGATTGTCTGTTCTTATTTAGATTATGTATCTAGTATATATAGATATCTCTATTAGAAGACTCCTTCTCCTAATAGATATCTATCAAATCTTGAAAGGATCTCTCCTTATCAAGATATAAGATAAACATAATCTTATCACTTTAGGAAACAAGATATACTACAATCTTTTTCCTTGTTACACAAGATAACAAAAACTCTTCCAATCCCTATCATAATCGATCATGATCAACATTAATCAAAGACATATTTTCCAAGCAAAATCGGCCCAAATTAATCAACATAAATCGGCCCATGTGCTTTAATCAATCCTGAATTAATTTGATCATTATTCCTTTAACAAAAATCGGCCCATGTGATTTAATTAATTAATCCACTATTAATTAATTAATCTTTTCCAATTAACACTTTAATTGAAGATTTAATCAATAAAAAATTCCAATTGATTAATTAATTAGTTACTTCTAATTAATGATTCTCCATATTGAATTAACACTTTAATTCTTGATTAATTAATTAGTTACTTCTAATTAATTATTTTCTTCTTAAATTAATACTTTAATTCATTTATTGATTTAATTCCTTAAATCAATTGTTTCCTTTCAGACTGTCACTGTCCAACTGTATTGCGTGTGACCCTCCAGGTTCACCATCAATTGGCAGCAGGCCCACGACATTCGTGATTTAATTAGTGAGCAATTAATATGTAATTAATTGCTCCGATCAATTAATCACTTTAATTGACCACTCTAGAATTAATTTCCCTATTAATTCAGGAGAATCCACACCTTATGGTCGATGTCTAGCCACAAGCCAATGAGGCCCAACTTTAGGTGAATTGATATTCGTGAACCTTCACCTCTTATAAATTCCATGTACATACGGTCCTTCTAATGACTAATTTTCCGATTGAGACCTAGGGTGTGTGAATTGGTCGGCACCTCTAATCATCTCAATTCTGTACATTCTAATTCAAGATAATAATTCCAGTGTGACTGCTAAATTTGAAAACCCCTTTCCAAATCCGTCACGACTGCGGCCACAGATTCCTCGGATATTATTATCTAAGAACGTACAGGAAATTCACTCATCTTATCAGGATGAGTCGATAGATCTTATATTAGTACTAACCATCCGCGCACACGTTCATACGTACCCAAAGTAGTCGCACAATGACCAAGCTATGTGATCGGCTCCTAAATCAAAGTACGTATTCCCGTGTACCGAATTTGCCCTAGTACCTCAAGTCAAAGGACTAAATCGTACACTATTATAAGTCTTGAGAGACATCCCATTACCGATATGCTTAATGAACTTCCACGATGGGTCTCTCTGTTCGGGTCGTTCGATGCGCTCGATCCCCTATAGAACCCCCTAGTCATATGCACTAGCATTAAATGCCTTGTTCATGAAACTACAACAAATTCACTCCATGTAAATCATGCATAATCCTACAAGTCTTGACGATTCATTCGATACCCCGTCTCGATATGAATCTATGACTTGGAACGTTTTCGAGATCACGACCTTTGAGACTGTTTCATGATAGATCGCACTCAGTACTGAAGTGTATAGTCCCATAGTCTTGAGTGATCTCAGGGTTTCATCCAATCGCTTAGATAAGTTCACGAGAGATGAATTTGGCCATTGTTTAATTCACGTACTATGAATAAACGGGCATATTATCTTATGAATCATAAGATTGCTTCCTAAGGTAGTCCCTTTACATGCTTATATTTGTTGGCGTGTTGGGCACTATCCTATCAATTTCCCACTTGCCCTAAAACCAACCACATACATTTCTAAGGCCCATATCTCTAAAGATATCCGTCGAACCCTTTTGTGATTATGACTTAATTAGTGGATCTGCTATGTTGTCTCTTGACGTGGTTTACTTCCACGTCTTATTCTACCTATGATTTTTCAGATCATATGGTATACTTGTGTTTAGATCATGGGTGAGATCTCGATTCCTTTGCTAAAGCAATTGCCCTAAGTTATCATAGAAGATAACTATAGGCTATGCAATGCTAGGCACTTCTTCTAATTTATTGGAAGAAGTTTTCGTCCAAACACTTTCCTTCGCTGATACTGCGAAATATTCTATTTTAATGGTTTACCCGGCATCGATTGTCCTTTTGAACCCTTTCAAATCATCGTTGCCCCAAAAAACCAGAATATTACATTCACTGCAGACGGGAATCTCGAATCACTAAATCCTTCAAGTTCCAATTCTTCATTACTACCGTTGACCAGCAATATATCCTCAGAACTCCTAGAGTTCTTTTAAGGAATGCTTCTTTCCGGTAATCCAGTACTACTCACTGGTGTTCGACTAATAGTAGCTAACGATATTCATAGCTTCTGTTTAGTCTGGTCTTGTACATGACGTTGCATATACTATGCTACCTTTTATTTGGAAGGTATATAGAGATATTATCCTCTTTACTCATCAAATGTAGGGCTCATTTACTTTGAGAGAGATTTATATCTCTATGGAAACTGCCCTCTCTAGGACTTTCCATTCTGATTTTATTCAATTTCGTCCATGTACTAAGATTTAGGAATCCAAACATCTTCTCTAATCTATCACAATAGATACGTACTGCCAATACGTGAGATGTATCCCCTAAATCTTTTAATGAAGAATTACGTGTATGTACACGCTTTCGTCTGCGTTTAACACTCTTACATCTACTATGTCAAAAACTCCCACTGATTCTTTTGTACATTGAGATTTACATGCAATTTTGATAAAGTCAACTACCTTGACTGTCTCATCTAGTCGCATGTTCTAGCTTCGGGATACTAGTCTAGAATCATAGATTCACCTTTGGAATTACATGCAATGGTTATGCCTCGTGGTCATACGAAGCTTCTACGGTTCAATGTTTCTAAATGGATTATTGGAAATCCACTCAGACCACATGGAGTTTAAGCTATGTGTCCGAATCTAAGTTATACATAGATATTCTGAAAGTTCTTGGATCACTATGCAATCGATCATTTTCATGAACGGACTAGTTCTTTTCGAATTCGATCGAATCTTCGAAATTTTGGTGTACAAAATTTTTTGTTCAGTAGGTTGGAAAATATACTCCCACTATTTGTAGGGATGTGTCCAAGTCTAGGACTTCATCAAGTTCCATGGTAAAATCCCATTTCTATTTGCGAGGAAACCACCCTCTAAGAATTTGGTATCCTTAGCAACAAACTCCTTTCGTTCTATAATATCATGGAACAGGTATCCAATGGATTTCGTTGGATACCCTACAAATTTTTCTCAATTGGATCCACTATCCAACTTCTCATTCATGGATGATATACCATACTTGAGTTAGTACGGTTTTCGTAGGAATTGACTTAAAAAGGTTACTAGTCTAAGTATCCTTCTAGAGTCATGGGGTTGAACCCCAGAACTGATTTGAGGAATTTTAGCAATACTAATTTAAGGAATGAATCTAGTCTTTCATAGTTCGATTCTCTTTATTAGATTTAACTTGCTATTCAAGAATTTTATTCTTGATTTAGATAATTTGAGTAATTTAGGGCTTATGTAATAATCACTTCGATTATATCGAATGATCATACTTTAATGCCCTTAATTGCTTCGGTTTTGGAATTCCTTTGAATCCTTTCAACATTTCCATACTTGCACTTTACTTAGTGTCTTTATGAAACCCTTTTGAACCTTTCAACCTTTCCAAAACTTGTACCTTCCAGGGTACCTATATCCTAAATTCCATTAGGATATTTCATGAAGCGACTAATTACTCGCACTAATGCTTTAGTGATCCATATGTGTCTTAACGGATTTTATCCATTAAACACTTGGTATTTAAAATACCTTGTTAATCGATTATTTTTCCTTTTCAGACAGGATTCGCATGTTTTGAATTCATCAATGTTCTATATTTCAAGAGCCATGATTGAAAATAATCCATCGATTCCTTCTTTTAGGAATTACGATCGAATGTGGATAATTATCTAATTTGTTTTACTTTTCTTGATTTAGCATAATTGTTTGTCAAGTTTTATCAATGCTTATCTCTTTGCTTTATTTACAACGTTAAAACAAATATGTACGAATTAAAAGCTTTAAATAAAATAATTTCATTCATAATGGTAAAGCTAAGAATGTCTCGTACAAAGTTCGAAATAAATAGACAAAACTATAATTAATGCCTAATTCAAGAATTTAGGTAAAACATTTGCTAATAAGAAAATTCCAGATGCTCCTTGACCCAGTCCATGAAGTATGTTTCCCTCAAGTGTAGTTGAAACCCGAACTTGGTTACATGCAACACGTTCCAGTCATCCTTTGTAAACACTTTTACAGATACCAAAAAATTTTAAGATGTTTTACATCAAAAGAAAATTTTAATATGTTTTTCATCAAAAAGGAAAAATCTTAGGTCATACCATGGTCAAGTATGTTTTGGAATTCCTCATCAGTCATGTTCCTCAGTTCCTCATCTTTCTTAGATAAGGGACAATTATTTCCTTCGATCAGTCCTTGTCCTCTTTCGAGGGCTTTCTCATATTTGTCTAACAACTTATGCAAATCATTGGTCTCAATTCCTTTGTCTGGAACTTCACAATGATCGATAAAATGAGAGAATGATTCAGGCAAGCCATTTGTGATGATTTCCATTCTATCATCTAGAGTCAATTTAGCTCCAAGCTCATTGATTCGATTTAGTCTTTTGATCAGGTAAAAATAATATTCACTAATATTTTTGAACCCGGTCGTGCCTTTCTCGTGGAGTGATGATTCCCAGATTTGTAAAATTGTTTGTTCGCAATCGACAGTTAATTTTGGCATGGCTAAATATAAATAATAAAAGATAACAATAAGCAGACAAATTTAAGATAATACTTATAATTAACGAAGATTGGTTTTTCTATCAAAAAAGTTCTCCCACTATTTTATCGAAACAATAACCCCTTTTATTGTTCGGGAAATTCTATTTCCTAGTAGGTCTTGACGTCCCAGCAGACATTAACTGCAACCACGACTCGCGGTCATACAATTAACTCCCTAGGTAGGTATACTTTTACCAATTGTGTTACTCCAGAACCTTCAAGCTATTTTGCCTCCATTTTCGCATTTATCTAGCACTGCTACATCACAAATGTTACTACTCGTTTAAGTCTTACCCAGTCAATCTTGATGAGCAACTGGCCCGGTCATGAAATCCCCGTAACTGGTTATCGGTCGATATTCACATCCCGACCAGTCCCCACCCTTGTCGAGTTTAGTTAAAACTAGAATCAAGGAATTTCGTGTATTGCCCCTTTCTTCGACTTGGGTGCCAGACTCTGGATCACCTCTATCGATAAGTAGACAACATACACTAGTCCCTATTGATGGAAGGCTTGGATCTTTAAAACTTCATTTTAATGTGCCCAATATGACTTAATATTTTATTTCAAGAGGGGATTTTCGGTTTTAGGAAGTTTGAGGTAACTCTCCTCGAGATCTCACCGCATTAATTATGCTTTATAATTTAGTTAGTGATCTAAATTCTAGCGCGCAAGCCAAAATAAATCAACAAATAAAATAAATCATTCACACCTAGCATGCATGCTACCACAGTATGTTTTCGATCGGGAGCCTCCTATGCAGACCACCATCGAGCCAAAGACGATGGTCCTATTGGTCAATCTATTGGGTTTCACAGAGACCTACTCTATTATACATTTTACCATGCATACATGGCCTTTAGTCTTCTTGGGCTCCCACTTTGCTTGTAACGGGCCTCCATCCGAAACTAATAAAACAGTAAAGCCCTATCTATTACAATGGCTCAAAATGGCCCAAAACTTAAGGCTCGCAGGCCCAATAAAACCAATAAGATTTAAAATAACCAATCACATCTAACCTAAAGGTCAAGGCTCGGCGCGATCGAAAACCACATAAACAATTTCACGTAGAGCAAGAAACAAGCAAAATTACAATTTTCTTATTTCTTGTATTATTTTAAAACTACCTTTTAAAATAACTCAATATTCTAATTTTAAAACCCCTTTTAAAATAATCTTTTAACTATTATTTTAAAACCCCCTTTTAAAATGACCCTTTGATTTTTATTTTAAAACCCCCTTTCAAAATTAAATCACAACTTCTATTTTAAAACCCCTTTTAAAATATCTCATGGTTCTTACTTTAGTCCACTACTATTTATGATAAAATTAATCCTTCGGATAATAAAACACCTTTTAAGCATAAATCAGGTTCTGGAAATTTCAAATTTTGAAAAATACAGTTTTGTCCCTCAATTTTAAAAAATTACGTTTTGACCCCAAAACTTTCGGAAATAACAAATTAGCCACAAAAATTCCAGAACTTGCAAATTGGCCCAGAAAACAGAAATTAATATTTTAATTCCAGAAACTTTCATTAATCTCAAAACTGCACCTAAAGTTTTCTTAAATTGCAAAACAGCCCCACAACTTACGAAAATTGCAAACAGACCCCTTATCGCTAGAAAAACAGATTTTCGATTTCAGCCCATAATTTCCAGAAAAATAAAATTTCAGATTCTGTCCAGATTTTATAAAAATCATAAATTGCAGTTTTAGTCCTGTAAAAATCGTAAATTGCAGATTTGGCCCAAATAAGAATTATGCTATTTACCCGAACACTTAATTAATCATAATCAGCAAGATCCATGCACAGAACATGACAAATAAACATATTCATAAAATTTGAAGTGTTCAGTCCTTTTTCATACGTGCATAATAACCTGGCTCTAATACCACTGTTGGGATTTTATGGGTATAATTGTCAACTACAACGGTGCGGAATTTAAAATTTTAATTTATACACCAAATCCCAGGAACACTTATTAGCACATATGAATAAGGTTGAATTTATTTTCAGCAAACAAGTACAAAAAATAAATAAGATGGTAAAAGCAATTTTACCTCACCACAGGCAAGGTGGTGGTTTTCTCCGGTCTTCAATTGTTCACTAGAGCACCCCAAGTGTTGTGCCTCTAGAGAAAGTCTACACCAGATGGATTTGAGTGACTTTGCGTAATTCCCAGGCTTAGAACTAGGATTAAGGAATTGTCTCGTCAGGAATTGGATTCAGATCTAGAGAAGAAAAGCTTGGAGAAAATCCTACACAGGGTGGGGCGATTCCTGACAGGGTTCGGCCAATGCAGTAGGGGGCGAGAGGGGCTGAATATTATCGGCCTCTTTGTTTTTCTTGTGTAGGTTGATTGTCTGTTCTTATTTAGATTATGTATATCTAGTATATATAGATATCTCTATTAGAAGACTCCTTTTCCTAATAGATATCTATCAAATCTTGAAAGGACCTCTCCTTATCTATAAGATAAACATAATATTATCACTTTAGGAAACAAGATACACTACAATCTTTTTCCTCGTTACACAAGATAACAATAACTCTTCCAATCCCTATCATAATCGATCATGATCAACATTAATCCAAGACTAATTTTCCAAGCAAAATCGGCCCAAATTAATCAACATAAATCGGCCCATGTGCTTTAATCAATCTTGAATTAATTTGATCATTATTCCCTTAACAAAAATCGGCCCATGTGATTTAATTAATTAATCCACTATTAATTAATTAATCTTTTCCAATTAACACTTTAATTGGAGATTTAATCAATCAAAAATTCCATTTGATTAGTTACTTCTAATTAATGATTCTCCATATTGAATTAACACTTTAATTCTTGATTAATTAATTAGTTACTTCTAGTTAATTATTTTCATCTTGAATTAATACTTTAATTCATTTATTGATTTAATTCCTTAAATCAATTGTTTCCTTTCAGACTGTCACTGTCCAACTGTATTGTGTGTGACCCTCCAGGTTCACCATCAATTGGCAGCAGGCCCACGACTTTCGTGATTTAATTAGTGAGCAATTAACATGTATCAATTAACCACTTTAATTGACCACTCCAGAATTAATTTCCCTATTAATTCAGGAGTACCCACACCTCATGGTCGATGTCTAGCCACAAGCCCATGAGGCCCAACTTCAGGTGAATTGATATTCGTGAACCTTCACCTCTTATAAATGCCATGTACATACGATCCTTCTAACAACTAATTTCCCGATTGAGATCTAGGGTGTGTGAATTGGTCGGCACCTCTAATCATCTCAATTCTGTACTTTCTAATTCAGGATAATAATTCCAGTGTGACTGCTAAATTTGGAAACCCCTTTCCAAATTCGTCACCGACTGTGGCCGCAGATTCCTCGGAAATTATTATTTATGAACGTACAGGAAATTCTCTCATCTTATCAGGATGAGTCGATAGATCCTATATTAGTACTAACCATCCGCGCACACGTTCATACGTACCCAAAGTAGTCACACAATGACCAAGCTATGTGATCGGCTCCTAAATCAAAGTACGTATTCACGTGTACCGAATTCGCCCTAGTACCTCAAGTTAATGGACTAAATCGTACACTATTATAAGTCTTGAGAGACATCCCATTACCGATATGCTTAATGCACTTCCACGATGGTCTCTCTGTTCGGGTCGTTCGTTGCGCTCGATCCCCTATCGAACCACCTAGTCATATGCACTAGCATTAAATGCCTTGTTCATGAAACTACAACTAATTCACTCTATGTAAATCATGCATAATTCTACAAGTCTTGACGATTCATTCGATACCCTGTCTCGATATGAATCTATGACTTGGAACGTTTTCGAGATCACGACCTTTGAGACTGTTTCATGATAGATCGCACTCAGTACTGAAGTGTATAGTCCCATACTCTTGAGTGATCTCAGGGTTTCATCCAATCGCTTAGATAAGTTCGCGAGAGATGAAGTTGGCCATTGTTTAATTCACGTACTATAAATAAACGGGCGTATTATCTTTTGAATCATAAGATTGCTTCCTAAGGTAGTCCCTTTACAAGCTTATATTTGTTGGCTTGCTGGGCACTATCCTATCACAGAATTCTGTAAACAATGAGCCCGATAATCTATCTCGAGTGGCTCAGCAGCCAGAAGCTCCTTCGGTCGTCCCCCAGGGAAATGTTCTGATCCGTACAACTGTCGCCGACTTGAGATCTATAATAGGCACAAAGTGCAGGAATTTTTTGTTAGTGGAAGAGCTGATCGATCACCAGTGGATCAGCCCGCGGTGCATGGAAGACCGGAGATTCCTTCTTCGAATGTTCAAAAGGAAAAAAAGGTACTCTGATCGATATCGAATGCGCCAGTGCCAAACCCTCCCCGTGCAGCTCCGTCGAAGTCTAAAATTCGATCAGAAATACTTCAAAAGGCAGTACATGATTTGGAGGATTCAGTAGTTGGGGAAAGCCATCCTTTGGGTGCAGAAAAGGCAAAGAAACCAACTTACAAAAGAATCACAGAATCTGAACTGGAAAGAATTGTGCATGAAAGAGTTGCTAAGAAATTAAATAGGGAAGACACAATAGTAGAGATTCGCCATGCAGCTACAACTGCTAGGCATACTGAAATGATCCCAAACAGAGAGACTATCCGAGAAATATCAGGGATAGGGAGATCGGGAATAGTATCATGAGATGTTCACCGTTTTGCAGGGAGATACGTGAAGCTCGGAATACTGAAACCGTACCAACGAGATTGCCACGGTATAACGAGACTACCGACCCCGGAGAACACATTAATAGTTTCATCAATGTCATGAATTTATATGGGCATTCGAAGGATTTCTGCTGCAAAATCATGGTCACCACCTTCGAAGGAATCGCCCTCGATTGGTTCGGAAAACTACCGCCGAACTCTATATTTTCTTTCGACGAATTTTGTGACAAACTAAAACACCAGTTTGCAAGCTAAAGAAATCCTAGGTTGCCAGCAAATCATTTGGGAACTGTGAAGCAATTGTATGGTGAGACTTTGAGGCAGTGGTTGGCAAGATTCAGTATCGAACTTCTAAAGGTTGATACTCCACAAATCGAATATATGTCCTCTTTAATGTTCGAATTAACTAGGAACACGCAGTTCGGGAATGCGCTATGCAGAAAGCAACCAAAATCTTTTGAGCGAATCATGGAAATTGCTGAGAAATATATGATCCAGGAAGAAATGAACAAACTGAAAAATGCTCATAATACAAAGCTTCAGCTCGGAAAAAAGCAAGATCGAGCACCTATTCCAAAGCCAGACGATTACAAAGGTTCGAATAGGGGGTCAGTATGGCGATGACTCAACACCTACAAGCCCCAGGCGCCGACCCCAAGATCTAATGTCTACGGTCCGCCTCCTATTTTCGATCAGCCTCCATGACCAGGAAAGATTCATTTCACTGAGTTGAATACCACAAAGGAAGAAATTATGACCGTATTGGAGGAAGGGAATTTGATCCCCGAGTCTCAAAGAATTACTCAGGCAAGACCGGGAACAATGAACTATGACAAATATTGTCGATATCATAGGGCTCGGGGACATAGCACCGAAAATTGTTATCAGCTGAAAGTTGAGATTGAAAAATTAATCGTGCACAGAAACTTAAGGAGTTCGTTAAAAGAGGAAACTATAACAATCGTTATAGATCCAGAAGCCCTCGAAAGTTCATCACTCAACAACGCGAAACTCGAAATCAGGTTGAAGAGCAATTGAATGGAGTAATAAACATGATTGCTGGTGGACCAGCAGGAATGCAAGGAAAAGAACGATGAGGTCGATAAAGACGGTTGTCTCGACCAAGAAATAAATTTTCTCTTTGGAACTTCCATACATAGAAAATCAAGTTATAAGCTTCAGTGACGCGGATAGACAAGCGGACGTCACTTGGGATGTAAATGATGATGATCCAGATTTCTCGATGATACTAGCTTTGAGAATTGCTAATTATGAAGTCAAAAGAGTTCTGATTGACAATGGAAGTTCGGCAAATATTATCTCATCCGAGGCCCTTGCTCAGATGAACCTCCAACATCCTTACCCGCTGCCCCGCATCGATATGTTAGTAGATTCCACTGCAGGTTTTGTATTTTTTAGCAAGATAGATGTTTTCCAAGGTTTCTATCAGATTTTTATGAACGAAAGGGATCAGGATAAAACTGCATTCATCACTGAGCGTGGAGTCTAGTGCTTTATCGTTATGCCTTTGAGTTGAGAAATGCGGGTGCGACCTATCAAAGATTGGTTAATATGATGTTTAAAGAATTGATAGGTGAAATCATGGAAGTTAACGTGGACGACATACTCGTGAAAAGCATGACGGAAGAAGACCACGTCAAGCATCTCGACAGATGCTTCGAAATCCTGAGGAAGTACGGAATGAAGTTGAATCCAGCAAGATGCACTTTCGGAGTACGATCGGGAAAATTCCTTGGCTATCTCGTTCATGAACAAGGGATCGAAGCCAACCCAGAGAAGATCCGAGCCATCACTGATCTTCAACCGCCAAGAAAGCTTTTAGACGTCCAGAGTTTGATTGGAAAGATTATTTCCTTGAACAGGTTCATTTCCCGATCCGCTGATAAGAGCTTGCCGTTCTTTAAGCTGTTACGAACGTCGAAAGATTTCGAATGGAGCGCCGAATGTGACAAGGCTTTCGAAGATCTAAAAACATACTTAACCTCGCCACCGATTTTGGCCAAGCCCTCTGATGGATAACCTTTATATCTCTACATAGCCGTTTCGGATGAAGCTATTAGCTCAGTTCTGGTAAAATTAGAAAAATCCGAGCACAAACCAGTCTACTACTTAAGCAAACTGTTGCAGGGTACCGAAAAGAATTATATGGAGATCGAGAAATTCGCGCTCGCCTTAGTAGTGGCTGCTCGGAGATTGAGGCCTTATTTTCAAACTTATAAAATTATTGTTCTAACCAATCAACCCTTGAGACAGTTCTTATATAAGCCAGAAGCTTCGGGCAGATTGATAAAATGGGCCGTCGAACTGGGTCAGTTCATGAACGAATATCAACCCAGAACTGCGGTGAAAGCCCAGGTGCTAGCTGACTTCACTAGTTGAATCCACTGGATCAAAGAACTCAAAAAATGAAACTACTTCTGAAGTTAATGTGGTCGAAAAGGTCGATGATCTGATCTGGCTAATGCACGTTGGATGGCTCTTCGACCAGGGAAGGAGGCGGAGCAGGAGTTCATTTTCAAGGACCAGACGGCGAAGATTTGAGTAACGCCATTACCTTGGACTTTGTTGTTACGAACAATGAAGCAGAGTACGAAGCTTTAATTGCGGGATTGGAAATGACCTTGAAAGCAAAGGTAAAGTCACTTACTGTATTTGATGGGGGGTATTTTGGACTCTACTATTTGGAGCCAAGGTACGAACGGAAAACTAGAATCCTGACCCCGAAGGCTTAGAATCAAGCTCGGATCACTGTTCAGTTAAATCGACCCTCCAGATGCAGCCCATACTTGAAAGATACTGTTGGGTTGATCTCAGGCCCAGGCCTATGGGCCTATCCCCATTTTCAGCTATAAATACCCCAATCATTTATGACACAGGGCGTGCTTTCCCAGGTGCACTCCAATCGAAGCTGCTGCTCGAAAAGATAGTTTAGGCCAATTTATATATATTTCGCACTCTAGCTTGTACGGCATCCTATAATGCTCAAATAGGACCCCCAATACTTGTAATCTATACACCTACGATCACAATATACTTTATTGATCTACTCTCCATTTAGTTCTGTTTGTGTTTGCATAATTTATACTTTAATATCGATCATACCACGAAACCGTGCTAGATAAATTGGCGCCCACCGAGGGGCCTTATTCGGGTGTTAGATCGAAAAATGCCTACTACGAGAAGGAATACGTATGTTCGAGGAGAGCTTTCCCATGTAGTCGGAGCACAGAACTCAGTTAACAATGAGCCCGATAATCTATCTCGAGCGGCTCAACAACCAGAAGCTCCACCAGTCATTCCCCAGGACAATGCTCCGATCCACACAACTATCGCTGATTTGAGGTCCATCATAGGCACTATGTGCAGGGAGTTTTTGAATAGTGGAAGGGCCGACCAATCTCCCGTGGATCAACCACCTGTCCATGGGAGGCCAGAAATTCCTTCTTCGAACATCCAGAAGGAAAATAGTGTGTTACGAGTCACATCGAATGCGCCCTCACCAAACCTTCCTAGAACAGCTCCCACAAAGACTAATGTCCGGTCGGAAAACCTGGCACGAACAATACAAGATTTGGAGGACTCAGTAGTAGGGGAAAGCCACCCTATAGATATGGCTAGAAAGAAAAAATCAACCTACAAGAGAATTACAGAGTCCGAGCTTGAAAGAATAGTGCAGGAGCGGGTTGCAAAGAAGTTAGATAGGGAAGAGGCGGTGATAGAAGTCCGTCATGCCGCTACAGCTGCTAGGGGCACTGAAATGAACCAAAATAGGGAAATTATCCAGGGAAATATCAGAGATAGAGAGATCGGAAATAGCATCATGCGATGTTCGCCATTCTGCCAAGAGATACGTGAAGCTAGGAATACAGAAACGGTACCAACAAGGTTACCACGGTATAACGGGACTACTGACCCCGGGAAACATGTCAATAGTTTTGTCAATGTGATGAATTTGTATGGACATTCGGAAGATTTCTGCTGCAAAATTATGGTCACAACCTTTGAAGGGATTGCCCTTGATTGGTTTGGAAAATTTCCGCTAAACTCTATATTCTCTTTTGATAAGTTTTGTGACAAGTTTAAGCATCAATTTGCGAGCCAGAGAAAACCTAGGTTGCCGGCAAATCACTTGGAAATGGTCAAACAATGGGAGGGAGAAACCTTGAGGCAATGGTTATCAAGATTTAGTATCGAGCTATTAAAAGTCGATACCCCTCAGATCGAATACTTATCCTCTCTAATGTTCGAATTAACAAAGAGCACAAAATTCGGAAACGCATTATGTAGGAAGCAACCGAAGTCTTTTGAGCGAATAATGGAGATTGCTGAGAAATATATGATTCAGGAGGAGATGAATAGATTAAAAAATGCACATAGCCCAAAACTCCCTCTTAACAAAAAGCAAGATCGAACCCCCATACCAAAACCAAGTGATTACGGAGGATCGAATAGAGGATCGGTATGGCAACGACTCAACGCATATAAACCGCAAGTGCCGACCCAAAGACCGAATGTCTACGGTCCAAGTTATGATCAAAGTCAGCCCCCACGACCTGGAAAGATTCAGTTCACCGAATTGAACATCCAAAAAGAGGAAATTTTGACAGTATTGGAAGAAGGAAATTTAATTCCCGAAGCCCAGAGAATTACCCAGGCAAGACCAGGAGCGATGGATATGACCAATACTGCAGATATCATAGAGCTCGGGGGCACAGTACTGAGAATTGTTACCAACTGAAAGTTGAGATTGAAAAGTTAATTGCGCAAGGAAAACTTAAGGAGTTTGTCAAAGGAAGTAACTACAAGAGCCGATATGGATCCAGGAGTCCTCGAAGATTTATTAATCAGCAAAAGAAAGTTCGGAATCAGGCGGATGAGCAGTTGAACGGAGTAATAAACGTGATCGCTGGCGGACCGGCGGGAGGAGACAGCAAAAATGCTAGAAAAAGAACGACGAGGTCAATAAAAGCATCTGTTTCGACCAAAAAGGAAGTATTTTCTTTGGAATTCCCCTCCATGGAAAATCAAGTTATAAGCTTCAGCGATGCAGATCGACCCTCCGATGTTAATTGGGACACAAATGAAGATGATCCAGATTTTTCCATGGTATTGACTCTAAAAATTGCTAATTACGAGGTCAAAAGAGTTTTGGTCGACAACGAAAGTTCAGTAAACATTATCTCCTCCGAAGCTCTCACTCGAATGAACCTTCAGCATCCTTATCTGGATCGGGTAGCCACTCCTTTAGTTGGGTTCGGAGGCTCAGAGATTGTTCCACTAGGAACCATACTGTTAAGTTCAACTCTCGGAAAAAAGCCCAAGAGTGTAACAAGGATAATAAAATTTCAGGTGGTAGAACCACCTTTTGCCTACAATGCTATACTGGGAAGACCGGCTCTAAATACCTTCAAGGCATTAGTGTCTACTTATCATCAAAAAGTAAAATTCCCAACGGATGGTGGAGTAGGAGAGGTGCGAAACGACCAGTACATGGCTTGGGAGTGTTATGACTCGTCTTTGAGCATAAAAAAGAAAGTGGAGCCCGAAATTCCGGCGAAAAGGAAATTGGTTGATTTGGAACCACGATCAGTCTCGAATTTATCCGTCCCCGATACTGAAAAATTACTAGGAAAGAAAGGAAAGAATGTAGACATGAGCATACAAGCACCCGATCATAAAAAAATGATATTGGTTCCAGGATCCCCTGAGAAAGTTACCAGGATCGGAACGGAACTAAGTGAAGGAATGAAAACCATGCTCCTCGAGTTCTTACAAAAGAATGTAGACGTGTTTGCCTGGAGCTCGGATGATATCGTGGGGATCGATCCACGTGTAATAACCCACTCATTAAACATCGATCCTAAGGCCAAGCCAGTAAGACAAAAGAAGCGTAATCACGGACGAGAAAAGGATAAAATAATCAAGGCGGAAGTTGATAGGCTGCTAGCTGCCGGTCAGATCAAAGAAATTAAGTTCACTGAATGGTTATGTAATGTGGTTTTGGTCTCCAAAGGTGACAAAACCGAGAATAAGTGGAGGATGTGTAATGATTTTACTGATCTAAACAAGTTATGCCCGAGGGACCCTTACCCGCTACCTCGGATTGATATTTCCACTGCAAGTTTTGTGTTTTTTAGCATGATGGATGCTTTCCAGGGTTTTTATCAAATTTTCATGAACGAGAGGGATCAGGATAAAACCGCCTTCATTACCGAGCAAGGAGTATACTGTTTCATGGTTATGCCGTTCGGTCTGAGAAATGCGGGCGCAACCTATCAAAGGCTAGTCAATATGATGTTTAAAGAGCTAATAGGAGAGATCATGGAGGTTTATGTGGACGATATGCTTGTAAAGAGTATGACAGAAGAAGACCACATCAAGCATCTCGGCAGATGCTTCGAAATATTAAGAAAGTATGGAATGAAATTGAATCCAGCTAAGTGCACTTTTGGTGTACGATCGCGAAAGTTCCTCGGATATCTTGTCCACGAAAGAGGGATCGAAGCAAACCCAGAGAAGATCTGAGCAGTTACCGATCTTCAACCACCAAGAAAACTTTCGGATGTTCAGAGCTTGATCGGAAAGATCATTTCATTAAATAGGTTTATCTCTCGATCCGCTGACAAGAGTTTGCCATTCTTCAAGTTATTACGTAAGTCGAAGGACTTCAAATGGAATGCTGAATGTGACAAGGCTTTTGAAGATCTAAAGACGTACCTAACCTCACCACCCATGTTGGCCAAGCCTACAGACGGAGAACCTTTGTACCTCTACATAGCCGTTTCGGAGGAGGCTATTAGTTCGGTACTAGTAAAATTGGAGGAATCCGGACAAAAACCAATCTACTACTTGAGCAAATTGTTACAGGGTGCCGAGAAGAATTATATGGAGATCGAGAAATTTGACTTGCTTTGGTGGTGGTTGCACGAAGATTGAGGCCCTATTTTCAAACTTATAAGATTATTGTCTTAACTAACCAACCCTTGAGGCAGGTTTTATCTAAGCTAGAAGCATCGGCAGGCTAATAAAATGGGAATTGAATTGGGGCAGTTCAAAATCGAGTACCTGCCACGAACAGCAATAAAGGCTCAAGTGTTAGCTGACTTCCTGGTGGAATCCACTAGTTTGAAGAGTTCAGAGAATGAGGAATGTCCCGAAATAAACATGCTTACAGAGGTCGAGCATCTAATATGGTTGATGCACGTGGATGGCTCTTCGACCAAGGAAGGAGGCGGAGCAGGAATTCATTTTCAAGGACCCAATGGCGAAGATTTGAGTTATGCCATCATTCTGGATTTTTTCATTACAAACAACGAAGCAGAATATGAAGTTCTGATTGCGGGATTAGAGATGGCCTTAAAGGCAAAGGTAAGATCAGTTACTGTGCTGACAGATTCTGAACTTGTTCATAGGCAGGTAAAGGGCATTTATGAGACAAAAGAGTTCAATATGATAAAATATTTGAACAAAGCAAAAAGTCTGATCTGTTGGCCTTTCGATAAATGGGGTATCGACATTGTCGGTCCCTTCCCGACCGCCAGATCTAGAAAGAACTATGTGTTGGTCGATGTAGAGTATTTCAGTAAATGTGTCGAATGCGTGGCTCTAACTAATATCACTCAGTTTCAAGTAATAAATTTCCTATGGAAGAATATTGTCTGCAGGTTCGAAATTCCTAGAGTTTTAATCTCTGACAATGGACACAATACTCTGGCAAGAAGGTCACGGATTGGTGTGAGAAATTCGGGATACAGCAAAACTTCGCATCAATAGGGCACCCGCAGGCCAATGGACAAACAGAAGTCGTAAATAGAGAGATCGTTCGATCTCTAGAAAAGCGATTATCTGACGCAAAAGGAAAGTGGCTTGATGAACTTTCGGCAGTTTTATGGGCTTATAGAATGGGGGAAACTCCTTTCAGCTTGGTTTACGGATCTGAAGCAGTTATTCCAGTCGAGAATATGATATCTTCTCCCAGAGTTGAATTTTATGATTCCGAAGAGAATAAATCGTTGAGGGAAATGGAAGTCGATCATGCAGACAGCAAAAGGGATCATGCTAAGCTGAAAATTCAGGCCATGAAATCCAACATAGAGAAAGCGTACAATCAGAAGGTTAGAATCCGAACCTTTAAGGTCGGAGATCTAGTGCTGAAAAAAGTAGAAGTCTCGAAACATGTTGGAAAACTTACAAGATTGCTCATCCAAATGGAGAAGTCTTACCCCGACCTTGGAATGCCATAAATTTGAGAAGATATTATGGAAGATGAAGATTATTTAGCAGTCTCTAGCTTATCTAGTATTTTATTGTCTCATTATGTTCTTTATTTCTCAAGTTCTCGAAGATTATCTATTCAATGAAAATTTTATTGGCAGAGATCTTGTCAATTCGTCATATTCTGAAAGTTATTATGGCCTATCTCTATGTATGTTATTCAAATATGGAACAAGGGTGAAAGCTGTTGCTATGCCCCTTGGATCAGCAAAATGGGTGACGACCCTAAAATATGACTAAGGGTGAAAGCCGTTGCTATGCCCCTTAGATCGAAACAAATAAAAAAGGGTGAAAGTTGTTGCTAAGACCCTCAGGTGAAAGTTGTTGCTATGACCGATCAAAAATGACTAAGGGTGAAAGCCGTTGCCATGCCCCATAGATCGAAATAAATGAAAAGGGTGAAAGGTGTTCCTAAGACCCTCAGGTGAAAGCTGTTGCTATGACCGATAAAAAATGACTAAGGGTGAAAGCCGTTGCTATGTCCCTTAGATCGAAACAAATAAAAAAAGGTGAAAGCTGTTGCTAAGACCCTCAGGTGAAAGCTGTTGCTATGACCGATCAAAAACGACTAAGGGTGAAAGTCGTTGCTATGCCCCTTAGATCGAAACAAATAAAAAAGGGTGAAAGTTGTTGCTAAGACCCTCAGGTGAAAGTTGTTGCTATGACCGATCAAAAACGACTAAGGGTGAAAGCCGTTGCTATGCCCCTTAGATCGAAATAAATAAAAGGGTGAAAGATGTTGCTAAGACCCTCAGGTGAAAGCTGTTGCTATGACCGATCAAAAACGACTAAGGGTGAAAGCCGTTGCTATGCCCCTTAGATCGAAATAAATGAAAATGGTGAAAGCTGTTGCTAAGACCCTCAGGTGAAAGCTGTTGCTATGACCGATCAAAACGACCAAGGGTGAAAGCCGTTGCTATGCCCCTTAGATCGAAATAAATATAGAAGGGTGAAAGCCGTTGCTAAGACCCTAAGTTCAAATTATCGATTATTTTCCAAATTTTGACAGTGCTCAGTTTCAAACTACAATGATCGAGATCTACTAAGGATGTCAATTATCATTCAAATTTGGTTATTAATCTTCGATTGTTCTATCAGCAAACGATATCGGCGAAAAATGTCAATTATTGTTCATGTTTGGGTATTAAAAGTTGAGGATTCAATTATTCTATCCAAGAGCAATTGCATAATTGATGTTCGATTATTAGAAAATTAGTGTTTGATTATCCTATCAGTAATCAAGATCGGCAAAGAATAACACTTATCGTTCATACTTCTGGCGTGAAAAAATTGATGCTCGAAGCAAGTCTATAAATTAACAAGCAAGAATAATAAAGGAAATAAATATTTCGTTCATAAACTTTCAAACAGTTACAAGAGAATTCTTGATTGCAATAAGGAGAATCGAGCTAAACTGAAAGTTTACATCTAATACGATCCTATTACAAATGATTAACCCTACGCTTGAACACTTGGGTAGTCAAAGGAGGAAAGTGAAACTAGTACACTTCTACCCTTCATCCACTGTTTCCTTGCTGATTGGTCCACACAGGACCGCGTCGAAAGAGAGGGAAGCAACTCCAGTTGGAATCATCCCTAGCGAATTCGAAATCAACATTCTTCAAGTTGCATCTTGAAGAGGTTGAAATCGAGTGCAGGAAAACTCCTCCAGCAGTTGACCCACTATCCCGACTGGATGGAGGACATGATACAAGGATTTGAGCCTGCCTCGAGGACTTGGAATCAGAGAGAGCAGGTCGTATGCCGGTATCCTAGTCGCAATCCTTTTCGTCTGTCGATATCCTAGTTGAAGAAAAGTTTCATTTGAAAACAAAGAATCAAGGAAAGGAGTTCGAGTTCGTATTTCGAACATAATTACTGGGGGATCGAATTCGAATCTTGGATGTCATTATTGGGGATAAACAATTGTTCACTAAAGAAGGCGGCCACTCGAGCACAAGCATCGAATAAAATTTTCACAGGAAGGTTAAAAGGCAGTAATAAAACAAGAATCATTCTAAAGTATTTAGTTTGAAGTATCAAGATTTTTTGGCGGAGAAGCCTCGAGCTCCTCATCGAGTTCCTCATCTAAAACTGATTTGCTAGGAATAACTTTGGGATGTTTTACTGGAGCATGTTTCTCATTTTTAGTCTCCCCGCCCTTGGAGGTTTTGGGAGAAGATGCAGATGTTTTTGGGGAAGCCTTGGAGGATTTGTTCTCTTTGGTAGATTTTTGGTCTTTGGATGAACCTTTACTCTTGGTACCACCCAATAACGATTTGGGGTCGATGGGCTTACCCAATATTTGATCCATAGTAAGCAAAGAAGTAAGTTTGAAAGTTCAAAAATAGATACTAAGCGCGAAGCTCTGATCTCAGTAATTAAGGGTCTTAGACAAATGATTTGAAATAGTCCTAATATTTATAGAAGCGACATCCTATTTTTGCAATAATTGAACCGTTGCAACTATTGATAAGTTCAAAAGGGAACGATAAAGATTCAATCAGGAATGATAAAATCAAATATTAATTCCTACAAAATAAGAAGGATATACATATTATGAAAGGGAAAACATTGGAGAAGGATCCTATTACGTAAAGTATTGCTCCTATTATATAGCTGTTATAAACGGTCAATTTCTGATTATCGAACTACGAGTTGGTTCTGGTCGAGGAATCGGATTCGTTGCCTAAAACCCTGTAATCTTTGCCGAAGGCCGTACTTAACTGCAAAATTGGCCATCCTGCTCATCATCTGATGCGCCTCCTAAAGTAGATTCGGGGTTATGATCGGATAGCTCAAGCACATCAGGGTTCGGCATTGGGAAGACAAACTCCTCGACAAAGGGGCAAAACGGTGATCCTGCCAATTCATATCTGCCTTCAGCAAAGAGGAAGCTTTATAGTCCTTCCCTTCTGCATTCTTATAAGGGTTCATATATTGAAAATATTCGTACATCTTATCTGGAATTCTTTTGGCCGAAACTAGTTGTCGAACCCCTTTGTAGAAGATCGTTTGAAGAATCCCTCCCATTCTCCTTTGAATTAAGGGATCTAGGACAGGGGACTTCAAAAATTTTCGTATAGCTGGAATCACAGCCTCTTCTCGGCCCTGGGCATATGCTCGCTCGGAATCTTGGTTTACTTGCTCAAGTTCGATTTTGACTTTCTTGAGCTCTTCCTCAAGAGCACTCTTCTCTTTAACGGTTGATAACAAATCCTCTTCCACAGATGAGGTATGTTTCTTATTGGCGATCTCCAACTCCTCCTTCGTTTTTGACAATTCTCGATGACTGGCCGATAATTTACTCGTAACGTCATCTAATCGAGCTCAAAGAGTTTTATTCTCAATCGAAGCCTGCGCGAGCGCGTTGTGAGCTACTTGAGATTCTTGTTCCAGCAACGACAAACGATAAGTCTGAAGCGCAAAGTAATCTCCAGCCTATGATGGGAAAATGATATCAGCATAGTACCCAAGGATCGAGACATACGGAATACTCAAGTGTAAACAATTATTACCTCCTGGTACGTTCGAGAAAAGTTACTCAGGACTTCAAAGTCGCTTTTAATTGTATGATGAAGCAGATCCAGTTTTAACCGTTCGGCCATAAAAATTCTGGTGGCTTTATCAAACTCGTTTTCACCATCTGGTCCGAGATCGGAAAAAATGGTCCCTTCTTCCGGATAGCCAGTGGCTCTACGCCCGCGAAGATGTTCATTCATAAAATCTGCTACATCCGGTTCCGACCTGCCTGGTCGGCAAGGAAGCGAGTCAGAGCTCTTGCCAAATGGTTTTATTCTTCTCGAAGGCCCCGGGTGTTCAGCATACCGTTTCCGATGCATACGCCTTTCGTGTTCTTGTATGCCTAAAATACGGGTCAAGGAATATTGGCTATAACTACCCGAGGATGGGTTAGAAGTATCGATCGTGAATACACTACGCAAGGGACCAGCTACAGCGGGATTCAACGAACTCGAGCTGCTAACCCCTCTTAGAGCTGGGTATCCTTCTGGAATATTGATCGGGTCGATGATCGGATTATCTGCTCCTGTTCCTTGTTCCGCATTGTTTTTCTTCACTAGTTGCTGGGACTGGCTTTGTATGCCTCTGGAACGAGCAGTCCCGGTTGACGTAACAACAGACAACCGAAACTCCTTAACGAATTGATCTGCAAAGAAAGTGCAATACGTTCAGAAAGCTAAGTGAGCAGGTCTGATCTACCTCGCATTCAAGTAAAGAAGAATAATAACATACTTAAAGAGAGCGGCGCGCGAGACAAAATGGCCGATTCGGACGTGCGTCTGAATGATCGAGTAGATCCGCCAAGGGATTGAGAGGGCAAGGGAAGAGAAAATTCGACCGTCGGAGCTGGATAATCGCATTTGCTTAGGCCCGCCAGCCTCAAAATCCTTTCTTGGACAAGGAGCATAGTCTGAAAGGGATCGGTTTGGAGCTGGTTCAAAAACTCGTCAGAAAGGTGAGGATTAATCTTTTCCGTGATCTTGCGACGACCATACATCCAAGGCTTCACCATCCCATCGATATGGTCTAGTTTTCGAACTGCCTTCAGGACGAATGTCAGGACCTTTCACAAAGAAGAACCTTCTTTTCCAGCTTTTAGTTTTATCCATAGACACACTCGAAAGGATAGGCTGGTTGGACCGCTGTGAAAAAGATACGAACCCCGCATTGGAACCTTTAGACATACTCATCTGGAATACTTGCCAAAAATTCCGAAAAGAAGCCTCCTCTCCTTTGGCCTCCATGAGAACACTGAACGCCACGATGTACGCTATAGAATTCGGAAGAATTTGAGCAGGGGTAAGAGAAAGAAAGGATAAGATACTTCTAAGTAAGGGAATAAATGGGATGCGCAATCCATGTGAAAATTATTTCTCGTAAAAAGCCTGACACCCTGGGGGAGGATCAGTTACACGTTGGCGGTAAGATGGGATGACAATCGAAAACCCCTCAGGAAGAAATTTTCCGAACTCTTTGTCCAAATAAGCGCGGTCTTCTTGGACAAAAATGCAAGAAGTTTGATCTGCGCCAAGCTCGGCCCGATTATGACCAGTTGATCCAGAAGGAGCTTCGAATTTATATATCCTGACAAAAACATTGTCACCAATATTACGTTTCTCTACTACGTTTTCTTCGAGATCTTCGACCTGATTTGCATCCTCAGGCTCGGGATGAAATTCTCCCTTTTCAAAGTCATCAATAAGCCTAAAATCATGATCGGAATCAAGATCCTCTCCGACTTTGCCCTTGCCCCTCGAATCTCTCGAACTGGACATTATAAAAAGATATAGTTGTATGAAAAGGACAGCTTACGCGATCTCAACGCTCCGATCTAAAGTAAAAAGTCACTCTGAAAATAATTTTTAACAAGGCAACATATATATAAAAGGTAAAAAAGATGAATTGCAAGTCGGACCATGAACTGGCGCAACGGTTAAGCTCCCTCAGGGTAAATTCAAAACTATCTTCCAGATATTTTCATTTTAGACCCCTATACCTTCTGGAATTGTGAGTATCTCGATAACCGATGCGGAGAGACATTTTGGTCGAGATTCATTTCGAAAGCAAAGCAAAAACTCTTTAACGTCGAAATTTATATCAAGACAAGTTCACCATATTGTTTCCAAGATATGCACTCTTTTTTCCCTGGTTCGGTTTTTATCCCAATGGGTTTTTCCGAGTTGGGTTTTTAACGAGGCATATCCAAAATACATCAAAAAAATGATTATTCATCACAGCACTCGGAATAACATAAACTTCTTCGAGCTTGAGCTTCACTTTGCGCTCGAGAAGTGGGGGAGTATTGATGGGGGGTATTTTGGACTCTACTATTTGGAGCTAAGGTACGACTGGAAAACCAGAATCCCGACCCCGAAGGCTTAGAATCAAGCTCGGATCACTGTTCAGTTAACTCGACCCTCTAGATGCAGCCCATACTCGAAAGATACTGTTGGGCCGATCTCAGGCCCAGGCCTATGGGCCTATCCCCATTTTCAGCTATAAATACCCCAATCATTTATGACACAGGGCGTGCTTTCCCGGGTGCACTCCATTCGAAGCTGCTGCTTGGAAAGATAGTTTAGGCCAGTTTATATGTATTTCGCACTCTAGCTTGTACGGCATCCTATAATGCTCAAATAGGACCCCCAATACTTGTAATCTATACACCTACGATCGCAATATACTTTATTGATCTACTCTCCATTTAGTTATGTTTGTGTTTGCATAATTTATATTTTAATATCGATCATACCACGAAACCGTGCTAGATCAGTATTAACCGATTCCAAACTTGTTCATAGACAGGTAAAAGGAATTTACGAAGCCAAGGAGTTCAATATGATCAAGTATTTAAACAAAGTAAAGAATCAGATCTCCAAGTTCGAAAAGTTTGAAATTCAGCCTGTCCCAAGAGAGGAAAATTTATGGGCAGATTTGCTATCAAAATTCACGGGAATTGCAGATGGAAAGATTGAGAGGGTGATTACCGCCATCGATCTAGACGTCACTCCTCGCGTCGATGTCATGGAAATTGACGAACAAAATATCTCCTGGATCGATCCTTTCATCAATTATTTGAAAGAAGGAAAACTACCTGAAGATGCAAATGAGGCCCGAAGAATCAAATATAGAGCTCCGTTATTCACCTTGGTGGACGGTCAACTCTACAAACTATCCTCCTCCGGAATCTTATTGAAATGTATCTTTGAAGATCAGTATAATATTATTCAGAAAGAGGTCCACGAAGGCGAAGCAGGGAATCACTGTGGTGCTCGAGCATTAGCTCTAAAATGCTCGAGGGCAGGATATTATTGGCCTACTCTTATTTCTGACTCAGTGAATTATGTGAAGAAATGTCACCATTGTCAAATCCATTCGAACTTGATCCATCAGCCTGCCGAACAAATGCACTCTATTCCGATCTGCTGGCCTTTTGACAAATGGGCATCGATATTGTTGGTCCTTTTCCAACCGCTAGGGCCAAAAAGAATTATGTGTTAGTTGTTGTGGAGTATTTTAGTAAATGTGTTGCTCTAACTAAAATCACCCAATGTCAAGTTATAAATTTGCTATGGAAGAATATTGTATGCAGGTTCGGAATTCCTAGAATTTTGATCTCCGGAAATGGAACTCGGTTTGCGGGTAAAAAAGTCATGGAATGGTGTGAGAAGTTCGGAATACAACTAAATTTTACTTCAGTTGGGCAGCCGCAGGCAAATGGACAAACAGAGGTTGTAAATAGGGAGATATTCGATCTATGGAAAAGCGCTTAACTGATGCCAAGGGCAAATGGCTCGATGAACTTCCAGGAGTTTTATGGGCTAATAGGACAACTGTGAAAGCTGCAGGCGAGACTTTTTTTAGTTTGGTTTACGGTTCGGAAGCTGTTATTCCCGTTGAAACTTTTATACCTTCTCCGAGGATCGAGTTTTATGATTCCGAAGTTAATCAATCATTGAGAGAAATGGAGGTTGATCATGCTGATAGCGGAAGGGATCGTGCAAAATTGAAAATTCAGGCTGCAAAGTCCAACATGGAAAAGGCCTATACTCAGAAAGTTCGAATCCAAACCTTTAAAGTCGGAGACTTAGTGCTCAAAAAAGTGGAAGTTTCAAAGCATGTTGGCAAACTTCCACCTAATTGGGATAGCCCTTATGTTGTTGTCGAGATTGGGAAGAAAGGCTCGTAAAAAATTGCTTATCCTAATGGAGAGGTCTTGCCTCGAGCTTGGAACGCCGTTCATCTGAGGAAATATTATGGAAAATGAAGATTACATTAGCAATTCCTAGCTTATCAACTATTATGGTTTATTGTTCCCTTTATTTTCTCGTGTTATCAAAGATTATCGATTCAATGAAAAGTTTCTATTCTCCAGAGATCTATCAATTCAATTCCACGCTCGTGCAAATATTATCGTATCATGATCGATTTCTAGTCTATTTATCAGATATTAATTAAGGGTGAAAGCTGTTTCTAAGACCCTCGAAGATCAAATTGGCCAAGGGTGAAAGCCGTTGCTATGCCCCTTGGATCAGCAAAAAGGGTGACGACCCTCGAAATTGACTAAGGGTGAAAGCCGTTGCTATGCCCCTTAGATCTAAATATAAAAAATGGCAGAAAGTTGTTGCTAAGACCCTCGAAATGGACTAAAACTGAAAGCCGTTGCTATGCCCCTTAGATCAAAATATAAAAAATGGGTGAAAGCTGTTGCTAAGACCCTCGAAATCGACTAAGGGTGAAAGCCGTTGCTATGCCCCTTAGATCCAAATAAAAAAAATGGGTGAAAGCTGTTGCTAAGACCCTCAAAATCGACTAAGGGTGAAAGCCGTTGCTATGCTTCTTAGATCAAAATATAAAAAATGGGTCAAAGTTGTTGCTAAGACCCTCGCATTCGACTAAGGGTGAAAGCCGTTGCTATGTCAAAATATAAGAATGGGTGAAAGTTGTTGCTACGACCCTCGAAATTGACTAAATGTGAAAGCCGTTGCTATGCCCCTTAGATCAAAATACAAAAAATGGGTGAAAGATGTTGCTAAGACCCTCGAATTAACATAAGAAGTCAAGATCGACCAAGTCAAGTCCTACACTATTAAATCAAAGTTCGAAAGGGTTTATCAAGTTGCGAAAAGTTATCTTTTTCAAATTAAGGTGGTTAAAAATTCCATCATCAACGACAAGTTAAGTTTGATTGATTTATCCACCATATTACGTGATCTTTGAGTTCGGATTATTCAGTTCAAGGTTAACTTTTATTAATATTCGAGCAAAAGAAGCAAAGGAAGAAGCAGAGACGACAATATGAAAATATGATAGAAATAGTAACCTGCAAGCCAGCTGTATGGCTAGCATTTATTGTAATAAATAAGGAACTATTCAATTTCGATTAATAAATGCACTTTATTAAATGGTCATATTTATCTTATGTAATAATTATCTACACATAAGGATAGAAGTCCTTAGATCACAGAGCTATGGGACAACCCATGGACTGATCTCCAAGGCCGTGATCTAGAACATATTCAAGAGTCGTAGAATCCAATCGAGATAGGACATCGTTGGATTCGGTTAGACTCTCACTATTGTGTATACTCCGATGAACTGGAGAACGCTGAGGTCCACGAGCGTGACTGGGATAATCGATACACATAAGTGGCTGGCTTGCTGGGATGGCAAGTGCACTGAATACCCCAATTAGGAAATAACTCACCATGGAAGCGGTAGTCGCATATCGGGGTTGAAGTTATTCCAATTTGCAATAGTATACGAGGAACGAACCCTAACTACTTGAGATGATAGGGTTTATCAGGTACGAGAACGTTCATGCTTTCATATGAGTTCCGACTGACTGGAGATCACCAGAAAGTCTCTGTGAACTCATGTTGGGTATGGAGGAACTCGTATGCAGATTCATATCATCAACAAATGATCCATTGACCCGACTTGATAGGTTGAGAAATTCTCCTATGAATTTCTGTGAGAAATTAATTCTGATAAAATTCTTGGCCAAGGTATCTGACGACTTTATGTAAGTAGCTCATAAAGATTAAGTCAAAGAGAATTTATTTCGAGACCAGAATACATAAGGTCAAGACAAAATAAAAGGGAGACCGATGAAAGACCATACCCTTAAGTCTCGACTGGGAGATTGATCGATGGAGAGATTATGTCGTATATGGAAATTGTAAATAAGTTAAAAGGTTCACTAAATTAATTCATCAGTGATTGGGTTCCATGGACTTGTGGCTGGACATCGACCGTGGAGTGTGGGAGAATTTCCAAATTGGCACGGGTGCTTGAATGATCAGTCGACAGAGTGTTCGATTGATTTAGAGTATATGTTGCTCGAATAATTTAATAATATTTAATTATAACCCACGGCCAATTATGTGGTGAACCTACGAGGGCATACACAATACACATGAAGCGGAAGCGAGGAAAAGAGAACAACCGAGTCGACTGGGTCGACTGGGTCGACTGGGTCAGTAATCGACTGGGTCGATTAAAGTGGGTGGGTCGACTGGGTAGACCCAATTGGAGCTAAATAGATCCGATTGGAATTGGATCAAGATCATAAATTAAATTGGAATTTAATTTGTGAGTTAATTAATTAAGATGGATTTAATTAATTGAGGGAATAATTAATTAAATAGACTTGGAGTCTAATTTAATTAATTGGGAGACTAGTTAATTAATTGGGCTGTTTAATTGGGAGATTAAATAATGCCTGGACAAATTAATTAACTAGGCCATGAATTAATTAGGAAGACTTGGTCTTCTAATTAAAGTGGGCCATGGCCCATGTGAGAGAATTAAAGTCCTAATCCTAAAAGGACTAGGTTAGGGAGATATCTATAAGTAGGTTACTTACAGTTGTCTCTGATACACAACTCTAAGAGCCAAAACAGAGCAAAGAAAAAAATTCTCTCTCCCTCTCCCACACAGGATCGGCCGAACCCTTCTTCTTCTAGGAAGAATTTTTCGTTTTCGATTTTTGGTCCAAAGTCGTTCTTAAAACCTAGATATTAATATACCCTGTGTTCTAGTTGATTAGGATATATTAATTTTCGTGATATTGTGGTGTATCAACTCGTAAAGGCGCAACACATGGGGCGCCACTAGCAGGATTTTGGATCGATCCAACCGAGGGAGAAAACGCAACTTTGCCCAGCTACTTGGATTTGCAAGGAGACAGGTATAATTTAGATCTAATTATTCTTGATGTTTTAATATTCATATATATACATCTAGGGTAGTATCCTGGCAAGATTCTGTAAGAGGTCCTACAAAATTTTAAATTTCGCTGTGCTTAGGGCTGTTTATCTTACTGAATCCCAACAGTAGTATCAGAGCCAACTCTAGGCTTAGTATATATATATGAATTTGCAAATTCTGTGAATTAAATCATATGCTTGATTTATGTGGCTAGTTCTTTAACTTTGCATGTTTTAGAACGTAGATCTGTTAACTTAGAGTTAATGAATAATTTTGATTCGAAAATTTTTATCATGTTAGTTTTTTATTTTGGATTGTGATTTAATTGACTATATCTGCTTAATTATATCATGGGTAATCAAACAACAACAACAAAAAAAAAAAATTTAATAGATCCGACCCGCGGCCGCGCACCGCAAGCCGCTGCCTACGGTAGCGTGCGAGCAGCACGCTGGCCGCACACGCAGCGTGCGGTAGCAGCCAACAGGCTGCTGTCCGTGCGCTGCTATGCGCGGCTGCAGCCAACAGGACTTCGTGGCCGCACGTGGGCTGTCCACGTGGCAGTCTATGATTGGCCTCGACTGGTTGATTTTTGGTTGGACTCTAATTCTGCCTATTTTGGAAATTCTGGAAATTTTAGAATTTTGGAAGATTAGGAAACTTGGAGTTTTTGGATAAGGTAGTCATTTTGTTAGACTCAAACACTACCTTGCACTTAGAGATTTGTCCATCTCATCACTTGAACGTAATATTTTAACTGGACCCAACTTGCATTTCTGGATGCATCATTTGAATGGATTATTTGAAGCTGAAAACATATCATATGTTTTGTCTGTGCCACCGCCCATTACTATTTCACATGATGTTCCTGATGAGCTCCGAAAAAGCATCACCAAATGGAAATTGGATGATGGTTTAGCTCGTGAATACATGTTGGAATATATGTCACTTGATCTGCGTTTGCAACATGAGCATATGGCATCCGCAAATGAGATTCTCTCGAATCTCAAATTCCTTATGGGATTAGAGATGGTCGTCGCAGATTCGCGATCACGAGGGAACTCTTGCAAGCAAGAAAGAGAAGGGAAACTCCTGTCGGAATCCACATACACAAGATGATTCGATTTCTGTCTGAACTCGATGATATGGGTGTCGTGATGGACAATGATTTCCGAGTAGGTCTTATTCTACAATCTCTTCCTAGATCATATGACCGATTTATCGCGGACTTGAATCTCCAGAGGCGAGAGATCACTATGCATGTCCTGCGACAAATGCTCGAGGAACACGAAGCTTCTTTTGGAAAGAAAGCAAGGGTTGGCTAAAGGACTGGGCGGCGTTCAATACCAAAGCAAATGGAAACCAGAGCTCCTTACTGCACAAGGTCAAGGGAAATGATTAAGCTCGAACCTATGGAGAGTTTGAACAGGTATAGTCCTTGTTGAAGTTAATTTTTCAAATTAACTGTGCATCTTTGGTGTTAGACACTGATTGGACTTCTCATCTTTGTAATGATTTACAGGTGATGGGAGCAACAAGGCAACTGGAGCCTGAGGATTGGATCTTGGATAAGGCAATGGAGCTGGAGCTGCTACCAAGGCCGTCGGCAAAAGTAGATTTAGGTGGTTTGATTAAAAGGTCATTAGAAAAATTTCATTTATGTACCTGGTTTTAGTGAAAAACTTTTATTCATGTTTTTGGATAATGTTGAAATTAATAAAAGCTCATGTTTTTCGTTTTTCATTTGGTACATTGAAATATTGACTTTATAAAACCACCTAAGTTAGTTATGCACGTACAACAAAATAAAAGGAAACAAGATAATGAAATATCTGCCCAATTGTGGCATGCTCGACTTGGACATATATCCAAGTCAATGATTCAAAAGTTAGAATCATCTGGCGCGATTGAAAACAATCGCATTGATGAAAGGCCAACTTGTGAACCATGTCTAAAGGGTAAAATGGCTAAGTTGCCATTTAAGGGAAACCCTGAGCGAACTAAGCAAACATTGGACTTAATACATACTGACGTATGTGGACCACTAAGAAAAAGCGCCCGAGGTGGCTATGACTACTTCATCACTTTCACCGACGACTATAGTCGTTATGGATATGTGTTCTTATTGAAACACAAGTCTGAAGCCTTTGAGCGATTCAAAGAATTCAAGATGGAAATAGAGAATCAACTTGGTCATACGATAAAGGCCCTTCGTTCTGACCGAGGTGGAGAATTTCTTCGTAACGAATTTCTGAATTATCTTGTAGAGCACGGAATACTATCGCAGTGGACTCCTCCTGCAACACCCTAACTAAATGAAGTAGCAGAGAGAAGTAATCGAACTTTGATGGACATGGTTCGATCCATGATGAGTGCCACTAACCTTCCTCTTTCGTTTTGGGGACATACCCTCCTCACGGCAACGAAGATACTAAACATGGTACCTTCTAAATCCGTAGAAAAGACACCATACGAATTATGGTTTGGCGAGGCACCCTCATACGCATTCATGCACATATGGGGATCTCCCGCTTACGTTAAAAAGCTAGTGGGAGATAAATTGGAAACTAATTCCACTTTGTCCAAATTCGTGGGGTATCCGAAAAACTCAATAGGATACGAGTTCTACGATCCTACAAGACAAACTACATTTATCTCGAGGAACGCACACTTCTTGGAGAAGGATTTCTTGGTGGACAAGAAGGAAAACAACGTAGAACTAGATGAGGTCACAGAAGCTGAAAAGGCCGAAGAGGTCGAACAAGCTGACCCGTCGCCACATGCAGTGGGAGAACATGAGCATGAAAGTGCACCAGAAAGTACACCGATACTTCGTAGGTCAGAAAGACAACGTAGAGAACCCGAGATGTACTACGGTCTGCTGCATGAGACTGGACAGTCTCTTACCGACCCAAGGACTTACGAAGAGGCTATGCTAGACATAGACTCGGGAAAGTGACGTGAAGCCATGGAATCCGAATTGGACTCCATGCACTCAAACAAGGTCTGGGCCTTGGTAGATCCACCAGTGGGAGTGATTCCCGTGGGGTTCAAGTGGATCTATAAGCGAAAGCTTGGAGTGAACGGAGAGGTGATAACGTACAAGGCGCGACTAGTGGCAAAAGGATACACTCAAAGGCCAGGTATCGACTTTGAGGAGACCTTCTCGCCCGTTGCAATGCCTAAATCCATTCGAATCTTGCTGGCCATAGCTGCGTGGTATAACTTCAAGATATGGCAGATGGATGTAAAGACTGCCTTTCTCAATTGGGACATTGACAAGGAGATCTACATGGAGCAACCAAAAGGATATGCATCCAAAGGAGATGAACACAAGGTGTGAAAACTCCAGAGGTCCATTTATGGACTGAAGCAAGCTTCCCGAAGTTGGAACATCCGTTTCGATGAAACAATCCAATCTTTTGGATTCATCAAAAACGTGTTCGAACCTTGCGTGTACAAGAAGATAAGTGGGAGTACAGTTGAATGTTTGGTGCTTTACGTTGATGACATTCTTCTCATTGGAAACAATGTAAAGGTGTTGTCCGAAATTAAAGCATGGTTATCTACACAATTCTCAATGAAGGATTTGGGAGAAGCATCCTTTGTACTAGGTATAAGGATCTATCGAGATAGATCAAAAGGACTGTTGGGCCTCTCCCAATCTCAGTACATAGATAAAATCTTGAAGAGATTTAGAATGGAATAATCCAAGAGAGGATTGCTTCCTATAAGACATCGAATTGCACTCTCTCAGTCTATGGCCCCAAAGACGCCCGAAGAGAGAAGCAATATGTCTCGAGTACCATATGCATCCGCAATAGGAAGCATAATGTATGGCATGTTATGTACTAGACCAGACGTAACGTACGCTTTAAGCATTACAAGTTGCTACCAGTCTGATCCAGGTGAGCAGCACTGGATAGCCGTAAAGGCAATTCTGAAGTACCTGAGAAGGACTAAGGAATTGTTCTTGGTATACGGTGGTGGAGAATTGAAATTGGAAGGCTATACAGACTCGAGCTTCCAATGTGATGTAGACGACTTCAAGTCGACATATGGATACGTGTTCTGCCTCAATGGTGGTGCGGTTATCTGGAAGAGCTCCAAGCAAGACACTACCGTAGATTCAACGACCGAAGCAGAATACATTGCCGCGTGTGATGCAGCAAAGGAAGGTGTTTGGATGAGGAACTTCATCCAGGAATTATATATGATACCTAGCATCGCTGAGACCATTAATATCTTCTGTGATAATAATGGGGCAATAGCGCAAGCAATGGAGCCGAGACCTCATCAGAAATCGAAGCACGTACAAAGACGTTACCACGTGATAAGAGATATCATTAGTCGAGGAGACATTAAGATGGAACGTGTCGACTCAGAAGATAATACCGCGGACCCGCTAACGAAGCTTCTACCTCAAAAGGCATTTGAGAAACATCTGCATAAGATGGGACTCAAGAACATAAAAGACCTGCTTAAGGACAAGTGGGAGATTGATAGAAATAGTGTCCTGCAAGCCAGCTGTATGGCTAGCATTTATTGTAATAAATAAGAAACTATTCAATTTCGATTAATAAATGCACTTTATTAAATGGTCGTCTTTATCTTATGTAATAATTATCTACGCATAAGGATAGAAGTCCTTAGATCACAGGGCTATGGGACAACTCGTGGACTGATCTCCAAGGCCGTGATCTAGAACATATTCAAGAGTCATAGAATCCAATCGAGATAGGACATCGTTGGATTCGGTTAGACTACTGGAGAACGCTGGGGTCCACGAGCGTGACTGGGATAGTCGATACACATAAGTGGGTGGCTTGTTGGGATGGCAAGTGCACTGAATACCCCAATTAGGAAATAACTTACCATGGAAGCGGTAGTCGCATATCGGGGTTGAAGTTATTTCAATTTGCAATAGTATACGAGGAACGATCCCTAACTACTTGAGATGATAGGGTTTATCTGGTGCGAGAACGTTCATGCTTTGATATGAGTTCCGACTGACTGGAGATCACCAGAAAGTCTCTGTGAACTCATGCTGGGTATGGAGGAACTCGTATGCAGATTCATATCATCAACAAAGGATCCATTGACCCAACTTGATAGGTTGAGAAATTCTCCTATGGATTTCTGTGAGAAATTAATTATGATAAAATCTTTGGCCAAGGTATCTGACGACTTTATGTAAGTAGCTCATAAATATTAAGTCAAAGAGAATTTATTTCGAGACCAGAATACATAAGGTCAAGACAAAATAAAAGGGAGACCGATGAAAGACCATACCCTTAAGTCTCGACTAGGATATTGATCGATAGAGAGATTATGTCGTATATGGAAATTGTAAATGAGTTAAAAGGTTCACTGAATTAATTCACCAGTGATTGGGCTCCATGGCTTGTGGCTGGACATCGACCGTGGAGTGTGGGAGAATTCCCAAATTGGCAGGGGTGCTAATTTTGGAATGATCAGTCGACAGAGTGTTCGATTGATTTAGAGTATATGTTGCTTGAATAATTAAATAATATTTAATTATAACCCACGGCCAATTATGTGGTGAACCTACGGGGGCATACACAATACACATGAAGCGAAAGCGAGGAAAAGAGAACAACCGAGTCGACTGGGTCAGTAATCGACTGGGACGATTAAAGTCGGTGGGTCGACTGGGTCGACCCAATTGGAGCTAAATGGATCCGATTGAAATTGGATCAAGATCATAAATTAAATTGGAATTTAATTTGTGAGTTAATTAATTAAGTTGGATTTAATTAATTGAGGGAATAATTAATTAAATAGACTTGGAGTCTAATTTAATTAATTGGGAGATGATCTTACGTGGTTTCGTTGGTTCGATCAAGGGTGTGGATGTATCACAATAATCACAAATAAAATAAAGTAAAGATCAAATGTAATTGTATTCGAATTAAACGAGTACAAGTACAAATATATCTAGGGTCCTATCCGAGCATTATAGGATGCCGTACAAGCTAGAGGGTGAAATACATATGTTCGATCTAGAGCTATAATCCCGAGCTGCTATGAACTGTAGCTTCGAGAAGAGAGCACCCTGGGAAGTTGTGTCTAACATCATAAATGCGCGGGTATTTATAGCTGAACAGATGGGCTTGGGCCCGCCTTCAGCCCAACAGTACCCCCTGATTGATCTTCTCGAGCAAGCCGTGGATATATGATCATGAGCTCGGGTTCGGCAACTTCTCTCTGTATTGGGGAATTAAAACCACTCGATCGGAGCTGGATCGGGGAAGATAGCGGGGTCTAAATTACCCCTCATCAATACTCCCCCACTTCTCGAGCGTAAAGAGGAGCTTGCGCTCGAAGAAGTTTAATTTGCGTTGTCCGTTGAATTGAAATGAGTCGTTGGGAATGTGTTTCGGATATGCCTCATTAAAAACCTAACTCGGAAAAACCCATTGGGATAAAAATCCGAGCCAGGGAAAAAGAGTGCATATGCTAGAAATTTCGTTTAGGAGTGCGGAGGGAATACTTAGACGTCCATCGTTTTAGTAGAGCCCCTCAATTGAAATGCCCTTAGCTGTGAATTATTACGAGACTTTCTTCGAATGCTTTCCTTATTTCCGAGCAACAACTTAGAGGGCCAACAATATTTTCCGGAAGCGTCTTCCATAGTATAATTCCCAGTCTTTGGAAACGAAGGACTGAAAGTGCAATTTTCAGAGAAATAGCTTTGAGTTTTATCCATGGTAAGTTCAACCGTCGCGGTTACTCGGGGACCTGTTTGCAATTTACCTTTTTAACCCCATATATAAGTTGACTCGTTGAAAATTTATTTACATATTATATTCCTTCTTTAGCTCGAAGTATTTGGGTTCGAAACAGCATCTGCATTATATATTTGTCTTTCAATTCGTTATGTCAAGCTCTAGGAACGTCAAGGGCAAAAGTAAGGTCGAAGAGAGTCAAGAATCTGATCCTCTGTTAAAGCTTGTTGACGATTATGAAGATGGTGAATTTCATCCAGGAGGCGAGAATGATGATCCAAGCGAGGATCTCGAAGAAAATGAGGTTGAGAAGCGCAGCATTGGTGAGGGAGCCTTTGTCAGAATTTTCAAACCTGTGCCAGCCCCTGAGACAATGGCCTCAAACAGGTCGGAACTCCCCGCTAAAGAGACTTCCTGTTGTTTTTCGAAGAAGGATCGTGTTCATCTTGAGGGGGAATATGGGAAATTTCTTCCCAAAGGGTTTTCCATCGTAATTCCCTCTTATTCCGAACGCGCCACCGAGCCCCCGACTGGCTGTCAATCCTTCTATGAAGGTCAATTTTCGTGTGGTTTGCGCGTTCCATTCAGTCCCCTCTTAAGGTGTATACTTTCTTTCTTTTCGCTGTCCCCCGCTCAGCTTCTTCCGCACTCTATTGCTTATATAGCAGCATTCAGTGTTCTCATGGAGGCGAAAGGAGCAGAGGCCTCCTTTAGCAATTTTTGGGACACCTTCCGAATGGACCTAGGCAAAGGTTCGAATGCGGGATTCGTATCCATCCGTCAGAGGTCGAAACGGCCTTTTCTTACCAACATAACGACGAAAAAGGACAAAGGTTGGAAAAGGCGGTTCTTCTTTGTGAAAGGTCCTGATGTTCCAACGTCCGAGGGTAGTTCGAGGACAAGACCATATCGATGGGATGGTGCAACCTCTTGGTCGTATGGTTCTCGTAGCATCAAAGAGAAGCTTAGACAATGTCTTTCCGATGAATTTCTCGAGCAGCTGAGGTCCAATCCTTACCATACCAGGTTCCTAGTTCAGGAAGGCGTTTTGCGATTGGCTGGATTGAGCCATTGCGACTATCTTGCCCCCGCGATTAAATATCCCCACCAAACTTCCGAAGGATCGCTTCTGCAGGTCGATGACCTTTCAATCCCTAGTGTTCCGCCTTTTGCCACTCATTCCTTGGGTATGTTTATTACCATGTCTATCTAAGATTATATCGAATAGTTTTTTCTTGTAAAGAACCGTGCCCTAAGCGTATTGTTCCTGCAGGTCGGGTCGTTGAGAAACTCCGAGTATCTGCTGCCGATTTAATTGAAGATAAACCATCTTATTTTGATCCGTTGTCTCATACTCCCGAAAATAGAACTGGTACAAGTAACTTGGGCGGAAACTCTGTTATTGTTCCGCTCACGATCCCCGAACTGAGAGGTGTTGGTACTATGAGCTCCTTGAATTCCGCCTCTGCCGGGCCACTCCGAGCCTTATTTTGCCCTGATACTCCTGCTCTTTCTTCGGTTGGTTATAGTCAGCATTCCTGGAATCGGGTTCTGGGTGTTCAGGAGTACGAGAAACTTTTGAGTCGCAAGAGAAATGCTGAACATCCTGGACCCTCTAGGAGGGTAAAACCCTTTGGTGTGAGTTCCGACCCTGTTCCGTGTCGAGAAGGCAGATCAGAACCTGATGTGGCAGATTTCATGGACGAGCACCTTCGGGGTAGCAGGGCTGCTGGGTACCCTGAAGATGGTAGCATTCTAACTGATCTGGATTCGGGTGGTGAGAACAAGTTCGACAAGTCCACCAGAATTTATATGGCTAGTCGGTTCAAGCGGGATATCCTGCTTCAGACCGTTAAAAGTGACTTCGAGGTTTTGAGTGATTTTTCCCGAACGTATCACGAGGTAAACGTTTATCTTTGATTTTCTTTTCTTTCTTCGGTGCCCTCGAGATTTTGCTGATATGTTTGAACTACTTCGCAGATCGGAGACTTATTTGCTATCCAAACCTATCGCTTAGCTTTATTGGAGCAAGAATCGCAGGATGCTCATGACGCGTGCGCTCAGATTCTTGTTGACAACAAAACTATTCGAGCCCAGTTAGAAGAAAATCAACGAGAATTATCTCGAGTGAAAAAGGAGCTCGAAAAAGCTACTGTGAAATGTTCCTCGTCCGTGGAAGAGGATCTACTGGCATCCGTCAAAGAGAGAAGTGCCCTCGAGGAGGAGCTGAAGAAGGTGAAAATAGAGCTGGAGTTGGCGAAGCAAGACTCCGAGCGTGCGTATGCCCAAGGTCGGGAAGAGGCCGTTATTCCAGCCATACGAGAATTTTTGGAATCTCCCGTATTAAATCCTTTAGTCCAAAGAAAAATGGGAGAAATTGCTCAGACGATCTTTTATAAAGGGGTTCAACAATTGGTTGCGGCCAAGAAAATTCCGGACAATATGGACGAGTACTTTAAGCACATGAACCCTTTCAAGAACGCTGAAGGGAAGGACTACAAAGCTTCCTCTCTACCGAAGATGGATGCTAATTGGCAGAATCATCGCTTCGCCCCCTTGGTTGAGGAGTACGGCATTCCGATTCCTAACCCCGATGTGCTCGAATACGCCTGCGACGATCCTCCCGTTGTGCTAGGGGAAAAGGGTGAGGATGTCAACGCAAGCAATGCTTCGGTTGAGGGAGACAATCGATCTTTCGACCAAGCTGGGTAATTAACCAATTTCAATATCGGAGTCGATTATGCCAGGGGAGCAACTTAAAGTTTTGTAGTTAGGAATTTAATCGTATCGACCCATGTAATCCATTTTTGTAATCGGATTTGTTTTCTGTTTTGACCTGACTGCTGTAACTTGTAAATTCCGACCTTACTAATATCCAGTTACTATTAATTTTTAAGATTTTGATAACATTATGCTCGGATATTCGCCCTTTCCATACGGGATTTTTCTTTAAATGTTGCGTCGATCCATTATCGCAATCGGAGGGCGTAGTGTCTATAAATATTTAGGGTTTCTTTTCATTATTCATACGACGCCTTGCTTATAGAGATCGGAGCTCTTGCCATATTTCCTGTCTTCTTTGAATCCCTTCTAGAGTAATAGTCCGAACTATCGACCTCCAATCCGCTCATCATGGAAGACACCCTAGGGAAGCCTATCAACCCCAAAATGCTATTTGGCGGTTCGAAGACTAAGAATCCAAGTAAGGAGCATAAAATTGCTAAGGAAACCAAAACATCCAAGTCTTCTTCTAAGGCCTCTGCGTCTTCCCCGAGAACCGCTAAAGAAGGAGAGGACAAGAAGGAGAAAGGTGTCTCTTCAAAACAAAACAAAGGTGGTTCCCGCAAGTCCATCTTGGACGAAGAACTCGAAGCTGCGTACGAGTGTTCTTCTCCAAAAGTTATCGATTCACCGAACAAGAATCCCGCGGGAGAAAATCCTTTTGTTCCTTCTTCCAACAAGAGGCCTTACCCTGATGGGCCCACTCCCATTGAGGCCTTGCAAAATCTTGTCATTGGGAGTAAATCGTCTCCCGACACTTCGACTGTTCCTCCTGAAGGAGGTTTTAGTAAGAAATTCAGAGTAGGAACCGATGAGGGGGCTTCTGCTGACACTTTAAAAACTGATAATCCTCCGGAATCCCGGGTCGATCCCGATCATCCAAAAGTTGCTTCTTCCGGGGCTGAGGAGTCGAAAGATGGGTCCGATCCCTTGGATAGCCTGTTGCAGGTTAACTTTACTTCTTCGGAGACTAACATGCCCAAAGGGAGAAATGCGTCTAAGGAGAGGAATATAGAGGAGTTGTTCGAGTCCGGGCAGAATTTCTTGTTTCAGGTATAACTATATATTATTTTTTTTTTTTTTTTTTTTTTTTTTTTTTTTTTGAAGATCATTTGAAAGAAAGTCTAACTTTTTTGGCAGGCCGGGCAAGATTTTATTGAGCTTAAGACATTTGCTGAGCGGGAGATCAATTATCGTGCTGCTATTTCTCAGGAGCTGGAGGAGAAGAAAACCGAGTTCGACCGTATCTTTGCGGAGAAACTCGCTCTAGAGAGGGAGAAGTCTGCTAGAGAAAGTGGAGAGGAGGTCCATAAGCAGCTGAGTGAAGAGCTCGAAAAATTGAAAAGTCTTCACGAGCAGGATAAGCAGGAATTCACTCGTCGAGAAAAGGAAGCTTTCGATCGTGGATATAAGGCTGGATATGAGGCTCGTAGTGCCGAACTTCGGAAGATTCTTTCTGACAATAAGCTCCTCTAGGCGTTGTCTTTTATTTTCTCGGACTTGTAGTACAGCTAAAATATTTTTACCCATTTTGTAATCCTGAATAATTTTCATATATTTTATTTTCTATGGTTTGCAGTAATTTACTTTCTTCTCGAATCGTACGCTTCCCTTGTGTGTTCTTTCTTTGATCATTCTTTAGTTTGCTTTTCCTGGGCATCTGCAGGCGAAACTATTTCAACCCTGAAAGTCTCGATCCTTTGTAGTTTAGGGTATGATGCAATTTGCTAGGCTTCTCTTTTGAAAATGTTTCGGGCATTGCTTCGGAGATTGACGTCCTTTATAAAATGTTCACATTTCTCTTAGTAAAGAGATGTATTGCCCTTCTCTTTTTCGAAAAAGTATGACCACAGTCGAAGACCTGTTGGCTCGATAGGCGTCTCCTGGTTGAGTAAGGACATTATCGTCCGCCGAAAATATGATGGTCGGTCAGTTACGAAGATGTGATGGGGGTTGATATCTTTTATCTTGTAAATACTTCCTATGTCAAGCTCGGAAAATACTTTTTGTCAATATTTCGACGGCTTTACTTATCCTCGTGCCATTATCTGATGACGCTTTCTTTACACACTGTATTTAGATCTCTTTATGATTTCTCTTGGATGATAGGTACTGATGAATTCGGATAGGAATGAACTCGAGTAGAATAATTTTGACATTTTCTTCATTTCTCTTCCGGAATGGTTTCTGCAATTTCGGGAATCGTAACGGTCAGCGCATTTACTGCTCATATCTCAGCCGTTAGCACCATCAAATCTTAGTCGTTGATTGCTCTTTCTCCTCATTATATATAGTTCCGCGGATACCCCCAGATTTTACATTTCAGTAACAATTTTGATCAGTCCTATGACTCAAGATTTACTCTTTCTAGCCATCATGCCTCGTTTCCTTTCTTTGATCAAGTTGTTCGAAGTTTTCCTTCGAACTATTTTTAAATTCCTCTATCTCATGATGGCAACCCAATTCGACTAGGGTATCGACAGGCGAAAATAATTGCGACTGGGGTACCGGCAGGCGACCTGCTTCTTTGGATTCATCCCTCCTGAGACGGGTTAGAATTCCGGTACCCTGATCTCCATCCAGTCGGATAGTGGGTCGACTGCTGGAGGAGTTTTCCTGCTCTCGATCTCTACTTCTTCAAGATATTTCTTGAAGAATGTTACCTTCGAGACTGTGTGGAATAATTTTTCTAGGGGTTGCCTCGCTATTTTTTCGATCTGGACCGGTGTGGAGCAAGTACTGAGGGAGTGATGAATGAAGGGTAGAAGCGTTGTTCTGGCCCAGTCTTACTCCTTCAACCACGGAGAAAATCTAGTGTAGGATTTATTTGTAATAGGGTTACACTAAATGTAAAGTCTTTGCTTGACTTCTCTTATTCTTGTAATTTCGAATTTCTTTTGTAACTGTTTGGAATGACACGAATAAAATATTTTTTTTCTTTATCACCCTTCCTTATTGTCTGTGGAATTGCTTCTGTATGTTGTTATCGAGCGTCAATTTTTCATGCCTCCAAAATATGATCAAGTGACATTCTTTATCTACTTTGAATAATACTTAGGTGATTGATGATAATCGATATCCCTCGACTTTGAGTATAGCTTGTAAGAGGCTTTTATTCTCTCGCCATATAATTAAGACATTCAGGTAGAGAAATACCAAATGTTCTTTGAGCGACAAATTCTAATTTGAAAGGCCAAATTCTGTACTTTGGACAAATAATTGTGAAGTAATAATCGAACAGGGTCTTGTTCAATCTCGAATAATAGCTTTGATTTAAGTGTCGTGAAGATGGCTACTAGCCTTAGACGATCGAATAATAATAGAATAGAGTACCAGTTGATCTTGGTTGATCGAGGGTAATAGTTTCGATCTAAGGGGCGTAGCAACAGCTTTCACCCTTAGTCGTATCAGAGCATTTTTAGCTCGAGGGTCATAGCAGAGGCTTTCACCCTTAGTCGTTTTTAGAGCATTTTTAGCCCTAGGGTCTTAGCAGAGGCTTTCACCCGTTCAATAATTTCGATCTAAGGGGCATAGCAGAGGCTTTCACCCTTAGTCGTTTTTAGAGCATTTTTAGCCCTAGGGTCGTAGCAGAGGCTTTCACCCGTTCAATAATTTCGATCTAAGGGGCATAGCAGAGGCTTTCACCCTTAGTCGTTTTTAGAGCATTTTTAGCCCTAGGGTCGTAGCAGAGGCTTTCACCCGTTCAATAATTTCGATCTAAGGGGCATAGCAGAGGCTTTCACCCTTAGTCGTTTTTAGAGCATTTTTAGCCCTAGGGTCGTAGCAGAGGCTTTCACCCGTTCAATAATTTCGATCTAAGGGGCATAGCAGAGGCTTTCACCCTTAGTCGTTTTTAGAGCATTTTTAGCCCTAGGGTCGTAGCAGAGGCTTTCACCCGTTCAATAATTTCGATCTAAGGGGCATAGCAGAGGCTTTCACCCTTAGTCGTTTTTAGAGCATTTTTAGCCCTAGGGTCGTAGCTGAGGCTTTCACCCGTTCAATAATTTCGATCTAAGGGGCATAGCAGAGGCTTTCACCCTTAGTCGTTTTTAGAGCATTTTTAGCCCTAGGGTCGTAGCAGAGGCTTTCACCCGTTCAATAATTTCGATCTAAGGGGCATAGCAGAGGCTTTCACCCTTAGTCGTTTTTAGAGCATTTTTAGCCCTAGGGTCGTAGCAGAGGCTTTCACCCGTTCAATAATTTCGATCTAAGGGGCATAGCAGAGGCTTTCACCCTTAGTCGTTTTTAGAGCATTTTTAGCCCTAGGGTCGTAGCAGAGGCTTTCACCCGTTCAATAATTTCGATCTAAGGGGCATAGCAGAGGCTTTCACCCTTATATAATAGTAAACTGAGATAAGTACAGAATAAATAACAAAGATCGATAATATCAGGAAGAGATGAACGAATATGAATTTTGACGGGATCAGTTTCCATTGAATATATAACTTTCGATTGCAATAAATACTGAAGAAAAAATAGTCTTCTGCAATTATGGAGAAAGAGGCAATAGTGAATAGCCCTAGAAAGTAATCCTTATGCCTTTGTCGAGAAAATTCTTTGTTCGTAGGTTCCTAATTCTGATAAGTTTGATCTTTTCCAATCGGTTCCCGTTTTACCGGGAATTGCAACGATCGACAAATCATGTCCACTCAATTTGCGAATTATACGTCGTTGGATTCTTTTCTGTTTTTGGCTATAAAAGGCTGGCACATCGCTGAAATTATCTCATTCGTTGCATCGAGAATTTTTTCATCTGATTATGGTGGTCAAGAGAACTATTCGATTAATTCAATTGTTTGAGTTCGGACTTCGAACGGTCTTTAAGCGGAATAGTCGCCGAGCGGAAAAAATTACAGCCACCACGCTTAGAATATCGACAGGCAAACGCGACTTCCTTCTGGAAAGCCAATAAGCTAGGCCCATGGCCTTGCTGCTCCAATGCATTTAGGAAGACGTTGGGCCGATAGCGTTCGATCCTCTGTCTTCTGAAGAATGCAAATAAAGTTAAAAGCCTGCGGGTCCTAAGGATATTCCTTGTTCGGAGGAAACGATAGGACGGGAGACCGAAAATTTCATAGGATTGTAATAACATATTGATGTAATATATAGGCTTATGCTATACTCGATGTATTTTCCCATTCCTTGTAATCTTTCGAGATAATATAAATACATTTCATCTCCCTTTTGTTGATAACCTCAATATAACTAGGTAGAATTTTATCTTTCATAATTCCATCTTGTTCTTCTAACATCGATCGATCAAGAAGTAATCTATCACCACTTGCGCGAGTGGATAATATATAAATATCTTAGCGGATCTGAGACTGATAAGGAAAAATGATGCCATAAATCTTTATCACTGTTGAATTTTCATAATTGCATAACTTCCAGGTCGAGAAACTCTGTTCGACTGAATCGATTATATTCCTTCTCAGTTGGCAGCGTAAAAGCATAGCAACAATTACTTGTGTAAAAATATCCGAAATAATCGAATAAGAATCCGACATGCCGTCCCTTCATAATAATGATATTAATACGTCGTCAAATTCTATAGAATGTCGTAATTCTTCTACACCCATTGTTGAATTGCGTGTCCTTCGTTACCAAACAGGGCCCTATTTCTCGGGAAATGTAATGGTCCTTCCATTTAATGCGGACATCCAGATCGCCCATAAGATACTATCTGGGCCGTTGATTTTAAATTCCCTACCCCTATAAATAGGTTCCTTCGCGTATTCAACACTTCTTGCTTTTCTCCTTATGCCCCATCCGATCACCATGGGTCGAGTTTTAGATTTGATTCGCATTTTGTCCCAAATAAAAGAGTTTGAGATTAGAGTTCGAACTTTGTTTTTCGACCTTGCTTCCCTTGGTATAAGCTTTTCCGCTTAGAATATCGACAGGCAAAAGAAATTGCGCCTAGAATACTGGCAGGCAACCTGTTTTGCCAGACATATCATCTCTGGTGCGGGTTAGAGCTCCGGATTCTAGGCGTAGTACTTGATCGGGCAGCTGGTTACTCCGAGCGGAGTTCTTTAAGTCTGAGGCACCAGCTTCCTCGAGGGCTTTCTTGCGAGATAGTTCCTTCGAGCTCCCTTGAAGCGCCTCTGCTGGGATAACCCCTTGCTGCTCCGGTTCGGATCGATCGGTAGATAATGGTTGATTTCGACCATCATTGTTTACCGACGAAGACCTAAGATCGGTTTAAAGTCCTGGAAAGGAGCTCCGATCCGGCCTTTATCCCGTACGAAGACGGATGTACGACACGTGGCAAGTGATTGCCAGGAAAGAATCACTGCTGAGTTCTGCATCTGGGGCGATCTTAGGGATGGGAGACCAAGTCGTAATAGCACAGAATTATTCGGAGAATTTGTAATGGGGTAGGAATAATTGTACTTTATTTCTGGAGCTCGAACTCTGTATTCGAGGCTTCGCATTTGTAATTTGTTTGAATGACATCAATAATAAAATTTTGCTCTTGAATGAACTTTGTGTAATTTTCGAGAATTCGCATAACTTTGCATAACTTCCTTTAATTACTCCCAATTGATTTGAGAATTCCCATAATTTTCGTTCTCGAGATTAATCGATACCATGATCGGAAAAATAAATTCCGACCATTAATAACCTGTGCATCTATAGAATTCTGGTCAGTGAGGCTCTCTGCTAACACATGTACCTCTCCTCGTAGTAGGCATTTTTCGATCAAATACTCGAATAGGGCCCCTCGGTGGGCGCCAATTGATCTTACGTGGTTTCGTTGGTTCGATCAAGGGTGTGGATGTATCACAATAATCACAAATAAAATAAAGTAAAGATCAAATGTAATTGTATTCGAATTAAACGAGTACAAGTACAAATATATCTAGGGTCCTATCCGAGCATTATAGGATGCCGTACAAGCTAGAGGGTGAAATACATATGTTCGATCTAGAGCTATAATCCCGAGCTGCTATGAACTGTAGCTTCGAGAAGAGAGCACCCTGGGAAGTTGTGTCTAACATCATAAATGCGCGGGTATTTATAGCTGAACAGATGGGCTTGGGCCCGCCTTCAGCCCAACAGTACCCCCTGATTGATCTTCTCGAGCAAGCCGTGGATATATGATCATGAGCTCGGGTTCGGCAACTTCTCTCTGTATTGGGGAATTAAAACCACTCGATCGGAGCTGGATCGGGGAAGATAGCGGGGTCTAAATTACCCCTCATCAGGAGACTAGTTAATTAATTGGGCTATTTAATTGGGAGATTAAATAAAGCCTGGACAAATTAATTAATTGGGCCATGAATTAATTAGGAAGACTTGGTCTTCTAATTAAAGTTGGCCATGGCCCATGTGAGAGAATTAAAGTCCTAATCCTAAATGGACTAGGTTAGGGAGAAATCTATAAGTAGATTACTTACAGTTATCTCTTATACACAACTCTAAGAGCCATAACAGAACAAAGAAAAAAATTCTCTCTCCCTCTCGCACACAGGATCGGCCGAACCCTTCTTCTTCTAGGAAGAATTTTTCGTTTTCGATTTTAGTTCCAAAGTCGTTCTTAAATCCTAGATATTAATATACCCTATGTTCTAGTCGATTAGGATATATTAATTTTCGTGATATTATGGTGTATCAACTCGTAGAGGCGCAACACGTGGGGCGCTACTAGAAGGATTTTGGATCGATCCAACCGAGGGAGAAAACGCAACTTTGCCCAGCTACTTGGATTTTCAAGGAGACAGGTATAATTTAGATCTAATTATTCTTGTCGTTTTAATATTCATATATATACACCTAGGGTAGTATCCTGGCAAGATTCTGTAAGAGGTCCTATAAAATTTTAAATTCCGCTGTGCCTAGGGCTGTTTATCTTACTGAATCCCAACAAAATATTCTTTCATTTATAAGCTTTTCGAACAATTACAAATAATTTCTCGATTACAATAAGGAAATTCGAGCCCAAAAGGGAAAATTACATTCATTCCTATCCTACTACAAGTTCTACGAACAGAACTACATGGCTTCACGGAACCGAGTGAAGCGAGATCGGAATCCATCTCCGGGACTTTTGACCGATCTAAGATCATCGTCCGTGAACAATGACTTCTATGCCCAATCTTTGCAGCAATCATTGATCACACAATAATCCGATCCAGGACAGCGGAAAGCAACCCCAATGGAATTACTCCAAGCAATCTGGGAGGCACCATTCTTCAAGAATCTCCTTGAAGAAGCTGATGCTCGAGATTGCAAAGGCCTCCTCCAAGATCAACCCACGATCCGACCGGATGCAACACCAGAATACCAGAATTCTAACCACTCACAGGTACGGGATATCCAAGAAAGCAGGTTGTCTGCCGATATTCTAGGCGCTATTTCTTTTTCCTGTCGATATTCTAAGCGAGGGGAAGTATGCCAAAGGAAAAAGGATGGAAAACTGGGTCCGAGTTCTAATCTCGAACTTTTTTATTGGGGAAATGTCGATCAGAATGTTTATGATTCGACAGGTAAAGTTCCGACAAGGCGTTTGTGGGAAGTAAAATGTGACGGTAAATTTGGAACTATTTATAGTTGAAAAAGAATATGATCGACGGATCAGATGACATATCACGGACAGCTATGATTTCAGCGATAAGTGCGCCGACCGTTCCGCTTCCCAAGAAATAGGGTCCTGTTTGGTTGAGAGAGGAAAAATCTTCTCAACTCATGATCGGAATTTCCAGAATGCGATCGGATTATAGATCGATCTAACGATGGACTTTGTCCTTGATAAAAAAAATAAAGAAGGGAGAATCAAACGGCTCGAGACTGAGAAAGTTTCGCTACCACGATCGAATAATGTCGACAATAGACATTGCATTGCATCGCCTGGTAAAATTTCCCTAAGGAAAGTTTTTGAAATGCTAAACATCAGGAACGATTCAAACATTATTATTTATTCTCGATTCAAGCAACGATGCTTGGATTAAAGTGTTCGTCCAATTTCTATCCTTTAACCATTATATTCGATCAACAATACAAACTCGAATGATTAATACAAGTCTTATTATCGACAATTTATATTAGGTCAGAGACACTCGAATTAAAGTGCTCGGTCGATTTCAAAAATTTGTTTATGATCAACTTAATGCTGAGGATCAGTCAAATACTCATACTTAGAAATTTGCCAAAGGAAGTTTAATTGATTGCTTATCAAATTACTTATTCATTACTTGCTCGGAAGATCTATTTGGTTATTCTCGTTTGGTTAAAAATATTCAAGTTCGATCGGGTTATCAAAGATAAGAATTCATCTGACTATTATTTGATCGACCAACAAAGTAGAGATAAAGAAGTGTATGAATATTATTTCGAACATGAAAATGTTTACAATTTCGATCCTATTACAAAGGTACACAACTTCAAAGGTACAAGGATATTGGAGATACATTTCAAGCCTAGTACAAGCTAATACATTACATACAGATCCTATTGCATTCTATAATCCTATGAAATTTTCGGTTTCTTCTCCTACCAGCCGATCGAGATAGTCCATCTCCGAGCATAGAATCTTCTTTGGACCCGCAGGCTTTTGTCTTTATTTGTGGACTTCCGAAGACGTAGGGGCTAATGCATCCTTTTCTAGTTGACCTTGTCCTCCGACGCTGCCCCTAGCACGTCTTCCTAAATGCATTGTGGCAATAGGTCCCCCGAACGGAGACCCATGCCAGAGGAATGATAAAAGCTACCGACCATCCTTGGAGAACTTGATGCTCGTATTCCACCAACACTTTTGCGGGTCGAGCAATTCTCCGGGCCCCGAGGTAGTCAGCAATACCAAAGTATTGCCTTGACTAACTGACCCCGGGCAAGGATCGGTAGCTCATGGGTTTTCTGGATTTGGCTTATTGGCCTTCCAGATCGAGAATATATTTGACTATCGATATTCTAAGCGAGTTAAGGACGCTCACAGTTTTATCAAAAAAGGTTCGAAGTCTAAACTCGAAAAGTTGGGTCGAAAGAAGTAGGTTTTCGATCACCATTACCGGAGCTAAAACGGTGGATAAAATGGAAGTTGGATAAACTTAGGAATGTCAAGAAAGACCCTTTTTATAGTAACAGTCGCACTCAATCCAACGGCTGAGATACGTTAAGATGGACGAATGAGATTCAGTGACTGTTCCATTTCCCGAGGATTAGGAATTGTTTGGCGGAAGAAGTCACAAGAAATTCAATTAAATTGGGAAACACAGTTATTGACTCAACCAAATTATGAGTTGTGACCAGAATATATCTTATATTGCTTTCACGTTCAAAAAATCGAGCAAATGAAGAGGATAAGCTTAAGCCTCGAAAAATAATATATTAGTTAGAAAACGGTGCAAGGCCTAGTACGGAATCCGAGGCTCAAAACGAAAACGCATGAAACATTCGATGTTACAGAAACTGACCGAATAAAGCTTAGAATTACAACAGGTAATGAGATACATCTAAAGAAGTTTGTTCTCAGACAAAATCTTCCGAAGCTCAGCACTACGGTCATCGTACCCACGAGCGTAGGCTTTCTGCTCACGGAGCTCGGACTCTTTCTTTTCCCGTTCATAGATGTCTTTAAGCCCCTCTAGCTCCTTGCTCAGCTTCTCAAGGATCTCCTCTCCTTGGTTCTTGGAAGCCTTCTCTTTCTCTAAAGGCAGCTTCTCCTCAAAGGACTTATTCGCCTCTAGGGCGCGATCCAACTCGGCCTTACTCTTCTCCAGCTCGAGGGCAAGAGCAACTTGTCGATCGACTTCCCGCTCAACTAACATCTTGAGCTCGAGGAAGTCCTGACCGGCCTAGTTTACGGGAGATAGGGAAAAGGAGTTAACAAGAAGAGCAAATAGAAAAGAAGATTTCATTTTTGAGGATTTCCTCTTCGAATTAAATAAATATCTGAATAAGAATGTTCGATCCCGACTGAAACAAATACGAAGGACTTTTTTCTATAGATGTGCCCGACCCGAAAATCGAGATATGAGCCTACAAAAGGTTCGGAACAAATTTCTCGAGCATCCCTTCAGGGTGGGATATGTTTATCTCTCCAAGCTGAAAAGAGAGGCTCGAAAGAAATGGCAGAAGAAACAGTTGATCGGAAGGTTTTTTTACCTTAGAGGGCTCTGCTGATGTTCCGGTTAGAAAGGATGCATGCACGGTGGCATCTTCCCCAGAAGAAGAAATTTTAGTTTTCTTGCTCGGACCCCCGCTCTCGGAACCGGATGCAAGAGCACTAGTCAAGGGCTTATTTTCAGTGACAAGTTTTTGCAACGTATCAATCGGAGTAATCACATCGGAATGAGGTCTCTTGTTCGAAACAAGCTCGGATGCCTTTTGTCTAAGGAGGGCTCGTTTGGAATTATCAAGGGGTTTAGAGGGAGAGCCCTCGGGTTCACCATTTGAGTTCTCATCTGAAAGAATCAATTTGCTGGATACGACCTTGGCAGGTTTTGTTGAAGCCCGCATTTCTTTCTTACTTTCCCCACTCTTGGAAACTTTGGGGGAGGACGTGGAAGGCTTTGGAGAAGTCTTGGAGGATTTCTTCTCCTTGTTCAGTTTTTGGTCCTTGGGCAGACCCTTATTCTTAGAACCGCCTAATAACAACTTGGGGTCGAGTGGGGTACCCAGCACTTTCTCCATAATGCTCGAAAGGAAGAACGCGAAGTTCGAAGTTATATATTAATCTTGGAGCTCCGATCTCAATGCTTGGGCGTTACAATGAAATGATTTGAAATGGCCCTTGTATTTATAAGCGTGAATAAAACTTTACTTGGCAATAACGGAACAGTCGCAACTCTCAAAAATATTCGATAGAGAATAAGAGAATTCGATCAAGAACGGTACTATTTTAGATCGATAAAAGCAGAGTCAAAATACATATATATTCAAAGGCAAATAAAATATCCTGATTACAAACTATGAAGAAAAATTGGTAAATAAAATCCTATTACATAATTATTATCAGTGATCGGACTTCTCTGCATCAGAATTACAACCCTCCTCCTCACCCCCTTCTTCGTCCTCAACGTCGGAATTACTTTCTTCCGAACTATCATCATCTTCACCGCCACTTCGATTATCACTAGAAGAATTATTCGCCTTAGTGGGAGGATCATTTTGTTCTCCCTGGTCATCGGAATCGCCATCGATATCTATCTCTTCATCCACTTCGACCTCGCCTTCTGCTTCGAGCATATCGGGGTTTGGCATAGGCGCCCCAAATTCAGCAAGGAGAGGAGCAAACTCATGATCTTGAAGGTCCACATTATCCGGAGGCAAGGAGGAAGCTTTATATTCTTCCCCAAAGACAATCTTATAAGAATTCATATGGGAGAGATAATCGCCAAGATTGACTGGGATTTTTCCGACCAGGATAAGTTGTTGAACTCCTTTATAGAAGAAGGCTTGGTTTATCGGACCCAATCTTAACCGAACCAGGGAATCAAGAAAAGGGGACTCCAAAAATTTCCTTATGGATGGAAGCCTGGCTTCTTCCCGACCTTGATTATATGCTCGTTCTGAAAACATTTTAGCTTGCTCAAGCTCTGCCCTTAACTTTTCGACCTCTTGCTCGAGGGCATTCTTCCCTTCGAGCTCTTTCTTAGTATCAGCGAGCTCCTTTTCGACCTCGGACAATTTGGCAGTCGTTTGTCTTAACTGAGCTGCCATAATTTCATCTTCCCTAAGGATATCTTGAAGGGCGTTATGAGCCTGTTGAGACTCTTCTTCTAAGATAGCCAGTCGATAGGATTGATGTACGAATAAGTCTCCAGCCTGAAAACAAACAGCTTTCTACATTTAATGAATTTTAAAATAAACTCAGTATGCTCGAAAATTAATACCTCTTGATGTACTCGAGCATAATCACCCATAATATCAAAACCGTCCATATTGAAGCGTTCGGTATTATCATCTCTAAATCGTCCAGCCAAGAGAATCCTGAAAGACTTGTCCGCGGAATGTTTGTCATTGGGGCCGAAATCTGATTCGATGGTCCCATCCTCTGCATACCCAGCGGCTCTTGGTCCTCGAAGATGATCCTCTATGTAATCCGCTAAATCTGGTTATGTTCGTCCAGGCCGGCAAAGAATTGGACCTGGGTTCCGACCAAAGGGCCTTACCCTTCTTGAGGATTCAGGAACTTCGTTGTTCCTCTTCCTGGCCATCCTATCTTCCTTTATCTGTTGGGCCCGGATCTGCTTAAATGAATAATGACTATACCCCGCTGCATTCGGATCGGACGTGTTGATCGAGAATATCGATCGCAAAGAGCCAGCACCTCTAGTTTGTGATGTCCCCCCAACTACGATTCGAGGAATAGTCACGACCGTGGTCGGAATCATGGTTCTGTTTGCATTGGAATCAGCTGCCCCAGTTTCCCGACTGGCTTTTGTTTTCTTCTGTTGACGAGGCTGGCCTTGGGTCCTCTTTGAGAAATAGGCAACATTCGAACCAGCTATGGACGTTCGAAACTTTTCAACGATCTCAGCTATAAATATAAAAAGTAAGTTAGTCCAGTACACAGGCAAATTAATTGGACTATGGGAAGTGAATTAGCATACCTAAAGTAAGGGGAACAATAACAGCGTCAGCCTCCCCGGCAGGTGGTGAAACTTCTTGGTTATCTTGGGTATTGGTCTGTGTTGATGATGGATGACCAAATTCGATCGCTGGTGCAGGATAAGAGCACTTGCTGAGTCCAACCATTCTCAAGACCCCTTCTTGGGTCAATAAAGCAGTTTGATAGAGATCGGATTGAAGGGTCTCCAAAAATTTGTCTGTGAGCTCATAATCGATTTTCCCTTTGAGCCTCCGTTTACCGTAAATCAAAGACTCTTCTCCAGCCCATTTATATGGGGATGGTCCCGAACCCTCTGCGGAAGCCGGAGAGTCGGGACCACGAACGAAAAATAATTCTTCCTTCCAGCCTTTTGCTTTGCTCGAAACATTACTTGACAAGATGGATCGGTTCAATCTTTGAGAAAAATATACAAACCGGGCATTCGAGGCTGTGGATGAACTCATTTGAAAGACTCACTAAAAATTCTGAAAGATCACTTTCTTCCCTTTGGCCTTCATAAGCACACTAAATGCGACTATGTACCCAATCGAATTGGGAAGAATCTGAGATGGGGTAAGAGAGAAAGCCTCTAATATACTACGGATCAGCGGAATAAAAAGGATGCGCAGACCATAGAAAAACTCCTTGGTGTAGAATGCTTGGCATCCCTTTGGAGGATTAGTGACACGTTGATCGGGAGTCGGAATGACAATCGAAAAATTGTCAGCAATGTATTTTCTGAACTCGAGCTCCAAGTAATTTCGGTCTCCTTCCTTATAACGGCAAACAGTTTGATCAGCTCTTAGCTCAGTCTTATTAAGCCTGACGCTGGTTGATGGTTCTACCCATTTGAAAATTGTAACAATAACTTTGCTACCGATCCTATACTTTTGGAGTTCGTTATCCGCCAAAGTAAGGCTATCATCTTCAGCGGCTTCATCATCAGTTGCCTCGCTCGAGGTCTCGTCTTCTTCATTCTCAGAATCCGGATTTAACTCTCCTTCTTCCCTATCATAGTCAAAACTAGAGCTCGAGCTCCCCAAATTCTCTATTACTGGCGGTCGAGAATTTTCGACCTACATAATGTCGGGGTCGGATTCTTCCTCCTCTACTACCTTGGTTTTGCCTTTGGGATCTGTCGGGCTAGACATTATGAATACACAAAGTATGGGAGAATGAATTTTTAGGGCTCTTGAAATATATTCGATCTCTATGCTCCGATCTAGGGTTTTGGGGAATTTTTCGTAAGTAAACCTCCAGCGGTTAACATATATATATAAGGTTAAACAGATAAATTGCAAACCGAACCCTGAGTAAAAGCGACGGTTGAACTTCCTAATGGTAAATTCAAAGTTATCTTCCTAATAATTGCATTTTCGGCCCCTATACTCTACAAATTTAGGCCGAAAACTGGCTACTGGAAAAGACACGCCTCTTCAGCCTCGGAATATATTTACTTCTCCGACCTCTCGCTTCACTTCACGCTCGAACAAGTGGGGGAGTATTAATGAGGGATCAACTGCGTCAACTAATACTTACTACGCCAAATACCAAGGGACAGTTTGATCAAAATTAATTCAAGTTCGATCACCAATCACAGGAAATTCAGGCAGAGGTTATCGACACCAAAACATACAATGAACAACAAATAATCATGTTATTGATCTTCAAGATATGCACTCTTTTTCCCTGGTTCGGCTTTTATCCCAATGGGATTTTTCGAATTAGGTTTTTAACGAGGCATATCCGAAGCACATAATAAATGGTTCATCTTGTTATTGAGGCAGCATTTACTTCTCCGAGCTTCAGCTTCACTTACACTCGAGAAGTGGGGGAGTATTCATGGGGGGTACTTTGGAGTCTCAACACTTAGGAGCTCATGCTGGATCGAAAATAGATAATGCTAGATCGAAGATCATGATTCTCGACCTCGAAGACATAGTATCGATCCCAAGTCCCAGGCTGCTCGGTCCGATCTCTCAGGAAAAGGCCCCGGGTCGGAGATTACTGTTGGGCTGTGTTGGGATTCGGTAAGATAAACAGCCCTAGGCACAGCGGAATATAAAAAAAATTTAGGACCTCTTACGGAATCTTGCCAGGATACTACTCTAGGTGTATATATATAAATATTAATTTAAACGACGGTATGAACAATTTACACGTTAAACCTGTCTTCTTGCAAATCCTAACTGGCAGTCGAGATCAAGTTTCTCCTTCAATAAATCGATCAAAGCTTTTCCAAGAGCGCCCCACGTGTTGCGCCTCTACGAGTTGATACACCACAATATCACGAAAAGTAATATATCTTGATGACTATAACACAAGATATATTAAGATCTAGGACTTAGGAACGATTTAGGAACAAAATCGAAAACGAAAAATTTTTCCAGAGAGAAGAATGGGTTCGGCCGATCTGGTAGGGGAGAGGGAGAGAATTTTTGCTCTGCTCAATTTTGCTTATTGAGTTGTGTGTGAAAAATAACTACAAGTAAGCTACTTATAGTTATCTCTCTAACCTAGTCCTATTAGGACTAGGACTTTATTCTTCTACATGGGCCATGGCCCTCTTTAATTAGAAGACTAAGTCTTCCAATTAATTAATGGCCCAGTCAATTAATTTGACCAGGCTTTATTTAATCTCTCAATTAAATAGCCAAATTAATTAACTAGTCTCCCAATTAATTAAATCAGACTCTAAGTCTATTTAATTAAATTCTTTCTATAATTAATTAAATCCAACTTAATTAATTAATTCACAAATTGGATCCTATTTATCTCCCAATTGGATCCTATTTATGATCCTGATCCAATTCCAATTGGATCCTATTTTGTTCCAATGGGTTCGACCCAGTCGATTATCTACCCAGTCGACCCAGTCGACTCGGTCGTTCTAATTTCCTCGCTTTCGCTTCATGTGTATTGTGTATGCCCCCGTAGGTTCACCATATAATTGGCCAAGGGTTACAATTAAATATTATTTAATTATTCGAGTAACATATACTCTAAATCAATCGAACACTCTGTCAATTGATCATTCCAAATTAGCACCCCTACCAATTTAGGAATTCTCCCACACTCCACGGTTGATGTCCAGCCATAAGCCTATGGAGCCCAATCACTGGTGAATTAATTCAGTGAACCTTTTAACTCATTTATAATTTCCATATACGACATAATCTCTCCATTGATCAATATCCCAGTCGAGACTTAAGGGTATGGTCTTTCATCGGTTTCCCTTTTATTTTATCTTGACCTTATATATTCTGGTCTCGAAATAAATTCTCTTTGACTTAATCTTTATGAGCTACTTACATAAAGTCGTCAGATACCTTGGCCAAGGATTTCATCATAATTAATTTCTCACAGAAATCCATAGGAGAATTTCCCAACCTATCAAGTCGGGTCAATGGATCCTTTGTTGATGATATGAATCTGCATACGAGTTCCTCTATACCCAATATGAGTCCACAGAGACTTTCTGGCGATCCCCAGTCAGTCGGAACTCATATCAAAGCATAGACGTTCTCGCACCAGATAAACCCTATTACCTCAAGTAGTTAGGGATCGTTCCTCGTATACTATTGCAAATTGAAATAACTTCAACCCCGATATGCGACTACCGCTTCCATGGTGAGTTATTTCCTAATTGGGGTATTCAATGCGCTTGCCATCCCAGCAAGCCACCCACTTATGTGTATCGACTATCCCAGTCAGGCTCGTGGACCCCAGCGTTCTCCAGTTAATCGGAGTATACACAATAGTGAGAGTCTAACCGAATCTAACGATGTCCTATCTCGATTGGATTCTACGACTCTTGAATATGTTCTAGATCACGGCCTTGGAGATCAGTCCACGGGTTGTCCCATAGCCCTTTGATCTAAGGACTTCTATCCTTATGCGTAGATATTTATTACATAAGATAAAGATGACCATTTAATAAAGTGCATTTATTAATAGAAATTGAATAGTTCCTTATTTATTACAATAAATGCTAGCCATACAGCTGGCTTGCAGGACACTATTTCTATCAATCTCCCACTTGTCCTAAAGCCAGTCTTTTATGTTGTTGAATCCCATCTTATGCAGATGTTTCTCAAATACCTTTTGAGGCAGAGGCTTCGTTAGCGGGTCCGCAGTATTATCTTCTGAGTCGACACGTTCCATCTTAATGTCTCCTCTACCAATGATATCTCTTATCACGTGGTATCGTCTTTGTACGTGCTTGGATTTCTGATGAGATCTCGGCTCCTTTGCTTGCGCTATTGCCCCATTATTATCATAGAAGATAGTAATGGGCTCAGCGATGCTAGGTATCACATCCAATTCCTTGATGAAGTTCCTCATCCAAACATCTTCCTTTGCTGCATCACACGCGGCAATGTATTATGCTTCGATGGTTGAATATGCGGTAGTGTCTTGCTTGGAGCTCTTCCAGCTAACCGCACCACCGTTGAAGCAGAACACGTATCCAGATGTCGACGTGAAGTCGTCTACATCACATTGGAAGCTCGAGTCTGTATAGCCTTCCAATTTCAATTATCCACCAACGTATAACAAGAACAATTCCTTAGTCCTTCTCAGGTACTTCAGAATTGCCTTTACGGCTATCCAGTGCTACTCACCTGGATCAGACTGGTAGCGACTTGTAACGTTCAAAGCGTACGCTACGTCTGGTCTAGTACATAACATACCATACATTATGCTTCCTATTGCGGTTGCATATGGTACTCGAGACATATTGCTTCTCTCTTCAGGTGTCTTTGGGGCCATAGACATAGAGAGTGCAATTCCATGTCTCATTGGAAGCTGTTGGGATATTCTATCTAGGGGCTCGATTGTCAATACAACAAAGTGCGGAATTTAAAATTTTTCGAAGTCCCTATATGTCCCATAAATCTTTCTCCACAGTTTATTATACGAAAAGCATGAATCAAACACTTAATTAAACATAGGGGGTTTAATCGTAATTTACCTCACCACGGATTTGTGGTGGTTTCCTCCATGTGTTTGGTTCGATCCACAGCTTGAGTGATCCATGTGTCTCACCTCCAAAGAAGTCCACACCAATCGGATTGTAGTGACGCCTACAAGTCTTAGGCTCAGAACTGGACCTCGCAGGTTTGTCAGCAAAGGATTTCGGATCTGGATCTGGACTTAAGATCTCGATCAGGGTTAGGAGATACAGATGGAAGAAAAGGATCACAGGAATTGTGTGATCGAAACAGGGCTCGACCAGGTTGGGTTTGGCCAGCTCAGCTTCGGTTCGGTTCGGCCGAACTAGGTTCGGGCGACTTGGGTTTGGGGCGAAAACTCTTGGGGCGATTTTGTAGTTTATAGTTCTTGTGCAAAACTGAAGTTCTTTTCATGTAAAAATCGACTTCTCTCAATTTTCAGCAAAGGTGAATTTGTTCTCTCAAAAGATTTTAGGGTTTTTGTGCTTCTCTCAAAAATCTAACCTCTCTTAATAAAGAGAAGAGAAGGAGTATTTATAAGAGAAGAAATCTTCTCAAAAGAGATATCTCCTTCCCTTATCAAATCTTCATTCCTAATCAACTTAGGAATGTGAGATTTGGTAAATCTCTTCTAGCTTGCTCTCCAAGAAATAAAACTCTTTTTCCTAATTCACAAAAATCGCCCACTTCCCCTATTTCTAGTTAGTTGCAAAATCAACCCATAATTATCCAATCCTAAAATTGGTTAATTATTTATTCCTTGTTCCAATTAATTAACTACTTTAATTAATTCCATAATTAATCAGATAACTCTAATTAATTAATTAAACATTAATCAATTAGATATCTAATTAATAATCTCCAATTGAATTAATACCATAATTCAATTACTTTGATTTAACAACTTTAAATCATTTGCTTTCCTTTAAGACAGTCACCGTCCAATTGTATTGTGTGTGACCCTCTGGGTTCACCATCAACTGGCAGCAGGCCCACGACTTTCGTGATTTAATTAACGATCAATTAAACAACTTTTAATTGACCACTCCTAGAATTAATTTTCCTATTAATTTAGGAGTACCTACACTTCATGGTCGATGTCTAGCCACAAGCCCATGAAGCCCAATCAAAGGTGAATTGATAATTGTGAACCTCACCTCTTATAATTTCCATGTGCATACGGTCCTTCTACGATGATTTCCCGATCGAGACCTAGGGTGTGTGAATTGATCGGCATCTCTAATTATCTCGATACTGTACTTTCTAATTCTTGATAATAATTCCGGTGTGACTGCTAAATTTGGAAATACCTTCCAAATTCGTCACCAACCATGGCCATGGGTTTCTAGGAACATAATATCGAAGAACGTACAGGAAATACTCTCACCTTATCAGGGTGAGTCGATAGATCCTTTCTTAGTACTAACCACTCGCGTACAGTTGTGTACGCACCCAACTTAGGCACTTTGTGGCCAGGCTACGTGACCAATACCTAAATCTAAGTACGCATACTTGTGCACCGAATTCGCCCTAGCACCTCAAGTCTAAGGACTAAATCGTACACTATTATAAGCCTTGAGAAACATCCCATCACCGATATGCGTCATGCGCTTCCACAATGGGTTTCTCTGTTCGGGTCGTTCGATGCATTCAATCCTCCATTGAACCACCTACTCATATGCACTGGCCGCAAATGCCTTGCTCATGAAACGCTACAAATTCACTCCATGTGAATCATGCATACTTGTACAAGTCTTGGCGATTCCTACGATACCCCGTCTCGTTTGGAATCTATGACTAGGAACGGTTTTAAGATCACGACCTTTGAGACTGTTTCATGATTGCACTCAGTACTGAAGTGAATCGTCCCATAGTCTATTGTGACCTCAGGATTTCATCCAATCGCTTAGATAAGTTCGCGAGAGATGAAGTTGGCCATTGTTCAATTTCACGTACTATGAATGAACGGGCGTATTAATTATAAACCATAAGAAAATAGTACTTCAACAAGCTAATTAATATTGGCTTGCTTGGCACTATCCTATCAATCTCCCACTTGCCCTAAAGCCAATCACAACATTTCTAAGACCCATCTATACCAAGATGTCCCTCGAACCATTTGTGAAAGAGTTTAATTAGTGGATCTGCTAAGTTTGTCTTTTTGAGATAACGTAGTACTTTTACGTGTCTCAGTTATCTATGACTTGTTCAATCATATGATATTGTGTTCAGATCATCGATGAGATCTCGTTTCCCTTTCATTGAGCAATTGCCTTGTTTAAATCGGTTAAGATTATAACAGGTTTTTGCCATGCTAGGTAATTCATCCAATCATTGGACGAATGTTTCTCGTCTAAACACTTTCTCTTGTGCAGCATCATAATGGTGCTATTATTCTGATTGAGTCGGCAATGGTATACTATTGGAATTTCTTCCAATTTACCTTAGCTTCATCGAGACAGAATAAATCATCCACTTCAGACTGGGAATCTCGAATCTTTAAATCCTTCGAGTTTTCAATTTTCCATTACTACCACAGACCAGCATTATATCCTTTAATTATCTTCGAGGATTGCTTTAATGGTAGTCCAGTGTCCTTTACTGGTGTTCGACTATCAGTAGCTCTTGAATGATCAGAGCATTTTGATGTGTCAAGTCTAGTACAAGACTTTGCATGCTACATGCAATCCAAATGCCTAAAGCATAAGGCTTCTTGAGACAGTTACTTCTTTACTTATTAAATTTAGGGCTCATTAAATAAGTAAGAGAGCTTTGTCTCTTTGGAACTAATCCTTTCTTGGATTCTTCCATATTGAATTTAATCAATATATAGTCTTTTACTTCGATTTGGTGAATTGCAACATCTACTTCGCTTTTATCTCCATAAATACGTATTGCCAGTACGTGAGATGTAACTCCAAATCATATCATGGAAAATTGCGTGAATAAAACGCTTTCGTCTGTGGTTCTCTGATATTCTTATATCGTACTTGATGTGTAGATCAACATCTCGTTCGTTGCGAATTTAACTATGCTCCCACTGATCCTTCTGCACATTTGGAATCATATGCCTTTTGACAACTTCAACATTCTTGATTGACTTATCAAGTTGCATGTTCCATGTTCAGGAAAAAGTCACAGATTGACCTTTGGATTTGAATAGAGATCTTCTCATCAATTTTTAATTGTGAGATACAGGATTCATACCCAATAGTCATTCTTCAGTAGTGAAAACCACCTTTCTATGGCTAATAGTTTCGAAATGGATTTTGACGTAGCAAACGGAGAAGGTACTTTCATCGGTCCTAGAAGGACTTTTGAAGGGTGACCTATCGCCATTAGGTGAGTCAAAGTTTCCACTTTGAATCTTATGGCTTCATGCCATATCCCTTAGTTCTTTTGTAATCTTGGATTTGAATCCAGTTTCTCAATTTCGTAAACTGGAATTTTGAGTTCCTTACGAATTTGATTAGATTACTAATTTGTGCATGGATCGGTTCAGTAGGTTTCGGGGTTTACTCCCACTGTTTGTGGGGATGGGTCCAGTTCTTTGGACTTCATCAAGTTCTATGACATTCCTTATTTCCTTTGACAAGAGTTTTGTCAACAGAGGAACAAGCTTCTTACGAGATACTTTCGTTTCTCTTTGTCGTAGAACAGGTTATCCAATGGATTTTGTTGGATACCCCACAAACTTTATATGAATCAGATCTACCATCTAATTTCTCATATAAGGGTGTGTTGCTATGTCTTAAATGACATGGTAGTGTAAGAACTTACTTCAAAAATACTAGACCAAGTACTTTTGAAGAGTCAGGGGAGGCTATCCCCTAATGTGAATATAGGAATTTAGCAAGATCACAGTCGAGAGTCGAACCAAGTTTTATCAAAGCTCGATCTTCTTCTTTGATTTGCTTTGTTTAGAATTCAATTCTCCTTTACATAATCGAGGATTTAGTTGCTTATGTTTCAGCAAGTTTGATTAGATCAAATTGCTTTTGACATAATGCAACTAATTACTTTATTTCCAAAACGTCTATTGAATTACTTCAATAGTTTCAGAATTGTACTTCTTTTGAACTAGTGCTTTTAGTTCTAATTGATTTGAAATGTTTGGAATGCCTTGCAATCCTTTATTTCGGTTATTATTCCTTTAAGACAAGATTTGAAAGTTCGGAGTTTTATCCAAGTTCCTTATTTCAAGAACAGTAGACAAAAACTTTCCTTTCGAATCCTTCTTTAGGAAGAATGTCCAAAATAAGCATTTCAGTGAACGATTATCCAGGTTTTTCGATTCAGCATATAGTCTTCGAAGTTTTGATTTGTTTATCATTGTTTATTTCTATGTTTCAAAACATCAACATTCGTACAAAGTTAAATCGCTCTAATTAAATAAATTCCATTCTCAATGGTAAAGCAATAAGGTTTTGTACATAATTTGAAATAATACTCAAAATAAACTAAAACTAAAAACTTTTGCTAATACGAAAAACTTCTTCTTTTTGCTAAAAAGTAATGTCTAGGTCCAGATAGCCCTTGACCCAATCCCTGAAGCAACATCCCCTCATGTGCCGTCGCACTTCTTGCATCTTCCTTTTAAGGAACTTCCTCCTTTTAGGTTGAGAGGGAATGCCATCATTACCTGCAAACACTTTTACAGAAATGAAGGTTTATCAGATGTCTTACATCAAAATAATTAACAGGTGTATAACTTTAAGTCATACCGTTGTTAAGTCTGTTCAGGAATTTCTTTTCAGCAAGCCTCCTTAATTTCTTTTCGTACTTACACATATGGCAATCCCTTTCGTATAGACCCCATCCTTGCAGATGAACTTCCTCATATTTATCTAATAACTCATGCAAGTGTTTTGTTTTAATTCCATCAGGCGGAATAATACAATGTTGCATGAAATGAGTGAAGATGTTAGACAAGCCATTGAGAGTAATTTCTATCTCATCTTCTAAAGACAATTGAGCTCCAAACTTTTTGATTCGTTTGAACATTTTGGTTAAGTAAGTACAATATTCTCTAACATTGTCAAACTCAGCCATGCTCGTCTCGTGAAGGTGATTGCGCATAATGGACCCCAAAGTTGGTTCGTTTGTAACACGCACTAAGCATCGTTTGAACGGAATAGTGGATGGTAAAAGGCTAACAATATAACAGACAACTATAAGCAGACAGGTTTAGTATTAATACTTATAATTAACGAAATTTGGACTTTTTATCGAAAAAGTTCTCCCACTATTTTTATCGAAACAATAACCCCTTCTAGTTTCGGGAAAAACCTATTTCCTAGTAGGTCTTGACGTCCCAGCAGCAATTAGTTGCACCCACGACTCGTGGCCATACAATTAATTCCCTAGGTAGGTATACATTTTACCAATTGTGTCTACTACACAACCTTCAAGCTATTTTGCCTCGTTTTTCGCATTTATCTAGCACTGCTACATCATAAATGTTACTACGCGTTAAGTCTAACCCATTAATCATGATAAGCAACGGGCCCGGTCATGAATTCTCCGTAACTAGTTATCGGTCGATCTTCACGTCCCGACCAGTCCCTACCCTTGTCAAGTTTTATTAAAACTAGAATCAAGGAATTTCGTGCATTGCCCCTTTCTTCGACTCGGGTGCCAGACTCTGGATCACCTCTATCGATAAGTAAACAACATGCACTAGTCCCTATTAATGGAAGGCTTGGATTTTATAAAACTTCATTTTATATTTAACCCAATATGACTTAATATTTATTCGAGAGGGGAATTTTCGGTTTTTGAAAGTTTAAGGAAACTCTCCTCGAGATCTCACCGCTTTCAATTATGCTTTATCTTTTATTTACGATCTAAATTCTAGCGCGCAAACACACAAGCAATCTTAAATCGACTAATAAATAAAAGCCATACAAGCCTAGCATGCATACTACCACAATATGTTTTCGATCGGGAGCCTCCTATGCAGGCCATCATCGAGCCAATGATGTTGGCCCAATTGGTCAATCTAAAGGGTTCTTAAATAGGCCTATGCTATTACACAATGTACCATGCATACATGGCCTTTAATTCTTCTTGGGCTCCCATCTTGCTTGTAAACGGGCCTCCATCCTAGACTAGGAAAGCAGTAAAGCCCTATTCTATTACAAAGGCTCAAAGTGGCCCAAAAATAATAACAGGCTCGCAGGCCCAATAAAAACCATGCATTAAATTAAACCAATCACATCTAACCTAAGGTCAAGGCTCGGCGCGATCGAAAACCACGTAAACAGTTCACGTAGAGCAAGAAACATGCAAACAACTTTTACGTATTTCTTTCTTAATTTTAAAACTACCTTTTAAAACTAACTTCCTATGATTCTTGCTTTTTAGTCACTACTAATTATGACAAATAAATTCTCGGATAAATAAAACAAGTTTTCTGCCTCATATTAAGATTCTGATTTTTCAAATTTTGAAAATTGCAGTTCGGCCCCTATACTTTTGGAAATTGCACTTTTGACCCCAAAACTTTTGAAAAGTTACAAAATACCCCCAAAACAATTTTCGGACAGAAGGACCAGAAAATAAAATTTTGAAATCCAGAAAATTTTCTAATTTTGCAAACAGACCCCTGAACTTTTGGAAATTACAAAATAGTCCTTGAATTTATGGAAATTGCAAAACAGCCCAAAAACCCGTGCGATTGAAATTTCAGAAACATTCCAGATTTTACAAAAATTTCCAGAAACAGAAAAATTAATTTTCAGCCCTAATTATTGCGATTTGCGATTTTGCATAAAAGTCCTGATTTTTCAAAAAACTATAAATTCGCCACAGATCTTAAAAGGCAATTTTACCCAATCATAGATCTAGTCATAACAAGCAAGAATAAATCGATAGAACATAATTATTATGCGTTCTTATACATACAATCAAGCATATACAGTGAAAATACATTATGTTCAGGCCTTTTCGTATAAAAACGTATGAACCTGGCTCCGATACCACTGTTGGGATATTCTATCTAGGGGCTCGATTGTCAATACAACAAAGTGTGGAATTTAAAATTTTTCGAAGTCCCTATATGTCCCATAAATCTTTCTCCACAGTTTATTATACGAAAAGCATGAATCAAACACTTAATTAAACATAGGGGGTTTAATCGCAATATACCTCACCACAGATTTGTGGTGGTTTCCTCCATGTGTTTGGTTCGATCCACAGCTTGAGTGATCCATGTGTCTCACCTCCAAAGTTAGTCCACACCAATCGGATTGTAGTGACGCCTACAAGTCTTAGGCTCAGAACTGGACCTCGCAGGTTTGTCAGCAAAGGATTTCGGATCTGGATCTGGACTTAAGATCTCGATCAGGGTTAGGAGATACAGATGGAAGAAAAGGATCACAGGAATTGTGTGATCGAAACAAGGCTCGACCAGGTTGGGTTTGGCCAGCTCAGGTTCGGTTCGGTTCGGCCGAACTAGGTTCGGGCGACTTGGGTTTGGGGCGAAAACTCTTGGGGCGATTTTGTAGTTTATAATTCTTGTGCAAAACTGAATTTCTTTTCATGTAAAAATCGACTTCTCTCAATTTTCAGCAAAGGTGAATTTGTTCTCTCAAAAGATTTTAGGGTTTTTGTGCTTCTCTCAAAAATCTAACCTCTCTTAATGAAGAGAAGAGAATGAGTATTTATAAGAGAAGAAACCTTCTCTAAAGAGATATCTCCTTCCCTTATCAAATCCTCATTCCTAATCAACTTAGGAATGTGAGATTTAGTAAATCTCTTCTAGCTTGCTCTCCAAGAAATAAAACTCTTTTTCCTAATTCACAAAAATCGCCCACTTCCCCTATTTCTAGTTAATTGCAAAATCAACCCATAATTATCCAATCCTAAAATTGGTTAATTATTTATTCCTTCTTCCAATTAATTAACTACTTTAATTAATTCCATAATTAATCAGATAACTCTAATTAATTAATTAAATATTAATCAATTAGATATCTAATTAATAATCTCCAATTGAATTAATACCATAATTCAATTACTTTGATTTAACAATTTTAAATCATTTGCTTTCCTTTAAGACAGTCAACGTCCAATTGTATTGTGTGTTACCCTCTGGGTTCACCATCAACTGGCAGCAGGCCCACGACTTTCGTGATTTAATTAACGAGCAATTAAATGCTCCGATCAATTAAACAACTTTTAATTGACCACTCCTAGAATTAATTTTCCTATTAATTTAGGAGTACCTACACTTCATGGTCGATGTCTAGCCACAAGCCCATGAAGCCCAATCAAAGTTGAATTGATAATTGTGAACCTCACCTCTTATAATTGCCATGTACATACGGTCCTTCTACGATGATTTCCCGATCGAGACCTAGGGTGTGTGAATTGATCGGCACCTCTAATTATCTCGATACTGTACTTTCTAATTCTGGATAATAATTCCGGTGTGACTGCTAAATTTGGAAATACCTTCCAAATTCGTCACCAACCATGGCCATGGGTTTCTAGGAACATATTATCGAAGAACGTACAGGAAATACTCTCACCTTATCAGGGTGAGTCGATAGATCCTTTCTTAGTACTAACCACTCGCGTACAGTTGTGTACGCACCCAACTTAGGCACTTTGTGGCCAGGCTACGTGACCAGTAACTAAATCTAAGTACGCATACTTGTGCACCGAATTCGCCCTAGCACCTCAAGTCTAAGGACTAAATCGTACACTATTATAAGCCTTGAGAAACATCCCATCACCGATATGCGTCATGCGCTTCCACAATGGGTTTCTCTGTTCGGGTCGTTCGATGCATTCAATCCTCCATTGAACCACCTACTCATATGCACTGGCCTCAAATGCCTTGCTCATGAAACGCTACAAATTCACTCCATGTGAATCATGCATACTTGTACAAGTCTTGGCGATTCCTACGATACCCCGTCTCGTTCGGAATCTATGACTTGGAACGGTTTTAAGATCACGACCTTTGAGACTGTTTCATGATTGCACTCAGTACTGAAGTGAATCGTCCCATAGTCTATTGTGACCTCAGGATTTCATCCAATCGCTTAGATAAGTTCGCGAGAGATGAAGTTGGCCATTGTTCAATTTCACGTACTATGAATGAACGGGCGTATTAATTATAAACCATAAGAAAATAGTACTTCAAAAAGCTAATTAATATTGGCTTGTTGGGCACTATCCTATCAGAAGGAATCCTCTCTTGGATTCTTCCATGCTAAATCTCTTCAAGATTTTATCTATGTACTGGGATTAGGAGAGGCCCAGCAGTCCTTTTGATCTATATCGGTAGATCCTTATACCTAGTACAAAGGATTCTTCTCCCAAATCCTTCATTGAGAATTGTGTAGATAACCATGCTTTAGTTTCGGACAACACCTTTACATTGTTTTCAATGAGAAGAATGTCGTCAACGTAAAGCACCAAAAATTCAATTGTACTCCCACTGATCTTCTTGTACACGCAAGGTTCGAACACGTTTTTGATGAATCCAAAAGTTTGGATTGTTTCATCGAAACGGATGTTCCAACTTCGGGAAGCTTGTTTCAGTCCATAAATGGACCACTGGAGTTTGCACACCTTGTGTTCATCTCCTTTGGATGCATATCCTTTTGGTTGCTCCATGTAGATCTCCTTGTCAATGTCCCCATTGAGAAAGGCAGTCTTTACATCCATCTGCCATATCTCGTAGTTATACCACGCAGCTATGGCCAGCAAGATTCGAATGGATTTAGGCATTGTGACGGGTGAGAATGTCTCCTCAAAGTCGATATCTGGCCTTTGAGTGTATCCTTTAGCCACTAGTCGCGCCTTCTAGGTTATTACCTCTCCGTTCACTCCAAGCTTTCGCTTATAGATCCACTTGCAACCCACGGGAGTCACTCCCACTGGTGGATCTACCAAGGCCCAGGCCTTGTTTGAGTGCATCGAGTCCAATTTGGATTCCATGGCTTCGGGCCACTTTCCCGAGTCTATGTCTAGCATAGCCTCCTCGTAATTCCTTGGGTCGGTTAGAGACTGTCCAGTCTCATGCAGCAGACCGTAGTACCTCTCGGGTTCTCTACGTTGTCTTTCTGACCTACGAAGTATCGGTGTACTCTCTAGTGCACTTTCATGCTCTTGTTCTCCCACTGCCTGTGGTGACGGGTCAGCTTGATAGACCTCTTCGGTCTTTTCAGCTTCGGTGACCTCATCTAGTTCTACGTTATTTTCCTTTTTGTCAACCAAGAAATCCTTCTCCAAGAAGTGAGCGTTCCTCGAGACAAACGTAGTTTGTCTTGTAGAATCGTAGAACTCGTATCCTTTTGAGTTTTTCGGATACCCCACGAATTTGCACAAAGTGGATTTAGATTCCAATTTATCTCCCACCAGCTTTTTAACGTAAGCGGGAGATCCCCATATGCGCATGAATGCGTATGAGGGTGCCTTGCCAAACCATAATTCATATGGTGTCTTTTCTACTGATTTAGAGGATACCATGTTCAGTATCTTCGTTGCTGTGAGGAGGGCATGTCCCCAAAATGAAAGAGGAAGGTCAGTGGCACTCATCATGGATCGAACCATGTCCATCAAGGTTCGATTCCTTCTCTCTGCAACTCCATTTACTTGCGGTATTGCAGGAGGAGTCCACTGTGATAGTATTCCATGCTCTACAAGATAATTTAGAAATTCGTTACTAAGAAATTCTCCACCTCGGTCAGAACGAAGAGCCTTTATCGTATGACCAAGTTGATTCTCTACTTCAATCTTGAATTCTTTGAATCGCTCAAAGGCTTCAGACTTGTGTTTCAACAAGAATACATATCCATAACGACTATAGTCGTCAGTGAAAGTGATGAAGTAATCATAGCTACCTCGGGCGCTTTTTCTTAGTGGTCCACATACGTCAGTATGTATTAAATCCAATGTTTTCTTGGCTCGCTCAGGGTTTCCCTTAAATGGCAACTTAGCCATTTTATCCTTTAGACATGGTTCACATGTTGGCATTTCATCAATGCGATTGATTTCAATCGCGCCAGAAGATGCCAACTTTTGAATCCTTGACTTAGATATATGTCCAAGTCGAGCGTGCCATAATTTGGCAGATATTTCATTATCTTGTTTCTTTTGTTTTGTTGTACATGCATCACTAACTTAGGTGGTTCAATGGTATATAGTCCATCTTTTAATGTACCAGTGAAAAACATATTATCATTCATGAATAACGAAAAGGAACCTCTATTAATAGTAAAATTAAAACCTTCATTATCCAAAACAGGAATAGAAATAATGTTTTTCACAAAACCATGTACATTAAGAACGTTCCTAAGGACTTATTTATTACCACCTAAATCTAACTCCACTTCGCCTATGGCCTCGGCAGCAGCTCTAGCTCCATTGCCAAATCTTAGGATCCAATCCCCTGGCCTAAGTGGCCTTGTTGCTCCCATCACCTGTAAATCATTACAAAGATGAGAACCACAAGCAGTGTCTAGCACCCATAATGCGCAGTTAATTGATAAATTAACTTCAACAAGGAATATACCTTTCGAGCTCTCCAAGAACTCTTTGCAGTTCCTCTTCCAGTGTCCAGGTTTCTTGCCGTAGAAACATTTCTGTTCACCAGACGAAGCTTTACGCTTCTTTCCCTTCCCTATGGGCCCAGATGGTCCTTTGCCTTTGCTTGAAGAAGCATTTCCTTTCCCTTTCCCTTTCTTTGTCCTTTTGGACTTAGATTGGGACGAGGTAGCAACCATCACTGGCTTCTCTCTTTTAATGAAAGCCTCGGCAGTGGCGAGCATATTAGCCAACTCGTGAAGTTCAACATCCATCTTGTGCATGTTGTAGTTCACTGCGAATTGCTCGAATAATCTTGGCAACGATTGAAGGATTATATCCTGGCAGTAGGTTTTGTCCATCTTTACGTCAAGATGACCAAGCTTTTCAATAAGCCCAATCATTTTGATGCAGTGAGATCGAACATGAGCACCTTCAGCCATCCTCGTTTGTTGCAAAGTCTTGGCAGTTTCATACCGCTCATATCTACTTTGCACCCCAAATAGACCATTTAGGTGCGTGTAGATTTCAAAAGAAGACTTCATATGCTCGTGCTGCTTTTGAAGCTCATTCGACATGGATGCCAACATGAGACAACGTGACTGTAAGTCATCGTTAAGCCACATATCCACGACTTCTTTCTCAGTGTCATCGGCATCCTTAGCAAGTTCGGGAGGGGGCCCATCAAGGACAAAACCTCGCTTTTCAGAAGCGAGAATGATCTTAAGGCTGCTGACCCAGTCATGGAAATTGGGTCCAGTTAATTTGTTTTGTTCAAGTATGATGGAAATCGGATTCTTAGACATTATATCTACAAAATGACGAGAGAAGCAATAAATACGCGAAAGATTAATTTAAAATGCACAATTTACAAACATGGTTTTTATTTGTAAATTACTCCAACTATTTTAATCAAAATCTTATGCCCCCCCATAAGTTTCGGTAATTTAAAAATATCCTAGCGGGCTTAAGGCCCAAAGGCAATCTCCTAGTACCCACGACTCGTTGGCCATACTATTTGATTAACTTGGTGGTCGATTACGTCGACGGTTAACCATCGCAGCTAACCCTTAAGTTCATTTAGCCTCGTTTTTCGATATGGACCCACGACTCGTGAGACATCCATACTTACTAGCGTTAAATCATGTCCAATACTCGTGGAGAGAAATTGTTGGATGAAGATGAAGATGAAGTGCAATGAAGGTAAGAAGATAAGGGAGAGTTTTGATGATTTCCAAAACGTCAAAATCAGCTAAGTAAGGAAAGCTTAGGTCCCTTAGAAGAATTTTGACCAAGTAAAGAAGACAACAGAAGGGTCCAAAATTCTAAGCCCAGAAGACTACTGATTTTATGCTGAAACAGCAATCAGAAGGGTAGGTCATCAGCTGACTCAAATCAGATTAGTTCAGAGTTTGATCAGCAGAGTATCTATCAGAAGGGTTGTTTCGATCAGCAGAGTAGAAGAGATCAAAGAGTTAGTCCAACGGTAATAAATGCACTTGGTGCAATAAATGCTGTAAGAGAAGGGTAGTAATGGCAAATGATTGAAGATTATTCTCGGATCAGCAGAGTGCATTTAATGCAGCTACAGGAAAGTACAGCAGAAAAAGTACTGTAGCAGGGAGCCGTTCTGAATTTGGGCTAAGGCTATGGATTTGATCTGTGACTTTCTTCAGCGGTCATATTTTCAAATCCAAGTATAAATATAGCTGACTTGAACGAGCGAATAACACAACAACATTCTGAGATTTTGTTTCCGAAGCAGAAATTTCTCTAAGTCTCAAGAAGCTCAAGAACAGCTCACTCGTCTGGTGAAGTCATCTGTTGACAGAAACCAAGTTGAAGCCTAAAAAAAAACATTTTCTGAGTGAATTTGTAATAGTTGAGTGTTGTGCGGAGTTTAGATCCATCTTTGTGAGTGATCTAACTTCAGAGAATAGGTTTTCTGAGTGATTTCCTATTGTGAGCTTACAGCCTTCTCATTTGTTGTTTTGGTGTAAGTAGAGAAATATTGTAAACTTAGTGCTTATAGTATAACCCAGAATCTAAGTGATCTGGAAGAGTGGACTAAAGGATTTTTATCCATATAACCACTATAAAAATTCTTTGTGTTATTTTTGCATTAAGTTTTCTTGCATATTTCAAAACTGCATAAGTAAACACTTTGAATTATTTTAAGGATTTTGAAGGAGTTTTAAAACTGGGAATAAAATCTTTAAAAGGTTTAGTCTACTTGTGAAAAACACTTACAAATTATCCGCTGCAAGTATACTCTTGTAAAACTATTTTTTGCTGAAATCAGCTAAGTTACTATAAGAAGAGTGGTCACTCTGCTGTTCAAGATTTGTTCACGATCAGCTTAGTCAGCTTACTGTTCTCTATAAGCTTAGTCTGCTGACAGACGACTGAAAAGTTTTTAAGTCTAAAAATTTTCAGAGGTCTATTCACCCCCCCCCCCCCCTCTAGACCTCATCTGACCACTTGGGACCAACAAGTGGTATCAGAGCATGTGGTTCATTAGAATTAGCTGCCTGATCAACGAGCTTGATCTAAGTGTTTTTCAAAGGTTTTCAAAATTTTTCAAAAGAGCATCTTTTTGAAAAATAAAATTTTTTTGAAAAATGGATTGTATCAGCCATGTTCCCCATATTGCTTGTATGTCTTTTGAAGACTGGAAAATCAGGATGGAGATTTTTCTAGCTGCTTATAATGATAACATGTACACATGTATCATCAAAGGTCCATTCAGATTCACCAAGACAATAAAGATCAATGAAGTTGATACCGTGGTGGAGAAAGACTTACATGAGATGACATCATAAGAAATAAAGCTGTTCAATCTGGATAAAGTCGGAAGATTTATCATCACTAAAGCCCTGGACAATGATCGGTTTGACAAAGTCAAACATTGCAAAACTGCAAAGGAAATGTGGGATAAAGTCAGAGACATGAGCGAAGGAAACGACGCCATTAAAGAGCATCAGCTGAATGTTGCTCTGGAAAAGCTGGATAACTTCAAAATGAAGTCAGGAGAGACCATTGATCAGATGGATACTAGGTTCACCAGAACACTAAATGAAGTTTTAAAGCTTGGAAAAACCTTCACGGATAAAGAGATAACCATCAGAGTGCTGAAGGCTTTACCTCCGAAGTTCAACATGAAGGTGACAGCGATGGAAGAATCAAGAGATTTGGGAAAAATCTCCCTTACAGGGCTGTTCTCAGTACTCAAGGCATATGAGTATAAACTGCCAAGAATGGGAATGAAGAAACCTCAACTTCAGGACCCACAGCTGCCTTAGTTGCTGTTGAAAATCCCAGAAGACCAGCACAGAAAAGCAAAGAAGTTGACTCATCTGATGAAGCCACATTACTCAACAAAAAGGAGTACACAGCTGGAGATGTAGCATTGCTGATGAATAATTTCAAGAAGTTCTACAAAAGAAAAATGAAGAACAAATATAACAATGCTTCTACTTCTAAACCTAACTCTTCTTCTCAAGATAAGGATGATTATAAAGCCAAACTAATGTGTTATAACTGCAGGAAATTGGGACACTTTATCAGAGACTGTCCATATCCAAAAGCAGAGAAATACACTGAAGAAGAGAAGAGAATCAGAAAAGAAAGAAAGCATCAGAGAGGCAAGGCAATGGTAGCTGAAGCAGAAAAGCTGACTGCTATCTACTCATCTGATTCAGACTCAGACACTTCAGACGAAGAGTCTTCTGATGAAGAGAAACCTGCTCTCCTCTGCCTGATGGCCAAGGAATCTGATGACTCTTAGGATGAGGTAACTCCTCTTGATAATGAATTATTTAATTCATTTGAACAAATGATGCTTAACAATACTGGTATTGTATAAAAAGCTTAAGGAAGAGATGATATTGCTAAAAGAGCAAAACAGCTCACTGAAACTTAAAGCTGAAAAGCCTAAAGAATCAGATGACTATAAACTGCTTGAGCAAGAACATGAATCTCTGAAAGCTGAATGTGAAGTTTATGAAGGTAAAATCATGGAACTTGAAAAAGTCATTGAGTCCCATGATAAGTCAACTGTTGCATCCACTCATTTGTCTAGTAAACAGAAGATGCCTTTAGATCAGGATAAGTTAGAATTGAATCATACTGAAAAATTTATATCTGTTGACAATAGTAAGGTCATTTTGTATGTTCAAACTGCTAAACCTGCTTCACCTGAGAAAGTGTTAAAGGAGACAAAAACTCCTAAGGCTAAAAAGAGCAAAGAGCCTAGTGTAGGAAAACAGACTGGTAAGACCAAACAGCAGAGTCCTAAGAAGTCTGCTGATAAAGCTAAATTGAATCAGAATAGTGGTAAAACTAAGTCGTCTGTTAATGAGCAAGCATCTAGTAAACCAAAGAAGCATAAGAATAAGAAAAATCAAAATGCTTGGTATGGAAATGAGTCTTACTATGTGCAACCTGCTGCATATCCTCCTATGTATCAAGCACCTCAATTTCCAACTTACTATGCACCATATCCTGCTCACCAATGCATGCATACCCTGCTTATCATGCACCGTATCCTGATTATGAACATTTTCCTTATCATACTGATCATCAACCTGACTTATCTGCTAATTATGATAAAGATGAAACTGTTCATGCTCCTGTTAAAACTCAGAAACCTAAGAAGCCTAATACATCAACATCTAGGGTTGTCAAAGGTGGAACTAATCATTCAGGACCCTCTCAATAAGGGTGCCTAAAACAATTTTATTTTTGTTTTGTAGGTTTGGATTAGGAGTAGGAGTAAAGCAGAGAAGATTTGGTACATGGACAGTGGTTGTTCAAGGCACATGTGTGGAAGCATACATGAGCTGACTGATGTTGCTGTGGATGGTCCAAAGGTTACTTTTGGAGACAGCAAAGAAGGCAAGATTGTAGCTAAAGGAAGATTAATCAAAGGAAACATAGAGATATCTGACGTCTCATATGTTAAAGGCCTAAAGTACAACCTGCTGAGCATAAGTCAATTTTGTGACAAAGGATATTCAGTCATCTTCTCAACAGATAAGTGCTATGTTGAACAGATTGGTACACAGAAGGTAATTTTATCTGGAAGACGACAAGGAAATATCTACATAGTCGACTGGAATTCTGCTGACAAGAATTCAAGTGTTTGTTTGGTGGCATCAACACCAAGTGAAGTCAGTTTGCTGTGGCACAAAAGGATGAATCATTTAAACTTCAAGACCATAAACAGATTGATAAAGAATGATCTGGTAGAAGGGATTCCAAAAATAGTCATGAGCAAAGATAAGCTCTATGACGCATGTCAGAAAGGGAAACAAATCAAGTCATCATTCAAAATCAAGAAGCACCAATCTTCTGACAGAATCTTGGAGCTGCTGCACATGGACTTATTTGGACCCATTGATCCAGTCAGCAACGGTGGAAAGAAATACTGCCTAGCTGTTGTGGATGATTATTCAAGATATACTTGGGTGATATTCATGAAGAAGAAAAGTGAAACCAAGGAACATCTTACAAATCTGATGGAACTGATCCAGAATGAGAAAAGCACAAAAATATTGAAGATCAGATCAGATAGAGGGACAGAGTTCACAAACTCTACTGTTGAAGAGTATTGTAATATCAAAGGAATACATCATGAGTATTCAGTTGCTAGAACCCCTCAACAGAACGGTGTTGCTGAAAGGAGTAACAGAACACTGAAGGAAGCTGTCAGAACAATGATAGCTGAAGCTAAGCTGCCTCAAAGATTTTGGGCAGAAGCCACAAATACAGCCTGCTTTACCCAGAACAGATGCATGATCAACAAAAATCAGAACAAGACTCCATATGAAGTTTGGAACAACAGGAAACCAAACATTCATTACTTTAAAATTTTTGGTTGTAAATGCTTTGTGTTAAATAATGGGAAAAATCACCTTACTGCCTTTGCAGAGAAGGCTGATGAAGCTGTTTTTGTAGGATATTCTACTGTTAGTAAAGCCTATAGAGTTTTTAACAAAAGAACATTACTAATAGAAGAATCCATTCATGTAGTATTTGATGAGCCAAGTCAATCTTCTGAAAAGAATCAAAATACTAATCAAGATCTGTCTACTGATTTACAGAAGTTGAATGTTGGAAAGAATGAAAAATATGTTCTCATCATACTGCCTGATCTCAACTCAGCTGCCAACTCAAGTGCTGTTCAAAATCAGATCACTGATTGTCTAACAGACGAGATACAAACAACTGACAGACCAGAGACTGTTCAACAGACAACAAATGTTCAACAGACTACTACTGAATCTCCAACAGTAGTGTTGCAAGATCAAAACAGAGGACAACATTCAGACCTGCAACCTGATCTCAGATGGCTCAGGAATCACCCACCAGAGTTAGTGATTGGTGATCCTTTGGATAGAGTAAAGACAAGAAGAGCTGCTGCCCAAGATGCTATGTTTGTCAGTTTTCTATCTCAAATAGAGCCTAAACAAATTGAAGAAGCTCTCAGTGATTCCTTCTGGATTGAAGCTATGCAAGAAGAGTTGAATCAATTTGAAAGGAACGAAGTATGGTACTTAGTTCCAAGACCAAGTCATCAAAGAGTAATTGGCACTAAATGGGTTTTCAAAATAAAATGAATGAAGATGGTATTGTTACCAGAAATAAAGCAAGATTAGTGGCCAAGGGTTACTGTCAAGAAGAAGGAATTGACTTTGATGAAACATTTGCACCAGTAGCAAGACTTGAAGCAATCAGATTGTTTCTTGCCTATGCTGCTTACAAGAACTTCACTGTCTATCAGATGGATGTGAAGTCAGCAGTTCTCAATGGAGAATTGCAAGAAGAAGTGTATGTTGAACAACCGCCTAGATTTGAAGCTTATCAACAAGAAGACAAGGTGTATCGTCTGAAGAAAGCCCTCTATGGATTGAAACAGGCTCCAAGAGCATGGTATGATACCCTATCTGATTTTCTTTTAATTAAAGGATTTCGTAAAGGTAAGGTAGACAAGACCTTGTTCACAATTGAATGGGAGAATCATATATTACTTGTGCAAATATATGTAAATGATATTATTTTTGGTTCAACTAACCAACAGATGTGTGACAAGTTCTCCAAGCTGATGCAGAACAAGTTTGAAATGAGCATGATGGGTGAACTCAATTATTTTCTTGGTTTGCAAGTTAGACAGTTGCCTGATGGAATATTCATCAACCAAACAAAATACACAAGGGATCTGTTCAAGAAATTTGGTATGGAAATGATGAGGGGTAATTCGGATCCCCTGCCTTTCTAGCCTCAACGCAGTTCGAATAGCACCGAATCCTGTCCCTAGGAACCAAGAGCCGAACCAAAGCCTGAAAATGATTGTTCCGAGCACATAAGAGAACCGGAGATCGAAGGACACTGTTGGGCCTAGCCCAGGCCCAAGCCCTCCAATTCGGCTATAAATACCCCATGCATTTATTACACCGACACAACTTCCCAGGGGCACTAGCTTTGGGACTGCTGCTCGGATCTACTCGAGAATATTAGTATAGGCTTTCTCATATGTATTTCGCCCTTTAGCATGTACGGCATCCTATAATGCTCGAATAGGACTCCAAACACTTGTAATCTGTACTCGATAATTCAGAATACAATACTATTGATCTTTCTAGTTTATTATATAACATATTTGCTGCATTGATTATGCACCCTTGATCGAACACACGAAAACGCGTAAGATCAATTGGCGCCCACCGTGGGGCCTTATTCGAGTATTAGATCGAAATATGCCTACTACGAGGAGAAATATGTATGCCAGCGAAAGGCTTTACTGGTCAGAAACTCCGCCAATCACTATCCGAGGTGATCCCCCAACCACCCGAGCGTCCGAAGTTGAAGATAATACCTATACAATGAATTTCCGAACTTAATGTTAGCGACTTTATCCTGGGGTTGTCGCGGCTTATCTTTTTCTTCACTGGATTTATTTTCCACAAAGGAACCATTTTCTTCGATCATCATTAACGTCGTAGACTTAGAAAATCTATGCAATTAGAGCTTATCGATGGTCGGAATTTATTTTTCCGATCATCATATTTATTATTTTCAAAAGAAAAATTCTTCGAATCAGCTATCTTTGGGTTCAGTTGCATAATTCTTATACATTACTTATGAGTTACCTATATTTTTCTCGATTCGATGGGGATGAGTTGAATATTTGAACAACGGCAACAAGTTATAAGTTGGAGCTAAATATCAGCAGTCGTTCGACTAATAAAAGGAAGATTAAATGGCGAAATTCGATTAAGAGAATAAAAGCTTTATCATTCAAATTCTTCAAATAAGTTACAAAGTAAAGCCTCGAATAAAATTCGAACTCAAGAAATACAATACGATCATTCCTATCCTATTGTGAGTTCTACGAATAATTCTACCCCATTACGTTCTCGGTCTTCATTCACTCCAGATGCAGAACTCAGCAGTGATTCTTCTTGGCGATCACTAGCCACGTGTCGCACATCCACCTCCGAACCGGAGCAGCAAAGGGTTATCCCAGCAGAGGCGCTCCAAAGGAACTCGAAGGAACTATCTTGCAAGAAAGCCCTCGAGGAAGCTGGTGCCTCAGATTTAAAGAACTCCTCTCGGAGTAACCATCTGCCCGATCGGGTACTGCACCAGAAGACCGGAATTCTAACCCATCACAGACAAGATATGTCTGGGAAAACAGGTTGCCTGCCGGTATTCTAGGCGCAATTTCTTTTGCCTGTCGATATTCTAAGCGAAAAAGCTTATGCTAAAGGAGCTAAGATCGAAAAACAGGGTTCTGAGTCTAACCTCAAACTCCTTTATCTTGGAAAAAGTATGAATCAAATCTAAAGCTCGACCCATGGTGATCGGAGGAAGCATAAGGAAAAAGTGAGAAGTGTTGTATATACGAAGGGACCTTTTATAGTGGTAAGGGATTTTAAATCAACGGCCCAGATAACTAGCTACGAGCGGTTTGATGTCCATAATAAATGGAATGACCGTTACATTTCCCGAGAAATAGGGCCCTGTTTGGCAAGAAGGACACGCGATTCAGTGGGGAGTATAGAAGAATTACGACATTCTAAATTTTGAACCGTTATAACGTATTCGTAACATTATTATTGAAGAAGGGCATGTCGGATTCATATTCAGTTTATTCAGATGTTTTTACACTCAAGTATTTATTGTTATGCTTTTATGCTGCCAACTTAGAAGAACTATAATCGGTCGAGTCGAATAGAACTCTCGGCCTGGAAGTTATGCAATTATGGAAATTCAGCAGTGATAAAGATTTATGGCAACGTTTTCCTTATCAATTTCTGGTCCGCAAAAATATTTATCTATTATTCAAGCAGGCAGGTGATATTTGATCGATATTAGAAGATCAAAATGGAATTATGGAAGATGAACATTTATCTTGATATGATCGATGTTGTCAACAAAACGGAGAGGAAACGTACTTATATTATCTCGAAAAATACAAGATGTGGAAAATACATATCGAGCATAGCACCAGCCTTTACATTACATCAATACATTATTACAATCCTATGAAATTTTCGGTCTCCCGTCCTATCGGTTACTCGGGATAATTTAGCTCCGAGCGCGGAATATCCTTTGGACCCGCAGGCTTTTAACTTTATTTGCAATCTTTCGAAGACAGAGGGGCGAACGCTCAGCAGTATTTTCCGGCATTCTGTTCCCAGCACGTCTTCCTAAATGCATTGTAGCAACAGGTCCATGGGCCTGGCTTATTGGCTTTCCAGATGGAAACCGCATTTGCCTGTCGATATTCTAAGCGTGGTTGCTGTAATTTTTCTTCCGCTCGAAGATTGTTCCGCTTAAAAATTGTTCGAAGTCCGAACTCAAACAGTTGAATTAATTGAATAATCGCCTTGACCGCCATGATCAGATAGATAAATTCCCGATGCAACGAATGAGATAATTTCAACAATATGCCAGACTTTTATAGCCGAAAACAGAAAAGAATCCAACGGCGTGTAATTCGCGAAGTGAACGGACAAGATTTGTCGACCGTTGCGATTCCCAGTAAAACGGGAACCGTTTTGAAAAAATCAAACTTATCGAAATTGGGAACCTACAGACAAAGAATTTTCTCGACAAAGGCATAAGGATTATTGGGTTATTCACCACTGGCTGTTTCTCCATGATTCATCTTTTCAGAAGACTATTTTCTCGTCAAAATGTATTTCGATCAGAGTTACATATTCAATGGAAACTAATTTCATCAATATTCATATTCATTCATCTCTCCCTGATATTATCGATCTCTGTTATTCTATCCGTATTCGTCTCAGTCTACTATTATCTAAGGGTGAAAGCTGTTGCTAGGACCCTCGAAAATCGATCAAGGGTGAAAGCCGTTGCAACGCCCCTTGGATCGAAAAATAAAAATGGGTGACGACCCTCGAGCTAAAATTGCTCTGATACGACTAAGGGTGAAAGCCGTTGCTATGCCCCTTAGATCGAAATTATTAATGGGTGAAAGCCTCTGCTATGACCCAAGGGCTAAAAATGCTCTGATACGACTAAGGGTGAAAGCCGTTGCTATGCCCCTTAGATCGAAATTATTAATGGGTGAAAGCCTCTGCTATGACCCAAGGGCTAAAAATGCTCTGATACGACTAAGGGTGAAAGCCGTTGCTATGCCCCTTAGATCGAAATTATTAATGGGTGAAAGCCTCTGCTATGACCCAAGGGCTAAAAATGCTCTGATACGACTAAGGGTGAAAGCCGTTGCTATGCCCCTTAGATCGAAATTATTAATGGGTGAAAGCCTCTGCTATGACCCAAGGGCTAAAAATGCTCTAATACGACTAAGGGTGAAAGCCGTTGCTACGCCCCTTAGATCGAAATTATTATCCTCGATCAACCTAGATCAACCAGCATTCTATTCTGTTATCTCTCCGTAAAATTATTCATTCGTTTAAGGCTAACAACCATCATCTTGACGCTTAAATCAAAATTATTATGCAAGATCGATCAAGACCCTATTTCGATTATTACTTCACGATTATTTGTCCGACTAGGGAATTTGGCCCCTCGGATTAAGATTGTTACTCAAAGGTCATTTTGGATTCTTCTATTCGATCTCTTAATTATTATGTATGTGACGGGGAAATATAAGCCCCATACAGGTTATACTCAAAATCGAGGAATGTCGGATGCCATCTATCAGCTAAATATTTATCAAACATGGTAAAGAATAGCGCTTGTTCATATTTTTAAGACAGAAGAATTGATGCTCGACGACGGTATACGAAAGCAATTCTACAGGACAACAAGGAAGAATGATAAGAGAAATAAATATCTTATTCATGACATTCCAAACAGTTACAAAAGAGTTCGAAATTACAAAAGTCAAGCAAAGACTTTACATTTAGTGTAACCCTATTACAAATTAATCCTACACTAGATTCTCTCCGTGATCGAAGGAGTAAGACGGGGCTAGAACAACGCTTCTACCCTTCATCCATCACTTCCTCAGTACGTGCTCCACGCCGGCCCAGATCGAGAAATAGCGAGGCAACCCCTAGAAAAATTATTCCACGCAATCTCGAAAGCAACATTCTTCAAGGAATATCTTGAAGAAGTAGAGATCGAGTGCAGGAAAACTCCTCCAGCAGTCGACCCACTATCCGACTGGGTGGATTGACAGGATACAGAAGATCGAACCTGCCTCAAAGACTTGGAGTCAAAGAGAGCTGGTCGTCTGCCGGTACCCCAGTCGCAATTACTTTCGCCTGCCGATACCCTAATCGAAAGAAGTTGCCATCAAGAGATAGCAAAATTTATGAAGGAAGATAGTTCGAAGGAGAACCTCGAACAGTTCAGTCGGAGATAATAAACGGAATATTATGGCCAGAGAGAGTAAAATCTCAATCATAGAGCCGATCAGAAATCTTACTGAAACATTAAATTTAAAGGTAACAACGGAACTATATATAGTGGAAGAAAAAGCAATTAACGACTCAGATTTGATGATACTAACGGCTGAGATATAAGCAGTAAATGCGCCGACCGTTACGATTCCCGAAAATACAGAAACTGTTTCGAAAAAAAAAAAAAAAAAAAAGTGAAGAAAATGTCAAAATTGTTCCACTCGAGTTCATTCCTATCCGAATTCATCGTAGACTCAGCTCCAATCATCAAAGAAAAAATAATGAAGAAATCTAAATACATCATGTAAAGAAAGCTTTGTCAGTAATCGGCCTAAGGATAAATAAAGCCGTCGTAAAGATCGATAAAAAGTATTTTCCGAGCTTGACATATGAAGCAATTGCAAGATACAAAAACATCAACCCCTATTACATCTTCATAACTGGCCGATCCTATGAAATTTTCGGCGGACGATAATGTCCTTACTCGACCAGGAAACGCCTATCGAGCCAACGAGTCTTCGACTATGGTTGTATTTCTCCGAAAAGGAGAAGGGCAATACATCTCTTTCCCGGGAGAAACATAAACATTTTATGAAGGACGTCAATCTCCGAATCACTACCCGAAACGTTTTCAAAAGAAAACCTAGCAAGTTGCGTCATACCCTCGGAAAACTTGACGCCAGAGCCTCCCAAAACCACAAAAAGGCCATGGGCCATTGGGGTCGTGGATGGTCAGCAATAAAGCTTATCGGTCTTCAAGGTTGAAATAGCGTTCGCCTGCAGATACCCTAGTCGAGATCGAAGTATAAATCTTGCTATGATACGCAATATAACTCCTAACCCGGAATTCGAAATATTGAGTCGTGCAACAAGATCTTCTAATCTGCATGATCGAAGGAATCTGTTTTCGAAAGATATTATAAGAATGCAAAACGAAGAGCCCCATTTATAGATACTATTCTCAAAAATCCAACGGCTATCAAAAAAAAAAAAAAAAAAACAAAAGAAACGGTCAAGATCAAAAGGTTGTCGCGACTCCCGAGAATTTCGTCGGGACGAGAAAGTGATATTACTTTTGGAAAATAAGCGGAATTACTACGCCAAGATCAAAAGATTAAGAAGGCAAACTAAAGCATGATCAAAGAAAGAACACATAAGAGGAACAAGCGATTCGAGGAGAAAATAAAGTATTACAGGCCATAGAAAATAAAATATCTGAAAATTATTCATGATCGCACAAGTAAAAACAGTATAGACATATTACAAGCCCGGGTAAATAAGAGACAACATCTAAACAAGCTTATTGTCAGAGAGAATCTTTCGAAGCTCAGCGTTACGAGCCTCACATCCTGCTTCAAATCCACGATCATAAGCCTCCTTTTCTCGACGTGTGAAATCTTGTTTCTCCTGCTCGTGAAGGCTCTTCAGTTTTTCGAGTTTCTCGTTCAGCTGCTTATGGATCTCCTTTCCACGCTCGTTAGCAATCTTCTCCCTCTCTAAAGCAAGCTTCTCTGCGAGGACACGGTCGAACGCGACTTTCTTCTCCTCCAGCTCGAGAGAGATAGCAGCACGTTGATTGGTCTCCCGCTCAGCAAATGTTTTAAGCTCAATAAAGTCTTGTCCGGCCTGTTAAAAGGATCAACAGCGCTAAAAAAAAAAAGAGAGGAAGGAGAGGAAGAAGAAAGGAAGAATAAATAGATGCACACCTGAAAAAGGAAGTGCTGCCCAGACTCAAACAACTCTTCTATGTTCCTCTCCTTGGATGCGTTTCTCTCCTTGGGTATGTCAGTCTCCGAAGAAGTAAAGTTAGCTTGCAACAAGTTACCCATGGGATCAACCTTAGAAGGAGATCCATCTTTCAACTCCTCGTGCAGAGAAGAAGCAACTTTTGGAGGAGAGAAATCGACAAGAGGTCGGGGAGGATTATCAATTCCTGAAGCTTCAGCAGAGGCCCCTCCGCCAATCTCTAACTTGGATTTTTTGCTGAGATTCCCTGCGGGAGGAACGGTCGAAGTATCGGAAGATGACTTGCTACCGATAGCAAGATTTTGCAAAGCCTCAATGGAGTGACCCCATCGGAATAAGGCCTCTTATTCGAAGAAGGAATAGGAGTCTTTTCTCGAACAGGATCTTCACTCGGAGAATCAACTACCTTCGGGGAAGAACCCCCGAGCGCAGCCTCGAGCTCTTCATCCAGAACGGACTTGCCGGAACTACCCTTGGTTTGCTTGGAGGAAGTGGTTTTCTCTTTCTTATTTTCTCCCCCTTTAGGAGCTTTCGGGGAAGACACAGAGGTCTTAGAAGAGGATTTGGAGGGTTTGGCCTCCATGGCAACCTTCTGTTCTTTCTGCTCTTTGCTCGAGTTCTTATTCTTCGAACCACCAAATAGCGATCTGGGATCGATAGCTTTGCCTAATACATTCTCCATAATAAGCGAATTCGGGATCGATAAGCTAGGATCTTTACTTTTTAAGGAATTTAGAAAATGCAGAAAATACGGGGAGAGCTCCGATCTCTGTAAGAAAGGATGTCGTGTGAGTAATGAGAAGAGATCCTAATATTTATAGACGCTACGCGCTACGATTGTGATAGTGAATCGACGCGACCGTGAAGAAAAATCCCACTCGGATAAACAAAGTTCGAGCAGAAAGTGTGAAAAGTTATCGATATTATAAAGCTAGAATTCACAAGTTACACGAATCAGATTAAAAAATATAAAATTAACTCGTTTACAAAATTGGGTTACATGAGTAAATACAATTGATTCCTAACTAGAGAACCTTGAATCGCCCCCTACGACTTGATCAACCCCAGTAACTCGCCAAACCGAAGATCAGAAGATATATATATTTGAAGCTGGATAATTACCCAGCTTGGTCGAAAGATCAACCGTCTCCCTAATCCGGGGCATTGCCTATATTGACATCTTCGCCTCTCTCCCCGGACACATTAGAAGGATCATCGCAGGAGTACTCGAGCACATCAGGTTTAGGCATCGGAATGCCATACTCCTCAACTAAGGGGGCAAAGCGATGTTCCTGCCAGTTAGTATTCGCCTTGGGTAAAGAGGAAGCTTTATAATCCTTCCCTTCAGCATTCTTGAAAGGGTCCATATACTTAAAATATTCCTCCATGTCATCCGGAATTTTCTCGGCCGCGACTAATTGTTGAACCCCTTTATAAAAAATCGCCTGAAGAATTTCTCCCGTTTTCCTTTGAACTCAAGGATCTAAGACAGGGGATTCCAAGAATTCTCGTATGGCCGGAATCTCGGCTTCTTCCCGGCCCTGTGCATTTGCACGCTCGGAGTCTTGCTTCGCCAATTCGAGTTCTATCTTTAGTTTCTTCAGCTCTTCCTCGAGGGCACTTCTCTCTTTAACGGACGCCAGCAAGTCCTCTTCTACTGAGGAGGAATGCTTCGTATTCGCTTTCTCGAGCTCCTTCTTTACTTGGGACAATTCTCGCTGACTCTCCGCCAGCTGAGATCGAATGGCCTGGTTATCAGCAAAAATCTGGGCATATGCATCATGAGCGTCCTGCGATTCCTGCTCCAGTAACGCCAAACGATAGGATTGAAGGGCGAATAAATCCCCGACCTACAAGACGTTTTCGAGTATCAATAAAAGCTAGGAATTATAAAGAAAGAACAGACAGTCAAAAGACGAGTATTTACCTCGTGATACGTTCTGGAGAAATCACTCAAAACCTCAAAATCCCCTTTAACGGAATGAAGCAGGATATCCCGTTTAAACCGACTAGCCATGAAGATTCTAGTAGCCTTATCGAATTCGTTCTCCCCACCCGCATCCAGATCAGTCAGAATAGTGCCATCTTCAGGGTATCCAGCAGCTCTGCTACCTCGAAGATGTTCTTCCATAAAGTCTGCCACGTCAGGCTCCGACCTACCTTCTCGACATGGAACAGAGCCAAATTTCGCACCAAAAGGTTTTAACCTCCTTGAGGGTCCGGGATGTTCAGCGTTTCTTTTTCGACTCAGGAGCTTCTCATACTCCTGGATACCCTGAATCCGGTTCCAGGAATGCTGACTGTAACCAACCGTTGAAAGAGCAGAAGTGTCAGGGGAAAACAGGGTTCGAAGAGGTCCGGCAGTGGCGGAGTTCAGGGAACTCATAGTGCCAAGCCCTCTCAAATCGGGGATCATTGAAGGAATGACAACTGGATTCCCACCTAAGTTACTTGCGTCTGTTCTCCTTTCGGAAGCGAAAGGTAACGGGTCGAAATAAAATTGTTTATCTCCGACCAAGCCGGCAGGGGATACTCGAAATTTCTCGACGACTCGGTCTACAAGAATAATACGATTAGGGCACGGGTTTAAACAAGAAGAATCGTTCGATCAAATCTTTAAGTAAGCTGAAGATAGAAAACGTACCCAGAGAAAGGGTGGCAAAGGGTGGAGCATCAGAGGTTGGCAGGACATTGGTTTGCGGACGAAACCCGTCAGGAGATTGACTAGGATACTTGATCGCCGGGGCAGGGTAATCACAGCGGCTCAACCCAGCCAATCGTAAAACGCCTTCTTGAATTAGGGACTTGGTATGGTAAGGATTGGATCGCATTTGTTCGAGAAATTCGTCGGAAAGACGCTGTCTGAGCTTTTCTCTGATTCTGCGAGAACCATACGACCAAGAATCTGCGCCATCCCATCGATATGGTCTAGTCTTTGAACTACCTTCCGACACAGGAACATCAGGACCTTTCACGAAGAAGAATCTCCTCTTCCAACCTATACTCTTCTTTGTTGATATCTTAGTAAGGAAAGGTCGTTTCGACCTCTGGAGAATGGATACGAACCCCGCATTAGAGCCCTTATTCAATTCCATTCGGAAAGTATGCCAGAAGTTACTAAAAGAGGCCTCTTCCCCTTTTGCCTCCATGAGAGCACTGAATGCCACTATGTAGGCGACGGAGTGCGGGAGAAGTTGAGCGGGGGACAGCGAAAAGAAGGAAAGGACATTTCTGATAAGGGGAATGAATGGAATACGTAGACCACAGGAGAATTGGCCCTCGTAAAACGATTGACAGCCAACTGGGGGCTCAGTAGCACGGTCGGAATAAGAAGGAATGACGATCGAAAACCCTTTTGGAAGATATTTCCCAAACCCCGTCTCAAGATAAACGCGATCTTTTTTCGAGAAACAACAGGAGGTTTCTTTAGCAGGAAGTTCTGACGTGTTCGAGGTCACGACCTCAGAGGTGAGCTTGGGTTTGAAAATTCTGACAAAGGCACCCTCACCGATGCTGCGCTTCTCAACCTCATTTTCTTCGAGATCCTCGCTCGGATCATCATCCTCGCCTCCCGGACGGAATTCTCCATCTTCGTAATCATCAACGAGCTTTAACAAAGGATCAGATTCTTGACTCTCTTCAACCTTATTCTTGCCCTTTGAACTTCTAGAACTTGACATTATGAATTCGGAAATGAATGTACTAAAGTAACTACCTTTTCGATTCAAACACTTCGAGCTCAAGAGACAATATAACATGGAAGTTATTTTTCAACGGGTCAACATATATATACGGGGTTAAAAAGGTAAAATTGCAAAGAGGTCCCCGAGTAACCGCGACGGTTGAACTTACCAAGGGTAAAAACTTTGGGTTAACCCTCTCAAAATAGCCTTTTTGATCCTTCATTCTCTGGAATTGTGGAATATGTCCTTGCGATTTATCCCTAAGAATCTCGGAGGCCCTTCTTGTTATAATCGAAAATTCTGGAAAGCATCCATCTAGGGATCGAACAACGCATCTTGGAACCAAAAAGGATATTATTACTTCAACATCCTCCGACAAGGGTAACTTCAAAACACGCCGGTGTATGTTTTCTTGTATATGCACTCTTTTTCCCTAAGCTCGGTTTTTATCCCAGTGGGTTTTTCCGAGTTAGGTTTTTAACGAGGCATATCCTAAAGACATTCTGAACGGCTCGTCTCATTATAGCATGGGACGTATTTTGTACTTCTTCGAGCGCTCGCTCCGCTTCGCACTCGAGAAGTGGGGGAGTATTGATGAGGGGTAATTCGGATCCCCTGCCTTTCTAGCCTCAACGCAGTTCGAATAGCACCGAATCCTGTCCCCAGGAACCAAGAGCCGAACCAAAGCCTGAAAATGATTGTTCCGAGCACATAAGAGAACCGGAGATCGAAGGACACTGTTGGGCCTAGCCCAGGCCCAAGCCCTCCAATTCGGCTATAACTACCCCATGCATTTATTACACCGACACAACTTCCCAGGGGCACTAGCTTTGGGACTGCTGCTCGGATCTACTCGAGAATATTAGTATAGGCTTTCTCATATGTATTTCGCCCTTTAGCATGTACGGCATCCTATAATGCTCGAATAGGACTCCAAACACTTGTAATCTGTACTCGATAATTCAGAATATAATACTATTGATCTTTCTAGTTTATTATATAACATATTTGCTGCATTGATTATGCACCCTTGATCGAACACACGAAAACGCGTAAGATCAGGAAACTAGCTCCACTGCTACTGTTCCAATGTCTACTAGTCTTCATTTGGATAAAGATGAAGATGGCAAATTAGTGGACATAACCAAATACAGAGGCATTATTGGGTCACTGTTGTACCTAACAACAAGCAGACCTGATATCATGTACTCTGTTGGGGTTTGTGCGAGATTTCAATCAAATCCTAAGGAATCTCATCTCTTAGCTGCCAAGAGGATTCTGAAATATATTAATGGCACTCAAGAATTGGGATTGTGGTATCCTAAAGAATCTGGATTTGAGCTTATTGGATATTCAAATTCAGATCTTGCTGGCTGCAAAATTGATAGGAAGAGCACAACAGGTGCTTGTCAATTTTTGGGTAGTCGTCTGATCTCATGGATGAGTAAGAAACAGACTTCAGTATCCATATCTACTGCTGAAGCTGAGTATATAGCTGCTGGAGCTTGCTGTGCACAGATACTATGGTTGAAGCATCAACTAGAAGACTACAATATCAAGATCAGTGGAATTCCAATCTACTGTGACAATACAAGTGCAATATCTCTTACTCAGAATACTACAAGTCATTCAAGGACTAAACATATTGAGATCAAAGCATCATTTCATTAGAGATCATGTGGAAAAGGGAATGTTATGATTGAGTATGTTCATACAGACAATCAGATAGCTGACATTTTCACCAAACCTCTAAGTGAAGTAAGGTTTTCAACTCTAAGAGCTGAACTAGGACTACTGAATTTGGATGCATAAGCTGAGGGGGAACTTATCAGAAGACTGAAGTTCATCAGCACAGTCATCCATTATCATATTCAAGGATTAACTCTCAACAGACTAATTTAACTTATGAATTCTTAAAGTCAGGGGGAACGTGTAAGACTAGCGGTACTTCTGATTAAAGGATGAAATTTGTTGATGACAGTTAGTTGAATTTATGTTATCGGAAGATATGTTCTTAATTCTTGAAGATTGAAGATCAAATTATCTTGCTGGATTGACAAACAGCAGAGGAAGATTACTAGCTATTGGCTTTCTCTAGTAATATCAGATCACTCGTCTGTCAGATAAGTTAAACTCTACTCATCTAATACATTATATAAGCATGGTCATAAATCGCATCTTTTGAAACACGCTTTTATAAGTAACAGATAAGTGCCGATAGAATTTCTCGCCCATTTGACATTAATTTAATATATTTGAAGTCCGCAATTCTCACCCACACGATTTAAAAACTGTCAGATCAATCTTACGGATCACATTAATCACGATAACCAAAACCAAAAGAAACGTATAAAATCCGATCTGAACAGATTAGTCGACTTACGCACACAAAATTCCTAAATTCTCTAACTCTCTAAGCTCTCTGTTTCTTTAGCTCTCAATTTCTTACAGATTTACATCACTTAATCACGAAAATGACTATCGCTGAAGGAAGATTTCTAAGTTATGACAAATTCTACTCTTCTGGCACTGATTTAATGAGGGAAATAATGGAGAAAATCAAGGAATCATCGCTGGTACGCGTTCTGGAAGCTCATGAGGATCGTGTGTATCTGGACGACGTTGCTGACTTCTACAAAACCAGAAAATTCAATGGTGATAAGACTACTATGGTTGTTAAAATTGGGGATAAGAAGATTTGCATATCTGCTGCTGTGTTAAGTGAAGTGTATGGGCTGAAAAACGAAGGAGGAGATGTAACAGACCTAGGGTCTGAGAAAGAGGAGGAATTCTGGCTAATTTATGCTAGGGAGGGAGAAGAAATGTCAATGACTCTGATGAAGACTCAGCTGAAGGATGAGTATCAGAGGTTTGCTGACATAATTGCGAAGGTGTTGGACTGCAGCACTAGTTCTTTGGATGGATTACCCAGAAGGAGGTATTATACAATGATTTACATCTACTATGATTTAAAAGTTAACTGGGCTGCTCATGTATTTGATCTGCTGAGTGATAAGAAGGTCAAATATGCCATTCTGCTCGGTCATCTGTTTTTAAGTTTGAGATGTCAATTGGGAAGTGGAAAGCCTACCCACCCTGCCAAAGAATTTAAGTTGTATGAGCCTGTTAGAAGTGAAGGTCCTTCTAAAAGAAAGGCCCCGGCCAAGGCTGCTAAGGCCCCTGCCAAGAAAAGCAAAAAGACTGGTCAGACCAGTGGGTCTGCTGATCAAACAGTGAGCACCACTGTTGAAGCTGGATCAGCACAGCCTGAGATTGTGATTCCTGAAAAGGTAATCGATGACTTCACTGAAGAACTTGAAAAAATGGAGACTGGATCATCTCCTGAAAGGACAGAATCTGAAGAAGCTGTTCCTATTCAACCTGCAAAAAGAATGAGGACAAGAAGTTCTGCGAAAGGACCTCCTAAATCTAAACCTTCAGGAAGAATTACCAAGTCAAAGGCAAAAAGGAAGGTCACATTCTCTGAAGAATCATCTGAAACAGTGAGGGAGATACCAGAAACAGCAGAAAGACCAATCATTATTGAAGAACCTGCTGATGAGCCTGCTGGAGACTCAACTGTTGGATCGTCTGCTGATGTTAGAGAAGAACAGCAGACTGGCACAACAAATGAAGGAGATGTACCCCTTCTGCATCCTGCTCCTGTTGATGCCACTCCACTACAGACTGTTGAAAGTCCTGAAGCCAAGAAGTTAAGGACTGGCAAAGCTGTAATACCTTATCTCTCTGTTGCTGAAAAGAAGAAATTAGATGAAGCTGAGAGACAAAGGAAGGCTGCAGAAAAGGCTGAGGAGGATCGCCTAAAGGCACTTGAGCTCAAAAGACTGGAAGAAGAAGCCAGTATGATGACTCAAGAACAAAGAGATGCCATTGAAGCTGCAGAGTTGGCTGCTGCCATAGAAGCAAGTGCTAAGGACTCTCATGGTCCAAGGCAAGCTGGTGGTATTGTAATTGGAGAACAAAGAGATTCCACCAAGCCTAAGCAAGTTATGCCTACACCAAGAGTGCAACCTAAGAGAAGAGCAGAGTTAAAACTGGCATTGGAGATTGTCAGAGATGACCCTGCTATTTTGATGAATTCATTGCAAGCCTGGAATCTGAAAATGACATAATTACTCGTCAGACGATGTTTATCAAAGAAAAGGTTAGATATAACAGATGGAGAGAGTATCGTCTGTTGAAGAGTCAAGATCAGATTGCCAAATGGAAAGCTTTTACAAGTGACGAAGCCTGGGTTATGAAATGGCTTGAAACAATCTCTATAGTTCAAGCATTGGACTCAGAGTTCTTTCTTGATAAGATAAGACTGAGGATCAGTCATCTTGTGAAAGCTGAGGCAAAGAAACTGTATGATTCCGTTCCAGAAGAGTATGCTGATGATGAAGACCTAAAGGAACGTGCAATCAAGCTGGCTGTTTCCACAACTATGGAAACTTGGGCCAAAAGGACTAGGAAGATGAAGGGACAACCAAGTTCACTGCTCCCTCTTCCAAGTCTGAAACAGATTGTTTATGGACCTACCATCAAACCATATGAGGAACTTCCAGAGGATCCAATTTCTCCATTCATTCCAATTGATAACATGACCTGGATTACTCATAGGTCTATTTTGAATAATTATGGTAAAGTGATTACTATTGCAGATACAAAGAAGGTCCAAGCTGTTGGGATTCGGTAAGAAAAAACAGCCCTAGGCACAGCGGAATATAAAATTTTCTAGGGCCTCTTAAAGAATCTTGCCAGGATATTCTCTAGTTGTATATATATGAATATAAATAAATGACAGTACAAGTTTTCTCGTTTATACCTGTCTCCTTGCAAATCCCTATTAGCTAATACGAACTCTGAACTCTCCTCCACAGAAATCGATCCAAGCTCTGCAGTAGCGCCCCACGTGTTGCGCCTCTACGGATTGATACACCACAATATCACGAAAATAATATAACATAATCGACTAGAACATAGGCTATATTAATTCAGGACTTTAAGAACGACTTTGGGAACTAAAAGATCAAAACCGAAAAATTCTTCCTAATTTTGCACAGGGTTCGGCCGATCACACTTGGGAGGGGAGAGAGAATTTTTGCTTTTCTTATTTTGCTTGTAGAGTTGTCTGTGAGATATGAGACCTAGTCTCTTATTTATAGATATCTCTCATACCCTAATCCTTCTAGGATTAGGATACTAATTCTCCTACATGGGCCATGGCCCTTTTAATTAGAAGACTTAGTCTTCTAATTAATTCATGGCCCACTTTAATTAATCTTTCAGGGCTTTATTTAATCTCCCAATTAAATAGCCCAATTAATTAAATCATCTCCCAATTAATTAATTAAACTCCAAGTCCAATTAATTAATTATTCCATTAATTAATTAAATCCTAATTAATTAATTTACTCATAAATTAAATTCCAATTTAATTTATAATCTTGATTCAATTCCAATTGGATCCAATTTCGTTCCACATGGGTCGACCCAGTCGACCCACCCATTTAATCGACCCAGTCGATTTTGACCCAGTCGACCCAGTCGACTGGTTCGTTCTTGTTTCCTCGCTTTCGCTTCATGTGTATTGTGTATGCCCCCGTAGGTTCACCACATAATTGGCCGCGGGTTGTAATTAAATATTATTTAATTACTCGAGCAATTAATACTCTAAATTAATCGAACACTCTGTCGATCAATCATTCCAAAATTAGCACCCCTGCTAATTTGGGAATTCTCCCACACTCCACGGTCGATGTCCAGTCACAAGCCCATGGAGCCCAATCACTGGTGAATTAATTCAGTGAACCTTTTATCATTTACAATTTCCATATACGACATAATCTCTCCATTGATCAATCTCCCAGTCGAGACTTAAGGGTATGGTCTTTCATCGGATTCCCTTATCTTTTGTCTTGACCTTATGTTCTCTGATCTCGAAATAAATTCTCTCTGACTTGTTCTTTATGAGCTACTTACATAAAGTCGTCAGTTACCTTGGCCAAGTTTTTCATCAGAATTAATTTCTCACAGAAATCCATAGGAGAATTTCTCGACCTATCAAGTCGAGTCAACGGATCCTTTGTTGATGATATGAATCTGCATACGAGTTCCTCTATACCCAACATGAGTCCACAGAGACTTTCTGGTGATCCCCAGTCAGTCGGAACTCATATCAAAGTATAGACGTTCTCGCACCAGATAAACCCTATCATCTCAAGTTGTTAGGGATCGTTCCTCGTATACTATTGTAAATTGAAATAACTTCAACCCCGATATGCGACTACCGCTTCCATGGTGAGTTATTTCCTAATTGGGGTATTCAGTGCGCTTGCCATCCCAGCAAGCCACCCACTTATGTGTATCGGCTATCCCAGTCACGCTCGTGGACCCCAGCGTCCTCCAGTTCATCGGAGTATACACAATAGTGAGAGTCTAACCGAATCCAACGATGTCCTATCTCGATTGGATTCTACGACTCTTGAATATATTCTAGATCACGGCCTTAGAGATCAGTCCACGGGTTGTCCCATAGCCCTGTGATCTAAGGACTTCTATCCTTATGCGTAGACAAATATTACATAAGATAAAGTTGACCATTTAATAAAAGTGCATTTATTAATCTAAATTGAATAGTTCATCATTAATTACAATTAATGCTAGCCATACAGCTGGCTTGCAGGACACTATTTCTATCAATCTCCCACTTGTCCTAAAGCCAGTCTTTTATGTTCTTGAGTCCCATCTTATGCAGATGTTTCTCAAATGCCTTTTGAGGCAGAGGCTTCGTTAGCGGGTCCGCCGTATTATCTTCCGAGTCGACACGTTCCATCTTAATGTCTCCTCTACCAATGATATCTCTTATCACATGGTATCGTCTCTGTACGTGCTTGGATTTCTGATGAGATCTCGGCTCCTTTGCTTGCGCTATTGCCCCATTATTATCGCAGAAGATAGTAATGGGCTCAGCAATGCTAGGTATCACATCCAGTTCCTGGATGAAGTTCCTCATCCAAACACCTTCCTTTGCTGCGTCACTCGCGGCAATGTATTCTGCTTCAGTGGTTGAATCCGCGGTTGTTTCCTGCTTGGAGCTCTTCCAGCTAACCGCACCACCATTGAGGCAGAAAACATATCCTGATGTCGACTTGAAGTCGTCTACATCACATTGGAAGCTTGAGTCTGTATAGCCTTCCAATTTCAATTCTCCTCCACCGTATACCAAGAACAATTCCTTAGTCCTTCTCAGGTACTTCAGAATTGCCTTTACGGCTATCCAGTGCTGCTCACCTGGATCAGACTGGTAGCGACTTGTAACGCTTAGAGCGTACGCTACGTCTGGTCTCGTACACAGCATACCATACATTATGCTTCCTATCGCGGATGCATACGGTACTCGAGACATATTGCTTCTCTCCTCTGGCGTCTTTGGGGCCATAGACTTGGAGAGTGCAATTCCATGTCTCATTGGAAGCAATCCTCTCTTGGATTCTTCCATACTAAATCTTTTCAAGATTTTGTCTATGTACTGGGATTGGGAGAGGCCCAGCAGTCCTTTTGATCTATCTCGGTAGATCCTTATACCTAGTACAAAGGATGCTTCTCCCATATCCTTCATCGAGAATTGTGTAGACAACCATGCTTTAGTTTCAGACAATGCTTTTACATTGTTTCCAATGAGAAGAATGTCGTCAACATAAAGCACCAAAAATTCAACTGTACTCCCACTGATCTTCTTGTACACGCAAGGTTCGAACATGTTCTTGATGAATCCAAAAGTTTGGATTGTCTCATCAAAACGAATGTTCCAACTTCGGGAAGCTTGCTTCAGTCCATAAATGGACCTCTGGAGTTTGCACACCTTGTGTTCATCTCCTTTGGATGCATATCCTTTTGGTTGCTCCATGTAGATCTCCTTATCAATGTCTCCATTGAGAAAGGCAGTCTTTACATCCATTTGCCATATCTCGTAGTTATACCACGCAGCTATGGCCAGCAAGATCCGAATGGATTTGGGCATTGCGACGGGCGAGAAGGTCTCCTCAAAGTCGATACCTGGTCTTTGAGTGTATCCTTTTGCCACTAGTCGCGCCTTGTAGGTAATCACCTCTCCGTTCACTCCAAGCTTTCGCTTATAGATCCACTTGCAACCCACGAGAGCCACTCCCACTGGTGGATCTACCAAGGCCCAGACCTTGTTTGAGTGCATGGAGTCCAGTTCGGATTCCATGGCTTCGCGCCACTTTCCCGAGTCTATGTCTAGCATAGCCTCTTCGTAAGTCCTTGGGTCGGTTAGAGACTGTCCAGTCTCATGCAGCAGACCGTAGTACCTCTCGGGTTCTCTACGTTGTCTTTCTGACCTACGAAGTATCGGTGTACTTTCTGGTGCACCTTCATGCTCTTGTTCTCCCACTGCCTGTGGTGACGGGTCAGCTCGATCGACCTCTAAGGTCTTTTCAGCTTCAGTGACCTCATCTAGTTCTACGTTATTTTCTTTCTTGTCCACCAAGAAATCCTTCTCCAAGAAGTGAGCGTTCCTTGAGACAAACGTTGTTTGTCTTGTAGGATCGTAGAACTCGTATCCTATTGAGTTTTCCGGATACCCCACGAATTTGCACAAAGTGGATTTAGTTTCCAATTTATCTCCCACTAGCTTTTTAACGTAAGCGGGAGATCCCCATATGCGCATGAATGCGTATGAGGGTGCCTTGCCAAACCATAGTTCGTATGGTGTCTTTTCTACGGATTTCGAAGGTACCATATTCAGTATCTTCGTTGCCGTGAGGAGGGCATGTCCCCAAAATGAAAGAGGTAAGTCAGTGGCACTCATCATGGATCGAACCATGTCCATCAAGGTTCGATTCCTTCTCTCTGCTACTCCATTTAACTGGGGTGTTGCAGGAGGAGTCCACTGCGATAGTATTCCATGCTCTACAAGATAATTCAGAAATTCGTTACTAAGAAATTCTCCACCTCGGTCAGAACGAAGAGCCTTTATCGTATGACCAAGTTGATTCTCTACTTCCATCTTGAATTCTTTGAATCGCTCAAAGGCTTCAGACTTGTGTTTCAACAAGAACACATATCCATAACGACTGAAGTCGTCAGTGAAAGTGATGAAGTAGTCATAGCCACCTCGGGCGCTTTTTCCTAGTGGTCCACATACGTCAGTATGTATTAAGTCCAATGTTTGCTTGGCTCGCTCAGGGTTTCCCTTAAACGGCAACTTAGCCATTTTACCCTTTAAACATGGTTCACATGTCGGCATTTCATCAATGCGATTGATTTCAATCGCGCCAGATGATGCTAACTTTTGAATCCTTGACTTAGATATATGTCCAAGTCTAGCGTGCCATAATTGGGCAGATATTTCATTATCTTGTTTCCTTTTGTTTTGTTGTACGTGCATGACTAACTTAGGTGGTTTTATAATGTAAAGTCAATAATTTAATGTACCAAATGAAAAACAAAAACAGGAGCTTTTATTTAAAATCAACATTATTCATTAACATGAATAAAAAGGTTTTTCATTAAAAAAAAACTAGGTACATAAATGAAAGTTTCCTAATGACTTTATCAAACCACCTAAATCTACTTTTGCCTACGGCCTTGGTAGCAGCTCCAGCTCCATTGCCTTTATTCAAGGATCCAATCCTCAGGCTCCAGTTTCCTTAATGCTCCCATCACCTACAAGGATGAGAACTCCAGTCAGTGTCTAACACCAAAAATGCACAGTTAATTGTAAAATTAACTTCAACAAGGAATATACCTGTTCGAACTCTCCATAGGTTCGAATTTAATCCTTTCCCTTGACCTTGTGCAGTAAGGAGCTCTGGTTTCCATTTGCTTTGGTTTTGAACGCCGCCCAGTCCTTTCGCCAACCCTCGCTTTCTTTCCAAAAGAAGCTTCGTGTTCCTCGAGCATTTGTCGCAGGACATGTACAGTGATCTCTCGCCTCTGGAGATTCAAGTCCGCGATAAATCGGTCATATGATCTAGGAAGAGATTGTAGAATAATATCCACTCGGAAATCATTGTCCATCACGACACCCATATCATCGAGTTCAGATAGAAGTCGAATCATCTTGTGTACGTGGATTCCGACAGGAGTTTCCCTTCTCTTTCTTGCTTGCAAGAGTTCCCTCGTGATCGCGAATCTGCGACGACCATCTCTAATCCCATAAAGGAATTTGAGATTCGAGAGAACCTCTTTCGCGGATGCCATATGCTCATGTTGCAAACGCAGATCAAGTGACATATATTCCAACATGTATTCACGAGCTAAGCCATCATCCAGTTTCCACTTGGTGATGCTTTTACGGAGCTCATCAGGAACGTCATGTGAAATAGTAATGGGTGGTGGCACAGACAAAACATAAGATATGTTTTCAGCTTCAAATAATCCATTCAAATGATGCGTCCAGAAATGCAAGTTGGGTCCAGTTAAAATATTACGTTCAAGTGATGAGATGGACAAATCTCTAAGTGCTCTAAGCTCTTTTGACATCATATCTATAAAATGACGATAGAAGAAATAAATACGCGAAAGATTAATTTAAAATGCACAATTCACAAACATGGATTTTATTTGTAAATTACTCCCACTATTTTAATCAAAATCTTATGCCCCCACATAAGTTTCGGGAATTTAAAATATCCTAGCGGGCTTAAGGCCCAAATGCAATCTCCTAGTACCCACGACTCGTTGGCCATACTATTTGATCCACTTGGTGGTCGACTATGTCAACGGTTAACCATCGCAGCTAACCCTTAAGTTCATTTAGCCTCGTTTTTCGATATGGACCCATGACTCGTGAGACATCCATATTTACTAGCGTTAAATCATGTCCAATACTCGTGAAGAGAAATAGTTCAATCCTAGACGCCCCACGACTCGTGAGACAGCGCCTAAAACCTTGCTATCCCCTCCCTTGGCACTAAACTCGTGCATCGAGGCAATAGACATATTATCTTCCTATAGCTCGACCCACGACTCGTGAGACATCGAGATATATTCGTACAATATGCCCAAGACCTAGTAATTGGATAGGCTCGGACCATAGATACTATTCACATGCGCCCGTTATTCGATTTAATATTCTAATTGAATTTTAAGTTCAATTGGAGGTTTATAAGTGTGCGAGGTCTCATCAGATTATGCTTATCTTGTTTACGTTTTCTATCCTAAGCATGCATCTCATACATCAAAGAATAATTTGCGAAAAAGTAAACATTCATCACCTAGCAAGATATGATTGGTCGATTGCCCATCCTATGCGATCCATTACGAGCCACGTGATGAATCAATTGGTCAGTCTAGGGTGAAAATTAAATGTCCTAACTATTACAATTTTTAAACCCATACATCATGGGCCTTCTTGTAATATCCAGCTTGATTGGGCCTCCATGTAATGAATTGGGCCTCCATGTCCTCCAAGGTAAATGGGCCTCCATGTGGATCTCCAAGTCTTCATGAGGTCTTCTCGGCTCCAAGCCTAATCTAAGCCTAGCTTACATAATTTAAATGGTCCTATTCTATTACATTTGTTTGTGCAAGCAAGGGCACCAATCAGGCCCATTTAATTACAACCCAGAATTAAATAAACCAAAAACAACACAGGGCTTAAGGGCAAAATCGACCAATCCACATATTCACTCAAGAACATGCATAAATTCACATAAGGGCAATCATGTAAATTTACCGGCTTCATTAATTTTAATTCGCAAAAATTCATCCAAGTTAATTAATTTTGAATTAACAATTAACCTCTAAGATTAATTAGCTCTTACTTGAGCTCTAAGTAATCTACAATTCTTATCTTGATTAAATTGGTTAATTAAGGTAATCTAAATCTCTAAGATTCTTACCTTATCCAAAACTCTAAGTTTTCCAAAATTCCCAAATCTCCAAGATTCTCAAGATAATCCTATTTTGACTAGATTAGTTAATTAAGGTAGTGTTTAAGTTTAACAAAGTAACTACCTTATCCAAAAACTCCAAGTTTCCTAATCTTCCAAAATTCTCCAAGATTTTCATGACTTTCAAAATAGGCAGAATTAGAGTCCAACCAGAAATCAACCAGACGAGGCCAATCACGGACTGCCACGTAGGACAGCCCACGCGCGACCACCAAGGCGGCGCGTGAGCTGCCTGCGTCAGCAGCCGCTGCACGCGGCTGCGTGCGGCAGCGAGCAGCCGCGCACAGCAGCGCGTAAACAGCAGCCCGAAGGCTGCTGCTGCGCGCAGCGTGTGCGGCTATCGTGCTGCCAGCACGCTGCCGTTGGCAGCAGCTTGCGGTGGCCGCCTAGCCGCGGTGCGCTGCCGCGCACCGCCGCGTGCCACCGCGAGTCGGATCCAATAAAATTTTTTTTTTTTTTTCGATTACTTATGATTTAATTAAACAAACCCAGTCAATTAAATCTCAATCCAAAAATAAAACTAACGTGATAAAATTTTTCGAATCCAAAATCAAACATTAACTCTAAGTTAATTAAACATACGTCCTATAACATGCAAAGTTAAAGAACTAGCCACATAAATCAAACATATGATTTAATAAACACAGAATTTGCAAATTCATATATATACAAAGCCTAGAGTTGGCTCTGATACCACTGTTGGGATTCGGTAAGAAAAAACAGCCCTAGGCACAGCGGAATATAAAATTTTCTAGGGCCTCTTAAAGAATCTTGCCAGGATATTCTCTAGTTGTATATATATGAATATAAATAAATGACAGTACAAGTTTTCTCGTTTATACCTGTCTCCTTGCAAATCCCTATTAGCTAATACGAACTCTGAACTCTCCTCCACAGAAATCGATCCAAGCTCTGCAGTAGCGCCCCACGTGTTGCGCCTCTACGGATTGATACACCACAATATCACGAAAATAATATAACCTAATCGACTAGAACATAGGCTATATTAATTCAGGACTTTAAGAACGACTTTGGGAACTAAAAGATCAAAACCGAAAAATTCTTCCTAATTTTGCACAGGGTTCGGCCGATCACACTTGGGAGGGGAGAGAGAATTTTTGCTTTTCTTATTTTGCTTGTAGAGCGGCAATGTATTCTGCTTCAGTGGTTGAATCCGCGGTTGTTTCCTGCTTGGAGCTCTTCCAGCTAACCGCACCACCATTGAGGCAGAAAACATATCCTGATGTCGACTTGAAGTCGTCTACATCACATTGGAAGCTTGAGTCTGTATAGCCTTCCAATTTCAATTCTCCTCCACCGTATACCAAGAACAATTCCTTAGTCCTTCTCAGGTACTTCAGAATTGCCTTTACGGCTATCCAGTGCTGCTCACCTGGATCAGACTGGTAGCGACTTGTAACGCTTAGAGCGTACGCTACGTCTGGTCTCGTACACAGCATACCATACATTATGCTTCCTATCGCGGATGCATACGGTACTCGAGACATATTGCTTCTCTCCTCTGGCGTCTTTGGGGCCATAGACTTGGAGAGTGCAATTCCATGTCTCATTGGAAGCAATCCTCTCTTGGATTCTTCCATACTAAATCTTTTCAAGATTTTGTCTATGTACTGGGATTGGGAGAGGCCCAGCAGTCCTTTTGATCTATCTCGGTAGATCCTTATACCTAGTACAAAGGATGCTTCTCCCATATCCTTCATCGAGAATTGTGTAGACAACCATGCTTTAGTTTCAGACAATGCTTTTACATTGTTTCCAATGAGAAGAATGTCGTCAACATAAAGCACCAAAAATTCAACTGTACTCCCACTGATCTTCTTGTACACGCAAGGTTCGAACATGTTCTTGATGAATCCAAAAGTTTGGATTGTCTCATCAAAATGAATGTTCCAACTTCGGGAAGCTTGCTTCAGTCCATAAATGGACCTCTGGAGTTTGCACACCTTGTGTTCATCTCCTTTGGATGCATATCCTTTTGGTTGCTCCATGTAGATCTCCTTATCAATGTCTCCATTGAGAAAGGCAGTCTTTACATCCATTTGCCATATCTCGTAGTTATACCACGCAGCTATGGCCAGCAAGATCCGAATGGATTTGGGCATTGCGACGGGCGAGAAGGTCTCCTCAAAGTCGATACCTGGTCATTGAGTGTATCCTTTTGCCACTAGTCGCGCCTTGTAGGTAATCACCTCTCCGTTCACTCCAAGCTTTCGCTTATAGATCCACTTGCAACCCACGGGAGCCACTCCCACTGGTGGATCTACCAAGGCCCAGACCTTGTTTGAGTGCATGGAGTCCAGTTCGGATTCCATGGCTTCGCGCCACTTTCCCGAGTCTATGTCTAGCATAGCCTCTTCGTAAGTCCTTGGGTCGGTTAGAGACTGTCCAGTCTCATGCAGCAGACCGTAGTACCTCTCGGGTTCTCTACGTTGTCTTTCTGACCTACGAAGTATCGGTGTACTTTCTGGTGCACCTTCATGCTCTTGTTCTCCCACTGCCTGTGGTGACGGGTCAGCTCGATCGACCTCTAAGGTCTTTTCAGCTTCAGTGACCTCATCTAGTTCTACGTTATTTTCTTTCTTGTCCACCCAGAAATCCTTCTCCAAGAAGTGAGCGTTCCTTGAGACAAACGTTGTTTGTCTTGTAGGATCGTAGAACTCGTATCCTATTGAGTTTTCCGGATACCCCACGAATTTGCACAAAGTGGATTTAGTTTCCAATTTATCTCCCACTAGCTTTTTAACGTAAGCGGGAGATCCCCATATGCGCATGAATGCGTATGAGGGTGCCTTGCCAAACCATAGTTCGTATGGTGTCTTTTCTACGGATTTCGAAGGTACCATATTCAGTATCTTCGTTGCCGTGAGGAGGGCATGTCCCCAAAATGAAAGAGGTAAGTCAGTGGCACTCATCATGGATCGAACCATGTCCATCAAGGTTCGATTCCTTCTCTCTGCTACTCCATTTAACTGGGGTGTTGCAGGAGGAGTCCACTGCGATAGTATTCCATGCTCTACAAGATAATTCAGAAATTCGTTACTAAGAAATTCTCCACCTCGGTCAGAACGAAGAGCCTTTATCGTATGACCAAGTTGATTCTCTACTTCCATCTTGAATTCTTTGAATCGCTCAAAGGCTTCAGACTTGTGTTTCAACAAGAACACATATCCATAACGACTGAAGTCGTCAGTGAAAGTGATGAAGTAGTCATAGCCACCTCGGGCGCTTTTTCTTAGTGGTCCACATACGTCAGTATGTATTAAGTCCAATGTTTGCTTGGCTCGCTCAGGGTTTCCCTTAAACGGCAACTTAGCCATTTTACCCTTTAAACATGGTTCACATGTCGGCATTTCATCAATGCGATTGATTTCAATCGCGCCAGATGATGCTAACTTTTGAATCCTTGACTTAGATATATGTCCAAGTCTAGCGTGCCATAATTGGGCAGATATTTCATTATCTTGTTTCCTTTTGTTTTGTTGTACGTGCATGACTAACTTAGGTGGTTTTATAATGTAAAGTCAATAATTTAATGTACCAAATGAAAAACAAAAACAGGAACTTTTATTTAAAATCAACATTATTCATTAACATGAATAAAAAGGTTTTTCATTAAAAAAAAACTAGGTACATAAATGAAAGTTTCCTAATGACTTTATCAAACCACCTAAATCTACTTTTGCCTACGGCCTTGGTAGCAGCTCCAGCTCCATTGCCTTTATTCAAGGATCCAATCCTCAGGCTCCAGTTTCCTTAATGCTCCCATCACCTACAAGGATGAGAACTCCAGTCAGTGTCTAACACCAAAAATGCACAGTTAATTGTAAAATTAACTTCAACAAGGAATATACCTGTTCGAACTCTCCATAGGTTCGAATTTAATCCTTTCCCTTGACCTTGTGCAGTAAGGAGCTCTGGTTTCCATTTGCTTTGGTTTTGAACGCCGCCCAGTCCTTTCGCCAACCCTCGCTTTCTTTCCAAAAGAAGCTTCGTGTTCCTCGAGCATTTGTCGCAGGACATGTACAGTGATCTCTCGCCTCTGGAGATTCAAGTCCGCGATAAATCGGTCATATGATCTAGGAAGAGATTGTAGAATAATATCCACTCGAAAATCATTGTCCATCACGACACCCATATCATCGAGTTCAGATAGAAGTCGAATCATCTTGTGTACGTGGATTCCGACAGGAGTTTCCCTTCTCTTTCTTGCTTGCAAGAGTTCCCTCGTGATCGCGAATCTGCGACGACCATCTCTAATCCCATAAAGGAATTTGAGATTCGAGAGAACCTCTTTCGCGGATGCCATATGCTCATGTTGCAAACGCAGATCAAGTGACATATATTCCAACATGTATTCACGAGCTAAGCCATCATCCAGTTTCCACTTGGTGATGCTTTTACGGAGCTCATCAGGAACGTCATGTGAAATAGTAATGGGTGGTGGCACAGACAAAACATAAGATATGTTTTCAGCTTCAAATAATCCATTCAAATGATGCGTCCAGAAATGCAAGTTGGGTCCAGTTAAAATATTACGTTCAAGTGATGAGATGGACAAATCTCTAAGTGCTCTAAGCTCTTTTGACATCATATCTATAAAATGACGATAGAAGAAATAAATACGCGAAAGATTAATTTAAAATGCACAATTCACAAACATGGATTTTATTTGTAAATTACTCCCACTATTTTAATCAAAATCTTATGCCCCCACATAAGTTTCGGGAATTTAAAATATCCTAGCGGGCTTAAGGCCCAAATGCAATCTCCTAGTACCCACGACTCGTTGGCCATACTATTTGATCCACTTGGTGGTCGACTATGTCAACGGTTAACCATCGCAGCTAACCCTTAAGTTCATTTAGCCTCGTTTTTCGATATGGACCCACGACTCGTGAGACATCCATATTTACTAGCGTTAAATCATGTCCAATACTCGTGAAGAGAAATAGTTCAATCCTAGACGCCCCACGACTCGTGAAACAGCGCCTAAAACCTTGCTATCCCCTCCCTTGGCACTAAACTCGTGCATCGAGGCAATAGACATATTATCTTCCTATAGCTCGACCCACGACTCGTGAAACATCGAGATATATTCGTACAATATGCCCAAGACCTAGTAATTGGATAGGCTCGGACCATAGATACTATTCACATGCGCCCGTTATTCGATTTAATATTCTAATTGAATTTTAAGTTCAATTGGAGGTTTATAAGTGTGCGAGGTCTCATCAGATTATGCTTATCTTGTTTACGTTTTCTATCCTAAGCATGCATCTCATACATCAAAGAATAATTTGCGAAAAAGTAAACATTCATCACCTAGCAAGATATGATTGGTCGATTGCCCATCCTATGCGATCCATTACGAGCCACGTGATGAATCAATTGGTCAGTCTAGGGTGAAAATTAAATGTCCTAACTATTACAATTTTTAAACCCATACATCATGGGCCTTCTTGTAATATCCAGCTTGATTGGGCCTCCATGTAATGAATTGGGCCTCCATGTCCTCCAAGGTAAATGGGCCTCCATGTGGATCTCCAAGTCTTCATGAGGTCTTCTCGGCTCCAAGCCTAATCTAAGCCTAGCTTACATAATTTAAATGGTCCTATTCTATTACATTTGTTTGTGCAAGCAAGGGCACCAATCAGGCCCATTTAATTACAACCCAGAATTAAATAAACCAAAAACAACACAGGGCTTAAGGGCAAAATCGACCAATCCACATATTCACTCAAGAACATGCATAAATTCACATAAGGGCAATCATGTAAATTTACCGGCTTCATTAATTTTAATTCGCAAAAATTCATCCAAGTTAATTAATTTTGAATTAACAACTAACCTCTAAGATTAATTAGCTCTTACTTGAGCTCTAAGTAATCTACAATTCTTATCTTGATTAAATTGGTTAATTAAGGTAATCTAAATCTCTAAGATTCTTACCTTATCCAAAACTCTAAGTTTCCCAAAATTCCCAAATCTCCAAGATTCTCAAGATAATCCTATTTTGACTAGATTAGTTAATTAAGGTAGTGTTTAAGTTTAACAAAGTAACTACCTTATCCAAAAACTCCAAGTTTCCTAATCTTCCAAAATTCTCCAAGATTTTCAGGACTTTCAAAATAGGCAGAATTAGAGTCCAACCAGAAATCAACCAGACGAGGCCAATCACGGACTGCCACGTAGGACAGCCCACGCGCGACCACCAAGGAGGCGCGTGAGCTGCCTGCGTCAGCAGCCGCTGCACGCGGCTGCGTGCGGCAGCGAGCAGCCGCGCACAGCAGCGCGTAAACAGCAGCCCGAAGGATGCTGCTGCGCGCAGCGTGTGCGGCTAGCGTGCTGCCAGCACGCTGCCGTTGGCAGCAGCTTGCGGTAGCCGCCTAGCCGCGGTGCGCTGCCGCGCACCGCCGCGTGCCACCGCGAGTCGGATCCAATAAACTTTTTTTTTTTTTTTTTTTCGATTACTTATGATTTAATTAAACAAACCCAGTCAATTAAATCTCAATCCAAAAATAAAACTAACGTGATAAAATTTTTCGAATCCAAAATCAAACATTAACTCTAAGTTAATTAAACATACGTCCTATAACATGCAAAGTTAAAGAACTAGCCACATAAATCAAACATATGATTTAATAAACACAGAATTTGCAAATTCATATATATACAAAGCCTAGAGTTGGCTCTGATACCACTGTTGGGATTCGGTAAGAAAAAACAGCCCTAGGCACAGCGGAATATAAAATTTTCTAGGGCCTCTTAAAGAATCTTGCCAGGATATTCTCTAGTTGTATATATATGAATATAAATAAATGACAGTACAAGTTTTCTCGTTTATACCTGTCTCCTTGCAAATCCCTATTAGCTAATACGAACTCTGAACTCTCCTCCACAGAAATCGATCCAAGCTCTGCAGTAGCGCCCCACGTGTTGCGCCTCTACGGATTGATACACCACAATATCACGAAAATAATATAACCTAATCGACTAGAACATAGGCTATATTAATTCAGGACTTTAAGAACGACTTTGGGAACTAAAAGATCAAAACCGAAAAATTCTTCCTAATTTTGCACAGGGTTCGGCCGATCACACTTGGGAGGGGAGAGAGAATTTTTGCTTTTCTTATTTTGCTTGTAGAGTTGTCTGTGAGATATGAGACCTAGTCTCTTATTTATAGATATCTCCCATACCCTAATCCTTCTAGGATTAGGATACTAATTCTCCTACATGGGCCATGGCCCTTTTAATTAGAAGACTTAGTCTTCTAATTAATTCATGGCCCACTTTAATTAATCTTTCAGGGCTTTATTTAATCTCCCAATTAAATAGCCCAATTAATTAAATCATCTCCCAATTAATTAATTAAACTCCAAGTCCAATTAATTAATTATTCCATTAATTAATTAAATCCTACTTAATTAATTTACTCATAAATTAAATTCCAATTTAATTTATAATCTTGATTCAATTCCAATTGGATCCAATTTCGTTCCACATGGGTCGACCCAGTCGACCCACCCATTTAATCGACCCAATCGATTTTGACCCAGTCGACCCAGTCGACTGGTTCGTTCTTGTTTCCTCGCTTTCGCTTCATGTGTATTGTGTATGCCCCCGTAGGTTCACCACATAATTGGCCGCGGGTTGTAATTAAATATTATTTAATTACTCGAGCAATTAATACTCTAAATTAATCGAACACTCTGTCGATCAATCATTCCAAAATTAGCACCCCTGCTAATTTGGGAATTCTCCCACACTCCACGGTCGATGTCCAGTCACAAGCCCATGGAGCCCAATCACTGGTGAATTAATTCAGTGAACCTTTTATCATTTACAATTTCCATATACGACATAATCTCTCCATTGATCAATCTCCCAGTCGAGACTTAAGGGTATGGTCTTTCATCGGATTCCCTTATCTTTTGTCTTGACCTTATGTTCTCTGATCTCGAAATAAATTCTCTCTGACTTGTTCTTTATGAGCTACTTACATAAAGTCGTCAGTTACCTTGGCCAAGGATTTCATCAGAATTAATTTCTCACGGAAATCCATAGGAGAATTTCTCGACCTATCAAGTCGATTCAACGGATCCTTTGTTGATGATATGAATCTGCATACGAGTTCCTCTATACCCAACATGAGTCCACAGAGACTTTCTGGTGATCCCCAGTCAGTCGGAACTCATATCAAAGTATAGACGTTCTCGCACCAGATAAACCCTATCATCTCAAGTTGTTAGGGATCGTTCCTCGTATACTATTGTAAATTGAAATAACTTCAACCCCGATATGCGACTACCGCTTCCATGGTGAGTTATTTCCTAATTGGGGTATTCAGTGCGCTTGCCATCCCAGCAAGCCACCCACTTATGTGTATCGGCTATCCCAGTCACGCTCGTGGACCCCAGCGTCCTCCAGTTCATCGGAGTATACACAATAGTGAGAGTCTAACCGAATCCAACGATGTCCTATCTCGATTGGATTCTACGACTCTTGAATATATTCTAGATCACGGCCTTAGAGATCAGTCCACGGGTTGTCCCATAGCCCTGTGATCTAAGGACTTCTATCCTTATGCGTAGACAAATATTACATAAGATAAAGTTGACCATTTAATAAAAGTGCATTTATTAATCTAAATTGAATAGTTCATCATTAATTACAATTAATGCTAGCCATACAGCTGGCTTGCAGGACACTATTTCTATCAATCTCCCACTTGTCCTAAAGCCAGTCTTTTATGTTCTTGAGTCCCATCTTATGCAGATGTTTCTCAAATGCCTTTTGAGGCAGAGGCTTCGTTAGCGGGTCCGCCGTATTATCTTCCGAGTCGACACGTTCCATCTTAATGTCTCCTCTACCAATGATATCTCTTATCACATGGTATCGTCTCTGTACGTGCTTGGATTTCTGATGAGATCTCGGCTCCTTTGCTTGCGCTATTGCCCCATTATTATCGCAGAAGATAGTAATGGGCTCAGCAATGCTAGGTATCACATCCAGTTCCTGGATGAAGTTCCTCATCCAAACACCTTCCTTTGCTACGTCACTCGCGGCAATGTATTCTGCTTCAGTGGTTGAATCCGCGGTTGTTTCCTGCTTGGAGCTCTTCCAGCTAACCGCACCACCATTGAGGCAGAAAACATATCCTGATGTCGACTTGAAGTCGTCTACATCACATTGGAAGCTTGAGTCTGTATAGCCTTCCAATTTCAATTCTCCTCCACCGTATACCAAGAACAATTCCTTAGTCCTTCTCAGGTACTTCAGAATTGCCTTTACGGCTATCCAGTGCTGCTCACCTGGATCAGACTGGTAGCGACTTGTAACGCTTAGAGCGTTCGCTACGTCTGGTCTCGTACACAGCATACCATACATTATGCTTCCTATCGCGGATGCATACGGTACTCGAGACATATTGCTTCTCTCCTCTGGCGTCTTTGGGGCCATAGACTTGGAGAGTGCAATTCCATGTCTCATTGGAAGCAATCCTCTCTTGGATTCTTCCATACTAAATCTTTTCAAGATTTTGTCTATGTACTGGGATTGGGAGAGGCCCAGCAGTCCTTTTGATCTATCTCGGTAGATCCTTATACCTAGTACAAAGGATGCTTCTCCCATATCCTTCATCGAGAATTGTGTAGACAACCATGCTTTAGTTTCAGACAATGCTTTTACATTGTTTCCAATGAGAAGAATGTCGTCAACATAAAGCACCAAAAATTCAACTGTACTCCCACTGATCTTCTTGTACACGCAAGGTTCGAACATGTTCTTGATGAATCCAAAAGTTTGGATTGTCTCATCAAAACGAATGTTCCAACTTCGGGAAGCTTGCTTCAGTCCATAAATGGACCTCTGGAGTTTGCACACCTTGTGTTCATCTCCTTTGGATGCATATCCTTTTGGTTGCTCCATGTAGATCTCCTTATCAATGTCTCCATTGAGAAAGGCAGTCTTTACATCCATTTGCCATATCTCGTAGTTATACCACGCAGCTATGGCCAGCAAGATCCGAATGGATTTGGGCATTGCGACGGGCGAGAAGGTCTCCTCAAAGTCGATACCTGGTCATTGAGTGTATCCTTTTGCCACTAGTCGCGCCTTGTAGGTAATCACCTCTCCGTTCACTCCAAGCTTTCGCTTATAGATCCACTTGCAACCCACGGGAGCCACTCCCACTGGTGGATCTACCAAGGCCCAGACCTTGTTTGAGTGCATGGAGTCCAGTTCGGATTCCATGGCTTCGCGCCACTTTCCCGAGTCTATGTCTAGCATAGCCTCTTCGTAAGTCCTTGGGTCGGTTAGAGACTGTCCAGTCTCATGCAGCAGACCGTAGTACCTCTCGGGTTCTCTACGTTGTCTTTCTGACCTACGAAGTATCGGTGTACTTTCTGGTGCACCTTCATGCTCTTGTTCTCCCACTGCCTGTGGTGACGGGTCAGCTCGATCGACCTCTAAGGTCTTTTCAGCTTCAGTGACCTCATCTAGTTCTACGTTATTTTCTTTCTTGTCCACCCAGAAATCCTTCTCCAAGAAGTGAGCGTTCCTTGAGACAAACGTTGTTTGTCTTGTAGGATCGTAGAACTCGTATCCTATTGAGTTTTCCGGATACCCCACGAATTTGCACAAAGTGGATTTAGTTTCCAATTTATCTCCCACTAGCTTTTTAACGTAAGCGGGAGATCCCCATATGCGCATGAATGCGTATGAGGGTGCCTTGCCAAACCATAGTTTGTATGGTGTCTTTTCTACGGATTTCGAAGGTACCATATTCAGTATCTTCGTTGCCGTGAGGAGGGCATGTCCCCAAAATGAAAGAGGTAAGTCAGTGGCACTCATCATGGATCGAACCATGTCCATCAAGGTTCGATTCCTTCTCTCTGCTACTCCATTTAACTGGGGTGTTGCAGGAGGAGTCCACTGCGATAGTATTCCATGCTCTACAAGATAATTCAGAAATTCGTTACTAAGAAATTCTCCACCTCGGTCAGAACGAAGAGCCTTTATCGTATGACCAAGTTGATTCTCTACTTCCATCTTGAATTCTTTGAATCGCTCAAAGGCTTCAGACTTGTGTTTCAACAAGAACACATATCCATAACGACTGAAGTCGTCAGTGAAAGTGATGAAGTAGTCATAGCCACCTCGGGCGCTTTTTCTTAGTGGTCCACATACGTCAGTATGTATTAAGTCCAATGTTTGCTTGGCTCGCTCAGGGTTTCCCTTAAACGGCAACTTAGCCATTTTACCCTTTAAACATGGTTCACATGTCGGCATTTCATCAATGCGATTGATTTCAATCGCGCCAGATGATGCTAACTTTTGAATCCTTGACTTAGATATATGTCCAAGTCTAGCGTGCCATAATTGGGCAGATATTTCATTATCTTGTTTCCTTTTGTTTTGTTGTACGTGCATGACTAACTTAGGTGGTTTTATAATGTAAAGTCAATAATTTAATGTACCAAATGAAAAACAAAAACAGGAGCTTTTATTTAAAATCAACATTATTCATTAACATGAATAAAAAGGTTTTTCATTAAAAAAAAACTAGGTACATAAATGAAAGTTTCCTAATGACTTTATCAAACCACCTAAATCTACTTTTGCCTACGGCCTTGGTAGCAGCTCCAGCTCCAGCTCCATTGCCTTTATTCAAGGATCCAATCCTCAGGCTCCAGTTTCCTTAATGCTCCCATCACCTACAAGGATGAGAACTCCAGTCAGTGTCTAACACCAAAAATGCACAGTTAATTGTAAAATTAACTTCAACAAGGAATATACCTGTTCGAACTCTCCATAGGTTCGAATTTAATCCTTTCCCTTGACCTTGTGCAGTAAGGAGCTCTGGTTTCCATTTGCTTTGGTTTTGAACGCCGCCCAGTCCTTTCGCCAACCCTCGCTTTCTTTCCAAAAGAAGCTTCGTGTTCCTCGAGCATTTGTCGCAGGACATGTACAGTGATCTCTCGCCTCTGGAGATTCAAGTCCGCGATAAATCGGTAATATGATCTAGGAAGAGATTGTAGAATAATATCCACTCGGAAATCATTGTCCATCACGACACCCATATCATCGAGTTCAGATAGAAGTCGAATCATCTTGTGTACGTGGATTCCGACAGGAGTTTCCCTTCTCTTTCTTGCTTGCAAGAGTTCCCTCGTGATCGCGAATCTGCGACGACCATCTCTAATCCCATAAAGGAATTTGAGATTCGAGAGAACCTCTTTCGCGGATGCCATATGCTCATGTTGCAAACGCAGATCAAGTGACATATATTCCAACATGTATTCACGAGCTAAGCCATCATCCAGTTTCCACTTGGTGATGCTTTTACGGAGCTCATCAGGAACGTCATGTGAAATAGTAATGGGTGGTGGCACAGACAAAACATAAGATATGTTTTCAGCTTCAAATAATCCATTCAAATGATGCGTCCAGAAATGCAAGTTGGGTCCAGTTAAAATATTACGTTCAAGTGATGAGATGGACAAATCTCTAAGTGCTCTAAGCTCTTTTGACATCATATCTATAAAATGACGATAGAAGAAATAAATACGCGAAAGATTAATTTAAAATGCACAATTCACAAACATGGATTTTATTTGTAAATTACTCCCACTATTTTAATCAAAATCTTATGCCCCCACATAAGTTTCGGGAATTTAAAATATCCTAGCGGGCTTAAGGCCCAAATGCAATCTCCTAGTACCCACGACTCGTTGGCCATACTATTTGATCCACTTGGTGGTCGACTATGTCAACGGTTAACCATCGCAGCTAACCCTTAAGTTCATTTAGCCTCGTTTTTCGATATGGACCCACGACTCGTGAGACATCCATATTTACTAGCGTTAAATCATGTCCAATACTCGTGAAGAGAAATAGTTCAATCCTAGACGCCCCACGACTCGTGAGACAGCGCCTAAAACCTTGCTATCCCCTCCCTTGGCACTAAACTCGTGCATCGAGGCAATAGACATATTATCTTCCTATAGCTCGACCCACGACTCGTGAGACATCGAGATATATTCGTACAATATGCCCAAGACCTAGTAATTGGATAGGCTCGGACCATAGATACTATTCACATGCGCCCGTTATTCGATTTAATATTCTAATTGAATTTTAAGTTCAATTGGAGGTTTATAAGTGTGCGAGGTCTCATCAGATTATGCTTATCTTGTTTACGTTTTCTATCCTAAGCATGCATCTCATACATCAAAGAATAATTTGCGAAAAAGTAAACATTCATCACCTAGCAAGATATGATTGGTCGATTGCCCATCCTATGCGATCCATTACGAGCCACGTGATGAATCAATTGGTCAGTCTAGGGTGAAAATTAAATGTCCTAACTATTACAATTTTTAAACCCATACATCATGGGCCTTCTTGTAATATCCAGCTTGATTGGGCCTCCATGTAATGAATTGGGCCTCCATGTCCTCCAAGGTAAATGGGCCTCCATGTGGATCTCCAAGTCTTCATGAGGTCTTCTCGGCTCCAAGCCTAATCTAAGCCTAGCTTACATAATTTAAATGGTCCTATTCTATTACATTTGTTTGTGCAAGCAAGGGCACCAATCAGGCCCATTTAATTACAACCCAGAATTAAATAAACCAAAAACAACACAGGGCTTAAGGGCAAAATCGACCAATCCACATATTCACTCAAGAACATGCATAAATTCACATAAGGGCAATCATGTAAATTTACCGGCTTCATTAATTTTAATTCGCAAAAATTCATCCAAGTTAATTAATTTTGAATTAACAATTAACCTCTAAGATTAATTAGCTCTTACTTGAGCTCTAAGTAATCTACAATTCTTATCTTGATTAAATTGGTTAATTAAGGTAATCTAAATCTCTAAGATTCTTACCTTATCCAAAACTCTAAGTTTCCCAAAATTCCCAAATCTCCAAGATTCTCAAGATAATCCTATTTTGACTAGATTAGTTAATTAAGGTAGTGTTTAAGTTTAACAAAGTAACTACCTTATCCAAAAACTCCAAGTTTCCTAATCTTCCAAAATTCTCCAAGATTTTCAGGACTTTCAAAATAGGCAGAATTAGAGTCCAACCAGAAATCAACCAGACGAGGCCAATCACGGACTACCACGTAGGACAGCCCACGCGCGACCACCAAGGCGGCGCGTGAGCTGCCTGCGTCAGCAGCCGCTGCACGCGGCTGCGTGCGGCAGCGAGCAGCCGCGCACAGCAGCGCGTAAACAGCAGCCCGAAGGCTGTTGCTGCGCGCAGCGTGTGCGGCTAGCGTGCTGCCAGCACGCTGCCATTGGCAGCAGCTTGCGGTGGCCGCCTAGCCGCGGTGCGCTGCCGCGCACCGCCGCGTGCCACCGCGAGTCGGATCCAATAAAAAAAATTTTTTTTTTTTTTCGATTACTTATGATTTAATTAAACAAACCCAGTCAATTAAATCTCAATCCAAAAATAAAACTAACGTGATAAAAATTTTCGAATCCAAAATCAAACATTAACTCTAAGTTTATTAAACATACGTCCTATAACATGCAAAGTTAAAGAACTAGCCACATAAATCAAACATATGATTTAATAAACACAGAATTTGCAAATTCATATATATACAAAGCCTAGAGTTGGCTCTGATACCACTGTTGGGATTCGGTAAGAAAAAACAGCCCTAGGCACAGCGGAATATAAAATTTTCTAGGGCCTCTTAAAGAATCTTGCCAGGATATTCTCTAGTTGTATATATATGAATATAAATAAATGACAGTACAAGTTTTCTCGTTTATACCTGTCTCCTTGCAAATCCCTATTAGCTAATACGAACTCTGAACTCTCCTCCACAGAAATCGATCCAAGCTCTGCAGTAGCGCCCCACGTGTTGCGCCTCTACGGATTGATACACCACAATATCACGAAAATAATATAACCTAATCGACTAGAACATAGGCTATATTAATTCAGGACTTTAAGAACGACTTTGGGAACTAAAAGATCAAAACCGAAAAATTCTTCCTAATTTTGCACAGGGTTCGGCCGATCACACTTGGGAGGGGAGAGAGAATTTTTGCTTTTCTTATTTTGCTTGTAGAGTTGTCTGTGAGATATGAGACCTAGTCTCTTATTTATAGATATCTCCCATACCCTAATCCTTCTAGGATTAGGATACTAATTCTCCTACATGGGTCATGGCCCTTTTAATTAGAAGACTTAGTCTTCTAATTAATTCATGGCCCACTTTAATTAATCTTTCAGGGCTTTATTTAATCTCCCAATTAAATAGCCCAATTAATTAAATCATCTCCCAATTAATTAATTAAACTCCAAGTCCAATTAATTAATTATTCCATTAATTAATTAAATCCTAATTAATTAATTTACTCATAAATTAAATTCCAATTTAATTTATAATCTTGATTCAATTCCAATTGGATCCAATTTCGTTCCACATGGGTCGACCCAGTCGACCCACCCATTTAATCGACCCAGTCGATTTTGACCCAGTCGACCCAATCGACTGGTTCGTTCTTGTTTCCTCGCTTTCGCTTCATGTGTATTGTGTATGCCCCCGTAGGTTCACCACATAATTGGCCGCGGGTTGTAATTAAATATTATTTAATTACTCGAGCAATTAATACTCTAAATTAATCGAACACTCTGTCGATCAATCATTCCAAAATTAGCACCCCTGCTAATTTGGGAATTCTCCCACACTCCACGGTCGATGTCCAGTCACAAGCCCATGGAGCCTTTTATCATTTACAATTCATTGAACCTTTTATCATTTACAATTTCCATATACGACATAATCTCTCCATTGATCAATCTCCCAGTCGAGACTTAAGGGTATGGTCTTTCATCGGATTCCCTTATCTTTTGTCTTGACCTTATGTTCTCTGATCTCGAAATAAATTCTCTCTGACTTGTTCTTTATGAGCTACTTACATAAAGTCGTCAGTTACCTTGGCCAAGGATTTCATCAGAATTAATTTCTCACAGAAATCCATAGGAGAATTTCTCGACCTATCAAGTCGAGTCAACGGATCCTTTGTTGATGATATGAATCTGCATACGAGTTCCTCTATACCCAACATGAGTCCACAGAGACTTTCTGGTGATCCCCAGTCAGTCGGAACTCATATCAAAGTATAGACGTTCTCGCACTAGATAAACCCTATCATCTCAAGTTGTTAGGGATCGTTCCTCGTATACTATTGTAAATTGAAATAACTTCAACCCCGATATGCGACTACCGCTTCCATGGTGAGTTATTTCCTAATTGGGGTATTCAGTGCGCTTGCCATCCCAGCAAGCCACCCACTTATGTGTATCGGCTATCCCAGTCACGCTCGTGGACCCCAGCGTCCTCCAGTTCATCGGAGTATACACAATAGTGAGAGTCTAACCGAATCCAACGATGTCCTATCTCGATTGGATTCTACGACTCTTGAATATATTCTAGATCACGGCCTTAGAGATCAGTCCACGGGTTGTCCCATAGCCCTGTGATCTAAGGACTTCTATCCTTATGCGTAGACAAATATTACATAAGATAAAGTTGACCATTTAATAAAAGTGCATTTATTAATCTAAATTGAATAGTTCCTCATTAATTACAATTAATGCTAGCCATACAGCTGGCTTGCAGGACACTATTTCTATCACAAGCACCACCTGCTGATCAGCCCAAAGAAAATGAGGGTACTTCTGAACCTGCTGATCAGAACAAGGACAAGGAAGGTACTTCTGAACCAGATGATCAGACTAAGGAGAAGGAAAGCACTCCTAGTCAAGCTGATGAGACCAAGGAAAAAGAGACTACTCCTGGTTCAGCAGATCAGATCACAGAAAAAGAAATCCTTGCCTTACCTCCTGTCCAAACAGAAGCTGCATCAACTTCTCAGAACTTACAGCAATCTCTGTTGGACTCAATCCAACAGATGATTTCAAATTCAATTAAAGAATTAGAAGAGAAGTTAACTGCCAATCTGTTGACTGCTATAAGTCAACCAACCCAGAAAGTTGCTGCTGTTCCCACTTCTCTGATAGAAGATACTGCTCAAATTGTGAAGTCCATCTATCAAGATATGGATGTAATCAGGGCAAGGACTCAAAGCACTGCTGCTGGTTGGAGACAGATTACTGAAACAGTTGAAATGGCCATACAAGCTGAGGATGAAACCTTAGAAAATATGATGAAGGACTTCAAGGCATCTACTGATATGATTCTAGCAACTCAGATTCAGCTAGGTGACCAAGGGGAAGTAATACTTAACAGAATGGATGCATTTGAGGCCAATCAACTCAGACAGCAAGCTCAACTTAATGCAATGGAAGAGAACGTCAAACTTCACTGTGATACACTTCAAATCACACCAGTCTTACCACAATATCCAATCAACCCTGCTGATGATGACAAAAAGGGGGAAGATAGGGTACCTTGTGAAAAGGAAGATTTCTCAAAGACTGCTGAATTAGAAGGAACTGAAATACTGGATGGATCTGCCAAGGATGAAAATGCTGATGAAGAAAATGAAGGCACAAGCAGACCAGTAGATCAGCCTGATTTAACCGTTTTTCGTCGGGTTAATTTAATATCAGTGAATTTGTGATATCGGGGGTTTGGATATTGAATTATTCAGTATATTGGGTTCTGTTACTTTATTCTGGATGGATCGTTTACAAAGAAAAGCAATAATCAAAGGCAAGAAGTAAAACCATTAACGAAATTAAGAACGCAATGATATGGAGGTAAAGTTCTGCAACAATAATGGATATTATTGAGTTCTATTGTTATCAATGTATTCTTGTGTAATCTCAGAATTAAGAGAATTCGTAGTCCCCTTATACAACGAATAACTAGGTATTTATATTATGCTAAACCTAGTATTACAAGGAATCATAGTCCTAGTTGGACTCGGCCCAACCTATCCTTCCTGGGTCCGGAGTGTAATCTTTACTCGGAGCGAGCGGCATCAGGCTGGGTCAGTAAGAAGATCCCGATCCTTTGTAATTGGTCGAACCGGTCTTATAATCTCTGTTCGATCTGATCAGTATGTAGGGTGCGAAATAGCCCCCATCAGTACTCCCTCACTTCTTCGAGCGTATAGATAATAGGAGCTCGTAGAAGTAGATAAATCTGATCGACTGTTTCTTTTCTATGAACGGAGCCTCGTTAAAAACCTTACTTAAGAAAAAACCCAGTGGGAAAAAATCTTAAGTAAGGAAAAGAGTGCTACGTATCATAGATAGTCGTTTCTTCTGTCTAATCGTGGATCGCCACGTGTCTATTCAGGAGGCTTTTTGTATCCTTCCGTTTTTGGCGGGAATTTGAGTAGCTGTGATAAGTTCGAAACGTCTTTTCTCATTTCCTTATAAATAGGTGACTTTCGAGTTTGCCATTTCTCTTTTATATTTGCTTTTAGATCGCAGTCATTTTCTAGTTTGGTCGTTCGTCGTATAAAATTTTCCTTTCATCGACCTTCTTCTTCCGAGAACTAGAATATAGATGGCTTCCGTTAGAAGATCTTCTTCTTCTCCTAGAGAGATCATTGCCCCCGATAACGAGGAGGAGTTACATTCTAATCCTCTGGGTGAACAGACTACGGTATCTGACCTTGTTATCCCTGTAGAAGATACTTACAAGGTACGAATCCTTTCCGATGCGGATGTAGCCGCCCGAGCCAAAAAGGGCAAAGGTACTGTTCCTCAGATTTCTGAACCAATTGAGGATGTAGCTTGCGCATATACAGAGGAAACGTTCCCTGAAGTCGTGAATAACTATACCAAATATTTTCCGGAAGGTTCTGAAATGATTCTTCCATCCCCTACTGATAGGGTCACTTCTCCACCGGAGGGATGTCGAGCCTTTTACACGGCTCACTTTAATAGCGGACTGCGTCTTCCTTTATCTCCCCTTTTTCTGGAAGTTCTAAAAACTTTCAGCGTGTGCTTGACACAACTGGTTCCAAATTCTGTTGCTTTTGTGGTTTGTTTTTCCGTTCTGATGATTGCAAAGGGATTTAAACCTTCTTTCCGTAATTTTACGCAACTTTTTCGTTTTAATATTTCTAGTTCTTCAAACCGTGGATACTTCTTCGCTAGTCAGCGGCCCAGCCGAGCAATCTTTGATGCTCCGGTTTCTAGTAATCCTTCTTGGAAATCTCATTTCTTCTTTGTTCGTCCTCCGCCTAATCTCCGTTTGGCGGATGGTTCGATCACGCCTTTCTCGTGGGATCATGGTTCCAGGTGGATTCCCGGAGGTCGCTCACCGACTGGTGAACTTGTTCCTGACGATGTACAGTTTATCACTGAGATTCCCGAGATGCGTACAAACAAATATCAAAGCGCTCTTCTGATTGGGGAATCTTTTCTTCGTAAAGCAGGGTTAAGCGTCCATAATTTTCCCATCAGTTCATCATCTGAGCCTCTAGGTTAGCATTTTATTTGATCTTTAGTATTGTCACTATACTTTTTATATGGAGAAACTAACTTTATTTTGTTTCTTTCTCAGCTCATATGGTAGAAAGCTCCCGACACTCTTCGAAGGGAAAAATGGTGCTGTCGAAATCTTCCAAGTCAGTGGAGAATAATCCTATCGAGCAGAGGGCGTCTCGAAAGAGGAAATTGGAATTGGGTCACGAATCCGAGGAGAATAGAGAGGAATCTCCGGATTCTCCACGCGAGTCCCCTATTCGTCAGGGCATGGGATCCGGTTATCCTCCGCTTCATCTTAGAACATCTTTGGGTATTCGAGGATGTCGTAGCTGGTCGATGCCTCATCCCACTAATAATCCAGTTGATAGAAAGAGGAGTTACTATGGACGTTCTGGTGACGACCTTTCTTTACTCGGGGATAAACATCCAAATCCTACTCTGGTCGAAATGATCGAGGATCATTTAGAGGGAAGGAGGGCCGCTGGTTATTCCGAGAAGGATTCTCTTATTCATGATAATAACGAGAATGCGGTCGATAAGGCGACCCGTATTCTTTTATCTGGCGTTCATACTCGCGATCTTAATAAGCTTCTTCATAAGGATCCTTTGGAGAAATTCCAGCGAGCTTCTCTCTATGCTGAAAAGGTGAGATCCTTTTTCTTTCTATTATTTTGATGAAGTGATCTTTTAAGATTTTCTCAATTTGCTAACTTGTTTCTTTCTGACCCTTTCGTTATTTCAGGTCAACACCTGTCTGACATCATACGCCTATGAAAATTCTCTTTGGAAACAACAGTGCGATTTCCTTGAAGAGAAGTATAAAGCTTTACTTCACAAGTCTTCTGGTTCAGAAGTTGGTCCCTCAACATCTTCCTCTATTCCTGTCGTAGAGACTCGTGCTGCCGGGACCGAAGACCAAGAAATGCTAGATAGAGCGATAGAGGTTTCTCGCGCTCAGGAACAAACCAATCAAATGGCAAGAAAATTAGAAGAATTGCAGTTGCAGAGCACGACTCGGATTAGTGAGCTTGAATCTCAAGTGTCAAGCCTTGAAGCTTCTTTAGAGGACTATGAAAACGACGTCCCACTTAGGCAAAGAGATCGATATGTTAGGAAATCCGACGAACAAGTAGTTCGAGAATTCCTCAACTCTCCTGTTCATATGGCGTTGGTGTACCGGATGGTCGGTCCTCTTCTTGAGAATACCTTTAAAAAATCGATTCATCAACTGGTCGCTTTGGAGATGATCGAGGATCGTCGGAAGGAGTATTTTAAGGCAGCTCATATCCGGTTGAACCGTTATGGCGAGCTTTATTCTTCTTCTGAGGTTCCAGATGTCGAATATCAAGGTTTTCCTCTGGCTCATCTTGTCGAGGAATTTGGAAATCCATTGCCGATTCCTCCTTCTGATGTTAACGATGAGCTCGATAATACTTTCATCGATCCAGTAGATGAAGAAGAAGACGAAGACGATATAGGCATGACTGAGGTCGTCAATAGTGAGCAGAAGATTTCGGATAGCGACCAGGCTTCTTAAAGTAGTGATTTATTTTTGAAATAATCTTTGTAATTATCCGCTTGTAGGTTAAATTGTAGCTTAGCTTTCCCTACTTTGTACACTAGACGTTTCTTATTCAGACAGTCGTGTCCTTTCACATTCGCTGTAATGATTCAGACAAGTCATTTAATTTGCCGTAATCATTATGTATGTGTCTTTTCAAATTCTAGCGTTTGCTCCAAGGTCAGTTTTCCTGTTTCGCGCCCTTTCTTCGGGCTAGTCGCGTCTTTTCGTGCAGTATAAATACGAGAGGTAAAATTTGACTTGTCTTTTTTACTGCTATACTCCTCTCTTAACATAATACTCTTTCTTGAGCTAGTCGATAAACTTCCTCGATATTAATTTATATTTTTCCGTAATCCGATCATGAGTAACCTTTTCGGTAATACTTCGAAGCGACCTTCTCGTGAGGGCGCTAGGGATAATAGATCGAAGAAATTTCGAAGAGAAGGGCCTTCGATGGAGCCTCCTCGTTCGTCCTCAGTTAGTAGCTCGATGATCGATACTCCTATTACCACGTCCCAACCTTTATCAGAAGTTAGTTCGTCGCTCCTCCAACCAAACTTTTCTTCTACCCCCGCGGGAGGTAATAGGTCTTCCCCAGGTCGATTAGCTTTCGGAGATCCATCCAACATGGAACCGGTTTACGACATACCTGTTTCTTCAGGTTTTTCTTCTTACGAGTATGGATCTCATGGAGGGGATTTTGTTAGTTCCCTTCCTTTTTCTACTTCTACTGCCCTGCTAGTTAGTGAAGGGCAAGTCGGTGATGGTTTTTCTGTCAATCCTTCCATAACGCAGTCTATTTCGCAATATGGTCCTGAATATCTATTTCATGATACCACTGTAACAACTGCTTCTTTTGAGTCTGGGGGACCTTCTGGGGGTCGATCTGGGTCGAGGTCAGGTCGTCGGACCGTTATATCTGCTTCCGGCAAAGAGACCTCTGTTAGTCCCAACGAGCGGGATTCCCCTCGTCCGTTAGATGATCGCTGTGTGCTTATGCAGGTTAATGACATTCTTTTGTCGGAGACTCCACGTTCCGACGGTGTCCCTTTGACAAGCGAGCTGCCTGGTTCTGTTGAACCTGATGCTTTGTCTTGGGACTTAGGTATGAGTACTATTTTGCCCGGCGAATTGAGGAAGCTCGAAGGTACTTCCAATGTTCGCCTTGTTCAATCTTTGGTGAAGATATGTGAGCAGGTAGACATTTTTGTTCTTTGTTTTGAATTCTTTGTTGTACAGTGGTTTTTCTTACTCTTTCTGTTTTTAGGGCAAGTATTTTGCACTCCAGCTGGGTGTGCAAAATGATGAACTGTGGAATAGTCGGAGAGCTCTTCAAGGTCAGCTGGAGTCGGAGAAAGCTAAAACCAGGGGTTTGGAGCTGCAGCTGCAACTTGCTAAAGATGATCTCCAAAAGTTAGAGGCTGACAAAGTTATTCTTGAGAAAGAGAAAGGCGACCTAGTTCAGGCTGCCGCGTCGGCAGAGGGATCTCGTCAACAGGCATATGATGATGGTTATGATGCCGGTTATCTTAAGCGCCAGGAGGAGTTGATGGCGTTTGCTGGTAACCTAACTCCACGGAGGCCTGTTTCTGCTGGTCGCCCCTCTGGCGATTCTTCTCAATGATCTTTATTCGATCTGGCAGACCTTGGACTGTCTCTTTTTTTTTTTTTTTTTTTTTTTTTTTTTTTTTTTTTTGTCGCCCAACATTTGCGCATTCGTTTGGGCTGAAATTTTGTAATGGGAGAAGTACTAAAATGGAAATATTATGATCTCTTCTGTAGGCAGATTCTTGCCTTGATTCTAATGATATATCTTTTTCATATATGTAATTGCTACGCACAAATATACCATCATGTAGTAATTGACAAAGATTAGTTTTACTTATCTGAATTTTTATTTCTGCGGAGAGATTTGAGTATGGAGAAAGTAAGCTTGATCTTGCTTTGGTCGCTTGTAAGATAACTGAACGGTATAATATTTGCTTCGCATATTTAATCTTTGTTGATCGATCCAGCCGATCGTCGTTGTGTAAACCCTTAGCTGTCTGGTCGATGCTCGATTCATGCCTTATAAATTTGTCCTTATATGACATATATCTTATATAAGGAGGTTATTGTTCCTCCCGTTGAATTTCAGTTCTTCTTTTCCTCAGAGAGAAATTTTCCTTTAGGTGCTTTTCACCTATCCATGTCTTCCATTATTAGCTTTTCAACTATACATATCCCTAGCCAGTATATCATACTCTTGATATGGGAGGAATTGGAAAATGTAACAGTCCTGGCCAGATCTGACCCGTTCAGACCTCCTTCAGCAATTCTTTGGAAAATTAGGCAGTGACGGCCTTATAGTTTCGAATAGGGAGGGCTATTCTCCTGATTTCGATGTCAGATTTCTTGGATTCTAAATGGAATTCTTGTATAGCCAACTTAGTAGTCCCCCTATGATGTATGAGGCAGTTACGACCCCCATATGGTGGAGGCTCTGGTCGTTTTTAAGCAATTATCCTCTTTCAATGGTCCAACTTTGCATGCCTTCGTTGAGGAGTTCTTAATATTTTCTATTAGGCGACCCTCATATATGATCGTGCAGATCGTTTTGGTCTTTGAACTTCTTTAAGTTTTCTTGGATTATTTTGTTGATCGCTTCGATCTGTAGATTTGTTTGTCGTCGATCAGTTGAGTCGATCAGACGGGCGCCGTTCCAACTTACTTGCATTTAATTCGGGAAGTCAAAGGGTCGCGTTCTCATCCCTTGATTAAACTCCTATCGTCCGTAGGATCATTCTCACGGGCGCCTATAAATAAGTAGGCAGTTTCCTTATTTTCCATTCATAACAATGGGTATCTCGGTTTCCTTAGATTTCATTTTGCCTTCAGATCCCATAATGTTCAAGAAGTCACATTATCGTGATTTGTTCGTTCGCAGTAAAGAAATTGTCCCCAGTCTTGTATTGACGGGTCCCATGTCAGCCCTTCCTTGTATCGACGGATCCCATGAGATCTCTGCCTTAGTCTTCATCACATTAGAGGTCCGTGGTTTCCGTCTGCACATGGAGGGTTCGTACCTTGCCGGCCATCCTCGTCCTTGGAGGTTACTTCCGGATTGATAGACCACCGGGGTGGCCGGTAAAGTTACCGTTTCACGGCGGTCCTGAAGAGATGCTGCTTCAGAGTAAAATGTTTTATAGATAATGTAAAAGCAGTATCTTTTGTGGGTGAATTGAGTACTGCTGGTTATCTGGTTGGTAATGCTCATTTCACCTGGAGGAACATACCGATCTTCAGAGCCTGGCCATCGAACCAAAGAAGTCGACCATCCTGAGCAGCATGCTTCTTAGGTGGTTTATTATGATCGATGAGGTACTAGGGAGGAGATTGGTGTTTCCGTGGACATTGTCGTGAAGATAGTCGATCCCGTAGGATCAATTTAACTAGATCATTGTAACGATCTTTAGATAGCAAGCAGATTTTTGTAACGTAGAATATTTGTATGTAATTGATTTGATGAATAAAATATTATTTATTTCTTGCATCTTCTTTGTCGTTTGATAATTTTATTTACGAGGAGTAATTTCCGAGCAGGTGAATTCATACTTGATTTACCTTTCAAAACTTTAGGAGTATCAGCGGATCTTATTTAGATCGTTAGGAGTAGATCGAGGAGTTTTTATTGAGCGTATCAATGTGTACTCAATCTTGCTATAATTTAGACTTAGGATTTCATAACAAAATCCTTCTTTGTCGTTGTAATTAATCGAGGAGTTTTTATTGAGCGGATCAATATTTACTCAACTCGTTTTGTTTAGACTTAGGTTTTTAACCCAAAAATCTCTTTGATCGTTGAACATATATCGAGGAGTTTTTATCGAGCGGATCGATGTTTACTCAACTCGTTTTGTTTAGACTTAGGTTTTTAGTACCTGAAGTCTTTTAATCATTATAGATATATCGAGGAGTTTTTATCGAGCGGATCGATGTTTACTCAACTCGTTTTGTTTGGACTTAGGTTTTAATACCTGAAGTCTTTTAATCATCATAGATATATCGAGGAGTTTTTATCGAGCGGATCGATGTTTACTCAACTCGTTTTGTTCGGACTTAGGTTTTTAATACCTGAAGTCTTTTAATCATTATAGATATATCGAGGAGTTTTTATCGAGCGGATCGATGTTTACTCAACTCGTTTTGTTTGGACTTAGGTTTTAATACCTGAAGTCTTTTAATCATTATAGATATATCGAGGAGTTTTTATCGAGCGGATCGATGTTTACTCAACTCATTTTGTTTAGACTTAGGTTTTTCGCACCTGAAGTCTTTTAATCATTATAGATATATCGAGGAGTTTTTATCGAGCGGATCGATGTTTACTCAACTCGTTTTGTTCAGACTTAGGTTTTTAGTACCTGAAGTTTTTTCGTTAATAAAATTGAACGAGGAGTTTTTATTGAGCGGATCAATGTATACTTCGACTCGTTTTAATTTAGACTTAGGTTTTTCGTACCAAAAGTCTTTTTGATCGTTGAATATATTTGTCGAGGAGTTTTTATCGAGCGGATCGATGTTTACTCAACTCGTTTTTGTCGTCGGGATGAGGAGTGTTTATTGAGCGGATCAATGTATACTCGACTCATTTATAATTCAGACTAAGGTTTATCACCAAAAAGTCTTTGTTGCTGTTGATATAGATCGAGGAGTGTTTATTGAGCGGATCAATGTATACTCGACTCGTTTCGTTCTAATATTTATCAATATGCTAGTGTAATTCCACAGAGCGTTAATCGAAATAATCGATGTATAGAAAATGCTAAAATTTTTACTATTTGAACTCTAGGCTAGGGCCTTCGTTACAAGGATTAAAACTTGATAAAGTAAAAATAAAACAATGCAGTATAATCTGCTAAAATTTATTTACCATAGTATTTCCTAAGGTTGACTGCGTTCCAGGTTCTTGGTAAGGCTGTCCCATCCATGTGTGCAATTTTGTATGAACCTTTCTTTCCTACGCCAATGACGATGTAAGGTCCATCCCAATTTTGTTGTAACTTTCCCACATGCTTGGATACTTCTACCTTTTTCAAAACCAAGTCTCCTTCTTTGAAGGTTCGGACGCGTACTTTTTGATTGTATGCTTTCTCCATATTTGCCTTAGTGGTTTGTAGGCGTACAGCAGCTTTATCTCTTAAGGCTTCTGTTAAATCAACGTCATTTTCCCTCGCCTTTTCATTTTCTTCTTTATTGAACATCTCTATTCTTGGAGTTGGAATTAAAGTTTCCACAGGGATAACAGCTTCCGACCCATACATCAAGCTGAATGGGGTTTCCCCAGTTGAATTTCTTACCGTAGTTCGATTAGCCCACAAAACTCCTGGTAGCTCATCGAGCCATTTTCCTTTGGCGGCTCCTAACCTTTTTTCCAAAGATTTTATTATCTCTCGGTTTGCTACTTCAGTTTGTCCATTTGCTCGAGGATGTCCTACCGAGGTAAAATTTTGTTGAATTCCGAGTCTTGTACACCATTCTATTATCTGTTTTCCCGCGAATTGAGTTCCATTATCGGAGATAAGGACCCTTGGGATGCCGAATCGACATACTATGAATTTCCAGAGGAAGTTAATAACTTGGAATTGGGTTATTCGTGCGAGGGCGACGCATTCTATCCATTTGCTAAAGTATTCTACAGCGACCAGGACATAGGATTTCTTTGATCTAGCTGTTGGGAAAGGTCCCACGATGTCCATTCCCCATTGATCGAATGGCCAACAAATCGGGATAGGGTGCATATTTTCTGCTGGTCGATGGCATATGTTAGCATGAATCTGGCAGTGATGACATTCTTGGACATATTGAGCGGCATCTTTATTGATGGTTGGCCAATAGTAACCTGTTCTGAGACATTTTAAGGCCAATGCCCTCGATCCACTGTGATTTCCTGCGTCTGCTTCATGTATTTCTCGCAGTATATCCATGGTTTGTGATTCAGGGATGCATCTCAGGAGAATTCCCGATACTGATCGTCTGTAGAGTTTTCCTTCTATAAGTGTATACTTTGGGGCTCGATATTTTATTTTCCGAGCTTCATTCTGATCAGATGGTAGTTTTCCATCTTGAAGATAGTCTTTCATTGGGTTCATCCAGTTTTCTTCGGCTTCTTCGATTTCCATTATATCGATTATCGGTATTTCATCGATATCGATTGCTGGTGTATTAGATATCAACCAGTTAATCACCCGTTCGGTCTTTCCGTCATGGGATCCTGTGAATTTTGATAGCTGATCGGCCCATTTATTTTCCGAACGTGGGATGTTCTGGATACTGAAGCTTTCAAATTTCTCAGCTAGAGATTTCACTTTGGCGAGGTATTTGATCATATTGAACTCTTTAGCCTCGTATAGGCCTTCTATTTGTCTTTGTACTAATTCCGAATCAGTTAGTACCTTAAAACTCTTTATGTTGGCTTTTATCGCCATCTCCATTCCTGCGATTAACGCTTCATATTCGGCTTCATTGTTTGTTACGACGAAGTCCAATGTTATCGCGTAATTCAAATCTTCCTTATTTGGTCCAGTAAAGTTAATTCCGGCGCCTCCCCCTTCTCGGTATGAAGCACCGTCGACATGCATTAACCAAGTTTGATCCTCGATCATCAAAACATCGTTGTTGTGGCATCTCGACGATTCAGTGGCCTGCGTCGGTGTTTCTAGTATAAAATCGGCCAACACCTGGGCCTTGATGGCAATCCTCGGTTTGTAGTCTACCTCGAACTGGCTGAGTTCGATGGCCCATTTGATTAGTCGTCCGGAGGCTTCTGGTTTTGCTAGGATTTGTCTTAACGGTTGATTCGTCAAAACGATGATTTTGTAGGTTAAGAAGTAGGGTCGGAGTTTTCGTGCAGCCACTACTAAGGCCAGCGTGAATTTTTCTATTTCCAAGTAATTCTTCTCCGCCCCTTGTAATAACTTGCTGAGATAATAGACAGGCTTATGCTCTGAACCCTCTATCTTAATTAGGACTGAGCTAACGGCCGTATCGGAGATGGAGATGTATAAGTACAATGGTTCCCCTTCTGTCGGTTTGGCCAACATCGGAGGGGATGTTAAATATTCTTTGAGTTGTTCGAAAGCTCGTTCACATTCTTCGGTCCAAACGAAGTTTTTCGCTTTTCGAAGTGTTTGGAAAAAGGGCAAGCTTCTATCCGCCGATTTAGATATAAATCTATTCAACGCTACGATTTTCCCAACCAAGCTTTGCACTTGAGAGATGGTCTTGGGAGGTTTCATTTCAGTTATGGCTCGAATTTTTTCTGGGTTGGCTTCTATTCCTCGCTGGTGTACCAAATATCCCAAAAATTTTCCTGACTTAACACCGAAGGTGCATTTTGCGGGGTTCAACTTCATACGATATTTTCTTAAGATTTGGAAACATCGATCTAGATGTTTTACGTGATCTGCTTCATTCATACTTTTAACTAACATGTCGTCTACATAGACCTCCATTATTTCTCCGATTAACTCCCTGAACATTAGGTTTACCAATCTTTGGTATGTAGCCCCAGCGTTCCTTAATCCGAACGGCATTACTATAAAGCAGTATACTCCCTGTTCGGTTATGAATGCGGTCTTCTCTTGGTCGCGCTCGTCCATGTATATTTGGTAAAAGCCTTGGAAGGCGTCCATCATGCTGAACAGCGCAAAGCCAGCAGTCGAGTCGACCAATAAGTCGATTCTTGGGAGGGGGTAAGGGTCGCGTGGACATAACTTGTTAAGGTCGGTGAAATCATTACACATCCTCCATTTGTTGTCCTTTTTATCCCCCTTTGCTACTAGTACAACATTACATAGCCACTCCGAGAAATGTATTTCTCGGATTTGTTTTGCTTCCATCAGTCTTTCAACTTCGGCTTTAATGATTTTATCTTTCACTGGTCCATGATTTCTTTTCTTCTGTCTGGCGGGTTTCGCCGAAGGGTCAATTTTTAGGGTATGCTTGATTACTCGAGGATCGATCCCTTCGATGTCATTTGCACTCCAAGCGAAAACGTCCACGTTATTTCTTAGAAATTCGATTAACATTACTTCTCCTTCTTTGCTCAATTCTGTACCAATTCTTGTCCTTTTGGACGAGTCGCCTTCTACTAGAATTATATCTTTATGTTCTGGGGGTTGCAAGGATAAATCTAGTGGTTCTTTCCCCTTTTTATCTAATCGATCAGTAATAGGAATTTCGTCCTCATTTCTAATTGGATCGTCTTCGATCTTTCTCTTGCTCGGAGTAATAGGGTTAGGATGTTCTCTCAAGGTCAGCGACGTGCTGTAGCAATCCCACGCCATACAGTGGTCATTCGTTATTTCTCCAATGCCGCTATCGGTCGGAAATTTTATTTTCTGGTGATAGGTAGAGACCACAGCTCGAAAAAGGTTAAGGGCTGGTCGCCCTAATATAGCGTTATAAGCGAAGGGTGTTTCTACCACTAGGAATTTTACCAGCTTCACTGTTCGAAGTGGCTTCTTTCCGAGCGATACACTCAAAGATATTGTTCCGCTGGGGATGATCTCGGACCCTCCAAAGCCTACTAACGGTGTGGCTACCTTTTGTAGGTTTATTTGTCCGAGGTTCATTTGTGCTAAAACCTCCCTGGAGATGATATTTGCTGAGCTTCCATTATCGATTAGGATTCTTTTCACATTGTAATTCGCTATTTCTAACGACACTACCATAGGGAAATCTGGGTTATCTTCTTTCGTATCCCAAGTAATGTTTTTAGGTACTTCGCCTTCGTTAAAGCTAATCGGCTCGTGATTTGTTGGCCTATTTTCTAACGTCCATATTTCATTTGGATATTTAGAACTTGCAATTAAGGATCTGGCCATTCTTCGTCGAGCATTGCGACTATCTCCACCCGCAGGCCCCCCGGATATAGTGTGGATAGTTCCATTGATCTGGTCGTGATTCAACTCCTGAGTAGGTCGATGTTCTGGTGACCTTCGATGAGAACTTCTCCTTTGAGTTCCGTTCCGGGGGCTTCTGCTTCTTTCCCTTTTGCGATTATCTCGTTCTATGTATTCGTCTAGTTTTCCTTGCTCGATCAGTTTTTCAACTTCTCTCTTAAGGTGAAAACAATTTTCCGTTCGATGCCCATGTGCCCTATGGTACTTACAGTATTGATCATAGTTTCTAGACCCTGGTCTGGGCTGAGCGATTTTCCTCGCCTCAGGAATCCAATTATTCCTTTCTAGAACTTCCAAGATTTCTTCGATTGGAGCATTTAATCTTGGGTGTTCTACTTGATTCACTCTGCTTCTGATTGGTGGTTCAGGGTTTCTTGGTCTTTGGTAGAAATTAGGTTGCCTTTCTCGGTCGGCTCCGCTGTATTCCAGTCGCTGGAAAACGTTACCTCTCTTGGAAGATCGCTCGTAATCCAAGGATCTTTGGGCGGGAATCCTATCATGCCGCTTAGACCCTGTAGCCGTAACTTTGTTTTTGTTTTTATCCTTAAAGGAATTCATCTCTTCTTGAGTCATATACTTAGATGCTAGGCTCATGATGTCGGCGAACGTTCTTGGTTGTTTTCGGCTGAGGGCGTTTCCAAACTGCCTGTTTTTAGTGAGGTCGAAGAGGATAGAAATTATGTAATCGATATTCGGAGAGTCGATTTTGAGTAACTCTACGTTGAATCTTGCCAACCAATTTCTTAGGGATTCCCCCTCTTGTTGGTATATTGTTCCTAGGTAACTCATCGGCAGTTTTTGTCTCTTCAAACTGGCAAATTGCTGTGTTAGTTTATTGCATAATTCTCGGAAACTGAATATGGAATTGGCCGGCTGTTTGGCAAACCAATCCAACGCGAGTCCTTCGAATGTTGTCACCATTAGCTTGGCGGTGTATTCGGCGGAGTGGGCATATAGATTCATAATGTTCGTAAAGCTAAAAATATAATCATCCGGGTCAGTGGTTCCATCGTAGCGAGGTAGTCTGCCCGGGACTTGTCCGATCGATTGTGCCTCTTTTATTTCCCTGCAGAAGGGAGAACAGGCCGCAAGGCTTTCCTGGAGTTCCGTGGTTCGGGCCCACGGATTTTGAATAGTCCGTAAGCGTTGTTCAAGTCGGTCCTGCACCATCCTTTCAATTTCTCTTTCCGTCAGTCGAGCCGTTCGTGGTCGATCAGGGATTGTATCATCTATATCATCCTCAATAGGGATAATTGTTCGTTCCCTGGATCTACTACGCCTCGCCGGGGTTTTTCTGTGACCTCGTTTCCTTCGAGGATTGTTGTCGGAGGGTTTCGAATTGTCCTGTTGTGGACTGTGTAGCGAGCGGTGCTCGCTTGGTGGGCTATCAGCTTGTTGAGATACATGATCGTTTTGTCCGGGCGTTCTCCGAGCAGGAATTGTCCTGGCAGCCCTAGGGTTTTGCGGAATTTGATCAAGCACAAGTAATTCTTCCGGGGAGAGTGATTTAAAGAGCATCGCTATTTGTCGTAATTTCTCCTGAGCACCCGGGAGAGGAGCAGGGATCTCGGGGACTTCCGGCTCTTCCTGTATCGTGCCGGGAGGACCTCCTAGGGGTTCATGATCTCGGGGATGGGTATTCTATAAATTCTCGTCGGTGTTGGGAACGTTATTATTGTCGTTCTCCTGTGGATCTTCAGATGTGTCATGACCGGTGGTTGTGTTACTTCTTGCTCCGATACGAGCGCTTTTCCTTGGGCGAGCCATATGTCGATCGAATAATTAACCTAGCCCCTCGGTGGGCGCCAACTGATTTAACCGTTTTTCGTCGGGTTAATTTAATATCAGTGAATTTGTGATATCGGGGGTTTGGATATTGAATTATTCAGTATATTGGGTTCTGTTACTTTATTCTGGATGGATCGTTTACAAAGAAAAGCAATAATCAAAGGCAAGAAGTAAAACCATTAACGAAATTAAGAACGCAATGATATGGAGGTAAAGTTCTGCAACAATAATGGATATTATTGAGTTCTATTGTTATCAATGTATTCTTGTGTAATCTCAGAATTAAGAGAATTCGTAGTCCCCTTATACAACGAATAACTAGGTATTTATATTATGCTAAACCTAGTATTACAAGGAATCATAGTCCTAGTTGGACTCGGCCCAACCTATCCTTCCTGGGTCCGGAGTGTAATCTTTACTCGGAGCGAGCGGCATCAGGCTGGGTCAGTAAGAAGATCCCGATCCTTTGTAATTGGTCGAACCGGTCTTATAATCTCTGTTCGATCTGATCAGTATGTAGGGTGCGAAATAGCCCCCATCACAGCCAATTACAGAAGAAGAAGAGGAAGCTGATGAAGCTGAAGGAAATCCTAAGGAAACAGCAAAGACTGATAAAGAAATTGCTGCTGCTAAGGACTCAGCTGAAGAACAGCTTAATCCTGATGTCAAGCACAAAAAGATAGAGCTTTTAAGACAAAAATTCTTCAAGTAATTAGAAGCTGAAACTTCCAAACCTGAAGAAGATGAAGAGGACAAGCAAGAAGATAAAACAGAAAACTAGTCTAGACTAGATTACTTATGCTTAGAATCTTTGTAAATTTTTTTTGCACATCTCATCTGTTGAACTTGTAATCTGTAATCCTTTCTAAATCAATAAAAAGTTCAAGTTTAAATCCAATAAACTATTTCTATCTCAGAAGTTTTTGAGGATCAAAACTTTAGTTTAGGTACAGGTACTTAGCTGAAGTTTTGTCATCATCAAAAAGGGGGAAATTGTTGGATGAAGATGAAGATGAAGTGCAATGAAGATAAGAAGATAAGGGAGAGTTTTGATGATTTCCAAAACGTCAAAATCAGCTAAGTAAGGAAAGCTTAGGTCCCTTAGAAGAATTTTGACCAAGTAAAGAAGACAACAGAATGGTCCAAAATTCTAAGCCCAGAAGACTACTGATCTTATGCTGAAACAGCAATCAGAAGGGTAGGTCATCAGCTGACTCAAATCAGATTAGTTCAGAGTTTGATCAGCAGAGTATCTATCAGAAGGGTTGTTTCGATCAGCAGAGTAGAAGAGATCAAGGAGTTAGTCCAACGGTAATAAATGCACTTGGTGTAATAAATGCTGTAAGAGAATGGTAGTAATGGCAAATGATTGGAATTTATTCTCGGATCAGCAGGGTGCATTTAATGCAGCTACAGGAAAGTACAGCAGAAAGTACTGTAGCAGGGAGCCGTTCTGAAAATTGGGCTAAGGCTATGGATTTGATCTGTGACTTTCTTCAACGGTCATATTTTCAAATCCAAGTATAAATAGAGCTGACTTCAACGAGCGAATAACACAACAACATTTTGAGATTTTGTTTCTGAAGCAGAAATTTCTCTAAGTCTCAAGAAGCTCAAGAACAGCTCACTCGTCTGGTGAAGTCATCTGTTGACAGAAACCAAGTTGAAGCCTAAAAGAAAATATTTTCTGAGTGAATTTGTAATAGTTGAGTGTTGTGCGGAGTTTAAATACATCTTTGTGAGTGATCTAACTTCAGAGAATAGGTTTTCTGAGTGATTTCCTATTGTGAGCTTACAGCCTTCTCATTTGTTATTTTGGTGTAAGTGGAGAAATATTGTAAACTTCGTGTTTATAGTATAACCCAGAATCTAAGTGATCTGGAAGAGTGGACTAAAGGATTTTTATCCATATAACCACTATAAAAATTCTTTGTGTTATTATTGCATTAAGTTTTCTTGCATATTTCAAAACTGCATAAGTAAACACTTTGAATAATTTTAAGGATTTTGAAGGAGTTTTAAAACTGGGGATAAATCTTTAAAAGGCATAGTCTACTTGTGAAAAACACTTACAAATTATCCGCTGCAAGTATACTCTTGTAAAACTATTTTTTGCTGAAATCAGCTAAGTTACTATAAGAAGAGTGGTCACTCTGTTGTTCAAGATTTGTTCACGATCAGCTTAGTCAGCTTACTGTTCTCTATAAGCTTAGTCTGCTGATAGACGACTGAAAAGTTTTTAAGTCTAAAAATTTTCAGAGGTCTATTCACCACCCCTCTAGACCTCATCTAACCACTTGGGACCAACAGAAATAGGTCAATCCTAGACACCCCACGACTCGTGAGACAGCGCCTAAAACCTTGCTATCCCCTCCCTTGGCACTAACTCGTGCATCGAGGCAATAAACATATCATCTTCCTATAGCTCGACCCACGACTCGTGAGACATCGAGATATATTCGTACAATATGCCTAAGACCTAGTAATTGGATAGGCTCGGACCATGGGTATTATTCATATGCGCCCTTAAGTTCGATTTAATATTCTAATTTAATTTTAAGTTCAATTGGATGTTTTAAGTTTTCTTGTGCGAGGTCTCATCAGATTATGCTTTATCTTGTTTACGTGATCTATTCTAAGCATGCAAGACATACATCAAAGAATATAAGTAAACATACATTACCTAGCAGGATATGATTGATCGATTGCCCATCCTATGTGATTCATCACGAGCCATGTGATGAATCAATTGGTCAGTCTAGGGTGGAAATTAAATGTCCTAACTATTACAATTTTCAAACCCATACATCATGGGCCTTCTTGTAATATCCAGCTTGATTGGGCCTCCATGTAATGAATTGGGCCTCCACATCCTCCAAGGTTATGGGCCTCCATGCGGATCTCCAAGTCTTCATGAGGTCTTTTCGGCTCCAAGCCTAATCTAAGCCTAGCTTACAAATTTAAATGGTCCTATTCTATTACATTTGTTTACGCAAGCAAGGGCACCAATCTGGCCCATTTAATTACAACCCATAAAATAAATAAACCAAAAACTACACAGGGCTTAAGGGCAAAATCGATCAATCCACATATTCACTCAAGAACATGCATAAATTCACATAAGGGCATAAATGTAAATTTACCGGCTCCTTTAATTTTAATTCTCAAAAATTATCTAAGTTAATTAATTTTGAATTAATAATTAACCTCTAAGATTAATTAGCTCTTACTTGAGCTCTAAGTAATCCACAAACCTTATCTTGATTAAATTGGTTAATTAAGGTAGATTAAATCTCTAAGATTCCTACCTTATCTAAAACTCTATGTTTCCCAAATATTCCCAATCTCCAAGATTCTCAAGATAATCCTATTTTGTTTAGATTAGTTTAATTATGGTAGTGTTTAGGTTTAACAAAATAACTACCTTATCCAAAAACTCCAAGTTTCCTAATTTTCCAAAATTCTAAAATTTCCAGAATTTTCAAAATAGGCAGAATTAGAGTCCAATCAAAAATTAACCAGTCGAGGCCAATCACGAACTGCCACGTGGATAGCCCACGCGCGGCCACGAAGTCCGCGCGTGTGCTGCCCGCGGCAGCAGCCGCGCACAGCAGCGCACGGACATCAGCCCATAGGTTGTTGCCGCACGCAGCGTGTGCGTCCAGCGTGCTGCTCGCACGCTGCCGTAGGCAGCGGCTAGCGGTGGCCGCCTAGCCGCGGTGCTCTGCCTGCGCATCGCCGCGTGCCACCGCGAGTTGGATCCAAAATGTTTTTTTTGTTTTGATTACTCGTTGATTTAATTAAACAGATCCAGTCAATTAAATCCCAATCCAAAATAAAATCAAGATGATAAAATTTTCCGAAACCAAAATTAAACATTAACTCTAAGTAAACAGATCTACGTTCTAAAACATGCAATGTTAAAGAACTAGCCACATAAATCAAACATATGATTTAATTCACAGAATTTGCAAATTTATATGTATACAAAGCCTAGAGTTGGCTCTGATACCACTGTTGGGATTCAGTAAGATAAACAGCCCTAGGCACAGCGGAATATAAAAAAATTTTAGGACCTCTTACGGAATCTTGCCAGGATACTACTCTAGGTGTATATAGATAAATATTAATTTAAACGACGGTATGAACAGTTTACACGTTATACCTGTCTCCTTGCAAATCCTAACTGGCAGTCGAGATCAAGTTTCTCCTCCAATAAACCGATCGAAGCTTTTCCAAGAGCGCCCCACGTGTTGCGCCTCTACGAGTTTATACGCCACAATATCACGAAAATTAATATATCTTGATCGACTAGAACACAAGATATATTAAGATCTAGGACTTAGGAACGATTTAGGAACAAAATCGAAAACGAAAAATTCTTCCACAGAGAAGAATGGGTTCGGCCGATCTGGTAGGGGAGAGGGAGAGAATTTTTGCTCTGCTCAATTTTGCTTATTGAGTTGTGTGTGAAAAATAACTACAAGTAAGCTACTTATAGTTATCTCTCTAACCTAGTCCTATTAGGACTAGGACTTTATTCTCCTACATGGGCCATGACCCTCTTTAATTAGAAGACTAAGTCTTCCAATTAATTCATGGCCCAGTTAATTAATTTGACCAGACTTTATTTAATCTCCCAACTAAATAGACCAATTAATTAACTAGTCTCCAAATTAATTAAATCAGACTCTAAGTCTATTTAATTAAATCCTTTCTATAATTAATTAAATCCAACTTAATTAATTAATTAACAAATTAAATTCTAATTTAATTTATGATCCTGATCCAATTCCAATTGGATCCTATTTTGTTCCAATTGGGTCGACTACTTATTATAATCGACCCAGTCGATTATATACCCAGTCGACCCAGTCGACTCGGTCGTTCTAATTTCCTCGCTTTCGATTCATGTGTATTGTGTATGCCCCCGTAGGTTCACCATATAATTGGCCATGGGTTACAATTAAATATTATTTAATTATTCGAGTAACATATACTCTAAATCAATCGAACACTCTGTCGATTGATCATTCCAAAATTAGCACCCCTGCCAATTTAGGAATTCTCCCACACTCCACGGTTGATGTCCAGCCACAAGCCCATTGAGCCCAATCACTGGTGAATTAATTCAGTGAACCTTTTAACTCATTTACAATTTCCATATACGACATAATCTCTCCATCGATCAATCTCCCAGTCGAGACTTAAGGGTATGGTCTTTCATCGGTTTCCCTTTTATTTTGTCTTGACCTTATGTATTCTGGTCTCGAAATAAATTCTCTTTGACTTAATCTTTATGAGTTACTTACATAAAGTCGTTAGATACCTTGGCCAAGGATTTCATCAGAATTAATTTCTCACAGAAATCCATAGGAGAATTTCTCAACCTATCAAGTCGGGTCAATGGATCCTTTGTTGATGATATGAATCTGCATACGAGTTCCTTTATACCCAATATGAGTCCACAGAGACTTTATGGCGATCCCCAGTCAGTCGGAACTCGTATCAAAGCATAGACGTTCTCGCACCATATAAACCCTATCACCTCAAGTAGTTAGCGATCGTTCCTCGTATACTATTGCAAATTGTAATAACTTCAACCCCGATATGCGACTACCGCTTCCATGGTGAGTTATTTCCTAATTGGGGTATTCAATGCGCTTGCCATCCCAGCAAGCCACCCACTTATGTGTATCGACTATCCCAGTCACGCTCGTGGACCCCAGCGTTCTCCAGTTAATAGTGAGAGTCTAATCGAATCCAACGATGTCCTATCTCGATTGGATTCTACGACTCTTGAATATGTTCTTGATCACGGCCTTGGAGATCAGTCCACGGGTTGTCCCATAGCCCTGTGATCTAAGGACTTCTATCCTTATGCGTAGATATTTATTACATAAGATAAAGATGACCATTTAATAAAGTGCATTTATTAATCGAAATAGAATAGTTCCTTATTTATTACAATAAATGCTAGTCATACAGCTGGCTTGCAGGACACTATTTCTATCAATCTCCCACTTGTCCTAAAGCCAGTCTTTTATGTTCTTGAGTCCCATCTTATGCAGATGTTTCTCAAATGCCTTTTGAGGCCGAGGCTTCGTTAGCGGGTTCGCAGTATTATCTTCTGAGTCGACACGTTCCATCTTAATGTCTCCTCTACCAATGATATCTCTTATCACGTGGTATCGTCTTTGTACGTGCTTGGATTTCTGATGAGATCTCGGCTCCTTTGCTTGCGCTATTGCCCCATTATTATCATATAAGATAGTAATGGGCTCAGCGATGCTAGGTATCACATCCAATTCCTGGATGAAGTTCCTCATCCAAACACCTTCCTTTGCTGCATAACACGCGACAATGTATTATGCTTCGATGGTTGAATATGCGGTAGTGTCTTGCTTAGAGCTCTTCCACCTAACCGCACCACCATTGAAGCAGAACACGTATCCAGATGTCGACTTGAAGTCGTCTACATCACATTGGAAAGTCAAGTCTGTATAGCCTTCCAATTTCAATTCTCCACCACCGTATACCAAGAACAATTCCTTAGTCCTTCTCAGGTACTTCAGAATTGCCTTTACGGCTTGTAACGCTCAAAGCGTACGCTACGTCTGGTCTAGTACATAACATATGCTTCCTATTGCGGATGCATATGGTACTCGAGACATATTGCTTCTCTCTTCAGGTGTCTTTGGGGCCATAGACATAGAGAGTGCAATTCCATGTCTCATTGGAAGCAATCTTCTCTTGGATTCTTCCATGCTAAATCTCTTCAAGATTTTATCTATGTACTGGGATTGGGAGAGGCCCAGCAGTCCTTTTGATCTATCTCGGTAGATCCTTATACCTAGTACAAAGGATGCTTATCACAAATCCTTCATTGAGAATTGTGTAGATAACCATGCTTTAGTTTTGGACAACATCTTTACATTGTTTCCAATGAGAAGAATGTTGTCAACGTAAAGCACCAAAAATTCAACTGTAGTCCCACTGATCTTCTTGTACACGCAAGGTTCGAACACGTTTTTGATGAATCCAAAAGTTTGGATTGTTTCATCGAAACGGATGTTCCAACTTCGGGAAGCTTGCTTCAGTCCATAAATGGACCACTGGAGTTTGCACACCTTGTGTTCATCTCCTTTGGATGCATATCCTTTTGGTTGCTCCATGTAGATCTCCTTGTCAATGTACCCATTGAGAAAGGCAGTCTTTACATCCATCTGCCATATCTCGTAGTTATACCACGCAGCTATGGCCAGCAAGATTCGAATAGATTTAGGCATTGCGACGGGCGAGAAGGTCTCCTCAAAGTCGATACCTGGCCTTTGAGTGTATCCTTTAGCCACTAGTCGCGCCTTCTAGGTTATTACCTCTCCGTTCACTCCAAGCTTTCGCTTATAGATCCACTTGCAACCCACGGGAGTCACTCCCACTGGTGGATCTACCAAGGCCCAGACCTTGTTTGAGTGCATGGAGTCCAATTCGGATTCCATGGCTTCGGGCCAGTTTCCCGAGTCTATGTCTAGCATAGCCTCCTCGTAAGTCCTTGGGTCTGTTAGAGACGGTCCAGTCTCATGCAGCAGACCGTAGTACCTCTTGGGTTCTCTACGTTGTCTTTCTGACCTACGAAGTATCGGTGTACTCTCTGGTGCACTTTCATGCTCTTGTTCTCCCACTGCCTGTGGTGACGGGTCAGCTTGATCGACCTCTTCGGTCTTTTTAGCTTCGGTGACCTCATCTAGTTCTATGTTATTTTCCTTCTTGTCAACCAAGAAATCCTTCTCCAAGAAGTGAGCGTTCCTCGAGACAAACGTAGTTTGTCTTGTAGAATCGTAGAACTCGTATCATATTGAGTTTTCCGGATACCCCACGAATTTGCACAAAGTGGATTTAGTTTCCAATTTATCTCCCACCAGCTTTTTAACGTAAGCGGGAGATCTCCATATGCGCATGAATACGTATGAGGGTGCCTTGCCAAACCATAATTCGTATGGTGTCTTTTCTACGGATTTAGAGGGTACCATGTTCAGTATCTTCGTTGCCGTGAGGAGGGCATGTCCCCAAAATGAAAGAGGAAGGGAAGTGGCACTCATCATGGATCGAACCATGTCCATCAAGGTTCGATTCATTCTCTCTGCAACTCCATTTAATTGCGGTATTGCAGGAGGAGTCCACTGTGATAGTATTCCATGCTCTACAAGATAATTTAGAAATTCGTTACTAAGAAATTCTCCACCTCGGTCAGAACGAAGAGCCTTTATCGTATGACCAAGTTGATTCTCTACTTCCATCTTGAATTCTTTGAATCGCTCAAAGGCTTCAGACTTGTGTTTCAACAAGAACACATATCCATAACGACTATAGTCGTCAGTGAAAGTGATGAAGTAATCATAGCCACCTCGGGCGCTTTTTCTTAGTGGTCCACATACGTCAGTATGTATTAAATACAATGTTTGCTTGACTCGCTCAGGGTTTCCCTTAAATTGCAACTTAGCCATTTTACCCTTTAGACATGGTTCATATGTTGGCATTTCATCAATGCGATTGATTTCAATCGCGCCAGAATATGCCAACTTTTGAATCCTTGACTTAGATATATGTCCAAGTCGAGCGTGCCATAATTGGGCAGATATTTCATTATCTTGTTTCCTTTTGTTTTGTTATACATGCATCACTAACTTAGGTGGTTAAATGGTATATAGTCCATCTTTTAATATACCAGTGAAAAACATATTATCATTAATGAATAACGAAAAGGAACCTCTATTAATAGTAAAATTAAAACCTTCATTATCCAAAACAGGAATAGAAATAATGTTTTTCACCAAACCAGGTACATAAAGAACATTCTTAAGGACTAATTTATTACCACCTAAATCTAACTCCACTTCGCCTATGGCCTCGGCAGCAGCTCTAGCTCCATTGCCAAATCTTAGGATCCAATCCCCTGGCCTAAGTGGCCTTGTTGCTCCCATCACCTGTAAATCATTACAAAGATGAGAACCACAAGCAGTGTCTAGCACCCATGATGCGCAGTTAATTGATAAATTAACTTCAACAAGGAATATACCTTTCGAGCTCTCCAAGAACTCTTTGCAGTTCCTCTTCCAGTGTCCAGGTTTCTTGCTGTAGAAACATTTCTGTTCACCAGACGAAGCTTTACGCTTTTTTCCCTTCTTTATGGGCCCAGATGGTCATTTGCCTTTGCTTGAAGAAGCATTTCCTTTCCCTTTCCCTTTCTTTGTCCTTTTGGACTTGGATTGGGACGAGGTAGCAACCATCACTGGCTTCTCTCTTTTCATTGAAGCCTCGGCAGTGGCGAGCATATTAGCCAACTCGTGAAGTTCAACATCCATCTTGTGCATGTTGTAGTTCACTACGAATTGCTCGAATGATCTTGGCAACGATTGAAGGATTATATCCTGGCAGTAGGTTTTGTCCATCTTTACGTCAAGATGACCAAGCTTTTCAATAAGCCCAATCATTTTGATGCAGTGAGATCGAACATCAGCACCTTCAGCCATCCTCGTTTGTTGCAAAGTCTTGGCAGTTTCATACTGCTCATATCTACTTTGCACCCCAAATAGACCATTTAGGTGCGTGTAGATTTCAAAAGAATACTTCATATGCTCGTGCTGCTTTTGAAGCTCATTCGACATGGATGCCAACATGAGACAACGTGACTGTAAGTCATCGTTAAGCCACATATCCACGGCTTCTTTCTCAGTGTCATCGGCATCCTTAGCAAGTTCGGGAGGGGGCCCATCAAGGACAAAACCTCGCTTTTCAGAAGCGAGAATGATCTTAAGGTTCCAGATCCAGTCATGGAAATTGGGTCCAGTTAATTTGTTTTGTTCAAGTATGATGGAAATCGGATTCTTAGACATTATATCTACAAAATGACGAGAGAAGCAATAAATACGCGAAAGATTAAATTAAAATGCACAATTTACAAACATGGTTTTTATTTGTAAATTACTCCCACTATTTTAATCAAAATCTTATGCCCCCCCATAAGTTTCGGGAATTTAAAATATCCTAGCGAGCTTAAGGCCCAAATGCAATCTCCTAGTACCCACGACTCGTTGGCCATACTATTTGATTCACTTGGTGGTCGATTACGTCGACGGTTAACCATCGCAGCTAACCCTTAAGTTCATTTAGCCTCGTTTTTTGATATGGACCCACGACTCGTGAGACATCCATACTTACTAGCGTTAAATCATGTCCAATAGTCGTGGAGAGAAATAGTTCAATCCTAGACACCCCACGACTCATGAGACAGCGCCTAAAACCTTGCTATCCCCTCCCTTGGCACTAACTCGTGCATCGAGGCAATAGATTTATCATCTTCCTATAGCTCGACCCACGACTCGTGAGACATCGAGATATATTCGTACAATATGCCTAAGACCTAGTAATTGGATAGGCTAGGACCATGGAGACTATTCATATGCGCCCTTAAGTTCAATTTAATATTCTAATTGAATTTAAATTCAATTGGATGTTTTAAGTTTTCTTGTGCGAGGTCTCATCAGATTATGCTTTATCTTGTTTACGTGATCTATTCTAAACATACATCAAAGAATATAAGTAAACATACATCACCTAGCAGGATATGATTGATCGATTGCCCATCCTATGTGATTCATCACGAGCCATATGATGAATCAATTGGTCAGTCTAGGGTGGAAATTAAATGTCCTAAGTATTACAATTTTCAAACCCATACATCATGGGCCTTCTTGTAATATCCAGCTTGATTGGGCCTCCATGTAATGAATTGGGCCTCCACGTCCTCCAAGGTTATGGGCCTCCATGCGGATCTCCAAGTCTTCATGAGGTCTTCTCGGCTCCAAGCCTAATCTAAGCCTAGCTTACAAATTTAAATGGTCCTATTCTATTACATTTGTTTACGGAAGCAAGGGCACCAATCAGGCCCATTTAATTACAACCCATAAAATAAATAAACCAAAAACTACACAGGGATTAAGGGCAAAATCGATCAATCCACATATTCACTCAAGAACATGCATAAATTCACATAAGGGCATAAATGTAAATTTACCGGCTCCTTTAATTTTAATTCTCAAAAATTATCTAAGTTAATTAATTTTGAATTAATAATTAACCTCTAAGATTAATTAGCTCTTACTTGAGCTCTACGTAATCCACAAACCTTATCTTGATTAAACTGGTTAATTAAGGTAGACTAAATCTCTAAGATTCCTACTTTATCTAAAACTCTATGTTTCCCAAATATTCCCAATCTCCAAGATTCTCAAGATAATCCTATTTTGTTTAGATTAGTTTAATTAAGGTAGTGTTAAGGTTTAACAAAATAACTACCATATCCAAAAACTCCAAGTTTCCTAATCTTCCAAAATTCTAAAATTTCCAGAATTTTCAAAATAGGCAGAATTTGAGTCCAACCAAAAATTAACCAGTCGAGGCCAATCACGAACTGCCACGTGGATAGCCCACGCGCGGCCACGAAGTCCGCGCGTGTGCTGCCCGCGGTAGCAGGCAGCCGCGCACAGCAGCGCACGGACATCAGCCCATAGGCTGCTGCCGCGCGCAGCGTGTCCGTCCAGCTTGCTGCTCGCACGCTGCCGTAGGCAGCGTTCCACCGCGAGTTGCATCCAAATTTTTTTTTTTTGTTTTGATTACTCGTTGATTTAATTAAACAGATCCAGTCAATTAAATCCCAATCCAAAATAAAATCAACATGATAAAATTTTCCGAATCCAAAATTAAACATTAACTCTAAGTTAACAGATCTACGTTCTAAAACATGCAAAGTTAAAGAACTAGCCACATAAATCAAACATATGATTTAATTCACAGAATTTGCAAATTTATATATATACAAAGCCTAGTGTTGGCTCTGATACCACTGTTGGGATTCGGTAAGATAAACAGCCCTAGGCACAGCGGAATATAAAAAATTCATAGGACCTCTTACGTAATCCTGTCAGGATACTACTCTAGGTGTATATATATAAATATTAATTTAAACGATTGTATGAACAGTTTACACGTTATACACCTTGCAAATCCTAACTGGCAGTCGAGATCAAGTTTCTCTTCCAATAAATCGATCCAAGCTTTTCCAAGAGCGCCCCACGTGTTGCGCCTCTACGAATTGATACACCACAATATCACGAAAATTAATATATCTTGATCGACTAGAACACAAGATATATTAAGATCTTGGACTTAGGAACGATTTAGGAACAAAATCGAAAACGAAAAATTCTTCCACAGAGAAGAATGGGTTCGGCCGATCTGGTAGGGGAGAGGGAGAGAATTTTTGCTCTGCTCAATTTTGCTTATTGAGTTGTGTGTGAAAAATAACTACAAGTAAGCTACTTATAGTTATCTCTCTAACCTAGTCCTATTAGGACTAGGACTTTATTCTCCTACATGGGTCATGACCCTCTTTAATTAGAAGACTAAGTCTTCCAATTAATTCATGGCCCAGTTAATTAATTTGACCAGACTTTATTTAATCTCCCAACTAAATAGACCAATTAATTAACTAGTCTCCCAATTAATTAAATCAGACTCTAAGTCTATTTAATTAAATCCTTTCTATAATTAATTAAATCCAACTTAATTAATTAATTAACAAATTAAATTCTAATTTAATTTATGATCCTGATCCAATTCCAATTGGATCCTATTTTGTTCCAATTGGGTCGACTACTTATTATAATCGACCCAGTCGATTATATACCCAGTCGACCCAGTCGACTCGGTCGTTCTAATTTCCTCGCTTTCGATTCATGTGTATTGTGTATGCCCCCGTAAGTTCACCATATAATTGGCCATGGGTTACAATTAAATATTATTTAATTATTCGAGTAACATATACTCTAAATCAATCGAACACTCTGTCGATTGATCATTCCAAAATTAGCACCCCTGCCAATTTAGGAATTCTCCCACACTCCACGGTTGATGTCCAGCCACAAGCCCATGGAGCCCAATCACTGGTGAATTAATTCAGTGAACCTTTTAACTCATTTACAATTTCCATATACGACATAATCTCTCCATCGATCAATCTCCCAGTCGAGACTTAAGGGTATAGTCTTTCATCGGTTTCCCTTTTATTTTGTCTTGACCTTATGTATTCTGGTCTCGAAATAAATTCTCTTTGACTTAATCTTTATGAGTTACTTACATAAAGTCGTTAGATACCTTGGCCAAGGATTTCATCAGAATTAATTTCTCACAGAAATCCATAGGAGAATTTCTCAACCTATCAAGTCGGGTCAATGGATCATTTGTTGATGATATGAATATGCATACGAGTTCCTTTATACCCAATATGAGTCCACAGAGACTTTCTGGCGATCCCCAGTCAGTCGGAACTCATATCAAAGCATAGACGTTCTCGCACCAGATAAACCCTATCACCTCAAGTAGTTAGCGATCGTTCCTCGTATACTATTGCAAATTGTAATAACTTCAACCCCGATATGCGACTACCGCTTCCATGGTGAGTTATTTCCTAATTGGGGTATTCAATGCGCTTGCCATCCCAGCAAGCCACCCACTTATGTGTATCGACTATCCCAGTCACGCTCGTGGACCCCAGCGTTCTCAAGTTAATAGTGAGAGTCTAACCGAATCCAACGATGTCCTATCTCGATTGGATTCTACGACTCTTGAATATGTTCTTGATCACGGCCTTGGAGATCAGTCCACGGGTTGTCCCATAGCCCTGTGATCTAAGGACTTCTATCCTTATGCGTAGATATTTATTACATAAGATAAAGATGACCATTTAATAAAGTGCATTTATTAATCGAAATTGAATAGTTCCTTATTTATTACAATAAATGATAGCCATACAGCTGGCTTGCAGGACACTATTTCTATCAGGCTGGCCGTTGTTTTTTCCAAGTCATTTAGAATTAAAAGAAAAATTCAATGGTTATTAAATACTGATAACCTAACCCAACTAAACTAAATCAAAGTTAAGTGAAAAAAAAATTGAATTTAAGAAGATAGGCTCTCTTCAAGAAACTGACAGAGCCAAGGAAGTTTTTGATATCGTGTAATGTAATAGAGGTTTCAGATTTCTAATAATAGAGAAGACGGTGGTAGCATTGGGAAGGGGAGCGGGACACTATCAAGGAGAAGGGGAAGGGGTACGGTCGACGAGTTCATATCGTAGATTATGAGGGGGAAGGGAAGAGTGACTGCAGCGGGTTTCTGTCTCGCCGCCCTCGACAATGGAGATGAGGGGGAATCAATGACATCTTTTCGGCAACTACGGCTTCTCAATGGAGGTTCTCCACTAGAGAATCCATGGCATCTCCACTCTCATGTGGATATTCTGCATTGTCCAGTGAAGAGATTCTCTGGCAGTTATTTATCGACTATCTCCTCTAGCAAATGTTAAAAATTTAGTGGTATTTTTTTTATCTTTTTGGGTTTTTATTTACAGTTGTAGTAAATTATGTGATGTACTTTTAAAGTAATTTTTCATAAGATTGTTCCCCAATTCTAAAATAAGATTTTATGATAGATGATCTTTCTTGAAATATGTTAATCTGAGCCTTTAAATTTAAAAAAAGTAAATCTAGATCGTTAATATTTGTGCAACTGTACAAATAATTATGATAATTTTGCACATGTACAATTAAATGTTGTACAGTCACAATGACGATAATACCCTTACATAAAAGAAAAAAATATTAGCGTAAAACTAATTTTTCTTCAAAACAATCTTCTGTTCCTCTCCACAATTTTTTTCTCCCAACCACCAGAATCCTTCAAAATAGATTAACCACCCACTCTTATGCCAATCAATTGCATAATAAAATGACCAGTTCTTTTTGTCTCCGGCAGATCTTAATCCGGCGCGGCAGCGTATTTAATTTTAGCACAAAAACTCTCGATTAGTCAATTTTCAGTATTAGTAGAGAGAGAGAGTTGAGAACTGATCGTGGGAACTATATGAATTAAAACTAGATACATTAGTTTATTAATAAGGGTAAACTTGTAATTCACATATTAAATTATTAAAAATTAAATTAAATTAAGCCACGTGTCACTTTCTGACAAGTTATCTCAAGGAATGCTTGAATCAAAGTATCTCACATTAGAAATACCGTTGTCTATATTCAATTTTTGGGGTTGGGGGTTAAAGGAGTTGTTTGTATAAATTTTGAGAAGTAATGGTTTGTTAGAGTTAAAGATGTAGAAATTTTTTTTCAAGAACTGAAAGGGTTTTATATATTTCAGTTTCACTCAAATTTGAGAAATCAACCTCAAATATTAATTAATATTTAAATTAGCTGTGGGGGCTTATTTTCTTGAAAAAAAAGGGTTTATCATTTCTTTTATGATTTGACATATTAATAGTTCGTTGGAGATGACTTATATAATGCAAGATATAAGTTATTTGAGTGAATAGCATTTTTAGTCTTTCTCATGAGTCAAATTTTCATTTTCGTTCTTCTTAAATTTTTTATAGTAGATTGGTCCCTCTTATCATTGTAATGTATCACATTCATCCCTCTTAAACTTTTTGTAGCAAATTCATCCATTTTATCAATGTAGTGTAACATATTAGTCCCTCTTAAATACAAAATGCATCAATTTTCGTTCACTTTAGAATATATTTTGAATTTAAATAATGTGTTTTATATTTAGGAGGGACTAATGTGTTACACTACATTAATAAGATGGACGAATTTGATACAAAAAATTTAAGAGGACGAATGTAATATACTACACTGATAAGATAGACCAATCTGCTACAAAAAATTTAAGAGGGACGAAAATGCAAAAATAAACCCATAAGGATGACCAAAAGCTCGCTCTAAGTTATTTTATATCAAATCAAATAAAAACCTTCATATATATTTTTTAAATATAAGACTTTATTTTTTTAACATAAAATTATTTTAAAAATTGCGAGAGAATAAATTTATTTCTTAAAAAAAGTTATTTGTTTACTTTTCAAAAAATGCAAAATGCTCTATAAAAAGCTAAACAAACTTATCTTCTCTACGACACACTATGATGTGCCTTGTGTGTCTGCAAGAACTTAATAATGAACTCATATTTTCTTGAAACTTTTTCAGAAATAGCGGCAAAGATAATAATAATAAAAAATATAAACATTTAAAAGTGGGAAGACCAAGTTCAAGTTCTTAAAAAACATCGCAATAAATTCATGACAATGTCTATGTTTTGCTCCTTACAGAATTGCGCACCCTAAAGAGTGATCAAAATCAATCTGCGTGAAAAACTACAAAACATATAATGATGCACGCAGAAGTAAATCAATCTTAAAGATTCGGATAAAAGTTTCAGCATATGAAAACTGTTCATCACTGCAAATTTTGAACATAAATAGACAACTTGCCAAATCTTTTTTCAAGAATAAGTAACTCGAACCAAGCAACTTAATTCGACTTGAAAGTAGATAATAATAGATGATATTCAACCTGTGTTCCTCATCCCAGCAGCAATCCCATTAATCGTAATAAGTAACGCATCTCGTAGCTTATTATTATCGTCATCTCTTCTCAGCCTTTTCAGTATCTCCACTTGCAACATATTCATAGGGTTCAAATAAGGAAGCCTACTCTCAATCAGCTTCTGCAAGCTTCGATTATTATCCGACAATTTTTCATGTCCGGTAACTATAAGCACAAACTTTTCAGCCGTCAAAAGCTCCCTCCTAAGCTCGACTCCCAATTCTCTCCTGCTCTCGGACACTAAAACTTCGTCATAATGCTTAGCAATTGGAATATCCGCTTTCCCAAGAACCATTTCTATTAGGTCGATCATTGACTGAAAGAATGGCCAATCTTTGTACATTGCTCGTAAGTCTTGGGTATGTCCTTTTTCGCAAATACCCTTTAAGCCGGCTCCGACTCCGAGCCAAGCGGGGACCACAAATCGAGTCTGAGTCCAAGCGAATACCCATGGAATGGCTCTTAAGTTTCCTATAGAAGTACTACTAGTTTTTCTTCTTGTGGGCCGGCTTCCAATATTGAGAAAGCCCAGCTCGGCTTGAGGTGTGGCTTCATGGTAGTAAGCAAGAAACTCCGGGTTTTCATAAACAGTGCTTCGATAAGTAGTGCAACTGATTTTTGAAATCTCGTCCATTAGATTACGCCATTTTTCTTCTTTAGGTGGTTGAGGTGGTCGTAATGTAGCGAGTAAGACTGCGGTTGTGTAGACTTCTAACTGGCGAACTGCAATTTGTGGTAGTCCGAATTTGGCTTGCACCATTTCTCCTTGTTCGGTTGATCGTAAGGTGCCCTGCCCATACATGCAAACAACTGATTTAGGCCATAAAGATTTCACTTTTTTTTCCTTTAGGATGATGAGCTATATATTTGACATTTAGTTCATATACTCAAAGGTTCAAGAATTCATTGAGAGAGAAATACAAAAATACCCCATATGCTTTGCCTAATCCGTAAGAAACCCCTGTGTTATTTTTAATACAAGAAACCCCATGTGCCATTTTTTTATTAGCAAAAAACACTCTTACATATTTTGCAGGCAAAATGACAACTACACCTCCACCAAAAAATGTGAAAACGCCCGCATTTACCTAGAATTTAGCAATAATTCCCATGTTAACTTTCAAAATTGGCCATACGCCCACCCCTTTCACTTAAAAAATTGGCAATAATTACCTAACTATTTATTTATGGAGAAATAAAAATTCAGAAAAAACTCCATATTTTGAATTTTTGAATTATGAAACATAGAAAAGAGTCTGATTATACATTATTTACTTTAGAATGAAATGCGAAAATACCCCCAATACTTTGCCTAATTATTTAAAAACCCCTTTACTATTTTTACTACCAGAAACCTTCTCTGCTAATTTTTATTAGCAAAAAAAACCCATACGAAGCAAAAATGATAATTATAACGCACCAACAGATGCAATACCACCCCTATTCACTTTAAAAATTAGCAATAATCCCCTGTTAACTTTGAAAATTAGCCATAAACCCCTGTTCACTTAAAAAATCAAGAATAACCTCCCTAAATTATGAAGGAATTTCAAATGGATTTTTTTGCTAATAAAAAAAAAAGAACCTAATGGGAGTTAGGCAAAGCAAAGGGGATATTTTTGCACTAGGTAAACATATTATTCATAAATTTGGCTAAAAAATTTAAAAGTTACCATAACAGAACCCGGAGGTTGCGATTGAATGGCAAGATAAGTAGGACCGCCACCACGTCCGATGCTACCTCCACGCCCGTGGAAAAGAGTAACCTTTATACCATATTCATTGCAAGCAGCTACAACATCTTCTTGAGCTTTATAAAGTTCCCATGCAGCTGTAAATCGACCAGCATCTTTACCTGAGTCCGAATATCCAACCATCACCTACACGTGATGCCCCCCAAATAATATTATTGTGGTTACATCCTCCGAAAATTTTAAACTATACTAGCTAGTACTCGATCGATCATACCTCCTGGTGTCCATCGTGATTTTTGATAATATGTTCAAGGTACCAGTCAATTGATAGCAGCTTCCTAATCACTGAACCAGCTTCTCTCAAGTCTTTCACGGTTTCAAATAGAGGAACTACCCGAAGCCTATTAGAAGCCAACATAATTGTTATCTTGACGATACTCGAATGGCTAAATATCAAAAAAACCCCTTGTATCGTTTTTATAAGCAAAAAAAACCCATTTGAAATTTCTTTTAATTCATAGAGTGGTTATATTGTCAAATTTTCAAGTGAGAAGGCAATCTTACGTTCCACCAGGACACGGTCTACCTAGCTCTCCACCAACAGAAAGTCGAGCATCTTTCTGTAAAAGCTCCACCGCAAGAACATCACTAGCCTGCAAGTTTATTGGCGGAAAATGAATAGAATACTTTTGTATGTTAATCTAATAAGATTGTAACTCATGCATACATTGGAGGCCATAGAGATAACATATGCTCCAAGTGAATCACTTCCCAATTCAGCCGCTACTCGAAAGGTGTCTAATACTTCTTTAACATCAGGGGCAACCTAACAATGAAAATAAAAGCCAGTAATTAGGTGTAGCAATAATATAAACATAAATGTGAATATACCAAGTTTGAAATTTACTTGGACTATAACTTCAACTCTTGGATTTGCATAACTTTCTTTGTGTTTTAATAATTGTAAACTGGGAAGGGTAAAATTAACGATTCGAGTATTTGACATTTTGCATCGGAGAAATATATAATTTTGACACTTTGCACCCTCAAACTACATATTCTTTGGCGAAATGCACCCTATCGGGATGCAAAATGCACATTGTATTGTCAAGAATATACAATTCCAGAGTGCAAAGTGCCAATATTTTAATGTCAGGTTGCGAAGTTCCAAAATAGTGAATTTTTGTGGTGCAAAATGCCAATCACTCATGGAATAATTACCTCTATAGTTTGAGGAATTAGGGGCCTCTTCCCCTTAAGCTCTCTGGTGAGGAATTCAAGTTTTTTATCTTCATCCCACTCACTATAAGCACCCATATCAAGATATTTGGTTATCGCATCGAGTGTTTCGGAGTGTCTACCAGATTCCTGGTACAACATGAAGAAGGGTAAGGCTACATACGTTTGGAATTCGAATTTTTATTTTTAACAAGGAAAATGACACGTCTAAGTATTTTGGAATAACATAAAAATTTTAGTTCTTGATCAATAAAATCCAAGAACCAAACCTAGCCTAAGAAAAAGAAGCGGGTTTTTTGCAAGTTAACTCCCTGTGATATGTGTAATGGACAAATTATCTCCCTGTGAAATAAAAATAGGCAATTTAACTCCCCGTGAAATGAATAATGAGCAATTTACCTCCTTGTGATATAAAAATAGGCAATTTACCTCCCTGTGAAATGAAATAATGTCCCTGTGATATGAATAAATGAGCAATTTAGAGGGATGCAATGTGCTTCTTTTGTAAAACACAGGGAAGCATTTTGCCCTTTTTTTATCACAGGGAGTTAAATTGCCTATTTAGGATATCACAGGGAGGTATTTTGCCCTTTTATTTATCACAGAGAGTTAAATTGCCTATTTAAAATAACACAGGGAGTTAATTTGCTATTCACTCCAAAAGAAGCATCAGAAATAATAGTGGTTTATAACAAATAGGGTGATTTAAAACCGGACCCCAGGAGGTTTAGTATTCTTACAAGGAACCCCCTGACTATTCAAAAATACCAAGAAGACCCCTTATGGTTTAGACTATGTACCAAAACACCAATTACAGCTTCAACAATCCCTCCAAGAACACCCCTTACAACTTTTGGGAGTGTTTTAATTAAAAAAAAAAACCCTCTTACAGGGTGTCCTTATAATTTTTGGAACCACGGGGTTTTTTCAATAATTACAGTAAACCTCAGGGGATCCGAGTGTAAATCACCCCCAAATATCAAATGTGGAGAATGAATCACCTGACGAAGGTCAAGCTTCATTAGCACCATCCCGAAAGTAGAAACACGTCTGATGAGGTCAGCTAGTCGGCCATCGGCCAAGATTCCAGATCCACAAGATTGCTTCAAGATCAATTAGTAAACACGTTAATATACCAAATGGCTAAATTACACTTATGGTCCCCTAAGTATAAAGTGTTTTACACTTATGTCCCTCTTTCTATTTACATTTAAGTCACTCTTACATAAAAAGTGTTACACCGATCAATTTTTCGGCATTTTTCCGGCGAAATAACATTATATAAAAGGGACTTAATTGTATAAAACCGAAGATCTATACCACTGAATTGTAGCAAAGTAGAAGTGGCTCCAGAAGTTGCTCTGATGTTTCATAATAATCACAATAATCATATTCACAAGGAAGGTCCTCAAGAAGAAGTTCTAGCCGCTTTCGTGTCTTCGAAAGCTGAATTTAGATAGAATTAAAATTGACAAGTTATATTAAGGGGAAAAAAAGTTCAGTAAATATGGATCTAGAAGTCAATATTGTACCTTTTCTTTCACATCTCCTAGAACAACTCTATAAGGAGCTATTCCAGGTCTATGGGAAGAGCTTGGTTCTAGAAGCTTCTGGAAGCTGTTCCTTCCTATCTGAGATTCAGCAAACAATTTCCTCTGAGCTAGAAGTTGACTAGTTCTTGGTGTCACTGCTGACTGACCATTTCCGCCATTACTAACATTTGCGTTTCCATTTGTCTTAACCGATAGTTTACTAAGGAAAGGTCCCTCAACTCTCGAAGAAGCCTGATCATCCTGCGTGGGGTGGGGATATTCATTCGAATGTAAAGAAGAAAAAAAGAGTGAAATGCAAAAATACCCCCTATTCTTTGCCTAATTAGTAAAAATCCCCGTGTTGTTACCCGAAAAAACCGCCTCCAAAGCCGGAATACAAAATTTTGCTTGAAAAATGACAATTATTCCCCTAAAAAATGCAGAAACACCCTTTATAACCTAAAAAATTATCAATAATCCCTCTCTTCACTTAAAAAATGATAATAACCCTTGTTCACTTCAAAATTTGTTACGAAGGAATTTCAAATGAGGTTTTTCGCTAATACAAAAGAACACAAGGGGGTTTTGATAGCTTAGATATAAACATTTAAGAATGGAAGAAAACGGAACATGTGAGAAGTCCTAAATTAACTTCACCTGTCGATTCAGTGGCATGAATTCGGATCCAGGAACATCTAGTCGAGGATAGTGAGATTCTACATCATTGCGTTCTACCAAAAGACGATAAATGGAAAAATTATGAGACAAATGATTTTTTTGTTAACCACCAAAATAACAAGTAGGCAAAGCATGGGAAAATAAGAAACAATTCCTTCTGATCATACAATAATCTTATCACAAAAGGAAACCATTCAAATAAATGCATTCAATGACAATAATATAGTGATTCAATGTACAAATAAGTAAAAAGAATTTACACCATCAGAATGTATCTAAAATATGTTGTACCATTAATCCGTAATTTATGTTGTAGCTCAATTGATTGAAAGAACATGTCCAAGCACAACAAGTTCAAGATACATAAGCAAGCATGGTTACTTAATGAATAAAACTGACAAAATTTCAAAAATTGTCCTTCAACTTGGGAATTCTTACAAAGATAATCCCCTAACTATGCTAAACACACATTTAATAACCAAGTTTCAATTTTAGTCCTATGTAAAATAAATTTTGTCCTCTTAAAGAATTTCAATTTTCGCCTTCAATTACAAATTTGGTCCTATTACGGAGAAAAAGTTTGTTATTGCAAGACGAAAATTGAAACTTATTCAATGTTAGAGGACAAAATTTGATATGCATAGAACAAAAAATTGCAAATTATCAAGAGCAAGAAATTACTTGCACAAGTTGGCAAATCAGCTCCAGTGGGAAGCTGTGTTGGAAAGGGTGGAGTATGCTGAGTATGGTTCTTGAAATAATTCCAACTTTCATTCCTATCTTCTGGTGAATTTTCTGAAACAAATTTGAAGTCCAGTCAAGGCTCGTTAATTTACTTTTTTTAGTATTTTTTAGTTAGAATGCCGAACCTTTTTCTAAAATTTCATGTGCCAGTCTCGATAAGTCCACACTACATTGGTTCATGGAGAGTTCAAATCTTAGGTTATCAACCTCGCGTATGTAGAGGTCAATAGCCATCCACCTCGATAAAAGAGATACATTTTTTGTCACCTAAAACGAGAAAATTAAATCCCATTACTAAACACTATGATAGAAAAAACACATTCTACTAACGACTCACCTTTGCGGTGACATTTGGATTTCCATCTCGATCACCCCCCATCCAAGATCCAAACTTTATAGGGGTGCATGTCAAAGGTAGAGGCCTTCCAGTATGCTGAGACAAATGAACAATTTTTCAGGAAAATTCGGTTAATAAGCATTCAAATGAATTGTAGAATAAATGAAAATAACCTTCTTTAGAGCATTGCTGACACGACGTAAATAATGAGGTACAGCTCGCCAAAGTGATTGCTCTACAATATTCAAACCTTAAAAAAAAAAAAAAGCAAGTGTTTTGTAAAAGTAGAAACGCATACATATAAACTGAACGAGTGAAATGCAAAAATACCCCCTATGCTCTCTTTAATTAGCAAAAGTCCAAACTCCCCTGTGCTAATTTTATTAGCAAACAAACTTATTCCAAACCGAAATGGCAATTATACCCCCACCATTAGATGCGGAATCAACAATATTAACTTAACAAATTGATAATTATCCCCCTGTTAACTTTAGAGCAGTAACCCCTGTTCACTAAAAAAATTGCAATAACCTCTATATGATTTATGAAGGAATTTCAAATGGGTTTTTTTGTCAATAAACAAAGAATAGAAGACGGAGGGGGTCGATGAGGTCTTTGTTAAGTGGTTAAGGATGAGACTCCAGGTAATGGGTTCAACTCCCACTAATGCGAGTACTAGCATTTCTAACTAGTTTACTTTGGTACCAATGTAATATATTCGATTCAATATAGTGCTTGATGTAACAAGGTATTCACCATCTCAAAAAAAAAAGTGGGGGGGTGGGGGGGGGGTGCATTTAAATCTAAACTGAAGATATTATGAGCTGTGAATTTTACCAGCCCTAGCTTCATCAACCGGAGTAGGCCTGTGCCGCCTAAGTTCATCTGTTTGCCATATTGAAGCAATCTCTCTCACCTAAAATGTCAAAAAGAATTAAAAAAATTGTAATAAGATTATTCAATTCCTAACTAGTAAAGAAAACATCATCACAAACCAAATCTTCAATCAACATCTCACGGTCTTCATGTCCAAGATCAGGTCTATCATTATACTCTAATAGATGCTGCAAAAGATATAGACACAATATAAGGTCCAAGAATTGAAATTCTCATCACGCGCGAGGCCAATATACTACTTATATTAACTCAAAAACAAAATTAGTAAGCGAACATACTGCAATTCTAATATGTTTGTATTGTAAAGTACGTCGATTAATTTGTGTTGGATGTGCTGTGAGGACGATCTCAACCACCTGAATTAAGCAACATTACTGTTAGAAAAATAAATAAGCATTTAACAACGGGCTAATGTCAATTTACCCCATGTGATATGAATAATATTCAATTTACCCCCTACGATTTGAAAGTGAGCACTTTACCCTCGTGTGACAATTTTAAATAATCAATTTACCTTCTTCAACCGGAGAGTATAACACATTAGCCGAAATCGAGAGTAAGCATGAAAAGTGTTGCGTGAAAAGACAAAAGCACCCTTAGGGAAGTAAAGTGTCAGATTTATCATAACAAGGGGGTTAAGTACAACATTTATCGTAAGACTGGGGGTAAAGTGCCAAATGTATCAAAACATAAGGGGGTAAAATGCCATATATATCATAACTCGGGAGGGTAAAATGTCACATATATCATAAGATTTTAGGGAGTAATTTTTTTTTGTTTTTTTAAATCACAGGGGAGCAAATTGAATATTTATGCACACCATAGGGGGTAAATTGCCGTTAACTCATTTAACAACTACTATCTTGATTAGAAACATCTACAACAAACCTGCTTGCAAACAGTATCATAAAGCTCATCTGGAGATAGACCACTCTGCACGAGCTGAGTGAAGGTATCATCACAAGATTTTGATAATTTTTCTGCACTTCGACCCTTAGTCACTCTGCAAAGTCGGATTCCTCAATTTTCAATTACAAGGATACTAAAGTAATAATTTCGGGAACAAAGGAAAAGTTACCGATTTTATGAAACATGAAATGATTTTAGTAAGAACATACTCCTACATTTGGCAAAACCAAACTAAAAAATAACAGAAATCTAAAACATATTTTCGTTGTTAAGAGATTTTTGGTGCAATCCGCATAAATACATTGTTTTGGCACTTTACATCCTAGAATTGAAATCTTAGCACTTTGCAACCTCGAATTGCATATTTTTTGACAAAGTGCACCCTATGGTGCAAAATGCACACTATAATGCCTGAAAGTACACAATTCGAGGGTGCAAAGTGCCAAAATAATGTAAATTTGGAGTGCAAAGCGCCAAATATTCATAATTTTGTGACAACCAAGAATGTAGCTAAGAGGTTAATTTACCGGTGATGAGTTTCTGCAATCCCAGTTAGGTTTAGATAATGACTAAACGCACGAGCAAGTGAGAAGGCTTCTTCGAGGGTCATTTTTGACAATTCAGCAGCCAGTTGCTTCTCAAGAAGCTCGGCAGTGTCTTCGATTCCGGCCATCCTCATATTGCAAGCACTCTAGAGGCCACATTGTTCATTAATAATTAAGTCAGCTATTTAAATTCAGATTGTACCCAAAAAATACTTCCCTCCTTCAAAATTGATCAAGCATTAAGACATGAAAATAATATTTACACTAAAAACAGAGCAAAACAGAGCACATGAAAAAATTCTCTTCACACAATACTTCCATTCAGAAAATGAAGCCACACAAACAAAGAGTGAATTGCAAAAATATCCCCATGCTTTGCCTAATTATGAAATACCTCCCTGTATTATATTTATTTCCAAGAATCCCCCACGTGATAATTTTTGTAAGCAAATAAAAACCCTTCCCAAGCCAAAATGTCAATTATACCCCGCCAAAAGGATGCAGAAACACCCATATGCTCCTAAAAATTGGCAATAATCCCCATATTAACTTTGAAATTGACAATAATTCCATATTCCAAGGACTCTAGAGGGCAAATTGTTCATTAATAAGTCAGCATTTAAATTCAGCCACAAAAAGCACTTCCCTCTTTAAATTGCTCAATGATCATTATCAAAAGAGCTTTAAAACAGAGCACTTAAAAAATTCTCTTCACTCAATACTTCCATTCAAAATATGAAATCACACAAAGAGATACTGAAATGCAAAAATACCCCATATTCTTTGTCTATTTAACAAAAACCTCCCTGTATAATTTTAAATACCAAAAACCCCCATGTGCTTATTTTTTTAGCAAAAATCTCCTTCCCAAGCCAAAATGTCAATTATCCCCCACTAAAGGATGCAAATACACCCCTATCACCTAAAAGAAAGGGCAATAACCCCATATTTAAGCACCCTAGGGGCCAAATTGTTCATTAATAAGTCAGCACTTAAATTCAGCCACCAAAAAAACAGTCCGCTCTTTAAATTACCAAATAATGATTAATTAAGACATCAAACAAAAGAGCATTTATTTACCACTAAAAACAGAGCAAAACAGAGAACTTACAAAATTCTCCACACACAATACTTCTATTTACATAATGAAATCACACAATCGATTCATATTCCAGCAATTGATATACATCCTCCAATATCAGGAGTCAAATGAGCTATATATCTTCCCAGTACACACACACAGTGAAAGAGAAACCCTTGGTTTCAGATGAATCTGCATGTGTCTCTTTGTTTTTTGTTTTATTTAAAAAAAAGAAAAGATTTGAAAATACATCAACGATCCTTAAGACATCAAAGTAGCAATTATTTACCACTAAAAACAGAGCACTTACAAAATTCTCTACACAAAATACTTCAATTCAAAAAATGAAATCACACAATCGTTTTAAATGGCTGAAAGTGATATACATCCTCCAAAATCAGTAGTCAAATGGGCTATATATCTTGCTACACACAAACACACACTGAAAAAGAAACCCATGATTTCAGAATACAAAACCCGAAGAGAAAAGCTCCACACTAAAAATCCCACATTAATGGCATGATATTCATATGAAAAAACTTAAAACAGACTATATTATCACATACTGGGCAGAAAATAAAAGAAAAAAGTACCTGAGCAAGGACTCTTGTTTTTTCGAGTTTTTCCATGAAAAGGGGCCCAACTTCTCTTTGAAGAACATCATTGAGAAGGTTACCCAGTAGTCTACAGTCATCTTCAAATCCCTGAAACGATATTTCTTCCGCTATATCATCAGTTATGTCCGTCATTCTTCTTTTTCTTTTAAAAGAAAAAACTTTTCTTAGTTTTTAGAGGGGAGAGTGTGAATTTGGTGGTAGTTAGTGCTAATTGATGAGAATAGTTACATTATTGTGCTTGATTGATATTTTTCCATTTTCATTGTTTGTTTGTTATGTGTTTTACATTAACACGTGGCAGTGATAGCACGTTTTATGGATTGGTTTTTGTCTTTTTGTAGGACTGATGAGTAGTACGACTGCGACGTCATGAGTCCCCAGGTGTGTGCGTTTTGTTTGTTATGTTTATCTAACTAATCTAACCAATTTCATCAATCAATGATGTATAGTACGTAGTATATTGGGTTTGTTTAAAATGAAATTTTGTGTAATTGATATCGGACCGGACATTAAATCGATAGTCTTATTAGTTATTGATTAGATCGATTTAATCCTTTTAACCATTGGTTTAACCGGTGTGACGTCATTATAATATAATATTTTAATTTAAGTTTTAATATATGTAATCAACTATTTAAAAAAATATTATTCATTTTTTCAAGTTTATTTCCATAAACTAAATGTTTATCTCATGATTAATTATTTTTCCTACAAATTTTGAGTTGAGAATGAATGATAGCAACAAAATTACAAGTATGATAACATGATATAAACGCAATAATTCTAATTATAATAAACACTATATCAAAAACAATAATTTTATTTCTAATCACCTATGAAAAAGAGAAATCAGTGATGAATTTTATCATTGAATTATATAAAAAAAAATGAAAATACTTGAAGTTTGAAAAAAAAATGACTTTTTTAATGAAATTGATGCTCATATATATTTATATAACTTACTATATAAAAGATTTTTTGTTTTTTGTTGATTTTGTTTAATTCAAAGTGAAAAATAGAAAATAGAAGAAGAGATGTGAGAGTATTGTTGAAGTTTATAGGTCGCGGAAGGGAAGTAAAAATCCGTAGAGTAAATTTTTTATTTTTATAAGTGAACCAGTGGTTCAATCGGTTCATTGGTTCATTGATTTTACTGGTTTTTAACCGATTTTTTCTTTTCGAACTGATTAGGAATAAAGCTGGTTTTAAAAGATTTACCGGACCGAATTGATAATCCGTTACCCGTTAAACTGGTCGAACCGACCGATCCGATCCGATTTTTAAAACAATGAATTAAGAGCATTGAGATAGCCTTTGTCTAGGTGACATATGTTGGTTAAAAGTTTCAGATTTATGGAGTAAGTTTCTAATCGTTCGTAAATGTTTAATCCTTGATTGTTGTTGACCCGATTTTTTTTTACATTCTATTTCATTTCATGAAATGAGTTTGAGGAAGAAAAAGATGGAAATAAGGAAGGTGATATGAAATTAATTAGAGAAAGACAAAAGGCGTTTTAAATATATTAATTAAAGAGTTAACATGTAATTTAATAGATGTTACTTTTTTTCAATGTCCTATATCACGTTATCCCTAACATTATGATAAAAAAAAAAAAAATTATAGTTTATATTTGTTGTTGAATCATTTTAGAGATTGAGATATCTCATGTACAATATTTGTCCCCTAAAACTTTTTTAGAAAGACTGAAGTATGTTAGACAATTATAAGTCTATAACGAAATCCAAATCAAGTTAATTGAAAGTAAAATAAAATAAAAAAGTTAATCGACGCGAGGATTGAAATCAATCCAATGAAAATTTATTTTAACTTTATTTGTTATATATAACAAAACACGATTCATATATTATTACTTGAATTTGACTTAATAATTTAAAAATACCGAAATATGTATAGATATTGAACTTGACTCCTTTAATTAAGTCTAAGACAAATTCATTCAAATAATCAAATGAAGTTCAAAAATAAAATTCCTCTATCCCATATTTTTTTTCCTAATTTTTTACTCTCTCAAATATTTTGCTCCATTTTGCACGAAGTTTTAGGTGAGACTTGAAAAGGTGATACTTTTGAATATATTTAATATTTTAGCCCTAAATATAGTGATAGATAATTAGTAGTGTCAAATCATTACTTTATGAAAGAAAATATATTTGATAAAAGAAATATAGATTTGGGACATCCAAAAAAGAAATTAAGAGCAAAAAAATGAGAATGAGGGAGTATTTCAAAAAAGGAAATTTTGTTTCGAAACATCTCAAGAAGTAATATGAGCAAAAACTTCTCAAGAAGTAATATGAGCAAAAACTTTGGGATAGGAGAATATTAAACTTAACATAAAAATAATATTTTTCAATAAATGTTTACCAATCCTTCATTAAAAGAGTTTTGTGGCGGTTTATGGTTGGGGAGTTTTGGTGAAACATTTTAAACTTGGTTTGGTCAGGTTTTGGATGTTGGGTTTTGTGATTTTACGAATTTGAAAAAGTTGAAACTCCACTTGGATTGAGTTTGAATATTGAGTTTTGGAAAAAAAAAAATTAGGTGGTAGGTGTCAGCTCAATTTCTTTTTTATAGAGTTTGGGAGAAAAAAAGTGATCGATGTCAAATTAAAATTTTATAGGTTTCAAAGAGTTTGGGTGTGTATTTGTTAATATGTTTGTGATGAGTTTCATGGATTTTACCAAACTTAATTTGAAAGAATTTTGACTCAAATTCCTCGTTAATTCGCTAAAAATTACTCAAATTCATCTTAATATTTTTTCCTTTATGAAAAAAAGTTAAATGAGTGCTATTTCAAATTACACGTTCCCTTTCTAAAAAAAAACGTTAAATAAGTTTTTTCGGGAAATTCTTATCCAGACCGGGTTTGGCCGAACCTAAAGCAACTACATGACAAGTGTAATATACTTGCTTTGGAATTGAATGTAACTCCCAGGAGAATGACCAATCACAAAACAAGTGCAATACACTTGCTTGGTGATTAGATGAGTTTGACCAAACCAGACTTGAACAAGACTTTTCCGAGTTTTATTTCATATTACACGTCCATTCAAGAAAGGAATAAGTATTAAGATGAAATGGTATTTCGTATGTGAAATGGTAATTCTTCTTAAAAATTACTTATCTGAATAAAAATCGTTTTGTACATAAATTTTATTAAAGTTGTTGATATCCATTTTCAGAAATTGGATATTTGTTTTCCAAAGATGTATTCGAAGTTGTTTATATCTATATTAATTATTCATTTTCTTCTTTCAATAAATAAAATTTATTGATTGGACCACTTACATTTTTATATACAGTTTGACGCGGAAAGCTGTAAAGATAAATAAACTTTATCCTTATTTTTATTGAGTTTGAACCAGAGTTATTCGAATTTCTAATATTTTTCTTTTTTTTAGTATCTTTTCATTAAATATATTTAATGACCCCAGTGACTACGTCACTGATGATAATCATTTTGAGGATATCTTTTTTAACAAGAGAATATTCAATTTTAGATTCTCTTGGATAAACTTTTTTTTTTAAATTTATATGCCCCTTTGGCTGCTACGGAATATAATCAATTCATAGTCATAAATAAGGGTTTTTTTTACATTGCACCCTCAAAACATAGGAAATAGACACTTTGCACCCTCATAACTTAGATTCAACACTTTGCATTCTAGAAATATGAAAAATTAAGCACTTTGCACACTCTCTTATTTTTAGGAAAAACTTACCACTGTAGTCGAGGGCAAAATAGGTAATTCAATTGGAGATCTTTGGCACTTTGCACTCTCAAAATATGAAAAATTGACACTTTGCACCCTCGAAATATGAAAAACTCAGCAACTAGCACCCCGATACACAATAAATGGACACTTTGCACCCGAAACATAAAATTAACACTCAGCACTCTCCAATTTAAGAAAAACTCAAATCCCTCGTTTTTTCCTGAGACAACATGTTGTGGTGTTCTTTTATATTGTGCTTGCTTGATTTTTATGTTGTCTCAGGGTTTGTCTCCAATATTTCCTTGCAATAGCCCCATAATTTTGCTTATTGCTCCATCTCTGTAGCATTATTTAGCTTAGCAGTCCCTATTTTTTTATAATTTGAGGGGATTGAAGTATTGGGCCAAAAAATTAATTAAACTTTGTCAAAAAAATAATATTTTGTTGAAGCCCAAGCCCAATCTCAATCCAAATCCATACCCGAGCCCGACCTCAGACCGGACAACGGCAGCGGCGCACGTGTGGTGAAACCATGGTCATGCACGTCTTCTCCCCTCACAAAACTTGGTACACCCAAGGGATCCAACCCTTATCCAAAATTTTGCATTATAAATGATAAAAATAATTTCAATTTTCTCCATGTGGGATGAAGGCATTTCTCTCTCTAAGTTTCATTCATTTCTTATTTTATGGGCTTAATTCCAATTGGGCTCAATCCAATTGGATTAATACCCATAAAAACCCAACAATCTACCACAAATGAATGAAATTATTCTTCATATCTCGTCACAAGAGACATATCAAAGTTAAATATCCTTTAGGAATAGTACTACATCGGGATAGGTGAAATTTTTCATCTTGAACCTTCCTTGGTTAGAGTTTATCGGATTTACTTAGCCAATCAGTGAAGTATTTCATCTTGAACTGTCGGCTGTTTGTGTAAACTTTGATAATAAACTTAACACAACACTAGACCGATTTGTTAAGAGTTCTCGGTTGTGTTCGTTTTACCCGTGAACAATCTTGGGTTCTGCTAGTGCTTTAGAGGATTCCAGCCTTATAAGAATTCTTAACGAGCAGACCCTGCTCACACTTACATAGGTGACCGCATCTATCAAAAGTATCCTTCTATACCCACTTGTTCTTGACAAGAAATAGACGTCATTAAAAGCATAAGTTTAACCTAATCAAACATTGTAGGTTGCACATTTTGCATGATAGGAATGAGCTAGAGTTGGACTCTTAAGTGCTCCACTTTTTAAGTTAACTAAGACTGGTTGTCCTATTAAACTTGGTCTGTGGGATCTTCAGTCGCCAAGTTAGGTTTTCGTACAAGGTAACTTAGTTAATTTTAGGCTTTTAACCCCATTCTACTCTCTCACCAGATAAACCTTTAGTAGACGGATCCGCGAGGTTATCTTTTGACTTCCAAAGTCAATGAAAATTATTCCAGTTGAGAGTAAATGTGTCACAGTATTATGTAGATGACGAATATGTCGTGATTTACCATTTTACATAAAGTTATGAGCTCTATATAATGCCGCCTGATTATCGCAATGAATACATATAGCCGACACAAGTTTTGGCTATAGTGGAATAACTTCCAAGAAGTTATTAAGTCATTCGGCTTCTTCTCCAGCTTTATCCAAAGCTATAAACTTTGATTCCACAGTGGATCGAGCTATAAAAGTTTGTTTGGAAGATTCCAATAAATAGCGCCCCCCCTCCCAAAGTGAATACATATCCACTTGTGGATTTAGATTACTCTGAATAAGAAATCCAATTTGCATCACTATATTCCTCAAGGACAGCTGAATATTTTCCATAGTGTAATGCATATTTTGATATATTCTTTAAGTATCCAAGCACTCTCTTCAGAGCGTCCCAATGATCTTTGCTTGGATTGCTCGATACCTACTCAATTTATTGACAGAGTAATCGATGTCTAGCCTTGTGTAATTCATGATATACATGAGACATCCAATGATACGAACATACTCATTTTGTGATATGCTATCACCTTTATTCTTGTGTAAAACAAGAGATGGAGTAAAAGGATTATTTGTTCCTTTGATTTCCATAGTTTTTAAATCTCTCAAGCACTTTATTCATGTAATGTGACTGAGATAATTTAATCCCATCAGGTGATCTTGTTATCTTAATTCCAAAATAACATCCGCTTCACCAAGGTCTTTCATATCAAAGTGTTTTGTTAATATTTTCTTTGCGGACTTAATGACCTCCATATTAGTCCCAGGTATTAACATATCGTGTGCATATAAGCATATTATGACAATCACTTGTCCAAATTGTTTTATATGTTGGTGTTTTACCCAATCGTATCCGAACGATTTGACCCAACGAGTAAACAAGGTTGAACTAAATCGACCCAATTACGGAATTTAGTGGGTTTTATGTTTCCAGTATATTTAAACAATAACTTACATAAATACGTGGATCCCATAAATGATAATATTTTAATTATGCAAGAAAAATAAAAAGAAAACTTGCAGAAAGCTTCCCGTCTTTCGTTCTTTTGGTTGAACTTTTGGGTTCATGCTTTTCTTTGAATTTTGATCAACAAATGTCTTTGATCTTTTTCACCATTGATATCAACCACGTTTCCTTCTACTAGATATGTGGGCACCAACTTAAGTGAATCGAACTTTTCTTTCACGTTTTAGAAATCAAAACTTCAAGATAAAAAATATCCTATTTGTTTCTTGAACAAGGGACGACTTTTGTATTTTTAGGGTTGAAGAGGTTTTTCTTTTGAGTGTAATATTAATGATTTAATAAATCGTTGATTTAAATATATATATATTGGAGGAGTTAAGCTCCTACTATAACTCAAAGTTTCTTATTAGGAAAATACTCTTCTTTCTCTTACCTTAGGAGAGTTATTAATTAAATACAAGTCTTGTAAGTAATTAAAATATACATAAATATATTTATATATATATATATATATAATTTTGAAAATTACATATAAAAATATATATATTTTCCTTTATTTATTACATAAATATATCATATATATTTACATAGTAAATAATAAATTTCTACAATTTGAAATTCCATAAATGCGAATATTTCCTTGTTCTTGAATCTAGTATTCAATTTCCATTAAATTCAATTCTATAATTAAATCTAATATAATTAATCATGATATTTTCTAATTAACTAATTCTGAATTAATTAATTTGGAGTTTCTATTTTGGGAAACTATTTCCAAAATACAATATGAATTCGTTCTAATTTCTTAAGTTCGAATGTAGATTATTAGGAGTCGTAATTGAGAACCTATGGACATGTAACTTCAAGCTCCAATAAATCAAATAATTTATCAAACTCGTTAATATAATTAATTCGATCTATTAATTCCAAGTAACTCCACTAAATACTTGGAATTGCACTATTGTCATTACAATATATTTTACTCGAAAGATCAAGAGAGTCCATTGATATAATCACTACATATTATTTGATCCTCCAAGGATTGATTCGTAACTAGATTAGGCATAACTCCTTTATCTTGATGCTGCTGTTGGAGAATTAGCGTTTGAATGTTTGAAGGTCGGTTTCCGACCTGCTCGAGAAGAACTCGAAGCAAATTCTGCCATTACAAAATATCCTCCTGGGCCAAAGAGGACATCTCAATTTGGGGAAGTGCTTGGTTTGCGCTCCGCTAGAGAAATCTCAAAGCATATACTTCAACAGACCTTTACAAAGTATCCTCCTGGGTCGAAGAAGATACCCCAGTCTGGGAATGGGGTTCCTTTTAATGAACTGACCAGCTTTTGATGAGAAGGTTAGCACATCAAAAAGAAGAATAAAGGATTCAGCAGACAAACAATAGTTATCAAATAGCATATTTACAAGGAGATGTTCAAAAAACATTTTAAAAAAGAATAAGAAGAAGAAGAACGAACGAACATACAATACAATATACAATTCGAGAGGGTGATCCGGATTGGTAATATGTCCAAGAAAGGTGATTAGCTCCTGAGTACGTTGCTTATATCCAAAAGAGAAGCCTTTATCAAACTCCTTATCCTTTTCTTCCTCCAACTTCTTATTCAGCCAAACCAAATCTTCTTTCTCTTTAAGGAGATTCTCTTTCTCAGACTCCAAACTATTGTTTGACTGGATAAGTTCCCCTTTTTCCCTTGTGAGTTTTTGAATGTCCGCTCGAAGATTATCCACATCGAGCATCAATGCACGATGAGCCGCAACAATTTTCTCAAACATATCATCGGCAGCGTAACGAGCGAAGTATGCATCGTCATTCCGAATTCCAAGCTGGGCAGTTTGATGTTTCACCTACAAAAAAAGAATAAGGTAGTCAGAATATAGAGAATAATGGTCAAAACGACATCAGATCTAAGTCGAAAATGTACCAATTCTAGATGCTTAAAGATAGACTAAACCAGTTGCAAGGAATGATCATTGTACTTTTCGAGCTCACGAGGAAGGATCGTACCCATTCCTAGATTCCAAGACACCCCATCAGGTTCGAAGGAACGGGGAATAGTCGACTCTAGTGGCACTTCCCCGACCGCACGATAGTAAAGTCAAAAATATCCTCGACCTGGTTCTTCAGTGGATGCTCATCCAACAATGGAGAATTGTCGGTAGGATTTAAGTATGGCTTGGGTAAGAAGTCCCGAGCTCGGATTAGCTCCTTGACCTGACTTTGAAGAAGACTGCAAAATTCGGCTATCAATTGTGGCCGAATAACGACCATTGTGGAAGTGTTGGGCTCCCCAAAAAGGTGCTTTAGAATATCTTCCATGGCAGTTTTCTCAACACTAGGTTCGTGAGTGGAGTCCTCGGGAATGGATCCAGCTTGTCGCTCGGTACGATCCTCAGGACCTAAGGTCAAAGTAGCATCCAGGCCATGAGCGGGAGAGATAACCTTTTCCTGATCTCTAACCTCAGGAGGACTAACAACAGGTCCCTTATTGGGACAAGATTCAAGAATTCGACGATCGACTAAAGGGCTACGAATCGGAGGTTCAGATCGATCGCCTGGACCTCGAGGAGAAGGGATGCGAGGATCAGATTGAAAAGGGGTACTCCCCTCGAAAGAAGAACGATCCTCAACATGGGTCAAAAATTTGATCCACAGGAGGCGTAATTCTTAGGCGACCTTCTCCGGTGTCAGAAGAGGTCGGTCACGAAGTATCGAGGCGAGCTCTTTTAGTAGGAGTACTTCTCTTAGAAGACCAGCGCAAAGTTTGCTTTAGGAGCGACTGCAAAAAGATTGGTTTTCATTCTCGATAAATTGTGATGAATATAAAAAAATCAAGCTTCTACCTCGATCTACAACAGAGAATTTTATATGTTAAGTGGGGACGCGCGGTAACTCTTTGAAGATTTTACCCTTATATATACCTAAGAAATTGACAAAAGAACCCTTGAAGAAAGGCGCAAAAGAGGAATTCAAAACAACTAGAAGAAAACATTGACTCGTTCAACGTACGAGGCCCGAACAGAAGAGTAAATCTGACAACGGAATTAAAAAGACTTATGTCTACAAAAACATCATGAGAATAAGATAATTATGTTACAAGAAGATCAAATTAAAGGATCAGAATATCCTTTCGATACACAAGTAGCATCTTCGACAAATTTATGGATATACACATCAAAATTTACCAGTTCACTACGAAGAAGATATTTAGATATCCAATACAAAGATAATCTTCATTTATCTACATCATCTTCATTTTCCTTCTCCAACAGTCCTTTCTTCCGTAAAGGTGGTCTGTTCGGCATGGGATGTTTCTTCAATATGCTCTTGGTCTCGAGATGGCTCTCGATCATATCCACGAGGAAAGCCTTACGACCTGCATCCCCAATGTGTGTAAAATATTCTCCGTGTTTGTCGAAAAATTGTTTCCTTCTTTTGGCCTCAAGACCAGTAAACTCGGGCCAGGTCTTACAACCCAAAATTCCGTGCTCACGCCTGATGGCCAGGGGAGGATACCCACAACCTGAACCAACATTCAAGGTGGAAGGTTCGGCAGTTGGACGAACAAGATCATGGTGAAAGCTAAGAATAGGCACATCATCTTCATATGACTCCTCTTCAATGTCTTCTAAAACTTGACATTGATCCCTTCTTCTCTTTCTTGATTTCCTCTGCTCAATGAGCTTTTTGCCGAAAGATTTCTTGGATTTTGAGAGGACAGTCTTTTCGACCATAGAATAGCGGCACCTCTCGACCATGGATGTTGTATAAAGGAGGAAATTGATATAGAGTAAAACAATATAAAGTGTGCCAAAGTTGACAAAATAGATCGTAAAGGGACTTCCCAAAGAATGATTATCAGCTGGGATCGAAAACTCCATAGAGCTTAGTTCGGCCTTTCGAAGGAACATTTCTACGATAAGGAAGATAGACTGGTATTTATCCGACTTCATCTCGGCGATCATGCTGGTAGGAAAGGGGTCATCTGAAACTAGGTCGCCAGTAACATCACGACCTCCATATGTCCAAGTAGAGTTATGATCCCAAGTGTGTTCGTAAGGCTTGGAAGTCCCATTCTCGAGCGTGCGATGAGTTGGAGGACGAAGAAAGATATAATTTGATTTCCAGTCCATGCTATTGCTCGAAATAGCACTCTCCAGAATGGTACGACCAGGTTTTTGACTAACATAATAATAGTCTCTATTGGAGGAGCTCGAGATATGAAATCGAAAAAATTGATAAAAATTACGAAAGGAGGCCTGAAGACCCTTCGCGACCATAAGAACATCAAAAGCAGTAATAAATGCTATAGCATTGGGGACAAGTTAGGTCAAGGAAACAAAGAAGGTTTCGAGAAATTGGAGGAAAATCGGATGCAAGGGTATCTAAGCCCGTGATCCAGGTGAGAAGAGATGATTATCTAAAAATCCAAAGGAAAAAATCGACCGTAGTCCCTCTGCAGGATAGGCAGGTCGAGATCGGTGTAGCGAGAAGGAAGAAACTCGATAGGAACAGAAACTTGTGGTTGAGTATTTTTAGACTTCTTCGAAGCTTTGGCTGATGTCTCCTCTTCAGAAAGTATCTTCACCACCAAACTGTCTTTCTTCCCTTCCGCACTGCTCCTAATTTCTTCGGCGGGAATTTCATCTTCAATTTCCTCGTTCTCAGTAGAAGCACTTTCGGAACTCTCGATAATGTTCGTAAGAACCAGTTCGTCCTTGTCCTGGGGTGAAGGATTGGGGTTTGTTGAGGAAGACGCCATCATTTTTCGTAGGAAAATAAGAAGCTCAAGGAGATGGGTGCTTGATGAAAGTATCGACTTGAATATTACTGGAAGATCTCTGAAATACGAACAGGAAAAATTAAAAATGACCTTGTAAAATTCGATTATATATATGGTGAGGAAAAGACGCATTTAGCCCTTGGCAACGATTCACATTCCCGTCAATAAGAGCACTGAAAAGGGTCCCACGATGTCAGGGTTAGCTTCCTGAAGACGCGATCGCACGCGATTGGATTCAAGAGATGTGTACTCTTTTCCTCGTTTGGTTTTTATCCCAAAAAAGGGTTTTTCTGAACAAGGATTTTAATGAGGCATGATCCTTGAATCCCGACCGAATATCAAAAAGATCTCGTTTACTTCTCCGAGCTACAACTACGATTACGCTCGAGAAGTGGGGGAGTACTGATGGGGGCTAGTTTACACGCAAGCCTATATTTGACACTTCGGGCTCGTCAAGGTCGTTCTGATCCCCTCAGCCAGTAAGAGCACTTCGAGAGATGGAGTTCGATCCGACATGCAGTTCATATCTTACTGACCTAACGGAAGAACCTGAATGTTATTAGGGCCATGCAAGTTCCCTAGTCTCCATAAGATACTACTAGGGCTTGGATGTTGAATACTGTATGTGCTAATTTCTGCATTGTAATAGGGGTTACGCATTGAAAATATTCCTACTTTAATAAAAGATATAGCTTTTGCTCTCCAATAATCTGAAAGTTCTTACTATTATTCATACGCTATTTTTACTTGGTGTTACATCATCCTGAGTATATTATCCAGTCCCTGAGAACATATCGATCGATCATATCTCTGACGCACGTTATTTCTTGTATTTTATTGATATTACCGTACCTCACGAAACTCGGTAAAATCACAGAGTGTACATGTGTTCATTGTATAACTTAAATCTACGTGATTTAGAAGAGTGGTCATAATATGTCTTTTTGCAAATAAAGTTGTATAATCCTCAAACAAAAATCGTACGAACCACCATAAAGTAATCAACACATTTATTATCAGCATCCCAAACCCAATTGTTGTTCGTTAACTTCCACTCATCGTCGTACTTTAGATTCACAAGAATTTGAGACATACCTACAAATAAACAACTATTTAAAAATATATATATATATATATATATATATATATATATATATATATATATAAACACAATGTTTGGGCACTTGAACTGTGCTTGGACGCTTCAAACCTAGGTGCACAAGCCTGACCAAGTGCCCTGTTGGACGCCTGAGTTGCGATTGAGTGACTGAACTTCACTCGCCCAAGAATAGTTCAGGCGACCAACGACGGGATTTCAACTTTTCATCATTTTTTTGTTCATAATCTTGTTATATTCTTTTTCCTCTTCCTGTGTGATTTTGAGCAAAATGAATTTTAGGGTATTGGGAGAAAAATTGGTGAATCTTGAAAATTTCAGAAATTGAAATGGGGTTCATTTTGAATTTTGTAAATTTATGGGTATAATTTAAATTTTGTTAGAGTTAAATTATGATTAAGTAATCAAATTTATATTTACTAATTAATCTATTAAATAATTAATTAAAAGGAAGGTCATTTGTAGATTATTAAACTTTCTAAGGTCATTTTAAAAAATTAAACTTCTCATTTGACCATTTTTAAAATCCTCCCAACTAATAACCTAATGAAGTGAAGGCTAGATTTGTAAATTCCAACATTATAAAGCTATTTAATTAATAAATTGAAAGTGCCAAAAGTTATTTTTACAAATAACTCCCTAATTTCTAGGCCTGTCAATCGGGTCATGTGAGTCGAGTCTTAAATGGCTCAAATTCAAATATCATCGGATTTTACGGTTATAGGCTCGAACTCATATACTATCGGACATCATATCTCTAGGCTCAAACTCGACTCGTGTAACATTTCGGATTTCGGGTTTATATCGGACTTGCTCACTCAAACAAATTTTACTTGACAAATTAAATAATAATCTACGCATTGTTAAAACACATATAATAAACTAATCTTACTTAATGCACAAGATTATGCAAATTTTATACTTGTAATCCACAATATAAAACATTAAATAAAGCTTGTAAAAGTCTCGAGGCCTATTAGACCATATATTTTAACTTTTCATTTTTTTCCTTTTTGTTATTTATTTCTCCCTTTGACCCGCAAATACATTAATTATAATTGATATATGTGTTATAAGTGATACATGTAGGAAACATGTTAATTGTAAAAAAAAAACATTTCATAATAATTAGTATAGTGGAGTATAATTTTAATATTAATAATTAATAGTGGTATTTAAAGTAGTAAGTAGCAATAAAGTGCAAAAGAGAAAATTCCAATAGTATCCACTTCTCTAGTTTGATGTCTATATTGTTGATTTTTTGCACTTTGCACCCTCGAAATATGGGACATAGACATTTTGCACCATCTGTAGGTCTCAAGTTGTCAGATGATATCTAGAAGGAGGGGGGCGGGGAAGAGGGTGAATAGACCTCTGTTTTTCCTTTGAAATTTTTTTCAATTTTTCAAATTAGCATAGTAAGCTGATCGAACTTATGAGACTACTCTACTGATCGCGCACAAAGCTTGTTCAGTGAAGTTGACGACTCGTCTGATATTACTTATCTATTTTTCAAAACAGTTCAGAGTTGATGACTTGTTGCAGCGGATTAAAATCAAGTGTTTTCCAATTAAGTTTTATGATACTTAAAATTTTTGTCCTCGATTTTAAAACTCTTTAAAGTTCTCAAGTCTTTTTGAAGATTAGTTCACTAATAAAAAATGCAAGATGAAAGTAAACTAACACAAATAATCTTTATAGTGGTTATATATACAATAAAAATCTTTTAGTCCACTCTTCTAAATCACAAAAATTTAGGTTATACTACAATTACAATGTAATAGTACACTCTACTTGCACTTTTACAACAAATGATAAGCCACAAATTCACTGTAGGAAATCACTAAGAAGACCTACACTCTGAAGTATTTTCACTCACTTAGATGAAAAATAACTTCTCACAACTCTCTCTTTTACAGAAATCACTAAGATTTGTATATGTAAGATTGTTTTCTAGAACTATCTTGTCAACAGATGACTTCGCTGTTTTGTGTTATACCTTTTAGAGTATTTGAGACCTAGTGTTGGATAAAGATGAAGACAAAGAAGTGAAGGGAGGTTTTGATGATATCAAAACATCATCAGCTAAGTAATAGAAACTTAGCAAACCTCTAAAATTATTTGACCAATGAAGAAGCTAAATCAGAAGGGTCAAATTTTATGGTCCAAAAAATTACTGATCTGTTGCGGAATTCGGAATCAGACTGGTGGTATTTGAGCTGACTCAAATCAGATGAGTTCGACTTGAGATCAACAGAGTGTTCATCAAAGGGGTAGTTTCGATCAGCAGAGTGGAAGTGATCAGAAAGTCATCCCAACGGTAATAATGCACTTGGAGTAATAAATGCTGCAAGAGAAGGGTATTAAAGACAAATGATTGAAGACATTCCTCGGATCAGCAGAATGCATCAAATGCAACTGACAAAAAGTACAACAGAGTGTACAGTGCACAGTTGCAGGTAGCCCTTCTTGAAAATAGGGGGGGGGGGTCCAATACTTTCTTCAATGGGCAGAATTCAAATCTCAATTATAAATAGTGACTGATCCAAGAGTTAGAGACAAGCAACACATTCTAAGAGCATTTTCGAAGCAAAACTTTTTCTAAATCTCAAAACTCAAGAACATAACACTCATCAGCTTAGTCATTCATTGACGAAGCGAAGTTGAAGATCAAAGAATACATACATTTTCTGAGTACTTTTGTAAGAGAGAAGTGTTGTGAGAAGCTGTTATCCATCTGAGTGAAGTGATAAAGCTTTGTAGAATAGATTTTCTTTATGATCTCCTATTACGCACTTGTGGCCTTTCATTTGTTGAATTGCGCAAGAATTGTATACTGTAAACTAAGCGATTATAGTATAACCCAAGATCTAAGTGACTTGGAAGAGTGAACTAAAGAATTTAAATCCATACAACCAGTATAAAAATTGCTTGTGTTTGTGTTTGCATTTTTACTTGCATATTTACAAAAGCTTTCAAACATTCAAGTTAACTGATTAAAAGGTTTTAAAAAGGAGTTTGTAAAAACTGGGGATAAAATCTTTTAAGTAAAAAGAAAACCAACTTGTGAAAAACACTTGAAATATCAGCTGTCAAACAAGTTGTTTAAAAATTTGAATTTTCTCAAAATCAGCTAAGTTACATCAGAAGAGTGGTCAACTCTGCTGTTCAAAGCTTTGTGCGCGATCAACTTAGTAGTCTCACGAATCTTTGTCAGCTTAGTCTGCTAACAGAAAAAATTAGAGAATTTTTGTGACGGCCCGGCTCGGTGAGTCCGTCAAAGAACGGTCGTAAAATTATTATTATTTTGAATTATTTCAAAGTTCAAAAGATCACAAGATCTAGTTAAATTGTATATTTTAGTTCAAATTAATGTTTGACTTTTAAAATAAAAATTAGCACATAAATTTGGATTAAAAATTCAATCAAAAGGGTTTGAAATTTTTGAGGCGTTACAATCCACCCCCTATAAAAGAATTTTGTCCCCAAATTCGCTCTTGAGATTTGCGTGGTCCGGGTAATGCCGACGTATCTTCTTTTCTAGCTCCCGAAATATTTCTTCCTTTCTCTGCATGCGTCATAAAACTTGTACTTGTGGAATCTGCAGCATGCTTGATTAAAATGAGTGTGCGAAAAAATGTTCTCTCGTACGTTAAGCGTTTTCAAAACTCTGACATTTTTTTCTCTAACTCCCAAGTAAAAAGGCCGCGGCATAATGGAATTCCCTTGTTTCTTCATCTAGACGAGTATGCAAACGGGTCTTCATTTGCACGTTAAATATTTCTGAAGATCTTATGATATGCAGTCAGATTCACGAGCAAGATCGATGTAGTACTTCATGTACGTTAAGTATCAGTTTAGCCTAGAGAATTCAAAAGGTATTGAATGACATCTGACTTGGGGTTCTCGCAAGGAACAAAATTAGTCAAATGAAGAGACATGATAAGTATTAGAAAAGATGATCGAATCAAGGTGCTCAAGACGACAAGATAAGTATTAGCAATTGCAACATATAGATTAATCAACGAAGATGGCAAAGGGACTGAAATATCAATAAGAAAGATAACCAAATGAATAGTTCAATATAAGTGACAAGGAGAACGATTAAGGCTCACCGATAAGAATAATGAAAGGGATGAGCCTCACTATTTAAAACAGTGTAAATAAAAAGAAGATCAAAGCAAGGATATCGATAAGGATAATAGAAAGTCGAAACAAGTATCATGGCGATAATAACCAAAACATTAAAGTGTGTTTGGTCATTTGAAAAGCAAATCAAGATAAATGACGTGATTTAAAGATCATTTCAATAATGATTGCAACAAGATGCAAGAGAAAACAAGTAAAGCTCAATAGTGAAATCTGAGAACATCAAAATGATCAAATTGAGCGAGACGGGATTAAAAACAAGTTCAAAACAAATAGAAGGTAAGTCCGAATTTCAAAAGAAATTGAGAATGAATTGATTTGATTTATGCGACTCGCAAAAATGAACGAAATAGACAAAGGAACAACAATATACGCGAAGTTCAAAAAGAAACCGAGACAATTCAATTCCTTCAGGAAATTTAAACATTGCACAATTGAATACAACGAAAAAGAGTAACATGAAATCATATGGATATTTTCAAAACTATCACAGCTGAATAAATAGGCTTGGGATAAAGAAGGACAAGGAATAATAACATTCAAAGAATCCGAAAAAAATAAACAATTTTGGTTACGAAGTCAATACGAGAAAGTACCTCATGAAATAAGGAGGAGTAGTACAAAAATAAGAGATCAAAATAAAAGCTCGATTGGATACAAGAAGTCAATCCCTAATAAACAAAGACATGTTCATTGAGAGTGTCGATAAGCTCTCAATGAAAATCATCAAGGAGTCAGATTAAAGGTAATTAAGGGCAGACTTGAAGAAGCCATATCAAGAATGAGGCTAAAATGATTGAGGAATATTTTACGGTAAATTACACAACATGAAGGAAAAGATACAATCGGGCAATCGCATTTAGAAACTTCAGAAATGCACGAGCGAGAATAAGAAGATTAGATATGAACTTAGGGTAATTCATAATTGAATGCAAGGAACGAGTAATAGACGAATTAGAACTCAAGACTGATGTCAATGAAATTTGAATGATATTTTGCCTACTGAAAGAAAGATTTCATACATAACAATTGTATTCATCAAAATGATGAAGAAGAGACATCTAAGGATCACAAGCTCAAAAATGAATAAGTACCAATATTAGAATAATGGCGAAACAATTAATTATAGTGAAAAGAGGCTCAAGAGAGCTTACTAAATTCGAGAGATCGATTTGGAGATGGATTCGTTTAAATCAGAAGTATGAGTTCTGAATAAGGTAAACTCGATAATGGAATTCAAAAGAATTAGGGCTATTTTAGTAATTCTACATGTGTTCAAGAAATGTCACTTGATTCAAATATTTCAATTTACGTAAAACCACGGAGTGCACACATATACAATCATAACCACACAATAATATCAACAATAAAGTTCAAATAACGTTATGATATTCGGGATACCACCAACAAAACAATTAATCAAGAAAACACAGAATCAAGCAAAAATAACCCTTAACATCAAGGACACGTAATACATATATGGTTTCGGTTGCGTTATTATCCTAAAAGTGAACTTCCCAATGTGGGTAAATACCCTATAGTCATGACGGTGAGTCTCAATACAAATCCGAGGATCCTATCCTAGCCTTGAGCCAAAGCTCTGATATCATCTGTGATGACCCGGCTCGACGGGTCCGTCAAAGAACGGTCGTAAAATTATTATTATTTTGAATTATTTCAAAGTTAAAAAGATCATAAGATTTAATTAAATTGTATATTTTAGTTCAATTAATGTTTAACTTTGAAAATAAAAATTAGCACATAAATTTGGATTAAAAATCCAATCAAAAGGGTTCGAAATTTTTTTGGGCGTTACAATTTTAAGAAAAAATTTCAAAGGTCTATTCACCCCCTCCCTCTAGACCTCATCTGACCACTTGTGACCAACACTTGGAAGATTTGATCGTGAATGCTCTCAGTTGTAATGTGAGTTGCTTGTCTCTAACTCTTGAATTCAGAACTATTTATACTTGAGGATTTGAATTCCGTCCGTTGAGAAAAGGCAAAATCTAACACTCCCCGAGTATTGGTCCCAATTTTTGAAACGACTCCCTACAACTGTTCACTGTACACTATGTTGTACTTCTTGTCAGTCGCATTTAATGCACTCTGCAGATCCGAGGTTTCTCTTCAACCACTTGTCTTTAATACCTTTCTTTTACATCATTTATTACTCTAAATGCATTTATTACTCGTTGGAGAGACTTTCTGATTACTTCAACTCTGCTGATTGAATTCACTCCTGATGAACACTCTGCTGATTCAAATCGAACTCATCTGATTTGACTCTGCTGAAATCCACCAGTCTGATTTCGAGCTCAACAATAGATAGTAGTCTTTTGGACAAAATGTTTAAACCCTTCTGATTTGTACTCGTCTCTTCGATTAAATATTTTCAGAGGTCGACTAAGCTTCCATTACTTCGCTGATGACATTTGAAATCATAAAAACATCCCTTCACTTCTTCATCTTCATCCAACACCCTCGAAACATAAATTTAGTACTTTGTACCCCCGAAATATGAACAATTCAGTACTTTGCACCTCTTTTATCTTTTTCAAAAAATCTAGGGACAAAATAGGTAATTCAATTTTGGATCTTTGACACTTTGCACCCCCGAAACACGAGAATGGGCATTTTGCACCCCTGAAATAGAATTAACACTTAGCACCCTCGAATTAAGAATAATTAAGAACTTGCACCCCCACAAAACAAGAATTGGACACTTTGAACCCCCTTAACACAAAATTAGCATTTAACACCTTAATTAAGAAAAACTCAACAACTGACACCCCCTAATTTTTTTTTGGCAAAGTTGACGATCGGAGTAAAAAAAAATTAGGGGCAAAATAGGTAATTCATTTTTTTTTCTTAAACTTTGCAAAATAGGATTATGTATACTAGAATATTCATCAACAAAATCTATTATAACATATTTCTTTAATTACCAGTTTTTTCAAATGTCCTCAAAATATCCAAAACAATTTGCCCCTAATTTTTTTGACCCCGATGGTCAACTTTGCCGAAAAAATGAGGGGGTGCTAATTGCTGAGTTTTTCTTAATTTGAGGTGCTAAATGCCAATTTTGTGTATAGGGAGTTCAAAATGTCCATTTCTCGTGTTTCGGGGGTGCAAAGTGCCAAAAATTCAAAAATGAATTAGACATTTTGTCCCTAGGATTCTTGAGGAAAATAAAAAAGGGTGCAAAGTGTTGAAGTGTTCATATTCTGGGGTGCGAAATGCTAAATTTATGTTTTGAACGTACAAAATGCCAAATTATGTTTTGAAGGTGCAAAATGTCTATTTCTCATATTTCGGGAGTGTAAAGTCAAAAAATTCCAATATAGTAAATAATTGGAAAACTGCATTTTTGTAAAACCCAATAATGTAAAATAATCAACTCCATAAATTGTATTTGGATTAATTATATATTCGGGCTTTATTTAGGTTGAATCTTATTCGATTCAAGCTCGACTCATAAATTTGACTCAAACTCAATCCGACTCATAATTATTCAAGTTGGAGTAAAATTTAATCAGACCAAGCCATTGGGTTTCGGATAGGCGCGGCGCAATTGGCGATCCTACTAATTTCACTCATTATCTTCCTCACTCCACCAAGCTGCCCTGTTTCCCTCTCTCTCCCACCCGCAGCTCTTCTCTCTCTCCCGTCCACCACCATCTGCTTGCCACCCACCACTGCCCGATCAGAGTGAGCCGCCTGTCCCAGCTGCCCAAACCCGCTGAACCCCTGCTCCTGCCCGATGTCGCGCCGCCCAGCCCAGGACGCCCCTGCTCCTGCCCGAAATCTCACGACCCGGCCTACCCTTGCACAAATTCCCTTTGATTGTAGAGGTAAGGGCATCTCTAGTGTATCAAGGGGAGGGTGGATTTGGGGGTTTTTGGATCTAGGGAGGTGAAAAAGTGAAAAAAAATGTATAGAGAGGAAAAAAGGGATAAATGGATTCAGTCTTCACTTGGACCGCTTGAAGCTGTGAGGCAATCCAACCTTTGATTGCCTCACCGCTTGAGTCATTCAGCTGCTCTTCATGCGCTGGGCTGGCGAGTGCAATAAAAACCCTTTTAATTTAAAAAAAAATTCATTAAAATACCTTATTAAATAAAATGTAATTCTTATTTAACCTTAATTTTATTTAATTTGTGTACTATTTTAAAAAAGTTAATTTTAGTATAAAAATGTAACTTTTATTTAATAAAATCAAATTTAATGTAACTATCATGTTGGAAAATTTAATGTCAATATTAAATTATTTTTATTATTTCCAAATCATGTCAATCAAGTATTTAGTTGTTGTATTATTGTGCACCAATTTTAAAATCCCTTTAAAAGTTAATTATTAGAAACTCAAATTTAATTTAATTAATAAAATGAAACCTTAAAAGAACTTAATGAACCTTACATATGATTAGTTAAATTAAAAACGATATAACCCTAACTTAATGAACTTTATTATTGTTTAATTATTATTATTATTATTGCTATTATTATTATTATTATTATTATTATTAAGTGAGAGTGGGGAAAATGAGAATTTTAATTAAATGGAATTGATAGATTGATACATTTTAGATGACTTATGAAAAGGAAAGGGGAAGCTGGACTTGGATTCTGAGAGGAAGCTGGACTGAGTGAGGGAAAGCTGGACTTGGACTGAAGAAACACTGGAGATGCCCTAAATTCCTGCTCCTTTGTTTTTTTGCCTAATATTGGGATTATATTCAGTGTACTTTATTGCCTAATTTCCCCACTTTAGAATGAATTTTTCCTGTTGCTTATTCTTTATTTGCAAGGCATAATATAACTAACTAGAAGACCTTCATTTGCTTGGTTGACCTAATAAAAAAACATTTTTATTAAGTGACAGAAAAAGACATTTTTGTGAATTATTTGTTTTGTCTCTGAATCATTATGCTATATTGTGAAAAAGACATATTGGATGGACTCCTCGTTGGTTGGAAAATTGTTCATGTGGATGGTAGAAACTAGAAAGCTATATCGGGTGTTTATCAAAACTGACTTGGATTCTAAAAACTTAATATGAACAAATTCATGTTTAGTCTAAAACTCCAGAACTTGGAAGTCAGAAAGTTGGTGAAAATCGGATTTGTAGACTTTGCATTCATTTGATTCTTTTCCAGCATTTTTAACTTTTATTATTAGAATTCAAACCTCCATGAAAATGTTAGGAAGAACTTGAATTGAAGAAGAAAGAAAATTGGAACAAGAACTGGGAGAGAAAGTTTGGAAAAATGCACAGAATATTATTAATTGGAAGAATAGAATGAATTGTGTTACAAAGGGTTTGAACCCCTGACCTATTTATATTACAAACTAACCGACCTAACTAAAAATACAAAGCAGTAGCAACTTTGTTAAATAAAAACACGCCTAATACATAAAACTAAAAATAGGAAAAGATTAAATACAAAAATAATAAAAAACATCCTAACTCTAATTTCTGCCCTAATTTTCATTTCATTTCAGTCGCGTCTTGTTCCCCAATCTAACACTCCATTTTTGCTAATTTTGCAGATGAACTGAAGCTTGAAATTGGAGCTTGAAGCAATGGCAGATTTCTCCCAATATACCCCCCTCAAGATGGACCGTAGATGTTAAGGAGGGACATCTTGGAAAGTAGCTCGCGGAATTGAGGTAAGAGCAAAGGTTTTGTAAATATATCTGCAATTTGCTCCCCTGTATGAATAGGCATTAGACGAATTAGGCCTTTAGCTATTTGTTCCCTAGTAAAATGACAATTAATCTCTATATGTTTAGTTCGTTCATGAAAGATAGGGTTAGTGGCTATATGTCGAGCTGATTGATTGTCACAAAATAATAAAGTAGCATTAGGGTTAGGAAAACCAAAAGTAGCTAATAATTGATGTAACCATATGATTTCACTGGACACTGCTGCTAAAGACCTGTACTCTGCCTCAGCAGAGGATTTTGAAACAGTGACCTGTTTCTTTGATTTCCAGGAAATCAAAGAATCTCCCAGAAAGATGCCAAACCCTGTTATGGACCTTCTTGTATCTTTGCAATAGGCCCAATCAGCATCTGCATAGGCTTTAAAATGAACATTAGTAGTGCTGGAATAAAAAAGACCTTTCCCTGGTAAAGACTCAAGTATCTCAATATGTGATGAGCTGCTTGTAAGTGGAGAAGCCTTGGTTGTGAAACAAACTGACTAGGTCTATGAACATCATAGCTTAGATCAGGTCTAGTAATATTTAGGTATAAAAGTCTAACTATAAGCCTCCTATAACTAGTAACATCATCAAGTAAAGCTCCTTCTGTAGAACTAAGTTTCAGTTTAGGATCCATAGGTAAAGTTAAAGGTTTAGAAGCTAAATAACATGTTTCTTCAAGGATTTGCAAGGCATATTGTCTCTGAGACAAGATAATGCCTTTTGAAGATCTAGTAATTTCAAGGCCAAGAAAGTATTTTAAGTCACCTAAGTCTTTTAACTTGAATTTAGACTGTAAAAATATTTTTAAATCAGAAATAACAGTTTGAGAGGGGCCTGAGATGACTATGTCATCTACATAAAGTAATAAAGCAATAAAATCATCTTTTGAACCTTTGGTAAATAAAGAATAGTCTGATTTAGACTGTATAAACCCATATTCATGGAGACTCTCCTTAAATTTATCATTCCATTACCTGGAGGCTTGCTTCAGACCATATAAAGACTTATTTAATCTGCAAACATGCTTAGGAGAAGAAGTGGATCTAGGATAGCCTAAGGGTAAATCCATGTACACTTCCTCATGCAAATCTCCATTGAGAAATGCATTATCAATGTCCAGTTGACATAGATGCCAGCCCTGAGATGATGCTAAAGCTAGTAACAGTTTAACTGTTACCATTTTAGCCACTGGGGAGAAGGTTTCAATGTAATCAATACCTTTTTGCTGTGTAAATCCTTTGGCAATTAGTCTTGCCTTATACCTGTCAATACTGCCATCTGCATTCCTTTTGATTTTGTATACCCATTTGTAGCCAATGGGCTGCTTACCTGGTGGTAGAGAGACCACTGTCCAGGTATTAGTCTGTTCTAGTGCCTGGATTTCAGTGTTCATAGCATCCCTCCACCTTTGATGACCCACAACTTGATGATAGTATAGGGGTTCAGATTCTGCTGAAATTGCCATGATAAAACTTTTGAATGAAGAAGACAATCTGTCATAGTTTAAAACAGTGGAAATGGGGTATATTGGGGGGGGGGGGTGTGATATTTAGTAGAAGTAATAGTATTACAATGAAAATCAGAAAGATAACTAGGTTTGTGAGAAATTCTAGTAGGCCTTCTTACATTAGGTGACTGCACATTTAAATCAGGTGAAATAGGGCAGTCAAGATTAGTAGGTGATGAATGTAGAGAAGAAGAATCTAATGAAGTATCAATATGGATAGAAGAGGTAGGACTAATAGGGGGAGTAAAATCAGGAACATAGTCTTGAGCAGGAGGAATAATAAATCAGAATGAGAATTAGTTGTGATAGAATCAGTAGATAGATTATGAAAGGGAAAAGTTTCTTCATGGAAGACAACATCCCTAGAAATAAAAATTTCTTTTGTATTAAGATCATACAACTTGTAACCTTTAATAGCCATAGGATAGCCAATAAAAACACAAGGTCTGGCCCTAGGGTCAAACTTATTTCTACCTTGTTTTAAAGTTGATGCAAAGACTAAGCATCCAAAAGTTTTAAGATAACTATAGTCAACATGACTGTTATATAATAATTCAAATGGTGTCTTATGATTTAATGATTTAGAGGGGGTTCTATTGATAAGGTAGGCAGCTGTAGAAACACAGTCACCCCAAAAAGAAATAGGTACTTTAGACTCCAAAAATAAAGCCCTAGCAATATTTAAGAGATGTTGGTGTTTTCTCTCCACAATAGAATTTTGTTGTGGAGTTTCAACACATGAATATTGATGAATGATTCCAAGTTTGTTGAATAAATTGTAAAAGAGAGTTCAGGAGCATTATCACTCCTAAAAAATTTCACTGTTTTGTTAAATTGATTAGTGACCATAGATAGAAAAGTAGGAAGAACAGTAATAATATCAGATTTCTTACTAAGTAAACATATCCAAGTAAACCTAGAATAGTCATCCACAATAGTAGCAAAGTATTTTTGTCCAGAATAAGTAGGGGCATGAAATGGACCCCAAATGTCACAGTGAAGTAGTTCAAAAATACTAGAAGTAGTAGAAATAGAAGAGGGAAAAGAGAGCCTCTTTTGCTTAGCAAGAGGACAAATGTAGCAAACATCAGATGTAGAATTATTACAATTAAAATCAGAAACAAAGTCTAAACTAGATTGACGTTTATGCATAGCTTTGTAGGGCATGTGGCCCAGTCTTCTATGCCAGATCACACTTGAAATTTTGTTGCAAGCAGCTAAAATAGGTGTGTTTAGGACATAGAGACCAGCAACCTTTTTACCCTGTCCAATCATCCTCTTTTGGAGGTCCTGAATCAAAAAAGAATCCTTAGTAAAGTGAACAGAAATAAGAGAGTTAGAAATAAGTTCACTTACAGAAATTAAATTGAAAGAAAAATGAGGAACAAAGAAAACATCTTTAAGAATTAGGGAAGAGTTTAAAAAGACATCTCCAATTTGAGTAACAGTAAAAGTACTTTGATCAGGAAGAATAACCTGAGCATTGGAAATAAGTTTTAAAGAAGTAAACAAAGAAATATTAGAGCAAATGTGCTTAGTAGCACCAGAATCCATAATCCAATAAGAAGAAGTAGTAACATTGTTAATAAGGATAGAAGTGGAACAAATACCTGTAACACATGATATGTGTGCAGATTCTTGTGTAGAGTCAGAATTGTTAAATATGTAAGTGTATGTTAAAAAGATTCAGTAAGTGTTGATAATGATCTGGATTCAAACTCTGAATAAGTGGAGTTAAAGGGTTCTGAACAGTCTGATTGGACTATGGAGAGTTAGTAGTGAAATTGTTAATACGATTTGTGTTTCCAGGTTTAGAAGAATTGGGTGGTTTGTATCCAACTGGGTACCCATGCAACTTATACATTTATCAATAGTATGTCCCCTCATATTGCAATGTGAACAGATAGGGATTTCTTTCTTTTTAAAGTTGGGATTGAATGTGGGTGGGGTTGGTAATAGTGGTTGTTGAAACTGGTTGTAGGCTCTTTTAGGCTGTTGTGGGTTGTTGGTAGTAGATGATTGTGAAAACTGAGAAGCAAAGGCCATAGTAGAAGGCATATCAAAGACAGGAGGAAGGACACCAACTTGTTTTTGTCTTTCTTCCTGTGTAGCAAGCTGAAAAACCCTGTCAATATGGGGTATGGGATCCATAAGAATGATCTGACTTCTGAGATTATCAAAGGAGTCATTCAAACCAAGAAGGAAGGTAAGAACAAAGTCCTCTTGGAATTGATCGTGAATCTTTTCTGGTCCACCACAGTGGCATGCCTTCAAAATAGGTCTATAATTGATCAATTCATCCCAAACCGCCTTAATATTAGTGAAGAACATTTGAACAGAAAGGGTATCTTGCTTTAAATTGGCTAGTTCCCTTCGTAGTTGAAGTTTTCTGGGCCCATTACTTTGTTGAAATCTTGTTTTCAACTGGTTCCAGATTTTCTGTGCATTATGAGTGTACATAATGCTAGAATGAATTCCTGTGAGACTGCATTTAAAATCCATGATATGACCAGGTCATTGCCTCTGGACCAGGCAAGTTGTAGGGTGGGATCAGAGTCCCCTGGATCTGGTAGAGTTCCATTGACAAAACCTAACTTGTTCTTGATATTCAAGGCAAGAAGCATGGATCTTGACCATGTGGCGTAATTATCTCCCTTTAATGGAAGTTGGACCAGGAGAAGGCCTGGGCTATCCGCGGGATGAAGAAAATAGGGGTGTGAAGGGTTCTCCATTGGAGGCCTGGATCGTGTAGAGTCAATGGTGGTGGTAGTGGTGGATGAAGAAGAATCCATTAGAAAATAGGACTGTGTGTGATCAAGAAAAGGCTAAGGATCAAGAAACAGAGAAATAGGCGAGAGAAGAGATTAAAAACTGAATTAAAGAGTGCGGAAAACGTGTGTAAAGATTACACAACTTATACCATATTAGAATTCAAACCTCCATGAAAATGTTAGGAAGAACTTGGATTGAAGAAGAAAAAAAATTGGAACAAGAACTGGGAGATAAAGTTTGGAAAAATGCACAGAATATTATTAATTGGAAGAATAGAATGAATTGTGTTACAAAGGGTTTGAACCCCTGACCTATTTATATTACAAACTAACCGACCTAACTAAAAATACAAAGCAGTAGCAACTTTGTTAAATAAAAACACGCCTAATACATAAAACTAAAAATAGGAAAAGATTAAATACAAAAATAATTAAAAACAACCTAACTCTAATTTTTGCCCTAATTTTTATTTCATTTCAGTCGCGTCTTGTTCTCCAATCTCAAACACTCCATTTTTGCTAATTTTGCAGATGAACTGAAGCTTGAAATTGGATCTTGAAGCAAGGGCAGATTTCTCCCAATATATATGAAGTTTAGTTGTAAATGTGTTTCAGTTTTCTTAGCTCGTGTATCCCGTGCTTACAATATGTATTTTGTGACATATCTTATTCTACTGGGTTCAGAAGAACCATATCTGTGTTATCTTAGCTTAAGTTCTTATCTTTTTTCATTGACTTAAAGTTTCATAAAAAATGCCAACTTGCACTCTAGCATCTGCATAATATGTAATGGAAATATGTGTGAATAATTGTGGGCAACATAGAAGTACCTTGCTATTTTTGCTGAAATCTTATGCCTGCAATAAGAAAGTTAAATTGAATGCTTTAACTTGTCAATTCCCAATTGCCATTACCGCGTACTGTTATTTCAGTCGCAAGAAAATTATTACAAAAACAAAAATTGGAAGGCGGGTAAAAAATAAAATTTAAACAAGACAAGTTAAGGGATTATAGTACAGTTACCGAAAGCAAAAATGTCTAGTCTGATCTGAACAAAAAATTCTCGAAAATCTTCTGAACTGTGAAACGTCATGGTTTAAATAGTTACTGGTTGGTAGTTCAACCTTATTACCCGCCATACGTTATCTGTGTTTGGCTCACGGGGTCAGGGTTGGTATGGTTCGGATCCCAGATCAACTTAACTGAGTGCCCAATCAATTTGTTAAAATAGGCCTTTGTATTTTTATGATTCAAAACCTCTCTCTTTACTCACTCACTCACTCTTCTCTCTCTCTCTCTCTTTTTTTTTTTTTTTTTTATAATTCAGGTGTCCAAGCTTACATTAGACTAATCCTGGACCATCAGAACGCTTGCCCTAGACTCTTCTCACTTTTTTGTTTTCTCTCATCATGGATAAAGTGTCCCAAGTAAAAGTCCTACGCTTTATCTTTTCTTTTCAAAATGATGATGAAGATATACTTTCCTTTTAGATAAAGACATTACATTTATGGAAAAGGAAAATAGGTAAGGTTACATCGGGGCGTCTAGGATGTGACCCTCCGTAACAGGATCATGTGAGGCCATCCCTTAGAATTGCGTATGGCAGTGGTGACGTGGGGTTATTTTTGCCAACTATTTCCGGTTTTAAAATGTCCAAGATATACTTTTATAATTTTTAAAGAAAATTTAAATTATTACCTAAACCTGAAATGTCTTTTATATCATTTTTAATGATCCTAAAATCAAAACAATTGTTATATTGGGTTTAGAACCCAAGTCTCCAAGTTGAGCATACTATCTAGAAATCCAGTGCGCTGAATCAAATTTTGTTAGTAAAATTGACAAATAAAATATACAAATCACATACAGTGAGATTAACTTCCACAGTTATTAAATCCACAAAAATTCTTCATAATAAGATTCCAACTTAGATCTATTTATTAGAATTATTTGAAAAACAATATAGAATAAAATATTTACATTAGATATATAAATATTCTTATGAAAATGATATTTGAAACTGAAATTTTGAATCGAATATACATTGGTCAAAAGATTTTTGAATCAAATATGTACATTTAAGAAATAGAGGGACCTTAGTGAAGTCTAATTGCTAAAATGATACAATTACTTGACTAATAATAGATATTGAATATTTTTAAATTAAATACTTTATTATTTTAATAATTAAATAGATTAATTTTATTATATAAATTTTAGATTTGAATTTTCTTTTCAGATTTTAATCAATTTTTTAATATTGTTAGTATAATAAAATTAATTATATAAATATAATAAGTAATATTTTCAAATTGATCCACACGAGGTTTTCTTCGAATCAATTTTGAAATTTGACAATAGTGTGAAAAAAAATTGTCAATAAATTTGATTATTTTGGGGTTATTTTGGTAGCCTAAAATGTTATGGGGTAAAATTATCAGCTAACATAAGTAATGGTATCAACTTTATAATTAGACTTAACTGCCACATCATCACTTATCAGTGATTTTTTTACGATGGTACCAAATGTGAGTGAATTTGTTAAATTATGGTACCAGATGTATCTGCCTGAAATTTTTATGGTACCACATATAAGAATCGATATAACGTTTGGTACCAAAAGTGCAAACACCTAATGAATGCCATATATAAATCAATATAATATGTCGAAGGTTATAGCTTGTATATATATATATATATATATATATATATATATATATATATGTATTTACAAGCTTATATATCAATTAGTAATTTAGGTAAGGAAATATTCGACTATCCATATATGTATTTATCAGCAAACTTCAACATTGCTTGTGCTGAATATATTCACCTCCATTCGACATATATGTGTTTATATATGTAATTATTTCTTCATTTGGGTTAAAAGGTAATTTTAAATATTCTTAGAGTAAAAAAATTTTGATCGAAAAGTCGTCGGCTTAGAATTCGAACCGTCTCTTAAAGTCGAAAGGTTAATTATGCAATTTACCCTTTTCAACTCTATATAAAGGGGCTTTTACCAATTACCCTCACACCACAATTTTACTAATAAAAAATAACCTTTTTTTATTATCATTATCAGGCAAAATTCCTGTTAATAATGAATATTGCTCTTGAACAAGGAAAATTCTACACAGATTATCCTTTTCTTCCTATCTTCACCTTTCATGATAAAATTTCCCTCCCAAAAGAAGGATATTGGTACTTCTGGTGTCTTGGAATGATTAGTTACTTTGCCCTCGAAGTTAAGCCTATCTTCCTCAATCCTCCTAAAAGCCATCCGTAAAAGAACCCATGAACCCAACATGATAACCAAGTTCCTATATGGATATTGGACCAGAAAAGATTGGATTAAAGTCTTAAACGATGTCATAAAGGAAAACATGCAAATGGATAATCCTTATACTGTTCTCATTTTGAAGAGACCCTACTACTTTGGGTTAGGGACACATCTGGTTCCACATTCTTATAATTATGTCTTTACCACTATTGATGGTGGTATCGAGGAAGGATCCAATGAGTTTAATTAGCTATTCAGACATCATTGTCAGGCTAATAATGTCCCTGATAATCTTATTGATGAAGATGTGGATTGTACTTCTACTCTATTGTTACCTACTCCATTTTCCATTGCAGGACCAAGTCATGATCTCAGAAACTCAGAAATTCCGGATTATCAAGATCAACAAAGAGACACTCTAATGAAAGACAATGTAGAGATGTTGCAAGATGCTCAAGACCCATGGGATTACGGATCCTTGGATATTGAACTACACATTGATTAATTCGATCAAATGGTCATGTGATCGGATGGGTATATCAGACAAGATTCTCCTGATAATGGTTCGTGACTATAATAATGTTCCTTTTTAAGTACTGGTCCGTGACTTTAGTAAGGCTGTCTCTACTTTATTAAAGTTTGGTTGTCACTTTGTCTTTGTAATAAAGCTGATCCCTTATATGTGGTCAGGACGTGTGTTAGGATAATGTTGTATTGTATTAAGTTTGGAGTCCGCCCTCTATAAATGGAGGTTTTCGTTTCAGTTGTAAGCATTCAGAATTTCAATAAAATATATCCTTTGTGTTTAATTATTATGTCTATTTAAAACTTTCTTCTTCTAGTTCTTCAGAAACCTCTCTAAGGTTCTTGGTTAATATGCTCAAATCTTTTCAATAAGTATGCTCTGTACATGCCTCTTCGAGGATCCTGTACATCAAAATTTGTAAGGACTGTGGAATGTCCGTGAAGTAAGCTACGGTCCCTGTACTCCTTTAATATTTGATCAGTTTAAAGGATGAATGTTTTGTCCATTAGAGTTATATATCAGAAATAGCCTGTAAGTCCCGCTAAGGTCAGAAGTACCGTTAGGGCAATTGGCAAAATCTTATATATAATTCTCTGGTTGAAACATCTGTTTCTTTAAATTGAACTGGTATCTAAGGAGTTGCAGGGCTCCCGACACCTCATGGTATCAGAGCCATGTTTTTTAGAGCCCCAGAGTATATTAACCTTGATGCCGAAAGAGTAGGTAGAAGAAGGACTAGTTGACCCAATAAAACATAACTACTCCTAGTACATCACCAGATCAGTTAATTTCAGTCTCATATTCTTTATCGTTACCTCGCCACTCCACCAGTTGAATAGAAAACCTTGTTGAGTATTCTACAATCTCAGATTCTGCTGTAATAGAAACCTTTGTTCCCCTAGTTATGAGTCCTTATAATATTTACAGAAAAAGAGGTTCTTTGAGAGGCATCCGCTCTCTCATTTCTCCATACAGACCTCAAACAAAAGAGTATGTACAAACTTCGAAACTTGACAAGTGTGATCTCCCTTATTCAAAAAAGGAACAATATATCACTCTTGCTATGTCACAAGACTGCGTCAGTTCCTGGCAAAGAGAGGGTTACACTCACCTACATTTTGATGCAGTCCATCTAGTTCTTTCCTACCAAGGAAGGAAATGTCTTCCTGTTACATCTAGACTTGCTCTTTTATATACTAGATTCACTTGCTATGATCATGCTGTCCTCGGGACAGTTGTTACTACTCTCAATAATGGAAGTGCAGTCTGCACTTACTTCCCCAATTTCGCCATGTGTTTAAATGATTCCAACCTTCCTACAGCTTTGAAGGTACAAATGCAGATCTCGGGTGCACAACAAGTTGCATCGGCAGGTTTATCGTCTCTAAGACCATAGACTAGATCTTCAAGGATCTGGATCCCAGATGCCTTGATGATTCTTGCAAAAGCAGGATCCAACACACCAACAATAGTTCAGATCCCAAGGCAAATTCCTCGTCCGGAATTAGAATTGCTCATGCCTACTGAATGGATCACAAACTATGAGTCTCTCCAGCAAACTCATGAATCAATCAGATCCACAACCGACGAGTTCCAAAAGATGTCAGACGACAAAACAAAAACCATCTTCAAAATGCCGCAGGATGAAGAACATTCTCCATCCAGAAATATATTCAAACAAATGATGATACATCAAGTTGAAAATACCAGAGAAAAGATAAGATGGTGTGGATAAATTTCTCTTAAAAGTGCAATATGTTCTCTTAAAAGTTCTCCTTCCCTACACTTTGATAGGATAGTGCCCTGCAAGCCAACAAAAAAGCTTGTAATAGGAACATCATTTTAACTTGAAAGAATATTTGGTTTATCAATTAATACGAATTGTTTATTTTATTGAGAATTCATAATATATACAAATGACCAACTTCATCTTTCGCGAACACATTTAAGCGATTGGTTGAAACCCTGAGATCACACATGACTACGGGACTATACACTTCAGGAATGAGTGCGATCTATCATGAAACAGTCTCAAAGGTCGTGATCTCAAAAATGTTCCAATCCAAGTCATAGATTCATGTCGAGACGGGATATCGAATGAATCGTCAAGACTTGTACGATTATGCATGATTCACTTGAAGTGAATTTGTTGTTGTTTCATGCACAAGACATTGTTAATGTCAGTGCATATGACTAGGTGGTTCGATAGGGGATCGGACGCATCGAACGACCCGAACAGAGAGACCCATTGTGAAAGTGCGTAAAAAGCATATCGGTGGTGGGATGTCTCTCAAGACTTATAACAATGTACGATTTAGTCCTTAGACTTGAGGTGCTAGGGCAAATTCGGTATACGGGTGTGCGTACTTTGATTTAGGAGCCGGTCACATAGCTTGTCCATTGTGCGCCTACGTTGGGTACGTATAGTCGTATGCGCGGATGGTTAGCATCAAAATAGGATCTACTGACTGACTCATTGTAATGGAGGAGGGAATTTCCTGTACATTCTTAGATGATACATTCCGAGAAATCCATGGCCATGGTCAGTGACGGATTTAGAAAGTACAGAATCGAGATGATTAGAGGTGCCGACCAATTCACACACCCTAGGTCTCGATCGGGAAATTAGTCGTTAGAGGGACCGTATGTACATGGTACTTATAAGAGGTTTAAGGCTCACTAAAGTCAATTCACCTGAAGTTGGGCTTCATGGGCTTGTGGCTAGACATCGACCATGAAGAGTGGGTACTCCTGAATTGATGGAAGATCAATTCTGGAGTAGTCAATTAAAAATAGTTTAATTGATCGGAGCAATTAATTAAATAATTAATTGCTCATTAATTAAATCACAGAAATGTGAGCATGCGGCCAATTAATGGTGAACCTAGAGGGTCACACACAAAAGCTTGAACTGTGATAGTCAGTTGTAGAACGAATTGATTTAAAGGAGTTAAGTCAAAGTAAATAATTAAAGGGTTAATTCTTGGAGAGAGAAAATTAATTAGATTTATCTAATTAATTAAATTAAATTAAATCTTTAATTAGATTTTACTGGTTTATTTAATTAAAGTATTAATTAAATAAATGAGCCATTTAATTAAAGTGGTTAATTAAATGACTTGGTCTATTTAATTAAAGGAACTAATTAAATAGAGGGATGGGCCAACTTAGCTGATGGCCCATTAGCTAAGAGAGGATAGGGTTTGAACTCTTCTATAAAAAGGAGTCTTGGAAACTCAAAACCCTAAGTAAGCAAAACACTAAAAAACCCTAACCTCTCTTCTCTCTTGGCCGCCGCCCCCTCTCCCATTCAGCCCTAGCTGCCGCCGCCTCCTACTACCTAGCCGCCGCCGCCGTGGTTGTAGATCGGCCGTGCACCGCCTCTCTCCTTCTTCCGATCTACATCTGGAGTTGGATCTAAATCCAACTCTTGAATCTGAACTGCTTTTCTCCTAGTTCTTAGCCTGAGGATTAAAGTGATTGCAAATCCAGCTGGTGTGGACTATTCTCTAGAGGCACAACACTTGGGGTACTCTAGTGATCCGAAAAGAAGACAGGAGAAACCACCACCTTGTTTGTGGTGAGGTAAAATTGCAATTTTACCACTGTATTTATTTTAGTATTTGTGTGCTGAAATAAATTCAACCTTATTCATATGTGCTAATAAGATCCCTGGGATGTGGAGTATAAAAATTTTAAATTCCGCACCGTTGTAGTTTACAATTGTACCCACAAAATCCCAACAGTGGTATCAGAGCCTAACTTATTATGCACGTATGAAAAAGGCCTGAATGCATCAAATTATGTGATTATATGTGATTGTTGTGTTCTGATATTTTATTCTTGCTTGTTATGATAAATTGAATGTTCGGATTTATGCACTTTTCGATTTTGGGCCTAAAATGTAATTTCCGAAAATTGGAGGGCTAATTTGCAAATTTTGATTTTTCAAAAATCTGGACAGAAAATAAAATTTTGTTTTTTTGCAATTCTGGACCAAATTGTAAATTCTGGAATTTTTCAAAATCTGGACCATTTTGCAATTTACGAAAGGTTAGGGGTGTTTTTGCTATTTCCGTATATTTGGGGTCTGTTTTGCAATAAACAAAAGTTTCTGGAAATTTTGTTAATTTTTTGCTTTCTGGTCCAATTTGCGTATTCTGGAAATTTTGGGACTGATTTGTAATTTCCGAAAGTTGAGGGGTCAAAGTGTAATTTTCGAAAATTCAGGGGCCGAACTGCAATTTTTCAAACTTGAAAAACAGAAACTGTTTTGTGCACTTAAAGGGTTTTGTAAATCCGGAAAGTCAATTTTATCATAATTAGTATGGACTTAAAGTGAGAATCAAAGGGTCATTTTAAAGGGGTTTAAAATGATGTTAAGAGATTGTTTTAGAAGGGGGTTTTAAAACTAGAATCTTAAGTTTTTTAAAAGGCTGTTTTAAAATAGGAAAGGAAATAAGAAAATGGGTGTTGCTTGTTTCTTGCTCTACGTGAAATTGTTTACGTGGTTTTTGATCGCGCCGAGCCTTGACCATTAGGTTAGATGTGATTGGTTAATTTTAATCTTGTTGGTTTTATTGGGCCTGCGAGCCTTAAGTTTTGGGCCACTTTGAGCCAATGTAATAGATAGGGCTTTACTGTTTCATTAGTTTAGAATGGAGGCCCGTTACAAGCAAGGTGGGAGCCCAAAAAGACTAAAGGCCATGTATGCATGGTATAATGTGTAATAGAGTAGGTCTCTTTGAAACCTAATAGACTGACCAATAGGACCATCGTCTTTGGCTCGATGGTGGTCCGCATAGGAGGCTCCCGATCGAAAACATACTGTGGTAGCATGCATGCTAGGTGTGTATGAGTTTATTTACGTATTTATATCTGAGCTTGTATGGTGATGCGCGCTAGTTATATTTAGATCGTAAATTAAAGATAATGCATAACTGGCACGGTGAGATCTCAAAGAGAGTTACCTCAAACTCTTAAACCCGAAAAACCCCTCTTGAAAATAATATTAAGTCATATTGGGTACATTTAAAATGAAGTTTTAAAGGTCCAAGCCTTCCATCAATAGGGACTAGTGTAAGTTGTCTACTTATCGTTGAAGGTGATCCAGAGTCTGGCACCCTAGGCGAAGAAAGGGACAATACATGAAATTCCTTGATTCTTGTTTTTAACTAAACTCGACAAGGGTGGGGACTGGTCGGGATGTGAATATCGACCGATAACCAGTTACGGGGATTTCACGACCGGGCCAGTTGCTCATCATGATTGATGGGTTAGACTTAACGATTAGTAACACTTATGATGTAGCAGTGCTAGATAAGTGCGAAGACCGAGGCAAAATAACTTGAAGGTTGTGGAGGAACACAATTGGTAAAAGTATACCTACCTGGGGAGTTAATTGTATGGCCACGAGTCGTGGGTACAATTATTGTCTGCTGGGACGTCAAGACCTATTAGGAGATTAGATTTCCCGAACAATTGAAGGGGTAATTGTTTCGAGAAAATAGTGGGAGAACTTTTTCGATAACAAGTCCAACATCGTTAATTATAAGTATTAATATAGATCAGTCAGCTAAACGTTATCATTTACTTTTGTAGATCATATCTGCAAAATGTCTAAGAATCCATTAGCTATCATCCTTGACACTAACAAACTGAACGGATCAAATTTCGTCGACTGGCTTAAAAATCTGAGGATAGTCCTGGGCTCCGAGAAAAGGAGTTACATTCTCGATGCACCCATGCCTTGTGCAATTCCGGGTCGTCGACTGGCTTAGAAATCTAAGGATAGTCCTGGACTCCGAGAAAAGGAGTTACATTCTCGATGCTTGGGCCTTGTGCAATTCCGAAAGGGGTTTCGGAAGAGGAACGAGCTACCCATCAAAGATGGGTCGATGATGATATTCAGGTTCGTTGCCTCATGCTGGCATCAATGACCAATGAGCTACAGAAACAACATGCAAAGATGTTGCATGCTGCTGACATAATTCTTCATCTCCGAGAGCTGTTTGGAGAGAAGTCTAGGACCGAAAGGTTCAAGACTACAAAAGAATTATTCAATCTGAGAATGGCTGAGGGTTCAAGTGTGAAGGATCACTGTTTGCGCTTCATTAATCTAGTTGAAATACTGGAGAACTTGGACGTAGACCTGCACGCTGATCTCTCCACTGACCTGCTCCTCCATACTCTGTCGCGCTCATTTGATCAGTTCGTGTTGAACTACAACATGGAAGATAGAGCCCACGCTCTACACGAACTGACCAATTTATTGGTCACGACATAATCAACCCTGAAAAGGGAGAAGTCTGTCATGATTGTTGAGCAACCCAAGGCTGCAAAGCCTAAGAAGGGCAAGAAAAAGAAGAAGAAAGTACTAAAACAACCAAGAAGGTTGTCGAGAAGAAAAGAAAAAGCCCAGAAGATGAATGTTTCCACTGCTAGAAAGCGGGGCACTGGAAAAGGAACTGCCCTGACTACCTGAAAGAGGTGGTCAAAGGTATTTTCTTTATTGAAGTTAATATTTCTATTAATTGTGCATCATGGGTGTTAGACACCGCAGCCGGTTCTCATATCTGCAATGATTTACAGGTGATGGGAGCAGTAAGGCCTCTTAAACCTGGGGATAAATCCTGCGCTTTGGAAACGGAGCTAGGGTTGCGGCAGAGGCCATAGGAAACGTTGAATTAGTTCTAGGAAATTTTTCTCTGGTTTTGAAAAACTTTTTGTACGTACCAACAATTATCAAAAACATTATTTCTATTCCTTTGCTGGATAATGATGGTTTTTGTTTTTCCATTTCAAATGGAAATTTTAGCATAATGAAAGATGGTTTTACTTATGCTTGTGGTACTCTGATAGATGTTCTTTATTCCTTAGAACCTGCTAATTCTAATGGCATGCACATTCAATCAAAGAAAAGAAAACAAGATGAAAACAATCCACAACTTTGGCACGCTAGGCTTGGACATATTTTCAAGAGTAGAATTCAAAAGTTGGTCTCCTCTAGGGCTCTTGAAATAAAGAACCTAGATGATCTCCCAACTTGCTAGTCCTGTCTCAAGGGAAAAATGACCAAAGCGCCTTTCACTGGGAAACCGGAGCGAACCAAACAAACCTTGGATTTAATCCATACTGATGTTTGTGGACCACTGAGTGTCAGTGCGAGAGAAGGATTCTCATACTTCATAACCTTCACAGACGACTTCAGTCGTTATGGGTATGTATACCTGATGAAGTATAAGTCCGAAGCTTTTGATAAATTCAAAGAGTTTCGAATGGAAGTTGAGAATCAACTTGGACATAGTATCAAGGCACTTCGGTAGGATCGAGGTGGTGAATACTTAAGTCAAGACTTCCTCGATTATCTTGTAGAGAATGGAATTCTCTCTCAGCGAACTCCTCCTAGAACACCGCAGTTGAATGGTGTGTCTGAGAGAAGGAACAGAACTTTGTTAGACATGGTTCGTTCCATGATGAGTTTCGTTGACCTTCCTTTTTCGTTTTGGGGCCAAGCCCTATTAACTGCTTCGAAGATACTTAACATTGTACCTTCAAAGTCGGTGCCGACGACGCCATACCAAGAGTGGTTTAGTAAAGCACCCATATACTCATATTTACGAGTATGGGGATCTCCTGCCTATGTAAGAAACAAGAAAGGAGATAAACTAGATAGTAGATCTAGTTTGTGCAAATTTGTGGGGTATCCAAAGGAATCCATTGGATACCTGTTCTACGACCCTAAGGAAAAAAAGATGTTTGTGTCCAGGAACGCCCACTTCTTAGAGGATGACTTCCTCACTAAAAGAAGCGGGATATCCGTAGAACTTGATGAAGTCCAGGAAGTGGACCTATCCCCAAAAACAGTGGGAGTTGATCCTGAACCCGTTGAACCATCTAGTACACCAGTACTTCGTAGGTCTGATCGAATTCATAGAGAGCCTGAGAGGTATGGCTTTATTCATGAAAACGATCAATTGGACACTGATCCAAGGACATACGAGGAAGCTATGTCAGACATAGATTCGGGTGCGCGTGGCAGGAAGCCATGCAATCCGAAATGGATTCCATGCATTCCAACAAAGTATGGACTTTGGTTGATCCACTTGAGGGAACTATCCCTGTAGGATATAAGTGGATCTTCAAGCGCAAGCTAGGAATGAATGGAGAGGTACTAACTCATAAGGCTCGCCTTGTGGCAAAATGTTATTCTCAGAGGCCTGGAATAGACTATGAGGAAACCTTCTCGCCAGTGGCGATGTCTATATCCATTCGGATACTATTAGCTATAGCCGCGTGGTATGACTACGAGATATGGCAAATGGATGTAAAGACCGCCTTTCTCAATGGCAACATTGATAAGGAAATTTATATGCAACAGCCAAAAGGCTTTACGTCTAAATGAAGTGAGCATAAGGTTTGCAAACTTCAAAGGTCAATCTATGGCCTAAAACAGGCGTCCCGAACCTGGAACATACGTTTTGATGAGACAGTCAAGGGGTATGGCTTCATCAAGAACGTTTATGAGTCATGTGTGTACAAGAAGTTCGATGGGAGTTCAATACAATTTATTATGTTATATGTCGATGACATTCTATTGATCGGAGACGATATCAGAACGTTAACGCAGACAAAAGCGTGGTTATCCACGCAATTCTCCATGAAGGATATGGGAGACGCATCTTACGTACTAGGCATACGTATCTATAGAGATAGATCGAAGAAGATGTTAGGACTCTCCCAGTCCCAGGACATTAACACTATACTGAAGAGATTCAGTATGGAAGAATCCAAGAAAGGATTGCTTCCAATGAGATATGAAATCTATCTTTCTAAATCAATGTGCCCTACGAGTGATGAAGAAAGAAAGAGAATGTCTCTTATACCTTATGCATCTGCCATTGGCAGCATAATGTATGCAATGTTATGTACTAGACTTGACGTAGCTCACGCTCTCAGTGTTACGAGCCGCTACCAGTCAAATCCAAGGGAGGAACACTGGACCGCCGTAAAGGCTATCCTCAAGTACCTGAGAAGAACTAAGGATATGTTCTTGGTCTACGGTGGTAGTGGAGAATTGAAGCTCGAGGGATTCACTGATTCGAGTTTCCAGTTTGACGTGGATGATTTTAAATCCAATTCTGGATATATATTTTGCCTCAACGGCGCAGCGGTGAGTTGGAAGAGCTCCAAACAGTCGACCACTGCAGACTCAACCACTGAAGCAGAATATATCGCCGCATCAGATGCAGCGAAGGAAAGTGTTTGGATGAGAAACTTCATTCAAGAGCTGGATGTGGTACCTAGCATGGCAAATCCCATAGTAGTCTACTGCGACAACAATGGGGCAATTGCTCAAGCGAAGGAGCTGAGATCACACCACCAGTCCAAACACGTATTGAGGAAATACCATGTGACATTCAAATGGAGCGTGTCGACTCAAAGGATAACGTAGCTGATCCACTAACTAAGCCATTATCGCAAAAGGTGTTCGAAGAGCATCTGGGAAGGATGGGTCTTAGAAACGTTTGTGATTGACTTTAGGGCAAGTGGGAGATTGATAGGATAATGCTCTGCAAGCCAACAAAAGAGCTTGTAATAGGAACATTATTTTATCTTGAAAGAATCTTTGATTTATCAATTAATACGAATTGTTTATTTTATTGAGAATTCATAATATAAACAAATGGCCAACTTCATCTTTCGCGAACACATTTAAGCGATTGGTTGAAACCCTGAGATCACACATGACTACGGGACTATACACTTCAGGACTGAGTGCGATCTATCATGAAACAATCTCAAAGGTCGTGATCTCGAAAATGTTCCAAGTCATAGATTCATGTCGAGACGGGGTATCGAATGAATCGTCAAGACTTGTACTAATATGCATGATTCACTTGAAGTGAATTTGTTGTTGTTTCATAAACAAGACATTGTTAATGTCAGTGCATATGACTAGGTGGTTCGATAGGGGATCGGACGCATCGAACGACCCGAACAGAGAGACCCATTGTGGAAGTGCGTAAAAAGCATATCGGTGGTGGGATGTCTCTCAAGACTTATAACAGTGTACGATTTAGTCCTTAGACTTGAGGTGCTAGGGCGAATTCGGTATACGGGTGTGCGTACTTTGATTTAGGAGCCGATCACATAGCTTGTCCATTGTGCACCTACGTTGGGTATGTATAGTCGTATGCGCGGATGGTTAGCATCAAAATAGGATCTACCGACTCATTGTAATGGATGAGGGAATTTCCTGTACATTCTTAGATGATACATTCCGAGAAATCCATGGCCATGGTCAGTGACGGATTTGGAAAAAGGTTTCCAGATTTAGCAGTCACACTAGAAGTATTATCATGAATTAGAAAGTACAGAATCGAGATGATTAGAGGTGCCGACCAATTCACACACCCTAGGTCTCGATCGAGAAATTAGTCGTTAGAGGGACAGTATGTACATGGTACTTATAAGAGGTTTAAGGTTCACTAAAGTCAATTCACCTGAAGTTGGGCCTCATGGGCTTGTGGCTAGACATCGACCATGAGGTTTGGGTACTCCTGAATTGATGGAAGATCAATTCTGGAGTGGTCAATTAAATCACAGAAATGTGAGCCTGCGGCCAATTGATGGTGAACCTAGAGGGTTACAGACAAAAGCTGGAACTGTGATAGTCAGTTGTAGAACGAATTGATTTAAAGGAATTAAGTCAACGTAAAGAATTAAAGGGTTAATTCTTGGAGAGAAAAAATTAATTAGATTTATCTAATTAATTAAATTAAATTAAATCTTTAATTAGATTTCATTGGTTTAATTAATTAAAGTATTAATTAAATAAATGGGCCATTTAATTAAAGTTGTTAATTAAATGACTTGGGCTATTTAATTAAAGGAACTAATTAAATAGAGGGATGGGCCAACTTATCTGATGGCCCATTAGCTAAGAGAAGATAGGGTTAGGGATAGAGTTTGAACTCTTCTATAAAAAGGAGTCTTGGAGACTCAAAACCCTAAGGAAGCAAAATACTAAAAACCCTAACCTCTCTTCTCTCTTGGCCGTCGCCCCCTCTCCCATTCAGCCGTAGCCGCCGCAGCCTCCTACTACCTAGCCGCCGCCGTGGTTGTAGATCGGCCGTGCATCGCCTCTCTCCTTCTTCCGATCTACATCTGGAGTTGGATCTAAATCCAACTCTTGAATCTGAACTGCTTTTCTCCTAGTTCTTAGCCTGAGGATTAAAGTGATTGCAGATCCAGCTGGTGTGGACTATTCTCTAGAGGCACAACACTTGGGGTGCTCTAGTGATCCGAAAAGAAGACCGGAGAAACCACCACCTTGCCAGTGGTGAGGTAAAATTGTAATTTTACCACTGTATTTATTTTAGTATTTGTGTGCTGAAATAAATTCAACCTTATAAATATGTGCTAATAAGATCCCTGGGATGTGGAGTATAAAAATTTTAAATTCCGCACCGTTGTAGTTGACAAATATACCCACAAAATCCCAACACACTCATCAACTAAGCTTGGATAAATTTCAGCTGTTTTTCTCGCCAATTCTTTATCAACCTCTGCAATAAGGTTTTTATCAGGATTGACACCCATTAGGAAATTATGGAGGGTGCAACCAACCAATACGATGTCAGCATGAGTTTCAATACTAAAATGAGGTTCTGTCCCACTTCTCAAAAATGGAAATCTTTTTTTCAAAACTCCAAAAGATCATTCAATTGCATTTCTTAGCTTTGCATGCCGCATGTTGAAAAGTTTTTGAAGATTTTCTGGTCCACGAACACTATACTCTTTAAGATGATAGCGTGTACTACGAAAAGGAGTAAGAAATCCGGTTTTTAACTGAAAACCCGCATCTACAAGATAATATTTACCTAGAGAAACAAAAGTTATTGATAAGTAATAGAAAAAGAAAATTGTAACCATTCGTTAAGGACTTCTATTTAAATCGATCAAATTTCTAACCTTGAGGAACACTTAAACGGTCAATTTCTCTAGTCAAAGCATCACTTAATATCCTAGAATCTAAAGCTGATCCTTCCCATCCAGGAAGCACATACGTAAACATCAAGTCAAAAGTGCATGCAGCTAATACATTTTGAGTTTGGTGGCACTTGCGCCCACGATATCTTGGTGCATCAGTATTTGACACTTTAACACGCACATGAGTACCATCAATTGCACCTACACAATCCTGTAATTAACTCGTTAATGTAATTAATACTAACCGAATTATGGAAAACTTTCAATTATTTTACTAGTTTACCTTGAAATATGGCCAAAATTTTTGGTAGTCTTTAATTTGTGTAGGACACTCATCTCCATTTGGTTGCTTTAAGAATATATCCTCCAAAGATATAATTGCTCGAAGCACTTGATGAAAATGTTAGTAGCTATAGACAGCAAAAAGAAACCCACTAAATGTGTGTTAAACTCCATTAGAATTCACAAGTGATAGAAATAGTGTCCTACAAGCCAGCTGTATGGTTAGCATTAATTGTAATTAATGAGGAACTATTCAATTTTGATTAATAAATGCACTTTTTGGTCAACTTTATCTTATGTAATATTTGTCTACGCATAAGGATAGAAGTCCTTAGATCACAGGGCTATGGGACAACCCGTGGACTGATCTCCAAGGCCGTGATCTAGAATATATTCAAGAGTCGTAGAATCCAATCGAGATAGGACATCGTTGGATTCGGTTAGACTCTCACTATTATGTATACTCCGATGAACTGGAGGACGCTGGGGTCCACGAGCGTGACTGGGATAGTCGATACACATAAGTGGGTGGCTTGCTGGGATGGCAAGCGCACTGAATACCCCAATTAGGAAATAACTCACCATGGAAGCGGTAGTCGCATATCGGGGTTGAAGTTATTTCAATTTACAATAGTATACGAGGAACGATCCCTAACAACTTGAGATGATAGGGTTTATCTGGTGCGAGAACGTCTATGCTTTGATGTGAGTTCCGACTGACTGGGGATCGCCAGAAAGTCTCTGTGGACTCATGTTGGGTATAGAGGAACTCGTATGCAGATTCATATCATCAACAAAGGATCCATTGACTCGACTTGATAGGTCGAGAAATTCTCCTATGGATTTCTGTGAGAAATTAATTCTGATGAAATCCTTGGCCAAGGTAACTGACGACTTTATGTGAGTAGCTCATAAAGAACAAGTCAAAGAGAATTTATTTCGAGATCAGAGAACATAAGGTCAAGACAAAAGATAAGGGAATCCGATGAAAGACCATACCCTTAAGTCTCGACTGGGAGATTGATCGATGGAGAGATTGTGTCGTATATGGAAATTGTAAATGATAAAAAGGTTCACTGAATTAATTCACCAGTGATTGGGCTCCATGGGCTTGTGACTGGACATCGACCGTGGAGTGTGGGAGAATTCCCAAATTAGCAGGGGTGCTAATTTTGGAATGATTGATCGACAGAGTGTTCGATTAATTTGAAGTATTAATTGCTCGAGTAATTAAATAATATTTAATTACAACCCGCGGCCAATTATGTGGTGAACCTACGGGGGCATACACAATACACATGAAGCGAAAGCGAGGAAGTAGGAACGAACCAGTTGACTGGGTCAACTGGGTCAAAATCGACTGGGTCGATTAAATGGGTGGGTCGACTGGGTCGACCCATATGGAACGAAGATGGATCCAATTGGAATTGGATCAAGATTATAAATTAAATTGGAATTTAATTTATGAGTAAATTAATTAATTATGATTTAATTAATTAATGGAACAATTAATTTAATTAGACTTGGAGTTTAATTAATTAATTGGGAGATGATTTAATTAATTGGGCTATTTAATTGGAAGATTAAATAAAGCCCTGAAAGATTAATTAATATGGTCCATGAATTAATTAGAAGACTTAGTCTTCTAATTAAAGAAAGCCATGGCCCATGTAGGAGAATTAGTATCCTAATCCTAGGAGGATTAGGTTTTATGAGATATCTATAAATAAGAGACTAGGTCTCATAGCTCACAAACAACTCCACAAGAAAATCAAGAAGAGCAAAATTCTCTCCCTCTCCCTCCCTGGATCGGCCGAACTCACTTCCACTTTAGGAAGAATTTTCGTCTTCGATTCTTCGTTCTAAAGTTGTTCTAAAACCTAGATATTAATATACCCTAGGTTCCAGTTGATTAGGATATATTAATTTTCGTGATATTGTGGTGTATCAACTCGTAGAGGCGCAACACGTGGGGCGCTAAACAAAGGTGTGGGTCGATCTTACCGAGGCAGCATTCAGAATTCGTCTTGCTAGCCGAGGATTTGCAAGGAGACAGGTATAAACGAGAAAACTTATACTGTTGTTTAATTATATTCATATATATACAACCAGAGAATATCCTGGCAAGATTCTTTAAGAGGCCCTAGAATTTTTTTATATTCCGCTGTGCCTAGGGCTGTTTTTCTTACCGAATCCCAACAGTGGTATCAGAGCCAACTCTAGGCTTTGTATATATATGAATTTGCGAATTCTGTGTTTATTAAATTATATGTTTGATTTATGTGGCTAGTTCTTTAACTGTGCATGTTACAGGACGTATGTTTAATTAACTTGGAGTTAATGTTTAATTTAGGATTCGAAAATTTTATCATGTTGATGTTATTTTGAATTAGGATTTAATTGACTGGGTTTGTTGAATTAAATATGTGGGTAATCGAAGAAACAAAAAAAAATAAAAAATTTTATTAGATCCGACTCGCGGTGGCACGCGGCGGTGCGCGGCAGCGCACCGCGGCTGGGCGGCCACCGCAAGCCGCTGCCAACGGCAGCGTGCTGGCAGCACGCTAGCCGCACACGCTGCGCGGCAGCAGCAGCCTTCGGGCTGCTGTTTACGCGCTGCTGTGCGCGGCTGCTCGCTGCCGCACGCAGCCGCGTGCAACGGCTGCTGCCGCAGGCAGCTCACGCGCCGCCTTGGTGGTCGCGCGTGGGCTGTCCTACGTGGCAGTCCGTGATTGGCCTCGTCTGGTTGATTTCTGGTTGGACTCTAATTCTGCCTATTTTGAAAGTCCTGAAAATCTTGGAGAATTTTGGAAGATTAGGAAACTTGGAGTTTTTGGATAAGGTAGTTACTTTGTTAAACTTAAATACTACCTTAATTAACTAATCTAGTCAAAATAGGATTATCTTGAGAATCTTGGAGATTTGGGAATTTTGGGAAACTTAGAGTTTTGGATAAGGTAAGAATCTTAGAGATTTAGATTACCTTAATTAACCAATTTAATCAAGATAAGAATTGTAGATTACTTAGAGCTCAAGTAAGAGCTAATTAATCTTAGAGGTTAATTGTTAATTCAAAATTAATTAACTTGGATGAATTTTTGCGAATTAAAATTAATGAAGCCGGTAAATTTACATTATTGCCCTTATGTGAATTTATGCATGTTCTTGAGTGAATATGTGGATTGGTCGATTTTGCCCTTAAGCCCTGTGTTGTTTTTGGTTTATTTAATTTTGGGTTGTAATTAAATGGGCCTGATTGGTGCCCTTGCTTGCGCAAACAAATGTAATAGAATAGGACCATTTAAATTATGTAAGCTAGGCTTAGATTAGGCTTGGAGCCGAGAAGACCTCGTGAAGACTTGGAGATCCACATGGAGGCCCATTTACCTTGGAGGACATGGAGGCCCAATTCATTACATGGAGGCCCAATCAAGCTGGATATTACAAGAAGGCCCATGATGTATGGGTTTAAAAATTGTAATAGTTAGGACATTTAATTTCACCCTAGACTGACCAATTGATTCATCACGTGGCTCGTGATGGATCGCATAGGATGGGCAATCGACCAATCGTATCTTGCTAGGTGATGAATGTTTACTTTTTCGCAAATTATTCTTTGATGTATGAGATGCATGCTTAGGATAGAAAACGTAAACAAGATAAGCATAATCTGATGAGACCTCGCACACTTAGAAAACTCCAATAGAACTTAAAATTCAATTAGAATATTAAATCGAATAACGGGCGCATATGAATAGTGTCTATGGTCCGAGCCTATCCAATTACTAGGTCTTAGGCATATTGTACGAATGTATCTCGATGTCTCACGAGTCGTGGGTCGAGCTATAGGAAGATGATATGTCTATTGCCTCGATGCACGAGTTTAGTGCCAAGGGAGGGGATAGCAAGGTTTTAGGCGCTGTCTCACGAGTCGTGGGGCGTCTAGGATTGAACTATTTCCCTCCACGAGTATTGGACATGATTTAACGCTAGTAAATATGGATGTCTCACGAGTCGTGGGTCCATATCGAAAACCGAGGCTAAATGAACTTAAGGGTTAGCTGCGATGGTTAACCGTCAACGTATTCGACCACCAAGTGGATCAAATAGTATGGCCAACGAGTCGTGGGTACTAGGAGATTGCATTTGGGCCTTAAGCCCGCTAGGATATTTTAAATTCCCGAAACTTATGTGGGGGCATAAGATTTTGATTAAAATAGTGGGAGTAATTTGCAAATGAAATCCATGTTTGTGAATTGTGCATTTTAAGTTAATCTTTCGCGTATTTATTTCTTCTATCGTCGTTTTGTAGATATAATGTCTAAGAATCCGATTTCCATCATACTGGAACATAACAAATTGACTGGACCAAACTTCCATGACTGGGTCAGGAACCTTAAGATCATTCTCGCTTCTGAAAAGCGAGGTTTTGTCCTTGATGGGCCCCCTCCCGAACTTGCTAAGGATGCCGATGATACTGAGAAAGAAGCCGTGGATTTATGGCTTGACGATGACTTGCAGTCACGTTGTCTCATGTTGGCATCCATGACGAATGAGCTTCAAAAGCAGCACGAACATATGAAGTCTTCTTTTGAAATCTACACGCACCTGAATGGTTTATTTGGGGTGCAAAGTAGATACGAGCGGTATGAAACTGCTAAGGCTTTGCAACAAACGAGGATGGCTGAAGGTGCTGATGTTCGATCTCACTGCATCAAGATGATTGGGCTTATTGAAAAGCTTAGACATCTTGACGTAAAGATGGACAAGACCTACTGCCAGGATATAATCCTCCAGTCATTGCCAAGACCATTCGAGCAATTCGTAGTGAACTACAACATGCACAAGATGAATGTTGAACTTCACGAGTTGGCTAATATGCTCGCCACTGCCGAGGCTTCCATGAAAAGAGAGAAGCCAGTGATGGTTGCTACCTCAACCCAATCCAAGTCCAAAAGGACAAAGAAAGGGAAGGGGAAAGGAAATGCTTCTTCAAGCAAAGGAAAAGCACCATCTGGGCCCATAGGGAAGGGAAAGAAGCGTAAAGCTTCGTCTGGTGAACAGAAATGTTTCTACTGCAAGAAACCTGGACACTGGAAGAGGAACTGCAAAGAGTTCTTGGAGAGCTCGAAAGGTATATTCCTTGTTGAAGTTAATTTATCAATTAACTGTGCATCATGGGTGCTAGACACTGCTTGTGGTTCTCATCTTTGTAATGATTTACAGGTGATGGGAGCAACAAGGCCACTTAGGCCAGGGGATTGGATCCTGAGATTTGGCAATGGAGCCAGAGCTGCTGCCGAGGCCATAGGCGAAGTGGAGTTAGATTTAGGTGGTAATAAATTAGTCCTTAGGAACGTTCTTTATATACATCCCTTGGGAGCCAATTATCACCCCAAATATTGATATTATCACCGTTCCCCACTCTCCAACGAATACCAGCTGCAATGATTTTCCTTGACATCCAAATGCTACGCCAAGTGAGTGATGGAGTTGAGCCTTAGTGGGAATCCAACAAGTCAGTATTAGGGAAATAACGTGCTTTCAAAATACGACTAAGAAGGGTATTTGGAGAAATCAAAATACGCCAAGCCTGTTTCGCAAGTAGAGCTTCATTGAAAGATTCTAAATCACGGAAACCCATACCGCCATCTCGTTTACTCGCACAGAGGGAATCCCATTTAATCCAATGAATCTTCTTTGAATCTTTCTCGTCCCACCAAAAGCTAGCTATCATTGATTCTATCTCCTTAATCAAGTAACCAGGAAGCTTAAAGCAACTCATTAAGTACGAGGGAATTGCTTGAATGACAGCTTTAATTAGAATTTCCTTACCCGCTTTTGACAAAGATTTGGTACGCAAGCTTTGAAGGCGATTCCAAACCCGCCCTCTAATATAATCAAATACATCCCTTTTCGATTTTCCAACAGCAAGAGGAATACCAAGGTACCTGTCATGCTTGAGTTCCCTTCGGATAGGAAGATAGCGGAGGATGGCAGATATCGTATCCTCGTCCGTACTCCTGGTAAAAACCACACTAGACTTTTCGAAGTTGATATTTTGACCTGAAGCAATACCATAAGCTTGCAAGAGCTTGTTAACATATATCGCCGCCTCCTCTGTTGCCTGACATAGGATAAGAGTATCGTCAGCAAACAAAAGATGGGAAACTCTAGGAGCACCATTGCAAACTGCGATCCCTTTCAAGTGACCCCTGTACTCTTCTTGACAAATCAGAGCGCTCAAACTTTCTGCACATAATAGAAAGAGATAAGGGGAAAGGGGGTCTCCTATCATCTAAGTTTTAATACTTTATAAGTTTGATACACTAAATACAATAGATAATAGATTTTAATACCATCAAGTCGAACAACAGATTTTGATATATTCCTATCATCTAATGTATTCCTTGGTTGTATGACTCACAACTCCAAATAAATTTGAAATCACAATATAAAGATTTTATTTTTTTTACTTTTTAATTTAGACAATATCTATCTTAATTTATGGGTCAAATATCTAAAAAATATGGGGTTTCGTTGAATTAATTGTGAATATATTGGGCCTGATTTCTTTAATAATGCCTTTGGATCATACAAAAATCTTAGTTCCACAAACACAAATAGCCAAAAAAAAAAAAAAAATATTAAATAGTATATGGAGATGAAGAGAATCAAACCACTTACCTCACCCTAACTGCATGAGAGCTTTACCATCTTTGCCACATGCACTTTTGATACATTTCACACACACACACACATATATATACATATATATATATATATATGTACATATGTATATATATATATGTATATATATACATATGTATATATGTATATATATATATATATGTATATATATATATGTACATATATATATATATACATATGTATATATATACATATATATGTATATGTATATATATATATATATACATATACATATATATGTATATATATATATATATATATATATATATATATATATATATATATATATATATATATATAGTATTATTTTTTTCGGAGGCCCTCGTACATTGGTGGCCCTAAGCGGCTGCATGTGCGGCTTACGCTTAGGGCCGGCCCTGGTTTTTGCTGTGGCAGTAAAAGTTACATCATAGAAATTCTTGTACTCTTCAGTTGTAAGCTTATCACAAAAATAATTGGTAGTCATGTCTTCTAAATTACGTCTAAATGGATTTTTCATTGAATATGATTGACAATTTAAATGGAAAGATACTTGTCTTTTTATTAGAATTGTTTCGGGCTCATATATATATATACAGAGTATAAGAAAATATACTTTTAAAACTTTGAATTAGATCAGTGATTGAATAATGTAAAATAGTAATATTAATTTTTCTCAAAAAAATAAATAAATTAGAACTAATTATTTTCCCCTAAAATTCTTGGGGGATCAGGGCCAAAAAGGGGCTGCATCTGTCCCTGCAAACCTACAAGAATCAAGTTGTAACTTGCGGATGAGTGTTGTATTGTTGATAACAAGTTTAATGTTTTCTTTTTTTACTTGTGAGATACCATAAATAGCCTTGTAAATTTTATTTTCTTTAATATCCGTTAGACAATTTGCCGTCCGAAAAGATCAATACTCTTTTCCAGCTGCACTTCTAGAAAAATAAAATTTGGTAAATATGTGATACTATTTAAATTTTGGCACTATAATATCATTTTCATACAGATATTAATTAATATTGAAAATCGTATTGAAATTGTCAATGTTGACAAATTGCACGCACATAAAGTGACAATCGAAAATTGTTACTTAATCTTTTGAAAAAGTTATTGTCACTAGGCAATACATTTATCTAAATAAAAAAAAAAATCATCACTATTGTATTAATAATAAAAGTATTGTATTTATGAACTGAGCTTTAGCAACCAAGTGATCTTTGATCTATAAATATTTTGTATATATTTTGTGATAGTATCACGACTAAAGATCTGAAAGTTTGAACTACACATTTAATTCACGTGGCTTGAATTTTTGGAGGCAAATCAATTTTTTTGGAGGAAAATGAGTTAAAAGACAACTATTCTCCTGTTGGTATCAGGATTTTTGATTTTCCGACTACCTCTTTGGCCAGAAAAATTTAAAGAGTGCATTCTGTCAGAATTTAATTTCAAAGGTACAATCTTCCAAAAAAATCCATTTTAAGGGAGCATGCCGCTAAAAGTCCTTATTTTAGGCCCAAAAATGATACTTTTGTAATGCCAAATTAGTTTCGGCCTACCAAGCTACTCAAACCAATCTGGGTAAAAAAAAAGGTGAAAATTGAACAAATATAGAGGAATTCGTTACCAGAAAAGAGTTTTTGGATTTTGAACTTTCCAATCTGAAAATATAAGAGTGAATAGCCTTTTTGGTTCTCCTTATGGGTCAAATTTTATATTTTCATCCCTTTTAAATTTTTTGTAGTAGATTGGTCCAATCTTATCAATGTAATGTATCACATTCGTCCCTCTTATAACACATTCTTTCCTCTTAATTTTTTTGTAGCAAATTCGTCCTTCTTATCAATGTAGTGTAACACATTAGTCCCTCTTAAATACAAAATATATCAACTTTCGTTCACTTTAGAATATATTTTGAATTTAAGCGATGTATTTTGTATTTAAGAGGGACTAAAATATTACAATACATTGATAAGAGGGACGAATTTGCTACAGATAATTTAAGAGGAATGAATGTGTTATAAGAGGGACAAATGTGATATACTACATTAATAAGAGGAATTAATCTGCTATAAAAAATTTAAGAGGGACGAAAGTGCAAAAATTAATTCATAAGGGGGACCAAAAGCGCGATTTACTCTAAATATAATTCATTTGACAATTTGCACCCTCGTGTGTGTTTTAGTGATAAATATTTTACTGAAAGGGTATAATAGTTAGTTTTGAATAGTTTTTGATATTTTGCATCCTGTAAATATAGAATGGTTGCATTGTGCACACTAAAAATATATAATTTTGGCACATTCCACCCCTATATTAGTTCACACATTCGATCTATGTACAAATTTTATCAACTTCGATCACAATACAAATTTAAAATTCTCTCTCTTTTGTACTTGTTAAAATTCGGAAGGCTACTATAAATTTTCGTTTTTTGTAGTTTGAATTTTAAAATTATCAACCACTTGATTTTCACTTACCTTTTAATAGATTAATATTTGCTTTATGAATCTCACACAGTAGTTGGAAGAGCCTGTTGGTAAAAATCGGTTTTAAAATTATCAAAACTTGAATACAAATTGAAACTGAAACAAATAAACCATTATGAACAGTAAAAGAAAACATAATCATTTATAAAAATCGAACAGATAAATTTAAACAAACTTATCTCACAATTTTGTATAGTAACAGAATTGATCCAAACCAAATCGCAGAAATTATTCTGCTTGCCTTGAAGAAATTATCGACCCACTTCCAGTACAATTGGGAATCATGAACACTTCTTACAGGATAATTTGGTTACAGGAATTCCTCCACTGCACAATGGCAGAAATTCCACCTCGAAAAACACTCAGAAGCAAAATAACCAAAAGAGATTTTCTTTCTTTTCAGAGAGGGAATCGAGAGAATGTGTTGTGTTCGTTGGTGTGTTTCTGAAATCAGAAATACTCTCATATATATTGGTGCTAGGGAGCCTTGACAATTAATATTGCCCATTAATTCTGAACAAGAAACGGTCCAATCAAATGTGAATAAAACGTGTGAAACATTTTCTCAATTTAATTTTCGTAACTGCCTCAATTTAATTTCTATAACTGAAAGGAGTTACAAAATTTAAAACCTGCAGAATTAATATTGCGACAGTTTCAATTTTGAATTTCAAATTAATTAAAATTTTAATTCGAAATTCGTCCAAAAAGATAAGTCCGAGACGAAACAATTCGCCCAAACGCAGGCGGCGGCGTGCGGGAGGTGTATTCGTATGACCCCTTTTGTAAAGACTTATACCAAGTCTAAACACTTAAGTTCATATATACTAGTACACACAAATATAAAAAGTCAATGTGGGACAAATGAAGAGTTTTTTAACTCTTCAACTTCCTCACAAGGCTTTTATAATTTGCCAATTAGTCTTAGACCAATGTGGGACAAGCCCACATACAAATTATCTTATTTTAAATATTATTTTCCCCACTTTATATATATAACAATTTATCTATGGATTCCAACCTTTTAATTAGGTATCCGTCCATATAATTACAATTCCATCCATATAATTACAACAATCCCCCCACAAATCCATAGAAAAATAATCTATTAGGGTTACCGTAATGTGCTTTCAGCAATGGTACCTTCCGGTTTGAACCACTGCCTAAGTTATCCAACTTATGCTACCACAGGGACAAATGGATCTAAGCCTTGAATTTGGACCTTGAAGTGGTAGCGTCAATTGGTAACAACACGTTACTTGCTATGTGTTAATCTTTAGATTTGACACTATAGGCCATGTGTCCCGATCCTGTATCATGAATGTTATTTGAGGAATAACCCTATTTCCTCTAGTCGCGGCCAAACAACTACTTTCACTTAGTTGAGCGTTTCTGAATGTACTGCTAACATCCCGTCTTACAAACTAGACCTCATTCAGTGTAAATACACTTACTAGATTAGCAGTAGTCAGCTCCTATCAGGTATATCAGGGGATAGACTCAGATACTTAGTATCAGTCTTAATTAGGAGCAACTTTTATATACCCAGCAGTTTGTTTATACCACATTGAACCTTCCTTGTGGGATTTCCACTTGGTAGGTTGGGTTGCCACTGCTTGTATATCAGTTTAGGGTTTTCAGTCCCATCCCCAGCCTGGATTTCTGTACTAAGGACAAATCAAGTCCTTTAGTTAAAGGATCAGCCACATTGTCTTTGGTACCAACAAAGTTAACGACTATGACCCTATCAGACACAAGTTCCTTTATAGACTTTAGTCTAACTTGGATGTGTCTCTTGGTCTTTTGATTATATTTTTGGCTTTTAAACTTTACAATTGTGGTTTGAGAATCACAATGCACCACGACTGCTGGAAGAGGCAAGCTAACCATAGGTAATTTGATTAATAACTCATGTTGCCATTCAGCTTCAGTCCCTGTCGTGTCTAAAGCACATAATTCTGCCTCAAATGTAGACCGAGTCACCAAGGTTTGCTTGGTTGACTTCCAGGAGACAGCGCCCCCACCAAGGGTAAAAACGTACCCTGTACACCCATTGCTTCCGGAGTTCTTGGCTATCTAGCTAGCGTCACTATACCCTTCAAGTACTGCAGGGAACCTGCCATATTGAAGAGATAGTGATATTGTGCCCTTCATATACCTAAGTACCCGGTCAAGAGCTCCCCAATGGGTTCGATTTGGACAACTTGTATATCTTGCTAACTTCGAGACTACAAACGAAATGTCTGGTCTCGTGCCATTTGCCAGATATTGCAAGCTTCCAATAATTTGTAAATATCTTAATTGAGATACATGAACACCACTTTCATTTTTAAAGAGAGCCACTGAAGGATCATATGGTGTTTTGGCAATTTTACATTCTTTATAGCCAAATTTCTCAATTATCTTCTCAACATAGTGAGATTGAGAAACTGCTATACCCTCAGTTGATCGAGTCAACTTGAGTCCAAGAATTACATTTGCCACACCCATATCCTTCATTTCAAACTTACTCTTTAAGAACGACTTGGTTTCATTTATTATCTCAATATTAGATCCAATCAATAGAATATCATCAACATACAGACATAAAACAATACATTTATCACCTTTAACTTTACAGTAGATGCACTTATCATTATCGTTTACAACGAAGCCAAAAGATAAAATAGTTTTATCAAACTTTTCATGCCATTGTTTAGGAGCTTGTTTCAAACCATATAGTGATTTAACAAGCTTACAAACTTTTCGCTCATTTCCAGAAGCTACAAATCCCTCTGGCTGATCCATATAGATTTCTTCCTCGAGATCACCATACAGGAATGCTGTTTTAACATCCATATGGTGAATCGAGAAATCATATATAGAAGCCAGTGCTATTAGCACCCGGATTGTAGTCAAACGAGCAACAGGGGAATATGTATCGAAAAAATCGATTCCCTCTTTTTGCCTAAACCCAATGGCAACTAACCTGACTTTAAACTTATCTATGGTTCCATCAGATTTAAATTTCTTTTTAAAGATCCATTTACATCCCATCGTATTACACACCGGAGGGAGATCGACTAGTTCTCATGCCCCATTAGAGACAATGGAGTCCATCTCACTTTTGACAGCTACCTTCCAATGCTTTGATTCTTTCGAAGCCATTGCATCTTTGAAGGTTACAGGATCACCCTCGATGTTGTAAGTGATAAAATCACTTCCAAAATCCTTGGCAATTCTAGCTCTGTTACTCCGTCTAGGTTCATCTGATTCAATCAGTACTGAATAAGAACTACTTAGATTAACCCCCACATTTGTCATCTTTTCCACATGTTCAGGAATTGATGAAGATGTAAGGGCTGAATCTAAAGAATTTTCATTAGGCATTCCCGTTTTAATGGGAAATACGTCCTCAAAGAACGTAGCATCACGATATTCAACTATTGTGTTAACCTCTATTCCAGGAATTTCTGATTTTATAACCAGAAACCTAAGAGCATAGCTTGTTTCCACATAGCCTAAAAAGATTACATCAACAGTCTTTGGACACAGTTTCTTTCTTTTGTGTTATGGAACTAGAACTTTTGCAAGACAGCCCCACACATGAAAGTATTTTAAACTAGGTTTTCTGCCTTTCCAGAATTCAAACGGAGTGCTTTCATTATGTTTTAGAGGAACTCTATTCAGAATATGGCAAGCCGTATTCAAAGCTTCTCCCCACATATATTTAGGCAATCCAGAATTCAAAAGCAAATTATTAATCATATCTTTAAAAGTTCTATTCTTTCGTTCTGCTATCCCATTCGACGAAGGGGAATATGGAGGATTCTCTTCGTGAATAATGCCAAAATTTCGGCAATATTCTTCGAACAAATTAGACTCATATTCTCCACCTCTATCTGATCTTAACCGTTTAAGTTTCTTACCAGTATGAATTTCAGCTTCATTCTTAAACGTTATGAATTTTTCAAGTGCTTCAGATTTATGTTCTAATAAATAAACATAACAATATCTACTGCAATCATCTATAAAAGTAATAAAGTATTTCTTATTATCTTTAGTTAAAATTCCATTGAATTTACAAATGTCCGTATGAACCAAATCAAGTATTTCAGAATGCCTTTCAACCGATTGGTATGGCTTTCTTACTTGTTTTGCTTCAACACAAATGTGACATTTGTCTTTATGGTTTATTTCATGTTTGGGGATTAGATTTAAATTCATCATCCGTTTAAGAGAACCAAAATTTAAATGTCCTAATCTATCATGCCAAACATTAGAAGAAATAAACCATCATCTAAATAACCTTTACCAACAAAAGTCCCATAATACAGAATTACGACTTTATTGGATTTAAAGTTCATTTCGTAACCCTCCCTAACTATTACAGAACCACTTATTATATTTCTCCTGATCGTTGGAACATGATGCACCCTTTGTAATGATAGTATGCGCCCTGAAGGAAACTTCAAGTCCACGCGTCCTATTCCTAACACTTTTGCACCACATGAATTTCCCATCGTCACGGATTTTCCATCAACAGGCTGATAAGACACAAGTAGCAATTCATCAGCACATACATGCACATTTGCCCCAGTGTCTATTAGCCAATCAAATGGTTCATAAATAGTAAGAATTTCAGGTTTCAAGGAAACATACCCATCAACAGAGTTTTCTGGAGCTTTAGGTTCACTAGTATCTCCCACAACCATGTTTACCATAGCCGGAGCTCTAGTTTCACGAAAGTCTCCCACAACCATGTTGACTATAGCCGGTGTAGTAGACTCAGATTTGGCTTTGGACTTTTTAGTAGGATATTCCTTAGCCCAATGACCCATCTGTGCACAAGTCCAGCATAGTTTGTTGGCCTTTGGTTTCTTTTTGTTTTTAGGTTTATTTATGGATTTCGAGTTGGGGTTTACATGATTCACTTTTTTCTTTCTAGTTATTATATTTGCCTTAGGCTGATACTCAACAGGAACACCATGAGTTTGGTTCTTGTGTTCCTCTTCGATAATTATGGCAATCATAAGATCATCAAGAGTCAACTTTCCCTTTTGATGTTTTAATGTCATGCCAAAGTTTTCCCAATATTTGGGAAACTTACCAATAATTGACATAACCAGAAATTTATCTGGAAGTTTCATTTCAGCATCAGAAAGAGCGTGCTCAAGATTTATCAGTTCATGCGTTTGTTCAGTTACAGACTTTCCTTCAACCATCTGAAATATCAGGAACTTGGAAACAGAATACTTTTCGAGCTCTTGCTCTTCAGTATTATATTTCCTGTCCAATTCGTCCCAAAGAGACTTAGCTGTGTATGAATCAGAACAGTATACGTCAAAGAGTACATTCGATAAAGTAGAAAGAATGACTCATCGACCAATTTGGTCCCGTTCTGACCATTCAGCTATTTGAGCAGTCTTTGAATCGGTTTCAGTTGGTTCAGGTCTAGTCACCTGAATAACCGACAAAAGTCCCTTCATCGTAAACCAAATTTTCATACGCTGTTGTCAACGCTTGAAAAATTGGCCCGAAAACTTTTTCGGTAAACCGGATAAGTCGACTTTTGTGGCTGGCATGGACACAGTATCGGGGCCTCCTGCAGATGACATGATAATTTTAAAACACGAATATAATTTCTTCAAGATTGTTGGTAAAAATCGGTTTTAAGATTATCAAAACTTGAATACAAATCGAAACTGAAACAAACAAACCATTATGAACAGTAAAAGAAAACATAATCAGTTATAAAAACTGAACAGATAAATTTAAACAAACTTATCTCACAATTTTGTATAGTAACAGAATTGATCCAAACCAAATAGCAAAAATGATTCTGCTTGCCTTAAAGAAATTATCGACCCACTTCCGGTGCAATTGGGAATCACGAACACTTCTTCCAGGATAATTTGGTTACAGGAATTCCACTGCACAATGGCAGAAGTTCCACCTCGAAAAACACTCAGAAGCAAAATAACCAAAAGAGATTTTCTTTCTTTTCAGAGAGGGAATCGAGAGAAAGTGTTGTGTTCGTTGGTGTGTTTCTGAAATTAGAAATACTCTCATATATATAGGTGCTAGGGAGCCTTGGCAATTAATATTGCCCATTAATTCTGAACAAGAAACAGTCCAATTAAATGTGAATAAAACATCTGAAACGTTTTCTCAATTTAATTTTCGTAACTGCCTCAATTTAATTTCTGTAACGGAAAGGAGTTACAAAATTTAAAACCTGCAGAATTAATATTGTGACTGTTTCAATTTTGAATTTCAAATTAATTAAAATTTTAATTCGAAATTCCTCCAAAAAGATAAGTCCGAGACGAGACAATTCGCCCAAACGTGGGCGGCGGCGCGCGTGTGGTGTATTCATATGACCCCCTTTGTAAAGACTTATACCAAATCTAAACACTTAAGTTCATATATACTAGTACACACAAATATAAAAAGTCAATGTGGGACAAATGAAGAGTTTTTTAACTCTTCAACTTCCTCTCAAGGCTTTTATAAGTTGCCAATTAGTCTTAGACCAATGTGGGACAAGCCCACATACAAATTATCTTATTTGAAATATTATTTTCCCCACTTTATATATATAACAATTTATCCATGGATTCCAACCTTTACGTATCCATCCATATAATTACAACAGAGCCACCATCAGAGCAACTTCGAGTTTCTTTTGTTGAAGGTGTCCAAGATGTGAGTTTTTCTAATTGTAGATATTTATTGCATAGTACATAAAAACTTCTATAAAATATTATTGCTAACAACCGCTTTGTTAATTATGTTTTTAACCGAGTAGCTTGATATTTTACATGTAGTTTTTTAATTTTTAGCTTATCGCGTCGAGTTCGAGCCGAGCTTCAAAAGTTATCGAACGAAAAATGATGTTCAAGCTTGTTTGATTAGTGTGACGAACCGAGCTCAAATGAGCTTTTATCGAACGAGCTCGAGTCGAATATCGAATAGCTTGTTTTGATTTTCAGCCCTATACATACATAGCTAGAATCATAAGGACTTTCAGGGGTTGGAACGGGGCTTAAGTACAAGGAAGGAATATTTGGAACTGAACTCTAGCTCTAAAGTACTAACTACAAATTTTTTTTTCCGTTAATATTTTTCGTTGCGTTTTACCCCTTTATATTTTGTGTACATTGCTTAATGATATAAGAAATATAGTAGATTTTTTTTTTTATTAAACCCACATAATTAAATAAATACAACGTTGACCCATTCCGCTTCTAGATATACTACAAAAAAAATACTTGAATTAAAATAATAAAGAAAGGGACGAGAGAAAAATAATGTTCCAGCAATTTTCTATTTCTTTCACAAGCCGGCATCCTCTCTTCGTGTTTGAATTTTTCCACGTCCTCTTTCCCAATCAATTATCTATAAAATTCCTCTAATCACTTCAAACAGAATTTGAATGAGATATACATCACAATAAATAATGGAAAATTACCTACATGCAATTTTAATTATTTTTTTAGTTTTAATAATTTCAGTAACAACATCAACTTCAACAACTCAAGAAGACATTGAACAAGGAGAAATAAATTGGTTCAAAATCCTTCGCCAACGCAAAGAAAAATTGGTCAAATTGCATTTCTACGTTCAAGATGCACACGGTGTACCAAACGCAACTGTTTGGGAGGTAGCTCGATCACATATCACGTCTCGATCGCCTACATCGTTTGGGCAGGTTAGGGTCCTAGATAATTTGATCACGTCTAAGCCCAGTCGATATTCTTATAAATTAGGACGAGCTCAAGGATTCATTACATCATCGGACTTAATCGAGACAGCTCTAACTATGAACGTTAATTTTGTGTTCATGGCTGGTGAGTTCAATGGGAGTACACTTTGTGTTTTGGGAAGGAATCAAATAGGTAAAAGTAAGAATCGAGAATTGCCCGTTGTTGGTGGCACCGGTGTTTTTCGAATGGCTCGTGGTGTTTCGATTTCCAACACTTACTCTTATGATCCGGTGGAGAATCACGGTGTGTTAGAGTATATTCTCTATGTTTCTTACGTGTAGGAGCTTTGACAATGAACGTAATTGGGGGGAGGGGGGTTTCATGTTTGTGTTTGTATTTCTTAAATGTTTTTTTTTTCTTTTTACTTTTTGTATGCGTTCACTATTTGTGTGGTTGATTCAATTTTGCAATGGAATACGATGAAAAAGAAATTAGTCCTCTTAATCAATGGGGATATTATTTTATCAAAGTCTTGCAGTTCAGCTCTTGATTATAATTAATATCGTGACGTATTTTATAATTTTAGTAATCTTTTACTTTATGTTTTAATGATCTTTTCTAGTAATTATAATTTCTAGCTAACATTGTTGGAATTTTAAGTTTTTAAAATTCAAAATAATGATTTGTAACAATCAAATTGATTGTGTAACCTTAATGCCATAATTCCCCTTTATTGCCATTATGTGGCTATTCAAAATTATTTGACCTTAGAGGTCTCATTCACACTATAAATAGGGGTTAGTAGTCTTAGGAAACACACACCTCACTAGCTTAATTTGCATCATAAAAATTATACTATTCTCTACAAATTACATGGGCACTTTAGACAAAGTTTGGTTCATTGTTTTCTCGTGAACGTGCTTACGGGAAGACTCCGGCGAGGCCAAAGGTTTTATCTTGGGGAATCGATCAGCCGCCAATACCTGCACGAGGGGAGGCAATCGTTTTCTTAGGACATTGACGTGACTCCGGATCAGGCTAGTCGTTTTACTTTTAAGTTTTTCATTATTATTATTGTCTAAATTACTAATTTCATTATACTTTTGATTTGTGATTGTTATAAAAATAAACCAAAATTTCCAACAATCTAAGAAAACGATTTTATATAATTAATTTGTATGTCAAAATTGCTGCTTATAAAATTTCGATTTTATTAAAATTTGCTTAAAAGTTTTATAAGCATCTTTGACCGACCATGACAAATTAAAGCTACTTCAGCAAGTGAAATCCATATTTTAATAATATATGTCTACAACATATATTTACATGAAAAAGCATACTAGTTCTTATTTTGTTTAAATTGGTCAATTAGTGTGTGATATTTTTTACTAGAAAACGTTTCATTTATTCTGTTAATGATATTAGCATGTTCAATTGGATTTTCTGGAGAGATGCATTTGGTGCAAAAGAGTTTTGTTGGACATATCAGATGAGTACATATTGGTAAGCAATGGGTAAAACTATATCTTCTAAAGGTATGTAATTCTTCAATTTAATTAAAAGATTGTGATGTGTGTTTTGGGTTACTAACCATGCGATATTTTACTATTTAACATACATGAATCAAATTGAAAGAGACAATATCATGAATTTCATGTCATATTACTAAATTAATTGGTTACTTGTTTGTTGGTTAATTGTTTGCTCCAAGACATTTGCTTATTCATACTTTCATTTGAAGGGCATATGTGTATTTTGACGATAATTATATATGGATCAATATTGTTATTAGATATTTACAGTTTTAAATAAAGAAATGAATTAAGACTAAATTGTCATATATTCAGTTGGACTTGATGCTAGTACATCACCGCATGCTCAATCATAAATGAGTTTGTGTTCTAAAATAAAATATAAAGGATTATTAGCTATTTATTTTATAATAAAAGAGATTAAAATAGAAGCAAATAATTATTTCAGATTATACTATTATGTATTTATATGAAATAAACTTTTATTTTGTGCCAATTAATATATATTTTGTTAGAGTTAATATGTAAATTATTAATTTTATGACAGGGCATTTGTATAAATTAGGAGGAAAATAATATATTAATTGTTATGTTAGAAAAATTGTTGATTCTATCAACTCAATATTTAACACTAAAATATATATTTTACAGCAACTACATAGGCAGTCCTTCCTTACCACTCTATCAGAATTCTATGTATAATATACATGTATTAAAAGGCTCGAGTATCAGCCAACTAATAAGAGCACTTTACTGAAACTTTTTATTGTTCAGTATTTGATATTTGGCTAGGTTAATAACTTATTATGATGATATTGAATACAAATAAAATTTTAAAATAAAAGGTTACATCAACATGTGTATTACCTTAATTCAAGAAAGCATAAGAATGAACAATGACAAAGTAAAGATCACATGTGCTGATAGACGTTCAAAATCCTCACGAATTTGAGCACGTGTGCGCGCGTCTAGCATGTACTTATATGTTTGCTATGATTTAATTGATTAGTTTAAATGATACTAATTATATATTTGCATTTTGTATGAATTATGATAAAAATGAAGTTTTAAGGAAATAAATAAATTATATGTTACAAGAAATCTCATATTGGCCTAGTTAAAACAATGTAAACCGAATATGATGACTCTTTTATATGTGGCATATAAATTCATATTTAATACCAATCTGGTGAATGGTATGCTAGATGCATGACTAAAGTTTCATGTAACATATATATGCGACATTTAATTTTCTGTGAAAACTATTCTCTTTAGTGTGCTTTATATGTGAATGTCATGTATGATTTTTTTTTTTTTTTTAATTTTGAGAAAAAGAAAGAAAATAAAAAAAACACATGTTGGAGGTATCAAGTAAATAGAATAAGATTATATTTTCTTTATTGATCATGTGAGTGAGCTACGTTTTCTTCAAATACCACTTTGGCAATTTATTCATGAGCATGCGAGTTTATAGCAGACTAATTTCCGAGCTGGGAAAGTGCTTGTAGCCAGGTATGGATTTATTTAATTCATTGAACCTACTCTAAAAAACAAGAGTAATAATTGTGTCTTAATTTTAAAGAGTGTGTATGTGAATATCTACCTCAAAGTAAGATAATATACATTTAAATGAAAATAATAAACATTGCATACAATTTGTTAAGTTTTGACTCTTGAATGCTTAGAATAGTATATAAAGTTTACTTCAACTAGGTATGAAGTCCGTAAATTTTATGGGTTGTGCTTTAGACAGATTGTACGAATTTTTTTTTTTTAATTATTAAAGTTGTATGAGTGTGTGTAACTCTTTACATGGACTAAAATGAATTGATCGTGGGTTTATATTCTAGACTAATTTGTTTGACATTTGTACAAGATGCTGTCGTTTTGGTAATTAGTACTATAACACTGAGAATATATACCTTGCAATGTGGTCAACTACTGAAACGAGAGGGAAAAGGAAAAGGAAATGCATGAATTATTTCCTGAACATAAATGCATTTAATATTTGACATTTTAAATATGTTTTAATTATTTGGAAACATGTCTTGAAATTATATTCAATACATTAAAAGCTTTCTACATCTGAATGGCAAAGTTGTTTTGAAAAACTTCTGCATGATTAATTGGTTATGGATTAAATATGAGTAGATTTCACTCATATCAAATTTTGAAAATACCAAATTGCATGATGTGGTCAAATAATTTCAAACATAATGTTACTAATTAAATAGCCAATACTATCATAATATGGCGACTTCAATGCAATATAATGATCTGCTCAATGTTATATCATCTTTGTTGGCAAAGATTATAGTTGCAAATATATTTATTGCTTGCTTAATTGATTATAAAATACAAGGCATGGTGGTATTCGCACTTAACTCGTTATTTGCAAATGTCAGTAAAATTTCCCAAATATTATTATACTCACTGTGGGAAATTAAATCTGACTCCTATTTATTTAAGTGGTTAAATATATTTGTCATGACATGAGACTAGATGACGAATAATTATTTTTTAAAAATTTCCTTTTATCTAGTGTACCCGTGAGATGGGTTAAACAAATTTGATTACTATTCAATTCTAAGTGCACAAGTGGATTCTTTTATTCTTTGTATATGACCTTGTGAAATGTGGGGGTTGATCATTATAGTTATATTTTATGAAGGGTAGTAGTGTTAATCTTTGTGATACTTTTTTAATTAAATTGAACTAGGGGCTTGTATTTTATTTTATCTCAATGAGGAAAACTGAATTTTGATAATGATAAATATTATGAAAAAATACTTGTTAACTATGAGAATGATGTTTTTGGAAGCTACCATGGTTATTCAAAATGGCGTCGATCATTTTAAGATAATGTTCTTAATCGTTTGTGAAGTCAATTTTGTATATAGGTGTATGTGCAAGAGACAAAGAGAAATATCTAAAAATTAATAATGCGACACATATCGCACTTCAAAAATAAAGGCGAAAATTAAATTATAAGAGGCAATATATAATAATTTCACGAGGTGAAATTTTGTCTCAGGACTAGCTATAAAGGCTAGATCCTTAGTCATCGAGGGGGATGGGCATAAGCCCGTAAGGGATTCACCTCCGGGAGCAACCCAACCTTTGTGATTGGAGACCCCATGAAGAAGATTCAATGGGTAGAAACAACCCGTATTGCGTGACTCGTTTAGCACTAATTTATAGGAGTGCATCTCCTTCCCATCCCTATGGTGACAGTGCTGTAAAGTGTGATATTACGGTTGGGTTTTGACCCTTAATGAAATCAAGGCAGAATTCTGCAGGGTATAGGTCACACATACCCTTGGAGGTTTCACCTAAATTAGAGTTGCCATGGGGCCATGGCTATGGGTCTGGGCTGACCCTAGAAACTCTCATGAGAATCATGATTAGAGCGCATGGCCGTTAACGCGCTAACCCGCGAACTAAAACTGATGTCGATATTGTGTGTGTAATATATTGAAGTTTGGCCAAGGAACCTAATTCAAAGCGCTTGCGCCATTACGGTTTCCTCAAATGAATATTATTAACACTAAGTGTAGGCTCAAGCCCGGAAGGCTCCTGCACCCATTGCACAATATTTTAGTGCCCAATTATTTTCTATGTGCATTCTTGAATTTTAAAACCTTGTGGGGGATTGTTGGAATTTTAAGTTTTTAAAATTCAAAATAATGATTTGTAACAATCAAATTGATTGTGTAACCTTAATGCCATAATTCCCCTTTATTGCCATTATGTGGCTATTCAAAATCATTTGACCTTAGAGGTCTCATTCACACTATAAATAGGGGTTAGTAGTCTTAGGAAACACACACCTCACTAGCTTAATTTGCATCATAAAAATTATACTATTCTCTATAAATTACTTGGGCACTTTAGACAAAGTTTGGTTCATTGTTTTCTCGTGAACGTGCTTATGGGAAGACTCCGGCGAGGCCAAAGGTTTTATCTTGGGGAATCGATCAGCCGCCAATACCTGCACGAGGGGAGGCAATCGTTTTCTTAGGACAAGCGTCTACTGACGTGACTCCGGATCAGGCTAGCCGTTTTACTTTTAAGTTTTTCATTATTATTATTGTCTAAATTACTAATTTCATTATACTTGTGATTTGTGATTGTTATAAAAATAAACCAAATTTTCCAACACAATATGTGTTATTCATCTTAGGCTGTTCTATAGCTCCCGTCATATGAATTTTTATACGCAAAATCCAAAATAGTGCAATCATAGTGCACTCCGATGTTTTAACTCCGATGTTATTAAGGCTGTTCTATATACACGATCGAGGTGAATCGACATACTCATGTTCATGTTTCGTTTTCATTAATTGAGCAGTTAAAACATCGGAGTGCACTATGATTGCATGTATGACTGAAAATCAAACCAAATTATTCGATACTCGACTCGACCTCATTAAGTAAAAGCTCGTTTGAGTTCGCTTCATCCCACAAATCAAACAAGCTTGAAAATCATATTCGCTTGATAACTTTTACAGCTCGGCTCGAGCTCGACTTGTTGAGCAATCAAACAAACCTCACCAAACTTGAAAACTATGTCGTTCGGCACTACTCTCGCTCGATTTATTACACCCCTAATTGCATGTGCAATTTTTGTTTTATTCATAAAATTTCATCCTCTCTAATGTTGTCAAAGCTTTCGAAGGATTCATATATTTATACACCATTTTTTCTCATCTCGATCTCGATCCTCTATTTGTTGAACCAATAAGCTGGATCGAGTTGAGATATAAAATAACCTCGTGTAAAAATGGTGTAATTAACAACAAGTCTAATTAACTAATGTATGATAGAGAGAATAATAGAAGTGAGAGGAGATAATATCATTTCATTTCATTCTTATTGTTATGTAGAATATATGATAAGGTCCTCTATTTATTAGACTAAAAATAAATAATAAAAAAAGGACTATAATATAAAATTGCAAAAAAAATCTCATAATTAATCATTAAATAAAAATAAACCCTATTTATAAAATGAACTCTAAACTCTAAATTATAAACCCTAAATCAAACCCTAAATTAAACATTATTTCATCAATCATAAATTCTAGGCATTGCAAATTCTTTTAAATTATGAGTTTATATTTTTATTGTAATTTTTGAGATATTCTATATTCAAATAATGATATATGATAAATTAACATTTGGAAAGTAATGAATTATTTTTTATATGAGTAATATAGTATAATTTAGGCGCTCTTTTGTAATTTTTGAAAGTTAAAAGATTAAAAATCATTTAAAGAAATAACTTGTTAAACAAGAAGCAGGTAACACAAATACTTTCAAAAACATAAAAATTGAACTGTATAAAGGGCTGTAAAATTTGAGACTGTGATATAATCATTTTTCTTAATAAAAAACAATTGTTACAATACTCTCTAATGACTACTCTCATTTCCTTCAATATAGATGTTACAATACATTTCAAATGTGATCTGTATGAACTTTTTCAATAAGGCCGGTTACAAAACTTTTCAAGTGTTCATCCATCACATATAGTATTTATAACATTTTTTTTTTCTATTCTTAAGATTTAATACACTTGAGGTTGCTATACATAAATATACTAGCATTTGTACGGTGCTATGCACGGTTTATACACAATATTTTAAAATATATTTTAATTAAAATCAATTTAACAATACTTACTAAAGAATTATTGACTTTTATTATTTATAAATAGTTGTTTAATACCACGTGATCACCTAAACACCACTTTATTAGATTTTTTTTTTTTTATATTTGTGCCGTAACATTTAAATTACAAATAGTTCTATTCTATTATAGAATTTTCGCTTTGACCTCTTTTTTTTCTTTTTTAAGAGTTACTATAGTGCTTCACACTATAAGAAAATTGAGTTTAAGTGACAAAAAAATTAAGTGATAATGTGGAAGTTGTCACTTTTTATATGCAATAAGTGATAAAAATATTAATTTGTCATAATAATAATGTGACAAGTGCAATAGTGACAAAATATGTTTTTAAGTTGTCACGAATAGCTATTAACGACAAATATATGGTGATTTAAGTTGTCACAATTGACAACTTTTTTACAATTCTTGTCACTAGCGGAACGGATTTCCTATCACATATTAATGTCACATATATGTGTCACACCAATATATAACTAACAAATATATTCCTCTTAAAATGAACTATGTATCATAACATTGCACTTAATGGATATGAAAATCTATGTTACTTAAATGAAGAAAGGATAGTTGAATAAACAAGGAAAGTCAAGCAAAAAAAAATAAGGAAACATAATCTTCACATTTTTATGGCAGAAACCATGGCTTCTTCACGTTTCTTTTCAAAATTTGAACCAAAATGTCATTGATTAATAATTTCCGTCATTTTGTGGCTTTAATTTGCATATGTATTTGACAAAGAGTTATTAAAAGTTACATTCAAACTCTAGAATTGCTTGATTTAATTTTTGTATCTTTTTACTTGCCTTTTACCGAGATTGCTATGTCAAGAGTCTAATTTACTGCAAATTTTCATATCTCCCCAATTCTCAGTCTGCAATGAATATCATAAGACATGACAATAATTCAATTTAAATAGTCAAGCATCGAACACAGCTAGTCAATCTCATAGCCGCAAATATGCATCTTTTAATTGCAAATTTTGTTTTAAAAAACATTGAAGCGTGCAGATATTTGAAGGTGGTAGTAGGAACTGCATAGATTTTGGAGAAGATGAATGAAGGAGAAAGAACCAACTTCTGCCATAAACATATAAAATTTCTTTCATAATTATCTCTTTTTCCTTGTTAATTAGCAGTTATTTCCTTATTTAAATAGAATCAAGTTTGATGTCTTTAATTGTGATATTATATAATACACAATTAATTTTGAGAAATGAACACATGTCAATCACGCATTGGTGTGACATAAATATGTGATAGGAAATCCATTCCGTGTCACTAGTATGTTTATGAAAACTATTTTAGTGACAATATTTGAGTTCTTGTCACTTAATATATATAAGGAGTGACTACTTTAACATTGTCACAAAAAATTTTATCACTAAAATTAATTTTTTTTGTAGTTTCAACAAAATACAAACTACTATGATAAGGTTCAATCATTTTTGAAGTAAAAAATACAAATTGGTATTTACATTCAAAATTGTACTAATATAAAAAGATAGGACTGGTACAATATATCGGCATGCATGTGAACCAATATTTATTACTGATATAAGGTTTCAAAATTTTCCTTATAAAACGGCAAGCACCAAGAAAAATGGATTTTAGTGATAAAATATTAAGTGACATTGTTGAAATTGTCACTTTTTGCATATATTTAGTGATAAGAATATTAGTTTTGTCACAATAATAATAGTGACAAGTGCAATAGTGACAAAATATATTTTTAAGTTATCACTAATGACTATTAGTGACAAGTTTATGGGACTTAAGTTGTCACTATTGACAATTAGTGACACCCTTTCAGTGACAACTTAGTGACAATAAATATTGTCAATATAATTTAATTTAGTGATAACTTTTTAGTTGTCACTATTGGAGTATCACTAAATGTCAAAAGTGATAACTTTTTCACATTTCTTGTCACTAGTGTGTCTACATACGTCAGTTTAGTGACAATATTAAATTTTTTGTCACTTTGTCATTTACTATTTTGTCACTAAAATTTAAATTTTTTGTAGTGGAAGTAGCTACGGGTATATTTATATACTAGGGGAATGCTGTGTGCCCAGATTTTATGTTATGTTATTTGAGCTTTATTAATGTGTATGATTTATCTTGAATTAAAATAATTTGAGGTTTTGTATAAATGAATTATATTATTTTTTGTTAGAGTGAATTTGAATAGTTTTCTTAAGATTGTTAAGTTATGATTTAAGGAAAAAGAAAGTGTGCTTTAAAACCAACTTTGAATCAGACGTGTTAGATACTTATGCTCTAATGTACTAATCAATGTTTGATTTAGTTTTTAGCTATTTTACATGTAACTTTGTCAGGTGAGATTTTAATGTATCTTTCAAAATATTAAATTAGATTTCAAGGTGAAAGGGAGTGACATCCATGTTTTACAAATTAAGGTGAAGAAAAAATCCTGCTCAGGATTGTTTGTTGTGGATAACATCTTGTGGTAGAATTATATAGGTTCTAAATTTAATAAAGCAAATACGACAATTGATTATACGGGAAATAAGTAATTTATTTATATTAGATTTAAATAGTAATACAGAAAAGGAAATCAATGGTTTGTAAGAAAATCAAATTCAAAATAGAGTGTAAGGGTGAGCTAAGTTCGTAAATAAAAGTTTAACAGACTCAGACAAAAACCCAAAAACAAGCTAATCAGTTTTAATATCTGGCTGAATTAAATCTTCAACAGCCTGTTTGTCCTTAACCTCGGTAACAGATGTAATGTTGGTATTATCATTGGACCCAGATGCACTTTTCAATGATTAGACTGTCTTCAGTCCTAGTAACAGTCTCTGTGTTCAATTGAATACGTTAAGTTTGTTTAAACCAAAAAGGTAACATGTTTACATAAATTATTTGGGTTTGTTTATGTAACTGGAGGGAACAATTCTCTTGACACTGATAAGGTGGCATCTGTGATAGCAGTGCTGCAACCCACATTGTCCATGGGTAAATAGTACTTTTTGAGTGAAAGCAGGGTGCTGCTCTCCAATGTAATTCCTCATTTAATTTTTGTTTTTGCCATAATAAAAGAGAAACAATGTATATGAAAGTTGATTTTTTCTTCCTCAACTATCTCCAACAAATGAAGGCCACAATCAATGTACAGGAGCAGCCTTTTTTGTATTTTACATTATTTTTTTTTTTTGGTTTCCCAAGGGTTTAATCCCTTTCGAGGCGCGTCGGGCACTTAATGTGGGAACCTCTCCCAACAGGGATTCGAACCTGAGTCCGCTACTTTGTAGTGACTAGTCCCTTCCACTAGACCAATCACCTGTTGGTGTATTGAACATTATTTTCATATGCCTTACATATATATACGTCAAACAAGCATAGTTCAAATGAGCTTATCTTCCACTTCGTATAATTATATCTTATCTATGTGTACCCTAGCATCTCTTAAATGTTAACTCCATTCCCATTTTCAGATAATATGGAAAAGTAGCCAAATTACATCAATGTCAAAATATAAATAAAACAAATGTCTCTATACAATAAGAAGATTAGTATTTAAAGATTCTGTACACAAAAACAAAATTACCAAGAGTTCCATCCAGCATAAGCATATAGACCAATTATGAGATTCACATAAAGCCTCGCTTTTTGCACCAGCTAAATAAACTTCACCAAATCATACATTTCCTCAAAATAATATTGAGAAAAAGTAAAAAAAAAAAAAAAAAACCTAAATTCAGAAATAAATATACTACAAATTATAAGAGAATTGTCAAAATAATACTTTCCAGTTTCATGTTCATGTCCATTTCAGAAAATATAAGTCCAAATCACATACTAACCATAATCAATTTCCTTTAAAAAAGTTAAATAAAAAAAGTTTCAAAAGAACACTAAGAACATGAAAAATAAGAAACATGAAAAAGAAATGCATACCTCTGACCAGGGAGGAGTACCTGAGTAAAATATAAGAAATTTCAGTACCTCATAAAAGTGACAAACAAGCCTAATAGGTTGCAGAAAATTTACAAATAAACAAAGAGAAATACCCAGGTTGCAACAATGTATCAAAATTGTTAATTGTTAGGGATGTACAACATAATAAAATTGCATATCTGAACAAATTTCCTCCACACACTCAAATTTCTTGACTTGACAAAACCATAAATAACCACAAGAACGCCGCTATTTCATGATTCTGAAGACATTAATATATTACATTAGAAAACCTTCTCTGTTCAAAATTGAAGGACATTACAAAAAGCACATTCCAGGAAAATAAACGAAGGAATACGTAGTTGTTTACATAAATGCGCCAACATTAAGTGGAATAATGCAAAAAGTACAAATACACGCTTTAGTACAAACAAAAGCAAGTGTGATGTCTAGCTAGGCTTCAAAATAAGTCGACGGACAGTTTGTTGATGGACATTTCGCAACAAAAATAGAGTTGTTCATGACTGTATAGCTTTTGATAATGTACTGGAATTGGGATTTACGGTTCCCACATGTCCCTTTTTTTTTTTAATTTCATTAGGAAAGATTTCCCATCTAGTTTCTTGTTCACCTCACTAATGGGGTATGGTATTTCCTAAATCAAGGAACAAAATCATCATTGGCTTTCCCTGTAATTTAGTAACTATAAGCACATCCTAAAGATACAAACCTTATAATGCATGTCCATGCAGTCTATACAATCTACTCCAGTAATAGCTGCAGCCTGGCTACCAAAAAATGTGGCATCAAGAAATCCTGAACTATCAAAGATTCGCAGTGCATTTTTTTCTCTAAAGCATGGAAAAAGATGGCCATTGGTCAGTTCCAAGGAATCTATATAAATAATAAGATTTCAAGATATAACGGTTTCATATAAGACCTTGGCTTAGCTCGAGTAATGTTTTTGCAAGAAGACGTGTATATTAAGCCGATATCAGCTTTGAAGCCAATGCAGCACTTTTCACAACCCATGTAAAAGAACTTTTGTGTACAATTTATCACCACTGCATGCAATTTGGTTCCGGATGGTTTTTGATTGGGCCATATGGTCCAGCAATTTGGTTTCAAGTTGGATTTGTTCATAGTCATTGCTAAGAAGTAGGATCATTGCCCTTGCATATTTAGCTCCCAAATAGCCTAATATTTTTGCACCTTCTTGCAATGTATAACCCCACTTGATATTTACATCAAATGAATTTTTACTCTAAAAAAACTGCTATATTTATGAGTTTTAATTTGTTATCTGAAATCTGCACTTCTGAAATTGGATATTTTCTTAAGGGTTATGAGTAAAGTTAATTTGTTTATTTCCAGAAGTTTATTTGAGACGGTATATGTAGATGAAGATATATGTTTGATTTTAATATCTTTAAGAGTATTGGTGAAACAAGCCGGTGAGTGGTTCCTTTGTTATGAAACCACCAATTTGTTACCTTCAAGAATTAAGGATTAATAGACATCTGTTTTGCTTTATTGTCGAGAGTTAAGGTCTTATATATATTCGTAAGTTTGTATATATTTTATTTTATTGTTCAGTTGAAGTACTTGATATTTAAAATTTAATTGTCTTACTAATTTTAGAATTTTTCGGCATAAAATATTAGCTGACAGAATTCTTTGAAAAATTTTAGAATTGTATTCTATATTTATTTTCAATTCAAATCATATTCAAAACTCCAAACATCGTAAAATACACAATCATATTCAAATAAAATAATATTTCAAAAATTAACTAAAACTACTCAAACCAATTTTTCTAAGCTAAAACAGAAGAATTTTCAAAATCAATCCATACCTATATGGACCCTTAGCACTTCATATAGATCTAAAATCTAAGATTCAAAAAATTGATTCAATTATTTTAAGATTTTAGATCTTAGAAACAAATACGAAAAAAAAAATATGGTAATAGTAACTGTGTTAATTATATTCATAATAATAAATACTATAGCAAGCTAAATAAGAAAGGCATTCCTACATAGCCTTGCATCTTCCAGTAACTTAGTTCCAACAGATTTATCATCACAACTAACTTTGAAATCCATTTCAACATGGTCATTCATTTAATTTTCTATCAATCTAGCTCATAGAGTCTATATCTAAAAGAGTTCTAAATAATACCAGTGCAAAATATCTTTCCACACATCATAGATAAACATTTGATTATCTAATGCAAGGGAATGTAGCCAATAATTTTTCTTACTTCTATATTTGCATTGCATGCTTGGCAACCAGTTATTTGAAACTCGTCCATATTAAGCCAGTCCCTTCTTGTCTAAGACAGCACTTTGGGAGAGTGTAGATGGTGTTATTTATCCACATACTGTAAATATATTTTATTAAGCCTTCTTGATTATTTGGCATATGGTTCTGGATGATTTTTGATTGGGTCATTTGGTCAAGCAATTTGGTTTCTAGTTAGATTTGTTCATAGTCATTGCTAAGATGTAGGATCATTGACCTTGCATATTTGGCTCCCAAGTAGCCTAATTTTTTTGCACCTTCTTTCAATGTATAACCCCACTTGATATTTACATCAAATTAATTTTTACTCTAAAAAAATGCTATATTTATGAGTTTTAATTTGATACCTGTAATCTGCACTTCTGAATTGGATATTTTCTTAAGGGTTATGAGTAAAGTTAATATGTTTATCTTGTTCAGTTTGTATATTTTTTATTTTATTGTTCAATTGAAGTACTTCATGTTTAAAATTTAATTGCCTTACTAATTTTAGAATTTTTCGGCATAAATTATTAGCTGAAATAATTCTTTGAAAATTTTTAGAATTGTATTCTATATTTATTTTCAATTCAAATCATATTCAAAACTCCAAACATCGTAAAATACACCATCCAAATTCAAATCAAATAGTATTTCAAAAATTCACTAAAACTACTCACCCCAATTTTTTTAAGCTAAAACAAAAGAATTTCCAAAATCAATACATACCTATATGGAACCTTAGCACTTCATATAAATCTAAAATCAAAAGTTCGAAAAACTGATTCAATTATTTTAAAATTTTAGATATTAGATCTAACACCAATACAAAAAAATGGTAATAGTAACTGTTTTAATTATATTCATATTAATAAATAATATAGCAAGCAAAATAAAAAGGCATTCCTACATAGCCTTGCATCTTCTAATAACTTAGTTCCAACGTATTTATCATCACAACTAACTTTGAAATTCATTTCAACATGGTAATTCATTTACTTTTCTATCAATCTAGCTCATATAGTCTATATCAAAAAGAGTTCTAAATAATACCAGTGCAAAATATATTTTTTTACACATCATAGATCAATATTTGATTATCTAATTCAAGGTAATGTAGCCAATAATTTTTCTTACTTCTATATTTGCATTGCATGCTTGGCAACCAGTTAGTTGGAACTCGTCCATATTAAGCCAACCAAAAACTTTTTTGTGCCCTTCTTGTCTAAGACAACACTTTGGGAGAGTTAAGTTGGTGTTATTTATCCACATACTGTAAATATTTTTTATTAAGCTTTCTTGATTATAAGGCAACTTGTTCCGGATGGTTTTTTATTGGGCCATTTGGTCCAGCAATTTGGTTCCAAGTTGGATTTGTTCATAATCATTGCTAAGAATTAGAATCATTGCCATGCATATTTAGCTCCTAAATAGCCTAATTTGTTTGAACCTTCTTGCAATGTATAACCCCACTTGATATTTACATCAAATGAATTTTTGCTTTAAAAAAATGCTATATTTATGAGTTTTAATTTGTTACCTGTAATCTGCACTTCTGAAATTTGATATTTTCTTAAGGGTTATGAGTAAAGTTAATATGTTTATTTTCCAGAAGTTTATTTAACACGGTATATGTAGATGAAGATAGATGTTTGAATTTAATGTCTTTCAGAGTATTGGTGAAACAAGCGGGTGAGTGGTTCCTTTGTTTTGAAACCACCAATATTTTACCTTCAAGAGTTAAGGATTAATAGACATATGTTATGCATTATTGTCGATAGTTAAGGTCTTATATATATTCTTAAGTTTGTATATATTTTATTTTATTGTTCAGTTGAAGTACTTGCTGTTTCAAATTTAATTGTCTTACTAATTTTAGAAATTTTTGGCATTAAAAATTAGCTGACAGACTTCTTTGAAAATTTTTAGAATTGTATTATATATTTATTTTCAATTGAAATCATATTCAAAACTCCAAACATCATAAAATACAATATCCAAATACAAATCAAATAGTATTTCAAAAATTCACTAAAACCACTCAAACAAATTTTACAAAGCTAAAACAAAAGAATATCCAAAATCAATCCTCACCTATATGACCCTTACCATTTCAAATAGATCTAAAATTTATGCGAAAAAATCGATTCAATTATTTTAAGATTTTAGATCTTAGATCTAAAACAAATACAAAAAAAAATGGTAATAGTAACTGTGTTAATTATATTCATAATAATAAATATTATAGCAGTCTAAATAAGAAAGGCATTCCTACATAGCCTTGCATCTTCTAATAACTTAGTTCCAACAGATTTATCATCACATCTAAATTCGAAATCAATTTCAACATGGTCATTCACTTACTTTTCTATCAATCTAGCTCATAGAGTCTATATCTAAAAGAGTTCTAAATAGTACCAGTGCAAAATATATCTTTCCACACATTATAGATCAACATTTGATTATCTAATGCAAGGGAATGTAGCCAATAATTTTTCTTACTTCTATATTTGCATTGCATGCTTGGCAACCAGTTATTTGGAACTCGTCCATATTAAGCCAGTCCCTTCTTGTCTAAGACAACACTTTGTGAGAGTGTAGTTAGTGTTATTTATTTACCCACATACTGTAAATATATTTTATTAAGCTTTCTTGATTATTTGGCATATGGTTCCGAATGGTTTTTGATTGGGCCATTTGGTCCAGCAATTTGGTTTCACGTTGGATTTGTTCATAGTCATTGCTAAGATGTAGGATCATAGCCTTTGCATATAGCTCCCCAGTAGCCTAATTTTTTTGCACCTTCTTGGAATGTATAACCCCACTTGATATTTACATCAAATGAATTTTTACTCTGAAAAAATGCTATATTTATGAGTTTTAATTTGTTACCTGTAATCTGCACTTCTGAAATTGGATATTTTCTTAAGGGTTATGAGTAAAGTTAATATGTTTATTTTCCAGAAGTTTATTTGAGACGGTATATGTTGATGAAGATAGATGTTTGAATTTAACGTCTTTAAGAGTATTGGTGAAACAAGCTGGTGAGTGGTTCATTTGTTATGAAACTACCAATTTTTTACATTATAGAGTTAAGGATTAATAGACATCTGTTAAGATTTATTGTCGAGAGTTAAGGTATTATATATGTTCATAAGTTTGTATATATTTTATTTTATTGTTTAGTAGAAGTACTTGCTGTTTCAAATTTAATTGTCTTACTAATTTTAGGAATTTCCGGCATTAAAAATTATCTGACAGACTTCTTTGAAAAGTTTTAGAATTGTATTCTAAATTTACTTTCAATTGAAATCATATTCAAAACTCCAAACATCATAAAATGCAAAATCCAAATACAAATCAAATAGTATTTCAAAAATTCACTAAAACAACTCAAACTAATTTTTCAAAGTTAAATAAAAGAATTTCCTAAATCAATCCTTACCTATATGACGCTTGGCATTTCAAATAGATCTAAAATTTATGATGCGAAAAAATCGATTCATTTATTTTAAGATTTTAGATCTTAGATCTAAAACAAATACAAAAAAAATGGTAATAGTAACTTTGTTAATTATATTCATAATAATAAATACTATAGCAAGCTAAATAAGAAAGGCATTCCTACATAGCCTTTCATCTTCTAATAACTTAGTTCCAACAGATTTATCATCACAACTAACTTCGAAATCAATTTCAACATGGTCATTCATTTACTTTTCTATCAATCTAGCTCATAGAGTCTATATCTAAAAGAGTTCTAAATAGTACCAGTGCAAAATATATCTTTCCGCACATCATAGATCAATATTTGATTATCTAATTCAAGGGAATGTAGCCAATAATTTTTCTTACTTCCATATTTGCATTGCATGCTTGGCAACCAGTTAGTTGGAACTCGTCCATATTAAGCCAACCAAAAACTTTTTTGTGCCCTTCTTGTCAAAGACAACACTTTGTGAGAGTGTAGTTAGTGTTATTTATTTATCCACATACTGTAAATATATTTTATTAAGCTTTCTTTATTATTTGGCATATGGTTTCAGATGGTTTTTGATTGGGCCATTTGGTCCAGCAATTTGGTTTCACGTTGGATTTGTTCATAGTCATTGCTAAGATGTAGGATCATAGCCCTTGCATATAGCTCCCAAGTAGCCTAATTTTTTTGCACCTTCTTGCAATGTATAAGCCCACTTGATATTTACATCAAATGAATTTTTACTCTAAAAAAATGCTATATTTATGAGTTTTAATTTGTTACCTGTAATCTGCACTTCTGAAATTGGATATTTTCTTAAGGGTTATGAGTAAAGTTAATATGTTTATTTTCCAGAAGTTTATTTGAGACGGTATATGTAGATGAAGATAGATGTTCGAATTTAATGTGTTTAAGAGTATTGGAGAAACAAGCTGGTGAGTGGTTTATTTGTTATGAAACCACCAATTTTTTATATTCTTTAGTTAAGGATTAATAGACATATGTTATGCTTTATTGTCGAGAGTTAAGGTCTTATATATATTCGTAAGTTTGTATATATTTTATTTTATTGTTCAGTTGAAGTACTTGCTATTTCAAATTTAATTGTCTTACTAATTTTAGAATTTTCGGCATAAAATATTAGTTGACAGATTTCGTTGAAAATTTTTAAAATTGTATTCTATATTTATTTTCAATTCAAATCATATTTAAAACTCCAAACATCATAAAATACACCATCCAAATTCAAATCAAATAGTATTTCAAAAATTCACTAAAACTACTCAAAACAATTTTTCAAAGCAAAAACAAAAGAATTTCCAAAATCAATCCATACCTATATAGACCCTTAGCACTTCATATAGATCTAAAATCTAATATTCGAAAAATTGATTCAATTATTTTAAGATTTTAGATCTTAGATCTAAAACAAATACGAAAAAAAAAATTGGTAATAGTAATTGTGTTAATTATATTCATAATAATAAATACTATAGCAAGCTAAATAAGAAAAGCATTCCTACATAGTCTTGCATCTTCTAATAACTTAGTTCCAACAGATTTATCATCACAACTAACTTTGGAATCCATTTCAACATGGTCATTCATTTACTTTTCTATCAATCTAGCTCATAGAGTCTGTTGGGCACCTAAACTAAGTGTGCGGGTGACAGCAATTGTCCTATGGCATCCAAACCGAGTGTGCGGATGGAGACCCAAAACTGAGTGTGCGGGTGGAGCCACAATCGAATATCGTGGGCGCTTGCGTGAATGCACTATAAGGGAAGGGTATGCGCATTCCCTAACACTAATTGGTTTTGGGGCAAGTGGTAGCGCCTGAGGTCCTACGAGTGGTATCAGAGCCAAGGTCACGTGTTCGATTCCCAGCAGGAGCAATTGCTGAGGGGTAGATTGTTGGGCACCTAAACTAAGTGTGCGGGTGACAGCAATTGTCCTGTGGCATCAAAACTGAGTGTGCGGATGGAGACCCAAAACTGAGTGTGCGGGTGGAGCCACAATCGAATATCGTGGGCGCTTACGTGAATGCACTATAAGGGAAGGATATGCGCATTCCCTAACACCAATTGGTTTTGGGGCAAGTGGTAGCGCCTGAGGTCCTACAGAGTCTATATCTAAAAGAGTTCTAAATAATACCAGTGTAAAATATATCTTTCCACACATCATAGATCAACATTTAATTATATATTTCAAGGGAATGTAGCCAATAATTTTTCTTACTTCTATATTTGCATCGCATGCTTGACAACCAGTTATTTGAAATTCGTCCATATTAAGCCAGTCCCTTCTTGTGTAAGACAACACTTTGGGAGAGTATAGATGGTGTTATTTATCCACATACTGTAAATATATTTTATTAAGCTTTCTTGATTATTTGGCATATGGTTCCGGATGGTTTTTGATTGGATCATTTGGTCCAGCAATTTGGTTTCTAGTTGGATTTATTCATAGTCATTGCTAAGATGTAGGATCATTGCCCTTGCGTATTTAGCTCCCAAGTAGCCAAATTTTTTTTGCACCTTCTTGAAATGTATAACCCCACTTGATATTTACATCAAATGAATTTTTACTCTAAAAAATTCTATATTTATGGGTTTTAATTTGTTACCTGTAATCTGCACTTCTGAAATTGGATATTTTCTTAAGGGTTATGAGTAAAGTTAATATGTTTATCTTCCAGAAGTTTATTTGAGACGGTATATGTAGATGAAGATAGATGTTTGAATTTAATGTCTTTAAGAGTATTGGTTAAAAAAGCTGGTGAGTGGTTAATTTGTTATGAAACCACCAATTTTTTACATTCAAGAGTTAAGGATTAATAGACATCTGTTATGCTTAATTGTCGAGAGTTAAGGTCTTATATATATTCGTAAGTTTGTATATATTTCATTTTATTGTTTAGTTGAAGTATTTGATGTTTAAAATTTAATTGTCTAACTAATTTTAGAATTTTTCGGCATAAATTATTAGCTGACAGACTTCTTTGAAATTTTTTAGAATTGCATTCTATATTTATTTTCAATTGAAATCATATTCAAAACTCCAAACATCATAAAATACAATATCCAAATACAAATCAAATAGTATTTCAAAAATTCAGTAAAACCACTCAAACCAATTTTTCAAAGCTAAAACAAAAGAATTTCCAAAATCAATCCTTACCTATATGACCCTTAGCATTTCAAATAGATCTAAATTTATGATGCGAAAAAATCGATTCAATTATTTTAAGATTTTAGATCTTAGATCTAAAACAAATACAAAAAAAAATGGTAATAGTAACTGTGTTAATTATATTCATAATAATAAATACTATAGCAAGCTAAATAAGAAAGGGATTCCTGCATAGCCTTGCATCTTCTAATAACTTAGTTCCAACAGATTTATCATCACAACTAACTTCGAAATCCATTTCAACATGGTCATTCATTTACTTTTCTATAAATCTAGCTCATAGAGTCTAAAAGAGTTCTAAATAGTACCGATGCAAAATATATCTTTCCATACATCATAGATCAACATTTTAATTATCTAATGCGAGGGAATGTAGCCAATAATTTTTCTTACTTCAATATTTGCATTGCATGCTTGGCAACCAGTTAGTTGGAACTCGTCCATTTTAAGCCAACCAAAAACTTTTTTGTGCCCTTCTTGTCTAAGACAACACTTTGGGAGAGTGAAGTTGGTGTTATTTATCCACATACTGTAAATATTTTTTATTAAGCTTTCTTGATTATCAGGCAATTGGTTCAGGATGATTTTTTATTGGGTCATTTGGTCCAGCAATTTTGTTCCAAGTTGTATTTGTTCATAGTCATTGCTAAGAAGTACAATCATTGCCCTTGCATATTTAGCTCCTAAATAGCCTAATTTTTTTGCACCTTCAAGAGTTAAGGATTAATAGACATTTGTTATGCTTTATTGTCGAGAGTTAAGGTCTTATATATATTTGTAAGTTTGTATATATTTTATTTTATTGGTCAGTTGAATTACTTGCTATTTCAAATTTAGTTGTCTTACTAATTTTAGAATTTTTCGGCATAAAATATTAGTTGACAGATTTCTTCAAATTATATTTAAAACTCCAAACATCATAAAATACACCATCCAAATTCAAATCAAATAGTATTTCAAAAATTCACTAAAACTACTAAAACAAATTTTTCAAAGCTAAAACAAAAGAATTTCCAATATCAATGCATACCTATATGGACCCTTAGCACTTCATATAGATCTAAATTCTAAGATTCGAAAAATTGATTCAATTATTTTAAGATTTTAGATCTTATATCTAAAACAAATACAAAAAGAAAATATGGTAATAGTAACTGTGTTAATTATATTCATAATAATAAATACTATAGCAAGCTAAATAAGAAAGGCATTCCTACATAGCCTTGCATCTTCTAATAACTTGGTTCCAAAAGATTTATCATCAAAACTAACTTTGAAATCCATTTCAACATGGTCATTCATTTACTTTTCTATAAATCTAGCTCATAGAGTATATATATAAAAGAGTTCTAAATAATACCAGTGCAAAATATATCTTTCCACACATCATAGATCAACATTTTATTATCTAATGCAAGGGAATGTAGCCAATAATTTTTCTTACTTCTATATTTGCATTGCATGCTTGGCTACCAATTATTTCGAACTCGTCCATATTAAGTCAGTCCCTTCTTGTCTAAAACAACACTTTTGGAGAGTGAAGTTGGTGTTATTTATCCACATACTGTAAATATATTTTATTAAGCTTTCTTAATTATTTAGCATATGGTTCCGGATGGTTTTTGATTGAGCCATTATTTCCAGCAATTTGGTTTCAATTTGGATTTGTTCATAGTCATTGCTAAGATTTAGGATCATAGGCCTTGCATATAGCTCCCAAGTAGCCTAATTTTTTTGCACCTTCTTGCAATGTATAACCCCACTTGATATTTACATCAAATAAATTTTTACCCTAAAAAAATGCTATATTTATGAGTTTTAATTTGTTATCTGTAATCTGCACTTCTGAAATTGGATATTTTCTTAAGAGTTATGAGTAAAGTTAATATGTTTATTTTCCAGAAGTTTATTTGAGACGGTATATGTAGATAAAGATAGATGTTTGAATTTTAATGTCTTTAAGAGTATTGGTGAAACAAGCTGGTGAGTGGTTCATTTGTTACAAAACCACCAATTTTTTACATTCTAGAGTTAAGGATTAATAGTCATCTGTTATGCTTTATTGTCGAGAGTTAAAGTCTTATATAAATTCGTAAGTTTGTATATATTTTATTTTATTGTTCAGTTGAAGTACTTGATGTATAAAATTTAATTGTCTTACTAATTTTAGAATTTTTCGGCAAAATTATTAGCTGACAGATTCTTTGAAAATTTTTAGAATTGTATTCTATATTTATTTTCAATTCAAATCATATTAAAAACTCTAAAATCGTAAAATACACAATCTAAATTCAAATCAAATAGTATTTCAAAAATTCACTAAAACTTCTCACAACAATTTTTTTAAGCTAAAACAAAAGAATTTCCAAAATCAATCCATACCTATATGGAATCTTAGCACTTCATATAATTCTAAAATCTAAGATTCGAAAAACTTGTTGGATAAGGATGAAGATGAAGGCACTAAAGGAAGTTTGATAAGGGAGGTTTTGATGCATTCCAAAACTTCATAAGATTGGCTAAGTTTGGAGTAACTTAGCTGATAAACTTATCAAGGAATTTTGACTAAGTAATGAAGACATCAGAAGAGTCAAAGTTTCAAGGTCCAAGACTTCTGATCTGCTGAAGTAAAGTTATCAGACTAGTGAAGATCAGCCGACTCAAATCAGATTTGTTCAAGTTTGAGATCAGCCGAGTTCACCATCAGACTTATACTTTCATCAGCCAAGTGAAGAAGATCATGAAGTGTTCCCAACGGTAATAAATGCCCCTTGGTGTAATAAATGCTGAAGTACGAGGATATTTAAGACAAATGATTGAAGAAAAGCTTCGCATCAGCCGAGTGCATTTAATGCTGCCTGCATAATAGTACTGTTTACAGTACGGACAGACTGCAAAAGAGCCGTTCGCGGATTTTAAGGACCAGTACTCGAGGAATTTGAATTCTGTCTCTCTTCAACGGACACTTTTCAATCCTCAAGTATAAATAGCTGAAAGAGACGAAGAAGAAACATGCAACACACTTTCTGAGAGAAATTTCCGAAGCAAAATTCTTTAAGTCTCAAGAACAGCTCACTCATCAGCTGAGTCATTTGTTGACGAAAGCAGAGTTGAAGAATCAAGAAAAATACATCTTCTGAGTGATTTTGTAAACAAGAGTGTTGTGCGGAGTTGTGATCCATCTTTGTGAGTGATCAAACTTCAGAGAATAGGTCTTCTGTGTGATTTCCTATTGCGAACTTGTGGTCGTTTCATTTGTTGTTCGACGCAAGCAGAGTATACTGTAAACTTTGTGATTATAGTATAACCCAAGATCTGTGTGACTTGGAAGAGTGGACTAAAGGATATTCAAATCCATATAACCACTATAAAAATTACTTGTGTTTTTACATTGCTTTTAAATCTGCATAATTTCTGGTTGCATAAAAACACGTTAAGTTAACTGTTTGAAAAAGTATTAAGAAGGAGTTTATAAAACTGGGGAAACGTTTTTCAAACTACTAAGATTACTTGTGAAAAACACTTTGAAAATCCGCTGCAAGTACTCTAAGTATTAAAACTGATTTTAACAAAATCAGCTAAGTAACTATCAGACGAGTGGTCAACAGACCTGTTCAAAGATTTGTTCGCGAACAGAATTGTAACTTACTAATCTGATCAGCTTAGTCTGTTCAATTAAAGTAAAGTTTTAAAGTTAAAATTGAAAGAAAATTTTAAAGAGGTTTATTCACCCCCCCCCCCTCTAAACCTCTTCTGACCACTTGGGACCAACAAGTGGTATCAGAGCAGGTGGTTCATTAGAATCAGCTGCCTGATCAACGAGCTTGATCCAAGTGTTTTTCAAAGGTTTTTAAAACTTTTCAAAAGAGTATCTTTTTGAAAAATCAAAACTTTTTGAAAAATGGACTGTATCAGCCATGTTCCCCACATTGCTGGTATGTCTTTTGAAGACTGGAAAATCAGAATGGAGATTTTCCTTGCTGCTTATAATGACAACATGTACACATGTATCATTAAAGGTCCATTCAGATTCACAAAGACCATCAAAATAAACGAAGTAGATACGGTTGTGGAGAAAGACCTTCATGAGATGACTCCTGAAGAAATAAAGCTTTACAATCTAGATAAAGTTGGGAGATTCATCATGACTAAAGCCCTGGATAATGATCGGTTTGACAAGGTCAAACATTGCAAGACTGCAAAGGAAATGTGGGACAAAGTCAGAGATATGAGCGAAGGCAATGATGCTATTAAAGAGCATCAGCTCACTGTTGCATTGGAGAAACTTGACAACTTCAAGATGAAGTCTGGAGAAACCATTGATCAGATGGATACCAGATTCACCAGAACTCTGAATGAAGTTTTAAAGCTGGGAAAGACCTTCACTGACAAAGAGATCACTGTCAGAGTACTAAAGGCCCTACCTCCAAAGTTCAACATGAAAGTTACAGCAATGGAAGAATCAAGGGATTTGGGAAAAATCTCTCTTACTGAGCTGTTTTCTGTACTCAAGGCATTCGAGTATAAACTGCCTAGAATGGGAATTGAAGAAACCTCAACTTCAGGACCCACAACTGCACTGGTTGCTGCTGAAAACACCAGGAGACCAGCACAGAAAAGCAAAGATGTGGACTCATCTGATGAAGCTTCACTACTCAACAAGAAGGAGTACACTGCTGGAGATGTTGCACTGTTGATGAATAATTTCAAGAAGTTCTACAAGAGAAAAATGAAGAACAAATACAACAATGCTTCTACTTCTAAACCTAACTTTTCTTCTCAAGAAAAAGATGATTATAAAGCAAAACTAATGTGTTACAACTGCAGGAAATTGGGACACTTCATCAAAGACTGCCCATATCCAAAAGCAGAAAAGTACACTGAAGAGGAGAAGAAAGTGAGAAAAGAAAGAAAGCATCAGAGAGGAAAAGCAATGATGGCTGAAGCAGAAAAGCTGACTGCTGTCTACTCATCTGATTCAGATTCAGACTCGTCTGATGAAGAATCTTCTGATGAAGAAAAACCTGCTCTCCTGTGCCTGATGGCAATGGACTCTGATGACTCTGAGGATGAGGTAACTCCTCTTAATGATAAATTATTTAATTCATTTGAACAAATGATGCTTAACAATACTGGTATTGCTGAAGCATATAAAAAGCTTAAGGAAGAGATGATCCTGCTAAAAGAGCAAAATAGTTCACTGAAACTCTTAGCTGAAAAGCCAAGGGAATCAGCTGAATATAAACAGCTTGAGCAAGAGCATGAATATCTGAAAGCTGAATGTGAGGTTTATAAAGGAAAAATCATGGAACTTGAGAAAATTATTGAGTCTCATGATAAGTCTACTGTCGCATCCATGCATACATCTAGTAAACAGGAGACACCTTTAGAAAAGGATAAATTAGAATTGAATCATACTGAAAAATTCATATCAGCTGACAATGGTAAGGTCATTCTGTATGTTCAAACTTCTAAACCTACCTCATCTGAGAAAGTGGTAAAGGAGAAGAAATCTCCTAAGGCTAAAAAGAGCAAAGAGCCTAGTGTAGGAAATCAGACTAGTAAGACCAAACAGCAGAGTCCTAAGAAGTCTGGTGATAAAGCTAAAGTCAATCAGACTAGTGGTAAAACTAAGTCAAAATCAAATGAGCAAGCATCTAGTAAACCAAAGAAGCATAAAAACAAGAAAAATCAAAATGCTTGGTATGGAAATGAGTCATATTATGTGCAACCTGCTGCATATCATCCTATGTATCATGCACCTCAATTTCCTAGTTACTATGCACCTTACCCTGCTCACCCAATGCATGCATATCCTGCTTATCATGCTCCTTACCCTGCTTATGAACATTATTCATATCATACTGATCATCAACATGACTTATCTGATAACTATGATAAAAATGAAGCTGTTCATGCTCCTAAAACTCAGAAGCCTAAGAAGCCTAAGACTTCAACATCTTGGGTTGTCAAAGGTGGAACTAATCCTTCAGGACCCTCTCAATAAGGGTACCTAAAACAATTTTATTTTTTGTTTTGTAGGTTAGGATTAGGAGTAGGAGTAAAGTAGAGAAGATTTGGTACTTGGACAGTGGATGTTCAAGGCACATGTGTGGAAACATACATGAGCTGACTGATGCAGTTGCTGTGGATGGTCCAAAAGTCACTTTTGGAGACAGCAAAGAAGGCAAGATTAAAGCTAAAGGAAGATTGATCAAAGGAAACATAGAGATATCTGACGTCTCATATGTTAAAGGCCTAAAGTATAATCTGCTGAGCATAAGTCAATTTTGTGACAAAGGATATTCAGTCATCTTCTCAACAGATAAGTGCTATGTTGAACAGATTGGTACAAAGAAGGTAATTTTATCTGGAAGAAGACAGGGAAATATCTACATAGTTGACTGGAATTCTGTTGACAAGAATTCAAGTGTTTGTTTGGTGGCATCTGCACCAAGTGAAGTCAGTTGGCTATGGCACAAGAGAATGAATCATTTAAACTTCAAGACCATAAACAGATTAATCAAGAATGATTTGGTAGAAGGGATTCCAAAAGCAGTCATGAGCAAAGACAAGCTCTGTGACGCATGTCAGAAGGGTAAACAAATCAAGTCATCTTTCAAAAGCAAGAAGCATCAATCTTCTGAAAGAATATTGGAGCTACTACACATGGACTTATTTGGACCCATTGATCCAGTCAGCAATGGTGGAAAGAAATACTGCCTAGCTGTTGTGGATGATTATTCAAGATATACTTGGGTGATTTTCATGAAGAAGAAAAGTGAAACCAAGGAACATCTTACAAATCTGATGGAACTGATCCAGAATGAGAAGAGTATCAAAATATTGAAGATCAGATCAGATAGAGGGACAGAGTTTACAAACTCTACTGTTGAAGAGTATTGTAACATGAAAGGAATACATCATGAGTATTCAGCTGCTAGAACCCCTCAACAGAATGGTGTTGCTGAAAGGAGAAACAGAACACTAAAGGAAGCTGTCAGAACCATGATAGCTGAAGCTAAACTGCCACAAAGATTTTGGGCAGAAGCAACAAACACAGCATGCTTTACCCAAAACAGATGTATGATCAACAAAAATCAGAACAAGACTCCATATGAAGTTTGGAACAACAGAAAACCAAACATTCATTACTTTAAGATTTTTGGTTGTAAATGTTTTGTATTGAATAATGGGAAAAATCACCTTACTGCATTTGCAGAAAAGGCTGATGAAGCTGTCTTTGTAGGATACTCATCTGTTAGTAAGGCTTATAGAGTTTTCAATAAAAGAACATTACTAATAGAAGAATCTATCCATGTAGTATTTGATGAGCCAAGTCAATCTTCTGAAAAGAATCAAAGTGTTAATCAAGATCTGTCTGCTGATTTACAGAAGTTAGACATTGGAAGAAATGAAGAATATGTTCCCATCATACTACCTAATCTAAGTTCAGCTGCTAACTCAAGTGCTGTTCAAAATCACAGTGCTGATTGTCTAACAGACGAGTTGCAAACAGCTGACAGACCAGAGACTGTTCAACAGACTGCAAATGTTCAACAGACTACTACTGGAACTCCAACAGTAGTGTTGCAAGATCAAGACAGAGGACAACATCCTGATCTACAACCTGATCTCAGATGGCTCAAGAATCACCCACCTGAATTAGTGATTGGTGATCCTTTAGATAGAGTGAAAACAAGAAGAGCTGCTGCACAAGATGCTATGTTTGTCACATTTCTATCTCAAATAGAGCCCAAGCAAATTGAAGAAGCTCTAAATGATTCCTTCTGGATAGAAGCTATGCAAGAAGAGTTGAATCAATTTGAAAGGAATGAAGTCTAGTACTTAGTTCCTAGACCAAGTCATCAAAGAGTAATTGGCACTAAGTGGGTATTCAGAAATAAGATGAATGAAGATGGTGTTGTCACCAGAAACAAAGCAAGACTAGTGGCCAAAGGTTATTGTCAAGAAGAAGGAATTGACTTTGATGAAACTTTTGCACCAGTAGCAAGACTAGAAGCAATCAGACTGTTTCTTGCCTATGCTGCTTATAAAAACTTCACTGTCTATCAGATGGATGTGAAGTCTGCCTTTCTCAATGGAGAATTGCAAGAAGAGGTATATGTTGAACAACCTCCTGGATTTGAAGTCTATCAAGAAGAGGATAAAGTATATCGTCTGAAGAAAGCCTTATATGGACTGAAACAGGCTCCAAGAGCATGGTATGATACCCTATCTGATTTTCTTTTAATTAAAGGATTTCGAAAAGGTAAGGTAGATAAAACCTTGTTCACAATTGAATGGGAAAATCATATATTACTTGTGCAAATATATGTGGACGATATTATTTTTGGTTCAACTAATCAACAGATGTGTGATAAGTTCTCCAAGCTGATGCAAAATAAGTTTGAAATGAGCATGATGGGTGAACTTAATTATTTTCTTGGATTGCAAGTTAGACAGTTGCCTGATGGAATATTCATCAGCCAAGCAAAATACACAAGAGATCTGTCCTAGAAATTTGGTATGGAAACTAGCTCTACTGCTACAATTCCTATGTCTACAAGTCTTCGTTTGGATAAAGATGAAGATGGCAAATCAGTGGACATAACCAAATATAGAGGCATTATTGGTTCATTGTTGTATCTAACAGCAAGCAGACCTGACATAATGTACTCAGTTGGAGTCTGTGCAAGATTTCAATCAAACCCCAAAGAATCTCATCTCTTAGCTGCCAAGAGGATATTGAAATATGTTAAAGGCACTCAAGAATTGGGATTATGGTATCCTAGAGAATCTGGATTTGAACTTATTGGTTATTCAGATTCAGACCTTGCTGGCTGCAAGATTGACAGAAAGAGCACAACAGTGGCCTGTCAGTTCTTAGGTAGTCGTCTGATCTCATGGATGAGTAAGAAGCAAACCTCAGTCTCTATATCTACTGCTGAAGCTGAATATATAGCTGCTGGAGCTTGCTGTGCACAGATACTTTGGTTGAAACATCAACTAGAAGACTACAACATCAAGATCAGTGGAATTCCAATCTACTGTGACAATACAAGTGCAATCTCTCTTACTCAGAACACTACAAGTCATTCAAGGACTAAGCATATTGAGATCAAGCATCACTTCATTAGAGATCATGTTGAAAAAGGCAATGTTTTGATTGAGTATGTTCATACAGACAATCAGATTGCTGATATTTTCACTAAACCTTTAAGTGAAGTAAGGTTTTCAACTCTAAGAGCTGAGCTAGGACTACTTAATTTGGAAGCATAAGCTGAGGGGGAACTCATCAGAAGACTGGAGTTCAACAGCTTAGTTATTCGTTATTATCTTCAAGGATTAACTCTCAACAGACTAGTTAACTTATGAATTCTTAAACTCAGGGGGAACGTGTAAGACTAGCGGTACTTCTGAATTAAAGATGAAATTTGTTAATGACAGTTAGTTGAAGTTATGTTTTCATCAGAAGACTCAACTATCGAAGATTAAAGTTATTTTATCTAGCTGGATTGACAAACAGCTGAGGAAGGTTATCAGCTATTGGCATTCTCTGATAACAACTATGTCATCAGGACAGTAGTCCATCAGATAAGTGTTCATTATACTCATCTGATTACTTAATTAAAAGCGAACTATTTAAAACGCTTTATTCAAAATACGCTTTTATAAGTAACTGTTGGGCGGTACATATTCCCGCTCTTCATTAAATATCTTTTGAATTCGAAAAGTCGTAACTGACACCGCACGATCAGCACTGACAGAAAAACGGATCTAACGGTTGGCAGATATCACGGAATTCAAGATATCCCAACTCTATAAATCCCCATCTGATCAGTCGAGTCGCTCTTTACGCACTCTAAGCATTCAAAAGTACTTGTGAGAAATTTATCTGCAATTCTCTGCATACTTCTCTTTGTTTTTCTAACCTTCAACAGATCAACGATGGCCGCTGAAGGTATGTTTCTCGTCTATGATTCCTACTACCAATCCGGTATGGATCTGATGAAAGAACTGCTCGAAAAGTTCAAAGCTGCTTCGCTGGTAAACTTTATGGAATACCACGAAGGAATTATCTGGACTGACCAAGTGATGGAGTACTACAACACTGCGAAAGCTGACTATAACTCACTAGCAATTAAGGCTACTGTGGGAGACAAATCTATCACTATCACCCCAGCTGTTCTTCACGAGACGTTTGGGCTTCCTAACAGTGGACGACATGACGTCACTGTGCTGACAGAGGACAAACACCAACAGTTCTGGGCGATCTGCGCCAAAGAGGGAGAAACGTTGTCTGGAAACATAAGGAAGAAACAATTGAGAGATGAATATCAGCGGATGGCTGATATGGTAGCTAAGCTGATCGAGAACTGCACCTTCTCACTGGATGCTGTTACCATGAAAAGGTTCAGCATCATGGCTGCCATATACTATGGACTGGAGATCAACTGGTCAATCATAGTCTGGTACATATTAGCTGACTTTCTTGATGATAAGAAAGGAAAAGGCCCCTCCACCAACCACAGAATCACTCTCAGTTATCTGCTGTCAAAACTGGGCTGTGATATGAAGAATGGAAAAGAGATCCACAAATCCAAGGCATTGTCCAAGTACATGCCTGTTCAAAAGAGGAAGGCTGGTGAGCCTGCAGAAGCTGATGTTGAGGAACCAAAAGAGGTTCCTGCCAAAAGGCAAAGGAAACTGGTCAAGACTGCTGATTTAGCTATTGAGACTAAAAAGAAGAAGGCTGCTGATGAGCCTAAGAGGAAAGTTACTAAGCAGATGGAGAAAGTGACTTCTGCTGCTGAAGCCACTAAAATTGTTGAAAACATAATTGCTGATGTAAGGACTGGATCCTTTGCATCACCATCAAGAACTCCATCAGCAGAGAGGCCTGCTGAAGGTATCTCTCAACGAACTAGAAGTCAACAGAGAGATACAGCTACAACCACTCACCGTGAAGGGAGAACCAAGAAGTCTGCTAGAAAGCAGATGACCTTTATAGAAGAACCAACGGACTTGGAAAATGTAGTAAGGGAAGACCCTGCAGCTGCTGAAAGGCCTGCTGAAACAGTTAAGACTGTTGAGACTGACAAAGCTGATGAGCAACAGCCAAGTCAAGTCACATCAACAGCTGAGGTTGCTCAACCTCAAGAAGATCCAGACGTCCAAATCATCTATCCTATTGCTGCTGCTCCAATATCATCTGCTGGACCAGCCCCTGCTGATAAAGGCAAGAGAAAAATAGTGCTGAGGAAAAAGAAAGTTTCCAAAGCTGACAAGAAGGCAAGGGAGGAGGCTGAACAAAGAAAACAGGATGAGTTGGAGGAAAAGAAGGCACTTGAGCTAAGCAAAGCTCAAGAAGCAAAGGATGAAGCAAGGAGGCACATGTCTGAAGCAGAGAGGAAAGCTGCTGAAGATGCTGAATTTGCAATGGTTTTGGAATTGAGCAAAGTTGATGCCTATGGACCTGTCCATGGAGGTGGCATCAAAATTGGAGAAGGCAAGAATGAAGAAGACAAAAAGAAGATATTACTGCCTGCCCCCAAAGTCAAGTCAAAGGACAAATTTGAAGTGAGAAAAGCCTTTGAAATAGTATATGCTGATAAGGATCTTTTCAAGAAGTTTGAGAAGTCTCTAGCTTACTATGATCAGAAGCTTATGTTGAAGACTCTGTTCAACCAAGAGAAGCCAAGATACATCAGTTGGAGAGACAACAGGCTGAACAAGTCAATAACAGAACTTCAAAGCATGAAGGAGTTAGCTGATGAAGAACGATGGGTTCTGACTTGGCTGAAGACAAACTCCATTCAAAAGGCCCTTGATCCCAGCTATGTAAGAGACATCATGCATAGTTATGCAAAAGGTTTTGCATTGGAGGAGGCCAAGAAAATTCAAAACACCTTGTCTGATAAGAAGAAAAAGTCTGAAGATGCTGAAGAAAGAGCAATTAAGTTTGCTGTTATGACTGCCTTGAAGAGATGGGCAAAGAAGTCAAAGTATCAGCAAGGATGTTCGAGTGACTTGCCACTGCTGCCAAGTATCCAGCAAATTATTTTTGGCAAGGAAGTACAGCCGTACTATGAAGTCCCTAAGGGAAACAATGCCTTTGTCAACCCTTGGATTATTGTAAGGCAGATTAGACAGACAACATGCTTCAATGATGATGGAACCGTTACAAATCTGTTCTACGATGATGTCACTGATGAGCACAAGTCTGCTGATAAGTCCTTAGCTATTGAGCTGCCAGCTAAGACTTCTGAGGACCATCAGATGACGGACATGAAAGAAGTCCCTGTTCAACAGGCGACTGAAGAGAAGGATGCTGATGCTTCCACTTCATCAGGTGATGAACACTCATCACTAATGGAAGCCTTCCAATTACTGATTGAAAATCAAATAAAAGAGATGGAAGAGAGGAACAATCTGCAGTTACAGAAGATGAAGAAAGAATTGGTTGAATCAAACACTCAACAGATGGAAAGAATGCACCTTCTAACTGCCAGTACTATCAAATTGGCTATTGATAGTTTACCTATTCCTCAAGATCATTCATTGCAGTTAGTGCACAGTTTGAGAGAGCTGAACCAGAACGTAGAAGATGTGAAGGGTGATGTCAACCACCTTCACACTGCATTAAAAACAGCTGAGCACAAGATTGCTGATCTGACTGCAACCTTCATTCAAGTCAGTACGGAAGAGAAGGAAATCAATCTAGGGATGTTGCAAGAAGTGGCAAAGGCCTCACAAGAAGTTCAAAATGACATTGCAACTATCAACCTTAACATTGACTACTTCAATGACAAGACTGACGTCATCAGCACTGATATTCATCATCTAACAGCAAGTCATGACGTTGTTAATCAGAATCTAAAGGCTTTATGTGCTGGAGTGAAGATTCCAACAGTTGCTCTCAACCCTGCTGTTGAACCTTCTAATGTCATCAGAGTTGATGATGACAAAAAGGGGGAAGATAAAAGGGAAGAACCAGCTAAAGAAACTGCTGCTGAAGAACCAGCAAAGGAAGATGCTGCTGAAGAGTCAACTAAGGAGGAAACTGCTGCTGCAACAACTGAAGCCAAGGAAACTGAAGAAACAGCTGACAAGATTGCAGAGCTTGGAAAGGTAGAAGAAGAAGAAGGAAAGATTGAAAAAGAAACTACCAAGTACAAAAATACTGAATCTGCCAGGAAGGCCATGGAAGCTTTGAAAGCTCTTCAAGAACAACAACTCAAAGAAAAGATGGAAGCTGCCAAAGCAACCTTGGAAGAAGAAGCTGATGATGAAGAAGATGACGAAGAATCATCTTATGAGTATGAGGAAGTGCTTGAAGGATCAGATGAAGAAGCTGATAGCTAGAAATTGTAAAATCTTTGTAATCAGTTTACCTTTATCTATTCCTCAGAAATCTCATCTGATGAACTTGTACATGTAATACTTTTTCAATATTAATGAAAAGTCAAGTTCAATCCAATAAACTTTTTCTATCTCAGAAAATTTTGAGGACTACAATCTTTAGTTTAGGTATTCAACAGGTACTTAGCTGAAGTTTTGTCATCATCAAAAAGGGGGAAATTGTTGGATAAGGATGAAGATGAAGGCACTAAAGGAAGTTTGATAAGGGAGGTTTTGATGCATTCCAAAACTTCATAAGATTGGCTAAGTTTGGAGTAACTTAGCTGATAAACTTATCAAGGAATTTTGACTAAGTAATGAAGACATCAGAAGAGTCAAAGTTTCAAGGTCCAAGACTTCTGATCTGCTGAAGTAAAGTTATCAGACTAGTGAAGATCAGCCGACTCAAATCAGATTTGTTCAAGTTTGAGATCAGCCGAGTTCACCATCAGACTTATACTTTCATCAGCCAAGTGAAGAAGATCATGAAGTGTTCCCAACGGTAATAAATGCCCCTTGGTGTAATAAATGCTGAAGTACGAGGATATTTAAGACAAATGATTGAAGAAAAGCTTCGCATCAGCCGAGTGCATTTAATGCTGCATTTAATGCTGCCTGCATAATAGTACTGTTTACAGTACGGACAGACTGCAAAAGAGCCGTTCGCGGATTTTAAGGACCAGTACTCGAGGAATTTGAATTCTGTCTCTCTTCAACGGACACTTTTCAATCCTCAAGTATAAATAGCTGAAAGAGACGAAGAAGAAACATGCAACACACTTTCTGAGAGAAATTTCCGAAGCAAAATTCTTTAAGTCTCAAGAACAGCTCACTCATCAGCTGAGTCATTTGTTGACGAAAGCAGAGTTGAAGAATCAAGAAAAATACATCTTCTGAGTGATTTTGTAAACAAGAGTGTTGTGCGGAGTTGTGATCCATCTTTGTGAGTGATCAAACTTCAGAGAATAGGTCTTCTATGTGATTTCCTATTGCGAACTTGTGGTCGTTTCATTTGTTGTTCGACGCAAGCAGAGTATACTGTAAACTTTGTGATTATAGTATAACCCAAGATCTGTGTGACTTGGAAGAGTGGACTAAAGGATATTCAAATCCATATAACCACTATAAAAATTACTTGTGTTTTTACATTGCTTTTAAATCTGCATAATTTCTGGTTGCATAAAAACACGTTAAGTTAACTGTTTGAAAAAGTATTAAGAAGGAGTTTATAAAACTGGGGAAACGTTTTTCAAACTACTAAGATTACTTGTGAAAAACACTTTGAAAATCCGCTGCAAGTACTCTAAGTATTAAAACTGATTTTAACAAAATCAGCTAAGTAACTATCAGACGAGTGGTCAACAGACCTGTTCAAAGATTTGTTCGCGAACAGAATTGTAACTTACTAATCTGATCAGCTTAGTCTGTTCAACTAAAGTAAAGTTTTAAAGTTAAAATTGAAAGAAAATTTTAAAGAGGTTTATTCACCCCCCCCCCTCTAAACCTCTTCTGACCACTTGGGACCAACAAAACTGATTCAATTATTCTAAGATTTTAGATATTAGATCTAATACCAATACAAAAAAAAAATGGTAATAGTAACTGTGTTAATTATATTCATATTAATAAATACTATAGCAAGCAAAATAAAAAGGGATTCCTACATAGCCTTGCATCTCCTAATAACTTAGTTCCAATAGATTTATCATCACAACTAACTTTGATATACATATCAACATGGTAATTCATTTACTTTTCTATCAATTTAGCTCATAGAGTCTATATCTAAAAGAGTTCTAAATAATACCAGTGCAAAATATATCTTTCTACACATCATAGATCAATATTTGATTATCTAATGCAAGTGAATGTAGCCAATAATTTTTCTTACTTCTATATTTCCATTGCATGCTTGGCAACTAGGTTGTTGGAACTCGTCCATATTAAGCCAACCAAAAATTTGTTTGTGCCCTTCTTGTCTAAGACAACACTTTGGGAGAGTGAAGTTGGTGTGATTTATCCACATACTGTAAATATTTTTTAATAAGCTTTCTTGATTATCAGGCAACTGGTTCAGGATGGTTTTTTATTGGGCCATTTTGTCATGCAATTTGGTTTCAAGTTGGATTTGTTCATAGTCATTGCTAAGAAGTAGAATCATTGCCTTTGCATATTTAGCTCCTAAATAGCCTAATTTTTTTTCATCTTCTTGCAATGTACAACCCCACTTGATATTTACATCAAATGAATTTTTGCTCTAAAAAAATGCTATATTTATGAGTTTTAATTTGTTACCTGTAATCTGGACTTCTGAAATTGGATATTTTCTTAAGGGTTATGAGTAAAGTTAATATGTTTATTTTCCAGAAGTTTATTTGACACGGTATATGTAGATGAAGATAGATGTTTGAATTTAATATCTTTAAGAGGATTGGTGAAACAAGATGGTGAGTGGTTCCTTTGTTATGATACCACCAATTTGTCACCTTCAAGAGTGAAGGATTAATAGACATTTATTATGCTTTATTGTCGAGAGTTAAGGTCTTATATATATATTTGTAAGATTGTATATATTTTATTTTATTGTTCAGCTTAATTACTTGCTATTTCAAATTTAATTGTCTTACTAATTTTACAATTTTTCGGCATAAAATATTAGTTGACAGATTTCTTCGAAAATTTTTAGAATTGTATTCTATATTTATTTTCAATTCAAATCATATTTAAAACTCCAAACATCATAAAATACACCATCCAAATTCAAATCAAATAGTATTTCAAAAATTCACTAAAACTACTCAAACAAATTTTTCAAAGCTAAAACAAAAGAATTTCCAAAATCAATCCATACCTATATGGACCCTTAGCACTTCATATATATCTAAAATCTAAGATTCGAAAAATTGATTCAATTATTTTAAGATTTTAGATCTTAGATCTAAAAGAAATACAAGAAAAAAAATTTGGTAATAGTAACTGTGTTAATTATATTCATAATAATAAATAATATAGCGAGCTAAATAAGAAAGGCATTCCTACATAGTCTTGCATCTTCTAATAACTTGGTTCCAACAGATTTATCATCAAAACTAACTTTGAAATCCATTTCAACATAGTCATTCATTTACTTTTCTATCAATCTAGCTCATAGAGTATATATCTAAAAGAGTTCTAAATAATACCAGTGCAAAATATATCTTTCCACACATCATAGATCAACATTTGATTATCTAATGCAAGGGAATGTATCCAATAATTTTTTTTACTTCTATATTTGCATTGCATGCTTGGCAACCAGTTATTTGGAACTCGTCCATATTAAGCCAGTCCCTTCTTGTCTAGGACAACACTTTGGGAGAGTGAAGTTGGTGTTATTTATCCACATACTGTAAATATATTTTATTAAGCTTTCTTGATTGTTTAGCATATGGTTCCGGATGGTTTTTGATTGGGCCATTTGGTCCAGCAATTTGGTTTCACGTTGGATTTGTTCATAGTCATTGCTAAGAAGTAGGATCATTGCCCTTGCATATTTAGGTCCTAAATAGACTAATTTTTTTGCACCTTCATGCAATGTATAACCCCACTTGATATTTACATCAAATGAATTTTTACTCTAAAAAAATGCTATATTTATGAGTTTTAATTTGTTACCTGTAATCTGAACTTCTTTAATTGGATATTTTCTTTATGAGTAAAGTTAATATGTTTATTTTCCAGAAGTTTATCTTACACGGTATATGTAGATGAAGATAGATATTTGAATTTAATGTCTTTCAGAGTATTGGTGAAACAAGCTGGTGAGTGGTTCCTTTGTTATGAAACCACCAATTTTTTACCTTCAAGAGTTAAGGATTAATAGACATCTGTTATGCTTTATTGTCGAGAGTTAAGGTCTTATATATATTCGTAAGTTCGTATATATTTATTTTATTGTTCAGTTGAAGTACTTGATGTTTAAAATTTCACTGCTTAGTAATTATAGAATTTTTCGGCATAAAATATTAGCTGACAAACTTCTTTGAAAGTTTTTTAGAATTGTATTCTATATTTATTTATAATTCAAATCATATTCAAAACTCAAAATATCATAAAAATACACTATCCATATACAAATCAAATAGTATTTCAAAAATTCACTACAACCACCCAAACCAATTTTTCAAAGCTAGAACAAAAGAATTTCCAAAATCAATCCATACCTATATATGGACCCTTAGCACTTCATATAGATCTAAAATATAAGATGCGAAAAATCGATTCAATTATTATAAGATTTTAGATATTAGATCTAACACCAATACACAAAAACATGGTAATAGTAACAGTGTTAATTATATTCATAATAATAAATACTATAGCAATCTAAATAAAAAGGAATTCCGACATAGCCTTGCATCTTCTAATAACTTAGTTCCAACAGATTTATCATTACAACTACCTTCGAAATCCATTTCAACAAGGTAATTCATTTAATTTTCTATCAATCTAGCTCATAGAGTCTATATAAAAAAGAGTTCTAAATAATACCAGTGCAAAATATATCTTCTTACATATCATAGATCAATATTTGATTATCTAATGCAAGGGAATGTTGCCAATAATTTTTCTTACTTCTATATTTGCATTGCATGCTTGGCAACCAGTTAGTTGGAACTCGTCCATATTAAGCCAACCAAAAACTTTTGTGTGCCCTTCTTGTCTAAGACAACACTTTAGGAGAGTGAAGTTTGTGTTATTTATCCACATACTGTAAATATTTTTTATTAAGCTTTCTTGATTATTAGGCAACTGGTTTCGGATGGTTTTTTATTGGGCCATTTGGTCCAGCAATTTGGTTCTAAGTTTGATTTGTTCATAGTCATTGCTAAGAAGTAGGATCATTACCGTGCATATATAGCTCCTAAATAGCCTAATTTTTTTCCACCTTCTTGAAATGTATAACCCCACTTGATATTTACATCAAATGAATTTTTACTCTAAAAAAATGCTATATTTATGAGTTTTAATTTGTTACCTGTAATCTGAACTTCTTTAATTGGATATTTTCTTAAGGGTTATGAGTAAAGTTAATATGTTTATTTTCCAGAAGTTTATCTTACACGGTATATGTAGATGAAGATAGATGTTTGAATTTAATGTCTTTCAGAGTATTGGTGAAACAAGCTGGTGAGTGGTTCCTTTGTTATGATACCACCAATTTGTCACCTTCAAGAGTTAAGGATTAATAGACATCTGTTATGCTTTATTGTCGAGAGTTAAGGTCTTATATATATATTTGTAAGTTCGTATATATTTTATTTTATTGTTCAGCTGAATTACTTGCTATTTTAAATTTAATTGTCTTACTAATTTTACAATTTTTCGGCATAAAATATTAGCTGACAGATTTCTTTGAAAATTTTTAGAATTGTATTCTATATTTATTTTCAATACAAATCATAAGATTCGAAAAATTGATTCAATTATTTTAAGATTTTAGATCTTAGATCTAAAACAAATACAAGAAAAAAAATTTGGCAATAGTAATTGTGTTAATTATATTCATAATAATAAATACTATAGCGAGCTAAATAAGAAAGGCCTTCCTACATAGTCTTGCATCTTCTAATAATTTGGTTCCAACAGATTTATCATCAAAACTAACTTTGAAATCCATTTCAACATAGTCATTCATTTACTTTTCTATCAATCTAGCTCATAGAGTATATATCTAAATGTTGGTCCCAAAAGTGGTCAGATGAGATCTAGAGGGGGGGGTGAATAGATCTCATAAAAACTTTTTCTCTAACTTTTTCTGTCAGCAGACTAAGCTAATCAGGAGTTCGTAAGACTACTAACTGTTCGCGCACAAAGCTTTGAGCAGCAGAGTTAACCACTCATCTGATTTCACTCAGCTGATTCAGATGAAATATCAGAGTTTTAGAAACTAGTTGGCAGTTGATTTATCAAGTGTTTTTCAACCAATCTGTTCCTCTTTAAGTTTTCTCACTCAAAAGATTTTGTCCCCAGTTTTTGCAACTCCTTTTAAAATCTTTTGGTTTAGTTCGTATGTTTGAGTTCTTTTGAAAGTAAGCAAGGTAAAGAAACAATGAATCAAACACACATAATTTTTATAGTGGTTATATGGATAAAAATCTTTTAGTCCACTCTTCCACGTCACATAGATCTTGGGTTATACTAGAAAACACAAAGTAATCAGTATACAATGCTTGCGCCAAACAACAAATGAAATGGCCACAAGTGCGCAGTAAGAAATCACACAGAAATCCTACTCTCCGAAGCTAGATCACTCACACAGACTGATCTACACTCCTCACGCTATTTTCAGTATAGGAGCTCACAAAGAAAACCTACACTAAGAAGCTATATCACTTCACACAGATGGATATACACTCCTCTCTTTTCTCAGTTGAAAGTCACTCAGACAGACAACGCAAGTTCTCTGTTCTTCAACGAAAAGCTTCGTCAACAGATGACTGGGCTTGTGATCAGACGACTCAACTGATAGATCTCGCTCTTAAGATGTGATCTTGAATTGTGCAAGTCTCATTTAGATCTTCAGTTAGTCTTCTATTTATACTCTCGAATTTGAATTTCTGCCCGTAGAAGATGAGACAGAAATTTGCAGTCCTCCAGTTCTGGTCCCCATTTTCTGGAACGGCTCCCTGCAACTGCTACAGTACAGTCTGATGTACTTTTTGTCAGTCGCATTTAATGCACTCAGCTGGTTACCGTTGGACAGCTTGCTGACCGTCTTCATTGGCTGATGGGAGTACTAAGCTGATGGCTACTCGGCTGATTCAAGAATGAACATATCTATCTTGACTCGGCTGATGATCACCAATCTGATATTTAATGATCTGATATCCCATTCGTCTGATTCGGTCACATAGCTTCCAGACCTTGAGATAGGTTTCACTAAGCTGTTCTTAGTTGATGACTTATCCTTTTGATCTTCAAAACCATTATGGCCTTTTTGTTATCTTCAAAACCTTCTCTAATTTACACCAACAATTTCCCCCTTTTTGATGATGACAAAACCTTCGACTAAGAACGTCTTCTAAGTCTTCAGATTTGGTCTTCATACCTTGAGATAGAAATTTATTGATCTGATACAACTTTCAAAAAAATACCAATAGTTGGTTCTTTTCCCTTTTCTGATCTTCTGTTTAAAGGGTTCTTAGTTGCATCATTTATCTTCCCCCTTTTTGTCATCAACAAAAGTACTTGAGTTGCATCTCTTCTTCCCCTTTTTCTTTATAGGATTGCAAACTTAGTATGCTGAAGACAATTAGGTGAGTACTTGGCTGATTTAGGTAGTCTTCGTTGCTGTTTATCACTCCAGCTAGAAAATTTCCTTTAACTTCAAGAATTGATACCACTTGTTGGTATTTGTGGTCTGATTCCACTTGTAGTCTGATGCTACTTGTAGTCTGATACTACTTGTAATCTGATACTACTTGTATAAATGTAAAACAGATTAGTCAGCTGATATCACTTGTTGATGTGATAACACTTGCTGATACCACTTGATGTAGTACATTCTTGAATAACACTTGGCTGTTGAGTTCCCGTCGGCTGATAAGAAGCAGTCTTCTGATAGCTTCATTTTGACTTATTGACAATTTCATCTTTATTTAGGAGTACCGCTAGTCGTACACGTTCCCCCTAAGTTCAAGAATCCGTGGTCAAATAGTCTGATGAGAGTTTCTCTTCAAGACACTAAGCCGTTGAATTTCAGTAAGCTGTTCTGGGTTAGTCTTCTGATAAGTTCCCCCTCAACTTATGAATCCAAAATCAACAAAACATTTTTCTTTGTCACATGGTTGACTTGTTGGTTTCTGATGGTCTTTATACCACTTGTAATCCTTTGATAGGCTTCAGCTTTCCAACAATCTTGCTTCCTTGAAATCTCCAAATGTAGCGTCTACCATTCGTTGATTTATACTACTTGTTGGTTTATACCAATTGTCTGACACCACTTGTCTGATATCATTCACTTGACTGATATCACTTGATGGTTTGGAGCAATATGATATAAGCAGCTTGATAGTACAATTTTCCTGATGCACACTTGATGGTAAGATCACTTGTTGAATTTGTTGAAATTTGCAAGGGCAATCAACTCATCTTTGTCATCTCACATGCAATTCACATGTAAAACAGATGACTATTTTTGGTACCCCTTATTTATTGGGTCCAGCAGGGTTAGTAAAACCTTTAACATGTGATGATCTAGTGACTTATGTTTTATCATGATGATATCACTTGTTATTATGATATCACTTTACTGGTCATGATTAAAACAATGCTCATAAGCAAGGCAAGATGCATGAAAGGTGTGATAAACATGCATATTGAAATGATGATGGCAATCAGCATAGTGAACATGATCAATATGATAATATGAATAAGCATAGTGCATGTCATAGTAATAATTATCATAATGTGATTCAAATTCTTGCCAGATAATTTCATTTTTGCCTCAATTTCTTACCTGAGTTATTTAATAACTCACCTTAGATTTAGCAGACTTGACATTTAAATTTTACTCCTATCAGCAGCCTATTCGGCTGATGGGTTTTAGTAGTCTGATTCGTCTTAGGCAGCTTACTAGGTTTTCTAACCTGTTGAACATCAGTAGACTTCTTCTTTTGAGCCTCTGATTTCTTTTTGTTTAGAGAATGATGCAAGTTTTTCTTTTAAAGTTCATTTATATCTTCAAAACAAATTGCATACTCAGTTTTTAGAGTTTCATTCTCATGCTCAAGCTTTTTGGTAGTCAGCTGATTCTTGAGGTTCTTCAACCTGAAGTTTCTGTGATCTGTTTTGCTCTTTTCAGCAGAGTCATCTCTTCATTAAGCTTGGCAAATGCACAAATAATATTTGAATTTGTAATATAGCTTTTATTCAACCATTCAAATAGTGCATTTAATTAATAGTAGAAGTTACCTCAGTTTCAGAATCATCAGATTCTATGACAGTTAAGCATAGAGTTTCAGGTACTTCTTCAAATTCTCTATCAGACGACTGGTTGTCTGAATAAGATATGCCGGAGTTTATTAGCTTTGCTGCATCAGCTAACTTTGATTTGCTCTTTCTAAGCTTACACTCCTCTTTGGCACTCTTTTCCTTTTCAGCAAACTTTCCAGATGATGAGTGAGAATGATCTTTGATCAAGAGTCCATACTCCTCTTCATTGTAGTCTTTAAGTTTTGCTTTGGAGGAATCCCTGTTTTCCTGAAAATGATCAGAAGAAGATGAAGTAGCATTTTTATATTTTAATTTCATTTTCTTCTTGTAAAACTTCTCAAAATCAATTAACAGCAGGGTAACGTCGTCAGCAGTGTAGACTTTTTCTGAACTCAGCAGAGTCTTCTGTTTTGACTTGTCTGCTGATTTTCTTGACTTGTCTGACGCCATTAGTGCAGCAGTAGGGTCTGAACTGGTTGACACTTCTAATCCCATTCTTGGCATTTGATACTCAAAAGCTTTAAGGGATGAGAACAGTTCGGAAAGGGAAATCTTCCCTAAAGCCCTTGATTCTTCCATGGCTGTCACCTTCATGTTGAATTTAGGTGGCAAGGCCTTGAGAACCTTTGCGGTGATCTCCTTGTTTGAAAATTCTTTACCAAACCTTAGAACTTCATTCAGAACTTTGGTAAATCTGGTATCCATCTGATCAATCGTTTCACCAGACTTCATCTTGAGATTTTCAAACTCCTCAAGAGCCACACTGAGCTTGTGTTCTTTGATAGCGTCGTTTCCTTCGCTTAGCTCGCAGACTTTATCCCACATCTCTTTGGCAGTTTTGAAATGCTTGATCTTCTGGAATCTTTCTTCGTCTACATCTTTGAACATAATGAGCTTAGCCTTTTTATCAAGGTTTAGTAACTTGATTTCTTTGGGAGTCAGCTCATCCAGCTCTTTGTCAACTATCTGATCTGGTTGGCCAGCAACCTTCACAGTCTTCTGAAATCTGAATGGTCCTTTTGTAAAACAGGTAAGCATGTTGTCGTCGTAAGCGGCAAGAAGGATTTCCATTCTGATTTTCCAGCTTTCAAAGTCCATAAGGCCAATGTGAGGAACATGGCTTATGACATCCATTTTCCAAAAAGTTTTTGATTTTCAAAATATGCTTTCTTTCTGAAAATTTTGAAAAACACACCTTGGATCAAGTTCGTTTGATCAGGCAGCTGATTCTAATGAACAGCCTGCTCTGATACCACTTGTTGGTCCCAAAAGTGGTTAGATGAGATCTAGAGGGGGGGGGGGGGTGAATAGATCTCATAAAAACTTTTTCTCTAACTTTTTCTGTCAGCAGACTAAGCTAATCAGGAGTTCGTAAGACTACTAAGCTGTTCGCGCACAAAGCTTTGAGCAGCAGAGTTGACCACTCATCTGATTTCACTCAGCTGATTCAGATGAAATATCAGAGTTTTAGAAACTAGTTGGCAGTGGATTTATCAAGTGTTTTTCAACCAATCTGTTCCTCTTTATGTTTTCTCACTCAAAAGATTTTGTCCCCAGTTTTTGCAACTCCTTTTAAAATTTTTTGGTTTAGTTCGTATGTTTGAGTTCTTTTGAAAGTAAGCAAGGTAAAGAAACAATGAATCAAACACACATAATTTTTATAGTGGTTATATGGATAAAAATCATTTAGTCCACTCTTCCAAGTCACATAGATCTTGGGTTATACTAGAAAACACAAAGTAATCAGTATACAATGCTTGCGCCAAACAACAAATGAAATGGCCACAAGTGCGCAGTAAGAAATCACACAGAAATCCTACTCTCCGAAGCTAGATCACTCACACAGACGGATCTACACTCCTCACGCTATTTTCAGCATAGGAGCTCACAAAGAAAACCTACACTAAGAAGCTATATCACTTCACACAGATGGATATACACTCCTCTCTTTTCTCAGTTGAAAGTCACTCAGACAGACAACGCAAGTTCTCTGTTCTTCAACGAAAAGCTTCGTCAACAGATGACTGGGCTTGTGATCAGACGACTCAACTGATGGATCTCGCTCTTAAGATGTGATCTTGAATTGTGCAAGTCTCATTTAGATCTTCAGTTAGTCTTCTATTTATACTCTCGAATTTGAATTTCTGCCCGTTGAAGATGAGACAGAAATTTGCAGTCCTCCAGTTCTGGTCCCCATTTTCTGGAACGGCTCCCTGCAACTGCTACAGTACAGTCTGATGTACTTTTTGTCAGTCGCATTTAATGCACTCAGCTGGTTACCGTTGGACAGCTTGCTGACCGTCTTCATTGGCTGATGGGAGTACTAAGCTGATGGCTACTCGGCTGATTCAAGAATGAACATATCTATCTTGACTCGGCTGATGATCACCAATCTGATATTTAATGATCTGATATCCCATTCGTCTGATTCGGTCACATAGCTTCCAGACCTTGAGATAGGTTTCACTAAGCTGTTCTTAGTTGATGACTTATCCTTTTGATCTTCAAAACCATTATGGCCTTTTTGTCATCTTCAAAACCTTCTCTAATTTACACCAACACTAAAAGAGTTCTAAATAATACCAGTGCAAAATATACCTTTCCACACATCATAGATCAACATTTGATTATCTAATGCAAGGGAATGTAGCCAATAATTTTTTTTACTTCTATATTTGCATTGAATGCTTGGCAACCAGTTATTTGGAACTCGTCCATATTAAGCCAGTCCCTTCTTGTCTAAGACAACACTTTGGGAGAGTGAAGTTGGTGTTATTTATCCACATACTGTAAATATATTTTATTAAGCTTTCTTGATTATTTAGCATATGGTTCCGGATGGTTTTTGATTGGGCCATTTGTTCCAGCATTTTGGTTTCAAGTTGGATTTGTTCATAGTCATTGCTAAGAAGTAGGATCATTGCCCTTGCATATTTAGCTCCTAAATAGCCTAATTTTTTTGCACCTTCATGCAATGTATAACCCCACTTGATATTTACATCAAATGCATTTTTACTCTAAAAAAATGCTATATTTATGAGTTTTAATTTGTTACCTGTAATCTGAACTTCTTTAATTGGATATTTTCTTAAGGGTTATGAGTAAAGTTAATATGTTTATTTTTCAGAAGTTTATCTTACACGGTATATGTAGATGAAGATAGACGTTTGAATTTAATGTCTTTCAGAGTATTGGTGAAATAAGCTGGTGAGTGGTTCCTTTGTTATGAAAACACCTATTTTTTACCTTTAAGAGTTAAGATTAATAGACATATGTTATGCTTTATTGTCGAGAGTACAGGTCTTATATATATTCGTAAGTTCGTATATATTTATTTTATTGTTCAGTTGAAGTAATTGATATTTAAAATTTCATTGCTTAGTAATTATAGAATTTTTCGGCATAAAATATTAGCTGACAAACTTCTTTGAAATTTTTTAGAATTGTATTCTATATTTATTTACAATTCAAATCATATTCAAAACTCAAAATATCATAAAAATACACTGTACATATACAAATCAAATAGTATTTCAAAAATTCACTACAACCACCCAAACCAATTTTTCAAAACTAAAACAAAAGAATTTCCAAAATCAATCCATACCTATATATGGACCCTTAGCACTTCATATAGATCTAAAATATAAGATGCGAAAAATCGATTCAATTATTATAAGATTTTAGATATTAGATCTAACACCAATACACAAAAACATGGTAATAGTAACAGTGTTAATTATATTAATAATAATAAATACTATAGAAATCTAAATAAAAAGGCATTCCGACATAGCCTTGCATCATCTAATAACTTAGTTCCAACAGATTTATCATTACAACTACCTTCGAAATCCATTTCAACAAGGTAATTCATTTAATTTTCTATCAATCTAGCTCATAGAGTCTATATAAAAAAGAGTTTTAAATAATACCAGTGCAAAATATATCTTTTTACACATCATAGATCAATATTTGATTATCTAATGCAAGGGAATGTAGCCAATAATTTTTCTTACGTCTATATTTGCATTGCATGCTTGGCAACCAGTTAGTTGGAACTCGTCCATATTAAGCCAACCAAAAACTTTTGTGTGCCCTTCTTGTCTAAGACAACACATTAGGAGAGTGAAGTTTGTGTTATTTATCCACATACTGTAAATATTTTTTATTAAGCTTTCTTGATTATTAGGCAACTGGTTTCAGATGGTTTTCTATTGGGCCATTTGGTCCAGCAATTTGGTTCCAAGTTTGATTTGTTCATAGTCATTGCTAAAATATTAGTTGACAGATTTCTTCGAAAATTTTTAGAATTGTATTCTATATTTATTTTCAATTCAAATCATATTTAAAACTCCAAACATCATAAAATACACCATCCAAATTCAAATCAAATAGTATTTCAAAAATTCACTAAAACTACTCAAAAAAATTTTTCAAAGCTAAAACAAAAGAATTTCCAAAATCAATCCATACCTATATGGACCCTTAGCACTTCATATATATCTAAAATCTAAGATTCGAAAAATTGATTCAATTATTTTAAGATTTTAGATCTTAGATCTAAAAGAAATACAAGAAAAAAAATTTGGTAATAGTAACTGTGTTAATTATATTCATAATAATAAATAATATAGCGAGCTAAATAAGAAAGGCATTCCTACATAGTCTTGCATCTTCTAATAACTTGGTTCCAACAGATTTATCATCAAAACTAACTTTGAAATCCATTTCAACATAGTCATTCATTTACTTTTCTATCAATCTAGCTCATAGAGTATATATCTAAAAGAGTTCTAAATAATACCAGTGCAAAATATATCTTTCCACACATCATAGATCAACATTTGATTATCTAATGCAAGGGAATGTATCCAATAATTTTTTTTACTTCTATATTTGCATTGCATGCTTGGCAACCAGTTATTTGGAACTCGTCCATATTAAGCCAGTCCCTTCTTGTCTAGGACAACACTTTGGGAGAGTGAAGTTGGTGTTATTTATCCACATACTGTAAATATATTTTATTAAGCTTTCTTGATTGTTTAGCATATGGTTCCGGATGGTTTTTGATTGGGCCATTTGGTCCAGCAATTTGGTTTCACGTTGGATTTGTTCATAGTCATTGCTAAGAAGTAGGATCATTGCCCTTGCATATTTAGCTCCTAAATAGCCTAATTTTTTTGCACCTTCATGCAATGTATAACCCCACTTGATATTTACATCAAATGAATTTTTACTCTAAAAAAATGCTATATTTATGAGTTTTAATTTGTTACCTGTAATCTGAACTTCTTTAATTGGATATTTTCTTTATGAGTAAAGTTAATATGTTTATTTTCCAGAAGTTTATCTTACACGGTATATGTAGATGAAGATAGATGTTTGAATTTAATGTCTTTCAGAGTATTGGTGAAACAAGCTGGTGAGTGGTTCCTTTGTTATGATACCACCAATTTGTCACCTTCAAGAGTTAAGGATTAATAGACATCTGTTATGCTTTATTGTCGAGAGTTAAGGTCTTATATATATATTTGTAAGTTCGTATATATTTTATTTTATTGTTCAGCTGAATTACTTGCTATTTTAAATTTAATTGTCTTACTAATTTTACAATTTTTCGGCATAAAATATTAGCTGACAGATTTCTTTGAAAATTTTTAGAATTGTATTCTATATTTATTTTCAATACAAATCATAAGATTCGAAAAATTGATTCAATTATTTTAAGATTTTAGATCTTAGATCTAAAACAAATACAAGAAAAAAAATTTGGCAATAGTAATTGTGTTAATTATATTCATAATAATAAATACTATAGCGAGCTAAATAAGAAAGGCATTCCTACATAGTCTTGCATCTTCTAATAATTTGGTTCCAACAGATTTATCATCAAAACTAACTTTGAAATCCATTTCAACATAGTCATTCATTTACTTTTCTATCAATCTAGCTCATAGAGTATATATCTAAATGTTGGTCCCAAAAGTGGTCAGATGAGATCTAGAGGGGGGGGGGGGGGTGAATAGATCTCATAAAAACTTTTTCTCTAACTTTTTCTGTCAGCAGACTAAGCTAATCAGGAGTTCGTAAGACTACTAACTGTTCGCGCACAATGCTTTGAGCAGCAGAGTTAACCACTCATCTGATTTCACTCAGCTGATTCAGATGAAATATCAGAGTTTTAGAAACTAGTTGGCAGTTGATTTATCAAGTGTTTTTCAACCAATCTGTTCCTCTTTAAGTTTTCTCACTCAAAAGATTTTGTCCCCAGTTTTTGCAACTCCTTTTAAAATCTTTTGGTTTAGTTCGTATGTTTGAGTTCTTTTGAAAGTAAGCAAGGTAAAGAAACAATGAATCAAACACACATAATTTTTATAGTGGTTATATGGATAAAAATCTTTTAGTCCACTCTTCCACGTCACATAGATCTTGGGTTATACTAGAAAACACAAAGTAATCAGTATACAATGCTTGCGCCAAACAACAAATGAAATGGCCACAAGTGCGCAGTAAGAAATCACACAGAAATCCTACTCTCCGAAGCTAGATCACTCACACAGACTGATCTACACTCCTCACGCTATTTTCAGTATAGGAGCTCACAAAGAAAACCTACACTAAGAAGCTATATCACTTCACACAGATGGATATACACTCCTCTCTTTTCTCAGTTGAAAGTCACTCAGACAGACAACGCAAGTTCTCTGTTCTTCAACGAAAAGCTTCGTCAACAGATGACTGGGCTTGTGATTAGACGACTCAACTGATGGATCTCGCTCTTAAGATGTGATCTTGAATTGTGCAAGTCTCATTTAGATCTTCAGTTAGTCTTCTATTTATACTCTCGAATTTGAATTTCTGCCCGTTGAAGATGAGACAGAAATTTGCAGTCCTCGAGTTCTGGTCCCCATTTTCTGGAACGGCTCCCTGCAACTGCTACAGTACAGTCTGATGTACTTTTTGTCAGTCGCATTTAATGCACTCAGCTGGTTACCGTTGGACAGCTTGCTGACCGTCTTCATTGGCTGATGGGAGTACTAAGCTGATGGCTACTCGGCTGATTCAAGAATGAACATATCTATCTTGACTCGGCTGATGATCACCAATCTGATATTTAATGATCTGATATCCCATTCGTCTGATTCGGTCACATAGCTTCCAGACCTTGAGATAGGTTTCACTAAGCTGTTCTTAGTTGATGACTTATCCTTTTGATCTTCAAAACCATTATGGCCTTTTTGTCATCTTCAAAACCTTCTCTAATTTACACCAACAATTTCCCCCTTTTTGATGATGACAAAACCTTCAACTAAGAACGTCTTCTAAGTCTTCAGATTTGGTCTTCATACCTTGAGATAGAAATTTATTGATCTGATACAACTTTCAAAAAAATACCAATAGTTGGTTCTTTTCCCTTTTCTGATCTTCTGTTTAAAGGGTTCTTAGTTGCATCATTTATCTTCCCCCTTTTTGTCATCAACAAAAGTACTTGAGTTGCATCTCTTCTTCCCCTTTTTCTTTATAGGATTGCAAACTTAGTATGCTGAAGACAATTAGGTGAGTACTAGGCTGATTTAGGTAGTCTTCGTTGCTGTTTATCACTCCAGCTAGAAAATTTCCTTTAACTTCAAGAATTGATACCACTTGTTGGTATTTGTGGTCTGATTCCACTTGTAGTCTGATGCTACTTGTAGTCTGATACTACTTGTAATCTGATACTACTTGTATAAATGTAAAACAGATTAGTCAGCTGATATCACTTGTTGATGTGATAACACTTGCTGATACCACTTGATGTAGTACATTCTTGAATAACACTTGGCTGTTGAGTTCCCGTCGGCTGATAAGAAGCAGTCTTCTGATAGCTTCATTTTGACTTATTGACAATTTCATCTTTATTTAGGAGTACCGCTAGTCGTACACGTTCCCCCTAAGTTCAAGAATCCGTGGTCAAATAGTCTGATGAGAGTTTCTCTTCAAGACACTAAGCCGTTGAATTTCAGTAAGCTGTTCTGGGTTAGTCTTCTGATAAGTTCCCCCTCAACTTATGAATCCAAAATCAACAAAACATTTTTCTTTGTCACATGGTTGACTTGTTGGTTTCTGATGGTCTTTATACCACTTGTAATCCTTTGATAGGCTTCAGCTTTCCAACAATCTTGCTTCCTTGAAATCTCCAAATGTAGCGTCTACCATTCGTTGATTTATACTACTTGTTGGTTTATACCAATTGTCTGACACCACTTGTCTGATATCATTCACTTGACTGATATCACTTGATGGTTTGGAGCAATATGATATAAGCAGCTTGATAGTATAATTTTCCTGATGCACACTTGATGGTAAGATCACTTGTTGAATTTGTTGAAATTTGCAAGGGCAATCAACTCATCTTTGTCATCTCACATGCAATTCACATGTAAAACAGATGACTATTTTTGGTACCCCTTATTTATTGGGTCCAGCAGGGTTAGTAAAACCTTTAACATGTGATGATCTAGTGACTTATGTTTTATCATGATGATATCACTTGTTATTATGATATCACTTTACTGGTCATGATTAAAACAATGCTCATAAGCAAGGCAAGATGCATGAAAGGTGTGATAAACATGCATATTGAAATGATGATGGCAATCAGCATAGTGAACATGATCAATATGATAATATGAATAAGCATAGTGCATGTCATAGTAATAATTATCATAATGTGATTCAAATTCTTGCCAGATAATTTCATTTTTGCCACAATTTCTTACCTGAGTTATTTAATAACTCACCTTAGATTTAGCAGACTTGACATTTAAATTTTACTCCTATCAGCAGCCTATTCGGCTGATGGGTTTTAGTAGTCTGATTCGTCTTAGGCAGCTTACTAGGTTTTCTAACTTGTTGAACATCAGTAGACTTCTTCTTTTGAGCCTCTGATTTCTTTTTGTTTAGAGAATGATGCAAGTTTTTCTTTTAAAGTTCATTTATATCTTCAAAACAAATTGCATACTCAGTTTTTAGAGTTTCATTCTCATGCTCAAGCTTTTTGGTAGTCAGCTGATTCTTGAGGTTCTTCAACCTGAAGTTTCTGTGATCTGTTTTGCTCTTTTCAGCAGAGTCATCTCTTCATTAAGCTTGGCAAATGCACAAATAATATTTGAATTTGTAATATAGCTTTTATTCAACCATTCAAATAGTGCATTTAATTAATAGTAGAAGTTACCTCAGTTTCAGAATCATCAGATTCTATGACAGTTAAGCATAGAGTTTCAGGTACTTCTTCAAATTCTCTATCAGACGACTGGTTGTCTGAATAAGATATGCCGGAGTTTATTAGCTTTGCTGCATCAGCTAACTTTGATTTGCTCTTTCTAAGCTTACACTCCTCTTTGGCACTCTTTTCCTTTTCAGCAAACTTTCCAGATGATGAGTGAGAATGATCTTTGATCAAGAGTCCATACTCCTCTTCATTGTAGTCTTTAAGTTTTGCTTTGGAGGAATCCCTGTTTTCCTGAAAATGATCAGAAGAAGATGAAGTAGCATTTTTATATTTTAATTTCATTTTCTTCTTGTAAAACTTCTCAAAATCAATTAACAGCAGGGTAACGTCGTCAGCAGTGTAGACTTTTTCTGAACTCAGCAGAGTCTTCTGTTTTGACTTGTCTGCTGATTTTCTTGACTTGTCTGACGCCATTAGTGCAGCAGTAGGGTCTGAACTGGTTGACACTTCTAATCCCATTCTTGGCATTTGATACTCAAAAGCTTTAAGGGATGAGAACAGTTCGGAAAGGGAAATCTTCCCTAAAGCCCTTGATTCTTCCATGGCTGTCACCTTCATGTTGAATTTAGGTGGCAAGGCCTTGAGAACCTTTGCGGTGATCTCCTTGTTTGAAAATTCTTTACCAAACCTTAGAACTTCATTCAGAACTTTGGTAAATCTGGTATCCATCTGATCAATCGTTTCACCAGACTTCATCTTGAGATTTTCAAACTCCTCAAGAGCCACACTGAGCTTGTGTTCTTTGATAGCGTCGTTTCCTTCGCTTAGCTCGCAGACTTTATCCCACATCTCTTTGGCAGTTTTGAAATGCTTGATCTTCTGGAATCTTTCTTCGTCTACAGCTTTGAACATAATGAGCTTAGCCTTTTTATCAAGGTTTAGTAACTTGATTTCTTTGGGAGTCAGCTCATCCAGCTCTTTGTCAACTATCTGATCTGGTTGGCCAGCAACCTTCACAGTCTTCTGAAATCTGAATGGTCCTTTTGTAAAACAGGTAAGCATGTTGTCGTCGTAAGCGGCAAGAAGGATTTCCATTCTGATTTTCCAGCTTTCAAAGTCCATAAGGCCAATGTGAGGAACATGGCTTATGACATCCATTTTCCAAAAAGTTTTTGATTTTCAAAATATGCTTTCTTTCTGAAAATTTTGAAAAACACACCTTGGATCAAGTTCGTTTGATCAGGCAGCTGATTCTAATGAACAGCCTGCTCTGATACCATTTGTTGGTCCCAAAAGTGGTTAGATGAGATCTAGAGGGGGGGGGGGGGTGAATAGATCTCATAAAAACTTTTTCTCTAACTTTTTCTGTCAGCAGACTAAGCTAATCAGGAGTTCGTAAGACTACTAAGCTGTTCGCGCACAAAGCTTTGAGCAGCAGAGTTGACCACTCATCTGATTTCACTCAGCTGATTCAGATGAAATATCAGAGTTTTAAAAACTAGTTGGCAGTGGATTTATCAAGTGTTTTTCAACCAATCTGTTCCTCTTTATGTTTTCTCACTCAAAAGATTTTGTCCCCAGTTTTTGCAACTCCTTTTAAAATTTTTTGGTTTAGTTCGTATGTTTGAGTTCTTTTGAAAGTAAGCAAGGTAAAGAAACAATGAATCAAACACACATAATTTTTATAGTGGTTATATGGATAAAAATCTTTTAGTCCACTCTTCCAAGTCACATAGATCTTGGGTTATACTAGAAAACACAAAGTAATCAGTATACAATGCTTGCGCCAAACAACAAATGAAATGGCCACAAGTGCGCAGTAAGAAATCACACAGAAATCCTACTCTCCGAAGCTAGATCACTCACACAGACGGATCTACACTCCTCACGCTATTTTCAGTATAGGAGCTCACAAAGAAAACCTACACTAAGAAGCTATATCACTTCACACAGATGGATATACACTCCTCTCTTTTCTCAGTTGAAAGTCACTCAGACAGACAACGCAAGTTCTCTGTTCTTCAACGAAAAGCTTCGTCAACAGATGACTGGGCTTGTGATCAGACGACTCAACTGATGGATCTCGCTCTTAAGATGTGATCTTGAATTGTGCAAGTCTCATTTAGATCTTCAGTTAGTCTTCTATTTATACTCTCGAATTTGAATTTCTGCCCGTTGAAGATGAGACAGAAATTTGCAGTCCTCGAGTTCTGGTCCCCATTTTCTGGAACGGCTCCCTGCAACTGCTACAGTACAGTCTGATGTACTTTTTGTCAGTCGCATTTAATGCACTCAGCTGGTTACCGTTGGACAGCTTGCTGACCGTCTTCATTGGCTGATGGGAGTACTAAGCTGATGGCTACTCGGCTGATTCAAGAATGAACATATCTATCTTGACTCGGCTGATGATCACCAATCTGATATTTAATGATCTGATATCCCATTCGTCTGATTCGGTCACATAGCTTCCAGACCTTGAGATAGGTTTCACTAAGCTGTTCTTAGTTGATGACTTATCCTTTTGATCTTCAAAACCATTATGGCCTTTTTGTCATCTTCAAAACCTTCTCTAATTTACACCAACACTAAAAGAGTTCTAAATAATACCAGTGCAAAATATACCTTTCCACACATCATAGATCAACATTTGATTATCTAATGCAAGGGAATGTAGCCAATAATTTTTTTTACTTCTATATTTGCATTGAATGCTTGGCAACCAGTTATTTGGAACTCGTCCATATTAAGCCAGTCCCTTCTTGTCTAAGACAACACTTTGGGAGAGTGAAGTTGGTGTTATTTATCCACATACTGTAAATATATTTTATTAAGCTTACTTGATTATTTAGCATATGGTTCCGGATGGTTTTTGATTGGGCCATTTGTTCCAGCATTTTGGTTTCAAGTTGGATTTGTTCATAGTCATTGCTAAGAAGTAGGATCATTGCCCTTGCATATTTAGCTCCTAAATAGCCTAATTTTTTTGCACCTTCATGCAATGTATAACCCCACTTGATATTTACATCAAATGAATTTTTACTCTAAAAAAATGCTATATTTATGAGTTTTAATTTGTTACCTGTAATTTGAACTTCTTTAATTGGATATTTTCTTAAGGGTTATGAGTAAAGTTAATATGTTTATTTTTCAGAAGTTTATCTTACACGGTATATGTAGATGAAGATAGACGTTTGAATTTAATGTCTTTCAGAGTATTGGTGAAATAAGCTGGTGAGTGGTTCCTTTGTTATGAAAACACCTATTTTTTACCTTCAAGAGTTAAGATTAATAGACATATGTTATGCTTTATTGTCGAGAGTACAGGTCTTATATATATTCGTAAGTTCGTATATATTTATTTTATTGTTCAGTTGAAGTAATTGATATTTAAAATTTCATTGCTTAGTAATTATAGAATTTTTCGGCATAAAATATTAGCTGACAAACTTCTTTGAAATTTTTTAGAATTGTATTCTATATTTATTTACAATTCAAATCATATTCAAAACTCAAAATATCATAAAAATACACTGTACATATACAAATCAAATAGTATTTCAAAAATTCACTACAACCACCCAAACCAATTTTTCAAAACTAAAACAAAAGAATTTCCAAAATCAATCCATACCTATATATGGACCCTTAGCACTTCATATAGATCTAAAATATAAGATGCGAAAAATCGATTCAATTATTATAAGATTTTAGATATTAGATCTAACACCAATACACAAAAACATGGTAATAGTAACAGTGTTAATTATATTAATAATAATAAATACTATAGAAATCTAAATAAAAAGGCATTCCGACATAGCCTTGCATCATCTAATAACTTAGTTCCAACAGATTTATCATTACAACTACCTTCGAAATCCATTTCAACAAGGTAATTCATTTAATTTTCTATCAATCTAGCTCATAGAGTCTATATAAAAAAGAGTTTTAAATAATACCAGTGCAAAATATATCTTTTTACACATCATAGATCAATATTTGATTATCTAATGCAAGGGAATGTAGCCAATAATTTTTCTTACGTCTATATTTGCATTGCATGCTTGGCAACCAGTTAGTTGGAACTCGTCCATATTAAGCCAACCAAAAACTTTTGTGTGCCCTTCTTGTCTAAGACAACACATTAGGAGAGTGAAGTTTGTGTTATTTATCCACATACTGTAAATATTTTTTATTAAGCTTTCTTGATTATTAGGCAACTGGTTTCAGATGGTTTTCTATTGGGCCATTTGGTCCAGCAATTTGGTTCCAAGTTTGATTTGTTCATAGTCATTGCTAAGAAGTAGGATCATTCCCGTGCATATATAGCTCCCAAATAGCCTAATTTTTTTGCACCTTCTTGGAATGTATAACCCCACTTGATATTTACATAAAATGAATTTTTGCTCTAAAAAAATGCTATATTTATAAGTTTTAATTTGTTACATGTAATCCGCAGTTCTGAAATTTGATATTTTCTTAAGGGTTATGAGTAAAGTTAATATGTTTATTTTTCAGAAGTTTATTTGAGACGGTATATGTTGATGAAGATAGATGTTTGAATTTAATGTCTTTAAGAGTATTGGTGAAACAAGATGTTGAGTGGTTCCTTTGTTATGATACCACCAATTTGTCACCTTCAAGAGTTAAGGATTAATAGACATTTGTTATGCTTTATTGTCGAGAGTTAAGGTCTTATATATATATTTGTAAGATTGTATATATTTTATTTTATTGTTCAGCTGAATTACTTGCTATTTCAAATTTAATTGTCTTACTAATTTTACAATTTTTCGGAATAAAATATTAGTTGACAGATTTCTTTGAAAATTTTTAGAATTGTATTCTATATTTATTTTCAATTCAAATCATATTTAAAACTCCAAACATCATAAAATACATCATCCAAATTCAAATCAAATAGTATTTCAAAAATTCACTAAAACTACTCAAACAAATTTTTCAAAGCTAAAACAAAAGAATTTCCAAAATCAATCCATACCTATATGGACCCTTAGCACTTCATATATATCTAAAATCTATGATTCGAAAAATTGATTCAATTATTTTAAGATTTTAGATCTTAGATCTAAAAGAAATACAAGAAAAAAAATTTGGTAATAGTAATTGTGTTAATTAATTCATAATAAAAAATACTATAGCGAGCTAAATAAGAAAGGCATTCCTACATAGTCTTGCATCTTCTAATAACTTGGTTCCAACAGATTTATCATCAAAACTAACTATGAAATCCATTTCAACATAGTCATTCATTTACTTTTCTATCAATCTAGCTCATAGAGTATATATCTAAAAGAGTTCTAAATAATACCAGTGCAAAATATATCTTTCCAAACATCATAGATCAACATTTGATTATCTAATGCAAGGGAATGTAGCCAATAATTTTTTTTACTTCTATATTTGCATTGCATGCTTGGCCACAGTTATTTGGAACTCGTCCATATTAAGCCAGTCCCTTCTTGTCTAAGACAACACTTTGGGAGAGTGAAGTTGGTGTTATTTATCCACATACTGTAAATATATTTTATTAAGCTTTCTTGATTATTTAGCATATGGTTCCGGATGGTTTTTGATTGGGCCATTTGGTCCAGCAATTTGGTTTCAAGTTGGATTTGTTCATAGTCATTGCTAAGAAGTAGGATAATTGCCCTTGCATATTTAGCTCCTAAATAGCCTAATTTTTTTGCACCTTCATGCAATGTATAACCCCACTTGATATTTACATCAAATGAATTTTTACTCTAAAAAAATGCTATATTTATGAGTTTTAATTTGTTACCTGTAATCTGAACTTCTTTAATTGGAAATTTTCTTAAGGGTTATGAGTAAAGTTAATATGTTTATTTTCCAGAATTTTATCTTACACGGAATATGTATATGAAGATAGATGTTTGAATTTAATGTCTTTCAGAGTATTGGCGAAACAAGCTGGTGAGTGGTTCCTTTGTTATGAAACCACCAATTTTTTACCTTCAAGAGTTAAGGATTAATAGACATCTGTTATGCTTTATTGTCGAGAGTTAAGGTCTTATATAAATTCGTAAGTTCGTATATATTTATTTTATTGTTCAGTTGACGTACTTGATGTTTAAAATTTCATTGCTTAGTAATTATAGAATTTTTCGGCATAAAATATTAGCTGACAAACTTCTTTAATATTTTTTAGAATTGTATTCTATATTTATTTACAATTCAAATCATATTGAAAACTCAAAATATCATAAAAATACACTATCCATATACAAATCAAATAGTATTTCAAAAATCACTACAAACACCCAAACCAATTTTTCAAAGCTAAAACAAAAGAATTTCCAAAATCAATCCATACCTATATATGGACCCTTAGCACTTCATATAGATCTAAAATATAAGATGCGAAAAATCGATTCAATTACTATAAGATTTTAGATATTAGATCTAACACCAATACACAAAAACATGGTAATAGTAACAGTGTTAATTATATTCATAATAATAAATACTATAGCAATCTAAATAAAAAGGCATTCCGACATAGCCTTGCATCTTCTAATAACTTAGTTCCAACAGATTTATCATTGCAACTAACTTTGAAATCCATTTCAACAAGGTAATTCATTTAATTTTCTATCAATCTAGCTCATAGAGTCTATATAAAAAAAAGTTCTAAATAATACCAGTGCAAAATATATCTTTTTACACATCATAGATCAATATTTGATTATCTAATGCAAGGGAATGTAGCCAATAATTTTTCTTACTTCTATATTTGCATTGCATGCTTGGCAACCAGTTAGTTGGAACTCGTCCATATTAAGCCAACCAAAAACTTTTGTGTGCCCTTCTTGTCTAAGAGAACACTTTAGGAGAGTGATGTTTGTGTTATTTATCCACATACTGTAAATATTTTTTATTAAGCTTTCTTGATTATTAGGCAACTGGTTTCGGATGATTTTTTATTGGGCCATTTGGTCCAGCAATTTGGTTCCAAGTTTGATTTGTTCATAGTCATTGCTAAGAAGTAGGATCATTGCCTTGCATATATAGCTCCCAAATAGCCTAATTTTTTTGCACCTTCTTGGAATGTATAACCCCACTTGATATTTACATAAAATGAATTTTTGCTCTAAAAAAATGCTATATTTATAAGTTTTAATTTGTTACATGTAATCCGCAGTTCTGAAATTTGATATTTTCTTAAGGGTTATGAGTAAAGTTAATATGTTTATTTTCCAGAAGTTTATTTGAGACGGTATATGTTGATGAAGATAGATGTTTGAATTTAATGTCTTTAAGAGTATTGGTGAAGCAAGATGGTGAGTGGTTCCTTTGTTATGATACCACCAATTTGTCACCATCAAGAGTTAAGGATTAATAGACATTTGTTATGATTTATTGTCGAGAGTTAAGGTCTTATATATATATTTGTAAGATTATATATATTTTATTTTATTGTTCAGCTGAATTACTTGCTATTTCAAATTTAATTGTCTTACTAATTTTACAATTTTTCGGCATAAAATAATAGTTGACCGATTTCTTTGAAAATTTTTAGAATTGTATTCTATATTTATTTTCAATTCAAATCATATTGAAAACTCCAAACATCATAAAATACACCATCCAAATTCAAATCAAATAGTATTTCAAAAATTGACTAAAACTACTCAAACAAATTTTTCAAAGCTTAAACAAAAGAATTTTCAAAATCAATCCATACCTATATGGACCCTTAACACTTCATATATATCTAAAATCTAAGATTCGAAAAATTGATTCAATTATTTTAAGATTTTAGATCTTAGATCTAAAACAAATACAAGAAAAAAAAATTTGGTAATAGTAATTGTGTTAATTATATCATAATAATAAATACTATAGCGAGCTAAATAAGAAAGGCATTCCTACATAGTCTTGCATCTTCTAATAACTTGGTTCCAACAGATTTATCATCAAAACTAACTATGAAATCCATTTCAACATAGTCATTCATTTACTTTTCTATCAATCTAGCTCATAGAGTATATATCTAAAAGAGTTCTAAATAATACCAGTGCAAAATATATCTTTCCAAACATCTAGATCAACATTTGATTATCTAATGCAAGGGAATGTAGCCAATAATTTTTTTTACTTCTATATTTGCATTGCATGCTTGGCAACCAGTTATTTGGAAATCGTCCATATTAAGCCAGTCCCTTCTTGTCTAAGACAACACTTTGGGAGAGTGAAGTTGGTGTTATTTATCCACATACTGTAAATATATTTTATTAAGCTTTCTTGATTATTTAGCATATGGTTCCGGATGGTTTTTGATTGGGCCATTTGGTCCAGCAATTTGGTTTCAAGTTGGATTTGTTCATAGTCATTGCTAAGAAGTAGGATCATTGCCCTTGCATATTTAACTCCTAAATAGCCTAATTTTTTTGCACCTTCATGCAATGTATAACCCCACTTGATATTTACATCAAATGAATTTTTACTCTAAAAAAATGCTATATTTATGAGTTTTAATTTGTTACCTGTAATCTGAACTTCTTTAATTGGATATTTTCTTAAGGGTTATGAGTAAAGTTAATATGTTTATTTTCTAGAAGTTTATCTTACACGGTATATGTAGATGAAGATAGATGTTTGAATTTAATGTCTTTCAGAGTATTGGCGAAACAAGCTGGTGAGTGGTTCCTTTGTTATGAAACCACCAATTTTTTACCTTCAAGAGTTAAGGATTAATAGACATCTGTTATGCTTTATTGTCGAGAGTTAAGCTCTTATATATATTCGTAAGTTCGTATATATTTATTTTATTGTTCAGTTGAAGTACTTGATGTTTAAAATTTCATTGCTTAGTAATTATAGAATTTTTCCGCATAAAATATTAGCTGACAAACTTCTTTAAAATTTTTTAGAATTGTATTCTATATTTATTTACAATTCAAATCATATTCAAAACTCAAAATATCATAAAAATACACTATCCATATACAAATTAAATAGTATTTGAAAAATCACTACAACCACCCAAACCAATTTTTCAAAGCTAAAACAAAAGAATTTCCAAAATCAATCCATACCTATATATGGACCCTTAGCACTTCATATAGATCTAAAATAAAAGATGCGAAAAATCGATTCAATTATTATAAGATTTTAGATATTAGATCTAACACCAATTCACAAAAACATGGTAATAGTAACAGTGTTAATTATATTCATAATAATAAATACTATAGCAATCTAAATAAAAAGGCATTCCAACATAGCCTTGCATCTTCTAATAACATAGTTCCAACAGATTTATCATTGCAACTAACTTTGAAATCCATTCAACAAGGTAATTCATTTAATTTTCTATCAATCTAGCTCATAGAGTCTATATAAAAAAGAGTTCTAAATAATACCAGTGCAAAATATGGGCCTGTTTGTCTCGCGTTTCGGAAAAAAATTTCGTCTTTCCGAAACGCGAGACAAACAGGTCTGATGATTTTCGAAAGTTGCGGCTAAAGTATTTTGTTTCCGAAATAAGTTTATGAAAGCAGCTGTTTTTGACCAAATTCTGAAAATAACTTTACACCCCTACCTATTTCTCTATCCTATTCCTCTGTCTCGTCTGTCAGTCTACTTTCTTTCTTTTCTCTTTTTTCTTCTTCTTCTTGTTTTTTTCTGCGGCCTATTTCTCTCTTTGGCAAAATAGCATTTTTAGTCCCTTAAGTTTTACTAATCCACAAAAGTAGGATACTTAAATCTCCGACAAGTATTTTTAGTCCCATAAGTTTCGTAAGTCTGCGAAATTAGGACATTTAAATATCCGACAAGCATTTTTAGTCCCATAAGTTTCACAAATCCACAAAAGTAGGACATTTAAATATTCGGCAAGCATTTTTAGTCCCTTAAGTTTCACTTGTCCGCGAAATCAGGACACTTAATTTTTCAGCAAGCATTTTACGTCCCTTAACTTTCACAAGTCGTCAAAATCAGGACACTAAATTTTCCAGCATGCAAGATACGTCCTATAACTTTTCTATACCCGCAAATTTAGTCCACTTGACTGCAATTATAGTCCACAATTTGCCAAAAATTGCATAATTGCCCATTGGACAATTAATTTGAGAATTTTGCCACATTGAACAATTAATTTAGGGATTTTGCCAAACTAGACAATTAATTCGGGGATTCATGTACTTTATTTGTAAAATTTAGAGCATCAACTTAGGTAAGTTCTTATTTATAGAATAGTGTTCTTTGTTTTCAATAGTTGTACTATTTAATGTTATGAATGAATTAGAAAGCGGCGTATAGCCATTAAATTGAATTTTTTTTCCAATATAGCCTTTTAGATAAAAGTATTTTCCAAAATGACTCAAACTGAAAAGTATTTTCCAAAATGACTCAAAATGAAAAGTATTTCCCTAAATGTACCTTTTATGAAAAATCGCAGTTGCCAACAGCGATTCTGCATTTTTACAAAATTATGAAAAATAAAATAAAAAAAAATTTACCAAAAATCGCAGTTAGGTAAATTTTTTTTTTTTTTTTTGGTTTTTTTTTTATTGTAACTTAATATGTTATTTCCATATGTAGATTAATCTGGATATTGTGTAATAACTATTAGGTTAATGTGTAATTTTTAGCATATTTAATATGTCGTTTGAATGAATTCGTCGGTGAGATAAAATGATTAAAATAATTTTATTATAATATTTTTAAAAGCAAAAATCAACAAAATGAAAATTAATCTACTTTATTTTTTATTATTTTAGAAAACACAAATAACTAATTATAAAATATTATTTATCACATATATTACATATAATATATACAACTCAATTAATTAATTATATATAACTAACTGATGTGACATAAAGTCTTACAGTATTCTTACACCTAATTAATTAATTCAAACCTACAAAAAAAACCTACACCTACTTTTTTCCCCAAACAACTCTCCCAAAACCCAAACAAACAACATTACGCAAATCGAGATTATTTCCCAAACCTTCACCACTTTCACAAACCACTCTCCGAAAAGCGAGACAAACAGGCCCTATATCTTTTTACACATCATTGATCAATATTTGATTATCTAATGCAAGGGAATGTAGCCAATAATTTTTCTTACTTCTATATTTGCATTGCATGCTTGGCAACCAGTTAGTTGGAACTCGTCCATATTAAGCCAACCAAAAACTTTTGTGTGCCCTTCTTGTCTAAGACAACACTTTAGGAGAGTGAAGTTTGTGTTATTTATCCACATACTGTAAATATTTTTTATTAAGCTTTCTTGATTATTAGGCAACTGGTTTCGGATAGTTTTTTATTGGGCCATTTGGTCCAGCAATTTGGTTCCAAGTTTGATTTGTTCATAGTCATTGCTAAGAAGTAGGATCATTGCCTTGCATATTTAGCTCCTAAATAGCCTAATTTTTTTGCACCTTCTTGGAATGTATAACCCCACTTGATATTTACATAAAATGAATTTTTGCTCTAAAAAAATGCTATATTTATAAGTTTTAATTTGTTACATGTAATCCGTAGTTCTGAAATTTGATATTTTGTTAAGGGTTATGAGTAAAGTTAATATGTTTATTTTCCAGAAGTTTATTTGAGACGGTATATGTTGATGAAGATAGATGTTTGAATTTAATGTTTTTAAGAGTATTGGTGAAACAAGCTGGTGAGTGGTTCATTTGTTATGAAATCACCATTATTTTACCTTCAAGATCTAAGGATTAATAAACATCTGTTATGCTTTATTGCTGAGAGTTAAGGTCTTATATATATTCGTAAGTTTTTATATATTTTATTTTTTTGTTCAGTTGAAGTACTTGCTATTTCAAATTTAATAGTCTTACTAATTTTAAGATTTTTCGGCATAAAATATTAGTTGACAGATTTCTTTGAAAATTTTTAGAATTGTATTCTATATTTATTTTAAAGTCAAATCATATTCAAAACTCCAAACATCATAAAATACACTATCCAAATTAAAATCAAATAGTATTTCAAAAATTCACTAAAACCGCTCAAACCAATTTTTCAAATCTAAAACAAAAGAATTTTCAAAATCAATCCATACCTATATGGACCTTAGCACTTAATATAGATCTAATATCTAAGACGCGAAATATTGATTCAATTATTCTAAGATTAGATCTTAGATCTAAAACAAATACAAAAAAAATTATGGTAATAGTAATTGTATTAATTATATTCATAATAATAAATACTATAGCAAGCTAAATAAGAAAGGCATTCCTACATAGCCTTGCATCTTCTAATAAATTATTATTCCAACTGATTTATCATCACAACTAACTTTGAGATCCATTTCAACATGGTCATTCATTAAATTTTCTATCCATCTAGATCATAGAGTCTATATCAAAAAGAGTTCTAAATAATACTAGTTCAAAATATATCTTTTAACACATCATAGATAAATATTTGATTATCTGATGAAAACGAATGTAGCCAGTAATTTTTCTTATTTCTGTATCTGCATTGAATGCATGGCAACCAGTTAGTTGGAACTCAGTCCATATTAAGCCAACCTACTACTTTTTCGTGCCTTCTTGTCTTAGTTAGCACTTTGGGAGAGTGAAGTTGGTGTTGTTTATCCACATACTAAAAATATTTTTTATTAAGCTCTCTCGACAATTAGGCAACTGGATCCGGATGATTTTTTATTGGGCCATTTGGTCCAGCAATTTGGTTCCAAGTTGAATTTGTTCATAATCATTTCTAAGAAGTAGGATCATTGCCTTTTCATATTTAGCTCCCAAATGGCCTAATTTTTCTGCACCTTCTAGGTATGTATAACCCCACTTGATATTCACATCAGATGAATTTTTGCTCTAAAAAAACACTATATTTATGAGTTTTAATTTGTCACCTGTAATTTACAGTTCTGAAATTGGATATTTTCGTAAGGGTTATAAGTAGTCTTAATATGTTTATTTTTAAGAAGTTTATTGAGACGGTATATGGAGATGAAGATAGATGTTCGAATTTAATGTCTTTAAGAGTATTGATGAAACAAGCTGGTGAGTGGTTCCTTTGTTATGAAACAACCAATTTTTTACCTTCAAGAGTTAAGATTTAATAGACATATGTTATGCTTTATTGCCGAAAGTTAGGGTTATATATATGGAAAATTCTAGGGTGCCGCTAATACCACATTAGGGGGTATTACCATACAATGTGTATCACATTGTATGGTACATGATCACATTACATAGTATTAACCACATATATTAGTATGACACCCACATCATGTATTATTTATTCCAAATTAGGTGGTATTACAACGCAATGTGTGTCACATTCTATGGTATAAATTATACTCCTTATACCATACAATGTGATACACATTGTGTGATAATACCACTTAATGTGGTATTAGCGGTACCTAACGTATCGGCACTCTTGAATTCCCATATATATATATTCGTAAGTATGTATATATTTTATTTTATTGTTCAGTTGAAGTACTTTCTTTTTTAAATTTATTTGTCTAACTAATTTTAGAATTTTTCAGTATAAAATAATAGTTGTTAGACTTCTTTGAATTTTTTTAGAATTGAATTCTATATTTATTTTCAATTCAAATCATATTCAAAACTCCAAACATCATAAAATACACTATCCATATTCAATCAAATAGTATTTCAAAAATTCACTAAAACCACTCAAACCAATTTTCCAAAGCTAAAACAAAAGAATTTCCAAAATCATTCCATACCTATATGGACCCTTAGTACTTCATATAAATCTAAAAACTAAGATGCGAAAAATTGATTAAATTATGATAAGATTTTAGATCTTAGAACTAAAACAAATACAAAAAAAAATATAGTAATAGTAATTGTGTTAATTAAATTCATAATAATAAATAATATAGCAAGCTAAATAAGAAAGGCATTTCTACATAGCCTTGCATCTAATAATAGCTTAGTTCCAACATATTTATCATCACAAGTAACTTTGAAATCAATTTCAACATGGTCAATCATTTATTTTTCTATCCATCTAGCTCATAGAGTCTATATCAAAAAGAGTTCTAAATAATATCAGTGCAAAATATATCTTTTTACACATCATAGATCAGTATTTGATTATCTAATGCAAAGGAATTTAGCCAATAATTTTTCTTACTTCTATATCTGCATTGCATGCATGGCAACCAGTTAGTTGGAACTCGTCCGTATTAAGCCAACCTACAACTTTTTCGTGCCCTTTTGTCTTAGTTAGCTCTTTTGGAGAGTGAAGTTGGTGTTTTTTATACACATACTGCAAATATTTTTTATTAAGCTTTCTCGACAATTAGGCAACTGGATCTGGATGGTTTTTTATTGGGCCATTTGGTCCAGCAATTTGGTTACAAGTTGAATTTATTCATAATCATTTCTAAAAGTATGATCATTGCCCTTGCATAATCAAATGGCCTAATTTTTCTGCACCTTCTAGGAATGTATATCCCCACTTGATATTCACATCAGATGAAATTTTTGCACTAAAAAAATGCCATATTTATGAGTTTTAACTTGTTACCCGTAATCTGCAATTCTGAAATTGGATATTTTCTTAAGGGTTATAAGTAAGGTTAATATGTTTATTTTCCAAAAGTTTATTTGAGTCGGTATATATAGATGAAGATAGATGTTTGCATTTAATGTCCTTAAGAGTATTGGTAAAACAAGCTAGTGAGTGGTTACTTTGTTATGAAACCACCAATTTTTTACTTCAAGAGTTAAGGATTAATAGACATCTGTTATGTTTTATTGCCAAGAGTTATGGTCTTATATATATTCGTAAGTTTGTATATATTTTATTTTATAGTCCAGTTGAAGTACTTGCTGTTTCAAAATTATTTTTCTTACTAATTTCAGAATTAATCGGCATAAAATATTAGTTGACAAACTACATTGAAATTTTTTAGGATTGTATTCTATATTTATTTTCAATTCAAATCATATTCAAAACTCGAAATATCATAAAATACAATATCCAAATTTAAATCAATTAGTATTTCAAAAATTCACTAAAACCACTCAAACCAATTTTTCAAAGCTAAAAAAAAAAGAATTTCCAAAATCAGTCCATACCTATATGTACCCTTAGCAATTCATATAGATCTAAAATCTAAGATGCAAAAAATTGATTAAATTATTCTAAGATTTTAGATCTTAGATCTAAAACAAATAAAAAAAATGATAATAGTAACTGTGTTACTTATATTCATAATAATAAATACTATAGCAAGTTAAATAAGAAAGGCATTCCTACATAGCCTTGCATCTTCTAATAACTTAGTTCCAACTGATTTATTAAGCTTTTATTAAGCTTTCTCGACAATTAGGCAACTGGATCCGAATGGTTTTTTATTGGGCCATTTGGTCCAGCAATTTGGTTCCAAGTTGAATTTGTTCATAATCATTTCTAAGAAGTATGATCATTGCCCTTGCATATTTTGCTCCCAAATGGCCTAATTTTTCTGCACCTTCTAGGTATGTATAACCCCACTTGATATTCACATCAGATGAATTTTTGCTCTAAAAAAATGCTATATTTATGAGTTTTAATTTGTTACCTGTAATTTATACTTCTGAAATTGAATATTTTCGTAAGGGTTATGAGTAGTCTTAATATGTTTATTTTTCAGAAGTTTATTCGAGATGGTATATGTAGATGAAGATAGATGTTTGAATTTAATGTCTTTAAGAGTATTGATGAAACAAGCTGGTGAGTGGTTCCTTTGTTATGAAACCACAAATTTTTTACCTTCAAGAGTTAAGGATTAATAGACATCTGCTATGCTTTATTGCCGAGAGTTAAGGTTATATATATATTCGTAAGTATGAGTTTTAACTTGTTACCCGTAATCTGCAATTCTGAAATTGAATATTTTCTTAAGGGTTATAAGTAAAGTTAATTTGTTTATTTTCCAGAAGTTTATTTGAGTCGGTATATATAGATGAAGATAGATGTTTGCATTTAATGTCCTTAAGAGTATTGGTAAAACAAGCTAGTGAGTGGTTACTTTGTTATGAAACCACCAATTTTTTACTTCAAGAGTTAAGGATTAATAGACATCTGTTATGTTTTATTGCCAAGACTTATGGTCTTATATATATTCGTAAGTTTGTATATATTTTATTTTATAGTTCAGTTGAAGTACTTGATGTTTCAAAATTATTTGTCTTACTAATTTCAGAATTAATCGGCATAAAATATTAGTTGACAAACTACATTGAAAATTTTTAGGATTGTATTCTATATTTATTTTCAATTCAAATCATATTCAAAACTCGAAATATCATAAAATACAATATCCAAATTTAAATCAATTAGTATTTCAAAAATTCACTAAAACCACTCAAACCAATTTTTCAAAGCTAAAACAAAAGAATTTCCAAAATCATTCCATACCTATATGGACCCTTAGCACTTCATATAAATCTAAAATCTAAGATGCGAAAAATTGATTCAATTATGATAAGATTTTAGATCTTAGATCTAAAACAAATACAAAAAAAAATATAGTAATAGTAATTGTGTTAATTATATTCATAATAATAAATAATATAGCAAACTAAATAAGAAAGGCATTTCTACATAGCCTTGCATCTAATCATAGCTTAGTTCCAACAGATTTATTGTTGGCCCCAAGTGGTCAGATGAGGTCTAAAGGGGGGGAGGGGGGGTGAATAGAACTCTAAACTTTTTGATTTCCTTGTTAACTTTAAAACTTTTGTTATAACTTAAACAGACAAAGTTGTTATCAAACTGTAAGTTACTATGCTGATCGCGAACAATCTTTGAACAGCTTAGATGACCACTTAATCTGATAATTACTTAGCTGATTTTGTTAAAATCGGTTTTAATACTTAGAGTACTTGCAGCGGATTTTGAAAGTGTTTTTCACAAGTATACTCAATAGTTTGAAAAATGTTTCCCCAGTTTTGTAAACTCCTTTTAAACGTTTTTCAAACAGTTAACTAAAGTGTTTTATGCAGTCTTGAAATATGCAATTAAAAGTGCAAGTAAAAACACACAGAATTTTTATAGTGGTTATGTGGATTTAAATTCTTTAGTCCACTCTTCCAAGTCACTTAGATCTTGGGTTATACTAGAAACACAAAGTAACCAGTACACTCTGCTTACGCCTAACAACAAATGAACAGGCCGTAAGTGCGCATTAAGAAATCACAAAGAAATCCTACTCTCTGAAGTAATATCACTCACAAAGTTGGATATCTACTTCTCACAATACTGAGATTTACAAATTCACTCAGAAGATGTATTTAGCTTTGTTCTTCAACTTCGCTTTTCGTCAACAAATGACTAAGCTGATGAGTGAGCTGTTCTTGAGACTGAAAGAGTTCTGCTTCGAAAATTTCTCGGAGATTGTGTTGTTGTTTTCTCTTCGTCTCTTTCAGCTATTTATACTTGAGGTTTGAAAAATGTCCGTTGAAGAGAGACAAGATTCAAATTCCTCGAGTACTGGTCCTTAAAATCCGCGAATGGCTCTTTTGCAGTCTGTCCGTACTGTCAACAGTACTTTCCTGCAGGCAGCATTAAATGCACCCAGCTGATGCAAAGCATTTCTTCAATCATTTGTCTTTAATAACCTTGTACTTCAGCATTTATTACTTCCAGGGGCATTTATTACCGTTGGGAAGACTTTATGATCCTTTCCACTTGGCTGACGAAAGTACAAGTCTGATGGCGAACTAAGCTGATCCCAAACTTGAACAAATCTGATTTGAGTCGGCTGATCTTCATCAGTCTGATAACTTTCCTTCAGCAGACCAAAAGTCTTGGACCTTGAATTTTGACTCTTCTGATGTCTTCTTTACTTAGTCAAAAATTCTTCACTAGGGACCATCAGCTAAGTTAATCCATACTTAGCAGATTATGAAGTTTTGGAATGCATCAAAACCTCCCTTTACTAATTGTCTTCAGTGTTCTTCATCTTCATCCTTATCCAACAATTTCCCCCTTTTTGATGATGACAAACTTCAGCCAAGTATCTGTTGTTACCTAAACTAAAGAATGTAATCCTCAAAATTTTCTGAGATAGAAAAGATGTGTTGGAATAAACTTGACTTTCATTTATATATTGAAAATATTACAAGTACAAGTTTTTCAGATGAGATGTCTGAAGAATAGATAAAGTAAACTGATTACAAAGGATTTATAAATTCTAACTATCAACTTCTTCATCAGATCCTTCTAACACTTCTTCATATTCATAAGATGATTCTTCATCATCTTCTTCTTCTTCATCAGCTTCATCCTCTAAAAGTATGTTTGCTCTGGCAGCATCCATCTTTTCTTTGAGTTGCTGCTCCTTTATTAGTTCCATTGCCTTTCTGGCTGATTCAGTATTCTTGTACTTGGTAGGTTCTTCTTCAGGTTTCTAGATTTCTTCTACCTTTCCAAGTTCTTCAGCAGTCTTGGTCACAGCAGTCTTATCAGCCTTGGTCTTTTCAGTAGAGTCTTCAGTCTTCTCAAATTCGGCATCAGCAATAATCTCCTTAGTTGGTTCTTCCCCTTCATCTTCCCCCTTTTTGTCATCATCAGACTTGATGACATCTTCAGGTTTAGCAGCAGGGTTGAGTGCAACAGAAGGGATCTTCATTGCAGCACATAAAGTTTTCAAGTTCTGATTCACTACATCATGACTTGCTGTTAGATGAGTTAGAGTGGTGCTGATGTTGTCAGTCTGGTCATTGAAGCAGTCAATATTGAGTTGCATGGTTGAGAGTTCTTCATGAATAACGTCTCCAGCTTTGTTGAGTTCCTGCAACAGTCCAACAATGATAGACTTTTCTTCTTCACTGACCTTGATGAAGGTGGCAGTTAAATCAGCTATTTTGTGCTCGGCTCTTTGTAAGGCAGTATGAAGGTGACTTACATCAGCCTTCACATCTTCCACATTTCTGTTCAATTCAGCAAGGCTTTGCACTAACTGCTTGGAGTTATCCTAAGGCAATGGGAAACTATCAATCTCCTTTTTGATGATCACAGCTGTTGATTTTTGCATAGTTTCCAGCTGAAGTTTGTTGGACTCTGCCAATTCAGCTTTCAGTTCTTCCTTCAGCTCCTCTTTTATCTTTCTCAGCTGCTTGCTATTCTTCTCTTCCAGTTCCTTTACTAAATTCTCCATTAGCATCTGGAAAGCTTCCATCAGTAATGAGTGTTCATCACCTGATGAAGCAGAAGCAGCAGCTTCCTTTTCTTCAGGCTCCTGGTGGACATGAACGTCATTCATCTCAGTCTCCTGATGATCTTCAGAAGCCTTAGCACTCCACTCAATGGCTAAAGTTTTATCAGCTTTCTTGTGCTCATCAGTGACGTCATCATAAAACAGATTTGTGATTGTGCCATCATCATTGAAGCAGGTTGTTTGACGTATCTACCTAACAATGATCCAGGGATTCATAAATGCATCATTTCCCTTGGGCACTTCACTATACTCCTGTACTTCCTTGCCAAAAATTATGTGCTGAATACTTGGCAGCTGGGGCATGTCACTTGAACATCCCTGCTGATATATTGACCTTTCTGCCCATCTCTTCAAGACGGTCATGGTAGCAATGTTTAGTGCCCTTTCTTCAGCGTTGTCAGACTTCTTTCTTTTAGCAGGCAAGGAGTTCTGAATTATTTTGCCTCCTCTAGGGCATACTCCCTTGCATAATGATGCATAGCATCTCTGACATGATGAGGATCTAAGGCCTTCTGAATGGAGTCTGTCTTAAGCCAGTTCAGAACCCATTGTTCTTCAGCAGCTAACTCCTTCATATTTTGAAGTTCTGTTATGGACATGTTCAGCCTGTTATCTCTCCATCTGATGTACCTAGGCTTCTCTTGAGTGAACAGTGTCTTTAACATTAGCTTATGATCATAGTAAGCTAAGGACTTCTCAAATCTCTTGAAGAGTTCTTTATCAGCATATACAATGTTGAAGGCTCTTCTGATTTCAAATTTTTCTTTGGGCTTGGCCTCTCCAGCAGACATTTTAGGCTTTCTGGCTTTGCTTTCACCATCAGCTTCATTTATCTTTATGCCTCCTCCATGGACAGGTCCATAGGCATCAGTTTTGCTTAGCTCAATGATCATAGCCAATTTAGCATCCTCAACAGCTTTTCTTTCTGCCTCAGACATTTTTCTTCTTGCTTCATCCTTTACTTCTTGAACTTTGCTCAGTTCAAGTGCCTTCTTCTCCTCCATGTCATCTTGTTTTCTCTGTTCAGCTTCTTCCCTCTTCTTTTTATCAGCTTTGGAAATTTTCTTTCTTTTGATCACGATTTTTCTTTTTCCTTTATCAGCTGGGACAGGGGCTGGACCAGCAGAAGAAATGGGAGCAGCAGCAATAGGATGGATGATCATAACATCTGGATCATCCTGAGGTTGGGCAGCCTCAACTGTTGGTGTAGCTTGAGTTAACTGTTGCGCATCAGCTTTGTCAGCAACAAAAGCCTTAACAGCTCCAACTGGTCTTTCAGCAGATAAAGGACGTTGTCTTACTAAGTTTTCCAACTCAGTAGGCTCTTTTATGAATGTCATCTGCTTCCTTGCAGTTTTCTTTGATAATCCCTGAATGGGTCTTGAAGCAGCGGTGTCCTTTTGCTGACTCCTTGTCCTGTGAGAGACATTCCCAGCAGGCATTTCAGCAGAAGGAGTCATGGAAGGTGGTGCAGGAGACATTCCCCTTACATCAGCAGTGGTCTGACTTATGATTTGATCAACAGCCACGTCAGCCACAGTCTTCACATTTTTAGGAACTTTATCTTTTGGTTTATCAGCAACCTTCTTCTTTTGTGTCTCAACAGTTAAGTCAGCTGTTTTGACCAATCTCCTTGCCCTCTTGGCAGGAACCTCCTTTGGTTCCTCATTTTCATCCTCTTCTGGCTCATCAGCCTTTCTTTTCAGAACAGGCAAATACTTCACCATAGCCTTTGACTTATGGATCTCCTTTCCATTTGTCATATTACAACCCAGTTTAAACAGCAGATAACTGAGTGTAATTATGTGGTTGGTTTGGGGAGACTTTCCTTTCTTCACTTCAAGAAAACCAGCCAAAATATACCAAATTATGATGGACCAGTTGACTTCTAGCCCATAATAAACGGCGGCCATGATGCTGAACCTCTTCATGGTAACAGCATCCAAAGAGAACGTACAGTTTTCGATCAGCTTTGAGACCATATCAGCCATCCGCTGATATTCATCCTTCAGTTGTTTCTTCTTGATGTTGCCAGACAACATCTCTCCTTCTTTGGCGCAGATCGCCCAGAATTGTTGGTGCTTGTCTTCCATCAGTACAGTGACGTCATGTCGTCCACTGTTAGGAAGCCCAAAAGTTTCATGATGAACAGCATGAGTAATGACTATGGATTTACCTCCCACTGTAGCCTTAATCTCCAATGTACTGTAATCAACAGTTGCGGTCTTGTAGTACTCCATTACTTGATCAGTCCAGATGACTCCCTCATTATACTCCATAAAGTTCACCAACGCGGCAGATTTGAATTTTTCCAACAGTTCCTTCATTAGATCCGTACCAGATTGATAGTAGGACTCATAAACGAGGAACATAACTTCAGCGGCCATTTCGAATCTGTTGAAAGTGGAGAGAACAAGAAGAATTTTGTAGAAAAATTGCAAATATTTTCTCACAAGTTCTTTTGAAATTTTTTTGGGTGCGTAAAGAACTACACGGCTGATCAGATTGGGATTTATAGAGTTAGGGTATTTCGATTTCCGTGATACCAGCTAACCGTTAGATCCATTTCTTGTCAGTGCTGATCGTGCGGCGTCAGTTACTACCTTTCAAATTCAAATCGCATTAAATAAGGAGCGGGAATTTGTACCGCCCTTCTGTCACTTGTAAAAGCGTGTTTTGATATAAAACGTTTTAAACAGTAAGCTTTTATACAAGTAATCAGATTAGTAAAATAAATACTTATCTGATGGACTACTGTCCTGATGACAAAGCTGTTATCAGTGAAAGCCAATAACTGATAACCTTCCTCGGCTGTTTGTCAATCCAGCTAGATAATAAATCTTCAATCTTCAAAACTTTAATCTTCTGTTGAAAACATAACTTCAACTAACTGTCATCAACAAATTTCATCCTTTAATCAGAAGTACCGCTAGTCTTACACGTTCCCCCTGACTTTAAGAATTCATAAGTTAACTAGTCTGTTGAGAGTTAATCCTTGAAGATAAATAAGATGGGTAAGCTGTTGAACTCTAGTCTTCTGATAAGTTCCCCCTCAGCTTATGCATCAATTTTAATAAACCCAGTTCAGCTCTTAGAGTTGAAAACCTTGTCTCACTTAGAGGTTTTGTGAAGATGTCAGCAATTTGATTTTCAGTAAACACATATTCTATCATGACATTTCCTTTTTCCACATGATCTCTAATAAAGTGATGCTTGATCTCAATATGCTTAGTCCTTGAATGACTTGTAGTATTCTGAGTGAGGCTGATTGCAATTGTATTGTCACAGTAGATTGGTATTCCACTGATTTTGGTATTGTAGTATTCCAGTTGATGCTTCAACCATAAGATTTGTGCACAGCAAGCTCCAGCAGCTATGTATTCAGCTTCAGCAGTTGATATGGATACTGAAGTTTGTTTCTTACTCATCCATGAGATCAGACGACTACCTAAGAATTGACAGGCACCTGTTGTGCTTTTTCTATCAATCTTGCAGCCAGCAAGGTCAGAATCTGAATATCCAATGAGTTCAAATCCAGATTCTCTAGGGTACCACAATCCCAAATCTTCAGTGCCTTTAAGATACTTTAATATCCTTTTGGCAGCTAAGAGGTGAGATTCCTTAGGATTTGATTGAAATCTTGCACAAACCCCAACTGAGTACATGATATCAGGTCTGCTGGCTGCTAGATATAACAGTGACCCAATAATGCCTCTGTATTTGGTTATGTCCACTGATTTACCATCTTCATCTTTATCCAAACGAAGACTTGTAGACATAGGAATAGTAGCAGTAGAGCTAGTTTTCATACCAAATTTCTTGAACAGATCCTTTGTATATTTTGCTTGGCTGATGAAAATTCCATCAGGCAACTGTCTTACTTGCAAACCAAGAAAATAATTAAGTTCTCCCATCATGCTCATTTCAAACTTGTTCTGCATCATCGTTGAGAACTTGTCACACATCTGTTGATTAGTTGAACCAAAAATAATATCGTCCACATAAATTTGCACAAGCAAAATATGTTCTTCCCATTCAATAGTGAACAAGGTCTTGTCAACTTTACCTTTGCGAAATCCTTTAATTAAAAGAAAATCAGATAAGGTATCATACCATGCTCTTGGAGTCTGTTTTAGTCCATAGAGGGCTTTCTTCAGACGATACACCTTGTCTCCTTCTAGATAGACTTCAAATCCAGGTGGTTGTTCAACATAAACTTCTTCTTGCAATTCTCCATTGAGAAAAGCTGATTTCACATCCATCTGATAGACGGTGAAATTCTTGTGAGCAGCATAGGCAAGAAAGAGTCTGATTGCCTCTAATCTTGCTACTGGTGCAAACGTTTCATCAAAGTCAATGCCTTCTTCTTGGCAGTAACCCTTGGCCACTAATCTTGCTTTGTTTCTGGTGACTTCACCATCTTCATTCATCTTATTCCTGAATACCCGTTTAGTGCCAATGACTCTTTGATGACTTGGTCTAGGAACTAAGTGCCAGACTTCATTCCTTTCAAATTGATTTAGCTCTTCTTGCATAGCTTCAATCCAGTTTGAATCACTAAGAGCTTCTTCAATTTGTTTGGGCTCAACTTGAGACAGGAAGCTGACAAACATTGCTTCACTTGCAGCAGCTCTTCTTGTCTTTACTTTGTCCAAAGGATCACCAATTACCAGCTCTGGTGGGTGATTCTTGAGCCATCTAAGATCAGGTTGCAAATCATAATGTTGTCCTTTGTTATGATCTTGCAACACTACTGTTGGAGTTCCAGTAGTAGTCTGTTGAACTTCTCTTGTCTGTTGAACAGTCTCTGGTCTATCAGCTGTTTGCAACTCGTCTGTTAGACAATCAGCACTGTGATTTTGAACAGCACTTGAGTTATCAGCTGGGTTGAGATCAGGTAGTATGATGGGGACATATTCTTCATTCTTTCCAACATTCAACTTCTGTAAATCAGTAGACAGATCTTGATTATTATTATGATTTTTTTCATAAGATTGATTTGGTTCATCAAATACTACATGAATGGATTCTTCTATTAGTAGTGTTCTTTTGTTAAAAACTCTATAAGTTTTACTAACAGTAGAGTATCCTATAAAGACAGCTTCATCAGCCTTTTCTGCAAATGCAGTAAGGTGATTTTTTTCATTATTTAAAACAAAGCATTTACAACCAAATATCTTAAAATAATGAATGTTTGGCTTCCTGTTGTTCCAAACTTCATATGGAGTCTTGTTTTGGTGCTTGTTGATCATGCATCTGTTTTGGGTAAAACATGCTGTGTTTGTTGCTTCTGCCCAAAATCTTTGTGGCAGCTTAGCTTCAGCTATCATGGTTCTGACAGCTTCCTTTAGTGTTCTGTTTCTCCTTTCAGCAACACCATTCTGTTGAGGGGTTCTAGCAGCTGAATACTCATGATGTATTCCTTTGATATTACAATACTCTTCAATAGTAGAGTTTGTAAACTATGTCCCTCTATCTGATCTGATCTTTATGATTTTCTCATTCTGGATCAGTTCCATCAGATTACTAAGATGTTCCTTGGTTTCACTTTTCTTCTTCATGAATATCACCCAAGTATATCTTGAATAGTCATCTACAACAGCTAGGCATTATTTCTTTCCACCATTGCTGACTGGATCAATGGGTCCAAATAAGTCCATGTGTAGCAGCTCCAATATTCTTCCAGAAGATTGATGCTTCTTGCTTTTGAATGATGACTTGATTTATTTACCCTTCTGACATGCGTCACAAAGCTTATCTTTGCTCATGACTGTCTTTGGAATTCCTTCTACCAGATTATTCTTGATTAGTCTGTTGATGGTCTTGAAATTCACATGATTCATTCTTTTGTGCCACAGCCAACTGACTTCATTTGATGTTGATGCCACCAAACAAATACTTGAATCCTTGTCAGCAGAATTCCAGTCTACTGTGTAGACATTCCCTTGTCGTCTTCCAGATAAAATTACCTTCTTTGTACCAATCTGTTCAACATAGCACTTATCTTTTGAGAAGATGACTGAACATCCTTTGTCACAAAATTGACTTATGCTCAGCAGGTTGTACTTTAGGCCTTTAACATATGAGACGTCAGATATCTCTATGTTACCTTTGATCAGCTTTCCACTTGCTACAATCTTGCCTTATTTGCTGTCTCCAAAAGTAACTTTAGGACCATCTACAGCAATAGCATCAGTCAGTTCATGTATTCTTCCACACATGTGTCTTGAACAGCCACTGTCCAAGTACCAGATTTTCTCTACTCTACTCCTAATCCTAACCTACAAAACAAAATAAAATTGTTTTAGGTACCCTTATTGAGAGGGTCCTAAAGGATTAGTTCCACCTTTGACAACCCAAGATGGTGAAGTCTTAGGTTTCTTAGGCTTCTGAGTTTCAACAAGAGTATGAACAGATTTGCCTTTACCACGTTCATCAGATTTGTCATAATGTTGATGATCAGCATGATAAGGATAATGTTCAAATGCAGAGTAAGATGCATGATAAGGAGGATATGCATGCATTGGATAAGCATGATATGGTGCATAGTAAGTTGGAAATTGAGGTGCATGATACATAGGATGATATGCAGCAGGTTGCACATAATAAGACTCATTTCCATATCAAGCATTTTGATTTTTCTTGTTCTTATGCTTCTTTGGTTTACTAGATGCTTGCTCATTGACAGACGACTTAGTTTTATCACTAGTCTGATTAGTTTTAGCCTTGTCAGAGGACTTCCTAGGACTCTTCTGTTTAGGCTTACTAGTCTGTTTTCCTACACTAGGCTCTTTGCTCTTTTTAGCCTTAGGAGTTTTCGTCTCCTTTAATACTTTCTCAGGTGAAGCAGGTTTAGTAGTCTGAACATACAATATGACCTTACTATTGTCAGCTGATATAAATTTTTCAGTATGGTTCAGTTCTAACTTATCCTGATCTAAAGGTGTCTTCTGTTTACTAGACATGTGAGTGGATGCAACAGATGACTTCTCTTGAGACTCAATGACTTTCTCAAGCTCAATGATTTTACCCTTTAAAACTTCACATTCAGCTTTCAGAGATTCATTCTCTTGCTCAAGCAGTTTATATTCAGCTGATTCTTTTGGCTTTTCAGCTTTAAGTTTCAGTGAACTGTTTTGCTCTTTTAGCAATATCATCTCTTCCTTAAGCTTTTTAAATGCATCAGCAATGCTTGTATTGTTGAGCATCATTTGTTCAAATGGATTAAATAATTCATTATCAAGAGGAGTTACCTCATCATCCTCAGAGTCATCAGATTCTTTGGCCATCAAGCAGAGAAGAGCAGGGCTCTCTTCATCTGAAGTGTCTGAATCTGAATCCGATGAGTAGACAGCAACTTGTTTTTCTGCTTCTGCCACCAGCACCTTTCCTTTCTGATGCTTTCTTTCTTTTCTGATTCTCTTTTCTTCTTCTGTATACTTCTCAGCTTTAGTATATGGGTAGTCTCTGATGAAATAACCCAGTTTCCTGCAATTATAGCACATCATTTTGGATTTATAAGAATCCTTATCCTGAGAAGAAGAAGTAGGGTTAGAAGTAGAAGCATTGTTATATTTGTTCTTCATTTTTCGTCTGTAGAACTTTTTGAAGTTGTTCATCAGCAATGCAACGTCTCCAGCAGTGTACTCCTTTTTGTTGAGTAGTGTGGCTTCATCAGATGAGTCCACATCTTTGCTTTTGTGAGCTGGCCTTCTGGGGTTTTCAGCAGCAACGAGTGCAGCTGTGGGACTTGAAGTAGAGGTTTCTTCAACACCTATTCTTGGCAGTTTATACTCGTACGCCTTGAGTACTGAGAACAGCTCGGTGAGAGAGATCTTACCCAGATCTCTTGACTCTTCCATGGCTGTCACCTTCATGTTGAACTTTGGAGGTAGGGCCTTCAGAACTCTGACGGTTATCTCCTTGTCCGTAAAGGTTTTTCCAAGCTTTAACACTTCATTGAGGGTTCTGGTGAATCTTGTGTCCATCTGATCAATAGATTCTCCAGATTTCATCTTGAAATTGTCCAGCTTCTCCAAGGCAACACTGAGCTGATGCTCTTTGATGGCGTCGTTTTCTTCGCTCATGTCACGAACCTTATCTTACATCTCCTTTGCAGTTTTGCAATGTTTGACTTTATCAAACCGATCATTATCCAGGGCTTTGGTCATGATGAAACGGCCAACTTTATCCAGATTGAACAGCTTTATTTCTTCAGCTGTCATCTCTGTTAAATCCTTTTCCACCACTAGTTCAGCTTCATCAACTATGATAGTCTTGGTGAATTTGAATGGACCTTTGATGATACATGTGTACATGTTATCATTATAGGCAGCCAGGAAAATCTCCATTCTGATTTTCCAGTCTTCAAACGACATACCAGCAATGTGGGGAACATGGCTGATACAGTCCATTTTTAAAAAAGTTTTTATTTTTCAAAGAGATGCTCTTTTGAGAAGTTTTGAAAACCTTTGAAAAATACTTGGATCAAGCTCGTTGATCAGGCAGCTGATTCTAATGAACCACCTGCTCTGATACCACTTGTTAGTCCCAAGTGGTCAGATTAGGTCTAGAGAGGGGGGGGGGGGTGAATAGACCTCTAAACTTTTTGATTTCCTTGTTAACTTTAAAACTTTTGTTATAACTTAAACAGACAAAGCTGTTATCAAACTGTAAGTTACTATGCTGATCGCGAACAATCTTTGAACAGATTAGATGACCACTTAATCTGATAATTACTTAGCTGATTTTGTTAAAATCGGTTTTAATACTTAGAGTACTTGCAGCGGATTTTGAAAGTGTTTTTCACAAGTATACTCAATAGTTTGAAAAATGTTTCCCCAGTTTGTAAACTCCTTTTAAACGATTTTCAAACAATTAACTAAAGTGTTTTATGCAGTCTTGAAATATGCAATTAAAAGTGCAAGTAAAAACACATAGAATTTTTATAGTGGTTGTGTGGATTTAAATCCTTTAGTCCACTCTTCCAAGTCACTTAGATCTTGGGTTATACTAGAAACACAAAGTAACCAGTACACTCTGTTTACGCCTAACAACAAATGAACAGGCCGTAAGTGCGCAATAAGAAATCACAAAGAAATCCTACTCTCTGAAGTAATATCACTCACAAAGATGGAAATCTACTTCTCACAACACTCAGATTTACAAATTCACTAAGATGATGTATTTAGCTTTGTTCTTCAACTTCGCTTTTCGTCAACAAATGACTAAGCCGGTGAGTGAGCTGTTCTTGAGACTGAAAGAGTTCTGCTTCGAAAATTTCTCAGAGATTGTATTGTTGTTTTCTCTTCGTCTCTTTCAGCTATTTATACTTGAGGTTTGAAAAATGTCCGTTGAAGAGAGACAAGATTCAAATTCCACGAGTACTGGTCTTTAAAATCCGCGAACGGCTCTTTTGCAGTCTGTCCGTAATGTCAACAGTACATTCCTGCAGGCAGCATTAAATGCACCCAGCTGATGCGAAGCATTTCTTCAATCATTTGTCTTTAATAACCTTGTACTTCAGCATTTATTACTTCCAGGGGCATTTATTACCGTTGGGAAGACTTTATGATCCTTTCCACTTGGCTGACGAAAGTGCAAGTCTGATGGCGAACTAAGCTGATCCCAAACATGAACAAATCTGATTTGAGTCGGCTGATCTTCATCAGTCTGATAACTTTCCTTCAGCAGACCAAAAGTCTTGGACCTTGAATTTTGACTCTTCTGATGTCTTATTTACTTAGTCAAAAATTCTTCACAAGGGACCATCAGCTAAGTTAATCCATACTTAGCAGATTATGAAGTTTTGGAATGCATCAAAACCTCCCTTTACTAATTGTCTTTAGTGTTCTTCATCTTCATCCTTATCCAACATTTATCATCACAAGTAACTTTGAAATCAATTTGTCATTTACTTTTCTATCCATCTAGCTCATAAAGTCTATATCAAAAAGAGTTCTAAATAATACCAATGCAAAATATATCTTTTTACACATCATAGATCAATATTTGATTATCTAATGCAAAGGAATGTAACCAATAATTTTTCTTACTTCTATATCTGCATTGCATGCATGGCAACCAGTTAGTTGGAACTCGTCCGTATTAAGCCAACCTACAACTTTTTCGTGCCCTTCTTGTCTTAGTTAGCACTTTTGGAGAATGAAGTTGGTGTTGTTTATCCACATACTGAAAATATTTTTTATTAAGCTTTCTCGACAATTAGGCAACTGGATCCGGATGGTTTTTTATAGGGCCATATGGTCCAGCAATTTGGTTCCAAGTTGAATTTGTTCATAATCATTTCTGAGAAGTATGATCATTGCCCTTGCATATTTAGCTCCAAATAGTCTAATTTTTATGCACCTTCTAGGAATGTATAACCCCACTTGATATTCACATCAGATGAATTTTTGCTCTAAAAAAATGCTATATTTATGAGTTTTAACTTGTTACCCGTAATCTGCACTTCTGAAATTGGATATTTTGTTAAGGGTTATGAGTAAAGTTAATATGTTTATTTTCCAGAAGTTTATTTGAGTCGTTATATGTAGATGAAGATAGATGTTTGAATTTAATGTCTTTAAGAGTATTGGTGAAACAAATTGGTGAGTGGTTCCTTTGTTATCAAACTACCAATTTTTTACCTTCAAGAGTTAAGGATTAATAGACATATGTTATGCTTTATTGCCAAGAGTTATGGTCTTATATATTTTCGTAAGTTTGTATATATTTTATTTTATAGTCCAGTTGAAGAACTTGCTGTTTCAAATTTATTTGTCTTACTAATTTCAGAATTAATCGGCATAAAATATTAGCTGACAAACTATATTGAAAATTTTTTAGGATTGTATTTTATATTTATTTTCAATTCAAATCATATTCAAAACTCCAAACATCATAAAATACAATATCCAAATTCAAATCAATTAGTATTTCAAAAATTCACTAAAACCACTCAAACCAATTTTTCAAAGCTAAAACAAAAGAATTTCAAAAATCAGCCCATACCAATATGGACCCTTAGCACTTCATATAGATCTAAAATCTAAGATGCGAAAAATTTATTAAATTATTCTAAAATATTAGCTGACGGACTTCTTTGAATTTTTTTAGAATTGTATTCTATATTTATTTCAATTCAAATCATATTCAAAACTCCAAACATCATAAAATACACTATTCAAATTCAATCAAATAGTATTTCAAAAATTCACTAAAACCACTCGAACCAATTTTTCAAAGCTAAAACAAAAGAATTTCCAAATTCATTCCGAACCTATATGGACCCTTAGCACTTCATATATATCTAAAATCTAAGATGCGAAAAATTGATTCAATTATTCTAAGATTTTAGATCTTAGATCTAAAACCTAAGATGCAAAAAATAGATATTAGAAGATCGATTTGATTTGGGCATAAAACATTAGCTGGCAGACTTCTTTGAATTTTTTTAGAACTGTATTCTATATTTATTTTCAATTCAAATCACATTCAAAATTCCAAACATCAAAAAATACACTATCCAAATTCAAATTTATCCAATTTTTCAAAGCTAAAGCAAAAGAAATTCCAAAATCTATCCATACCTATATGGACCCTTAGCACTTCATATAGATCTAAAATCTATGATACAAAAAATTGATTCAATTATTCTAAGATTTTAGATCTTAGATCTAAAATCTAAGATGCAAAAATAGATTCAATTATTCTAAGATTTTAGATCTTAGATCTAAAACAAATACAAAAAATAAAATTATATATAGTAATAGTAATTGTGTTAATTATATTCACAATAATAAATACTATAGCAAGCTAAATAAAAAAGGCATTCCTACATAGCCTTGCATCTACTAATAGCTTAGTTCCAACAGATTTATCTTCACAACTAACAATGAAATCCATTTTAACTTGGTCATTCATTTACTTTCATTCAATGGTTTAATGGATATCAGAGCTACTTGGTTGATTAATTGATATTTAGATGTTTGTTGGTGGAGAACTTTTAATTAATTGAGCTGATTATTATTTGATCTGCTGGTAGCTTGAATTAATTCTATTAACTCCATTGGTTGCTATATGGAGAATTACTTTGTGTTGGTTGCTTGGCCTTGGAATTGTGAGAATTATTTGATCTGCTGGTAGCTTGAATTAATTCTATTAACTCCATTGGTTGCTATATGGAGAATTACTTTGTGTTGGTTGCTTGGCTTTGGAATTGTGAGATCATTATTCAACTGCTTGCTTGCAATTGTATTATTCCATTGGTTACCTTAATGAGAATTAGCTCCAGCTATCTGCTTGGTTTACTTGTGAATCAAGGGTTTTTCTTTGCTATTGTTTGCGAGATTTAAGGTGGCTACTTCTTGGTTGCTTTTATTAGAGATGGTTTGTTGATATGGAGTTCTCGCGAATTAATTGAGATTAAGTTGTCTACTTGCTCGAAATTGAAGAAAGAGTAAAGGAGTAAAATCATTCATTTGGTATACACTCAGTGATTGAAAATGTCTGGGCATCGAGTAAAATCTTTTGGTATAACTCTTTGCTCGAAGAAGACTTGGAGCTCGAAAATGTCCAGAGCAGAAATGAAAACCGTTGTTATGACTCTTGACTTGGAAAAGACGCTAAAAAATGTCTAGAGTAGGAGTGAAAACCATTGTAATGACTCTAGGCTCGGAAAAAGACTTATATTTAAAATTCAAATGTCCCGACCAAGAGTAAAAGTTGTTGCTACGACTATTGGCTCGGAAAAAGACTTGTTATCAAATTGTCTCGATCGAGAGTGAAAGTCATTGTTATGACCAGGCCCTAATTAGAGGTCGATCCCCTAATCATCCGAAGCAAGGTGGAAGAGAAGAGGTCGATCCGACCAGGAAAACATATCTCATCGATAAGCCGCAAGAACCCGAATACTTATAGGAGAATGCTTAAGATCCTTGTTTGATTAGGTTACCTTGTAAAGCTAGGATTGTAGACTCTATATAAGCATGGCTCTGTTATTGTATTAGGGTTACGCTAACAAGAAGCATTGATACGCTTACATGCATTAAGATACACCTACTATCTTACTTACACTGTATAATATCAGTAGAACAATAGGATAAGCTTCGTATAATAAAATCGATATGTAATTAGGGCCTGGTTAAAGTACTCGGGATGATGCAACACATGGTAAATAGTGTAAAATCAATAACAAGAACACAGAATAATTGGAGAGCAATAATATCTTTATTGATATATGGAGATATTCAATGCGCCCCCCTTATTACAATGTAGGATCTTCTATATATAATAATCCTAATCCTAACACTAGTGGTGTCCTAAGACGACTAGGAAACTTGCATGGCCCAAGAGATATTCGGGTACTTCTGTCAGGTCGATAAGATAAGAAACTTGCTGGTCGGGCCGAATTCCTATCTTTCGAAGAGATTTGACCTATTGAAGGGATCGGGTCGACCTGGACAAGCTCGAAGCGTCTGATCCGATCAGTACTCCCCCACTTCTCGAGTGTAAGTGTAGTTGAAGCTCGAAGAAGTAAATAAACAAGGAAGTGCTGATCGAACTTATCATCTTGGTACTTCATATATGCCTCATTAAAAACCTAGCTCGGAATAACCCCGTGGGACAAAAACCAAACTAGGGAAAAAGAGTGCGTGTCAAGCGAAGCCCTAAGAAACTGAATTGATTCCAAGGTTGGAATTATCTCTGCGTAGATCGGAATCCTAGTACCGAGTTGAGACGTATTAACTGTTTTGGATTACCTTGAAATATCCCTCATCAGTCCATATGGGCAATTTTGTAGGATTCAAAGATATTCGTTTCTCGATTATAATGTCCCTGATATATTCAATGATCTGTTCGAAGCAAACCTTACCGAGTTTCCTGAGATGAAGAGGCACAATGAATCTGGATGTTCTGATTTTCCTAAGTATTGCAAATATCACCGTCTTCTTGGGCATTCTATCCATGATTGTTTTGTCTTCAAAGATAAAAAATCATGCAATTAGTTCGTGAAGGCAAAATCTCATTAGAAGAAAACAATTCAATAGCAATGTCGTTTCATGCAAAACAATTCAAGAAAACGATATATCTTCCAGTGAATTATTTTTGTCAAATTAGAATAACGTTGAAGTTGATCGTTGATTGATTGGGATATGTTTTAGTGATGAAGAAATGTTGTTTTGTTACAAGCTCCATAACCGACCTTTGTTCGTAACTGGATACATTCGTGAGCAAAAATATAATAGAATGCTGATCGATGGAGGTTCCTCAGTCAATTTGTTACCTTTTTGCACATTTAAGGAAATAGGAGTCTCTATAGAGGAACTTTCAAACGGTCGTCTGATGATACAGTGATTTAATCAAGGGGGGGGGGGGGCAAAGAACCATTGGAGTTATAAGGTTGGAGCATGTGTATTGTGTATGCCCCTGTAGGTTTACCACATAATTTGTCATGGATTAGTTAAATATTCATTTAATTATTCGAGTATGTCATTCTCTAAATCAATCGAACGATCTATCGATTGACCATTCCAAAATTAGCATCTCCGCTAATTCGGAATTCTTTCAAACTCCATCGTTGATGTTTGGCCAAGAGCCCGTGGAGCCTAATCACAGGTGAATTAATTTAGTGAATCTTTTAATCATTTACAACTACCATGTACGATATAATTCTTCCCTTAGTTGCTCTCTTGGTCGAGACTTAAGGGCATGGACTTTTCATCGGTTCCCTTTCTACGTCTCAACCTTATGTATTTTGGTCTCAAAACTATTTCTTTTAACTTAACCTTTATGAGCTACTTTCATAAAGTTGTCAGTTACCTCAGCCGAGGGTTTTAACAAAATTAGTTTATCACAGAGATTCATATGTGAAACTCTCAACCTATCATGTCGGGTCAATGGATCATCTATTGATAATACGAATCTACATATAAGTTCCCGTATATCCAATCTGAATCCACAGAGACCTTCTGGTACTCTCCAGTCAGTCAGAACTCATATCAAAGCTTAGACGTTCTCGCACCAGATAAACCCTATCATCCTAAGTGATAAGTATTGTTATTCGTACACTATTGCAAAAAAGAATAACTTCGACCCCGATATGCGACTACTGCTTCCATGGTGAGTTATTTTCTAATCGGGGTATTAAGTGGGCTTCTCATCCCAGCAAGCCACCCACTTCTTTGTATATCGACTATTCTAGTCATGCTCGTGGACCCCAACATCCTCAAGTTCATCAGAGTATATACATATGTGAGAGTGTAACCGAATCCATTGATGTACCTCAAATGGATTCTACGGCTCTTGAATTCATTCTAGATCACGGCTTGGAGATCCAACCACGGGTTTTCTCATAGCCCTGTGATCTAAAGACTTCTATCTTTATGTTTAGATAATTATTACATAAGATAAAGATGATCATTCATGAATAAAGTGCATTTATCAATCTAAATTGAATAGTTCCTTATGTATTATAATAAATAGTAGTCATACAGTTGGCTTGCTGGACACTATTTCTATCAATCTTGCACTTGTACTAAAGCCAACTTACTATGTTCTTGAGTCCTATCTTGAACATATGTTTCTCTAATGTATTTTGAGGAAACGGCTATGTTAGCGGGTCCGTCGTATTAACTTCAGAGTCGACACGTTCCATTTTTATTTGTCCTCTACCAATGATATAGTCAAGTGGTATTGTCTTAGCACGTGCTTGAATTTCTGATGAGATCTCAGCTCTTATCACAACACTCAGTTGAAAATCACTCAGATTTGAAAGTGTTTAAATTTGATCTTCAACGAAAGCTTTGTCAAGAAATGAAAAGGCTGATGATCATGCTTCTTGAGTTTAGACTTAGAGAATTTTGCTCGTAGATTTCTCTATGTGTTGTGTGTCTTTAACTCTTGAATCTTGATCTATTTATACTCGAGGTTTGAATTATGTCTGTTGAAGTGAGACAAATTTGCAAGCATGTCCCTGAGTAACAGTCATAATTCTGAACGGCAACCTGCAACTGTTTACTATACACTATGTTGTACGGAATGTACTTTCCTGTCAGACGCATTTAATGGACTATGCTGATCCGACACATTTTGCATTTATATATCCAATCATTTGCCTTTAATACTATTATAAGACAACATTTATTACACCAAGTGCATTTATTACCGTTAGAATGACTTCTGACCCTTTTTACTTAGTTGATGGCAACTCTGTTGAATCAATATCGACTTTATTTGACTTGATTCTGTTGAACACCACCAATCTCTTCATTGATCTAATTTTCCCACTAATCTTATTTGGTCACTTTCTCTTCATGATCGTAATTCAATCTTCCATTGATCTAATTTTTACTTGTAATTTCAAATTGAATCTTCAAAGATTTAATAAGCTTCTATTACTTAGCTGATAACACTATTTGTTATTATCAAAAGCTTCCTCTAAATTCTTCATCATCCACACTTATACCAAGGGAAAACCACAATCAACAATTGATCGGCAAGGCTCCACCAATTACAATGACGGCCGCTTCGAGAAATTGGTTGAGGGATATCGGCAAGGGGACATAAAAAATTTGAAAACGAATGAAAGAGTAAAATTTAGTTATGACGGGGCACTTCAGTAATTTTAAATATTGAATTTTTTGGTAATATCTGATGTCCAAGGCCACATTATCGTCGGACATTTTAAAAAAATGATATGGTCCAAATTTATCCTTGACTTTTTTTAATGGTTAAAATGAGGTATGTTTTATATACATTTGTTCCCTAAAATCTTATATAAGAAAAATCAGTATTAATTAGTATTAATATTAGTTAATGGCAGAATAATTTAGTTTCAGTATTTCTTTTTTGTAGGATTTAAGTAAAAGATGACAAAACAACTTATTGAAGTCGACCCTCTTTTTTCAAATATACTCCATAGTATATTGATTGATTGATGTGTATTAAAAAAGATATACTTCTTTGAGTATTATACAAAAGATGTATTTCTTTGAGTAGTATAAAAAATGGTTTAATATTTATTAATTTGTAAGAATAATATAGTTAACAAACCTATTATCAAAAAGTAAGATAAGTCCGACCCGACCCATCTCACTGGTATAAATAATCTATCCGCCCAATTGCCACTTTTTTTACTCACATCTAAAAAACACAAAAACCAGTAATGTCATCAACACCTAAACCAGAAGTAGGGGTGGGAGTGTTTTTGCTTAAGGAAAACAAAGTGCTGTTGGGCCGCCGCTGCACCGCCGTCGGCCATGGGACCTTCGCCCTTCCCGGTGGCCACCTCGAATTTGGTCAGCCATTTACTATCTTCTTGTACCATAACTGCGTATATGATGTATATTGTGATTATTATTATTCTTGAATTTTAATTAAATGTGGAGATGATTCTTTTCTTGAATCTTATTTGATTTTGGGTGTTAAATATGGAAAAATTGCTGCAAGTTTTCAATAATATTCTTGCTTTAAAAGGATATTGGTCCAAGAAGAATTCTCCAATACTAAATCGGAATCTAGAATGTCTAGCCAATTTATAAATATAAATACAAAACAAAATATTTTAGAGCTAATGCCAATTTATCCCCATGATATTCATGATATTCAATTTATCCCCCCGTAGTTTGAAATAAAGCACTTTAACCCCTTCAACCGGAGAAATTTTGAAGGTGCAATTTATCTCTTTCAACAGATAGGATAACTCACCCGTCGAAATTGAAAATGAACATAAAAAGTTTTATTGTAACACGGGGGTAAAGTGCAACATTTATCATAACACAGTGGGTAAAGTGCCAAACTTATCATAACATGGGGAGACATAGTGAAACTTTTCTAAGATTATAAGGGGTTAAAGTGCTCTTTTGAATTACAGGAAGGTAAATTGAACATTATGCATATCACAGGTAGATAAATTCCAATTAACTCAAATATTTTGTATGAATCAGTTCATGCTCCAAAATGGGTTATCTAGTGCTTCTCCGTCGAGGATATTGTCTTCAAAATAAATAGGGGTGAACTAGGCCAGGGCAATTCAGGAAAGCTCATCCCATGTTTAGGTCATATGTTGAAATTCCGAGAGCATAAACTGAGTATATAAGTTATGAATAATAAACAACTTACGTTTTTTGCATTACCTTGTTGGGGTATATTGCATAGCCAATTTACTGGAATCGTGGAATTGATTTTGGGCGTTGAAATGGGAAGAAATTAATGACTCTAGTTCCTTAAAATGTTCTTGCCGAAGAATTCCTCCAATACTAAATTGGAATCTATTATTTTTAGCCATTTTTATATTTAAATACAATGCGAAAAAATTAAAATGCTGGTGTTTTTTAGTGTTCATATACCCATATATCCATGATTTTATGTTACATAATAAAATTTCGAATTATAAAATCATATGGGACTGTTGCTCTTATGAACCTTGGGCTTTTTGTATTAGCTAAATACAAAAATATCCCTTGTGCTTTGCTTACCTATCAAAAATCCTCCCGTTGTTTTTATTAGCAAAAATCCCAATGTGTTCTTTTACTACTAGTAAGAAAATCCATTTGAAACTCCTTCATAAATCATAGGGATGTTTTTATCAATTTTAAGTTAACAGAGAGGTTATTGTCAATTTTCAAAATTATCAAAGGGGGGGGGGGGTTGTTATTGATAAATTTTTTAGGTTAAGAGGGGTGTTTTTCCATCATTTGGTGGGGATATAAATGTGATTTCGTCTTGGTAGAGATTTTTGGCTAATAAAAGTAAGCAGGGGGTTTTGTTAATAAAAATAACACAAGGGGCTTTTGATAATTAGGCAAAGCATGGGGGTATTTTTGCATTTCATTACCCCCAAATTAGGCTAGTTTGGTACTAGAAAGAATCTGGTTAGAACAGAAGAGGAAAAAGAAGAAAGAAAGAAAAAAATTGTTACTCAAAATAAGATGGTGACTATGAGAATCCTGTACTGAAGTAGGTATCGCAATTCGGAATTCATTTTAATTTTTTACTATGTGCAGGGGAAAGCTTTGAGGATTGTGCTGCAAGGGAAGTTAAGGAGGAAACTGGATTAGATATTACTGGGATCGAGATTATGACCGTAACTAACAATGTACTTTCAGAACCAAAACTGGTACAATTGATTGCGATCCTAATGCGTGCATCGCTTGTAGATCCAAATCAGATCCCGGTCAATCTTGAACCTGAAAAATGCAATGGTTGGGATTGGTATGACTGGAATGATCTTCCGAAACCATTATTTGGACCCCTAGAAACCGCATTTAGAAATGGTCTGAATCCCTTTTCTCCCTCTTAGATTGTAAATTACCAACTTTTCATTCGTAATTTGCATGTCTGGTACGATCTTTTGTTATGCATTCCATGTTGGATAGTTTTGGCTGGTCTATGTTGTCTGTGCTAAGTTTGATTTATATTGTGTATGTTGAGTTTGGTTTGATTTCCGTTGTCTGTCACTCGGACCCTGGAGATTTACTTTAATTAAAAAAAAACTCTTGTGGTTTCAAAAATTACAAGGGCATCCTCACATGGTGTTTTTGTAAATTTCAGAAGTTATAGGGGTGTCTTTGTAAGAGGTATTTTGGTACATAGTTTAAACCAAAGGGGGATTCTCATTATAATATTTGGAGTAATTTTTTGAATTGCAAAGGGTTCATTGTAATACGATTAAACCTTAGGAGGTCCGATAGTAAATCACCTTAATTTAACTTATGTTTTAGCATACCATAAGGCGGAACATCAACAGGGCCTAGGATATGTGGAAGGGTGGGGGTGGGGTCTTGATGTTTAACGATCTGTGCAATAGAAATATACTTGCGATATATCTTTTAAAAGTTAATATATTAATAAAATAAGGGTGAAATACAGTCTTCTCCCTTAAAGTATAGGGTGATATTAGTTACTCCTCTAAAGTATTAACTGTAACACTTACCCTTCCTCTGTTATAGTTTTGTAATTTTTATTTCAAAAATACCCCCGTCCCTTGCATAAATAATAATTTTCTTTATTAATTTATAAAATAAAATGGTATTTATTAATTATAAATCCATTCATCCACCATACAACATTGTTTTAATTTCTCCATTTCTTTTGTTTCCTTCTGTTTTATGGTCTCAAAATTTTTCTTTATTTCTGTTTCAATTTGTTTTCTTGATTGTTTCAATTTTTTTATTACTATCTCAAGTTTTCTTTATATTTTTTCTGAGGTTTTATTTGGTGATAATTATCTCATTTATTTTTTGTACGAATTATTATTCAAAATGTTGAGTAATCATCATTTAAATTCTTTCTCGTAAAATTCAAGTTTAACACGAAATAATTTTATGTTTTAATTTCTTCATTTCTTTATCAAAAAATAAAATATTTATTAATTATAAATTCATCCATCCATCCACCAAACAATATCAAGTTTGAATTTCTTCCTTTTTTTTGTTTCTTTTGGTTATAAAAATGAGATGAAAATGAAGAAAAAAAATTATGATCGAAAAAAGGAAGGTAACAAAATAAATGAAAAAAATAAGACATAATGTTATTTGATGGATGAATGGATTCATAATAAAATAAAAATACAATTTTATTTTGATAAATTAGTAAAAAAATATATTGTTTATGAAAGGGCGGGGTATTTTTTAAATAAATACTACAAAACTATAATAGAGGAATGTAAGTATTACAATTGACACTTTAGGGTGTTAATTAATATCACTGTCATGCTTTAAGGGGGAAATTGTATTTCACCCTTAAAATAACTATAATTAGCTTAAAACCCGTGCATAGCACGGCATTATAGTAGTTCTTTAGTATATGATTTTAATACTATATTAAAAATTTATATTTTTGTCTATTTCAGAATATAATATTAACACTAAAAAATGATAAATTTAATAGATTAATAAAAAATAACATAGATACTTGAAAATGAACAAAAATCCGTAAATATATGAACTAACTCATAAGAAATGCAAAAGTTTGAATATTTATTTTACTAATAAAATAGTCAATAATACAATGTAAAATCAAAATCTCAATGTATTTTATCAGAAAATGCAATTTTACATTTGTTTAGGAAAATATATGAAAATGCACCAATAAATTATTTGGGCCTGTTTGTTTGGTGTTTAGGAAAGTAGTTTGGGATAGTAGTGGAGGTTTGTGAAATAATCTCGATTTGCGTAATGTTGTTTGTTTGAGTTTTGAGAGTGTAATTTGCAAAATAAAGTAGATGTAGGTTTTTTTTTTTTTAAATTAGGTTGTCGGTGTAAGATGTGTAAGATTTTATGTCAAATCATATTTGTGTGAGATAAATTGTGTAAGAGATAGATTACTTTATGTCAAATCAGAGTAAAGTTTGTATAGGTTTTGTTTAGAGATAAGAAAATTGTTGTTTGTTTGGGTTTTGAGAAAGTAGTTTGAGAAAATTGAGAGATGAAAAATTTATTTCAGAAAATAGAAAACATGTTTGTTTGGCATTTTTCAAACACGAAAATTTTTTGGGAAACGCCAAACAAACAGGCCCAATCAACAGCTAAAACAATATTAACTGTACAACGAACATTAGGCCTTGCAAACTTTGGTGGTACTGGAATGATAAATGAATTTGTTCGGTGAAAGAATAAATTAATTTGCTCCCGTAGCAACTTTTTTTCATTCTCCTAAAAAATATAATGTCATTGATATGAAAGTTTTATTTCAAGTGAAAAAATAAATAATTTAAATTTATACCTTCTCTTGCAATATTTTGAAATAAGAAGCTTTGTTATGAAATATATATTCCGCTTGATCATTAAGCAACCTCAAATCAATGGTCCCCGTGCTATCTCTTACAGTCATATGAACACGGAACCTACAAAAGTAAGATAAATATAAATAATAAATTGTTTAAATACATATAAAATTTCTAAAATGATTAAATACACATAAGATTAAGAAGTATACAATAATGTTCCAACAACCACATCACAGCCGCCAATAAGATATATTTGTTCACCATAAGGTCTACACTCGTCTCCACTTGAAATCATTGTGTACAATATGTTGTCCATATCAATACTATCAATACGTGCAAGAATGCGAAAAAACTGAACCTACACAAGAAAATACACAACGTTAAAGTAATAGCATTTAATAAGTTGATACAAAAAATCGAAAGTCAAGATAATTATATTCTCGTGATGTGCATATTCTTTTATCCAAATCCTTTTAGCATTTGAAATTTTTAATGATTTGGACATAGAAAACATGTTTGTACGTAACAGTGTCACTAATTTTGTAGCACACCGATTTTCCAGGAACCTGTTAAAATATATTCGTATATAAGTTTTTCAAATATACAAAGTGAGTTAGTTACTAATCATATGTAATTTTTGCTTACCATTTCCTTAGATGATCTGTTGATTTTATGTTGTAATCGAAATATAATTTGCTATAGCGATGTGTGTATATGGATGGACATGTGTAAGATAAACAAGTATTACTAACTTGTCATTTTTTTAGTGTGTCATAAGGTCTATACTCGTCTCCACTTGAACTCATTGTGTACCACATGTTGTCCATATCAATACTATCAATAAGTGCAAGAATGCGAAAATATTGAACCTACACAAAGAAATACACAACGTTAAAGTAATAGCATTTAATAAGTTGATACAAAAAATCAAAAATCAAGATAATTACATTCTCGTGATGTGCATATTCTTTTATCCAAATCCTTTTAGCATTTGAAATTTTTAATGATTTGGACATAGAAAACATGTTTGTACGTAACAGTGTCACTAATTTTGTAGCACACCGATTTTCCAGAAACCTGTTAAAATATATTCATATATCAGTTTTTCAAATATACAAAGTGAGTTAGTTACTAAACATATGTAATTTTTGCTTACCATTTCCTTTGATGATATGTTGATTTTATGTTGTAACCGAAGTATAATTTGCTATAGCGATGTGTATATATGGATGGACCTGTGTAAGATAAACAATTATTACTAACTTGTCATTTTTTTAGTGAGTCATTCCCCCCCCCCCCCCCCCATAGTTTTATGGTTTTAACTGGTTGCTTGATTTGTCATAAGATGTTTTTGACTTGATTTTTGGAAAAGTTTGGTGCTTGTTTTAAGGTCATCAATTTTTATTTTGCTTCTTATTGAAACTATTATGATAAAAAAATATTATAAATTTTCTTGAAAATGTACTCAAAACTTTTAAAATAAAAACTTACTAATTAAAATCATACTAAGTGATTAACGTGCATAATATAAATATAGCGGTATATTTATATGTTCATTCCTAGTATTATAAATGTACTCGGGAAAGTGGCGCGAAGCCATGGAATCTGAATTGGACTCCATGCAATCGAACAAGGTCTGGGCCTTGGTAGATCCACCAGTGGGAGTGACCCGTGGGTTGCATGTGGATCTATAAGCGAAAGCTTAGAGTGAACGGAGAGGTAATAACCTACAAGGCGCGACTAGTGGCAAAAGAATACACTCAAAGGCCAGACATCGACTTTGAGGAGACCTTCTCGCCCGTCGCAATGCCTAAATCCATTCTAATCTTGCTGGCCATAGCTGCGTGGTTTAACTACGAGATATGGCAGATGGATGTGAAGACCACCTTTCTCAATGAAGACATTGATAAGGAGATCTACACGGAGCAACCAAAAGGATACGCATCCAAAGGAAATGAACACAAGGTGTGCAAACTCCAGAGGTCCATTTATGGACTAAAGCAAGCTTCCCGAAGTTGGAACATCGGTTTCGATGAAACAATCCAAACTTTTGGATTCAACAAAAACGTGTTCGAACCTTGCGTGTACAAGAAGATCAGTGGGAGTACAGTTGAATTTTTGGTGCTTTACGTTGATGACATTCTTCTCATTGGAAACAATGTAAAAGTATTGTCCGAAACGAAAGCATGGTTGTCTACACAATTCTCAATGAAGGATTTGGGAGAAGCATCCTTTGTACTAGGTATAAGGATCTACCGAGATAGATCAAAAGTACTGCTGGGCCTCTCCCAGTCACATTACATAGATAAAATACTGAAGAGATTCCGTACGAAAGAATCCAAGAGAGGATTGCTTCCAATGAGACATGGAATTGCACTCTCTAAGTCTATGGCCCCAAAGACGTCTGAAGAGAGAAGCAATATGTCTCAAGTACCATATGCATCCGCAATAGGAAGCGTAATGTATGATATGTTATGTACTAGACCAGACGTAGCATACTCTTTAAGAGTTACTAGTTGCTACCAGTCTGATCTAGGTGAGCAGCACTGGATAGCCGTAAAGGCAATTCTGAAGTACCTGAGAAGGACTAAGGAATTGTTCTTGGTATACGGTGGAGAAGAATTGAAATTGGAAGGCTTTACAGACTCGAGCTTCCAATGTGATGTAGACGACTTCAAGTCGACATCTGGATACGTGTTCCACCTCAATGGTGGTGCGGTAAGCTGGAAGAGCTCCAAGCAAGACACTACCGCAGATTCAACCACCGAAGCATAATACATTGTCGCGTGTGATGTAGCAAAGGAAGGTGTTTGGATGAAGAACTTCATTCAGGAATTGGGTGTGATACTTAGCATCGCTGAGCCCATTACTATCTTCTGCGATAATAATGGGGCAATAGCGCAAGCAAAGGAGCCGAGATCTCATCAGAAATCCAAGCACGTACAAAGACGATACAATGTGATAATAGATATCATTGGTAGAGGAAACATTAAGATGGAAACTGTCAACTTAGAAGATAATACCGTGGACCCGCTAGCGAAGCCTCTGCCTCAAAAGGCATTCGAGAAATATCTGCTAAAGATGGGACTCGAGAACATAAAAGATTGGCTTAGGACAAGTGGGAGATTGATAGAAATAGTGTCCGGCAAGCCAACTGTATGGCTAGCATTTATTGTAATAAATAAAGGAACTATTCAATTTTGATTAATAAATGCATTTTAATATATGGTCAACTTTATCTTATGTTATAATTATCTACGCATAAGGATAGAAGTCCTTAGATCACAGGGCTATGGGACAACCCGTGGACTGATCTCCAAGGCCGTGATCTAGAACATATTCGAGAGTCGTAGAATCCAATCGAGATAGGACATCGTTGGATTCAGTTAGACTCTCACTGTTGTGTATACTCCGATGAACTGGAGAACGCTGGGGTCCATGAGCGTGACTTGAATAGTCGATACACATAAGTGGGTGGCTTGCTGGGATGGCAAGTGCACTGAATACCCCAATAAGGAAATAACTCACCATGGAAGCGGTAGTCGCATATCGGGGTTGAAGTTATTCTAATTTGCAATAGTATACGAGGAACGATCCCTAAATACTTTAGGTGATAGGTTTATCTGGTACGAGAATGTCTATACTTAGATGTGAGTTCCGACTGGCTGGAGATTACCAGAAAGTCTCTGTGGACTCATGTTGGGTACAGAGGAACTCGTATGCAGGTTCATATCATCAACAAAGGATCCATTGACCCGACTTGATAGGTTGGAAATTTCTCCTATGGATTTCTGTGAGAAATTAATTCTGGTAAAGAGAATTATTTCGAGAATTATTTCAAGACAAAAGAAAAAGGGGAACCGATGAAAAGTCCATGCCCTTAAAGTCTCGACTGGGAGATTGATCCATGGAGAGACTATGTCGTATATGGTAATTGTAAATGATTAAAAGGTTCACTGAATTAATTCACAAGTGATTGGGCTCCATGGGCTTGTGGCCAGACATCGACCGTGGAGTGTGGGAGAATTCCTAAATTGGCAGGGGTGCTAAACAACCAAGGACATTCGCGGAGATTATGACTTTAGCTTCAAAATATATGACTCAAGAAGAGATGAACTCCTTCAAAGACAAAAATTGAAGTAAAGCTTCAACGTTAGGGATAAAGCGACAAAATAAAGCTCCAATCCCAAAAATAACAGATTACGACCGATCCCTCAGACGAGGAAATGTGTCTCAAAGGTTGGATTACAACCGCAATGACCAGTATAAAAGACCTAATGTATATGCAAGACCCCGATCAGCAGAGCAACCTCCGAGAAATCTGGTAGATCACTTGGAATACACTAAACTAAATGTTCCTAGGGAAGAAATCCTGGTGTTGCTCGAAAGGAACAATTGGATTCCCTCGGCTAAGAGAATTACACAAGCTAAGCCAGGAGCCCGAAATTACAATTTATATTGTCGGTACCATCGCGCTCATGGCCATCGTACCGAAAACTGTTTCCATCTAAAACAGGAAATCGATAGGCTAATTCAGGAAGGAAAATTGGATGAATACATTGAACGAAATAGTAGAAAAAGGAATAGAACCAGAAGCCCTCGAAATCATAGTCGAAGAAGAACCCCGCCAAGAAGAACCCCGAACAACGGTCCACCACAAGATATGGATAACGACCATGTGAACGGAACGATACACACAATCTCTGGCGGACCAACAGGAGGGGATAGTCGTAACGCCCGCCGACGAACCACCAGATCAATTGAAGAAAGGTTGGAAACTCCAAGGGAAGTATGGACACTCGAGAATAAGGTTCCGAAAGAGCAATCCATCAGTTTTAACGAAGATGAAGTACCTCGAAATATCACATGTGATACAAATGAAGATAACCCCGACTTCCCTATGGTAGTATCGCTTGAGATAGCAAACTACAATGTCAAAAGGATATTGATTGATAACGGAAGTTCCGTTAACATTATTTCAAGAGAGGTCTTAACACAGATGAACTTAGGCGAGATAACACTTCAGATGGTGGCAACACCCTTAGTAGGATTTGGAGGATCAGAAATCGTGTCGTCCGGGACCATCAACTTAAGTGTGTCGTTAGGAAAAATACCTGAACGGGTGGTGAAAATGATCAAGTTTCTAGTTGTAGAAACACCATTCGCATATAATGCTATATTAGGCCGACCGGCACTCAACCTAATTGTTTTTGTAAAAAAAAGTTAGATTTTTAAATTTGAATCTCTTATTTAGTTGAATCTTTTGAAGTCAATTCAATTCAGTATATTTTTTTTTTCCTTTTACTCATTCTCTTTCACGCCATGCCTTTAAGGAGGACGAGGAACCGAAGTTATTGATTTAATTGTTGATAGCTATGGTGTAAATATGTGCAGAAAATAAAAACTCAAATAGCTAGAAACAAAAAAAAAAATTTTATGTGTTAATCTATTGCTAAGTGGAGGGCGGTCGGCGGTGCATATACGTTGATGGTGGGGAACCCTTGAATTGTGTTGGTTGACCGTGAAAGAGATGAAGGTTTAATTATGAAGAGAGATAACTACATTTATTTATTAGTTTTAAAATTAGCAAAACAAGAATACTAATTAAATAGGAAGTATTTAATGACAAGGGCATATTTGGAAAATTATTAATTTTTCTCTGAAATTCACCACATGAATTGGGCTACGTTTGCTTAAATGCTATGTTGCACGGATACGGATACGGATACGTCGATACGAATACGACACGACACGGATACGGCGACGCGGATTTTAAAAAATTTACTGGATACGATACGGCATGGATACGAATATAAAAATATAAATAATATTTATGCATATTGAAATAAGTAAAATAATAAATATTTATATACATATATATATTGAAATAAATCAACTTAAGTTTCATAAATACTAAATTGCATAATTTTCGGAAAAAAAATTATTTAGTAATTTAATACTATTAATTATACATAAAGTTCATTATTTTATTATGTTGGATAAAACATGTCCCGTTATAGACAAACGATCATGTATTGCAGTTGTATATAATACAAAGTGTGGTTTGATACCTTACATTGTTGATTGTTCTTATCAATTGTGGTGACTTAGCAAAATTCGGAATATAAAATGTGCTGGATACGTCTAAATAAGTATCCGATACGTGTGTCCAACTTTTCTTTTTAATTATATTTACCGACACGCCACATGGAATGTCGGATACGTATCCCACGAGTATCCGAGGAGTATCGTATCCGAAAAGAGTCCGACACGGCATTTTATAATTTCGTGAAGTATCCGTGCATCATAGCTTAAATGGTTTGTGCCCAACTCAACCTCAAAAACTTGGTTGAGCGTGAAAGAGAGAGAGGTTTAATTATGAAGAGAGATAACTACATATATTTATTAGTTGTAAAATTAGCAAAACAAGAATAATAATTACATATGAAGTATTTAATGACAATGGCATATTTGGAAAATTATTAATTTTGCTCTGGAATTAACGACATGGATTGGACTAAGTTCGCTTAAATGGCTTGGGCCTAATTCGATTTTAAAAGCTTTTGAGATTGAGTTAGGCTCAAGTCATGTGTCACGTTCAGGCACCTTGGTCGAGACACTTCCCATGGGTGAATCCATCAACATGGTTCGAGTAACAATAGAAATGAAAAATATGATAATATAAGAGAAATTAGATAAGAGTTAGGGATAGAGGATAGAGATAGAGAAGACAGAGATCAGAAGAGAGAGAATTGAGATGAGGGGAAAATGTTACTAATTCCTTAATGAGTTTCTCGTTACAACCCTACTACTATTTAATCAGAAAACAGCAGAAATTACACACAAATGAAAGGGGCAAAAAGGTAATAAAAGTCTGTCGCAGTGCATTAGTCCTCCCTGCTTGAATTGCCACGTGTCTGTCTTTCATTGGCCAATTGTCAGATTTGTTAACGAAAACGTATATTATTTTTCCGGGACATGACATTTGCTCCCCCTTAAAATGATCCTTGTCCTCAAGGATCCAAAGATGCAGACAGAAAACAACTATACTTATTTCATTGGGTAGCAATTGTATAAACAAGACCCTCAAGGCTGCACATGAAGCCTCTGTAATGATGGTGCCCACCCAAAATTTTATAATAGCACATTCCACAATTGCAAACCAAAATGTAGTTAAACCATAACCAAACAAGCTACCTTCCCATTTGACAACAATATGAACAATATTATGCAGCACAACCCTCAATTGCGGTTGCATGAATGATTATATAGAATAACTGCCTTTGGACAATTGAAGCAGCATCAGTGGATTTTGCTTGCATTAATGCCTCTAACAACCCCATTCGATCAACCTTGCACTTACAAGTTATCAATTTCTAAAAATAATGAGGGACTCTACTCTCAGTAATGCCAACATACCAACACTTTCTCATGCCACTAAGTATCATTTTTGGGTCAAGTTCCTTGCAACTGATTTCATCATCCGATTCATAGAGCTCATAAAACATCACACATTCTGAAACCCATGTAGACAGATTGCGCAAGCCTCTTTGACAATCAGATTTGCTCCGGAAATAGTATTCCCATGTCTGAACTAAACTGTGTAGATGGAATTGGATATAGTAATGAGAGCATACTATATTAGAATGCAAGTTATCTTTCAAGATGACTATATCAAACTCGCCTCGTGAATAAAGAGAAAAACGACCACACTGATTATGATATGATTTTTCAAAAAAATCTTGTAGAGAATAGAACGCCATATGTGGTTTTGACCAATCCCGATTCTCAGAAGAGAAATTTTGGTGAACTTCCGAATTAAATTTGATGCCTTCGCCTGAGTATATATCTTCTTGGAAACTGAAGGTTGTATAGCTCCAACTCTCATAACCTACATCCTTCCGATCCAAATGTATTCTAGCATGTTGTGTCTTTTGCCCGAAATTCTCGAAGATACATTTAGTAAGGGTCTGCACTTTTAGATATAATGAAATCGATGCAAATGTTGAGTAGTAGTAGGACGCGTATGAAACCCACCCCATCTTATGTATCAATGTATCGTTGTTTGGCAACATATTGACTATATGAAAACAAGCCTCGGCTGCTCGATCTGGTAAGAACTTCAAATCAAGGAATTTCCCGATTCCTATATTAGCCTCCAATATGATAGAAAACATGCGGTTAGCTACACCAACACCTCTCCAGGGGATTTCTTGCATCAAGTCATCAAAAAGGACATTGTTCTTGTTTTCACAAGTAAATAAATCGACAAACACATTAGCACCAATTTCTAAAGCAAGGTTTGCTGCTTTTCCTTAGTTACAAAATGTGTGTTTTGCAACAAATTCACCCTTCCGCATAACAGACTCGACTTCCCAAACTGATTCACCAACACGAGTGAATTTAATTTTATCTTGAACCTTCATTTTTGCAATTACATGTATAGATGAGTCTTTTTCAATATGTCCGCAGCAATTTCTGTAATATAAAATCACCAAATCTTTCTGATGCATAGGATTTTGGATTGCTTTCAAATTCCAGCTTTTCAAAAATATGACATTTTCAAATGCACTTTTTAGCGTGAGCTCATTGAAACTCATATTCCAAGGATCATGGAGCTTCACCGTTCTCCTATTTTCCGAGCTGCAAGGTAGTCGTAGATTTGTTTTCTTTCTAGCCTTCCATCTTAACATGTTTTTCTCTTCATCCACCACATAGTAATTGTACCCACAAGCTAACTTTATTAGATCAGGCATGCTGCCAAAACAAATGAGTTCATCTCCTTTGCAAGAAAAGTTTAACATATGACCTTTCTTCACATTGCATGAGCCAGTCAAAAACACTGAGCTTGATGCCTTGCTTGCAGAAAACAACTCCAAGCCCGCCATTTGTAACCAAGAGTAGGCTTGGTACAAGAAACAAATTGGTTCAAAGAAACCTCCAGTGAGTTTTCTCCTTTCCATGTACTCATTATTCATCACTCCATCTTCAATTATTGTAACTGGGTCAAAAACTACTTTGAACATGTTTGCTCTTCTAGTATCCACACTCATCCTATTACATTCACTGATCGGCACATTCTCCTCATAATCAACCAAACTTTGTTCCTTCAAATTCATTTTGTCAAACATTTGTAAATTGTTTGGCATTGCCTGCATAGGAATTTCATCAAACAGTTTGTGCTCAACCTGCACTTCACCTTCTTCTTCAACAATATCTTTTAACTCTTCTTCTGAATGAATTTCATTCTCCCTTAAATTAAGAGATAAAATCATTCCATTTGATTTTGAAGTTCCAGAGTTAAAGATAAACGCAATCTTCATATCAATGACCTTGGACATGCGCTTCATTTTAGCTAATATTTTGCTTATGTTTTCATTAATCCAAACAGTCTCCCTTAACACATTATCTAAGAAATCTTTAGATAAGAATTTAATATCCAACATACAACATCCATCGTATATATATCTACCATTTAATGTGTTTTTAGCAGAATCTAAAGCCCAGAGATGTTGATACCTTAATAATGCTCGGAAATGATCCCTCGTCGGAAGAATATCAATTTCTTCGACCATGCCGTACACACCGAACACTTGCCGCAGAACATCTTCAGTTATTGAATAGGAGACATTGTATACTTCGACCACCAGTGTTCTTTTATACTCGGAGTAAATTGAATCGACCATGAACTCAGGCAATTCCCTGGGATCGGAACTGCTCTGATACCAAATGTCACGTTCAGGCACCTTGGTCGAGACACTTCCCATGGGTGAATCCATCAACATGGTTCGAGTAATAATAGAAATGAAAAATATGATAATATAAGAGAAATTAGATAAGAGTTAGGGATAAAGGATAGAGATAGAGAAGACAGAGATCAGAAGAGAGAGAATTGAGATGAGGGGAAAATGTTACTAATTCCTTAATGAGTTTCTTGTTACAACCCTACTACTATTTAATCAGAAAACAGCAGAAATTACACACAAATGAAAGGGGCAAAAAGGTAATAAAAGTCTGTCGTAGTGCATTAGTCCTCCCTGCTTGAATTGCCACGTGTCTGTCTTTCATTGGCCAATTGTCAGATTTGTTAACGAAAACGTATATTATTTTTCCGGGACATGACATCATGTAGATGGATTTAGATCAAACCATATGGTGAATTCTGAGAGTTTTTGATGTTGAGTTATGCCCAAATCATATAAATGAAATTGACACAATTCATGTGGTGAATTCTAATATGATATCAGAGTCCATGATAAATTGGGTCACCTCCTTCCATGATGGGCTCCTCCTTGTACGCATGATGGGTTTCAATATCTACCCACAAAATTCATCCAGATAATAAAGACATGGGTTTTCATTATTCTTCAAGTTAATCAAGGCTTGGAGTGTCATTATTCCTCCAATTAACAAAGGCCCGGTGTGTCATCATTTGTGTCACCCACATATCGAAAATTGTTAGTTAGTATTGGAGAAGGTTTTGAAGATGACAAAAAGGACATAATGGTTTTAAAGATTAAAAGGATAAAATAGTTGTCATCAACTAAGAGCTGAAAAGCTTAGTGAAACCTATCTCATGGTCTGGAAGCTATGTGACCGAATCAGTCGGGTGGGATATTAGATCAGTGAAGATCGGATTGGTTATCATCAGCTGAGTCAAGATAGATGTGTTCATTCTTGATTCAGCAGAGTAACCATCAGCCAAGTATCAGCAGAGTAATCCCATCAGCAAAGTGAAGTTGGTCAGTAAGCTCTCCAACTGTAACAAGCTAAGTGCATTTAATGCGACTGACAGAAAGTACAACAGAGTGTACAGTGAATAGTGCAGAAAGTACAGCAGAGTGTACTGTGTACAATGCGACAGTCTGCAAAAGTTACCATTCAAGTTATGACCGTTGCTCAAGGACTAAAAAGCAATTTTGCCAACCTTCAACGGGCAGAATTACAAGTCCAAGAGTATAAATAGACCAGGGACTGAAGATTGAAGAGAGACTTGCACAAATCAAGATCATATCCTTAGAGCAAGATCCATCAGTTGAGTCGTCTGATCACAAGTAAAGTCATATGTTGACGGAGCTAAAATTGTTGAAGAACAAAGATCAAACCTTTGTTTGTCTGAGTGACATTCAACTGTAAAGAGAAGGAGTTTGTATACATCTTTGTGAGTGATATAACTTCGTAATATAGGTCTTCTGAGTGATTTCCTATACTGAGTGTTGCGAGGAGTTGTTATCCATTTTGTGAAGTGATAAAACTCATATAGAATAGGCTTTCTTTGTGATTTTCTATTGCGCACTTGTGGCCATTTCATTTGATGTTTGGCGCAAGCATTATATACTGATTACATTGTGTTTTCTAGTATAATCCAAGATCTAAGTGACTTGGAAGAGTGGACTAAAGGATTTTTATCCATATAACCACTTAAAAATTCATGTGTTTGATTACTTGTTTTTAACTTGCATATTTTCATAAGTGAACAAATGTTTTCAAAAGAAGAGTTTTTTAAATTGAGGAATTTATAACTTGGGGTAAAACTTTCCTTGTGCTTTAAAGTTTAAATTGAGTTGTAAACAAAGATTGAAAAATACTTTAAAATCCGCTGCATCATTGTTTGAAACTCTGACTGTATAAGTTGATAAGCAAAATCAGCCGAGTGATCAGTTGAGTGCAAAGATCAGCTGAGTTATATTACCCAGCTGATAAGCTAACTCATCTTATAGAAAAAGCGAGAAAAAGTTTTTAAAGTTCAGAGGTCTATTCAACCACCCCCCCCCCTTCTAGACCTCATCTGACTACTTTGGGACCAACAAGTGGTATCAGAGCAGACTGGTTCACCTGATCTTCTGCCTGATCAAACGAACTTGATCTGTAGGACCTCAGGCACTACCACTTGCCCCAAAACCAATTGGTGTTAGGAAATGCGCATACCCTTCCCTTATAGTGCATTCATTCAAGCGCCCATGATATTAGATTGTTGTTGGGATTCGGTAAGATAAACAGCCCTAGGCACAGCGGAATATAAAAATTTTTAGGACCTCTTACGGAATCTTGCCAGGATATTCTCTAGTTGTATATATATGAATATAAATTAAAACGATAGTATAAGTTTACACGTTATACCTATCTCCTTGCAAATCCAAGTTGGCAGTCAGCAAAACGGACTCTGAATTTCTCCTCAGCCAAATCGACCCAAGCTCTGCAGTAGCGCCCCACGTGTTGCGCCTCTACGGGTTGATACACCACAATTACACGAAAATAATAAATCTTGATCAGCTAGAACACAAGATATATTATGATCTAGGATATAGGAACGATTTTGGAACAAAGTCGAAAACGAAAAATTCTTCCTAAAGGAAGACAGGGTTCGGTCGACTTTTACTGGGAGAGGGGAGAGAGAATTTTTGCTCTTGCTCAAATTTTGCTTGTTGAGTTGTGTGAAAAATAACTACAAGAAGGCTACTTATAGTTATCTCCCTAACCTAGTCCTAATAGGACTAGGTTTCCTCTCTCCTACATGGGCCATGGCCCTCTTTAATTAGAAGACCAAGTCTTCTAATTAATTCATGGCCCAGTTAATTAATTTGACCAGGCTTTATTTAATCTCCCAATTAAATAGCCCACTTAATTAACTTAATCTCTCATTTAATTAAATCAGACTCTAAGTCCATTTAATTAAAATCCCTTTTAATTAATTAAATTCAACTTAATTAATTAATCCACAAATTAAATTCCAATTTAATTTATGATCCTGATCCAATTCTAATTGGATCCCATTTTGTTCCAATTGGGTCGACCCAGTCGACCCACCCATCATAATCGACCTAGTCGATTATTCACCCAGTCGACCCAGTCGACTCGGTCGTTCTCATTTCCTCGCTTTCGCTTCATGTGTATTGTGTATGCCCCCGTAGGTTCACCACATAATTGGCCGTGGGTTATAATTAAATATTATTTAATTATTCGAGTAAGACTTACTCTAAATCAATCGAACACTCTGTCGATTGATCATTCCAAAATTAGCACCCCTGCCAATTTGGGAATTCTCCCACACTCCAAGGTCGATGTCCAGCCACAAGCCCATGGAGCCCAATCACTGGTGAATTAATTCAGTGAACCTTTTATCATTTACAATTTCCATATACGACATAATCTCTCCATCAACCAATCTCCCAGTCGAGACTCAAGGGTATGGTCTTTCATCGGTTTCCCTTTTCTTTTGTCTTGACCTTATGCATTCTGGTCTCGAAATAATTCTCTTTGACTTAACCTTTATGAGCTACTTACATAAAGCTGTCAGATACCTCGGCCGAGGATTTTACCAGAATTAATTTCTCACAGAAATCCATAGGAGAATTTCCCAACCTATCAAGTCGGGTCAATGGATCCTTTGTTGATGATATGAACCTGCATACGAGTTCCTCTATACCCAACATGAGTCCACAGAGACCTTCTGGTAATCTCCAGTCAGTCGGAAACTCACATCAAAGTATAGACGTTCTCGCACCAGATAAACCCTATCACCTCAAGTATTTAGAGATCGTTCCTCGTATACTATTGTAAATTGGAATAACTTCAACCCTGATATGCGATTACCGCTTCCATGGTGAGTTATTTCCTAATTGGGGTATTCAGTGCGCTTGCCATCCCAGCAAGCCACCCACTTATGTGTATCGACTATCCCAGTCACGCTCGTGGACCCCAGCGTTCTCCAGTTCATCGGAGTATACACAATAGTGATAGTCTAACCGAATCCAATGATGTCCTATCTCTATTGGATTCTACGACTCTTGAATATATTCTAGATCACGGCCTTGGAGATCAGTCCACGGGTTGTCCCATAGCCCTGTGATCTAAGGACTTCTATCCTTATGCGTAGATAATTATTACATAAGATAAAGTTGACCATATATATAAATGCATTTATTAATCCAATCGAATGGTCCTTTCAATTAAATGCAGCCAAAACAGTTGGCTTGCAGGACACTATTCTATCAATCTCCCACTTGTACTAAAGCCAACTTTTCACACTTCTGATTCCCATCTTAGACAGATGTTTTCGGATGCCTTTGAGGCAATGGCTTAGTGATAACGCCATTAAAACGTCGTTATTACCTATCTCTTTAAGCCCAAAGCATTTTATTTTGATCCGAGTTTTTGTGTGTCTTTGCGTGTTTTCGTGTCTTTTGTGTTTTTGGCCCCTTTGTTTGGCCTTTGTTCGTTTTTGTGTTTTTGTTCTCGTATTGATCGTTTTCTCCATGGTTTGTAGGTATTAACATCATAGAGAGATTCGGAGTTGCGTATCAATGATGCGAGTCGCTCTACCCACCCTGCGAGTCAAGCTTGAGCTTCAAAGCAATTAGAACCCGGAGCAAATTGTACAAGAATGAAGATAGCTGCTCACTAGAACATGCATAAATATTTCATAGATGATCCAAATGAGCTGAATTTTGGATATGTCATAGATGAGTGAGTTAGATACGCTACGGACTTTACGGATCTGCAATCGGAGTTCGGAATCAAAAGATATGCTGCTCGGAAGGAAGTGCGGCAGAGCAGAAAACTGCCTACGGCATAAACCTCGCCGCGGCGAGGTGGAGGCTCGCCGCGGCGAGTTGCCAGCAGAAAAATCAAGTTTGCCTACGGCATAAACCTCGCCGCGGCGAGGTGGGACCTCGCCGCAGCGAGGTCTGCTCTGTTTTTCTGCGTATTTTGAGGGCCTTTTTGTATATTGCCCTTCTCCCACTTGTAAATACAACTTCCTTTAGGACTTTTTGGCCTTTGTTACTATAGTTTGGAGGGTAACTTAGGCATGATGAACTTGTTGTTCCTCTAGGTTAGAGGCTTAAAGGTGGAATCATTCAACCAAATTCTACAATTCTACACTTCTCACTTTACATTTTTCTCTCTTGCCTCCCTTTTGAAGAAAAGAGAAGAACTCTCACTTGGACTCTCCAAAGAAGATAAAAAGGCATTGAGGGAGAAGTTGTTGAAGACCTCTTCACTAAGCTTACTCTAAACTCTTTTACTTTGTTCATTTATATTGATGTCTTTTAATGTAATGAATGATATATTGTTGTTATGAGTGGCTAATCTCATTTATTCTATGTTTTTATTGATCCTATGTTTGGTTCTTGATTCTTGATTAAATGATGAGTTAATGATTGTTGTTATGCTTGTATACAAGTGTTTGTTAATCTAGTTTGAGCTTTTGTCAACTTATGGATTAGCTAACCATAGGATGAAATGAATTGATCTTTAATTGCTAGACATAGTGGATTAAAGATTAGATTATGAAACTAGGTTGTGATTTGATTTTAGGATAGAAATATACCTAGGTCATTTCATGTTCTAACAAGGTTTGGAGTTAATGCATCACTTAGGCTTAATCCTTTTAGACATAAATTGGATTAGTCTACTTTGGTAGGTTCGTACGCTATCGAAAGATACGTATGAATATTTTATGAAATCTTGAACAACAAACATGAGTGTGGTTGTCAATTGTTGAGTCGTTTGTCTTGAATCGAACTAGGTGACGTAAAATCGTAGAAGCCTTTACACATATTAAGTCAAGTGTTAGTTTCCGTAATTACTTAATTGAGTTGTAGTATCAAAACCACCATCACCTCACCGTACTCAACTTACGAATCTAAGTCGAAGTAACAAGACGTTAGTTGGTAATTAATTGAACAATTCCTCGTGGGTTCGACACTCCTTATCACTTTATTACTTGTAACGACCGTATACTTGCGTGTTTGCGTATTAGTATTTGGAGCGCAACAAGTTTTTGGCGCCGTTGCCGGGGAATTGTTACGATTGTTTGCCAATTTATATTCTTGTATATTTTAACTTGGATTTGCTATTTACGTTGTGATTTTTGTCTTCCTAGGTACGATGGCCTACAATGATTGCTATCCAAGGTCAACCGAGGGACGATCACTTTGTTATTGTATGCATTGCATGGGGGAGAGCACAATCGCCAGTTGCCCAATGAGTCCAACTCATTTTCAATATGAGAATTCATACATGGGTAATCATTATGAGCCGAGTCCCACTTACAATAGCTACAATATCGAATGGGGAGATAACCCGTATTATCCAAGGAACAATGAGTGGGGAGGTGGACCACACCCGGATATTATGTTGACTACTTCATTCATCCAACCGAACTATCATGAATATTCTCAACCTCCGGTAGAAGCAAAATCATCTTTGGAAGAAGCATTCACTATGTTCATGGAGCACACCACCAAATACATGGTTGACAATGATTTTAAATTGGAAGAGGTTTCCAAACAGTTGGAAGAGGTTTCCAAACTATTGGAAGAGGATTCCAAACAGTTGCAAGAAGACTCGGGGGCATTAAGGAATATCCAAACACAAATGGAGCAAATCTCACAAGCTTTATTCATACAACCCCCTGGAGCTTTGCCGAGTACAATTGAATCAGTTGCTCCTAATGAAAGCTTTAATGAACCGAGTGAAATGTTAGAAACAAATGAGCTTCCTACTAGAGAGGAAGAACAAGGTGGATCGACAGAGCTTGCAAAGGACGATAAGTTCATCATGGATGAAGGGTTTGATCAAAAGGTCATCAAATATTCTTATGTGGACTTGGTTATTCCCAAAGAAGACAAGTGGATCCACCCGATCAAAGCAACGTGGATAATTATGGGTAAAGATTACAAGAGATTTGAACCGGGAGATAAAAGTTTTCGATTTGATATGAGGTTCAAATCCGTCCCAAAAGACCGTACAATGGAAAAATTAAAGCGTGGGACGAATTTAAAAGCAAAGAGGCCGGGGCTCATACTTGATCCCGATGGGATCCTATTCGATTATTGGCCACCCTAAAAGAAAAGGAAAGTTTAAAGTCGAGCTACCGACTATAAACAAGCGCTTCTCGGGAGGCAACCCGAGCCTATTGCTTTATTGTTTTGTTTTTTTTTTTGTGTTGTCGTTGTTGTTTTTTGTGTTCGTTTTTGTTTTCTTTTTGCGTTTTGTGTTGTAGGTAAATGAGAGCGCACGAATGATCGCGGATTAACAAGCATAACTCGAGTGAGATCGAGCAAACTAGCCATGGATTGAGAACTACGTAAGGTGAGAAGTTGTATTATTTGATCATGTGAAAAAAAAAAAAAAAAAAAAATTTTCTGTCCAACCCTCGCCGCCACGAGCTCAAAGCTCGCGGCCGCGAGATGTTGGCAGAAACCTTCTGCCCCAACCTCGCGGCCGCGAGCTTCCAGCTCGCCGCCGCGGAGTCTGGGCAGAATGTTTCTGCCCAGCTCTCGCGGCCGCGAGACATGTCCGATAAAAAAAAAAAAAAAAAAAAAAAAATTTAGAAGAAAGGATAAGAAACACTCCCTCACATTTTCAAATTCAACTACACTCAACTCTTCTCTCTCAAATCACCTCTCATTCACTCTCTCATAAAACTCCCTCAATTCTTCCCAACTCACACAATCATTCAACCCTCCTTTACTCTCAATCATCCAAATCACCCCATCAATCCAAAAAGAGCAAAAACTTCACCCACATTGCACCAAATCCGAAAATTCACCCTAGGGGTTCGAAAATTACAAGTTATTCGATTCCAATCCGAAGGTAAGTGTGGCTAAACTCATGGTATTGCTTGATTGATATTGTGCGTATTGGTTTTACATTGTTTGGTATTGAAAGTTTTTGGGTTGAAGCTCTTGTAAACTTTGAAGATAATTAGTGAATTGGGAAGTGCACTCTAAGTGTTCGATGAATTGCTTCTTAGAATACTTTTGCCAATTTTGCTAGTTTTCGATTGTAAGTTGCAGGGGTATTGATTTGTTGATATTGGGTAGTTGCAACATAAGTTTGGGGGAATTTTGCGCATTTGACATAATTGGAAAGAGTGCGGGAAAGCAATGGAGCGTGCTCTCAACGCACGAAACCACTAAAGACGGGAGCAACCGCGGGATGCTTACGAAAAGGGACGTTGGATTTAAATTTACGCAGTCCCGTCGGTTTAAATTGAGCTTACAATGTTTTAATTATATTCTCGTCTTGTGTTGGTTTTGTTATTAAATCTTGTGAGATATTGGCATGTTTACGTGTTTAAATGTATAACGTTTGCTCGTTGGACTTAATTAGAGCCGTGCTACTCATTTATCGTTTTGTTTTGTTTTGTTTTTCTTGTGTTTTTGTTGTGCTCTTGTTTTTGTCGTGTCGTACCTTATTCCGTCATTCTCAATTCACACAATGGGGACATTGTGCATTTTAAGTTTGGGGGAGTAAGGTCGCGCTTGTTGCATGCTAGGTCGACCAGCCAAAATTTTTCAAATTCTTATTATTATTTGAACATGCTCTACAAAGTTCAAAGCACATTGGCTAAGGTTAGGTAATATTTAAAGTGGATAACGAACTTTAGCGATAATAGGTTCTAGGACTCCTTTTGCTTAACTTAGAATCCCTCCAATCCATAGCTTGGAATCTAAATGTAAAAAGAGCATAAATGGCCTAAGTTTGGGGGAGTAAACCCTTTTCGAGAATGAAAAAAACCTTTGAACACCTAACTCTTAAAAGAAATGAGTAGAGAAGTTGCTAAAATGTACGCACTTCTATGATAGAAAAGAAAGGCTAAGCCTTCAATTGATAATACTCATTGATCATTTTTGGTAATTGTTCTATCTCATTGTTTTAGTGCAAAAGTTGTAATAGAAGTAAAGAGTGTGGTGCTAGTAGCCCACAAAAGCAAAATTGCATCAAGTTCGCCATTAGTGCTAATATCGTACTGTAATATTCTTGTAAAGCACTAAGTGCCTTGTTTCATTGTAAAAACAAGTGTGGTGAGAAAAGAGTTAGGAGCTAAAATCGTCAATTAATTCAAGAATAGGGAAAACACTCTTAAATTACCTATAACTTAGTCCCGTGAAGTGATTTGAGCATTAAGTTTGTAATCTACGGTAAGGAGAGATTCTTTGTTAAACATTAGAAGTCCATGAAAATAGAACCGATGATTTTGACCTATCGGAAATTATTCACCTAAGATAGAATCTAGCCGAAGCCATCACACACACACGTGGAGCTTGTTTAAAGAATAATTTGAAAGTGTTAAGTTTTAGCATTTCGATCTTAAGTATGTTTGTTTTGTTCTTGTTTTGTTTTCTTTGCTCGAGGACGAGCAAATGTTTAAGTTTGGGGGTGTTGATAACGCCATTAAAACGTCGTTATTACCTATCTCTTTAAGCCCAAAGCATTTTATTTTGATCCGAGTTTTTGTGTGTCTTTGCGTGTTTTCGTGTCTTTTGTGTTTTTGGCCCCTTTGTTTGGCCTTTGTTCGTTTTTGTGTTTTTGTTCTCGTATTGATCGTTTTCTCCATGGTTTGTAGGTATTAACATCATAGAGAGATTCGGAGTTGCGTATCAATGATGCGAGTCGCTCTACCCACCCTGCGAGTCAAGCTTGAGCTTCAAAGCAATTAGAACCCGGAGCAAATTGTACAAGAATGAAGATAGCTGCTCACTAGAACATGCATAAATATTTCATAGATGATCCAAATGAGCTGAATTTTGGATATGTCATAGATGAGTGAGTTAGATACGCTACGGACTTTACGGATCTGCAATCGGAGTTCGGAATCAAAAGATATGCTGCTCGGAAGGAAGTGCGGCAGAGCAGAAAACTGCCTACGGCATAAACCTCGCCGCGGCGAGGTGGAGGCTCGCCGCGGCGAGTTGCCAGCAGAAAAATCAAGTTTGCCTACGGCATAAACCTCGCCGCGGCGAGGTGGGACCTCGCCGCAGCGAGGTCTGCTCTGTTTTTCTGCGTATTTTGAGGGCCTTTTTGTATATTGCCCTTCTCCCACTTGTAAATACAACTTCCTTTAGGACTTTTTGGCCTTTGTTACTATAGTTTGGAGGGTAACTTAGGCATGATGAACTTGTTGTTCCTCTAGGTTAGAGGCTTAAAGGTGGAATCATTCAACCAAATTCTACAATTCTACACTTCTCACTTTACATTTTTCTCTCTTGCCTCCCTTTTGAAGAAAAGAGAAGAACTCTCACTTGGACTCTCCAAAGAAGATAAAAAGGCATTGAGGGAGAAGTTGTTGAAGACCTCTTCACTAAGCTTACTCTAAACTCTTTTACTTTGTTCATTTATATTGATGTCTTTTAATGTAATGAATGATATATTGTTGTTATGAGTGGCTAATCTCATTTATTCTATGTTTTTATTGATCCTATGTTTGGTTCTTGATTCTTGATTAAATGATGAGTTAATGATTGTTGTTATGCTTGTATACAAGTGTTTGTTAATCTAGTTTGAGCTTTTGTCAACTTATGGATTAGCTAACCATAGGATGAAATGAATTGATCTTTAATTGCTAGGTATAGTGGATTAAAGATAAGATTGTAAAACTAGGTTGTGATTTGATTTTAGGATAGAATTATACCTAGGTCATTTCATGTTCTTATAAGGTTTGAGAATTAAAGCATCGCTTAGGCTTAATCCTCTTAGACATAAATTGGATTAGTCTACTTTGGTAGGTTCGTACGATATCGAAAGATACGTATGAATATTTTATGAAATCTTGAACAACAAACATAAGTGTGGTTGCCAATTGTTGAGTCGTTTGTCTTGAATCGAACTAGGAGACGTAAAATCGTAGAAGCCTTTACATATATTAAGTCAAGTGTTAGTTTTCGTAATTACTTAATTGAGTTGTAGTATCAAAACCACCATCACCTCACCGTACTCAACTTACGAATCTAAGTCGAAGTAACAAGACGTTAGTTGGTAATTAATTGAACAATTCCTCGTGGGTTCGACACTCCTTACTACTTTATTACTTGTAACGACCGTATACTTGCGTGTTTGCGTACTAGTATTTGGAACGCAACAAGTTTTTGTGGCTAAACTCATGGTATTGCTTGATTGATATTGTGCGTATTGGTTTTACATTGTTTGGTATTGAAAGTTTTTGGGTTGAAGCTCTTGTAAACTTTGAAGATAATTAGTGAATTGGGAAGTGCACTCTAAGTGTTCGATGAATTGCTTCTTAGAATACTTTTGCCAATTTTGCTAGTTTTCGATTGTAAGTTGCAGGGGTATTGATTTGTTGATATTGGGTAGTTGCAACATAAGTTTGGGGGAATTTTGCGCATTTGACATAATTGGAAAGAGTGCGGGAAAGCAATGGAGCGTGCTCTCAACGCACGAAACCACTAAAGACGGGAGCAACCGCGGGTTGCTTACGAAAAGGGACGTTGGATTTAAATTTACGCAGTCCCGTCGGTTTAAATTGAGCTTACAATGTTTTAATTATATTCTCGTCTTGTGTTGGTTTTGTTATTAAATCTTGTGAGATATTGGCATGTTTACGTGTTTAAATGTATAACGTTTGCTCGTTGGACTTAATTAGAGCCGTGCTACTCATTTATCGTTTTGTTTTGTTTTGTTTTTCTTGTGTTTTTGTTGTGCTCTTGTTTTTGTCGTGTCGTACCTTATTCCGTCATTCTCAATTCACACAATGGGGACATTGTGCATTTTAAGTTTGGGGGAGTAAGGTCGCGCTTGTTGCATGCTAGGTCGACCAGCCAAAATTTTTCAAATTCTTATTATTATTTGAACATGCTCTACAAAGTTCAAAGCACATTGGCTAAGGTTAGGTAATATTTAAAGTGGATAACGAACTTTAGCGATAATAGGTTCTAGGACTCCTTTTGCTTAACTTAGAATCCCTCCAATCCATAGCTTGGAATCTAAATGTAAAAAGAGCATAAATGGCCTAAGTTTGGGGGAGTAAACCCTTTTCGAGAATGAAAAAAACCTTTGAACACCTAACTCTTAAAAGAAATGAGTAGAGAAGTTGCTAAAATGTACGCACTTCTATGATAGAAAAGAAAGGCTAAGCCTTCAATTGATAATACTCATTGATCATTTTTGGTAATTGTTCTATCTCATTGTTTTAGTGCAAAAGTTGTAATAGAAGTAAAGAGTGTGGTGCTAGTAGCCCACAAAAGCAAAATTGCATCAAGTTCGCCATTAGTGCTAATATCGTACTGTAATATTCTTGTAAAGCACTAAGTGCCTTGTTTCATTGTAAAAACAAGTGTGGTGAGAAAAGAGTTAGGAGCTAAAATCGTCAATTAATTCAAGAATAGGGAAAACACTCTTAAATTACCTATAACTTAGTCCCGTGAAGTGATTTGAGCATTAAGTTTGTAATCTACGGTAAGGAGAGATTCTTTGTTAAACATTAGAAGTCCATGAAAATAGAACCGATGATTTTGACCTATCGGAAATTATTCACCTAAGATAGAATCTAGCCGAAGCCATCACACACACACGTGGAGCTTGTTTAAAGAATAATTTGAAAGTGTTAAGTTTTAGCATTTCGATCTTAAGTATGTTTGTTTTGTTCTTGTTTTGTTTTCTTTGCTCGAGGACGAGCAAATGTTTAAGTTTGGGGGTGTTGATAACGCCATTAAAACGTCGTTATTACCTATCTCTTTAAGCCCAAAGCATTTTATTTTGATCCGAGTTTTTGTGTGTCTTTGCGTGTTTTCGTGTCTTTTGTGTTTTTGGCCCCTTTGTTTGGCCTTTGTTCGTTTTTGTGTTTTTGTTCTCGTATTGATCGTTTTCTCCATGGTTTGTAGGTATTAACATCATAGAGAGATTCGGAGTTGCGTATCAATGATGCGAGTCGCTCTACCCACCCTGCGAGTCAAGCTTGAGCTTCAAAGCAATTAGAACCCGGAGCAAATTGTACAAGAATGAAGATAGCTGCTCACTAGAACATGCATAAATATTTCATAGATGATCCAAATGAGCTGAATTTTGGATATGTCATAGATGAGTGAGTTAGATACGCTACGGACTTTACGGATCTGCAATCGGAGTTCGGAATCAAAAGATATGCTGCTCGGAAGGAAGTGCGGCAGAGCAGAAAACTGCCTACGGCATAAACCTCGCCGCGGCGAGGTGGAGGCTCGCCGCGGCGAGTTGCCAGCAGAAAAATCAAGTTTGCCTACGGCATAAACCTCGCCGCGGCGAGGTGGGACCTCGCCGCAGCGAGGTCTGCTCTGTTTTTCTGCGTATTTTGAGGGCCTTTTTGTATATTGCCCTTCTCCCACTTGTAAATACAACTTCCTTTAGGACTTTTTGGCCTTTGTTACTATAGTTTGGAGGGTAACTTAGGCATGATGAACTTGTTGTTCCTCTAGGTTAGAGGCTTAAAGGTGGAATCATTCAACCAAATTCTACAATTCTACACTTCTCACTTTACATTTTTCTCTCTTGCCTCCCTTTTGAAGAAAAGAGAAGAACTCTCACTTGGACTCTCCAAAGAAGATAAAAAGGCATTGAGGGAGAAGTTGTTGAAGACCTCTTCACTAAGCTTACTCTAAACTCTTTTACTTTGTTCATTTATATTGATGTCTTTTAATGTAATGAATGATATATTGTTGTTATGAGTGGCTAATCTCATTTATTCTATGTTTTTATTGATCCTATGTTTGGTTCTTGATTCTTGATTAAATGATGAGTTAATGATTGTTGTTATGCTTGTATACAAGTGTTTGTTAATCTAGTTTGAGCTTTTGTCAACTTATGGATTAGCTAACCATAGGATGAAATGAATTGATCTTTAATTGCTAGACATAGTGGATTAAAGATTAGATTATGAAACTAGGTTGTGATTTGATTTTAGGATAGAAATATACCTAGGTCATTTCATGTTCTAACAAGGTTTGGAGTTAATGCATCACTTAGGCTTAATCCTTTTAGACATAAATTGGATTAGTCTACTTTGGTAGGTTCGTACGCTATCGAAAGATACGTATGAATATTTTATGAAATCTTGAACAACAAACATGAGTGTGGTTGTCAATTGTTGAGTCGTTTGTCTTGAATCGAACTAGGTGACGTAAAATCGTAGAAGCCTTTACACATATTAAGTCAAGTGTTAGTTTCCGTAATTACTTAATTGAGTTGTAGTATCAAAACCACCATCACCTCACCGTACTCAACTTACGAATCTAAGTCGAAGTAACAAGACGTTAGTTGGTAATTAATTGAACAATTCCTCGTGGGTTCGACACTCCTTATCACTTTATTACTTGTAACGACCGTATACTTGCGTGTTTGCGTATTAGTATTTGGAGCGCAACACTTAGATAGCGGGTCCGTCGTATTATCCCTTGAGGTGACACGTTCCATCTTTATGTCTCCTCTACCAATGATATAAATATCAAATGGTATCGTCTTAGTTCGTGCTTGGATTCTGATGAGATCTCGACTCCTTCGCTTGCGAGATAGCTCCATTATTATCACATAAGATAGTAATGGCTCGACAATGCTAGGTATCACATCCACTTCCTGGATGAAGTTTTTCATCCAAACACCTTCCTTTGCTGCTTCACTCGCGGCAATGTATTCTGTCTCGGTGGTTGAATCTGCGGTAGTATTTTGCTTGGAGCTTTTCTAGTTTACCGCACCACTATTGAGGCAGAACACGTATCCAGATGTCGACTTGAAGTCGTCTACATCACATTGGAAGCTAGAATCAGTATAGCCTTCCAATTTCAATTCTCCTCCACCGTATACCAAGAACAATTCCTTAGTCCTTCTCAGGTACTTCAGAATTGCCTTTACGGATATCCAGTGCTGCTCACCTGGATCAGACTGGTAGCGACTTGTAACGCTTAAAGCGTATGCTACGTCTGGTCTCGTACATAACATACCATACATTATGCTTCCTATTGCGGATGCATATGGTACTCGAGACATATTGCTTCTCTCTTCAGGCGTCTTTGGGGCCATAGACTTAGAGAGTGCAATCCCATGTCTCATTGGTAGGGGTGGGCGCGGGTAGGGTATTTCGGGTATTGGGTATTTCGGGTCGGGTATCCGACTTGGCGGGTAGTGAATTTTCATACCCGAAACCCTACCCGATTTTGACGGGTACCCAAAGTTCGGATACCCGAAATTTTCGGGTATTTCGGGTATTGGGTATTGGGTACCCGAAATTTCACACTTTTTTTTTTCAAGAATTTTTTCTCAACATATATATACGTAAAATTGTAAATAATGAATTCAAACATTAATTGTACACAATAACTTCAAAACAAAATAATACAAATGTCTCAAGCCTTCAAGATTCAAGTATTCAATAAATTACAATCAAATCAAACTCGAAGTCTCAAAGCATCAAAATATTAAATATCACAATCGCATGACATGAAAGTTACAACTTACAATAGACATAAAATCACAAATCACATTCAATAATATTTCACATTTTAACTCATCATTCGGATCTTCACCAATCATATCCACCTACAAGCTTAAAAATTCAACTAAATTACTCGAATTTTTTTTTTTTAAATACCCGAACGGGTACCCGAATACCCGTTCGGGTGTGAAATTAATACCCAATACCCTACCCGAAAATATATTTCGGGTTCGGGTACCCGAACCCGAATGTCAAAATACCCATTTTTTTGTCCCAAACGGGAAATACCCAAATGGGTCGGGACGGGTCCCAAAATACCCGACCCAAACGCCCACCCCTACTCATTGGAAGCAATCCTCTCTTGGATTCTTCCATATTAAATCTTTTCAAGATTTTATCTATGTACTGCAATTGGGAGAGGCCCAGCAGTCCTTTTGATCTATTTCGGTAGATCCTTATACCCAGTACAAAGGATGCTTCTCCCAATTCCTTCATTGAGAATTGTGTAGATAACCATGCTTTAGTTTCGTACAACACTTTCACATTGTTTTCAATGAGAAGAATGTCATCAACGTAAAGCACCAAAAATTCAACTGTACTCCCACTGATCTTCTTGTACACGCAAGGTTCGAACATGTTTTTGATGAATCCAAAAGTTTGGATTGTCTCATCGAAACGAATGTTCCAACTTCGGGAAGCTTGCTTCAGTCCATAAATGGACCTCTGGAGTTTGCACACCTTGTGTTCATCTCCTTTGGATGTATATCCTTTTGGTTGCTCCATGTAGATCTCCTTGTCAATGTCCCCATTGAGAAAGGCAGTCTTTACATCCATCTACCATATCTCGTAGTTATACCACGCAGCTATGGCCAGCAAGATTCGAATGGATTTAGGCATTGCGACGGGCGAGAAGGTCTCCTCAAAGTCGATGCCTGGCTTTTGAGTGTATCCTTTTGCCACTAGTCGCGCCTTGTAGGTTATTACCTCTCCGTTCACTCCAAGCTTTCGCTTATAGATCCACTTGCAACCCACGGGAGCTACTCCCACTGGTGGATCTACCAAGGCCCAGACCTTGTTCGAGTGCATGGAGTCCAATTCGAATTCCATGGCTTCACGCCACTTTCCCGAGTCTATGCCTAGCATAGCCTCTTCGTAAGTCCTTGGATCGGTTAGAGACTGTCTAGTCTCACGCAGCAGACCGTAGTACCTCTCGGGTTCTCTACGTTGTCTTTCTGACTTACGAAATACCGGTGTACTTTCTGGTGCACTTTCATGCTCATGTTCTCCCACTGCCTGTGGTGATGGGTCGGCTTGATTGACCTCTTCGGCCTTTTCAGCTTCAGTGACCTCATCTAGTTCTACGTTGTGTTCCTTCTTGCCTAGCAAGAAATCCTTTTCCAAGAAGTGTGTGTTCCTTGAGACAAACGTAGTTTATCTTGTAGGATCGTAGAACTTGTATCCTATAGAGTTTTCTGGATACCCCACGAATTGCATAAGATGGACTTTACGTCCAACTTATCTCCCACCAGCTTATTCACATAAGCGGGAGACCCCATATGCGCATGAATGCTTATGAAGGTACAATACCAAAACTCATATCACGTGATATGTTTTGGATCTGGCTTCAGAGATACTTAGCTCAGTATCTTCGATTTTCTCGATCAAGTTTCATTTGTTTGAATAAGGAATTTCATGTAAGATTTCTTAATGGACATTTACATGTCCAAAATGCTCAACAACAGACAACGTTTCGAGCGGGTCTTACATTTCGAGAATCTAATCCTCTATTAAATAATCAATGGCGTACTGCCAATGCATGTTCGATTTTAAATCGATCCAAATCTCTTACATGCTTTCATTGATTAGGCTCTCTTATTTTATTCCATAAGTAATTTGGAATTGTACATCACAACGTACTTTTACCCATGAGGGTACTAGAGAAGCCTTATCTCCCACTAATGCTTTAGTGTTTCTACACACTTTTAAATGGATTAAATCCATTGCAATTGTTTATGCCCCTTGGTTGCCTAGCAACCACCTACTAAATTTAATTTCCATTAAGCAAGATTCGAAAGTCGGTTACTATGTACAGCATCCCAGTCAAGCTCGACCCAGTCGAGCTCAGTCTTCGAATCTTTTATTTCGGAAATTGTTTTAGTATTCGTGTATTGCCTTTCGGTTTTTACAACGACTCAAGTGTGTGAAATCTTGATTATTTATATTTCATTGACTATGCATATTATATTTAGTCGACATATGAGTATCCATATTCATTTGCTTATGTACACCTTTTGCGTATAAATCTTATAGCGCAATCAGTTCCAACCATTATGGAACTATCACATCCCTTAAGACAAGGGATGGTATAAGCAAATTCTAATGATCTAAATAATTCATGGCTTTAGATGCAATGAGTGCTTCATCGGGCATCCAACACCCTTATGCATTACTTTAACCATAAGGTTAAGTTCAATAAAATTTGATCATCCCTTATGGGACGAATAGGTTCAATTCCCTCTTTCCCTTGATCTTAATCCATGGAAGAACAATTTTGATTGACTTTACAACTTATCATCCTTACAGAAAAACCTCCAAGGTTATTTCCCTTTAGAGAGGATACATTCCTCTTCTTCCATCTCTCGAGCCTTTTGAGGCCTTTTCACAAGATATTACTTCCCATTCATGGGAGATTTCATGTTTGCCTTCAAGAAAATTTGGGCTTGAGAACCATCCTCAACCCTCTGGTGAAACTTATCACCTTTCTTATTTGAAGAGTAACTTCGAAAAAGGCAGCTTGGTGAAACCTATCACCATTCCAGTCGAAGCGTAACATCGAAAGGAAACACAATGAAATCTTTGTAAGGAGATCAGTCCTTGCTTGGACTCGAGAATAATTTCTCAAGTTTTGAAGTCATTCAAAATTCATTTGGGTTCAGTCAATTTATTTGATTCAAGTAAGATGGTAAATATTCAAGGATACATCACTTATGAAAAACTATCATAAACATGACGATATATACGCGACAGATTAATATCAATCCATAATTTACAAACATGGTTTTCATTTGTAAATTACTCCCACTATTTTTGTCGAATACTTATGCCCCCACATAAGGTTCGGGAAATAAAAATTTCCTAATGGGCTCAAGGCCCAAATGCAATCGCTCAGTACCCACGACTCGTTGGCCATACCAATTGATCCACTTGGTGGGCGATCACGTCGCCGGTTAACCATCCCAGCTAACCCTTGAGTTCATTTAGCCTCGGTTTTCGTTATGGACCCACGACTCGTGAGACATCCATACTTACTCGCGTTAAATCATGTCCAATACTCGTGAAGAGAAATAGTTCAATCCTAGACGCCCCACGACTCGTGAGACAGCGCCTAGAACCTTGCTATCCCCTCCCTTGGCACTAAACTGTGCATCGAGGCAATAGACATATCATCTTCCTATAGCTCGACCCACGACTCGTGAGACATCGAGATATATTTGTACAATATGCCTAAGACCTAGTAATTGGATAGGCTCGGACCATAGACACCATTCATACGCGCCCGTTATTCGATTTAATATTCTAATTGAGTTTTTAAGCTCAATTGGAGGTTTTAAGTTTTCTTTGTGCGAGGTCTCATCAAATTATGCTTTATCTTGTTTACGTTTTTCTATCCTAAGCATGCATCTCATACATCAAAGAATAATTACGAAAAAGTAAACATTCATCACCTAGCATTGCACACACGATTGATCGATTACCCATCCTATACGATCCATCACGAGCCACATGATGGACCAATTGGTCAGTCTAGGGTGGAAATTAAATATCCTAACTATTACAATTTACAAACCCATACATCATGGGCCTTCTTGTAATATCCACCTTGATTGGGCCTCCATGTAATGAATTGGGCCTCCATGTCCTCCAAGGTAATGGGCCTCCATGTGGATCTCCAAGTCTTCATGAGGTCTTCTCGGCTCCAAGCCTAATCTAAGCCTAGCTTATAAAAATAAAGGCCCTATTCTATTACATTCGTTTGCGCAAGCAAGGGCACCAATCAGGCCCATTTAATTACAACCCATAATATAAATAAACCAAAACTACACAGGGCTTAAGGGCAAAATCGACCAATCCACATATTCACTCAAGAACATGCATAAATTCACATAAGGGCATAAATGTAAATTTACCGGCTCCTTTAATTTTAATTCTCAAAAATTATCCAAGTTAATTTAATTTTGAATTAACAATTAATCTCTAAGATTAATTAACTCTTACTTGAGTTCTAAGTAATCCACAATTCTTATCTTGAAAAAGTTGGTTAATTAAGATAGTTACAAATCTTCCAAGATTACTATCTTATCCAAAACTCTAAGTTTCCCAATTTTACAAATCTCCAAGACTCTCAAGATAATCCTATTTTGACTAGATTAGTTAACTAAGGTAGTGTCCAAATCCACCAAGATTTCTACCTTATCCAAAACTCCAAGTTTCCTAATTTAATAAGATCTCTAAGATCTTTAATCTTGGTAACTTACTAGAAGAGATTAACTTTAATTAAATCTCTTATCACAATTGAAACTCTAAGTTTCCTTGTTTAATAAGATCTCTAAGATCTTTAATCTTGGTAATTAACTAGAAGAGATTAACTTTAATTAAATCTCTTATCACAATTGAAACTCTAAGTTTCCTTGTTAATTAGATCTCTAAGATCAATCCAAGATTCACCAAGATTCCATAACAATCAAATCTCCAAGATTTTTAGATTTATCAAAATAGGCAGAATTAGAGTCCAACCGAAAATCAGCCAATATGTGACCAATCGAGGACTGCCACGTGGCCAACACACGCGACTACAAAGTCCGCGCGTGGGCTGTCTGTGGCAGCCGCGGCTGCGCGTAGCAGCGCACGGTAGCGTGCGGCTGTGCGTGATAGCACGCGGCAGACAACCTACCTAGCCACGGTACGTTGCCGCGCACCGCCGCGTGCCACCGCGGTTGGATCCAAAAAATCTTTTTTTTTTTTTTTTGTGTTTCGATTACTTTTGATTTAATTAAACAGATCCAATTAATTAAATCTCAATCCAAAATAAAAAATTAACATGATAAAATTTCGAATCAAAATTTTACATTAACTCTAAGTTAACAGATCTATGTTCTAAAACATGCAAAGTTAAAGAACTAGCCACATAAATCAAACATATGATTTAAAAACACAGAATTTGCAAATTCATATATATACAAAGCCTAGACCTGGCTCTGATACCACTGTTGGGATTCGGTAAGATAAACAGCCCTAGGCACAGCGGAATATAAAAATTTTTAGGACCTCTTACGGAATCTTGCCAGGATATTCTCTAGTTGTATATATATGAATATAAATTAAAACGATAGTATAAGTTTACACGTTATACCTATCTCCTTGCAAATCCAAGTTGGCAGTCAGCAAAACGGACTCTGAATTTCTCCTCAGCCAAATCGACCCAAGCTCTGCAGTAGCGCCCCACGTGTTGCGCCTCTACGGGTTGATACACCACAATTACACGAAAATAATAAATCTTGATCAGCTAGAACACAAGATATATTATGATCTAGGATATAGGAACGATTTTGGAACAAAGTCGAAAACGAAAAATTCTTCCTAAAGGAAGACAGGGTTCGGTCGACTTTTACTGGGAGAGGGGAGAGAGAATTTTTGCTCTTGCTCAAATTTTGCTTGTTGAGTTGTGTGAAAAATAACTACAAGAAGGCTACTTATAGTTATCTCCCTAACCTAGTCCTAATAGGACTAGGTTTCCTCTCTCCTACATGGGCCATGGCCCTCTTTAATTAGAAGACCAAGTCTTCTAATTAATTCATGGCCCAGTTAATTAATTTGACCAGGCTTTATTTAATCTCCCAATTAAATAGCCCACTTAATTAACTTAATCTCCCATTTAATTAAATCAGACTCTAAGTCCATTTAATTAAAATCCCTTTTAATTAATTAAATTCAACTTAATTAATTAATCCACAAATTAAATTCCAATTTAATTTATGATCCTGATCCAATTCTAATTGGATCCCATTTTGTTCCAATTGGGTCGACCCAGTCGACCCACCCATCATAATCGACCTAGTCGATTATTCACCCAGTCGACCCAGTCGACTCGGTCGTTCTCATTTCCTCGCTTTCGCTTCATGTGTATTGTGTATGCCCCCGTAGGTTCACCACATAATTGGTCGTGGGTTATAATTAAATATTATTTAATTATTCGAGTAAGACTTACTCTAAATCAATCGAACACTCTGTCGATTGATCATTCCAAAATTAGCACCCCTGCCAATTTGGGAATTCTCCCACACTCCACGGTCGATGTCCAGCCACAAGCCCATGGAGCCCAATCACTGGTGAATTAATTCAGTGAACCTTTTATCATTTACAATTTCCATATACGACATAATCTCTCCATCAACCAATCTCCCAGTCGAGACTCAAGGGTATGGTCTTTCATCGGTTTCCCTTTTCTTTTGTCTTGACCTTATGCATTCTGGTCTCGAAATAATTCTCTTTGACTTAACCTTTATGAGCTACTTACATAAAGCTGTCAGATACCTCGGCCGAGGATTTTACCAGAATTAATTTCTCACAGAAATCCATAGGAGAATTTCCCAACCTATCAAGTCGGGTCAATGGATCCTTTGTTGATGATATGAACCTGCATACGAGTTCCTCTATACCCAACATGAGTCCACAGAGACCTTCTGGTAATCTCCAGTCAGTCGGAAACTCACATCAAAGTATAGACGTTCTCGCACCAGATAAACCCTATCACCTCAAGTATTTAGAGATCGTTCCTCGTATACTATTGTAAATTGGAATAACTTCAACCCTGATATGCGACTACCGCTTCCATGGTGAGTTATTTCCTAATTGGGGTATTCAGTGCGCTTGCCATCCCAGCAAGCCACCCACTTATGTGTATCGACTATCCCAGTCACGCTCGTGGACCCCAGCGTTCTCCAGTTCATCGGAGTATACACAATAGTGAGAGTCTAACCGAATCCAATGATGTCCTATCTCTATTGGATTCTACGACTCTTGAATATATTCTAGATCACGGCCTTGGAGATCAGTCCACGGGTTGTCCCATAGCCCTGTGATCTAAGGACTTCTATCCTTATGCGTAGATAATTATTACATAAGATAAAGTTGACCATATATATAAATGCATTTATTAATCCAATCGAATGGTCCTTTCAATTAAATGCAGCCAAAACAGTTGGCTTGCAGGACACTATTCTATCAATTGTGACTCCACCCGCACACTCAGTTTGGGTGCCACAGGACAATTGCTGTCACTCGCACACTCAGTTTGGGTGCCCAACATGATCCTGGGTGTGTTTTTCAAAATTATCAAAAATGGCATATTTTGAAAATCAAAACTTTTTGAAAATGGAGTGCATAAGCCATGTTCCTCACATTGGCCATATGGACTTTGAAGATTGGAAAATCAGAATAGAAATCCTTCTTGCTGCTTAAAATGATAACATGTTCACATGTATTACAAAAGAACCATTCAGATTTAAGAAGACTGTGAACGCTACAGACCAGCCTGATCAGATTGTTGACAAAGAGCTGGATGAGCTAACCCCTGAAGAAGTAAAGTTAGTCAATCATGACAAGGTGGCTAAGTTCATAATGTTCAAGCTCTAGATGAAGACAGATTCCAGAAGGTCAAGCATCTCAAAACAGCCAAAGAGATGTGGGATAAAGTCTGTGAGCTGAGCGAAGGAAACGACACTATCAAAGAACATAAGCTCGGTGTGGCTCTTGAGGAGTTTGAAAATTTCAAAATGAAGTCTGGTGATTGATCAAATGGTTACCAGATTTACCAAAAATCTGAACGAAGTTCTAAGGCTTGGTAAAAAGTTTTTAGACAAGGAGATCACCATGAAGGTTCTCAAGGCTCTTCCACCTAAATTCAACATAAAGGTGACAGTCATGGAAGAATCAAGGGACTTATGGAAGATTTTCCTTTATGAACTATTCTCTTCCCTCAAAGCATTTGAGTATAAGATGTCAAGAATGAGATTAGAAGTGTCAACCAATTCAGACCCTACTGTTGCACTTATCGCGTCAGACAAGTTAAGGAAATCAGCAGACAAGTCCGAAGAGAAGACTCTGCTGAATTCAGAAAAAGCATGCACTGCTGACAACGTTGCCTACTTTTGAATGATTTCAAGAAGTTTTATAAAAAGAAAATGAAATTAAAATATTAAAATGCTATTTCATCTTCTTCTGATCATTTTCAGGAAAATAGGGATTCCTCAAAAGCTAAGCTTAGAGACAACAATGACAATGAGTATGGACTCTTGATGAAAGATCATCCACACTCATCATCTGGGAAATCAGATGAAAAGGAAATGCGTGCCAAAAAGGAGCGTAAGCTTAGTAAGAGCAAAGCAAAGTTAGTTGAGGCAGCAAAGCTAATAAACTTCGGCATATCTTATTCAGACAACCAGTCGTCTTATAAAGAATTTGAAGTAGTACCTGAAACTCTATGCTTAACTGTCATAGAATCTGATGATTCTGAAACTGAGGTAACTTCTACTGTTAATAAAATGCACTATTTGAATCATTGAACAAATGTTATTTATAAATTTAAATATTGTTGGTGCATTTGCCAAGATTAATGAAGAGATGACTCTGCTGAAAAGAGCAAAAACAGATCACTGAAACTTCAGGTTGAAAAACCTCAAGAATCAGCTGACTACAAAAAGCTTGAGCATGAGAATGAAACTCTCTAAGTTGAGTATGCAATTCGTATAGAAATTATAAATGATCTTGGAAGAAGTAATTGCATTATTCTCTAGAAAAAATCAGAGGCTAAAGAGAAGGAGCCTACTGATGACCTATGACTAAACAGACTAGTAAACTCACCAGCCGAGTAAGCTGAAATATGCTGCTGATAGGAGTAAAGCTGAAAATGTTAAGTCTGCTAAATCTAAGGAGAGTTATTAGACAACTCAGGTAAGAAATTGAGGCAAAAATGAAATAATTGGCAAGAATTTGAGTCACATTATGATAATTATTATAACATGCACTATGTTTATTCATGTTATCATACTAATCATGCTCACTGCACTGATTGCCATCCTCATTATACAACGCATGCTTATCTCATACTTCATGCATCTTACCTTGCTTATGAGCACTGTTTTAATCATGACCAACAAGTAGTGGTATTATCATGATAAAACATAAGTCACTGGATCATCAAATGTCAGTGGTTATACTAACCCTGCTGGACCCAATAAATAAGGGGTACCAAAAATAGTCATATGTTTTACAGGTGAAGTGCATGTGAGATGACAAAGATGAGTTGACTGCCCTTGCAAATTTCAACAAATTCAACAAGTGATCTTACCATCAAGTGTGCACCAGGAAATGGTACTATCAAGCTGCTTATATCATATTGCTCCAAACCATCAAGTGATGTCAGACAATTGGTGTCAGACAATTGGTATATATCAACAAATGATAGACGCTACATTTGGAGATTTCAAGGAAGCAAGATTGTTGGAAAGCTGAAGCCTATCAAAGGATAACAAGTGGTGCAGAGACCATCAGAAACCAACAAGTCAACCATGTGACAAAGAAAATTGTTTTGTTGTTTTTGGATTCATAAGTTGAGGGGGAACGTATCAGAAGACTAACCCAAAACAGCTTACTGGAATTCAACGGTTGAGTGTCTTTTAAGAGTAACTCTCATCAGACTACTTGACCACGGATTCTTGAACTCAGGGGGAACGTGTACCACTAGCGGTACTCCTGAATAAAGATGAAGTTTTCTATAAGTCAAAATGAAGCTATAAGAAGACTTCTTCTCATCAGCCAACTAAAGCTCAACAACCAAGTGATATTCAAGAATGTACTACACCAAGTATTATCAGTCCAACAAGTGGTATCACCCCAATAAGTGGTATCAGCTGACTAATCTAATATCAACAAGTGGTATCAATTCTTGATGTCAGAGAGAATAGTTATTCTAGCTGGAGTTATAAACAGCTAATAAGTGTTGGTCCCAAGTGGTCAGATGAGGTCTAGAGGGGGGGGGGGGGGTGAATAGACCTCTGAAAATTTTTAGACTTAAAAAAAACTTTTCAGTCGTCTGTCAGCAGACTAACCTTATGAAGAACAGTAAGCTTACTTTGCTGATTGTAAATGAACAGCAGAGTGACCACTTATCTTATAACAACTTAGCTGATTACAGCAAAATCAGTTTTTCAAGAGTTTACTTGCAGCGGATGATTGAAAGTGTTTTTCACAAGTAGAATAAGTCCTTAAAAAGATTTTATCCCCAGTTTTTAAAACTCCTATTAAAATATTTTGACAATTCAAAGTGTAAACTTATGCAGTTTCAAAATATGCAAGAAAGCTTAAATGCAAATTAACACAAAGAATTTTTATAGTGGTTATATGGATTTAAATCCTTTAGTCCACTCTTCTATCAGAGAGGTTGGAACAGCAGCAGCTTTCTGGGTTGGTTGACTTAGAGCAGTCAACAGATTAGCAGTCACCTTTTCTTCTAACTCCTTCATTGATTTTGAAATCATCTGCTGAATTGAATCCAACAGAGATGTTTGCTGTAAGTTCTGAGAAGTAGAAGCAACTTCAAATGGAATTGGAGGTAAGGCAAGAGTTGCCTCTTTAGTAATCTGATCTGCTGCTTGAGTTGTCTCTTCTGTAATCTGATCTGCTGGACCAGAAGCAGTCTCTTCTTCTTTGGTCTCATCAGCTTGACCAGGAGTGCTTTCCTTCTCCTTAGTCTGATCATTTTGCTCAGCAGCAACCTCCTTTCCTTTAATCTGATCAGCTTGATTTGAAGTGATTTCCTCTTCTTTTGATTTATCAGCTGGTTCAGACTTATCCTTCTTTTCTTTATCTTGATCTACCAGAGCAGAGGTGCTTTCCTTCTCTTTCTCTTTGTCCTGATTAGCAGGGTCAGAAGTACCCTCTTTTCCTTTGTTTTGATCTGTAGGATCAGAAGTACCTTCCTTCTCTTTGCCTTGGTCAGCAGGGGGTGGTGCGCCTTGTGCCAGCTTCATCCAAAGCAGTCCTGTGAGTAATCCAAGTTAGATCATCAATAGGAACAAAAGGTGAGATAAGATCTTCTGGTAGTTCTTCATATGGCCTAATAGTAGGGCCATAGACAATATGCTTCAGACTAGGAAGGGGAATCATAGTGCTTGGTTGCCCCTTCATCTTTCTAGTCTTTCTGGCCCAAGTTGCCATTGTTTGGGAAACTGCCAGCTTGATTGATCTTTCCTTGAGGTCTTCATCTTCAGCAAACTCCTCAGGAACAGATTCATAAATCTTCTTTGCCTCTGCCTTTACAATGTGACTGATCCTCAGTCTCAATTTGTCCAAAAAGAATTCTGAGTCTAGTGCTTGAGTAATAGAACCTGTCTCAAGCCACTTTAGCACCCAGGCTTCTTCTTCAGCAAAGGGCTTCCAACTTGCAATTTGATATTTGCTCTTTGTCAGACGATAGTCTCTCCATCTATTATATCTGATCTTCTCTTTATTGAACATCGTCAGACGAGTGATCTGTTATCTGATATTACTAGAGAATGCCAATAGCTAGTAATCTTCCTCTGCTGTTTGTCAATCCAGCAAGATAAAGTAATCTTCAATCTTCAAGAATTAAGAACGAATCTTCTGATAACATAACTTCAACTAACTGTCATTAACCAATTTCATCTTTTAATCAGAAGTACCGCTAGTCTTACACGTTCCCCCTGACTTTAAGAATTCATAAGTTAACTAGTCTGTTGAGAGTTAATTCTTGAAAATAATAACGGATGACCATGCTGATGAACTTCAGTCTTCTGATAAGTTCCCCCTCAGCTTATGCATCCAAATTAAGTAGTCCTAGTTCAGCTCTTAGAGTTGAAAACCTTACTTCACTTAAAGGTTTAGTGAAAATATCAGCAATCTGATTGTCAGTATGAACATACTCAATCATTACATTGCCTTTTTCAACATGGTCTCTAATGATGTGATGTTTGATCTCAATATGCTTAGTCCTTGAATGACTTGTAGTATTCTGAGTAAGAGATATTGCACTTGCGTTGTCACAGTAGATTGGAATTCCACTGATCTTGATATTGTAATCTTCCAGTTGATGCTTCAACCAAAGTATCTGTGCACAGCATGCTCCAGCAGCTATATATTCAGCTTCAGCAGTAGATATGGATACTGAAGTCTGTTTTTTACTCATCCATGAGATCAGACGACTACCCAAAAATTGACAAGCACCTGTTGTGCTCTTCCTATCAATTTTTCAGCCAGCAAGGTCTGAATCTGAATATCCAATTAGCTCAAATCCAGATTCTCTAGGATACCACAATCCCAAATCTTGAGTGCCCTTAATATATTTCAGAATTCTCTTGGCAGCTAAGAGATGAGATTCCTTAAGATTTGATTGAAATCTTGCACAAACCCCAACTGAGTACATGATATCAGGTCTGCTTGCTGTTAGATATAACAGTGACCCAATAATGCCTTTGTATTTGGTTATGTCCACTGATTTGCCATCTTCATCTTTATCCAAACGAAGACTGGTAGACATTGGAACAGTAGCAGTAGAGCTAGTTTCCATACCAAATTTCTTAAACAGATCTCTTGTGTATTTTGCTTTGTTGATGAATATTCCATCAGGCAACTGTCTTACTTGCAAACCAAGAAAATAATTGAGTTCACCCATCATGCTCATTTCAAACTTGTTCTGCATGAGCTTGGAGAACTTGTCACACATATGTTGGTTAGTTGAACCAAAAATAATATCGTCTACATATATTTGCACAATTAATATATGATTTTCCCATTCAATTGTGAAGAAAGTCTTGTCTACTTACCTTTACGAAATCCTTTAATTAAAAGAAAATCAGATAGGGTATCATACCATGCTCTTGGAGCCTGTTTCAGTCCATAGAGGGCTTTCTTTAGACGATACACCTTGTCTTCATGTTGATAAGCTTCAAATCCAGGTGGTTGTTCAACATACACTTCTTCTTGCAATTCTCCGTTGAGAAATGCAGACTTCACATCCATCTGATAGACAGTGAAGTTCTTGTAAGCAGCATAGGCAAGAAACAGTCTGATTGCTTCAAGTCTTGCTACTGGTGCGAATGTTTCATCAAAGTCAATTCCTTTTTCTTGACAATAACCCTTGGCCAATAATCTTGCTTTGTTTCTGGTAACAATACCATCTTCATTCATCTTATTTCTGAAAACCCATTTAGTGCCAATTACTCTTTGATGACTTGGTCTAGGAACTAAGTACCAAACTTCATTCCTTTCAAATTGATTCAACTCTTCTTGCATAGCTTCAATCCAGAAGGAATCACTAAGAGCTTCTTCAATTTGTTTAGGCTCTATTTGAGATAGAAAAGTGATAAACATAGCATCTTGTGCAGCAGCTCTTCTTGTTTTCACTCTATCCAAGGGATCACCAATCACTAACTCTGGTGGGTGATTCCTGAGCCATATGAGATCAGGTTGCAAATCTGGATGTTGTCCTCTGTTTTGATCTTGCAACACTACTGTTGGAGTTCCAGTAGTAGTATGTTGAACATTTGTAGTCTGTTGAACAGTCTCTGGTCTGTCAGCTGTTTGCAACTCGTCTGTTTGACAATCAGCACTGTGATTTTGAACAGCACTTGAGTTAGCAGCTGAATTGAGATTAGGTAGTATGATGGGTACATATTCTTCAATCTTTCCAACATCCAACTTTTGTAAATCAGTAGACATATCTTGATTGGAATTTTGATTCTTTTCAGAAGATTGACTTGGCTCATCAAATACTACATGAATTGATTCTTCTATTAGCAATGTTCTTTTGTTAAAAACTCTATAAGCCTTACTAACAGTAGAGTATCCTACAAAAACAGCTTCATCAGCCTTCTCTGCAAATGCAGTAAGGTGATTTTTCCCATTATTTAATACAAAGCATTTACAACCAAAAATTTTAAAGTAATGAAAATGAATGTTTGGTTTTCTGTTGTTCCAAACTTCATATGGAGTCTTGTTCTGATTTTTGTTGATCATGCATCTGTTCTGGGTAAAGCAGGCTGTATTTGTTGCTTCTGCCCAAAATCTTTATGGCAGCTTGGCTTCAGCTATCATAGTCCTGAAAGCTTCTTTCAGTGTTCTGTTTCTCCTTTCAGCAACACCATTCTGTTGAGGGGTTCTAGCAGCTGAATACTCATGATGTATTCCTTTGATGTTACAATACTCTTCAATAGTAGAGTTTGTGAACTCTGTCCCTCTATCTGATCTGATCTTTAATATTTTTGTGCTTTTCTCATTCTGGATCAGTTCCATCAGATTTGTAAGATGTTCCTTGGTTTCACTTTTCTTTTTCATGAATATCACCCAAGTATATCTTGAATAGTCATCCACAACAGCTAGGCAGTATTTCTTTCCACCATTGCTGACTGGATGGGTCCAAATAAGTCCATGTGTAGCAGCTCCAAGATTCTTTCAGAAGATTGGTGCTTCTTGCTTTTGAATGATGACTTGATTTGTTTACCCTTCGGACATGCGTCACAGAGCTTATCTTTGCTTATGACTGTTTTAGGAATCCCTTCTACCAGATCATTCTTTATCAATCTGTTGATAGTCTTGAAGTTTAAATGATTCATTCTTTTGTGCCATAGCCAACTGACTTCACTTGGTGTTGATGCCACCAGACAAACACTTGAATTCTTGTCAGCAGAATTCCAGTCGACTATGTAGACATTCCCTTGTCTTCTTCCAGATAAAATTACCTTCTTTGTACCAATCTGTTCAACATAGCACTTATCTGTTGAGAAGATGACTGAATATCCTTTGTCACAAAATTGACTTATGCTCAGCAGGTTGTACTTTAGGCCTTTAACATATGAGACGTCAGATATCTCTATGTTTCCCTTGATTAATCTTCCTTTAACTACAATTTTGCCTTCTTTGCTGTCTCCAAAGGTAACATTTGGACCATCCACAGCAACTGCATCAGTCAGCTCATGTATGCTTCCACACATGTGCCTTGAACAACCACTGTCCAAGTACCAGATCTTCTCTACTTTACTCCTACTCCTAATCCTAACCTACAAAACAAAAATAAAATTGTTTTAGTTACCCTTATTGAGAGGGTCCTGAAGGATTAGTTCCACCTTTGACAACCCAAGATATTGATGTCTTAGGCTTCTTAGGCTTCTGAGCTTTTACAGGAGCATGAACAGTTTTATCATTACCATATTCAGCAGATAAGTCATGTTGATGATCAGTATGATAAGAATAATGTTCATAAGCAGGGTAAGGTGCATGATAAGCAGGAAATGCATGCATTGGATGAGCAGGATATGGTGCATAGTAACTAGAAAATTGAGGTGCATGATACATAGGAGGATATGCAGCAGGTTGAACATAATAAGACTCATTTCCACACCAAGCATTTTGATTTTTCTTATTCTTATGCTTCTTTGGTTTACTAGAGGCTTGCTCAGACGACTTAGTTTTACCACTAGTCTTATTCAGTTTAGCTTTATCAGCAGATTTCTTGGGACTCTGTTGTTTGGGCTTACTAGTCTGTTTACCTACACTAGTCTCTTTGCTCTTTTTAGCCTTAGGAGATTTCTTCTCCTTTAACACTTTCTCAGGTGAAGCAGGTTTAGTAGTTTGAACATACAGAATGACCTTACTATTGTCAGCAGATATAAATTTTTCAGTATGATTCAATTCTAGCTTATCCTGTTCTAAAGGCATCTTCTGTTTACTAGACATATGAGTGGATGCAACAGATGATTTCTCATGAGACTCAATAACTTTTTCAAGTTTCATGATTTTTCCTTTATACACTTCACATTCAGCTTTCAGATATTCATGTTCTTGCTCAAGCTGTTTATATTCAGCTGATTCTCTTGGCTTTTCAGCTGTGAGTTTCAGTGAACTATTTTGCTCTTTTAGCAATATCATCTCTTCCTTAAGCTTTTTATATGCTTCAGCAATACCAGTATTGTTAAGTATCATTTGTTCAAATGAATTAAATAATTCATTATCAAGAGGAGTTACCTCATCCTTAGAGTCATCAGATTCCTTTGCCATCAGGCAGAGGAGAGCAGGTTTTTCTTCATCAGAAGATTCTTCATCAGACGCTGAATCTGAATCAGATGAGTAGACAGCATTCAGCTTTTCTGCTTCAGCCATCATTGCCTTGCCTCTCTGATGCTTTCTTTCTTTTCTGATTCTCTTCTCTTCCTCAGTGTATTTCTCTGCTTTTGGATATGGACAGTCTTTGATGAAGTGTCCCAATTTCCTGCAGTTATAACACATTAGTTTGGCTTTATAATCATCCTTATCTTGAGAAGAAAAGTTAGGTTTAGAAGTAGAAGCATTGTTGTATTTGTTCTTCATTTTTCTCTTGTAGAACTTCTTGAAATTGTTTATCAGCAATGCTACATCTCCAGCTGTGTACTCCTTTTTGTTGAGTAATGTGGCTTCATCAGATGAGTCCACTTCTTTACTTTTCTGTGCTGGTCTTCTAGGATTTTCAGCAGCAACCAGGGCAGCTGTGGGTCCTGAAGTTGAGGTTTCTTCAATTCCCATTCTAGGCAGTTTATACTCATACGCCTTGAGTACTGAGAACAGCTCTGTAAGAGAGATTTTTCCCAAATCTCTTGATTCTTCCATTGCTGTCACCTTCATGTTGAATTTTGGAGGTAAAGCCTTCAGTACTCTGATGGTTATCTCCTTGTCCGTGAAGGTTTTTCCAAGCTTTAAAACTTCATTCAATGTTCTGGTGAACCTGGTATCCATCTGATCTATGGTCTCTCCAGACTTCATTTTGAAATTGTCCAGCTTTTCCAGAGCAACACTCAGCTGATGCTCTTTAATGGCGTCGTTTCCTTCGCTCATGTCTCTGACTTTATCCCACATCTCCTTTGCAGTTTTGCAATGTTTGACTTTATCAAACCGATCATTATCCAAGGCTTTAGTCATGATGAATCTTCCGACCTTATCCAGATTGAAAAGCTTTATTTTTTCTGGAGTCATCTCATGAAGATCTTTTTCTACCACGGTGTCAACTTCGTTGATCTTTATCGTCTTGGTGAATCTGAATGGACCTTTAATGATACACGTGTACATGTTATCATTATAAGCAGCTAGGAAAATCTCCATCCTGATTTTCCAGTCTTCAAACGACATGCCAGCAATGTGGGGAACATGGCTGATACAGTCCATTTTTCAAAAATGTTTTGTTTTTCAAAAAGATGCTCTTTTGAAAAGTTTTGAAAACCTTTGAAAAATACTTGGATCAAGCTCGTTAATCAGGCAGCTGATTCTAATGAACCACCTGCTCTGATACCACTTGTTGGTCCCAAGTGGTCAGATGAGGTCTAGAGGGGGGGTGAATAGACCTCTGAAAATTTTTAGACTTAAAAAAAACTTTTCAGTCGTCTGTCAGCAGACTAAGCTTATGAAGAACAGTAAGCTTACTTTGCTGATTGTAAATGAACAGCAGAGTGACCACTTATCTTATAACAACTTAGCTGATTACAGTAAAATCAGTTTTTCAAGAGTTTACTTGCAGCGGATGATTGAAAGTGTTTTTCACAAGTAGAATAAGTCCTTAAAAAGATTTTATCCTCAGTTTTTAAAACTCCTTTTAAAATCTTTTGACAATTCAAAGTGTAAACTTATGCAGTTTCAAAATATGCAAGAAAGCTTAAATGTAAATTAACACAAAGAATTTTTATAGTGGTTATATGGATTTAAATCCTTTAGTCCACTCTTCCAGATCACTTAGATTCTGGGTTATACTATAAACACACAGTTTACAATATTTCTCCATTTATACCTAGACAACAAATGAAAAGGCTATAAGCTCGCAATAGGAAGTCACAAAGAAGACCTATTCTCTGAAGTTAAATCACTCACAAAGACGGATTTAAGCGTCGCACAACACGCAGCTAAATACAAAATCACTCAGAATGTATTTTTCTATTTTCTTCAACTGGGTTTCTGTCAACAGATGACTTCCACCAGACGAGTGAGCTGTTCGAGCTTCTTGAGACTTAGAAAATTTTCTGCTTCAAAAACGAAATCTCAGAATTGTTGTTGTGTTACTCTCTCTTCGAAATCAGCTCTATTTATACTTGGATTTGAAAATATGACCGTTAAAGCCAATCAAACTTCAAATCCATAGCCTTAGCCCAAATTCAGAACGGCTTCCTGCTACAGTACTTTTCTGCTGTACTTTCCTGTAGCTGCATTAAATGCACCATGCTTGTCCGAGATATTCTTCAATCATTTGTCATTACTACCCTTCTCTTGCAGCAGTTATTACTCCAAGTGCATTTATTACCGTTGGACTAATCTCTTGATCTCTTCTACTCTGCTGATCGATGCAACTCTGCTGATAGATACTCTGCTGATCAAATACTGAACTAATCTGATTTGAGTCAGCTGATGACCTACCCTTTTGATTGCTGTTTCAGCGTGAGATCGGTAGTCTTCTGGGCTTCGAATCTTGAACTCTTCTGATGTCTTCTTCACTTGTTCAAAATTCTTCTAAGGGACCTAAGCTTTCCATACTTAGCTGATTTTGACGTTTTGGAAATCATCAAAACCTTCCCTTATCTTCTTATCTTCTTTGCACTTCATCTTCATCTTCATCCAACAATAAGACTATCTCAAACAGCTAAGTACTCACCTACTTGTCTTCAGCATACTAAGTTTGCAATTTTATAAAAGAAAAAGGGAAGAAAGAGATGCAACCAAGTATTGGTTTTGATGACAAAAAGGGGGAAGATAAGGATGCAACTAAGAACCCTTTATCAGAAGAAAATCAAAAGGAAAAGCTATCGACAAGTGATTTTTGAAAGTTGTATCAGATCAAATAATTTCCATCTCAGAGTATGAAGACCAAACCAGAAACTTGGAAGACGTTCTTAGTTGAAGGTTTTGTCATCATCAAAAAGGGGGAAATTGTTGGTTAGTATTGGAGAATGTTTTGAAGATGACAAAAAGGACATAATGGTTTTAAAGATTAAAAGGATAAAATAGTTGTCATCAACTAAGAGCTGAAAAGCTTAGTGAAACCTATCTCACGGTCTGGAAGCTATGTGACCGAATCAGCCGAGTGGGATATCAAATCAGTGAAGATCAGATTGGTTATCATCAGTCGAGTCAAGATAGATGTGTTCATTCTTGAATCAGCAGAGTAACCATCAACCAAGTATCAGCAGAGTAATCCCATCAGCAAAGTGAAGTTGGTCGGTAAGCTCTCCAACGGTAACAAGCTAAGTGCATTTAATGCGACTGACAGAAAGTACAACAGAGTGTACAGTGAACAGTGCAGAAAGTACAGCAGAGTGTACTGTATACAATGCGACAGTCTGCAAAAGTTACCATTCAAGTTATGACCGTTGCTCAAGGACTAAAAAGCAATTTTGCCAACCTTCAATGGGCAGAATTACAAATCCAAGAGTATAAATAGACCAGGGACTGAAGATTGAAGAGAGACTTGCACAAATCAAGATCATATCCTTAGAGCAAGATCCATCAGTTGAGTCGTCTGATCACAAGCAAAGTCATATGTTGACGGAGCTAAAATTGTTGAAGAACAAAGATCAAACATTTGTTTGTCTGAGTGACATTCAACTGTAAAGATAAGGAGTTTATATACATCTTTGTGAGTGATATAACTTCGTAGTATAGGTCTTCTGAGTGATTTCCTATACTGAGTGTTGCGATGAGTTGTTATCCATCTTTGTGAAGTGATAAAACTCTGTAGAATAGGCTTTCTTTGTGATTTCCTATTGCGCACTTGTGGCCATTTCATTTTATGTTTGGCGCAAGCATTGTATACTGATTACTTTGTGTTTTCTAGTATAATCCAAGATCTAAGTGACTTGGAAGAGTGGACTAAAGGATTTTTATCCATATAAAAATTCCTGTGTTTGATTACTTGTTTTTAACTTGCATATTTTCATAAGTGAACAAACGTTTTTAAAAGAAGAGTCTTTTAAATTGAGGAATTTATAACTTGGGGTAAAACTTTCTTGTGCTTTAATGTTTAAATTGAGTTGTAAACATTGATTGAAAAATACTTTACAAATCCGCTGCATCATTGTTTGAAACTCTGACTGTATAAGATTGATAAGCAAAATCAGCCGAGTGATCAGTTGAGTGCAAAGATCATCTAAGTGATCAGCTGAGTGAACAGCTGAATGAACAGCTGAGTTATATTACCCTGCTGATAAGCTAACTCATCTTATAGAAAAAAAGAGAAAAAGTTTTTAAAGTTCAGAGGTCTATTCACCCCCCTCCCCTCTATACCTCATATGACCACTTTGGGACCAACAAAAGTTTAAAAGGTTTGGCTTTTATATGTCACGTGTTGAGATTGTTTCACCCACACATTATGTCCGTCCACACTTGAAAGGGGAGTATTGAGACTAAATATTCCACATTGGTTGAAAATAATAGTTAAGTCCACCTTATAAGGTCTTGCATTATCCTGAGATTGGATTAAGCGCAAATCATATAAGTAGACTTAGTAAAAATATCTAATTACTGAGCTTCTTAATGTGTATGAAAAGATCAAATTAATGCTAATAATTATATTAAATCGAAACGAATGGAATCATGGTTATCAAACCGTGTATCATATCGTGTATTATTTTTCATTCGTGTCGGATCGTATCGAGATACGTATCGTGTATTATAAGATACATGGCCAATGATTAGAAATAATATTAAATATATTCCCCATGTAATAAAAAAAATACAAGACATGAAAAATATCATTCAAACAAATCATTTTAAAATAAATTAAATTCCAAGTTTGAATTTTTAAGTGATTTCAAAAATCTTATCCTTTTCTCTTGTCATTAATACATATATGAAATATCACTAATGTTAAAAGACAAGTATATTACACCCCTTTTTGGTTTTTTTCCTTTACTGCAATTTAGAGATTTATCACCTTCACTAGCAATTATATTGCAATTGTTGAACGTAATCTGGACCCAAATATGGTGGAAGCTTTCGACCACTCCCCTCAACCCAAATATCAGAATCATCTACCTAGTTTCCCAGATTCCACATACTGCTCTATTATTCAAAAAAGACAATTAATCGGTTATTAACCCAAGAGTCGCACAAAACCGCACAAGAATAGCCCAAAACTGTACAAGAACCGTACCTTTTTTTCTTCCAAAACTCCAATACAATCGAGATATTTATCACATAATATGAGTTTAAGTTGCTTGAGTTGTTAATTCAGAATTTTGGTAGAGATTTTAAGGAAGAATTAAAAAAGAAATTGATAGTAGAAAGCTAGGGTTTGCAAGGAGAGAAAAAAATCGTGAAAATGCACTCTGTTTTCAACTTTAAAGTGCAGTAAAAAAAACTAAAAAAATGGGTCACGAACCGGGTCGGGTTGAATCCGATCCGGTTCAGTGCCAAAAACATATTTGAAATGTGTATCGCATTAGTATCGCGATAAATGCGATATTGAACCGTATCGGACCATTATATCACAATACAAGGTCCAAAACGATACGACGTCGGAGTCGTATCGTTTTATGTCTGAATCAAACCGTATCGTACGAATCGTATCTTGAATCGTGCGATATTAAATACACTGAATGGAATATATTTTATTATCTTAAATTTTACGGGAGATCCTTAAATGAAGTATTTTTAGTAGCAATTGATTTAGAATTAGATATTGATCCTGACACATCATATACTCATTATTAACTAAAGCAAACCCAGTTTTAGGTTCATTTAGTGGCTACGTAGAGATCATCATGATTAGTTGATCCATGGAATTTTGAACCCATCAAAGCATATTTTATAACTTAAATTTGAATTTTAAAACCAAAATTCAGAAGATTTGATACTTTTGAAAAAGAAAGATTGAATAAGATTTTACCCTTTTGAAGACTAATAATACACGGTCTTTTTGCAAATTAACTCCCTATTAAATGCTTAATAGGTAGTGTAACTTCATATTAAATAAAAATAAGCAAGTTAGCTCCCTGGAAAAAATTAAGCGTAGCATTTTACATTTATCATCAGTCTGATGTTGAAGACACACTTTCTCCAATGTTATGTATATAATGACTAATTTAACTATATCTTGGTTTTTTAATGAGCATTTACCTACTAGTGATATGTTTAATGAATATTTTATATTTCTGTAATATGTTTAAATAGATATTTTACCTTCCTACAATATTTCAAATTAGTGTTTTACCTCCCCATGATATGTTTAATATATATTTTGTTCTATTAATATTAAGTATATATATAAATGAGGGTGATATTATATTTTTTACATTTTCTGGAGATACAACAAATAGAATGAGTCTGTGAACTTATTTTATGAAAACACAGAAATTTAAATTGTCATTTAAATTTTTATAAGGAGTTAAGTGTTTTTTACCAAAAAAACATAGGGAGATAAATTACTATTCCCTCAATAATACACATGTGTGCATATGGAGGGGCAGATGGAACAATTTTTTTTTTTTTATATTTTCTGCAGATACAAAAAATAGCATGAGTTGATGAACTTATTTTATAAAAACATATTAAGTTGAATTGTCATTTAAATTATTAGATGGAGTTAAGTGTCTTGTATTAAAAACATGGGGAGTTAAATTGATATTCACCCAATATACACATGTGGTGCATATGGAGGGGCAGATGGAACAAAATCTTTCTCCTTATTTAATTGGATCTACTTGTTTTGTTAAATTCAACAATTAAGACTATGTAATCATTGTTAGCTAGCTGCACTATCTATCAAATTATTTTGGTGGGCTAAGGTTTATTGGCTCAATGTAAATTGTCATGATTACACTTAACTTTCACACTGAGTTGTTGATATTAATTTTGGCTTTTATAGTGAAATTATAAGATTTAAATTAAGGTATTATGTGTCTGGTGAGTTTGTTTACGGATTTCAATCTTTTCTTGAATAAAATATTTTGCATCAAGTGAGATGTGATGCATGGAAACATAGGATCTATTTAAATGGGTTTTGTCTCGGTTTTGCGGGTTTTGGTTTAGAAGAAATAGTTTGACTGGTTTCGATAAAATCTCATTTGGACAAATTTTGTGATTTGAATAAGTTGAAATCTAACTTGAATTAGATTTCGATGTTGTGTTTAGGAAAAGAAATAAGTGATAAATATCAAATCAATGTATTTAATTTTTTAGTGATGTTTGAGGAAAAAGTATGTAGTATTTGTCAAATCAATATTTTATAGATCTGAAAAGTTTGAGTGTGAATTTTAAAACATGTATTTTATGAGTTTGGCGAAAGCTCAATTGAAATGATTTTGACTCGGTCTTCAACAGTCTTCTCTACACACATACATATTTGTTTACCCTATTATTATGAATTTTGGAATCCCTTTCTACCATACTTATATGATTATTTAGATTTTGTTCATTTATTGCAGCTACTAATTTGATCAATTCAAATGTAATATGCTATTAACGTTGAACCTATTATACTATGAATAATATTCATAATAGACGTAAAGTAGTTTTATGATATAAGAAATTTTTGAAAACCTAAATTAAGAAATTTGATTTATTGTGTCACAAGAAATATTAAATGGATTAATTTTTTATATATTTAGAGAAAAAATGTTAAAAATTTCAAAATATTAAGATTTAATCAATCTTTTTGTAATATGAAAACATGAAAAATTACATTTATATAAGATATAGAATAATTTTCTTTTAACGCGATACAAGTCCTCAAAGCCCAAAAGTTTGATTTGATTACATTGGTGATACTTAGAACAAATTAAATAATTAATCATTAATTGCTTTGGGTCTGTTTGTTTGGTGTTTGGGAGAGTAGTGAAAATTTTTGAAATAATTTCGATTTGCATAATGTCGTTTGTTTGGGTTCTGAGAGAGTGGTTTGAGAGATACAGTAGGTGTATGTTATTTTTGAAAGAGTTAGATTGTAGATGTAAGATGTAAGATGTGTAAGACTTTATGTCAAATCATGTTTGTTATGTGATATAAATTGTGTAAGAGATAGGTTACTTTATGCCAAATCAGAGTAGAATTTGTATAAATTTTGTTTCGAGATAAGAAAATTGTTGTTTGTTTGACTTTTGAGAAAGTAGTTTAAGAAAATTGAGAGATGAAAAATTTATTTTAGAAAGTAAAAATCATGTTTGTTTGGCATTTTTTAAACACGATTTTTTTTTTGGAAATACCAAACAAACAGGCCCTTTGTGTTTAAATATAACATGAGAACCAAAGTTTAAGAAAAATTTACAGGTACTGTGGTTAGAAATGACACCATGTTATTATCACATTATTTATGGTGTTATTAAATGAATGAAATAATTTTCATTTCTAGCCACAAAGTCTAAAAAAAATTCTAAAGCCAAGTCTTTGTAAAAAAAATTCAAAATTTATACTACTATGTAAACTAGAATTGCACTTTTCTAATAAAACAAAATTAGCTCTAATTATTTTTTTAATCATCAAACATACACGTATAGTCTCATAGAAAACTCAAAAGCCAAAGTACCGGCTAATGTCTGTAGTTGGCTGTATAGCATACAAAGAAGAAAGAAGCATTAAATGTTTGTACCCATAGTCATTAATGGAGTGGTGAGAATTGAGGTGACGTGGGGAATCTTTTCTTTAGCTTGCATAATTGAATTTACAAAACAACTTCTTCTTATATTTTGTCTAACTCTCAAAACTTTTTTTGTGTTATTTTTTAACTCTAAAAAAATTCTTTGTGTTTGATTTGAAATATTACACTCGATCCAAGTAGTATATACTTATAATTATATTTTTGACTTTTGGTGGAATGACAAGATTATCCCTATGTGTTTTTTTTTTAAATTTATTTATTTAAGTATATACTACTTCGGTCGAGTGTAAAAAATAAGTATATACTACTTGTGTCGAGTGTGGTATATAAAATCAAACACATGAGGGTTTTGGGGATTTAAAATGACACGTAGGGGTTCTATGGGAATTAAACAAAGCATAGGGGTGTTTTTGTCTTTCAATGTCAGGGGTAAAATTGTCATATCAAAAACAAAATATGAACAAATACTTGCAATTTTGGCGTTTGAAACACTCTCTTTTTTGGGAGTGTATTTGGCACTTATTTGAAATCATAGGGGATTTTTTGGGAGTTAAAATATCACAGGGGGAAATTAGACAAAGCATGGGGGGTGTTTTTGTCTTTTGCTCATTTGTATTGGGGTTGATATCATGTTAACCCTCTCTCGCAGAACCATGTCATCCGAGCACATTCCTCTATTTACATTCTTCCTGGTAAAGAGACCTACTCCCTTCGTTTTTTTATTTGTCGCTCTGGAAAAAAAAAATCTGTTTACTTTTATTTGTCCTTTTAGGATTTCAATGTAAAATTAATATTATTTTATTAATTTTATCCTTATTACTAATACTTGTAATTAGTGCTATTTGATTAAAATGATCTTTTGGAATTTTTTACTCTTTATGACATCCTTTATCAGATTTGCGATCCTCCAAATAGAGAAATAAAAAAATTAGGGAAATATGATACATGAGGAGTTTCTCTTTCGAAATTAACCAAAAAAAAAAGACTGCAAATAAATTTGATTAACTTTTTTTTTGGTTTTTCAAGGGTCTAATTCCTTTTGAGACGCGTCAGATACATAAAGTAGGAACCTCTTCTAACAGGAATTCAAATATGAATTCGTTATTTTGTAATGACTAGTCTCTTCCACAACATGAATCACCTAATGATATAAATTTGATTAATCAAAGTCTCAACCTAATAATTTCATAAAAGAGCGTTTTCCCCAATATAGATGGTGGCTCTCCTCAATATGTGTGCGCTCACACAGACACTATAAACATTAAATATTGGTTGTATATTATTGAATTGAAAGGACTTAAAGGACTGTTTGGTGGGGGGTCCAAAGTTGGTACAGTTTGGTTTTTTTGCTTTACCTATCCTCCCTTTACACTTCCCGATGAATAAATTTTGAGGGGTTTTATTGCACTTCACATCCCCCAAAATAGAGAAAATAGACATTAATCATTCTCAAGAAATAAAAAAGAACTTTACACTCTCGAGTTAATAATAACCCAATAAGTTGCATCCTCTCAATAAAGTCGAGGGCAAAATAAGTTATTAAATTTTCATTCTTTTTTGAAAATTTTAAAGTTTTCGTCTTAAAACCCAATTTTTATTTCTGAACTTTATCAAGATGTACTTATTTGAGCAAACATGCAATCAGAGTTAACTCCATAAGATGACGTGTATCATCTCAAAATTCTTTACCAGGGCAATTATAAAATTCAACATTTACCCCTTTTGCCCATTTCTTTTAGCTAGAGTTACCGGAGAAAAAATAATTATTCTATTGATTTTGAATAAGAATGAAAATTTAATTTACCTAGTTTTCTCATGACTTTGTTGACTAGCTTGGTCAATCTGGGTTATTATTAATTTGAGGATGTTAAATGCTATTTTTGAAATTTAAGGGTGTAAAAGTATATTTTTCCTATTTCGGGGTGCAAAGAGAAAAAAAGTTCCCCATTAAAAATTAAAATGTTGCATTAAGTACTTTTTATTCAGTCAGTCAAGGCCTCACTTTCTCCCCTCTCTTGCCCCACCCTTCTTGCTTCAAAGAAAAATATATTCAAAAATAAGTCCTTTCGCCCCCTCAGATTCCAAACATCTCCTTCTCTCCCCTGATTGTGTCTCCCCTGTGAAATTTACTGTTGTATTTTTCCTTGTATGTATACCTAGCTCTCTCTTATTTTTATTATTATTTTTATTTTTATTTAATTGTTAATATTTTCTTGATTTGGTGGGGGACTTCTTTTGTCAGGATTCTTCCTGATTGTAGCAGTTCTTCCTTCAAACTGACAAAAGGGACTAGAAGCATACAAATTTAAAAAAATTACATCACCCCTTTAACTTTTCCTTTAGATTTATTAATTATCTGTCTTTATTTATTTTAATTTTATTTTTAATTTTAATTTCATTCCTTTATAAATATATATATAATCTTTATTTCCATCCCACCACAAATGAAATCAATCATGGCTAAAAACCCACAAGACTCGTTCTCATTCTCCAGGAGATATTTCCCCTGGAAAAAGAAATTTGTTTTCGAAGAAGAAGAAGAAAATGAAATCGAAGAAAATAAAGCTCCAAAAATTCCAATAATGCAGCAACGTTCATTCTCCACAGGCTCAATCAAAGCTCCAAGAAAGAAAATTTCCGTCGTTGCTCTGTCATCCAAGCTCCGTTCAGCTCTTTCTTTTAACAGGGCCCGAACCCACTTCTCATCGGGCCTGGGTACAAAAGTTGTGGGTACCCTTTTCGGGCCCAGGCGTGGTCATGTCCATTTCGCATTTCAAGAAGATTTTAAACTGAGCCCTGCTTTTTTAGTTGAATTAGCTACTCCAACAAGCATTCTTGTGAAAGAAATGGCATCCGGGCTGGTTAGAATTGCTTTGGAATGTGACAAAAAAAATAATAATAATAACTGTAAGGTTTTGGATGAGCCAATTTGGAGGACTTATTGCAACGGGAAGAAATGTGGGTATGCGATGAAGAGGGAGTGCGGCCCGAAAGAGTGGAAGGTTTTGAATGCTATCGGCCCGATTTCAATGGGGGCAGGGGTGCTGCCCGGGGCAGAATCGGAAGGGGAAATGATGTATATGAGAGCTAAGTTTGAAAGAGTTGTGGGTTCTAAAGATTCTGAAGCTTTTTACATGATGAATCCTGATGGAAATATTGGAGGCCCGGAATTAAGCATTTATTTGCTTAGAGTTTGATTTTCTTTTTAGTTTTTGTCAAGAAAAATTGGGGGTAAGATTCTCCATGGGAGTAGGGGTGAAGGGTAAAATGGTAATTGACAGTGATGGTGGGAGGGTATATCTGTAAATAGGTTCTTAGTTTCAGTCTTTTGTTTATCAATTTAATGATGAAAAAGTAGAGGTTATTGCAGTAATTGTTGTCTCCCTATTTTAGTTCTATTGATTTTGCCATTTCATTATTTAGTGCTCCTACTATCAAACATCTTGAATTTACATTTCATTGTATCTCTATCTTTTTTAAGTAATGAATAGCTAAATAAGTCTTATGTGATATATTTAATGTGTATTTTATCCCATTATCATAAAGAAAATGACAAAGAGATACCTATTTATAACGTTAAATCTTCCACCCAAGAGTTGGATTTTAATTTTACTTTTTCCTCTATTGTATTAAAAAATATATAATTAACTTATTATTGTTTAAATATATATTTAGTGTAAGGATATTTATTATTTTGTTTTTTTTTCTCCGTGTACTTTATAGTGTGTAAACAACGACAAATTATGTAGTGAAAATTCAAATCACTCATGTTTTGGGTCTATCCGAAAAATTAAGATTTTAAAAATGTGCCATATTGACCAGAACATGAGTGACGCCTATTCTCACTCCACATGTAAAAAATGCGTTGATTATTGCACTACGTGTACATAATAACGTGATGTGACACTTGTACTAAATAATTTATCCTAAACAACACTGGAAGCCATCTAATTGTATATGGTATAATCAACAGGTGATTGGTCTAGTGGCAGGGACTAGTCACTACAAAGTAGCGGACTCAGGTTCAAATCCCTGTTGACAGATGTTCCCACTTTATGTGCCCGAAGCCCCTGAGAAACAAAAAAAATTTATATGGTATAGAGTGTTTTTTTTTTTTAAGAACCTAATGAAAAGTTTTCATTTAGTTGAATACATGTTCTTAAAAATACAAAAAATTATTTTGGTGAAGGGTAATATATCTAATTTTATATGACATAGAGTTTTTTCGGTTTTTTAAGAACCTAATGAAAAGTTTTCATTTAATTAAATATATGTTAAGAGCAAACAATATACAAAATATTATTAGGAAGTTTCCTTACACTCCATTAAATAGTCCAAACAAAAAAAAAATTGGGATTGGATAACAACCAAAAGCCCCTTATTTAGTTGTTTTAATCAAGGAACCTTGCATGCATTATGTTAGGTATCAAAGAAAAGCCATTCTGGCTTCAAAAGGGACATCTTTTTTCATGAATAAATGGAAATGTTTCAATTGAACCACATGTTTTTTTTCAATGGGTTGCTTACTTTCTTGTTACCAAATTGAATGAATGGATTTCTCCAGAAGAAGTTTGAGTTTACCGGTCATATCACCTAGTATACCAAGTCTTCGTCACCTGACGTGACACTCAAACTATTATTATAAAATAGAACTATTTAAGACACGTGGCAGAAACAGACGTAATCAATTGAATACGTCAAGTAACTCATGTCGATCACGTTGATTCCTATGCCAAAACCGACATATAAAATCGATGTCCGGTAAAAACACTATAGACCCGCTCAAGGTTGGATCAAATCGAATAAAAATGATCCATCTCCGAACCTATATGTCTTGTCACGATCCGACCCGGAGTTGAAATGTAAAACTATAAATACCCTTCTTAAATGAGATAACATGTACATGTACACACTCTTTAAGCAATAACTACTTAATTCGATCTCGCCTCTCTTATCTCGATACTAACTTAAGCATTGGAGGGTTATCGCCGGGTCAGCACCGACATTAACCTAACGTAGTCTTCTTTGATTACAGGTTAGAATCTGAAGCCGGGCAGAATAGTGATTATTCTGCAGGCAAGTTCCATCAGATAAATTTGCTACAAGAACACGAGAAGTAGGCACTCATGAACCTTTGATAGAACAAATCTCTTATTTTTCAAAAACTCATAATCATCAATATCTGAAAATAGTGAAGATTACAACTCTTTTTATAAGACTCTAATCCTAGGCAACTGAAAGGAAATAAATCTCTTAAGAAAACTAAATAACTCCTATCCTATAGAAACTAAATCACCAAAATAAGGAAACTAAATAACTAACTAATAAAAATCATAATCCTAAAAAACTAATAAAAAGATAGATTGTCTTGGATGCTTCTGCATCAAAATCCCCTAAATAAATCGATGAAAGGCTTAATTGACATGATAATCCTCACATTAACGAGCAATATTTGAATTGACACGTGTACATTGACCAACATATTAATATACCAAAAACACACTCATCATCATTAGCCAAGAATTTTAGTATAATATATACAAACAAATTATAGCGTTTATCTTTGATACACACGTTGAATTATTGAATGGAATAAACAATTTCATAAATTTATTTAATCTAAGGTTAAGTTAATGACACAAAGAAAAGAACATTTTGCAATGATGAGGCATGATTTGGCCACGGGCTCTAGCAAATTAAATTATGTACCCAACAATAATGTTTCTCCTCATATACCCAACACGTGGTGATGAATATTTTTGTTTCTTCAATTTGAAGTTTCTATTTTGCAGCAGTCAGTTATGATATACTTACATGATGAGCGATATTGAAGTTTACGGTATTGAGCGATATTGAAGTTTATGTTAGTCCATAAAAATATTCGAACTTCACACATTTTCGACTAAAATTAAGCTCGTTAATTAGACTAAGTTTATCAACAATTCAACCATGTTAAAGTATAGACTAAAATTTGATTTGAAAAAATTGAAAATCACAATCAAACTATATATAATTCACTCACCCATCTACATTATTCAATCCATAAAATGGGGTAAATGCAAAATACTCCCCTTTATTATACTAAATCTGCAAAAAACTATCTTGTCAAATTTTTATTGAGTCAAACTTCCTTTTATTTTAAAAAACCCTGCAAAAAACACTCAACTTTGTAAAAATAGGTCATTTTGGGTTAAAAAATATATCACGTGATGTTGTAGGGACCAAGTTGAAGTGTTTTAAAAATGATTTCCTGAAATATATCGATCCAAAATGACCATTTTTATATAAATTGGGTGTTTTTTGCAGGGTTTTTGAAAATACAAGGAAGTTTGGCGTAATAAAAATTTCACAAGATAGTTTCTAGTAGATTTAGAATAACACAGGGGAGTATCTTGCTTTTCCCCCCATAAAATGTGATTATTTTCAATGTAATCATTTATCTTGGAATAATATTGCAAACACTTTTGATGGTCTCTTAGGCAGGATTCAAATAAGGACATCCCACTAAATATGTTGCCTGAAGTGGTCACACACACGCTCACACAATTCATATGATGACAATGTTTACTAAGTTGGAACTATCACTAGATAAGACTAATTATTACTTTATTAGAGGTCAAAATTGCATTTTTAGTTTTATGTGGTCGGATTTCAGCATTTTCAGTTTCATATGTTTCAAAGTAATAATTGTTTATCCATATTTAAAAAAAAATTGCACTTTCTGTCCTATTCATTTAACATATCTTAAAATTTCGTCTGATAAAATAATTTATATCTAGCACTTTTTGTTCCATAAGATTGTCTTATTTAAGCAATTTTGATCGCAAAGAAGATAATATGGGACTAAATGTATAAAATATTATACTCATTGCGATTAAAAGTATAATTTTATAAAGTATAAGATCAAATCTGATGAAAGTCCTGTTGTAATTATGTGGATGGATACCTAATTAAATGGTTGGAATCCATAGATAAATGTTATATATATAAAGTGGGGAAATTAATATTCAAATAAGATAATTTGTATGTGGGCTTGTCCCACATTGGTCTAACACTAAATGGCAAATTATAAAAGTCTTGTGAGGAAGTTGAAGACTTTCAAACTCTTCATTTGTCTCATATTGATTTTTTATATTTGTGTGTACTAGTATATATGAACTTAAGTGTTTAGACTTGGTATAAGTCTTTACTGAGAAGATCATATGAATACACAACACACGCGCGAATTGTCTCGTCTCGGACTTATCTTTTTGGAGGAATTTTGAATTAAAATTTCAGTTAATTTGAAATTCAAAATTGAAACAGTCACAATATTAATTCTGCAGGTTTTAAATTGTGTAACTCCTTTCGGTTACAGAAATTAATTGATTGTGTAACTCCTTTCGGTTACAGAAATTAATTGATTGTGTAACTCCTTTCGGTTACAGAAATTAAATTGAGGCAGTTACGAAAATTAAATTGAGAAAACGTTTCAGACGTTTTATTCACATTTAATTGGACCGTTTCAGAATTAATGGGCAATATTAATTGCCAAGGCTCCCTAGCACCTATATATATGAGAGTATTTCTGATTTCAGAAACACACCAATAGAAAAAAAAATTTGTTCTCTCTCACTCGAAATCATTTCTGAGAAAAATATCTCTGGTTACTTTTTTGCTTTTGAGTGTTCTTCGAGGTGGAATTTCTGCTACTGTGCAGTGGAGGAATTCTTGTAGCCAAATTATCCTGGAAGAAGTGTTCGTGATTCCCAATTGCACCGGAAGTGGGTCGATAATTTCTTCAAGGCAAGCAGAAATAATTCTGCAATTTGGTTTGGATCAATTCTGTTACTATACAGAATTGTGAGATAAGTTGATTTCAATTTATCTGTTCGGTTTTTATAACTGATTATATTTTCGTTTACTGTTCAAATTGGTTTGTTTGTTTCAGTTTCAATTTTGTATTCAAGTTTTGATAATCTTAAAACCGGTTTTACCCAACAAGTCCACATTTATATGACCAAAAATATACAAATTTCATTAATCAAAATATTTTCTAAGGTCCTCGAAGGTTCGAATGTTTTACGATATAGATTTTCCAAAAAAAATTGACAACGTTGAAGAATATTACACCATCCATTCCTAAATACCTAGGTTACACGAATACTCCAAAATTATACACCGTGCAGTATCGTATGCGTATCGGATACTAAGATACTCGTACGATACTCGTGAAATACTCCACAGTGTCGATTTCAATAATAAGAAAATAAAAAATAAAAAAGATACGTATCAGATACAAAGGAAGGCATATCAAAAATACCTAGAATACTTGAGAGCATGTATTTCTACAAATAATTTCTAAATTATGTATATTATCAAAGTAAATCTACATAAAACGCCTGAAAATATGTATAGGGCCAAAGACTTTGCCTATAATATTAATACTATGGTTTTACTTGAACATTTATATAAGAGGTAGATATCATTATTTATTTTAATATGGAATAAAAAGTAAACTAGATATATATTACATAATTTTTTAATATATTTTTAAATATACAGACACGTATTTTTGCCGTATCGAATCCTATAAATTTTGAAAATCTGTATCGCCGTATTCATATCGTATTATACCGTATCGACGTATCCGTATCCGTGCAATCTAGCTAAATACATATCATTTAAGATTGTTGCACAAGAAATAAAAAATCTATTAATTAATTAAATTTTAGGAGAATAAAAGTATAGTTTAAAATTACCCTGAAAAGGAATTAAAAAAATTGCAACTTCCCAACATTATCATTAATGAGAGAGGGTAAAATTATCAATTAATGAATGTCAAAAATAATTTCAATCTCTCTTGAAATTCTAAAACCACATGTATTTTGGATTTTTTTTCTTTTACTAAAATGACATTGTATTTAGGAATGGAGGGAGTGAAAAGCTATTGTAGTTAAAAGAAACAAATTTAGAATTTTATGAGATATGTGTACTCACTACTCAGACAAAGAGTGAAATTACGAAACTTTACAATAAAAAAATTTTAAATTTTTGTGACAAAATATTAATGATAAAGTGATAAAAAAAATTATATCATTAAAATATTGTTTGTTAATGCTAATGATAAGAAATATGAAAAAGTTGTAACTATTAATATTTAATTATATTCTAGAAAAAACAACTAAAACATTATCACTGAATTATTATCACTAGATTATTACTAAAAGGTGTAACTAAAATTCATTTTTATAATATGGGACTATATTTTAATATTTGTATGATGCAATATCATATCCATTTAGATTGTTTAAAAAATTACCAAAAAAATAATGTCGGCCTACTAATCAACAAACAATCCTTCAGCAGATAGTCACAATTCACTAGTCACTTCCTGAAACATGAACCACACTGTGAATAAAATACAAAGGTTGTCTAATTCTAAATAGAGACCAAGGCAGAGAATGTACAGGTCAGGAATTGTTGGTCACAGCAGGGGCAAATATGTCCATTCGTGATGTGCACTATATTAGTCAAGTCTCATTTCTTTGATTCACTATTTTCAAAAGTTATTTATTCTTTTTATGCACACCAAGCTTTGATTGCTGCTTTACACATCGATTATGTCCTTAGTCCTTACATTTCATTCCTTTTTTCCTAGGCACTTTTTCTCAACATCTCAAAATCTGCTTAAAAGAAAAGTAAAAAATTTGAAAACATCGGGGAAAATGCAAGATGCTCCATATATTATGTTAAACCTATAAGAAATTACTCTGTAAAATTTTATTACGTCAAATTTTCTTGTGTTTTTAAAAATTCTGCAAAAAATACCCAATTTGTGGAAAAATAAGTCATTTTGGATCGATATATTTCAAGAAATAGTTTAAAAGAAATATCACGTGAAGTTGTAGAGACCATCTTGAAGTATTTTAAAAATGATTTATTGAAAAATGTCGATCCAAAACGATCTATTTTTTATAAATTGGGTGTTTTTTGCAGGATTTTTGAAAATACAAGGAAGTTTGGCGCAATAAAAATTCCCCAGGATAATTTCTTGCAAGTTTAGCATAACACAGGAGAGTATTTTGCATTTACCCCGAAAACACCATACCTAAAAAAAAATAATACTTTCAAGACAAAATCGTAATTTTAATCCCGCAAGATTTCATCTTCACCACTTCTGTTTTCGAACGTTACAAAGTTTTACTTTTGATTCAATATTTCAAAATATTGTAAATTTAGATTCCCTTTTTAAAAAAATATTTTGTATTTTTATTCCATACCAACTTTGGTCTCGTAGGATTTTATCGATTGATCACTTTTGGTCATAAAAGAGGCGATGAATAAAAAATGTAAAATATTTTACAAAATTGTGGCCTAAAACATAATTTCATAAACGAAAGTATCAGTGTTGAGTGTTTATCTTTCGAGACATAACATACAATTTTCATGAATTAGAAATACATATACTAATTTTTAAATTTGAAGTTGTTATTTTAATTTTTGCAAAAAGAGAAAATTTAATATATTTTTTATGCCATCATTTTGGTCAAATAAAGAGAATATTAGTGTATGTATTTTTAAAACGATCTAATAAAGAGAAAATTGATATATTTTTTTCACTTATTTTAGCAATTTAAACCATTTTCGACCAATTAAAAGTCATTTTATCACCAATATTCATCGATATAAGTCATTTTTTTTAATTAGACACGTTATTCACCAATATTCATTGATTTAAACCGTTGGTGACCGATTTAATTTATTATTCAATGGATTTCATCTATTTAAATTATTATTTTACCGATTTAATTAACCAAAATTTTCACCCAACTTTATCAATTTAAAATATTCTTTTAACAATTTCACTCCTTTATCATTAATTTTATCAAAATTTCACTAATTTCATTGATTTAAATTGTTTTTAATTTATTTAACCTTTTATCACTGATTGCATCCATTTTCACCAATTTCATCCAATTAAAACCATTTTTATTGATTAAAAGTTGTAATATGTAATAAAATGTAATTACTGAGAAAACGACAAATCGATGAAAATTGGTTGAATAGGTTAAAAATGAGCTAAATCAATGAAATAAGGCGATGAAATCTAAAAGAATAATAGGTTAAAATCTTTTAAAAGTGGGTAAAGTTGGTGAAACCAATTAAATAACGTGTTAAATTTGTTTGAAATATGTTAAATTGGTGAATCCAATGAAAAACATAGTAAAAAAGGTGTTAAAGTAGTGAAATTAGTGAAAATTATAGGTGAAACAGCAAAAAAGCAAGTCAAATCAGTAATAAAAAAAACGTGTTAAATTAATGAAATATTATCTATTACTCCTTCCGTCTCCTTTGTCTCCTTTTTTTTGCTCCCCTGGTATAATTAACCAGTCAACTACTAAAATTGTAAAAATTATAATAAATAATTTAATTAATATATTTCACTAATAAGTTGATAATATCTTATGATACTATATATATTAATATTTAAAAGGTTTAATACACCACAAATGTGAATAATTTAATATGATAAGTCACCTAAAAGATTGAAAAGTTTGACCGAGTACTGTAGCAAATAGAGCAAAATAAATGGGACGGAGGGAGTATATCTATTATATCAGTTAAAATGGGTTAATGTTGATCCCAAGTGGTCAATGAGATCTAGAGGACGGATGAATAAACTTCTAAAACTTTTCAAAGTTTACTCAAAATAATCTTAAGTAATGCAGTTTACTTAGCTGTTATTTGAATAATCCTTCTAGTCCATTCTTCTTCCTTAACACGATGGACGGTTTAATACTACACTTGGCTTTTACACACAATAAGCTCAAGAGGAACCTTTACACAAAATAAATGGAATGAATGATTTAGAACTCTTTCTAAGCACACAACTAACAAGTGTTTCGCTTACCTAGAACTAACACTAATAATTACAACACTCAATTGCTAAAATCACAAAAAAATTCTTCAACAAGATAATCTTTCACACAGAACAACTTAGTAGTTTTGCTCTTAGATCGCGCTTGATTGATTTTGCAAAAGTTGTTCTTCACTTCAATCTGATCTTCTATTTATAAGGGTGAGAGGAATTTTGCTCGTTGAAGCAATGCCTAATTCCTGATTTGTCCTTATTTCTTCTACCAAATTCAAACAACCATAAATGTTGCAGGCGGCTCAATATTGTTCTGTTGTACGGACTTAGCTCTTCAAATGAATTATTCAACTGACTTGACTTCACTTGAACTTAGCCGGTATAAATCTTCATAATTTATCAGTCAAAATCACACTGAGTACTTGACTTCTTCAAATATTACCCATATGATAAGTGCTTGCCTGTTTGAACTTAACACACTAAGCTTCCACAACTTAGTTGTTTCACTGGGCTGATGACTTTTACTTAGCTGCTTCTGAGTTAATGATTTTTGTTTAGCTTATTTTAACTTAACGAATTTGTTGTCATCAAATCCCCTTTAACTCTCTTAGCTGATCATCAGTCTTAGCTGTTACTTGAGTTAATAAATTTTTTTCCAAAAGTTAAACCGGTGAAATTAGTGAAAAAATGGGTGTAATCAATGAAAAACAAGTGAAAATTCTTAAAATGAGTTAAGTCGGTTACTGATGGGTTAAACCGGGGTAATACCGATGAAAACGGTGAAATATGGGTTAATTTGTCGAAAAAAGGTTTAGGGTGAGTTTGGCCTCGAAGTTCGAAAAATAATTATAGGAGAATTAATTTTACTAAAATAAATTTTGACAATAATTTATTATAATAAAAATTAATTATAGAATAATTGCCTAGTAAAATAGCTTTTGCAAAAGTAACACTTTAGGAGCTACTAAAATAAGCTGATATTTAGCTTCTGAGAATCCCAAAAGTGATTATAACATTGGTGGTCAAACACCATGAAAATTACGACTGACCAAATATAATTTTAATAATTGGGGCCAAATAATTTAAATTTCACAATAGAGATCAAGGAATACTTCCACCACTGGGCCAAACTCACCTTTAAATCGACCAAAATAGGCTAAAACGAGTTAAATTGACAAAAAAATGGTTCAAATCAGTGAAACTAGTGAAAAGAAAATGAAATCGATTATTATAAAATGATTAAACAGATATAAAACAGCTTACATCAATGGAAAATTGGTGAAAACGGGTTAAATTGGTCTAAGAACCTATATAAATCGATGAAATTTGGTGAAAAACAAGTAGAATTGGTAAAAAAATGGTTCAAATCAATGAAATGTAAAAAAATATAGATGAAATTGGTTAAAAAAGTGGTATAAACGATCAAATCAATGAAAATTGGTGTAAAACGAGTTAAATTGATCAGAAATTATTTAAATTGATGAAAATTGGCCAAAAAAAATTTATATCGATGAAATTAGTGAAAAAATTGGATGAACTTAATGAAAAATTGGGTTAAATTAGTCAAAAATGGCTTGAATCGATGAAAATCGGCTGAAAAGCAAGTTGAATCGATAAAAAAATGGTTTGAATCGATGAAATTTTAAAAATATTATATTCACCCCCCTTTTTAAATATAAGATCTACAATTACCCAAATGATGGAAATTTCGTTCATTGATATTTCATGTCATTTTTATAAACCTTACAAATAACCAATAGGGGCAAATTAGAAATTCATAGAATATTTCATGGAATATTCCCGCTAATTTGAGAGATAATAATGCAGGAGGTTAATTGTTTGACAGTGATAAACCAGAGGGAAATTCCATAATCCCGAATATGCGAGGAGCATTTTTATTATTTAATCTTAGCTCGTGAGAATATATTGTAATTTACACAACCCCAACCCCAACCCCAACCCCCACCTCATCAAATAAGTTCATGGTCATAGTTGATCACTTAATTGCTAACAAGGTTAATGCAAAATATAGATAAAAGAGAATAAAGAGAGCGTGTGCTATAATATGTCATTTATTATATATTATTGGATTTTTATTGAGTATTTGGTTTAGACCCAATATTTTGACAATCGGATCGGGTTGGTCGGCCAAACTGATTCAATCGAGAACCAATGGTCTATTCGATCATGAAGCACCCTATAAACCATTGAGGATCAGACCGGAGATGAACCGTCCAGAACCGATTGAAAATCAGCTACTCAGTGAACCAGGTTGACCCGTAGTTTGAAATATTATTTTATTTTCAATATTTATTTTGAATTTTTTTTATTCAGTTAATAATAATTAAGATAAAATATGTTGTGAGAGAGATTTGAATACCTAAAATCTTGAATGACCTAAGATATTGTAGCTACTTGGGCTTTACAATTTACAAATGTATAAATATATCAAATAGAAAACAGCAACCCAATATTTCATGGATTAATATATGAATAATTAACTTTTAAATTAACGACCTACACATTATCATTTAAAATTAATAATTTAGTTTACGACACAAAATTTTTATTAAAAGTTTTTCTTAGAACATGCATACAATGAAATTTTTGTTTCTTCTTTCTTCTTTCTTCCTTTTTCCTTCTCTTTCTCTTTTTCAACTAAAATATTTGAATAAGAATATGGCAAAATTTGAAAACCACATTGTTATATTATGCAAATTTAATTTTTTGAATATTAGAATTTAATTTTGAATATTCCATAATTAGGTTCTATAATCTCTTATTTTATTGTACTTTAACTTACATTTTTATATTTTCAAATGAATATGAACATAGTATAATTTGTATGGATTTATTATTAGTATTATATTTACAATACCATTAAATGATTTAATTTTAATATAATTAATATTTGTATATTTTCAGTAGTGATAGGATATTATTTAAAGTTTTATGTACATAAAATATAAAAATTAAATATATGTATTTCGAATTATGAAATAAAATTAGTTGAACCAGTTATTAAAACTTCAACAAGTAAAACTATAAACTAGTTGACTTTTCATTTCTATCTCCGTTTCGATTATGAAAACATTGATAAGACCTCGACCTTACTTAAGTGTAGGATGATAGACATTAGAAGATTCTTAGGACTTGTTTGTTTGGTGATTGGTAGAGTAGTGAAGGTTTGTGAAATGATCTCAATTTAGGTAACATTGATTGTTTGAGTTTTGAGAAAGTGGTTTGGGAAATACCTAGGTGTAGATTTTTTCGGAACAAGTAGGTTATAGGTGTAAGATGTGTAAGACTTTATGTAAAATCATGGACGGATCTAGGGTCAGAGTGTCGGGAGGGGGAGGGGGAGGTTAACTATCGTCAAAACTAATTGATATAATATTCAATGTATTATATTTGTGTAAGAATAAATTATCAACGATACTCATGTTGGATTCAAAATGCTAAAGCAATTTCATTAAAAAAGTATCGGAAGGACATAAGAATTTTGTGAGAGAATATGCGATTCGTAACAGAACATAAATATTTGAACGCAAATAAATAAGTCGTTTTTGCATAACTTATACTATATATAAAGAATATGAGACTCAAAAAACTATCTTTGATGTCCAAGCCTTTTTCCTTTTTTTTTTAATACGAAGCTAATGGGACTTTTAATTGACTTAATGAGGTTTAATTGTTAAAAAAAGACTCAGATTAATTCGTATTAAAGATTATTAGGCCGATGAACTTAAGGAAAGAAAACAATTCAAAATTGGGTCAGTGGCTCTGTGGCTCAACAACGTATAATATGTTGAAAACTTTGGTGAATATTTAAAAATTAAATAAACCTGAATGACTAATTATCTACTTTGTTACTCAGATTTTTGAAATGGACTTAGAATTAGTTAATAACCAATCCTATTTCTTGCTCCATTTGAATTGATCAGCCTAAGTCACTTTCACACGTGAACGATTTCAAGGTATTCACTAAAGCTATACTTCTTACAATAATATAAACGTAAAAAGGAAAACAGAGTTATATAAACAATTAAATTAAATACAGAAACTGTATAAGAAAATAAAACTAAGTTCGAAAATACAAAATTGAAGCAAATCGAGGTCTGTGTGAAAACACAGTGTCCTTACGGCGAATTCGCTCCCTCACCCTTCTAAGGTTTGTGCTCGAGGTTCTGTGAGCGTTTGTCTCCCAGGATACCACGGTCCCAACAATCAACCTTTGCACCAAAAGCTTGCTGGACGAACTGAAACACTTGCTCTCTACGAGCTGGAATTGGAAGAAAGGAATGAATAATTGTTCTTCTTTTGTGTGTCTAAACAGAAAGAGGAAATACTCTATTTATAGGGTCGGAATAAGGGCAAAGTCGGAATAAAAAAAAATTAATGGCACCAGTTACAAATCGGAGATTCATCCGTTTCAACAGTTACGGGTTTTTCAAAATTGAATTCAGCAGTTACAAAATATTTGTAACAATTTTTATTTGTTTTAATTATTTGGGCCAAAAAGAAATGGTATTTTTCTTCTTTGGGCCGAAAACAAAGAGCAAAGCTGGGCTTGTCCGAATAGGCTTTTCGGGACGACATTCGTGTCCGCAGGTACGCACAAGTCTTGAAGGGCCGAGTGTAAATTCGATCCAAGATTTGCACCCCCCCTCCTGCGCGCAAGGAGGGTGCCTTCTAGTAATAATTTCTTAACCCTTATGGTTTAGAAATCATATATAAACCCAAGTTTTCCATATCACACTTCCAATGTGGGATAAGTTCATTTCTTTCCAATTATCCCATTACATATGTGAACTTTGAGCTTTAATTTCTCATTCACCCGTACTCCGATTTGGACGTACCATGTACCGTTTTAATCTACTCACGGAGTAGAATATAATTCCGCAAAGACCCGACTCTTTTCTCAAAGTGGGTCCCACTTAAAATACGTCCAAAATAGTCTATTAACTTACTTTTTCCAACAATCCCCCACATGAATGAAAATTGAACAAGTTCCTAACAGGATGTTCTAAGAGAATAGAGTTCAGCGGTAGACACTTGCATAGGATAAGTAGGTATTACCCTTTGAACTTTCCCTTGATAAAGTATGTTTACTTTACTAGCTGATCAGTAGACACGTTGTTCTTGAACTGTTCTGCTTCTTTGTGTAAACGATGACACACTTCTCACAAGTATCTTACCTTGTAACGTTTCAGTTCTTATGGTTATGTCCGTTTTGGCCATGGACATCTACCCGGTTCAGCAAGAGTTTCTAAGAATTGTGCCATATACGATTCCCTTTGAAGCGGCCCTTCTTCTCTCTCACATAGGTGATTCTTTTCCTTAGAGTACCCTGAGTTACTCTCTTTACAAGAATCATTAAATGCTTGGCTTAACCTAATTCAACCGTTATCATTGTTTTCATCATAGGAATGGACTTGAGGGTAAAAACCCCCCACATTGACTTAACTAAACCTTTGCGGTTAGGTTGTCCCTTTGAACCTAGATCTTGGGATCTCCAGTCAACTAGGTTGGGTTTTCCTTCGCTAAGTTTTATTCCATGGGCTTTAGTCCCATTCCTCTTGATGATTTAGCAACTATCTCTCTTGTTAACCCTTTGGTTAGCCGATCCGCTAGATTATCTTTTGACTTTACATAGTCAATAGTAATCACTCTAGTTGAGAGTAGTTGTCTAATGGTATTATGCCTTTGGCGTATATGCCTAGACTTACTATTGTACATTTTACTCTGTGCTCTTCCAATCACAGATTAGCTATCACAATAAATGCATACTGCTGGCACAGGTTTAGACCATTGTGGAATACCCTCTAAGAATTGGCGTAGCCACTCAGCCTCTTCACCACATTTGTCTAGAGCTATAAACTCAGACTCCATTGTGGATCTGGCTATCACAGTTTGTTTTGAGGATTTCCAAGATACAGCTGCACCACCTAAGGTGAATACATATCCACTGGTAGATTTTGAATCTTTTACATTAGATAGTTGTGCTCGATGTTCCGTGAGCGTTTGTCTCCAGGATACAACGGTCCCAACAATCAACCTTTGCACCAAAAGCTTGCTAGACGAACTGAAACACTTGCACTCTACGAGCTGGAATTGGAAGGAAGGAATGAAGAATTGTTCTTCTTTTGTGTGTCCAAACAGAAATAGGAAAGACTCAATTTATAGGGTCGGAATGAGGGCAAAGTCGGAATGAAAAAAAATTAATGGCACCAGTTACAAATCCGAGATTCATCCGTTTCAATAGTTACGGGTTTTTCAAAATTGAATTCAACAGTTAGAAAACATTTGTAACAAATTTTATTTGTTTTAATTATTTGGGCCAAAAAGAAATGGTATTTTTCTTCTTTGGGCCGAAAACAAATAGCAAAGCTGGGCTTGTCCGATTAGGCTTTTCGGGACGACATTCGTGTCCGCAGGTACGCACAAGTCTTGAAGGGCCGAGTGTAAATTCGATCCAAGATTTGCACCCCCTCTGCGCGCAAGGAGGGAGCCTTCTAGTAATAATTTCTTAACCCTTATGGTTTAGAAATCATATATAAACCCAAGTTTTCCTTATCACACTTCCAATGTGGGATAAGTTCATTTCTTACCAATTTTTCCCATTACATATGTGAACTTTGAGCTTTAATTTCTCATTCACCCGTACTCCGATTTGGACGTACCATGTACCGTTTTAATCTACTCACGAAGTAGAATATAATTCCGCAAAGATCGACTCTTTTCTAAAAGTGGGTCCCACTTAAAATACGTCCAAAATAGTCCCTTAACTTAATTTTTCCAACAATCCCCCACATGAATGAAAATTGAACAAGTTCCTAACAGGATGTTCTAAGAGAATAGAGTTCAGCGGTAGACATTTGCATAGGATAAGTAGGTATTACCCTTTGAAATTTCCCTTGATAAAGTATGTTTACTTTACTAGCTGATCAGTAGACACCATGTCCTTGAACTGTTCTGCTTCTTTGTGTAAACGATGACACACTTCTCACAAGTATCTTACCTTGTAACGTTTCAGTTCTTACGGTTATGTCCGTTTTGGCCATGGACATCTACCTGGTTTAGCAAGAGTTTCTAAGAATTGTGCTGTGGCGCCCCGACTAGGTCACATAGCTCGAAATAAAACATTAATTAACTATTTGAACTAGTCGTGCGTCAACTAACTGAACAATAGATAAAATTACATTATAACCATTCATCACAGCGGAAATAACGAAATTCTAAGGTCTTCAGGAAGAAGGGACTACGACCCCACTACCCGACCCGTACGTAGATAAAATTTTACATAAATTTACAACGAAGTTTTCATCATTTAATTATTCGATAAAATATATAAGTACGACACTGAATAGACCATGTCAATCCATATCACCGTGTTTCCACCTCTAACTCATGTCGCTAATCTGAGAAAATAAACAAAGAAAGGCGTAAGTCTTATTTGACTTAGTGAGGATTTATAATACTGGATTGAGGTTATGAGTAATATGATCAACAGTAATATTATGATCCATGTATGAATAAGAATTAGAATGTAATAGTCCTGCGAAAGATTATTAGATGATTTGAAATAACAAAGTAATCGAATTACAATAAACGGGAATTCAAATAAACATTTCGAATATGAATCTGGTAAAGTAATACATTCAACCCAACTTCTGAAAATTAACATCCTTATACCTCCCTACGAGGAGCGACCTCGCAAACAAAACGGAATGACATGCTCGAGTACATGTCGACCCAGTTGAGAGTACAATTACCTCCAACTATACTTAGCAACTGGATCACGGTGGGGTACTTAACAATGAGACCATACACCGACGGCCCGATACCGCCCAGCAGTCACCATTATTAGTCCCGGGGCCCAACTTCCCAAGAGCGTCCTCAAGGGTATAAATAGTTTAAGTGAACTTGGAGCCGGACATTGTCCGTTGTTCATTATAATACCACTTACCAGATGGAGTAGAAATAGAAATTGAAGAATGCAAGACTATTAAAGAATTAAGAAACGTATTAAAGTTAGTTACCTTAGAAGATATAAGAGCTTAAATTAACCTTGAGATTAATGTAAATGGATTGATATGGTATAAAATGAATAGCTCAAAATAAAGGAAATGAAATATTGTCAAAAGATTGAGAGTTTTAGAAAGGAAGAATTTTCTCAGGGCAAATGCCGAATTTGAAGAAGAGAAACCTCACCTTATGTTGAAGAGTGGTTGTTTAAGCTTAATCCTTGTTATCAATAGATCCCTCGATACCTAAGTATAGCAAAATAAAAAGGACCAATGTCACGGATGATCTTATTAGTTTGATTAAGTATCCCTTAAAGTGTATCTTACCGTTCAAGTTTGATAGTTTGTATGTAGTCTTTACATGAATTCGTATTTTACATAATAGTCTTATAAAAGTTTATGAATTCAAAAGTAGTTCCAAGTATTAGTTTACGCATCCCCTTTTCCCCAAATCAAGATATGAATGCAAGCAATGTTAGTTCTTTGATAAGTATGATTTTACCTCATTCTACATATACCGTTTCGAATGAAAAGACATCCTTTAATATCGATAAATCTAATTAAGAGAAAACTAATCAAATAAGCCTAAGTAATCAACAATTTTCTCAATTTATATAAGTTAAAGCTAATAAGACTATCATAAGTAGTTATCAATATGCATAATTATACTCATTCAAGTTAACTAAGTTTTAGGATACTTTAGCCATAGTTCATTTAAGAAATTAGCATTTGGTGTACTAATTAGTTAACTTCACTTTATCCTATAGACCTTGTACAAAAGTTAAATGATATTCCAATTAATTTCTTCATATATGTTTCATCACCTCTTTGTTAAACATATCTAGATACTAAAACAAATCATTCGTTATATTCAAGTCTTCAAGCCAATTCAAGCAATCTTGGTTATTTAAAAAATCACCATATCCTTTTATCTTTAGTAGTAATGAAGTTCCATAAGTTTAGTAATGACAATCCAAATAATCAAAGAATTCATCAAAGGTCATATTTTATTCTTGTCTTAGATAAGTTATATCTTTTAAAGTAGGAGTTTTCTTGATCAAAACAAGTAAAGTAATCATAACAATGACTTTATAAAATTTGTATGAAAGACTTATATACTCAACTACTTAGTTTATCCAATGATACATAATACATGAACCCATACCTTGAATATTGTTCTTATACAAATTTAGAGATTTATAAGTAATTTATATATTAGTTTACACCTCTCTTTTGTCCTTTCAAACAAAATCAAGATATAAATGAAAGAAAGTTAATTCTTCAACAAGTATGATTTTATACTACTTTGATTGAAAATGCATCCTTTAGTAATATGATAATTATAATCTCAATTCTATATCCAAATGAAACCTACACAAGTAATTATTAGTTTTCTTATAACTATCAAAGCTAAGTAACTCATAGTTCTATGGTAATAAGTTTGCTTAAAAGTTAATTCAATTGTTTAGCCTCATTTTATTTTTTTTCAAGTTTCTTCCTTGCTCTTTGATTCTTTATTTCTTCATATCTCTTTTACCACTTCCTACCTTCAATCCATAGTAACAATAACCATCTATGTTTAGTTCTTCAACCAAAAATTTTAACTATCTAAAAAAAAAAAAACCTCTTGTGTATTACCTTCTCCATTTAGTGTCATTTTATATCTAAATTTAACAATTAAACTTCCTCATGACATTATCCATCTACCAAGGTGTTAAAGGATGGTTTAATTGCATAAAAACAGCAAGGAAAGTTGAAAATATCAATTTTAGAACAAGAATTTGAAAACAGTCCCGAAACAGTCCAGCGAGTGGATTTCACTCGCCGGTACTGTTCCGAAAACGCGCCGATAGCGACTCCACGCGCCGGCGGTGTTCGACACCTCCCATACACCTTCATTTTAGATCGAGTCCTCTTTTCAATGGTACAGACCTTTCTCAAAATGACCCAGCCAATAAAAAGTTATAGCTTAATTACAGTGGTCGCGCAAAAACAGGGGATAGGTGAGTGTTTACCTTGTGTTCTCCTTCTCTAGCAATGAATCATGGAAGTTCTTGAACCTACTCACTTCTTATGACTTAAGGGTCACTAGAAACAGTGGAGAAAAGAGTTTTAGCTAGGATTAAGATATTTTAAATGAATTGAAATGATGAAGAACATTGTTTACCTCTAAGCTTTACTACCCCTTTTTCTAAGCTTGGGAGAAGACTAGGCTTGGAGAAAGACTAAGCTTGGGAAGAGCTCCATGGCTTCTAATAGATGATCATTCTTATCTTTTTGGGTGCAATTGAAGAAGGGAAATTGAGCCTTTATTTATAGGAAGAAGAATGGTAATTTGGTAATAAGTTTGGGGTAGTAGGTTTAGTGGTAAATTTGATGATATTGGTTATTTTGCTATTAGAGTGAATTTCACTTTTGGCCTTTGTTTTTCTATAATGGTTAGTTTAAGTATAATAATTTTTATATCGAGTTACTCGGTTTGTTTTGGGTACGTTAAAAGTTTGTTTCGAGTTCGGTTTGATAGTTATATATATACGATCGTTCTATTACAATCTATTGAGTGTGTGCATAAAAAAAATAAGAAAAATAAAAATAATATATATATATATATATATAAAAATTATCGGGGTATTACATTCTCCCCCCCTTAAAAAAATCTGGTCCCCAGATTCTAACCTGGAATGAAGAGTTCGGGGTGATGTTTCCGCATTTCTTCTTCTCGTTCCCAAGTGGCCTCCTCTACTTGGTGATTTCTCCACAATACCTTTACTAAGGATATCTTGCGGTTACGAAGTTCTTGGAATTTTTGATCGAGGATCCGAATTGGCCTTTCTTCATATGATAGATCACTTTCGATTTGTACACTGTTAGGATCTATAATGTGGGATTCGTCTGGGTGATACTTCCTAATTTGTGATACATGAAACACATCATGAATTCCCGTGATGTTGAGAGGTAGATTCAATCTATAGGCTAAATTTCCAACGCGTTCAGAAATTTCAAAAGGCCCTACGTAGCGTGGACTTAATTTTCCACCTTTTCCAATTCTTCTGAATCCCTTTTTAGGCGACACTTTGAGGAACACTTTATCTCCAACTTCAAATTCTAGATCTCTTCTACGTTGATCGGCATAGCTTTTCTGTCTGTCTTGGGCAGCTTTAATTCTTTGTCGGATCAGTTGTACTTTGTCAATGGCGTCTTGAATAACTTCTGGCCTTAATGCTCTGTTTAAACCATCTGAAGAAGCTCGCCATTCGTCTAACTCCCAATGGATTGGAGAGCGACATTTTCTTCCATATAAAGCCTCATATGGTGCCATCTGAATTGATGCATGATAGCTATTATTGTATGCAAATTCCACGAGTGGCAAATGTTTATTCCAGCTACCTTTGAAATCCAATACACATGCTCTCAACATGTCTTCTAGGAATCCAATTACTCGTTCAGATTGTCCATCGCTTTGCGGGTGTGCAGCTGTACTGAAGTTAAGCTTAGTTCCCAAATTTTCCTGTAACTGCTTCCACAATCTAGAAGTAAATTTAGGATCTCTATCCGAGACTATACTCAAAGGTATGCCATGTAGACGGATGATTTCTTTCTGGTATAGTTCGGCTAGAGCTTCAACTTTGAAATGTTTTCCCACCGGAAGGAAATGAGCAGACTTAGTTAGTCTGTCTACAACGACCCAAATGCTATCATATCCACCCCTTATTGTCGGAAGGCCTGTGACGAAATCCATGGCGATCTGATCCCATTTCCAATCAGGAATTGGAAGAGGTTGTAATTTGCCGGCAGGATGTTGATGTTCAGCCTTAACCAATTGGCAAGTCATGCACTTCTTAACATAGTCCGCAATATCACGCTTCATTCCATTCCACCAGAATTGTTTCTTCAAATCTTTGTACATTTTGGTGCCTCCGGGATGGACTGTGTATCTTGTTTTATGTGCTTCTTCCATTAATTCTTTTCTCATTTTCGTTGGTACACAAACTCTCTTTTGGAATCGTAATATACCCGATGGGTCCATACTAAAATTTGAATTTGGTACCTTTTCTTCAGACTCTTTTAATTTTCTAATATCTTCATCCTCCTGTTGTGCAGTCCGGATTTGAGAGTACCATTCCGGTTGAATATGTAGATTGGCCAAACGTGCATAAGATTGTATGCGAACAATAGTTTTCTCGACTTCTTGCTCTTGAATGAGATTTTCTATTCCTTTGAAGTGAGAAATCGTTGCATTTCTACTTAATGCATCAGCTACTACATTCGCCTTTCCAGGGTGATAAAGTATTGAACAATCATAATCCTCCAGGAACTCCATCCACCTTCTCTGCCTCATATTTAGATCCTTCTGAGTGAATAGATATTTCAGACTTTTGTGATCAGTGTATATCTCAAATGTTGTCCCATAGAGATAGTGTCTCCATTTGGCTAGTGCAAACACAATTGCTCCTAACTCTAGGTCATGAGTAGGATAATTTTGCTCATGGATCTTTAGTTTTCTTGAAGCATAAGATATTACCTTCCCGTTTTGCATCAATACACATCCATAACCTTCTTTCGACGCATCTGTGTAAACTACAAATCCACTTTGACCTTCGGGTAAGGTTAATATTGGAGCAGTTGTCAATCTTCTTTTGAGTTCTTGAAAGCTAGCATCACACTTATCGGTCCATATAAATTGATTTTTCTTCTGAGTTAGTTGTGTCAAGGGTGCTGCAATTTTGGAAAAATCCTTGACAAATCTGCGGTAATAACCTGCCAGTCCCAAGAAGCTGCGTACTTCAGTAATGTTAGTTGGTTGTTTCCAATTAATTATGGCTTCGACTTTCGAAGGATCAACTTCAACTCCAGTGCTGGATATCACATGGCCAAGAAACGTTACCCGTTCCAACCAAAACTCACATTTACTGAATTTGGCGTAAAGTTTGTTCTCCTTGAGAGTTTGCAATACTATTCTAAGGTGATGCGCATGTTCTTGCTCGGATTTAGAGTATACTAAGATGTCATCTATGAATATTACCACAAAGTTGTCCAAGTAGGGTCTGAATATTCGATGCATCATATCTATGAAAGCAGCCGGTGCATTTGTTAATCCAAATGGCATTACTACAAACTCAAAATGACCATATCTTGAGTTGAATGCAGTTTTGGGGATGTCTGTCTCCCGAATCTTTAATTGATAGTACCCTTGTCTAAGATCCAACTTTGAGTATATTTGTAACGTAGTAAGTCAAATAGCTCATCAATGTGGGGTAGTGGGTACTTATTATTTATAGTGACATTATTCAATCCTCGATAATCGATGCACAATCGAAGAGATCCGTCTTTCTTTTTAACGAACAAGACTGGTGCTCCCCAAGGGGAGAAACTAGGTCGAATGAACCCTCGTTCAATCAGATCTTGTAGCTGAGTTTTTAATTCTTTTAACTCAGCCGGAGCCATACGGTAAGGAGTTTTTGAGTTGGGTGCTGCTCCGGGTAGAGTTTCAATCACAAACTCAATTTCGCGATCAGGAGGTAGAGAACTTAGTTCCTCAGGAAATACTTCTAAGAATTCATTTACTACTGGTACTTCCTCTATTTGAATCATGTCCTTTGGTTTATTTATCAAATAGGCCAAAAATCCGTAACCTTCATTTTTCAAGATTTTCCTTGCTTCAATAGCCGAGATGATAGAAATGGGTTGTGGTTTTTCATGACTAACCTCAAGTCCTTTTTGGTTGTTTTTGTTAAGTTTTATTTCTTTCGTATAGCAGTTTAGCTCTGCTTGATGTTGATACAACCAATCCATTCCTAAGATAACATCGTATCCTTGGATGTTTAGTTGGATTAAATCGACTGGGTAATTGATACCATCTATCATAATTGGACATGTTTTAAACACCAAATTAGTAGTCTCACAAGTACCCATTGGTGTGCTTACCTCAAAATCGTAAGGTAATATTTCTACCTCAAGATTTAGTTTTGTAGCAAATAAGGTAGCAATAAAGGAATGGATAGCTCCTGGATCATATAAAGCTTTACCAATGTGGTCAAGTATTTGAATTTTACCTTCCACCACCGCGGATGGGTCTATTGCCTCCTTATTACCCTCCAATGCATAAACACAGGCAGGAATCCTAGGCCTCTCTGTTCGAGAATTTGATGGACCGCCTTGTTTTCCTTGAGGTGCCGACGAGGGATTCCTTGCCCTTGGGCAATCTTTGATTTGATGTTGTTCACTTCTACATGCTATACATCGTCCATTCTTTTCTAGCATGATGCTTCACTGTGACTTGGGTGTCCACAAAAGTTGCATGGTCTAATCGACGTAGGTTTAGTTTGATAGTTATTAGGCCTTCCCAATTATTATTTGGTTTTCTAAAGTTTGTATGCCCTGTTTTAGGGAACTTTTTCCCTTGATCAAATCTCTCTACATTCGCCCATTTAGAACAAGATGGTCGACTCCTTTTAAGATGTTCAAACTTCATTTTCCGACTTCACTTATAAAGCTTTTTCAACAGCTTTTGAATAGCTAGTTATATCTGTCGAAAGTAGTGCCCACCGTAATTCTAATTTTAGTCCTTCAATGAATTCTCTCACCTTTCGATCTTCATATTTTTAGTAGTGTGGTGCGTATTGGATTAATCGCGTGAATTGAGCCTCATATTGAGAAACTGTCAGCATACTTTGAGTTAAATCCATGAATTCTCTTTCACGTCGGTTCCGTACTACTTGGGGTATGAATTTTGTGTTAAACTCAATCACAAAATTATCCCACATTCGCGGAGTATCGTCTACCCTCCAACGTTCTTCCACCACTCTCCACCAATGTCTTGCTGAATCTTCTAATCGAAATGTAGCGAGGTTGATCTTTTGTGCATCGGTATAGTTTAGTACACAGAAAATATTTTCCATTTCGGAAAGCCATAGTTCGGCTTTTCGATCATCAGGCTCCCCGAAGAATTTTGGGGGTTGGAATCGAAGAAACCTTTCAAGGGTTTGATCTGTAGTTGGTTGAACAGGCAAGGAGGTGTTGGCTTGTGATTGTTGTTGACAAAATTCCATGTATTGTTGCATGAATGTGAACATCGTTGGGAGTTCGGAATCCCCATTTCTGGAAATTGGTGGTTGTCCATTAGTGGTTTCCGGAGTGACATGATCTTGCTCATGGTTTGGAACATCTTCGTCTTGAGTCGGTGTTTCATTTGTTTGGACATTTGGCGGGAATGTTGTGGGTGGAACCTCGGGTACCGACGTTGTTTGTTTTCTGGGTCTGCCTGGTCGTCCCATTCTACTAGACATACACATGTAAGTTATTTAAACATCATAATTTAGTATTAGTATTTATTATTTTCTATTGTAATAAAATACTCAAATAATTTTGTAAAATAAAGAAAGTGAACATACTAATTTTGTGATTTAAGGCTTTATCCAAACCTAAACTCTAGGTAATCCGATCTTAATCTACGAATCATGCCCCTAAGTTTCTAGTTCTAGGCTCTGATACCACCTGTGGCGCCCCGACTAGGTCACATAGCTCGAAATAAAACATTAATTAACTATTTGAACTAGTCGTGCGTCAACTAACTGAACAATAGATAAAATTACATTATAACCATTCATCACAGCGGAAATAACGAAATTCTAAGGTCTTCAGGAAGAAGGGACTACGACCCCACTACCCGACCCGTACGTAGATAAAATTTTACATAAATTTACAACGAAGTTTTCATCATTTAATTATTCGATAAAATATATAAGTACGACACTGAATAGACCATGTCAATCCATATCACCGTGTTTCCACCTCTAACTCATGTCGCTAATCTGAGAAAATAAACAAAGAAAGGCGTAAGTCTTATTTGACTTAGTGAGGATTTATAATACTGGATTGAGGTTATGAGTAATATGATCAACAGTAATATTATGATCCATGTATGAATAAGAATTAGAATGTAATAGTCCTGCGAAAGATTATTAGATGATTTGAAATAACAAAGTAATCGAATTACAATAAACGGGAATTCAAATAAACATTTCGAATATGAATCTGGTAAAGTAATACATTCAACCCAACTTCTGAAAATTAACATCCTTATACCTCCCTACGAGGAGCGACCTCGCAAACAAAACGGAATGACATGCTCGAGTACATGTCGACCCAGTTGAGAGTACAATTACCTCCAACTATACTTAGCAACTGGATCACGGTGGGGTACTTAACAATGAGACCATACACCGACGGCCCGATACCGCCCAGCAGTCACCATTATTAGTCCCGGGGCCCAACTTCCCAAGAGCGTCCTCAAGGGTATAAATAGTTTAAGTGAACTTGGAGCCGGACATTGTCCGTTGTTCATTATAATACCACTTACCAGATGGAGTAGAAATAGAAATTGAAGAATGCAAGACTATTAAAGAATTAAGAAACGTATTAAAGTTAGTTACCTTAGAAGATATAAGAGCTTAAATTAACCTTGAGATTAATGTAAATGGATTGATATGGTATAAAATGAATAGCTCAAAATAAAGGAAATGAAATATTGTCAAAAGATTGAGAGTTTTAGAAAGGAAGAATTTTCTCAGGGCAAATGCCGAATTTGAAGAAGAGAAACCTCACCTTATGTTGAAGAGTGGTTGTTTAAGCTTAATCCTTGTTATCAATAGATCCCTCGATACCTAAGTATAGCAAAATAAAAAGGACCAATGTCACGGATGATCTTATTAGTTTGATTAAGTATCCCTTAAAGTGTATCTTACCGTTCAAGTTTGATAGTTTGTATGTAGTCTTTACATGAATTCGTATTTTACATAATAGTCTTATAAAAGTTTATGAATTCAAAAGTAGTTCCAAGTATTAGTTTACGCATCCCCTTTTCCCCAAATCAAGATATGAATGCAAGCAATGTTAGTTCTTTGATAAGTATGATTTTACCTCATTCTACATATACCGTTTCGAATGAAAAGACATCCTTTAATATCGATAAATCTAATTAAGAGAAAACTAATCAAATAAGCCTAAGTAATCAACAATTTTCTCAATTTATATAAGTTAAAGCTAATAAGACTATCATAAGTAGTTATCAATATGCATAATTATACTCATTCAAGTTAACTAAGTTTTAGGATACTTTAGCCATAGTTCATTTAAGAAATTAGCATTTGGTGTACTAATTAGTTAACTTCACTTTATCCTATAGACCTTGTACAAAAGTTAAATGATATTCCAATTAATTTCTTCATATATGTTTCATCACCTCTTTGTTAAACATATCTAGATACTAAAACAAATCATTCGTTATATTCAAGTCTTCAAGCCAATTCAAGCAATCTTGGTTATTTAAAAAATCACCATATCCTTTTATCTTTAGTAGTAATGAAGTTCCATAAGTTTAGTAATGACAATCCAAATAATCAAAGAATTCATCAAAGGTCATATTTTATTCTTGTCTTAGATAAGTTATATCTTTTAAAGTAGGAGTTTTCTTGATCAAAACAAGTAAAGTAATCATAACAATGACTTTATAAAATTTGTATGAAAGACTTATATACTCAACTACTTAGTTTATCCAATGATACATAATACATGAACCCATACCTTGAATATTGTTCTTATACAAATTTAGAGATTTATAAGTAATTTATATATTAGTTTACACCTCTCTTTTGTCCTTTCAAACAAAATCAAGATATAAATGAAAGAAAGTTAATTCTTCAACAAGTATGATTTTATACTACTTTGATTGAAAATGCATCCTTTAGTAATATGATAATTATAATCTCAATTCTATATCCAAATGAAACCTACACAAGTAATTATTAGTTTTCTTATAACTATCAAAGCTAAGTAACTCATAGTTCTATGGTAATAAGTTTGCTTAAAAGTTAATTCAATTGTTTAGCCTCATTTTATTTTTTTTCAAGTTTCTTCCTTGCTCTTTGATTCTTTATTTCTTCATATCTCTTTTACCACTTCCTACCTTCAATCCATAGTAACAATAACCATCTATGTTTAGTTCTTCAACAAAAAATTTTAACTATCTAAAAAAAAAAAAAAACCTCTTGTGTATTACCTTCTCCATTTAGTGTCATTTTATATCTAAATTTAACAATTAAACTTCCTCATGACATTATCCATCTACCAAGGTGTTAAAGGATGGTTTAATTGCATAAAAACAGCAAGGAAAGTTGAAAATATCAATTTTAGAACAAGAATTTGAAAACAGTCCCGAAACAGTCCAGCGAGTGGATTTCACTCGCCGGTACTGTTCCGAAAACGCGCCGATAGCGACTCCACGCGCCGGCGGTGTTCGACACCTCACATACACCTTCATTCTAGATCGAGTCCTCTTTTCAATGGTACAGACCTTTCTCAAAATGACCCAGCCAATAAAAAGTTATAGCTTAATTATAGTGGTCGCGCAAAAACAGGGGATAGGTGAGTGTTTACCTTGTGTTCTCCTTCTCTAGCAATGAATCATGGAAGTTCTTGAACCTACTCACTTCTTATGACTTAAGGGTCACTAGAAACAGTGGAGAAAAGAGTTTTAGCTAGGATTAAGATATTTTAAATGAATTGAAATGATGAAGAACATTGTTTACCTCTAAGCTTTACTACCCCTTTTTCTAAGCTTGGGGAAGACTAGGCTTGGAGAAAGACTAAGCTTGGGAAGAGCTCCATGGCTTCTAATAGATGATCATTCTTATCTTTTTGGGTGCAATTGAAGAAGGGAAATTGAGCCTTTATTTATTGGAAGAAGAATGGTAATTTGGTAATAAGTTTGGGGTAGTAGGTTTAGTGGTAAATTTGATGATATGGGTTATTTTGCTATTAGAGTGAATTTCACTTTTGACCTTTGTTTTTCTATAATGGTTAGTTTAAGTATAATAATTTTTATATCGAGTTACTCGGTTTGTTTTGGGTACGTTAAAAGTTTGTTTCGAGTTCGGTTTGATAGTTATATATATACGATCGTTCTATTCCAATCTATTGAGTGTGTGCATAAAAAAAATAAGAAAATATATATATATATATATATATATATATATATATATATATATATATATATATATATATAAATTATCGGGGTATTACATGTGCCCTATACAATTCCCTTTGAAGCGGCCCTTCTTCTCTCTCACATAGGTGATTCTTTTCCTTAGAGTATCCTGAGTTACTCTCTTTACAGGAATCATTAAAAGCTTGACTTAACCTTATTCAACCGTTATCACTGTTTTCATCATAGGAATGAACTCGAGGGTAAAAACCCCCACAGTGACTTAACTAAACCTTTGCAGTTAGGTTGTCCCGTTGAACCTAGATCTTGGGATCTCCAGTCAACTAGGTTGAGTTTTCCTTCGCTAAGTTTTATTCCATGGGCTTTAGTCCCATTCCTCTGGATGATTTAGCAACTATCTCTCTTGTTAACCCTTTGGTTAGCCGATCCGCTAGATCATCTTTTGACTTTACATAGTAAATAGTAATCACTCCAGTTGAGAGTAGTTGTCTAATGGTATTATGCCTTTGGCGTATATGCCTAGACTTACCATTGTACATTTTACTCTGTGCTCTTCCAATCGCAAATTGGCTATCACAATAAATGCATACTGCTGGCACAGGTTTACACCATTGTGGAATACCCTCTAAGAATAGGCGTAGCCACTCAGCCTCTTCACCAAATTTGTCTAGTGCTATAAACTCAGACTCCATTGTGGATCTGGCTATCACAGTTTATTTTGAGGATTTCCAAGATACAGTTGCACAACTATGGTGAATACATATCCACTGGTAGATTTTGAATCTTTTACATCAGATATCCAATTTGCATCACTGTATCCTTCTACAACAGCTGGATATCTTGTATAGTATAGCCCATAGTTACGAGTATACCGTAAGTATCTCAGTAACCTCACTATGGCTTTCCAGCGGTCAGTACCAGGATTACTAGTATATCTGCTTAGCTTACCTACAACGTATGCTATATCCGGTCTTGTACAACTCATCAGGTACATTAGACTTCCAAGAATCCTTGAGTACTCCACTTGAGAGATGCTCTCACCTTTATTCTTTGATAAAGGTTGACTTGGTTCTATAGGAATTTTAGCCTCATTAGAGTCATCCTTATTGAATTTTTCAAGGATTTTTCCAATATAACTGGACTGACTCAAAATGATGCCATCTGATTTTCTCGTGATTTTAACTCCCAGTATCACATCTACTAGACCCATATCTTTCATTTCAAATCTAGCATTCAACATATCCTTAGTGGATTTAATCATCTTATCATTACTTCCAACGATAAGCATGTCGTCAATATAGAGACAAAGAATGACATAGCCATCTTTTGTTTCTTTCACGTAAATGCATTTGTCGCATTCACTGGTTTTAAAAGCTTTCTCCAACATGACATCATCAAATTTTTGATGCCACTGTTTCGGTGCCTGTTTTAAGCCATACAATGACTTAATCAGTTTACAGACTTTCTTTTCTTTCCCTGAAGCAGAAAAACCCTCAGGTTGTTCCATGTAGATTTCTTCTTCCAAATCTCCATTTAAGAAAGTTGTTTTTACATCCATTTGATGTAATTCCAAGTTTCGCAAAGTTGCGATAGCAAGTATCATCCTAATGGAAGTTATTCTCGTCACAGGAGAATACGTATCAAAGTAATCAAGGCCTTCTCGTAGTCGATAGCCTTTAATCACTAATCTGGCCTTGTATTTTTCAATTGTTCCTTCTGGTTTCATTTTTCTTTTAAAAATCCACTTATACCCTAGTGGTTTGCATCCTGGAGGAAGATCAACTAACTCCTAGGTATGATTTTGTAAAATGGAATCAATTTCACTATTGATTGCCTCTTTCCACAAAGGTCCTTCATAAGAAGTTACAACTTCTTTGAAGAACTGAGGTTCAGTTTCGAGCATATATATCAGAAAATCTGGGACAAAAGATTTTTCTATCCTTGCTCTTTTACTTCTTCTTGGCTCAACCTCAGTTGGCTCGTCCTCAGTTACCTGTTCAGACTCATGGTCTTGACTATGAGTTCTTTTGGATGATCTCTCTTCTTTTCTAGTTTTAGCTGGAAATATATCTTCAAAGAAAGATGCATTTCTGGATTCCATTATTGTGTTTTTGTGAATCTCAGGTTTTTTAGATTCATGCACAAGAAATTGATAAGCATTACTGTTCTGAGCATATCCAATGAATATGCAATCAACAGTATTCGGTCCTATCCTTTCTTCCTTGGGTGTAGGTACTACCACTTTGGCAAGGCACCCCCACACTCGCAAGTATTTGTAGAAAGGTGTTCTACCTTTCCATAATTTATATGGAGTTTTCTCCTGATTTTTTCGGGGTATCTTATTTAAAAGATAATTGCTAGATAGGATAGCTTCCCCCCACATGTTCTGTGGTAATCCAGAACTTATCAACATTGAATTCATTATTTCTTTCAATGTTCGATTTTTTCTTTCTGCAATTCCGTTTGATTGCGGCGAATAAGGTGATGTTACCTCATGTATGATTCCGTGTTAAGCACATAATTCACTAAATGGTGACATATATTCACCACCTCTATCACTTCGAAGTACTTTGATCTTTTGTGAATAAAATGAATTTATCTATTGCTTCACTTTTTGCTCTTAGCAAATATACGTAGCAATATTTAGTACAATCATCAATGAAGGTAATAAAATAACTATAACCTCCCCTTGATTGCACACATTTAAGATCACTTATGTCGCTATGTATCAAGTCGAGTGGTTTAGTATTCCTTTCAACCTTTTGAAAGGAGGATCTCGTTAATTTAGCTTCAGTACAAGTTTCACACTTGTGCTTTTTATCAATTTGAAATTTAGGTATATGTTTCAAATTAATTAATCTACGCAGGAAATCGTAGTTAACATGTCCTAGTCTACCATGCCATAAATTAGGACTCTCAAGCAAGTAAGCAAAAGCATTAATAATTTTATTAATTTTCTTTGGCTTAATAGCCATTACATTGAGCTTAAACATTCCGCCACATTCATACCCCTTTCCAACAAACATACCACTCTTGGTTAAAATAATTTTGTCAGACTAAAAAACAAGGCGAAAACCATGCTTGTTCAGCAGCGTCCCAGAAACCAGATTCTTGCGGATATCTGGCACATAGAGGACATCCTTCAGAGTCAGCTCCTTCCCAGAGGTCATTTTGAAAATTACATTCCCTTTGCCTTCAATAGCTGACGTAGCCGAATTTTCCATGAATAGTTTTTTGCCATTCTGGACCGGCTCAAAGGTGGTAAACACTTCCCTGTCAGAGCACACATGCTTTGTAGCCCCTGTATCTATCCACTACTCTTTAGGATTAGAGTCAACCAAGTTTACCTCTGAAACAACAGCAAAGAGGTCCACATCACCATTGTCTTCAACAGCATTGGTTTCATTAGGTTTCTTCTTTTTCGGTAGCCTGCAATCTGCCGATTTGTGCCCCATTTTGTCACAATTAAAGCATTTCCCTTGAAACTTGGTTTTCTTGGAAATACCGCCTTTTGGCCCCATCTTCGACCCTTTGTTATTCTTCTTGAACTTTTAACTTTGACCATGTTCCACGACATTAGCCTTAGGTTCAATAGAAGTGAGCCCTCTTTTCTCAGATTTTCTGTTATCTTCTTCAATTCGGAGCCTCACAACGAGATCCTCCATGCTCATCTCTTTTCGCTTGTGCTTTAGGTAATTCTTGAAGTCCTTCCACCCAGGGGGTAACTTTTCAATAACACAAGCAACCTGGAAGGTTTCACTGAGTTCCATTTTTTCAGCTTGGATCTCATGAAGAATTATTTGAAATTCTTGTATTTGAGCCATTACTGTTTTGGTGTCCACCATTTTGTAGTCCAAAAATCGACCCACAACAAACTTCTTGGTACCAGCATCTTCAGTTCTATATTTGCGGTCCAAGGCTTCCCAAAGTTCCTTTGCAGACTTTTTGTCAGAGTATACATCATAAAGTGAATCACTCAGATAATTCATAATGTAGTGTCGGCAAATGTAGTCTGACTGGTTCCAGCCAAGAAAAGCAAAAGGAAGGCAATATCTTGCTCCCCTTATTTCTTGGGTGGATCTTCGGTTAAAAACCTCGCCAGGCGCAAAGTGGTCAGATAGAACAACATTTTCTGTTGCCACCTTTTGAAATTCAACCCGTTGAACTTCTCGGGTTTTTCTGCTAGGCTAATTGGTGCCACAGCAGGCATTGGGACTGGAGTTCCAGATGAGCTCCCAGTTACCACAACTTCAGTGTTCTCATTGGTTGCCATTTCTGAAACCAAAGCACAAATTGTCAATTTCCACAAAGGAAATTCAGAAATATTCAAGTGAGTATCTTAACAAGATTACAACACTAAATTTTCTGTTCCAAAATTCGTTATGTTCGAAAATATTTTTCAATCTTGCAAATACTTTTTTTTTTCTATCCCAAGATAGATATGTAAACGTACCAAAATTTAACAACCAATTTTGAAAACAAATTAGAATTTCCCAAATCATATTTTCAAGGACTCCCAAAAATTTCCTGTTCAAACTATCTAAATAATTTTGGAAATATATTTTAGATGGAGGTCCTATTAGTGCTAATACTTTACAATCAAGTGGCAAACTTTTGTAAACTATTTTTGGATATATCTATCCAAGAAGAACACCACCTAACTATTTGTAAAACTTGTGACCAAATAATGTATACAAAGGTACATACTGTACCGTTAATATAATCACAAAATTTCTTTATTTTTCCTTCTCCGTAAAAGATTAAAATTCAGTAAAAAGTTTTATAATCTCCCTTCAACAGTTTCTGAAACAAAGGTTTTTTCCAAGCGTTTTCCTTTTACGAAGAACCAGAATTCGTCTTAAGATTGTTACAATAATATAAACGTAAAAAGGAAAACAGAGTTATATGAACAATTAAATTAAATACATAAACTGTATAAGAAAATAAAACTAAGTTCGGAAATACAAAATTGAAGCAAACTGAGGCCTGTGTGAAAACACAGTGTCCTTAAGACGAATTCGCTCCCTCACCCTTCTAAGGTTTGTGCTCGAGGTTCCGTGAGCGTTTGTCTCCCAGGATACAACGGTCCCAACAATCAACCTTTGCACCAAAAGCTTGTTGGACGAACTGAAACACTTGCACTCTACAAACTTGAATTGGAAGGAAGGAATGAAGAATTGTTCTTCTTTTGTGTGTCTAAACAGAAGAGGTAAGACTCTCTTTATAGGGTCGGAATGAGGGCAAAGTCGGAATAAAAAAAATTAATGGCACCAGTTACAAATCCGAGATTCATCCGTTTCAACAATTACGGGTTTTTCAAAATTGAATTTAGCAGTTACAAAACATTTGTAACAATTTTTATTTGTTTTAATTATTTGGGCCAAAAAGAAATGGTATTTTTCTTCTTTGGGCCAAAAACAAATAGCAAAACTGGGCTGGTCCGAATAAGCTTTTCGGGACGACATTCGTGTCCGCAGGTCGCGGGCACGCACAAGTCTTGAAGGGCCGAGTGTAAATTCGATCCAAGATTTGCACCCCCTCCTGCGCGCAAGGAGGGAGCCTTCTAGTAATAATTTCTTAACCCTTATGGTTTAGAAATCATATATAAACCCAAGTTTTCCTTATCACACTTCCAATGTGGGATAAGTTCATTTCCTTCCAATTTTTCCCATTACATATGTGAACTTTGAGCTTTAATTTCTCATTCACCCGTACTCCGATTTGGACGTACTATGTACCGTTTTAATCTACTAATGGAGTAGAATATAATTTCGCAAAGACCCGACTCTTTTCTCAAAGTGGGTCCCCTTAAAATACGTCCAAAATAGTCCATTAACTTACTTTTTCCAACAATACTTATAGCAACAAGCTTAATATGTCGCTAAAAACTACTTTAGCCACGATTTTTGGATGGTCGTTGAGATTGAGTCATGGCAACATATTTTAGATGGTCGCTAACCATAGCAACATATTTAAGATGGCTGCTAAACATATATACTAGTAGGAACAATTTTAAGATGGTCACTGACCTGTTCACAACAAGTTTGAGATGGTCTATAGAATACTCGATAGAATTATTTTCTTAGCTATAAGTTTAAGAAGATCATTAACAAATTAATACGCATGGCAACACATTCAAGATGACGTTTAAGAATATACATATAACAACACTTAGAAACTTAATTTTCTACAATAACCTCATATTGAAAACTAAATCTAAAAGTTTTAAAAGAACAAATTCAAATATGAAAAGTAATATATTGAAAACTAAATCTAAAAGTTTTAAAAGAACAAATTCAAATATGAAAAGTAATATAATTTAATATATAATTCATTATAATGTAGTTCCTGTATAAATACAATAATAAGAATTTCATATTATTTTTTTAAAATGATACAACTTGAAGATTCATTTGTGCAATTTAATTATTAGTAGTAGTTGTCAATTATATCAATATTTTTTTGAATTTAAAAAAAAAGTTATATAAAAGCAGGAATGAATTGGACTAAGTGCATAACTTAAACATAATAATAAAATATCATACATCCCAAAGTAAATTCAAATGCAAAACGCAATAGAATCCATCACATCAACATGAATCCAATTGTAACCTGTTAAAATTTCTTATCCACACCAAACACATTCAATAAATTTTTAATAGATGACTTCATTAATACAAAGTGATCAAATATTATTAGCATTCGCAAAATAAATCGAAGTGAGCAAATGTCATTAACATTCGCAAAATAAATTGAAATTAAAAATTCTGGTTCATTTGGAGTAACTAGAGAAATCATAAAATAAAAATTGATGATCATAAAATAGAAATCATGGTCTTAAATTGTGCAGTTCATTAAAAATTATCAAATCACGCTCCACTTCAAGATGGTATATCTGCATGGAAGAATAAAATGAAAACACGAAATTAATAATGATTATATGAGTGCAATAGTTTAGTTAAAACTTATAGTAATAACCTGAAGCAAAAAAACATATGATCGATGTATCTTAAATTAACTTACCAATCTTGTTGATTAAGAATATCAGATATGCTTTCTCCGGTCATCTTCTCTAAGAATTTCAAAAGAGTTGTCATTGTATTCTTTTGAGCTTCTATCTCTGCTTCTGCATTTGACAGTTTTCTTCCAATCTTGCTTGATGAGTAGATGATTCAAAAAGTGAAGTATTCTCGTCAAGTGATATTTTTTTTTCTTTAATCCTTTTGACTTGATATACGATGAGTTCTCCCCAAGGACAGCAACACAAATTTGCTCTTCATTCGTGCGAGTAACGTCTTCAGGTAGAGTGTTTTGTTGTTCACGCAACTCTTTCATTTTAACCTAGCATCAAAATCAAAACAAACAACTATGTTCATATATATGACATAAATTACTCCAAGCAATATGAAAAATCTAATAAATAACCTCCAAAAATAAAATAAAATAATATTTGCACGTACATTATTACGCTCGGCCTCCTCATTAGCCCATTCATTCTTCTCATTATGATATACAACTTCATACATGTCTATGTCATCAAGATTTGTTTCATAGAAGCAAATATTCTCAGTTTAAAATTTGGTTGTTTATTCATAAAAAATGTAAAAGTACTAAAACCAACCTTCTCATACTGATGAGCCGCACGGGATTTAGTCCCTAGTTTATGTTGGGTTTTCAACTTTGCTATATTCTTGGATTGGGTCTCTGAAATTTTCTGCATATATTAAATAATACATACTTTCGTCAGCAAATAGACATTCATATTTTTCTAAAAATTGAATTGAATAAATAATAATCTAATTTAGATTTACTGAGATTGCTAAATCATGTAAAGTGATAACATGCATATACTTGAAACTTTTCAGTCTCCCAAGATTCACATAGCCAAAGCCAATCTTCCTTATGCTCGATAAGTTTGTCATAAATGACCTCCTTTGCTAGTGCTACACCACATTCAGCTTTCACTGCCTTGTACTGTTCATAAGCATTCGAACGAAAATTGGAGAAAGATTTCGCAAAGGATTTATAAATGCATTTCATTACATGTGGCTTCTCCACCTCGTAATTGAGCTTGTTCTAGCACGAGTAGAAGATGTAATGATTCTCATAAGAAATCGTGTATATTATTTATTTATATAAAAATAACAATAATGAAAAATAATCTAAGCACACCACTTACAACAAGTTTTTTAAAAAGCTCTTTCTTCTTCTCATCTGGAATCTTTGACCAGTCATCCACTTGCATTGGGGCCTCAAGCTTAATGAGAACCCCAATAAGTGAAGCGTGTTTCGAAGCATGTAATCCAACCGGCTTATTGAGTCCCTCTGGAATTATGATAGTGGGCTTCTCTCCATTCTTTCGGGTATATTTTTCGATATTTAATCCTATAGTAGGCCCACACTTTCCTTTCACATTCAATTGATCTTTCATAACAAATTACATGAAATTAAATCATTAAACATCATAAAAAACATATACTTTGAAATTATAAATTTATTTTCAAAATAAAATTCCAAAATTACCATCAGGTGCAATGGAGTTATCAGTCGTTTGATCTTCATATTCTGTAAAGATAATTCAATATTGACTATATAACAATGACTTATTTGTTTAGAAAATTATCATGTTTATTAAAGGTAACTCTAGCGTGAGAACTAATGCGCTCGTCTGAATTACTCGATACATTCTGAATATGAGACTCGTTCGTAGGAACTAAAGTTACAAAAACTAGTCTTAAATATAGTTGAGAGAATATATGAAATAATAATTTACGACAACTGAGATAAATTACCTTGATCTCTAATGTTATCATGTATTACACTCTGTGTGAATGATAAACATGAAATATTTGAGTTGGTAAAAGATTTGCTTGAAGGAAACACCACCCTTTTCTTTTTACTTGTACCTGTAAAACATAAAATTCATCAGTATGCTATAAATGTGTCATACAATTACTGCTTATCTAAATTTAAAAAAATTACTACCGGAGCTTTGTGGCAAATTAGGCTCAGTAGTGTCATCAACCATGCTATTCGCTTCAGCTAAAGCACTTGACAATGTCATCTTGCGCTTCAAATCAGCAGTCCTATTTGCTGCCGCTAGTGCACTTGAAATCTCCTTTTGACGATTTAAAAATTTATTCATGGTGGAACCCTATAAAATAAGAGTAAAATATCAATTATAAAACCGTCAAACTTAAAATGAAATTTAATTATGTAGAATTAAAAAGGATAGATACCAAAGTTGACTCAAATAACTCTCATATAATATGATTATTCACCCAAAAGGGACAATTAAATTTTGACGGAATGAGTTGTCATAACAACCAAACGTATCTTATACTATCGTCATGGAAAATATCAAATTATATCCACAATACATTCTAACTTATCCTACAATATATACTTTGATTTATCCCGCAATATATACTAACATGTTAAACCAGTAGATCAACTAATACAACTCGTGAAGATTTATTTTCTTTAAAAACTTATTTTGTCACGATAGTTAAGAAAAACCATGTATTTTGAGAAATTATACAATAATATCTTGTTTCGTGGAGGTTTTATCAATATAGATTGCTAAGATTATATAAAACCATGTTTTAAAACTCATAATTTAAACATGGTTCAAATTTGGATGGATTTACATATACTGACTCAAACTACCTGAAGAATAAACAATTCCAGCAAATTTCTATGAAAACTATAGTGAAACTTGTATAAAGGAAGTAGCTACTTAGTATTATCATCACACCAATTGCCAAGCAAAGTTAGTTATACAAGCCAATCCAATACTAGCAAATTACCTTATCGTATTATAACAATAAAGGACAAGTACCAATCAAAATTCAAAATTATGATCCATCACACAGAGCACACACGCATACACTGAAATTAATGATTCATATGCAGATAATCACAAAATAAAGTGGATTGGATATTAACAATGATAATCACAAACCATTAAGAAACTTAACTGAGTGGGAGGGAGTTCTTATTTCTTTTATCACTTTGGAGCCGTGCAAGATTGAGTGGAGGAAAAGAGAAAAAAAAATTGTGAGAGCAATATGATGTACAAAGATCGTGCAAAGGAAGAGAGTGATGGGGATATGTTTTTATTATGCAAATTGGACGAGGGAATTAAATAGGATATTTGTTATATTAGATATACATGTTAAATGGAATGATAATCTTTTGAGGGAGGAAATTAGTTACCCAAAATTTGGCAACTAATTCTTCTTTCCCTTTGTGATAATATTTTGGCAGAAAAAGGAGGGAAAAACAAGCGCCAAATTTTTAAATGAAAAACAAGGATGAAGATGGTGTGAATTTTCTACAGTATGTGAGATTAGTAGATGGCTCTGATAACATAAAAGGGATTTAGTCAAAACGAATTGAATTTATGTCACTTAACATTATATAGTTGCAATTTTGTTTAGGATATTAACTGGTTAATGGCAATTATGTAATATTCATAATGTTTAAATTACCCCTTCTGATTTGAAAAAGAGCGATTTATCCTCCTGTAAAAAATTTAAAGAAGCAGTACCCCCCTGTACAAATTTAAAGAAGCAATTTACCCCCTTTAGTCAAAGAGACTCACTTGCCGAAATTGAGAGTGTGCATGAAATGTGTTTTGTAACATAGGGTGTAAATTGCCACATTTATCATAACACAGGGGGTAAATTGCCACTTATCATAGCAGAGGGGGATAAACTGTAATATTATCATAACACAAGGGTAAAATGGCATGTATAAAAATGTCAGGGAGGCGGTGTGAAACTTTTATAAAATTATAGGGGGTAAAATGCTCTTTTTCAAATCATAGAAAGGTAAACTATATATTATGAATACTATAGGGTAAGTTGCCATTAACTCGGATATTAACTAAAAAATATTGTCGAAATTTTGAATCAACGGGTGTCAAAGCAAACAGAGAGGGTAAAGTAAAACTTTTGAAACCTCGTGCGATCTATACTCTATCCCAAAAGGAGAGGCAAGGTTTTTGTGAATTCTTGAAAGGTGTGAAATTTCCCGATGGGTATGCTGCAAATATCTCTAGACGTGTGAACATTAAAGATGGTAAAATAACAGGTTTGAAAAGTCACGATTGCCATGTTTTACTTCAGCGATTGCTTCCTATAGGGATGCGTGGTTACTGATACGAATCTCACCACGAATAACGAGATCCGAATAATTAGGATTCCAAGGACCGTTCTACAATCAGGTTTAGATGGATTTAATGAAGACGCCACAAACGATGATGGATGAATCGCTTGATAAGTCGATGGATGAACGCCACAAGTCTTCTTGATAAGTTCATGAGAACGCCACAAACGATGTTGACTGAATCGCTTGATAAGTCGGAACGCCACAAGAATGCTTGATAAGTTCGGTAGGACGCCACAAACGATGGTGGATAAATCGTTTGATAAGTCATTGAACGCCACAAAGATTTTACTGATCTTTGATAAGTTCATGAAGAAGAATTCTTCAAAGAAGGTGGAGAATACTCAACACAAATTAATTGAAGACTAAATCTTCGATTCATTAAAGAAAAAGGTCCTTTAAATAGGACAAGAATACATCTTGAAAATAACTAGGAAACTATAAAATAGTAAACTAACCTAATACCAAAATGAAACTAAATCCTAGTAAAGAATAAACTAATCCTACAAAAATATGGACAATAAATTCGAAATTAAACCTAACTATATTAAAAACTCCCACATGACAAGCAAATATGGACTAGATCTTCTTCAATCTTGATGAGCAAGTAATCCTTCTTGACCCAACAACTTGTCTTCATTTAATTCTTTCAAATCTATTTTTGGGCACTTCATGATCACATCATTCTCCTCCTCTTAAAAGAGATTTGTCCTCAAATCTTCCACAACCTTGTAGATCTAACATGTAAACATTGAAAAACCATTTTTTTCGATTTTTTTTTTCGTTTTTTTTCCTCTCATTTTTTTTTCTCTCTCAATTTTTTTTTTCGTTTTTTTTTTTCAACTCTCTTTTTTTTTTCATTTTTTTTTACAAGAAAATAAAAGATAGACAAACCTGAGACTAGAATTTGGCTCTGATACCAAATGATACGAATTTCACCACGAATAACGAGATCCGAATAATTAGGATTCCAAGGACCGTTCTACAATCAGGTTTAGATGGATTTAATGAAGACGCCACAAACGATGATGGATGAATCGCTTGATAAGTCGATGGATGAACGCCACAAGTCTTCTTGATAAGTTCATGAGAACGGCACAAACGATGTTGACTGAATCGTTTGATAAGTCGGAACGCCACAAGAATGCTTGATAAGTTCGGTAGGACGCCACAAACGATGGTGGATAAATCGTTTGATAAGTCATTGAACGCCACAAAGATTTTACTGATCTTTGATAAGTTCATGAAGAAGAATTCTTCAAAGAAGGTGGAGAATACTCAACACAAATTAATTGAAGACTAAATCTTCGATTCATTAAAGAAAAAGGTCCTTTAAATAGGACAAGAATACATCTTGAAAATAACCAGGAAACTATAAAATAGTAAACTAACCTAATACCAAAAGGAAACTAAATCCTAGTAAAGAATAAACTAATCCTACAAAAATATGGACAATAAATTCGAAATTAAACCTAACTATATTAAAAACTCCCACATGACAAGCAAATATGGACTAGATCTTCTTCAATCTTGATGAGCAAGTAATCCTTCTTGACCCAACAACTTGTTTTCATTTAATTATTTCAAATCTATTTTTGGGCACTTCATGATCACATCATTCTCCTCCTCTTAAAAGAGATTTGTCCTCAAATCTTCCACAACCTTGTAGATCTAACATGTATACATTGAAAAACCATTTTTTTCGATTTTTTTTTTGAACTTTTTTTTTTTTTCGTTTTTTCTTCCTCTCATTTTTTTTCTCTCTCAATTTTTTTTTTCGTTTTTTTTTTCAACTCTTTTTTTTTCGTTTTTTTTTTCAACTCTCTTTTTTTTTTCATTTTTTTTTACAAGAAAATAAAAGATAGACAAACCTGAGACTAGAATTTGGCTCTGATACCAAATGATACGAATTTCACCACGAATAACGAGATCCAAATAATTAGGATTCCAAGGACCGTTCTACAATCAGGTTTAGATGGATTTAATGAAGACGCCACAAACGATGATGGATGAATCGCTTGATAAGTCGATGGATGAACGCCACAAGTCTTCTTGATAAGTTCATGAGAACGCCACACACGATGTTGACTGAATCGCTTGATAAGTCGGAACGCCACAAGAATGCTTGATAAGTTCGGTAGGACGCCACAAACGATGGTGGATAAATCGTTTGATAAGTCATTGAATGCCACAAAGATTTTACTGATCTTTGATAAGTTCATGAAGAAGAATTCTTCAAAGAAGGTGGAGAATACTCAACACAAATTAATTGAAGACTAAATCTTCAATTCATTAAAGAAAAAGGTCCTTTAAATAGGACAAGAATACATCTTGAAAATAACTAGGAAACTATAAAATAGTAAACTAACCTAATACCAAAAGGAAACTAAATCCTAGTAAAGAATAAACTAATCCTACAAAAATATGGACAATAAATTCGAAATTAAACCTAACTATATTAAAAACTCCCACATGACAAGCAAATATGGACTAGATCTTCTTCAAACTTGATGAGCAAGTAATCCTTCTTGACCCAACAACTTGTCTTCATTTAATTCTTTCAAATCTATTTTTGGGCACTTCATGATCACATCAGTTACCTATATAAAGATGTTCTTACTGCCATTAGTGAGTTGTCAAGTTTCTTTCGACAACTCTGCTCTAGGACACTTAAATTGAGTGTCCTTGACGATTTGGAGAAAAAGATACCCGTGATACTGTGTAAGTTGAAAATGATATTTCCACCCGCTTTCTTTGATGTAATGGTCCATATATCAATTCATTTGGAGCAAGAAGCTAAACTTGGTGGACCTGTTCATTATAGATGGATGTATCCTTTTGAAATGTAAAAGTTTAATCATTTTTTCTTTCATTTCTATTTATGATAAAGTTGAATTGCTCACTTTAGACCCGTGTTTACTTATTTTTTTATTTAATCTAAGTATAGGTGTCTCAGTGGTCTAAAAGGGATGGTTCGAAACGGAGTCGTCCAGAAGGTTCAATTGCAGAGGCCTATATTGTGAAAGAGTGTTTGAGTTTTTGTTCGATGTATCTTCATGGAATTGAGACAAAGTACAATAGAGTTGAGCATAATCACGATGGTAATGAGCATCCAAATGCAACCATTTCTGTATTTAAAACTAAAGTTCGTATAATTGGAGAAACACGTTATACCCCCATGATGCGTGAAAACACAGTGCAATGCATTGGTTTGTCTTGAATAATTTTCCAGAGATAGAACCATATTTGAAGTAATAAGTTTTTTGTTTGCAATATCTAGCTTCCATTTACATATCTAACATCAATTGTGATCATTATAATTTTATTCTTGTTTAGGGAGCACGAAGATGAACTGAAACAAGAAAATTTTATTGGTTGGGTGACAAGACAAAAGAAAGAGTTTGCTTCATGGTTCCGGAATTGAGTAAGAACCTAAATTAAAAATGTTCGATTTTATTAATTGGGAAGGAATGACTTCTTTTATCTATGTTCTTAACTAAAATAAATATTTCATAATAGATTCAGGGATTGCGACAAATTGGATCATCAGAAGCTAGTGATGAGCTTTTTGCACTTGCATCAGGTCCCGATTTTCATTTGACTAGTTGTAGTAGGTGCATAGTAGAAGGAGTCAAGTATCTAATTAGTGAAAGAGACAATCGACGCTTGACACAAAATAGTGGAGTGTGCACGGAATCTACACATAAGGGTAAAATGATGAAATTTTATGGAGTATTAGAAGATGTTATTGAGTTGAGCTAGGTGGATAAATATCGGTATGTGTTATTCTGCTGCAAATGATTTGATCTAGATCGACATAAACCAGTGAAGATAGATGGCGACTTCACAACCATAAATGTAAGCAAACTATGGTATCAAAGTGAACCATGTGTATAAACAAATCAAGTAAATCAGGTCTTCTATGTTAACGACACAAAACTAGGTAGAAACTGGAAAGTGATTCAAAGTTCACAACATCGATATTTGTTTGATCCGTCTCTTCTTCAATCTAATGTTGGAGAAGAACGTGATGAGAATTATGCATAGCAACAAGATAATTGTGCATATATTCAAGTTGAAGACAATAATCGTGAGATAGGACCAATAATTCACAATGATGAAGCTCCTTTAGAGGTTGAAATTGCTGAAAATATAATTTCCCCAAGCACAAATAATTATAATGAAGGTGAAGGTGAAGAATTTGATGAAGGAGACGATACATGGGTTGAATATTTTAGCAGTGACGATGAAGAGCCATCTCAAGCTTACGTGGATAGTGATTTGGAGTATTAAAGATGCATGTTGCCTCCGATGATGTACAACATTGCCAAGATTGTTCATCAGCCGAATTTCATGAACTGCTATATATATCCTCTAGGTAATCTGTTTTGTATTAATCTTAATATTAGTTATATTTATTTTATATATCTTTGAATTAAATTGCTAATCTTGATTTGAATGAATTGGTGGGACTTATTATGCGTTTTACAGTATTTTAGAAGTTTTTTGTGCTCAATTCAATGGCGAATGCACATGCTGCAAATGACAAGGTTAGCGTATATTTACATCTTCTATCTACTGTTATATTAATTTAAACATGCACAAGTGTGTTAATACTATAAATGGTGATTAAAAGGTTGGTTTTGTAGGTGAGTAGATGAATGAAGTGCTTGTATTTGAAACATGTTGATGACGCAGAATATGTGGAAAATTGATGTTTGCAGCTTGATTCATTTAAAGGAGGGACGTGAATGGATTGTCAATGGAACATGATGCATAAAGCTTGGATGAAAATTAACAAATGAAGGTTAAATATAGAAGTCAACTACTATATGTGAGGATTGGCAAATTGAGTTTTTCTTTTTTTTTTTTCCTGCTTTTCCGTAGTTTTTTTTAATCTTTGTACTGTAACAAAGTAATCGCTCCGTGTAAATTTTTATGGTTTTTCTTGATTAATATTAACAGCTAGTTATAAAACTTTAGCGACAGCAATTGTATTATGATTTTATAACGTCTTTTTTATATATATAGTTATCATTGGTGTATCTTTTTATTTTTTTATTTTTTTATTTTTTAATGATTAAATTATAAAAGTTAATTATAGTTAGTTTCCTTGATATCAACAAATAACTAGTCTTTTCTTGTCACTAAATCATATTAGACTGAATTACAAATTTTGCAACTATATCGAAACTTAGTTCAACCAAATTATGTTGTAACTGAACATAACATTTTAACAACAATGAATGATGACCTTAGCGTGTGAATTTTTTTTGTTGCTAATACATGTATCTTTATAGACCATTAATTCCTTGGTCACTACACATAACATTTTAACAACAATGAATGATCACTTTAGCGAGTGATAAAAATTGTTGCTAATACATGTATCTATAGAAACCATTAATTCCTTGGTCACCAAACATAAATTGTGGTTGCTATTTTTATAGATATAGCAACCAAGACAATGTTATAGTATCAACGAAAACTCAAATTAGCGAGTTCAAAATTGTTGCTAATATCGACATCTTTAGAGACTATTACTACGCATGTCACTAAACATAAAATTTTGGTTGCTATTTGTATAGGTACATCCACCAAGAGAATGTTACAGTAACCATAAAAATTTCATTAGCGAGTAAAAAAATTGTTGCTAATGCTTGTATCTTTTGAGACCATTAATTCCTTGGTCACTAACCATAAATTGTGGTTGCTATCTTCGTTGATATAGCAACCAAGACAATGATATAGTGACTATGAAAACTAACATAGCGAGTATAAAATCGTTGCTAATATCGACATCTTTAGAGACCATTACTAGGCTTGTCACTGAATAGAAAATTATGGTTGCTATTTGTATAGGTACATCCACTAAGAGGATGTTATAGTGACCATGAATATTTCATTAGCGAGTAAATTTTTTTTTGTTAATGGCATTATCAATAGAGACTGATAATATTTGGTCGCTAAAACTAACAATTTCAACATCCAATTTAATGATTGGTCGCTGCGGACTTTTAGTCGCTACTATGAGTGACTGGTGAAGTCTTAGTCGCTATAACTTTTAGAGACCATTTTCTTTCTTTTAACGACCAATAACTACAGTCACTGATACAATTTTTCTTGTAGTGGTAATTTAGTTATGACATGTTTAGGTAATTTAGTTATGACATGTTAAAATTTTGGTCGAATAACTAACTATTGTTACATTTTATCCTTCCTTTATTAGGAAGGGTGTTTAGGTAATTTAGGTTTGACAAAAAAAATTGTCATGCATGCTGACAAAAAAAATTGTGATTTTTTCAAAAATTGAACGGATGAGATCATTTTTTTTAATTCAACGCCTATTATAAAAATGCCTCAAATGAGATCTCACCATAGAGCTGTCACCGGAAAAAAAACCCAGGTTAATTTCATCGATTAAGTAACTGCTGAACTTTGATAAAACGATAAATGCTGTATTTTGATTAAGTAATTGCTGGATTTTGATAAAATGATCAAATGTCAATTACTATGTATTTGCACTGGCGTTAAGGATATTGCCCTAGCACTATCGACAACTTTTCAAAGCCTAATTTAATTTATTATTCTTTAGCCTTCGTGGACTACAAGTCATACAAAAACCAAATTACTAAATTAAACATATGGTGCCACCATGATGAAAGTCAAACACATAATCTAGGTGACAATAAACATGTCTAAGAACTTGTTTGATAGTGGCAAATTCAAGAAATGAGAAGCAAACATAACAAATTAAATTCGCCCGTTGCCCGTTGGCCATATGGAGATCATATCATCATAAATTTCAATATGCGATAATAATATTTATTAGTACATAAGCGTGATTGCTTACCATTACATAAGCTTCATCTATTTAAAAATCACATCGATTGAAATGAAATTTCGACCAAAACTTTGAAATTCAAAATCCATTCATATAACAAATTCATTTACATGTATTTTTTTTTTTAATTTGGTACAAGATATGAATAACGTCAAGACTTGTAAATTCAAACCCACTAATAATAAATAAAAATCATTTCAAAAACCCACAATAATCAAGGCGCCTTAACATTAATTCATGTTAGGCTACCACAAAATTCCATTAAAAAAAAAAAAACTTCAATCATGTAATAGTATATATATACCAAAAAATAAAAAAGAATATTCAAATTCCGTCATCGAATAAATCAATTTGGGTAAGTACGTAATCGATGAAAAAATGTGCACATTTTAATTTCAATTTAGAGGTGAAGAATTGTGCCTTTGCGATGGACAAGATGGAGGAATAAGGTCTCCTTTCGGTAACTTTGTGAAGAAGAAGCCATGATCGGTTAACTTATTCTTCTCTATAAAAGTCTTCAAATCTTTTGTAGAGACACCATTTTCCTCTTCCATCATTCTCCCTGGCCTCATAGCGCAACAACAATTGATCACAAGAATAATAACAATGAAACGTATTGAAATATTCATTATTCGCCAAGAAGAAGAATAAGCCATGAGAATATGAGATATTTTTTCCTTCTTCGATCTTCTTTTAAATATTTCTTTCTTTTTCGTGTAATTTCTTTCTCGCCTTTCTTTTGAAGAAAAACGTGTACACCTTTACTTGAATAGGAAGAAGTGGTTATATATATATCAATAAAGTGTTCATGTATAAATGGGATGTCAAGAGTTGAGAAATTAAGATGAAACTTAGTATTTCTTTGGGGGCATTTTACACGCTATTGAATTTTTAGTGTCAACGGTTCATCAAAATATAGGGGAGTTCTATTGGATGCGGGGAAAATGCAAGATACTCCCCTGTGTTACATTAAACATGCAAGGAACTATCTTGTGAAATTTTATTGGGCTAAACTTCCTTGTGTTTTTAATAACCCAGCAAAAAACACTCAATTTGTAAAAAAATAGGTCATTTTGGATCGACATATTTGAAGAAATCGTTTTTAAAATAATTGAAGTTGGTCCCTACAACTTCAAGTAAAATATTTTTAAAATTATTTTTTGAAATATGTTGATCCAAAATGACCTATTTTTTTTTTTTTATAAATTGGATTTTTTTTGTAGAGTTTTTTAAATCACAAGGAATTTACGCAATAAAAATTTCACAGGGTAGTTTTTTGCAGGTTTAACATAACACATGAGAGTATTTTGCATTTACCCCATTGGATGCCGGCTAGCTCGTTTGTTCTATTTTCAATTTCATATTAAGGGTTAAGAGGGATTATTTGAGCTAAATGCAAAACTAACCCTTGTGCTTTGTCTAATTGAAAAAAAGTCCTTATGTTATTTTTATGAACAAAAATTCCCGTATGTTCTTTTTTTATAAGAAAAAACCCTATTTGAAATTTTTTCATTAACCAATAAGGAGGTTATTGCTAACTTTTTGAAATAAACAGGGGGTTATTGACAATTTTCAAAGTTAACAGGGGGATTATTATCAATTTTTAGGTGCATAAAAGTGTTTTGCATATTTAGGTTGGGTATAATTATCATTTTTTTGTAAAATATGTTCTCCAGCTTGGGACAATTTTTTCGCTAATAAAAAATAGCACAAAGGGGCTTTTGAGAATAAAAATAACATAAGAAAGTTTTTGCTAATTAGACCAAATATAGGGGATATTTTTGCATTTTGCTCGATTTTCTTTAATTGAAATTTTATGTCCTTACGGCTAATCTGTCATAAACTAGGTTGAAAATCTAGAAATATTGGTAAGATTGCGTTCACGTTTGGCATATGAAGTGTGCCAAGTTGAGAGCTTGAACGCCCCTATATGATTTAAAATTTTCACGAAATTAACTTGAGAAATATTTATTGCACTAAGTGTCATTGTACTATTAAATAATCAACATAAAATTCCCAAACTTACTGGATACGGAATTAATATGTTGGGTAAATTGAATACCAAAATAACAAAAAAAAAAAAAAAAAAATGAAGCATGAACATGAATATGAAAAGATAAACTCTCGAATTTTTTCATTATCAATAATCAACTTATAAGATAAATCCACAAGCCGGACTTTTTTATAGCCAAATTAAAATAACTAAGTAAAAATATGTTGACTCGTAAAGAAAACGAAATAAACAAAAGATAACAACTTAACTCCTAAGTAAAAAAAATTTAAAGAATATTGTTTGCATAATAATCGTTTGGCTAGCTCCAATGTGAAAATACTAGATTTAAATGAGTAAAATGAGAGCAATGCGTGTCAATATCTCTGCTTGCAGATGTAACGGAAAATAAATAAGGTAGAATCGATGGATTGATTATAATGTCTCGATAGGACTCTAACTTCTAATCAACCGATTGTGCGAAGTAGGCAATCACTATCCCTAGTTCTTTCCAATGCCTATTTGGCCGTATGACTTGACATTTTATTATATCATTTAAGTAAATGCCAAAACTTTTCTAATTTGAGCTAGTTAGTGGTCTCTCATCATATCGGGATAAGTATTAATGTAAAATGTTATCGAGTAGACTTTAGCAAGAAATATCGGACAGTCAAATTATATCAGGATACTTCAAAAAAAGTATATTCATAAATGTCAAATGACCTCAAAATAAATCAAAACCATTCGATAAAGCGTGCAATAAAAAAAAAAACCAATTCTGTAACATAGTATCAGGGGTCGATTTCCCAGCCAATTTCGGACATTTAGAATAGCATATCAGAGCATTTTACAAGAAATATATTTGCATTTATAAAACAACTAGAAATCAATTTAAAACCATTCAATAAATACATAAACAGTCAAATCCAAGTTTGTATTAGGACATCGTGCTGTAAGATTATACAAAGGAATTCAGAAATCTAGCATATTCTTTTTTTCGATTACAAAACTGAAGGATAGATACATGTTCCTAATTTTGCAACGAATTTGAACAATTGATGATATTTAAGAAGCTTTTGATTGTTGTCAAGACTATAGAACACATGACAACAATGCGAATGTTATGTACAAGCAAAAAGCATAAATTTGGTGGCAGAAAACTACCAACCAAAGGATCACCCCACTCAACAAATAATCATCGAAAGGTTCCATATCATGAGGTGATTTCATGTAAATACGTGGGCACTTACATGAAGGAGAACTATGTGCAGAATGTACAGATTTGCAGCTTACAATTAGCTTCTACGATCTACTATTTTCCATCACAAAGTAAAAATGACTGAGTTGTTGTTGATTGATTTGAGTTGTGTTTTTTTTGGTTCGCATACGTCCTCTTTAGATAGATTTTAGAGTCCTGATGTGAGGGTGCTTCTTTTCACGCGAGCTAAAACAGTCCATCTTCAAGTAAGATTCTTCAACTGTTGAGTTGCACTTGATTCTTAGAGTCTTGATCAGTTGGAACTCTATTTCCAGCATTCAGCTTGTGTTCACATTACGATGGTTATCAAGTCCATCCAATCAAATGAATTTAACTTAATGAGATATGTTTGCTTTTATCTAAATTATAAGTTTTGATTAGTTATGACTCTAAATAACTGCAAATGTAACCACACAATTTAATTTAATTAAATTCTCATGGACTTATCGACCATGTGTTCTCCACCAGACCCTAGATCATTCGAAATAGACCCATTGGCAGGATACCCGGCTGCCCGAACCTTTTAGATGGTCGTCCAAGAAGTCCACCATATCTGGCACCGTTCTTCCTGTTCGGCAGGTAACATTTTCTGAGTTCCGACCAAAAGGCATTTTCCTCCTCTTCGCCTCGGGGAGGTCACTATTTCGTTTTCGAGACATCCTTTCTCTAAGCCCCTGTTTTCCTTGTATCTTCTTGAGGGAATACATACGACATCCTACATTCGACGAAGAGGATGGATCGAAAGTGCCTCCCGGAAATTCCAATATTCTCAAGAGGTGAATTTCCCCTAATCGGATTAACAGGTTCCTCCTCGGTCGAATTGGCAGCTTGAGTAGCACGATTTTTTCTTGCTCTCCTTTGCCTCCGAGGTTTACCGTGAGTCTTCTTGGAAGAGGAAGCAACGTTCGAGCCGACCACTGAGGCACGAAATCCTTCAACTAATTCACCTAATAAAGGGAGGGCAGTTTGAGTAAAGATAATTCGAGATTATATAAAGGAAACTATTCAAGTAAGATATGCCTTACTTAGAGTGGGAGGTATCTTCGCAGCTGTGGCGTCCTCCGAAGTTCCTTCTTTCTGCCCCTTAGAGTTTTTAGGTTTCTGGCCTGTTATGATTTCTCAGCAGAATAAACCGAGCTACTCAAACCAGCCATCCTCAAAATTGGTTCTTGAACAAGGGGCTCAAATTGGTAGAGATCGGACCGAAGGGGCGCAAGGAATTCCTTACTGAGAGCGGGTTTGATGCATTGTCTAACTTTTCGCCTACCATATACCCAGTGCCTTTGACCTTTCCAGGGGTAGGGCACTAATTCCGAGCTTCCCTCAGAGATCGGGACGTCAGGACCCTTAACGAAGAAGAACTCCTTTTTCCAGCTAGGAGTGTTGCTCATAACCATATTCGACAATATGGATTGGTTCGACCTTTGGGAAAAGTATACATATCCGATATTGGAGGCCGGAGAGTTGATCTTGAAAATCTGCCAATTTTTTTGAAAACTATCATTTTTTCCCTTGGCCTTCATCAAGACGCTGAACGCAACGACGTATCCCATAGAGTTCGGAAGAATTTGGGCAGGAGCAATAGAGAAGACCTCCAGAACGTCTTCAAGCATAGGGATAAAGGGAATCCCGAGCCCATATAAAAATTGTTCACTATAGAAAGCTTGACACCCAATTAGGGGATCAGTGACCCATTGCTCAGGGGTAGGAATCACTATCAAAAAACCCTCGGGTAAATATCTTCCGAAGTCCCTATCTAGGATGGCTTGATCTTTCTTCGGGTCGTAGATGCAGACACTCTCGTCAGCTCTATCCTCGGTTTTATGATGGTTGACGCTAATAAAAGTTTCGTCCAGTTTGTAGATGCTCACGTAGACGCCATTGCCGATGCAGTACCTATTAGTTTCGTTTTCCGACAACAGAAATTCTTCTCCTTCTTCTCCTGCATCACCCTCATCTCGGGCTTCGGCTTCATTTCCGACCTCAGTATTAATCTCTCCCTCTTCTGTTTCGGAACTGTTGGTTTCTTTTGAGTTAGCAGTGGTTTTGTCATCAGAGGCTCTATACGTTTCTATCTCCAACATGTCGGGATCAAATTCTGATCCCTCTCGTACCTTGGATTTGCCTTTGTAGTCTTTAGAACTAGACATTATGAGTGTGTTTGCTAAGTTTGATCGGATTAAAGCGGTTTTTAATATTTTTGATCAAGGAGCTCCAATCTAGGGTTGGAAAGATTATCGTGAGCAAATTTTCAGAGGTCAACGTATATATATAAGGTTAAAAAGATAAATTGTAAATCGGACCCCGAGTAACCGTGACGGTTAAGCTTCCACACAGTAAATTCAAATTTATCTTCCCAATAATTGCCTTTTTCGGTCCTTACGCTCGAGAAGTGGGGGAGTACTGATGAAGGGTACTTTGGATTTTCAATTTCGGGAACCATCTTTGATCGAAGACCAGGAAATCCGACCTTGAAGAAGTAATTCCAATCTCCATATCATGATTTTCGATCAGGCCCATCCTACAGCTCGAAGACTCTTGGCAGGAGAGGGCTCATCTTAGGAATCACTATTGGGCCAACCCCCGGCCCAGACCCTTGGGCTAGGGAATGTATCCCTGTGGAAGGTTCACCTAGCACGCCGCCATAACTATAAATACCACTCGCATTTATGACATCAGACACTCATTCTCAAGTGCTCCTAGATCGGCCTAGCAGCTCGTATTTTCCTCCGAAGATGGATTAGTTCACTTATTGTACTAAATTTAGCCTCTTGCTTGTACGGTATTCTGTAATGCTCGAATAGGCCCATTGTAACTATTGTACCTTGATTGGAATATTTATATAACATTGATTGATCTACCCATATTACAGTGTCCTTTATTCATACTTCCCTATTTTAACCACGTTTGCAATTAGGTAAGATCAGTTGCGCCTGCGTTCTTTAACCCGGACGACATAACTGTGAAGCAGTATATCTCCTGCTCGGTTACGAAAATGGTTTTTTCCTGGTCCCTTTTGTTCATAAATATCTGATAAAATCCTTCAAATGTATCCATCGTACTGAATATGGTGAATCCTGCGTCAGACTCGACCAATAAATCGATCCTAGGAAGCGGGTAAGGATCTCGTGTACATAATTTATTCATGTTCGTAAAATCATTGCACATTCTCCATTTATTCTCTTTCTTACTACCCTTAGCAACTAAAATTACGTTACATAATCATTCTGTAAAATGTCGCTGATCTGTTTAGACATTAAAAGTCTCTCAACCTCGGCCTTTATAATCTTGCCTTTAACATGACCGTGGTTCCGTTTCTTCTGCATGATTGGTTTCGCGCTCGGGTCAATTTTCAATGAGTGGGCAATTATTCTTATGTCTTCCGAACTCCAAGTGAATACATCCAAATTATTCCTTTAAAAATCAAGCAGCATGATTTCTCCTTGCAGTGTAAGTTATGTTCCGATTCTTGTTATCTTACTGGGATCACATTCGATTAGTTGGACCTCCTTTTGCTCGGGATGTTAGATAGCCAGATCAACAGGTTCCTTGCCATTCTTGTCGATCCTAATGTACTCGAAATTTTAGGTTCCGTTAACCTCTCATTAGATATTCCTATGGAGTTCCTTTTTGAAGGCGTAAGTGGCTTGATTTTTGTTTAAGTGAAAGCGCTGTGTTATAGCAATCACAGGTCATACAATGATTGTTGATTATCTCACCAATTTCGTGCGTGGTCGAAAATTTCATCTTTTGATGGTAAGTCGAAACAACGGTTCGGATTTGATTAAGGGCCGGTCATATTTCTCGAGGTACGGTAACTCCAGGGTTATCTATGACCTTGCTATCTAGTGTTAGTATTTCTCGAGATACAGTAACTCCCTTCTTTATCGATCGAGCAGTTCCCTATCTGGCATTTTGACTATCTCCCTGCAGGTCCACCATAAATTACATGTATAGTCCCATTGACGTTATCGCTATCCAAATCATTCCTATTGGGCGCAATGTCATTAGGAAAACGTCTCGAAGGACTCTAAAAATTTCCTTTCCCGAGATTACCGCCAATTCCAATCTGTTATATCGAAAAACTCGTTTAACCTCCCTTATTGTATTTACTTCTCAATTTCATGTTTTAGATGATAACAGTATTCCGTTCGATGACCATGTGCCCGATGGTACCTACAACATAAATTGTAGTTTTTGGCTCTTGGCCTGGCTTGTGTTATCCTCTTCGCTGGGAAATCTAGTTATTCTTTTCTAGGACGGCTAATATTTCCTCCCTTGGAGCATTTAATTTGTGTAGCTCATGTAACTAATTTGTTCTCTTATGTTTTGATCCAGGGAACGTGGTCTAACATAGACATTAGGTCTTTGTTAGAATCAGGTGATGCATAGTCTAACCTTTGAAAGACGTTTCCCTTTTTAAAAGAATGATCATAGTCGAAGACCCTCAGGATCAAAGCTTTATCGGGTCTTTTCGACTCAAAGTATTGCCAAATTGTCTATTCTTAGTGAGGTCGAACATGATCGAAATTATATAATCGATGTTGGGTAAATTGATTTTTAGTAGTTCCACATTGAATCTACAGAGCAAGTTTCTAAAGGACTTTTCTTCATGCTGGCGGATCGTCCCCATATAGCTCATTGGGAGCATCAGTCTTTTTTTACTCGCAAAATGCGCAAGTTTGTTGCAAATCTAATGCCAGACCTTCGAAAGTGGTTACTATTAATTTATCAGTATAATCTGCTGAATGAGCATACAAGTTCATTATGTTCGTAAATCTGAATACATAATCGCTTGGATCTCATGCACCGTCGTATCTGGGTAAGCGGCTTGGTAGAGAACCGAAAGTTTGCGTTTCTATGATTTCTATGCAGAAAGGCGAGCATGCAGCTATACTATCTTGGACTTCTCGAGATCGAGGCCAAGGTTGTCTTGCAATCAATAAACGCTGCTCGACTCGTTCTTCCACCATTCTTTCGAAATCTCTCTAGGAAAATCATCTTGTAGATTTGTTATCATTGATCGGAGGTATGATACTATCGTCCCCAGAGGTTGTTTTTCGAACCAATCGAATGCCATACCTTCGAAAGTGGTTACTATTAATTTTGCAGTATAATCTGCTGAATGAACTTACAAGTTCATTATGTTCGTAAAGCTGAATACATAATCGCTTGGATCTCATGCACCGTCGTATCTGGGTAAGCTGCTTGGTAGAGAACCAAAAGTTTGCATTTCTATGATTTCTATGCAGAAAGGCGAGCATGCAGCTATACTATTTTGGACTTCTCGATATCGAGGCCGAGGTTGTCTTGCAGCCAATAAACGCTGCTCGACTCGTTCTTCCACCATTCTTTCGATATCTCTCTCGGAAAATTGTCTGGTAGATTTGTTATCATTGATCGGAGGTATGATACTATCATTGATCGGAATAATTGTACATTCATTAGCTAGTTACTAGTTGGGTCTCTATTTGATTACAAAAGGGACTAATCAATTGAGCTAGTTGCTTCAGTTGCTCATTTTCAGTTGTCAGAGGAGGAGGGACAGGTTGAGCAGGAGAAACAATGCACGGAGGATTCTGGGGATTACTTAGGTCGGGGAGATGTTGACTCTGGCTGTTTTATCTGTTTGCCCCACCTCGACTAGCATTAGTCCTCATAAGATTCGATCATTGTTGTCCTATCGTCGGTCCCTGACTATTGTTGCTATTTTTGGTCGAATTCTTATGTAGATTATCTGCCACAGCCGGACTTTGAGAAGTTCTAGCGTGCTTTTCCTTGGATTGACCATATTTCGTTCGAGCACTTGACCTGGGCCCCACGGTGGGGCACCAACTGATTTTATCGAATTTCATCTAGATGAGTAAAATCAATAAAGTTATTAACTAATCAATGAATAAAGATAAAAAGAGAGCTTTATCGTATATTATCGATCTTAATTAAGGGCTTGGTCAAAATATTCAGGATGGTGCAACTCAAGCAGTATAAAATGTCGATGATATAAAAGACTAAGTGCAAGAGTAAAACTTGCTATCTGTTGAATATTCATGATTCCTAACCCTTATTACAATAATCATTTTAGTATTTATAGTCTAACATATCTATTCCTAATAGAGTCCTAAGGCTTGTAGGAGTCTTTGCGCGGCCCATGGACTGTCAGAAGCTAGACTAGACCTAACTAATGAAGACATTCTTATGTCGTTCTTATACTAGTCCAGGTCGATGAGTTCTTGGTCAGGTCGATAAAGTCACAGCTCGACCTGGATTCGATCGAGGAATCCGGCCTAGCATAGATAAAATTAACCCCCATCATAACATATATTGATCAAAACACCAAAAGTATTCGAGTTACATTGTGACGAAATATTTAAAAAAAAAGAAAGAAATTGCTTATAAATTTATTTTTGTGATGAAGATATTTCTTCTTGTGGATTAAGATATGTTGCTTTTGTTTAAAAATAATGTACTTGATGAACTTTGGTGTTGCCTGACTTAATTGTGGATAGGGAGATGTTTGAGAATTTGTAAAGCCAAAGTGTTGCATGGATGAAAGATAATATTATAGGGAATTTGGAAACCGATTGGAGTTGGGAAAGATGAATTTATAACCTATATTGATCTAGAAAACTCAAGAAAATTGTGGATTAAAATTTCATATGTAGGACCAATCAAATCATGTTGTGCATGTAGTAGCCATAAGTTGCAAGATTAAATCCTTAGACCAGATGTAGCTTATAATATTCAGTACCAAATTTCTCAACTAGAAGGGGCATTTATTATTAGTAGTATTTTATTAACATTATTAAACACAAAAAGTTATGCCATAATTAGCATAGTTAGCAGATGGACCTTGAGAAGTTGTATTTCTTCCTGTCATTAGAGTGCTTTTCCTTGGATTGACCATATTTCGTTCGAGCAATTGACCTGGGCCCCACGGTGGGGCGCCAACTGATTTTATTGAATTTCATCTACCATGAGTAAAATCAATAAAATTATTAACTAATCAATGAATAAAGATAAAAAGAGAGCTTTATCGTATATTATCAATCTTAATTAAGGGCTTGGTCAAAATACTCAGGATGGTGCAACTCAAGGAGTATAAAATATCGATGATATAAAAGACTAAGTGCAAGAGTAAAGCTTGCTATCTGTTGAATATTCAACCCTTATTACAATAACCATTTTAGTATTTATAGTGTAACATATCTATCCCTAATAGAGTCCTAAGGCTCGTAGGAGTCTTTGCACGGCCCATGGACTGTCAGAAGCTAAACCAGGCCTAACTAATGAAGACATTCTTGTGCCGTTCTTATACTCGTCTAGGTCGATGAGTTCTTGGTCAGGTCGATAGCATCACAGCTCGACCTGGATTCGATCGAGGAATCCGGCCTAGCATAGATAAAATTAACCCCCATCATAACATATATTGATCAAAACACCAAAAGTATTCGAGTTACATTGTGACGAAATATTTAAAAAAGAAAGAAAGAAACTGCTTATAAAATACATGTACTGTTATTTTGGTGATGAAGATTTTTCTTCTTGTGGAGTAAGATATGTTGCTTTTGTTTAGAAATAATGTACTTGATAAACTTTGGTGTTGTCTGACTTAATTATGGATAGGGAGATGTTTGAGAATTTGTAAAGCCAAAGTGTTGCTTGGATGAAAGATAATATTGTATGGAATTTGGAAACCGATTGGAGTTGGGAAAGAAGAATTTAAAATATTGGTCTAGAAAACTCAAGAAAATTGTGGATTAAAATTTCATATGTAGGACCAATCAAATTATGTTTGTGCATTTAGTAGACATAAGTTGCAAGATTAAATCCTTAGACCAGATGTACTAAATTTCTCAACTAGCAGGGGAATTTATTATTATTAGTATTTTATTAACATTATTAAACACAAAAAGTTATGCCATAATTAGCATATGGAAATAATTATGTGATGGACACAGCTGGATTCAATTTTCTTTGTTAATATTTAAACATAAAAAGTCAACCTACTCTAAAAAACAAATCTTAAAAATTTTATGTTGTTACTAATTTGGTACCATGACTGGTGAAATTCTTAAAAGATATGGCATGATTTGAATTGGCAACTCTCTAACTTGGAGGAAAAAGGATTCTAAATAAGCACAAACACATAATTATCTAAAATTGTTATACAATTCGATGAAAGCATAAACTTTAAGTAATCTTTTATTATTTGCCCAATTCACATTTGTCTTGCTATACGGTAATTTACAATTCCATTAATTTCGCCCCATAACAACTAATTGATTCATAAAATAAATTATAAAATTAGCGATTTGGCAATATTATACCATAAATACCCATATATTCTCTTACATACTCATGCAACTATGATCCTTCTCAAATTTAATCCGCATATTAAATAAAAAAAAAACTAATTGTAAGCAACTTGTTCCCCTCGAGAGGCAGAGCAGAAAAACAATTCCTTAAACTCAATCGGAAAAAAGGCACGTTTTTTATACTTGAATTTAATTTTTAATTTTCTTCAATTCTAAATAATGTGATACAATGTTTCAAATTGGAGCTTTTCTATGGTTTGATTTCATTTTTTCAGTGCTCTTTCAAAGTCAATTGTTATGTGATTGTTTATTTGTACATGATTATTAATTTTTATGGAACTTTTCCCCTTAAGTTAATTTAAAAGTTCCAAATTATTTGGTGATTTTTTTTTTATGAATAGTAGTTTATAAAGGCAATTGTGGAATTCGCACTTGATTTCGAAGCTGGGACAGTTAAACCTAATGTCAATTTACAATTCACTATTGTTTTCATGTTTTGTACGTAGGATCATGCATGGAGAATTTTTTGTTCAAGCTGACCTAGAACAATTTTGGGGGATGCTGATTGATGCTGGCAACATCGATTATGTTTGGGATAACACCATTGTTATTAAACAAATTGCTACTCGGCTAGAACAAAAGACCGCCAAGAATTACACCCTCGAGATAGTTGAAGGAAAATATAATAGGTCATATGATCGCTATAGGGCGTGGTAGTCAGCACTGCATTGCCATTACATTAGGTGGCACCCAGTAGATAATAAATTGTTAGCCAGCAACGAAGACTAGGAGATGGTTCTTAAGTTAAGAAATATACCGTATTAACCATTCCCTTGGGTATTAAGGTTTTTTTTTTTTTTTTTTTTTTTTTTTTTTTTTTTTTTGTATTAATAAATTACAATAACGTGCTTATTCTCGCGGTACATGTTATGCAGTATTGTTTGGGGGGGGGGGGGGGGATGTACCGTCATAGCGATGAAAAGTACTGGCAGGAGCTAGACATAATTTATTCAGGGTTTTACCCACTATATCCAAGAAAAACTATCGTGGAGCCATCTCCAGCAGAAAAAGTTGTAAATGACAAGGGACCAGATGAAGACCCAGTAAATGTAGTACTTTAAAAGTTGATTTTATTTTTTAAATCGTGTTCAAACTGTTTTATTTTGGTTTGGGAAATATTATAATAGTACTAAAATATTAAAACTAATTTCATTTCTTTTTGTTAAAGTTATTACACTCTTCACATTATTCCATTATTTTTCAGTAAAATGTGGATTAAATGACAAAATATGAAGTTGATGATTTTGTCTCTCATCCACTAAAAATAAAATAAAAATAATAAGAAATTGACAAGGTAATGTTCATGACATATTATGCCATAATTAACATATCGACATAATTAGCATATGGACATAATTACATGACGGCCACACATGGATGACTGCGTACACTTTTAAAAAGTAATAAGGGTGACCGCATACACTTTTAATATTGTTTGAGTGTGACTGTGTACACTTCTACAAAGTGTCGGGGTCAAAAAGTGTAAATTTCAAAAATTGTGGGACCTTATTTATAAAAGCAAAAATATTAATCCAAAGAAGGCATTTGTGATGGAGTACAATTTGAGAGAAGGTGATGTATGTTTGTTCAACATGAATTACGTTGAACAACCATGCATCACCATCTTCCACAAGTCGTACTTGATCGCAACTCTTCCCTTTTTTTTTCCTTAAATACAAATGGTATGTTATGTAGCTTGTGAAAATTGAATGAACATAGTACCACTATTTATAATTGAATTTTTCATGTTGTTTGTAGAAATATGTTCGATATTAAAATGGTCAAATACATAAATTTTGTTAAATTTACAATGGCACTAACTACTACCACTATTTATAATTGAATTTTTCATGTTGTTTGTAGAAATATGTTCGATATTAAAATGGTCAAATATATAAATTTTGTTAAATTTACAATGGCACTAACTACTATAGTAAAAAAAAAGATATTTTGCTAATTTTCATTGTCACTAATATATAGTCAAAAGTAACTAATTTGCTATTTCAAAGCTGAAATTCAACTTGATATTAACAATTTTTTTAAAACATTATTGTAATTACCTCTATAGAAAAATGAAATTAGTTTGAAATAGGCAAGTTAATAGGGAATTAATTCATTGAATTACAGGATTTGAAAATCTTATCGTGTTAAATTTGTATCGGTTTTTCTCTATATTATGTAATAGTTTTGGTTTTTCAAAAGACCATTGGCTCAATGGATGGGATTGTGTAAGTTTTCTTAAAGGACTCGAGTTTGAAATCCGGCTACATCATGCATTTTATTATTTATTTACCCTATACTGTTTTAATTTTTTCCTATATAATTGTTCTTTTAATATTTTTTTATAAATTGTGCTTTTAATATTTTTCAAATAATTACTCCTTGATATTTGTTATTAATAATATTTTTCTAATTTTATATCGTAATAAATTTTAATAGAAATTTATGTTTTTATAATATGATTTCTCGTTCTCATAACTATTTTTAATTTAATAATCTATTTTAGGACACTTACTCCCAACAGAGAACTGAGATTTGTAGTATCAATAATTGCTAATAACGGAGACACGAGACCTATAGTATCATTAACCCCCCCCTCTCCCGAATTTGAATTGTTAATTAGTAAAATTGGTTGACTTTGGTCTAAAATTACTCCAAATAGAAAATCGAGATTATAGTATCATTAACCCCTCCGTGAATCGTTAATTTCACTATTTAATATTTTTCAAGTAATTACTCCTTGATATTTGTTATTAATAATATTTTCTAATTTTATATCGTAATAAATTTTAATAGAAATTTATGTTTTTATAATACAATTTCTCGTTCGCATAACTATTTTTAATTTAATATTTTATTTTAGGACACTTACTCTCAACGGAGAACTGAGACTTGTAGTATCGTTAACCAGTTCGTGAATTGTCAATTAGTAAAATTTGTTGGTTTTGGTAAAAAATTGCTCATAACAGAGACACGAGACTTACAGTATCATTAACCCCCCTCCCCCATTGGAATTGTTAATTAGTAAAAAATTTGTTGACTTTGGTCTAAAATTGCTCCAAATAGAAAATCGAGATTTATAGTATCATTAACCCCTCCGTGAATCGTTAATTTCACTAATTTATTGGTTTTGGTCTAAAATTGCTCCAAACGGACAACCGAGACTTATAGTATCATTAACCCCTATCGAATCGTTAATTAGTGAAATTTGTTGATTTGTTGATTAGTAAAATTTTACAGATCGTTAATTAGTAAAATGGCCTCCATGAATCGTTAATTAGTGAAATTTGTTGATTTTGGTCTAAAATTGAGTCAAATGGAGAACTGGGATTTATAGTATCATTAACCCCCTCCGTGAATCGTTAATTAGCGAAATTTGTTGATTTTGATCTAAAATTGCTGCAAACGGAGAACCGAGACTTAGAGTAGCATTGACCCTCCGTGAGTCGTTAATTAGTTAAATTTATTGATTTTGGTTTAAAATTGATTCAAACATAGAACCGAGACTTATAGTATCATTAACCTCTCCGTGAATCTTTAATTAGTGAAATTTATTGATTTTTGTCTAAAATTGATTCAAATGGAGAATCGAGACCTATAATATCATTAACCTCTTCGTGAATCATTAAATAAGGAAAATTTATTGATTTTAGTCTAAAATTATTCCAAACGGAACCGAGACTTATAATATCATTAACCCCTACGTGAATCATTAATTAGGTCGATTTGTTAATTTTTGTCTAAAATTGCGCCAAATGGAGAACCGAGACTTATTGTAACATTAATCCCTCCGTGAATCGTTAATTAGTGGAATTTACTGATTTTGGTCTACAATTGGAGAATTAATCCCTCCGTGAATCGTTAATTAGTGGAATTTACTGATTTTGGTCTACAGTTGATTCAAACGGAAAATCGAGACTTTTAGTATCATTAACCCCTCCGTGAATCGATATTTCACTAATTTGTTTATTTTGGTCTAACCTTTATTCAACGGAGAACTGAGACTTGTAGTATTCTATAAGAAATAATTTTTGAAATTGAACTTTTGATTGGACTGAACGTAAACTTATAAAACGTCTTGCGGTCAAAAATAAAAATTCCTTAAATCGAGGGAGCTTTTTGAAAAATACAAAAATGTTAATCTCAATTAGGTTTTTATGAAAATGAACCAATGTTATATGAAAATATTACAAAGTGAGTCATTAAAGTTTGTATTTTCGATCTGGGGTGATACAAAATTTGTCAAATTATTTATTGTACAAGATATAACTTATTACATATATTGTATTTAGGCTGATATTATTTATGACATAAGTGTTTATGTTAAATTGGGGATTTGAATAAATCCAATCTTGCCATATTATCGGAATTTGGGAAATAATGAAAATAAATTAATTAATGTAGTTGGTGGATTGGCGATTGAGTCTGGTGTGAATACAAATTGAACACGGAAAATTCTTGCCCAAGCATGGCTTGGCCAAACCCATCAAACCACCAAGCAAGTGTATTGCACTTGCTTTGTGATTGGTCACTTTCCTGGAAGTTATATCCAATCCCAAAGTAAGTGTATTACACTTGCCATGTAATTAGTTTGGGTTCGGCCAAACTCGGTCTGGATAAGAATTTCCCAATTAAACACATAGGTTTTTGCATAAAAAACTTAAAGAGGTGATTAAAATTTGTTCGGCCTCCTATGGGAAGCCATGGAAGAGTGCTGTAAAATCAATATTATCATAGCCTAATTAAAATTCTCCCAATTATGTACAAAAAATTAAGTCAAATCAAAAGTTAATATAAAAAACTTAACATATTCATCACGGCTTGCATCTGTTGGTGTCTAACAATTTGTGTACTTATATATTTCATAAAAATATTTTTACATAAATCTCAGCATAAAATAAATGTTGATGATCTAACATAAAAACTAGTAAGAAATACTTACTTGTATCGAAACCAAAGAACACTTTAATCAATACGTGAAAAACTAGGAAATTAGATTGAGGATTGTTGAAGCAAATTTCCTTAAGACAATATTTCTGGAGTTGCCACGGTGCATATAGTTTGATTCTCAGTAGTCTCCCAAGATACAATAGTCTGTTGTTCATTATTTGCACAAATAATGAACCCACAACGAACTTGAACAAACAGAAATTTCAGACTAAATTGTGATGAAGGTAAGAGAAAGAGAGAGTAATAATTTTTTTTAGTTACCATTAATTGATCCAGAATTGGCCAGATTTTGTTTCATATTTATAGACACAATGTGCCTCTTGAGAAGGGACACAATGTTTCGGTCCAAAGGGTACCTCTTCGAACCGAATAGACACACCTCTTACTCATATTTATTTCATTCACATATAAAAATCCCAACAATCCCTCACATGAATGAAATTGTTCTTCGAGTCCCATCACATGAGACATATCATGTCGAAATTTCTTTAGGAATAATACCGCATCGAGATAGGTGAAATATTTCATCTTGGATATTCCCTAGTTAAAGCTTATCGGATTTACTTAGCCAATCGGTGAAATACTTCATCTTGAACTGTCAGATGTTGGTGTAAACCAAGACAATAAACTTAACACAGTACTAAACCGATTTGCTTCAAGTTCTCGGTTGTGTTCGTTTTGGCCCTGAACATTCTTGTTTATGCGAGCGCTTTAGAGAATTCCAACCTATAAAGAAATTCTCAACGAGCTGACCCAACTCACACTAACATCGGAGATCGCATCTATCAAGAGTATCCTACCATACTCTACTTGTTTTGACAAGATATAGACGTCATTAAAAGCATTTGCTTAACCTATAAAATAACGCGTAGGCTTGCACTTACTGCATCATAAGAATGCGATATAGTTATACTCTTAAGTGCTTCCTTTTAAGTTAGCCAAGATTGGTTGTCCTATTGAACTTAGTCCGTGGGATCTCCAGTCGCCAAGTTAGGTTTCCATACGAGGTAACTTAGTCTAATTTAGGCTTTAAGCCCATTCCCCTCAATGCAAATACTACTCTCTAGATAAACCTTTAACATCCGGAATAAGGATTATCTATTGCCTTCATAAAGTCTATTCTATTTAGAAGTAGATGTCTCTCGGTTTGTATCAACGACAATGAATATGTCGTGACTTTACCATTATACATAGAGTTTGTTCAACTCTGTGTATCACCGCTTGATTATCGCATTTTTCGTATGACTAACACAATTTCAGTCATATTAGAATATGTTCCACGAATTTTGTGAAGCCATTCAAATTCTTCATTAGTTTATACAATGCTATGCACTCTAATTTCATAGTGGATTGAGCTATATGCGTTTGTTTGGAAGATTCTCAAGAAATTGCGGTGCTTCCTAAATTGAATACATATCCGCTTATAAATTTTGATTCCTCTAAATAAAAATTTCATTTGCATTACTATATCCCTCGTGGGTCTTTGGATATTTTTCCAACATATAATGCACCTATAAATGTATTCTTTGAAGATTCAAAATTCTCATTAATGCATCACAAAGGATCTTGCTATGATTGCTCGTGTATTTCCTTAGTTTAGTAACTAAAAAAAGACGATGTATGACCTCTTGCATTTTACGATATATGCGTCACATCTACATTTATGAGCATGCTCAAATTGTGATATTTTATCACATTTATTCTCATGTAGCACATAAGATATGAATTAAATAGAATTACGAAATCAATTAATTTCATAAGTATTAAATTATCTATCACTCATCCACGTAATGTACTTGAGATAGTTTAATGTCATCGCATGACCTCATAATCATTATTGATTAAACCGGAGTTTTTCATATCATATTTTATTTTCTCGATGAATTTAATATTCTCAATATTAGTCTCAAATATTGACATATCATTTGCATATAAACAAACCATGATACTCAATTATCCAATTGATTTATACGGACACACTTGTCATATTTATTAATATGAAAGTCAAAATTTGTTGATGACACTATCACATTTTTCGTGTCATTGTTAAGGAGTTTGTTAGAGGTCAACAAGAAAATATAAAAGTTTCGCAAACTATGTTTTTTTTTTCTTTAACAACGAGACCCTCTGGTTACTCCTCATGAATATTCTCATTTAATTCATCATTAAGGAATACAATTTTAACGCCCACTGTATATAGCTCATATAGTTATTAACATTCATATGGATATCATCCTAATCGCTTGTTACTATAAGTCAAAGATGTAAAGGTGTTTCTTTTAATAAAGCACATTGGCTACTCGTCTAGCCTAGATTTTATGGATTGATTTATCAATGCTTTTTAACTTCAGAAATTAAAAAACCCATCTACATCTAATTGGGTCACTCCTCAAGGTATACCAATTTTATGAATGTAACTCGATGTCCATCGCCTCTTTCCAAACTACGATATTGGAACGTACATAATTTATTTATATGTTTAAGGTTAATCCTTTAACATATAAGTTAGAATATTTGAATCGAAGAACTTCGAGCTTTTAGCTCATTTGCCTCTTCAACTCGTCAACAAACTCATGTTGAAGTAAGAGATTGACATCTTTAGAGATCGATTCATATGTATATCTTCGCAGAATATAGTAGTTTATAATTAAATATAATTATAAACTTCACAAAGATGACCCTCTTGATCAAAATCAATTGGATATTTTCGCAAAATATCATATGAATTTTAAATAATATTCTAGTCTAAAATGGGTTAGACGTGTTTATTATCGTAGAATAAATAAATTATAATTAACTCTAATTATAGACTGTAAAAATATTTATGTAAGTAATATAACAAATAATATTACTTATCACATTTTAATATCAGTAAATCACTTTTATTGAAAATAAATCTGAATCAAAAGAAAGATCAAATTTATAAGAGATGATTCTCAAATCCTTCTTACGTTCTCAATTAATGTTACATCACGTGACTCAGTAAAAGTGTTTACATTTATTTCATATTTAAACACCAAAAATATGAGGTCCTACTATTTATCGCATAAGCTAGTAGTAATTAATATTTTTAAGTTATTTTTCTTTTTCGAAGGTCAAACCTAAATCTGACCTAAATACCCCCACAGTTTAAGGTATTTGGTTTTTCTTCCCTTCCATAACTCGTATAAAATGATAATTGAATTTCTTGTATGAAACTCGACTTAGTATGTGTGTAGACATCTAACGAGTTTTCCTCCACAAGTTGTCAAGTAAACCTGAATTTAAAGATTGACGTTTAACCACATCTTAAAATTCTGAAATTTTATGTTGGTCCCAAGTGGTCAGAAGAGGTTTAGAGAGGGGGGGGGGAGGGGGTGAATAAACCTCTTTAAAAATTTTCTTCCAATTTAACTTTAAAACTTTTACTTTAAACTGAACAGACTAAGCTGATCAGATTAGTTAGTTACAATTCTGCTCGCGAACGAATCTTTGAACAGCTTTGTTGACCACTCGTCTGATGGTTACTTAGCTGATTTTGTTAAAATCAGTTTTAATACTTAGAGTACTTGCAGCGGATTTTTAAAGTGTTTTTCACAAGTAATCTTAGCAGTTTGAAAAACGTTTCCCCAGTTTTATAAACTCCTTCTTAATTCTTTTTCAAACAGTTAACTTATCGTGTTTTTATGCAAACAGAAATTATGCAGATTTAAAAGCAATGTAAAAACACAAGTAATTTTTATAGTGGTTATATGGATTTGAATATCCTTTAGTCCACTCTTCCAAGTCACACAGATCTTGGGTTATACTATAATCACAAAGTTTACAGTATACTCTGCTTGCGTCGAACAACAAATGAAACGACCACAAGTTTGCAATAGGAAATCACACAGAAGACCTATTCTCTGAAGTTTGATCACTCACAAAGATGGATCACAACTCCGCACAACACTCTTGTTTACAAAATCACTCAGAAGATGTATTTTTCTTGATTCTTCAACTCTGCTTTCGTCAACAAATGACTCAGCTGATGAGTGAGCTGTTCTTGAGACTTAAAGAATTTTGCTTCGAAAATTTCTCAGAGATTGTGTTGCTTCTTTCTTCTTCGTCTCTTTCAGCTATTTATACTTGAGGATTGAAAAGTGTCCGTTGAAGAGAGACAGGATTCAAATTCCTCGAGTACTGGTCCTTAATTTCCGCGAACGGCTCTTTTGCAGTCTGTCCGTACTATGAACAGTACTATTCTGCAGGCAGCATTAAATGCACTCGGCTGATGCGAAGCTTTTCTTCAATCATTTGTCTTAAATATCCTCGTACTTCAGCATTTATTACACCAAGGGGCATTTATTACCGTTGGGAACACTTCATGATCTTCTTCACTTGGCTGACGAAAGTATAAGTCTGATGGTGAACTCGGCTGATCTCAAACTTGAACAAATCTGATTTGAGTCGGCTGATCTTCACTAGTCTGATAACTTTACTTCAGCAGATCAGAAGTCTTGGACCTTGAAACTTTGACTCTTCTGATGTCTTCATTACTTAGTCAAATTTCCTTGATAAGTTTATCAGCTAAGTTACTCCATACTTAGCCAATCTTTGAAGTTTTGGAATGCATCAAAACCTCCCTTATCAAATTTCCTTTAGTGCCTTCATCTTCATCCTTGTCCAACAATTTCCCCCTTTTTGATGATGACAAAACTTAAGCTAAGTACCTGTCAAATACCTAAGCTAAAGAATGTAATCCTCAAAATTTTCTGAGATAGAAAAAGTATATTGGATTGAACTTGACTTTATATTGATGTTTGAAAAGTATTACAGTGCAAGTTCATCAGATGAGATTTCTGAAGAAATAGATAAAGTAAACTGATTACAATGAATTTATAATTTCTAACTATCAGCTTCTTCATCTGATCCTTCAAGCACTTCCTCATACTCATAAGATGATTCTTCATCATCTTCTTCATCATCAGCTTCTTCTTCCAAGATTGCTTTGGCAGCTTCCATCTTCTCCTTAAGTTGTTGTTCTCTAATAAGCTCCATTGCTTTCCTGGCAGATTCAGTGTTCTTGTACTTGGTAGTTTCTTTTTCAATCTTTCCTTCTTCTTCTACCTTTCCAAGCTTTTCAGTCTTGTCAGCTGTTTCTTCAGTTTCCTTGGCTTCAGTTGTTGTAGCAGCAGTTTCCTTAGCTGGTTCTTCAGCAGCAGATTCTTTAGTTGGTTCCTCAGCTGGTTCTTCCCTTTTATCTTCCCCCTTTTTGTCATCATCAACTCTGATGACATTAGAAGGTTCAACAGCAGGGTTGAGAGCAACTGTTGGAATCTTCACTCCAGCACATAAAGCCTTTAGGTTCTGATTAACAACGTCATGATTTGCTGTTAGATGATGAATATCAGTGCTGATGACGTCAGTCTTGTCATTGAAGTAGTCAATGTTAAGGTTGATAGTTGCAATTTCATTCTGAACTTCTTGTGAGGCCTTTGCCACTTCTTGCAACATCCCTAGATTGATTTCCTTCTCTTCCTTACTGACTTGAATGAAGGTTGCAGTCAGATCAGCAATCTTGTGCTCAGCTGATTTTAAAGCAGTGTGAAGGTGGTTGACATCACCCTTCACATCTTCTACGTTCTTGTTCAACTCTCTCAAACTGTGCACTAACTGCAGTAAATTGTCTTGAGGAATTGGAATACTGTTAATTTTTTCTTGATGATCTCTTCTGTTGATCCTTGAACAGTTTCCAGCTGAAGTCTGTTGGTTTCTGCCAACTCTGCTTTAAGTTCAACCTTCAGCTCCTCCTTAACCTTCAATAGCTGTTGCTTGTGCTTGTCTTCCAGTTCCTTTAGTTGGTTTTCCATAAGCATCTGGATTGCTTCCATCAGTGATGAATGTTGATCAGCTGATGAAGCAGAAGCATCAGCATCATCTTCCTTCTCTTCAGTCGCCTGTTGAACAGGGACTTCTTCCATATCCGTCATCTGATGATCTTCAGAAGTCTTAGCTTGCAGCTCAATAGCTAAGGACTTATCAGCTTCCTTGTGTTCATCAGTGACATCATCATAGAACAGATTTGTGACAGTGCCGTCATCATTGAAGCAAGTTGTTTGTCTGATTTGCCTCACAATGATCCAAGGGTTAACAAACGCATTGTTTCCCTTAGGCACTTCAACAAACGGCTGTACTTCCTTGCCAAAAATTATTTGTTGAATGCTTGGGAGCAGTGGCAAGTCACTTGAACACCCTTGCTGATATTTTGACCTTTTTGCCCATCTCTTCAAGGCAGTCATAACAGCAAACTTAATTGCTCTTTCTTCAGCATCTTCAGACTTTTTCTTCTTATCAGACAAGGTGTTTTGAATTTTCTTGGCCTCCTCCAATGCAAAACCTTTTGCATAACTATGCATGACATCTCTTACATAGCTGGGATCAAGGGCCTTTTGAATGGAGTTTGTCTTCAGCCAAGTTAGAACCCATTGTTCTTCATCAGCTAACTCATTCATGCTTTGAAGTTCTGTTATTGACTTGTTCAGCCTGTTGTCCCTCCAACTGATATACCTTGGCTTCTCTTGGTTGAACAGAGTCTTCAACATAAGCTTCTGATCATAGTATGCTAGAGACTTCTCAAATTTCTTGAAGAGCTCCTTATCAGCATACACTATTTCAAAGGCTCTTCGAACTTCAAACTTTTCCTTTGATTTGGTTTTGGGGGCAGGCAGTAGTATCTTTTTCTTGTCTTCTCCATCTTTGCCTTCTCCAATCTTGATGCCACCTCCATGGACAGGTCCATAGGCATCAACTTTGCTCAATTCCAAAACCATTTCCATTTCAGCATCCTCAGCAGCTTTCCTTTCTGCTTCAGACATGCGCCTTCTGGCTTCATCCTTTGCTTCTTGAGCTTTGCTTAGCTCAAGTGCCTTCTTTTCCTCAGCTTCATCTTGCTTCCTTTGTTCAGCTTCCTCTCTTGCCTTCTTATCAGCTTTAGAGATTTTCTTTCTTTTAAGCACTATCTTCCTTTTCCCTTTATCAATGGGAGCAGGAGCTGGACCAGCAGATGATAGGGGAGCAGCAGCAATAGGATAAATGATTTGGATTTCTGGATCTTCTTGAGGTTGAACAACCTCAGCTGTTGGTGTGACTTGACTTGGCTGTTGCTCATCAGCTTTGTCAGTCACAACAGTCTTAACTGTTTCAGCAGGCCTTTCAGCAGCTTCAGGGCCTTCCCTAGCTACATTTTCCAAGTCCGTTGGTTCTTCTATAAATGTCATCTGCTTTCTAGCAGTCTTCTTGGTTCTCCCTTCACGGTAAGTGGTTGTAGCTGTATCTCTCTGTTGACTTCTTGTTCGTTGAGAGATACCTTCAGCAGGCCTCTCTGCTGATGGAGTTCTTGATGGTGATGCAGGGGATCCAGTCCTTACATCAGCAATTATGTTTTCAACGATTTTAGTGGCTTCAGCAGCAGAAGTCACTTTCTCCATCTGCTTGGTAACTTTCTTCTTAGGCTCATCAGCAGCCTTCTTCTTTTTAGTCTCAACAGCTAAGCTGGCTGTTTTGACTAACTTCTTTTGCCTTTTGGCAGGAACCTCTTTTGGTTCCTCAACATCAGCTACTTCAGGCTCTCCAGCCTTCCTCTTTTGAACAGGCATGTACTTGGACAATGCCTTGGATTTGTGGATCTCTTTTCCATTCTTTGTGTCACAGCCCAGTTTTGACAGCAGATAACTGAGTGTGATTCTGTGGTTGGTGGAGGGGCCTTTTCCTTTCTTCTCATCAAGGAAATTAGCCAATATATACCAAACTATGATTGACCAGTTGACCTCCAGTCCATAGTAGATGGCAGCCATGATGCTGAACCTCTTCATGGTAACAGCATCCAGTGAGAAGGTGCAGTTCTCAATCAGCTTAGACACCATATCAGCCATCCGCTGATATTCATTCCTCAGTTGTCTCTTCCTTATGTTTCCAGACATCACTTCTCCCTCCTTGGCGCAGATCGCCCAGAATTGTTGGTGCTTATCTTCCGTCAGTACAGTGACGTCATGTCGTCCACTGTTAGGAAGCCCAAACGTCTCGTGCAAAACAGCAGGAGTAATAGTGATAGATTTACCTCCCACTGTAGCCTTAATCTCCAGTGCGTTGTAGTCAGCTTTTGCTGTGTTGTAGTACTCCATCACTTGATCAGTCCAGATCACTCCCTCATTATATTCCATAAAATTTACCAAGTTCGCAGATTTGAACTTCTCCAGAAGTTCTTTCATCAGTGACGTACCAGATTGGTAGTAGGAATCATACACGAGAAACATACCTTCAGCGGCCACTGTTAATCTGTTGAAGGTTAGGAAAACAGAGAGAAATTTGCAGAGAATTGCAGATATTTTTCTCACAAGTACTTTTGAATGCTTAGAGTGCGTAAAGAACTACACGACTGATCAGATGGGGATTTATAGAGTTGGGGTATCTTGAATTCTGTGATATCCGCCAACCGTTACATCCGTTTTTCTGTCAGTGCTGATCGTGCGGCGTCAGTTACGACTTTTCGAATGCAAAAGATATTTAAAGAAGAGCGGGAATATGTACCGCCCAACAGTTACTTATAAAAGCGTATTTTGAATAAAACGTTTTGAATAGTTCAGCTTTTATTAAAGTAATCAGATGAGTAACATAAATACTTATCTGATGGACTACTGTCCTGATGACATAGTTGTTATCAGAGAATGCCAATAGCTGATAACCTTCCTCAGCTGTTTGTCAATCCAGCTAGATAAAATAACTTTAATCTTCGATAGTTGAGTCTTCTGATGAAAACATAACTTCAACTAACTGTCATTAACAAATTTCATCTTTAATTCAGAAGTACCGCTAGTCTTACACGTTCCCCCTGAGTTTAAGAATTCATAAGTTAATTAGTCTGTTGCGAGTTAATCCTTGAAGATAATAACGAATAACTAAGCTGTTGAACTCCAGTCTTCTGATGAGTTCCCCCTCAGCTTATGCTTCCAAATTAAGTAGTCCTAGCTCAGCTCTTAGAGTTGAAAACCTTACTTCACTTAAAGGTTTAGTGAAAATATCAGCAATCTGATTGTCTGTATGAACATACTCAATCATTACATTGCCTTTTTCCACATGATCTCTAATGAAGTGATGCTTGATCTCAATATGCTTAGTCCTTGAATGACTTGTAGTGTTCTGAGTAAGAGAGATTGCACTTGTATTATCACAGTAGATTGGAATTCCACTGATCTTGATGTTGTAGTCTTCTAGTTGATGTTTTAACCAAAGTATTTGTGCACAGCAAGCTCCAGCAGCTATATATTCAGCTTCAGCAGTAGATATAGAAACTGAAGTCTGTTTCTTACTCATCCATGAGATCAGACGACTACCTAAGAACTGACAGGCACCTGTTGTGCTCTTTCTGTCAATCTTGCAACCAGCAAGGTCTGAATCTGAATAACCAATGAGTTCAAATCCAGATTCTCTAGGATACCACAATCCCAATTCTTGAGTGCCTTTAACATATTTCAATATCCTCTTGGCAGCTAAGAGATGAGATTCTTTGGTGTTTGATTGAAATCTTGCACAGACTCCAACTGAGTACATTATATCAGGTCTACTTGCTGTTAGATACAACAATGAACCAATAATGCCTCTATATTTGGTTATGTCCACTGATTTTCCATCTTCATCTTTATCCAAACGAAGACTTGTAGACATAGGAATTGTAGCAGTAGAGCTAGTTTCCATACCAAACTTTTTAAACAGATCTCTTGTGTATTTTGCTTGGCTGACGAATATTCCATCAGGCAACTGTCTAACTTGCAATCCAAGAAAATAATTAAGTTCACCCATCATGCTCATTTCAGACTTATTCTGCATCAGCTTGGAGAACTTATCACACATCTGTTGGTTAGTTGAACCAAAAATAATATCGTCCACATATATTTGCACAAGTAATATATGATTTTCCCATTCAATTGTGAACAAGGTTTTATCTACCTTACCTTTTCGAAATCCTTTAATTAAAAGAAAATCAGATAGGGTATCATACCATGCTCTTGGAGCCTGTTTCAGTCCATATAAGGCTTTCTTCAGACGATATACTTTGTCCTCTTCTTGATAGACTTCAAATCCAGGAGGTTGCTCAACATACACTTCTTCTTGCAGTTCTCCATTGAGAAAAGCAGACTTCACATCCATCTGATAGACAGTGAAGTTCTTATAAGCAGCATAGGCAAGAAACAGTCTGATTGCTTCAAGTCTTGCTACTGGTGCAAATGTTTCATCAAAGTCAATTCCTTCTTCTTGACAATAACCTTTGGCCACTAGTCTTGCTTTGTTTCTGGTGACAACACCATCTTCATTCATCTTATTTCTGAATACCCACTTAGTGCCAATTACTCTTTGATGACTTGGTCTAGTGACTAAGTACCAGACTTCATTCCTTTCAAATTGATTCAACTCTTCTTGCATAGCTTCTATCCAGAAGGAATCATTGAGAGCTTCTTCAATTTGCTTAGGCTCTATTTGAGATAGAAATGTGACAAACATGGCATCATGTGCAGCAGCTCTTCTTGTTTTCACTCTATCTAAAGGATCACCAATCACTAATTCAGGTGGGTGATTCTTGAGCCATCTGAGATCAGGTTGTAGATCAGGATGTTGTCCTCTGTCTTGATCTTGCAACACTACTGTTGGAGTTCCAGTAGTAGTCTGTTGAACATTTGCAGTCTGTTGAACAGTCTCTGGTCTGTCAGCTGTTTGCAACTCGTCTGTTAGACAATCAGCACTGTGATTTTGAACAGCACTTGAGTTAGCAGCTGAACTTAGATTAGGTAGTATGATGGGAACATATTCTTCATTTCTTCCAATGTCTAGCTTCTGTAAATCGGTAGACAGATCTTGATTAACATTTTGATTCTTTTCAGAAGATTGACTTGGCTCATCAAATACTACATGGATAGATTCTTCTATTAGTAATGTTCTTTTGTTAAAAACTCTGTAAGCCTTACTAACAGATGAGTATCCTACAAAGACAGCTTCATCAGCCTTTTCTGCAAATGCAGTAAGGTGATTTTTCCCATTATTCAATACAAAACATTTACAACCAAAAATCTTAAAGTAATGAATGTTTGGTTTTCTGTTGTTCCAAACTTCATATGGAGTCTTGTTCTGATTTTTGTTGATCATACATCTGTTTTGGGTAAAGCATGTTGTGTTTGTTGCTTCTGCCCAAAATCTTTGTGGCAGCTTAGCTTCAGCTATCATGGTTCTGACAGCTTCCTTTAGTGTTCTGTTTCTCCTTTCAGCAACACCATTCTGTTGAGGGGTTCTAGCAGCTGAGTACTCATGATGTATTCATTTGATGTTACAATACTCTTCAACAGTAGAGTTTGTAAACTCAGTCCCTCTATCTGATCTGATCTTCAATATTTTTGTACTCTTCTCATTTTGGATCAGCTCCATCAGATTGGTAAGATGTTCCTTGGTTTCACTTTTCTTTTTCATGAAAATCACCCAAGTATATCTTGAATAATCATCCACAATAGCTAGGCAGTATTTCTTTCCACCTTTGCTGACTGGATCAATGGGTCCAAATAAGTCCATATGTAGTAGCTCCAATATTCTTTCAGAAGATTGATGCTTCTTGCTTTTGAAAGATGACTTGATTTGTTTACCCTTCTGACATGCGTCACAGAGCTTGTCTTTGCTCATGACTGCTTTTGGAATCCCTTCTACCAGATCATTCTTGATTAATCTGTTGATGGTCTTGAAGTTTAAGTGATTCATTCTCTTGTGCCATAGCCAACTCACTTCACTTGGTGCAGATGCCACCAAACAAACACTTGAATTCTTGTCAACAGAATCCCAGTCAACTATGTAGATATTTCCTTGTCGTCTTCCAGATAAAATTACCTTCTTTGTACCAATCTGTTCAACGTAGCACTTATCTGTTGAGAAGATGACTGAATATCCTTTGTCACAAAATTGACTTATGCTCAGCAGATTATACTTTAGGCCTTTGACATATGAGACGTCAGATATCTCTATGTTTCCCTTGATTATCCTTCCTTTAGCTTTAATCTTGCCTTCTTTGCTGTCTCCAAATGTAACACTTGGACCATCCACAGCAACTGCATCAGTCAACTCATGTATGTTTCCACACATGTGCCTTGAACATCCACTGTCCAAGTACCAGATCTTCTCTACTTTACTCCTACTCCTAATCCTAACCTACAAAACAAAAATAAAATTGTTTTAGGTACCCTTATTGAGAGGGTCCTGAAGGATTAGTTCCACCTTTGACAACCCAAGATGTTGAAGTCTTAGGCTTCTTAGGCTTCTGAGTTTTAGGAGCATGAACAGCTTCATTTTTATCATAGTTATCAGATAAGTCATGTTGATGATCAGTATGATATGAATAATGTTCATAAGCAGGGTAAGGTGCATGATATGCAGGATATGCATGCATTGGATGAGCAGGGTAAGGTGCATAGTAACCAGGAAATTGAGGTGCATGATACATAGGATGATATGCAGCAGGTTGCACATAATATGACTCATTTCCATACCAAGCATTTTGATTTTTCTTGTTTTTATGCTTCTTTGGTTTACTAGATGCTTGCTCTTTAACAGACGACTTAGTTTTCTCACCAGTCTGATTAGTTTTAACCTTATCAGAAGACTTCCTAGGACTCTTCTGTTTGGGTTTACTAGTCTGTTTTTCTACACTAGGCTCTTTGCTCTTTTTAGCCTTAGGAGATTTCTTCTCCTTTACCACTTTCTCAGATGAGGTAGGTTTAGAAGTTTGAACATACAGAATGACCTTACTATTGTCAGCAGAAATGAATTTTTCAGTATGGTTCAATTCTAGTTTATCCTTTTCTAAAGGTGTCTCCTGTTTACTAGATGTATGCATGGATGCAACAGTTGACTTATCATGAGACTCAATAATTTTCTCAAGTTCCATGATTTTTCCTTTATAAACCTCACATTCAGCTTTCAGAGATTTATGCTCTTGCTCAAGCTGTTTATATTCAGCTGATTCTTTTGGCTTTTCAGCTACAAGTTTCAGTGAACTATTTTGCTCTTTTAGCAATATCATCTCTTCCTTAAGCTTAACAAATTCTCCAGCAATAGTAGTATTATTCAACATCATTTGCTCTAGAGAATTAAATAGTTCATTATCTTGAGGAGTTACCTCATCCTCTGAGTCATCAGATTCCTTTGCCATCAGGCAGAGGAGAGCAGGTTTTTCTTCATCAGACGATTCTTCATCAGACGTGTCTGAATCTGAATCAGATGAGTAGACAGCAGCAAGCTTTTCTGCTTCAGCCATCATAGCCTTGCCTCTCTGATGCTTTCTTTCTTTTCTCATTTTCTTCTCCTCTTCAGTGTACTTTTCTGCTTTTGGATATGGGCAGTCTTTGATGAAGTGTCCCAATTTCCTGCAGTTGTAACACATTAGTTTTGCTTTATAATCATCTTTTTCTTGAGAAGAAAAGTTAGGTTTAGAAGAAGAAGCATTGTTGTATTTGTTCTTCATTTTTCTCTTGTAGAACTTCTTGAAATTGTTCATCAACAGTGCAACATCTCCAGCAGTTTACTCCTTCTTGTTGAGTATTGTGGCTTCATCAGATGAGTCCACTTCTATACTTCTTTGAGCTGGTCTTCTTTGATTTTCAGCAGCAACCAGTGCAGCTGTGGGTCCTGAAGTTGAGGTTTCTTCAATTCCCATTCTAGGCAGTTTATACTCGAATGCCTTGAGTACAGAAAACAGCTCAGTAAGAGAGATTTTTCCCAAATCCCTTGATTCTTCCATTGCTGTAACTTTCATGTTGAACTTTGGAGGTAGGGCCTTTAGTACTCTGACAGTGATCTCTTTGTCAGTGAAGGTCTTTCCCAACTTTAAAACTTCATTCAGAGTTCTGGTGAATCTGGTATCCATCTGATCAATGGTTTCTCCAGACTTCATCTTGAAGTTGTCAAGTTTCTCCAACAGTGAGCTGATGCTCTTTAATAGCATCATTGCCTTCGCTCATATCTCTGACTTTGTCCCACATCTCCTTTGCAGTTTTGCAATGTTTGACCTTGTCAAACCGATCATTATCCAGGGCTTTAGTCATGATGAATCTCCCAACTTTATCTAGATTGTAAAGCTTGATTTCCTCTGGAGTCATCTCGTGAAGGTCTTTTTCCACAACCGTATCTACTTCATTGATTTTTATGGTCTTTGTGAATCTGAATGGACCTTTAATGATACATGTGTACATGTTGTCATTGTAGGCTGCTAGAAAGATTTCCATTCTAATCTTCCAGTCATCAAAAGACATACCAGCAATGTGGGGAACATGGCTGATACAATCCATTTTTCAGAAAGTTTTGATTTTTCAAAAAGATGCTCTTTTGAAAATTTTTGAAAACCTTTGAAAAACACTTGGATCAAGCTCGTTGATCAGGCAGCTGATTATAATGAACCACCTGCTCTGATACCACTTGTTGGTCCCAAGTGGTCAGAAGAGGTTTAGAGGGGGGGTGAATAAACCTCTTTAAAAAATTTCTTCCAATTTAACTTTAAAACTTTTACTTTAAACTGAACAGACTAAGCTGATCAGATTAGTTAGTTACAATTCTGCTCGCGAACAAATCTTTGAACAGCTTTGTTGACCACTCGTCTGATGGTTACTTAGCTGATTTTGTTAAAATCAGTTTTAATACTTAGAGTACTTGCAGCGGATTTTTAAAGTGTTTTTCACAAGTAATCTTAGCAGTTTGAAAAACGTTTCCCCAGTTTTATAAACTCCTTCTTAATTCTTTTTCAAACAGTTAACTTATCGTGTTTTTATGCAAACAGAAATTATGCAGATTTAAAAGCAATGTAAAAACACAAGTAATTTTAATAGTGGTTATATGGATTTGAATATCCTTTAGTCCACTCTTCCAAGTCACACAGATCTTGGGTTATACTATAATCACAAAGTTTACAGTATACTCTGCTTGCGTCGAACAACAAATGAAACGACCACAAGTTCGCAATAGAAAATCACACAGAAGACCTATTCTCTGAAGTTTGATCACTCACAAAGATGGATCACAACTCCGCACAACACTCTTGTTTACAAAATCACTCAGAAGATGTATTTTTCTTGATTCTTCAACTCTGCTTTCGTCAACAAATGACTCAGCTGATGAGTGAGCTGTTCTTGAGACTTAAAGAATTTTGCTTCGAAAATTTCTCAGAGATTGTGTTGCTTTTTTTGTTCTTCGTCTCTTTCAGCTATTTATACTTGAGGATTGAAAAGTGTCCGTTGAAGAGAGACAGGATTCAAATTCCTCGAGTACTGGTCCTTAATTTTCGCGAACGGCTCTTTTGCAGTCTGTCCGTACTATGAACAGTACTATTCTGCAGGCAGCATTAAATGCAGCATTAAATGCACTCGGCTGATGCGAAGCTTTTCTTCAATCATTTGTCTTAAATATCCTCGTACTTCAGCATTTATTACACCAAGGGGCATTTATTACCGTTGGGAACACTTCATGATCTTCTTCACTTGGCTGACGAAAGTATAAGTCTGATGGTGAACTCGGCTGATCTCAAACTTGAACAAATCTGATTTGAGTCGGCTGATCTTCACTAGTCTGATAACTTTACTTCAGCAGATCAGAAGTCTTGGACCTTGAAACTTTGACTCTTCTGATGTCTTCATTACTTAGTCAAATTTCCTTGATAAGTTTATCAGCTAAGTTACTCCATACTTAGCCAATCTTTGAAGTTTTGGAATGCATCAAAACCTCCCTTATCAAATTTCCTTTAGTGCCTTCATCTTCATCCTTGTCCAACATTTTAGCTACCAAATTCAGTTGAGTTGAGCTAGGTAAATTATTTGACGAATTATTTCCAATTTAATACACTTTTGTGTAAATGAATGTATCTATATTTACCCCCACAATTTGGATATAATAATTTATTTTCTGGATTTGTATTTCACAAATGCATCTCTTCCTATTTTGTAAATACATTTATTGCCTCGTATTTATAACTCAATAAATAATGCAATAATATCTATGTGATTAAATACATTCTAAAACCCATGAGTTGTTAGTGATTTATTATCACATAATCAATTTAGATTAGTTTAAAAGTTTTGAACTCTTACTTATTTGTTTCGCAAACAAATAAATTATAATTTTTTTTCAAAAAATTATTTGTTTCTCACAAATAAATTATAATTATTTCACCAATAAGTTATAAGTACTATCAATTTTTTCTCAATAAAATATTGATATTAATTTCACAAATAATTTATAATTATGTCTCAGAAATAAAATATTATCAATATTTCTTCAATAAAATAGTATTATTTATTTCGCGAATATATTACAAATATAATTAATATTTCGAATATTCATATCATAGCAAATTATAATTATTCCACAAAAGAATATAATTACTTTTACATATAAATTTTCAATATTTTCTTAGTAAAATAATGATATTAGTTATACTTATTTCGCAAATGATTTATCCTTATTATCAATATTTTCTCACATATAATATTGATATGACAATAAATTCTAATTAGTCCTTATCTTAGTATAAAGATATTTAGTAATTACAAAAATATAATTTGTCCCACATAAATATAAGTTGCAATCAAAGCATTATGACATCACATTCACATAGTCATTAATTCAATGCTCATGACATTTAACTATATTAATATTTTATTCATTACCTCAAATAATGACATATATAATTTACTTTTATCAATTAATAAATTATTACACACTGAGATATTTGTATAAAAAGTAACTTATTTATATTTGTGCCAAATAAAAATCATCCTTATCTAAATGAAGAGTTATACTCTCATTTATAAATGATTTTCTATACGTTGAATTCGCAATTCAAAATAGAAAATAAGATTCAACAAACCATGTGCAATATGACTCACCATCTCCAACATGTTTAATGTTTTCAGAAGTCCACTTATAGAAGCCAAATTAATTTTTAAAATAATTAACCTTCTTAGTTTCTCAAGTGGTTGTTAATTAACCCATTTGGCACCATTTTTAAAAGATGCCTCACGCCGTTTCAACTAGATTATCGTTTGAAGAGATGTCATCATTATCTTAAATTATCATCTACTCATTATCGAACGGCTTAATTGATGATTTCTGATTTTGAAAATTTTCATCTTTAATTAATGATTTAATTGGCGCGCCTCTTCCCAAGAGTTTCTTCAGTATTTCACTTTCATGATTTTTTAAAATAAATTGTATCATGTTTTTATTTGTCCTCATGTCATGACATTCCTTTTTGCAAAGAGTCTCAACTCTTACGTGTTCAATTTCTTTAGAACAAGGAGTGTCCTCATGACACGGAAACAGAAATAAATTATTTCTAACCAATTTTCTAGATCTCAAATTTTGGACACCTCTTCGCAAGAGTTTTAAAATGCATATCACTTGCTTTATACAAAGTAATTATTTTATTGATTTCAAAGATGTAATTAAGGACATTATTCATCTATAATTCCACGCAATGAATACCCACACTTCATTAAATCCTTAGAATCCATTTTTTAGTGTACTCTCAACAACATTTTGTTTACATTGACAATTCTTAAACCCACTTTTCTTAAAATAAATCTCTTGGTAGATTTTGGATAAATTATTTTTTCCTTCAGAAGGTACTCCGATCACATATCATATCAAACATTGTGTAGACAAACAAATCATGATTTCAACGGAAATATTAATCAAACCACAGGTATGTTAAACAAATAAAAATGAGATTGTTGGTGACTAACAATATGTGTACTTAAATATTTTATAAAAATATTTTTACATAAATCTCAGCATAAAATAAATATTGATGATCTAACATAAAAACTAGTAAGAAATACTTACTTATATCGAAACCAAAGAACACTTTAATCAATACGTGAAAAACTTGGAAATTAGATTGAGAATTATTGAAGCAAATTTCCTTAAGACAAAATTTCCAGGGCTGCCACGGTGCATACAGTTTGATTCCCGGTAGTTTCTCAAGATACAACAATCTGTTGTTAATTATATGCATAGAAATTTCAGACTAAATTGTGATGAAGGTAAGAGAGAGTAGTAATTTTTCTTTTAGTTACTATTAATTGATCCAGAATTGGCCATATTTTGTTTCATATTTATAGACACAAATTGCATTTTGAGAAGAGACACAATATTTCGGTTCAAATGGTACCTCTTTAAACCGAATAGACACATCTATTACTCTTATTTATTTCATTCACACATAAAAAAACCCAACATCGTCCTTTTCCTCGTGATCCGGTTTTGGGACTTAAGTTGTTGGTGTAAATTTATGGCCCATTACGAGTAACCCATTAGGGTAGGCCCATAGATAAAGAATCAAAGAATCGGTAAGTAGTGAGGATTAGGTTTCTACATCTATATAATGAGGAAATTGGTCCTCTCTCTACAAAACTTTTTAGAGCAGTTAAATTCCCCTCATAGTTTAACCGCATTCATAGAAACTCGAATATGTGGCAAGGGAGAGAAACCAGAGATTGCATACCTTTTCCGCACTGATGTCTTTTACGATGGAATCGGGTATCTCTAAATCGAATTTACTTATTGAGCAATTAATGCATGTTAATGTCGATCCTGAAAGGATAGTGCCCTGCAAACCAATAGATTCTAGCTTGTATAAGGACTATCATGTGATAAGCTTTCTCTAGTATAAATGAATTAATACGCTCGTTTGTTTATAGAATATAAATCAAACAATGGCCAACTTCATCTCTCGCGAATCACTTAAGCGATTGGATGAAATCCTTAGATCACAATAGACTATGGGACGATTCACTTCAGTACGAGTGCAATCATGAAACAGTCTCTAAGGTCGTGATCTTAAAACTGTTCCAAGTCATAGATTCCCATCGAGACAGGGTATCGAGGGAATCGCAAAGACTTGTACGAGTATGCATGATTCACATGGAGTGAATTTGTAGCGTTTCATGAGCAAGGCATTTGATGCTAGTGCATATGAGTAGGTGGTTCGATAGGGGATCGAACGCATCGAACGACCCGAACAGAGAGACCCATCGTGGACGTGCATGAAGCATATCGGTGATGGGATGTCTCTCAAGACTAATAATAGTGTACGATTTAGTCCTTTGACTTGAGGTGCTAGGGCGAATTCGGTGCACCTGAGTACGTACTTTGATTTAGGAGCCGATCACTTAGCTTGATCATTGTGCGACTAGTTTGGGTACGTAGGATCGTGTACGCAAATGGTTAGCACTAATATCGGATCTACCGACTCCACGTAGTGCGTTGAGAGAATTTCCTATACATTAATAGATTCCGAGAAACCCGTGGCCACAGTCGGTGATGTATTTGGAAATGGGTTTCCAAATTTAGCAGTCACACTGGAATTATTATCCTGAATTAGAAAGTATAGTTATTGAGACAATTAGAGGTGCCGATCAATTCACACACCCTAGGTCTCGATCGGGAAATTAGTCGCTATAGGGACCGTATGTACATGACACTTATAAGAGGTGAGGTTCACTGAGATCAATTCACCGGAAGTTGGGCCTTATGGGCTTGTGGCTAGACATCGACCATGAGGTGTGGGTACTTGATAACGCCGTGAAAACGTCGTTATTACCCATCTCTTTAAACCCAAATCATCTTGTTTTGATCCGAGTGTTTGTGTGTCTTTGCGTGTTTTCGTGTCTTTTGTGCTTTTGGCCATTTTGTTTGGCCTTTGTTCGTTTTTGTGTTTTTTTTCTCGCTTGGATCGTTTTCTCCGTGGTTTGTAGGTATTTACATCTTAGAGAGATTTGGAGTTGCGTATCAATGATGCGAGTCGCTCTACCCACCCCGCGAGTCAAGCTTGAGCTTCAAAGGAAATAGAACTCGTAGCAAATTGTACAAGAATGTAGATAGCTGCTCACTAGAACTTGCATAAATATTTCATGGATGATCCAAATGAGCTGAATTTTGGATATGTCATAGATGAGTGAGTTAGCTACGCTACGGACTTTACGGATCTGCATTCGGAGTTCGGAATCAAAAGATATGCTGCTCGGAAGGAAGTGCGGCAGAAAGCTCGCGGCCGCGAGGTTCAAGCTCGCGGCCGCGAGGTGTTGGCAGAAAGTTTCTGCCCAGCTCTCGCGGCCGCGAGACCTGCTCTGTTTTTCAGCGTGTTTAGAGGGTGTTTCTTGTACTTTGCCTTCTTTCTCCCACTTGTAATTAAAACATCTTGGGGGGACATTTTGGTCTTGATTCCCTAGGTTAAGAGGGTTAGGAGGAGGAATTAAAACACAACTTGAAAAGAGAATCTCAATTCATTCCACTCTTGTGCCTCCCTTTTTCTTTAAGCTTCCCTCAACTTTTTCTCTTTGTTTTTCTTTCTTTTTCTTGTATTTGAAGGCTCCACCAAGGGGGTGAGTTAATCACCACCCTTGGGGAGTGGTTGTGTGGTGATTAAAGGGAGGAGGATCCATCTCTCGACTTTATTCCGATTAGGTGATTACTTTCTATTTCCTAGTTGTCTATGATTAGGAGATGAGTTTGTTATTTCCTTTTTGGATGAATGATTGTGTATTGGAATTCTCCGGATTTATATAATTTATGTTATTGTTTGATTAATGATGTCTTGATGATTAGTATGGTGCTTATATGTGTTTGTTTATCCGATTCCGCGTTTATTGTTCGTCTTGTGGTTTGACAACCTTTTGGGATGAATGTTATTGATTCTTGATTGCTAGATATAGTGATTTTGAGGATTTGATTATGAATTTGGATTGTGATTCGATTTAGGATAGACATATACCTATGTCGTTTCATATTCGTTTAAGGTTTGAGTTTAATTGACATCGATTAGATTTTATTCCGTTTATACGTAAATTGGATTAGTTTAATTCGATAGGTTGGTATGCTATCGACAGATACATACGAATGTCATTGAATCCTTGAATAGCAAACATGAGCATAATATATTAATTGTCGAGTCATTGTTATCGTTTGATTAGTTATGTTGGATGTGGGGTTATGTTTGATTTGTTGGGTTTATTGTTTTATCGCACTTTTGGCCATCTACCTTTGCAACCTAGACATAGGACGTTGAAGGTTAGGCGAGTGACGATTTGTGGATTTCAACCTAGGATAGACATATACCTAGTTTGGTCCGTGTTTGTATAATGGGTTCGTTCGCAAATGCATCAAATAACTTAGATTATCTTTATTCGGGGATTCGGGTTAGTTTTAGGTCCCGGGTGACAACGGTACGCCTTAGAATCCTCTTTTGGGTTCGGACTTTCTTTTGAGCATCGGTTGACAGCGATGTTCGTTATTGATCCGGAGATGGAGAGTTTGGGTAGATTGGTAGAGTTAAGTCAAACCGACAGGGAGACTTGACTAATTTGAACTCACAAACAGCAACTAAATCTAGAATTGTTTGCATAGCTAACCTAACAACCGCATGATTTATCTGCTTTAACTAATCGCTTATGAATCTTCCTTACCACGTAATTAACTCCCCATTTACTTGCTTTTGTAGTTAGATTTATTTAACCGTTCGTAGTTAAATAAAATCACCCTTATCGTACATTTGGGCTCGATAATATTGTATCAAGCGTTTTTAGATGAAATAAGCGGTCGATTGATTCGTTTATTCCCACCTTTTACTCATTCGTGGGGATTCGATACTCGGTATGTACTTATCGTTTTATATTACTTGTAACGACCGTATACTTGCGTAGTTTGCGTATTAGTATTTGGAACGCAACAAGTTTTTGGCGCCGTTGCCGGGGAATGTGGTAACGTGCGGAGTAAATGACGATATTGATGGCTAGTTTTTTGTTTGATAGCTTGATACTTCGTGCTAATTTTGATCTTTTTGTTTCTTTGCGAGGTTTGATCGGCCTATTGTGAAGAGCTTAAGGATTTTGATGAGCCTGTTTTGTGGAATCATGGACGATGGGAGTAGTTTTGGTGACAATCAATTCATCCCTCGTATCAAGTCAAGCTCGTGACTTAAAACAAGCATTATTTCCCTTTTTCATCATCTTGTCTTGTTTTGTTTTGTTTTGTTTTTGTTTGTGTTGTGTTGTAGGTGATGATTGTGCATGATAAAGAAGTAATGGCAAGCATGATTGACGATCCGAGACGGAAGTTAACCACGGGATGCACGGACTCCATGATCGACAAAAGGGCGTAACCTTTACATTTTTGCATTCCGTTTGGTTTATTTTGCGCTTACAATGTTATATCTATATGTCCGTACTTGATTGGTTTTGATTATCTATGCTTGCTTGAATTGGATAGAGCCGTGCTCGATCATTTACCTTGTTGTTTTCTTTGTTTTGTTTGTTTTTCTTTTCTTTGTGTGCTTGCTTGTTGTCGTGTCGACCTTCCTCCATTTTTCTCAATTCACACAATGGGGACATTGTGCGTTTTAAGTTTGGGGGAGAGAGGTCGCAAGTACTTGCATACATGCTAGGTCGACCCGCCAAATTTTTTCAGATTCTTATTATTATTTGAGTATGCTTCTACAAAATTTGAGCACATTGGCTAAGGCTAGGTTGTATTTGGGGTGGATAAAGAACTTTAGTGATAATAGGATCTAGGACTCCTCTTGCGTAACTTAGTTTCTCTCCAAACTTTAGTTTGAAAACTAAGTGTGAAAGGAACAAAATGACTTAAGTTTGGGGGAGTGAACCCTTTTCGAAAATGAAAAACCTTTGAACACCTAGCTCTTAAAAGAAATGAGTAGAGAAGTTGCTAAAATGTATGCCCTTCTATGAGAGAAAAGAAAGGCTAAGCCTTCATTGATGAAATTCATGGATGATTTTTGTAATAACTCTATGTCATTATAATTGTGCAAGTCTTGTAGTGAAAAATTCAAATGTAATGCACAAAGGAAAGGAATGGTGCTAGTAGCCCACAAAGTTAAATGTATAGAAAAACAAACCACCATCACTAGTGCTAGATTTGTATTGTAATATCATTGTAAAGCACAAAGTGCTATGTTATTATTGTAAATCAAAAGAAAAGCATTTATGTGAGAAAGAGCTAGGAACTAAAATTGCCAATTAGTTCAAGAATAGGGACAATACTCTTAAATTACCTACAACTTAGTTTCATGATGTGATTGGAGCATAAGGTTTGAAACCTAAGGTTAGGAGATAGTCTAAGTTAACGTGAGGAGCCCATGCAAGTAGAACCGATGATTTTAATCTATTGGGGCGTATTAACCTAAAATAGAACCTAGCCAAAGTCATCACACACACACGTGGAGCTTGTTTAAAGAATAATTTGAAAGTGTTAAGCTTTGGCACCATGATCTTAAGCATGCACGTTTAGTACTTGTTTTGTTTTCTTTGCTCGAGGACGAGCAAGTGTTTAAGTTTGGGGGTGTTGATAACGCCGTGAAAACGTCGTTATTACCCATCTCTTTAAACCCAAAACATCTTGTTTTGATCCGAGTGTTTGTGTGTCTTTGCGTGTTTTCGTGTCTTTTGTGCTTTTGGCCATTTTGTTTGGCCTTTGTTCGTTTTTGTGTTTTTTTTCTCGCTTTGATCGTTTTCTCCGTGGTTTGTAGGTATTTACATCTTAGAGAGATTTGGAGTTGCGTATCAATGATGCGAGTCGCTCTACCCACCCCGCGAGTCAAGCTTGAGCTTCAAAGGAAATAGAACTCGTAGCAAATTGTACAAGAATGTAGGTAGCTGCTCACTAGAACTTGCATAAATATTTCATGGATGATCCAAATGAGCTGAATTTTGGATATGTCATAGATGAGTGAGTTAGCTACGCTACGGACTTTACGGATCTGCATTCGGAGTTCGGAATCAAAAGATATGCCGCTCGGAAGGAAGTGCGGCAGAAAGCTCGCGGCCGCGAGGTTCAAGCTCGCGGCCGCGAGGTGTTGGCAGAAAGTTTCTGCCCAGCTCTCGCGGCCGCGAGGTTCAGGCTCGCGGCCGCGAGACCTGCTCTGTTTTTCAGCGTGTTTAGAGGGTGTTTCTTGTACTTTGCCTTCTTTCTCCCACTTGTAATTAAAACATCTTGGGGGGACATTTTGGTCTTGATTCCCTAGGTTAAGAGGGTTAGGAGGAGGAATTAAAACACAACTTGAAAAGAGAATCTCAATTCATTCCACTCTTGTGCCTCCCTTTTTCTTTAAGCTTCCCTCAACTTTTTCTCTTTGTTTTTCTTTGTTTTTCTTGTATTTGAAGGCTCCACCAAGGGGGTGAGTTAATCACCACCCTTGGGGAGTGGTTGTGTGGTGATTAAAGGGAGGAGGATTCATCTCTCGACTTTATTCCGATTAGGTGATTTCTTTCTATTTCCTAGTTGTCTATGATTAGGAGATGAGTTTGTTATTTCCTTTTTGGATGAATGATTGTGTATTGGAATTCTCCGGATTTATATAATTTATGTTATTGTTTGATTAATGATGTCTTGATGATTAGTATGGTGCTTATATGTGTTTGTTTATCCGATTCCGCGTTTATTGTTCGTCTTGTGGTTTGACAACCTTTTGGGATGAATGTTATTGATTCTTGATTGCTAGATATAGTGATTTTGAGAATTTGATTATGAATTTGGATTGTGATTCGATTTAGGATAGACATATACCTATGTCGTTTCATATTCGTTTAAGGTTTGAGTTTAATTGACATCGATTAGATTTTATTCCGTTTATACGTAAATTGGATTAGTTTAATTCGATAGGTTGGTATGCTATCGACAGATACATACGAATGTCATTGAATCCTTGAATAGCAAACATGAGCATAATATATTAATTGTCGAGTCATTGTTATCGTTTGATTAGTTATGTTGGATGTGGGGTTATGTTTGATTTGTTGGGTTTATTGTTTTATCGCACTTTTGGCCATCTACCTTTGCAACCTAGACATAGGACGTTGAAGGTTAGGCGAGTGACGATTTGTGGATTTCAACCTAGGATAGACATATACCTAGTTTGGTCCGTGTTTGTATAATGGGTTCGTTCGCAAATGCATCAAATAACTTAGATTATCTTTATTCGGGGATTCGGGTTAGTTTTAGGTCCCGGGTGACAACGGTACGCCTTAGAATCCTCTTTTGGGTTCGGACTTTCTTTTGAGCATCGGTTGACAGCGATGTTCGTTATTGATCCGAAGATGGAGAGTTTGGGTAGATTGGTAGAGTTAAGTCAAACCGACAGGGAGACTTAACTAATTTGAACTCACAAACAACAACTAAATCTAGAATTGTTTGCATAGCTAACCTAACAACCGCATGATTTATCTGCTTTAACTAATCGCTTATGAATCTTCCTTACCACGTAATTAACTCCACATTTACTTGCTTTTGTAGTTAGATTTACTTAACCGTTCGTAGTTAAATAAAATCACCCTTATCGTACATTTGGGCTCGATAATATTGTATCAAGCGTTTTTAGATGAAATAAGCCGTCGATTGATTCGTTTATTCCCACCTTTTACTCATTCGTGGGGATTCGATACTCGGTATGTACTTATCGTTTTATATTACTTGTAACGACCGTATACTTGCGTAGTTTGCGTATTAGTATTTGGAACGCAACAGTACTCATGAGTTAATTGTAAGATTAATTCTTGATTGGTTAATTGAAGGTGTTCAATTAATCGGAGCAATTAATAAGCTCACAAATTAAATCATGAAAATCGTGGGCCCGCGGACAATTGATGGTGAACCTAGAGGGCCACACACAATACAATTGGACTGCAACAAATCATATAAGGAAAGTTTGATTTAATGTGTTAAATCGAAACTGAAGAATTAAAGTGTTAATTCTTGAAGAAGAAAATCAAATGTTAATTAAAGAGAGACGGAATTAATTGGATTAATTGGGTTAATTTAATTAAAGGAGTTAATTAAATTAATGCAAGATATGGGCCAATTTAATTAATGGCCCATACTAAGTCTTGCACTAAAGGGGCCTTTTAAGGTGGCTATAAAAAGGGTTTAAGTGGAGACTAAAACCCTAAGTGATAAACACACACCCTAGCCAGCCTCCCTCTTGGAAAAATGCGCCGCCCCCTCTTCTCCAAGAGGAGCAGCCGCCATCCCTCTCCCATGGAAGAGAGGCCGCCCCCTCTCTTCCTCCGGATCTAGATCAGAATCTAGATCTGGTTTTTCTTCGTTCTTCCATGTTAGATTACCCTTGAATCCTAGTTCTGAGCCTGAGGATTCAAAGGGGTTGCTTCATTCAATTGGTGTGGATACCGCTAGAGGCACAACACTTGGGGTGCTTCTCACGAACCAAATCCATCAGATCTGAAAGAAGACCGGAGGAAAATTCACCACCATGCCTGTGGAAAGGTAAATTTCGATTTACCTCCTTTTATTTAGTATTTGTTGCTAAATTATATTCAACCTATTCATATGTGCTAGTAAATAAATCCTAGGGTTATGGGTGTATGAAAAATTTTAAAATTCCGCACTGTTGTTTTGACAATCATACCCCGTAAATCCCAACCGATCCATTAATGTTTCATGCCTTACGTTCATAATTGCTAACAGTGGTATCAAAGCCCGTGTCTGGGCTTATGTTTAATTCGATTGAATTATGTAAAATCTGTATAATATGCTTGAATTAAGTTCTCCATAAAAATGGAAATTGACTGAATCGTTGGATTTTATTCATGTTAAACAAGTTTTTTAATTTTGATAAGCATGATATAAGTAATCAAATTAAAAGGTTGTAAAATTGTTTTGTTATGCATAAATATGATGTTGCCAACACATTTGTGACAAATTTATGCATATTATACTATTTAGAATTCCTTTATGATTCATTTGAATATGCGTTTTATATTTGAATAAAATATTCATTATGTTAGAAATCATATTGCAATGGCCACCACCATTATTATCTTTGTGGACCTGTGCGAAAGCACCAAAAGAAAAGAGTAGGGATTTCATTAAGTGATTAAATCCGAATATGATGATTTCATACGCCGTGTTTTGATCGGAATTAGTTCTTTGGGTGTCCTTTTGCGGCACCATCCCTGTCACAGAGAAAGAAATATGTTACTTTTCTGTTGTTTTTGGGCCAAATTTTTGGCATTATGGGCCTGACAACAACAATGTTGTGTTGTTTTTTCTCTTATATTTTGATTTAATTGGTTTAACAGAAAATTGTTTAAATATTTTGAGCTTATGTGAACTTTAACTATTTTGGCTCAAAACATCGTAAAGGGGAACAATTGGTTTTTATAATGAAAATTATATGTTAAAAGTTTTCTTGGTTTTCCTCTTTATTTTTGAACTTGTAGGGATTTTCACAATCCTAGAAATAAATATGTGCATAAAGTCTTGAAATTTACATTATGTCGATTTGTTAGTCACCAAAGTGACCTGATCATTATTTTTAGTAAATTTCGAAGCACATTAAAATTTTGTTACCAATATTTAATTGTACATTTATGAAAAAGAATTTCGAAAATTATATTGATTTGTTAGTCACCAAAGTGGCCTAATCTTATAATTAGTAAACTTCCTTATGTATGATTTATATTTAATTGAATAATGTGACAAACTATTTAAAATTCATATTATGATGATTTGTTAGTCACCAAAGTGGCCTGATCAATACAGTTAATAAATTTTGAGTTACAATAAATCTATATATTACCGATATTTAATTTACACGTTATGTAAGGGCAATTGAGTAATACATTAGTATGTTAGTCACCAAAGTGGCCTGAGTGGTATATTTACCAAATTGTCCTATGTAATTAGTTTAATTGGTGAAATTATATGATTTATTTATTACCAAATATTTAATTAGCATATTACGTAAAAGAGATTTACAAAATTATATTAGTTTGTTAGTCACCAAAGTGGCCTGACTGATATATTTGTTGAATTTCTTCACATGTTAATTTATTTATTTGGTTATTGATAAATTCGTATGTGTATATATTCCTATTATGATGATTTGTTAGTCACCAAAGTAGCCTGATCAATATTGCTAGTGAATTTATATGCACAAACCTTAAGTTTAAATTATCAATTAGAAGATAAATAAATCAGTTTGTTGTGAAAAAGCATAAGAGTCGACCCAAATGAGGCTTGGTCATTTTTCTAGCAAACATTACGAGTTAAGCCAATAATGTGTTTTTATGTGTGTTCCAGTATTTGAATTGATTATTCTATAATCTGGATTTATGATTAATGTGAGCTTATTCCTTGTAATATTTCAGTTGAACAGTCTCAAAGGAGTTATCGTGCTAAGTCTGTTGTTTCATTTAATGGTAACAACTTTTCTGAATGGAAGGAGCAAGTCGAGTATGAATTGGGTTTACAATATCTCGACATTGCCCTCCTTGATGATGAGCCCCCTGTTCCCACCGAGGAATTCGGTGAAGAGGAAATAAAGGCTCACACAATTTGGACAAGGGCCAAGAGACTTAGTATGAAATTCCTAAGCATGACTATCGAACCGAATATCAAGAGTACTCTTCCTGATGATCTGGAGAGTGCTAAACAATTCGTTGAATATTTGGAAGAACGTTTTCGAAACACAGATAAGTCACTCGCCTTGAGTATTGTTCAGAAATTACTTGCTACCAAGTATGAGTGGTCCAAGGGCATGCAAAACCATGTACTCGAGATGACTAATCTGATCAAGAAGCTGTCTTCATTGGGTATCGTGATGGATGAGTTTTTTCTTGTTAGTTATATTCTGTCGTCGTTACCTTCTGAATATAGGGCTTTCCAAATCAGTTATAACACTTCAAGGGAGAAGTGGTCACTAGAGGAATTGTCTCGCATGTTAATTCAGGAGGAGACGCGATAACCCAAGGAAATGTGAAGCATAAGAAGGGAGCCAAGAAAGGAAATAAGCCGATGTCTAAGGGCAAGGAGCCAATGAAAGCTATATTGGACCTAAGAAGGACCTGGGTAAAGATAAAAGTCACTTTTGTAACAACGTGGGCACTGTCAGAAAGATTGCCCCAAACGCAAGGCGTGGTTTGAAAAGAAGGGTAAGCCTTTGGTTTTAGTATGTTTTGAATCAAATCTTGTTACTGTTCCTTCTGATACTTGGTGGCTTGATTGTGGTTCTACTATTCACATTTCTAATACCATGCAGGGATTCCTTACAATCCAGAAACCTCAACCAAATGAAAGTTTCGTGACTCTTGGAAATGGGGATAAATTTACAGTTGCTGGAGTTGGGACTTACCGACTAATTTTAGATACTGGTTTTCATCTGGATTTGTATAAGACACTATTTTCCAATTTTTGTCGTAATTTGATTTCATTGTCTAGACTAGACCTTATGGGATTTCGAATTACTTTGGAAAATCAAAGTTTTAGTTTATTTAAAGGTAGCTGTTTTGTTTGGTTCTGTTTTACTTTCTAATGGTTTATATCAACTAAAACTTAATGGTGTTTATGCTGAATCTCAAGTTACAACTTACAATTATGGTGGTGTGAAACGTAATATGGTAAATGAATGTTCTGCTTTCTTGTGGCATAAACGTTAGGGTCATATATCCAAAGAAAGAATGGAAAGATTAGTAAAGGATGGGACCATTCCTGGTCTGGACTTTACTGATTTTGAAACGTGTGTGGATTGCATTTAGGGTAAGCAAACCAAACACATTAAGAAATCTAAAGCCACAAGAAGCACTGAGCTTCTTGAAATTATACATACCGATATTTGCGGTCCTTTTGACACTTCCTCATTTAATGGTGAACGACATTTCATCACTTTTATCGATGATTTTTCACGTTTTGGTTATCTCTATCTACTTCATGAAAATCTCAATCTGTAAATGCCCTTGAGGTGTTTATTACTGAAGTTGAGAGACAGTTAGATAGAAAATGAAAATTGTTATATCTGATAGAGGTGGTGAGTATTATGGGAGATCTACTGAATCGGGACAATGCTTTGGTCCCTTTGCAAAATATCTCAAAAAACATGGCATATGTGCCCATTACACTATGCCAGGCACACCACAACAAAATGGTGTTGCCGAAAGGCGTAATCGAACTCTAATGGATATGGTTAGAAGTATGATGAGTAATTAAACATTACCTAAATCCTTAAGGACTTATGCACTTAAAACTGCCATGTACGTATTGAACCGAGTTCCCAGTAAAGCGGTTCCATAAACTCCTTATGAGCTATGGGCCGGAAGGAAACCCAGTTTAAAGCACCGGCATGTTTGGGGTTGCCTGACAGAAGCTAAGCTATATAATCCATATGAAAAGAAATTGGATTCTCGTACTGTTAGTGGTTACTTTATAGGTTACCCAGATAAATCCAAAGGATTTAGATTTTATTGTCCTAAACATACTCCAAGAATTGTTGAAACCGGAAATGCAGGTTCATGGAGAATGGTGAGATCAGTGGGAGCGACAGTGAACAAACTGTTATTAACGAGGTAAGAGAGCAAGGCTTACCACCTGCAATCTTCCATGACATTACTCCCGTATTGGTTGAGCAGTTTCATGCTGATCAACAAATTGAAGTTCCAATTCATATGAAATCGTTCAAAATGAACTTGTAGAAGAAGAGCCACAAGGAATTGCATTAAGACGGTCGCAAAGGGAAAGACGATCTGCAATACCTAATGACTATGTTGTTTATTTCCAATAATTGGAGAATGATATTGGGATATACAATGATCCGATTTCGTATTCACAAGCCATTGAAAGTGTAAATTCTGAGAAATGGATCAATGTCATGAAGGAAAAATTGAAATCTATGGAACCAATCATGTATGGGAATTAGTCACAAGACCGGAGGGATCAAAACGAGTCGGCTGTAAGTGGGTCTTTAAGACCAAACACGGCTCATAAGGCAATGTTGAACGATATAAAACAAGATTGGTTGCCAAAAGTTTTACTCAGAAAAGTGGCATTGATTACAATGAGATATTTTCACATGTCTTTAAGAAAGATTATCTCAGAATTATTCTTGCACTTGTAGCTCATTTTGACTTAGAGTTACATCAAATGGATGTGAAAACTGCCTTTCTTAATGGAATGTTAGAGGAAGAGGTTTATATGGACCAACCTGAGGGTTTTCAAGTTGAAGGACTCGAACACATGGAAACTGAATAGGTCAATATATGAACTTAAACAAGCCTCACGACAGTTGTACATTAAATTCAACGATATAATTGTTTCCTTTGGATTTAAGGAAAATATCGTTGATCAATGTATATATCTGAAAGTCAGTGAGAGTAAGTTTATTTTCTTGATTATGTATGTTGATGACATTCTTTTGGCTAGTAGCGATCTTGGCTTGCTACATGAGAATAATAAATTTCTCTCGGAGAATTTTGAGATGAAAGACTTGAATGAGGCATCTTATGTGACGACAGATCACAAGGATGGATTGGGTTGTCTCAAAAGGCTTACATTAACAAAATTCTTGAAAGGTATGGGATGAAAGGTTGCAATATTAGTGTTGTCCCAATTAACAAGGGAGAAAAATTTAGTCTCAAACAATGTCCAAAGAATGATTTCGAGAGGAAACAAATGGGAAATATTTCGTATGCCTCGATAGTTGGAAGCTTGTTATATGCTAAAACATGCACCAGACCTAACATAAGCTTCGCTATCGATATGCTTGGCCGTTACCAAAGTAATCCAGGCTTGGATCACTAGAAACTTGCCAAGAAGGTTCTACGCTATTTGCAAGGAACTAAAGACTATATGCTCACATATAGACAATCGAATCGGTTGGAGGTGATTGGATATTCTGATTCAGACTTCGCTGGATGTCTGGACAGTAAGAAATCCACTTTTGGCTATTTGTTCCTTTTGGCTGAGGGGGCAATATCATGGAAATGTGCAAAAGCAACTGTTCTAGCGCATCTACTATGGAGGCTGAATTTATGGTGTGTTTCAAGGCCACAAATCATGCATTATGGTTGCCGAACTTCATTTCAGGACTTGGAATTGTCGAGAGTACCAAGCCGCTGAAACTTTATTGTGATAATTCCGCAGCCGTCTTCTTCTCAAAGAACGATAAATATTCCAAAGGTGCAAAACATATGGATTTAAAGTTTCTTATCGTGAAGGAGGAATTTTGGGAACATACAGTGTCGATTGAACACATCAGTACTAATCTGATGATTGCTGATCCTTTAACTAAGACAATACCACCAAAATCGTTTTGGAGCATACTGAACGTATGGGTCTTGGTAGTATTTGATTCTAATTTGTTGAAGATTTTATGAGTTTATTATTGATATTGACATTTTTTAGCTCTACATACATGTTTCTGATAACTTAAAGTTATATTCCTATTATTTAATGAATGTGTACACTTTTATGGCTATTATGTGAATAATAATAGGAATGTACATTATGAAAGTTTCCAATTTTAGGTCTTGTGTGATAAGTCACTTATATCGCGGTACATGGAAGAAATTTTGTTGGATAAGAATAACTTAGGACCGCCATGACTCGTGTATGTGATTTATTATGTCAAGGCAATTAACGGTAATTCTCTCATGGGCCAAGTGGGAGAATGTAAATTAATGGCCCATTATGAGTAACCCATTAGGGTAGACCTATAGATAAAGAATCTCTAATTAGTGAGGATTAGTGTTCTACATCTATATAATGAGGAAACTGGTCCTCTCTCTACACAACTTTTTAAAGCAGCTAAATTCCATTCATAGTTTAACCGTATTCATAGAAACTCGAATCTGTGGCAGGAGAGAGAAACAGAGAGTCCATACATTTTCTACACTGATGTCTTTTACGATGAAATCAGGTATTTCTAAACTGAATTTACTTATTGAGCAATTAATGCGTGTTAATGTCGATCCATTAATGTTTCATACCTTACGTTCATAATTGCTAATAGTTGGATCATATGGTGTAACATTATGAAGGTCAAACAAATAATCTAATTAATAAACACGTCGTCTAAGGACTAATTGTTTAGTAGTGGCAAATTCCTTGAATGAGAAGCAAACTTAAAAAATTAAATTTGCCCGTTGGCTATGTGAAGATCATACATCATAAAGTTCAATGTGTGATAATAATATTTGTTAGTATTTAAGAGTGATTGCTTACCATTTATTTTTAGGGTTGGTCCGCTTTATTTATCGAAACTACCAAATAATTGATAGAGATTGATAGAAAAAAAAAATACAAATTAAATATGACACATGAGCTTGATCATCTACTTAAAAATCACATGGATTGAAATGAAATTTCGACCAAAACTTGTCAATTCAAAATCCATAAATAAAACAAATTCATATGCATGTATTTTTTTTTTTTGTTTGTTTAATTAATGTGGTACAAAATATAATCAATGTTAAGACTTGTAAATTCAAATCCACTGATAATAAATCAAATCATGTCAAAACATAATAATCAAGCCGCCTTAATATCAATCCAAGTTTTTTTTGAGAAACGATCATTACATTAGTATCATTGAATAAGAAATATACTTAATTATAAACAAATTACAAAGATAATCAATCATCAAACGCCAATATTGAACTCAGAGAAAAACCCATATTAATGGGAGTGGAATCCATGTTAAGACACAAAAACAAAGACGTTCAATCATGTGAAAGTATATATATATATATATATATATATATATATATATATATATATATATATATATATACCAAAAAAAAAAAGAATATTCAAATTCCATAATCAAATAAATCAATTTGGGTAAGTACATAGCGGATGAAAACTTGTACAGGATTTTCAGTTTAGAGGTGAAGAATTTATTCTCGGAGATGGACCAGAAGGAGGAACAAGGTTTCCTCTTGGTAACTTAGTGAAGAAGAAGCCATGATCGATTAACTTATTCATCTCCATAAAAGTCTTCAAATCATCTTTCATCTTTCTCCCTGGCCCCATAGCACAACAAGAATTCATCAAAAGAATAAAACCAATGAGAATTATTGAAATATTCAGTCCCCAAGAAGAAGAATTAGCCATGAGAATATGAGCTAATTATTTGTTGTTGTTCAAATCTAATTTTTCTTTCTTTTTTTGAATAACAAGAAGTGGTTATATATATGAATAAAAATTGTGCTTAGGTGTAATGCGATGTCAAGAATTTAGAAATTAACATGAACTTATTTTATTTGGGAGCATTTTACATGCACAATAGGATATGAATTTTCAGTGTCAACGGTTCACCAAAATCAAAGGGGAGTTCTATTGGATGCCGCTAGCTAACTCGTTTTTCATTTACAATTTTATATTAGGGGGGATTTTTTGAGCTAAATGCAAGTGCTTAGTCTAATTTAAAATTATATAAATTATATTAAAAAAAACCCTTGTGTTATTTTTATAAACAAACGTCCCTTGGTTTTTTTATAAGAAAAAAACTCCATCTAAAATTTTATCATAAATCAATAAGAAGGTTGTTGACAATTTTTTTAAGTGAAAAGGGGGATTATCGTCAATTTTCGTAGTTAACATGAGGATTATTGTCAATTTTTTAAGGTTCATGGGGTGTTTTTTGCATTTTTCGGTGGTGTATAATTGTCATTTTTCTAGCAAAATGTGTTCTCTGTATTGAATTTTTTTTTTTTTTGCTAATAAAAATACCACAGAGGGGTTTTGATAAGAAAAATAATATAGGGAGCTTTTATTGATTAGACAAATTTTAAGGGGTATTTTTGCATTTCACTCGTTTCTTATAGTCATACTTTTTGTCCTTAATGGCTAATCTGTCATAAATTGGGTTGAAAATTTAGTAATATTGGTAAGATTGTGCAATCACGTTTCGCATATGAAGTATGCCAAGTTGTGAGCTTGCAAAACGTAGGGAAAATTTCAACATAGTCTTATGTATTATTCGAAATTTTCGCAAAACTAACTTCTTAAATTTTTATTGCATAAAATTTTCTTGTACTATTACATACTTGTTACAAAAGCTCCCATATGTACAAAATAAGCTTTCAAAATTTGTATGGATGGAAAGTTCAATGTTGAATATTTAATTGTACATGAGGATTTTACGCAATAAATATTTCAACAGGAGGTTTCGTGTCAGAGTATTTAAAATATTACAAGGGCCAATTTGAATGAATATATTTGTAAATAAGAGAAATTACGAATGAATGGATTAAAGTTCCAATAATTTAAAATTCATGGATCTGAAGTGTCCTGGTGAATTCTATGCAATTATACAGGAATTTTTTGCATTCTATAATTTGATCTAATTAACTTTACGTTATGTCACTCGTAACTATGTGAAGGCAAATGTTCAGAAAGAACCTCGAAGACTCCTTAAATTTTGGAATTTTTGGATGAAAGACTTTTGTCAATTTTTTAAGTAAACAGGGGGTAATTCCTAATTTAAAATTTATTAGAGGGTTATTGGTAATTTTTTAAATTAAGTAGAGTGCTTTTAAATTTTAAGTTGGTATAAATGTCATTTTAAAATTAGATTGAGATAATTTCGATAATGTCACTCTAATGCTTAATACTAGATGGGATAACAATTTTTACTCCTCTCTAACTTATTGTTGCACCTCTAAGTATTGCATGTTTGTCTCTTGACCATTTTATATAGCGTCTCGGGCTAGAGTAATATTTTCATATCATACATGTTCAAGTTTAGCTAATTTTCTTATCGATTTTGAAATTATTTCTGAACATAATTTGATTACTAAACGAATCGAGCTTCAATTTGATAATTTTTTTATATAATTTGTCCCTTTTTAAACTTATCGAATCGAGTTTGACCCGAGTTTGAAAATTATCAAATGGTAAAGGGGTGAAATACAGTTTTCCCCCTTAAAGTATGATGATGGTATCAATTACCTCCCTAAAGTATCACTTGTAACACTTACTCCCCTCTGTTATAGTTTTAGAATTTTTATTTCAAAAATACCCCCACCCCTTTTCTAAAAATAAATATTTTTATTAATTTATCAACAAAAAGTTGTCTCTTTATTTATTATGAATCCATCCATCCACCAAATAATATTATGTTTGAATTTCTTCATGTATTTAGTCCCTTTCCTTTTCTTGTCTCAATTTTATCTTCATTTTCTAATTTTTTTTACTCCCGTTTCAATTTGTTTTCTTTATTTTTTGTTTCAATTTTTTTCTTCATTTATATCTCGATTTTTTCTTTACAACTTGGCTCAAATTTTTTTTGCTGATAATTATCTCCTTAGTTTTTGTTACAACTTATAATTCAAAATTTTGAGTAATTCTCCTTCAAGATTTTACTCAAAAAATCCGTACAAAAAATAAATGAGATATTACTAAATAAAAATTGAGAAAAATATAAAGAAATAAAATTGAGATAGAAAAAACTGAAAATGAAAACAAATTCAACATAAAGAAAGAAATTAAGAAAATGTGATGAAAATTAAGAAAAAAATTGAGATGTAAAAACGAAAGGTAACAAAAGAAAATGAAGAGATTGAAACATAATGTTGTTTGGTGGATGAATGTATTCATAATTAATAAAGAGACAACCTTATGTTGATAAATTAATAAAAACATTTATTTTAATAAAAGGGATGGGGGTATTTGTGGAATAAAAGCTCTAAAAATATAAAAGAGAGGGGTAAGTGTTACAAATGATACTTTAGGGGTAACTGATACCGCCCTCATACTTTAGCCCTCATACTTTAAGAGGGGGAACTGTATTTCGCCCAATGATAAATATAGATTATATCGTTTAATTACAAAAATTCATGTAAGCAATTTTCAATTTGATATGCAATTAAGGACTCAGTATTAAATAAAGAATTTACTATGAAATCTTGATTCAGTTTGATTATGCATTTAATGTCCTTTTTCCGAAATCTATGCCATATTGAATCAGAAGCTCATGTCATTTCAGATTTTATGTTAGCATATCTATGTTCTTGTCCTGACTTGGAAAAATTAGATCTATTTTGAAATTAAATCGAACCAGCAAGCTCCACCGCTGCTATTTTCTGATCCGTGAATTGCGCCAACAGTGCACCCAATTCACTCCTTGATTGCGCGAAACGTACAGCCGTAGAGCCGCACTGCGCATCTCCTGCGATTAAATCGGTTGCGATTCCGATTCGATACATACATTTAGATGAAAGATTTTTAATAAACTTTACGCGGGAAAATTTTAACAATATACTTATCATTTAACACATTATAAATATAATCAGAATTAGGATACGAGAGTGTATTGGTATATCGTTCATCATGGAGTCTTCAGGGTATGACGTTGCTTGTTATTCTTCACCTGTATATATGACATTTGTAGATGCATGAAATTTATGCCCAAATAAAAAAGGACACTTATAAATAATTTATTAGTAATCAATTAATTTTCTATTTTTGGAATTTTATTATATTAAATTCCGAAATTATGATATTAGTTGATTTCTAATATTTATTTATTGGCCAATTATATTAAGCCATGTGTCATTATTATACATTTAAAACCATATAATTAAGTGGCCAATCAAAAGGTGTCACATGTCAAAGTGAGGTGTTTTGGCCAATCAAATGAAGTCTTTCATTCCAAGGAAGTAAGGGCCAATCAAATCATGACACATCACCAAGCTGCTATGAAAGACTCTCTTCAAAATCTATATAAAGAGGTCTTGTGAATTCATTTGAAGATATGCAGACACACATATATACATATCTACATACAAATTCACATATACGCATAAATATTCTCCTCAAGCTTTGAAGATCTGAAAATACTTCAAATCCGTAACTCCATCCGCAAATCTTGGAGAAAGTCGCATCACACGATTCAAGAACAAGCCAAGTGCACTTGAATCCATACGTTCAACGAAGAGAAGAATCAGAGGATCCATACATAGAGATTTTGTAACCACTTTTAAATTTTAAATAAATATTATTTGTTACTTCTTATTTTATTGTCTATTTAAGCTTTTTGCAGACTTTAAAATTTGTTGTAAACAAATTTTTTGCACGCCCGGTGGGACATCTCTACCTCTCATCTCTTCTCTTCAAAAGATGGTTCGTCCTACAAAGTACCGAACTATGAATGATTTGATGAATAACCCAAGAACCAAGCTCATTGAAAAGAAGGCGCATGATGATTCTCAAAGCGGTGAGTCTTCACCCCTTTCTCACTATTCGACTGGAGCGCCTGTTATGACAACAAACGCTACGACTATGGAAGAACAACTCATGGCTCTAACTAAGGCCATAGAAGGGCTCAACAAGCGTGCGCAAGAGCAAGATGCAAAGATTGAGAGACTTCTCAGCCAAGGACTCTTTGCCAAGACAAATCGCTCGATGGGAAAACGACCTATGGATCCCGAAGAAGATGAGATATCAACAAAACGATACTCAAAAGTGAACGAGGACCAACTCGAGGATTCTGAGGAGGACGACATCCTCTTATGACGACATTCGACTGAGAAGACTAAGGGTCTTCAAGTCTCACCCGACGGCATGATTCATGTGGATCGACTGGAAGACTTCATCACTGGAACCATCAAGTGCAAATTGGAAGGAGGTTCAAAATCTTCACATACTTACGTGAAGCCCTACACTCGTCGCATCGACACAATGAAGATGCCCACTGGATATCAACCGCCAAAGTTCCAACAATTCGATGGGAAAAGGAATCCAAAGCAACATGTCGCTCACTTCATAGAAACTTGTAATAATGCTGGAACTACTGGAGATCTCCTCGTGAAACAATTTGTCCGCTCGCTTCAAGGGAATGCTTTTGGCTGGTACACCGACTTGGAGCCTGGAAGCATTGATAGTTGGGAACATCTTGAACAAGAATTCCTCAATCGATTTTATAGCACAAGAAGAATCGTAAGCATGATCGAGCTCACAAATACTCATCAATGGAAAGAAGAAAAAGTCATCGATTATATCAATCGATGGAGAAATCTAAGCTTAAACTGCAAGGATCGTTTGTGCGAAACTTCTGCCATAGAAATGTGCATCCAAGGGATGCACTGGGGCTTGCGTTATATTCTTCAAGGCATAAAGCCTAGAACATTCGAAGAGTTAGCTACGCGTGCACACGACATGGAACTGAGTCTTGCTTCAAGGGGAGATCAAAACTTCTTACCCATTCAAGATTAAAAAAATCCCAAGGATAGGCAAAATATCAAGAGAGGTAGCAAACCTTTGCCTGCAAGTGATAACAAAGAATCTATGACAATCAACGCCGCCCCAATGAAGTTTTCTTCCAACCCAAAGAAAAGAGAAGAAGTTAAGGGCAACCCCTCTCAAGGAGGATTTCAGAAAAAGTTAACGTTGAAAGATATGCAAGCAAAAGAATACCCGTTACTTGATTCTGATGTTGGAGCAATGCTCGAAGATTTACTTGAAGCTGAACTCGTAGAATTACCTGAGATGAAACGACCAGAAGAAGCTGGGCGAAGCAATGATCCCAACTATTGCAAATATCATCGTCTAATTGGACATCCCAGCAAAAAATGTTTTGTCTTGAAAGACAAGATTATGGAATTGGCTCGTCAAGGAAAGATCTTACTTGAAGAAGATAAGATGACTGCCAATCAAACCACGACTGAGGTTTTGCCTGTGGCCTCTAGAGAATCTATTAAGAGGTCTGCGATGGACCATCTTTCGTCATTTTGTATAAAGTTTGGAAGTTTTGATCCAACCGAGTTCAAGGTGAACTCAAAGTTCATAGCATCTGATTCTGCCATTCAACAAACGCTCGTTTGTGAGGATGAAGTCATCGAGAAACAAGAAGAAATTGACCTTGACGATGGGGGCTGGACAGTTGTCACTCGTCGAAAGAAACATTATTCATCTACAAAACAATCTGGTCAACAATTTCTGCAGGATCTAGTTTTGAAGGAAAAGAATGGAAGAAAAATGAAAATAAAACCAAATGTCATCCATGTTAGAACCTCATCTCCGGTGCAACAATGTTATTATCCTCCCATAACATTGTTAGATTTCGTCCCTAAATGGTTTCTTGATCGTGGTTCATTCCCCACTTCCTCGACATATAATGCAACTAGCAAGGAGGATGAGAGCGACATTGGAAGTCCATGTATCTCATCAAAAGAAGATCCAAAAGATGAGGAAGTTGAAGACATCGTGAAAAGCTACATAGCATCTATCCCTTTCACTGACGAAGATCTACTTTTGGGTTCTAAACCACACAATCGTCCTTTGTTCGTAGCGGGTTATGTACGTGAACGGAAGCTCAATCGCATGATGTTGGATGGAGGGTCAGCAGTCAACATTTTACCTTTACATGTGGTGTAACAACTTGGAATTGCCATGGACGAACTCACGCATAGTCGTTTAATGATTCAAGGATTCAATCAAGAAGGACAACCGCCTTTGGTTAAGAGTGAAGCTTTGAACAATTGTACACTTCCCATCACAAAAGTTGATCTACTGAGATCAACTCAACCTCCATTAGAAGGGTTTGTTCGCCCAATCGAGGGAAATGAAATAGAGCATGGCACTCTTCCTACCAAACAATCATATGGAGCTTTTGGTCCCAATGCCTACAAGCTCATGGTTAAAGCTGGATACGACCCTACTGGAGTTGGAGCTCTTGGCGAACTTACATCGAAAACTAACATTGAGGAAGAGCATGGTCTTAACGATACTCAAAGGATGTTGAAATGCATGGGACATGTTGTGCCTAATTCATTGACTGGACTTGGATATGTTCTGCCTGCGCCTGTTCGTATCCCGATAAAGAGAGCAAGTAACCATCATATTAGTTTTGGTGATGAAGCGTACTCTACGACTCTTGAGCCAGTTGTGATTAATCAATTTGAAACGTCAAAACGTAAAGGCTCGGTATTCGACAGGTTGGGAATTATATCGAACAACAATAGAAGCTCAATATTCAATAGACTGGGGAATAACTCCAACAGTAGAAGCTCGATATTCAGCAGATTGGGACCAAAGCAACGAGAGCAAACTGCAAGGCGTTGGAGGAAAATTAAAACGTCTACTAAAGATAGGAGCCTCAAAAAGCTTCACAGCATCATACCCTCTCAAATGAAAAGATGTGAAGACGTGGTTATCTCGTATGATGGTACGATGAAAGCTAAGTGGCAGACCATCATATACACACGATCCAATCATAATGAGGAAGATAGAGAAAGCGTAGGCTCTTCATATTATACATCTTTTAGTGATGAAAGACTACTCGAAGAGAATGATGAAACATGCTCTTCACATCATGTCATTATTGGCAGTGATGAACTTGTTGAAGAAGATGCCGACGATGCTCCTCCTGAGATGGATGAAGGAGTAAAAACTACTGTTGACAACCTAAAAGAGGTTAATCTTGGTGATGACGACAGTCCGCGACCAACTTTCATAAGTGCCTCACTAGCTCAAGAGGAAGAATTGGCCTATGTAAGTCTCCTACAAGAATACAAAGATGTTTTTGCTTGGACATACAAGGAAATGCCTGGTTTAGACCCAAAAATTGCAGTACATCACCTATCTGTGAAACAAGGGGTTCGACCCGTCAAACAAGCACAACGTCGGTATCGTCCTGAATTGATTCCCCTGCTTGAGGCAGAAGTAAACAAGTTGATCGAGGCGGGCTTCATCAGAGAAGTAAAGTATCCTACTTGGGTTTTAAGCATTGTCCCTGTACGAAGGAAAAATGGGCAAATCCGTGTTTGCGTGGATTTCAGAGATCTCAACGACGCATGTCCTAAAGATGACTTTCCGCTGCCTATCGCAGAGTTAATGATTGATGCAACGACTGGTCACGAAGCTTTATCGTTCATGGATGGCTCTTCTGGTTACAACCAAATTCGCATGTCTCCAAAAGATGAAGAACTCACGGCATTTCGAACGCCGAAGGGAATTTACTGCTACAAGGTGATGCCTTTTGGTTTAAAGAACGCAGGTGCCACCTATCAACGAGCTATGCAGAAAATATTCGATGATATGCTGCATAAAAATGTAGAATGTTATGTAGATGACTTGGTGGTGAAATCAAAGAAGCGAATTGATCACTTGCATGATTTGAAGAAGGTTTTCGATCGTCTGCGCAGATATCAACTCAAGATGAATCCTCTAAAATGTGCTTTTGGTGTTAGCTCCGGAAAATTTCTTGGGATCGTCGTACGAAATCGCGGAATCGAGGTGGATATATCAAAAATTGATGCGATACTCAAGATGCCTGATCCTAAGAATATTCATGAACTCAAGATTCTGCAAGGAAAGTTAGCATACATCCGGCGATTCATCTCAAATTTAGCAGGTCGATGCCATCCATTCAGCAAATTGATGAAGAAAGATGTTCCATTTAACTGGGATGAGTCGTGCAAAAATGCTTTCGAAAGCATTAAGGCGTATCTCATGAGGCCTCCTGTCTTGTCTGCTCCTATTCCTGGAAAGCCGCTGATTCTTTACATTGCTGCACAAGAACGTTCAGTTGGGGCATTACTTGCTCAAGAAAATGACAGTGGGAAGGAGAATGCACTATACTACTTAAGCAGAACGATGACATCAAATGAGCTTAACTATTCCCCGATTGAAAAGTTATGTCTAGCTCTTATATTTTCAATCCAGAAATTGAAGCATTATTTTCAAGCTCACATTGTTCGTCTTATCTCTAAGGCGAATCCCGTCAAATATGTGATGTCAAAACCTGTTCTCTTCGATCGTCTCGCAAGATGGTATCTGCAAATTCAACAATTTGAAGTCGTGTACATTCCACAAAAGGCAGTAAAGGGGCAAATTTTGGCTGACTTTCTTGCCGATCATCCAATTCCTGCTGAATGGGAGTTATCTGATGACTTGCCAGATGAAGATGTAATGGTGGTTGAAATCCTACCCCATGGAAGATGTATTTTGATGGTGCTGCACATAAAGAAGGGGCAGGAGCTGGGGTGGTGTTCGTCTCTCCTGAGGGCGATGTTATGCCTTTCTCATTCACTTTGACATATTCTTGCTCCAACAACGTGGCTGAATACCAAGCGTTGATACTTGGGCTCGAGATGGCGGTGGACATGAAGCATGTGGAACTTCAAGTTTTATGGAGATTCACAACTCATAGTCAATCAACTTTTAGGACTTTACGAAGTAAAGAAACCTGATTTGTTGCCATACTTCAATTATGCTAAAGGACTCATCGACCGACTCCAAGATCTGACCATCGGACATATACCAAGGAAGGAAAATAGATGCCTTAGCCAAACTCGCCTTTGCATTAATCTTGCCTGATCAAAACGCACAAATTTCAATATGTCAGAAATGGGTGGTGCCGTCTTTGTTCGACAATGAATATGATGGAAGTGTTGAGAACAATGCGATCTCGGTTTTCGAAGTTGACCAAGAAGATTGGAGATATGTTATCATCGACTATCTCAAACATGGAAAGTTGCCCGACGATTTTAAACGAAGAGTGGATATTCGCCGTAGGGCACCACGCTTCATTTACTACAAAGAAACTTTGTATCGTCGATCTTTTGATGGAGTATTTCTTCGTTGCTTAGGAGATGAAGATGCACAAACTGCAATTTTAGAAGCACATGCTGGAGTTTGTGGGGCCCATCAATCAGGGCCAAAGTTGCACTTTAAGATTAAAAGGATGGGATATTACTGGCCGACTATGGTTAAAGACTGCATGGATTATGCTAGAAAGTGTCAAGCTTGTCAATACCATGCCAATTTCATTCATCAACCGCCCGAGCCGCTACACCCGACTGTCTCGTCTTGGCCGTTTGATTCCTGGGGGCTAGATGCAGTCGGTCCTTTAAAAAAGTCATCTGGTCAACACATGTACATTTTGGCCGCAACAGACTATTTCTCGAAATGGGCTGAAGCTATACCCCTTCAACAAGTAAACCAAAAAAGTGTGGCGGATTTTATCCTCAAGCATCTCATATATCACTATGGGATCCCGAGATGCATCATTACCGATAATGGAAAACCCTTTTGCAATAGCGTGGTGAGCAATCTTTGCCAAAGATTTGGCTTCAAGCAGTACAATTCATCCATGTATAACCCTGCTGCTAATGGCCTCGCTGAAGCTTTCAATAAAACTTTATGCAATCTGTTAAAGAAAGTAGTAGCGAAGTCCAAAAAAGACTGGCATGAGAGAATTGGAGAAGCTCTATGGGCATACCGAACAACTTACCGAACACCAACTCAAGCAACTCCATATGCACTGGTATACGGTGTAGAAGCTGTTCTGCCTCTCGAACAACAAATTCCGTCTTTAAGAATTGCTATCCAAGAGGGTCTTACAAGTGAAGAAAATGCAAGTCTACGTCTTGAAGAACTAGAGGCACTTGATGAGAAAAGGTTGGAAGCCCAACAATGCCTTGAATGCTACCAAGCTCGCATTAATCGAGCTTTCAACAAAAGGGTGCGACCCCGGTCCTTCCAAATTGGAAATTTAGTGCTTGCTGTTAGAAGACCAATTAATATGAAACGTCGTATGGGCGATAAATTCAAATCAAAATGGGATGGCCCTTATGTCGTCAAAGAAGTTTATACAAGTGGTGCATATAAGCTGGTTGCTGAAGATGGCCTTCATATCGGACCTATCAACGGCAAATTTCTAAAGCAGTACTACGCTTAAGTCTACAAGAAGACCATGCTCCATGACGCACGAGCCTAAACTGCATGTTACTCCTGACCCGCACGAGTATAAACTGTGAAAGGTACCCACCTATGGTAGTGCAAGTGGTTAAACTGCTAACTTACTCCACCAATAGTAATTCATGTGGTTAAAATGTTAACTTACTCCACTAATGGCATTTATGTGGTTAAATTTTAAATCCCCACCTAGTCCGAGGTGGTTAAGAAACAGTTACTCCTGGCCCGCATGAGTATAAACTGTGAACGGCCCCCCTACCTTATTAATCAAAGTTGTTTTGAACTACGTTATGACTTGATTCTCTTTATGAGATACGTAGGCAGCTTGGAAGCTAATTCTGAGTTCAGTCACGTAAAAAAAAAAAAAAAAAAAAAAAAAAAAAAGTTTGAGTATCGAAGAAAGCCAATAGGAGCACTAGCTCTCACGAAACAAAGTCTTTCAGATTTGTTTTGCAGTTACATCGAATCTCTTTATTTAATACTTAGATTAAATTCTTAAGTGTGAAATTAAAGAATGCAAGTTGGATTTGATCAAGTGCAACCATGGAAAATAAATTTCAACAAAGAATGAAATAAAATGAAGATGGAAAAAAAAAATCAACTTTATTCATCTTCATATCTAAGAGTCCAATACAAAAGAAAAGAAAGGTGCAAGTTCCTACTTAGCAACAAAGAAAATGAAACAACTAAATCTAAATCAAGGGAAAAGCTTGAAATTCTTCAAATCTTGAAGATTGGTTTCTGGCTCCTTCTTCAGGTTCGTTTGACGCACAAGATCATCCTCAGATAAGGGAGGATTGCTTCCAAGAATCGAAATCTCATTTTCTATTCTAGAGATGGCAGATTTGGTATCAAGCAGTTGTTTCTCATCTTCTTGGAGCGACAAGCCTATCTCTTTCTTTTGGTTCGCTATCTCTTCAAGTTGTTTCTTCAAGTTATCTTCCTTCTCCCCCAACTCAGTAAGCTTCACTTCGAGATCTCGAGCATGAATGGCGTGTTGACTCTCTCGCACTCACACATCTTGGAGACGTTGATTAGCACCAGGAATTTGTTGGTCAAACAACTCCTTCTTCATTTTTTTGGACAATAACTGAGTCTCCTCGACATATTGGTTAGCATTCCCAAGAAAATCATTCACCCTCTCATGCAAACTCGTCACGTCAATGCCTCCATGTTGACTCATGGCTTGGAGGATGCCATTCACTTCTTCTTTGATAAAATGTAACCCATCAAATGATGTAGTCGAAAGTTATTTAAAAAGGTCATCCCACATCATTTCGACCATTTTGCGTTTGCTACGTGCCACTACTTCATCGCATCGAAATGTAGAAATCGAAGATGGCGATGTCCGAACTGGTGGCTCAAAAGCTATTACCACATTTTCCGTCCTTGAAGAAGTCAAGTCTGCTTGTTGAACTTCATGTTTGCTAAAGGATGGCAAATGCAAAAGAATTTTAGAACTTGTTGCTTTCCCTTTATGTGAGGCCAAAACTTGAGTAAGTGGGAGACGATCAGAATCGTCGTCGATTTCCTTAGTCATTGAAGAACTTGAGTGAGTACTATCATTTGGCGCCTCAACATCGTTGCCCTTTGAGGACACTTCTTGGTTCCTTGGATTTTCGATATCAGCAAGCTACATAAATTAAAAGGAAATAGTTAGAAGAATTTAAAATTGACATGTGTAAAAAAAAAATGGAATTTTAATGCATGAATCAAATTGTTACGCGTCGAGCTATATCTTCGAAGTTCATGTCTGAACTCGGACAATCCTCAAAGAATGTGTCAAAATCAAAGCTAATGGAATCTAAATCAAAAACCTGGATCTTTTTGCTACGTTTCCAATGATGATCACGATGCGAGTCACTTTCGGAAGCCGAAGATTCAACCACAGTTCTTTTAAGTTTCGTTGCTTGAACCTCAGGTTTCAAAGTACCATTAGGTACTAAGTTAGAAGCAGAAGTATGCTCCTTTTGCACACCATTGCTAGAAGAATCAATGGCTTTCTTCTTTGATTCTTTCGAAGAACCGCATGCACCGTTAGAAAGTTTCAAAACAACCTTAGGGGAATCTTTGAAAGGATTGCGGTAATTACTCGACCACCACTGAAAATACTCATGCGTGGCCAATTGCTCAATTGAACGAGGGAAAGTTAGTTTGGCTCCAGTGTAGACGCGAGTTGAGAACTCCCAAAGTTCCATGGCCGCTTCCAAAGTTTGAGGATCCCTCTCCGTTCTCAATCCTTGTGGAAGATCCTGACAAAATCCGAATTGTCTCCCAAATCTGGTTGGATTATAGGACTCAACTACATAGTGCTTGTCGAGTCGCAAGATGAGGTAGCATGATTGAAGACTGATGAATAGGTCCCTATCGACCTCAGAAAATTTTCCATTATCGAAGAAAATTTGCATTTTTTCTTTGCACATCGGGAAAGGCGCCATGCGACTCGGTTCGATCGATTCGAAGATATCTTGAGCCTCCACTGCACTATATTTTCGCGCCATTTTCTCCCCTGCGAACTTAACCATCTTCGCTCTCATGGAATTAGCCTTTCGCGCAGTCTTAGTGTTGTCAAAATGTGTCTTAAGATAGCTACCAAGCCAGCCGTATACGTAGTGGATTGGAAAAATGGCGTCGCATTCTTTCAAATTAGTAGATGAAGTCAGTCCTCTTAACCCTCGATATATGCTCGCCAATACGGGAATGGCTAAGCAAAACTTTTCTCCAGAAGCCATCATGCTTGCAACCTTGAAGACGCTGGGTCGTATGTGATTAACATTTTTACTTGGAACAAGAAACCTGCATATCCAACACACCAATAAAGCAGCTGTGTAAGTCTCTTCTCTATCAAGATCAGCAATCCCGAGAGTATCGAAGGGGATATTTTCTTCTGTTGTCCGATCACGAGTCGAAGAAGCGGGAATCTCCCCTGAAGGATTATAAGAAAGTCGAGGCTTTGTCCCTCCTTTCCTACATGATCGTGGGTATGGTTCTCGATATCTGATAGAACCCTTGAACCAGAACTGCACCCAATCAAGAACGTTTAACCCGTCAGAGTTGCCGCCTCCTAAATGATGATATGCCAAAAACAAGTGTCGACAACTAAAAGGGAGAAATGATTTGCCCTCTTCATCAACTTCAAGAAGCTCCTTCGCTGATGGAATCACCTCGTCATAGAATAGATCGCGAAGGGGAAGTCTACCGAGTATATGCAAATCCCACAGAGAAATGGAAAGTTCCCTAATTGCCGTGTGGAGCGAATTGGTGGATGGACTCCACAGGTCGTAGAAGGTGCGGATGATGCTTTCTTCGACTTCATAAGTAAACAAAGAAGCCCAAACTGCATCATGAATCCCAGCTCGATGGAGATTCTTGTTCCTCTTTGCAAAGACATCTTCAACCCACTCCCAGTAACCTGGAACATGAGAAAACTCACCGAGTGACGGTGCCGAAGAGTACCACGAAGACCTCATGAAATTGATGAACGAATACGGTGCGAGAAACTGGACGGTGAACCTCTGTTAAGTGCGTTAGGCTGCAAAATACACACTTTCTGATGCTTAGGTGTGCCCGAAGACAATACACTAACATCCTTTAAAACCTCCAATGAAACTTTTGATGAGTGTGGCTCCTTAGACAGGGTGTATTCTGAGGCGAATTTACCAATTGCTGGTTGATACACAGTTAAAGTAGTTCCTTTTGTTTTATCTGCTTCATCCTTCTTGATCATGTAGAGACTCGGGTATGGAACTTTGCAGTCGATAAACTCCATTGGTGCCGTGATGCTATATCTGCAACAAATATAAATTTCGGTATAAAAAAAAAATAAGTAAAGAAGTCGATGAAAATAAAAAGGGAATAAAGGGGCATGATGCGAAATTGAGGATGTAGAACTAGATATAATTTTTATCTATATTTTAACTTATGCTAAAGATGTATACGGATCATGCTACTATTCCCTAAGGGCAGGGTACAAGTTCTAAAGCCTATGGTACAAGCTCAGCAGCCTTTAATAAATTCAGGTTCATTATGAATAAAGAAATAAGCTATATGTGACTTGAGATAAATTGGTCAACAATGAAGGAAAATAGATCGGCATAACTGTCCCACCATGAAAAGGCTGGTTAGTTCAATTAGTGGATGCTTTCATACTGATTATTGTGTATAGAGCTAATTAATTACTGACCCATTCTAAAGAAAAGAATTTAACAGAGGTGGAGAAAGAAAAGGGGAAGAAACCTTTACGAGACTGGGTTATTTTATGCACGCGATCGGATTTCTCAAATTTTCTGAGTATTATTGCTGATGAAGAAAAGGGTTTCGAAGTGCACTTTTATAGATGATACTTGGAGATTGTAATGAGCAAGAAAGAAAATCTTGGGAATTTTAGATTTTCAAGTTTTGGAATGAGTTGATTCAAAGTTCAATTTGATTCCTAAAGAATTAGATTGTTGCAATATGATTCTCATTCTTGCAATGGAAAGTTTTATTTGGAATTAATTCAATTGAAAAAAAAAAAAAAGGAAAGAGAAGAAGAAAGAATGTTCTGTTCGTAATCTCACAAGGAAGAAGAAGATGAGATATTATCGCCTACATTTGGTCTACATGGACCATGCATATAATGGGCCAAATTGAGTGGGCTTAAGTAATGGGCATTTAATTAAAATATGTACCCACTTAAAGTCCACTTCAACTAAATTCATATTCACGGTTGTCCAAATTTCTTTTATCGTGACGCAATATTTTTCAAGTGCATTTTTATGACAAAGTTGTGACTTACTCACTTCAAAGCATGCTTCGAAAGCGTTATTCGTGAATAAGTCTCGAAAGGGCATTTGTAGATGCATGAAATTTATGCCCAATTAAATAATGACACTTATAAATAATTTATTAGTAATCAATTAATTTTCTTTTTGTGGAATTTTATTATATTAAATTCCGAAATTATGATATTAGTTGATTTCTAATATTTATTTATTGGCCAATTATATTAAGCCATGTGTCATTATTATACATTTAAAACCATATAATTAAGTGGCCAATCAAAATGTGCCACATGTCAAAGTGAGGTGTTTTAGCCAATCAAATGAAGTCTTTCATTCCAAGGAAGTAAGGGCCAATCAAATCATGACACATCACCAAGCTGCTATGAAAGACTCTCTTCAAAATCTATATAAAGACTAAAGAGGACTTGTGAATTCATTTGAAGATATGCAGACACACATATATACATATCTACATACAAATTCACATATACGCATAAATATTCTTCTCAAGCTTTGAAGATCTGCAAATACTTCAAATCCGTGACTCCATCCGCAAATCTTGGAGAAAGTCGCATCACACGATTCAAGAACAAGCCAAGTGCACTTGAATCCATACGTTCAACGAAGAGAAGAATCAGAGGATCCATACATAGAGATTTTGTAACCACTTTTAAATTTTAAATAAATATTATTTGTTACTTCTTATTTATTGTCTATTTAAGCTTTTTGCAGACTTTAAAATTTGTTGTAAACAACATTTATATTGAACTCACCTTCTCCTCTCTTTGTACGATTTTTCTAGGGTGGGACCCCTTCAGTTACGGCCGCACGTGCGGCCCTAACATTCCACCATTTGATCTTCTAGAATTCATATGAACCGTTCGTATGGTAACTTGATCAAACCATGTTTTTCTTCAATTTGACTTTAATTAGAAAATATTTTTACTAATTCACCCTTATACATAATCTCTTTTAAAAAACTAAAAAATCGATATTGTTAAGGAATAAAGCCATTTTGTTGGCATTTCTTCATTACTAAGAAAACCTTCTACACCAAGGAATCGAAGTCAAAATTGACGACTCTCTTGAAGTGTGTAGAAGAGTTTAGGAGGTGGAATTACTTAGCAAAGAAGTAATCTTCAATGCTAAGTAATTAGAAGTCAACATTTACGGCTAAAAGGATAAGGAAAAAATAAAATCGAGCTTGGCTTCCTCCAGTCAACATTTGCGGCTAAGAAGATAAGGAAGAAGCCAAATCGAACTTGGCTACTTACTAACCTCCTCAAGACATCTATATATATATTTACATTAGTTGTAACATTAGGAAGAGTGGTGAAGATGTAATCGAATCCCATTTTGAGAGAAAAATAGGGATTGATTCCCACTCAAGAGAATAGCATTGAGAGAGTGTGAGAAGAATATAGAGAGAATAAAAGTGAGGTTTCTCCTAATATTTTGTGTCTCTCCTTTGTTATTCAAACTGTTGTAATCCTTTTGCGATAATAAAATCCTTCTACGGTTTGCTCGACTCCAATTGTTTTATCTCATTTCCTCAAATTTTCTCATTTCTACTTTAGTTGTATTGAGGTGTCGGTACCACAACTTCGTAAGAGTGGTATCAGAGCTACCAGGTTTCTAGCCAATTCTTGGTGCTACTGTAAGATCCAGTTAGTGGTAAAAAGAAGACATCCTCAAAGATGATGACAAAGTACGAAATAGAGAAGTTCAATGGGAATAATTTCTCATTATGGAAAATGAGAATGGAAGCAGTGTTAAGAAAAGATAATTGCTTGGCGGCAATTGGAGATAAACTCGAGGGGATCACTGACGACAAGTTGAACGAAATGGATGGCAATGTTATTGGTGATTTGCACTTAGTATTACTGTCGAAGTGTTGTAAAGTGTGGCCGAGAAGAAGACGGAAAAAGAGATTTGTGATACACTAATAAAGTGTATGAGGACAAACAATGGAGAAGAATATAGCGGCAATGAATTTGATGACTTCTATCAACAAGAATGAATCAAGAGACAGTTCACAGTGGAATACACTCCACAACAAAATGGAGTAGCAGCGGATGAACATAACCTTGTTAGGACGTACAAGAGCTATGTTGAGAACTGCGGTGATGGCCAAATTATTTTGGACAGACGCAGTAAAGACCGCCTGTTATGTGATCAATCGGTCACCATCAACCGCAATTGATCTGAAAATGCCAATGGAGACGTGGACTAGTAAACCAACTGATTATTCTCATTTGCACACATTTGGAAGTCCTGTGTACGTTATGTACAATGCCCAAGAAAGATCGAAGTTGGATCCACAATCCCGGAGATGTATTTTCTTGGGGTATGCTGATGGAGTTAAAGGGTACCGCCTGTGGGATCCCACTGTCCACAAGGTGTTAATCAGCAGAGATGTGAAAACTACACTTCTTCATGGAAATCTTGAAGAAGAAATATATATGCTCCAACCAGAAGGTTTTGAAGAAAAAGAAAAGGAGAACTTGGTTTGCAGGTTGAACAAATCTCTATACAGTTTAAAACAGGCGCCGAGGTGTTGGTATAAGAGATTTGATTCCTTCATCATGAGCCTTGGATACAACAGACTTAGTTCAGATCCTTGTGCTTACTACAAGAGATTTGGTGATGGTAATTTAGTTATTCTGCTGTTGTATGTTGACGACATGTTGGTAGCAGGCCCCATCAAAGATCGTATTAAAGAATTAAAGGCTCAACTGGCTAGGGAATTTGAAATGAAGGACTTGGGACCAGCAAACAAGATTCTAGCAAATTTACCGAGACAGAAATAATAGGAAAATTTGGCTCTCTCGGCAAAATTATCTGAAGAAAATCTTGCGGCGCTTCAACATGCAAGATTGTAAGCCAATCTCTACCCCTCTTCCTATTAATTTCAAGTTATCCTCAAGTATAAGTCCTAGCAACGAAGCAGAGAGGATGGAAATGTCTCAAGTACCGTACGCATCAGCAGTGGGTAGCTTAATGTTCGCTATGGTTTGTACTAGACCAGACATTGCACAAGCAGTGGGAGCAGTTAGTCAGTACATGGCGAATCCTGGTAAAGAGCATTGGAGTGCTATGAAGAGGATCTTGAGATATATCAAGGGTACCTCGAATGCTGCATTATGTTATGGGGGATCAGACTTTACTGTCAGAGGCTATGTTGATTCAGATTTTGCAGGTGATCTTCATAAAAGTAAGTCCACCACAGGTTATGTGTTTACTCTTGCTGGAGGAGCTGTAAGCTGGGTTTCAAAACTGCAGTCTATCGTGGCTACTTCTACGACGGAAGCAGAATACGTAGCAGCTACACAAGCTAGCAAAGAGGCAATATGGTTGCAAATGTTACTGGAAGAGCTCGGACACAAACAAGAGAATATTGCTCTGTTTGTGATAGTCAGAGCACTTTGCACTTGGCAAAGAATCCAACATTTCACTCAAAGACCAAACACATACGAGTTCAGTACCACTTTGTACAAGATAAGGTGGAAGAGGGAAGTGTGGATTTTCAGAAAATCCATACGGAAGACAACCTAGCAGATGTTCTGACAAAGCCGTTAAATAGAGACAAGTTCATTTGGTGTTGATCCTCTATTGGCCTAGCGGAAATGTAAGCAGCATGGAAATAGCAAAGTAGAAAGGATGAAGAGTTACAACAAAATGACTTTAAGTGGGAGATTGTTAAGGAATAAAGCCATTTTGTTGGCATTTCTTCATTACTAAGAATACCTTCTACACCAAGGAATCGAAGTCAAAATTGACGACTCTCTTGAAGTGTGTAGAAGAGTTTAGGAGGTGGAATTACTTAGCAAAGAAGTAATCTTCAATGCTAAGTAATTAGAAGTCAACATTTACGGCTAAAAGGATAAGGAAGAAGTAAAATCGAACTTGGCTTCCTCCAGTCAACATTTGCGGCTAAGAAGATAAGGAAGAAGCCAAATCGAACTTGGCTACTTACTAACCTCCTCAAGACATCTATATATATATATTTACATTAGTTGTAACATTAGGAAGAGTGGTGAAGATGTAATCGAATCCCATTTTGAGAGAAAAATAGGGATTGATTCCCACTCAAGAGAATAGCATTGAGAGAGTGTGAGAAAAATATAGAGAGAATAAAAGTGAGGTTTCTCCTAATATTTTGTGTCTCTCCTTTGTTATTCAAACTGTTGTAATCCTTTTGCGATAATAAAATCCTTCTACGGTTTGCTCGACTCAATTGTTTTATCTCATTTTTTATAATTTTCTCATTTGTACTTTAGTTGTATTGAGGTGTCGGTACCACAACTTCGTAACAGATATAACATATGAAAAGACATTTTAGCCCCCATTAATTTAATGCTAATTTTATTAAAATATTAGTTCGTGCGAATTTGATAAAGACAGTTATACCCCTACTTAAAACCTAATTACCTAATTATCTCCTTCTCTTTCATAATCATTCAAATCTAGTTGATTATTTCATATTTCATAATTATCCACCATTTTTACATCATCCATAACTTGATGTTTTATTTTTGTTACGCCATTTTATCGTTATCAACAAAGTTAATTAACACCTAATTACTTAATGGCGAATTTATTTTCTGAATCAATTGAGATGAAATAGTTATACCCTATTTTTCTATAACTAAGTTTGAATAAATATTGTTTTAAATCAGTTATAACTTCACCACCGTTCTTGCACCTTCAATGAAGCCTCCTTGTCCCCAGGGGCATAGCGGAGTTGGTAAGGCTTGGGGTGATGTGGGGAATCTTTTCCTCCGGCAACGCAGGTTCGAACCTCGTGTGGCACAATTCTCCATTGAAATATTATGGGGGTTGTGTTGGGGTTGGTATCCTGTTGGCTCTCTCCCTCAAAACCCTGTCATCCGGCACATCCCTCGATTAACATCCTTCCTGGTCAAGGGACCTCTGATGCAGGAGGGGGGTTTCTCCTTCGGGATAAACCTTTTGACAAAAAAAAAAAAAAAAAAAAATGAAGCCTCCTCCAACATGTTTTGAAAGATTTATCACAGGAAAACGACATTTTCAATTCCTTGTGGTCTAATAAATCAATCTTCGATCTATATAATTTTATTAGATTTCCGTCAAATAGAAAATATATTCTTCAAGTCCCTTTTTTTTATTTGTTTCTATTTGATCGATTACATATGAATATCTAAAATAATGTTTTATTTATGGTTAATGCAGAATCATTGATTAAGCTTATAAGCTATTACTACAAAACCAATTTGATGAGATTTCAAATCATTATTTTCAAAACTAAATTTCGGATGTATGTAAAGAAGATTTATTCTGAAATTATGTTTTGGTATTTATAATATATAGTAATGTGATATTATATATTATTTTATGCCCAAGAGATTATACAATGTCAATTAGAAGAAATTGTTGTTGTATACAACAATACTTTAACGTAACTATATTGGTAGGAAAATTTTATTGTTTATGGGAAAGTAAAGTCGTAGATAGTAGCATATATATATTGATATGAATTTTAACTTAACTATATTGTTACCCGATTCTCACGGATATGTTTTTCTAAATTGGCTTTGAAATTTATTTTGCCTTTTATTTAATCTTTGGGGGCCATAACCATAAATCACATATTCTTCTATTTATTAAATATTTATGGCCCATATATAGTCATAGATTATAGTAGTATATTCTTCTCTTTATTTAATCTATTGGGTCCATAAAAATTTAATCTATTGGGCCCATAAACATAAATCACATATTTTTCTCTTTAATTAACTGGGCGGGTAAATGTATGTCTAGAATATTGCAGCCCATAATATAATTTAATAGTTTTTTGCTCTAATGTTTTGGGTAATTATGTATGTATATTTTAAACTATGATGTTTGTGATTTACAATAAATAAATTACTAAAAGAACTAAATATGATTCCACTAAAAAATCTATATTATTTTTGGGTATAATTTGATTTTGATTGTGTATTTGATAAATGTAAAAGGAAGAAAGTAGAAGACAATATATCCTTCATTTTCTTCGAACCTACTAAATTGATTTTTATAAAACTTTATCATGACACGGTATTATATTATAAAATTTCCAATTTTATAAAAAAGAAAGGGGATGATTAAATAAATAACTAAAGACAACACAATTATCATAACACGATAAAATTTTATAAAAGTTTGATTTAATCTCCATGACATTTTTCATGTGTCACTTTACCCCCTCTAGTATTAAAATGTGACATTTTACCTTCCGGTGATAAATTGGAAAAACTACCCCCTTATTTATTTACATATTTCATAGTGGGTGCAAAATGTTATTTTGAAATTAAATGGAGTTAAATTGAACATTATGCATTTCATTTGAAGGTAAATTATAGTTAGTACAGAGAAAAAATGATCTTAGTATGAAAGTTTAAACATTATGCATTTTCAATTATATAATTATTTTTTTGCTGTTCATTAATTGATAAAAAATAATGATGTCATACGATAATTTCAAACTTTTAGTTAATACCCTCCTCCCCAAAACTTTATTTTTTGGGAAAATGTTCATTTTGACAAATGCAGGAAGAATAGGGAAATTCTTACTTAGACCTGGTCTAGGAGATTTTCCTAGACCTTGTGGTTGAAAAATACTCCACATCATTAATTGTGATGATGTGGTGCTCTCACAATGATGATGTGGAGTGTTTTTCAACCACAAGGTCTAGGAGAATCTCCTAGACCAGGTCTAAGTAAGAATGTCCCGGAAGAATATATATCAACATTAATGTATGTTGACTATCGCATTAGATCGTCGTAAAATTTCTATGGGATTTTAGACATTGATAAAATTTCCACTCACTAAAATCATCATTATATCAATTTCGTAGCTATTTGAAGTTTGCACATAAATCAGATAATATACCTTTTTATTTTTTATTTCGAGAACTTAAATCACCAATTTCTTATCACTAACAAAAACGATCAGTTATTTTAAGAGAGTACCAAATTCTATACACATAAGACACATCAAAATCATATGTATTCTGTGATGGACATCTATTTCTTTGAAAATTGTTGTCAAACACTTACTACTACATGTATTTTTACTACTGTTCGACTAAAGCAACAAAATACAACTACTAATTTACTAAGGGTTTCTTTTTCAAGTTAACTCCTTGTGATATGTCTAATAGTCAATTCCCCCCTCCCCCCTTAAATAAAAATAGGCAGTTTAACTCCCTGTGAATTGAAATAATGAGCATTTTACCTCCTTGTGATATAAAAATAGGCAATTTACCTCCCTGTTAAATGAAATAATGGGCAATTTAACTCTTTGTGATATGAATTAATGAGCAATTTAGAGGGGTGCAATGTGCTTCTTTTATAAAAATACATGGATGTATTTTGCCATTTTTTCTTATTACAAGGAGGTATTTTGCACTTTTATTTATCACAAGGAGCTACATTACCTATTTAGAATAACACAGGGAGTTAATTTGCTATTCACTCATTTTACTAAAGCCACAAAATACTAAGGTTTTTGGCATTTGCACCCTGAAATTATAGGGTTTTGGCACTTTGCACCCTGACTTAAAAGTTATGGAACTTTGCACCTTGGAAATATAATTTATTTGACACTTTGCACCCTAGTGTGTGTTTTAATGAGAAAATTCATTGGTAAAAGGGTAGAATAGTTATTTTCAATTTATTTTTCACTTTGTACCTTGACAATATAGATTTTGCACCCTTAATATATAGAATGTTGGCATTTTGCACCCTAAAATTACAAAATATTAGCATTTTCACCCCGATTTAAATTTGTTGGCACTCTGCATCCTAAAAATATAATTTGTACGACATTTTGCACCTGATGTATTTTTCTTAAAAAAAACAAATTCATGAATGTCTGCGACATAGAAATAAAATGATTATTTTTATGCACAACAATCATAAACTTGTTATTCCAAATTTATTTTACTTTATAATAACTTATTCTAACATTTTCTCTCAGTAAAATTTAGATTAAAAAAAAGACATTGTCTTCATTTTATTTTCAAGCATCCTCTAGATTATTCACTTTATATCTAAAAATACACGTTTAAATAACTAACATATTATTATAATGCATGTTATTTATATAATTTAGATTATCATATTAAGTCGGGGTTGAAAACGCCATAAATTATATTTTTTGGGTGCAAAGTGTCAAAATCTATACTTTTAGGGTGCAAAGTGCCAAAAGTCTACAAAATAACTATTATACCCTTCAATCAATGAATTTTTTCTTCAAAACACACACTAGGGTGCAAACTGCCAACTAAATTGTATTTCCAGGGTGCATAGTGCCAAAACTTTTAAAAGTCCCAAAATCCCATAATTTCAGGGTTGCAAAGTGCCAAAAGCCCAAAATACTACTACCACTAGTTTCACCTAAAGCATAAAATAAGTAGTATATTCAATACATGCCCAATAAAGTATTTGAAATCCAAAGAACATCAACCCTCATCTTCACTCGAGTGAACTACTTCGTACTCCACTGATTCAATAACCTCAGGCTCTTCAATTTGGCGTTCTTCTCCATCCACTTGAACTTCTACCCCATGAGCTTGATCCACGGGAGCTTGAATGGGAACTTGACCACGAACTATTGGTGGTCTTTCATGGGTAACACAGCGAGATCATCCAACGGAAGTTTCGATGCAAATATCACACTGAACTCAAACCATTACCTTTCACCCTCTCGCCTGTACCTTCTTGCCTGATGTGGATATATAAATCATAAGGGTATTTTAGTAATTACCAAATTCCTGATTATTAAAATAATTAACCAAGAATTACATTTATTACATTCATTAAAATGACCATCCTACCCCTAATTAATTCTGAAGTTAGTGGGAGACTTTTCCTCTCCACCTAATTGATGGTGGACTTCTCATCTCCCACACTTAATAAGGTGACTCTTCACCTCATCAATTTTACCTATAAATACTACCCTCATTTTCATTTGAAGGACAAGTTGCAAGAAGTGTGAAGACTAGTTGAGTAGTTTCCTCGAAGTTCGTCCCGTGACGTCAGAACGAGAGGTGAAAACGATCAAGATAGGAAGAGATCATCCCGAAGATACCCTTGATCATTTTCACGCAACATCATTTTTGGCACCGTCTGTGGGAAATTTCTGATTGGCACGTTGAGATGGCGGATGAGAATAAGGAAAACCAATGGATGGAAGAACCAGAGGGACCACCTGAAGGAGTTGAAGACGCGGTAGAAGGCGCACCAGATCCAACATATATCCCGGAAGCAGCCCCTGATGCGGCACCCGTAGCACCCACAATTCAAATGTCTCAAGAGAGGCTGGATGCAATGGCATCAACAGTTGCCGCACGAGCAGTCGCACAATATGTGGCTGAACAGCGACGAACGCGCATTTTACCCGTATTCCATCTCAAGGAATCAGAAGCAGCAACCAGAGAAGAACAAAGACCGAGGGAGCAGCAGACTTTAGGACAAACTTGGAATGAAGAAGGAGTTGATGGCAGAGATCTAGCAGGAGAAGAGGAGGCCCTCAGAGAACCTCGCTTGGGGATTAATCGAGATGCTACTCCAACAGAAAATGAAGGAAGAAGGGAGCGTGAGGAGCAGAACTACGAGAAACCGAGGCCGGGAGAAGTAGGAGAACAATTTGCAACCACAATTCCAATGAGAAGAAGTCCCTTTGCTCCGGCAGTCCTTTCAGAACCCTTACCACAAGGGTTCAGGATCACAAGCCTCACAGAATATGATGGAACATGAGATCCCCAAGAACATTTAGACAAGTTTACGGCCAAGGCAGACTTATATGAAATGAGTGATGCAACCACCTGCATAATTTTCCGCACAACTTTAGCCAAAATTGCCCTTACATGGTTTAACCAACTACTAACATGCACAATTACCAACTTTGAGCAAATGAGTCAGCGCTTCCTTCATCACTTCTCAATGAACAGGAAGACTTAGAAGACTACAACGTATTTGTTCACCGTGAAACAAAGAACAGGAGAATCACTGAGAGAATACATACAACGCTTTAATAATGCAGTGTTAGAAGTACCTCAGGTGGATCCAGAGCTCCTCGCCAGTATACTCCAGCAAACACTGTTGGATGAGCGACTGAAGGAGTCTTTAGCAGGGAAAACCCCAGCAACTCTTGATGTACTCTTAGGCTGAGCAGAAAAATTCATCAGGATTGAGGAACCATCGGAGGTAAAAATGGAGAAAGGAAGCAAAAGAAAGATTAGAGAAGAGGATAAGAATGATCACCCAAAGCGAAAGGAGAATAGAGAGGATGAAAGAAGAATTTGATATGTCCCCAGGTATGCACAATACACACCCCTAAATGCTACCAGGGAGGAAGTTTTCTCGGCAGCAGTTAGACAAGGATTACCACAATGGCCGCAACCACTGAAGGAAAATCCAGATCGTCAAAGATCGAACAAATATTGTCGTTACCATAGAGCTCGAGGGCATAACGCTGAGGATTGTTATCATCTGAAGGATGAAATCGAAAGATTAATACAGCGAGGTAACCTTCAAGAATTTGTGAAAAGAAGAAGAGGAATAGATAGAAGAGATATTGCACCAGCCAACTCGCAGTCTGGAAGAAACCCCCCACAGGAACGTAATGGAAGGCAAGAGCCTAACAGAAATAGCTCAGTGCAAGGAAGATGTGATGAGAATATGCCTGGAGCAGGCATTATCAACGTAATATCAGGAGGACCAGCTGGAGGAGATTCAGATAGTGCTAGAAAAGCTCTGGTAAGGGCAGCAAAAGCATTTCCAGAACTCCCACCACAACCTGAGCATCATATTCAGCAAGCTGCAAAAAACATTCATTCTATCACATTTGATGATAAGGATTTAGAGAATGGGCAGTTACCTACTCAAAATGATGCCCTGGTGATCTCTGCTACACTTGCGAACTATTGGGTAAAGAAAATATTGGTGGATAGTAGAAGTTCTGCTGATATAATCTTTTACAATGCCTTCAAGCAGCTGAACATTGACAACGCTGAATTTAAGAGAGTTAATACAGCACTGTCCAGGTTTTCAGGGGAGATAATAGAAGCATTAGGAGAGGTTGTGTTGCCTATTTCATTAAGAAGTTTTCCGAAAAGGGCCACGAGAATGGTCAAATTCCTAGTGGTTAAAGCACCTTCCACTTATAACATAATACTGGGAATGCCTAGCTTAAACCTCTTCATAGCGGCAATCTCCACTTATTACATGAAGATGAAATTTACCACTGCAGACGGAGTGGGAGAGGTAATAACAGACCCGATGATGGCTCGCGAATGTTATGCCAATCACCTCAGAAATTGTAGCAAAAGAGGAAGATCTCAAACAGATCCCATTGATGTAGAACAAATACCGAATGAGAAATCCATCATCAAAGAAGAGGAGGTCCAAAGTAAAAAACGAAAGCCTGAAGACTTAAGAATAAAGGCCATGGAAGAATTAAAACTATAGAGTTCATTCGAGGAGATCCAAGTAAAACAACTAGGATCGGGACAAGGATTGAGTCGCATGAAGAATCTCAGTTGATCCAATTCCTGAGAGAAAACATGGATATATTTGCATGGGAAGCAACCGATCTCCAAGGAATAGATCCGTCAGTTATGGTACATAAGCTCAGTGTAGACCCAAAGACAAAGCCAGTAAAACAGAAGAAGTGGACGTTCGGACAAGATAGAAATGACATCATTAAGGAGTAAGTGGAGAAATTACTCCAAGCTGATTACATTCGAGAGGTGCAATACCCAGAGTGGTTGTCCAATGTAGTGTTGGTTCCAAAACCCAATGGTAAATGGAGAATGTGCATTAACTTCACCAACTTGAACAAAACCTGTCCAAAGGACTCATAATCCCTTACCAAGGATTGATGTGTTAGTAGATTCCACGTCAGGATGCGAGTTGTTGAGTTTCTTGGACGCATTTCAAGGATATAATCAAATTCCAATGCTACCTGAAGATCAAGAGAAAACTAGTTTCGTTACTGACCAAGGAACTTATTGTTATAAGGTTATGCCATTTGGTCTGAAAAATGCTGGAGCCACTTATCAAAGATTGGTCAATCACATCTTTGCGATACAAATAGGTCAAAACATGGAAGTATACGTAGACGATATGTTGGTCAAGAGTTACAAACGGAACAATCATCTCAAAGATTTGGAAGAAACTTTTGAAGTACTAAAGTATTATGGAATGAAGCTTAATTCTAACAACTGTACTTTTGGCGTTCAAGAAGGAATGTTTTTAGGATTCATGATCTCGGAGAGAGGGGTGGAAGTCAATCCCGAAAAGATCACCGCTATACAAAATATGCCTGCTCACACGACTGTTAAAAAAGTGCAACGACTGGCGGGACCATTTGCGGCATTGAACCGGTTTATATCCAGATCAGCTGACAAAGGATTATCGTTTTTCAAAACACTTCGTAATATGAAGGAATTCGAGTGGACGAGAGAATGTCAAAAGGCGTTTGAGGAACTTAAAGAATATCTGACTTCACCTCCCTTCCTTACCAAATCAATCTCAAAAGAGACGTTATACCTCTACCTAGCAATTTCAGATTATGCAGTCAGCTCGGTTCTAGTCAAGGCTGAAGGAAAAGAACATCGACCCATATACTACGTAAGCAGAATGTTACAAGGTGCTGAGACAAGATATCCCCATATAGAGAAACTGACATTAGCTCTAGTTACGGCCTCCAGGAAATTACTACCGTATTTTCAATCACATCAAGTCGTAGTACTCACAAATCATCCCCTCAGGCAAGTTTTATCTAATCCGAATGTATCAGGATAATGGTTAAGTGGACAGTGGAGTTAGGAGAGTATGGATTAGAATTTAAACCACGACCGACGATCAAAGCCCAGGTGTTAGCAGATTTCACAGTAGAAATGAAAATAGATCAAGCAACTAGTTCCTTGCCTGCATGGGAAGTGCGAGTGGACGGTTCTGCCATATCAAATGGGAGTGGAGTGGAATTTTTATTGAAAGCCATCAAGGAGATGAATTCGAATATGCACTTAAGATGGACTTTCCAACATCTAACAACGAAGTAGAATACGAGGCTTTGTTGGCGGGAGGAAGATTAGCCCTAGCAGCCGGAGCAAAAAAGTTGGTGGTTTATAGTAACTCGCAACTAGTTGTGAGTCGAATTAATGGATCTTACGAAGCCAAAGGAACAAACATGATTCGATATCTGCAGCATGTCAGAGAATTGCAAGTAAGAACAAAATTCAAGCCCCCACAATGGTGATCTCTAATATTATCTCGAAATACTTAACAAGATCAAAACGAAATTTGCAGGAAAAGTTTGAGGAGTTTCAGGTAAAACAAATACCACGTGAAAAAAACGCCAAGGCAGACGCGTTGGCCAAGATAGCCAGCTCGTTGGCAGCTGTAAAAAGCAAAAGGATCACATTTTTAATTGCAACCAGGCTCGAGATCGAAAATGACGAACATGAGGTCCTACCAGTGGTACCTGAGGAGCCGAGCTGGAAGGATGAAATCATTCAATATATCACCTCTGATATTTTGCCTGAGGATAGGAAGAAAGCCAGGTTGATAAAGTTGCGAGCATCGCGTTTCGTAATGATAGAAGGAAAATTGTACAAAAAAGGATTCTCTCAGCCTTATCTCAAATGCTTAACTCCCGAAAAGGCGGATTATGTCCTGAGAGAGGTCCACAAAGGTAGCTGTTGAAATCATCTGGGAAGCAGAGCTTTGGTAAACAAGACACTGAGGTAAGGATATTTCTGGCCTACAATGAAGAAGGATGCATTTGAGCTAGTTCAAAAATGTCATAAATGTCAACAGCATGCCAATTCCATACACAGTCCAGCAGCATTAATGCAACCACTTGAAAGTCCGTGCCCATTTAGCCAATGGGGGATTGACTTAGTGGGTCCTCTACCACCCGCACCTGGACAAAAAAGGTATTGTTGATAATAGCCTTGATGAATCACATGCTTTTAAAAGTAAATCAACACCATGACTAATATCATATTGTTGCAATACGAGAAGATACCTGATTGTGGCTGTTGATTACTTCACCAAATGGGTGGAAGTCGAACCGCTGAGAACTATAAAAGAAGACAACGTCATGAATTTCATATGGAAAAATATTGTTTGCAGGTTTGGCATACCGCGAATTCTGGTGTCTAATAACGGAACTCAATTCCGAGGAAAAGAATTGAAGAGATGGTGTAAAGAAATGAGGATTACTCAAGCATTCACTTCTGTAGCGAACCCATAATCAAATGGGCAAACAAAAGTAACCAACCACACTCTGCTTCAACATCTGAAAACCAGACTTGACAAAGCAAAGGGAGAATGGGTTGATGAATTGCCAAGCGTCTTGTGGGCCTATCGAACAACTCAGAGGGTCAGCACAGGGGAAACGCCCTTCAGTTTGGTTTATGGAACCGAAGCAGTGATACCGGCGGAAATCGGGGAAATAAGTTTGCGTGTGAAATGTTATGATGATATGATCAACGAACAAGGGTTAAGAGCAAAATTGGATTTACTGGAAGAATTGAGAGAAGCGGCTAGTGCCAGAGCAGAACGTTACCGTACAAGAATGGTGAAATCTTATAATGCTCGAGTGCGACCTCGGGGTTTTCAAGTTGTAGATTTGGTGCTACGAAAGGCTGCTGTCAACGCAAAGAAAGATAAGAAGAAGAATAAAGTGAAGAAATTACAACCTAAATGGATTGGACCATTCAGAGTATCAGAACTTGTAAGTTCTGGAGCGTACAAATTACAATATTTAAATGGAGAAGAAATTCCAAGGACATGGAATGTGTCAAGCTTAAGAAAATATTACGAATAAAGTAAATAGTTATCATGTAATAAAAAGCTCACGAGTATCGTAGAGCATGTTATCTTGTAATCCGAAGAAGTTCATAAATAAAATCAAAGATTATGTTTTCTATTACCAGATCATGTGTTTCTTTCTGTTCAACAAACTCAAGAAGGTTTGATAAGTTATAAAACTGCTCATTAAAAGAGCATTACACCTCTACCAGAGGCCAAAATAATCGCTAATCAAAAGAGTATTACACCTCTAATAGGGGTCAAAAACTTCTGCTTTACATCTAAGCAAAATAATATAAACAGCTCCACAAGAGAGCTCAATAAAAACGTCATCATATCGAAGACCAAAGGCTAAATAACTCTTCAGAAGCCTAACGCCAATAAAAGAAGACAAGTTAATTATTAAAAACACAAGGGTAGAACAATCCCCACTTAAAAAAAAATATCATGCAACAAGCATTCTTCAAAAGAAAGGCAACAAAAAATAGATATCAAAAGAAGCCTAATAATAATGATAGTCAAAGTAAACAAACTAAGTCTTCAAGCAAAGATAAAGAATGTGAAAATGGAAAGGATGATTACATGTTAATCAACCTATTAAACATCTATTGGTAAAAAGTAAATGAATATAACAATTTCCCTCTATCGGCGGGAATCGAAGCCTCATCCTCTTCCATGTCAGGATCTTCGGAGACATCAACATCTAAAAACATAAAGTCTTCGCCAGGATAACGTCCAGATTCCCTAAGAACTCTGCGACAATCGTGGATAGTACGATCATACACTAGAAGAGACTCTTTCATTAAATCTTCTCTATATGCGTCAGAATTCTTGTAGTTGCTAACTAGCTCTTTCTCCACCGAACTTTGATACTTGGTGACCAACTCCTTCTCTAAATTGCTGAAGTATATTTTCCCTTCCTCAAACTTTCTGAATTTGTCCCCAGTCTGAAATTCATGTTTCAAATCCTTAGAAAGTCTGGCATTCTCCTTTTCTAGTTTCTGCATTTGAATATCCATCTGAGCAAGCTTCTCCTCAGCAGCTTTAGCTTCCCCCTCAAAATGGTTGGAACGTTGACTGGGTAAATGAGCCATCAGTGGTATCTGCATAATAATAGAAGATTTAAAAAAAAAAAAAGGGGGAGCAAGCAAAGGTATTATAGAATACAAGTAAATTTTACCATAGCCAAGTCAGCACAAAGCAATTGATCTAAGGTGCTCGAGGAAAATTGATCAAAACGAGCGGCGTTAGATGAAGATATCAAAGCCCTTTTTTCTCATACCCTATATCGAGATCAGCAGAATCCCAAAATGAGTTTAACACCTTGATCCCTGTTAAGTCCATATATAAACAGTCCTTTCCCTGCACCAGGACGAGGAGAAACCTCACTCAGATGCTCGCTAGGACGCTTAGTCGAAGGGGAGGAGGACGACTCTTCCCAGAGGTTGCAATGGTACCAAATGTCTCTGTAGGACTACTTCGCGATGCAGGAAGCACGGGTCCTCCATTTCCTCCCTTAGAGGAATTCCCCTTCAGGTGGCTGGTTGGATTTCCTCTTGGGGGGGGGGGGGAGAAGGGCGGTGAGAATCAGAACGACTGGATTGAGCTTTTTTCGCAGCACGAAGCTCACTGAGGGATAAACCTTTGCCTGCATCAAAAGAGAAAATAACAAATCAGTAAAATAACAAAAGTGAATCAAATTAAAAGTCTGAGAAGAAGGAAAATAATTATACCCTTAGAAAAAATATGATTTACATCAAAATTATTTTTAAAAAGACCAGCATACTCAAACTTCTCATAAATATCATCTACATCCACTGAAGGATCATCAGAAAAGAAATTATCACTCCAACTATCACTCCACTCAGTCAAGAAATCCCATCCATCGTTTCTCACATAAAAAACTTAGATTTCCAAGGACCTTTAGAACCACTCCCCGAAGTACAACCTTCAAAGAATTTACATGTTTTCTGGGGAAAGAAGTGAAAGTATAATTGGTTCGCGATCCTTTTCAGATTAAATAGAGTCCTAAAGGAAGCCAGTGTAAGAGAAATGTTCAAATTAGCACAACATTGCAGGAAACCCTCATAGTACATAAATGAGTTGGGAGTAAGTTGGCTAATGCAGATATTGAAACTCTAAAGAATTTCCACCAAAAGAGGATCAGGGGGAATCGAGAAACCACAAATACTATTTATAAACGGTAAAATATCCTGAAGGAGGGGACCTAATTCTTTGACCCTCACGAGGAAGCAGAAATTCATGGGAAAAAGATAAGCTTATGCTACTTTTTAAAACTTCTAACTCCCTAAAAGACATTTCACTGTTTGCGATATCAATATTCACTATCCGACTTTTAGCTTAGAAGACTGGATAACTCCTTCATCTTCGTCCATCACCCAGCTACTTGCCTCATCAGGCCTAGTGCCTAAAGGAAAAGGAGACACATCAAAAATAGATTCATCAAAAAACGAAACATCAGAAGACTCTGGGGGTAGTTCGCGAATAGCTCTAGCAACTTCTTCCTCAATAGGAAGATTAAATCCTGAGTCAAAATCCGAAAAATCAACTAACACTTGGAAATAAAAACTACTAGTTCAACTAAAAAATTCGACCGAACCTTGGTTGAACCAAGCCGAGACGAGATAGGGCTGTTTTATGCAGTACAAAAAGGGAGGAAATAACGATAAAAATATTTCATACCTCGCGAGGATATTCTTAGAATTGAGCTCTTGAAAGATTACAAATTTCGAGGATTTTAAAAGTTTGATTAAAGCCAATGAATAGAAAGCTTATAAATACCCCATAACAAATTTTAATTATGGAAGTGTGAGATCCCCAAGGAGAATAATCCTCCCTAAAAAATTTCCATAATTAAGGTGCAATCATAAAATAAATATTCTTATTCTTAATTATGGGATGATCCCTTGCTTAAAGATTATTAAATTCCACAATTGAATATCTCAATATATTCATTTATGGAATTGGGGGGCTTATGATGTGGATATATAAATCATAAAGGTATTTTAGTAATTACCAAATTCCTGATTATTAAAATAATTGACCAAGAATTACATTTATGACATTCATTAAAATGACCATCCTACCCCTAATTAATTCTGAAGTTAGTGGGAGACTTTTCCTCTCCACCTAATTGATGGTGGACTTCTCATCTCCCACACTTAATAAGGTGACTCTTCACCTCCTCAATTTTACCTATAAATACTACCCTCATTTTCATTTGAAGGACAAGTTGAAAGAAGTGTGAAGACTAGTTGAGTAGTTTCCTCGAAGTTCGTCCCGTGATGTCAGAACGAGAGGTACGGTGAAAACGATCAAGATAGGAAGAGATCATCCCGAAGATACCCTTGATCATTTTCACGCAACATCACTACAAGAAATCAGACATTTGGGTACGAATTCTTTCGTCCCGAAATAACAAAATTTCGTCGCCAAAAGTGAAAGGAAACGAAAGTTTTTCGTCCCCAGGATCGTCGCGAAATCCGCGACCCTAATGGTCATTGGGTACAATAATTTACATTTCGTCCCCAAATTCATCAGATTTGCAACAGTTTAACGTTTCGTCCCCTATGGCATGTATTTGTGGACAACATTTTTCGTCCCTAATGCAATTTATTTTCACAGCTAGTAGCTTCAATTCGTAGCCAAACGTCTCTTTAAGAGACGAAACTAGAAGGATTAGGTATTTTCGTATCCAAAAGTCACCTTAGGGGACGAAACTAAAAGGGTCGGGTATTTTCGTAGCTAAATACAAAATTTGTTAGTAGGCTAGATTTTTCCAGCCAATTACATATTATTTCATAAATATTTAAAAGTAATTCACTTCGCACTTCATGCTTTCCATTTTTGTAAGTATTGCATCAAGCATTACAAGACATCCAAACTTCATCAACATTCACTAGATTAATCAAAGTATAATATATACATGTACAACACTCCACCTAATATCTAAGTAAGAGTTTAGAAGTAATATACACAAAAGTTGCTAAGAACTAAAGCATTACTGACAGCGAAGGTACATGCAAAAACAATACATCTGCCTTTGAGATGATTCCATTATGCTGAAAAAAGATTTAGATACTCGTACTAGCCAAGATGAACTTATTATACCATTTGAATCTGCAAATAAGAAGAGTTCATATTAATGCAGCGGAAGCATGCCAGAAATAGGTAAAAAGATTAAAGAAAAAATTAAGATAAACGCCATCTAAAACAAACACATAATCAGTTTACATGTTAGTCAAACACCTTAAATAGCATAGAGAACAAAAGAACATGCCTCAGAGCAACTCTGTATTTCTGACCCAACTTCTCAAGCTCAGCCATAACACAGCCTCAGATACATGGAAAGCCTATAAAAGAGCAAAACAATCAAGTGACTGCAGTAGATATTGTAAAACAACTTTATGTCTAACTCTTATATGTGTGAGACAAACCAACTAACGAATTCAAAAGAAGAATTCAGGACTACTTCGTGAGGAGTAGGATAATTTCAGTATTAATCTATTATCTGACAGAAGAGACTAGAGAAATTAGTTGAATGTAGCACAGAAGAGTATAAGTTTTCTACAAAAATAATATAGCCTAAATTAAATTTTGCAATCCATCATCCCTTTCCCCAAATCCAGCCATAAACAAAGAAACTAAGATGTTTACCATTATACTAACAAATTTTCAAGAATTTGCAGAAGTACATTTACCAATAAAAAGGAATCTAACGCAATTAAATTATCTGAAAATAAAACCTCAAAACTTAGAATTCACTTCAAATATAACATGTTCAGTTTTGTTTAGATTGACATTCAATAACGAAGATTGTATTTCTACCTTCTTGCAGCCATGTTATGAAGAAGTGTCCTCATTTCTTTTAATCTCCTCTTGAATTCTCTTACTCATTCTCTTTAGCCTTTGTCATTAACAAATTCACAAACATCATATGCTATTATAAACAGAGGCAATATGTAGAATATCTTACATGCTTAACTATCTTTGAACATCATTCTTCATTGATCTGCCGAACAATTAGGTGGTCGTATTAGTGGAATCTGCAAATTACAAAAGATAACATTGTGCCGACGTGATAAAAATAAACTCATTTTGTTCAGGAATGTAGTTTCTAAGATGTTGAAGTGTCTCCAGCTAATTAATGTAAAATAATTGCAATTATAATCATATTTTTTAGATTGTTAATAAAGATCTTACCTTATGTTGTTCCCATCAGAAAGTCATCTGGTTTGGATTCAAGCTTCATAAACTTCATCCTGCCAATATGAAATGGATCACTGATTTCATAGTTCCATACCTAATCTAAAAAGTTGCAGGATATAAGCATTGTAGAAAATATTGTAAAACAACTTTAAATCAATAAATAACTTACCCTTGAAGTATACCTCCCTGTGAACAACAGTAACAATCTGTCATTTGTTCAGTAAGAAATTTTAGAACCTATCATAACAAGATTATTTCGGTATAATCTTAAATTATAAAACAAAACAAGAAAAAATGAACATTCAACTTAAGTGAAAAAAGCAAGAATGCGGGGGCTATAAGGGATTGAAAATGCTCTATAAATTGAAATACATTTCTAAAATGATTTCATCTACATCTAATCATTCACTAAAAAACACATAAATTAAAAAACTACTACTATTAAACATATAGGAAACACAAGAAAAAGTAACTTCCATCTACTAACTTTGTTATCTAAAGAAAAAGAAGACCATATCCGTAAATAAATTAATATTATCCATTATAACAAAGCACCAACAGAATCAATATTGAAAATTTCCCTAACAAGTTTTAGTTATTTCCAGTAGACTACAACTCATACAATTTTTTCTTCCAACATACCTACTTAGATTTGGAAATCTCACATAGCTGAGAGGATTCAACTGTGAACACATACAATTAAAATGAACTCAAAGCAAAGATCAAAAAGTAAACACACAAATGACAGTGAAAAATTAATACTAAAACTGAAAATTCTTTGAAACAACCAATTTAACAAAATCAACACTAGAAGGCGAATTTTCAAAATTCTTTTTCCACCAAGGCCACTGAATGATAACAACGCCTACTTACCACTTCACTAGCAAAAGTAGAATCATGAGATTGGAAGGTCAAACTGAAGAAATAACCGGTGCTGAATCTGAGAAAAAAAAAGACGAAGAATCATTGATAAACCCTAAGTTGAATGAAAGAGAGATCTTGGAAATACTCACCGAAACAATGATTCACCGCCATATAAACTTTTCAGGTATGTCACCTAAAATTTTAACCGGTTAAAATCATGTAGTTATAATACTATTAAACTATAAACAAATCCAGATCGAGAACCAGAAGAAAAGAAAAGGAAAGAGATTTCAGAGAAAAATACTCACCGAAGACAAATGACTGACTCAGAGAGAAGCCGATCGGGATAGGCATTACAGAAGAGGAGAAGTCGTACTCGCGGTGAAGGACGGAGGTGGTGTATTTTCGCCGTCAAAGGAGGCGGCACGTACTGCTGTCGTCGAAGGATGAGGCTTTTATTCGCCGTCGCAGGAAGAGGAGGAGGCATATTGTCACCGTCGAAAGAGGCGGCGGCGTATTGTTGCCGTCGAAGGTGGAGGCCGATATAGGGCGAAAGTAGATTTGGTGAGTCGATTTGAAAGCGGGTTACAATAGTTCGGAAATTAGAAATTAGAAAGGAAAAATTGGGGAAGAAGTTTCAATTAATCTATTTTAAAAATAGTGCAATTGGGCACGAACTTTTATCCAGATGCAGAGACTAAACACTACTAGAAAAACTTAAATTTGCAACTGAATATTTGCAACCGAATTAAATCGGTTGCAAATTGGGCAAAAATTGCAACCGATATTCTTTCGGTTGCAATTTTGGCCCAGAATTGCAACCGAAGTTGTTTCGGTTGCACTTTTTGCCCAATTTGCAACCGAAGTTTAATTCGGTTGCAATTCTGGGCCCAAAATTGCAACCGAAAGAATATCGGTTGCAATTTTTGCCCAATTTGCAACCGAAGTTTAATTCGGTTGCAATTCTGGGCTCAAAATTGCAACCGAAAGAATATCAGTTGCAATTTTTGTCCAGTTTGCAACCGATGTTTAATTCGGTTGCAATTTGGGCCCAGAATTGCAACCGAAAGAATATCGGTTGCAATGATTTCAAAATAATAAATCATGCTGTATTATTTTTAACCAAAAAAATATAATAAGCACAACTATCTTTCAAAGCAATTACTTTTCATTGTGGTTGATGATGTTTCTTTAATTAAAAATCGTTTATAACAATCTAATTAAATTTGATAATTAGCTAATTAAACAAAAATAATGTTATCTCAGCTTATTTATTCTAAAACTTCATAACTCCAAATAAAATAAATTTACATTAATTCTCAAATTGAAATTTAGAACATATGCTACCATAGTATTAAAAAACCTTAATCCTAATTGAGTTATCTGATAGGAAAACTGCAAAAAATAATTTCCTCCATCTTGGCCAAGTGAAATATATATACACTAATATATTTATTTTTTCATTTAACCTTAAAGTTTATTTAGTTTTCCTTTTTAAATTATTCAATAACTGACGATTCTCATGGGTTTTGTCTTTGTGCAAGATTCAAGTTACTTAGTAGATATACTTTTATTGAATTATGAGATCATAATTATACTATATTTAATAATTTTTACTACAAATTTTCCTTAGTGTTTCCGAAATATTTTCGAAAAGTTTTCAATATTTGATCGATCGAAACACGCGAAACGAAATTTCAATCCATGATTACGGGCCAAAATTGCAACCGAATAAAACTTCAGTTGCAGTTATGGCCCAAATTTGCAACCGGATAAACTTCGGTTGCAAAGTTTGCCCAAAATGCAAAGGAAGGTGGTCGGTTGCAATTTTGTATAATTAATTAATTATAAGAAAACAAAGAACCGTTCACTTCCCACTCTTCCTCTTTCCCGTTCACTCCCGTTCACACCCTACTTCCTTTCACCACCAAAATAATTTCCCGTTCACACCGCACCCCCCCCCCCTCGAGACTACTCCACCACCACCGCAACACCCCCTTGCTGCCACACCACGACCACTGCGCACAGCAGCCGCGCGCACCACCAGTACTACTGCGCACAGCCACGGCCGCACCACGACCACCACCACCGCAACAGTTTCGCACGGCTGCACCAACACCCCGGCCCTCTACAATTTTGAGGTATATATTAGATAGGAATTATTTAGTTTATTTAGGGTTTGATTAATTAGGGCTTAATTTTTTATTTAGGTAAAATGTGAATTGTGTGCTTTCACTACCAAGTTGATTTGAGTTTGCTAATTACACATTGTATTCATTTTTATGTTGCCAATTGGTTTCTGCATTGGGATTTTGGGGGGTTGGAGAATATTGTTTTGGATGGCTGCTTGGATTGTGTTTCTTCTTATACAGTGTTAGCTAAACATTCAGATATTAGTTAACTTTACATGCTCAACATTCAGATATTAGTTGCACTGTTGCATGACTTGAGTTGCTAAGATCATCTCTTATGTTCTCTAATGAAGGTGTTATTTTAGTTACATTTCTATGAATTTAGGACTTTTATGAATGTGTTTATATGTATGTGTGTATGGGTTTATCACTTGTCAGTATGATTTTTATATGAATTTGTTTATTCTATTCTTAGGACTTGTAAGTCACAGCTATACAAGTAGGAAGGCGTTGGACAAGGGACGAAGGTCACGGCTAAAAAAATGTTGCTTTTGATTCTCTAAAGGTCAAGGTGAGTTCTCAATTGCTTGTGATTTTTTTCAGATTTGATTGTATACTATAGAGCTCTTTGCAGAATGGGATTCATATCTAATGCATATATAGCAATTGTGAACCATCAGCCTGTGTTGTTTTGTTTTCTTATCGAATTAAGTTGTTAAGCCCATATACTTTAAATCCATTATATCAGATAGATAATTGGCATAAATAAATGGATTATTCTGTCTAAGAGGCCTTGTCATAATGGCAAAGTTGAGGTGCCAAGACTTGCAGTCTTGTTAGTTACCGATTCATAGTAAGTTGTTTTATATATCCACTAAGAGGCCTTTGGTACTTGTATAAACATTAGCTCGATGCTGTTATACCCTTTTAGGCTTACAACATGGTTCAATTACCAACTTGCATTATGTTTATACTGATAAAGTTGTTTTCACTTGGTCTTGTTTTTATTCGCAGGCCGCAGGCCACAAAAAATACGCCAACATCCAAATCATGAACCGTCTCAAGAGAATCAATCGGAGAACCAAAATGAAGATTGAATTGTAATACTTAGGTGTTTTTGGAGTATGGATTGTGGATTATTCCACTTTAGTTTTAGTTGTGTAGTTTAGATTATGAATTATGTTTTTTGATTTTGATTTTGTTTATGGAAATTGAAATGTGTATGGATTGTGTTTATGAAAATTGATTTTGGATGGTGTTTATGAAAATTGATTTTGCATATGAATTTTCAATTGTGTTTATTATAATTAAAATTTATTTATTGGATTATATTTATAAATTCCAAAAAAAAAAAAAAAAAAAAAGAGAAATTCCAACTGAAGATATTTTCGGTTGGAAAATTTCCAACCGCAAATAGTTGGTTGGTTATGTTCGGTTGGAAATATTCCAACCGAATATTGTCGGTTGGAAATATACCAACCGAAAATTATCCGTTGGAAAGATATTCCAACCGAAAGTTTTCGGTTGGAGAAATATTCCAACGCGTGTGAAGTCGGTTGGAAATGCGGTTGGAAACCTATTCGGTTGGAATTTCGGTTGCAACCTCATTACCAACGGAGGTTTTTCCAACCGTTGTCTTCGGTTGCAAAATCGGTTGGAAATTCAAGTTTCCAACCGATTTTTACCCATTTTCGGTTGGACTGTCGGTTGGATTTTTAGTTTTTTTTAGTAGTGAAAGGACTTGGGGACGAAACAATTATTCTGGGAATAGGTCAAGTTATTTGGCACGCTTTGTGGTCGTAGACAAACATATTTGAGTACAAAAGTCAGAGGTCGTTGTGTAATGGAAGTATTAGTAACGAAAATCAGTCTGTAGTAAAAAAAGATCGTCTCCAAAGATGAAATCTATTGTAGTGTGCATCATTGCCCATAAATGTTTCTTAATTAACAAGGAAGTACAGTATTAGTCATAGATTATATGTAATCAGTCATATATTATATTTAACAAAATCTAGTCATTAGACATAATGTTCTATCAACATTCAAACAATTGAGATTTCGAAAAACATAATATAACTTTAATTGATTTCTTCAGCACAAAGTAAGAGAAAAGATAATAGAATAAAATGTACTTCAATTGGCAATTACTAGGTCAACAATATTCACTACAACCAACCCTATCGTATTTTTCATCATACTTTAATTATTAAAAACGAGAAAAACAAATTTATTATAATTAAATGACACATTAGCATAATTATTTTATACTACACACTATTAGTTCACATAATAAATAATCTTTTTTTTATTTTTTTTTTTGATGTTACATAATATATAATCTAATTTTTTACTTGCATAGATTCTCCCAAATATCGTCATCCGTCCGAAGAACGTTGAGTGTTTGATTCCAACTCACCAGCCGACATTTCTTTGCCTCCTCCCACAAACAATATCTAACATGCAATCCCCGAACCTACAGAATAACTCTCTGTCGCGAATCTTTTTGTTGAAATGTGAGATAATTTGTTTGAAGGTTCTAGAAAGTTCAAGTTTGATCAAGATATTTCGTGTATAAGTTAGTGTCTATTTGATAGAAGTATCTAAAATAATAATAAATTCGAAGTATCTAAGATAAATGAGGATAAATCTAGAACATATAAATTGTAGTATTGTACTAGAAATTAGGATAGAACTAGATATTCTAAAAAATTTCATAGACAATTATAAATAAGAATGTATTACTCAAATGTGATGTAAGAGAAAGATGAAGCAATTGAATAAAAATTTTCTCTCTAAAAATTTTTCTCCTCCAATTAACTACGAAAACAGATAACGTATCAAAAAATCAAATTGATATTAATTTTACAATTAATTCAACCCTAAAAAACCCAACACTTTTTCCAATTCTATTTATCATTATAGGAATTATCCTATTGAGGCTCTCCCAATTGTCACTAGCATAATGAATGTTGCCTTGTAAAGCCTCCTCCAATAAAAGTTCTATGAAAATTTCATTGTCCTGGTGGGTCCAAATTTTCACCATTTTGCTATGTTTATAAGAAAAAATTGATCATGCAATTCGCACAATAAACAATCTCTGTTTTTAGAAAACGTAAGTGACAATTAAGTGCAATCTACTTATAAAGCAAGTTGTAATGTGAAAATAATAATATTTCATCCAGATAGATACTTTCAGATTTTTGTGAAAATTTACCCAAAATCTCAAACATAAGTCATGTGAGAATATGAGTTAATTTGTTGTTCTTCTTCTTCTAATTTTTCTTTCTTTTTCGTGTAATTTCTTGCTCGCCTTTCGTTTTGAAGGAGGTGTAAAACTTTATTTGAATAGCAAGAAGTGGTTATATATATGAATAAAAATTGTGCTCAAGTGTAATAGGATGTCAAAAGTCGAGAAATTAACATGAACATATTTTATTTGGGAGCATTTTACATGCACAATAGGATATGATCAACGGTTCACCAAAATCATAGGGGAGATCTATTGGATGCCGCTAGCTCGTCTTTTATTTACAATTTTATATATGGGGGGGGGGGGGGGGGATTTATTTTAGCTAAATGCATAAGTACCCCATGTGCATGGTCTAATTGGTGAAGACTCCCTTGTGTTATTTTTATAAAAAAAAGTCCCCTCGTTTTTCTAAAAGCAAAAAATCTCCATTTGAAATTTCTTCATAAATCAATAAGGAGGTCGTTGACAATTTATTTAAGCGAAAAGGGGGTTATTGTCAATTTCATAGTTAACATGAGGATTATTGTCAATTTTTAAAGGTTCATGGGAATTTTTTGGCATTTTTTCGGTGGTGTATAATTATAATTTTTCCTAGAAATATATTCTCCGGCTTGGAAGGATTTATTTTTTGCTAATGTAAGATAACACGGGGGGGGGGGGGGGGGGGGGGGAGATTGGTAAGAAAAATAACATAGGGGTGCTTTTGTTGATTAGATAAAATTTAAGGGATACTTTTGCATTTCACTCGATTTTCTTTTAGTGATACTTTTTGTCCTTAATTAATGGCTAATTTTTCATGAATTGGGTCGAGAATCTAGTAATATTGGTAAGATTGTGCAATCACGTTTCGCATAGGAAGTATGCCAAGTTATGAGCTTGCAAAATTTCAAGATACTCTTATGTTTTATTCGAAATCTTCTAAAAATTAACTTACCACATACTTGGCACAAAAGCTCCCGTACTTACAAAATAAGCTCTCAAAATTTGTATGGATGGGAAGTTCCATGTTCAATAGGGGGTTTCCTGCCGAGTATTTAAAAATACAAGGGCCAATTTGTATGAACATATTTATAAATAAGAGGAATTTCAAATGAACGAATTTAAAATTCCAACTTGAAATTCCAATAATTTAAAATTCATGTATCTGAAGTCTCATAGAGAATTTCTATGCAAGTACACAGGAATTTTCTGCATTTGATCTAATTAACCATACGTTATGTTGCTTGTCCTTCTAACTATGTCTAGCCATATGTTTAGAAAGAACCTTGAAGACTCCTTCAATTTCGGAATTTTGGTATGTAATATTTTTTATCAATTTTTTAAATGAACAGAGAATTATTCCTAATTTCAAATTAATTAGAGGGTTCACTACAAGAAAAACAAATTTTTTTTCGACGGGGTCAAATCCATCTGGAATAATCCGTTGGAAAATACATAAAAAAAAAGAAAAAAATGGGTTACCAAATTCCGACGGGTGAAACCCGTCGGAAATTACATTAAAGAAAAAGAAAAAAATGAATTAACAAATTCCGACAGGTCAAACCCGTCGGAAATTATATTTTTTTAAAAAAGAAAATGTATTATTTGTTTTCCGACGAGGTCTCGCCCGTCGGAAATGTACTAATATTTTTCCGACGGATGCGTACCGTCGGAAAATATATTTTTTTTAAAAATTGAAATTTTTTTTTCAAACGGGTCGAACCCGTCGGAAATGAATAAATTTTTCCTGACGGGTACAAAAGAAAAATATTTTCTGACGGGCATTAGTCGTCGAAAAATATATTTAAAAAACAAAAAAAGAAGAATATTTTCCGACGGTCTATACCGTCGGAAAATAAATATAAACAAACAAAAAAAAATATTTTATTTTCGACTGGAAGAGAAAAATATTCTTTTTTTTTCAAATATAATTTCCGACGGCTAATGCCCGTCGGAAATTTCTTTTAAAAAAAAAATCATTTAAAAAATAACCTCAATATACATAACCTTATGGTCAATAAATTTTAAATTTTATCAATTTACAAATCGAGAATCGATCGATCTAACTACGAATAACTGTACATAGCCCCGAGGTCAATAGTGTTGACTTTGATCAATTAGACCTTCAATTCGAGAATTGATCGATCTAGTTACGAATAACCTCAATGTACATAACCCGAGGTCAATAGTGTTGACTTTGGTCAATTAGACCTTCAATTCGAGAATCGACCGATCTAGTTACGAGTAATCTCAATGTACATAACCCCGAGGTCAATAATGTTGACTTTGGTCAATTAGACCTTCAATTCGAGAATCGATCGATCTAGTTACGAATAACCTCAATGTACATAACCCGGGGTCAATAGTGTTGACTTTGGTTAATTAGACCTTCAATTCGAGAATCGATCGATCTAGTTACGAATAACTTCAATGTACATAACCCCGAGGTCAATAATGTTGACTTTGGTCAATTAGATGAAGGTACCTACAGTTCCACTTGGACTGAAATCTTATATGCCACTTACTCAAAATACTCGCACTTCCACTTCGAGAGCAACTCCCACTCCCACTTTGAGCCATACGCCTCCACCTATGCATCCTACTCCTAGCCCCATCCCTAGTCCAACTCCAACTCCTAGTCCTCGTAACAGTTCGCACGAATTAGATGGTATCTCGAGTGTTGTGGGTGCTGCTTCGAGTGCTCGTGGTGCTAGTTCGAGTGATGGTCCTAGTGAGGACATTCGTGATAAGAGGGAACTAATTGCTCCAAGTTTCAGATATCATAAAGAGTATGCACTTAATTTTATTGGTTTCAAACTTATTATGAGTGTTAATTTCGTATATGTAATTAGAATATGTTTGTGATTTGATGTAGGTTTGAGGGTTCTGCGCAAGGTAAAATTATTAGATTTGCTGAAAAATGTACCAAAACAACTTGGCAAGGCCCGTGGCGCTCTTACACGGATGCCAGTGAAAGGCAGAGGGACCAATTGTTTTCTACTTTTAAGGTATTAATTTAAATAATTTCATAAATTATTTATTACTCTGTTATTTATATTAAATACTATCTAATTACTTGCAGATAAAATATCATTGGGAACCTCGTTATGATACGATGGCCAGAGATATATTTGATAGTAAAGCCGCAACTTCGATTAGAAAGTAGTTAGAAGAACATCGTAGAAGGAACAAAAAGCCAAAATGGATAATTGATTCTCATTGGGTCGAGTTACTTGTATACTGGGATTCAGATGAGTTCAAAGAATTAAGTCGGAAAAACAAGGAAAATCGAGCATCCGACTATGGTGGCGAAGGAGCTCCAAGGCACACGGGTGGGAGAATTACACATTCGGAGCACGAACGAAGAATAATAAGTTTGTAAAATGTTTTTTTTTTCTTTTTTCATATATTATATAGTGGTATAACACAATCAATATTTAATTGTGTTGCATACCAAGGCCAAAGGTGGAGTAGAACCCACACAAGCAGAATTGTTTATGTATACCCATTCACAATTAGAAAAAAATGTAGAAAAAGCAAAGTGGGTCGATACTCGTTCAAAGGATACATATGTAAATTTTACAATTATACAACTTAGTTGATAAATAAGTGTTATGTTTGAAAACTATGTTCTAAAATTCGTGTCTTTTAGACTGCGTTTTTAGAAAAACTTCCTGCTTCGCAAGTATCAGAAACGGGTAAATCACAACCAATCCCGGAAGATATTCAACTACAGGTAACATATAATTATCATGTTTAATTAAACTATTATGTACTTAAAAATATTTATAATCTAATTAATGTTTTTGTTTGTTATTTAGGCATGGGTAGACACTTTAGGCATCGGAAAGAAGGGTAGGTTTATGGTCTGGCTAGTAAGGTTGCTCAGGTTAAACCTAGTTCATCGAGGGCCTCACAACATTGTAGTTCATCTGACTCGAAGCTCATGTGAAGAATTCTAACTCTCGAAGAAAGATTGCAACAATCTGAGGAGGAACTTCAACGCGAGAGGGAAGAACACATGGCAATGTTGGAGCATGAACGTCAACGTAATAAGGATGAACGGCAACGAGAGAGAGAAGAACAAAGAGCAATGTTGGAGGAAAGCCGAAGACAGATGGTGGAGGAAAACAACGACAAATGGAGCATTTCCAACGTATGCTTAACTCCATGTCTTCTAATAAGTTACCACAGAACCCGACCCAAGATGACTAAAACTTAGTTTTATTTTTCGAGATATTTGGATACTTATTTTATTATTGAACTTTTGTTGATTGAGACTAATTTGATTTTGTAAGATATTTTTTGATTTTTCACGCGCTTATTGATTTATTTTGCATGATTTGTTAATTTTTGTATGGTATTTGGTGATTAAATTGATATATTTAAAAATTAGGGAATATAAAAAATTAAATAGATATTTGGATACTTATTTTATTATTGAACTTTTGTTGATTGAGACTAATTTGATTTTGTAAGATATTTTTTGATTTTTCACGCGCTTATTGATTTATTTTGCATGATTTGTTAATTTTTGTATGGTATTTGGTGATTAAATTGATATATTTAAAAATTAGGGAATATAAAAAATTAAATATTTAATTAATTATGGTATAAATTAAATATTTAATTGATTTTCCGACAAGATTTTCAACGGGCAAACCCCGTCGGAAATTAATTAAAAAAAATTCCGCGGAATTGTAAAAAATTATTTTTTTCTGACGGGCATCACCCTTCGGAAATTTAAAAAAAATATTAAAAACATTTTCTCCGACGGAAGGCACTCCGTCGGAAATTGTCAAATAAAAAAAAATTCGTTTTCCAACGGGTCATCTCTTCGGTAAAAAAAAAAAAAAAAAAAATAAAATAAAAAAACGGTTTTGTTTGTGACGGAACATCTGTCGGATGACCCGTCGGAAAATATTTCGACGGATTTACCTATGGTTGTCCCCGTCGAAAAATTTGCTACGGCGTTTTTTCCTACGGGTAAAATTCGTCGGAAATCTTGTTTTCCAAGGGAATTTTCGGGAAATCCCGTCGGAAAAAGCTGTTTTTCTTGTAGTGGTTATTGATAATTTTTTTAGATTAAGAGGGGTGCTTTAGCATCATTTAATTTTTGTATAAGTGTCAATTTTTTTTGGGGTGAATTGACTTGCAAAACATATTAAGATTAGATTGAGATAATTTCGATAATGTCACCCTAATACTTGTATACTTTAGTAAGTTATTTGTACTCTAAGCAATAAACATGAAGTGTATGCGTCGAGCTTCTAATGATGTGAAATTTTGATGAATTAAATCAAGCACGTACGTCGAGCTTCTAATGAAGTGAAATTTTGATGAATTAAATCAAACAATGGTACATTAAGAACGTATATATTACCATGATTTTTTTCATTTCTATTGAAGGGATATATTACCTTGATTTGATTGGCCTTGAATCAGTCTAATTCTCTTCCTTATTTTGCCGCTGATATTTTCCTTCAATTTTTTTAGTGTGAAATAAAATTTTCTTTAGTTGCCTAGAAGATTCTCGGGCGTCTTCGAAGTTCGATCTAGATGGGATGGCAATTTTTACTCCTCTCTAACTTATTGTTACACCTCTAAGTATTGCATGATTTCCTCTTGACCATTTTATATTGCGTCTTGGGCTAGAGTAATATTTTATCATACATGTTCATGTTTGGCTGATTTTCTTATCGATTTTGAAATTATGCTTATCAATCAACACATAATATAAATGTAATTAGGATACGAGAATGTATCGGTATATCGTTCGTCATGGCGTCTTCAAGATATGACGTTGTTTGCTATCTCCTCACTTGTATAACATTTATAGTGAACTCACCTTCTCATCTCTTTCTATCCAAATAACATAACTGTAGAACACTTTTAGATGATGGAAATTTGCTAACACTTTTGGTTCTTCTATTTTGGTTTAGCTTTGATGAGTGGTTGTATCTCCTTCTATATATGAGAGTAGAGGGCTAAATGCAAGAGTTACAAGAAGGTGAAAAGCCAACCATCATGGCCTCTACCTATTAAATTATCGGCCTTTAATCCTTAATGTGAAGAGTCTAAAACTTAAAACTTGATTGAGGTTAGTGGAACACTAAATAAATAAATAAAAACTAAATATTCTCCCACTTGGTCCACTAAACCGATTAAGTTAAAAAATAATTTTGATTCTTTGCGGCTCTTGAAAGAAAATTTGACACGTGATCACGAATTAGATAAACAAAGGTTGACTACTAAAATAGATAAATGGTGTACTTTAACACTATATATAGTCTAAATCATAGCTGTCATATGACTTTATTTATCATATTCCCTTTCATGTATTACACCACTAGCAACTTCTATTACATTAGTCCATAATTGCCTATTTAACTTTGTCTTGTTAAGGCAAATCATATTTTAACATAACATGTATACATATAATTGGAAGCATGAAAACATAAACAATAATTTAAGCAAATGACAATTTATTAATAACCACTTATTATAGTCAAGGATTGCTTAAAAGACCCATACTAATAACATGTTCTTTATAAATTATTTACAGGCAATCCTTTGTTAATGGATCGGCGACCATATGATTGGTACTTAAATTTTCAATTGACAGTTGTTGTTTCAGCACTCTTTCTTTTAACAACTTGGGTATATTCCTATCCTAACGAACAACCCACTATCTAATTTCTCTTTTATTCTCAATATTCTATTCATAGGTTCAATCAAGAAAAAGTAAACAATAAAAAAGGTGATCAGTCAATTTGAAAATAATTAGCACAAAATCAGATAAACGAATATCGATACGTAGAAATGAAAATTACTAAATTAAAACTATAAAAGAAAACATAACATTATTCGCTAAACATAGATCTGTAAAAACCCTAGACTTAACGAAATTAGTTCATGATAACAAAAACAACGAAATTAACGGGAAAATAGTTTATAATTTTCAATAAAACAAAATAAAGGAAATAGCCAAAGTGTGATGCTAATAATTCTTTTCTCCAGTATTCTCCATAAATCTGCTTTTTACGTCCCTTTCTCTTTTCTCCTCTGTTGCGTGATATATTATGTTCTTCTTGAAAATTGCCTTTTATATTCTAGCCTTTTTCTTCTTCTTTTCGTACAAATAGTAGGATTCCATCCATAAATGGGCTTATTCTTTTTTTGTTTTATTCTTCCATTAAGCCTTCAAAACATGCACAACTTAAATGGGCCAGCCCACTACTACATTTGAATAGCTTGAACCTGCCCCGATATGTGTTCAACTTGTCAAGATTAGGCTCTATTTGTATTTTCAGCTCCTGCCATTAATTTCTTTGTACCATTGACACCCTCAACAATTCATGGACCTCAATTGAAATCGGATTTTGTTGGGTCGATTTATTTCCTACAAGAAAACATATCGAATTAGTGTTAAAATCAAAGATCATTCTTAAAATTTGATTAAACTTGTTAATCGACTCTAATAAATGAAATATACACTAAAATCCCAAATGACTCACAAATACTAAAGAAAAACACTCATTTAAGTCTGAAAAGTATACACGACAACTCTATTTTCACATAATTATCACAACCCAAACTTAAACTATTGCTCGTCCTCGAGTAATGACAATAATTTCAACAAAAACGCCAACCAACTTCAAACATTTATCATCATGCATTCAAAGTGAAACTACAAAACAATCATTTCAAAACGTTAGGCACTCTATCATGTAATTCCTGCGTGTGTGTGTATACATATTACGAGAATGTCGGTATCACTTAGATCCCTATAGTTTCGAAATCATTGAGCCTAATTGCATGAATTCCTAACTTGCCAAACAAATTCTCTATTTTCTTAGGTTATCGTACCAATTACTATGTTCTAGCAAAGCTTTCAATCGAAGTTATGGAATCCTTTAAGTTTGAACTTTCACTTAGCATTTCTTTCTTCATTTCGCACAACTTAAGTATGTTTAGCAACACTCATAACTCATTTTAAATAGACAGTCAATATAAAGGAATGCAAAATAATTAAGTCGATGCACCCATATATCGTATAACTTATCGCAGTCAAGTTAGAGGAGTGCAAGTATAAGTCTCAAGCGATGAGGTTTTTCAGGTCTCATACACGTGAGGTTATTTTCTTTGAATTTACTTATAGTTTTTCAATTATTTGCTTCACTTGATTCTTATTAAAGTTATCCTTCCCCCAAACTTAGGAAAAACTATCCCTTAGACCTTTAGCATTTTAACCCTTGAATCTAGAGATCGGGTAGGCAAGAAAGGATTTCTTAAGCCCTATTCTAGACTATAATTCACTAACTTTATTCTAAATCATCGATATGTATTTGTGCTTAAATGTGCAGGAAAAACAGTAAAAAACACATAAATTTTTAAAAAAAAATGTTTGAAGTCGACCTAGCATTCACGAAGTAAATGCGACCTCCCCCCAAACTTAATACAAATAGTGTCCCCACTGTGACTTAAACAAAAGGGTCGAAAACAAGTTAAACAAACCAATAAAGGTATACAAGAGTAGCCAACATGCAAAAATAAAAAATACCACCAACAAAAGTATAAAAGAGAGCAGTAGAAATAATACGTCCCTACAAGTTTGTGTTTGGCTTTCTGCTGCATTTCTTTTCTTCCTAATCATCATCCTCCGAACAAGACTCTGCCTCTTCATTTTTGTCGGTGTTTTCGTTCTCGCAATCTTCCTTTGGTGGATAAGGTGTCTATGTTGGCAGCTGTGCATTCCGGCTCTGCAACTCTGCTATCTTGATTTCCTCAATACGCTAGTCTTCATGTAGGCAAAAAGAAACTTAAGTTGCTTCTCCATATCCTCAAGCCTCTATGACATTATTCTCGCTCTTGGGGAGGGTGTCGAAGAAGATATCGTACTCCGATTCGAAACAGTTCTTGCACTTTTAGGATTCCAATACGACTCTCCCATCACCTTAAACCATGTTTTATCATCGAAAGCACTTCTTAATTTCACCATTTTGTTGCCTTCACCCGTTTGCACCCCAACTTGAATACAAAGATGGTAAATGAGGGAAGGGAACCAAATTGTTTGGGCATCTTCCATTGTTGCATTCCATGCAATGCCTTTGTTAATTCATGCTCCAACGTCTAGTGTGAGTTCTTTCATGACGGAATAAGTGAGTCGGGCCTTTTTCTCTGACATTCTAGTGTAATGAGTAGTGGGCATGAGCCTCGAAGCAATGAAATGTACCCAAATTTTAGCTTTCGGTGTGAGCGATGTCTTCAAAATTTTACCTGTCGTTGGTAAGACGGTACTCGAGAGGCAAATGAAATCCACAACTTTTTTCATGTCTACTGCTTCCGCAAGGCAAGTTGTGTACTGGTCATTCTCATAGTTTGACAGGTTATAAAGTTTGTTGATGGTAACCTTGTCGAATTTGACCGTCAGTCCTCTCACCTCTACCTCATTTGTTTCGGGAGTTTGGGAGATATTAGCATATAACTCTCTCACAAGTTCACCCACAATCTTTGTTGGGTGTTTAATAAATTCCATCCGTCCTCATGTCTGAAAACAACCCACAAAATTCGATGAATAGCTCATCGTTACAATCCACACCCCTTCTCAGTGATAAATGTCCTTTTGATCTCACGAGCGTTAAAATACCTCTCTTGAGCTTTTGGGTTAACAAACCTATCTTTGTCAAAACTGTCAGTAAGTCCATGTTTCACTTTTGCAAAATTGTTCTTATTCTTAGATGTGGTTTGTGGTGCTAATTTGTTCAAATGAGGCTTCTTTTGTAGAGATCGACTTCGTGGTGCCATTTGAGTCAATATGACCAAAATAATCAATCAACTATAGTTTCTGTAAAAAAAATGGTTAAAATGAGCAGAATCAAAACTTATGGACTGATTTTGCAATTTACTTGTATTCTCCAGTTGCAAGTTGCGTTCAGCGAACATGGGAAGAAAACTGTTCCTTTGTTCAAGAATCAAATAACCAAATTAATGTGAAAAATACCAAATTAATGATTCGACTAAATAAAACAAACACCAAATAATCAGAATCAATTGAAAAAACACCTATAAATTGACAGAAATTCACGTGCCCGAATTCAAATTGCAAGCCCGAAATACAAAATACCACCGAAAGGAGAACAAGAACTGCAAAAGCAAGTCAGTAATATCACCCCAAGAAGAGTAAAGGAATAATCAAGCAACAAACCGAGCCAAAATTCGTTGAAATCAAAAGCCCGAATTAGTTCTTGAAGTCCCAAATTACAGAAATGATTAGAAAGCAGCATGGAATCTTAATTTGTGTCATGTGGTGCAAAATTGACTACGAAGGGTGAAGAATAATTGAAGGCAATAGATGAAAACCGAAATCAATTAACCAACACAGTCGCAATCAGTAGAAACGAACAATTCAAATTAAGAGCAGACAACTGGCAGCTGAAATTATATGAGATGGTTAGCAGTAAGGTGAAATTAACTCCAACGAATAAAATAATCTACAATACTAAATCATGATATTGAATAGCAAGCAGGTGAAATTAAATCCAACAATCCACTAAAATCGTGGGTGGTTCTCGGCAGTGCGTGGATCAAGTTCAGCGACATTAGGGTTCCGGGTGCGGCGCGGCTATGAGAAGAAGAGAGCGGTGGCAATTGGGTAACTGGTGGTGGATGGCGACGCGGATCTGCTGCGTGTTGCTGATAGCGGCGCGAAGTGATGATGCGTGGTGTGAAGACAGCGAAGACGGAGTTAGGGATTCGAGTGCGGCGACGCTGCGAAGAAGAAGATAATGGCGGCGGTAGGGTTTCTAGTGGTTGACAATGCCGCGAAGAAGAAGGCCGACCGCGATTAGTGGTGGTGCGGATGTGGTGGTGGTGGCGGTTTAGTGTTCTAGGATTTTGGGAAAGTGGAAGAGAAAGATAGAAAGTGTGGGAGAGATGTGTAAATATTTTTTTTCTAAAAAAAAAAATGAGTCCATGGCTTGAATTCATTTGAGCCATGGCCTGAAGCTGTTGAAAATTCTCAAGTTGTATATTGATCAATTAATAGTTCTATCCAATCATCAATTTCTGATTTTGTAAACATTCAATTTTTCTTATTACAATATATATGTTTGAAGCCCTAAATTTCTATCATAATCTTATTTGTCCTATCTTGAAATCTATGACTCTTAGGCTTTCGCACAATGTTACTATTTTCCTAAGTTCTTGATTTAAATGGTTCTAGAAAACTTCAAGTCAATGATGTATTTTACGATTTAGTACATGGCTCTGTTTGTTTATTTTCTTTAGGCCGTTCCTGCGACTTAATGTTAGAGATAGACAAATCGCAGGCGGGTGGCACCTCATTTGAAAGCAAAGTGCACTCAGGTGGGGTGTCACATACTGCTGAAAATTCTCAAGTTGTAGTTCAAAAAACTAGGCCATGGCTTGAATCCATTTGAGCCATGGCCTGAAGCTGTTGGAAATTATTCACTTTTCTATTCAAGAATAGACCACATCTTAAATCCGTTTAAGCCATGGCCTGATGCTACTTTTTCTCAAACATGCCCCTTGTCTACTCCATGTACTAACTCATCTAGGCGTTACTCTTCACCTCGATACGCCAAACACAACCATAGATCACACAAAGACCAAAAACAAAACATGAAAAACGCGAAAAACACAAAAAACACAAAAAAAAAAACTTGGGTTGCCTCCCAAGAAGTGCTTAGCTTTATGTCCTTACCTCGACTTGGTACTGATGCTACTTCATTCTAAGACCACAATGGTCTTTTCCTCCAAAATTTTTCTCTACCCAAGTAATGTTTGAGACGTTGTCCAGTTACTTTGAATCGTCTTTCTGTCTCAGCTTCAGCTATCTCCACGGCACCATGTGGGAATGAATCTATGACTACAAAATGTCCAGACCTTCGAAATTTCAGCTTTCTAGGAAAAAGTTTGAGACGCGAATTGAAAAGGAGCACGAATTGACCCGGCTCAAACAATTTGATTGTAATAGTCCTGTCATGCCATTTCTTTGTTCTTTCTTGGTATAGTTTAGCATTCTCATAGGCTATGTAGCAAAACTCATCATGTTCATTAAGTTGCATCAAGAGCTCATTTCCCAAAAGTTCCAAACTCATGTTCAAGTTACGAACAACACAAAAAGATTTATGCTCAAGTTCTAATGGTAGATGACATGCTTTACCGAAAACTAACCTATACGGCGACATTCCAATGGGCGTCTTAAAAGTTGTGTGGTACGCCCAAAGAGCATCATCCAACTTCCTTGACCAATCTTTTCTTGTGGGGCTAACACTTTTTTCTAAGTTATTCTTGATTTCACGATTGGAGATCTCTGCTTGTCCATTCGTCTGGATGATATGCAGTTGCCACTTTATGGCTTACACCATATTTTACTAAGAGAGCGTTGAAATGTTTATAGCAAAAGTGTGAGCCTTGATCACTAATGATGTCTCTCGGTGTACCAAACCTTGTGAAAATGTGATTTTTAATGAATTTCATCACCACCTTCGAATCATTAGTTGGAAATACTTCTGCCTCTACCCACTTTGACACATAATCAACCGCATCTAATATGTATCAGTTTCCAAATGAAGGAATGAAGGGTCCCATGAAGTAGATCCCCCAAACATCGAAATGCTCTACTTCAAGCAGAGTAATCAGTGGTATCTCGTCATGCTTAGTTAAATTTCCATCACATTGACATTGATCACAACGCTTAACAAACTAATGAGCATCCTTATGTAGGGTGGGCCAAAAGAAATTAGATTGGAAAACTTTAGCTGCTGTGCGATCTCACTTAAAATGCCCACCGTACGATGAATTGTGATAATTACCAAAATGTCTTCGAATTCTTCGTCGGGAATACACCTCCTTATCATTTGATCCCCACATTTCTTAAACAAGTATGGTTCATCCCAAATAAGTTCTTCACATAATGTAGAAATCTCTTTTTTTGCTGGAAATTAAAGTCGGGAGGAAGTAGCCACTTACTAGATAGTTGACGTAATCTGCATAACCATGGAAGTTTAAGTTGATTTAGAGCAAACTATTTTTCATCTGGAAAGACTTCTTTGATCAGTATCGAGTCTGACTCTTTGTTTTCTCCCTAAAATCTAGACAAGTGATCAGCCACTTGATTCTCAGTTCCTTTTCTATCCTTTATTTGTAGATCAAACTCTTGCAACAAAAGAACCCATAAAATCAGCCTAGGATTAGGATCCTTCTTCTCAATCAAATACTTGATTGCAGAGTGGTTTGTATATACTTTAACCTTTGTTCCTACCAGATACGCTCTGAACTTGTCAAATCCAAACACTATAACCTACAACTCTTTTTCAGTCACAGTGTAATTCAAATAAGCGTCAGTAAAGAGTTTTACTTGCTTAGCATATCGAGTGAAAGATCATGCACTTTTCTGTCCTAGTACAGCTCCAAGGCGACATCGCTTACATCACACATCACTTCAAATGGTATATTCCAATATGGAGCTACTATTATTGGGGCTTTCAACAACATTTCCTTCAATGTCAGGAATGCCTGCACAAATTGTCAAAGATAAACTTAGCATCTCTTTCAAGAAAATTACATAAGGTTTAGAGATTTTAGAGAAATCCTTAATAAAACGGCGGTAGATTCCGACGTGTCCCAGGAAACTACGAATTCCCTTTGCTGAAGTAGGCGGAAAGAGTTTCTCTATCGTCTCTATCTTTTCTTTGTCTATTTCTATGCCCTTGCTTGATACCTTGTGTCCCAACTATATTCCTTCTTGTACCATGAAGTGGCACTTTTCCCAGTTTAGTCTAAGTTAGTCTCTTCACATCTACGCAAGATCATGGCCAAGTTATCTAAACACTCATTGTACGAATCCCCGAACAAGGAAAACCATCCATGAAGACTTCGAGAAATTTCTCTACCATATCAGTGAATATTGCCATCATGTATTGTTAAAACAAGGCATGTGCATTGCATAATCCAAAAGGCATATGTTTAAAAGCCAATGTGCCATAGAGGCATGTGAAAGTAGTTTTCTCTTGATCAGCTGGTGCGATGAAAATCTGATTATATCCCAAAAATCCATCTAGAAAACAAAAATAAGCCATTCATGCGAGTCTATCTAATATCTGATCAATGAACGCTAACGAGAACCTGTGACTGTTCGCGAAGGGATTAACTCATTGTTTTGATTCTTAACCACTATCATATCCCCTTTCTTCGGAACACACTGAAATAGACTAACTCATGCACTGTCTGGAATAGGGAAGATAATTTCTGAATCTAACCACTTGATTTAATAAATTGAGGGGGAACTCACAATTTATATAACCCCAGAAAAGCGTACGGGACAGAAGGGACCAACCCCTAAAACAAGAAAGATAGAAGATAAACCTACTCAACAAAGCTAAAAAACAAATTGAACAACCAACATGATTTAACCGAATTTCGTTGGGTTAATTATATCAGTGAAATTGCGATGTTGGGGATTCTCAATATATACGATTTAAAGGGCTTTGTTACATTATTCAGGATGGATCAATCTCAAGGAAGAACAATTTGAAGGGAACAATTAGTAATCAAGACAATCCATGAAATATGAATATGAATGTGAAAAATAAGTTTTTCTTATTGAATAATCTTAGATTATGCCGTTATGCAGGTATAAACTCCGTATCCTGAATGTGCGTAATACAATAATAAACTAGGTATTTATATCATATTAAACCTAGCTTTACAAGGAAACATAATCCTAATAGGACTCGGCCCAATTGTCCTTCTTGAGTCCGGATTGTAGTCTGCTTGTCGAGGAGGGTCGTATTCCACCGGGTCGATAAGATGATCCCGAACTGACTAGTCTGGTCGAACTGATCTTTTATACTTCAGTCGATCCGCATATTTATAAGGGGTGAGAAATAGCCCCCATCAGTACTCCCTCACTTCTTCGAGCGTATATGTAATAGAAGCTCGCAGAAGTAGAAAGTCAATTTCGACTGTATTTTCTATGAATTGTGCCTCGTTAAAAACCTTACTTAAGAAAAAACTCGGTGGGAAAAAATCTTAAGCAAGGAAAAGAGTACTACGCCTCATAGATAGTCGTTTTCTTGTTCCCGTCATGAACCGCTACGTGTCCCTTTGGAGAAGCGTTTCACTTTTTGCATTTGGCGGGAATGCGATCAGTCGTGAGAAGTTCGAAACGTCTTTTCACTTTTCCCTATAAATAGGTGACTGTTATATTAGTCACTTTTTACTTTATGCTTCTTTTAATCTCGCCGTCATTTTCTTGATTGGTCGTTTATCTTTTCAAAACTTCCTGTATCGATTCATATCTTCCGAGAATCCCAAGAATGTCTTCTATGAGAAAATCTTCCTCGTCTTTTAGTGAGAGAGTTGCTCCTACTATCGAGGAGGGGCTACATTCTAATCCTTCGAGCGAGCAGGTTGGGGTGTCTGAATTCATTGTTCCTACTGAGGATACTTTTAAGGTACAAATTCTATCTGATTCAGACGTCGCTGCCAGAGCTAAAAAAGGCAAAGGCACAGCTCCTCAAATTTCTGAACCGATTGAAGACCTAGCTTGTGCTTATACTGCGGATACTTTTTTCGAGGTTGTGAACAATTATGCCAAATATTTCCCGGAGGGTTCCGAGATAGTTCTCCCTTCTTCTTCTGATAGGGTTACATCACCGCCGGAAGGATGTCGAGCCTTTTACACGGCTCATTTTAATAGTGGTCTGCGTCTTCCGTTGTCTGCCCTTTTTCTTGATATCCTAAAAATATTCAGTGTGTCTTTAACTCAATTAGTCCCTAATTCTGTGGCCTTTGTGGTTTGTTTCTCTGTTTTGATGATAGCGAAAGGATTCCATCCCTACTTTCGTAATTTTACGCAATTGTTTCGCTTTAACATTTCTAGTTCCTCCAACCGCGGATATTTCTTTGCTAGCCAGAAACCTAGTCGCGCAATCTTTGACTCCCCAGTTTCTAGCAACCCTTCTTGGAAATCCCATTTTTTCTTTGTTCGTCCACCCACTGATCTTCATATGGCGGATGGCTCGACTACGCCCTTTTCGTGGGATCACGACTCCAAATGGGTTTATGGAGGTCGTCAGCCGACTGGTGAACTTATTCCTGACGATCCTCGGTTTATTGGTGAAATCCAGCTATGCGTGCCAATAAATATCAGAGTGCTCTACTTATTGGAGAAGTTTTCCTTCGCAAAGCAGGATTGAGTACTCATGTTTTTCCAATTACTTTGTCATCTGAATCACTTGGTAAGCATATATGTCAGCATAACGTGGTGATGATCTCTTTTCTGCAGAGGGTCTGACTTTGACCGTGTTTCTTTTTTCAGCTCATATGGTAGAAAATTCCCGACATTCTTCGAAAGGAAAAATGGTGTTGTCTAAATCCACCAAAACCATAGAGAATGTTCCAATCGAGCAGAGAGCGTCTCGTAAAAGAAAATTGGAGTTGGGTTATGATTCTGAGGAGAACAGAGATGAATATCCAGATTCTTCTCAAGAATCTCCTATTCGTCAGGGGACGGGACCCGGCTATCCCCCTTTCCAACTTAGGACCTCTTTGGGTATACGTGGATGTCGCAGCTGGTCGATGCCTCATCCCAATGACAATCCGGTTGGGAGAAAGAAGAGTTACTATGGTCGTTCTGGTGACGATCTTTCTTTACTTGGCGATAATCATCCAAAACCTACCTTGGTTGAAATGATCGAGGATCATTTAGAGGGAAAAAGAGCCGCTGACTATCCTGAGAACGATTCTTTGGTTCACGATGAGAGCGAAAATGCTGTGGATAAGGCTACTCGTGTTCTTTTGTCCGGCGTTTTTACTCGTGACATGAATAAGCTCCTTCGGAAGGATCCCCTGGAGAATTTCAGCGAGCTTCTCTTTATGCTGAAAAGGTGATCTCTTTTTTTGATTGGGCTTATAAGGTAATTTTCTTTGAGGATTACTTTATTTTGCTAATTCATTTCTTTTTATCCCTTTTCTTCTTTCAGACTAAGACTTGTTTGCCATCATATGCCTATGAAACTGCTCTCTGGAAACAACAGTGTGAGTTTCTGGATGAGAAATATAAAACTTTACTTCATAAGTCTTCTGATTCGGAGGTTGGTCCCTCAACGACTTCTTCCGTTCCGGTCGTAGAGACTCGGGCTACGGGGACTGATGACCCGGAGATCATAGACAGGGTTCTGGAGACTTCCCGTGCTCAAGAACAAGCCAATCAATTGGCTAAAAAGTTAGAAGAGTTCCAATTTCAGAGTACTGCTCGGATTAGCGAGTTGGAATCTCAAGTATCAAGTCTTCAAGCTTCTCTAGAGGAGTATGAGAGGGACATTCCTCTTAGTGGACTCAGGGATCGTTATGGCCGGAATCTTGATGAAAAAGTGATTCGTGAATTCCTCAGCTCTCCTGTTCATACAGCGCTGGTATATCAAATGGTCGGCCCGCTCCTAGAAAGTACGTTCAAGAAAATCAGTTGGTCGCTTTTGAAATGATAGATGATCTTCGAAAAGAATATTTTAAAGCGGCGCACATTCGGCTGAACCGTTATGGCGAAGTATATTCTCCTTCCGAGCTTCCGGACGTCGTTTATCAAAATTTTCCTTTGGCTCATCTCGTTAAAGAGTTCGGAAAACCATTGCCGATTCCTCCTTCGGACATTAACGACGAGGTTGATAACAATTTTATAGAGCCAGAAGAAGAAGAAGAAGAAGACATTAGCACAGCAGAAGAAGGAGACGTTGGTAGCGAACAGAAAATTCCGGATAGCGACCAAGCTGTATGATATATTGATCTTTGCGAAATAACCTCTGTAACTGTTTACTGTGAGTCTAATTGTAATATTACTTTTTTATCCTTTTGTAAGATGAAACGTTGTGTATTCTGACAGTCACGTCGTTTCGTGTCTTCTGTAATAATTCAGAAAAGTCATTAACTTTGCCGTAATCTTTATGCGTATGTCGTTTCAAATTCTATTGTTTATTCCAAGGCTATCTTCTGTATTTCGCGCCCTTTCTTTGGGTCTATCGCGTCTTTTCGTATAGTATAAATATAAAAGGTAAAACTTGACTCGATTTTTACCGCTATACTCATCTCTTTAACAGAATACTCTTTCTTCAGCTAGTCGATAAGCTTTCTCGATATTTAATTTGTACTTTTCGAAAATCCGATCATGAGTAATCTTTTTGGCAACACTTCGAAGCGTCCTTCCTGTGAGAGCGCTAGGAATACTAGACTGAAAAAGTCTCGAACAGAGGGGACCTCGATAGAACCTCCTCGTTCGTCTTCTATTACTAGGTCGGTGATCGACACTCCTGTCATCCCTTCTGAACCTTTTTCTGTAATTAGTTCATCTTTTGTACAACCAAATTTTTCTTCTTCTACTGAAGTAGGAAGTAGGCCTTCCCCTGGTCGGGTGGCTTTTGGTGATTCGTCCAATGTGGAGCAGACTTTTGATATACCTGTTTCTTCAGGTGTTTCTTCTTTTGAGCATGGTTTTCATGGAGGGGATTTTGTTAATTCCCTTCCTTTTTCTACCTCTGCTGCCCCGGTCGTCAGCGGAGGCCAAGTTGATGAGGGCTCCTTTGTCAATCCCTCCGCAACACAACCTATTTCTCAAGATTTTCCTGATTACCTGTTTAATGATACGACTGTGATGACTACTTCTTTCGAATCTGGTGGGCCTTCTGGAGGTCGGATTGGGTCAAGGTCTGGTCGTCAAACCATTATTTCTGCTTCGGGTAAGGAGACCTCAGTTAGTCTCAACGAGAGGGAATCCCCTCGTCCGTTAGATGACCGTTGCGTCCTCGAGCAAGTTAAGGATATTATGCTGTCGGTGACTCCGCGCCCTGACGGTGTCCCTTCTGCTAGCGAACTGCCTGGCTCTGTTGAGCCTGACGCTTTGTCCTGGGACCTAGGCCTGAGCACTATTTTGCCTGGTGAGTTGAGGAAGCTTGAGGGTACTTCCAATGTTCGCCTTGTCCAATCGCTGGTGAAGTTATGCGAGCAGGTAGACACATCTTTGATTATTTTTTCCACTTTTATTTCGATTGCCTTGTTGTGTGGGGGGTTTTTCTTATTCTTTTTCTTTTCTAGGCCAAATATTTTGCAATCCAGCTGGGTGTGCAAAATGACGATCTGTGGAATGGTAAAGAAGCTTATCAACGTCGTTTGGAGTCGGAAACGGCGAAGGCGACAGGGCAGACTCTCCAGCTGCAACTTGCCAATGATGACCTAAAAATATTGCAAGAAGAGAAGTCTGCTTGGGAGAAGGAGAGAAGTGACTTGGTTCGGGCTGTTGCTCTAGCAGAGGAGTCTCGACGGCAGGCCTATGAGGAAGGTTATGATAGCAATCCTTCTCGCAGATCTGATTTCGACCTTGCTGTTACTTTGAGTTTCTTCTTCCGGCCCTTCCTTTTTTTTTTTTTTTTTTTTGGTGCCCCAACCTTTTGTGTAGTTGCTTGGGCTGAAGTTTTTGTATGGGTAGATTTAATTAAGACTGTGATCTTTTGCAGGCAGATCCATGCCTTGATAAACTTCAATCCGCAGATATATTTTGTTGTTCATATTTTGGTGTTATGCATAAATATAACTTCTTGAAATAATCCGTATAGATTAGTATACTTATCTCATATTGGTCTTCTCGGAGGACATCTAATCTTTGAAAATGTAGCTTTAGTCTTGCTTGATCAGTGTTTAAGTAACTGAATGATACAACGTTTGTTTTTGCAAATCATACTTTTTCAAATGAAGTGTAAGGATGATGATCAACCAAGCATGATCCCTTATGGTCTTCCAGAAATCGTGTTAGGCATAAAAAATGTGGACAGCAAGTCATCCATGTAGATAGTTGATCGAATATTTGTTAAAGAAATGCTCAGCTTTGTCGTCGCTGTTCAACCAGTCCTTTGTAAATTTGTCTTTTAGTTAAAGATATCTTATTTAAGGATGCTGTCCTTTTTACCGTTGATCTCTGCTCTTCTTTTAAATTTGCTGAATCTATAAAATCGTTCTAGATAAGCTCTTAAGATCCATGTTTCTCTGTAGTGATCGTGAGTTCCTTGTTCCTCGAATAAAGCAACCGGTGTATCGATATATCATTTCTTTGATATGGGAGGATTTGGAAAACGTAGAATTATTAGCCAGATCTAGCTTGTTCAGACCCCCTTCAGCAATTCTTTGGAATGTTAGGCAGTGACTTTATCGTAATCTTGAGCAGTGACGGCTATTCTCCTGATTTCCATGTCAGATTTCTTGGATTCCAACTGAGGTCTGAACATGGTTAGGCAATAATTATTTTATGTGACATATGAGGCAGTTACGACCTCGCAGGTCGGAGTATGAAATTCTTTATTCCTTTAGTCGAGCTAACATCTTGATGTAATACCGGGGATCTTTTGGTTTTCAACAAGCGACTAGCATATGTGAGTATGTAAACTTTCCTGGTCTGGAGCTCTTTTAGATCTGCATTATTGTGCATTGATCGAAGCGATCTTCTTTCGCTTTTATCACCGATTCGTTGAGTCGTTCAGTGCCGACTTACTTGCATTTATTACGGGAAGTCAAAAGGTCGCATTTCCGTCCCTTGATCAAATTTCTATCCAGCCGTAGGATCATTTGCACAAGCGCCTATAAATAAGCTGTTTCCATATCTTTTATGTTTTCTCAGAAAAGATGGAGATCTCAGTTTCCTTAGATTTCATTTTGTCTTCTGATCCCATAATATTCAAAAAGTCACATTATCGCGAGTCATATCATAATGAATTAAATTTCATCTGCGTTGTACTGACGGGTCCCATGAGGCCTCGAACTTTGTATACACGGGTTTGAGGTTCGTGGTTTCTGTTTGCACATGGAGGGTTCATACTTACCAGGCACCCCTACTCTTGGATGTTACCTCCGGAGTGATAGGCCGCTGGGGTGTGCTGGTAAGTATTAATGTTTCACGACCGCCCCGAAGAGATGCTGCTTTAGAGTAAAATGTTTTAACTTTAAAGTAAAAGCAGTATCTTGCTGTGGGTGAATGAGTACTGCCGGTTATCTGGCTGGTAATGCTCATTTCGTCTGGAAGAACATTTGATCTTCAGAGCCTGGCCATCGAACCAAAGAAGTCGACCATCCTGAGCAGCATGCTTCTTAGGTGGTCAGTTACCACTATCGAGGCACTAGGGAGGAGATTGATGTTTCCGTGGACATTGTCGTGAAGATTACCGATCTATAGTATAGGATCGTTTTATCTAAACAAATGTAATGATGTGTAAATCGTATATAGGCTTTTGTATTTTGATCTTCAGCTTTAGCCTGTAACTTTTTTACATGTTCATAGATGAATAAAACTTTATTTTTACTCCTTGCATTCTTCCTGTTGTTGTTTTCAGCTTTAATCTTATTTATGATTGTCATCGAGGAGTATTTATCGAACAGATCAATTTATACTCAAGTCTTTTTCTTTTAGACTTAGGTTTTTAATACCAGAAGCCTCTTTAATTGTTGAAGACTTAATCGAGGAGTGTTTATTGAGCGGATCAATGTATACTCTACTCCTTTTGTTTAGACTTAGGTTTTTAATACCAGAAGTCTTTTGATCGTTAAAAAATAATCGAGGAGTGTTTATTGAGCGGATAAATGTATACTCAACTCGTTTCATTGAGACTTAGGTTTTTATACCAAAAGTCTTTTTAGTCGTCGAAAAATAATCGAGGAGTGTTTATTGAGCGGATCAATGTATACTCAACTCGTTTCATTGAGACTTTGGTTTTTATACAAAAAGACTTTTTAGTCGTCGAAAAATAATCGAGGAGTGTTTATTGAGCGGATCAATGTATACTCAACTCGCTTCATTGAGACTTAGGTTTTCATACCAAAAGTCTTTTAATCGTTAAATGTAGATCGAGGAGTGTTTATTGAGCGGATCAATGCATACTCGACTCGTTTTATTGAGACTTAGGTTTTTACACCAAAAGTCTTTTTAGTCGTCGAAAAATAATCGAGGATTGTTTATTGAGCGGATCAATGTATACTCAACTCGCTTCATTGAGACTTAGGTTTTTATACCAAAAGTCTTTTAATCGTTAAATGTAGATCGAGGAGTGTTTATTGAGCGGATCAATGTATATTCGACTCGTTTTATTGAGACTTAGGTTTTTATACCAAAAGTCTTTTTAGTCGTCAAAAAAAATAATCGAGGAGTGTTTATTGAGCGGATCAATGTATACTCAACTCGTTTAATTGAGACTTAGGTTTTTATACCAAAAGTCTTTTAATCGTTAAATGTAGATCGAGGAGTGTTTATTGAGCGGATCAATGTATACTCGACTCGTTTTATTGAGACTTAGGTTTTTATACCAAAAGTCTTTTAATCGTTAAAAAAAATAATCGAGGAGTGTTTATTGAGCGGATCAATGTATACTCAACTCGTTTCATTGAGACTTAGGTTTTTATACCAAAAGTCTTTTAATCGTTAAATGTAGATCGAGGAGTGTTTATTGAGCGGATCAATGTATACTCGACTCGTTTTATTGAGACTTAGGTTTTTATTCCAAAAGTCTTTTAATCGTTAAATGTAGATCGAGGAGTGTTTATTGAGCGGATCAATGTATACTCGACTCGTTTTATTGAGACTTAGGTTTTTATACCAAAAGTCTTTTAATCGTTAAAAAAAATAATCGAGGAGTGTTTATTGAGCGGATCAATGTATACTCAACTCGTTTCATTGAGACTTAGGTTTTTATACCAAAAGTCTTTTAATCGTTAAATGTAGATCGAGGAGTGTTTATTGAGCGGATCAATGTATACTCGACTCGTTTTATTGAGACTTAGGTTTTTATACCAAAAGTCTTTTAATCGTTAAATGTAGATCGAGGAGTGTTTATTGAACGGATCAATGTATACTCGACTCGTTGTATCTTGATCTTCAATTACTATAATCGTAGAATTCCGAGGAGCGTTGAACGATTCTGGCTCAACTCTTCGTTAATCGCTTTACTCAAATAAATTTCTTGTTTTGTATTTAGAATTCTTTGATAATAATTTCTAGGCCAAAGCCTTTCGTTACAGTCAGTAGAAATAATATGAAAAATAAAACAAAGGAAATAAAGAAGGATAATTTACTAGGATTCATTTCCCATAGTGTTTCCGGAGGTTGACCGCATTCCAGGTCCTTGGTAGGGGTGTTCCATCCAAGTGTGCAATCTTGTATGATCCTTTCTTCCCGACATCGACGATAATGTAAGGTCCTTCCCAGTTCTGTTGTAATTTTCCAACATGCTTGGATACTTCTACCTTTTTCAAAACCAGTTCTCCTTTTTTGAAGGTTCGTATGTGTACCTTTTGATTGTAAGCCTTTTCCATATTTGATTTGGTGGCTTGCAAACGTACGGCCGCTTTTTCTCTTAGAGCGTCAGTTAAATCAATATCATTTTCTCTTATCTTTCCATTTTCCTGGTCGTCATACATTTCAATCCTTGGTGTTGGAATTAACGTTTCGACAGGAATAACAGCTTCCGAGCTATATACTAGACTGAATGGGGTCTCCCCGGTTGAAGTTCTGACTGTGGTTCGATTAGCCCAAAGCACTCGTGGGAGTTCATCAAGCCATTTTCCTTTGGCTGCTCCTAATCTTTTTTCCAAGGATTTTATTATTTCTCGGTTTGCTACCTCAGTCTGTCCGTTCGCTCTAGGATGCCCGACCGAAGTGAAATTTTGCTGAATTCCTAGTTTTGAACACCATTCAATTACCTGTTTTCCCGCGAATTGGGTTCCATTATCAGAAATCAAAATTCTCGGGATGCCAAATCGACTTACTATGAATTTCCACAGAAAGTTAATCACTTGGAACTGAGTTATCCGTGCAAGGGCGATGCATTCTATCCATTTGCTGAAGTATTCAACAGCGACCAGGACATAAGCTTTCTTGGATCTAGCCGCTGGGAACGGTCCCACAATGTCCATTCCCCATTGATCGAACGGCCAACATACTGGTATTGGGTGCATGTTTTCTGCTGGTCGATGACATATATTAGCATGGACTTGGCAGTAATGACATTTTTGGACATATTGAATGGCATCGTTGTTGATGGTGTTTTAAAGCTAATGCCCTTGCTCCGCTGTGATTTCCCGCGTCTCCTTCATGTACCTCTCGTAAGATATCGGTGGTTTGCGATTCAGAGACGCACTTCAGAAGAATTCCTGATACCGATCTTCGGTAAAGTTTTCCTTCTACCAACGTATATTTTGGAGCCCGATATTTTATTTTCCGAGCTTCATTTTGGTCAAGTGGCAATTTTCCTTCTCGAAGATAGTCTATCATTGGAGTCATCCAGTTTTCTTCAGCTTCTTTGATTTCCATTATTTCGACGACTGGTGTCTCATCGATATCGATTGCTGGTGCGTTGGAGATTAACCAGTTGATCACCCTTTCGGTTTTTCCGTCATGGGATCCAGTGAACCTAGAAAGTTGATCAGCCCATTTATTTTCCGAGCGTGGGATGTTCTGTATACCGAAACTTTCGAATTTTTCAGCCAACTTCTTCACTTTGGCGAGGTATTTGACCATATTAAATTCCTTAGCCTCATATAGGCCTTCTATTTGTCTTTGTACTAACTCTGAATCGGTTAATACTTTAAGGCTTTTAATGTCGGCCTTGATCGCCATTTCCATTCCTGCGATCAGCGCTTCATATTCCGCTTCATTGTTTGTTACAACGAAGTCCAATGTTATTGCATAATTTATATCCTCTTTATTTGGTCCGGTGAAGTTGATTCCGGCACCTCTTCCTTCTCGGCACGAAGCACCGTCAACATGCATTAACCAAGTCTGGTTTTCTATGATCAAGATATCGTCGTTAAGGCTGTTCATTGGTTCGGTCGCTTGTGTCGGAGTTTCTAGTAGGAAGTCAGCTAATACTTAGGCTTTAATTGCAATTCTTGGTTTGTACTCGATTTCGAATTGACCGAGTTCGATAGCCCATTTGATTAGTCTTCCGGAGGCTTCTGGCTTTGTTAAGACCTGCCTTAGCGGTTGATTTGTTAAAACCACGATTTTGTAGGTCAAAAAGTAAGGTCGGAGTTTTCGTGCTGCCACTACTAAGGCCAAAGCGAATTTTTCAATCTCCAAGTAGTTCTTCTCTGCCCCTTGTAATAATATGCTTAAGTAATAGATAGGCTTATGTTCCAAACCTTCTATTTTGACCAAGACTGAACTAACGACCGCATCGGAGATCGAGAAGTAGATATATAATGGTTCCCCTTCGGTCGGTTTGGCCAACAACGGGGATGTCGTCAGATATTCTTTTAGCTGGTCGAAAACCCGATCGCATTCTTCGGTCCAAACAAAGTTTTTTGCCTTACGAAGGGTTTGGAAGAAAGGCAAACTTCTGTCAGCCGATTTGGATATGAATCTGTTCAATGCTACGATCTTCTCTACCAAGCCTTGTACTTGGGAGATGGTTTTGGGAGGCTTCATTTCAGTTATTGCTCGAATTTTTTCTGGGTTGGCCTCAATTCCTCGTTGATGTACCAAATAGCCCAAGAATTTTCCCGATTTAACACCGAAGGTGCACTTTGCGGGATTTAGCTTCATGCGGTATTTCCTCAATATTTGGAAGCATCGATCAAGATGTCTTATGTGATCCGCTTCATTCATGCTTTTGACTAGCATGTCGTCCACGTAGACTTCCATTATTTCTCCAATTAATTCTTTAAACATTAGGTTTACTAACCTTTGGTAAGTGGCCCCGGCGTTCCTTAACCCAAATGGCATAACTATGAAGTAATATACTCCTTGCTCGGTTATGAATGCAGTTTTCTCTTGGTCTTGCTCATTCATGTATATTTGATAAAAACCTTGGAAAGCGTCCATCATGCTGAAGATTGAAAAGCCAGCGGTTGAGTCGACTAATAAGTCGATCCTTGGGAGCGGATACGGATCGCGCGGATACAATTTGTTAAGGTCGGTAAAATCGTTGCACATTCTCCACTTGTTATCTTTTTTATCCCCTTTTGCTACTAGAACAACATTACATAGCCATTCCGAGAAGTGTTTTTCCCGAATTTGTTTTGCTTTGAGTAGTCTTTCTACTTCTGCTTTGATGATTTTATCTTTTACTGGCCCATGATTTCTCTTCTTTTGTCTAGCTGGTTTTGCTAAAGGGTCGATTTTTAGCGAATGGTTGATTACTCGAGGGTCAATCCCTTCAATGTCGTTCGCACTCCAAGCGAAGACATCCATATTATTTCTGAGAAAGTTGATCAACATTACTTCCCCTTCCTTGCTTAATTCTGTACCTATTCTTGTTGTTTTTGATGAGTCCCCTTGTACCAGAATGACATCCTTATGTTCTGGTGGTTTTAATGCTAAATCTACCGGCTCCTTTCCCTTTTTATCTATTCGGTCAGTGCTAGGGATTTCAACCTCGTTTCTACCAACATCGTCTTCGAGCTTTCTTTTGCTCGGGGTAATTGCTTCATGGGGGTTTTTCAAAGTTAACGACGTGCTGTAGCAATCCCATGCCATACAATGGTCGTTTACTATTTCCCCGATACCTGTGTCGGTCGGAAATTTTATCTTCTGATGATAAGTTGAGACAACAGCTCGAAACAGGTTGAGGGCAGGTCGCCCTAAAATTGAATTGTAGGCGAATGGAGTTTCTACTACCAAAAATTTTACCAGTTTCACTGTTCGATATGGTTTCTTTTCGAGTGAGACACTCAAAGTTATTGTTCCACTGGGAACAATTTCGGATCCTCCAAACCCCACCAACGGTGTAGCTACCTTTTGGAATGTTATTTGCCCCAAGTTCATCTGGGCTAGGACCTCCCTAGAGATGATATTCGCTGAGCTTCCGTTATCGATCAGGATCCTTTTGACGTTTTAGTTCGCTATTTCTAGCGACACCACCATCGGGAAATCGGGGCTATCTTCTTTAGTGTCCCAAACTAGATTTTTGGGTACTTCGCCCTCGTTAAAACTGATCACCTGGTTGTTCGATGACTTACTTTCTAGAGTCCATACTTCCCTTGGGTATTTTAAGCCCCCGATTATGGATCTAGCAGTCCTTCGTCGAGCGTTATGACTATCCCCGCCGACGGGTCCTCCGGAAATTGTATGGATGGTACCATTGAACTGGTCATGGTTTAACTCCTGTGCAGGGCCATCCTCGGGTGACTTTCGACGGGAATTCCTCCTTTGATTATTATTCCGAGGGCTCCTACTTCTTCCTCTTTTGCGGTTATCCCGTTCTAAATAGTCGACTAGTTTTCCTTGTTCGATTAGTTTTTCTATTTCCCTCCTAAGGTGAAAACAATCTTCAGTGCGGTGCCCATGTGCCCTGTGATATTTGCAGTACAATTCATAATTTCGGGCGCCAGGTCCGGGTTGAGCGATTTTCTTTTCTTCCGGGATCCAATTATTCCTCTCTAGTACGGGCAGGATTTCTTCTATCGAAATAGTTAATCTTGGGTGTTCTACTTGATTAATCCCGCTCCTGATTGCCGGTTCTGGGGTTCTAGGTCTTTGATAGACGTTAGGTCGTCTATCCTGATCGTCCTTATTGTACTCAAACCGCTGAAAAACATTGCCTTTTCTAAACGTCCGTTCATAGTCTATGGATCTTTGGGTAGGAATTTTATCTTGCCGTTTGGAGCCTGAGCCCGAAACTTTATTTTTGTTCTTATCTTTAAAGGAATTCATCTCTTCTTGGGTCATATATTTAGACGCCAAGCTCATGATGTCGGCGAATGTTCTTGGTTGTTTTCGGCTGAGGGCATTTCCAAACTGCCTATTCTTCGTGAGGTCGAAGAGAATAGAGATTATGTAATCGATATTTTGGGAATCGATTTTGAGTAATTCTACATTAAATCTCGCCAGCCAGTTTCTCAAGGATTCTCCCTCTTGTTGATGAATAGTTCCCAAGTAGCTCATGGGAAGTTTTTGCCTCTTCTGACTGGCAAACTGTTGTGTCAATTTGTTGCATAATTCCGGAAAACTGAATATGGAGTTGGCTGGTTGCTTAGCGAACCAGTCCAAAGCGAGACCTTCCAACGTGGTCACCATTAATTTAGCGGTAAACTCCGTCGAGTGAGCATATAAGTTCATTATGTTTGTGAAGCTAAAAATATAATCGTCCGGATCAGTGGTTCCATCGTATCTGGGCAGTCTACCTGGAACCTGTCCGGTCGACTGTGCCTCTTTTATTTCTCTGCAGAAGGGAGAGCACGCTGCTAAGCTCTCCTGGAGTTCTGTGGTTCTGGTCCATGGGTTTTGAACGGATCGTAAGCGTTGCTCGAGTCGTTCTTGTACCATCTTTTCGATTTCTGTTTCCGAGAATCGCATTGTTCTTGGTCGATTTGGGATCGCCTCGCCTGCGTCATCCTCGATGGGGATTATGGTGTGTTCCTTTGATTCGTTGCATTGTGGTCTCCTTCGATCCGCTTTTCTTCGGATGTTATCATCGGAGGGTTTTGAATTGCCCTGCTGCGGACTGTGTAGTGAGCGTCGCTCACTTGCCGGGCTGTCAGCTTGTTGAGAGATTTGATCGTTTTGCCTCGGCGTTCTTTGAGTGGGATTAGCCCTAGTAGTTCTAACGTTTCGAGGGACTTGTTCGAGTACGAGTAATTCCTCTGGGAGAGTGATTTAAGGAGCATAGCGATCTGTCGAAATTTCTCCTGAGCATCTGACAGGGGGACCGGGATCGTTGGAGCCGCATGTTCTTCCGGTACTGTGCCAGTAGGGATCCCTTGTGGTTCCACCTGATTCTGATGATGCTCATTCTGTTGCTGGCTATCGTTGGATACAGGGGCGTTATTATCGGTATTGCCCCTTGGATCCTCAGACGCATCATGCTGGTTGGTCGTGTTACTTCTTGCTCCGTTACGAGCGCTCTTCCTTGGGCGAGCCATATGTCGATCGAATAATTAACCTAGCCCCCTCGGTGGGCGCCAACTGATTTAACCGAATTTCGTTGGGTTAATTATATCAGTGAAATTGCGATGTTGGGGATTCTCAATATATACGATTTAAAGGGCTCTGTTACTTTATTCAGGATGGATCAATCTCAAGGAAGAACAATTTGAGGGGAACAATTAGTAATCAAGACAATCCATGAAATATTTTATATGAATGTGAAAAATAAGTTTTTCTTATTGAATAATCTTAGATTATGCCGTTATGCAGGTATAAACTCCGTATCCTGAATGTGCGTAATACAATGATAAACTAGGTATTTATATCATATTAAACCTAGCTTTACAAGGAAACATAATCCTAATAGGACTCGGCCCAATTGTCCTTCTTGAGTCCGGATTGTAGTCTGCTTGTCGAGGAGGGTCGTATTCCACCGGGTCGATAAGATGATCCCGAACTGACTAGTCTGGTCGAACTGATCTTTTATACTTCAGTCGATCCGCATATTTATAAAGGGTGCGAAATAGCCCCCATCACAACATGCTGGCAAATTGCCTACACAGGGGCACAAAAATAAATTCCCACATACTCGAAGAAACCCACGCAAGGGTACAAATAGATGAAAGCCAACAAACTGGCCAAAACACCCAAGCAGGGGCAATATCATAACAAATAATCCTATACACAAGTAGGAACTTCTTCCATCAGCCTCCACAATATAGTCACCTTTGAGCCCTGATGAGAAAGGAGACACTAGCAATTACCCCCCTGGAAAGTCAAAGATAAGTAGGAATTCCTCAAACAGTCTCCAACATATAGCCACCTTTGAGCCCTGAGAGAAAAGTTGAACCACAAGCAAATAACCAACCATCCAACAAAACACAACCACAAATCTACAAAATAGCGTCCAAAATGCAAAAATCACCACCAAAACTCCAACCCCTGAGATGAAATCCCTGAAAGAAAACTCAACCCAAATGATCACCATGTACAAAGAAATCTCCAACAACCAACAACACCAACCCCTCAACACAACAACAACCATCATAAATAGTGTGTGAAAAGTGCAAAGGCCTGGTTTAGTATAGAAGTGGTGATTTACTGAGATCAATTACCTGGTAGAATAATCGAGTGAAGTTCACACATGTGAGATGAATGAACTTGTCCGGTCATAGGATGACCAGACCAATATGCAAAAAATTGACTGACAGGCATTGGAAACAAGGGTGACCAAATGATAGAATTGTCAATGAACCAGGGAACTCATCTAAAAAAAATAAGGGCTTCCTAACATGCAAAGGGAATATATGCTGTAAAGTGAAATGAGATGCATCTGAAGGTTGTCCCTGAATGAATAAGTCGGTGCAGACCAACCTACACACTATGACCCAGACACTACAACTGTGTGCAGTGCAGAGGAGTCACAAATTGGAAGTGGTGAGTGAAGTGGGACCTGTAAGTTAGCTAATACTTCCCCCGTCCCACTTTTTTTGCTCCTATTTCTATTTTGGGACGTCCCAAAATATGACTCCCTTTCTCTCTCAAAATATAACAAAAGTTTACTTTTTGGGTGATTTACATTCAGATCCCCTCAGGTTTGGGCAGATTACAAGAAATCCCCCGTTGTTTAAAAAATTATAGGGACACCCCCTCGGGTTTGGGAATATTACAAGAAACCCCTTACGGCATTAAAAACAGTCGAAATTTGATGATGTTAGCAAAAAAATTGATTTTCCAAATTTACCCCTGGCTAAATATACCCACGGGGGTTTGTCTATGTAATAATATTATATCACAGGGGTGTCTATGTAATTTGTGGGATGAAATGCAAATCTAAAAATAAACACTTGGACTGCTATTTATAACCAATATATGTGGCCAACAGTAACCTCTAACTGTCATTTTCTAAAATATGATAGTTGATTACAAATTACTCCATGAAGTTATTGTAATCTTTCATATACATCCCCTGTGATATGATATTATTACATAGACACCCTTGTGGTATGATATTATTACAAAAACACCCCATGTAGGTATATTTAGCAAGGGGTAAATTTGAACAAACAAATTTTTTGCTGACATCATCAAATTCTGTCTGTTTTTAATGCCGTGAGGGTTTCTTGAAATATGACCAAACCTGATGGGGTGTCCTTGTAATTTTTGAACAATGGGGGGGGGGGTTTCTTGTAATATGCCCAAACCTGAGGGTGTCTGAGTGTAAATCACCCTTACTTTTTTAACAAATTATCTAAAACTCCGTGCCAAAACTAAAGGTATAAAAAACTTTGGGACGAAGGGAGTAATATTGGTACAACCATGAGAGATGGTTGAATCATGCAAAAACTAGGATAGCTAACCTCAGAGAGAACAAAGGCAAATCAAGTGATAGCAAATAAAAGGCCAGGGGTGTTACTCTATATGAAATGTAGCTAAAGAACTCCCCCTAATAGTGTATCAGAATAGTCTGATAAACTACCCTAGACATCAATACCATATAGAGGGTAGATAAGGTTTATTTGGTGTGTCTAAAAGAAGGCATCTGAAATCTGTCACACCAACTAAGACCCTGCAATTTCCTATCCCCCTCATTAGGATGGAATATGTATGATTCCTGTGAATTACATCCTAGGTTGGCTAAGTAATCAGTAACCTGATTAGCCTCCATGTAGATATGGTTCACTGAGGAACCAAGTTTTTGCAAAAGTGTTTTAGCTGTTACAAATTATTCACAAGTTTCCACTGTACCTAATTTTTACCTTTCAAGACTGAACACAGACACTTGAGAGTCCACCTCAACCAGTACATTGGAACACCCAAAAGAATCACAAAGTTCCAACCCCCTAATTAAAGCCCTCATCTCTGACTCAGTGTTTATACAAAGCCCAATAAAATCACAAAAGCTAAACACCACATTCCCATCAGCATCCCTCACAATTCCACCCAAGCTCCCAACCCCTGGATTACCCCTTGAACAACCATCTGTATTCAGCTTCACAAACCCAGAAGGAGAAAGAAACCAATTAACCATAATACATTTAGGGTCTAAAGAAAGTTTGACATTGATACCCGAAGATCTATGAATACTTAAATCTCCCTTCCAATTACTAGGTCTAATTTTTGAAGTTCAGTATAAAGACTTAACCTCAGAAATTGACCTATTGATAATATTCAAAGCAAGGTGTATCTTATTATGATATATGGAATTATTCCTGCACTTCCATAAGTTCCAAAGGACATAAATAGCCAGAACAAACCTTAAATGACCTGGACCACATAAAGTAGATGAATAACCATGAAGACAACTGAAACTTGGGATTATCAGTCAAAACCTTATTTACACCATATAGATTAGCAAAATACTCCCAAAATTGGGAAACCAATACATTGATAAAAACATGTTGAATATATTCAATATCAAACCAACACTGGCATTTTGATGCTAATTGAATCCCTCCGGATTGCATAACATTATCCACAGGGATCCAATCGTTCAAAAGCCTCCAAATGAAAATAAAAACAAAAGGCATAAAAAGAGAGTTCCACACATGTTTCATCAACAAATCTACTGGCTTCTTAAGTCTAGTGAAATTCCAAGCACTCTTAATATTAAACAAACTATCAAGAGTGTGCTTCCATGTAATCACATCATGTTCATTCAAGTCAATATGCAATAAGACAATATTACTCACAACATCAGCAGGCAGGCAGGAATGAAGAAGGACCACATTCCAAACGTCATGCACAAAGAAATCACACACTCTAAGATTATCAATTGGAAGATTAGGAATAGGCAAATATTTTAAAGACCTTTCACTGATCCAATGATCATGCCAGAAAGATATGCCCATTTCTTAACCCCTAGAAGACATTCTCAAAAACAAGTGTCTAACCTTACACACACGCTTCCACACTTGAGATTTATACTTGGCATTCAAAGCAGTGTAGAAATGAAGGGACTTTGTATATTTCTCTACCATGAATCTAGACCAAATCCCAACATTTTCCCTAACCCTCCACCAAAGCTTGTAGGAAAAGGTAGTGGCAACATCAGACAATCTCCTAATCCCAAGAGCACCTTCTCAAGAGGGGAAACATATATTCTTCCAAAAAGACCATTGTATCTTCTAACCACTAGTCTTGCTCCAAAAGAATCAGCAAAAAGCCCTCTCAAGCTCAACTAACAACCTAGTGGAATGAAAGATGACCTCAAAAGTATAAGTGAGAATATAAGTGAGCACACTCTTCAAAAGCACAATGTAACGGACCACCCGACGGGAAGCCAAAATTCGCACCCAAGGCACCCGACGGCAAGACATGGCTTGATTCAAGCTTTGCCATGACTTCGAGGTTCTAGAAGTCTCTACAACCTTCTACATTACTCTTGTACATAATAGAAGTTTCTAGATTAGCCCACACACTTCTACACAAGTCTTGTATATGGTAGGAGATTCTAGATTAATCCACACATGTGTAGAAGATTGTACATAGTGCTACATTTTGGTAGATAGTAGTAGAAGGGTCTAGAGAGTAAATCGGACTCTTGGATCAAATTAATCACCACCATCTATTTGAGGAGATGGGACTATAAATAGGGCACTCTTGATCATTTGTAATCATCCAAGTTTCAATCTAATAAAAGCATACTTAAGTTCTCTCAAAAGCTTTCTTACTTACTTTCCGCTTTCACCCACTTTATCCTTCAAGAAGTAGGCTGACTTAGCCAATTCCACAAGGGGCGACGAGGCTAGGTGCAGCACGACACTTGAAAGAAACAAGTTCGTGACAACAAGCTTACCACCAGGGAAAAGAGGCTTAGTGTTCCAACCACTCAAATGAGATCTAATTTTAGCCAGTATGGGGTCAAACAGTGCCGTGTTTTCCTTCCCTTTAAACAAAGGTGCACCAAGGTACTCTAATGGAAGATTATCCATAATATAACCAGAAATGGTTTTAATATGGGTCCGGGCTCTCCTATAACAACCCTTCCCAACAATAATCTTACTCTTATGCAGGTTGACAGTCTAACCAGACACCCTAGAGTAGTAATCAAGAAAGCTCATGATCTTAGTAATAGACTAATATGTGGACTTTGCAAAAATTATGCAATCATCCACATAGGCCAAGTGAGACACACTAAAAACCCATTAGTAGAATATTGGATATCAGAATGATCAAGAAACAACTTATTAAGACCCCTACTCAAAAACTCAGAAGCCAAGATAAGCAAAGTGGGAGAAATGAGATCTCCCTGCCTAACCCCTCTCCTAGACCTAAAGAAGCCAGAAGGTTGACCATTAACAAGCACGAAGGAGTAAGTATGTTCAACAGTGCATCTAATAAGGGCTATAAAGTGATTAGAAAAATCAAACTTCTAAAGCACAACAAACAAAAAAGGCCAATGGACTCTATCATAAGCTTTAGCCATATCAAGTTTGATAATCATATTACCACCTTTAGACCTAGGTTGAATAATCTCATGCACTAGTTCTTTTGCAAGCAAAATATTATCAGCAATAAGTCTACCCTGCATAAAGCCAGATTGATTTTCCGAAATAAGTCTTGGCAGCACACTCACAAGCCTATCATTCAAAATCTTTGTAAAAATCCTACAAGAGACATTACAAAGACTAATAAGTCGAAACTCAGACTATCTATCATCATTTTGTACTTTTAGAAGAAGCACAGTTGTTGTAGCAGTGATGGTTTTGGGAAGGGAAGAGCCAGAGAAGAAATCTACTACAATATCAAGTAGATCCTCCTTGCCATTAGGTCCAACAACACTCTCGAGAGCGATTCTGAAAACAACATCTTTCACTTCATCAAGGGAAGGGGGAGCAGTCAAAGCAACATTATCACATTGGTCAAGGACAAAAGAAATCAAATCAAGACTATCACCCACGAGATTAGGCTCAACAGTAGACAACACATTTTCAAAATACTCAGCAGCTAAAGACCTAATCATATTACAATCAGTGACCCAATTTCCATTCCCATCCTTAATTCTATGAATAACAGATTGCCTTTTTTTTCCCTTAGCAAGGTTATGAAAAAACTTTGTGTTTCTGTCACCCTTCCCAGCCCATTTAATCTTGGCTTTTTGTCTCCAATACACCTCCTCCATTTTGAAGGAGAGGGTATGTAGAGCATTTAGCCTATTTAACTCAATCAAATATTCCTCACTAGGATCATCATCAAATCTATCCTGAACAACTTTGACAGCAGTGGTGGAACTATTAAGTTTTTCAAAAATGTTACCAAAAACGGATTTGTTCCAACAACGCAATCTTTGCTTCATCCTATGCATCTTAACTTTTAAATTAAGTATCCCATAAAGATTAGTGTTAACATCCCAACAATCCTTAACCATTTCCAAAAACCCAGAATGTAGGGCCTAGACACTTAAGTATCTGAAAGGTATAATCACTGGGATATGCTTAAATTGAAAATTAATTAGCATAGGGGAATGATCTGAATGCATCCTAGAGAGGAAATTAGCAACCATGGAACCAAACATTTCATGCAAAACATGATTGGCCAAACATCTATCTAACTTCTGCCAAACAAAGTTCTTGTACCAAGTAAACTTGGATCCTATGGAATCTAAATCAGACAGAGAGCAACCGAGAAGACAATTAGAAAAGTCCCCTATAGAACCAAGATGAGGAGCAACCCCTCCCCCCCTTCTTCTCAGAAGGATCTAAGATGATGTTAAAATCCCCTACAACAAGCCAAGACTCACTAGTGAAATTCCTCCTAAGCCCACCCCACAAATATCTCATGTGACTTCTCTGATGCAATGCATACGCACAAGTAAAGGAAACAACTTTAGGGAGCAGGGGAGAGGAAAAAGTAACATGCAAAAACTGGTAATGATCCTCAATAACAGTAACCATGTAACTCCTATCAAAGAACACCCATACCTATTATTAGAATTCCTAACAACATGATCAAATTAAAGATCTTAAAATGACCTCCTAGTACCCTTCCCCTCCCCATCAGAAAGATGCATCCTAGAAAGAACAACCCCAGGAACCACATAAGTTTCCTTGAGAATATTGGCCTTAAGAGACTTAGACATAAGAGGTCTAGACTTTGGAGACTCAGTAACAGAGACTTCTTGATCCCCAGATCAAGATGGTCACCCCAAAATCAATAGGAGGTTCTGGAGCAATAGAAGCAGACAAAGAAGGCACATTATCAGTGTCAACGAACTAAGTCTCCTGACAATAAAAACTCTTAGAGAGTCTAACTCTCCTCTGCTATGTAAGGTAACATGCCTACTCATTCCCTTAGATTGACCAGAAATAGGGCTAGACCTAGGGCCAGAGGGACTCTCAACAACAATCTGATCCTTGCTATCCAAAGCAATGACCCCCACCTTAAGACTAGTATCCTCCTGACCATCGACCGTAGGAGTGGCATCAACCAAAACAGGGGACTTGACATTATCACCATCCTCCTCTATCTCACTAGTACAGTCCACAACTGGGACAATTTGAGTGGGCAGAGAAGGAGGGGATATATCAGAGGGACCAGGGGGCATAAGACTCAGAGCCGAGCACATCACTAGGACTCTTCAACTTATCAACAGAGACAGGTGAGGACCTAGGCTGCATCTTGCCTCTTTTTTTTTTTCTATCTTGTCTTTTTCTTACTATTCCTTTGAGTAATCAAGTTCATTATCAGTGTTTGTAAAATCCGAGGTTGCATAATTAGTATCTATATTATCAGAAGAATGTTCAGATTCATTTTGTTTTATCTTTTCTTCTTTGATCTTTCTAACCTCAGATTCACTCACATACATCTTGATTTGATTAAGATTACGATCAAACTCAGTTCCACAGCCATTACACTAAAAAATAGTTCCCTCGGGTATATTTCTAGCATCAAAATCAGGATTAGTCACAACAATAGACCCTTTGGAGTGATGACCATGGAAACACTCACCCTGAGCATGAACACACTTCTTGCCCTTAGACTCAAAATTAGACACAGTTTTCCCTTCTAAGTCTTTCCCTTCCACTACTAGTTTCTCAATAAATCTAACAGATTTCTCCTTTCCAGACTTAATCTATTCCTTGGACTCTTTGCTAACAAGAGGAACATAAGCCACGACAACAGATTTACCCTTGACAGACATAGATTGACCAACAACATTAGTGACATGATGAACAACATCATTTTTATCAGAAGACACAGTAATAACAGGCACAAAAGCAGTCAAACACTCAGTCATAGAAACAGTACCAGGGGAGCACCCCCCTGTAATCCATCATGTGCAGCAAGTGGGGTGGCACTCTACATACCATCATGCAAAGCAGTTTGAGGGGTGGAACTCCCCTCTATACCAGTCTTGGCAACATAACTTTGTTGGACAGCAGACTGCTGCAACTGTTTGGATTTCTTCTTTCTCCTCTTAACTATACTCCATTGCCCTTCTCCCTCATTTTCAATAGTAGCAGGACTCTTTGCATCTGTCCTTCAATTTTGTAGCTCCTTCTGAATACCAGATGACCCACCAGTGGAAGAATTTGGGACAACAATAGATTGTTTGGTCTCTTTTTATGCCACTGAAACTGGTTGCCTAGCCTGAGTAGTAAGATCATCTCAAACAGGACCACTAAGAGCCACAAAAGCACCTCTAGATTTGGGACAAGAATTGGACTGATGCCCAGTAATCCTGCATCTAGCAAAATACAGTGGTCTATTTTCATAATTGACCTCCTGATATATGCAGTTGCCATCCTCATCAAGTCTCAAAGCAATCTCATTATTTGGATATTTGAGTAAATCAATCTCAACACAAATCCAAGCCCCCTCAGACAAGTTAGACTTGTTCTTAGTGGCCTCATCAGTTATTAAAGGCTTCCCAACTCTGAGATAAATCTCATACAATATTTCAGTGTCATACATGGGTCGAGGCAACCCCCTCATTTAACTTGCCCAAATGGACGAGTTTTCATTGAAAATACTGAAAGAGCATTGTCTTGTTCATTCCCACCATCATAGTTTCGTTCTGGACGGTTAAACCTTGTTTCCATACCAGGAAGATACATAGGCAAAAATGTTAAACTCTCATTTACTATGTAACCTTCCGCAATTGAACCTTCAGGGCAAGCTTTATTGCGCACAAACCCCTTGAGAGTACCTAAAAACCTGAAAGTTATAATTTGGAGGAAATAAATTAATTACTTATATGTACAAAATAAATTACAACAAAATTTGAAATAACTATAATTATAATACCTTTCTATAGGATACATCCAACGAAATTGCACCGGTCCAGCAATCTTAGCTTCTTGAGCCAAATGAACAGTCAGATGCACCATCACAGTGAAAAAATATGGTGGAAATATTTTTTCCAACTTGCACAAGATTATAGGTATATTTTTATCCAATCTTTCTACATCTGTCTCTTTCAATGTTTTGGAACATAATTCCTTAAAAAAATCTCACAATTCAAATAAATCCTCATTTACTTCCTTTGTTAAATAACCTCGAATTCAGCAGGAATCAATCTTTGGAGCAGAACATGACAATCTTGTGATTTTAAGCCTGTTATCTTATTTTCTCTCACACATTTGGAGATGTTTGCTGCATACCCATCAGGAAACTTAACGGATTTTAAAAACTGACAAAATTCAGTCCTCTCACTAGTGGATAATGTAAAACCTGCAGCAAGCTTTATAGGCTTGTTATCCCTGTCTCGTATTTGCATATGTAACTCCTCCCTGATTCCCCAGTCACGTAAATCTTCTCTTGCAATCACGGGATCCTTAGTTTTACCCTTAATATCAAGCAAGGTTTCGATCACATTGTCACATATATTCTTCTCAATGTGCATTACATCAAGATTATGTCTAATTAACAACTTATGCCAATAGGGTAATTCAAAGAAAAAACTCTTTTTTACCCAATTTGCTTGATTAGAACCACGTTTTCTTTTTCTATTTATGCTTTTATGCTTCCCGGGTTTACAAAACACATCATGCAAGCTATCGAGCCAACGCAATATATCATCACCTGATAATTGTTTAGGTTTTTCTCGATGTTCCTCCTCACCATTAAAGTCGACTTTATTTTTACGAAATGAATGTTTTCGGTGCAGAAAACGACTGTGGCCCCAATAACATGTCTTTGTTCTTAATTGTTTAGAGTCTGTTTGATCAAAACATATTGGACATGCATAATAACCCATTGTCACCCAACCAGATAGAATACTATACCCAGGTAAATCACTAATAGTCCATAATATAGCCGCACGCAATTGAAATTTTTCTTTGCTGCATATATCAATAGTTTCAATACCCGTGGTCCACAAATCTTTCAAGTCATCTATCAAAGGCTGCAAATAAACATCAATATCCTTCCCAGGATATGTAGGGCCTGGAATAAGTAATGACATCATCATAAACGAAGAACGCATACAATCATAAGGTGGCCAATTATATACCGCGAGTACGACAGGCCACATGCTATAAGAATTGCCCAAGTTTGACCATGGAGTAAATCCATCACTTGCTAACCCCAATCTAACATTGCGTGGATCTTCAGCGAAATCAGGGAACTGAATATCAAGATGTTTCCAAGCTAATGAATCAGCTGGTTGTCATGAGCTACCTTCTTCATCTACACGTCTCTCTTTATGCTAACGCATCTTTGAAGCTGTTTTACTAGACATGAAAAGTCTCTGCAACCTAGGCTTTAATGGAAATTACCTTAATATCTTGTGAGGAACCAACTTGCTTTTACTATCACTAATCTTCCACCTTGATTCTTTACATATCGGACACTTATCCTTTTTCTCATTTTCTTTCCAAAACAAGGCACAATCATTCTTACAACATCAATTTCTTCATATCCCAACCCAATATCTACAAGCAATTTTCTAGCTCCATAAATTGAGGATGGAAGTGTCTCACCTTCGGGTAAAATGTCTTTCAAAAACTCAAGCAACATATTGAAAGATTTATTACTCCATTTTCCTAGAACCTTAAGGTGTAGCAATTTACAATCACTGATAATAATGACATCTTACAACCAGGATATAATTCACATTGTGCATCTTTCAATAACTTCCGAAAAGATTCTGTTTCTTCATCATAAACACTATTTGATTGTTGTGCTTCTCTCATTTCAGCTAACAATTCATTCAACTCATCCCCTAATGCTATGTTACTAGAGTCCATCTCATTGTCATCAATAGGATTACCTATATCACTCTCATTGTCCTCAGATATATTTAATGTTTCCCCATGAAATATCCAATCTACATAAGCAGGGGAGAACCTATTGATATGCAAGTCATGTTCTACTTCATCTGTTGTTTTGTAGTATGCATTATTGCAAATAACACATGGACACCGAATAAGGTTATCAGGCTCCAATACATTTTGCTTTGCAAAGTTAATAAATGATTTCACGCCATTGACATATGCACTAGAAAATGTATTTTTATCTTTAATCCAACTTTTGTCCATTGTATTTACCTATAAAGTGAATGCTAGATGAGATAATGTAGCAATAAAAATGCATTGAAAAACTTGAAAATTCATGAGATGACACACCAACAAGATTTTTTTTCTTTATCCAATTCAGTTTCCAAAGATAATTCATGCTCTTAACCTTCAACCTTGAAGGAAACAAGAACTTACACAATCTGATACAATCATTTATTAACAAAGTAAAGCTACATCAATCATTCCTATAAGCAAGAAGAATACAAAGAAACAGAGATTTTACGGCTGCCTCAATATTCACCACTCACATAAGCAAATAATTTATTAACACTTGAAAAGCAAAAAACATCTTCAACACAATGTAACAAGAAAAATTGTTGAATTAACTAAGCAAAACAGGGGGGGGGAACCTAATTTTTTTCGAACATTTTCGCAAAATTGACTTACAATACCTGAAAGAGTACGGTTGGGAGCTTTCTGATTATAAAAGAAAACGACTCCTTCCTTCAATTAGATGATAACCCAACTACAAATAAAAAGTTCAGATCGTTAAACCTAAAGCCTAAAAAATCACCAACTATTATAGAATGAAAAATTGATTTCATTGGTTGCTTAGTTTCAGAAATTTGACCAAAAGTAAGTGTTTGCTGATGGGATTTCCTTTCTTCTATGAAGTTTAGAAAGCGATGAACTGATTTGGAGTAGGAGGTTTGATAATTTTTAGAGAAAAGAGAGTGGAAGAGTAATAGGTTGAGAATAGAAAACTTTCCTAATACTACGTAGTTTTACTATATTAAGGGACAAAGTAGTCATTTTATTATATAATTAAAAATAGAAGAGGGAAACTAAAAAAAAACCGGGAAACAATGGAGGGAATCATATTGTTATAATTAAATAAAAATAATTGAATGAATTTTGTTCATATGACGAGAAGAACTTTGTCACATAGATCAACTTTTATGGGACGTTTTATCATAATTGTCCCATAAGAATAAATTTTATGTGACAATTTTAATTTTGTCAGATAAGATTTAATTTTACGTGACAATAAGTGAATATTGTCACATAAGCATACATTTTATGTGACGATCTTAATTTTGTCACATAGGGTTCAATTTTATGTGACAAATTTTGATTTTGTCATATTAAATGTCTTTTATATGACGAGTTCAGAACTCTTCTCGATAGCTCATTTATTATGTGACGAAATTTGATATTGTCATAAGAAATTGTCACAGGAAATGCTTTTTTTTTTGTAGTGCATGCCCAGGTGATAAGATGCTCGCCCGGCTAGGCCACCCGCCTTGTTGACAGTCCCGTGATGTCCCTTTTGGCCTTTGCCTCGATCAAATGCCTTGTCTGCTCGGGCCCCGTGGTCGGGCAAACTGCTGGGGGTGTGAAATTGTGGTATGCTGGGCTTGACGTGTTCTGTACCGTTTCTCAGAGTGATTGTCTTGCAGTATTCATTCTGATTAGCCCTTGGATTTTCAATGTCACTCGGGAGTGAACCTGGAGGTCTTGCTGCCTATCTTGAGCAAATTTAGCCATTTGGGTTTCTAGGTTTCGAATAGATGCTTCATTACTCGCTAGCACTTGCTTTGTCTGGCTCATGAAGTGCACAAGCATATCTTCTAACGATTGTTTGTTGTCCACTGGTGGTTGTTTTTGTTGACCTTGAAAACCTGGTGAAATTTGCTGTTTATTGGTACTGTTTGAGCCCTTCCCAGCATTCTGATTATTGCCCCATGAAAAGTTTGGATGGTTTCGCCACCCAGGATTATATTTGTTAGAGTAGGGTTATACCCATTGGTTGTTTCAATTATTTCCCACATAGAATTCTTATTCTGAGTTCGAGGGGCAATTTTCATTCGGATGCTCTCCACCCACTACAAGAAAATCGAGAAATTTTGACCGAAATGGGTCGTCGAAATCAAAATTTCGATGGAATTATTTTTCCGTCGAAATTTTCAATTTTTTTTATTTCGACGGAAAATAATTCTGTTGAAATTTCTGTCGAAATTTTCAATTTTTTTTTGCATCGGTTAATTATACCTAAATTATACATTCGACAAACAATATTATAACATTCAAAAACATTTTAATAATTAAACATGATTCAATATTCAAAACATACATTAATTAATCATCAAACATCCAACTACAAAATTCCAAATCCAAATACAATCACAAATTAAAATAAATAGCTCCAATTACTACAAATCCAAGTACATAGTTATTGTGACCATCTTGCTCCTTTCAAACATCTTCACTAGAAGAATCATAACAATAACATGTCCTACTTTAGTCTTCAATTCATCGAGCGAACTTGTCTTCATCCACTTTGGCCTCTCCTGCATACCAATCATCATCACCGTCAATTACTAATTAATTAGTTAGACTACTCAAACGATCGAGTTCAAAGAATACTGACCTTCAAAGCAAACATGCCAAATAAGGAAGAGCCTTTGAGTGCACGATCATCAATAGAAGGTTTATCAGATGGTGCATTTGAAATGAATAATCCATACAAGCCCATTTCAAATATTAACATGACTGTTCTAGCAAGATATGCATCTGGAAAATATTCAACAGAAGTTAATTAATCTGCATATATATGATTTAAAAGTTAATTAATTTCAAGAAAGAAACGTAACTCACCAATAGCTTCAACTAAGAGTAGAACCATTTTGCCAGTATGGATTCCCTTGACGCAGCTTGTCCAATATACTCTATATGCATCAAATATGTAAACACATCCCTACAACTAAAGTAACAAACTATATGTCAATATATGATCTATCTACCTATACATTTGGTTTACATAAGAAAGAAAGAAAAGGGATTTCGAGAAATTATTAATTACTTACATTGAGAAAGCACAGCAAAGATCCTGCTAATGAACCTCCAGCAGCCAGAAGTGCCAATAAACGGAAGTCGAACATCCATATTCTATGTACACAAAATTTACATTCATTATCATGATTTAGTCATTTCTCTAAGGTGTTTTGTCTCGAGTACATAGAAACTTAATGTTAACAATTGCACTTCACAATAAGCATTTAAGTTATATCTCAATTCAACCCAATTAATTATGCAAGGTCACAACCGAAAGTCTCATCTAGCATGTTCTGTTTATATTGATTTAGGCCAGGCCAGTTCATATCTCAATCATTAAACTTCCAATTAAACTTCCTCTACGAACAAAATAAAAATTAAACAATTCTCCAACACACCTCAAGAATGAAAACAAAACTTAATTAAACTCCATGTATGTTTATCTAAATTTCAATATGTTAGAATTACAATCATCTTTTCGCCTAATTCAAATACACATAAACAATCCCACAACTCGATCACTAATTCAAACCCTAATTTCCACAATATCACATTTGCAACTAAAAAAGCAAAATTGAGGAATTAAAGTGAAATTATACTTTAATAGAATGTTTCAATAAGAGTACTTGTGGTGGTGGTGGTGTAGGGCCGGAGTTTGAGCCGCGCCGTTGATGGATCGGAGCAGGTGCCGGAGACGTGACGGGATCTGGAGTTGGAGCCACGACAGAGTTCGCACTGGAGCCACGCCGGCATAGGTGGAGGTGCGGCTACGGAGTTCGGCCTGAAGCCGCGACGGACTTTGATTTGGAAGAATTAAAGGAGGAGAAAGAAACAGGAGAGATTTGGAAGAGGAAGACGCATGCTATTTGGCTGGGTCGAGGGAGAAGATTTTGGCCTATGTTTTTTTTTTTTGTAATAGGGCTGTTAAATGGTAAAGTGTGTCTCCTCCTATCCTGTAAGTAGAATAAATTACACACAGATTTCGACCGAATTTAATTTGCGTCGAAATTTCTTTAAATTTTTTTATTTTTTTATTAACATTTCGACGGAATTTAATTTCCGTCAAAAATTTTTTATTTTTTTATTTTTTTAATTAACATTTCGACGGAATAAAATCAGTCGAAACAGATTGATATTTTCGTCGAAATTGATTTCCCCTTTTTCTTTTACTTCTCGCGGAAATGTTGTTTCGACAGAAACTATAACTGTCGAAAATTTTAAAAATTTCGACGGATTTTATTCCGTCGAAATATAAAAACATAAAGGAAAAAAATAAATGAATAAATAGGAAAATAAAAAATTTCGACGGAAAATAAATTCCCTCGAAAATATAATTAATTTCGACGGAATTTTTTCCGTCGACGGAAACTCATTTCCATTGAAATTTTTATTTTTTTCCCTTTTTTATATCTTAATTTCAACAGATTATTTTCGACGGATGTTTTCCGTCGAAATTTTAATTAAAATTTCAACGGATTTTTTTCCGTAGAAAATTTTCTGTCGAAATTTCTCGATTTTCTTGTAGTGGGCGCACAAATGATACATAAAACCTCTTGGTTATGGGTAATATTCACTGGTTGAGCTTGTCATGAGTTAGCTCCACGTTTACTCATGCTTAATCCATCAATTTTCTTGGTTAATGCGGTTAACTGTGCCTGCATTGATGCAATAGTATCCAACTCAAATTTTTAATGTGCAAGTTTGACTGATGAGTGTTCCGATGCCCATTGGTAATAGTTGGTGGTCATTCATTCTAACACATCGTAGGCATCTGTATGTCTTTCCCAAAAATGACCCTCCTACAGCTGCATCAAGAATGGTCCTGATTTGTCCCCATAATATAGTGTAGAAGATATGTATCAGTTGCCAACTAGGAATTCCATGTTGTGGACACTGTGTCATTAACCCGTTGAATCTTTCCCATGTATCACAGAGTGACTCTCCCTTTGTTTGATGGAATGAGTGAATATCCATTCGAAGCTTCGCACTCTTGGTTGGTGAAAAATATTTTCTCAGGAATTCTTCTGTCAAATTAGTCCAAAATATGATGGAGTTAGGTGGCATTGAATTTACCCAAACTCGAGCTCGATCCCTTAAGGAAAAGGAGAATTGTCTCATTCTTAGTTGATCAGCTGTAAACCCATTCAATTTGAATGAATCACAAATTTCCATAAAATTCTTCAAATGGGCATGCGGATTTTATATAGCCAACCCCGAAAATATTAGCAGATGAGTTTATCAGATTCAGCATTGCCGATTTCACTTCAAAGTGATCTACTTCAATATGCTTGAATCAAGAACACCCAAGATTGGTATTATGTATTCATTAATGGGTCTTTTTATCTCGCCAGGATTGTGTGGACCCATTAGCAGATTGACTAATTATTGATTCACCCGATTTTCATTCCGTACTGGCTGAATTCTAGGTTGTTCAGCCATTAGATCAGATTTTTCTCATATCTTGTTTAATGCTCTTCGTTGTCTGAAAGTTCTCTCGATTTATGGATCAAAAGCCACTAAATAAGATAATTTATCTCTACGCATAAACTAAATATGAGTACCTGCAAGAGAAAAATCGAAACGTCCGAACAATCGAATCAAAATAAAAATAAAAGTTGAACTTGGTAAATTATCATTTATCAAAATCCCAGGCAATGGCGCCAAAAACTTGTTGCGGAGTTTACACATGCAGATAAACGCAAGTGCACATATCGAACAAGTAGTAAAGAGAAAGTAGAGTGTCCAACCCACGAGGCCTTGTAACTAAATTTTTAAGAAAATTTCGTACTTTAATTCCTATTCTAATTCAACTAAGAGAAACTATTGTTGTTGGTTGACTTACTAACTACTAAAACTAAAACTTAATTAATCTAAAGATGACAACTAAAGTGCGAAGGAGAAAATCAATGAGAAAAGTGTCTAGAGTTTAAACTTCACCAATGTTATGCTTTCAATGTCGTTTAACTTCCTAACTTTAACTAGTGATTCTTATTCACTATCCTAGGGCTCACTTCTATCCTTGAGTGTCTTCCGAATCACTCAAGAACCTATGCAATTAAGTTACTAATCTTATTCCCAAGTTAGTATAATTAATAACATACATAAATCTTATAAATAATTAATAACATGCATAAATCTTATAACCTAATTTGGATATGGGAATGTAGGGTATATTCCTATCCTAAAGAACAACCCACTATCTAATTTCTCTTTTATTCTCAATATTCTATTCCCAGGTTCAATCAAGAAAAAATAAACAATAAAAAAGTTGATCAGTCAATTTGAAAATAATTAGCACAAAATTAGATAAACGAATATCAATACGTAGAAATGAAAATCACTAAATTAAAACTATAAAAGAAAACATAACATTATTCGTTAAACATGGATCTGTAAAAACCCTAGACTTAACGAAATTAGTTCATGATAACAAAAACAACGAAATTAACGGGAAAATAGTTCATAATTTTCTATAAAACAAAATAAAGGAAATAGCCAAAGTGTGATGCTAATAATTCTTTTCTCCAGCATTCTCCGTGAATCTGCTCTATACGTCCCTTTCTCTTTTCCCCTCTGTTGCGTGATATATTTTGCTCTCCTCGAAAATTTCCCTTTATATATTAGCCTTTTTTTTCTTCTTTTCCTACATGTAGTAGGATTCCATTCATAAATGGGCTTCTTCTCTTTTTCTTATTCTTCCATTAAGCCTTCAAAACATGCACAACATAAATGGGTCAGCCCACTACTACATTTAAAAAGATTGAACCTGTCGCGGTAAGTGTTCAACTTGTCAAGATTAGGCTCTGTTTGCATTTTCAGCCCCTGCCTTTTGTTTCTTTATACCATTCCCTCAACAATTCATGGACCTCAATTGAATTCGATTTTGTTGGCTCGAGTTATTTCATCGATTTTGTTGGCTCAAGTTATTTCCTAAAAGAAAACATATCGATGTAGTGTCAAAATCAAAGATTATTCTCAAATTTGATTAAACTTGTTAATCGACTCTAATAAATGAAATATACACTAAAATTCCAAACGACTTACAGATACTTAAGAAAAACAATTATTTAAATCTGAAAAATACACACGATAACTCTATTTCACAGAGTTATCAATCATTGAACTTTATACACCATTTTCTGGAAGCTTGTCTAAGCCCGTGAATAGATTTCTTAAATTTGCAAGCCAAGTGTTCATTTTCTTGTTTTGTGAACCTTTCAGGCTGGTCCACATAGATATCTTCATCTAAATTTCCGTTTAGAAAAGCGATTTTCACATCCATTTGACGTAACTCCAAATCATAACGAGCTACAAGGGTCATAATGATTCTAAAGGAGTCCTTCTTAGACATTGGAGAGAAGGTCTCTCTCTAATCACTGCCTTCTTTCTGTGTGAACCCTTTGGCCACTAGTCTGGCCTTACATCTTTCGATATTGCCCTTAGCGCCGTGTTTGGTCTTAAAGACCCATTTACAACCGACTTTCTTACTATAATTAGGCAATTCGATAAGATCCCAGACATCATTGTGATTCATAGATTTCAACTCTTCATTCATGGCATCAATCCATTTATCAGAATTTTTACTATTCATGGCTTGTGAATATGAAACTAGATCATTTTGAATACCTATATCAAAATTAGATTCTTGTAGATACAACATATAGTCATCTGTTATGGCAGGTCTTCTTTCCCTTCGAGATCTCCTTAAAGCTACCGGTAGTGGTGGTTCTACATTAACGTCGTCAATTGTGACATCTCCATGAAGTGGTGAATTGGTAAGTTGTTCATTTACGCATCAAAGTTGCGAGCAATATGGCTTTTTCTCTCTCTAGTTTTTTGTCTCTCTAGAGAATCCATGTCTCCACCTTTCCTAAGCAAACACAATCGTGCTGGATCTGATTTTAACATGAACCATTCTCAACCGAACCTTGTCACAGAGGAGAGAAGCTGTAAAAAAGTTAGAACCCAGAGTTGTCGTCCTGAACTGAAAAACATGGGAGAAGAGGCGAGTGATTTGCAGGGTAAAGATATCCCTATGTCAGAAAAACCTTCATACATTCGCTCCCTTATGGGTGAACGACGTGAAGACGTTCGATTTGAACCAGAAACAATGTTTGATTTGGAGAAAATCAAAGTGGTTGAAGCTTCTTAAGAGTTTCCTTATCCACAAGTCATATTGGATGATGAACTCGTGGAAAGTCTACGGAGGCCATGGAAGGAGGCCTTAATTTTGAAAGTACTGGGCAAGGGATGGAGCTTTAACTACTTGTTCGCTAAACTTGATGCTATGTGGAAGATGAGTGGAGATTTCGAACTTATTGACTTGGGCTACAATTGTTACATATTCAAGACTCTTGATAAAAACAAGAGAGAATATATTCTCACAGAATGCCCTTGGATGATTGCTGGCCAATTCATAGCAGTGAGACAATGGATGCCAAATTTTCAAGCCTCAACCTTCAAAATTACAACTGCCATTACATGGGTAAGGATCTCTGAACTTGCTTTAGAGTACTATAAGGAACCTATGCTCTTTAAAATTGCTTCGAGCCTTGGAAGCCCTATTAAGATCGACCACAATACATATTGGGCAACAAAGGGTAAATTTGCGAGGATATGTATTCAGGTAGACATTGGTAGACCGGTCGAAAGAGCAGTTGCGGTTGGCGGTAAACCATATCTGGTTATGTATGAAAACCTATCGATGATTTGTTACGAGTGTGGACATGTGGGACACCGGATTACTGACTGCCCTAGTCGTAAGAAGGATGAATCCGGAGAGATAAAAGTGAGTGCAATGAGTGTGACCGAGTCGAGTCCGAGTCAACTCGTGGAAAGGAAAAATACGGGGATTGGCTACAGGTACGCAACACAAGAAGCAGAGCTGCTAAGACTCAGTTTAGGCCAAATAGGGAGCAGCATACTCCTGTAAAAGAAAATAGGTTTCAGTTTCTATCTACAATTAGTGATGGGCCTGATGATGTAGATATTGTTCTTTTGTTCTAGATCAAAAAGATTTCATTCATTCATTCAAGTAGTTTCTTTTAGCCTTATTTATATTAGCTTATATAAAGGAAAGTGTCTATGTTCTTCCTGGCTTCTATCTCTTTCTTCTAGTAGTTTGCTGGGATTGAGAAAGCTCCGCCCAAAGGTGCTCATATTATGGGCCGGGCACCGGTAGGCTAAAGTAAAGAAGTGATGGGAGAGGCTGGTGGTAGGCCAATAGAACCAGAGTCTAATAAGCCAAAAAGTGAGCTGCATGGGTCAGAGGCACAACGTATTAGAAGGTACAAGGAAAATAGTTTGTCACCTAATAGTGATCAAGGGAGTGGCCTAAGAAATAACCTTGTAGGACAAAAAAGTAGTATAAAAGAAAAAGGTGTTGTCACACAGGGTCATAATTTGGAAGGTAAGGAAAAAACTAATATACCTTTGATAGTTGAAAATGAGGCTACAGGGGATTAGGACATGGATTTTGATATGGTGGGACCAGATCCAAAGAATACTCCAACTACCACAAATTTGAACGGGAGGATTTCCTTGACCAAAGAAATACATCTAGGACTGAATATGAAAGAATATTTAACCAACTTATCTTCTCAAAAAGAGAATTTGGACAACGGTAATGAGAAGTGTACACAGGATATTATACTACCAATTGCTAACCGAATTATAGAAGAAATTCATCCAGGTGTCCAGCCGCGAATAGCCCTGGCTACGATCGGTGGTAGAAATTTCCAGAATGAAAATTGGGGAGAGGGGCAGAAAATTAAAGAAAGCCATGAAACCAACTCTGAAGAGGAGAGTCGGAAAAATAGTGGTAGTAGGATAGTTGATGTTTCAACTCCGATGAATTTAAATTGAGAGGGGTTTGATGAACCCGTTTGGTACTCTGTTACTCTTATCCATTTTTGTTTAATGAAAGTCTTAACTTGGAATTGTCGAGGGGCAGGAAGTGATAATTTTCGTACGAATTTTCGTGAGTTAATTAATAGACATAGGCCTGAGTTGGTTTTTCTTCTCGAAACCAAAGTTGCCGAAGAAAGAGCAAGGAGAATTTCCATTAACCTGGGGTTTTCAGGAGTATGCAGGGCCCCTACTGTGGGCAGAGGCGGTGGGATTTGGATGTTGTGGATGAAAGAAAATACCAACGTAGAAATTGTAGAAGTTACAGAACAAGCGATCCACGCGATCATTGAACCAAGACTCGATACTGCTTGGTTGTGTTCTGGGGTGTTCGCGAAGCCGAATCCAGCAAATAAGGACATTTTGTGGAGTCGTTTCGAGGAACTCAGCTCTGCTGTCGCTCTTCCGTGGCTTCTAACCAGAGATTTTAATGAAGTTGTTAATGCCCAGGAGAAAAGAGGGGGGAATGTGCCATCCCTTTCTAGATGTCTAAGATTTAAAACAATGCTTAATTGTGATCTCATTGACTTGGGTTATCAAGGTCCTAAATATACTTGGTCAAACTCTCGAGATGGTCTTGCTAGAGTTCGGGAAAGAATTGATCGCTCTTTAGCCAACCCGGCTTGGCAGAGTGCTTTCCCTGAAGTATGGTTCTCCATTTACCACGTACCCATTCGGATCATCACCCTATTCTTACTTTGTGTAATGGGATGACACAACCGCCCGGGAGCAGACCGTTTCGGTTTGAATTAGCTTGGCTCACAGATCCGCTTTGCAAGGAAGTAGTTGATTTTGTTTGGAAGACCTCAAACTCTATCCATGAAGCAATAGCAAAACTTCCAGATATTATGAAGACTTGGAATAGAGATCACATTGGGAATATTTTTCTCAAGAAAAAAACCATTCTTGCTCGTATCAATGGAATTCAAAAAAGTTTGGGTTTTAAGGAGTGTGAGGTCCTTAGTAGCTTGGAGAAAGAGCTCATCTTGGAGTATAATAACATTTTGGCTCAAGAAGAACTTTTGTGGTTCCAAAAATCCCGAGTTAAATGGCCTAGTGAGGGGGACAGGAACACAAAATTCTATCATTTAATGACGTTGTGTAGGAGGCGTAAAAATAGGATCTCTACGCTCAAAGTGGATGATGCTTGGCAAACGGATGAAGAAGCTCTTAAACAACATGTCTACAGTTTCTTCTCTGGGCTGTTTCGGCAAGAGAATGGGGCTGGTCATACGCCTTTACCCCGTAGCAATTTTCAGAAAACTGTTATGGGGTCTGATTTGGAGTCGCTATCACGTTCGGTGACTAGAAAAGAAGTTAAGGATGTAGTTTTCAGCATTAATCCCCATAAGGCCCCGGGGCCGGATGGTTTATAAGCCTTCTTCTATCACTCCTGTTGGAATGAAGTGGGTGATTCGGTGTATGAGTTTGTTCGAAAGGCCTTCGCTGATTGTAGTATGGAGGAATGATACGAATCTCATCATGAATAACGAGACCCGAATTATTAGGATTTCAAGGATCGTTCTACAATCAGGTTTAGGTGGATTTATTGAAGACGCCACAAACGATGATGGATGAATCGCTTGATAAGTCGATGGATGAACGCCACAAGTCTTCTTGATAAGTTCATGAGGATGCCACAAACGATGTTGACTGAATCGCTTGATAAGTCGGAACGCCACAAGAATGCTTGATGAGTTCGGTAGGACGCCACAAACGATGGTGGATGAATCGTTTGATAAGTCATTGAACGCCACAAAGATTTTACTGATCTTTGATAAGTTCATGAAGAAGAACTCTTCAAAGAAGGTGGAGAATACTCAACACAAATTAATTGAAGACTAAATCTTGAATTCATTAAAGAAAAAGGTCCTTTAAATAGGACAAGATTACATCTTGAAAAGAACTAGGAAACTCTAAAATAGTAAACTAACCTAATATCAAAAGGAAACTAAATCCTAGCAAAGAATAAACTAATCCTACAAAAATATGGACAATAAATTCGAAATTAAACCTAACTAACCTAATAACAAAAGGAAACTAAATCCTAGTGAAGAATAAACTAATCCTACAAAAACAAGGAGCTAAATTCGAAATTAAAGATTACTAAATTAAAATGTCCCATATGACAAGTAAATATGGACTAGATCTTCTTCAATCTTGATGAGCAAGTAATCCTTCTTGACCCAACAACTTGTCTTCAATTAATTCTTTCAAGTCTATTTTTGGGCACTTCATGATCACATCAGAAAGTATAGGACAAACGTTTATTTGTCTTATCCCCAAAGAATCGAATCCTGCTTCAATTACGAGCTTCAGACCCATTTCGCTTTGTAATGTGTTATACAAAGTTATTACTACGGTTATTGTCCAAAGGCTGAAACCGCTCATGCCCGACTTTGTTAGCCCCCTTCAAAGCAGTTTCATTCCGGGAAGAGGGACACATGACAATGTTCTTATGATACAAGAGATACTTCATACAATTAGGAGAAGAAAAAAGAATAAGGTGGGGAGCATGATCATTAAGTTAGATCTAGAAAAGGCCTATGATAAAGTCAATTGGTCCTTTTTAGAGCAAAGTTTGCATTTCTTTAATATCCCGAACCAGCTTGTTAAGTTAATTATGGAGTGCATCAAATGCTCTAGATCACGTATACTTTGGAATGGTGAACCTCTTGGGGATATGCACCCCAATTGTGGCTTAAGACAAGGGGATCCCTTGTCACCGTATCTCTTTGTTCTTTGCATGGAGAGGCTCTCTTACCTCGTTGAAGAAAGGGTGGAGAGAAAGAAGTGGCAGCCGCTTAGTCCGTGTCGAGGCGGGCCAAAAATTTCACATCTCTTTTTTGCGGATGATCTCATGCTTATGGCCAAGGCGACAACTAAGAATGCAAGGTGTATTGATGGGGTTTTGAGAGAATTTTGTTGCTCTTCCGGCCTGAAAATAAATCTTAATAAATCAAAGGTCTTCTTTGCGAATGTAGAAGATAGAAGGACAAATAGGCAGATTGCGAATATCTTAAGCATTGGGAGAACGCCGAATTTGGGTAAATATCTTGAAAGTATTTTTAGATAATTGATCGGGTTTTGGGACGTCTTTCGGAGTGGAAAGCCAAGCTTCTCTCACTTGCTGGCCGAGCCACTCTAATTCAGTCCGTCACAGCTGCCATCCCTAATCACCTCATGCAATCAACTTGGCTCCCCACGAGCACTTGTGACCAACTTGATAGGTTAAATCGCAACTTTTTGTGGTCCTCAAATCATACACAAAGGAAAATTCATCTTGTTGGGTGGCAAAAAGTAACAAAAGCCAAGAGTTGTGGTGGTCTTGGGATACGACCAACAAGAAAAGCGAACATAGCTCTTTTAGCTAAAGTTGGATGGAAAACAATGGTGGGTGAGAACACACTATGGGGTGCGACTTTTCGTCAAAAATACTTAAAGAGGGGAGAGATAACTGACTACAAGCCGAAGATTGAGGATTCATACGTTTGGAAAGGAGTAGTTAAGAGCTCAAAAGCTGTCACGGGTTGCTTTAAGTGGAGAGTGGGTAATGGTAAAACAATATCTTTGTGGTTTGACAAATGGGTTGGAAAAGCCCCTCTATATACACTCGTTGATGGGGAAATCAAGGATGATGAAGTGGGATGGAAAGTTGAAGAGATCTTGGGGCCTAATGGGATTTGGGAGGTGGATAAAATTCAGTCTAAGCTTAGTAAGGAAGCACGAGACCTAATTAAAGCTATGCCTATTCCTCTTTTTGGTGACAAAGAAGATATAAGGATTTGGGACGGGTCGCCAAACGGGAAATTCTCATGTAAATCAGCCTATGAAAGTATACTGGATGGGGAGGTGTTAGGGACTGGTCCCCAAAGCAATTGCTGGACTTGGTTGTGGAAAATACAAAGTTCAAATCGGCTTAAACATTTCATTTGGCTCTGTCTCCACGGAAGCATTGCCACTAGTTCGCTGCGGCACACGAGAAAACTCTCGGACTCGGCTGTTTGTACAAGATGCAACATACATGAGGAAAGCATTGTAGATGCCCTTAGGGACTGCCCAAATGCCCAAAGTGTTTGGGAATTCCTTATTGCACCGACACAGTTCCTCCGTTTTAAGTGTTTGGATCCAGTGAGCTGGATCAGGGAGAATCTCACCCATGAAAAATTGGAAAACATAATACTACGTAGCATTCCTTGGCCTGTTATCTTCCTAGCTACGGTTTGGTCCATTTGGAAATCAAGGAATAAGTTTATTTTCCAAAGTATTCGGGAGCATACCCGGCAAGTGATATTTGCTATAGAAATTCTCGCGGAAGATCTATCAAGAGGATTCGCACCGAAGAAGGGCAAGGAACAGAAAATAAAAGATCATACTCGTTGGCTAAAACCGGGTCATGGATGGGTCAAATTGAATACCGATGGAAGCGTCTTTACGACAACAAACAGCGCAGCGGCTGGTGGTCTCATAAGGGACGACAAGGGCAAATGGATCATTGGGTTAACACAACACTTGGGGAATGTATCGATCACAGTGGCGGAATTGCTTGCTGTTCGTGAAGGATTAAAGTTAGCATGGGAGCGACGGGTACCAAGAATTGAAGTTGAGATTGACTCTGAGGTGGTGGTAAAATTGATACGGGATGTTAATGTTGTTGGCCACCCTTTGGAGGTTATTATCCATGATTGTCGAAGGCTACTTGGAATGCCGTGGGAAAGTCGGATTTCACATATCGGTAGAAGTGGAAATACTTGTGCGGACGCTTGATGGGGGCTATTTCGCACCCCTTATAATGAGCGGATCGACTGAAGATTAAAGGATCGGTTCGACCAGACGAGTCAGGATGGGATCATCTTATCGACCCGGCCAAATACAATTCTCTTCGACAAGAAGACTACACTCCGGACTCAAGAAGGACAATTGGGCCGAGACCTATTAGGATTATATTTCCTTGTAATGCTAGGTTTAGTATGATATAAATACCTAGTTAATCATTGTATTACGGGAGCCCTTTTTGGGACAATACACAGCAAATACACCATTGAATTCTGCATAAACTGCAGAACCAGATATTATTCAATAAAAGAAAAGAGCTTTCTCTTCATATTCATCTTATTTTTACGTTGGTTATGATAATTACTTGTTGTTCCTTCAAAGTTGTTCTTCTTTGTGATTGATCCATCCTGAATAAAGTAACAGAGCACTATAAATCATATATATTGAGAATCCCCAATATCCCATATTCACTGATACAATTAACCCGACGAAATCCGGTTAAATCAGTTGGCGCCCACCGTGGGGCTAGGTTAATTATTCGATCGACATATGGCTCGCCTAAGGAAGAGCGCTCGTAACGGTGCAAGAAGTAACACGACCAACCAGCATGATGCGTCTGAGGATCTACGGGGCAATACCGATAATAACGCCCGTGTATCCAACGACAGCCAGCAACAGAATGAGCATCAACAGAATCAGGTGGAACCACAAGGGATTCCTACTGGCGCAATACCGGAAGAACATGTGACTCCAACGATCCCAGTCCCCCTGTCGGATGCTCAGGAGAAATTGCGACAGATCGCTATGCTCCTTAAATCACTCTCTCCAGAGAAATTACTTGTACTCGAACAAGTCCCCCAAAACGTTAGAACTACTAGAGCAAATCCCTCTCAAAGAAAGCCGAGGCAGAACGATCAAATCTCTCAACATGCTGATAGCCCGGCAAGCGAGCGACGCTCGCTACACAGTCCGCAGCAGGACAAATCAAAACCCTCCGATGACAACATCCGAAGAAAAGCGGATCGAAGGAGACCACGACACAACGAATCAAAGGAACACACCATAATCCCCATCGAGGATGACGTTGGCGAGGCGATACCAAATCGACCAAGAACTATGCGATTATCGGAAACAGAAATCGAAAAGATGGTACAAGAACGACTCGAGCAACGCTTACGATCCGTTCAAAACACGTGGCCCAGAACCACAAAACTCCAGGAGAGCCTAGCAGCATGCTCTCCCTTCTGCAGAGAAATAAAAGAAGCACAGTCAATCGGACAGGTCCCGGGTAGACTACCCAGATATGACGGAACCACTGATCCGGATGACTACATATTTAGTTTCACAAACATAATGAACTTGTATTCTCACTCGGCGGAGTTCACCGCTAAGCTGATGGTGACCACGCTAGAGGGATTAGCTTTGGGCTGGTTCGCCAAACAACCAGCCAACTCCATATTCAATTTTCGAGAATTATGTAACAAACTGACACAGCAGTTCGCCAGTCAAAAAAGACAAAAATTGCCGATGAGCTATTTAGGAACCATTTATCAACAAGAAGGTGAATCTTTAAGGAATTGGTTAGCAAGATTTAATGTCGAATTACTCAAAATCGATTCCCCCAATATTGATTACATAATCTCGATTCTCTTCGACCTCACAAAGAATAGGCAGTTTGGGAACGCCCTCAGCCTAAAGCAACCAAGAACGTTCGCGGACATCATGAGCCTGGCATCTAAGTATATGACCCAGGAAGAGATGAACTCTTTCAATGATAAAAACAAAAATAAAGTTACGATCTCAGGCTCAAAACGGCAAGATAGGATTCCTGCCCAAAGATCCATGGACTATGAACGATCTTTTAGAAAAGGCAACGTCTTCCAGCGATTAGAATATAATAAAAACGACCAGGATAGACGACCTAACATCTATCAGGAGACCTAGAATCAGCGAACCAGCGACCCAGAGCAGGGTCAATCAAGTGGATCACCCAAGACTAACCGTTCCAATAGACGAAATCTTGGCTGTACTAGAAAGGAATAATTGGATCCCAGAAGCAAAGAAAATCGCTCAGCCCAGACCAGGTGGACGAAACTATGACTTATACTGCAAGTATCACCGGGCACACGGGCACCGCACGGAAGATTGTTTTCACCTTGAAAGAGAAATCGAAAAGCTGATCGAACAAGGAAAACTAAATGACTATTTGGAGCGGGATAACCGCAAGCGAGAAAGAAGCGGGAGTCCTCGGTATAACCACCCAAGAAGAATTTCACGAAGAAAGTCCCCTAATGAAGGTCCCCTTCAAGAATTGAATAATGATCAGGTCAACGGAACCATACACACGATCTCAGGGGGACCCGCAGGGGGAGACAGCCGTAATGCTCGTCGAAGGACTGCTAGATCCATAATCGGAAGCCTAAAATACCCGAAAGAAATATGGACCTTAGAAAACAAAGCGACGACGCATCAGCTGATTAGTTTCAACGAAGGAGAAGTACCCAAAAACCTTGTTTGGGACACGAAAGAGGATAGCCCCGACTTCCCGATGGTGGTATCCCTAGAAATTGCAAATTACAACGTCAAGAGAATCCTAATCGATAATGGGAGCTCCGCAAATATTATCTCTAAAGAGGTATTAGCTCAGATGAACCTGGGGCAAATAACGTTCCAAAAGGTAGCTAAGCCATTGGTAGGATTCGGAGGATCCGAAATTATCCCCTGTGGAACAATTAATTTGAGTGTTTCACTCGGAAAGAAACCTTATCAAACAGTGAAGCTGGTAAAATTTTTAGTAGTAGAAACTCCGTTCGCCTACAATGCAATTTTAGGGCGACCAGCCCTCAACTTGTTCCGAGCTGTCGTCTCAACTTACCATCAAAAAATTAAATTTCCGACCGACATAGGTATCGGGGAAATAGTGAACGACCATTGTATGGCATGGGATTGCTACAGTACATCGTTAACTTTGAAAAGCCCCCCTAAAGCGATTACCCCGAGCAAAAGGAAGCTCGAAGACGACGTTAGTAGAAATAAGGTTGAAATCCTTTGCACTGATCGAATAGATAAAAAAGGCATAGAGCCGATGGACTTAGCCTTAAAACCACCGGAATATAAGGATGTCGTACTAGTACAGGGGGACTCATCGAAAACAACGAGAATAGGAACGGAGTTGAGCAAAGAAGGGGAAGTAATGTTGATCAACTTCCTCAGAAACAATGTGGATATCTTCGCCTGGAGCGCGAACGACATTGAAGGGATTGACCCTCGTGTAATCAATCATTCCCAAAAAATCGACCGTCTGGCAAAACCTGCCAGGCAAAAGAAGAGAAATCATGGGCCAGTAAAGGATAAAATAATTAAAGCCGAAGTAGAAAGGCTAATCAAAGCAAAACAAATTTGAGAAATACACTTTTCGGATTGGCTATGTAATGTCGTGCTAGTAGCAAAGGGAGATAAAAAGGATAACAAATGGAGGATGTGCAACGATTTCACCGACCTTAACAAATTGTGCCCACGAGATCCATATCCTCTCCCAAGGATCGATCTACTAGTCGACTCCACCGCTGGTTTTGCAATTTTCAGTATGATGGATGCTTTCCAAGGTTTTTATCAAATATACATGGACGAGCAGGACCAAGAGAAAACTGCGTTCGTAACCGAGCAAGGAGTGTATTGCTTTATAGTGATGCCGTTCGGCTTAAGGAATGCCGGGGCCACCTACCAGAGGTTAGTTAACCTGATGTTTAAAGAATTAATTGGAGAAATAATGGAAGTATACGTGGATGATATGTTGGTTAAAAGCATGAATAAGAATGATCACGTAAAACACCTCGATCGATGCTTCCAAATATTGAGAAAGTATCGAATGAAGCTAAACCCTGCCAAGTGCACTTTCGGGGTTAAATCAGGAAAGCTTTTGGGATATATGGTACATCAACGTGGAATTGAGGCCAACCCAGAAAAAATTCGAGCAATAACTGACATGAAGCCTCCAAAAACGATCTCCCAAGTACAGAGCTTGGTAGGCAAAATCGTGGCTTTAAACAGATTCATATCCAAGTCAGCCGACAGAAGCTTGCCGTTCTTCCAAACGCTTCGAAAAGCGAAAAACTTTGCTTGGACTGATGAATGCGACCAGGCCTTTGAACGATTAAAATAATACCTAACGACGCCCCCACATTTGGCCAAACCGACCGAAGGGGAACCGTTATATTTATACATATCAATCTCCGAAGTAGCCGTCAGTTCGGTACTAGTTAAAGTGGATGGCTCAGAACATAAGCCTGTTTATTACTTAAGCAAACTATTACAAGGGGCCGAGAAAAACTACTTGGAAATAGAGAAATTCGCCTTAGCCTTAGTAGTGGCAGCAAGAAAACTCCGACCCTATTTTCTGACCTATAAAGTTGTGGTATTAACCAATCAACCATTAAGACAGGTCTTAGCAAAGCCAGAAGCCTCTGGAAGATTGATCAAATGGGCGATCGAACTTGGTCAGTTCGACATCGAGTACAAACCAAGAATCGCAATTAAAGCACAAGTTCTAGCCGATTTTCTACTTGAGATTCCGAGTCGAGAACTTGAAAATCCTGAATCGACCAGCCATACACACGATATCCTGATAATACAAAATCAAACCTGGTTGATGCACGTCGACGGCGCTTCATGCCGAGAAGGAGGAGGTGCTGGAATCAACTTTACCGGGCCAAATAAGGAGGATATCAATTACGCGATAACATTAGACTTCGTCGTAACAAACAACGAAGCAGAATATGAAGCATTGATCGCAGGAATGGAAATGGCAATCAAAGAAGACATAAAGAATCTTAAAGTATTATCCGATTCAGAGTTAGTACAAAGACAAATAGAGGGCCTATATGAGGCAAAAGAATTTAACATGGTCAAATATCTGGCCAAAGTGAAACAACTGGCTGAAAAATTCGAAGAATTCGGAATACAAAACATTCCAAGATCAGAAAATAAATGGGCCGATCAACTCTCTAGATTTACGGCATCCAACGACGGAAAAACTGAAAGAGTGATCACTTGGCTAATGTCTAATACACCAGCAATCGATATCGATGAAACACTGATCACTCAAGTAATGGAAATCGAAGAGGTCGAAGCAAATTGGATGACACCGATGATAGAGTACCTTCGAGAAGGAAAACTACCACTCGACCAAAACGAAGCTCGCAAAATAAAATATCGTGCTCCAAAATATACATTGATAGAAGAAAAACTTTACCGAAGATCGGTATCAGGAATCCTTCTAAGATGCATCTCCGAGTCTAAAACCAATGATATACTCCGAGAAATACACGAAGGAGAAGCAGGAAATCATCGCGGAGCAAGGGCGTTGGCTTTAAAATGCCTTCGAACAGGTTACTATTGGCCTACCCTCAACAACGATGCCATACAGTACGTACAAAAATGTCATCATTGCCAAGTCCATGCTAATATATGTCATCAACCAGCCGAAAACATACACCCAATACCAGTATGTTGGCCCTTCGATCAATGGGGAATGGACATTGTAGGACCTTTCCCTGCAGCTAGATCCAAGAAAGCATACGTTCTGGTTGCTGTTGAATACTTCAGCAAATGGATAGAATGCATCGCCCTTGCATGGATAACCCAGTTTCAAGTGATCAACTTTCTCTGGAAATTCATAGTATGTCGATTTGGCATCCCGAGAATTCTAATCTCCGACAATGGAACTCAATTTGCGGGAAAACATGTAATAGAATGGTGTTCAAAACTAGGGATTCAGCAAAATTTAACTTCGGTCGGGCATCCTAGAGCGAACGGACAGACTGAGGTAGCAAACCGAGAAATAATAAAATCCTTGGAAAAAAGATTAGGAGCAGCCAAAGGAAAATGACTTGATGAACTTCCAGGAGTGCTTTGGGCCAATCGAACCACAGTCAGAACTTCAACTGGGGAAACCCCATTTAGCTTAGTATATGGCTCCGAAGCTGTTATTCCGATCAAAACTCTAATTCCAACACCAAGAATTGAAATGTATGACGACCAGGAAAATGAAAAGACAAGAAAAAATGATATCGATTTAACAGAAGCCTTAAGAGAAAAAGCCGTTGTACGTTTGCAAGTCACTAAAGCAAATATGAAAAGGGCGTATAACCAAAAAGTACGCATCCGAACCTTCAAAGAAGGGGACCTGGTATTGAAAAAAGTAGAGGTATCCAAGCATGTGGGAAAGTTACAACAAAATTGGGATGGACCTTACGTTGTCATTGGCGTAGGAAAGAAAGGTTCATACAAAATTGCACACTTGGATGGAACACCCTTACCAAGAACCTGGAATGCAGTCAACCTTAGAAAATACTATGGTAAATAAATTTTAGTAGATTATGCTGCTTTATTTTATTAAGTTTTAATCTTTGTAATAAAGGCCTTAGCCTACAGTCCAATTATTAAAGATTTTAGCAACTTTAAATGTTAAATCAAGATTGAGTATAAATCGATTGTTTCGGTAAACACTCCTTGGAATTCTACTATCATATTGGTTGAGATCAAGACACAAGGAGTTAAGTATACATTGATCCGCTCAATAAACACTCCTCGATCCAAACCATACACACGAGTCGAGTATACATTGATCCGCTCAATAAACACTCCTCGATCTAGCAACAAACGAGTCGAGTATACATTGATCCGCTCAATAAACACTCCTCGATTATATTTCTACAATTAAAAGACTTTTGGTATAAAAAACCTAAGTCTAAACAAAAAGAGTCGAGTATACATTGATCCGCTCAATAAAAACTCCTCAATCTGTTTTCAACAATTAAAAGACTTTTGGTATAAAAACCTAAGTCTAAACAAAAGGAGTTAAGTATACATTGATCCGCTCAATAAACACTCCTCGATTATATTTCTACAATTAAAAGACTTTTGGTATAAAAAACCTAAGTCTAAACAAAAAGAGTCGAGTATACATTGATCCGCTCAATAAAAACTCCTCAATCTGTTTTCAACAATTAAAAGACTTTTGGTATAAAAACCTAAGTCTAAACAAAAGGAGTTAAGTATACATTGATCCGCTCAATAAACACTCATCGATTATATTTCTACAATTAAAAGACTTTTTGTATAAAAAACCTAAGTCTAAACAAAAAGAGTCGAGTATACATTGATCCGCTCAATAAAAACTCATCAATCTGTTTTCAACAATTAAAAGACTTTTGGTATAAAAACCTAAGTCTAAACAAAAGGAGTTAAGTATACATTGATCCGCTCAATAAACACTCCTCGATTATATTTCTACAATTAAAAAACTTTTGGTATAAAAAACCTAAGTCTAAACAAAAAGAGTCGAGTATACATTGATCCGCTCAATAAAAACTCCTCAATCTGTTTTCAACAATTAAAAGACTTATGGTATAAAAACCTAAGTAAAAAGAGTTTAGTATACATTGATCCGCTCAATAAACACTCCTCGATTAAGTTTTCAACGATTAAAAAGACTTATGGTATAAAAACCTAAGTAAAAAGAGTTGAGTACACATTGATCCGCTCAATAAACACTCCTCGATTAAGTTTTCAACGATTAAAAAGACTTATGGTATAAAAACCTAAGTAAAAAGAGTTGAGTATACATTGATCCGCTCAATAAACACTCCTCTATTAAGTTTTAAACGATTAAAAAGACTTATGGTATAAAAACCTAAGTCTAAAATAAAAGAGTTGAGTATAAATTGATCCGCTCAATAAACACTCCTCGATGACAATCATAAGTAAGATTAAGCCAAATTCAACAACAGGAAGAATGCTAGGAATAAAAATGAAGTTTTATTCATCTATGAACATGTAAAAGAGTTACAGACAAAAGCTGAAGATCAAATTACAAAAGTCTATATACGATTTACACATCATTACATTTGTTTAGACAAAACGATCCTATACTATAGATCTATAATCTTCACGACAATGTCCACGGAAACATCAATCTCCTCCCTAGTGCCTCGATAGTGGTAACTGACCACCTAAGAAGCATGCTGCTCAGGATGGTCGACTTCTTTGGTTCGATGGCCGGGCTATGAAGATCAAATGTTCTTCCAGATGAAATGAGCATTACTAGCCAGATAACCAGCAATACTCATTCACCCACAACAGAGATACTGCTTTTACATTAGGGTTGAGATTTACTCTGAAGCAGCATCTCTTCAGGACCGTCGAAGAAGGAAAAAATTTACCAGCACACCCCGATGGTCTATCACTCCGGAGGTAACATCCAAACACGGCGGTGCCTGGTAAATATGAACCCTCCATGTTCAAACAGAAACCACGGACCTCAAACCCGTGTATACGAAGTTCGAGGCCTCATGGGACCCGTTAGTACAAGGTAGGGCTTCCATGGGACCCGTCAGTACAAGGCAGAAGAAATTTAAGTTATTATGATATGAATCATGATAATGTGACTTTTTGAATATTATGGGATCAGAAGGCAAAATGAAATCTAAGGAAACTGAGATCTCCAACTTTTCTGAGAAAACATAAAAGACAGGGAAAGTGCCTACTTATTTATAGGCACTTGTGCGAATGATCCTACGGCTGGATAGATATTTGATCAAGGGACAGAAATGCGACATTTTGACTTTCCGTAATAAATGCAAGTAAGTTGGAACGACGCCCCCCCTGATCGGCGAACATATCGATAATAAAAGAGAAAGAAGATCAAAGCGATCAATGCATAATAAAAAGCAGAGCTAAAAGAGATCCAAAACAGAAAGGTCTGTACGCTCACATATGATAGTCGCTCGGCAGAAAACTTAAGATCCTCAACGAAGACATGCAAGTTTACACCGTTGTGAAAAGGATACTAGCTCGCCTAGAAATATAAGACCAGACCCGCCAGCATACGAGGGTCGTCACTGCCTCATATATTATATGGAAAACTATTAACTTAGCCATGCCAGAACTCCATTGGAGTCCAAGAAATCTGACGTCGATACTGGGACGGTAAATACCACCACGCCAGACTGCACTATCGTCACTGCCTAATATTTCAAAGAATTGCTGAAGGAGGTCTGAGCAGGCCAGATCTGGCTAATAATTCTACGTTTTCCAATTCCTCCCATATCAAAGAAATGATATAATGATAAACTGGTTGTTCTGTTTGAGGAACACATAACTCACAGTCAGTACAAAGAAACATAAAGTTTAGAAAGATACTTAGAGGGATATCTTCTCCTCAAACTTAGTCCTATGGAAAGAAAAGCAGAGTTCAACAGAAGGAATAATAGCCTCCTTATATAAGATATACATCACAAAAAGACAAATTTACAAGGCATGGATTGAACATCGACCAAGATACTGAGCGTTCCCTAACAGTTATTTAATCGATTATCGATACGAGTTGCCTACTGTCTACATTTTGAACGTCTAATGTGACTTTGGATATGACCCAAGGGACCATACTGGGTTGATCATCAAAAAAGTTTGATTTGCAGAACAAACATTATATCATTAAGTTACTTAAACACTGACTGAGCAAGATTAAGCTACCTTTTTTCTCTGTTCTGAATATTCTCCGCGAAGATCAATATCAGATAAATATGCTAATCTATGCTGATTATTTCACGATGTTATATTTATGCATAACAGCATAATGTGCATAACAAAATATATCTACAGAATAAAATTGATCAAGGCAAGGATCTGCCTGCAAGAGATCATAGTTTTAAATTGAGTCGTTCTCCCAATACAAAAAATTCAGCCCAAATAGCTACACAAAAAAGTTGGGCACTAAAAAAAAAAAAAAAAAAAAAAAAAAAAGAAACAGTCCAAGGCCTGCCAGGTCGAACAGATCACTAAGAAGAGTTGTCAACAGGCCGACTAGCAGAAACAGTCCTCCGAGGAGTCAAGTTACCAGCAAACGCCATCAACTCCTCTTGACGCTTTAGATAACTGGCATCATAACCTTCCTCAAAGGACCGCCGTCGAGACTCCTCTGCTTGGGCAGCAGCTTGAACCAAGTCACTTTTCTCTTTCTCCCAGACAGACTTTTCTTCTTGCAATTTTTGCAGATCATCATTGGCAAGCTGCAGTTGGAGACTCTGCCCTCGGACCTTGGCCGACTCTGATTCCAAACGACGTTGATAAGCATCTCTGCTCATCCACAGATCGTCATTTTGCACACCCAGCTGGAGTGCAAAGTACTTAGTCTGGAAAAAGAAAGCAGTCCTTATGTAACAGGGCAATCAAAATGAAAGCGAGAAAAATAATGAAAGATAGGTCTACCTGCTCGCACAACTTCACTAGCGACTGTACAAGGCGCACATTGGAAGTACTCTCAAGCTTCCTCAACTCACCGGGCAAAATAGTGCTCAAGCCCAGATCCCAGGACAAAGCATCGGGCTCAACAGAGCCCGGCAATTCACTAAGAAGAGGGACATTGTCAGGGCGGGGAGTCGCTGACCGCAAGATATCCTTAACCTGTTCAAGGATACAATGATCATCTAACAGACGAGGGGATTCCCTCTCGTTGGGGCTAACTGAGGTCTCCTTACCCGAAGCAGATATAACGGTCCGGCGACCAGGTCTTGACTCAGTTCGACCTCCAGAAGGACCGCCAGATTCAAAGGAGGCATTAACAATAGTTGTATCATGGAATAAAAAATCAGAAAAATCATGAGACACAGATTGTGTCATAGACGAATCCAAAAAAGAACCTTCGCCAACTGACCCTGCTGCATCTCCCCTTAAGGGTCCGCTCACAAGCTGGGCGGAAGAAAGAGAGCAAGAAACGGAGCTGCTAGGAACCTCTCCGTGAAAAGCAAGATCAAAGGAAGAAACACCTGAAGTAACGGGTATATTATAAGTCTGATCCTCATTGGACATATCGCCAAAAGCCACCGGACCAGGGGAAGGCATACTTCCAACGTCAGCGGAAGAAGGAAAGACTGGTTCTGCAAACGATGAACTAACTACGGGAAAAGGTTCGGAGGGGACGATAATGGAATCGGTCACCGACCTACTAACAGAAGATGAACGAGGAGGTTCCATCGAAGATCCTTCTGTTCGAGACTTCTTCGATCTGGGATTTCTAGCGTTCTCACGAGAAGGGCGCTTTGATGTATTACCGAAAAGATTAGTCATGATCGGAATACAAGAAGTAAATTTAAAATATCGAGAAAGCTTATCGACCTAATAAAGAAGGAATATTATGTTGGGAGATAAGCAAAGCGGTAAATAGCGAGACAAATTTTTACCTTTTATATTTATACTATACGAAAAGACGCGACAGACCCAAGGAAAGGGCGCGAAATAGAAAAACTGACCTTGAAGTAAACACTAGAATGTGAAAAGACACACGCATAATGATTACGGTGACTTGTCTGAATTATTACGGCGAAGATGAAAGGACGTGACTGTCAGAATATGAAACGCTTAACGTACAAAGGGATAAAAGTGTAAAATTACATTTAGTCCTACGATAGATAATTACAAAGACATTTTCATGGATCAATATATCATGCAGCCTGACCGCCCTCCGGAATCTCCTGTTCGCTAACGACGTCTCCTTCTTTGGCTGGCTCAACAACCTCTTCCTCTTCCTCCGGATCGATAAAATTGTCATCGAGCTCATCATTAACATCAGAAGGAGGAATCGGCAATGGGTTTCCGAACTCTTTACGAGGTGGGCCAAAGGAAAATTTTGATATACGACGTCTGGAAGCTCAGAAGGAGAGTATACTTCGCCATAACGGTTTAACCTAATATGTGCCATTTTAAAATATTCTTTTCGACGACCCTCTATCATTTCAAAAGCAACCAACTGATGAACCGCCTTCTTGAAAGTACTTTCTAGGAGCGGACCGACCATTTGGTGTACCAACGCCGTATGGACGGGAGACTTAAGGAATTCCCGAATCACTTTTTCGTCACGATTCCTACCATAACGATCCCTGAGTCCACTAAGAGGAGTATCCTCCTCGTACTCCTCTAAAGAAGCTTGAAGACTTGATATTTGAGATTCCAACTCACTAATTCGAGCAGTACTCTGAAATTGGAACTCCTCTAACTTTTTAGCCATTTGGTTAGCTTGTTCTTGAGCACGGGAAATCTCCAGAACCCTGTTTACAATCTCCTGGTCTTCAGTCCCCGTAGCCATAGTCTCTACGACCGGAACGGAAGAAGACGTTGATGGACCTACCCCTGAACCAGAAGACTTATGAAGTAAAGCTTTGTATTTCTCTTCCAGAAATTCACATTATTGTTTCCAGAGAGCAGTTTCATAGGCATATGAGGCTAAACAAGTCTTAGTCTGAAAAAGTAAAGGGGTAAAACAAGAAATAAGTTAGCTAACTAAAAAGATCTTCGAAGGAAAATATCCTATAAAGCAAACTTAAAAAGAGGTTACCTTTTCAGCATAAAGAGAAGCTCGCTGAAATTTCTCCAGAGGATCCTTTCGAAGAAGCTTATTTAGATCGCGGGTAAAAACGCCGGACAAAAGAACACGAGTTGCCTTATCAACCGCATTCTCGCTATCATCATGAACAAGTGAATCATTCTCGGAGTAGCCAGCGGCCGTCTTTCCCTCTAAATGATCCTCGATCATCTCGACCAAAGTAGGTTTTGGATGATTGTTGCCGAGTGAAGAAAGATCGTTACTAGAACGACCATAGTAGCTCCTCTTTCTCTCCACTGGATTATTAGTAGGATGAGGCATCGACCAGCTGCGACATCCACGAACACCCAAGGATGTTCTAAGCTGAAGGGGGGGATAACCGGATCCTGTCCCCTGACGAATAGGGGACTCTTGAGAAGAATCTGAAAATTCCTCTCCATTCTCCTCGGACTCATGACTCAACTCCAGCTTTTTCTTCCGAGACGCTCTCTGCTCAATAGGGACGTTCTCTATGGATTTGGAGGATTTGGACAACACCATTTTTCCCTTTGAAGAATGTCGAGAATTTTCTACCATATGAGCTGAAAAAGAAACAAGATAAAAGTTAGATTCTCTGTAAAGAAGATATCATCACAACACTAAGCTGAAGTAAAATGCTTACCAAGTGATTCGGATGATGAACTGATTGGAAAGTCATGAGCACTTAATCCCGCTTTACGAAGGAAAGCTTCCCCAATCAGAAGAGCACTCTGATATTTGTTGGAACGCATAGCGTGGATTTCACCAATAAACGGAGCATCATCAGGAATGAGTTCACCAATCGGCAGGCGACCTCCGTGAACCCAACTGGAGCCATGATCCCACGAGAAGGGCATGGTCGAACCGTCCGCCAAACGAAGATGAGATGGGGGACGAACAAAGAAGAAGTGAGATTTCCAAGAAGGGTTGCTAGAAACTGGGAAATCAAAGATTGCTCGACTAGGCCTCTGACTAGTGAAGAAATATCCGCGATTGGAGGAACTGGAAATATTAAATCGAAAAAGTTGTGTAAAATTACGAAAGGAAGGCTTGAACCCTTTCGCGATCATTAAGACAGAAAAACAAACCACGAAGGCCACAGAATTAGGGACCAATTGTGTCAGGGACACACTGAATATTTTTAGAATATCAAGAAAGAGGGGAGACAACGGAAGACGCAGACCACTATTAAAATGGGCCGTGTAAAAGGCTCGACATCCTTCCGGTGGTAATGTAACCCTATCAGAAAGAGAAGGGAGAACTATCTCAGTACCTTCCGGGAAATATTTGGAATAATTGTTCACAACCTCGGGGAAAGTATCCATGGTGTAAGCACAAGCTAGGTCCTCAATTGGTTCAGAAATTTGAGGAGCAGTACCTTTGCCCTTTTTTGCTCGGGCAGCGACATCTATATCGGAAAGAATTCGTACCTTAAAAGTATCTTCAACAGGAACTACAAATTCAGAAACTCCAGTTTGCTCGCTCGAAGGATTAGAATGCAACTCTTCCTCGTTAGTAGGAGCGACATTCTCCCTGGAAGAGGAAGAAGATTTTCTTAAAAGGGCCATGTTTTTGGACTCTCGGAGGATATAAGTCGATAAAAGGAAAGCTTTATATGATGAACGACTAATCAAGAAAATGACTACAAACTATAAGGAAGTATAAAGGAGAAATGACAAACTCAAAAATCACCTATTTATACTGAGAAAAGAAAAGACGTTTCGAACTCGTCACAACCAATCACATTCCCGCCAAAAACGGAAGAAGATAGAGAGCCTCCCCGAAGGGACGCTTGGCGATTCATAATTGGAAAGAGAAAACGACTATCTATGATGCGCAGCACTCTTTTCCTTACTTAAGATTTTTTCCCACAGGGTTTTTTCTTAAGTAAGGTTTTTAACGAGGCACCATTCACAGAAGATAACAGTCGTAAAAAATTGTCTACTTCTACGAGCTTCTATTATCTATACGCTCGAAGAAGTGAGGGAGTACTAATGGGGGCTATTTCGCACCCCTTATAATGAGCGGATCGACTGAAGATTAAAGGATCGGTTCGACCAGACGAGTCAGGACGGGATCATCTTATCGACCCGGGCAAATACAACTCTCTTCGACAAGAAGACTACACTCCGGACTCAAGAAGGACAATTGGGCCGAGACCTATTAGGAATATATTTCCTTGTAATGCTAGGTTTAGTATGATATAAATACCTAGTTAATCATTGTATTACGGGAGCCCTTTTGGGACAATACACAGCAAATACACCATTGAATTCTGCATAAACTGCAGAACCAGATATTATTCAATAAAAGAAAAGAGCTTTCTCTTCATATTCATCTTATTTTTACGTTGGTTATGATAATTACTTGTTGTTCCTTCAAAGTTGTTCTTCTTTGTGATTGATCCATCCTGAATAAAGCAACATAGCCCTATAAATCATATATATTGAGAATCCCCAATATCCCATATTCACTGATACAATTAACCCGACGAAATCCGGTTAAATCAACGCTTTTGCAAGAATGGGCCATGGAGCTACGAATAGTTGTTGCATTTTGAAGGATCCTCCTCTAGAGGTGTTGAGTTGCTTAGAAGCCGATGGTTCAACTTAGCTTTGTTTAATTTCGTTTGTAACCAAAAAAAAAAAAGTTGTTCATTTACGTCAACTTGTTGTACATGTTGAGTAACAGTATCATCTTGAGATAGATAAGGGGTGTAATATCCATTCTAACTTCCTCAATTTCAGCTTTTCTCGATTCACTACTCCCACTAAATTCACCATCTCTAAAAAATTAGCGTTATCAGTTTCAATAATTCTCGTAGTGTGGTTAGGACAATAAAAAATGTATTCTTTTGTCTTTGATGGATATCCAATAAAATATCCAGATATTGTTCGTGGATCCAATTTCTTTTCATTTGGATGTTGGATTCTAGCCTCCGGTGGACAACTCCAAACATGTAAATGTCTTAAACTAGGTTTCCTTCCAGTCCACAACTCATAGGGAGTTCTTGGAACTGCTATAGTGGGAACCCGATTTAAGATATACATTGTGATCTTTAGGGCTTTATTCCACAATGAAAAAGGTACACCTGAATAACATAACATACTCCTACCCATATCCATAAGAGTACGATTTCATTGTGGCGTTTCATGCATTGTGTATCCGGTACAATACCTAATAATTTTGCAAATGGGCCAGGAAGTTGCCCTGACTCATCATATCTACCGTAGTACTCCCCATCCCGATCTGATCTCATAATTTCAACGTTTCTATCTAATTGGCTTTCGACCTCCATAATGAACACCTCAATGAGAGTTTTGATGAATTAGATTGATGTAACTATAACGAGACAGATCATGAATGAAGGTGATGAAATACCCTTCTCCACTAAAACATGGAATAGGTAGTTTGCAAATATCTGTATGGATTAACTCAAGAAGTTCTTTACTTCTTGTGGTACCCTTTTGCTTGTGTTTGGTTTGCTTTCCCTTAACGCAATTCACACAATTTGAGAATCAATAAAGTCTAGATTTTTTAGACTCCAAACTTTATTAAATTTTCTAATATTTCTTAGAGATATGCCCCAAACGTCTATGCCACAACATTGAAGAATTTTCATTATTTGGACTACGTTTTAAGCCAACTTCTGATTGTGAAGTTAATAACGAATGTGCAAACTCATGATTTAAAGATATTTTATATAAACCATCACATAAAACACCAAAACCAACAATAACTTTATTTTTCATATTACTTCGATTTTGAGAATAAAAAACAACGCAATAACCACAAACATCTAACTTAGACAGGGAAACTAAATTCTTATAAATTGAAGGTACATAAAATGTGTTTTGAAGATCCAATTGGTGACCTGTCTCAAAGATGAGATGATATGTGCCTACTAGTTCCACATTTGATTTGTGACGGTTCCCCATATACATGATCTTTTCACTTTCCTCCGGCTTTCGGGTTGTAAGAAATCCCTGCAAAGAATTTGTAATATGAGTTGTTGCTCCAGAATCAATCCACTAAGTATTAGAAAGAACTTCAACAAGATTTGATTTATAACATACAAAAGAAATATTAATACCTTTCTTTACGAACCAGGACTTGCGTTTTTCACAATCCTTCTTCAGACGTCCTGTTCTGTCACAAAAGTAGCATTTGACAACCTTTCCACGACCGAGACTACTTTTCCCGGCCTCATTTCCTTTCATTGGTGTGTTTTTGTTTTCATTCTTCACATTCTTTCCTTTATTCTTCCTTACTTCATGAGTTACAACCAGTGCAAGATGGCGTCTTTCATGTCTCAACCTCATTTTCTCTTGAGGACACATACTACTTAGCTATTCATTTCCATATTTCTTTTCAGATATTATAGAGTATGAACTGGAAAAGGAATGTCTCCTCTACTTTCATGCCATGAGTTCCTAGCTTAGCGGAATCATCAGCCACATTCATTATAGGTTCTTGAATTCCTATTTCACCATCATATTTCATGGTGGTTAATTCAACCATGAGTGTTCCTGCTATCGACTTATCCGCTGATTTGAAATAGTCTTTTATAGCCGCTAACAGGTCCATGGCATTGTCAGCCTCGAGAAGGGAAGTCTTAATGTTATATGCTACGATTGTGTGAATATACATTAGACTAAGGCATGCTAGACCTATTCCAGACTTCCTTCACGCTAAACTAGGCCGATTCCTCTGGCTTATCGATAACCAATGACAGGTCTATATCAGTTACACCCAAGGTGAATTGCGTAAGTCCATATCATTAATAGAAATTTGATCCATTAAGAGTTGCAAAATACCAGAAGCATGCGAGTGCAATTAAAAAGGAGTAATAGCTGAAATAAGATGCAACAAAAGTAATAATGTAATGTATTAGACAAATTATCACATTGAGGTTTAAATTCAATCAAGATGAACTGATTGATATCACCACAATTTCTCCTTTGGGCGAAAAGTAGTTCATCTATTGTTCTCTTTTTATAGGTGTAAATCACTTAGTATACACCTGTGTAGGTCTAATATAAGTTTATCTCACTCATGTAATTAGTCATGTTACCTCTGAGAATTCAATCATAATTGCTAAGTGAATACAAATTATACTACCCTAACCAGTCCATAACTAATTAAAAGTGAATCTCCACTGGGAGAGTCTCAATCTCTTAACTACGACTGCAATCGAGAATATTATTGTCCTTTATATCATCTAAATGATCAAACTTTTATGTAGCTTTTATGTTAATAAAATATCATTAACCAAGGTCACTTTGACAACTACAAGTCTACCTATCTTTTATAAACAAAAGACTGACCAATAATATGTTGGGATATCGCCCGGTTGTCAAAACAACAAAAGTACGGAATTTAAAAAATTTTCGAACAAATTCCAAGGCCAGGAATAATTCATCTAACTCAAACGAATAGGGTTGAAACAAAAATGCAACAATTGCATAATTAAGGTAGTAATCGAAATTACCTCACAACAAGAATAGTAGCGGTTTTCTCCGGGCTTCTGTTTGATTAACTGAAGCACTCCAAACGTCATGCCTCTAGAAGTATCCACATCAGAAGGATTGTACCAACACCTTCAGATTATAAGCTAATAACTAGAGTAAGAAGGTCCTTCAATGGAGAATACCAGATCTAGATCTAGATGAGAGATGAGAAGAAAGAGAGGGGGGGAGAGGGACGACACTAGCTACGGCGGCTAGGGCTAACTTTTAGCATTAGGGTTTAAGGAGTCTCTCATACTCCTATTTATAAGCCTCTCTTTTGTCTTGTTGTGCAAGACTGGGCCCATTCTTTAAATGGCTCATCTCTTATATTTATTTAATTAATCTTTTAATTAAATAAATCTTAATTAATGAAATTGGCGGTAGGTCCACAACCTATTCGTGATTTAATTATGAGTAATTAATTTATCCGATCAAGTACACATTTTTTATTGACCACTGCAGAATTAATCTCCGATTAATTATGGAGTACTCATACCTCATGGTCGATGTCTAGCCACAAGCCAGATTGAATTAACACTTTAATTCAATTATAAACTTTGTACCCTGAAATTATAAGATTTTGGTACTTTGCGCCCTAACTTAAAAGTTTTGGCACTTTGCACCCTATTGTATGTTTTGAAGAAAAAATTAATTAATTGAAGAGTACAATATTTATTTTTTAATATTTTTGGCACTTTAAACCCTAAAAGTATAGATTTTGATACTTTGCGCTCAGAAATATAGAATATTGGCACTTTACACCCAAAAAATATAATTTCTGGCATTTTCTACCCTCACTTAATATGATAATCTAAATTATGTAAATAACATGCAATATAATAATATGTTAGATATGTAAACATCTATTTTAGATATAAAGTAAATAATCTTGAGGATACTTGAGAATAAAATGAAGACAATGTCTTTTTTTTACTCTACATTTTACATAGAGAAAATGTTGAAATAAGTTATTATAAAGTAAAATAAATTTAGAATAACAAGTTTATGATTTTTGTGCATAGAAATGACCATTTTATCTCTACATCGTCGACATTCATGAGTCTGTTTTTTTTTAGAAAAATACATTAGGGTGCAAAATAACATACAAATTATATTTTAAGGGTGCAGAGTGCCAAAAAATTTAAGTCTGGGTGAGAAATGCTAATGTTTTATAATTTTAGGGTGCAAAATGCCTAACATTTTATATTTTAAGATTGCAAAATCTATATTGCCAAGGTGAAAAGTGAAAAATAAAATTGAAAATAACTATTCTACCCTTCTATCAATGAATTTTCTCACTAAAACAAACAATAGGGTGCAAAGTGCCAAAACCCTATAATTTCAGGGTGCAAAATGCCAAAAACCCATTTAACTCTAAATAAATTATCTCCTTTTGAGTGTTGTTGTCCAACGGTATTGTGTGTGATCATCTAGCTTCACCATTAATCGGTCGTAGGCCCACAAACTATTCGTGATTTAATTATAAGCAATTAATTTCTCCAATCAAGTACACATGTTTTATTGACCACTCCAAAATTAATCTCCCATTAATTATGGAGTACCCACACCTCGTGGTCGATGTCTAACCACAAGCCCATGAGCCCCAACTTTAGGTGAATTGATCTTGTGAACCTCATCGCTTATAATTCTCATGTACATATGGTCCCTCTAACAACTAATTTTTCGATCGAGACCTAGGATATGTCAATTGATTGGCACCTCTAATTATCTCGATTCTGCACTTTCTAATTCTGCATAATATTTTCAGTGTGACTCTTAAATTTGAAAACTCCTTCCGAAATCTGTCACAGACCCATTGATTTCTCGGAATCTATTATCTAAGAAAGTACAGGAAATTCTCTCATCCATTACAATGAGTCGTTAGATCCCATATTAATGCTAATCATTCGCGCATACAACTATACGTACTCAAAGTAGGCACATAATGACCAAGTTACGTGATCGGCTCCTACTTCAGAATACGCACACCCGTATACCGAATTCTCCCTAGAATATCAAGTCTAAAGACTAAATTATACACTTTATAAGTCTTTAGAAACATCACATCAGAAATATGCGACATGCGCTTCCACGATGGGTTTCTCTGTTAGGGTCGTTCGATGCGTTCGATCCTCTGTCAAACCACCTAGTCATATGCACTAGCATCAAATGCATTGTTCATGAAATGTTACAAATTCGCTCCATGTGAACTATGCATAATCATACAAGTCTTAGCGATTCCTTCAATACCCTGTCACGATCGGAACCTGTGACTTGGATCTCGTTTTAAAATCACGATCTTGGAGATTGTTTCATGATTGCACTCATATTGAAGTTAATCGTCTCCTAGTCAAATGTGATCTTAGAATTTCAACTAATCGCTTAAATATATTCGCAAAATATGAAAATGGCCATTTGATTATTTACATGATATAAATAAACATTACGTATTAATCATTTAATCAAATATTTGTTCAATACAAAAAAGTTCTATTACAAGTTAATATATTGACTTGCTAGAAACTATCCAAATCTTTATTATTTATATGCATATATAATTTATACATGAAATTTTATACATAATTTGAAATGATAATACGGTGTAAAACATTTCATCATATAATCATATGTTTAAGATTAGAACTCATATTCAAAATTTCACTGACCAAACATGCGGATATATCCAGCAACTTTAATAACAACCTTACGATTCTTTTTTATTTTTATATGAAATTGAACATCATAGCTAATCAATTAAGAAATTTGGCATCTCTTAGTGGCTGAATATGAAAAGGTGAACTGTTTCTTTAAAGCCATATGAATCCGTCAATGATACTACTTCGTCATTAATTAATTCAAGATCTAATATTTTAATCTGCTTAACATCTTCAAAAATTGGTCAAAATCAAATAGGCTAATCAAATCATATTAGAGAACTTAAAATTTGATTAACATATCGACAAAGTGCAAACATAATATCTTTCATTCAATTAGGAAATATCAAGCAAAGATATGAACATACTCTGATACCAATTGAAAGACTTTTATTAAACTTTATGAGTAAAAGTTTTAACAATATGCTTATCAATTAACACATATTATATATATAATTAGGATACGAGACATTGATTGTTATCTCCTCATTATATAATCTTTATAGTGAACTCACCTTCTCCTCTTTTTCTATCCAGATGACACAACTATAGAACACTTTTAGATGATGGAAATTTGCTAGCACTTTTGGTTCTTCTATTTGGTATGTAGCTTTGAGAAGTGGTTGTGTCTCCTTTTATAAATAAGAGTAGAGAGCCACTAAATGCAAGAGTTACAAGAAGGTAAAAGGCCAACCATCATGGCCTCTATAATCCATCTTCTTATAAGTTACAAATTTTAACCTACCTATTAAATTATCAGTCTTTAATTCATAATATGAAGAGTCCAAAACTTAAAACTTGATTGAGGTTAGTGGACCACTTAGTAAATAAATATAAATTAACAATAGAAGCCACGACAGTTCACGCGCAAATCGTGGTGTTGCACTGAGGGTAGCAATCGGTTTAAACGCTGACGTTTGTCGGTGAACAGGGCCTCTCGTTACGCCACCGCATCATCGGCGTTTGGCCCAAAATTCCAGCTCCTGATGTCGTTGTCATGCCTCTTCAGCCTGCAAAATTAGAGTTTGCTTATTTGGGCGATTCAGGTATTGGACCTCAAGTTGTGGGATTTGGTTATAGGGTTTGTTAATTATTTGGGCATAATGTTAAAATGAGATTTAAGGCATATGAGGCTGAGATTTAAGGCATATGAGGCTTTGAGCTGGAAAACATCTTGGCTAGGGCTGTCAATGGGGCGGATTTCAATCCGGATCCGATCCGAATCCAGTCCGATTTATTAGGATAATTGTCCGGTTAGTGATCCGATGGATCTGATCCGATTAAGAAGATCCGTAATCCGAATTATATGGAGCGAATATGGATCTAGGCTGATCCGATTCGTTACATATCCGTATCCGATATATATTACTATATGTTTTTTTTTTTTTTGTTTCCCAATGGTTTAATCCCTTTCGAGGCGCGTCGGGCACATAATGTGGGAACCTCTCCCAACAGGGATTCGAACCTGAGTTCGCTACTGTGTAGTATATGTTGTTTATATATTATGTATTTAAATAAAAATAAAAATAAAACTATCTATGTTCCACTAAAATCTTTTATTATATTAAAAATAATTTTAAAAAGAAATGCATGAGAGATGTTGGTGGACTGACCAGATAACTAATTGGGTCTACAACATATTAATTTATACTATTTAATAAGAAAAATCAAACCATAACCATTCATCCTTCAATTTTTATCTTCTCTTCCATTTCTCAATATTGAGGTTTCTTCTTCTTTGTCCCAGTTTATATCTTTTTTACTTATATTTTTGTTTATTCTTCTGTTCTAATTTTTATCGTTTATATTTGTCCATCATATTCCATCTTCTACAATTTTTAGGCAATAGTTTCGATGAAGTAAGTAAAATTTTACATTTTTAATTCATGATGGTGGAATCTGCAAGTGATTTGGAGGAAAACGGGAAAAAAAAAATTAGCTTGCTAAATGGATCCGGATAATTTATCCGGATCCGGGATATCCGCCGGATTCGGATCTGTTTGCTAATATTCCAGATCCGAGCGGATCCGGATCCGGATAGAAGAAATGGAAATCAGACTCGGATCCGGATCTGCCCTGATACGGTCCGAGTCCGTCCCATTGACAGCCCTAATCTTGGCTAATTGAAATTAATTATTTTGTGCCAAAAGGAATAAACGGATTTCATTTTGAAAGTTTCCAAGCTTGAATTTTGCTTGAACCATTATTTGTTATGACTTAATCACTTAATTACTTTGTTCTACATTTAAACCCAACTATAAAAGAGGAGACTCATTGTTTGAGATTCAATTTGTTCTCTTGAATTGGGCCTATTTTGTGTGACAAGAATTTATTCAGAGAAAAAGAAAATGGATCTTATTGTCATGCAGATTTCCTCCGTATTAATGATTTTGAAAATAATTCGAGTACCCATAATACAAAATGTACACTAAAAGTATTTAAATTCACTTTATCTGATTTGTAGGAGTTCGTGAAGTTTGAAACTCATTAATTTAATGACTACCAAACAAGAAACACAAGGTTTATATGCATACATATAAAAGATCTGATAGTGTAAGTTTGAGATTATCATATATTTATGGGTAAACACCACAAATGGTCCCTCTTATCATTAAGTTTTTACAGAGTGGTCCCTCTTATGTTTTTTTTCCCATGTTAGTCCTCAATATGAATTATTTATTTCACTTTGGTCCTTCACAGGCGGTTCGCGGCAGCTCCGACGTCACGTGCATATCACGTGAGGGCAATTTTGTCCATTCAGGTAAATTAATAGGGATATTTTCGTCTTTTTATAAATAAATAAATAAAAACTAAATCTTCAATTCTCAACACGTTAAAAGAAACTAGGGTTCGTTCCAATTTAGCCATCCATTCCAACGGCCAAACTAATATTCTCTCAAAATCTTTCTTCAAATCCAAAATTGTTCACAAATTAAACAATATATCACAAACCCATTACATTTCTTAGGGTTCATCACCATGATTATTCGCGGGAAGGGAGTGAAGAGCCTGTTTACAGTAAGCTCTTCTCACACTTGATTTTTTTTTTTCAAAATTTTATGTCGTTTTCTATATTCGAAAGTAGATTTATGGCGTTTTCCATATTATTGAACTAAAATAGTGGTCATTCCCGTTGGTTGTTGAATATTTTATATCCATTATCGAATTAAAACAGCGGCTCCTTTTGTCGTTTTTGTGGTTTATTTTTTCTCAAAATGCATTGAATAGTTATATTTTGTCCAAATAAGCAAAAAAGACATTTCTGGAAATTTTTTAATGGCGGTCCCCCTTGTCCGTTTCATACTGCATTAATATACTCAAAAAGATTAAAATACACTGCATTGATGTTCCGAGAAAAGGCATGATTTATTTTTTATTTTTTTACATGTGGCCCCTTGTTGAAAACTTTCGGACTTTTATATGTATAGCCTTGTTATTTAATTTCCTGTCTCCCATTTGAATTTTTTTTTGTGTATTCCTAGAAAAGGCATGAAAATACCATTGCACTGATATTATCTCTCTTAAACGCAGAACCTGGAGATATGTATTTCACCTTGAAAGTTTTTCATGGTGGCTCTATAGTTGAAGAGCCTGTGAAGATGTACATGGGAGGTAAAATCAGTTATGTGGATTACTGTCATAAAGATAAACTTTCCCTAGTTCAATTAGAGAGGTTAGGTGAAAAGCTAGGGCATACGAAGTACTTGTCATTTTCATACATGCTCCCACACCATCAAGATTTTGATTTAGATTTGGAGTATATTATATTGGAGGGGGATTTGGGTAAAATGGCAGACCTTGGAGTGCAGACTAGAGAGATGATTCTTTTTATGGAGAAGCCAATGAAAAAGAAAGTGAATGAAGAAGAAGATGAAGATGTAGAAGATGATGAAGCAGTTGATGAGGAAGAAATTGACAATGAGGAAGCAGATGATAATGTGGAGGTAAATGATGAGATTTCTCATAAAGTAGATGAATTAGTGCAAGAATTGAATAATGAATTAGAAGTTAGTGAAAACGAGGTAAGTAAAGGGGATGATAAGGAGTATGAAAATCCTATTGATCCAACTTCAGAGTGGGAAAATGTGAAAACTAGGAGTGATAAAAGAAAAGGAAAGGGAAATGAAGAAGTTGAAATTTTTGTGGATGATGTCCATGTACATGAAGAATTAGATTACATATCAAGTGAAGAAGAAGCTAGAAGCATTGGTAGTGATGAAGACAATGAGGAAAGTGAGCTTCATGTTATATTCAACAAAAAATCAGATATGGAAGATCCAAAGTTCAAAATATCTATGCTTTTTCAAGATAAAAAAGAATTCAAAGACGCAGTGAAGCAGCATGCAATTATATGGCAGAGAAACATAAAATTTTTGAAGAATGATGATAAGAGGGTGAGAGCAAAATGTTTGGAAAAAGGTTGTCCTTGGGTCATTCTTGCGTCAAATGTGAGAGGGAGTACCACATTCCAAATAAGAACCATAAATGATAAACACACATGTGCCAGGGAGCTAAGCAAGAACAGATTTGTGACTTCAACTATGTTGAGCAAGAGATATGCAAATGATTGGAGGATAAATTTTGGATGGAGAGCCGGTGAGTTTCAAGAAAAAGTACACCTTGACCTTAATGTGGATGTGAGTAGAGCACAATACTACAGAACCAAGCATAAAGTTTCTGAAATGTTGGAAGGAAAGTTCAAAGATCAATACAGAAGGATATATGATTACATAGAAGAAGTTAAATTGACAAATCCTGGGACAACTATAAATTTGCTGACAACCATTGATGAAGATACTGGGGATGAGGTATTTAGAAGAATGTACATGTGTTACAAGGCATGTAAGGATGGGTTTTTAGGGTCTTGTAGACCTGTTGTTGGGGTGGATGGATGCCATTTAACAGGACCTCAAAAAGGGATTTTGTTAACTGCGGTAGGAATGGATCCAAACAACTGCATTTTTCCAATCAGTTTTGTTGTGGTAGAAGTAGAGAACAAAGATTCTTGGGATTGGTTTTTTGCAGTTGTTGCAGTCTGATCTTCAGATACATGACCAGAGTAAATGGACCATTGTCTCTGATAGACAAAAGGTATTTTGTTGCATTTAAGCATTTGTTTAATTTTAATGGTTCTTATAATATTGTTTGGTTGTTGATATTGATCTACTTTTGCTAATTGCCACAGGGATTGATGCCTGCATTGAAAGCATTGTGGCCAGATGTAGAACACCGGTATTGTGTCGGGCACATATTGTCAAATTTCAAGAAAAAGCATAGTAGCATTAAGTTGCATAATGTCTTGTGGAGTTTAGCTAGGGCAACCACAATAAATTAGTTTGGATATGGGATGGAAAAGTTGAAAAACTTGGATAAAAAAGCTTTTAGTTTTTTGGCTGGAAATCCCTCCTAGGCACTGGACTAGATCTCACATGAGAACATTTCCAAAAAATGATGTTTTGTTGAATAACATGTGTGAGAGTTTCAATAAAGTTCTTCTAGAAGCTAGAGAGAAACCATTGTTGAGTTTATTTGAGTCAATCAGGATTTATTTAATGAAAAGGCTACAGAGCAAGAGAGATTACAGCAAGAGATGGACAGGGTTTATTTGTCCTACTATTAGAAAAAAAATTGAAATATTGAAGGACCAAACGAGGTCTTGTGTTGCAACATATGCTGGGGGTCCTAGATTTGAAGTGAGGGAAATATGGAGTGGTGGGCAGCATTCAGTGAATCTAGAGTCCAAAACATGCTCATGTAGGAAGTGGGACTTAACAGAAATACCTTGTGTTCATGCTGTTTCTTCAATAGTAAGTCATGGACATAATATAGAGGATTATGTTAGTGAGTACTATAATCTTGAATGCTATGAGGTATGTTATGGGGCTGCCATTAACCCAACAAGAAGTCCAATTGAATGGCCAGAATCAGGAAAATCAGATGTTTTACCTCCTATTGTTTTCAAGTTGCCTGGTAGACCTAAGAAAGCAAGAAGAAAGGACCCTAATGAGGTAGTCAAGTTCACTAAAAACAACACACATAAGTTATGGAAGAAGTCTAGGGGTAAAAAGAGGTGCAAAATATGTAGTGTAGAAGGTCATACCAGGACAACATGCCCACAAAGAACTGATGAGACCCCAACAACAAAAGAGAAGGAAAATGATGATAAAACACAAGCGGAAGAAGGGATAGTTGGTACTGATGAGGTTCAAACTGAAATTCGATTAAATTCAACCCGAAGTACCACCTGAGGATGCATCTAGGGAGGCAGAAGAGGGGGTAAATGGTGTATCTCTAGAACCAGCAAAAAAGGGAAGGAAATGCAGTGTGTGTAAGATAGAAGGACATACCAAAAAAACTTGTGAAAAGAGAAATGAAGTTGTGATCGTGGGTGCTAAAAAATGTAATGTTGAAGAGACTGAGGCTGGAGTTGTGATGGTGGATGCTAAACAAGGTGAAGAAGTTGTGACTGAGGCTGGGAAAGAAGGTGTCACTGAAACTGCCAAAGAAGGTGACACAGAAGGCATAATTGAGGAGTCTGAAGAAGTTGAACAAACAGTTCTAGATCATGTACTTGATGCCACCAAAGTAATTAGGAAGTGCAGTATTTGCAGATCTGAAGGTTATACGAGGAATAAATGCCCAAGTGAATTGCCACATGTGGTAGAAAACTCATTTGTGATTGTTGTAAGTATTTAACTTTCTATTTAATCTTAATCAAATTAAATACCTAACAAAAACTATTATTTTTCGTTGACTATGTTTTGGCAGCCTATGAAGCTTAATCTCAATGATACGAAGAAGTTGACCAAGTGCAGTGTTTGCTTAATGTTTGGACATAACGAATTCAATGCCCTAATCCAGCTGCAAAGATGTGGAAAAACTTAGACAAATATGGATCATACCTTGATGTATGTATTTTCATACATTTATTATGTTTCGAATATTTTTATGCTTTTAAATTTGATTTCTTTGTATTTGCAGAGGCAAGTGGATACAATATCTGAATTCGTACCACCACCACCTAAACCACCAGCTGCAAACTCAGTTGATATTGGTGGAGTTTCAGTGAAGAGATCATTCCAGAAAGGGGGGAACAATGTGGTGACATTAAATGGACTGAATGAAGCTGCTCAGTCAAAGAAATCAAAGAAATCAGCAAATGAGGATGAAAGTCAGCCATCAACTCAACAATCTACCCATAAGGGAAAAGACAAAAGTTCAAAAAATAAACCTCATTGGAAGTACTGATTTCTGTTTTTTTAGGTTAGTGAATCAGTGAACTTTTACGACTCTTTTTTGTTATTTCAAGTGTATTTGGCTTTAGGATGTGTTTTGGATGGATGTTATGTTTTGCATTTGGGAGATGTGCCACTGATATTATTATGACTCATTTTGATTATGTATGGCTTTTTGGATATATGGTTTTGGATATGAATATGTATGGTTATATGTGTTTTGGATGGGTGTTTTGTTTTGCATGATCCTTTTTTATTTTTTAAAGAAATAGTCACATTGGAACATGTAATAAAGCTAAAAAAGAAAGAGCTCTAACAAAAGGAAAGTTAGATAGAGAAGTTCTCAACTTGGGGAAAACATCTCCTTGTGCTTTCTTGTTTTTTCTTGCTCTTTCATCCAAATCAGAACCAAAAACCAAACAGATCCCTAACCTCCATCCTGTACTGATCGTTTCTATCGGTTTATTTCCGAATTCTGCTGCTGTAATCGCGAAGACAGAACCTCTGTTCTGCGTTTTTCCTAGGGTTTCAAAACCTACGGGTTTTGCAACTTCTCACTGAATTCCTTGCTAGTTTGTGAGTTTTTCCATTGTTTCTTTCACTTAAAACATGGGAAAACGAAGAAACAAAGCTAAGGATCCTGCTAGCAACACTCCTATGGCTGTCAAGACTTCAAAATCTGGGCCAAATACCTCCATTGTTGCTGAAATTGTGAAAACTGATTTGCAACATGTTAAAGGTATTGAATCTCTTTCCCCTAGTGTTTCTTGCTCACTAGGAGAGAAAGACACTGAATCTGATGCTTCTGGGGGTTCGGACATGCCTCCATCAGACCCTGATACAAACACTTTGAGTTCTGCCCGCCAAGTGTTTGTTGAAAGTACTCAACCACATGCCCACCAAGTGTTTGATGAAAAGTCTGAGCATAATAGCCCTGCCACGGCATCTGTTCTCCCTCCGAAGGCTCCATGGGTGAATAACTTTCGGGATAACAGAAATGTTGGTGAAGGTATTAAGCTTGTTACCGTGGATAATGACAATGACAATGTCGTTCTTGATGAAGAAGACATTGATGACGTTGAGATTGCTTGGGGTTTTTGCCTTGTAGGCTACTTTGAAGGCAGGTTTCCGAGACGTGAGGCTGTTCGTCAAATCTGTAACTCTTGGAAAATTGAATACATGTTCTATCTTCACCACTCGGGGTGGCTTGTCTTCAAATTCAGTTCATCTGAAGATAGGGACAGTGTGTTAAATGGAGGTCCTTACTTCATTTATGGTCGTCCACTCCTCTTGAAGATTATGCCACGCTGTTTTGAGTTTGGGGATGATGGGGTCAGCTTAGTTCCGATTTGGATCAACATTCCGGACCTTCTGTTAGACTGCTGGAATGCTAGAGCTCTTAGTAAGATTGTTTCAAAGGTTGGTACTCCAATAGCTACGGACAAGCTTACTCTCACGAAGGAGAGGATGTCTTATGCTATAGTTATGGTCGAAGTGGATGCCTCCGAGGAGCTCACCAAGTCAATTACAATCCAATTGCCTACGGGGAAGATCCGGGTGCAATCTGTGATTTTTGAACATGTCCCAAAGTTTTGCAAATCTTGTAAGTTCTTTGGACATACAACTAAGGGATGCAAGGCTCAATCCCAAGTTGGAAACAAAGGGGCTCATAGTACTGATTCTAAATCTCAACCAGCTACTCGAGGTATGGATAGTAGTCTTCTTCCTACAAGTGTTTTGCCGGAGAAGCAACCTGATTCGGATCCCGTTTTGCTTACTGCCCCTGGAAAGCATTATGTTCAGACCACAGTTTCTATCCCTTCGGATTCAAACATTGTTTCGTCTCTTGTACAACCTTCTGTTGAGGCTGGTAGAAGCATTACACCTCAAGAGGCTACTTTCACGAAGGTCAAGTCGAGAAAGAAGAAAAAGCAACTTGGGCCGTTCTTTGATCCTGTGGAATCTCCTGATGGTGAGCAGTCTGATAAGGTTAAGAGAATTGTTCCATCACCAATTCCAGCATCCGTTCCCCCCATTGGAAGATCGAAGGGCGCCGCCCTTCCTCTTCCGTAATGAAGATTGCTTCATGGAACATTAGGGGATTCCATATGCCCCTAAAACATAAGGGTGTAATGTCCCTTGTAAGGCAGCAAAACATTGATGTTCTAGGTATCTTGGAGACTAAGATTAATGAGAATAAGCTTCGGAAGCTTATGCAAGGCAAATTCAGTTCTTGGCAACAGGTCAATAACTTCGATTACGATGACGCGGGCAGAATTCTTGTTATGTTCGACCCCTCAAAGGTTACTTTGGTTCCGATGGAGTTTTCTTCACTAGACATACATTGCTTGATAACCTGCAAGGTAACTAATATTACTTTTCATGCTAGCTTTGTGTATGGTTACAATTCGATTGTGAAACGTCGGCCTTTATGGAATTGTTTGTGTGAACGTGGTACACATATTTCCTCCCCTTGGCTTATTCTTGGTGATTTCAATAGTGTTCTTAAATTTGATGAGAGGCAATTTGGTGCTCCAATTACTTTTCACCAAGTTAAAGACTTTGTTGAATGTTGTGATTCTACTGGTATCTCGGATCTTCCCTCAACAGGGGCGTTTCTTACGTGGACTAATGGGACGGTTTGGAGTAAGTTAGATAGAGCAATGGGTAACATCCTCTGGATGGCTGCTGCCTTTAATTGCCAAGTGAATTTTTTGCCGTCGGGTTGTTTATCGGACCATTCTCCTTGTATTGTTTCATTGATCCAGCAGGATGTTTCCGTTAATAAACCCTTTAAATTCTTCAACATGTGGGCTGATCATGATGACTTCTCTTCTATTGTTCACAATGCGTGGGATCAAGAGATCGTAGGCTCGGCTCAATTTTCTCTTTGCCGTAAGTTAAAACAGTTGAAAGGGCCTCTCAAGCTTCTTAATGTTAATCACTTCTCACACATTTCGTCTCGGGCTGAAAAGGCGAAGAAGGATCTAATGGAAGCCCAAATTCAGTTGCAAATGCAGCCTTGCAACTCCTTCTTACGGGACCATGTTTTTGAACTGAATAAGCAAGCATTATTCCTTTCAAAAGCAGAACTTGAATTCTTTTATCAACAGGCCAAAAGTACTTATATTATGAAAGCAGATAGAGGTACTAAGTTCTTTCATGCCTTGGTTAAACGGAACAAGAAACGGGGACATATAGCAGCAGTTTGCAAAGAGGGTGGCGGCCTTACCAACTCTTCTACCGAAGTTGCGGATGAGTTTGTTCATTACTATGAACATTTGCCGGGTACTTCTGTGCAGACTTTGGATATTGATCCGCTTATTTTGACAAGAGGAAAAATGGTTTCCCCCGAGCAAAGTACTGAACTTATCAAGAATGTTTCGAATGAAGAAATCAAGAAGGCTTTGTTTAGCATTGGTAATGAGAAATCCCCGGGTCCGGATGGATTTACGTCGCTGTTCTTTAAAAAATCATGGCATATCGTGGGTGAGCAGTTCAATGGGGCTGTTAAAGAGTTTTTCTCTTCCGGGTCTTTGTTGAAGCAAGTAAACCATACGATCATTGCAGTTGTCCCTAAGTCCAGCCATACATCTTCGGTTGGGGATTTCAGACCCATTGTGTGTTGCAATGTTACGTATAATGTTATTTCCAAGATCTTAGCTTCCCGGCTTGCTCCTATTCTTGGTGACATAATTGATCAAGCCCAGTCCGCTTTCGTTGAGGGCCGGAGCATGATTGAGAACATTCACCTTGTTCAAGAGTTACTTCGGAAATATAACAGGAAGCGTATTTCACCGAGGTGTATGATCAAAGTCGACTTGAGGAAAGCATACGATTCTGTGAGTTCGGAATTTCTTGAAGCTATCTTCAATGTGTTACAACAACATCGTATTCCATTGCTCTTAATGGAGGCATTTGTGGGCTGTTCAAAGGGGAAAAGGGGTTGCGACAAGGTGACCCTCTTTCACCTTTCCTTTTTGTTATTTGCCTTGAATACCTTTCGAGACATTTGTGTTGGGCCACTGAGGCTACGAATTTTAACTTTCACCCAAGGTGTGGACATATTAAAATCACTCACCTTGCATTTGCGGATGACTTAATGCTTATGGCTAGGGGAGACCCTTTGTCGGTTAAAATTCTTATGGACTGCCTGAACGACTTTGGGGACAGATCTGGTCTTCATGCTAATGTGTTGAAATCTAGCCTTTATACAGCGGGCATTGTTGGTGAGGATCTTACTCAGATTCAGTCCCTTACGAATATACCAATGGGATCTATGCCGTTTCGATATTTGGGAATTCCTATGACTGCTCAATGGCTCCCGGTTATGCACTTTGCCCCTTTCATAGATAAGATTGCAGCGTATATCAATGCCTGGACTGCTTCGACTCTTTCTTTTGCTGGCAGAGCTGAGCTTATTAGATCCGTCTTACAAGGGGTCGAATGCTTTTGGTTATCTATTTTCCCGATTCCAGCGGATGTCATCAATCGGATCACCCGTCTATGCAGGAATTTTCTTTGGTATAAGAAGCATCATCCCGTGGCATGGAATGAGATCTGCCTCCCGAAATCCGAAGGCGGTTTGGGCTTTCGTGACCTTTAGGTATGGAATTCGGCTCTCTTGGCTAAATGCTTCTGGAACATTCATAATAAGAAGGATACATTGTGGGTTCGATGGGTGAATCATATTTATCTTAAGGGCGATACCACCGTGTGGGACTGGACTTGCATTAGGGACGACTCACCTCTTCTCAAACGACTTACACTGATTCGGGACAGTATTTGCCTTAGGGAGGGCTCCCCCGAGGCTGCTGCAGTCAGATTTAATTCGTGGATAGTAGGTAACCGATTGAGCCCGGCTAATATTTATGATTTCTTTCGTGCTAAAGGGACAAAGATAATTTGGGCTCCGTTGATCTGGAATTCCTTTGTTACCCCGAAGCATGCTTTCACGACTTGGCTCTCAGCTAAAGCCAAATTGCCTACTAAGGATAGGATGCATTTTCTGGATATTGATAAGAGTTGTGTGCTGTGCACTCTCGGATGTAATGAATCCATCTGTCACTTGTTCTTTGGCTGCTCATTCTCATCTTCCGTATGGAACATTATTAGGGGCTGGCTGGGCATCACACGCGATATGACTTCACTTGCAAGTGCTTTGAAATGGTTGAAGAAAGAGGCTAGAGGAACAACTTGGTTGAGCAAGGCAAAGAAGATTGCTCTTACTTGTACAGTTTACAATATTTGGGTCGCTCGTAATCGCAAGACTTTTGAGGGACAACAATCTAGTATTGAAGATGTTTGCTTCAAGATTAAATCACATGTGTAAATCGCTTTGTATTCCTTGTACCCGTATGATTTAATTCGCTTATAGTTTCACATTTTGGTCTACATGTTTTGACCCGCTTTGTTTTGTTGGCTGGACTTGTTCCATATTTGTGTAAATAACTTTTGGTGTTATATATCATTTACATTTTAGCCCAATAAAGCTAAATTGCATGTTTACAAATATGAAGCAAAAATAGGTATATATATTGATACAAAACAGTGCTGAAAAATATGGAATTTTGGCGTAAAAATAGTAAGGATTAAATTGATACATAACATTTTTATGAGGGACTAAATTGATACAAAATAGTTTTATGAGGGACTAAAGTGTAACACTCTAAGTTAATGGGTTCCCGCGCAAAAATAGCCTCTACAGTGAACAGACGAAATTGCCCCCAAAATTATTCACGTGATATGCACGTGACGTCGGAGCTGCCGCGAACCACCTGTGAAGGACCAAAGTGAAACAAATAATTCATAGTGGGGACTAACATGGGAAAAAAACATAAGAGGGACCACTCTGAAAAAAGTTAATGATAAGAGGGACCATTTGTGGTGTTTACCCTATATTTATATTTTGATTTTTGAGTATCTTCGTAGAATTAAGTTCTCTTTTGTCTATTTGTTTCTTTTGGCTGGAGGACAGTATCATGAAAAGTCCAAAAGAAATTGTCAAAGCTTTATCGCTACGAAATTTGTACTTGTGGCTTGTTTCGAGACCACAACTAATGCTATATAATATTATTTCAGGACTTGAGTTTGTTAACATTATTGTCAAGTCGCCAAAAAATTTATGAGATTGTAATTCAGCAGTTCATTTTTAAGGACGACAAACATTCCAAGGTTTAGAGTTAAACGTCTTTGTCGTTGAAGAAAACATCTAGAAACATGAAGTGTCAAATTATCATCAGAATCGGTCTGATAATTATTGATCCTTTGAATAAATCGTCACCATTAGATTCATGAGAATGTTAATCGAATGAGTGTTGGTAGTAACTGATTATTGTATTGTAGTATCATTTATGAATCAATATAGAAACTTTTGAGGTCCATTTATATGTTTCTGAAAACTAAAAATAATATTCCTGATATTTAATGATTGTGTACACTATTATTATTATGTGAATTATAACAAGAATGGACATTATGAAAGTTTTCAAGTATAGTTCATTTGTAGTGGGTCACTTATATCATGGTACATGAAATGAAATTTGTTGGACAATAATAATTTAGGACCGCCATGACTCGTATTTGTGGTTTACTATGCAATGATGATTAATGTTAATTATGGACCATTATGATTAACCCATTATGGTTAGGCTCATAATGTTGGTCCACTATGGTCCCAAGTGGTCAGAAGAGGTCTAGATGAAGGGGGGGGGGGGGAGAATAGACCTCTGTTTCTACTTTCAAAAACTTATTTAACTTTTCTTATCAGCAGAGTAAGGTGATCGAAACTTATGAGACTACTCAGTTGTTTTCGCAAAAACCTTGTTCAGCGTGAGTTGACCACTAGTCTGATTTTACTTATCTGGTTTCAAATTAAATCCGGACTTCATCTTGAAGTTTTCCAACTTCTCAAGAGATATATGCTCTTTGATTACATCATTTCCTTTGCTCATGTCGCCAACTTTGTCCCACATCTCTTTTCCTGTTTTGTAGTGTTTAACTTTATCAAATCTGTCATTATCAAGGACTCTGGTCATGATGAACCTTCCTACTTTGTCAAGATTGTTCAGCTTAATTTCTTCAGTTGTCATCTCTTCAAGTTCTTTGTCAATCACAATATCTTGACCTTTGACTCTGATTGTTCTGGTGATTTGATAGAACCTCTGGTAATGCACGTGTACATGTTTTCATCGTAAGCAGCAAGAAAAATTTCCATGCATATTTTCAAGTCCTCAAAACTTATACCGCCAATGTGGGAAACATGGCTGATACATTTCATTTTCAATAGAATTTGTTTGTCAAAAATATGCTCTTTTTGAAAACTTTTGAAAAACCCCAAAGGTCCTCCTTAGTTTCCTTCTGTTGCTCGATTTGCTTGCTCCATGTTGGATAGAGATGAAGGTGAAAGCACTGAAGATAATTTGTAAAGGGTGGTTTTGATGATTTCCAAAACCTAAGATCAGCTAAGTATGGATTGTAAAAGTCCCTTAGAAGAATTTTCTACTAAGTAAGAAGACAAAACAGACGAGTCAAAATTCAAGGTCCAATAGACTACTGATCTGCTGAAGGAAAGAAATCAGACTAGTGAAGATCAGCCAACTCAAATCAGATTTGTTCAAATTTGGGATCAGCTTCGTCCGTAATCAGACTTGCACTTTCGTCAGCCAAGTGCAAAAGATCAAGAAGTCTTCCCAACGGTAATAAATGGCCCTGGAAGTAATAAATGCTGAAGTACAATGTTATTAAAGACAAATGATTGAAGAAAGACTTCCTATCAGCTTGGTGCATTTAATGCTGTCTACAGAAAAGTACTGTTGACGGTATGGACACTGTGCAGAGAGCCGTTCGCGAAAATTAAGGACCAGTACCCGAGGATTTTGAATTCTGTCTCACTTCAACGAACATTTTTCAAACCTACGAGTATAAATAGCTGAAGAGACAAAGAGAAGAACAACAACACAATCTCTGAGAAGAAATCCAAAGCAAAATCTCTTAAGTCTCAAGAACAGCTCACTCATCAGCTTTGTCATTTGTTGACTGAAGCTGAAGTTGAAGATAAAAGACAAACACATTTTCTGAGTGAAAAACTGTTTGAGTGTTGTGAGAAGTGTAGATCCATCTTTGTGAGTGATCTAACTTCAGAGGATAGGTTTTCTTAGTGATTTCCTATTGTGAGCTTACGGCCAGATTCATTTGTTGTTTTGGCGTAAGTGGAGTGTACTAATTACTTTGTGTTCTTAGTATAACCCAAGATCTTTGTGACTTGGAAGAGTGGACTAAAGGATATTTAAATCCATATAACCACTATAAAAATTACTTGGGTTTTTACATTTGCTTTCAACTTGCATATTTTCAGATTGGATAAAACACATTCAAAACTGTTTGAAAAGAGTTTAAAGGAGTTTACAAAACTGGGGATAAAATTTTCAAACTACTAAGTTTACTTGTGAAAAACACTTTGAAAATCCGCTGCAAGTACTCTAGTATTAAAACTGATTTTAACTAAATCAGCTCAGTAACTATCAAATTAGTGGTCGACAAAGCTGTTCAAAGATTTGTTCGCGATCAGCCTTGTAAACTTACTTTTTTATATCAGCTTAGTCTATTCAACAGTTAAGTAAAAGTTTTAAAGTTAAAAATTGTAAAAAGTTTAGAGGTCTATTCACCCCCCCCCCCACTAGACCTCATATGACCACTTGGGACCAACAATGTATGATGATTTGATCACCTCCTATGTTACCCCCTTGTTGCTCCGGTTCACGTTTGTTGCAGCCGCCATTGCTGCTATTGTAGCTCTGGATTTGGTTGTCATTCCAGCTCGGGCACTGTTTAGAGGTTCCCACTGATTGCGCCAACTGATGGAGGGAATTTTCGTACAAGGGTTTGGTTCAAATCAAATGTGCCACATAATATTGTTTTTCGCTCCACAAAATAGAATCATAAGATGGTCAAATTGAGATGGACTCCACTTCAAGGAACCTAATCATGTGCTCAAAGAATGTCATCAGGTTGTGCTAGTGGTTAACCCGGCGTAGACCCTTCGATGCTAAAGTCATATCAATTCAAGTTTAATTTGTAGCAGCAGGTGGTAGCAGTGTTATTGAAATCATACCTTAAAGAGAAATAAATACGGGGTATTTATAATTTTTGGAGGTGAATCTTTTAGGTCGGTCGAATCCTTCGGGTTGGGTTGGCCTCAATTGGTTTGGTCGAATTGATATCCTACTAATGTCGAGTGGAATGATTATATGGCAGTTGGAGATCCTGTCTAAGATGCCTATATCGATGTACATTAAATTTCAATATACATGAATAAGATTTCTTGCAAGTTAAGGACCCATTTCGATTTACATTGATATCGTATGTCTATGTTGATTTATATAGTGCAGATTTGGTCATAATGGTCTAATTTGATATATTTTGAAGATCATGTCTTATTTTGTTTGTTTCGGTCTTACGTGTAGTGTGTCGTGTCATTGATAGAATATTTGGTATATTAGTGTCCTTTAATCCATACATTCAACGAAGAGATGAATCAGATGATTTATACAAACATATTGTAACCACTTTTAATTTTAGCAATTATAATGTTATTTTGTTACACTTGTTTTATTTTCTATTTAATCTTGTTGCATACATTAATTTAAAATTTGTTGTATACATTTAATCATTCGATTGACGAATGTTGGATTATACCCGATTATACCTTATAATCTTGTTTTTGGCTTTATTTCTTGGTACAAAATTATAAAAGCATGGTACACTTACTTTTATGGTCCACATTGACCATGCCCAAAGAACTAAGAAGGCAAGTGAATGGATCAAATTAGGTATGGTTCGTTGTTTCCTAAATTAGAAGGGGATTGGGGAAATGCCTAAGTCGGGATCAACCCTTAATTAAGGGCATCTCTAATTACTAGTGGGGAGATGTCCTAGAGGGTATGTGGGGGAAAGGGTAAAAAAATTCATCTCTAATGATTAGGGAGGAGGAGAGGGTATTCAGATTAGAGGGACCCTGGAGGGAGGGGGAGGGGGAGCTTCCTCCATCCAAGCCCCCTCCCTCACATGCTATTTTTTTTTATTTTTGTTTTGTTTTATTTGGTTTTTTTTTAACTTTATTTAAAAAATAAAAAATTCCTAAAATTTGTATATTATTTGTAGATAATTATTTTTAATTATAAAATATAACATTCATTTTATTTAATTAACACTATTATTTTAATATTGATTTGTTTTAATAATTTTGGGGTTGTATTTATCACCCAAAAATAATTCTTTCTAAAAATTTAAAATAATACGATACAATCATGAAATCATTAGAGAATGGAGAAGGATAAAATTTATAATTAAATGTGTTTGATAGAATGAGTCATTAGAGATGACTAAAAAACTACGGAGAGGGTGAGAGGGGGGGGGGGGTATTCCCTCCCGAAATCATTAAAGATGCTCTAAAAGTGTGTGAATTTTAACTAGACCTACTTATTGTTTCGGTCAATTAATTTCTTACTTTCAGATTACATTTTATAAATATATTAGAAAAGTAAAGTTTGATTAAAATTGTATTAAACTTGCCCGGAAAATTTGACTATAGTACATTATATGACTCGGTCATATAAGTCATGGAATAAAAATTTAAATTAAAGAAATTTATTTCTGAATTGATGTACAAAATTTGCACGTCAAACTAACGTATTTTGCAGCATAGTTAATTATTTTATGTGATCGAAATGATTATATCACCTTGATCTTGCTATAATTAAACTGAACACGAGGAATATTTAATTTCACAAATTGCTTACTAAGGTATATATCTACATGAGTTTTTCTTTTTTTTTTTTTTTTTTATCTTTTTCAACTACCTAATGTTGAAAATAGGTTTAAATTCAACCATAACCATACCACCCTATTTCAATTGTCTACCTTGACAATTTCAACCAATTTATAATTTTCAGATTATATCTAGCTATTTGGCTTCCTATGGAATTAGTTTGGTCTCACTAAAATCAAGTCAACCATTTTATGGAAAAAGTTTGAAATTAAAAGATATTACTTTTAAACTCAGTTTCAACCCAAATCGAAATATATAAAAATCTACTTGAGATCTATAAAATTATTGATTTGACATTTGCCATTTTTTTTCATACATATAAAGTTACTGATTATTTAATAAAATTGAGTTGACCTCTAAAACCCTACTACATATTTTTTCTTCTCCAAACCTCAAATCAAATTTTAATTCAAATCACATCTCAAGTTTTCAAAACCTACTAACTATTATTTAATAAAATTTCACCATCTCAATATTCTATTGAAATAATTATCCAAATAACGTATTAAAATTTCGTCGGAAACTTCAAAATCACTTTTTAAAATCAAACCGAGATGAAAGCCAACCAAATTATTTTTCCAATAAGCCAAATAGATTCCGGAATTGGGAACTAAGTTGTGTCGTTACTAGCAATACAGAATAATTATATTACATAAAAGGTATATATTTTTATATTCGCATCAAGTTAATTTTTAAGGACGACAAACATTCCAAGGTTTAGAGTTAAACGTCTTTGGCGTTGAAGAAAACATCCGGAAACATGAAGTGTCAAATTATCAATAGAACCGGTCTGATAATTATTGACCCTTTAAAGAAATCGTCACCATTAGACCTTCATGAGAATGTTAACCGAATGAGTGTTGGTAGTAATTGATTATTGTATTGTAGGATCATTTATGAATCAATATAGAAACTTTTGAGGTCCATTTATATGTTTCTGAAAACTAAAAATAATATTCCTGGTATTTAATGATTGTGTACACTATTATGGCTATTATGTGAATTATAACAAGAATGGACATTATGAAAGTTTTCAAGTATAGTTCATTTGTGGTGGGTCACTTATATCATGGTACATGAAAGGAAATTTGTTGGACAATAATAATTTAGGACCGCCATGACTCGTATTTGTGGTTTACTATGCAATGATGATTAATGTTAATTATGGACCTTTATGATTAACCCATTATGGTTAGTGATGGGGGCTATTTCGCACCTCTTATAATTATTCGGATTGACTAAAGGTTATGGAATCGGTTCGACCAGACAAGCCCATTCAGGAGCATCTATCGACCCAGCTAGATACGATCCTCCTCAACGAACAGGATACAATCCGGGCTCAAGAAGGACAAATGGGCCGAGTCCTATTAGAATTAGGTTTCCTTGTAACACTAGGTTAATTATTATATAAATACCTAGTTAATCCTTGTATTATGGGGATTCAAGGATACGGAGTTTATACCTGCATAAAGGCATAATCTAAGACTATTCAATAAGAAAAACTTATTCTTCACATTCATATTCGTATTCATTGATTGTCTTGATTACTAATTGTTCCCTTCAAATTGTTCTTCCTTGAGATTGATCCATCCTGAATAAAGTAACAGAGCCCTTTAAATCGTACATATTGAGAATCCCCAACCTCGCAATTTCACTGATATAATTAACCCAGCGAAATTCGGTTAAATCAGTTGGCGCCCACCGTGGAATGAAACGAGTTGAGTATACATTGATCCGCTCAATAAACACTCCTCGATCTACATTTAATGATTAAAAGACTTTTGGTATGAAAATCTAAGTCTAAATGAGTTGAGTATACATTGATCCGCTCAATAAACACTCCTCGATCTACATTTAATGATTAAAAGACTTTTGGTATGAAAACCTAAGTCTAAATGAGTTGAGTATACATTGATCCGCTCAATAAACACTCCTCGATCTACATTTAACGATTAAAAGACTACTGGTATTAAAAACCTAAGTCTAAATGAGTTGAGTATACATTGATCCGCTCAATAATCACTCCTCGATCTACATTTAATGATTAAAAGACTTTTGGTAGGAAAACCTAAGTCTAAATGAGTTGAGTATACATTGATCCGCTCAATAAACACTCCTCGATCTACATTTAACGATTAAAAGACTTTAGGTATAAAAACCTAAGTCTAAACAAAAAGAGTTGAGTATACATTGATCCGCTCAATAAACACTCCTCGATTAAAGCCTTCAGCGATTAAAAGACTCCTGGTATTAAAAACCTAAGTCTAAACAAAAGGAGTTAAGTAAACATTGATCCGCTCAATAAACACTCCTCGATTGAGTCTTCAACAATTAAAAAGGCTTCTGGTATTAAAAACCCAAGTCTAGAATAAAAAGAGTTGAGTATAAATTGATCTGTTCGATAAATACTCCTCGATGACAATCATAAATAAGATTAAAGCCGAATACAACAGGAAGAATGCAAGAAGTAAAAATAAAGTTTTATTCATCTATGAACATGTAAAAGTGTTACAGGCAAAAGCTGAAGATCAAATTACAGAAGTCTATATACGATTTACACATCATTACATTTGTTTAGATAAAACGATCCTATACTATAGATCGGTAATCTTCACGACAATGTCCACGGAAACATCAATCTCCTCCCTAGTGCCTCGATAGTGGTAACTGACCACCTAAGAAGCATGCTGCTCAGGATGGTCGACTTCTTTGGTTCGATGGCCAGGCTCTGAAGATCAAATGTTCTTCCAGACGAAATGAGCATTACCAGCCAGATAACCGGCAATACTCATTCACCCACAACAAGATACTGCTTTTATTTTAAAATTAAAACATTTTACTCTAAAGCAGCATCTCTTCGGGGCGGTCGTGAAACATTAATACTTACCAGCACACCCCAGCGGCCTATCACTCCGGAGGTAACATCCAAGAGTAGGGATGCCTGGTAAGTATGAACCCTCCATGTGCAAACAGAAACCACGGACCTCAAACCCGTATATACAAAGTTCGAGGCCTCATGGGACCCGCTAGTACAAGGTAGGACTTCCATGGGACCCGTCAGTACAAGGCAGATGAAATTTAATTCATTATGATATGACTCGCGATAATGTGATTTTTTGAATATTATGGGATCAGAAGGCAAAATGAAATCTAAGGAAACTGAGATCTCCATCTTTTCTGAGAAAACATAAAAGATATGGAAACTGCCTACTTATTTATAGGCGCTTGTGCAAATGATCCTACGGCTGGATAGAAATTTGATCAAGGGACGGAAATGCGACCTTTTGACTTCCCGTAATAAATGCAAGTAAGTTGGAACGGCACCTCACTGATCGAACTCAACGAATCGGTGATAAAAGCGAAAGAAGATTGCTTCGATCAATGCACAATAAAGCAGATCTAAAAGAGCTCCAGACCAGGAAAGTTTACATACTCATATATGCTAGTCGCTTGATAAAAACCAAAAGATCCCCGACATTACATCAAGATGTTAGCTCGACTAAAGGAATAAAGAATTTTATACTCCGACCTACGAGGTCGTAACTGCCTCATATGTCACATAAAATAATTATTGCCTAACCATGTTCAGACCTCAGTTGGAATCCAAGAAATCTGACATGGATATCAGGAGAATAGCCGTCATTGCTCAAAATTACGATATAGTCACTGCCTAACATTCCAAAGAATTGCTGAAGGGGGTCTGAACAAGCTAGATCTGGCTAATAATTCTACGTTTTCCAAATCCTCCCATATCAAAGAAATGATATATCGATACACTGGTTGCTTTATTCGAGGAACAAGGAACTCACGATCACTACAGAGAAACATGGATCTTAAGAGCTTATCTAGAACGATTTTATAGATTCAGAAAGTTTAAAAGAAGAGCAGAGGTCAACGGTAGAAAGGACAGCATCCTTAAATAAGATATCTTTAACTAAAAGACAAATTTACAAGGGACTGGTTGAACAGCGACGACAAAGCTAAGCATTTCTTTATTAAATTTTCGATCAACTATCTACATGGATGCCTTGCTGTCCACATTTTTTATACCTAACACGATTCTTGGAAGACCATAAGGGATCATGCTTGGTTGATCATCATCCTTACACTTCATTTGAAAAAGTTTGATTTGCAGAAACAAACGTTGTATCATTCAGTGACTTAAACACTGATCAAGCAAGACTAAAGCTACATTTTCAAAGATTAGATGTCCTCCGAGAAGACCAATATGAGATAAGTATACTAATCTATACTGATTATATCAAGAAGTTATATTTATGCATAACAGCAAAATATGAACAACAAAATATATCTGCGGATTGAAGTTTATCATGGCATGGATCTGCCCGCAAAAGATCACAGTCTTAATTAAATCTACCCATACAAAAACATCAGCCCAAACAACTACACAAAAGGTTGGGGTACTTAAAAAAAAAAAAAAAAAAAAAAAAAAAGGCGAAACTCAAAGTAACAGCAAGGTCGAAATCGGATCAGCGAGAAGGATTGCTATCACCAGGACGCCTAGCAGATGCACTCTTCAGAGGAGTTAAGTTACCCGAAAACGCCATCAACTCCTCCTGACGCTTCAGATAACCGGCATTATAACCTTCCTCATAGGCCTGCCGTCGAGACTCCTCTGCTAGAGCAACAGCCCGAACCAAGTCACTTCTCTCCTTCTCCCAAGCAGACTTCTCTTCTTGCAATATTTTTAGGTCATCATTGGCAAGTTGCAGCTGGAGAGTCTGCCCTGTCGCCTTCGCCGTTTTCGACTCCAGACGACGTTGATAAGCTTCTTTACCGTTCCACAGATCGTCATTTTGCACACCCAGCTGGAGTGCAAAATATTTGGCCTAGAAAAGAAAAAGAATAAGAAAAACCCCCACACAACAAGGCAATCGAAATAAAAGAGGAAAAAATAATCAAAGATGTGTCTACCTGCTCGCATAACTTCACCAGCGATTGGACAAGGCGAACATTGGAAGTACCCTCAAGCTTCCTCAACTCACCAGGCAAAATAGTGCTCAGCCCTAGGTCCCAGGACAAAGCGTCAGGCTCAACAGAGCCAGGCAGTTTGCTAGCAGAAGGGACACCGTCAGGGCGCGGAGTCACCGACAGCATAATATCCTTAACTCGCTCGAGGACACAACGGTCATCTAATGGACGAGGGGATTCCCTCTCGTTGGGACTAACTGATCTCTCCTTACCCGAAGCAGAAATAACGGTTTGACGATCGGACCATGACCCAATCCGACCTCCAGAAGGCCCACCAGATTCGAAAGAAGTAGTCATCACAGTAGTATCATTAAACAGGTAATCAGGAAAATCTTGAGAAATAGGTTGTGTTGCGAAGGGATTGACAAAGGAGCCCTCATCAGCTTGGCCTCCGCTGACGACCGGGGCAGCAGAGGTAGAAAAATAAAGGGAATTAACAAAATCCCCTCCATGAAAACCATGCTCAAAAGAAGAAAAACCTGAAGAGACAGGTATATCAAAAGTCTGCTCCACGTTGGACGAATCACCAAAAGCCACCCGACCAGGGGAAGGCCTACTTCCTACTTCAGTAGAAGAAGAAAAATTTGGTTGTACAAAAGATGAACTAATTACAGAAAAAGGTTCAGAAGGGATGACAGGAGTGTCGATCACCGACCTAGTAAAAGAAGACGAACGAGGAGGTTCTATCGAGGGCCCCTCTGTTCGAGACTTTTTCAGTCTAGTATTCCTAGCGCTTTCACGGGAAGGACGCTTCGATGTGTTACCAAAAAGATTACTCATGATCGGAATTCGGAAAGGTAAAATTAAGTATCGAGAAAGCTTATCGACCTTCTAAAGAAAGAATATTCTGATTATAGCAATAAGAAAAGCGGTAAATAGCGAGTCAAGTTTTTACTTTTTATATTTATACTTTACGAAAAGACGCGATAGACCCAATGAAAGGGCGCGAAATACAGAAACCAGCTTTGGAATAAACACTAGAATTTGAAACGACATACGCATAATGATTACGGCGAAGTTAATGACTTGTCTGAATTATTACAGAGAACACGAAAGGACGTGACTGACAGAATACAAAACGTTTATTTTACAAAGGGGTAAAAAGGTAATATTACAATTAAACCTATGAGTAAATAGTTACAAAGGTTAATCCAAGAGATCGATATATCATACAGCTTGGTCGCTATCCGGAATTTTCTGTTCGCTACCAACGTCTCCTTCTTCTGCATTGTCAATATCTTCTTCTTCTTCCTATCGATTGATAAAATTGTTATCGACCTCCTCATTAATATCGGAAGGAGGAATTGGCAATGGTTTTCCAAACTCTTTAACGAGGTGAGCCATAGGAAAGTTTTGATAAACGACGTCCGGAAGCTCAGAAGGAGAATATACTTCGCCATAACGGTTCAGCCGAATGTGCGCCGCCTTAAAATATTCCTTTCGGCGATCATCTATCATTTCTAAAGCAACCAATTGATGAATCGCCTTCTTGAACGTATTTTCTAAGAGCGGACCGACCATTTGGTATACCAGCGCCGTATGAACAGGAGAGCTGAGGAACTCACGAACCACTTTTTCATCGGGATTACGACCATAACGATCCCTAAGTCCACTAAGAGGAATGTACTTCTCATACTCCTCTAGAGAAGCTTGAAGACTTGATATTTGAGGTTCCAACTCGCTAATCCGAGCAGTACTCTGAAATTGGAACTCTTCTAACTTTCAAGCCAATTGGTTGGCTTGTTCTTGAACGCGAGAAGTCTCCAGAACTCTGTTTATAATCTGCTGGTCATCAATCCCTGTAACCCGAGTCTCTACGACTGGAATGGAAGAAGTCGTTGAGGGACCAACCTCCGAATCAGAAGACTTATGAAGCAAATTTTTATACTTCTTTTCCAGAAATTCACACTGTTGTTTCCAGAGAGCAGTCTCATAAGCATATGATGCCAAACAAGTCTTAGTCTGAAAGGACAAAAGGAGTAGGAAGAAATGGATTAGCAAATTATAATGATCCTCAAAGAAAATTACATTACTAGTACAATAAAAAAGATATCACCTTTTCAGCAAAAAGAGAAGCTCGCTGAAATTTCTCCAAGGGATCCTTCCGAAGAAGCTTATTCATGTCACGAGTAAAAACGCCGGACAAAAGAACACGAGTGGCCTTATCCATTGCGTTTTCGCTCTCATCGTGAACCAAAGAATCATTCTCAGGATAGCCAGCGGCTCTTTTTCCCTCTAAATGATCCTCGATCAATTCGACCAAAGTAGGCTTTGGATGATTATTGCCGAGTAAAGAAAGATCGTTACCAGAACGACCATAATAACTTCTTTTCCTATCCACTGGGTTGTCATTGACCAGCTGCGACATCCACGTATTCCCAAAGATGTCCTAAGCTGGAAAGGGGGATAACCAGATCCAGTTCCTTGGCGAACAGGGGATTCTTGAGAAGAATCTGGAGATTCCTCTCTATTCTCCTCTGACTCATGACTGAACTCCAATTTTCTCTTCCGAGATGCTCTCTGCTCAATAGGAATGTTCTCTATTATTTTGGTAGATTTAGACAACACCATTTTTCCTTTTGAAGAATGTCGGGAATTTTCTACCATATGAGCTGAAAAAGAAGCACAACCAAAGGCAGATTTTTTGCAAAAATGGGATCATCATAACACTATGCTGAAATAAACACTTACCAAGTGAATCAGATGACGAAGGGATTGGAAAAATATGAGCACTCAATCCCGCTTTGCGAAGAAAAATTTCTCCTATAAGAAGAGCACTCTGATATTTGTTGGCACGCATAGCCTGGATTTCACCGATAAACTGAGGATCGTCGGGAATAAGTTCACCAGTCGGCAGGCGACCTCCGTAAACCCATTTGGAGTCATGATCCCACGAATAGGGCGTAGTCGAACCATCTGCCAAACGAAGATCAGATGGTGGATGAACAAAGAAAAAATGAGATTTCCAGGAAGGGTTGCTAGAAACTGGGGAGTCAAAGATTGCACGACTAGGTTTCTGACTAGCAAAGAAATATCCGCGATTGGAGGAACTAGAAATGTTAAAACTAAATAATTGCGTGAAATTACGAAAGGAGGGTTGGAATCCTTTCGCTATCATCAAAACAGAAAAACATACTTCGAATGCCACGGAATTTGGGACTAATTGAGTCAGGGAGACACTGAATATTTTCAAAATATCAAGAAAGAGGGCAGACAACGGAAGACGCAGACCGCTATTAAAATGGGCTGTGTAAAAGGCTCGACATCCCTCCGGCGGAGATGTAACCCTGTCAGTAGGAGAAGGAGAACTATCTCGGAACCTTCCGGGAAATATTTGGTATAATTGCTCACGACCTCAGAGAAAGTATCCACAGTATAAGCGCAAGCAAGATCCTCAATCGGTTCAGAAATTTGAGGAGTTGTACCTTTGCCTTTTTTAGCTCTGGCAGCGACATCTGTATCAGACAGAATTTGCACCTTAAAAGTATCCTCAGTAGGAACAATGAATTCAGATACCCCAACCTGCTCGCTTGAAGGATTAGAATGTAGCACCTCCTCGATAGTAGGAGCGACTCTCTCACTTAAAGACGAGGAAGATTTTCTCATAGAAGCCATCCTTGGGATTCTCGGAAGATATGAATCGATAGAAAGAGTTTCGGAAAGACAAACGACCAATCAAGAAAATGACTGCAAGTTTAAAGGAAGCATAAAGTAAAAAAATGACTAATATAACAGTCACCTATTTATAGGGAAAGGAGAAAAGGCGTTTCGAACTTCTCACGGGTGATCGCATTCCCGCCAAATGGGAAAAAGTGAAACGCTTCCCCAAAGGGACACGTAGCGGTTCATAATTGGAACAAGAAAACGACTATCTATGAGGCGTAGTACTCTTTTCCTTACTTAAGATTTTTTCCCATCGGGTTTTTTCTTAAGAAAGGTTTTTAACGAGGCACAATTCATAGAAATTACAGTCGAAATTGACCTTCTACTTCTACGAGCTTCTATTACATATACGCTCGAAGAAGTGAGGGAATACTGATGGGGGCTATTTTGCACCTCTTATAATTATTGGGATTGACTAAAGGTTATGGAATCGGTTCGACCAGACAAGCCCATTCGGGAGCATCTATCGACCCAGCTAGATACGATCCTCCTCAACGAACAGGATACAATCCGGGCTCAAGAAGGACAAATGGGCCGAGTCCTATTAGAATTATGTTTCCTTGTAACACTAGGTTAATTATGATATAAATACCTAGTTAATCATTGTATTATGGGGATTCAAGGATACGGAGTTTATACCTGCATAAAGGCATAATCTAAGATTATTCAATAAGAAAAACTTATTCTTCACATTCATATTCGTATTCATTGATTGTCTTGATTACTAATTGTTCCCTTCAAATTGTTCTTCCTTGAGATTGATCCATCCTGAATAAAGTAACAGAGCCCTTTAAATCGTATATATTGAGAATCCCCAACCTCGCAATTTCACTGATATAATTAACCCAACGAAATTCGGTTAAATCAGTTAGGCTCATAATGTTGGTCCACTATGGTCCCAAGTGGTCAGAAGAGGTCTAGATGAGCCTTTTAAAAATTTATTTAACTTTTCTTATCAGCAGAGTAAGGTGATCGAAACTTATGAGACTACTCAGTTGTTTTCGCAAAAAGCTTGTTCAGCGTGAGTTGACCACTAGTATGATTTTACTTATCTGTTTTCAAATCAAATCCGGACTTCATCTTGAAGTTTTCCAACTTCTCAAGAGATATACATATATTATGCTCTTTGATTACATCATTTCCTTTGCTCATGTCGCCAACTTTGTCCCACATCTCTTTTCCTGTTTTGTAGTGTTTAACTTTATCAAATCTGTCATTATCAAGGACTCTGGTCATGATGAACCTTCCAACTTTGTCAAAATTGTTTAGCTTAATTTCTTCAGTTGTCATCTCTTCAAGTTCTTTGTCAATCACCATATCTTGACCGTTGACTCTGATGGTTCTGGTGATTTGATATAACTTCTGGTAATGCACGTGTACATGTTTTCATCGTAAGAAGCAAGAAAAATTTCCATGCTTATTTTCAAGTCCTCAAAACTTATACCGCCAATGTGGAAAACATGGCTGATACATTTCATTTTCAATAGAATTTGTTTGTCAAAAATATGCTCTTTTTGAAAACTTTTGAAAAACCCCAAAGGTCCTCCTCTGTTTCCTTCTGCTGCTCGATTTGCTTGCTCCTTTGATTTCTTGTTTAATTCTTCTGAAATTGCTTGTCCTTCCCTTGATTTTTCTGTTAGATTCTCCGGGGATTTAGCTCTCTGACCTTCGACTCCTTGAAGTTTTGATCTGCTCACTCATTCTCTGTGTGCACTACTGATGAGATCTCTCAACCCCTCTCGAGTAAATTAATAAATTTCTTCTTGCGGTCGCAAAGGTCCAGCAGCTACTCATTCCTTATCATGTATGATGATTTGATCACCTCCTATGTTACCCCCTTGTTGCTCCGGTTCACGTTTGTTGCAGCCGCCATTGCTGCTATTGTAGCTCTGGATTTGGTTGTCATTCCAGCTCGGGCACTGTTTAGAGGTTCCCACTGATTGCGCCAACTAATGGAGGGAATTTTCGTACAAGGGTTTGGTTCAAATCAAATGTGCCACATAACATTGTTTTTCGCTCCACAAAATAGAATCATAAGATGGTCAAATTGAGATGGACTCCACTTCAAGGAACCTAATCGTGTGCTCAAGGAATGTCATCAGGTTGTGCTAGTGGTTGACCCGGCGTAGACCTTTCGATGCTAAAGTCATATCAATTCAAGTTTAATTTGTAGCAGCAGGTGGTAGCAGTGTTGTTGAAATCATACCTTAAAGAGAAATAAATACGGGGTATTTATAATTTTTGGAGGTGAATCTTTTAGGTCGGTCGAATCCCTCGGGTTGGGTTGGCCTCAATTGGTTTGGTCGAATTGATATCCTACTAATGTCGAGTGGAATTATTATATGGCAGCTGGAGATCCTGTCTAAGATGCCTATATCTACATTATATTTCAATATACATGAATAAGATTTCTTGCAAGTTAAGGTCGCATTTCGATTTACATTGATATAGTATGTCTATGTCGATATATATAGTGCAGATTTGGTCATAATGGTCTAAGTTGATATATTTCGAAGATCATGTCATATAATTGCTTATTTTGTTTGTTTCGGTCTTACGTGTAGTGTGTCGTGTCATTGATATAATATTTGGTATATTAGTGTCCTTTAATCCATACATTCAACGAAGAGATGAATTAGATGATTTATACAAACATATTGTAACCACTTTAAATTTTAGCAATTATAATGTTATTTTGTCACACTTGTTTTATTTTCTATTTAATCTTGTTGCATACATTAATTTAAAATTTGTTGTATACATTTATTCATTTGATTGACGAAGGTTGGATCATACCCGATTATACCTTATAATCTTGTTTTTGGCTTTATTTCTTGGTACAAAATTATAAAAGCATGGTACACTTACTTTTATGGTCCACATTGACCATGCCCAAAGAACTAAGAAGGCAAGTGAATGGATCAAATTAGGTATGGTTCGTTGTTTGCTAAATTAGAAGGGGATTGGGGAAATGCCTAAGTCGGGATCAACCCTTAATTAAGGTATCTCTAATTACTAGTGGAGAGATGTTCTAGAGGGTATGTGGGGGAAAGGGGAGAAAAATTCATCTCTAATGAATAGGGGGGAGGAGAGGGTATTCAGATTAGAGGGACCCTGGAGGGAGGGGGAGGGGGAGCTTCCTCCATCCAAGCCCTCTCCCTCACATGCTAATTTTTTTTATTTTTGTTTTGTTTTATTTGGTTTTTTTTTTTATCTTTGTTTAAAAATAAAAAATTCCTAAAAATTTGTATATTATTTGAAAATAATTATTTTTAATTATAAAATATAACTTTCTTTTAATTTAATTAACACTATTATTTTAATATTGATTTGTTTTAATAATTTTGGGGTTGTATTTATCACCCAAAAATAATTTTTTCTAAAAATTTAATATAATACGATACAATTATGAAATCATTAGAGAATGGAGAAGGATAAAATTTATAATTAAATGTGCTTGATAGAATGAGTCATTAGAGATGACTAAAAAAACTACAGAGAGGGTGAGAGGGAGGGGGAGAGGGTATTCCCTCCCGGAGTCATTAGAGATGCTCTAAAAGTGTGTGAATTTTAACTAGACCTTATTGTTTCGGTCAATTAATTTGTTACTTTCATATTACATTTTATAAATATATTAGAAAAGTAAAGTTTGATTAAAAATGTATTAAACTTGCCCGTAAAATTTGACTATAGTACATTATATGACACGGTCATATAAGGGCAAAAATTCAATTTTCATACCATAGAATAGGTCAAAGTCCATTTTTCATACCAGGTTTACAAATTTGATACTTCCGTTAGTTTTTTGGACGGAATTTTCATATGGCCGTTAAATTCATATTAATATTAAGAAAATTAATTAATAATAAAATTAAGAGAAAAAAAAAAAAAAACTCACCCCTCCCAACAATTCCATCGGAAAACCCATGCCCAACCATCGCCACCCTATCAGCACCTCCCACAGCCGCCATCGGAAAACCCATGCCCTACCAGCACCCCCAAACCCCCGGCCCAATCGCACCTCCCTCAGCCGCCACCAGCTTCTCCCTTAGCAGCCACCACCACAACCCACCAAAATTCATGCCCACCGCCACCTTCTCCACGCATCCGCCCACCCCTCCATCCCAACCACCGCCACCCTACCAGCACCCCCAAACCCCCGGCCCATTCGCACCTCCCTCAGCCGCCACCAACTTCTCCCTTAGCAGCCACCATCACAACCCACCAAAATTCATGCCCACCACCACCTTCTCCACGCATCCATCCACCACCTTCTCCGCCCACCCCTCCATCACCTGGAATTAAAATCAGATCCTTGAAACCTTTGATTTTTATTTCCCACCTTTGGTCATCTCTCTCCACAATCCTCAATTGAAAACCCTAATTTCCCATCCATGAACCCTAGCTCAGAATTCGTCAATCATCCATCAATTCGAACCGTTTTCACCCAGAATCAGAACATGGATGATACGATATTTGGGTTTTAGGTGGTGGAGGGGTGGCAGAGAAGGTGGCTATGGGGATGAATTTCGGTGGGTTGTAGTGGTGGCGGTCGAGGAGGTGTAGGCGGTTCAGGGAGAAGGTGGTGGCAGCCAAGGAAGGAGACGAAAATAGGCAATGCTGTTTGGAAGTTGGGGGCGTTGGTAGGGATGGCGGTGGTTGAGAGGGTGGTTGCCTAGCTGGATTGGACATGAGGAAGAAGAAGATGGGTTAATTTGCTAATTGCCAAAAGACTGGGGGTCAATTCGCAATATTATTAAAGCTAAATTATACTTATAAATACTAATATTACTAAAAAAAAAATTTAACGGACACGTGGCGATTCCGTTAAAAAAACTAACGGAAGTATGATTTTTGAAACGTCCATTTATTCTACGGTATGATTTTCGTTCGATTGGTATGAAAAATGGACTTTGGCCTATTCTATGGTATGAAAATTGAATTTTTGCCGTCATATAAGTCATGGAATAAAAATTTAAATTAAAGAAATTTATTTCTGAATTGATGTACAAAATTTGCACGTCAAACTAAACGTATTTTGCAGCATAGTTAATTATTTTATGTGATCGAAATGATTATATCACCTTGATCTTGCTATAATTAAACTGAACACGAGGAATATTTAATTTCACAAATTGCCTACTAAGGGATATATATATTATATAAACTACATAAGTTTTTTTTTTTTTTTTTTTAGCTTTTTCAACTACCTAATGTTGATAATAGGTTTTAAATTCAACCATAACCATACCACCCTATTTCAATTGTCTACCTTGACAATTTCAACCAATTTATAATTTTCAGATTATATCTAGCTATTTGGCTTCCTATGGAGTTAGTTTGGTCTCACTAAAATCAAGTCAACCATTTTATGGAAAAGTTTGAAATTAAAAGATATTACTTTAAACTCAGTTTCAACCCAAATCGAAATATATAAAAATCTACTTGAGACCCATAAAATTATTGATTTGACATTTGCCATCTTTTTTTCACACATATAAAGTTATTGATTATTTAATAAAATTGATTTGACCTATAAAACCCTACTACATATTTTTTCTTCTCCAAACCTCAAATCAAAATTTAATTCAAATCACATCTCAAGTTTTCAAAACCTACTAACTATTATTTAATAAAATTTCACCATCTCAATATTCTATTAAAATAATTATCCAAATAACGTATTAATGTTTCGTCGGAAACTTCAAAATCACTTTTTAAAATCAAACAGAGATGAAAGCCAACCAAATTATTTTTCCAATAAGCCAAATAGATTCCGGAATTGGGAACTAATTAAGTTTTGTCGTTACTAGCAATACAGAATAATTATATAACATAAAAGGTATATATTTTTTATTCGCATCAAGTTAATTACATGTCCAATGTTACATTTGTTCTTTAAGTAATTATTTATTTTACAATTCGAGTGCGTAATATATCTTTTAAATTTAGGACAAAGAAAGTGTAATATTCGATACAATATTACAAAAGAATCTTTATATTTGATTTGGCAGGAGCTACGTTTGAGGAAATATTTTGAAAATTATAAGTATATACTACATAAAGGTCCATCAGAAATGTTGTTGGCCTATTTTCATGATTTCACGAAAGTGATCCAACATCAAACCAAACAATGTTTCGGCTCGAATTTTGTGAAACTCAATTTTCGAATTATCAATTCAAACATAATAAACTCTAAACGTGTGAAAAATTATTTGATACGTACCACATGACGTTTTCTCCTTATAAATCATTGATTAGTTATCTGTCATTTTTTTCTTCAAATCCGAACACTCGAATTCAATTCAAATAATATTTTAAATTTCTAAAACCCACAAAACCGAACATTCAAGCTCAGTGCAATTAAATGTTGTTTCAAATGTAATTAGTTGAAACACATTAAAATATATATTTTGAAATCAAAATCAAGCAAGTCGAGTTGAAGTCAATAAACTAATGTGGTATTATCAAATGCTTGAACTTTTATTTGGACTAAAGATTCTTAAAAAAAACAATAAATGTAATAGTGAGTGGTGTTTGTACGTATTTTAAAAGAAAAAAATGTGGGTAGTGTTTGCAAATTAAGAGAAAAAGGAAAAGGCCACAAAAAACTAGAAGTAGTTTTCCTAGTGATTTTGCTTATCCGTCCTCTTTACGTTCTTTTTTTTTTTAAAAGCTTATTCATAAGTTGGTTTTGCAAACACGATCATAAGCACTTTTCAAGATTAAAAGAAAAAAGAATTAATAAAAAAGGGTGATTCTTGTATACTCTTGAAAACACCTCTTAATTAGTCTATAGTTTATGGGATAAATAAATTAAATTAGTAGTTTCTTAGTCGGGGTATAATTTAAAGTTCTATTTTTAATTGGAGAAGATTTTAGGGTTTACATTAGTAATTGTAGTTCTTTTATTTTTGGAAGACAATTAAAATTAATTCAATTTGTGAATCTCCAAATATGTTGATAGATTATTATTGTTCCTTATTTAAAAATATGCTTCAACTTTTTCTAATTCAATTTTAAAGTTCTTATCTGACTCATAATTCACCACAAGGAATTGGTTTTCTCACCATGGTCAAAATAAAGTGATGAAATCTCAAAAAAAAAAAAAATAAATAAATAAATAATAATAATAGTAATAAAGTGATGAAAAATCAATTTCTGTTTCAAAAACTTTTCATTGTTCATGGCTTTGCTCCATAGCACTGATGATGTTTCCACCATGACTTTGCAATCATGGTCTATTAAATACTTATCAACTCTACTTAATGGTTTTCCATCATATTCTTGGTAATTTAATTTGGATACAGGAGTGTTGGGTAGATTCCTATCTTAACAAAAAACCCATAGTCTAATTTCAATTTTATTCTTGATATTTCATTCTTATGTTAATCAAGAAAAGTGAACAGTTGAAAATGGTGGCCAATTCAAAAGTAATAAGCATGAAATTAAATAAAGGAATATTGATAAACAAAGATTGAAAATCACTAGATTTATATTAGAAAATAAAATCAAACATTATCTGCAAATACAGGGGTCAAGTTAGTTCATGATAATAAAAGTGACGAAAAGCAGAAATAAAGAATTCATGGTTTGTATGTCAAGTCACAACGATTTTTCTAGGGCGCGACCATCTCAGTTACGGTCGCACGTGTGTTCCGTCTCATCCACCATTAGATCACCTTGGATTGATCTGAACCCTTTAATTGGTAAGTTGGTCAAATTCCATTAATTTGCATTGACTTTTCATAAAAATCGAAATTGACTAATCAACTCTTTGACTTAATTTGTCTAAAAAAAATAAAAAATTGTGTGATAATTAAAAGATCTTATTGGCTCCCATTAAATTTTATGTTCATCCTCTTGAAACATTAATCCGTGGGAATTTGTTAAAGACTGTTATACCCTCACTTAAAACCTAATTAATTAATTATTTCCTTCTCTTTCATAATCCTTCAAACCTAACTAAGAAGATCCTTTTCGTTCATAATCATTCAAACTTAATTGATTATTTCTTATTATTACTTCTCCACCATGTTTACATCATCCATGGCTTCAATAACATATGATTATGGTGTTAAATCAGTTATAACCTCATCACCATTTTTGCACCTTAAATGAATCCTCTCCAACATTGCTTCACAAATTTCGAATGGAAAAAATGATATTTTCAATTACTTGGGAATCTAAAAAATCAATATCTCAGATCAATAATTTTGATGTATATATATATAATCCTTAATCCCCTTTTAATTATTTATTTCTATTCGATCGATAAAGTTCGAACGTTTTAGATAATTTTTTAAATTTTAGGGCTCATGTGGGTTGATTGATCATAATTATAACTACAAAATCAATTTGATGAGATATCAAATTCTTGAGTAATTGATACGGTGGAGTTTGAATTTTAGTAAACATAAACTTTTGGAATAATGTTTTTTTAATTTCTCGTACAATACTGATTTAACCGGATTTCGTCGGGTTAATGGTATCAGTGAATATTTGATATTGGGGATTCTCAATATATATGATTTATAGGGCTCTGTTACTTTACTCAGGATGGATCAATCTCAAGGAAGAACAATTTCGTATGAACAACAAGTAATTATCGTAACCAACGTAAGAATAACACAAATATGAAGAGAAAGCTCTTTTCTTTATTGAATAATAGTGGGTTCTGCCGTTTATGCAGAATTCAATGGCGTATTTACCTTGTAATTAAGAGTTGTCTAATACAATGATTGACTAGGTATTTATATCATACTAAACCTAGCGTTACAAGGAAATATAATCCTAATAGGACTCGGCCCAAATATCCTTCTTGAGTCCGGAGTGTAGTCTTCTTGTCGAAGAGAGCTGTATTCGGCCGGGTCGATAAGATGATCCCGAACTGTCTTGTTTGGTCGAACCGATCTTATGTTCTTCAGTCGATCCGTACATTATAAGGGGTGTGAAATAGCCCCCATCAGTACTCCCTCACTTCTTCGAGCGTATAGATAATAGAAGCTCGTAGAAGTAGATAATTTTATACGACTGTTTATCTTCTATGAATGGTGCCTCGTTAAAAACCTTTCTTAAGAAAAAACCCTGTGGGAAAAAATCTTAAGTAAGGAAAAGAGTGCTACACATCATAGATAGTCGTTTTCTCTTTTCAATTACGAATCGCTACGCGTCCTTTCGGGAGGCTTTTGATCTTCTTCCGTTTTTGGCGGGAATGTGATTAGTTGTGACGAGTTCGAAACGTCTTTTCTCTTCTCAGTATAAATAGGTGACTTTTGAGTTCGTCATTTCTCCTTTATACTTGCTTATAGTTCGTAGTTATTTTCTTGCTTAGTCGTTCATCATATAAAGTTTTCTTTTTATCGACTTATATCCTCCGAGAATCTGAAAATATGGCTTCTTTAAGAAAATCTTCTTCTTCCTCTAGGGAGAATGTTGCTCCTAATAACGAGGAGGAGCTGCACTCTAATTTTTTGGGCGAACAAACTGCAGTTCCTGAATTTGTCGTTCCTGTTGAAGACACTTTTAAGGTACAAATCCTTTCCGATACAGATGTCGCTGCCCGAGCCAAAAAGGGCAAAGGTACTGCTCCTCAAATTTCTGAACCAATTGAGGACCTAGCTTGTGCTTATACGGTGGACACTTTTCCGGAGGTTGTGAATAACTATGCCAAATATTTCTCGGAGGGTTTTGAGATAATTCTCCCTTCTCCTTCTGATAGGGTTACATCTCCACCGGAAGGATGTCGAGCCTTTTACACGGCCCATTTTAATAGCGGTCTGCGTCTTCCGTTGTCTCCCCTCTTCCTTGATATTCTAAAAATATTCAGTGTGTCCTTGACACAATTAGTTCCAAATTCTGTGGCCTTCGTGGTTTGTTTTTCTGTCTTGATGATCGCAAAGGGGTTCAAACCTTCCTTTCGTAACTTTACACAACTTTTTCGGTTCAATATTTCCAGTTCTTCCAATCGCGGATATTTCTTCGCTAGTCAGAGGCCTAGTCGAGCAATCTTCGATTCCCCCGTTTCTAGCAACCCTTTTTGCAAATCTCATTTTTTTTTTGTTCGCCCCCCCCCATCTTCATTTGGCGGACGGTTCGACTATACCCTTCTCGTGGGACCATGGCTCCAAATGGGTTTACGGAGGTCGCCTGCCGACTGGTGAATTCATTCCTGATGATGCTCAGTTTATCGGTGAAATCCCCGCTATGCGTGCCAACAAATATCAGAGTGCTCTTCTGATTGGGGAAGCTTTCCTCCATAAAGCGGGATTGAGTGCTCATAATTTTCCAATCAGTTCATCATCTGAATCACTTGGTAAGTATTTCACTTTAGCTTAGTATTGTGATGATACCTTCTATACAGAGAAATTGACTTTCATCTTGTTTCTTTTTCAGCTCGTATGGTAGAAAATTCCCGACATTCTTCAAAGGGAAAAATGGTGTTGTCCAAATCCTCCAAATCCATTGAGAACGTCCCTATCGAGCAGAGAGCGTCTCGGAAGAGAAAGCTAGAGTTAAGTCATGACTCCGAGGAGAATGGAGAGGAATCTCCAGATTCTTCGCAAGATTCCCCTATTCGTCAAGGGACTGGATCCGGTTATCCTCCCCTTCAGCTTAGGACATCCTTAGGTATTCGTGGATGTCGCAGCTGGTCGATGCCTCATCCTAACGATAATCCGGTGGGGAGAAAGAGGAGTTACTATGGTCGTTCTGGTAACGATCTCTCTTTACCTGACGACAATCATCCAAAACCTACTTTGGTTGAAATGATTGAGGATCATTTAGAGGGAAAGAGGGCTGCTGGTTATTCTGAGAAAGATTCTCTTGTCCATGATGAGAGCGAGAACGCGGTCGATAAGGCGACTCGTGTTCTTTTGTCCGGCGTTTTTACTCGCGATCTGAATAAGCTTCTTCGAAAGGATCCTCTGGAGAAATTTCAGCGAGCTTCTCTGTATGCTGAAAAGGTAACCTCATTTTAAGTTTGCTTTATAAGATATTTTCTTTCGAAGATCTTTTTATTTTGCTAACTTATTTTTTTTGTTTTACTCCTTTACTTTTTTCAGACTAAGACTTGTTTAGCCTCATATGCTTATGTAACTGCTCTCTGGAAACAACAATGTGAGTTTCTGGATGAGAAATACAAAGCTTTACTTCATAAGTCCTCTGGTTCAGAGGTAGGCCCATCAACGTCTTCTTTCGTTCCGGTCGTAGAGACTAGGGCTACGGGGACTGAAGACCAGGAGATCATAAACAGGGTCCTGGAGACTTCCCGTGCTCAAGAGCAAGCCGATCAAATGGCTAAAATGTTAGAGGAGTTCCAGTTTCAGAGTACTGCTCGGATTAGCGAGTTGGAATATCACGTGTCAAGTCTTCAAGCCTCTTTAGAGGAGTATGAGGGGAATATTCCTCTTACTGGACTTAGGGATCGTTACAGCCGGAATCCCGACGAGAAAGTAATTCGTGAATTCCTCAAATCTCCTGTTCATACAGCGATGGTATACGAGATGGTCGGTCCTCTCCTGTAAAATACCTTTAAGAAGGCGATTCATCAGTTGGTCGCTTTCGACATGATCGATGATTGTCGAAAGGAATATTTTAAAGCGGCACATATTCGGTTGAACCGCTATGGCGAAGTATACTCTCCTTCCGAGCTTCCAGATGTCGTATATCAAAATTTTCCTTTGGCACACCTCGTCAAAGAGTTCGGAAAACCATTGCCGATTCCTCCTTCTGACGTTAACGATGAGCTTGATGAGAATTTTATCGATCGAGAGGAAGAGGAAGAGGTTTTTGAGCCAGCAGAAGGAGAAGACATCGTTAGCGAGCAAACAATTCCGGAGGGCGATCAGGCTGTATGATACATTGATTCATGAAGATACGCTTGTAACCATTTATTGTAGGTTTTAAATGTAATTTTACACTTTTTAACCCTTTGTACGCTAAACGTTTCATATTCTGACAGTCACGTCCTTTCATCTTCGCCGTAATAATTCAGACAAGTCATTAACTTCGCCGTAATCATTATGCGTGTGTCTTTTCAAATTCTAGTGTTTATTCCAAGGCCAGTTTTTCTATTTCGCGCCCTTTCCTTGGGTCTGTCGTGTCTTTTCGTATAGTATAAATATAAAAAATTTGTCTCGCTATTTACTGCTTTGCTTATCTCTTCAACAGAATACTCTTCCTTTAGTAGGTCGATAAGCTCCCTCGATATTTTGAATTTACTTCTTAAATTCCGATCATGACTAATCTTTTTGGTAATACATCGAAGCGTCCTTCGCGTGAGAACGCCAGAAATTCTAGATTAAAAAAGTCTCGAACAGAAGGACCCTCGATGGAACCTCCTCGTTCATCCTTGGTTAGTAGTTCGATAACCGATAATCCTGTCATCCCTTCCGCACCTTTCTCCGTAGTTAGTTCATCTTTTGTAGAATCAAATTTTTCTTCTTCTACAGAAGTAGGAAATAGGCCTTCCCCTGGTCGGGTGGCTTTTGGAGCTTCGTCCAATGTGGAGCAGTTTTTCGATATACCTATTTCTTCAGGTGTTTCTTCTTTTGAGTATGGGTTTCATGGAGGGGATTTTGTCAATACCCTTCCTTTTTCTACCTCTGCTGCCCCGGTCGTCAGCGGGGGCCAAACTGAAGAAGGCTCCTTCGTAAATCCCTCCTTAACACAACCTATTTCTCAAGATTTTCCTGATTACTTGTTTCATGATACTACTGTGATGACTACTTCCTTCGAATCTGGCGGGCCTTCTGGAGGTCGAAGTGAGTCAAGGTCTGGTCGCCGAACTGTTATTTCTGCTTCGGGGAAGGAAACCTCAGTTAGTCCTAACGAGAGGGAATCTCCTCGTCCGTTAGACGATCGTTGCATCCTTGAGCAGGTTAAGGATATTTTGCGGTCAGTGAGTCCCCGCCCTGACAATGTCCCTCTTCTTAGTGAACTGCCGGGCTCTGTTGAGCCTGATGCTTTGTCCTGGGATCTGGGCTTGAGCACTATTTTGCCCGGTGAATTGAGGAAGCTTGAGAATACTTCCAATGTGCGCCTTGTTCAGTCGCTAGTGAAGTTGTGCGAGCAGGTAGACCTATCTTTTCATTATTTTTCTTGCTTTCATTTTGATTGCCTTGTTACATAAGGAGTGTTTTCTCTTTCCAGGCTAAGTACTTTGCACTCCAGCTGGGTGTGCAAAATGACGAACTGTGGATAAGCAGAAATGCTTATCAACGTCGTTTGGAATAGGAGTCGACCAAGGTCAGAGGGCAGAGTCTCCAACTGCAGCTTGCCAATGATGATTTGAAAAAATTGCAAGAAGAAAAGTCTGTCTGGGAGAAAGAGAAAAGTGACTTGTTTCAGGCTGCTGCCCTAGCAGAGGAGTCTCGACGGCGGTCCTATGAGGAAATTATGATCTTTTGTAGGCAGATCCTTGCCTTGATCAATTTTATTCTGTAGATATATTTTGTTATGCACAGTTTGCTGTTATGCATAAATATATCATCATGAAATAATCAGCATAGATTAGCGTACTTATCTTATATTGATCTTTGCGGAGAATATTCAGAATAGAGAAAAGGTAGTTAATCTTGCTCGGTCACTATTTAAGTAACTGAATGATATAATGTTTGCTCAGCAAATCAAATTTTTTGTTGAACAACCCAGTATAGTCCCTTGGGTTATATCCAAAATCACGTTGTACATCAAAATGTAGATAGTAGGTCATTCGTATCGATAATCGATTGAATAGCTGTTAAGGAACGCTCAGAGTTTTGGTCGATGTTCAATCCGTGCTTTGTAAGTTTGTCCTTTTGTGATATATATCGTATATAAGGAGGCTATTATTCCTTCTGTTGAACTCTGCTTTTCTTTTCATAGGACTAAGAGAAAATATCCCTTTCAGTATCTTCCTAAACTTTATGTTTCTCTGCATTAACTGTGAACTATATGTTCCTCAACCAGTGTATCATTATATCATTTCTTTGATATGGGAGGAATTGGAAAACGTAGAATTATTAGCCAGATCTGGCCTGCTCAGACCTCCTTCAGCAATTCTTTGGAAAATTAGGCAGTGACGATAGTGTAGTCTGGCGTGGTGGTATTTATCGTCCTAGTACCGACGTCAGATTTCTTGGACTCCAATGGGGTTCTTGTATGGCTAATTTAATAGTTCCCCATATGATGTATGAGGCAGTGACGACCCTCGTATGGTGGAAGGTTTGGTCTTTTATCTCTAGGCGAGCAAGTATCCTTTTTACAACGGTTTAAACTTGCATGCCTTCGTTGAGAATCTTTAAGTTTTTCTGTTGAGCGACTATCATATGTGAGCATACAGAGCTTTCTGGTCTGGAGCTTCTTCAAGTCTGCTTGGATTATCTTGTTGATCGCTTCGATCTACGGCTTCTTTTGTTATCGACTGGTTGAGTCGATTAGATAGTGTCGTTCCAACTTACTTGCATTAATTATAGGAAGTCAGACGGTCGCATTTCCGTCCCTTGATCAAATACTTTTTCAGCCGTTGGATTGCTTAGGTCTATCCCTATAAATAGGGAAGTGACTTGCATGCTTCATTTGCAATTTCTCAAAAAGGATGGAGATCTCAGTCTCCTTGGATTTTATTTTACCTTCAGATCCCATAATATTCAAAAAGTCACATTATCGTGATTCACATCATAATAGTTTAATGTTCTTCTGCCTTGTACTGACGGGTCCCATGGAAGCCCTACCTTGTACTAACGGGTCCCATGAGGCCTCAATCTTTGTTTTTACAGATTTGAGGTCCGTGGTTTCTGTTTGCTCATGGAGGGTTCATATTTGCCAGTCACCCCCGCTCTTCGATATTACCTCCGGAGTGATAGACCGCCGGGGTGTGCTGGTAAATGTGCCTATCGCGATGGTCCTTGCGAGATGCTCCTTCAGAGTAAAATGCCAACTCCTAATGTAGAAGCAGTATCTTGTTGTGGGTGAATGAGTATTGCCAGTTATCTGGCTGGTAATAACCAATTCTTCTGGAGGAACATTTGATCTTCCGTCCCTGACCATCGAACTAAAGAAGTCGATCATCCTGAGCAGCATGCTTCTTAGGTGATTTATCATAATCGTCGAGGTACTAGGGAGGAGATTGGTGTTTCCGTGGACATTGTCGTGAAGATCCCAGATCCATAGGATAGGATCGTTTAATAGTTGTAACGATTTGTAAATCGTATATAGATCTTTGTAATTTGATCAGAGCTATTTGTATGTAATTTATTGCATGTTCCTTGAACACAAATGAATAAAATTTTACAATTATTCTTTTCATTCTTCTTGTCATTGGTATTGTTTTAATCTTGTTTATGAGGAGCGTTTATCGAGCAGATTCATTTACACTCTACTCATTTCCAAGATATAGATGTTTTCACCAATTCTTATTGGTCGTTTAAAACAGATTGAGGAGTATTAATTGAGCGAATCAATGTTTACTCGACTCTTTTTGTTTAGACTTAGTTTTTAACCCATAAGCTTTATAAATCGTTGAAGAATAAACGAGGAGTGTTTATTGAGCGGATCAACGTATACTCGAGTTGATTGTATTTATTTAGACTTAGGTTTTAATACCAAAAGTCATATAATTGTTAAATATAATCGAGGAGTGTTTATTGAGCGGATCAATGTATACTCAACTCTTTTTTGTCTCGACTTAGGTTTTTAATACCAAAAGCCTATTTTGGTCGTTCAAAACAGATCGAGGAGTGTTTATTGAGCGGATCAATGTATACTCGACTCGTTATAATTTAGACTTAGGTTTTTATACCAAAAGCCTTTTAGTCATTGTAAACAGATCGAGGAGTGTTTATTGAGCGGATCAATGTATACTCGACCCGTTTATTGTTTAGACTTAGGTTTTAATACCTAAAGTCTTCTAATCGTTGTAAATATATCGAGGAGTGTTTATTGAGCGGATCAATGTATACTCGACTTGTGTATTGTTTAGACTTAGGTTTTAATACCTAAAGTCTTCTAATCGTTGTAAATATCGAGGAGTGTTTATTGAGCGGATCAATGTATACTCGACTCGTTTATTGTTTAGACTTAGGTTTTAAATACCTAAAGTCTTTTAATCGTCATAAGTAGATCGAGGAGTTTTTATTGAGCGGATCAATGTATACTCGACTCGTGTATTGTTTAGACTTAGGTTTTAATACCTAAAGTCTTTTAATCGTCATAAGTAGATCGAGGAGTTTTTATTGAGCGGATCAATGTATACTCGACTCGTGTATTGTTTAGACTTAGGCTTTTAATACCAAAAGTCTTTTAATCGTCATAAGTAGATCGAGGAGTTTTTATTGAGCGGATCAATGTATACTCGACTCGTGTATTGTTTAGACTTAGGTTTTAATACCTAAAGTCTTTTGATTGTTGAAAAAAAATTGACCGAGGAGTTTTTATTGAGCGGATCAATGTATACTCGACTCGTTTGTATGGTTGGATCGAGGAGTGTTTATTGAGCGGATCAATATATACTTAACTCCTTTTGTCCCGATCTCAACCAATATGATAGTAGAATTCCAAGGAGTGTTTACCGAAACAATCGATTTATACCCAATCTTGACTTAATATTTAAAATTGCTAAAATCTTTAATAATTGAACTGTAGGCTAAGGCCTTTATTACAAAGATTAAAACTTAATAAAATAAAATAAAATAAAGCAGCATAATCTGCTAAAATTTATTTACCATAGTATTTCCTAAGGTTGACTGCATTCCAGGTTCTTGGTAAGGCTGTTCCATCCAAGTGTGCAATTTTGTATGAACCTTTCTTTCCTACGCCAATGACAACGTAAGGTCCATCCCAATTTTGTTGTAATTTTCCCACATGCTTTGATACTTCTACCTTTTTCAAGACCAGGTCTCCTTCTTTGAAGGTTCGGATGCGTACCTTTTGATTGTATGCCTTTTCCATATTTGCTTTAGTGACTTGCAAACGTACAGCGGCTTTTTCTCTTAAAGCTTCTGTTAAATCGATATCATTTTCTCTTGTCTTTTCATTTTCCTGATCATCGTACATTTCAATTCTTGGTGTTGGAATTAGAGTTTCAACAGGAATAACAGCTTCCGAACCATATACCAAGCTAAATGGGGTTTCCCCGGTTGAGCTCCTGACAGTGGTTCGATTAGCCCAAAGTACTCCTGGGAGTTCATCGAGCCATTTTCCTTTGGCTGCTCCTAATCTTTTTTCCAAGGATTTTATTATTTCTCGATTTGCTACTTCAGTCTATCCGTTCGCTCTAGGATGCCCGACCGAAGTGAAATTTTGTTGAATCCCTAGTTTCGAACACCATTCTATTACCTGTTTTCCCGCGAATTGGGTTCCATTATCAGAAATTAGGATCCTTGGGATGCCAAATCGACATACTATGAATTTCCATAGGAAGTTGATCACTTGGAATTGAGTTATTCGTGCAAGGGCGATGCATTCTATCCATTTGCTGAAGTATTCAACAGCGACCAGGACATAAGCTTTCTTGGATCTAGCCGCTGGGAACGGTCCCACGATGCCCATTCCCCATTGATCGAAAGGCCAACATACCGGTATAGGATGCATGTTTTCTGCTGGTCGATGACATATATTAGCATGGACTTGGCAGTGATGACATTTTTGGACATACTGAGCGGCATGAATGTTGATGGTAGGCCAATAATAACATGTTCGGAGGCATTTTAAAGCCAATGCCCTTGCTCCGCTGTGATTCCCTGCGTTTCCTTCATGTACCTCTCGTAGAATATCAGTGGTTTGTGATTCAGAGACGCATTTCAGAAGAATTCCTGATACTGATCTCCGGTAGAGTTTTTCTTCTACTAATGTATATTTTGGAGCCCGATATTTTATTTTCTGAGCTTCATTCTGGTCAAGCGGCAATTTTCCTTCTCGAAGATAGTCTATCATTTGAGTCATCCAATTTTCTTCTGCTTCTTCGATTTCCATTATATCGACCGCCGGTATTTCATCGATGTCGATGGCCGGTGTACTAGAGATTAACCAGTTGATCACCCTTTCAGTTTTTCCGTCATGGGCTCCTGTGAACCTAGATAGTTGATCGGCCCATTTATTTTCCGAACGTGGAATGTTCTGTATACCGAAGCTTTCGAATTTTTCCGCTAGTGTTTTCACTTTGGCAAGGTATTTAACCATATTAAATTCCTTAGCCTCGTATAGGCCTTCTATTTGTCTTTGCACTAACTCTGAATCGGTTAATACTTTAAGGCTTTTAATGTTGGTCTTGATCGCCATTTCCATTCCTGCGATTAACGCTTCATATTCTGCTTCATTGTTTGTTACGACGAAGTCCAATGTTATCGCATAATTTAAATCCTCTTTATTCGGTCCGGTGAAGTTGATTCCGGCGCCTCCTCCTTCTCGGCACGAAGCACCGTCAACATGCATTAACCAAGTTTGATCTTTTATGATCAAAATATCGTTGTTGAGGCTGTTCGATAGTTCGGTTGCTTGTGTCGGAGTTTCCAGTAGGAAATCAGCTAACACTTGGGCCTTAATCTCAATTCTCGGTTTGTAGTCGATTTCGAATTGACCGAGTTCGATCGCCCATTTGATTAGTCTTCCGGAAGCTTCTGGCTTTGCTAAGACTTGTCTTAGTGGTTGGTTTGTTAAAACGACGATTTTGTAGGTTAAAAAGTAAGGTCGAAGTTTTCGTGCTGCCACTACTAAGGCCAACGCGAATTTCTCAATTTCCAAGTAATTCTTCTCCGCCCCTTGCAGTAATTTGCTTAAATAATAGACAGGCTTATGTTCTCAACCTTCTATTTTGATCAGTACTGAACTAACGGCCGCATCGGAGATCGAGATGTAGATATACAATGGTTCCCCTTCCGTCGGTTTTGCCAACAACGGGGATGTTGTCAAATATTCTTTGAGCTGGTCGAAGGCCCGATCGCATTCTTCGGTCCAAACAAAGTTTTTTGCTTTTCGAAGCGTTTGGAAGAAGGGCAAACTTCTGTCTGCTGATTTTGATATGAATCTTTTCAATGCTACGATTTTCCCTACCAAGCTTTGTACTTGGGAGATGGTCTTGGGAGGCTTCATTTCAGCTATGGCTCGAATTTTTTCTGGGTTGGCTTCGATTCCTCGTTGATGTACCTAATAGCCCAAGAATTTTCCCGACTTAACACCGAAAGTGCATTTCACGGGATTTAACTTCATGCGGTATTTTCTCAATATTCGGAAACATCGATCAAGATGTTTTACGTGATCCGCCTCATTCATGCTTTTGACTAACATGTCGTCTACGTTGACTTCCATTATTTCTCCGATTAACTCTTTGAACATTAGGTTTACTAACCTTTGGTAAGTAGCCCCGACATTCCTCAAGCCGAATGGCATTACTATAAAGCAATATACTCCCTGCTCGGTTATGAACGCAGTCTTCTCTTGGTCCCGCTCATCCATGTATATTTGATAAAACCTTTGAAAGGCATCCATCATGCTGAAGATCGCGAAGCCAGCGGTTGAGTCAACTAATAAGTCGATCCTTGGGAGGGGATATGGATCACGCGGGCATAATTTGTTAAGGTCGGTAAAATCGTTACACATTCTCCACTTGTTATCCTTTTTATCCCCTTTTGCTACTAGAACGACATTACATAGCCATTCTGAGAAGTGTATTTCTCGGATTTGTTTTGCTTTAAGTAGCCTTTCTACTTCTGCTTTGATGATTTTATCTTTTACTGGCCCGTGATTTCTCTTCTTTTGTCTAGCGGGTTTTGCCAAGGGATCATTTTTTAGCGAATGCTCGATTACTCGAGGATCAATTCCTTCAATGTCATTCGCGCTCCAAGCGAAGACGTCAACATTATCTCTGAGAAAGTCAATCAACATTACTTCCCCTTCTTTGCTCAACTCAGTACCTATTCTTGTTGTTTTCGACGAGTCCCCTTGCACTAGAATTAAATCCTTAAGTTCCGGTGGCTTCAAAGCTAAATCTACCGGCTCTTTTCCCTTTTTATCTATTCGATCAGTGCTAGGGATTTCAACCTCGTTTCTAGTGACATTGTATACGAGCTTTCTTTTGCTCGGGGTAATTGATTTGGGGTGGTTTTTCAAAGTTAATGAGGTGCTGTAGCAATCCCATGCCATACAGTGATCATTCATTATTTCCCCGATACCTCTGTCGGTCGGAAATTTTATCTTCTGAAGATAAGTAGAGACAACGGCTCGGAATAGGTTGAGGGGTGGTCGTCCTAATATTGCGTTATAAGCGAAGGGTGTTTCTACCACCAGAAATTTTACTAGCTTCACTGTCCGGTGCGGTTTTCTCCCGAGTGATACACTTAAGGTTATTGTTCCGCTGGGGACAATTTTGGATCCTCCAAACCCTACTAATGGCGTAGCTACTTACTGTAGGTTTATCTGTCCCAAGTTCATCTGGGCTAAAACCTCCCGGGAGATGATATTCGCCGAGCTCCCATTATCGATTAGGATCCTTTTGACGTTATAATTTGCTATTTCTAGCGACACCACCATCGGGAAATCAGGGTTATCCTCTTTTGTGTCCCAAACAATGTTTTTGGGTACTTCGCCCTCGTTAAAGCTGATCAGCTGGTCGTTTGTTGATTTGTTTTCTAGAGTCCATATTTCTTTTGGGTATTTTAAGCTTCCAATTATGGATCTAGCGGTCCTTCGTCGAGCGTTCCGACTATCCCCGCCTGCGGGTCCTCCAGAAATTGTATGGATGGTACCATTGATCTGGTCATGGTTCAACTCCTGTGTAGGACCGTGTTCGGGTGACCTTCGACGGGAACTCCTTCTTTGATTATTATTCCGAGGGCTTCTACCTCTTCCCCTCTTGCAGTTATCTCGCTCTAGATAGTCGTCTAGTTTTCCCTGTTCGATTAGTTTTTCAATTTCTTTTTTAAGGTGAAAACAATTTTCTGTTCGATGTCCATGTGCCCGATGGTACTTGCAGTATAACTCATAGTTTCGTGATCCTGGTCTGGGCTGAGCGATTTTCTTCGCTTCAGGGATCCAATTATTCCTTTCTAGTACTTCCAATATCTCTTCTATCAGAGCATTTAGCCTTGGGTGTTCTACTTGATTAACCCTGCCTCTGATTGCTAGTTCGGGGTTTCTCGATCTTTGATAGAAATTAGGTTGTCTGTCTTGGTCGGTTTTATTGTATTCCAACCGCTGGAAAACGTTGCCTTTTCTAAAAGATCGTTCATAATCCATGGATCTTTGGGCAGGAATCCTATCTTGCCGTTTGGAGCCTGAGGTTGTGACTTTGTTTTTGTTTTTATCTTTAAAGGAATTCATCTCTTCTTGGGTCATATATTTAGATGCCAAGCTCATGATGTCGGCGAACGTTCTTGGTTGTTTTCGACTGAGGGCATTTCCGAACTGCCTATTCTTCGTGAGGTCGAAGAGAATAGAGATTATGTAATCGATATTTGGGGAATCGATTTTAAGTAATTCTACGTTAAATATTGCCAACCAGTTTCTTAAGGATTCTCCCTCTTGCTGGTGCATAGTTCCTAAGTAGCTCATCGGAAGTTTTTGCCTCTTCTAACTGGCAAACTGCTGTGTCAATTTGTTGCATAATTCCCAAAAACTGAATATGGAGTTGGCAGGTTGCTTGGCGAACCAGTCCAAAGCGAGTCCTTCAAATGTGGTCACCATTAATTTGGCGGTGAATTCCGCCGAGTGAGCGTATAAGTTCATTATATTGGTGAAGCTAAAAATATAGTCATCTGGATCAGTGGTTCCGTCGTATCGGGGTAGTCTACCCGGGACCTGTCCGATTGACTGTGCCTCTTTTATTTCTCTGCAGAAGGGAGAACAGGCCGCAAGGCTCTCCTGGAATTCCGTGGTTCGGGCCCACGGGTTTTGAACAGATCGTAGGCGTTGTTCGAGTCGTTCCTGTACCATCCTTTCGATTTCTCTTTCCGAGAATCGCATTGTTTATGGTCGAACTGGGATTGCATCATCTATGTCATCCTCGATAGGGATTATCGTACGTTCCTTGGACCCGCTGCATCCTGGCTGTGGTTTTCTTTGTCCTGGTTTCCTTCAGGGATGGTTATCGGAGGGTTTTGAATTGCCCTGCTGCGGACTGTGTAGCGAGCGCCGCTCGCTTGCCGGGCTGTCAGCTTGTTGAGAGGTTTGATCGTTTTGCCTTGGCGCTCTTTGAGCGGGATTTGCTCTAGCAGTCCTAACGTTTCGAGGAACTTGTTCAAGTACGAGTAATTCCTCTGGGGAGAGTGATTTAACGAGCATAGCAATCTGTCGCAATTTCTCCTGAGCTCCCGGGAGAGGAACGGGGATCGCAGGGATATTTCGTAGTCCTTAATCATTGTAGTTATTTTATGTTTATTTAGTTTGCTTAATTAAATAAATTTAATTTGAAGCCGAATAAATCTCCTTTTTTTATAACTTTTGATGGGGGCTATTTCGTAGTCCTTATAATACTTGGATCGACTAGGGGATATCAGATCAGTTCGACCATACAAACCATTCAGAAGCATCCGTCGACCCAGTGGGATACGACCTTCCTCAGCGAGGAGACTACAAATCCGGACTCAAGAAGGACAAATGGGCCGAGTCCTACTAGAATTATGTTTCTTTGTTAAGCTAGGTTATTTGTGATATAAATACCTAGTTAAATCATTGTATTAGACGATTCATGATACGGAGCTTACGCCCAAAAAGTACTACATAATCAAATGATTATTCAATAATAAAAGAGCTTTCTCTTGATATTCATACTAATTTTACGTTGGTTGTCATAATTACTTGTTGTTCCCTCAAAATTGTTTCTTCTTTGAGATTGATCCATCCTGAATAAAGTAACAGAGCCCTTTAAATCATTAATATTGATGGGGGCTATTTCACACCCCTTATAATGTACGGATCTACTGAAGAACATAAGATCGGTTCGACCAAACAAGACAGTTCGGGATCATCTTATCGACCCGGCCGCATACAGCTCTCTTCGACAAGAAGACTACACTCCGGACTCAAGAAGGATATTTGGGCCGAGTCCTATTAGGATTATATTTCCTTGTAACGCTAGGTTTAGTATGATATAAATACCTAGTCAATCATTGTATTAGACAACTCTTATTTACAAGGCAAATACTGATAGGATAGTGCCCTGCAAGCCAGTTCAATTAGCTTGTAATAGATCTATCTTGTATATAACAATCTTTGATTTTATAATAATACGCATGTTTATTTATATATGTATAAGGATAAACAATGGCCAAACTTCATCTCTCGCGAATACATTTAAGCGATTGGTTGAAACCCTGAGATCACTCACGACTATGGGACTATACACTTCAGTACTGAGTGCACTTATCATGAAACAGTCTCAAAGGTCGTGATCTCGAAAATGTTCCAAGTCATAGATTCATATCGAGACGGGGTATCGAGTGAATCGTCAAGACTTGTACGATTATGCATGATTCACACGGAGTGAATTTGTTGTAGTTTCATGAACAAGGCATTTGAGGCCAGTGCATATGACTAGGTGATTCGATGGAGGATCGAATGCATCGAACGACCCGAACAGAGAAACCCATTGTGGAAGCGCATGACGCATATCGGTGATGGGATGTTTCTCAAAGGATTATAATAGTGTACGATTTAGTCCTATGACTTGAGGTGCTAGGGCGAATTCGGTGCATGAAAGTGCGTACTTAGATCTAGGTATAGGCCACTTAGCTTGGTCATAAAAATGCCTAGGTTGGGTGCGTATGGACATGTACGCGAGTGGTTAGTACCAAGATGGAATCTGTTGACTCATCGTAATGGATGAGAATATTTCCTATACGATTCTTAGATAATGTTTCCAATAAATCTACGGCCGTAGTCGGTGACGGATTTGGAAAGGGGTTTCCAAATTAGGCAGTCACACTGGAACATTATCCTGAATTAGAAAGTATAGTTATCGAGACAAATTTAGAGGTGCCGATCAATTCACACACCCTAAGTCTTGATCGGGAAATTGGTCGACAGAAGGACCGTATGTACATGGTAATTATATGAGGTGAGGTTCACTAAATATCAATTCACCTGATGTTGGGCTTCATGGGCTTGTGGCTAGACATCGACCATGAAGTGTGGGTACTCCTGAATTAATAGAGGAATTGATTCTAGGAGTGGTCAATTAAAGGTAGTTTAATTGATCGGAGCAATTTATTGTTCATAAATTAAATCACGAGGTTTCGTGAGCCTGCTGCCAATTGATGGTGAACCCAGAGGGTCACACACAATACAATTGGACGGTGACTGTTCTGTAGGAATATAAAAGGAATTAATTGATTTAAAAATAATTAAATCAATTAAGTGAATTAAAGTGTTAATTCAAATGGGAGATAAATTAATTAATTGATTTAATTGATTTAAATGACAATTGATTAATTAAACTAAATATTAATTAAGTAATTAATTAATATGGGCTGGATATTTAATTAAGTAATTAATTAAATTAAGGTGGGCTTGCAAGAAATGGACTCCTAAGCCCATTAGGAATCTTGTAACCCTAGGACTTGAGGAGTGCTTATAAATAGAGTTCTAACAGAACTCAGAGACAGAACATCTAAGCAAAAACCCTAGTCTTCTCTTGCCCTAGGAAATCCGCCCCACCCTGCGCCGCCCAAGCCCTAGCGCCGCCGCCGTGTGCTGCCGTAACACCGCCGCACCGCCGCCGTGAAAGCCCTAGTGCCGCCGCCGCAAATCTTCTCCCTCATTCCTTTTGTGCAGAATTTTGATCTGTCAAATAGATCTGCACAATCCTTCATCAACAAGCCTCTTAGATCTAGTTCTGAGCCTAAGACTAAGAGGTGTCATCATAATCCAGTTGGTGTGGACTTTTCTCTGGAGGTGAGACGCTTGGATCACTCCAGTGAACCAGAACCTTAATCAGAGTTCAGAATCAGAGTTGGAGGTTTCCACCACCTTGCCTGTGGTGAGGTAAAAATCGAAAACCCCCTTTGTTAGATTATTTCTGTGCTTTGTCTTATGTCTTTCGTATATATAACTTGGAGATATTATTATGGGATCTGTGGGTGTGCCTTGAAAAATTTTAATTTCCGCACTCTGTTGTACTGACAATCGAGGCATATCCCAACAGTGGTATCAGAGCCAACTCCATGATTATTATACGAAAGGCTTGAACATAATATGTGTTTATATTATATGTTTAATTATGTATATTAAAACGCATGATAATTATGTTCTGTCGATTGATTCTTACTTGTTATGACTAGATCTACAATTGGGTAAAACTGTTTTTCAGATCTATAGCGTTTTCATAGTTTTTGAAAACTTCAGGACTCTTTGGGCAAAATCGCAAACTAGGGTTTTAAAGGGCTTAAAAATTCGAAATTTTAGAATCTGGAAATTTTAAAAATTCTGGACTGTTTTCGCAAACTGGTCGCACGCTTTTTGGGGTCATTTTGTAATTTCCGAAAGTTTAGGGACTGTTTTGCAATTACCGAAACTTCAAGGATCTGTTTGGAAAAATCGAAAATTTTCAGAATTCAAAATTTATTTTCTGGAATGCTGGCCGAAACTGCTTTGGGTGTTTTTGTAACTTTTTAAAAGTTTTTGGGGTCAAAATGCAATTTTCGAAAATTGAGGGGCCGAAAATGCAATTTTCAAAAGTTGAAAAACAGAATCTGATTTTCAGCAGGAAAATTTATTTTGTTTACCCGAAAGTTTATTTTGTCATAATTAGTAGTGACTAAAAGTAAGAATCAATGGAAGTTAGTTTTAAAAGGATGTTTTAAAATTAAAGAAAGGAGAAAGTAAAATGTCGTTTACATGTTTCTTGCTCTACGTGAACTGTTTACGTGGTTTTCGATCGAGCCGAGCTTTGACCTTAGGGTAGATGTGATTGGTTTAATTTAATGTTTGGTTTTTATTAAGGCCTGCGAGCCTTTTATGTTTTTGGGCCAATTTTAAGGCTTTGTAATAGAATAGGGCTTTAATGCTTTCCTAGTCTAGGATGGAGGCCCGTTACAAGCAAGATGGGAGCCCAAGGAGATATGAAGGCCATGTATGCATGGTGATTAATGTAATAGCATAGGCCTGTTTGAGAACCCTTTAGATTGACCAATAGGGCCAACATCAATGGCTCGATGATGGCCCACATAGGAGGCTCCCGATCGAAAACATATTGTGGTAGAATGCATGCTAGGCTTGTATGTTTTTATTTATTTGTCGATTTATATTTGGCTACCCGCTAGAATCTAGATCGTAATAAAAGAATAAAGCATAACTTACACGGTGAGATCTCGAGGAGAGTTAGTATAACTTTCAAACCAGAAATACCCCTCTCGAAATAAAATATTAAGTCATATTGGGTAAACTATAAAATGAAGTTTTATAGATCCAAGCCTTCCATCAATAGGGACTAGTGTATGTTGTCTACTTATCGATAGAGGTGATCCAGAGTCTGGCACCCGAGTCGAAGAAAGGGACAATACACGAAATTCCTCGATTCTTGTTTTTAACTAAACAAGACAAGGGTGGGAACTTGTCGGGATGTGAAAATCGACCGATAACTAGTTACGGGGATTTCATGACCGGGCCTGTTGCTCATCAAGATTGACTGGGTCAGACTTACACGAGGAGTAACATCTATGATGTAGCAGTGCTAGATAGGTGCGAAAATCGAGGCAAAATAGCTTGAAGGTTGTGGAGTAACACAATTGGTAAAAGTATACCTACCTTGAGAATTACTTGTATGGCCACGAGTCGTGGGTGCAATTAATTGCTGCTGGGACGTCAAGACCTACTAGGAAATAGAATTTCCCGAGCAATCAAAGGGGTGATTGTTTCGACAAAATAGTGGGAGAACTTTTTCGAAACTAAGTCCAACTTCGATAATTATAAGTATTAGACATAAGATCAGTTAGCTTAATGTTGTCTTCTTTCCTATTGTAGATATTAATTACAATGTCTAAGAATCCATTATCTGTTATCCTCGACGCAAACAAATTGAATGGTTCAAACTTTGTCGACTGGCTGAGAAATCTGAGGATAGTCCTAGACTCCGAACGTCGCAGTTATGTGCTCGACACACCCATGCCTGCTGCACCCGCAGCACGAGCTACTGAGGAACAACGAACCGCCCATGCTAAAAGGGTTGATGATGATCTTCAGGTTCGTTGCCTCATGCTAGCTTCGATGTCAAACGAACTGCAGAAACAGCATGCTGCTATGCCGCTTGCTAGAGATATACTTCTCCATCTCCAGCAGATGTTTGGGGAAAGATCTCGCGCTGAAAGATTCGCGACCTCTAAAGAGTTGTTTAATCTCAAGATGGCTGAGGGAAGCAGTGTAAAAGATCACTGTCTGCGTTTCATCAACTTGGTTGAAAAACTGGGGCGATTGGACGTGGATTTGCACGCTGATCTTAGCACTGACCTCCTTCTCCATACGCTGCCCCGTTCATTTGACCAGTTCGTGTTGAACTTCAATATGGAGGATAGAAACCTCGCTCTTCACGAACTGACCAATTTATTGGTAACGGCAGAATCGACTCTCAAGAAAGAGAAACCTGTAATGATTGCACACCAATCGAAGGCTGCAAAGCCTAAGAAAGGTAAGAAAAAGAAGAAGGTATTTTCTTCAAAGGCAGTCACCAAGGTGGTCGAGAAAAAGCGCAAAAGCCCAGAAGACGAATGTTTCCACTGCAAGAAAGCAGGGCACTGGAAAAGGAACTGCCCAGACTACCTAAAAATGAAATTGGTAGCCAAAGGTATTTTTTTAGTTGAAGTTAATATTTCTATTAACTGTGCATCGTGGGTGTTAGACACCGCAGCAGGTTCTCATATCTGCAATGATTTGCAGGTGATGGGAGCAGTAAGAACCCTGAAGCCCGGGGATAGAATCCTGCGTTTTGGAAACGGAGCTAGGATCGCCGCCGAGGCTATAGGAGACGTGGAATTAGTCTTAGGGAATTTTACTTTAATTTTAAGGGATTGTCTGTACGTACCAAACATTATTAAAAACATCATTTCTATTCCTATGTTAGACATTGATGGTTTTAATTTTTCCATTCAAAATGGATCTTTTTGCATATTTAAAGGTGATTTAATGTATGCTCGTGGTACTTTGATAGATGGTCTATATTCCCTAGAACCTATAAATTCCAACGTCATGCACATTCAATCTAGAAAAAGGAAATATGATAATCAAACTCCACAACTTTGGCACGCTAGACTTGGACATATTTCCAAGAGTAGGATTCAAAAGTTGGTTTCCTCTAAGGCTCTTGAAATAAAGAACTTAGATGAACTCCCGACTTGCGAATCTTATCTCAAAGGAAAGATGACCAAATCACCCTTCACCGGGAATCCCGAGCGAACCAAACAGACATTGGATCTTATCCATACTGACGTTTGTGGACCATTGAGTGTCAATGCGAGAGGTGGATTCTCTTACTTCGTAACATTCACCGACGATTTTAGTCGTTATGGATATGTGTATCTTATGACACACAAATCCGAAACCTTTGAGAAATTCAAAGAGTTTCGAATGGAAGTAGAGAACCAACTTGGACATAGTATTAAAGCACTTCGTTCTGATAGAGGTGGTGAGTATTTAAGCCAAGAATTCCTTGATTATCTAAAAGAGAATGGAATTCTCGCACAGCGAACTCCCCCTAGGACACCTCAACTCAATGGAGTGTCTGAGCGGAGGAACCGGACTTTGTTAGACATGGTTCGTTCCATGATGAGCTTTGCTGACCTTCCCTTTTCGTTTTGGGGCTTAGCCCTATTAACTGCTTCGAAGATACTAAACATAGTACCTTCAAAGTCAGTGCCAACAACGCCGCACCAAGTATGGTATGGTAAAGCACCCGTGTATTCGTTCTTACGAGTATGGGGATCTCCTGCGTATGTAAAGAACAAGAAGGGAGATAAGCTGGATAGTAGATCTAGTTTGTGCAAGTTTGTGGGTTATCCAAAGGACTCTATTGGATACCTGTTCTTCGATCCTAAAGAACGTAATACGTTCGTATCTAGGAACGCCCACTTCTTGGAAGAGGATTTCCTCACCAACCGAAATGGGACAATCGTAGAACTTGATGAAGTCCAAGAATCGGACCCATCCCCACAAACAGTGGGAGCTGAACCAGAATTAACTGAACCTACTAGTACACCTATACTTCGAAGGTCTAATCGAATTCGTAAGGAGCCAGAGCGATTTGGTCTCATTCACGAAAACGAGAAAGTTGATGCTGATCCAAGGACCTATCAAGAAGCGATGTCTGACATAGATTCGGGTGCGTGGCTCGAAGCCATGCAATCCGAAATGGATTCCATGCATTCCAACAAGGTTTGGACCTTGGTCGATCCACCTGAGGGAACTATCCCTGTAGGATGTAAATGGATCTTCAAGCGTAAGCTTGGAATGAATGGAAAGGTAATTACTCATAAAGCTCGCTTAGTGGCAAAAGGGTATTCTCAAAGGCCTGGTATAGACTATGAGGAAACCTTCTCTCCCGTGGCGATGTCAAAATCCATTCGGATATTACTTGCTATAGCCGCGTGGCATGACTACGAAATATGGCAAATGGACGTAAAGACCGCCTTCCTCAATGGAGACATTGATAAGGAGATCTTTATGCAACAACCTGAAGGTTTTGCGTCCAAAGGAAGTGAGCACAAACTGTGTAAGCTTCAAAGGTCAATCTATGGCCTCAAACAGGCGTCCCGAACCTGGAACATACGATTTGATGAGACAGTCAAAGCTTTTGGCTTTATCAAAAACGTATATGAACCTTGTGTGTACAAAAAGAATAGTGGGAGCTCAATACAATTCATTGTTTTGTACGTCGATGACATTTTGTTAATCGGAGACGATATCAAGATGTTAGCGCAGACTAAAGCGTGGTTATCCGCGCAGTTCTCTATGAAAGATATGGGAGACGCATCTTACGTATTGGGAATACGTATCTATAGGGATAGATCGAAGAAGATGATAGGACTCTCCCAATCTCAGTACATCAACACGATCTTGAAGAGATTTAGTATGGAAGAATCTAAGAAAGGATTTGTTCCAATGAGACATGGTATCTCTCTTTCTAAGTCTATGTGCCCTACAACCGACGAAGAAAAGACGAGAATGTCTATCATACCTTATGCCTCTGCTATAGGGAGTATAATGTATGCAATGTTGTGTACTCGACCAGACGTAGCACACGCTCTAAGTGTAACGAGCCGCTATCAGTCAAATCCAGGCGAGAAGCACTGGACTGCCGTAAAAGCAATCCTAAAGTACCTGCGAAGGACTAAGGATATGTTTTTGGTCTACGGTGGTAGTGGAGAACTGAAACTTGAAGGATTCACTGATGCAAGTTTCCAGTCTGACGTGGATGACTTTAAATCCAACTCTGGATACATATTCCGCCTCAATGGAGGAGCGGTCAGTTGGAAAAGCTGTAAACAGTCTACCACTGCCGACTCAACCACAGAAGCAGAATATATCGCAGCATCAGATGCAGCAAAAGAAAGTGTATGGATGAGAAACTTCGTCCAGGAATTGGATGTTGTTCCTAGCATTGCTGAACCTGTAGTCGTCTTTTGTGACAACAACGGGGCAATAGCTCAAGCAAAGGAGCCGAGATCACACCACCAATCCAAACACGTACTGAGGAAGTACCACGTGATCAGAGAGATCATTGGTAGAGGAGATATGCATATGGAGTATGTCAAATCAGAAGACAACATAGCTGACCCACTAACTAAGCCACTTTCGCAAAAGGTGTTCGAGGGACATCTAGATAAGATGGGTCTAAGAAACGTTTGTGAATGGCTTTAGGGCAAGTGGGAGATTGATAGGATAGTGCCCTGCAAGCCAGTTCAATTAGCTTGTAATAGATCTATCTTGTATATAACAATCTTTGATTTTATAATAATACGCATGTTTATTTATATATGTATAAGGATAAACAATGGCCAAACTTCATCTCTCGCGAATACATTTAAGCGATTGGTTGAAACCCTGAGATCACTCACGACTATGGGACTATACACTTCAGTACTGAGTGCACTTATCATGAAACAGTCTCAAAGGTCGTGATCTCGAAAATGTTCCAAGTCATAGATTCATATCGAGACGGGGTATCGAGTGAATCGTCAAGACTTGTACGATTATGCATGATTCACACGGAGTGAATTTGTTGTAGTTTCATGAACAAGGCATTTGAGGCCAGTGCATATGACTAGGTGATTCGATGGAGGATCGAATGCATCGAACGACCCGAACAGAGAAACCCATTGTGGAAGCGCATGACGCATATCGGTGATGGGATGTTTCTCAAAGGATTATAATAGTGTACGATTTAGTCCTATGACTTGAGGTGCTAGGGCGAATTCGGTGCATGAAAGTGCGTACTTAGATCTAGGTATAGGCCACTTAGCTTGGTCATAAAAATGCCTAGGTTGGGTGCGTATGGACATGTACGCGAGTGGTTAGTACCAAGATGGAATCTGTTGACTCATCGTAATGGATGAGAATATTTCCTATACGATTCTTAGATAATGTTTCCAATAAATCTACGGCCGTAGTCGGTGACGGATTTGGAAAGGGGTTTCCAAATTAGGCAGTCACACTGGAACATTATCCTGAATTAGAAAGTATAGTTATCGAGACAAATTTAGAGGTGCCGATCAATTCACACACCCTAAGTCTTGATCGGGAAATTGGTCGACAGAAGGACCGTATGTACATGGTAATTATATGAGGTGAGGTTCACTAAATATCAATTCACCTGATGTTGGGCTTCATGGGCTTGTGGCTAGACATCGACCATGAAGTGTGGGTACTCCTGAATTAATAGAGGAATTGATTCTAGGAGTGGTCAATTAAAGGTAGTTTAATTGATCGGAGCAATTTATTGTTCATAAATTAAATCACGAGGTTTCGTGAGCCTGCTGCCAATTGATGGTGAACCCAGAGGGTCACACACAATACAATTGGACGGTGACTGTTCTGTAGGAATATAAAAGGAATTAATTGATTTAAAAGTAATTAAATCAATTAAGTGAATTAAAGTGTTAATTCAAATGGGAGATAAATTAATTAATTGATTTAATTGATTTAAATGACAATTGATTAATTAAACTAAATATTAATTAAGTAATTAATTAATATGGGCTGGATATTTAATTAAGTAATTAATTAAATTAAGGTGGGCTTGCAAGAAATGGACTCCTAAGCCCATTAGGAATCTTGTAACCCTAGGACTTGAGGAGTGCTTATAAATAGAGTTCTAACAGAACTCAGAGACAGAACATCTAAGCAAAAACCCTAGTCTTCTCTTGCCCTAGGAAATCCGCCCCACCCTGCGCCGCCCAAGCCCTAGCGCCGCCGCCGTGTGCTGCCGTAACACCGCCGCACCGCCGCCGTGAAAGCCCTAGTGCCGCCGCCGCAAATCTTCTCCCTCATTCCTTTTGTGCAGAATTTTGATCTGTCAAATAGATCTGCACAATCCTTCATCAACAAGCCTCTTAGATCTAGTTCTGAGCCTAAGACTAAGAGGTGTCATCATAATCCAGTTGGTGTGGACTTTTCTCTGGAGGTGAGACGCTTGGATCACTCCAGTGAACCAGAACCTTAATCAGAGTTCAGAATCAGAGTTGGAGGTTTCCACCACCTTGCCTGTGGTGAGGTAAAAATCGAAAACCCCCTTTGTTAGATTATTTCTGTGCTTTGTCTTATGTCTTTCGTATATATAACTTGGAGATATTATTATGGGATCTGTGGGTGTGCCTTGAAAAATTTTAATTTCCGCACTCTGTTGTACTGACAATCGAGGCATATCCCAACAAATACGCCATTGAATTCTGCATAAACGGCAGAACCCACTATTATTCAATAAAGAAAAGAGCTTTCTCTTCATATTTGTGTTATTCTTACGTTGGTTACGATAATTACTTGTTGTTCCTACGAAATTGTTCTTCCTTGAGATTAATCCATCCTGAGTAAAGTAACAGAGCCCTATAAATCATATATATTGAGAATCCCCAATATCAAATATTCACTGATACCATTAACCCGACGAAATCCGGTTAAATCAGTTGGCGCCCACCGTGGGGCTAGGTTAATTATTCGATCGACATATGGCTCGCCCAAGGAAAAGCGCTCGTATTGGAGCAAGAAGTAACACAACCACCGGTCATAACACATCTGAAGATCCACAGGACAATAATGATAATAACGCCCAAGACACCAACGAGAATTTGCAGGGTCCTCTTCCTCATCAGCAGGAACCCCAAGGAGATCTTCCCGGTACAATACCGGAAGAACCGGAAGTCCCTGCGATCCCCGTTCCTCTCCCGGGCGCTCAGGAGAAATTGCGACAGATTGCTATGCTCGTTAAATCACTCTCCCCAGAGGAATTACTCGTACTTGAACAAGTTCCTCGAAACGTTAGGACTGCAAGAGAAAATCCCGTTCAAAGAGCGCCAAGGCAAAACGATCAAACCTCTCAACAAGCTGACAGCCCGGCAAGCGAGCGGCGCTCGCTACACAGTCCGCAGCAGGGCAATTCAAAACCTTCCGATAACCATCCCCGAAGGAAACCAGGACAAAGAAAACCACAGCCGGGACGCAGCGGGTCCAAGGAACGTACGATAATCCCTATCGAGGATGACATAGATGATGCAATCCCAGATCGACCACGAACAATGCGATTCTCGGAAAGAGAAATCGAAGGATGGTACAGGAACGACTCGAACAACGCCTACGATCTGTTCAAAACCCGTGGGCCCGAACCACGGAACTCCAGGAGAGCCTTGCGGCCTGTTCTCCCTTCTGCAGAGAAATAAAAGAGGCACAGTCAATCGGACAGGTCCCGGGTAGACTACCCCGATACGACGGAACCACTGATCCAGATGACTATATTTTTAGCTTCACCAATATAATGAACTTATACGCTCACTCGGAGGAATTCACCGCCAAATTAATGGTGACCACATTTGAAGGACTCGCTTTGGACTGGTTCGCCAAGCAACCTGCCAACTCCATATTCAGTTTTCGGGAATTATGCAACAAATTGACACAGCAGTTTGCCAGTCAGAAGAGGCAAAAACTTCCGATGAGCTACTTAGGAACTATGCACCAGCAAGAGGGAGAATCCTTAAGAAACTGGTTGGCAATATTTAACGTAGAATTACTTACAATCGATTCCCCAAATATTGATTACATAATCTCTATTCTCTTCGACCTCACGAAGAATAGGCAGTTCGGAAATGCCCTCAGTCGAAAACAACCAAGAACGTTCGCCGACATCATGAGCTTGGCATCTAAATATATGACCCAAGAAGAGATGAATTCCTTTAAAGATAAAAACAAAAACAAAGTCACAACCTCAGGCTCCAAACGGCAAGATAGGATTCCTGCCCAAAGATCCATGGATTATGAACAATCTTTTAGAAAATGCAACGTTTTCCAGCGGTTGGAATACAATAAAACCGACCAAGACAGACAACCTAATTTCTATCAAAGATCGAGAAACCCCGAACTAGCGATCAGAGGCAGGGTTAATCAAGTAGAACACCCGAACCAGAAAGGAATAATTGGATCCCTGAAGCGAAGAAAATCGCTCAGCCCAAACCAGGATCACGAAACTATGAGTTATACTGCAAGTACCATCGGGCACATGGACATCGAACAGAAAATTGTTTTCACCTTAAAAAAGAAATTGAAAAACTAATCGAACAGGGAAAACTAGACGACTATCTAGAGCGAGATAACCGCAAGAGGGGAAGAAGTAGAAGCCCTCGGTATAATAATCAAAGAAGGAGTTCCCGTCGAAGGTCACCCGAACACGGTCCTACACAGGAGTACAACCATGACCAGATCAATGGTACCATCCATACAATTTCTGGAGGACCCGCAGGCGGGGATAGTCGTAACGCTCGATGAAGGACCGCTAGATCCATAATTGGAAGCTTAAAATACCCAAAAGAAATATGGACTCTAGAAAACAAATCAACAAACGACCAGCTGATCAGCTTTAACGAGGGCGAAGTACCCAAAAACATTGTTTGGGACACAAAAGAGGATAACCCCGATTTCCCGATGGTGGTGTCGCTAGAAATAGCAAATTATAACGTCAAAAGGATCCTAATCGATAATGGGAGCTCGGCGAATATCATCTCCCGGGAGGTTTTAGCCCAGATGAACTTGGGACAGATAAACCTACAGAAAGTAGCTACGCCATTAGTAGGGTTTGGAGGATCCGAAATTGTCCCAGCGGAACAATAACCTTAAGTGTATCACTCGGGAGAAAACCGCACCGGACAGTGAAGCTAGTAAAATTTCTAGTGGTAGAAACACCCTTCGCTTATAATGCAATATTAGGACGACCAGCCCTCAACCTATTCCGAGCCGTTGTCTCTACTTATCATCAGAAGATAAAATTTCCGACCGACAGAGGTATCGGGGAAATAATGAATGATCAATGTATGGCATGGGATTGCTACAGCACCTCATTAACTTTGAAAAACCACCCCAAATCAATTACCCCGAGCAAAAGAAAGCTCGTAGACGATGTCATTAGAAATGAGGTTGAAATCCCTAGCACTGATCGAATTGATAAAAAGGGAAAAGAGCCGGTAGATTTAGCCTTGAAACCACCGGAACATAAGGATGTAATTCTAGTGCAAGGGGACTCGTCGAAAACAACAAGAATAGGTACTGAGTTGAGCAAAGAAGGGGAAGTAATGTTGATTGACTTTCTCAGAGATAATGTTGACGTCTTCGCTTGGAGCGCGGATGACATTGAAGGAATTGATCCTCGAGTAATCAAGCATTCGCTAAAAATTGATCCCTTGGCAAAACCCGCTAGACAAAAGAAGAGAAATCACGGGCTAGTAAAAGATAAAATCATCAAAGCAGTAGTAGAAAGGCTACTTAAAGCAAAACAAATCCGAGAAATACACTTCTCAGAATGGCTATGTAATGTCGTTCTAGTAGCAAAAAGGGATAAAAAGGATAACAAGTGGATAAAAAGGATAACAAGGGGCGGAAGAGGTTTAGAGGGGGGGGGGGTGAATAAACCTCTTTAAAATTTTCTTTCAAATTTAACTTTAAAACTTTACTCCAACTGAACAGACTAAGCTGATCAGATTAGTAAGTTACAATTCTGTTCGCGAACAAATCTTTGAACAGTCTTGTTGACCACTCGTCTGATAGTTACTTAGCTGATTTTGCAGAAATCAGTTTTAATACTTAGAGTACTTGCAGCGGATTTTCAAAGTATTTTTCACAAGTATTCTTAGCAGTTTGAAAAATGTTTCCCCAGTTTTATAAACTCCTTTTTGTTCTTTTTCAAACAGTTAACTTAATGTGTTTTTATGCAAACAGAAGATATGCAGTTTTGAAACAATGTAAAAACACAAGTAATTTTTATAGTGGTTATATGGATTTAAATATCCTTTAGTCCACTCTTCCAAGTCACTCAGATCTTGGGTTATACTATAATCACAAAGTTTACAGTATACTCTGCTTGCGTCGAACAACAAATGAAACGACCACAAGTTCGCAATAGGAGATCACACAGAAAACCTATCCTCTGAAGTTTGATCACTCACAAAGATGGATCACAACTCCGCACAACACTCTTGTTTACAAAATCACTCAGAAGATGTATTTTTCTTGATTCTTCAACTCTGCTTTCGTCAACAAATGACTCAGCTGATGAGTGAGCTGTTCTTGAGACTTAAAGAATTTTGCTTCGGAAATTTCTCTCAGAAAGTGTGTTGCTTGTTCCTTCTTCGTCTCTTGCAGCTATTTATACTTGAGGATTGAAAAGTGTCCGTTGAAGAGAGACAGGATTCAAATTCCTCGAGTACTGGTCCTTAAAATCCGCGAACGGCTCTTTTGCAGTCTGTCCGTACTGTAAACAGTACTATTCTGCAGGCAGCATTAAATGCAGCATTAAATGCACTCGGCTGATGCGAAGCTTTTCTTCAATCATTTGTCTTAAATATCCTCGTACTTCAGCATTTATTACACCAAGGGGCATTTATTACCGTTGGGAACACTTCATGATCTTCTTCACTTGGCTGACGAAAGTATAAGTCTGATGACGAACTCGGCTGATCTCAAACTTGAACAAATCTGATTTGAGTCGGCTGATCTTCACTAGTCTGATAACTTCTCTTCAGCAGATCAGAAGTCTTGGACCTTGAAACTTTGACTCTTCTGATGTCTTCATTACTTAGTCAAAATTCTTTGATAAGCTTATCAGCTAAGTCACTCCATACTTAGCCAATTTTACGAAGTTTTGGAATGCATCAAAACCTCCCTTATCAAACTTTCTTCAGTGCCTTCATCTTCATCTTCATCCAACAATTTCCCCCTTTTTGATGATGACAAAACTTCAGCTTAGTACCTGTTGAATACCTAAACTAAAGATTGTAATCCTCAAAATTTTCTGAGATAGAAAAAGTTTATTGGATTGAACTTGAACATTTTATTGATATAGAAAGTGAATTACATGTACAAATTCATCAGATGAGATTTCTGAAAAAGTAAACTGATTACAATTGATTTTTCAATTTCTAACTATCAGCTTCTTCATCAGATTCGAGCACTTCTTCATATTCATATGATGATTCTTCATCATCATCTTCTTCATCAACTTCTTCTTCCAGGGTTGCTTTGGCAGCTTCCATCTTCTCTTTAAGTTCTTGTTCTTGAAGAGCTTTCAGAGCTTCCATAGCTTTTCTGGCAGAATCTGTATTCTTGTACTTGGTGTCTTCTTTTTCAATCTTATCTTCTTCTTCCACCTTTCCAAGCATTTCAGCCTTGTCAGTAGTGTCTTCAGTTTCCTTGGCTTTAATAGTTGCATCAGTTTCTTCCAAAGTTGTTTCTTCAGCAGCAGACTCCTTTGCTGGTTCATCAGTAATGGTCTCTTTAGCTGGTTCTTCAGCAGCAGGTTCCATAGCTGATTCTTCAGCAGCAAACTCCTTTGCTGGTTCTTCCCTTTTATCTTCCCCCTTTTTGTCATCATCAACTCTGATGACAGTAGAAGGTTCAACAGCAGGGTTGAGGGCAACTGTTGGAATTTTTGCTCCAGCACATAAAGCTTTTAGGTTCTGATTAACAACGTCATGACTTGCTGTTAGATGTTGTATATCAGTGCTGATGACGTCAGTCTTATCATTAAAGTAGTCAATGTTTAGGTTGATAGTTGCAATTTCATTTTGAACTTCCTGTGCAGCCTTTGCTACTTCTTGCAACATCCCCAGATTGATTTCCTTCTCTTCATGACTGACTTTAATGAAAGTTGCAGTTAAATCAGCAATCTTGTGCTCAGCTGATTTCAAGGCAGTGTGAAGATGATTTACATCACCCTTCACATCTTCAACGTTACGGTTCAGCTCTCTTAAGCTATTCACTAACTCTAGTGAATGATCTTGAGGAATAGGAATCTGATCAATAGCTAACTTGATAGAACTGCTGGTTAGAAGATGCGTTCTTTCCACTTGATGAGTGTGAGATTCAATCAATTCTGTCTTCATCTTCTGTAACTGCAGACTATTCCTCTCTTCCATATCTTTTATTTGATTTTCAATAAGTAACTGGAAGGCTTCCATCAGTGATGAGTGTTCATCCCCTGATGAAGTAGAAGCATCAGCTTCGTTCTCTTGAGTCTCCTGATGAACAGGGACATCTTGCATATCCGTCATCTGATGATCTTCAGAAGTCTTAGCTTGCGGCTCAATAGCTAAGGACTTATCAGCAGACTTGTGCTCATCAGTGACATCATCGTAGAACAGATTTGTAATGGTTCCATCATCATTAAAGCATGTAGTCTGTCTAATCTGTCTTACAATGATCCAAGGGTTGACAGGAGCATTGTTACCCTTAGGGACTTCATGGTACGGTTGTACTTCCTTGCCAAAAATGATTTGTTGAATACTTGGCAGCAGTGGCAAGTCACTTGAACATCCTTGCTGATACTTTGACTTTTTAACCCATCTCTTCAGAGCAGTCATAACAGCAAACTTAATTGCTCTCTCTTCAGCATCTTCAGATTTCTTTTTCTTTTCAGGCAAGGTGTTTTTAATCTTCTTGGCCTCCTCCAATGCAAAGCTTTTTGCATAGTTATGCATGACTTCTCTTACATAACTGGGATCAAGGGCCTTTTGGATGGAGTTTGTTTTCAGCCAAGTCAGAACCCAGTGTTCTTCATCAGCTAACTCCTTCATGTTTTGAAGTTCAGTTATTGAGCTATTCAGCCTGATATCTCTCCACTTGATATATCTTGGTTTCTCCTGGGTGAACATAGTCCTCAACATAATCTTCTGATCATAGTATGCTAGAGACTTCTCAAACTTCTTGAAAAGCTCCTTATCAGCATATACTATCTCAAAAGCTTTCCTGACTTCAAACTTGTCTTTGGACTTGGTTTTGGGAGCAGGCAGTAGTATCTTCTTTTTGTCTTCTTCAGTCTGCCATTCACCAATCTTGATGCCACCTCCATGGACAGGTCCATAGGCATCAACCTTGCTTTGTTCAATCACCATGGCCAATTCAGCATCTTCAGCAGCTTTTCTCTCTGCTGCAGACATTCTTCTTCTGGCCTCATCCTTTGCTTGTTGAGCTTTGCTCAATTCAAGAGCTCTTTTCTCTTCAAGCTCATCCTGCTTCCTCTGTTCAGCTTCTTCTCTTGCCTTCTTATCAGCTTTGGAGATTTTCTTTCTCCTTAGCACAATTTTTCTTTTCCCTTTATCAGCAGGGGCTGGTCCAGCAGATGATATAGGAGCAGCAGCAATGGGATAGATGATTTGGACATCTGGATCTTCTTGAGGTTGGGGAACCTCAGCTGTTGGTGCTTCCTTACTTGGCTGTTGTTCATCAGCTTCGTCAAGCACAACAGTTTCAACTGTTTCGGCAGGCCTTTGAGTAGCTTCAGGATCTTTCCTTGCTACATTTTCCAGATTGGTAGGTTCTTCAGGAAACGTCATCTGCTTTCTAGCAGTTTTCTTTGTCAGACCTTGAACAACTCTTGAAGTAGCAGTATCCTTCTGCTGACTTCTTGTTCTCTTAGAAACATTCTCAGCAGGCCTCTCTGCTGATGGAGTTCTTGATGGTGATGCAGGGGATCCAGTCCTTACATCAGCCATTATGTTCTCAACAATTTTAGTGGCTTCAGCAGAAGTCACTCTCTCCATCTGCTTTAATTCTTTCTTCTTGGGCTCAACAGCAGCCCTCTTCCTCTTAGTCTCAACAGCCAGACTTGCTGTTTTGACTAACCTCTTTTGCCTCTTGGCAGGAACCTCCTTTGGTTCCTCAACTTCTTCTCCTTCAGGCTCATCAGCCTTCCTCTTCTGAACAGGTAGGTACTTGTTCATTGCTTTGGACTTGTGAATTTCTTTGCCATTTGTCATGACACAGCCCATCTTTGATAAGAGGTAACTTAAAGTGATTCTGTGGTTGGTGTAAGGGCCTTTTCCCTTCTTCACTTCCAGAAAATCAGCAAGTATATACCAAATTATGATGGACCAGTTTACCTCTATTCCATAGTATACGGCAGCCATGATGCTGAAACGCTTCATTGTGACAGCATCTAGAGAAAAAGTACAATTTTCAGTCAGCTTAGACACCATATCAGCCATCCGCTGATATTCATCCTTAAGCTGTTTCTTTCTGATGTTGCCAGACAACATCTCTCCTTCCTTGGCGCAGATCGCCCAAAACTGTTGGTGCTTCTCTTCAGTCAGCACGATAACTTCGTGTCTTCCAGACTTAGGCAAACCAAACTGTTCATGAAGAACTTGTGGAGTGATGACAACAGATTTGTCACCCACTTTTGCTTTGATTTCTAGTTTGTGATAGTCAGCCTTTGCCGTTGAGTAATACTCCATAACCTGGTCAGTCCAGATTATTCCCTCGTTGTACTCCATGAAATTTATCAACTGTGCCGATTTGAATTTCTCCAACAATTCTTTCATCAAACTTGTACCAGATTGATAATAGGCTTCATAGTCTAAGAACATACCTTCAGCAGCCATTTTAATCTGTTGAGAGTTAGTGAAAAGGAAAGGATTTTTGCAGAAAACTTGTTTAAAATTTTCTCACAAGTACTTTTGAAAGTTTAGGGTTCGTAAAGAGCTACTCGACTGATCAGATGAGGATTTATAGAGTTGGGGTTTTTCGGTTTCCGTGATATCCGCCAACCGTTAGATCCGTTTTTCTGTCAGTGCTGATCGTGCGGCGTCAGTTACGACCTTTCGAATTCAAAAGATATTTTAATGAGGAGCGGGAAAATGTACTGCCCGACAGTTTATTTGTAAAGGCGTGTTTTGGATAAAACGTTTTTAAATAGTTCGCTTTTACTTAAGTAATCAGATGAGTATAAAAACACTTATCTGTTGGACTAGTGTCCTGATGACAATGCTGTTATCAGAGAATGCCAATAGCTGATAACCTTCCTCAGCTGTTTGTCAATCCAGCTAGATAAAATAACTTCAATCTTCGATAGTTGAGTCTTCTGATGAAAACATAACTTCAACTAACTGTCATTAACAAATTTCATCTTTAATTCAGAAGTACCGCTAGTCTTACACGTTCCCCCTGAGTTTTAAGAATTCATAAGTTAACTAGTCTGTTGAGAGTTAATCCTTGAAGATAATAACGAATTGCTAAGCTGTTGAACTCCAGTCTTCTGATGAGTTCCCCCTCAGCTTATGCTTCCAAATTAAGTAGTCCTAGCTCAGCTCTTAAGGTTGAAAACCTTACTTCACTTAAAGGTTTGGTGAAAATGTCAGCAATCTGATTATCAGTATGAACATACTCAATCATTACATTGCCTTTTTCCACATGATCTCTAATGAAATGATGCTTGATCTCAATATGCTTAGTCCTTGAATGACTTGTAGTGTTCTGAGTAAGAGAGATTGCACTTGTATTGTCACAGTAGATTGGAATTCCACTGATCTTGATATTGTAGTCTTCTAGTTGATGCTTCAACCAAAGTATCTGTGCACAACAAGCTCCAGCAGCTATATATTCAGCTTCAGCAGTAGATATAGAAACTGAGGTTTGCTTCTTACTCATCCATGAGATCAGACGACTGCCTAAGAACTGACAGGCACCTGTTGTGCTCTTTCTGTCAATCTTGCAGCCAGCAAGGTCTGAATCTGAATAACCAATGAGTTCAAATCCAGATTCTCTAGGATACCACAATCCCAATTCTTGAGTGCCTTTAACATACTTCAATATTCTCTTGGCAGCTAAGAGATGAGATTCTTTGGGGTTTGATTGAAATCTTGCACAGACTCCAACTGAGTACATTATGTCAGGTCTGCTTGCTGTTAGATACAACAATGAACCAATAATGCCTCTATATTTGGTTATGTCCACTGATTTGCCATCTTCATCTTTATCCAAACGAAGACTTGTAGACATAGGAATGGTAGCTGTTGAGCTAGTTTCCATACCAAATTTCTTAAACAGATCTCTTGTGTACTTTGCTTGGCTGATGAATATTCCATCAGGCAACTGTCTAACTTGCAATCCAAGAAAGTAATTAAGTTCACCCATCATGCTCATTTCAAACTTATTCTGCATCAGCTTGGAGAACTTATCACACATCTGTTGGTTAGTTGAACCAAAAATAATATCGTCCACATATATTTGCACAAGTAATATATGATTTTCCCATTCAATAGTGAACAAGGTTTTATCTACCTTACCTTTACGAAATCCTTTAATTAAAAGAAAATCAGATAGGGTATCATACCATGCTCTTGGAGCTTGTTTTAGTCCATAAAGGGCTTTCTTCAGACGATATACTTTGTCCTCTTCTTGATAGACTTCAAATCCTGGAGGTTGTTCAACATAAACTTCTTCTTGCAATTCTCCATTGAGAAAAGCAGACTTCACATCCATCTGATAGACAGTGAAGTTCTTGTGAGCAGCATAGGCAAGAAACAGTCTGATTGCTTCAAGTCTTGCTACTGGTGCAAAAGTTTCATCAAAGTCAATTCCTTCTTCTTGACAATAACCCTTGGCCACTAGTCTTGCTTTGTTTCTGGTGACAACACCATCTTCATTCATCTTATTTCTGAATACCCACTTAGTGCCAATTACTCTTTGATGACTTGGTCTAGGAACTAAGTACCAGACTTCATTCCTTTCAAATTGATTCAACTCTTCTTGCATAGCTTCTATCCAGAAGGAGTCATTTAGAGCTTCTTCAATTTGTTTAGGCTCTATTTGAGATAGAAATGTGATAAACATAGCATCTTGTGCAGCAGCTCTTCTTGTTTTCACTCTATCTAAAGGATCACCAATAACTAGTTCAGGTGGGTGATTCTTGAGCCATCTGAGATCAGGTTGCAAATCAGGATGTTGTCCTCTGTTATGATCTTGCAACACTACTGTTGGAGTTCCAGTAGTAGTCTGTTGAACACGTGTCGTCTGTTGAACAGTCTCTGGTCTGTCAGCTGTTAGCAACTCGTCTGTTAGACAATCAGCACTGTGATTATGAACAGCACTTGAGTTAGCAGCTGAACTTAGATTAGGTAGTATGATGGGAACATATTCTTCATTTCTTCCAACGTCCAACTTCTGTAAATCAGCAGACAGATCTTGATTTACACTTTGATTCTTTTCAGAAGATTGACTTGGCTCATCAAATACTACATGGATAGATTCTTCTATTAGTAATGTTCTTTTGTTAAAAACTCTATAAGCCTTACTAACAGATGAGTATCCTACAAAGACAGCTTCATCAGCCTTTTCTGCAAATGCAGTAAGGTGATTTTTCCCATTATTCAATACAAAACATTTACAACCAAAAATCTTAAAGTAATGAATGTTTGGCTTTCTGTTGTTCCAAACTTCATATGGAGTCTTGTTCTGATTTTTGTTGATCATACATCTGTTCTGGGTAAAACATGCTGTATTTGTTGCTTCTGCCCAAAATCTTTGTGGCAGCTTAGCTTCAGCTATCATGGTTCTGACAGCTTCTTTCAGTGTTCTGTTTCTCCTTTCAGCAACACCATTCTGTTGAGGGGTTCTAGCAGCAGAATACTCATGATGTATTCCTTTGATATTACAATACTCTTCAACAGTAGAGTTTGTAAACTCTGTCCCTCTATCTGATCTGATCTTCAATATCTTGATACTCTTCTCATTCTGGATCAGTTCCATCAGATTTGTGAGATGTTCCTTGGTTTCACTTTTCTTCTTCATGAAAATCACCCAAGTATATCTTGAATAATCATCCACAACAGCTAGGCAGTATTTCTTTCCACCATTGCTGACTGGATCAATGGGTCCAAATAAGTCCATATGCAACAGCTCCAATATTCTTCCAGAAGATTGGTGCTTCTTTTCTTTGAATGATGACTTGATTTGTTTACCCTTCTGACAGGCGTCACAGAGCTTGTCTTTGCTCATGACTGCTTTTGGAATCCCTTCTACCAAATCATTCTTGATTAATCTGTTTATGGTCTTGAAGTTTAAGTGATTCATCCTCTTGTGCCATAGCCAACTGACTTCACTTGGTGCAGATGCCACCAAACAAATACTTGAATTCTTGTCAGCAGAATTCCAGTCAACTATGTAGATATTTCCTTGTCGTCTTCCAGATAAAATTACCTTCTTTGTACCAATCTGTTCAACGTAGCACTTATCTGCTGAGAAGATGACTGAATATCCCTTGTCACAAAATTGACTTATGCTCAGCAAATTATACTTTAGGCCTTTAACATATGAGACGTCAGATATCTCTATGTTTCCCTTGATTAATCTTCCTTTAGCTTTAATCTTGCCTTCTTTGCTGTCTCCAAAAGTGACTTTTGGACCATCCACAGCAACTGCATCAGTCAACTCATGTATGTTTCCACACATGTGCCTTGAACATCCACTGTCCAAGTACCAAATCTTCTCTACTTTACTCCTACTCCTAATCCTAACCTACAAAACAAAAAATGAAATTGTTTTAGGTACCCTTATTGAGAGGGTCCTGAAGGATTAGTTCCACCCTTGACAACCCAAGATGTTGAAGTCTTAGGCTTCTTAGGTTTCTGAGTTTTAGGAGCATGAACAGTTTCATTTTTATCATAGTTATCAGATAAGTCATGTTGATGATCAGTATGATATGAATAATGTTCATAAGCAGGGTAATGTGCATGATATGCAGGATATGCATGCATTGGATGAGCAGGGTAAGGTGCATAGTAATTAGGAAACTGAGGTGCATGATACATAGGATGATATGCAGCAGGTTGCACATAATATGACTCATTTCCATACCAAGCATTTTGATTTTTCTTGTTCTTATGCTTCTTTGGTTTACTAGATGCTTGCTCATTTGATTTTGACTTAGTTTTACCAACAGATTGATTCAATTTAGCTTTATCAGCAGACTTCTTAGGACTCTGCTGTTTGGTCTTACTAGTCTGATTTCCTACACTAGGCTCTTTGCTCTTTTTAGCCTTAGGAGATTTCTTCTCCTTTACCACTTTCTCAGTTGAGGTAGGTCTAGAGGTTTGAACATACAGAATGACCTTACTATTGTCAGCTGATACAAATTTTTCAGTATGGTTCAACTCTAATTTTTCCTTTTCTAAAGGTGTCTCCTGTTTACTAGATGTATGCATGGATGCAACAGTAGACTTATCATGAGACTCAATGATTTTCTCAAGTTCCATGATTTTTCCTTTATAAACCTCACATTCAGCTTTCAGAGATTCATGCTCTTGCTCAAGCTGTTTATATTCAGCTGATTCTTTTGGCTTTTCAGCTAAAAGTTTCAGTGAACTATTTTGCTCTTTTAGCAAGTTCATCTCTTCCTTAAGCTTAACAAACTCTCCAGCAATAGTAGTATTATTCAACATCATTTGCTCTAGAGAATTAAATAGTTCATTTTCTTGAGGAGTTACCTCATCCTCAGAGTCATCAGATTCCTTTGCCATCAGGCACAGGAGAGCAGGTTTTTCTTCATCAGACGATTCTTCATCAGACGAGTCTGAGTCTGAATCAGATGAGTAGACAGCAGCTGGCTTTTCTGCTTCAGCCATCATTGCCTTGGCTCTCTGATGCTTTCTTTCTTTTCTCATTTTCTTCTCTTCCTCAGTGTACTTCTCTGCTTTTGGATATGGGCAGTCTCTTATGAAGTGTCCCAATTTCCTGCAGTTGTAACACATCAGTTTTGATTTATAATCTTCTTTATCCTGAGAAGAAAAATTAGGTTTAGAAGTAGAAGCAGCATGATTGTATTTGTTTTTCATCTTTCTCTTATAGAACTTCTTGAAGTTGTTCATCAATAATGCTACATCTCCAGCAGTGTACTCCTTTTTGTTGAGTAGAGTGGCTTCATCAGATGAGTCCACTTCTTTGCTTTTCTGTGCTGGTCTTCTGGTGTTTTCAGCAGCAACAAGTGCAGCTGTGGGTCCTGAAGTTGAGGTTTCTTCAATTCCCATCCTTGGCAGTTTATACTCATAAGCCTTGAGTGCGGAGAACAGCTCTGTTAGAGAAATCTTGCCCAGATCTCTTGATTCTTCCATTGCTGTCACCTTCATGTTGAACTTGGGAGGTAGAGCCTTCAGTACTCTGACAGAAATCTCTTTGTCAGTGAAAGTCTTTCCCAGCTTCAAAACTTCGTTCAGAGTTCTGGTGAATCTGATGTCCATCTGATCAATGGTTTCTCCAGACTTCATCTTGAAGTTGTCCAGCTTCTCCAAGGCAACACTGAGCTGATGCTCTTTAATAGCATCATTGCCTTCGCTCATGTCACGAACCTTATCCCACATCTCCTTTGCAGTTTTGCAATGTTTGACTTTGTCAAACCGATCATTATCCAGGGCTTTGGTCATGATGAATCTTCCGACTTTGTCCAGGTTGAACAGCTTTATTTCTTCTGCTGTCATTTCTGTTAAGTCTTTTTCCACCACTATTTGAGCTTCATCTACGATGATGGTCTTGGTGAATTTGAATGGACCTTTAATGATACATGTATGCATGTTGTCATTATAGGCAGCAAGGAAAATCTCCATTCTGATTTTCCAGTCCTCAAAAGACATACCAGCAATGTGGGGAACATGGCTGATACAATCCATTTTTCAAAAAGTTTTTGTTTTTCAAAAAGATGCTCTTTTGAAAAGTTTTGAAAACCTTTGAAAAACACTCGGATCAAGCTCGTTGATCAGGCAGCTGATTCTAATGAACAACCTGCTCTGATACCACTTGTTGGTCCCAAGTGGTCAGAAGAGGTTTAGAGGGGGGGGGGGGTGAATAAACCTCTTTAAAATTTTCTTTCAAATTTAACTTTAAAACTTTACTCCAACTGAACAGACTAAGCTGATCAGATTAGTAAGTTACAATTCTGTTCGCGAACAAATCTTTGAACAGTCTTGTTGACCACTCGTCTGATAGTTACTTAGCTGATTTTGCAGAAATCAGTTTTAATACTTAGAGTACTTGCAGCGGATTTTCAAAGTATTTTTCACAAGTATTCTTAGCAGTTTGAAAAATGTTTCCCCAGTTTTATAAACTCCTTTTTGTTCTTTTTCAAACAGTTAACTTAATGTGTTTTTATGCAAACAGAAGATATGCAGTTTTGAAACAATGTAAAAACACAAGTAATTTTTATAGTGGTTATATGGATTTAAATATCCTTTAGTCCACTCTTCCAAGTCACTCAGATCTTGGGTTATACTATAATCACAAAGTTTACAGTATACTCTGCTTGCGTCGAACAACAAATGAAACGACCACAAGTTCGCAATAGGAGATCACACAGAAAACCTATCCTCTGAAGTTTGATCACTCACAAAGATGGATCACAACTCCGCACAACACTCTTGTTTACAAAATCACTCAGAAGATGTATTTTTCTTGATTCTTCAACTCTGCTTTCGTCAACAAATGACTCAGCTGATGAGTGAGCTGTTCTTGAGACTTAAAGAATTTTGCTTCGGAAATTTCTCTCAGAAAGTGTGTTGCTTGTTCCTTCTTCGTCTCTTGCAGCTATTTATACTTGAGGATTGAAAAGTGTCCGTTGAAGAGAGACAGGATTCAAATTCCTCGAGTACTGGTCCTTAAAATCCGCGAACGGCTCTTTTGCAGTCTGTCCGTACTGTAAACAGTACTATTCTGCAGGCAGCATTAAATGCAGCATTAAATGCACTCGGCTGATGCGAAGCTTTTCTTCAATCATTTGTCTTAAATATCCTCGTACTTCAGCATTTATTACACCAAGGGGCATTTATTACCGTTGGGAACACTTCATGATCTTCTTCACTTGGCTGACGAAAGTATAAGTCTGATGACGAACTCGGCTGATCTCAAACTTGAACAAATCTGATTTGAGTCGGCTGATCTTCACTAGTCTGATAACTTCTCTTCAGCAGATCAGAAGTCTTGGACCTTGAAACTTTGACTCTTCTGATGTCTTCATTACTTAGTCAAAATTCTTTGATAAGCTTATCAGCTAAGTCACTCCATACTTAGCCAATTTTACGAAGTTTTGGAATGCATCAAAACCTCCCTTATCAAACTTTCTTCAGTGCCTTCATCTTCATCTTCATCCAACAAAATCCGGTTAAATCAGTTGGCGCCCACCGTGGGGCTAGGTTAATTATTCGATCGACATATGGCTCGCCCAAGGAAAAGCGCTCGTATTGGAGCAAGAAGTAACACAACCACCGGTCATAACACATCTGAAGATCCACAGGACAATAATGATAATAACGCCCAAGACACCAACGAGAATTTGCAGGGTCCTCTTCCTCATCAGCAGGAACCCCAAGGAGATCTTCCCGGTACAATACCGGAAGAACCGGAAGTCCCTGCGATCCCCGTTCCTCTCCCGGGCGCTCAGGAGAAATTGCGACAGATTGCTATGCTCGTTAAATCACTCTCCCCAGAGGAATTACTCGTACTTGAACAAGTTCCTCGAAACGTTAGGACTGCAAGAGAAAATCCCGTTCAAAGAGCGCCAAGGCAAAACGATCAAACCTCTCAACAAGCTGACAGCCCGGCAAGCGAGCGGCGCTCGCTACACAGTCCGCAGCAGGGCAATTCAAAACCTTCCGATAACCATCCCCGAAGGAAACCAGGACAAAGAAAACCACAGCCGGGACGCAGCGGGTCCAAGGAACGTACGATAATCCCTATCGAGGATGACATAGATGATGCAATCCCAGATCGACCACGAACAATGCGATTCTCGGAAAGAGAAATCGAAGGATGGTACAGGAACGACTCGAACAACGCCTACGATCTGTTCAAAACCCGTGGGCCCGAACCACGGAACTCCAGGAGAGCCTTGCGGCCTGTTCTCCCTTCTGCAGAGAAATAAAAGAGGCACAGTCAATCGGACAGGTCCCGGGTAGACTACCCCGATACGACGGAACCACTGATCCAGATGACTATATTTTTAGCTTCACCAATATAATGAACTTATACGCTCACTCGGAGGAATTCACCGCCAAATTAATGGTGACCACATTTGAAGGACTCGCTTTGGACTGGTTCGCCAAGCAACCTGCCAACTCCATATTCAGTTTTCGGGAATTATGCAACAAATTGACCCAGCAGTTTGCCAGTCAGAAGAAGCAAAAACTTCCGATGAGCTACTTAGGAACTATGCACCAGCAAGAGGGAGAATCCTTAAGAAACTGGTTGGCAATATTTAACGTAGAATTACTTACAATCGATTCCCCAAATATTGATTACATAATCTCTATTCTCTTCGACCTCACGAAGAATAGGCAGTTCGGAAATGCCCTCAGTCGAAAACAACCAAGAACGTTCGCCGACATCATGAGCTTGGCATCTAAATATATGACCCAAGAAGAGATGAATTCCTTTAAAGATAAAAACAAAAACAAAGTCACAACCTCAGGCTCCAAACGGCAAGATAGGATTCCTGCCCAAAGATCCATGGATTATGAACAATCTTTTAGAAAATGCAACGTTTTCCAGCGGTTGGAATACAATAAAACCGACCAAGACAGACAACCTAATTTCTATCAAAGATCGAGAAACCCCGAACTAGCGATCAGAGGCAGGGTTAATCAAGTAGAACACCCGAACCAGAAAGGAATAATTGGATCCCTGAAGCGAAGAAAATCGCTCAGCCCAAACCAGGATCACGAAACTATGAGTTATACTGCAAGTACCATCGGGCACATGGACATCGAACAGAAAATTGTTTTCACCTTAAAAAAGAAATTGAAAAACTAATCGAACAGGGAAAACTAGACGACTATCTAGAGCGAGATAACCGCAAGAGGGGAAGAAGTAGAAGCCCTCGGTATAATAATCAAAGAAGGAGTTCCCGTCGAAGGTCACCCGAACACGGTCCTACACAGGAGTACAACCATGACCAGATCAATGGTACCATCCATACAATTTCTGGAGGACCCGCAGGCGGGGATAGTCGTAACGCTCGATGAAGGACCGCTAGATCCATAATTGGAAGCTTAAAATACCCAAAAGAAATATGGACTCTAGAAAACAAATCAACAAACGACCAGCTGATCAGCTTTAACGAGGGCGAAGTACCCAAAAACATTGTTTGGGACACAAAAGAGGATAACCCCGATTTCCCGATGGTGGTGTCGCTAGAAATAGCAAATTATAACGTCAAAAGGATCCTAATCGATAATGGGAGCTCGGCGAATATCATCTCCCGGGAGGTTTTAGCCCAGATGAACTTGGGACAGATAAACCTACAGAAAGTAGCTACGCCATTAGTAGGGTTTGGAGGATCCGAAATTGTCCCAGCGGAACAATAACCTTAAGTGTATCACTCGGGAGAAAACCGCACCGGACAGTGAAGCTAGTAAAATTTCTAGTGGTAGAAACACCCTTCGCTTATAATGCAATATTAGGACGACCAGCCCTCAACCTATTCCGAGCCGTTGTCTCTACTTATCATCAGAAGATAAAATTTCCGACCGACAGAGGTATCGGGGAAATAATGAATGATCAATGTATGGCATGGGATTGCTACAGCACCTCATTAACTTTGAAAAACCACCCCAAATCAATTACCCCGAGCAAAAGAAAGCTCGTAGACGATGTCATTAGAAATGAGGTTGAAATCCCTAGCACTGATCGAATTGATAAAAAGGGAAAAGAGCCGGTAGATTTAGCCTTGAAACCACCGGAACATAAGGATGTAATTCTAGTGCAAGGGGACTCGTCGAAAACAACAAGAATAGGTACTGAGTTGAGCAAAGAAGGGGAAGTAATGTTGATTGACTTTCTCAGAGATAATGTTGACGTCTTCGCTTGGAGCGCGGATGACATTGAAGGAATTGATCCTCGAGTAATCAAGCATTCGCTAAAAATTGATCCCTTGGCAAAACCCGCTAGACAAAAGAAGAGAAATCACGGGCTAGTAAAAGATAAAATCATCAAAGCAGTAGTAGAAAGGCTACTTAAAGCAAAACAAATCCGAGAAATACACTTCTCAGAATGGCTATGTAATGTCGTTCTAGTAGCAAAAAGGGATAAAAAGGATAACAAGTGGATAAAAAGGATAACAAGGGGCGGAGAAGAATTACTTGGAAATTGAGAAATTCGCGTTGGCCTTAGCAGTGGCAGCACGAAAACTTCGACCTTACTTTTTGACCTACAAAATCGTGGTTTTAACAAACCAACCACTAAGACAAGTCTTAGCAAAGCCAGAAGCTTCCGGAAGACTAATCAAATGGGCGATCGAACTCGGTCAATTCGAAATCGACTACAAACTGAGAATTGCAATTAAGGCCCAAGTGTTAGCTGATTTCCTACTGGAAACTCCGACACAAGCAACCGAACTATCGAACAGCCTCAACGACGATATTATGATCATAGAAGATCAAACTTGGTTAATGCATGTTGACGGTGCTTCGTGCCGAGAAGGAGGAGGCGCCGGAATCAACTTCACCGGACCGAATAAAGAGGATTTAAATTATGCGATAATATTGGACTTCGTCGTAACAAACAATGAAGCAGAATATGAAGCGTTAATCGCAGGAATGGAAATGGCGATCCAGGCCAACATTAAAAGCCTTAAAGTATTAACCGATTCAGAGTTAGTGCAAAGACAAATAGAAGGCCTATACGAGGCTAAGGAATTTAATATGGTTAAATACCTTGCCAAAGTGAAAACACTAGCGGAAAAATTCGAAAGCTTCGGTATACAGAACATTCCACGTTCGGAAAATAAATGGGCCGATCAACTATCTAGGTTCACAGGAGCCCATGACGAAAAAACTGAAAGGGTGATCAACTGGTTAATCTCTAGTACACCGGCCATCGACATCGATGAAATACCGGCGATCGATATAATGGAAATCGAAGAAGCAGAAGAAAATTGGATGACTCAAATGATAGACTATCTTCGAGAAGGAAAATTGCCGCTTGACCAGAATGAAGCTCGGAAAATAAAATATCGGGCTCCAAAATTTACATTAGTAGAAGAAAAACTCTATCGGAGATCAGTATCAGGAATTCTTCTGAAATGCGTCTCTGAATCACAAACCACTGATATTCTACGAGAGGTACATAAAGGAAACGCAGGGAATCACAGCGGAGCAAGGGCATTGGCTTTAAAATGCCTCCGAACAGGTTATTATTGGCCTACCATCAACAATGATGCCGCTCAGTATGTCCAAAAATGTCATCACTGCCAAGTCCATGCTAATATATGTCATCGACCAGCAGAAAACATGCATCCTATACCGGTATGTTGGCCTTTTGATCAATGGGGAATGGACATCGTGGGACCGTTCCCAGCGGCTAGATCCAAGAAAGCTTATGTCCTGGTCGCTGTTGAATACTTCAGCAAATGGATAGAATGCATCGCCCTTGCACGAATAACTCAATTCCAAGTGATCAACTTCCTATGGAAATTCATAGTATGTCGATTTGGAATCCCGAGGATCCTAATTTCTGATAATGGAACCCAATTCGCGGGAAAACAGGTAATAGAATGATGTTCGAAACTAGGGATTCAACAAAATTTCACTTCGGTCGGGCATCCTAGAGCGAACGGACAGACTGAAGTAGCAAACCGAGAAATAATAAAATCCTTGGAAAAAAGATTAGGAGTGGCCAAAGGAAAATGGCTCGATGAACTCCCAGGAGTACTTTGGGCTAATCGAACCACTGTCAGGAGCTCAACCGGGGAAACCCCATTTAGCTTGGTATATGGTTCGGAAGCTGTTATTCCTGTTGAAACTCTAATTCCAACACCAAGACTTGAAATGTACGATGATCAGAAAAATGAAAAGACAAGAGAAAATGATATCGATTTAACAGAAGCTTTAAGAGAAAAAGCCGTTGTACGTTTGCAAATCACTAAAGCAAATATGGAAAAGGCATACAATCAAAAGGTACGCATCCGAACCTTCAAATAAGGAGACCTGGTCTTGAAAAAGGTAGAAGGATCAAAGCATGTGGGAAAATTACAACAAAATTGGGATGGACCTTACGTTGTCATTGGCGTAGGAAAGAAAGGTTCATACAAAATTGCACACTTGGATGGAACAGCCTTACCAAGAACCTGGAATGCAGTCAACCTTAGGAAATACTATGGTAAATAAATTTTAGCAGATTATGCTGCTTTATTTGATTTTATTTTATTAAGTTTTAATCTTTGTAATAAAGGCCTTAGCCTACAGTTCAATTATTAAAGATTTTAGCAATTTTAAATATTAAATCAAGATTGAGTATAAATCGATTGTTTCGGTAAACACTCCTTGGAATTCTACTATCATATTGGTTGAGATCGGGACAAAAGGATTTACGTATACATTGATCCGCTCAATAAACACTCCTCGATCCAACCATACAAACGAGTCGAGTATACATTGATCCGCTCAATAAAAACTCCTCGGTCAATTTTTTTTTCAACAATAAAAAGACTTTAGGTATTAAAACCTAAGTCTAAACAATACACGAGTCGAGTATACATTGATCCGCTCAATAAAAACTCCTCGATCTACTTATGACGATTAAAAGACTTTTGGTATTAAAAGCCTAAGTCTAAACAATACACGAGTCATGTATACATTGATCCGCTCAATAAAAACTCCTCGATCTACTTATGACGATTAAAAGACTTTAGGTATTAAAACCTAATGCTAAACAATACACGAGTCGAGTATACATTGATCAGCTCAATAAAAACTCCTCGATCTACTTATGACGATTAAAAGACTTTAGGTATTTAAAACCTAAGTCTAAACAATAAACGAGTCGAGTATACATTGATCCGCTCAATAAACACTCCTCGATATATTTACGACGATTAGAAGACTTTAGATATTAAAACCTAAGTCTAAACAATAAACGAGTCGAGTATACATTGATCCGCTCAATAAACACTCCTCGATATATTTACAACGATTAGAAGACTTTAGGTATTAAAACCTAAGTCTAAACAATAAACGAGTCGAGTATACATTGATCCGCTCAATAAATACTCCTCGATATATTTACAACGATTAGAAGACTTTAGGTATTAAAACCTAAGTCTAAACAATAAACGAGTCGAGTATACATTGATCCGCTCAATAAACACTCCTCGATATATTTACAACGATTAGAAGACTTTAGGTATTAAAACCTAAGTCTAAACAATACACGAGTCGAGTATACATTGATCCGCTCAATAAACACTCCTCGATATATTTACAACGATTAGAAGACTTTAGGTATTAAAACCTAAGTCTAAACAATAAACGGGTCGAGTATACATTGATCCGCTCAATAAACACTCCTCGATCTGTTTACAACGACTAAAAGGCTTTTGGTATAAAAACCTAAGTCTAAATTATAACGAGTCGAGTATACATTGATCCGCTCAATAAACACTCCTCGATCTGTTTTGAACGACCAAAATAGGCTTTTGGTATTAAAAACCTAAGTCGAGACAAAAAAGAGTTGAGTATACATTGATCCGCTCAATAAACACTCCTCGATTATATTTAACAATTATATGACTTTTGGTATTAAAACCTAAGTCTAAATAAATACAAACGACTCGAGTATACATTGATCCGCTCAATAAACACTCCTCGTTTATTCTTCAACGATTTATAAAGCTTATGGGTTAAAAACCTAAGTCTAAACAAAAAGAGTCGAGTAAACATTGATTCGCTCAATAAACACTCCTCAATCTGTTTTAAACGACCAATAAGAATTGGTAAAAACATCTATATCTTGGAAATGAGTAGAGTGTAAATGAATCTGCTCGATAAACGCTCCTCATAAACAAGATTAAAACAATACCAATGACAAGAAGAATGAAAAGAATAATTGTAAAATTTTATTCATCTATGTTCAAGGAACATGCAATAAATTACATACAAATAGCTCTGATCAGATTACAAAGATCTATATACGATTTACAAATCGTTACAACTATTAAACGATCCTATCCTATGGATCTGGGATCTTCACGACAATGTCCACGGAAACACCAATCTCCTCCCTAGTACCTCGACGATTATGATAAATCACCTAAGAAGCATGCTGCTCAGGATGATCGACTTCTTTAGTTCGATGGTCAGGGACGGAAGATCAAATGTTCCTCCAGACGAATTGGTTATTACCAGCCAGATAACTGGCAATACTCATTCACCCACAACAAGATACTGCTTCTACATTAGGAGTTGGCATTTTACTCCGAAGCAGCATCTCGCAAGGACCATCGCGATAGGCACATTTACCAGCACACCCCGGCGGTCTATCACTCCGGAGGTAACATCGAAAAGCGGGGGTGACTGGCAAATATGAACTCTCCATGTGCAAACAGAAACCACGGACCTCAAATCTGTAAAAACAAAGATTGAGGCCTCATGGGACCCGTTAGTACAAGGTAGGGCTTCCATGGGACCCGTCAGTACAAGGCAGAAGAACATTAAACTATTATGATGTGAATCACGATAATGTGACTTTTTGAATATTATATGGGATCTGAAGGTAAAATAAAATCCAAGGAGACTGAGATCTCCATCCTTTTTGAGAAATTGCAAATGAAGCATGCAAGTCACTTCCCTATTTATAGGGATAGACCTAAGCAATTCAACGGCTGAAAAAGTATTTGATCAAGGGACGGAAATGCGACCGTCTGACTTCCTATAATTAATGCAAGTAAGTTGGAACAGCACTATCTAATCGACTCAACCAGTCGATAACAAAAGAAGCCGTAGATCGAAGCGATCAACAAGATAATCCAAGCAGACTTGAAGAAGGTCCAGACCAGAAAGCTCTGTATGCTCACATATGATAGTCGCTCAACAGAAAAACTTAAAGATCCTCAACGAAGGCATGCAAGTTTAAACCGTTGTAAAAAGGATACTTGCTCGCCTAGAGATAAAAGACCAAACTTTCCACCATACGAGGGTCGTCACTGCCTCATACATCATATGGGGAACTATTAAATTAGCCATACAAGAACTCCATTGGAGTCCAAGAAATCTGACGTCAGTACTGGGACGATAAATACCACCACGCCAGACTACACTATCGTCACTGCCTAATTTTCCAAAGAATTACAGAAGGAGGTCGGAGCAGGCCAGATCTGGCTAATAATTCTACGTTTTCCAATTCCTCCCATATCAAAGAAATGATATAATGATACACTGGTTGAGGAACATATAGTTCACAGTTAATGCAGAGAAACATAAAGTTTAGGAAGATACTGAAAGGGATATCTTCTCTTAGTCCTATGAAAAGAAAAGCAGAGTTCAACAGAAGGAATAATAGCCTCCTTATATACGACATATATCACAAAAGGACAAACTTACAAAGCACGGATTGAACATCGACCAAAACTCTGAGCGTTCCTTAACAGCTATTCAATCGATTATCGATACGAATGACCTACTATCTACATTTTGATGTACAGCCTGAACCAAGTCACTTTTCTCTTTCTCCCAGACAAACTTTTCTTCTTGCAATTTTTTCAAATCATCATTGGCAAGCTGCAGTTGGAGACTCTGCCCTCTGACCTTGGCCGACTCCGATTCCAAACGATGTTGATAAGCATTTCTTCTTATCCACAGATCTTCATTTTGCACACCCAGCTGGAGTGCAAAGTACTTAGCCTGGAAAGAGAAAGCACTCCTTATGTAACAAGGCAGTCAAAATGAAAGCAAGAAAAATAATGAAAAGATAGGTCTACCTGCTCTCACAACTTCACGAGCGACTGAACAAGGCGCACATTGGAAGGATTCTCAAGCTTCCTCAATTCACCGGGCAAAATAGTGCTCAAGCCCAGATCCCAGGACAAAGCATCAGGCTCAACAGAGCCCGGCAGTTCACTAAGAAGAGGGACATTATCAGGGCGGGGACTCACTGACCGCAAAATATCCTTAACCTGCTCAAGGATGCAACGATCGTCTAACGGACGAGGAGATTCCCTCTCGTTAGGACTAACTGAGGTTTCCTTCCCCGAAGCAGAAATAACAGTTCGGCGACCAGACCTTGACTCACTTCGACCTCCAGAAGGCCCGCCAGATTCGAAGGAAGTAGTCATCACAGTAGTATCATGAAACAAGTAATCAGGAAAATCTTGAGAAATAGGCTGTGTTGAGGAGGGATTTACGAAGGAGCCTTCTTCAGTTTGGCCCCCGCTGACGACCGGGGCAGCAGAGGTAGAAAAAGGAGGGGTATTGACAAAATCCCCTCCATGAAACCCATACTCAAAAGAAGAAACACCTGAAGAAACAGGTATATCGAAAAACTGCTCCACATTGGACGAAGCTCCAAAAGCCACCTGACCAGGGGAAGGCCTATTTCCTACTTCTGTAGAAGAAGAAACATTTGGTTCTACAAAAGATGAACTAACTACGGAGAAAGGTGCGGAAGGGATGACAGGATTATCGGTTATCGAACTACTAACCAAGGATGAACGAGGAGGTTCCATCGAGGGTCCTTCTGTTCGAGACTTTTTTAATCTAGAATTTCTGGCGTTCTCACGCGAAGGACGCTTCGATGTATTACCAAAAAGATTAGTCATGATCGGAATTTAAGAAGTAAATTCAAAATATCGAGGGAGCTTATCGACCTACTAAAGGAAGAGTATTCTGTTGAAGAGATAAGCAAAGCAGTAAATAGAGAGACAAATTTTTTATATTTATTCTATACGAAAAGACACGACAGACCCAAGGAAAGGGCGCAAAATAGAAAAACTGGCCTTGGAATAAACACTAGAATTTGAAAAGACACATGCATAATGATTACGGCGAAGTTAATGACTTGTCTGAATTATTACGGCGAAGATGAAAGGACGTGACTGTCAGAATATGAAACGTTTAGCGTACAAAGGATTAAAATGTGTAAAATTACATTTAAAACCTACAATAAATGGTTACAAGCGTATCTTCATGAATCAATGTATCATACAGCCTGATCGCCCTCCGGAATTGTTTGCTCGCTAACGATGTCTTCTCCTTCTGCTGGCTCAAAAACCTCTTCCTCTTCCTCTCGATCGATAAAGTTCTCATCAAGCTCATCGTTAACGTCAGAAGGAGGAATCGGCAATGGTTTTCCGAACTCTTTGACGAGGTGTGCCAAAGGAAAATTTTGATATACGACATCTGGAAGCTCGGAAGGAGAGTATACTTCGCCATAGCGGTTCAACCGAATATGTGCCGCTTTAAAATATTCCTTTCGACGATCATCTATCATGTCGAAAGCGACCAACTGATGAATCACCTTCTTAAAGGTATTTTCCAGGAGAGGACTGACCATCTCGTATACCATCGCTGTATGAACAGGAGATTTGAGGAATTCACGAATTACTTTCTCGTCGGGATTCCGGCCGTAACGATCCCTAAGTCCACTAAGAGGAATATTCCCCTCATACTCCTCTAAAGAGGCTTGAAGACTTGACACTTGAGATTCCAACTCGCTAATCCGAGCAGTACTCTGAAACTGGAACTCCTCTAACTTTTTAGCCATTTGATCGGCTTGCTCTTGAGCACGGGAAGTATCCAGGACCCTGTTTATGATCTCCTGGTCTTCAGTCCCCATAGCCCTAGTCTCTACGACCGGAACGGAAGAAGACGTTGATGGGCCTACCTCTGAACCAGAGGACTTATGAAGTAAAGCTTTGTATTTCTCATCCAGAAATTACATTGTTGTTTCCAGAGAGCAGTTTCATAAGAATATGAGGCTAAACAAGTCTTAGTCTGAAAAAAGTAAAGGAGTAAAACAAAAAAATAAGTGAGCAAAATAAAAAGATCTTCGAAAGAAAATATCTTATAAAGCAAACTTAAAAAGAGGTTACCTTTTCAGCATACAGAGAAGCTCGCTGAAATTTCTCCAGAGGATCCTTTCGAAGAAGCTTATTCAGATCGCGAGTAAAAACGCCGGACAAAAGAACACTAGTTGCCTTATCGACCGCGTTCTCGCTCTCATCATGGACAAGAGAATCTTTCTCAGAATAACCAGCAGCCCTCTTTCCCTCTAAATGATCCTCAATCATTTCAACCAAAGTAGGATTTGGATGATTGTCGTCAGGTAAAGAGAGATCGTTACCAGAACGACCATAGTAACTCCTCTTTCTCCCCACCGGATTATCGTTAGGATGAGGCATCGACCAGCTGCGGCATCCACGAATACCTAAGGATGTCCTAAGCTGAAGGGGGGGATAACCGGATCCAGTCCCTTGACGAATAGGGGAATCTTGCGAAGAATCTGGAGATTCCTCTCCATTCTCCTCGGAGTCATGACTTAACTCTAGCTTTCTCTTCCGAGACGCTCTCTGCTCGATAGGGACGTTCTCAATGGATTTGGAGGATTTGGACAACACCATTTTTCCCTTTGAAGAATGTCGGGAATTTTCTACCATACGAGCTGAAAAAGAAACAAGATGAAAGTCAATTTCTCTGTAAAGAAGGTATCATCACAATACTAAGCTAAAGTGAAATACTTACCAAGTGATTCAGATGATGAACTGATTGGAAAATTATGAGCACTCAATCCCGCTTTACGGAGGAAAGCTTCCCCAATCAGAAGAGCACTCTGATATTTGTTGGCACGCATAGCGGGGATTTCACCGATAAACTGAGCATCATCAGGAATGAATTCACCAGTCGGCAGGCGACCTCCGTAAACCCATTTGGAGCCATGGTCCCACGAGAAGGGTATAGTCGAACCGTCCGCCAAATGAAGATGAGGGGGGGGGGCGAACAAAGAAAAAATGAGATTTCCAAAAAGGGTTGCTAGAAACGGGGGAATCGAAGATTGCTCGACTAGGCCTCTGACTAGCGAAGAAATATCCGCGATTGGAAGAACTGGAAATATTGAACCGAAAAAGTTGTGTAAAGTTATGAAAGGAAGGTTTGAACCCCTTTGCGATCATCAAGACAGAAAAACAAACCACGAAGGCCACAGAATTTGGAACTAATTGTGTCAAGGACACACTGAATATTTTTAGAATATCAAGGAAGAGGGGAGACAACGGAAGATGCAGACCGCTATTAAAATGGGCTGTGTAAAAGGCTCGACATCCTTCCGGTGGAGATGTAACCCTATCAGAAGGAGAAGGGAGAATTATCTCAGAACCCTCCGGGAAATATTTGGCATAGTTATTCACAACCTCCGGAAAAGTGTCCACCGTATAAGCACAAGCTAGGTCCTCAATTGGTTCAGAAATTTGAGGAGCAGTACCTTTGCCCTTTTTGGCTCGGGCAGCGACATCTGTATCGGAAAGCATTTGTACCTTAAAAGTGTCTTCAACAGGAACGACAAATTCAGGAACTGCAGTTTGTTCGCCCAAAAAATTACAGTGCAGCTCCTCCTCGTTATTAGGAGCAACATTCTCCCTAGAGGAAGAAGAAGATTTTCTTAAAGAAGCCATATTTTCAGATTCTCGGAGGATATAAGTCGATAAAAAGAAAACTTTATATGATGAACGACTAAGCAAGAAAATGACTACGAACTATAAGCAAGTATAAAGGAGAAATGACGAACTCAAAAGTCACCTATTTATACTGAGAAGAGAAAAGACGTTTCGAACTCGTCACAACTAATCACATTCCCGCCAAAAACGGAAGAAGATCAAATGCCTCCCGAAAGGAAGCGTAGCGATTCGTAATTGAAAAGAGAAAACGACTATCTATGATGCGTAGCACTCTTTTCCTTACTTAAGATTTTTTCCCACAGGGTTTTTTCTTAAGAAAGGTTTTTAACGAGGCACCATTCATAGAAGATAAACAGTCGTATAAAATTATCTACTTCTACGAGCTTCTATTATCTATACGCTCGAAGAAGTGAGGGAGTACTGATGGGGGCTATTTCACACCCCTTATAATGTACGGATCGACTGAAGAACATAAGATCGGTTCGACCAAACAAGACAGTTCGGGATCATCTTATCGACCCGGCCGAATACAGCTCTCTTCGACAAGAAGACTACACTCCGGACTCAAGAAGGATATTTGGGCCGAGTCCTATTAGGATTATATTTCCTTGTAACGCTAGGTTTAGTATGATATAAATACCTAGTCAATCATTGTATTAGACAACTCTTATTTACAAGGCAAATACGCCATTGAATTCTGCATAAACGGTAGAACCCACTATTATTCAATAAAGAAAAGAGCTTACTCTTCATATTTGTGTTATTCTTACGTTGGTTACGATAATTACTTGTTGTTCCTACGAAATTGTTCTTCCTTGAGATTGATCCATCCTGAGTAAAGTAACAGAACCCTATAAATCATATATATTGAGAATCCCCAATATCAAATATTCACTGATACCATTAACCCGACGAAATCCGGTTAAATCAAATATTGAGAACCCCCAATATCCCATATTCACTGATATAATTAACCCGACGAAATCCGGTTAAATCAGTTGGCGCCCACCGAGGGGCTAGGTTAATTATTCGATCGACATATGGCTCGCCCAAGGAAGAGCGCTCGTAACGGAGCAAGAAGTAACACGACCAACCAACAGGATGCGTCTGAGGATCCGCGGGGTAATACCGATAATAACGCCCCTGTATCCAACGATAATCAGCAACAGAATGAGCATCATCAGAATCGGGTGGAACCACAAGGGATCCCTACTGGCACAGTACCGGAAGAACACGCGGCTCCAACGATCCCGATCCCCCTGTCAGATGCTCAGGAGAAATTTCGACAGATCGCTATGCTCCTTAAATCACTCTCCCCAGAGGAATTACTCGTACTCGAACAAGTTCCTCAAAACGTTAGAACTGCTAGGGCAAATCCTGCTCAAAGAACGCCAAGGCAAAACTATCAAATCTCCCAACAAGCTGATAGCCCGGCGAGCGAGCGACGCTCGCTACACAGTCTGCAGCAGGGGAATTCAAAACCCTCCGATGACAACGTCCGAAGAAAAGCAGATCGAAGGAGACCACAACGCAACGAATCAAAGGAACACACCATAATCCCCATCGAGGATGACGCTGGCGAGGCAATCCTGAATCGACCAAGAACAATGCGATTCTCGAAAACAGAAATTGAAAAATGGTACAAGAACGACTCGAGCAACGCTTACGATACGTTCAAAACCCGTGGGCCAGAACCACAGAACTCCAGGAGAGCCTAGCAGCGTGCTCCCCCTTCTGCAGAGAAATAAAAGAGGCACAGTCAATCGGACAGGTTCCAGGTAGACTACCCTGATACGACAGAACCACTGATCCAGATGACTATATTTTTAGTTTCACAAACATAATGAACTTCTATTCTCACTCGGCGGAGTTCACCGCTAAGCTGATGGTGACCACGTTAGAAGGATTAGCTTTGGACTGGTTCGCCAAACAACCAGCCAACTCCATATTCAGTTTTCGAGAATTATGCAACAAACTAACACAGCAATTCGCCAGTCAAAAAAGACAAAAATTGCCAATGAGCTATTTAGGAACCATTTATCAACAAGAAGGTGAATCTTTAAGGAATTGGTTGGCAAGATTTAATGTTAAATTACTCAAAATCGATTCCCCCAATATTGATTACATAATTTCGATTCTCTTGACCTCACAAAGAATAGGCAGTTTGGAAACGCCCTCAGCCGAAAACAACCAAGAACGTTCGCGGACATCATGAGCCTGGCGTCTAAGTATATGACACAGGAAGAAATGAATTCTTTTAAAGATAAGAACAAAAACAAAGCTACAGGCTCGGGCCCCAAACGGCAAGATAGAATTCCTGCCCAAAGATCCATGGACTATGAACGATCTTTTAGAAAAGGCAACGTCTTCCAGCGATTAGAATACAATAAAAACGACCGGGATAGACAACCTAACATCTATCAAAGACCTAGAACCAGTGAACCGGCAATCCGGAGCAGGGTCAATCAAGTAGATCACCCAAGACTAACCGTTCCAATAGAAGAAATCTTGGCTGTACTAGAAAGGAATAATTGGATCCCAGAAGCAAAGAAAATCGCTCAGCCCAGACCAGGTGGAAGAAACTATGACTTATACTGCAAGTATCACCGGGCACACGGGCACCACACTGAAGATTGTTTTCACCTTAAAAGAGAGATCGAAAAGCTGATCGAACAAGGAAAATTAAATAACTATTTGGAGCGGGATAACCGCAAGCGAGAAATAAGCGGGAGTCCTCGGTATAACCACCCAAGAAGAAATTCACGCAAAAGGTACCCTAATGAAGGACCCCCACAAGAACTAAATAATGATCAGATCAACGGAACCATACACACGATCTCAGGAGGACCCGCAGGGGGAGATAGTCGTAATGCTCGTCGAAGGACTGCTAGATCCATAGTCGGAAGCCTAAAATTTTCGAAAGAAATATAGACCTTAGAAAACAAAGCAACGACGCACCAGCTAATCAGCTTCAATGAAGGCGAAGTACCCAAAAACCTTGTTTGGGACACGAAATAGGACAGCCTCGATTTCCCAATGGTGGTATCCCTAGAAATAGCAAATTACAACGTCAAAAGAATCTTGATTGATAATGGAAGCTCTGCAAATATCATCTCTAAAGAGGTACTAGCCCAGATGAACCTGGGACAAATAACATTCCAAAAGGTAGCTACGCCATTGGTGGGATTTGGAGGATCCGAAATTGTCCCCAAGTGAACAATTACTTTGAGCGTTTCACTCTGAAAGAAACCATATCGAACAGTGAAGCTGGTAAAATTTTTAGTAGTAGAAACTCCGTTCGCCTACAATGCAATTTTAGGGCAACCTGCCCTCAACCTGTTCCGAGCAGTCGTCTCAACTTACCATCAAAAAATAAAATTCCCGACCGACACAGGTATCGGGGAAATAGTGAATGACCATTGTATGGCATGGGATTGCTACATCACATCGTTAACTTTGAAAAACCCCCTAAAGCGGTTACCCCGAGCAAAAGAAAGCTCGAAGACGATGTTGGTAGAAACGAGGTTGAAATCCCTAGCACTGACCGAATAGATAAAAAGGGAAAGGAGCCGGTGGATTTAGCCTTAAAACCACCAGAACATAAGGATGTCATACTAGTGCAGGGGGACTCATCAAAATCAACAAGAATAGGTACGGAGTTAAGCAAGGAAGGGGAAGTATTGTTGATCAACTTTCTCAGAAATAATGTGGACGTCTTCTCTTGGAGTGCGAACGACATTGAAGGGATTGATCCTCGAGTAATCAACCATTCGCTAAAAATCGACCCTTTAGCAAAACCAGCCAGACAAAAGAAGAGAAATCATGGGCCAGTAAAAGATAAAATCATCAAAGCAGAAGTAGAAAGGCTACTAAAAGCAAAACAAATTCGAGAAATACACATCTCAGAATGGCTATGTAATGTTGTTCTAGTAGCAAAAGGAGACAAAAAGGATAACAAATGGAGGATGTGCAACGATTTCACCGACCTCAACAAGTTATGCCCGCGGGATCCATATCCTCTCCCAAGGATCGACTTACTAGTCGACTCCACCGCTGGTTTTGCAATTTTCAGTATGATGGATGCTTTCCAAGGCTTCTATCAAATATACATGGACGAGCGGGACCAAGAGAAAACTGCGTTCGTAACCGAGCAAGGAGTGTATTGCTTTATAGTAATGCCGTTCGGCTTGAGGAATGCCGGGGCCACCTACCAAAGGTTAGTGAACATGATGTTTAAAGAATTAATTGGAGAAATAATGGAAGTATACGTGGATGATATGTTGGTCAAGAGCATGAATGAAGCTGATCACGTAAAACACCTCGATCGATGCTTCCAAATATTGAGAAAGTATCGAATGAAGCTAAACCCTGCCAAATGCACTTTCGGGGTCAAATCCGGAAAGTTTTTGGGATATCTGGTACATCAACGTGGAATTGAGGCCAACCCAGAAAAAATTCGAGCGATAACTGAAATGAAGCCTCCGAAAACGATCTCTCAAATACAGAGCTTGGTAGGCAAAATTGTGACGCTAAACAGATTTATATCCAAGTCAGCTGACAGAAGCTTGCCGTTTTTCCAAACGCTTCGAAAAGTGAAAAACTTTGCTTGGACTGATGAATGCGACCAGGCCTTTGAACGATTAAAAGAATACCTAACGACACCCCCACTATTGGCCAAACCAACCGAAGGGAACCATTATATTTATACATATCAATCTCTGAAGTGGCCATTAGTTCGGTACTAGTTAAAGTGGATGGCGTAGAACATAAGCCTGTTTATTACTTAAGCAAACTATTACAGGGGGCCGAGAAAAACTACTTGGAAATAGAGAAATTCGCCTTGACCTTAGTAGTGGCAGCAAGAAAACTCCGACCCTATTTCCTGACCTATAAAGTTGTGGTATTAACCAATCAACCATTAAGACAGGTCTTAGCAAAGCCAGAAGCCTCTGGAAGATTGATCAAATGGGCGATCGAAATTGGTCAGTTCGACATCGAGTACCAACCAAGAATTGCAATTAAAGCACAAGTCCTAGCCGATTTCCTATTAGAGACTCCGAGCCAGGAAGTTGAAAATCCTGAATCAACCAACCATGCACATGAGATCCTGATCGTAGAAAATCAAACCTGGTTAATGCACGTCGACGGCGCTTCATGCCGAGAAGGAGGAGGTGCTGGAATCAACTTTACCGGGCCAAATAAGGAGGATATCAATTACGCGATAACATTAGACTTCATCGTGACAAACAACGAAGCAGAATATGAAGCATTGATCGCAGGAATGGAAATGGCAATCAAAGCAGACATAAAGAATCTTAAAGTATTAACCGATTCAGAGCTAGTACAAAGACAAATAGAGGGCCTATATGAGGCAAAGGAATTTAACATGATCAAATATTTGTTCAAAGTGAAACAACTGGCTGAAAAATTTGAAGAATTTGGGATACAAAACATTCCAAGATCGGAAAATAAATGGGCCGATCAACTCTCTAGATTTACAGCATCCAACGACGGAAAGAATGAAAGAGTGATCACTTGGCTAATTTCTAATACACCAGCAATCGATATTCAAGCATGTGGGAAAGCTACAACAAAAGGTACGCATCCGAACCTTCAAAGAAGGGGACCTGGTCTTGAAAAAGGTAGAAGTATCCAAGCATGTGGGAAAGCTACAACAAAATTGGGATGGACCTTACGTTGTCATTGGCGTAGGAAAGAAAGGCTCATACAAAATTGCACACTTGGATGGAACAGCCTTACCAAAAACCTGGAATGCAGTCAACCTTAGAAAATACTATGGTAAATAAATTTTAGTAGAACATGCTGCTTTACTTTGTTTTATTTTAGTAAGTTTTATTCTTTGTAATAAAGGCCTTAGCCTACAGTTCGATAATTAAAGATTCTAGCGATTTTAAATATTAAATCGAGATTGAGTATAAATCGATTGATTCGGTAAACATTCCTCGCAATCCTACGATAAGTATTGGTCAAGTCCAAAAAACAAACGAGTCGAATATACATTGATCCGCTCAACAAACACTCCTCGATCTAACAAAAACGAGTCGAGTATACATTGATCCTCTCAATAAACACTCCTCGATTATTATTTTTAAAAAGACTTTTGGTATAAAAACCTAAGTCTCAATACAACGAGTCGAGTATACATTGATCCGCTCAATAAACACTCCTCGATCTACATTTAACGATTAAAAGACTTTTGGTATAAAAACCTAAGTCTCAATACAACGAGTTGAGTATACATTGATCCGCTCAATAAACACTCCTCGATTATTTTTCAACGATTAAAAGACTTTTGGTATTAAAACCTAAGTCTCAATACAACGAGTTGAGTATACATTGATCCGCTCAATAAACACTCCTCGATTATTTTTCAACGATTAAAAGACTTCTGGTATTAAAAACCTAAGTCTAAACAAAAGGAGTTAAGTATACATTGATCCGCTCAATAAACACTCCTCGATTATTTTTTAACGATTAAAAGACTTCTGGTATTAAAAACCTAAGTCTAAACAAAAGGAGTTAAGTATACATTGATCCGCTCAATAAACACTCCTCGATTATATTTCAACAATTAATAGACTTTTGGTATAAAAACCTAAGTCTAAACAAAAAGAGTTGAGTATACATTGATCCGCTCAATAAACACTCCTCGATTATTTTTTAACGATTAATAGACTTTTGGTATAAAAACCTAAGTCTAAACAAAAAGAGTTGAGTATACATTGATCCGCTCAATAAACACTCCTCGATTATTCTTTAACGATTAATAGACTTTTGGTATAAAAACCTATGTCTAAACAAAAAAAGAGTTGAGTATACATTGATCCGCTCAATAAACGCTCCTCGATCTATTTTTAACGATTATAAGGCTTTTGGTATAAAAACCTAAGTCTAAATGAAAAGAGTTGAGTATAAATCGATCAGCTCGATAAACGCTCCTCGATGATAAATATAAACTAAGATTGAGACGAAATCAACAACAAGAAGAATGCAAAGAGTAATAATGAAGTTTTATTCATCCGTGTTCAAGGAACATGTAATAAATTGCATACAAAAAGCTTTGATTAGATTATGAAGGTCTATATACGATTTACAATTGTTTAGATAAACTAATCCTATTCTATGGATTGGTGTGTTGGGGTTTTAAGTGTGAATGAAATAAATTAAAGTAAGAGATGTGTCTATTCGGTCCGAAGAGGTACCCTTTGGACCGAACCATTGTGTCCTTTCTCAAGAGGCACTTTTGTGTCTATAAATATGAAACAGAATCTGGCCAATTCTGAATTAATTCATATAGGAACAAAAGGAAAAACTCAACTCTCTCTTTCTCTTACTTCCGTAAAAATATAGTTCGAATTTCTGTTTGTTCAAGTTCGCCGTGGGTTCATTATTTGTGCAAATAATGAACAACAGACTGTTGTATCTTGGGAGACTACCGGGAATCAAAATGTATGCACCGTGGCAGCCCGGAAATATTGTCTTAAGGAAATTTGTTTCGGCAAGCCTCAGTCTTACTTCCTATTTTATGTGTTGATTAAAGTGTTCTGCAAATTAATCCTAACCAGGTAAGTATGATCTATATGCTTTAATAATGCTTGAATTTATTTGTTAGAATGTTATTTATTATGTTCTATGTTTTTGTGAAACATATAAGTGCACAGATTGTTAGACACCAACAATCTTAAGACAATAATTTTGTTTAACTAATCTGTGTGAATGCACAATTATTTATTAAAAACAAAGCATGTTTGCCACTTGAAATATATGAAGAGGTAATTACGATTCTTATGAATAAATAGAATATTAAAAACTGCTCGATTTATAAATCCATGGTTGTATGCTTGTCCAAAAACATTGTGATATTTGTTTCGTTTGAATAGCATTCAAAATTAATTTTTTTTTTGTAATGGTGAAAACCAAGGTTTTTACTCTCGGCAAGAGAAATACTGAATTAATTAACAATGGGCTTAGATTTCCATCAATTTGGAGTATACCCATAATTCTGAAACGAATAAATATCTTACTCTAAGAATTTTTTTTGAAATGATATTTATTTGAGAATTTTCATTCTGCAAAAGAACAAATTCTTTTGCACCATTTTACCTATAACTAGATATCTTTTAACTGGAACCAATCATTTGATGCCATGATGTGGAAATGAGAAATTGACTTGAGTAAATAAAAATTGAAGACGCAGAGGCATCCCTTTCATTTGAAAGCCTCATAATTAATTATTAAGCGATTGCATATGAATCGTGATTTTGGTGCGCTTCATTTTGGTGCCGCTTCGTGAATTGAGATTTAAGAATAAGCACTATGTCTATGGCATGAGAAACTGTCTATGTGTAATGCATCCAATAGGTGTCTTTAATTAAAGACTATGTTCATTTAATCATTATGCATATGAGTATGCGAATCGGTGTGTAAGTTCGAACTCTTGCGAAGAGGTTCAGTTAGTAGAAAAACTATTTTCAAAACTAATTAAAAATATACTTGGGGACATTAGTGACCATTAATGAAACGGTACATTATTTGGACTCTAATTTTTTAATCAAGTCAATGTTTATTCTCCTTTTGCATGAATGGAGCCTATGATTCTGATTCATGAGAGTACAAGTTTTTTGATGTGATAAAATCAACCTCATTAAATTGTTCGATAAGGATGTGATAATCTGGAGTGATTATCTTTAAATGAAATTAAAGACAAAGAGTTGTCACAATTATCTATTTCAAATTGTTAGAATGCGATTCAACAAGAAATAATAAGAAATCGTAATACATGATATATCTGAATTGCGAATTCAATATATAGATGAGGAGAATTATTAAGTCATTCCATGAAGGTAATGATTTGAGTAAAATTTATTGACATGAGTATGCAATTATGAACCTCATATGAGTATGTGATTCATAACTTGTCTACATTTATTAGTGTGATTATGCATATGTCAAGCATAAGGAAAATAGTGAATTACTAATAGCTTTATGTGAAAATAAAGGATTAATTAGTAATTATAATCATATCAATATTTTAATGGGAAAATATTGATAATTTATATGTAAAAGTAATTATAATTCAATTGTGGAATAATTATAATTTGCTATGATATCAATATTTTATTGAAGAAATATTGATTATATTTAGAATTTATTCGTGAAATAAATATCAATATTTTGTTGAGAAAATATTGCTTATATTTATAATTTATTCGTGAAATAAATACCAATATTTTATTGAGCAAATATTGGTAATATTTTATTTGTGAGAAATAATTATAAATTATTTGAGAAATAAATATCAATATTTTATTGAGAAAATATTGATTGTACTTATAACTTATTTCTGAAATAATTATGATTTATTTGTGAGAAATAAGTATATAATTATAATTTATTTGTTTGCGAAACAAATATGTGAAAGTTCAAAAATTTTGAACTAATCAATTATGTGATTTTAAATCATTACTAACTCGTGGAGTTTAAATGTAATTGATCACATATAGTCTATTGTATTATTTATTGAATTATAAATACGAGGCAATAAAAGTATTTGCGAAATACGAAAATCTGCATTTGTGAAATACAAATCCGGATAATGGAATTTAAATTCTTATATCCAAATTGTGGGGGTAAATACGAATATATTCATTTACACAATATTGTGTTAAATTAGGAATAATTCGTCAAATAATTTACCTAGCTCAACTCAATTGAATTTGGTTGCTAAAATAACAGAATTTTAAGATGTGGTTAAACATCAATCTTTAAATTCAGGTTTACTTGACAACTTGTGGGGGAAAGCTCGTTAGATGTCTAGAGACATACTAAGTCGGGTTTCATACAAGAAAGTCAATTATCATTCCATATGAGTTTTGGAAGGGAAGAAAAATCAAATACCTTATAATGTGGGGGTACTTGGGTCAGATTTCGGTTTCACCACCGAAAAAGATAAATAATTGTATAATATTAATTACTACTAGCTTATGCGATAAATAGTAGTGGTTCATATTTTTGGTGTTTAAATCTGAAATAAATGTAATCATGTGAATTGAGTCACGTGAAGTAACATTAATTGAGAATGTAAGAAGGATTTGAGAGAATCATTTCTTATAAAATTGATCCTTCTTTTGGCTCAGATTTATATTCAGTAAGCGTGATTTACTGATATTAAAATATGATAAAGTAATATTATTTATTATATTACTTACATAAACTTTTTTATAATTAGAGTTAATTATAAATTTTTATTCTGCGAGAATAAACATTATAGTCTAACCCATTTTAGACTAGAATATTTTGCGAAAATATTTAATTAATTTTGATCAAGGGGGTCAAATTTGTGAAGTTTATAAATATATTTAATTAAAAACTACAATATTCTGCGAGAATATACATATGAATCTTACTTCAACATGATTTTGTTGACGAGTTGAAGAGACAAATGAGCTAAAAGCTCTAAGTTCTTCGATCTAGATATTCTAACTTAACCTCGAACATATAAATAAATAATATCACATTCCAATATCGTGGATTGGAAATAGACGATTGACAGCAAGTTACATTCATAAAATTGGTAAACCTCGAGGAGTGAACCAATTAGATGTAGATGGGTTTTTAGGTTCAAGAGTTTAAAAACTTCGATAAGTCAGTCGACGAAAACTAGGCTAGACGAGTAGCCAATGTGCCTTATTAAAAGAAGTACTTTTACTTCTTTGACTTATATATATTCACTAGCGAATAGGATGACATCCATTTGAATGTTAATAGCTCTAATAGCTACATACAGTACGAGGTTTTATCAAATGGACGTTAAAATTATCTTCCTTAATGGTGAATTAAATGAGAAAATTTATAAGGAGTAACAAGAGAGTTTCATTGTTAAATGAAAAGGAAACATAGTTTGCGAAACTTATGTATTTTCTTGTTGACATTTAACAAACTCCTAAACAATGACACGAAAAATGTGATAGTATCACTAACAAATTCTGACTGTCATATTAATTAATATGACAAGTGTGTCCATATAAACTAACTGGATAATTGACTATCAGAGTTTGTTTATGCGCAATTGATATGTTAATATTTGAGACTAATATTGTGAATATTAAATCCATTGAGAAATATTAACTTATGATATGAAAAACATCAATTTAATCAATTAGGATTTTGTGGTCATGTGATGACATTAAATTATCTGAAGTACATGAATGATGTCTAAGTTAAATACTTATGAAATTAAGGGATTTCATAATTTTATTTAATTCATATCTTGTATGCTACATGAGAACACATGTGATAGGATATCACAATTTGAGTATGCTCATAAAATTAGATGTCATGCATATATCGTAAAATGCAAAGAGGCTAGACATCGTTTCTTTGGTTAAGAAACTAAGGAGATATATGAGCACTCTTAGCAAGATTCGTGGGGATGCATTAATGAGAATGCTTGAATCTTGAAAGAATACATACATATGTGCATTATATTTTGAAAAATTTCAAACGATCTAGGATAGATATAGTAATGCAAATGAAACTTCTGATTTAGAGGAATCAAAGTTTATAAGCGGATATGTATTCAATACTGGAGGCACCGCTAATTCCTGAGAATCTTCCAAACATACGCATATAACTCAATCCGTTATGAGATAAGAGTGCATAGTATTGGATAAAGCTAGTGAAGAATTTGAGTGGCTTCACAAAATTCTTGGAAGATATTTAATATGACTGAAAATTGTGTTAGTCATACGTAAAATGCGATAATCAAGCGGTGATACACAGAGCTCAACAAGCTCTATGTATAATGGTAAAGTCACGACATGGCATATTCGTTGTCATTGATACAATACCGAGAGACATCTACTTTCAAATACAATTGACTTTATGAAGTCAAGAGATAATCCTGATTCCGGATATTAAAGGTTTATCTAGAGAGTAGTATGTGCGTCGAGGGGAATGGGCTTAAAGCCTAAATTAGACTAAGTTACCTCGTACGGAAACCTAACCTGGTGACTGGAGATCCCACGGACCAGGTTCAATAGGACAACCAGTCTTGGCTAACTTAAAAGAAAGCACTTAAGAGTAACTCTATCCCATTCTTATGATGCAATAAGTGCAAGCCTACCGCGTTTATAAGGTTAAGCAAACGCTTTTAATGACGTCTATACCTTGTCAAGAACAAGTAGAGTATGGTAGGATACTCTTGATAGATGCGGTCACCTATGTTAGTGTGAGCTGGGTCGGCTCGTTGAGAATTTCTTTATAGGCTGGAATTCTCTAAAGCACTCGCATAACCAAGAATGTTCAGGGCCAAAACGAACACAACCGAGAACTTGAAACAAATCGGTTTAGTACTGTGTTAAGTTTATTGTCTTGGTTTACACAAACAGCCGACGGTTCAAGATGAAATATTTCACCGATTGGCTAAGTAAATCCGATAAGCTTTAACTAGGGAAGGTTCAAGATGAAATATTTCACCTATCCCGATGCGGTATTATTCCTAAAGAAATTTCGACATGATATGTCTATGTGAAGGAACTCGATCAACAATTTCATTCATGTGGGGGATTGTTGGGGTTTTAAGTGTGAATGAAATAAATTAAAGTAAGAGATGTGTCTATTCGGTCCGAAGAGGTACCCTTTGGACCGAACCATTGTGTCCTTTCTCAAGAGGCACTTTTGTGTCTATAAATATGAAACAGAATCTGGCCAATTCTGAATTAATTCATATAGGAACAAAAGGAAAAACTCAACTCTCTCTTTCTCTTACTTCCGTAAAAATATAGTTCGAATTCTGTTTGTTCAAGTTCGCCGTGGGTTCATTATTTGTGCAAATAATGAACAACAGACTGTTGTATCTTGGGAGACTACGGGGAATCAAAATGTATGCACCGTGGCAGCCCGGAAATATTATCTTAAGGAAATTTGTTTCGGCAAGCCTCAGTCTTATTTCCTATTTTATGTGTTGATTAAAGTGTTCTGCAAATTAATCCTAACCAGGTAAGTATGATCTATATGCTTTAATAATGCTTGAATTTATTTGTTAGAATGTTATTTATTATGTTCTATGTTTTTGTGAAACATATAAGTGCACAGATTGTTAGACACCAACATGGTGCTCTTCGCGACAATGTCCACGGAAACATCAATCTACTCCCTAGTGCCTCGTTAATAGTGACTGACCACCTAAGAAGCATGCTGCTTAGGATGGTCGACTTCTTTGGTTCGATGGCCAGGCTCTGAAGATCAAATGTTCTTCCAGATCAAATGAGCATTACCAGCCAGATAACCAGCAATACTCATTCACCCACAACAGATATACTGCTTTTACATTAGAATTGATTTTTACTCTAAAGCAGCATCTCTTCGGGGCGGTCGTGAACATTAATTTTTACCAGCACACCCCGATGGTCTATCAATCCTGAGGTAACATCCAAACACGGCGGTGCCTGGTAAGTATGAACCCTCCATGTGCAAACAAAAACCACGGACCTCAAACCCGTGTATACAAAGTTCGAGGCCTCATGGGACCCATTATTACAAGGTAGGGCTGCCATGGGACCCGTCAGTACAAGGCAGATGAAATTTAATTCATTGTGATATGACTCATGATAATGAGACTTTTTTAATATTATGGGATCAGAAGGCAAAATGAATCTAAGGAAACTGAGATCTCCATCTTTTCTGAGAAAATAAAAGATATGGAAATTGCCTACTTATTTATAGGCACTTGTGCAAATGATCCTACGGCTGGATAGATATTTGATCAAGGGACGGAAATGCGACCTTTTGACTCCCCGTAATAAATACAAGTAAGTTGGAACGGCGCCTCCCTGATCGGCAAACGAATCGATAATAAAAGAGAAAGAAGATCGAAGCGATCAATGCACAATGAAAAAGCAGAGCTAAAAGAGATCCAAAACATAAAGTCTGCACGCTCGCATATGCTAATCGCTTAACAAAGAGCGAGAGATCCCCGACAATACACCAAAGTATCAACTCAACTAAAGAAATAAAGGATTTCAAACTCCGACTTACGAGGTCGTAACTGCCTCATATGTCACGTAAAATAATTATCACCTAACCACGTTTAGACCTCAGTTGGAATCCAAGAAATCTGACATGGAAATCAGGAGAATAGCCGTCATTCCTCAAGATTACGGTAAAGTAACTGCCTAACATTCCAAAAAATTGCTGAAGGACGTCTGAACAAGCTAGATCTGGCTAATAATTCTATATTTTCCAATTCCTCCCATATCAAAGAAATGATACACCGATTGCTTTATTCGAGGAACAAAGAACTCACGATCACTACAGAGAAACATGGATCTTAAGAGCTTATCTGGAACGATTTTATAGATTCCGAATATTTAAAAGAAGAGCAGAGCTCAACAGAAGAAATGACAACATCCTTAAATAAGATATCTTTAACTAAAGGACAAATTTACAAGGGACTGGTTGAACAGCGACGACAAAGCTGAGAATTTCTTTAAAATATTCGATCAACTATCTACATGGACTCCTTGCTGTCCATATTTTTATGTCTAACACGACTTCTGAAAGACTATAAGGGATCATGCTTGATGGATCATCGTTCTTATACTTCATTTGAAAAAAGTTTGATTTGCAGAACAAACATTATATCATTTAGTTACTCAAACACTGATCAAGTAAGACTAAAGCTACATTTTCAGAGACTAGATGTCTTCCGAGAAGACCAACATGAGATAAGTATACTAATCTATACTGATTATTTCAAGAAGTTATATTTATGCATAAACTGCAAAATTTGAACAACAAAATATATCTACGGATTGAAATTCATCAAGGCATAGATTTGCCTGTAAAAGATCACAGTCTCAGTTGAATCTACCCATACAAAAAACTACAGCCCAAGCAACTACACAAAAGAGTTTGGGCGCAACAAAAAAAAAAAAACAAAACAAAACAAAAAAGAGAGAACCGGGTCGAACGGATCACCGAGAAGGGTTGTTATCAACAGGCCGACTAGCAGAAACAGTCCTCCGAGGAGTCAAGTTACCTACAAATGCCATCAACTCCTCCCGTCGCTTTAGATAACCGGCAACATAACCTTTCTCATAGGCCTGCGTCGAGACTCCTCTGCTAGGGCAGCGGCCTGAACCAAGTCATTTTTCTCTGCCTCCCAGACAGATTTCTCCTCTTGTAATTTTTTCAGATCATCATTGGCAAGCTGCAACTGGAGGCTCTGCCCTGTGACCTTCGCCGACTCTGATTCCAAACGACGTTGATAAGCATCTTTACTTATCCACAGATCGTCGTTTTGCACACCCAGCTGGAGTGCAAAATACTTAGCCTGAAAAAAGAAAACAGTCCTTATATAACAAGGCAATCAAAATAAAAGCGGGAAAAATAATGAAGGATAGGTCTACCTGCTCGCACAACTTCACTAGCGACTGAACAAGGCGTACGTTGGAAGTACCCTCAAGCTTCCTCAACTCACCGGGCAAAATAGTGCACAGGCCTAGATCCCAGGACAAAGCGTCGGGCTCAACAGAGCCCGGCAGTTCACTAACAAGAGGGACATTGTCAGGACGGGGAGTCGCTGACTGCATGATATCCTTAACCTGCTCAAGGATACAACGATCATCTAACGGACGAGGAGATTCCCTCTCGTTGGGACTAACCGATCTCTCCTTACCCGAAGCAGAAATAACGGTTTGACGACCGGACCTTGACCCAATCCGACCTCCAGAAGGCCCACCAAATTCAAAAGAAGTAGTCATCACGGTAGTATCATTAAACAAGTAATCAGGAAAATCTTGAGAAATAGGTTGTGTTACGGAGGGATTGACAAAGGAACCCTCATCAACTTGCCCTCCACTGACGACCGAGGCAACAGAGGTAGAAAAAGCAAGGGAGTTAACAAAGTCCCCTCCATGAAAATCTTGCTCAAAAGAAGAAACACCTGAAGAAACAGGTATATCAAAAGTATGCTCCAAATTGGATGAATCGCCAAAAGCCACCCGACCAGGGGAAGGCCTACTTCCTATTTCAGTGGAAGAAGAAAAATTTGGTTGTGCAAAAGATGAACTAATTACAGAAAAAGGTTCAGAAGGGATGACAGGAGTGTCGATCACCGACCTAGCATTAGAAAACGAACGAGGAGGTTCTATCGAGGGCCCCTCCGTTCGAGACTTTTTAGGTCTAGTATACCTAGCGCTCTCACGGGAAGGACGCTTTGAGGTATTACCGAAAAGATTAGTCATGGTCGGAATTCAAGAAGTAAATTTAAACTATCGAAGAAGCTTATCGACCTAATAAAGAAGGAGTATTCTGTTGAGAGATAAGCAAAGCGGTAAATAGCGAGTCAAGTTTTTTACCTTTTATATATATACTATACGAAAAGACGCGATAGACCCAAAAAGAAAGGGCACGAAATACAGAAATCAGCTTTGAAATAAACACTAGAATTTGAAACGACATACGCATAATGATTACGACGAAGTTATTAACTTGTCAGAATTATTACAGAGAACACGAAAGGACGTGACGGTCAGAATACAAAACGTTTTATTTAAAGGGGTGAAAAGGTAATATTACAATTAAACCTACAGTAAATAATTACAAAGGTTATTTCAGAAATAAAAATATTACACAGCTTGGTCGTTATCTGAAATTTTTTGTTCACTACCGACGTCTCTTTCTTCTGCTATGACAATATCTTCTTCTTCTTCCTCTCGATCGATAAAATTGTTATCGACCTCATCATTAATATCGGAGGGAGGAATTGGCAATGGTTTTCCAAACTCTTTAACGAGGTGAGCCATAGGGAAATTTTGATAAACGACGTCCGGAAGCTCGGAAGGGGGATATACTTCGCCATAACGGTTCAGCCGAATGTGCGCTGCTTTAAAATATTCTTTTCGACGATCATCTATCATTTCTAAAGCGACCAACTGATGAATCGCCTTCTTGAACGTATTCTCTAAAAGCGGACCAACCATATGGTATACCAGCGCCGTATGAACAGGAGAGCTGAGGAACTCACGAACCACCTTTTCATCGGGATTACGACCATAACGATCCTTGAGTCCACTAAGAGGAGTGTCTTTCTCATACTCCTCTAAAGAAGCTTGAAGATTTGATACTTGAGATTCCAACTCGCTAATCCGAGCAGTACTCTGAAATTGGAACTCCTCTAACTTTTTAGCCAATTGATTGGCTTGTTCTTGAGCACGGGAAGTCTCCAGAACTCTGTCTATAATCTCCTGGTCATTAATCCCTGTGACCCGAGTCTCTACGACTGGAATAGAAGAAGTCGTTGAGGGACCAACCTCCGAATCAGAGGACTTATGAAGCAAAGCTTTGTACTTCTTTTCCAGAAATTCACACTGTTGTTTCCAGAGAGCAGTCTCATAAGCATATGATGCCAAACAAGTCTTAGTCTGAAAGAACAAAAGGAGTAGAAAGAAATGGTTTAGCAAATTATAATCCTCAAAGAAAATTACATTATTAGCACGATCAAAAAAGATATCACATTTTCAGCATAAAGAGAAGCTCGCTGAAATTTCTCCAAGGGATCCTTCCGAAGAAGCTTATTCATATCACGAGTAAAAACGCCGGACAAAAGAACACGAGTGGCCTTATCCACTGCGTTTTCACTCTCATCATGAACCAAAGAATCATTCTCAGGATAGCCAGCAACTCTTTTTCCCTCTAAATGATCCTCGATCATTTCGACCAAAGTAGGCTTTGGATGATTATTGCCTAGTAAAGAAAGATCGTTACCAGAACGACCATAGTAACTCCTTTTCCTATCCACCGGGTTGTCATTGGGATAAGGCATCGACCAGCTGCGACATCCGCGTATACCCAAAGATGTCCTAAGCTGGAGAGGGGGATAACCAGATCCAGTTCCCTGACGAACAGGGGATTCTTGAGAAGAATCTGGAGATTCCTCTCCATTCTCCTCAGATTCATGACTCAACTCCAACTTTCTCTTCCGAGAAGCTCTCTGCTCGATTGGAACGTTTTCTATTGTTTTGGTAGATTTAGACAACACCATTTTTCCTTTTGAAGAATGTCGGGAATTTTCTACCATATGAGCTGAAAAAGAAACACAACCAAAGTCAAGATTTTCTGCAAAAAAGGGATCATCGTAACACTATGCTGAAAGAAAAACTTACCAAGTGAATCAGATGACGAAGGGATTGGAAAAATAAGAGCACTCAATCCCGCTTTGCGAAGAAAAACTTCTCCTATAAGAAGAGCACTCTGATATTTGTTGGCACGCATAGCCTGGATTTCACCAATAAACTGATGATCATCGGGAATAAGTTCACCAGTCGGCAGGCGACCTCTGTAAACCCATTTGGAGTCATGATCCCACGAAAAAGGCGTAGTCAAACCATCTGCCAAACGAAGATCAGATGGTGGACGAACAAAGAAAAAATGAGACTTCCAGGAAGGGTTGCTAGAAACTGGGGAGTCAAAAATTGCGCGACTAGGTTTCTGACTAGCGAAGAAATATCCACGATTGGAGGAACTAGAAATGTTAAAACGAAATAATTGCGTGAAATTACGAAAGGAGGGTTGGAATCCTTTCGCTATCATCAAAACAGAAAAACATACTACGAATGCCACGGAATTTGGAACTAATTGAGTCAGGGAGACACTGAATATTTTCCAAATATTGAGAAAGAGAGCAGACAACGGAAGACGCAGACCGCTATTAAAATGGGCTGTGTAGAAGGCTCGACATCCCTCCGGCGGAGATGTAACCCTATCTGTAGGAGAAGGGAGGACTATCTTGGAACCTTCCGGAAAGTATTTGGTATAATTGCTCACGACCTCAGAGAAAGTATCCACAGTATAAGCGCAAGCAAGATCCTCAATCGGTTCAGAAATTTGAGGAGCTGTACCTTTGCCTTTTTTAGCTCTGGCTGCGACATCTGTATCAGACAGAATTTGCACCTTAAAAGTATCCTCAGTAGGAACAATGAATTCGGATACCCCTACCTGCTCGCTTAAAGGATTAGAATGTAGCACCTCCTCGATTGTAGGAGCGACTCTCTCACTTAAAGACGAGGATGATTTTCTCATAGAAGCCATTCTTGGGATTTTCAGAAGATATGAATCGATAGAAAGAATTACGGAAAAACAAACGACCAATCAAGAGAATGACTGCAAGATTAAAGGAAGCATAAAGTAAAAAATGACTAATATAACAGCCACCTATTTATAGGGAAAGGAGAAAAGACATTTCGAACTTCTCACGGCTGATCGTATTCCCGCCAAATGGGAAAAAGTGAAACGCTTCCCAAAGGGACACGTAGCGGTTCATAATTGGAACAAGAAAACGACTATCTATGAGGCGTAGTACTCTTTTCCTTACTTAAGATTTTTTCCCATCGGGTTTTTTCTTAAGTAAGGTTTTTAACGAGGCACAATTCATAGAAATTACAGTCGAAATTGACTTTCTACTTCTACGAGCTTCTATCACATATACGCTCGAAGAAGTGAGGGAGTACTGATGGGGGCTATTTCGTAGTCCTTATAATACTTGGATCGACTAGGGGATATCAGATCGGTTCGACCATACAAACCCATTCAGAAGCATCCGTCGACCCAGTGGGATACGACCTTCCTCAGCGAGGAGACTACAAATCCGGACTCAAGAAGGACAAATGGGCCGAGTCCAACTAGAATTATGTTTCTTTGTAAAGCTAGGTTATTTGTGATATAAATACCTAGTTAAATCATTGTATTAGACGATTCATGATACGGAGCTTACGCCCAAAAAGTACTACATAATCAAAAGATTATTCAATAATAAAAGAGCTTTCTCTTGATAGTCATACTAATTTTACGTTGGTTGTCATAATTACTTGTTGTTCCCTCAAAATTGTTTCTTCTTTGAGATTGATCCATCCTGAATAAAGTAACAGAGCCCTTTAAATCAGTAATATTGAGAACTCCCAATATCCCATATTCACTGATATAATTAACCCGACAAAATCCGGTTAAATCAACTTTTTAGATTGAAATCTTTATTTTCAGACTATATTTCGGATTTATATGGAAAAAAATCCAAAATATTATTTATTGAAATAATAGTTGTAAAAATTTAAATATAAACCAATGTGATACTATATATTATTTTCTGCCCAATATATTATATAATGAAGGAGAGAAATACTTGTTATTTACCACAGTATTTTAACTTAACACTATTAATATATAAAATATTATGTTACATAGTAATAGATAGGATTTATCATACAAGGTTGATAAATAAAATATTTTTTGTATAGTCTACCTGTTTAATATAGTGATAAATTAACTATGTGTTATATATTATGTAATTCGAACAAAATTTTACATAGGTTATTTTTATTTTGTTCTATTGTTTACAATATTTATTCTTACATTAAAATTTCGTTATCAAAATGGATTGGTGTGGGCTGTTTTATTGGGCCATTTTGTTATTGCCGTTATTTTCTACCATTTTGTTCTTCTCCCACCATTTTTTTAAAATGCTTTAGGTTTTATCTTGATTGTGATTTAATCTTTGGTGCCCAAAACAATGTATCACATATTCTTATACTCCAATCTTTAATATATTAGGTCAACTATGTTTATAATATTGCGGCTCATAACGTAGTTGAATGTTTTTGTGCTATAATGCTTTTGGCATGGGATAAGTTTCGTATTTTGTAGAATATCAAAATATGTGGTTTGGTCCATAAAAGAAAATGAAAAAATGAAAAACTAAAGGCACTAAATATATGATTCAATTAAAAAATCAGGTTTGGGTTAGGACATTTTGTTCTTGTAGATAATTTCATTTTGATTTGAGTTTTTACTATAATGAAAAGGAAGAAAGTATTAGACAATAAATCCATCAATTTCTTTGAATCTACCTACATAAAAAATCTTCCAAATTTCTAAGGTGAATATAACAAATACTATTATATGGACCAATTATATTTTGCATCCCAATAAATTGAGTACTTATTTTAATTCAATATTTATTTGAATATGTATGACTTTTAACTAAGTGAATATCTTTATAAGGTAAATTACGAATACCCCTCTCAAGTAAGATCTAATTACAAAAATCCACCTCAGGTATTGGGTATAAAAAAAAATCCCCCTTAGGTTTATCACCTTCTTACAATTAACCCATTGTCCCTAAAATATTCCAATATTGCCCTTGAAAGTTATTTGTAATGTTTAATATGTTATAAATTTTAAAAATTGGGTGTTAATTGTAATATCGTGTAACAATAATTGATATAATTTATAATTTTCCATAAATTTCAATAAATATTTCAATTTATAATATATTACAAACTTCAATAAATTAAAATATCTTATTTACAATACAATATAATTTATTAAATTTACTAATTTATAAAATAAATTCATTTAAATAATGTGTAAACAATTCTTATCTATAAAATAAATTATTAAAAAATTCTATTTAATTTAATATTTAACAATTGAAGTTGCTAATAAATATATAAATACTCTTTTTCTTTTGCAATATTTATTAAAACTTATGCGCAATTATGATGTAGGGAAAAATGGGCAATATTTTGAGATAATTTATATTAGTCAAGGATATGTTGGATTTGTGACTTGAGATCTTGTTTGGTAATTGTTAGGGTGTTTATTACTTATATTAGAAACATTATTCTGTTAGGATTCTACTAGCATTTAGAAGAAAATTAGATTAGAAATTTTATTCTTTTTAGTAATGTTGGTATTTTAGGGTTTGTGTCTATATAAAGTCTTGTAAGCCAAAAACTTGACGCAGAACGGAAGTGCAAATAGCCAGACCAACGTCAAAGCTATGAAAATTTATTCTCAAGACAGAGAAAATAGCTAAAGTTCATAAAAGCAAGAGTAAAAAAGTTGTTTTCAGCCTTTTGGCTTACAAGACTTTATATAGACACAAACCCTAAAATACCAACATTACTAAAAAGAATAAAATTTCTAATCTAATTTTCTTCTAAATGCTAGTAGAATCCTAACAGAATAATGTTTCTAATATAAGTAATAAACACCCTAACAATTACCAAACAAGATCTCAAGTCACAAATCCAACATATCCTTGACTAATATAAATTATCTCAAAATATTGCCCATTTTTCCCTACATCATTCTCCTTTTCTTCAAAAGAGCTCGTCCCCGAGCTATAACATGAATAAAGAAGTACGTCTTCTTTAAAAGAGTACACTCCAGCAACATCGAGCATCTTTGAAATATCTTTGTTCTCTGGAAGATCAACAATACTAAAAGCATCAATCTCGATGAGATGATTGACGATAAATTTCGTCGGGGATATAGTTAATTTATCATCATCCATGTCCAACAAATAAATACTATTTTGATCCTTATAACTACAATCGACATGCTCGTTAGCATGTATATCTAACACTGTAGGACTTGTATCCATATGTACCTCATCGTTCAAAATAGTGGACTGATAATGTTTACCAACAACAGGATTCGGATTTAACTCTTGAGAGCTAATGTTTATTTGACTATTTAAATCAAACAGATAAGTGTTGGTTTCTTTGGATTGAGTATTATCTTCACCTAAAGAATCTCCAGACGACACTTGTGGAGTGAAGACGGTTACTTCGTTTCTTTCCTTAGCATCTATTGATTTTTTACTAACATAATTAGTAGTCTGTTTCTCCAAAAATTCAGCTTCCAGAGCCAAATTGTAAGCCTCATCAATCGTAGTTAATAGTCCAATTCGATTTCGGAGAGAAGTTCTAAGACCATTAATATATCTTGAACGCACTAGATAATCTGTTTCACACAAATTATTCCACCTTACCAACCTAATGAATTCAGATGTATAATTGGAAACAGATATGTTACCTTGCGTGCAATTTTTATATAGCTGATATAAATACTTTTCATAATCAGGGGGCATAAATCGTTCCAACAATAGCTGCTTCATTTTCCTCCATGTACGAACTGGATCTTTATATTGTCGCAATCTATTGCTTTGCAATTGATCCCACCAAAAAGCAGCATGTCCCTTTAATTTGGAGGCAACCAATCTTACCATCTTATTTTCGGGTACCTCCCTCATAGACATAAATTTCTCCATCTCCGAGATCCAATCTAAAAAATCTTCTACATAAAAATTACCATCAAAACTGGAAACATCAGAGTTTATGTGCCAATCAGAAAGGCCATGGGCAAACCCTGGCACAAAGTTCCTGTTGACAGTGACCTCCCCCTTAGCGATGGCGATCGTGAGTTTTCGTATGTTGTCACAAATCTCACGGCAATCTGTCTTTAGGGTGTCTAACCTACGACCAACGTCAGTAGGGTTGTTGACTTCTTCTTGTCTTGTAGCCATTACAAGGCAATCCTTGCTCTGGTACCACTTGACGCAGAACGGAAGTGCAAATAGCCAGACCAACGTCAAAGCTATGAAAATTTATTCTCAAGACAGAGAAAATAGCTAAAGTTCATAAAAGCAAGAGTAAAAAAGTTGTTTTCAGCCTTTTGGCTTACAAGACTTTATATAGACACAAACCCTAAAATACCAACATTACTAAAAAGAATAAAATTTCTAATCTAATTTTCTTCTAAATGCTAGTAGAATCCTAACAGAATAATGTTTCTAATATAAGTAATAAACACCCTAACAATTACCAAACAAGATCTCAAGTCACAAATCCAACATATCCTTGACTAATATAAATTATCTCAAAATATTGCCCATTTTTCCCTACATCAAATTATAAATCTTATCAATTATTCTTGTAGTAAGTATATAATTATCTCTTTTCTAATATATAAGATATAATAATTAGATCCCAAGTTTTAACAATTATATGATATTACAAAAATACAAATAAAACACAAGAGCAAGATTGAAATATTTTAAGGCAAGGGGTTAATTGTAAGAAGGTAACAAATCTGAAGGGGATTTCGGTAAAACTCAAGACATGAGGGTGATTTTTTTAATTAGGCCTTACATGGGGGTGTATTCGTAATTTACCCTATCTTTATACTTATTATTTTTGCATAAATCACTACACATTATCGAAATACACTTAGTTGGTCTTCATAATTTAAAAACTTGATGCCTAAAGTTTAATACATATCATAATACATTAGCTATTTACATACTAATTTCTAATAAACTATGCCAAAATTTATTATTTGGATTATATCCTAGCCATTAAATTCTGGAAAATATTGATGCCCAATATACTGCTACTACAGTCCTGCTACTATTTACAAAACAAAATGCACTACTACTACTACTACAATTTACACAACAAAATGTAGCTTGATGAAAACATGAAAACATCCAAATAAGACAATTTTAAAAACCAATATCCAACTTCAAACAATTTCAATTTTCCTCATCACTTGAGGAAATCACTATAACTTCTCTTCCTTCATTTTCCACAGGAATATCCTCTTTAGTCTGGGTAGTCGGAGGTGGTTCGGGTGGTTCGTATTCACCAAATATAGCTTCCAACTCCTACCAATACCTTTTTCCATTCTCTCGAAAGTATTTTGGCACAATCCAGCATATTGGATTCTGTAGCAATTGTTGGAAAAAAATTAAGTTAATGGACTGTTTTGACCACATTTTAAGTGGGACCCACTTTGAGAAAAGGTCGGGTCTTTGCGGATTTATAATCTACTACTTGAGTAGATTAAAACGGTATAAAGTATGTTAAATTCGGAGTTCGGATGAATGAGAAATTGACAATCAAAGTACACTCTTGAAATAGGAGAAAATAAATGCAAGTGGCTTTTATCCCACATTGGAAGTGAGATGAAAAAACATGAGGTTTATATATGATTTTGTAATGTAGTAGTATAACTACTTAGCTACAAAAAGTCTCTTCCCTTGCGCGCGCAGGGGGGGGGGTTGCAAATCATGGATCGAAATTTGCTTCGGATCTTCAAGACTCGTGCGACCTGCAGACACGCATGCAGCCCAATTTGAAGGCTTTCGGGCGGGCTCATTTTTGCATATATTTTCGGCCCATCAAGAATAAAGATTTTAAAATCTGAAAATAAATCCGGAATGTAACAGCCAATTTAAATTATGTAACAGCCGAAACTGAAATGGCCATTAATATTTTTTTTTTCCAATTTTGCCCTCCTCTGTTCCTATAAATAGTGGCTCTCTTCATTCTATTTTTCACACCAAAAAGCAATCATCTTCTCTTCATTTGTGCTATTCAATCCGAGTTCATCGAAGTTTCGGTTTGTTTAGCAAAAGCTTGGTGCAAAGCTTCATTGCTACTACCGTTGTAGACAGACGTTCAAGTGACCTCGAGCATAAACCGGAAGGGTGAGAGAGCGAATTTGTTTTAAGGACACTGTGTTTTCACACAGGCCTCGGTTTGGATAATCTCGTTAATTTTGTTTTAAGTTTCACTCCTATCATAATTGTTATATCGTTTAATGTATTTCAATTCAAGTTTTTCCTTTTACGTAAATATTTTCGTACAATCATAAGACAAATCCCTTTGTTTACATAAAAGGAGAACACGTTTATAAAACTTGTTTTCATAAACTGCTTACGAAAAATTTGTTAACCAAATCGTTTCAAACTTGTTTTGATCAGTAAATTTAGTTCAGAAACTGTTCACGAAATTAAAATTTTTTGATCACTAAATTTTGGGTTTCCAGAAACTCCTTAGATAAAATTTTGGACAGGAAATTTATTTCCAATTCGACAATTAGTTTCCTGTTTTGATAAATTGTTAAGCAATATTATCAAGGTTCGAACAGTGATAATAATTTCCAAGGATATACGCAAGATTAATTTTGGTGGTGACTAGTATATGATTGTTATGTAATTTTTACTACAAAAAGATAAAATTGATTGCAAAGTATTAGCAATATTGGTCCTCTAATAAACAGAAAATTTTGGGAGTCATTGAAAATTGTTTTGGAAAAACTAATTTGTTTGCAAAATTGGAACAATATCTAGTTTATAATATTTTCAAAATTGATTGGTACGGTTACATATCCATCTTGGGATAAATAAATTTTTTGCGATATTGGAGAAACTTTTTCGGACATAACGATTTTGGAATAGAAAATTTTTGGAAAAAATCTTGTTCGATACTATCTAAAAATTTTCTGAATTTCCTTCAATTTTTTCTGAAATTCGTTTGAGGAATTTGATAGTCTGCTTTTGGTTTCAGAAATGGCAACCAAATCAAACGTTGATGTGGCAGTTCTGAGAACTCATCTGGAGCTCCAGTACCAAACCAAGCTGTGGCACCTCTGAGCCGAGCTGGAGCTGTGGCACCTCTGAGCCAAGCTGAAAAATCGGAGAAATTCAACAGGCTGAATTTCAAAAGGTGGCAACAAAAAATGATGTTCTACCTGACCACCTTGCGCATGGCAAGGAATTTAACCGAGGATCCACCTAAGAAAGATGGTGAGCAAGACACTGCTTACTTAATGGCTCTTGATAAATGGAATCAGTCGGATTATCTTTGCCGTCACTATGTCATGAATGGCTTAAGTGATTCACTATACGATGTGTATACGGATGAAAAGACTGCAAAGGAATTGTGGGAAGCATTGGACCGTAAATACAACACTGAAGATGCCGGTACCAAGAAATTCATTGTGGGTCGGTTTTTGGATTACAAGATGGTGGACTCTAAACCACTTATGGCCCAAGTGCAAGAATTTCAGTTGATTCTTCATGAAATTCGGACTGAAAAGATGGAGCTTGGTGAAACATTCCGGGTGGCTTGTGTCATTAAAAAGTTACCCCCTACATGGAAGGATTTCAAAAATTACTTGAAGCACAAGCGAAAGGAAATGAGCATGGAGGATCTTGTTGTAAGACTTCGTATTGAAGAAGACAACAGGAAATCTGAGAAAAGAGGGCTCACTTCTACAGAACCTAAAGCTAATGTCGTGGAACATGGTCAAAGTTCAAAGTTCAAGAAAAACAACAAAGGGTCCAAGATGGGGCCAAAGGGCAGTATTTCCAAGAAAACCAAGTTTCAAAGGAAATGCTTTAATTGTGACAAAATGGGTCACAAATCGGCAGATTGCAGGCTTCTGAAAAAGAAGAGACCTAAAGAAACCAATGTTGTTGAAGACAGTGGTGATGTGGACCTCTGTGCTGTTGTTTCAGAGGTGAACTTGGTTGACTCTAATCCTAAAGAGTGGTGGATAGATACAAGGGCTACAAAACATGTGTGCTCTGACAGGGAAGTGTTTACTACCTTTGAGCCGGTCCAGAATGGCGAAAAACTATTCATGGGAAACTCGGCTACGTCAGCTATTGAAGGCAAAGGGATGTAATTCACAAAATGACCTCTGGGAAGGAGCTGACTCTGACGGATGTCCTTTATGTGCCAGATATCCGCAAGAATCTGGTTTCTGGGACGCTGTTGAACAAGCATGGTTTCCCCCTTGTTTTTGAATCTGACAAATTTATTTTGACTAAGAGTGGTATGTTCGTTGGAAAGGGATATGAATGTGACGGAATGTTTAAGCTCAATGTAATAGCTATTAAGCCAAAGAAAATTAATAAAATGATTAATGTTTCTGCTTACTTGCTTGAGAGTCCTAATTTATGGCATGGTAGACTAGGACATGTTAACTACGATTCCCTGCGTAGATTAATTAATTTGAAACATATCCCTAAATTTCAAATTGATAAAAAGCACAAGTGTGAAACTTGTACTGAAGCTAAATTAACGAGATCGTCCTTTCAAAAGGTTGAAAGGAATACTAAACCACTCGACTTGATACATTGCGACATAAGTGATCTTAAATGTGTGCAAGAGCAAAAGGGGAGGTTATAGTTATTTTATTACCTTCATTAATGATTCTACTAAATATTGCTATGTATATTTGCTAAGAGCAAAAAGTGAAGCGATAGATAAATTCATTCTATTCACAAAAGAAGTTGAGAATCAACTTGATAGAAAGATCAAAATACTTCGAAGTGATAGATGGTGAATATGTGTCACCATTTAGTAAATTCTGTGCTGAACACGGAATCACACATGAGGTAACAACACCTTATTCACCGCAATCAAATGGAATTGTGGAAAGGAAAAATCGAACATTGAAAGAAATGATGAATTCAATGTTGATAAGTTCTGGATTACCACAAAACATGTGGGGGGAAGCTATCCTATCTAGCAATTATCTTTTAAATAAGACCCCTCGAAAAAATCAGGAGAAAACTCCATATGAATTATGGAACACCTTCTTACAAATACTTGCGAGTGTGGGGGTGTCTTGCCAAAGTGATAGTACCTACACCCAAGGAAGAAATGATAGGACCGAATACTGTTGATTGCATATTCATCGGATATGCTCAGAACAGTAATGCTTATCGGTTTATTGTGCATGAGTCTAAAAATCCTGAGATTCACAAAAACACGATAATAGAATCTAGAAATGCATCTTTCTTTGAAGATGTACTTCCAGTGAAAACTAGAAAAGAAGTGAGAACATCTAAAGAACTCATAGTCAAGACCATGAGTCTGAACAGGTAACTGAGGATGAGCTAACTGAGGTTGAGCGTAGCAGAAGTAAAAGAGCAACGACAGAAAAATCCTTTGGCCCAGATTTTCTGACGTATATGCTCGAAATTGAACCTCAAACCTTCAAAGAAGTTGTAACTTCTTATGAAGGACCTTTGTGGAAAGAGGCAATCAATAGTGAAATTGATTCCATCTTGCAAAACTATACCTAGGAGTTAGTTGATCTTCCTCCAGGTTGCAAACCACATGGATATAAGTGGATTTTCAAACGAAAAATGAAACCAAATGGAACAATTGATAATTATAAGGCCAGATTGGTTTTAAAAGGCTATAGGCAACGAGAGGGCCTTGATTACTTTGACACGTATTCTCCCGTGACGAGAATAACTTCCATTAGGATGAAACTTGCTATCGCAGCTTTGCGAAACTTAGAAGTACATCAAATGGATGTAAAAACAGCTTTCTTAAATGGAGATTTAGAAGAAGAAATCTACATGGAACAACCTGAGGGTTTTTCTGATCCAGGACAAGAAAAGAAAGTCTGTAAACTGGTTAAGTCATTGTATGGCTTAAAATAGGCACCGAAGCAGTGGCATAAAAAATTTGATGATGTCATGCTAGGAAAAGATTTTAAAACCAGTGAATGCGACAAATGCATTTACGTGAAAGAAACAAAAGATGGCTATGTCATTCTTTGTCTTTATGTTGACGACATGCTTATCGTTGGAAATAATGATAAGATGATTAAATCCACTAAGGATATGTTGAATGCTAGATTTGAAATGGAAGATATGGGTCTAGCAGATGTGATACTGGGAGTTAAAATCACGAGAAAATCAGATGGCATCATTTTGAGTCAATCCAGTTATATTGAAAAAATCCTTGAAAAATTCAATAAGGATGACTCTAATGAGGCTAAAACTCCTATAGATACAAGTCAACCTTTATCAAAGAATAAAGGTGAGAGCACCTCTCAAGTGGAGTACTCAAGGATTATTGGAAGTCTAATGTACCTGATGAGTTGTACAAGACCGGATATAGCTTACATTGTAGGTAAGCTAAGCAGATATACTAGTAATCCTGGTACTGACCAGTGGAAAACCATAGTGAGGTTACTGAGATACTTAAGGTATACTCGTAACTTCGGGCTATTCTATACAAGATATCCAGCTGTTGTAGAATGATACAGTGATGCGAATTGGATATCTGATGTAAAAGATTCAAAATCCACCAGTGGATATGTATTCACCTTATGTGGTGCAGCTGTATCTTGGAAATCCTCTAAACAAACTGTGATAGCCAGATCCACAATGGAGTCTGAGTTTATAGCTCTAGACAAATGTGGTGAAGAGGCTGAGTGGCTACGCCAATTCTTAGAGGGTATTTCACATTGGTCTAAATCTGTGCCAGCAGTATGCATTCATTGTGATAGCCAATCTGCGATTGGAAGAGCACAGAGTAAAACGTACAATGGTAAGTCTAGGATACGCCGAAGACATAATACCATTAGACAACTACTCTCAACTGGAGTGATTACTATTGACTATGTAATGTCAAAGGATAATCTAGCGGATCCGCTAACCAAAGGGTTAACAAGAGAGATAATTGCTAAGTCATCAAGAGGAATAGGACTAAAGCCTATGGAATAAAAACTTAGCGAAGGAAAACCTAACCTAGTTGACTGGAAAACCCAAGATCTAGGTTCAAAGGGACAACCTAACCGCGAATATTTAGTTAAGTCACTGTGGGGGTTTTACCCTCAAGTCCATTCCTATGATGAAAACAGTGATAATGGTTGAGTTAGGATATGCCAAGCTTTTAATGATTCTTGTAAAGAGAGTAACTAGGGATACTCCAAGGAAATGAATCACCTATGCGAGAGAGAAGAAGGGCCGCGTCAAAGGGAATTGTATAGGGCACAATTCTTAGAAACTCTTGCTAAACCAGGTAGATGTCCATGGCCAAAACGGACATAACCGTAAGAACTGAAACGTTATGAGGTAAGATGCTTGTGAGGAGTACGTCATTGTTTACATAAACAGCAGAACAGTTCAAGGACACCGTGTCTACTGATCAGCCAGTAAAGTAAACATACTTTCTCAAGGGAAGGTTCAAAGGGTTACTCCTACCTATCCTATGCAAGTGTCTACCGCAAAACTCTATCCTCTTAAAACATCCTGTTAGGAATTTGTTCAATTTTCATTCATGTGGGGGATTGTTGGAAAAAATATTATGTTAATGGACTGTTTTGACCAAATTTTAAGTGAACCCACTTTGAGAAAAGTGTCAGGTCTTTGCTGATTTATAATCTACTACTTGAGTAGATTAAAACGCTATAAAGTATGTCAAATTCGGAGTTCGGGTGAATGAGAAATTGGCAATCAAAGTACACTCTTGAAATGGGAGAAATTAAATGCATGTGGCTTTTATCCCACATTGGAAGTGAGATGAAAAAACTTGAGGTTTATATATGATTTTGCAATGTAGTAGTGTAACTACATAGCGACAAAAAGCCTCTTCCCTTGCATATATTTTCGGCCCATTTCGGGCGGGCTAATTTTTGCATATATTTTCGGCCCATCAAGAATAAAGATTTTAAAATCTGAAAATAAATCCGGAATGTAACAGCCAATTGAAGGCTATGAATTTAAATTGTGTAACTGCCAATTTAAATTATGTAACAGGCGAAACTGAAATGACCATTAATATTTTTTTTTCCGATTTTGCCCTCCTCCGTTCCTATAAATAGTGGCTCTCTTCATTCTATTTTTCACACCAAAAAGCAATCATCTTCTCTTCATTTGTGCTATACAATCCGAGTTCATCGAAGTTTCAGTTCGTTTAGCAAAAGCTTGGTGCAATGCTTCATTGCTACTACCGTTGTATCCTGGGAGACAGACGTTCAAGTGACCTCGAGCACAAACCGGAAGGGTGAGGGAGCGAATTTATCTTAAGGACACTGTATTTTCACACAGGCCTCAGTTAGGATAATCTCGTTAATTTTGTTTTAAGTTTCCATCCAGGTATCATAATTGTTATATCGTTTAATGTATTTCAATTCAAGTTTTTCCTTTTACGTATATATTTTCGTACAACAATATATCAGAAATTAGGATTAATTATTCCACTTAAGGTAATTAGATAATGTATTTGGAGATGATTATCGCATAGACATTTTAATTGCCGAAGCGATTTCCAGACATCCTCATAAGCAACTTCAAGTTTATTTTCCACAGGGTTCCACCTCACGTATTTACATTGAAGAGCCAATTGCCTCAAGTAATAGCGATGATCTAGCCTGTCATATTCCCTTTCCAATATTTCACAAGTCTAGTTACTTCCATTCTATTCTTGTAGCCTTGATGCAATTGGCCGAAAAATATTTCCATTGTTCCATTCATAATGTATCCTTCCAGCAGATGTCTCATCCTTTAACATTCCTAGAAAAAGTTATAATTCTATGGTTGTGAAAAATTTAGCTGCCATGATTCTGCATATTAAACTATATAATATTGTTAGTTTTTGTTAGAGTAATTTTTAAAATCTTGAAATTTATTCATGTCTAATAAAGTTGTGAAATTCATAACCAAACTACACAATTAGAAAAGTAATAAAAATGGCCTAAAGTTATTGCAATTAAAAGTTTAATATAAGTTGAACTCACAGCATTAAGTCATAAACAAAATCAAACCAACATCTAATCACAAATTTCGTCATAAAAACCATTGAAGAGAGAATCATAATGGAAACAAACTTTCAAGAGAGAATCAGAATGGAATCTTTCTTCTATACAATTCATATGATTATTCTTTCATAGTGGATAAAATACTCTTTCTTTTTGGACAATTTTACTTATCATGTTGTATTCATTTCAAATTTTCTGATTAGAATATTTCCTAGAAGCCTTAATTCTTTGACTAGTCTGTCGTCTTGTGCTGATCTATTGCACCAACCAAGTCAATTAACTTGAATCTTGCTTTTAGATTAACTATCCTTATAATTAAATTCATAGTTTTTGACATATACTCTTCTTATTATTTTGTTTTTGTACCAATGAAAATACATATAAAACATGCAGAATCAAGACCAATACCTAAGACAACAGAATGATGAATATAGCAAATTTAAGTCCAAAGATGGTGTAGTTGAATATGTTAAACCAAAAACAATGCATAATCAAGACTATTACCTAAGGCTGCAGAATGATGAATATAGCAAATTTAAATCCAAAGATGGTGTAGTTCAATATACTAAACCAAAAACAAGCAATTTTCACAATAAACAAAATATTGTTTTAGGTAAAATGACATACATATAAATCAAGTGTGTAAATTCCAAAATTTAATATAGCCAATAATATTTCACAAAAACTGATAGCTTCAATATTAGAAGAAAATCTACTCAAAACCTCAAACATACACATATATTCTAATATTGAAAACTACCCAAGTTTTCAAGAAAATAGTTAAAAAAATTGACATGCATGGAATCTAAATTTAATCAGGGCTAGGCTTTAATGAAATATATCATATCCATTTCATATCTTTTCTATAACAAATCAACTATACCGAACTTAAATCCCATAAACTAAAACAGTATTTCAATAATATCATATTTTTTATAACAAAAACAACAAATCAAGACAAATTCATTAAACCCGAACTAAAATCAGCAAAATATTTCAATAATTTATATATTTGACACAAAAATAAAAAATCTTCGCACGATTTGAGGGAGCATTCTTTCCAGACAACAAAATTTACAAATCAAGAAAAAATTAAACTGAAGCAGTTAAGAAAAAGGAAAAACATGAGATAGAAACAAACCATTATATGCCTGCGCAAGTGAGGAAGATGAATTAACGACTGGAGTGAAATTCTCTGTTGATATGGAAAATAGGGTTTGGAGAACAGAGAGAGCGGGTAGATATTTTTTCTTATTTACTTTTCAGAGTTTTAATTTTGGGGTGAAGAAGAAAAATTAGTATGTGCATGAGGCGTGTAGGAGACGTGTTTGAGTGATAAAAATGAGTATTCCCTCTGTAATTGTGATTTGTGACTGTCTCAACAAGCAAAGTGTTGTTATTATTTTGGTAACCATTATATTAGTGATAGATTCCCATGATATTTGGTGAATTTTCAGTGTATGCTTAATTCATGTGTGAAATTTTTATTGATTTGAGAATTTTGTACAAGACAATAATTGGTTTCCCTGATTTTTTGTAGTAATATTTAAGTGTTTATTAATTGTTGTTGGTAAGGCAATTAAATTTATTATGAAAGGTATTGATCGGAGACGTCTGAATTTTAGTTAAAATATGCTTTTACGATTTTTTTTAATAATTTACAACAACTTATTATTGTAGTCATTTTAGTTATTATTTGTTCTTTTACTTAAGTGTGTTTAATTAAAAGAAATTATTTGAAGCCAAATAATTTCTCCTTACACGTAATTATATTGTAATTTTGCATATCACCTTAAAAGGTTTCCATTCTTGCATTTTACCCCCATTAATTGAGAAAAAGAGCAATTTACCCCAGGTAATATGAAAAAGTGCAATTTACCCCATGTGAACATTCCCTAAGTTAATTGCTCTGATAGGCAAATCGTAATACAATTTGATGGTTGTCCCGATTAACTTACCAAATACAACATTCTTAAACATAGAGGGGGCAGTTTTGGCCCAACGATTGGAGATGGCCTTATATAATTATAAGTGTTGGTCCCAAGTAGTCAGATGAGGTATAGAGGGGGGAGGGGGGGGGGGCTGAATAGACCTCTGAAACCTTTAAAAAAATTCTCTAAATTTTTCTTCTATAAGTATAGTTCCCTCATCAACATGATAAGATGACTAAGCTGATTTCGAACTTAGCTTATCAGCAGAGTATGCTGATCTTATTCGTGAGACTACTATGCTGATTTAGCACTTAGCTTACTCAGTAGAGTAGACTACTATGCTGAATTTTGCTCATCAAGCTTATATAATCAGAGTTTCAAACAATGATGCAGCGGATAATGTATATGTGTTTCCAAACAATGTTTTCAACTCAATTAAACTTTAAAAGCACAAAGAAAGTTTTACCCCAAGTTATAAATTCTTCAATTAAAAAGACTCTTCTTTTAAAATATTTACTTAGCTTATGGAATATGCAATGCAAAACAAGTAAAGTAAATGACACGGGGAATTTTTATAATGGTTATATAGAAATTGAATTTTTGCACATCACGTAAATTTTATTGTTTCGCTTTTTCAATGTTTGGGGTTATAGTCGCTTTGTACATTAATATTTGATGTGATTTTGTTTGTTTAAAGATTCTAAAATCCTTTAGTTTCTTTATCTACTTGGACAAATATTGAAATATGCTAGTTATTAAATCTACTTGGACAAAAACTGAAATCCGCTAGTTTCTTTATCTTTTGTAAAATTACATATACAAATTCGTTTAATAAATAAAATATTAGTTCTAATTGGTCGGTACGGGTTCAAAATGGGTAGGGTCAACTAACGGGTCTGGAACAAACCCGTTCGGGTCACTTAAAAATCTACTTTAAAAATTAAATTAATTAATGAAAAATCTAATTGAAATCGTTTATGGAAACAACTATAAAGTTTATAATTCTTTATTTTTTTTCCATAAAAATAGGCCAAATGTAAATAAACAAGGCCGGCCGGTCCACGAGATTATTTTCTCTTGTTATTATTACGACCAATTAGTGACCGAATGAAAAAATCAATAATGACCCATTAAGGGCCCAATAGAAAAATCACGAAGGGTCCATTAGTCTAACCACTTGATTAAATTCACCCAATAAACACAAAAATGAGCCAACTGTAAATAAACAGGGTCGGTCGGCCACGAGATCAATTTCTTTTGTTATTATTACGACCTATTAGTGACCCAATGAAAAAATCAATAGTGACCCAATAAAAAAATCATTAGGGGTCCATTAATCTAATCCTATAATAAACTAACCCAATAAATACAAAATTAGAGTGTTAGGTATTTAACATGCCAAGCCTAAATCTAATTATTTATATTCATTTACATAGAAGTCATTATTATACTAATGTTTAATTGAATTAAATAAAAAAACAATGTAAAATAATAAGTCAGATAGAAATGTTGTTAGTTTAAAATTAAAGTAAGATATAATTACCTATTTCAATAATACCATGAAATTTCCTTTTCAAATATTAAAAATCATATTTAACAAATATTTCCTTTCAATCAAAATATTAATTTTAATTGGTGAAGTTAACAAAAACATTCAGATAATTTCACTAAAATGTTAAAACATAAACATTTCATGGGTGACGTGCGGATAAAGCAAAATATTTTGCCAATTTTTTTATTATTAAAAAAACTGGATAAATAATCTAAACAAACAAACAAAAAAATTCATTAATTCCGGGGTAGTGGTCTGGGTGTACCAAAAATGTCCAATTTTGAGGAGGAAAGCCTGAAATATAATTTGAAAATGCATAAGGATTGTGAGTGCTTGGCCCCTGCCTGCAATGTACATACCAAAACATTATTTTATTAAAGTTAAATATTGTAATTATAAGAACCAAAAAATTTCTAACATGTGTAATTGGAAATTGAGGACGATGCATACTAAAGAGAAGATTGGTGTGAGTGTTGCGATTGTCAGGCATACCAAAAGACGGCATGCTTGGTGAAGGTTGATTCATCGAAGGTTGGGTGTCATCATTATCGCCAACATAATCATCTATTCTTGGTTCATGGGGCATTTGAGAATTAGTGGAAGGTGTATTTACCCTCTCGCGTGAAGTACCCGCAGATTACGGGTTTAGCTCACAAGTGGTTGACTTGTGTCCAATTTTCCTGAAAAAGTAATACACATGATAAGAACAAGATTAAATAAGGGATCTGATAAAAGAATTATGACATTATCAAAACAACAACTAAGAACTGACTTGCACAAGCCACAACGTTGCCTATTTGATTTGGTTCCATCTTTAGGAATAATTCTATCAGGATCTACTACATTATGGGAATATTTCATAAATTCTTTTGGATCCTCACGATCAGACCCTGAAACTGTGTCTGATTCGTCCTCAGCCACCGCCGTCAAATTTCTGACATACTGAAGCGAATTATTAAAAAATTTGTACGCTTTTGTGAGGATAACTTAGAGAAGTGCATACACTCCATGTTCATCTTAGCAAACAAAACTTCATTAGATTTGTCGTCTGAATGTAATGGAAAATCCGTTCTGAGCTTCTTGCCAACTTCAACAAACCACCGAGGATTAATACTCTTTTCAGGAAATGTGGAAATTCTCATGATTTTGAATCCACAGATTATGTGCCGACAAGGAATTCCATCAGATTGAAGCATCAGACATTCACACTCGAATTTGGACTCATCCATATCAATGATGGCAGAAAAACTGCGAGGTTTTTTCATGGTATAATTGCCTAATTGGAATTGGTACCGCCAATCTTTAAGTGAGGACATACTCTGAACAACAATATCCTCATCCGCATTTATCTCATATAGTATATGATCCAATATAGCTATTGTGCATATGTGTGCAGCATGGTTCTAAACTTTTCGTAGTAATCCAACTTTGAGTTCTTTTGGTTGCTCCTCAGATTCTTTTTGTAATTGATCGAAACGTTTCCTAATATTTTTTAAAAAAAATAGTTATAATGTCAAAAAATATCCGTCAAACTAAAGCTCGAACGCACATTATGTTTTAATAATGAATTCATGTATTCTACACATTGTGTGCTCCTCATCATAGCAAATGTGCAGAATCCACCCGAAATCTATTCATTTCTGATATCTATTGATGGTTTCTACATTGTATTCCTCTAGTAGTTCAGACCATCTTTCTTCAAATTCATCAATAAGGCACGGCATTTTCATCAGCTTGGAGAACATTGTTGAAAAATCTCCAGTTTTAATATTTGATTCGGCATTACGGGAGATATGCCAGCAACAAAGCCGATGTTTCGCTTCAGGAAATTCACGAAGCACAGCAGCGCACATTGATGCGTCCTGATCTGTCAAAACTGCAATAGGAGTTTTCCATTCATGCTTTCGCGGAAAGTCTGTAGCAACCACCTGTATGAGTCAATCGTCTCACAGTATAAAATAGAAATTCTAAATATACAAGTGCGCAAATGACAGTTGACTCCGGAGAACATAACAATAGGAAAACGGTACATGTTGGTCTTGTACGTACTGTCAAATAAAACAACATCACAAACTGCTCCTATTCAGCTCTCGACATTCCATTACACCAAAAAAGTCTTGTGAGTGCCCCGTTTCCATCCACAGTGTACTTGAACCTGAGGGATTAGTCTTTCATCCTCATACCTTCGAGAAGACCCAATTACCCAAAAGAGTATTCACATCTCCACCTTCGATTCTTTTCAATAGTTGACTGCTCAAATAGTTGTAATCATCTTTTCTATTAATACACCGCTAGCACTGTCTCCCCTTATTCTTCTACAAAATCAAGAACATGAGAAGGTCGAAACCCGACATTTGTAATTACGTTCAGCATTGACATTGTTGATCGGGTCAAATATCTATATGCAAATTTGGAACAAGTCACTCTAAATATCTATAATTTATTTTATAAGTTAACGTAGTAATGAAATTAACTAATTATAATAAAATAAATCACTATAAATTTGGAATAGCATATTTAAGTATTACAGTATAGACAATGAGATGTATCGGAAGTTTCAAGAGGGATGATTGTGCTGGGGCTCGAACCTCGTCACTTTATATTCTCCCATAGAATTATCAATAGCAACACGAAAACTAGCTTTGCATCCACACCGTGTCTCTACTTTTGCTTCCTGCTTCCGATCATTAACTTTAATTTTTTGTGAGAAAGCCCTCTCGAGCGCACAACCATACCCTACTCAAAATGAGGCCACTATTTCTCTTCCTTTTTCACGAGCTCTTCCTGACATCAAATCCAACTTCCCTACCATAAGCAATAAAAAATTCTTCTGCTTCCTTAGTAGTCTTAAACGTTAATGATCGAACATGGTCAATGTCAGTGATATAGTCACTTGGGTTAGAATTGTTACTCCCTCTCCTACGTCGGTGTCGCTGCCATGCTCGTGTGAATTAGCATTCGAAACACTTCTTCCTTATCGAAGGAGGATGTTCCACTACTGTGTTTATACTCTGAATAAAAAGTTAAATTCAAGTAAATATGAATTTAATATTTTAAAATGAATACTTATAGAATCAAAGTTTAATTGAAAAAAAAATTAACCGAACCTATCTCTCAGTAATTCAATAATGTCATCAAAACATTATATATAACATTATTTGTGAAATAGTGGTACAAAGAATCGTTTAAAAAACCAGAATATATAGCCAAATTAACACCAAGCCAACAAGTAGCTAATATCTAGTTGAAATAGCTAATACATAGTTTAAATTTAAAAAAAAAATCTAGTTAAGTGGTAATTCAACTGTATTATGATGTTCGTCAATGGCCATGTGGAATCTATGACCAAAATATACAAATATAGATTCCAAATTAACTGGTTCTAAATTACGAGAAATTGTGTATAAAACTAAATTAAGAATAAAGGAATTCAAAATATAACGAAAATTGTTTACTTAATCAAAATTAAGAGAACAATATGTTCAATTATAAAGCACTATAAATCTCGATTGAAATGTATTGTGAAACTCAATTGAAACTTACGTAAACTCGATTGTTATGACAAATTGTGCTTAAAATCAAATTAAATACAAAGGAATTCCAAAATTTACGTAAATATTTTACTTAATCAAAATTAAGAGAATAATATAATCACTTATAGAAAAACTGTAATCTCGATTGATATTTACTGTAAAACTCGATTGAATTTTACCTTAATTTGTTCACATATTCAAAATTACCATAGCCGAATAAACTATTTCCCAAATATGTACATAAACTAAAAAGTTCTTATCAAATACATACCATATTCATCAAGGCTTGTATCAACTTCGTCATCCTGGATTGTATAATTACCCATCATTTTTAAGTGTGTGGAGATTGTGGTCAAGAGATTGGTTTTGCCCTAACTAATAATTAGTTTTCTTAATAGTGATAGAAGAAATTTTAATTTACCCTAATTACATGAAAGAATCGAATATTATGCTTCATAATCATGGAAATAAATCGTTCATTATTTTAGGTTAATTATGTGAAAGGTTAGAAGTGACTTTGTTTAATTTAGTTTTAAGTGTTATAAATTTAAGAAAATTAAGAATGATATAAAAGACTTTTCAACTTGAGTTTATATTTTAATTTTCAAGTAAAAATAAAATAAAAGGGTAATTTGGACTATGAAAAACTGTGTAGAAGTTCATATAATTTCAGAAAGTTACCGCTACAATGTGGCGCGTTTTTAAGGGGGGAGCGCATGTGGGCAGAGGCGGACCCAGATAGGGGCTAGTGGGGTCTATAGCCCCCACTCAAATAATTTATATATATTAGTAGCAGTTAGTTTTCTTTACAAATTTTATACACTGACTCACTGGATGGAGAGGTAATTCTTACCCAAACCGTGTTTGACCGAACCAAAATAATTAAAAAGCAAGTGCAATACACTTGATTTGGGATTGGATGTAACTCCCAAGATAGTGACCAATCACAAAGCAAGTGCAATACATTTGCTTGGTGGTTGAATGGGTTTGGCCAAGCCAGGCTTGGACAAGAATTTTCCCAGGTTGGAGTGTCTCTTGATTTTCAAAAGATAGGTGTTCGAATCCTGGGAATTACTTATACTTATTTTTTAAAAGTAAAGCTTAGTTTGTTCCACCTAGTGAACCCAGCCTCTCAATTCTTCACTAACAGTCTTAAGTTCTAACCAATCGGGAAAAGGTATTTAATTATCTTATCATCTAGAGAATTCAAATATATATACATATCAAGTCCTTTTTTTTTCTTAGCATTTTTCTTTATTCATTTTTCTTAATATTTTTTTCCTTTGATTTATTTTTTTATTTCTTAATAATTATCAAGAGAATTCAAATTATATTTTATAGTACCCTTTTTTCATATTAGTTTTTAATTTAATTCGTTACTACACAATTATTTTGCCCCCAACCCAATATAAAACTATTGATCTAATTTTGCCCCGCATATTATGTTGACGCGGTCAATTGAGAATGTAATTGGCGTCATTTGAAATTGTAATTACATAGATATTTTGAGTTCTTTTGGTGTCATAATGGGGTATCGTATATAATTAAAAATTATTTTTGTCAAACTTTACCTTCTCTTTTTTGTATCTCCTCATACATTTTCTCGTGAATGAAGTATGAATTTTAAGTTGGACTACTTGGTTGGTGTTTTTTCTTTTTTTTTGTATTTTAATTATTTAGCATATAATTTAACCCTTGTTGGTCCCAAGTGGTCAGATGAAGTCTAGAGGGGGGGGGGGGGGTGAATAGAACTCTTAAAATTTTTAAACTTTAAAACTTTCTACTAAACTGTTAGCAGACTAAGATGTTATAGAACAGTAAGCTGACTAAGCTGATCGCGAACAAATCTTTGAACAGCTCTGTTGATCACTAATCTGATAATTACTTAGCTGATTTAGTCAAAATCAGTTTTAACGCCAAAATACTTGCAGTGGATATTTTAAGTGTTTTTCACAAGTAAGCTTGGTAGATTGAAAGATTTCATCCCCAGTTTTATCGAACTCCTTTAAAAATCTTTTCAAACAGTTTTTCAAGTGTTCTTATGCAGTTTAGTAAATATGCTAGAAAATAATGCAAGTTTGAACACACAGAATTTTTATTGTGGTTATATGGATTTAAATCCTTTAGTCCACTCTTCCAAGTCACTTAGATCTTGGGTAATACTATAATCACAAAGTTTACAGTATACTCTGCTTACGTTAATCAACAAATGAAAAGGCCACAAGTGCGCAATAGGAAATCACAAAGAAGACCTATTCTACAGAGTCTTATCACTCACAAAGACGGATAAGAACTCCTCACAACACTCTCTTAACACAGATTCACTCAGAAAATGTATTCGTTTTTCTTCAACAAGCTTCTGTCAACAAATTACTTCAGCAAGTGAGTGAGTTGTTCTTGAGCTTCTTGAGACTTAAAAAATATTCTGCTTCATAGATAATCTCTCAGTTGTTGTGTTATTTTATTCTCCTTGTCTCTTGAACTATTTATACTCACAGATTTGAAAAATGTTAGTTGAAGAGAGACACAATTCAAATTCCTCGAGTACTGGTCCTTAATTTCTGCGAACGGCTCTCTGCACAGTGACAGTACTGCAGATTGTACTTTCTGTCAGGCAGCATTTAATGCACCTAGCTGATAGAGGTATTTCTTCAATTATTTGCCATTAATACCCTCAGTCTTCAGCATATATTACTCCAAGTGCATTTATTTCCGTTCGGCAGACTTTCTGATCCTTTCCACTTGGCTGATGAGAACACAAGTCTAATGATGAACAGAGCTGATCCCAAACTTGAACAAATCTGATTTGAGTCGGCTGATCTTGATGTTTTGGAAATCATCAAAACCTCCCTTAACTTCTTTGTCTTCAATATATTCTATCTTCATCTTCATCTAACAATTTTCCCTTTTTTGATGATGACAAAACTTCAGCTAAGTACCTGTTACCTATACTAAAGTTTTAATCCTCAAAATTTCTGAGATAGAAATTTTATGTTGGAATAAAAACTTGTAGTTTTATATATGATTGAAAATGATTACAAGTTACAAGCTTTTATCAGATGAGATATCTGAAAAAGTAAAGTGAACTGATATAATGATAAAACAGTCTATACTATTCATCATCTTCTTCATCTTCATCAGTTGCATCATCAGTAAGCAGATTTGCTTAGCAGCTTTCATATTTTCTTCTCTTTCTGCTTCAGCTTCAGCTTCTTTAATCCTTCTTTCGATGCGTTCTATATTTTTGTACTTGACAAATGCATCAAGTTGCTCTTCATGTATGTCGTTAGATGCAGCTAATTCTTTGTCAGACTTGACTGGTTCCTTAGGTTCTTCTTCTTCTTCAGCAGCTTGTTCATCAGTTTCCTTGTTATCAGCTTCTCCATCTCCTTCAGCTTTTTCTTCAAGTACTTGTTGCTCTGGCTCTTTTGGTTCCTCTTGAGCAGCAGCAGAGTCTCCTAGAGTGCTTTGAACAGTTGTCTCTTCCCTTTTCTCTTCCCCCTTTTTATCATCATCAGCAGGGTTAACAGCAGGGTTGAGCTCAACAACTTGGATTTGGGCAGCAGCGCATAAGTTTCTGATGTTTTGATCCATTAAGTCCTGTCTTGTACTTAGATGATTCAGAGTAGAATTGATGGTTCCAGTTTGATCATTGACGCAGTCAACATTGAGTTGTAAAGTAGAGATTTCTTGATGTACTTTATTGGCAGTGGTATGAACTTCCGCAACCAATAACAGATTCTTTGCACTCTCTTCATTACTAACTTTGATGAATGTGTCAGTCAGATGAGCAATAGTGCCTTCACTTATCTTGAAAACAGCATGAAGATGACCAACATCAGCTTTGACATCTTCAATGCTTCTGTTCATATCCAGAATGCTTTTGGTCAGCATAAGAGAATTATCTTGTGGCAGTGGGAAGTTGTCAATGGCATCCTTGACCATTCTTGCATTTTCTTCATGCATTTGCTTCATCAGCATCCTATTCCTCTCTTCCATTTCCTTAAGTGAATTTTCAAGCATCAATTGGAAGGATTCCATCAGTGATGAGTGCATATCAGCTGTTGGAATAGAGGGTGATGCAGTCTGATCTTCTTCCTGGTGGACAAGAGTGTCTTCTAGAACAGGTTCTTCTTCAGTCTTTTCCTTAGCTTTCCACTCAATAGCTAAAGACTCTTCGGCAGCAGCCTGTTCTTTGACGTCTTCAAAGATCTTAGTAACAATAGTTCCATCTTCAGTGAAATCAGTAGTCTGGCAGATTCTCTTTATAACAGGTAGACTACTTGCAACAGGTATCTTCACTTTAGGCAACTCTTGATACTTTTTCATTTCTTTTCCAAATGTAATCTGTTGTACACTGGGTAGAGTAGGCAGATCACTTGGTGATCCTTGTTCATATCTTGAACGTTCAGCCCATTTCTCCAAGGCAGTGTGAACAGCAATTTGCACAGCCCTCTTTATAGGATCATCTTGTTTTCTTCTCTTGGCTGGCAATGCATCAGAGATGATTTTGGCTTCTGCAACAACAAATTCTCGTGCATATCTATGCATCACATCTCTTACATAATCAGCATCCAGTGCTTTGTTGACTAAAGTAGTCTGCAACCAGCTGAGGACCCATTTCTCCTCATTTGCAAACTCCTTCCAGCTCTGGATCTCTTCAACATATTTGTTCATCCTGTAATCCCTCCATCTTATATATCTCTCCTTTTCTTGGATAAACAGGGTTTTACGCTGCAGCTTCTCATCAATGTGAGCCAGGGCAGCTTCGAATCTATTGAAAACAGAAAGGCCAGAATTGACAATTTCAAAGGCTTTTCTCATAAACCTTTTCTTTTCTGGTATCATGCCAGCAGGCATTTTCAGCTTGGCCTTCATTGATTCACCAATCTTGATGCCACCAGATATGTTTGGACCATGAGAGTCCTTCTTGCTTAGCTCAATAACAAGTGCCAATTCAGCATTTTCAGCAGCAGTCATTCGTCTCTTTTGCTCATCTTTTTCAGCTGCAATTTTGCTAAGCTCAGCAGCTCTTTGAAATTCCTGTTCGTCCCTTTTCCTTTGCTCTGCGTCTTCTCTCTTTTTCTTATCAGCAGCAGACACCTTCTTTCTCCTTATGAATATTTTTCTTTTTCCTTTCTTTTTATTAGTTGTCTGTGCTTCTTTAGCAGCAAGTTCAGGGGCAGCAGATGCAAGTGGTGCAGCTGCAACAGGATTGATGATCTGCACTTCAGGATCATCTTGAGGTTCAGATCCCTCAACTGTTGGTGAGGTGGAAGCAGTCTGTTGGACAGCTTGATCAGCAGCTGACTCCTTAGCAGCAGACTCTTCTTTAGCTCCAGCAGGCCTCTCTGCTGATTGAGGACTTTCTCTGACTAAAATAGAAGGTTTAGCAGGAGATGGTTCAAAAACCACATTTCTCTTAGCAGACTTCTTGGTAGCAATCTTTTCTTGGACGGGCTTAGAAGCAGCAGTGTCTCTCAACTGGCTTCTAGTCCTTTTTGCTACATTTTCAGCAGAAATGGTTCTTGAAGGTCGCATGAGACATATTGCCTATCTCCTTTGTTGTCTGATTGATGATGTCATCAGCAACAATCTTTTCAGTAGGTTCATCTGTTCTTGCTTCAACAGCTTGTTCGGCTGTTTGAACAGATGCCTCTTCTTACTGGGAGCCATTTCCTTTGGCTCATCTGTGGCTTGCTTCATCTTGTCTGTTCTGGCTTGAACAGCAGGCTTAGCTTTTTGAACAGACTTCTTTTTCTTAGCAGGAGCCTTTTCCTTAGCCTCCTCAGTCTCTTCTTCTTCCTCGTCATTCTTTCTCTTCTTTGTTCCTGCCTTAACAGTTTCATAGGTTGCCATGGCCTTGGCATTATGAATCTCTTTCCCTCCAGTCATTCCACAACCCAGATTATAGAACAGATAACTTAGGGTAATCCTGTGGTTGGTTTGCTTCTTCTGATGAAAGTTCGCCAGAATGTACCAAATGACAACAGACCAGTTCACCTCATAGCCATAGTAAACAACCATCATTATGCAGTATCATTTCATGGTGACACTGTCTAGAGAAAAAGTGCAGTTCTCTATCAGCTTGGATACCATATCAGCCATGCGCTGATACTCATCCTTGGGCTGTTTCTTCTTGAGATTACCAAACATAACTTCTCCCTCTTTGGCACAGATAGCCAAGAATTCATGGATTTTGTCTTCTGCCATAAAAGTAACATCAGTCCTTCCTTGATTTGACAGCCCGAATTTTTCATGTAGTAGGGCAGGGGTGATGAATATTGCTTCTCCTCCGACGGTGGCTTTGATTTCAAGTTTTTCGAAATCAACAGCGTCTTTGGTGTTGTAATACTCCATCACTTGGTCTTTCCATTTCTTCGTGAGCTTCCATGAAGTTCACTAGGGTTGCTGCTTTGAACTTTTCAAGGATTTCTTTCATTAAGGCGGTGCCAGAAGGTGATATGTATCATAGACAAGATACATGCCCTCTGCCTTTGCTTCTTGTTGATAAGTCATGATGATTCTGTGAAAGTTTAGTGAAGAAAGAGAGCTTTTTCGAAATATAGAAGCAGAAATTCTCAGAAATGCGTTTGAATATTTTTGGGTGCGTAAAGAGACAGTGAGCTGATCAGATCTAGTTTTAAAGAGGTTGAGTGCATCGGTTTTCGTGTTACACGCTAACCGTTTGATCCATTTTGTGTCAGTTTTGATCGTGTGGCATCAGTTATGCAATTCAAAATTCAAAAAGCATTTAGTGTCAGGCGGGAATACGAACCGTCTTAGTTTACTAGTAAAAGCGCACTTTAGATAAAACGTTTTTAAAACAACAGAGCTTTTACGTAAACGATTAGACAAGTAAAATAAATACTTATCTAATGGGACTAGTGTCCTGATGACAGATTAATACTAGTGAAAGCCAATAACTAGTAATCTTCCTCGGCTGTTTGTCAATCCAGCTAGATAATTACTCTTCAGTCTTCAAGAATTAAGGTCTTCTCTTGAGAACATAACTGCAACTAACTTTCATTAACAAATTTCATCTTTTAATCAGAAGTACCGCTAGTCTTACACGTTCCCCCTGACTTTAAGAATCCATAAGGTAACTAGTCTGTTGAGAGTTAACCTTGAAGATAATAAGATGAACAAGCTGATAAACTCCAGTCTTCTGTTGAGTTCCCCCTCAGCTTATGCATCTAAATTCAGTAGACCTAGTTCAGCTCTTAAAGTTGAAAACCTTGCATCACTTAGAGGTTTGGTGAAAATATCAGCGATCTGATTTTCAGTATGAACATATTCTATCATGACATTTCCTTTTTCCACACGATCTCTTATGAAGTGATGTTTGATCTCTATATGCTTAGTCCTTGAATGACTTGTAGTATTTTGAGTAAGGGAGATTGCACTTGTATTATCATAGTAGATAGGTATCCCACTGATTTTAATGTTGTAATCTTCTAGTTGATGCTTCAACCAAAGTATTTGTGCACAGCAAGCTCCAGCAGCTATGTACTCAGCTTCAGTAGTAGATATGGATACTGAAGTCTGTTTCTTACTCATCCATGAGATCAGACGACTGCCTAAAAATTGAAAGGCACCTGTTGTGCTCTTCCTATCAATTTTGCAGCCAGCAAGGTCAGAATCTGAATATCCAATAAGTTCAAAACCAGATTCTCTAGGGTACCATAATCCCAAATCTTGAGTGATTTTAAGGTATCTAAGTATCCTTTTGGCAGCTAGGAGATGAGATTCCTTAGGATTTGATTGATATCTCGCACAAACCCCAATAGAGTACATTATATCAGGTCTGCTAGCTGTTAAGTATAACAGTGACCCAATAATTCCTCTGTATTTGGTTATATCCACTTATTTGCCATCTTCATCTTTATCCAAACGAAGTCCAGTAGACATAGGAAAACTAACAGTTGAGCTAGTTTCCATACCAAATTTCATGAACAGATCATTTGTGTATTTTGCTTGGTTAATGAATATTCCATCAAGCAACTGTCTTACTTGCAAACAAATAAAATAATTAAGTTCACCCATCATGCTCATTTCAAACTTGTTTTGCATCAGCTTGGAGAACTTGTCACACATCTCTTGATTTGTTGAACCAAAAATAATATCGTCCACATATATTTGCACAAGCAATATATGATCCTCCCATTCAACAGTGAACAAAGTCTTATCTACCTTACCTTTACGAAATCCTTTAATTAAAAGAAAATCAGATAGGGTATCATACCATGCTCTTGGAGCCTGTTTCAGTCCATAGAGGGCTTTCTTCAGACGATACACCTTGTCTTCTTCCTTGTAAGCTTCAAATCCAGGTGGTTGTTCAACATAAACTTCTTCCTGAAATTCTCCATTGAGAAAAGCTGATTACACATCCATTTGATAGACTGTGAAATTTTTATGAGCAGCATAGGCGAGAAAAAATCTGATTACCTTTAATCTTGCCACTAATGCAAGGGTTTCATCAAAGTCAATGCCTTCTTCTTGGCAGTAACCCTTGGCCACTAATCTTGCTTTATTTCTGGTGACAATACTATCTTCATTCATTTTATTCCTGAATACCCATTTAGTGCCAATTACCCTTTGATGACTTGGTCTAGGAACTAAGTACCAGACTTCATTCCTTTCAAATTGATTCAACTCTTCTTGCATAGCTTCAATCCAATTTGAATCACTAAGAGTTTCTTCAATCTGTTTAGGCTCTATTTGAGATAGGAATCTGACAAACATGGCATCATTTGCAACAGCACTCCTTGTCTTTACTCTATCTAAAGGATCACCAATCACCAGCTCTGGTGGGTGATTCTTGAGCCATCTGAGATCAGGTTGCAAATCTTAATGTTGTCCTCTGTTTTGATCTTGCAACATTACTGTTGGAGTTCCAGTAGTAGTCTGTTGAACAGCAGTTGTCTGTTGAACAGTCTCTGGTCTGTGAGCTGTTTGTAACTCTTCTGTTAGACAATCAGTAGTGTGATTTTGAACAGCACTTGAGTTAGCAGCTGAGTTGAGATTAGGTAGTATGATGGGTATATACTCTTCATTTCATTCAACACTCAATTTCTGAAAATCAGTAGACAGATTTTGATCAGTACTTTGATTCTTTTCAGAAGATTGATTTGGTTCATCAAATACTACATGGACGGATTCTTCTACAAGTAATGTTCTTTTGTTAAAGACTCTATAAGTTTTACTGACAGTAGAATATCCTATAAAAACAGCTTCATCAGCCTTCTCTGCAAAGGCGGTGAGGTGATTTTTCCCATTATTTGAAACAAAGCATTTACAACCAAAAATTCTAAAGTAATGAATGTTTGGCTTCCTGTTGTTCCAAACTTCATATGGAGTCTTGTTTTGGTGCTTGTTGATCATGCATCTGTTTTGGGTGAAGCATGCTGTATTTGTTGCTTCTGCCCAGAATCTTTGGGGCAGCTTTGCTTCAGCTATCATAGTCCTGGTAGCTTCTTTTAGATTTATGTTTCTCCTTTCAGCAACTCCATTCTGTTGAGGGGTTCTGGCAGCAAAGTACTCATGGCTGATTCCTCTGACATTACAATACTCTTCAACAGTTGAGTTTGTAAATTCAGTCCCTCTATCTGATCTGATCTTCAAAATCTTCATGCTCTTTTTATTCTGGATCAGCTCCATCAGATTTGTAAGATGCTCCTTGGTTTCACTTTTCTTCTTCATGAAAAGCACCCAAGTGTATCTTGAATAGTCATCCACAACAGCTAGGTAGTACTTCTTTCCACCATTGCTGATTGGATCAATGGGTCCAAATAAGTCCATATGTAGCAGCTCCAAAATCCTTCCAGATGATTGGTGCTTCTTGCTCTTGAAAGATGACTTGATTTGTTTACCCTTTTGACAGGCGTCACAAAGCTTATCTTTGCTCATGACTGTTTTCGGAATTCCTTCTACCAGATCATTCTTGAAAAGTCTGTTTATGGTCTTGAAATTCACATGATTCATTCTTTTGTGCCACAGCCAACTGACTTCACTTGGTGTTGATGCCACCAAACAAATATTAGAACTCTTGTTAACAGAATTCCAGTCTACTGTGTAGACATTTCCTTATCGTCTTCTAGATAAAATTACCTTCTTTGTACCAATCTGTTCAACGTGGCACTTATCTGATGAGAAAATGACTGAAAATCCCTTGTCACAAAACTGACTTATGCTCAGCAAATTGTATTTGAGGCCTTTAACATAAGAGACGTCAGATATCTCAATGTTGCATTTAATTAATCTTCCACTTGCTACAATCTTGCCTTCCTCGCTGTCTCCAAAAGCAACTTTAGGACCATCCACAGCAACAGTGTGGAACCCCGAAGGATTTTGGTCTAATTTTGTGTAATTATATGGCTCTTATATAAATCGAAATTTATCTTTCAAGTATAAACTTTTGAGTTATATATATATATATATATATATTGTATAAAAATACAATTATGACTTTATAAGAATATGAGGACTAATCTTGCTATTGGACAATTTTTGCTATTTGCCAACTCTTTACATTTGTTAGTGAAAAATCTGATCGGCATTATGTGTCATTAAGATAATTACTTACCTTCCACCTGGAGACCATGCAAACAAGGTAAGGTGATAGAATTTATCTTCAATTCTTTTATATATAAACACTACATTTTGTGAAATAAAAACATACACATCACCTCACTACCATATTGTGAAAGAAAATTTCTTTAAAGTGTTGTAGTTCTCTTCGTGGGTAGAATTAAGGTAATTTAAGTTGGTCATTATATATATATATATATATATATATATATATATATATATATATCAAGATTAATTATACTTGTTCAATTATAAGCATCAAGGTTGATTATACTATTAACTATATTATCTCATTTTAGTTGTTGTAAATTAGGATGAGCTGCTAATGAGTATATGTAGTTTCCGTTTTCTGGGGACGTGGCTGTATGTATATGTCTTAAATCTGAATAGTTCTAAAATGATGTCAAGTTGGTGCTATGAATTTTAAAATTTTGAAACCCCTTTTTAATTTTATTGCATGCGTATATAGAGGAATTTGGGAAAGATTGAATTTTGGATATTGTGTGTTTTTATAATTAGAGGAAATGTGATAAAGTAATGAAACTTTGAGTTGTGGGTTTGCATTACTGTTAGCAAATTACTCAATTTGCTTGCATATATACGGCATTTTTGCTTATCATGTGTTATTGGTAAATTGTATGAAATAGACTTCTAATAGAATTCTATTGTTACTTGGTTAGTTAAATTTTATGAAAATGTTAGATCACGTTTTGCTCGATGACTGTTCTCATGTGTATTCCGAGTTTCGGCTTCCATTACTATTCCTAAAATTCTAAACTTGGCTTGAATCTATTATCTTTTGCCTTTGTTGAATGTATAATTGGTATTTTCCAACCCCATCGTTATCTCGACACAAATTTTATGTGTTTTACATCTTTTAAAAATAAATATTTTTATATTAGAAATAAACGATAACTTGAGTGATTGTAAATGTTTGGGTGGTAAGAACCTTATGGTTCAAGTTTTGGTGTGTAATTGTCTGAATTTACATACGTGTAATTGAACAGGTTCTGGAGGTGCTCCTCATTCCGACTTTTCGAAACTTAGTTAAGACAAAACAGGTGAGTGCTGAATGCACAACTTATGGTCCGAGTCTATATATATGGTCCGAGTCTATATATATATATATATATATATATATATATATATATATATATATATATATATATATATTTAAGTAGATACCTATACAATATTCTGAAATAGTGGAATAATTAGAATTAAAATCTCAAGTTTTATTTATGAAACTTTCATGCATGTAAAAAGGTTATTGTCTGATGTGTTGACACTATTAAGAGTATCATGTTAATTATATGATAGATTATGGCACGTTGTAAGTTTGAATATGTGTCGAATTATGTATTCAATATCGAATTTTAATATGTAAGGTTATGTTGTTCTGTTTTATCTATCCTTGGTTGACGGTAGATCGGCGACAATCTTGGTAGACGAGGTCTACGAGGTTGCCCTGATTTTTACCTGTAACCTGACTCAAGAGCCAAGTATGGAGGTATACTTGGTCCGTGAAGTCAAATTTCTGAGCAAAGACACTGTCAATGCATCTGTCTGTGTAAGGTCGCTCCTTACTTGTGTGTTTGGTACATCCGTATTGAGGGTAAGAGGAGTCGGCAATCAGTAAATCTGCTATATGAATTATATGAATTGATTATGTTAAATATTTAATTAATGTCTGATTTATGTTGAGTATATTATACATGTATAAATTTAAATGTTTACACCATTCTTCATCATTCGAGTATTCAGCCTCACTAAGTTGAATTATCAACTTACGCATTTCATGTCAAAATTTTCAGTTACAGGTAATCCAGGAGTCGGTAGTTCTGGTCTCAATTAGATCACCTCATTTTGTTCAGCTTCGGATAAAATATGTACTTAAGTCTTTTTTTATGTATATCTCTTCAATATTTTGAACTAATCTTTGAATACTTTTGTTGTATATAAATACTCTAAGGTTTATGTAATTATTCACTAAATTATCAGTTATTTAGACTGCTTATCGCAGTCTATGTTTCTGAAACATAGTTAGTATTTTTTAGTTTAGAAATGTTTAACTTAGAATTTTTTGGTTGTTACATCATTCACATACCCGACCTCGGGATTTACCCAATTCGGGATCAAATCTCGGGGACGCGGGTTGTTACAAATGGTATCAGAGCCTAAGAGTAGAAGCAAGGTTAGATCTGGGAAGTCTAGTGTCGTGTCTACATGTCTACATTTATCATTGAACTTGCATCATTGACTATGTTATCTTACCTTTCTCGACTGTGATAGGATATGGCAAATGACGGAAGCTACAATACCTCGGGTTTTGGACAACCAAACGGTCAGGAAGGAGAGATTGGGGATGGGATAATTGGTCGAGCTGACTCGTCCCCTCATCCTATAATGTATCGAAGGTCACACCCACATCAGGTGTATACTCCACCCTCTCTACGGGGTGGATTAGGTGGTCCGCGAGAGCGTCTCCGGGGTTTCTAACCTAATCGGGTGGTACATACCTTGGAGCAGGATCGAGATCGTTATTTTCGTCGTACCGTTGTTGGAGAGATCAGGAAATGAGAGTCTGATGCGGCGACTAGGGCCGTTCGTACCGAGAATAGGGAGCTGAGGGAAGAATTAAGAAATATTCGAGAGGACAGGGATCGTCGAGCGGTTAGGGATGTCCTAGTTCGTGATCGCCTTAGGGCCCTTGTTCATGTTCTTTTGGATGCTACTGAAGAGGATGACCCGATGGAGGATGAACCCTTAGAAGAGGGGGATGACTGAGGGTTTGACTTAGTATCGTGATTTGGGTTATGTGTGTTCTTTGTGGTTGGCCATGGTGGCCTTAGACTTCTCATGTTCTTCGTATCTACTGACTTCTTTGTTGTTGTTTCTCTATTTCTGTATGCTCATTTTATGGATGTTGTTGTAAGACTATGTTGCCTGTTTGCTATTCCATGTGTTATGTAGTTGTGTTTTATTATATGAATTGTATGCTCCGTAGACTAAGAAATTTATTGCACTTAATATTTTGTTAGGATGTTTTAATGATATTTGTTTTGAGCCATTGACTCAAAACATACGAATGATCAGATGGCAGGTAATTCAGATGATAACCAGTCACCCCCTGGGCAATCATCGGGGACACCAATACCCCCGGTGTCGAGCCAAGTGAAACTAATCATCGCTACCTTGGGGGAATTCTCTCGATCATTGCAAAATACTACTCATAATCCATTACCACCCCCTACACCTCCCTCTCTTGATCAAACCTTGGAGCGCTTTTTTGCGATTCATCCCCCAAAAATTCTATGGAGAACCTGATGACAAAATCGCTGAAGCTTGGCTTGCTGCAGTACAAAATATATTCAAAGTCCTGGATTATTCGGATACCCTGAATATTTCTCTCGCCACATTCCTGTTTGAAGATGCAGCAAGATCATGGTGGCATTCTAGAGAAATGGTATGGGAACACAACCGGATTGAGAGAACGTGGGGAAACTTTATCAAGGACTTCGATGATAAATATGTACCACCAGTTGTAAGAGAACAACGCGAGAAAGAGTTTGGAGCGTTAAAACAAGGAACCATGTCAATACCTCAGTTTGAAGCAATTTATTCATGGCTAGTGAAATTTTCCCCTCATCTCCTGGACGATGAACCTCGTCGTACTCGACGTTTCATCAAGTGTCTACGTCCAGAATTACAACAAGCTTTACTCCCGCAAAATGTTTTGTCATTTGTAGAAGCAGTGGAAAAAGCCACGAGATTTGAAAGTGGATTGTTAGAGCTTAATGCCATATAGTTTGCAGAAAAAAGGTCAAGGCCTCCTCAGCCAAACTGGCAAACCGGAAGAGGTTCGGGGAAAGGACCAAGGATCGAGCAGACAAGCCCAAGGAATTTTAAAGGTCCACAGACAAGCAGTAAACCAAGGAACCCTCACGGAAAATACAAGGATATCATTTGCTTTCATTGTGGGGTCAAGTGCCATGATGAAGCTAGATGCTGGAAGAAAGCTGGAAAATGTTTAAGGTGTGGAAGTCAGGAGCATTTTATAAAGAATTGTCCTAAAGGATTTGCTTCATCTATTCCATCCAGTGGAGGTCCGTCACAGGCTGCAAATTCACCCAAGCCAAGAGTACCTGGACGAGAGTTTGCTATAGAGGGTGAAGTTGTAGCAGAACCTGAGGCCTCTGACGTTGTGGAAGGTATACTTTCTATTTCTGGGCATCCATGTAAAGTATTATTTGATTCGGGAGCATCTCACTCTTTTGTAACAACCTGTTTTAGTTGCAAATTGGGTCGTAAGGTTGAAAGCTTACCTTTTGAACTAGAGGTTCATACTCCTTTAGGTACATCATTTATAAAAAGCTCAGTTTACAAGTCTTGTGAAGTTATTATCGAAAAAGAAATTTTTCCCGCCAATTTAATTACCTTACTAATTCAGGGGTACGATGTAATTCTTGGCATGGATTGGTTGTTCGCGCACTCTGCGCAGTTAGACTGTCGTCTTAAAACCGTATCCCTTTCTACATTGGGACAACCAAAAGTGTGTTTTAAGGGTATTCGAAAACCCTTAAGGATACCCCTGTTGTCTGACGCCCAAGCTCGTCGGGAACTTATTAAGGGCGGACAAGGTTATATCGCATACCTTATCAATAAACCTAAGGATAAATTGGAGTTGAAAGAAGTACCAGTGGTGTCTGAGTTCATTGATGTATTTCCAGAAGAGTTGACGACACTACCACCAAATCGAGAGGTGGAGTTTACCATAGATCTTGTTCCTGGAGCATCACCTATTGCGAAGAAGTCATATCGCATGGCCCGAGTTGAACTCAAGGAATTGAAGACTCAACTTCAAGAATTGCTTGAACAAGGGTTCATTCGACCCAGCTCATCACCGTGGGGAGCTCCGGTGCTTTTTGTGAAAAAGAAGGATGGGTTGTTGCGTTTGTGCATTGATTTTTGAGGCATGAATAGTGTTATCATCAAGAACAAGTACCCTCTACCACACATAGAGGAACTGTTTGATCAGTTGCAAGGGTCCCGAGTGTTTTCCAAATTAGATTGAGACAAGGGTATTATCAACTGAGAATTAAGGAAGAAGATATTTCAAAGACAGCCTTTAACTCAAGGTATGGGCATTACGAATTTGTGGTAATGCCGTTTGGACTAACTAATGCCCCTGCAGTTTTTATGGACTTAATGCACCGAATTTTCAAAGCATATCTTGATCAGTTTGTAGTCGTCTTTATTGACGATATCCTAATTTACTCCAAGTCCAATCAAGAGCACGAAGCTCACCTTCGTAAGGTCCTACATAATTTAAGGGGTCATAAATTGTATGCGAAGTTTAGTAAGTGCGAGTTTTGGCTGAACCAAGTAGCCTTTCCAGGCCATATTATCTCTGGAGATGGGATTGCGGTCGATCCTTCCAAAGTCAAAGCAGTAACTGAATGGAAGAGGCCAGAAACGGTAACAGAAATCCGAAGTTTCTTGGGCTTAGCAGGGTATTACCGACGATTTATACAAGATTTCTCTAAGATTGCCTCACCATTGACAAAGTTAACTCAGAAGAAGGTCCCGTTCGAATGGAACGATAAGTGTGAGGCAAGCTTTCGAGAACTTAAAAGAAGATTAACAACCGCCCCAGTGTTAGCCTTACCCGATGGACTAGAGAATTTCATGGTATACACTGATGCGTCAAAAGAAGGTTTGGGTTGTGTTTTGATGCAGAACGGTAAGGTCATTGCATATGCCTCAAGCAAACTAAAGCCGTATGAAAAGAACTACCCAACACATGACCTGGAAGTAGCCGCGGTAGTTTTCGCCTTGGGAAAATGGAGACATTATCTGTATGGGGTAGCTTTTGTGGTATTTATAGACCATAAGAGTTTGAAGTACTTTTTCTCTCAAAAAGAATTGAATATGAGACAGAGGCGTTGAATGACTATGATTGCACGATCCAGTATCACCCTGGAAAGGCAAATGTAGTTGCAGATGCTTTAAGTCAAAAGGTTAAAACATCGCACCTCATGGCAAAAGAATGGGGAATGTTAGAGAATATATGTTGTTGGAAACCTGAAGAAGTTAGGATGGGAATTTTATTTGCCGGTCTTCAAGTACGACCGGACATTCTTCATCAGATCGTGACAACTCAACAACAAGATGAAAAAATCTAGAAGATCAAGGAGTCACTTCAGGGATCAAGTGATTCATCTTTCATTGTTGATCCCGAAGGAATACTAAGATTTCACGGGCGATTATGCATCCCTAAGGATACCGGGTTAAAAGAAAAAATTATGGAAGAAGCTCATTGCTCCCGATATAGCATTCACCCGGGTGGAAATAAGATGTATCAAGATTTAAAAACTCATTTTTGATGGGAAAATATGAAAAGAGAAGTAGCGGAGTATGTGGCAAAATGTTTGATTTGTCAACGAGTAAAAATCGAACACCAAAGGCCATCAGGTTTACTACAACCATTACCTATACACGAACGGAAATGGGAATCTATAACAATGGACTTCGTGACAAGTTTACCCCGAACTCGTAGCCAGTATGATGCGTTATGGGTCATTGTCGATAGACTGACAATGGTGGCCCATTTTATACCCATCAGCATAAATTACTCCATAGATCGTCTAGCAGAATTGTACCGGGATCAGATCATTCGATTACATGGAGTACCGAAGGATATTATATCAGATAGAGATCCAAGATTTATGTCAAGGTTGTGGAAGAAAATTCAGGAGGCTTTGGGGACTAAGCTACAATTCAGTACAACAGCTCATCCCCAAACAGATGGACAATCAGAGCGGACTATTCAAATTCTAGAAGACATGCTTCGTGCTTGTGCACTTGACTTCAAAGGAAGTTGGGATAAGAATTTGCCACTAATAGAGTTCGCATACAACAATAGTTTTCAGTCAACCATTAAGATGGCGCCCTTTGAAGCACTATACGGACGAAAATGTATATCCCCAATCCATTGAGACTTAGAGGAGCAGAAATTGTCAAACCCCGTAGTTGTGGACGAATATCATGTATTTCCTGATATGGTTCAAAAAGCTATGGAGATCGTGCCGGTAATTAAGAAAAGAATGTTAGCCGCCCAGAGTCGCCAGAAAAGCTACGCTGATCGACGAAGAAAGCCGTTAGAATTTGAAGTGGGAGACCAAGTGTTTCTTAAAGTATCTCCCAAGAAAGGACTTGTTAAACATGGTAAAGAATGAAAGCTTAAACCACAGTACATTGGGCCCTTCAAAATTTTAGAAAGGATTGGAAATGTTGCCTACAAGTTGGACTTACCGGCAGACCTTGATGGGACACATGATGTGTTCCATGTATCACTTTTGAAAAAATACAATCCAGATCCATCCCATGTACTAGACTATGACCCTTTAAAAATTCAAGAAAGTCTAACCTATGAAGAGAAGCCAGTTATTATTTTAGATCGAAAATTCAAAGAGTTACGGAATCGAAGAATTCCTGTGGTAAAGGTTTTATGGCGTAGCCAAAGTATAGAGGAAGCCACATGGGAGCCAGAAGAAGATATGCGTAAACGATATCCTGAACTTTTCGAAGTTCAGTTTGAATTTGGAGACCAAATTCCTTTTAGAGGGGAAGAGTGTGAAACCCCGAAGGATTTTGGTCTAATTTTGTGTAATTATATGGCTCTTATATAAATCGAAATTTATCTTTCTTTGGAGTTATATATATATATTGTATAAAAATACAATTGTGACTTTATAAGAATATGAGGACTAATCTTGCTATTGGACCATTTTTGCTATTTGCCAACTCTTTACATTTGTTAGTGTAAAATCTGATCAGAATTATGTGTCATTAAGAGAATTACTTACCTTCCACCTGAAGACCATGCAAACAAGGTAAGGTGATAGAATTTATCTTCAATTCTCTTATATATAAACACTACATCTTGTGAAATAAAAACATACACATTGTGTAATTAGGATGAAAATTTAAGTTGTGAAAGAAAATTTATTTAAAGTGCTGTAGTTCTCTTCGTGGGCAGAATTAAGGTAATTTAAGTTGGTCATTATATATATATATATATATATATATATATCAAGATTAATTATACTTGTTCAATTATAAGCATCAAGGTTGATTATACTATTAAGTATATTATTTCATTTTAGTTGTGGTAATTAGGATGAGCTGCTAATGAGTATATGTAGTTTCTGTTTTCTGGGGACGTGGATGTATGTATATGTCTTAAATCTGAATAGTTCTAAAATGATGTCAAGTTGGTGCTATGAATTTTAAAATTTTGAAACCCCTTTTTAATTTTATTGCATGCGTATATAGAGGAATTTGGAAAAGATTGAATTTTGGATATTTTGTGTTTTTATAATTAGAGGAAATGTGATAAAATAATGAAACTTTGAGTTGTGGGTTTGCATTACTGTTAGCAAATTACTCAATTTGCTTGCATATATACGGCATTTTTGCTTATCATGTGTTATTGGTAAATTGTATGAAATAGACTTCTAATAGAATTCTACTGTTACTTGGTTAGTTAAATTTTATGAAAATGTTAGATCACGTTTTGCTCGATGACTGTTCTCATGTGTATTCCGAGTTTCGGCTTCCATTACTATTCCTAAAATTCTCAACTTGGCTTGAATCTATTATCTTTTGCCTTTGTTGAATGTATAATTGATATTTTCCAACCCCATCGTTATCTCGACACAAATTTTATGTGTTTGACATCTTTTAAAAATAAATATTTTTATATTAGAAATAAACGATAACTTGAGTGATTGTAAATGTTTGGGTGGTAAGAACCTTATGGTTCAAGTTTTGGTGTGTAATTGTCTGAATTTACATACGTGTAATTGAACAGGTTCTGGAGGTGCTCCTCATTCCGACTTTTCGAAACTTAATTAAGACAAAACATGTGAATGCTGAATGCACAACTTATGGTCCGAGTCTAAGTATGTATATGTATATGTATATATATATATATATATATATATATATATATATATATATATATATATATATATATATATATATATATATATATATATATATATATATATATATATATATATATATATATTTAAGTAGATACCTATACAATATTCTGAAATAGTGGAATAATTAGAATTAAAATCTCAAGTTTTATTTATGAAACTTTCATGCATGTAAAAAGGTTATTGTCTGATGTGTTGACACTATTAAGAGTATCATGTTAATTATATGATAGATTATGGCACGTTGTAGGTTTGAATATGTGTCGAATTATGTATTCAATATCGAATTTTAATATGTAAGGTTATTTTGTTCTGTTTTATCTATCCTTGGTTGACGGTAGATCGGCGACAATCTTGGTAGACGAGGTCTACGAGGTTGCCCTGATTTTTACCTGTAACCCGACTCAAGAGCCAAGTATGGAGGTATACTTGGTCCGTGAAGTCAAATTTTTGAGCAAAGACACTGGCAATGCATCTGTCTGTGTAAGGTCGCTCCTTACTTGTGTGTTTGGTACATCCGTATTGAGGGTAAGAGGAGTCGGCAATCAGTAAATCTGCTATATGAATTATATGAAATGATTATGTTAAATATTTAATTAATGTCTGATTTATGTTGAGTATATTATACATGTATAAATTGAAATGTTTACACCACTCTTCATCATTCGAGTATTCAGCCTCACTAAGTTGAATTATCAACTTACGCATTTCATGTCAAAATTTTCAGTTACAGGTAATCCAGGAGTCGGTAGTTCTGGTCTCAATTAGATCACCTCATTTGTTCAGCTTCGGATAAAATATGTACTTAAGTCTTTTTTTATGTATACCTCTTCAATATTTTGAACTAATCTTTGAATACTTTTGTTGTATATAAATACTCTAAGGTTTATGTAATTATTCACTAAATTATCAGTTATTTAGACTGCTTATCGCAGTCTATGTTTCTGAAACATAGTTAGTATTTTTTATTTTAGAAATGTTTAACTTAGAATTTTTTTGTTGTTACATCATTCATATACCCGACCTCGGGATTTACCCAATTCGGGATCAAATCTCGGGGACGCGGGCTGTTACAAATGGTATCAGAGCCTAAGAGTAGAAGCAAGGTTAGATCTGGGAAGTCTAGTGTCGTGTCTACATGTTTACATTCATCATTGAACTTGCATCATTGACTATGTTATCTTACCTTTCTCGATTGTGATAGGATATGGCAAGTGACGGAAGCTACAATACCTCGGGTTTTGGACAACCAAACGGTCAGGGAGGAGAGATTGGGGATGGGATAATTGGTCGAGCTGACTCGTCCCCTCATCCTATAATGTATAGAAGGTCACACCCACGTCAGGTGTATACTCCACCCTCTCTACGGGGTGGATTAGGTGGTCCGCGAGAGCGTCTCCGGGGTTTCTAACCTAATCGGGTGGTACATACCCTGGAGCAGGATCGAGATCGTTATTTTCGTCATACCGTTGTTGGAGAGATCAGGAAACGAGAGTCTGATGCGGCTAGGGCCGTTCGTATCGAGAATTGGGAGCTGAGGGAAGAATTAGGAAATATTCGAGAGGACAGGAATCGTCGAGCGGTTAGGAATGTCCTAGTTCGTGATCGCCTTAAGGCCCTTGTTCATGTGCTTTTGGATGCTACTGAAGAGGATGACCCGATGGAGGATGAACCCTTAGAAGAGGGGGATGACTGAGGGTTGGACTTAGTATCGTGATTTGGGTTATGTGTGTTCTTTGTGGTTCGCTATGGTGGCCTTAGACTTCTCATGTTCTTCGTATCTACTGACTTCTTTGCTGTTGTTTCTCTGTTTCTGTATGCTCATTTTATGGATGTTGTTGTAAGACTATGTTGCCTGTTTGCTATTCCACGTGTTATGTATTTGTGTTTTATTATATGAATTGTATGCTCCGTAGACTAAGAAATTTATTGCACTTAATATTTTGATAGGATGTTTTAATGATATTTGTTTTGAGCCATTGACTCAAAACATACGAATGATCAGATGGCAGGTAATTCAGATGATAACCAGTCACCCCCTGGGCAATCATCGGGGACACCAATACCCCCGGTGTCGAGCCAAGTGAAACTAATCATCGCTGCCTTGGGGGAATTCTCTCGATCATTGCAAAATACTACTCATAATCCATTACCACCCCCTACACCTCCCTCTCTTGATCAAACCTTGGAGCGTTTTTTTGCGATTCAACCCCCCAAAATTCTACGGAGAACCTGATGACAAAATCGCTGAAGCTTGGCTTGCTGCAGTACAAAATATATTCAAAGTCCTGGATTATTCGGATACCCTGAATATTTCTCTTGCCACATTCCTGTTTGAAGATGCAGCAAGATCATGGTGGCATTCTAGAGAAATGGTATGGGAACACAACCGGATTGAGAGAACGTGGGGAAACTTTATCAAGGACTTCGATGATAAATATGTACCGCCAGTTGTAAGAGAACAACGCGAGGAAGAGTTTGGAGCGTTAAAACAAGGAACCATGTCAATACCTCAGTTTGAAGCAATTTATTCATGGCTAGTGAAATTTTCCCCTCATCTCCTGGACGATGAACCTCGTCGTACTCGACGTTTCATCAAGTGTCTACGTCCAGAATTACAACAAGCTTTACTCCCGCAAAATGTTGTGTCATTTGTAGAAGCAGTGGAAAAAGCCACGAGAATTGAAAGTGGATTGTTAGAGCTTAATGCCATATAGTTTGCAGAAAAGAGGTCAAGGCCTCCTCAGCCAAACTGGCAAACCGGATGAGGTTCGGGGAAAGGACCAAGGATCGAGCAGACAAGCCCAAGGAATTTTAAAGGTCCACAGACAAGCAGTAAACCAAGGAACCCTCACGGAAAATACAAGGATATCATTTGCTTTCATTGTGGGGTCAAGTGCCATGATGAAGCTAGATGCTGGAAGAAAGCTGGAAAATGTTTAAGGTGTGGAAGTCAGGAGCATTTTATAAAGAATTGTCCTAAAGGATTTGCTTCATCTATTCCATCCAGTGGAGGTCCGTCACAGGCTGCAAATTCACCCAAGCCAAGAGTACCTGGACGAGAGTTTGCTATAGAGGGTGAAGTAGTAGCAGAACCTGATGCCTCTAACGTTGTGGAAGGTATACTTTCTATTTCTGGGCATCCATGTAAAGTATTATTTGATTCGGGAGCATCTCACTCTTTCGTAACACCCTGTTTTAGTTTCAAATTGGGTCGTAAGGTTGAAAGCTTACCTTTTGAACTAGAGGTTCATACTCCTTTAGGTACATCATTTATAAAAAGCTCAATTTACAAGTCTAGTGAGGTTATTATCGAAAAAGAAATTTTTCCCGCCAATTTAATTACCTTACTAATTCAGGGGTACGATGTAATTCTTGGCATGGATTGGTTGTTCGCGCACTCTGCGCAGTTAGACTGTCGTCTTAAAACCGTATCCCTTTCTACATTGGGACAACCAAAAGTGTATTTTAAGGGTATTCGAAAACCCTTAAGGATACCCCTGTTGTCTGCCGCCCAAGCTCGTCGGGAACTTATTAAGGGTGGACAAGGTTATATCGCATACCTTATCAAGGTATGGGCATTACGAATTTGTGGTAATGCCGTTTGGACTAACTAATGCCCCTGCAGTTTTTATGGACTTAATGCACCGAATTTTCAAAGCATATCTTGATCAGTTTGTAGTCGTCTTTATTGACGATATCCTAATTTACTCCAAGTCCAATCAAGAGCACGAAGCTCACCTTCGTAAGGTTCTACATACTTTAAGGGGTCATAAATTGTATGCGAAGTTTAGTAAGTGCGAGTTTTGGCTGAACCAAGTAGCCTTTCCAGGCCATATTATCTCTGGAGATGGGATTGTGGTCGATCCTTCCAAAGTCAAAGCAGTAACTGAATGGAAGAGGCCAGAAACGGTAACAGAAATCCGAAGTTTCTTGGGCTTAGCAGGGTATTACCGACGATTTATACAAGATTTCTCTAAGATTGCCTCACCATTGACAAAGTTAACTCAGAAGAAGGTCCCGTTCGAATGGAACGATAAGTGTGAGGCAAGCTTTCGAGAACTTAAAAGAAGATTAACAACCGCACCAGTGTTAGCCTTACCCGATGGACTAGAGAATTTCATGGTATACACTGATGCGTCAAAAGAAGGTTTGGGTTGTGTTTTGATGCAGAACGGTAAGGTCATTGCATATGCCTCAAGTAAACTAAAGCCGTATAAAAAGAACTACCCAACACATGACCTGGAATTAGCCGCGGTAGTTTTCGGCTTGGGAAAATGGAGACATTATCTGTATGGGGTAGCTTTTGTGGTATTTATAGACCATAAGAGTTTGAAGTACCTTTTCTCTCAAAAAGAATTGAATATGAGACAGAGGCGTTGAATGACTATGATTGCACGATCCAGTATCACCCTGGAAAGGCTAATGTAGTTGCAGATGCTTTAAGTCAAAAGGTTAAAACATCGCACCTCATGGCAAAAGAATGGGGAATGTTAGAGAATATATGTTGTTGGAAACCTGAAGAAGTTAGGATGGGAATTTTATTTGCCGGTCTTCAAGTATGACCGGACATTCTTCATCAGATCGTGACAACTAAACAACAAGATGAAAAAATCCAAAAGATCAAGGAGTCACTTCAGGGATCAAGTGATTCATCTTTCATTGTTGATCCCGAAGGAATACTAAGATTTCACGGGCGATTATGCATCCCTAAGGATACCGGGTTAAAAGAAAAAATTATGGAAGAAGCTCATTGCTCCCGATATAGCATTCACCCGGGTGGAAATAAGATGTATCAAGATTTAAAATCTCATTTTTGATGGGAAAATATGAAAAGAGAAGTAGCGGAGTATGTGGCAAAATGTTTGATTTGTCAACGAGTAAAAATCGAACACCAAAGGCCATCAGGTTTACTACAACCATTACCTATACACGAATGGAAATGGGAATCTATAACAATGGACTTCGTGACAAGTTTACCACGAACTCGTAGCCAGTATGATGCGTTATGGGTCATTGTCGATAGACTGACAATGGTGGCCCATTTTATACCCATCAGCATTAATTACTCCATAGATCGTCTAGCAGAATTATACCGGGATCAGATCATTCGATTACATGGAGTACCGAAGGATATTATATCAGATCGAGATCCAAGATTTATGTCAAGGTTGTGGAAGAAAATTCAGGAGGCTTTGGGGACTAAGCTACAATTCAGTACAACAGCTCATCCCCAAACAGATGGACAATCAGAGCGGACTATTCAAATTCTAGAAGACATGCTTCGTGCTTGTGCACTTGACTTCAAAGGAAGTTGGGATAAGAATTTGCCACTAATAGAGTTCGCATACAACAATAGTTTTCAGTCAACCATTCAGATGGCGCCCTTTGAAGCACTATACGGACGAAAATGTAGATCTCCAATCCATTGAGATTTAGAGGAGCAGAAATTGTCAAACCCCGTAGTTGTGGACGAAGATCATGTATTTCCTGATATGGTTCAAAAAGCTATGGAGATCGTGCCGGTAATTAAGAAAAGAATGTTAGCCGCCCAGAGTCGCCAGAAAAGCTACGCTGATCGACGAAGAAAGCCGCTAGAATTTGAAGTGGGAGACCAAGTGTTTCTTAAAGTATCTCCCAAGAAAGGACTTGTTAAACATGGTAAAGAAGGAAAGCTTAAACCATAGTACATTGGGCCCTTCAAAATTTTAGAAAGGATTGGAAATGTTGCCTACAAGTTGGACTTACCGGCAGACCTTGATGGGACACATGATGTGTTCCATGTATCACTTTTGAAAAAATACAATCCAGATCCATCCCATATACTACACTATGACCCTTTAAAAATTCAAGAAAGTCTAACCTATGAAGGCCAGTTATTATTTTAGATCGAAAATTCAAAGAGTTACGGAATCGAAGAATTCCAGTGGTAAAGGTTTTATGGCGTAGCCAAAGTATAGAGGAAGCCACATGGGAGCCAGAAGAAGATATGCGTAAACGATATCCTGAACTTTTCGAAGTTTAGTTTGAATTTGGAGACCAAATTCCTTTTAGAGGGGAAGAGTGTGAAACCCCGAAGGATTTTTGTCTAATTTTGTGTAATTATATGGCTCTTATATAAATCGAAATTTATCTTTCTTTTGAGTTATATATATATATATATATATATATATATATATATATATATATATATATATTGTATAAAAATACAATTGTGACTTTATAAGAATATGAGGACTAATCTTGCTATTGGACCATTTTTGCTATTTGCCAACTGTTTACATTTGTTAGTGTAAAATCTGATCAGCATTATGTGTCATTAAGAGAATTACTTACCTTCCACCTGAAGACCATGCAAACAAGGTAAGGTGATAGAATTTATCTTCAATTCTCTTATATATAAACACTACATTTTGTGAAATAAAAACATACACATTGTGTAATTAGGATGAAAATTTAAGTTGTGAAAGAAAATTTCTTTAAAGTGCTGTAGTTCTCTTCGTGGGCAGAATTAAGGTAATTTAAGTTGGTCATTATATATATATATATATATATCAAGATTAATTATACTTGTTCAATTATAAGCATCAAGGTTGATTATACTATTAAGTATATTATTTCATTTTAGTTGTTGTAATTAGGATGAGCTGCTAATGAGTATATGTAGTTTCTGTTTTCTGGGGACGTGGATGTATGTATATGTCTTAAATCTGAATAGTTCTAAAATGATGTCAAGTTGGTGCTATGAATTTTAAAATTTTGAAACCCTTTTTTAATTTTATTGCATGCGTATATAGAGGAATTTGGGAAAGATTGAATTTTGGATATTGTGTGTTTTTATAATTAGAGGAAATGTGATAAAATAATGAAACTTTGAGTTGTGGGTTTGCATTACTGTTAGCAAATTACTCAATTTGCTTGCATATATACGGCATTTTTGCTTATCATGTGTTATTGGTAAATTGTATGAAATAGACTTCTAATAGAATTCTATTGTTACTTGGTTAGTTAAATTTTATGAAAATGTTAGATCACGTTTTGCTCGATGACTGTTCTCATGTGTATTCCGAGTTTCGGCTTCCATTACTATTCCTAAAATTCTCAACTTGGCTTGAATCTATTATCTTTTGCCTTTGTTGAATGTATAATTGATATTTTCCAACCCCATCGTTATCTCGACACAAATTTTATGTGTTTGACATCTTTTAAAAATAAATATTTTTATATTAGAAATAAACGATAACTTGAGTGATTGTAAATGTTTGGGTGGTAAGAACCTCATGGTTCAAGTTTTGGTGTGTAATTGTCTGAATTTACATACGTGTAACTGAACAGCATCTGGAGGTGCTCCTCATTCCGACTTTTCGAAACTTAATTAAGACAAAACAGGTGAATGCTGAATGCACAACTTATGGTCCGAGTCTAAGTATATATATGTATATGTATATATATATATATATATATATATATATATATATATATATATTTAAGTAGATACCTATACAATATTCTGAAATAGTGGAATAATTAGAATTAAAATCTCAAGTTTTATTTATGAAACTTTCATGCATGTAAAAAGGTTATTGTCTGATGTGTTGACACTATTAAGAGTATCATGTTAATTATATGATAGATTATGGCACGTTGTAAGTTTGAATATGTGTCGAATTATGTATTCAATGTCGAATTTTAATATGTAAGGTTATGTTGTTCTGTTTTATCTATCCTTGGTTGACGGTAGATCGGCGACAATCTTGGTAGACGAGGTCTACGAGGTTGCCATGATTTTTACCTGTAACCCGACTCAAGAGCCAAGTATGGAGGTATACTTGGTTCGTGAAGTCAAATTTCTGAGCAAAGACACTGTCAATGCATCTGTCTGTGTAAGGTCGCTCCTTACTGGTGTGTTTGGTACATCCGTATGGAGGGTAAGAGGAGTCGGCAATCAGTAAATCTGCTATATGAATTATATGAAATGATTATGTTAAATATTTAATTAATGTCTGATTTATGTTGAGTATATTATACATGTATAAATTGAAATGTTTACACCACTCTTCATCATTCGAGTATTCAGCCTCACTAAGTTGAATTATCAACTTACGCATTTCATGTCAAAATTTTCAGTTACAGGTAATCCAGGAGTCGGTAGTTCTGGTCTCAATTAGATCACCTCATTTTGTTCAGCTTCGGATAAAATATGTTCTTAAGTCTTTTGTTATGTATACCTCTTCAATATTTTGAACTAATCTTTGAATACTTTTGTTGTATATAAATACTCTAAGGTTTATGTAATTATTCACTAAATTATCAGTTATTTAGACTGCTTATCGCAGTCTATGTTTCTGAAACATAGATAGTATTTTTTAGTTTAGAAATGTTTAACTTAGAATTTTTTTGTTGTTACATCATTCACATACACGACCTCGGGATTTACCCAATTCGGGATCAAATCTCGGGGACGCGGGTTGTTACAAACAGCATCAGTCAGCTCATGTATGCTTTCACATATGTGTCTTGAACAACCACTGTCCAAGTACCAGATTTTCTCTACTTTACTCCTACTCCTTATCATAACCTACAAAACAAAAGAAGAATTGTTTCAGGTACCCTTATTGAGAGGGTCCTGAAGGATTAGTTCCATCTTTGACAACCCAAGATGTTGAAGTCTTAGGCTTCTTAGGCTTCTGAGTTTTGACAGGAGCATGAACAGGTTTATCTTCATCACGTCCATCAGATTTGTTATGTTCATAATCAGCATGATATGGATAATGTTCATATGCAGAATACGATGCATGATAGGCAGGGTATGCATGCATTGGATGAGCAGTATATGGTGCATAGTAAGTTGGAAATTGAGGTGCATGATACATAGGAGGATATGCAGCAGGTTGCACATAATATGACTCATTTCAATACCAAGCATTTTGATTTTTCTTGTTCTTATGCTTTTTTGGCTTACTAGGGGCTTGCTCATTAGTAGACGACTTAGTTTTAGCACTAGTCTGACTGGTTTTAGCCTTATCAGGAGACTTTTTAGGACTCTGCTGTCTAGTCTTACAAGTCTGTTTTCCTACACTAGGCTCTTTCCTCTTTTTAGCCTTAGGAGCTTTCTTCTCTTTTAATTCTTTCTCAGGTGAAGCAGGTTTAGTAGTCTGAACATACAAGATGACCTTACTGTTGTCAGCTGATACAAATTTTTCAGTATGGTTCAGTTCTAACTTATCCTGTTCTAAAGGTATCTTCTATTTACTATAGATATGAGTGGATTCAACAGATGATTTTTCATGAGACTCAATTATCATTTCAAGTTCCATGATTTTACCCTTATTTACTTCACATTCGGCTCTCAGAGATTCATTCTCTTCTTCAAGCAGCTTATATTCAGCTGATTCTTTTGGCTTTTCAGCCTTAAGTTTCAGTGAACTGTTTTGCTCTCTTAGCAATATCATCTCTTCCTTAAGCTTAGCAAATGCATCAAAAATACTTGTATTATTAACTACCATTTGCTCAAATGAATTGAATAATTCATTTTCAAGAGGAATTACCTCATCATCCTCAGAGTTATCAGATTCCTTGGCCATCAGGCAGATGAGTGCAGGACTCTCTTCTTCTGACGACTCTTCATCAGAAGTGTCTGAATCTGAATCAGATGAGTAGATAGCAGTCAGCTTCTCCACTTCTGCTAACAGCACCTTGCTTTTCTAATGCTTTCTTTCCTTTCTGATTCTCTTTTCCTCGTCTGTGTACTTCTCGGCTTTAGGATATGGGCAGTCTCTGATGAAATGACCTAATTTCCTGCAATTATAACACATCATTTTGGATTTATATGAATCCTTATCTTGAGAAGAAGAAGTAGGGTTAGAAGTAGAAGCATTGTTGTATTTGTTCGTCATTTTTCTTTTGTAGAACTTCTTGAAGTTGTTCATCAGCAATGCAACATCTTCAGCTGTGTACTCCTTTTTGTTGAGTATTGTGGCTTCATCAGATGAGTCCACATCTATGCTTTTGTATGCTGGTCTTCTAGGATTTTCAGCAGCATCTAGGGCAGCTGTGGGACTTGAAGTTGAGATTTCTTCAACACCCATTCTTGGCAGTTTATATTCATACGCCTTGAGTACTGAGAACAGCGCGGTGAGTGAGATCCTTCCCAAATCTCTTGACTCTTCCATGGCTGTCACCTTCATGTTGAACTTTGGAGGTAGAGCCTTTAGCATCCTGACGGTTATCTCCTTGTCTGTGAAGGTTTTTCCAAGCTTGAGAACTTCATTTAGCGTCCTTGTAAACCTTGTATCCATCTTATCAATGGCTTCCGCAGACTTCATCTTGAAGTTTTCCAGCTTTTCCAGAGCAACACTCAGCTGATGCTCTTTGATGGCGTCGTTTCCTTAGCTCATGTCACAAACCTTATCCCACATTTCCTTGGCAGTCTTGCAATGCTTGACTTTATCAAATTTATCATTGTCCAGGGCTTTGGTCATGATGAAACGGCCAACTTTGTCCAGATTGAACAGCTTGATTTCTTCAGTTGTCATCTCATTTAGATCTTTTTTCACCACTATATCTACTTCATCAACCTTTATATTCTTGGTGAATTTGAATGGACCTTTTATGATACATGTGTACATGTTATCATTATAGGCAGCTAAGAAGATCTCCATTCTGATCTTCCAGTCCTCGAAACTAATACCAGCTATGTGGGGAACATGGTTGATACAATCCATTTTCAAAAAATTTTGATTTTTTAAAAATATGCTCTCTTGAAAAAGTTTGAAAACCTTTGAAAAACACTAGGATCAAGCTCGTTGATCATGCAGCTGATTCTAATGAACCACCCGCTCTGATACCACTTGTTGGTCCCAAGTGGTCAGATGAGGTCTAGAGGGGGGAGGGAGTGAATAGACCTCTTAAAATTTTTAAACTTTAAAACTTTCTACTAAACTGTTAGCAGACTAAACTGTTATAGAACAGTAAGCTGACTAAGCTGATCGCGAACAAATCTTTGAACAACTCAGTTGATCACTAATCTAATAATTACTTAACTGATTTAGTCAAAATCAGTTTTAACGCCAGAATACTTGCAGCGGATATTTTAAGTGTTTTTCACTAGTAAGCTTGGTATATTGAAAGATTTTATCCCCAGTTTTATTAAACTTCTTTAAAAATCTTTTCAAACAGTTTTTCAAGCGTTCTTATGCAGTTTAGTAAATATGCTAGAAAATAATGCAAGTTTGAACACACATAATTTTTATAGTGGTTATATGGATTTAAATCCTTTAGTCCACTCTTCCAAGTCACTTTGATCTTGGGTTATACTATAATCACAAAGATTACAGTATACTCTGCATGCGCCAATCAACAAATGAAAAGGTCACAAATGCGCAATAGGAAATCACAAAGAAGACCTATTCTACAGAGTCTTATCACTCACAAAGACGGATAAGAACTCCTCACAACACTCTCTTAACACAGATTCACTCAGAAAATGTATTCGTTTTTCTTTAACAAGCTTCTGTCAACAAATGACTTCAGCAGGTAAGTGAGCTGTTCTTGAGCTTCTTGAGACATAAAAAATATTCTGCTTCGTAGATAATCTTTCAGTTGTTGTATTATTTTCTTCTCTTTGTCTCTTGAACTATTTATACTCACAGATTTGAAAAATGTCCGTTGAAGAGAGACACAATTCAAATTCCTCGGTTACTGGTCCTTAATTTCTGCGAACGGCTCTCTGCACAGTGACAGTACTGCAGACTGTACTTTTTGTCAGGCAGCATTTAATGCACCTAGCTGATACGAGGTATTTCTTCAATCATTTGCCATTAATACCCTCGGTCTTCAACATTTATTACTCCAAGTGCATTTATTACCGTTGGGCAGACTTTCTGATCCTTTCCACTTGGCTGATGAGAACACAAGTCTGATGATGAACAGAGATGATCCCAAACTTGAACAAATCTGATTTGAGTCGGCTGATCTTCACCAGTCTGATTTCTTCCTTCAGCAGATCAGTAGTCTTCTGGACCTTGAATCTTTGACCCTTCTGATTTGTCTTCTTATTTGGTCAAAATTCTTCTAAGGGTTTTAACTAAGTGTTCCATACTTAGCTGATCTTGATGTTTTGGAAATCATCAAAACCTCCCTTAACTTCTTTGTCTTCAATACACTCTATCTTCATCTTCATCCAACAACCCTCACTGGACCAAAATCCTGAATCCACCCCTGCATATTAGTCCAGTTACCTTGGGCCGCACCCTAGACACCCCGAAGTCACAATAATTAAGAGCATTCAAATTCTGAAATCCTTTTTCTCAATTTGTTTTTCTGCCGCAAAAGTCGTGAACACCCCTTCTAATTCTCTCTGCTCTTCTTAAAGTATGTGTACAGTATGTCTCCTAATTAATCTCAATTAAATTAAAGGTGTTCGCGGATCAAAGCCAATTCAATATTGTCGAGTTTTTTATATTTAGACCAAATTCACGTTAATAAGTCTAGATTGCACTTTCAGGTCCTTCAGGGCGATTTTTGCGGTCTTGGCTTTTTGCGGTCTTGGCTTTTCATACTTAAATATACTTTTTTTAGACTCTACTTTAACGTATTACCACTTAGGACCCGTTTGTTTACTCGGGAATGACAAATTATTTAGCAATCTAATTACTTGGAATCATATAATATTGTTTGGATAAATTTTTTGAAATTTTGAAAATAAAATATATTCCCACAAATCAGGAATTTTGCCATGAAATTATGGGAATGTGAAATCCAAATTTTCTATGGTATTATGATTCCTTTCATGAGGGATTTGATACTAAAAATAAAAATACATTATTACCCATATAATATTTCTTAATTATGATAGTTTTCTTCTTTTCCCTATGTAATATTTCTCTCCCATAGCCATTATTTTCTTGTTTCTTCCGTTCTTTTCCTTCTCCAAATGCTTAAATCAAATATTAAATTCTCACGTTCGTTTACCTACTAGGTGAATCCACTGAAAAGATATAAAATATTGTTTAAATGTGAAAAAATTACATATATAGTTTATAAGCCAATTCACAGGCCAATCTAAAGCTTATGATTCATAGCACATTCATTCCAAATTTTACGCTTAATTTTGTTATTGCTTTTGAAGGTGTTAACTTATTTATAACTATTAGCACACACCATTTCTTGTGATAGTTACATTCTTGGATTATTATGATATATATATATATATATATATATATATATATATATATATATATATATATATATATATATATATATATATAGCTGCAACTATACACGACTCTCCTCTAACACTGATTTCTTTAATGTTATTTAATTTTTACTATATATTAATTATATTATATATGATATAATACATAAATTATTAATTGATATATTATACATATTTTATTAAATCAATATATTATTAATAATAGTACTATATATGCTTTAAATTGATTTTTAGTTAATATTTGGGTGTGGGTATTTTTGTGAACTTTTTAATTATGTAATTCATTATTAGTCAGTACCAACATTTGAAAAGGAATTCAATTAGTTTCCTCGGTACAATCCCAAGTGATACCCAAACACTATATTGAAATCATATTTCTGATACCATATTACTAGAAATCAAATACCTGATGGGGGCTATTTCGCACCCCACATAATGTGCGGATCGATTAAAGAACATAAGATCGGTTCGACCAAATCATACAGTTCGGGATCATCTTATCGACCCGGCCGAATACAGCTCTCTTCGACAAGAAGACTATACTCCGGACCCAAGGAGGATATTTGGGCCGAGTCCTATTAGGACTATATTTCCTTGTAACACTAGGTTTAGTATGATATAAATACCTAGTCAATCATTGTATTGGACAACTCTGAATCATAAGGCATATACGCCATTGAATTCTACATAAACAGCATAACTCAGTATTACTTAATAAAAAGAAAGAGCTTTCTCTTCATACTTGTGTTATACTTGCGTTGGTTACGATATTTACTTATTGTTCTTACGAAATTGCTCTTTCTTGAGATTGATCCATCCTGAGTAAAGTAACGGAGCCCTATAAACTATATATTGAGAATCCCCAATATCACAATTTTACTGATACCATTAACCCGACCAAATCCGGTTAAATCAGTTGGCGCCCACCGTGGGGCTAGGTTAATTATTCAATCGACATATGGCTCGCCCAAGGAAAAGCGCTCGTGTTGGAGCAAGAAGTAACACAACCACCGGTCATAACACATCTGAAGATCCACAGGATAATAATGATAATAACGCCCACAACACCAACGAGAATTTGCAGGGTCCTCTTCCTCATCAGCAGGAACCCCAAGGAGATCTTCTCGGTACCATACCGGAAGAACCGGAAGTCCCTGCGATCTCCGTTCCTCTCCCGGGCGCTCAGGAAAAATTGCGACATATTGCTATGCTCGTTAAATCACTCTCCCCAGAGGAATTTCTCGTACTTGAACAAGTTCCTCGAAACGATAGGACTGCTAGGGCAAATCCCGCTCAAAGAGCGCCAAGGAAAAACCATCAAACCTCTCAACAAGCTGACAGCCCGGCAAGCGAGCGGCGCTCGCTACACAGTCCGCAGCAGGTCAATTCAAAACCCTTCGATAACCATCCCCGAAGGAAACCAGGACAAAGAAAACCACAGCCGGGACGCAGCGGGTCCAAGGAACGTACGATAATCCCTATCGAGGATGACATAGATGCAATCCCAGATCGACCACGAACAATGCGATTCTCGGAAAGAGAAATCGAAAGGATGGCACAGGAACGACTCGAACAACGCCTACGATATGTTCAAAACCCGTGGGCCCGAACCACGGAACTCCAGGAGAGCCTTGCGGCCTGTTCTCCCTTCTGCAGAGAAATAAAAGAGGCACAGTCTATCGGACAGGTCCCGGGTAGACTACCCCGATACGACGGAACCACTGATCCAGATGACTATATTTTTAGCTTCACCAATATAATGAACTTATACGCTCATTCTGCGGAATTCACCGCCAAATTAATGGTAACCACATTCGAAGGACTCGCTTTGGACTGGTTCGCCAAGCAACCTGCCAACTCCATATTCAGTTTTCGGGAATTATGCAACAAATTGACACAGCAGTTTGCCAGTCAGAAGAGGCAAAAACTTCCGATGAGCTACTTAGGAACTATACACCAACAAGAGGGAGAATCCTTAAGAAACTGGTTGGCAAGATTTAACGTAGAATTACTTAAAATCCATTCCCCAAATATCGATTACATAATTTCCATTCTCTTCGACCTCACGAAGAACAGGCAGTTCGGAAATGCCCTCAGTCGAAAACAACCAAGAACATTCGCCGACATCATGAGCTTGGCATCTAAATATATGACCCAAGAAGAGATGAACTTATTTAAAGATAAAAACAAAAACAAAGTCGCAACTTCAGGATCCAAACGGCAAGATAGGATTCCTGCCCAAAGATCCATGGATTATGAACGATCTTTTAGAAAAGGCAACGTTTTCCAGCGATTGGAATACAATAAAATCGACCAAGAAAGACAACCTAATTTTTATCAAAGACCAAGAAACCCCGAACTAGCGATCAGAGGCAGGATTAATCAAGTAGAACACCCAAGGCTAAATGCTCCGTTAGAAGAGATATTGGAAGTGCTAGAAAGGAATAATTGGATCCCTGAAGCGAAGAAAATCGCTCAGCCCAGACCAGGATCACGAAACTATGAGTTGTACTGCAAGTACCATCGGGCACATGGACATCGAACAGAAAATTGTTTTCATCTTAAAAAAAAATTGAAAAACTAATCGAACAAGGAAAACTAGACGACTATCTAGAGCGAGATAACCGCAAGAGGAGAAGAAGTAGAAGCCCTCGGAATAATAATCAAAGAAGGAGTTCTCGTCGAAGGTCACCCGAGCACGGTCCTACACAGGAGTTGAACCATGACCAGGTCAATGGTACCATCCATACAATTTTCGGAGGACCCGCAGGTGGGGATAGTCGTAACGCTCGACGAAGGACCGCTAGATCCATAATTGGAAGCTTAAAATACCCAAAAGAAATATGGACTCTAGAAAACAAACCAACAAATGACCAGCTGATCAGCTTTAACGAAGGCGAAGTACCTAAAAACATTGTTTGGGACACAAAAGAGGATAACCCCGATTTCCCGATGGTAGTGTCGCTAGAAATAGCGAATTATAATGTCAAAAGGATCCTAATCGATAATGGGAGCTCGGCGAATATCATCTCCCGGGAGGTTTTAGCCCAGATGAACTTGGGACAGATAAACCTACAGAAAGTAGCTACGCCATTAGTAGGGTTTGGAGGATCCGAAATCGTCCCCAGCGGAACAATAACCTTAAGTGTATCACTCGGGAAAAAACCGCACCGGACAGTGAAGCTAGTAAAATTTCTAGTGGTAGAAACACCCTTCGCTTATAACGCAATATTAGGACGACCAGCCCTCAACCTATTCCGAGCTGTTGTCTCTACTTATCATCAGAAAATAAAATTTCCGACCGACAGAGGTATCGGGGAAATAATGAATGATCACTGTATGGCATGGGATTGCTACAGTACCTCATTAACTTTGAAAAACCACCCTGATGGGGGCTATTTCGCACCCAACATACTACTCGGATCGAATGAAGAAGATAAGATCGATTCGACCAATTCAAACAGATCGGGATCATCTTATTGACCCGGCCAAGTGCAGCTCGCTTCGATAGAAGATTATACTCCGGACTCAAGAAGGATATTTGGGCCGAGTCCTATTAGGACTATGTTTCCTTGTAACGCTAGGTTTAAAATTATATAAATACCTAGTTAATCATTGTATTAGACAACGACGAAATTCCTGAACTCTAAGAATACAGGATTTAACACTGCTTACAACAGCACAACTCAATAATATTCAATATTATTACAGAGCTTTTTACCTTCATATCGGTGTGTTCTTAGCTTTGTTTTGTGGTTTTACTTCTTGTTCTTGAATATTGCTTTTCTTTGTAACCGATCCATCCGGAATAAAGTAACAGAGCCCTATATAACATATATATAAATATCGAAAACCCCCCGATATTACAAATTTACTGATATTCAATTAACCCGACGAAATCCGGCTAAATCAGTTGGCGCCCACCGTGGGGCTACGTTAATTATTCGATCGACACATGGCTCGCCCAAGGAAAAGCGCTCGCATTGGAGCAAGAAGTAATACAACCACCGGCCACAACACATCTGAAGATCCACAAGACAACAACGATAACAACATTCCCAACACCAATGAAAATCTCCCAGATACCCGTTCCCATCAGCAGGAACACCAAAGAGGTCTTACCGGTACAATACCGGAAGAACCGGAACTCCCCGAAATACCCGTTCCTCTCCCAGGCGCTCAGGAAAAACTGAGACAAATAGCAATGCTCTTCAAATCACTCTCTCCAGAAGAATTGCTAGTTTTAGACCAAATTCCTTGAAACGTTACGGCTCCCAGGACAACTCCTGCACCAGGAATGCCAAGGCCAAACGAACAAACCTCTCAACAAGCGGACAACCCAGCAAGTGAGCGACGCTCGCTACACAGCCCACAGCAGGGCAATTCTAAACCCTCCGATAACCATCCCCGAAGAAAACCAGGTCGAAGAAGGCCACAGGCGGGTCGCGGCGGATCGAAGGAACGAACAATAATCCCTATCGAGGATGACATAGATGATGCTATCCCAGATCGACCACGAGCGACTCGATTCTCGGAAAGAGAAATCGAGAGAATAGTACAGGAACGACTGGAGCAATGCCTACGATCTGTTCAAAACCCGTGGACCCGAACCGCGGAACTCCAGGAGAGCCTTGCAGCATGTTCTCCCTTCTGCAGAAAAATAAAAGAAGCGCAATCCATTGGACAGGTCCCGGGTAGACTACCCCGATATGACGGAACCACCGACACGGATGATTATATTTTTAGCTTCACTAATATAATGAATTTATATGCCCACTCTGCCGAATTCACCGCCAAGTTAATGGTGACCACATTCGAGGGCCTAGCGTTGGATTGGTTCGCAAAACAACCTGCCAACTCCATATTCAGTTTCCGGGAATTATGCAATAAATTGACGCAGCAGTTTGCCAATCAGAAGAGGCAAAAACTCACGATGAGCTACCTAGGAACCATACATCAACAAGAAGGGGAATCCCTGAGGAACTGGTTGGCAAGATTTAATGTAGAACTACTCAAGATCGATTCTCCGAATATCGATTACATAATTTCTATTCTCTTTGACCTCACAAAAAACAGGCAGTTCGGAAACGCTCTTAGTAGAAAGCAACCAAGAACGTTTGCCGACATCATGAGCTTGGCGTCTAAATATATGACCCAAGAGGAGATGAATTCCTTTAAGGACAAAAACAAAAATAAAGCCACAGCTTCGGGCTCTAAACGACATGACAGGATTCCTGACTAAAGGTCCGTGGATTATGAGCGATCTATCAGAAAAGGTAACGTCTTCCAACGATTGGAATACAGCAAAACCGACCGAGAAAGGCAACCTAATTTCTATCAAAAACCAAGAAACCCTGAACAACCAATCAGAAGCAGGGTGAATCAAGTGGAACACCCAAGGTTAAATGCTCCAATGGAAGAAATATTGGAAGTTCTAGAAAGGAATAACTGGATTCCCGAGGCGAGGAAAATCGCTCAGCCAAGACCAGGGTCTCGAAACTACGATCAATACTGTAAGTACCATAGGGCACATGGACATCGAACGGAGAATTGTTTTCACCTTAACAGAGAAGTTGAAAAACTGATCGAACAAGGAAAATTAGACGAATACATAGAGCGAGATAATCGCAAAAGGGAAAGAAGTAGAAGCCCTCGGAACGGTAATCAAAGGAGAAGTTCTCATCGAAGGTCGCCTGAACGTCGACCTACTCAGGAGTTGAATCACGACCAGATCAATGGGACTATCCATACGATATCCGGGGGACCCGCGGGTGGAGATAGTCGTAACGCACGACGAAGGACAGCCCGATCCATAATTGGAAATTCTAAATATCCAAAAGAAATATGGACTCTGGAAAACAGGCCGACAAATCACCAGCCGATCTGCTTTAACGAAGGCGAAGTACCTAAAAACATCATTTGGGACACAAAAGAGGATAACCCCGATTTTCCTATGGTAGTATCGTTAGAGATAGCGAATTATAATGTAAAAAGAATCCTAATCGATAATGGAAGCTCAGCAAATATCATCTCCCGGGAGGTTTTAGCCCAAATGAACTTGGGACAAATAAACCTACAAAAAGTAGCTACGCCGTTAGTAGGCTTTGGAGGGTCCGAGATCATCCCCAGCGGAACAATATCTTTAAGTGTGTCGCTTGGAAAGAAACCACTTCGGACAGTAAAGTTAGTAAAATTCCTAGTGGTAGAAACACCCTTCGCTTATAACGCTATATTAGGGCGACCAGCCCTTAACCTTTTCCGAGCTGTAGTCTCTACCTATCATCAGAAGATAAAGTTTCCGACCGATATGGGCATCGGAGAAATAACGAACGACCACTGTATGGCGTGGGATTGCTACAGCACATCGTTAACTTTGAAAGAACACCCTAAGTCTGTTACTCCGAGCAAGAGAAAGATCGAAGACGATCTCATTAGAAATGAGGTTGAAATTCCTACTACTGATCGATTAGATAAAAAGGGAAAAGAACCACTAGACTTATCCTTGAAACCCCCAGAACATAAAGATATAATCCTAGTAGAAGGCGACTCGTCGAAAACAACAAGAATAGGAACAGAACTGAGCAAAGAAGGGGAAATAATGTTAATCGACTTCCTCAGAGACAATGCCGACATCTTCGCCTGGAGCGCGAATGACATTGAAGGGATCGATCCTCGGGTAATCAAGCATACCCTAAAAATTGACCCTTCAGCAAAACCCGCCAGACAGAAGAAGAGAAATCATGGACCAGTAAAAGATAAAATTATCAAAGCCGAGGTAGAAAGGCTGCTTGAAGCAAAACAAATCCGAGAAATACATTTCTCGGGATGGCTATGTAATGTTGTACTATTAGCAAAAGGGGATAAAAAGGACAACAAATGGAGAATGTGTAATGATTTCACCGACCTTAACAAGTTATGTCCACGCGACCCATACCCCCTCCCAAGGATTGACTTATTGGTCGACTCGACCGCTGGCTTCGCGATATTCAGCATGATGGACGCCTTCCAAGTGTTTTACCAAATATACATGGACGAGCGGGATCAAGAGAAGACCGCGTTCATAACCGAGCAGGGAGTATACTGCTTTATTGTAATGCCATTCGGATTGAGGAATTCCGGGGCTACTTACCAAAGGTTAGTAAACCTAATGTTCAGAGAATTAATCGGAGAAATAATGGAAGTCTATGTAGACGACATGTTAGTCAAAAGTATGAATGAAGCGGATCACGTAAAACATCTAGATCGATGTTTCCAAATCCTAAGAAAATACCGTATGAAGTTGAACCCTGCGAAATGCACCTTCGGTGTTAAGTCAGGAAAATTTTTGGGATACTTGGTACACCAGCGAGGAATAGAAGCCAACCCAGAGAAAATTCGAGCCATAACTGAAATGAAACCTCCCAAAACCATCTCTCAAGTACAAAGCTTGGTTGGGAAAATCGTAGCATTGAATAGATTCATATCAAAATCTGCCGACAGAAGCTTGCCCTTTTTCCAAACGCTTAGAAAAGCAAAAAACTTCGCTTGGACCGAAGAATGCGAACGAGCCTTCGAACAACTCAAAGAATATTTGACGACACCACCGATGTTAGCCAAACTAACGGAAGGGGAACCGTTGTATATCTACATCTCCATCTCCGATACGGCCATTAGTTCAGTACTAATTAAGATAGAGGGCTCAGAGCATAAGCCTGTCTATTATCTCAGCAAGTTATTGCAAGGGGCGGAGAAGAATTACTTGGAAATAGAAAAATTCACGCTGGCCTTAGTAGTGGCTGCACGAAAACTTCGACCTTACTTTTTAACTTACAAAATAGTGGTTTTGACAAATCAACCGCTAAGACAAGTCTTAGCAAAACCAGAAGCCTCAGGAAGACTAATTAAGTGGGCGATCGAACTAGGCCAGTTCGAAATCGATTACAAACCAAGAATCGCAATTAAGGCACAAGTGTTGGCCGACTTTATATTAGAAACACCGACACAGGCAACTGAATCATCGAGCAGCCTCAACGACGATGTCTTGATCATAGAAGATCAAACTTGGTTAATGCATGTCGACGGTGCTTCATGCCGAGAAGGAGGAGGCGCCGGAATCAACTTCACCGGACCGAATAAGGAAGATTTGAATTACGCGATAACATTGGACTTCGTTGTAACAAACAATGAAGCTGAATATGAAGCATTGATTGCGGGAATGGAAATGGCGATTAAAGCCAACATAAAAAGTCTTAAAGTATTAACTGATTCAGAGTTAGTGCAAAGACAAATTGAAGGCCTATACGAGGCTAAAGAATTCAATATGGTCAAATACCTCGCCAAAGTGAAAACACTAGCTAAAAAATTTGAAAGCTTCGGTATTCAGAACATTCCGCGTTCGGAAAATAAATGGGCCGACCAGCTATCAAAGTTCACAGGATCCCATGACGGAAAGACCGAACGGGTAATCAACTGGTTGATCTCTAATACGCCGGCAATCGATATCGATGAAACACCGGTAGTCAATATAATGGAAATCGAAGAAGTCGAAGAAAACCGGATGACCCCGATGATAGACTATCTTCGAGAAGGAAAATTACCACATGACCAAAATGAAGCTCGGAAAATAAGATATCGAGCTCCAAAATATACACTTGTAGAAGGAAAACTCTACCGAAGATCAGTATCAGGAATTCTTCTGAAATGCGTCTCTGAATCACAAACCATTGATATACTACGAGAAATTCATGAAGGAGATGCAGGAAATCACAGCGGATCAAGGGCATTGGCCTTAAAATGTCTCAGGACAGGTTACTATTGGCCTACCATCAATAAAGATGCCGCTCGATATGTCCAAGAATGTCATCACTGCCAGATCCATGCTAACATATGTCATCGACCAGCAGAAAACATGCATCCAATTCCAGTATGTTGGCCTTTCGATCAATGGGGAATGGACATCGTGGGGCCGTTCCCGGCGGCCAGATCCAAAAAAGCTTACGTCCTGGTCGCTGTAGAATATTTCAGCAAATGGATAGAATGCATCGCCCTCGCACGAATAACTCAATTCCAAGTGATCAACTTCCTATGGAAGTTCATAGTTTGTCGATTTGGCATCCCGAGGATCCTAATTTCCGATAATGGAACCCAATTCGCGGGAAAACAAGTAATAGAATGGTGTTCGAAACTGGGAATTCAACAAAATTTCACTTCGGTCGGGCATCCAAGAGCGAACGGACAAACCGAGGTAGCAAACCGAGAAATAATAAAATCTTTGGAAAAAAGATTAGGATCGGCCAAAGGAAAATGGCTTGACGAACTCCCAGGAGTACTATGGGCTAATCGAACCACAGTAAGGAGCTCAACCGGGGAAACCCCATTTAGCTTGGTATATGGGTCGGAGGCTGTTATTCCTGTTGAAACCTTAATCCCAACGCCAAGAATAGAGATGTTAGATGATCAAGAAAATGAAAAGGCGAGAGAAAATGACATTGATTTAACAGAAGCTTTAAGAGATAAAGCTGCCGTACGCCTACAAGCCACTAAAGCAAATATGTAGAAAGCATACAATCAAAAAGTACGCATCCGAACTTTCAAAGAAGGAGACTTGGTCTTGAAAAAGGTAGAAGTATCCAAGCATGTGGGAAAGTTACAACAAAATTGGGATGGACCTTACATCGTCATTGGCGTAGGAAAGAAAGGTTCATACAAAATTGCACACTTGGATGGAACAGCCTTACCAAGAACCTGGAATGCGGTCAACCTTAGGAAATATTATGGTAAATAAATTTTAGCAGATTATACTGCATTGTTTTATTTTACTTTATCAAGTTTTAATCCTTGTAACAAAGGCCTTAGCCTACAGTTCAATTAGTAAAGATTTTTAGCATTTTCTATACATCGATTATTTCGGTTAACGCTCCTTGGAATTACACTATCATATTGATATAAAATTAGAACGAAACGAGTCGAGTATACATTGATCCGCTCAATAAACACTCCTCGATTCATATCAACGACAAAAAGGACTTCTTGGTGATGAACCTAAGTCTAAATTACAGATGAGTTGAGTAAACATCGATCCGCTCGATAAAAACTCCTCGATATATTCAAAAGCGAGTCGAGTATACATTGATCCGCTCAATACAAACTCCTCGCCCATATTTCAACGATTAAAAGGCTTTTGGTACAAAAAAACCTAAGTCTAAATTATAACGAGTCGAGTATACATCGATCCGCTCGAAAAAAACTCCTCGATATATCTTCAACAATCAAAAAGACTTTTTGGGTTAAAAACCTAAGTCTAATCAAAACGAGTTGAGTAAACATCGATCCGCTCGATAAAAACTCCTCGATATATTTTCAACGATCAAAAAGACTTTTTGGGTTAAAAACCTAAGTCTAATCAAAACGAGTTGAGTAAACATCGATCCGCTCGATAAAAACTCCTCGATATATTTTCAACGATCAAAAAGACTTTTTGGGTTAAAAACCTAAGTCTAATGAAAACGAGTTGAGTAAACATCGATCCGCTCGATAAAAACTCCTCGATATATCTTCAACAATCAAAAAGACTTTTTGGGTTAAAAACCTAAGTCTAATCAAAACGAGTTGAGTAAACATCGATCCGCTCGATAAAAACTCCTCGATATATCTTCAACGATCAAAAAGACTTTTTGGGGTTAAAAACCTAAGTCTAATCAAAACGAGTTGAGTAAACATCGATCCGCTCGATAAAAACTCCTCGATATATCTTCAACGATCAAAAAGACTTTTCGGGTTAAAAACCTAAGTCTAATTAAAAAGAGTCGAGTAAACATCGATCCGCTCGATAAAAACTCCTCGATACGTATCCAACATCCTAAAAAGACTTTTGGGTTAAAAACCTAAGTCTAATAAAAAAGAGTCGAGTATACATTGATCCGCTCAATAAAAACTCCTCGGTATATTTACAACGATCGCAAAAATTTCAGCTGATAAAAACCTAGGTCTAAATTGTAACAAGTTGAGTAAACATTGATCCGCTCAATAAACACTCCTCGATCTATTCCTAACGATCTAAAAGATCTGCTGATACTCCTAAAGTTTTGAAGATAAATCAAGTATGACTCCATCTGCTCGGAAATTGCTCCTCGTAAATAAAAATTATGACAGAATCAACGACAAAGAAGATGCAAGAGATAAAAGTAATATTTTATTCATCAAATCAGTTACATACAAAAATCCTACGTTACAAAGATCTGCTAGTTACTTAAAGATCATTACAATGATTTAGTTAAAATGATCCTATAGGATCGGCTATCTTCACGACAATGTCCACGGAAACACCAATCTCCTCCCTAGTACCTTGTCGATTATAATAAACCACCTAAGAAGCACGCTGCTCAGGATGGTCGACTTCTTTGGTTCGATGGCCAGGCTCTGAAGATCAAATGTTCCTCCAGACGAAATGAGCATTACCAGCCAGATAAACCGGCAATACTCATTCACCCATAACGAGACACTGCTTGTATAATGGGGTAGACTTTTACTCTGAAGCAGCATCTCTTTGGATGAGTCGTAAAGGATAAAACTTACCAGCGCAACCCAGTGGACGACCAATCCGGAGGTAACATCCAAGAATAAGGATGCCTGGTAAGTATGAACCCCCCATGTGCAAACGGAAACCACGGACCTCTAATTGATGAAGACAAAAGCTGAGGCCTCATGGGACCCGTTAGTACAAGGAAGGGCTGACATGGGACCCGTCAGTACAAGGTAGATGAACATCAAGTTATTACAGAGTGAATCACGATAATGTGACTTTTTGAATATTATGGGATCTGAAGGCAAAACAAAATCTAAGGAAACTGAGATCTCCATCCTTTTTGAGAAATGACAAATGGAATATGCAAACCGTCTCCCTATTTATAGGGATAGACTCAAACAATCCAACGGCTGAAAAAGCATTTGATCAACGGACACAGATGCGACCCCTTGACTCCCCGCAATAAATGCTAGTAAGTTGGAACGGCACTATCTAATCGTCTCAACTAGTCGATAACAAAAGAGGCCATAGATCGAAATGATCAAACCTAAAAAAGCTTTGGATTAGACATACCGGCACAATCCTACTTCATGGTCGATGGCTTAAAACCCTAGAATCCACAAACGAAGACATACAAGCTTTAAAATCGCAGCGAAAAGGACAGTTGCTCGATAAAAGATAAAATCCACATCTCCAGCGGTTGCCGAGGGGCCGGGGCCGGGGTCGTGGTGCGGGCGGCGAGTCATCTCCAGCGGTGCGGGGCGGGGGCCGGGGTCGGCTGCGGGGCGGAACGGGCTGGGCACAGGGCTCGGCGGAGCCCTGCGCCCAGCCCGGGCCGCGATTGGGAAGAAGGGGGCGCGTGTAAACACGCGCCCCTCTTTAAGTCAGGTGCCGCCAAGTGGCGGCACCTGATTGGACCCGATTTCTTTTTTTTTTCTTTTTTTTGTTGTGTATTTATTGTGTATTTATTGTGTGTATGGTTTATTTAATGTGTGTATGATTTTGTATAATTAATGTGTTGTATGTAATTTTAATTAATGTGTTGTATTTTAATTAATGTGTTATTGTAATTAATGTGATTTTATTTAATGTGTTATTTTAATTAGTGTTTTATTTTAATAAATGTGTTATAGTAATTAATGTATTATTTTAATTAATGTGTTGTTTTAATTATATAGATATAATATGATTAATTATTTAATGATATTTTAAATAAAATTATGATATACTATTTAATATTAGAATAGTCCATTTAATTTAACACTCATACAAATAATTTTTTTTAAATACCAAATTAGTTAAAAATACAAAATAAACACGTCATAACCATAAAATTTAGATTAATACTTAATCTAAATTAAAAATTTAAATACATACTAAAATAGATAAGAAAATTAAATTTAAACACTCGTTTTTAACCGTATTTTGCATAAACATGTTCTATTAAGTCTTTTTGGAGTCTACGGTTGGTCATCTTGGAACGAATTGCTTCATGACGCAGCATATAATTATCCAACGTTTGTCTTCTCCGTCCAACATTTTGAAACTCTATTCCGCGATTGTCATAAATTCTAGCGCGTGCTCTACGAGACGTGCTAATGTCGGTATCATCATCGTCCGAGTCATCGTCCTTGTATTCGTCACGTTCATCCTCCACAATCATGTTGTGGAGTATGATACAAGTTAACATGATATTGCCAAGATCTTGCGTATGCCACCCCCTGCCAGGTTGATTAACGATTGAGAACCGAGCTTGGAGAATTCCGAACGCTCGTTCAACATCTTTGCGGAACGATTCTTGATATCGCGAGAATACTTGTTCAAATCTTCCAACAAACTTATTTGGAGATGCATCGAATGAAGGTCCCGACTGGTTTCAGGGGGGTAATCAGTAAAATGTAATATTTTTATGTGTTTCCTTTCTTGTATTTCCCGTATTTTTGATTTCTTGTATTTCCGTTGTTGTTTCTTGTATTTCCTTTGTTGTTTGTTGTATTTCATTTCTTGTATTTTCTTCCGTGTTATAAAAATATTTGTTTGCGTATTAATTTTCTGTATTAATTTTAAATTACTTTTATTAAATATTCTATTTAATATTAATATTTTTAATATAATTAATAATTAAATTACGAGTATTAATATAATTACTATTATTAATATTAATATTAAAAAAATTTAAAACTATAATATTAATAGGTGAGAGTGGGCAAAGTTTCAAAATGGAATTAATTCATCCACGGAGCCCCAACCACTGGAGACGACGACAGGGCTCAGGGCTAGCCCTGAACCATTGGAGATGGCCTAACCGCCTAACATACCAAAGAATTGCTTGAGGAGGTCTGAACAGGTCAGATCTGACTAAGACTTCTACAATTTCCAATTCCTCCCATATCAAAGATATGCTATAAACGAAACATTGGTTGAAGAACAAGTAGTTCGAAGTTGATAATGAGAAACATAAAGCTTTGGAGGATACTGAAAGGGTTATTTTCTCTTAGTCTTATGAAAAGAAAAGAAGAGTTCAACAAAAGGTATAAAAAGCCTCCTTATATAAAAGTATGTGTCACAAAAGGACAATTTTACAAAGCATGGATTGAACATCGACCAAAATGCTGAACGTTCCCTAACAGCAACTCAATCGACTATCCAATACGAATAAACCTACTATCTGCATGATTATGCGCAAACATGATTTTGAATATAACCCAAGGGACTATACTGGGTTGATCAACAAAGATTTGATTTGCAGAGCAAACATCAAGATCAAGCTAGCTTTTCTCTATCCTAAATATTCTCCGCAAAGATCAATTTCAGATACGTGTGCTAAACAATTCTGATTATTTCACGATGATTATATTTATGCATAAAGGCAAAATGTGCATAACAAGGAGAAGAAAATAGATATAGGCAAGAATCTGCCTACATACAAAAATTTCTGCCCAAACATATGCACAAAAATTGGGCAGCAAAAAAAAAAAAAAAAAAAAAAAAAAAAAAAAATAGACAGTCCAAGGCCTGCCAGGTCGAACAAAGATCACTGAGAAGAACGGTCAGTAGGTCGACTACTAGAAACAGTCCTCCGAGGAGTCAAGTTGCCAGCAAACGCCATCAACTCCTCTTGACGCTTTAGATAACCGGCGTCATATCCTTCCTCATAGGACCGCCGTTGAGACTCCTCTGCAAGGGCAGCAGCCCGAACCAAGTCGTTTTTCTCCTTCTCCCAGACAGACTTCTCCTCCTGCAATTTTTTCAAATCATCATTGACGAGCTGCAGCTGGAGAGTCTGCCCTGCGACCTTCGCCGACTCCGACGCCAACCGTTTTCGGTAAGAATCCTTACTATTCCACAGTTCATCGTTTTGCACACCCAGCTGGAGTGCAAAGTACTTAGCCTGGAAAAAGAAAACAGCCTTTCTGTAACAAGGCAGTCAAAATAAAAACAAATAAAACAATGAAAGATTCATCCACCTGTTCGCATATCTTCACTAGCGATTGAACAAGGCGTACGTTTGAAGTACCCTCAAGTTTCTTCAACTCTCCGGGCAGAATGGTGCTCAAACCCAGATCCCAAGACAAAGTATCAGGCTCAACTGAGCCAGGCAATTCACTATTAGAAGCGACACCATCAGGGCCTGGAGTCTCTGACAGCATAATATCCTTAACTTGTTCAAGGATGCATCGATCGTCTAACGGACGGGGAGAGTCTCTCTCGTTGGGGCTAACGGAGGTCTTCTTGCCCGAAGCAGAAATAACGGTTCGACGACCAGACCTCGACCCAAACCGACCCCCAGAAGGTCCCCCAGATTCAAAAGAAGCAGTCGTTACAGTGGTATCATGAAACAAATATTCAGGACAATCTTGCAAAATAGATTGCGTTACGGAAGGATTAACAGAAAAACCATCGCCAACTTGCCCTTCACTGGCAATCAGGGCAGTAGAAGCAGACAAAGGAAGGGAAATAGCAAAATCCCCTCCATGAAGAACGTGCTCAAAGGAAGAAGCATTTGAACTAACAGCTATATTATAAACCGATTCCTCGTTGGACATATCGCCAAAAGCAACTCGACCAGGGGAAGGCATGCTTCCTACTCGAGTGGAAGCAGAAAAGATTGGTTCTGAAGACGACGAGTTTACCACGGAGAGAGGTTCAGAAGCAATAACACGAGTATCAATCTCCGACCTAATTGTTGGGGACGAACGAAGAGGCTCCATCGACGACCCATCTCTTCGAGATCTTTTGGATCTATTATCCCGAGCGCCCTCGCGGGATGGTCGCTTCGAAGTACTACCAAAAAGGTTACTCATGATCGGATTATGGAAAAATACTAATTAATATCGAGAAAGTTTATCGACTAGCTAAAGAAAGAGTATTCTGTTAAGAGAGGAGTATAGCAGTAAAAAACAAGTCAAGTTTTTACCTTTCGTATTTATACTACACGAAAGGACGCGACAGACCTAAAGAAAGGGCACGAAACGGGAAAACTGACCTTGGAGCAAACGCTAGAATTTGAAAAGACACACACATAATGATTACGGCAAATTAAATGACTTGTCTGAATTATTACGGCGAATGTGAAAAGACACGACTGTCAGAATACGAAACGTTTAGCGTACAAAGTAAGGAAAGCTAAAGTTACAATCAAAACCTGCGAATGAATAATTACAAAGATTATTTCAAAAATAAATCACTATTTCAAGAAGCCTGGTCGCTATCCGGAATCTTCTGTTCGCTACCGACGTCCTCAGTCATGCATTTATCGTCTTCTTCTTCTTCTTCGTCTTCTGGATCGATAAAAGTATTATCGAGCTCATCGTTAACATCAGAAAGAGGAATCGGCAATGGATTTCCAAATTCTTCGACAAGGTGAGCCAGAGGAAAACCTTGATATACGACATCTGGAACCTCGGAAGAAGAATAAAGTTTGCCATAGCGATTCAACCGAATGTGCGCCGCCTTAAAATACTCCTTTCGACGGTCGTCGATCATCTCTAAAGCGACCAGCTGATGAATCGCCTTCTTAAAAGTATTCTCAAGAAGAGGACCGACCATCCGATACACCAACGCCGTATGAACAGGAGAATTAAGGAATTCACGAACAACTCTTTCGTCAGGATTCCTACCATATCGATCCCTAAGCCCACTAAGTGGGACATCCTTTTCGTACTCCTCTAAAGAAGTTTCAAGGCTTGATACATGAGATTCAAGCTCACTAATTCGAGTCGTGCTCTGTAACTGCAATTCCTCTAACTTTCTAGCCATTTGATTGGCCTGCTCTTGAGCACGAGAAACCTCCATCACCCTGTCTATCATTTCTTGATCTTCGGTCCCGGTAGCACGAGTCTCTACGATGGGAACGGAAGAAGATGTTGAGGGACCAACCTCTGAACCGGAGGATTTATGAAGTAAAGCTTTATACTTCTCTTCCAGGAACTCGCACTGTTGTTTCCAAAGTGCATTTTCATAGGCGTATGACGCGAGACAAGTTTTAGTCTGGAAGAACAAAAAGAGTAAGAAAAAGAGATGGATTAGTAAATTAAGGAAAACCCTTAAAATTATCTGTCAATATGATTGAAGGAAAAAGATATCACCTTCTCAGCATAAAGAGAAGCTCGCTGGAATTTCTCCAGAGGATCCTTATGAAGAAGCTTATTGAGATCGCGAGTAAAAACGCCAGACAAAAGAACACGGGTCGCCTTATCGACCGCGTTCTCACTATCATCATGAATAAGAGAATCCTTCTCGGAATAACCAGCGGCCCTCCTTCCCTCTAAATGATCCTCGATCATTTCGACCAGAGTAGGTTTTGGATGTTTATCTCCGAGTAAAGAAAGGTCGTCACCAGAACGTCCATAGTAACTCCTTTTTCTACCCACTGGATTATTAGTAGGATGAGGCATTGACCAGCTGCGACATCCTCGAATACCCAAAGAGGATCTAAGATGAAGAGGAGGATAACCAGATCCCGTGCCCTGACGAATAGGGGACTCACGAGAAGAATCTGGAGATTCCTCTCTATTCTCCTCAGATTCATGACCCAACTCCAGCTTCCTTTTTCGCGACGCTCTCTGCTCGATAGGGGCATTCTCTACGGATTTGGAAGATTTCGACAGCACCATTTTTCCCTTCGAAGAATGTCGAGAGTTTTCTACCATATGGGCTGAAAAAGAAACAAAATAAACGTTAATTTCTCCGTATAAAAGGTATAGTTACAGCACTAAGATAAAATAAAGTACTAACCAAGAGGTTCAGATGATGAACTGATGGGAAAGTTATGAACACTTAACCCCGCCTTACGAAGGAAAGCCTCCCCGATCAGAAGAGCGCTTTGATATTTGTTTGCACGCATTTCGGGGATCTCAGTGATAAACTGTACATCGTCAGGAACAAGTTCACCAGTCGGTAAGCGACCTCCAGGAATCCAACTGGAACCATGATCCCATGAAAAAGGCATGGTCGAACCATCCGCCAAACAAATATTAGACGGAGGACGAACAAAGAAGAAATGAGATTTCCATGAAGGATTACTAGAAACAGGGGCGTCAAAGATTGCTCGACTAGGCCGCTGACTAGCGAAGAAATATCCACGATTTGAAGAGCTAGAAATATTGAAACGGAAAAGTTGCGTAAAATTACGAAAAGAAGGCTTAAACCCCTTTGCGATCATCAAAACGGAAAAACAAACCACAAAAGCAACGGAATTTGGAACCAGCTGTGTCAAGCACACACTGAAAGTTTTCAAAACTTCGAGAAAGAGGGGAGACAAAGGAAGACGCAGTCCGCTATTGAAGTGAGCCGTATAAAAGGCTCGACATCCCTCCGGGGGAGACGTGACCCTATCAGTAGGGGAAGGAAGAATTATCTCAGAACCTTCCGGAAAATATTTGGTATAATTATTCACAACCTCCAGGAATGTTTCCACCGTATAGGCACAAGCTACGTCCTCAATTGGTTCAGAAATCTGAGGAACAGTACCTTTGCCCTTTTTGGCTCGGGCAGCCACATCTGCATCAGAAAGGATTCGTACGTTGAAAGTATCTTCTACAGGGACGACGAAGTCAGATACTGTAGTTTGTTCGCCCAAAGGATTAGAATGCAACTCCTCCTCGTTATCGGGGGCGACGATCTCTCTAGAAGAGGAAGAAGATCTTCTTACAAAAGCCATATATTCTGGTTCTCGGAAGATGAAGGTCGATAAAAGGAAAAATTTTATGAAATGAACGACTAATCAGGAAAATGATTACAAGTTGTAAGGAAGTATAAAAGAGAAATGATGAACTCAAAAGTCACCTATTTATAATAAAATGAGACAAGACGTTTCGAACTCATCGCAGCTACTCATATTCCCGCCAAAAACGGAAGGATACGAAGGGCCTCCTGAATAGACGCGTGGCGATTCATAATCGAACAGAGAAAACGACTATCTATGATGTGTAGCACTCTTTTCCTTACTTAAGATTTTTTCCCACAGGGTTTTTTCTTAAGAAAGGTTTTTAACGAGGCTCCATTCATAGAAAACAAACAGTCGTAAAGATTTATCTACTTCTACGAGCTTCTATTATCTATACGCTCGAAGAAGTGAGGGAGTACTGATGGGGGCTATTTCGCACCCAACATACTACTCGGATCGAATGAAGAAGATAAGATCGATTCGACCAATTCAAACAGATCGGGATCATCTTATTGACCCGGCCAAGTGCAGCTTGCTTCGATAGAAGATTATACTCCGGAGTCAAGAAGGATATTTGGGCCGAGTCCTATTAGGACTATGTTTCCTTGTAACGCTAGGTTTAAAATTATATAAATACCTAGTTAATCATTGTATTAGACAACGACGAAATTCCTGAACTCTAAGAATACAGGATTTAACACTGCTTACAACAACACAACTCAATAATATTCAATATTATTACAGAGCTTTTTACCTTCATATCGGTGTGTTCTTAGCTTTGTTTTGTGGTTTTACTTCTTGTTCTTGAATATTGCTTTTCTTTGTAACCGATCCATCCGGAATAAAGTAACAGAGCCCTATATAACATATATATAAATATCGAAAACCCCCCGATATTACAAATTTACTGATATTCAATTAACCCGACGAAATCCGGCTAAATCACACCCCGAATCAATTACCCCGAGCAAAAGAAAGCTCGTAGACGATGACGTTGGAAACGAGGTTCAAATCCCTAGTACTGATCGAATAGATAAAAAGGGAAAAGAACCGCTGGATTTAGCTTTGAAGCCACCTGAACATAAGGATGTAATTCTAGTGCAAGGGGACTCGTCGAAAACAACAAGAATAGGTACTGAATTGAGCAAAGAAGGGGAAGTAATGTTGATTGACTTTCTCAGAGATAATGTCGACGTCTTCGCTTGGAGCGCGAACGACATTGAAGGAATTGATCCTCGAATAATCAAGCATTCGCTAAAAATTGATCCCTTGGCAAAACCCGCTAGACAAAAGAAGAGAAATCACGGGCCAGTAAAAGATAAAATCATCAAAGCCGAAATAGAAAGGCTACTTGAAGCAAAACAAATCCGAGAAATACACTTCTCAGAATGGCTATGTAATGTTGTTCTAGTAGCAAAAGGGGATAAAAAGGACAACAAATGGAGAATGTGTAATGATTTTACCGACCTTAATAAATTATGCCCACGTGATCCATATCCCCTCCCAAGGATCGACTTATTAGTTGACTCAACCGCTGGCTTCACGATTTTCAGCATGATGGATGCCTTTCAAGGGTTTTATCAAATATATGTGGATGAGCGGGACCAAGAGAAGACTGCGTCGTAACCGAGCAGGGAGTATATTGCTTTATTGTAATGCCATTCGGCTTAAGGAATGCCGGGGCTACTTACCAAAGGTTAGTAAACCTAATGTTCAAAGAGTTAATCGGAGAGATAATGGAAGTCTATGTAGACGACATGTTAGTCAAAAGCATGAACGAAGCAGATCATGTAAAACATCTTGATCGATGTTTTCGAATATTGAGAAAATACCGCATGAAGTTGAATCCCGCGAAATGCACTTTCGGTGTTAAGTCAGGAAAATTCTTAGGCTATTTGGTACATCAACGAGGAATCGAAGCCAACCGAGAAAAAATTCGAGCCATAGCCGAAATGAAGCCTCCCAAAACCATCTCCCAAGTTCAAAGCTTGGTAGGAAAAATCGTAGCGCTGAACAGATTCATATCAAAATCAGCAGACAGAAGTTTGCCCTTCTTCCAAACGCTGCAAAAAGCAAAAAACTTCGTTTGGACCGAAGAATGCGATCAGGCCATCAACCAGCTCAAAGAATATTTAACAACAGCCCCGTTGTTGGCCAAACCGACCGAAGGGGAACCATTGTATATCTACATCTCGATCTCCGATGCGGCCGTTAGTTCAGTACTGATCAAAATAGAAGGATCAGAACATAAGCCTATCTATTATTTAAGCAAATTACTACAAGGGGCGGAGAAGAATTACTTGGAAATTGAGAAATTCGCTTTGGCCTTAGTAGTGGCAGCACGAAAACTTCGACCTTACTTTTTGACCTACAAAATCGTGGTTTTAACAAACCAACCGCTAAGACAAGTCTTAGCAAAGCCAGAAGCTTCCGGAAGACTAATCAAATGGGCGATCGAACTCGGTCAATTCGAAATCGACTACAAATCGAGAATTGCAATTAAGGCCCAAGTATTAGCTGATTTCCTACTGGAAACTCCCACACAAGCAACCGAACTATCGAGCAGTCTCAACGACGATATCTTGATCATAGAAGATCAAACTTGGTTAATGCATGTTGACGGTGCTTCGTGCCGAGAAGGAGGAGGCGCTGGAATCAACTTCACCGGACCGAATAAAGAGGATTTAAATTATGCAATAACATTGGACTTCGTCGTAACAAACAATGAAGCAGAATATGAAGCGTTAATCGCAGGAATGGAAATGGCGATCAAGGCAAACATTAGAAGCCTTAAAGTGTTAACAGATTCAGAGTTAGTGCAAAGACAAATAGAAGGCCTATATGAGGCTAAGGAATTTAATATGGTTAAGTACCTTACCAAAGTGAAAACACTAGCGGAAAAATTCGAAAGCTTCGGTATACAGAACATCCCACGTTCGGAAAACAAATGGGCCGATCAACTATCTAGCTTCACAGGAGCCCATGACGGAAAAACTAAAAGGGTAATCAACTGGTTAATCTCTAGTACACCGGCCATCGACATCGATGAGGTACCGGCGGTCGATATAATGGAAATCGAAGAAGCAGAAGAAAATTGGATGACTCCAATGATAAACTATCTTCGAGAAGGAAAATTACCGCTTGACCAGAATGAAGCTCGGAAAATAAAATATCGGGCTCCAAAATACACATTAGTAGGAGAAAAACTCTACCGGAGATCAGTGTCAGGAATTCTTCTGAAATGCATCTCTGAATCACAAACCACTGATATTCTACGAGAGATACATGAAGGAAATGCAAGGAATCACAGCGGAGCAAGGGCATTGGCTTTAAAATGCCTCCGAACAGGTTATTATTGGCCTACCATCGACAATGACGCCGCTCAGTATGTCCAAAAATGTCATCACTGCCAAGTCCATGCTAATATATGTCATCGACCAGCAGAAAATATGCACCCTATACCGGTATGTTGGCCTTTCGACCAATGGGGAATGGACATCGTGGGACCGTTCCCAGCGGCAAGATCCAAGAAAGCTTATGTCCTGGTCGCTGTAGAATACTTCAGCAAATGGATAGAATGCATCGCCCTTGCACGAATAACTCAATTCCAAGTGATCAACTTCCTATGGAAATTCATAGTTTGTCGATTTGGCATCCCAAGGATCCTAATCTCTGATAATGGAACCCAATTCGCGGGAAAACAGGTAATAAAATGGTGTTCGAAACTTGGGATTCAACAAAATTTCACTTCGGTCGGGCATCCTAGAGCGAACGGACAGACTGAATTAGCAAACCGAGAAATAATAAAATCCTTGGAAAAAAGATTAGGAGCGGCCAAAGGAAAATGGCTCGATGAACTCCCAGGAGTACTTTGGGCTAATCGAACCACTGTCAGGAGCTCAACCGGGGAAACCCCATTTAGCTTAGTATATGGTTCGGAAGCTGTTATTCCTGTTGAAACTCTAATTCCAACACCAAGAATTGAAATGTACGATGATCAGGAAAATGAAAAGACAAGAGAAAATGATATCGATTTAACAGAAGCCTTAAGAGAAAAAACCGCTGTACGTTTGCAAGTCACTAAAGCAAATATGGAAAAGGCATACAATCAAAAGGTACGCATCCGAACCTTCAAAGAAGGAGACCTGGTCTTGAAAAAGGTAGAAGTATCAAAGCATGTGGGAAAATTACAACAAAATTGGGACGGACCTTACGTTGTCATTGGCGTAGGAAAGAAAGGTTCATACAAAATTGCACACTTGGATGGAACAGCCTTACCAAGAACCTGGAATGCGGTCAACCTTAGGAAATACTATGGTAAATAAATTTTAGCAGATTATGTTGCTTTATTTTATTTTATTTTATTAAGTTTTAATCTTTGTAATAAAGGCCTTAGCCTACAGTTCAATTATTTTAGCAATTTTAAATATTAAGTCAAGATTGGGTATAAATCGATTGTTTCGGTAAACACTCCTTGGAATTCTACTATCATATTGGTGGAGATCGCGAAAAAAGGAGTTAAGTATACATTGATCCGCTCAATAAACACTCCTCGATCCAACCAAACAACGAGTCGAGTATACATTGATCCGCTCAATAAAAACTCCTCGATCTACTTATGACGACTAAAAGACTTCTGGTATTAAAAACCTAAGTCTAAACAAAACGAGTCGAGTATACATTGATCCGCTCAATAAACACTCCTCGATCAATTTTTCAACGATCTAAAAGACTCCTGGTATTAAAAACCTAAGTCTAAACAAAACGAGTCGAGTATACATTGATCCGCTCAATAAACACTCCTCGATCAATTTTTCAACGATTTAAAAGACTTCTGGTATTAAAAACCTAAGTCTAAATAAATAATGAGTTGAGTATACATTGATCCGCTCAATAAACACTCCTCGATTTGTTTTCGACGATCTAAAAGGCTTCTGGTATTAAAAACCTAAGTCTAAATTATAACGAGTTGAGTATACATTGATCCGCTCAATAAACACTCCTCGATTTGTTTTCGACGATCTAAAAGGCTTCTGGTATTAAAAACCTAAGTCTAAAATGCAAAAGAGTTGAGTATACATTGATCCGCTCAATAAACGCTCCTCGATTAAATGTTAACGATTAAAAAGGCTTTGGTATAAAACCTAAGTCTAAAATGCAAAAGAGTTGAGTATACATTGATCCGCTCAATAAACGCTCCTCGATTAAATGTTAACGATTAAAAAGGCTTTGGTATAAAACCTAAGTCTAAAATGCAAAAGAGTTGAGTATACATTGATCCGCTCAATAAACGCTCCTCGATTAAATGTTAAACGATTAAAAAGGCTTTGGTATAAAACCTAAGTCTAAAAAGCAAAAGAGTTGAGTATACATTGATCCGCTCAATAAACGCTCCTCGATTAAACGTTAACGATTAAAAAAGCTTTGGTATAAAACCTAAGTCTAAATGCAAACGAGTTGAGTATAAATTGATCCGCTCAATAAACGCTCCTCGATCTATTGTTCAACGATCAAACAGACAATGGAATAGAGACCTAAGTCTAAGAAAAAGAGTCGAGTACGAATTGATCCGTACGGTAAACGCTCCTCTAACTTATTCCTAATAATATAGCATCAACGATCGCAATAAAGTATCAGCGATAATTTGCTCAAGATAATCAACAACGGAGGATATCAAAGTAATAAATCAAAAGTATTATTCATCTGAATTACAAATACAAATTATATATGAAGTATCAATCTGAGTACAAAGATTTCCTGTACATCTCTACAACTATTTGGATGAAATATATCCTATCTATAGATCAGCGACCTTCACGACAATGTCCACGGAAACACCAATCTCCTCTCTAGTACCTCGTCGATTATGATAAACCACCTAAGAAGCATGCTGCTCAGGATGGTCGACTTCTTTGGTTCGATGGCCAGGCTCTGAAGATCAAATGTTCCTCCAGACGAAATGAGCATTACTAACCAGATAACCGGCAATACTCATTCACCCTCAACAAGATACTGCTTTTACTTAAAGATAAAATATTTTACTCTAAAGCAGCATCTCTTCGGGGCGGTCGTGAATTATTAATATTTACCAGTACACCCCGGCAGTCTATCACTCCGGAGGTAACATCCAAGAGCGGGGGTGACTGGCAAATATGAACCCTCCATGTGCAAACAGGAAACCACGGACCTCAAACCCGTAAATACAAGGTTCGAGGCCTCATGGGACCCGTCAGTACGAGGTAGGGCTTCCATGGGACCCGTCAGTACAAGGCTAATTAAATTTAAGCCGTTGTGATATAAATCGCGATAATGTGACTTTTTGAATATTATGGGATCAGAAGGCAAAATGAAATCCAAGGAGACTGAGATCTCCATCTGTTCTGAATAAAAGATAAGGAAACTGCCTACTTATTTATAGGCGCTCGTGAGAATGATCCTACGGCTGGATAGAAATTTGATCAAGGGACGAAATGCGACCTTTTGACTCTCTGTAATAAATGCAAGTAAGTTGGAACGGCACCTATCTGATCAACTCAACCAATCGTTAACAAAAGAATCCGTGGATCGAAGCGATCAACTAAATAATCCAAGAAGGCTTAAAGAAGTTCCGGACCAGAAAGGTCTGAACGATCACTTATGATAGTCGCTCGACAGAAAAATTTAAAGATCCTCAACGAAGGCATGCAAGTTTAAGCCGTTGAAAACAGGATACTTGCTCGCCTAGAGATGAAAAACCAAACCTTCCACCATACGAAGGGCGTCACTGCCTCATACATCATATGGGGAACTATTAAATTAGCCATACAAGAACTCCATTTGGAATCCAAGAAATCTGACATGGAAATCAGGAGAATAGCCGTCATTACTCAAGATTTCAAACTAGTCACTGCCTAATATTCCAAAGAATTGCTGAAGGGGGTCTGAACAAGATAGATCTGGCTAATAATTCTACGTTTTCCAATTCCTCCCATATCAAAGCAATGGTATATGGATACACTGATTGCTTTATTTGAAAAACAAGGAACTCACAAGCACTACAGAGAAACATGGATCTTGAGAATTTATCTAGAACAATTTTGCAGCTTCAGAAAAAAGAAGAGCAAAGCTCAACAGAAAGACAACATCTTTAAATAAGATGTCTTTAACTAAAAGACAAATTTATAAGGGACTGATCTAACAGCGACGACAAAGCTGAGAATTTTTTTCTAAAATATTTGATCAGATATCTACATGGATGCTTTGCTATTAACACGACTTCTGGGAGACCATAAGGAATCATGCTCGATTGATCATCATTCTTATACTTAATTTTAAAGGATTTAATTTGCAAGTCCAAAACGTTGTAACATTCAGTTACTTAAAACATCGGTCAAAGCAAGACTAAAGCTACATTTTCAAAGACTAGACATCCTCCAAGAAGATCAACACGAGATAAGTATACTAATCTATATTTCTTACTTCAAAGAAGTTATATTCATGCATAACAGCAAAATAGGCATAACAAAATATATCTATGGATTAAAAGAGATCAAGGCTTTGATCTGCATATTCATAGTTTTGAGCAAATCATTCTCCCAATACAAAAAATTCAGCCCAAGCACCTACACAAACAAGTTGGGCACCAAACCAAAAAAAAAAAAAAAAAAAAAAAAAAAAAAAAAAAGAGGAAACAGTCAAAAGCCTGCCAGGTCGAACAGATCACTGAGAAGAGCCATTACAGGGCCGACTAGCAGAAACAGTCTTCCGAGGAGTCAAGTTACCAGCAAACGCCATCAACTCCTCCTGACGCTTGAGATAGCCGGCATCATAGCCTTCTTCATAAGCCTACCGACGAGACTCCTCCGCCAAGACAGCAGCCTGAACTAGATCATTTTTCTCTTTTTCAAGAACGACCCTCACGGCCTCTAATTTTTGAAGATCATCTTTGGCAAGCTGCAGTTGCAGGGTCAGCCCTGCGGCCTTCGCCGATTCCGACTCCAACCGTCTTTGGTAAGCATCCTTACCATTCCACGGATCATCGTTCTGCACACCCAGCTGAAGGGCAAAATATTTGGCCTAGAAAAGAAGAAGAATGAGAAAAACCCTCACACAACAAGAAAATCGAAATAAAAGTAGGGAAAATTATCAAAAGATATGTCTACCTGCTCGAATATCTTCACTAGTACTGGACAAGGCGAACGTTGGATGTACCCTCAAGTTTCCTCAGCTCACCAGGCAAAATGGTGCTTAAGCCCAGATCCCCAGACAAAGCATCAGGCTCAATTAAGCCAGGTAATTCGCTATCAGAAGGGACACCGTCTGGGCGCGGAATCTCCGACAACGTAATATCCTTAACTTGCTCAAGGATGCATCGATCGTCTAACGGACGAGGATAATCCTTCTCGTTGGGACTAACTGAGGTCTCCTTACCCGAAGCAGAAATAATGGTTCGACGACCAGACCTCGACCCAAACCGACCTCCAGAAGGTCCTCCAGATTCGAAAGAAGTAGTCATCACAGTAGTATCATGAAACAGATAGTCAGGACAATCTTGCAGAATAGATTGTGTTGTGGAAGGAATGACAAAGGAGCCCTCACCAACTTGCCCTTCGCTGGCGATCGGGGCAGTTGAAGTAGACAAAGGAAGGGAATTAGCAAAATCCCCTCCATGAAAAACATGCTCGAAGGAAGAAACGCCTGAAGAAACAGGTATATCAAAAGTCTGCTCCACATTAGATGTATCACCGAAAGCCACCCGACCAGGGGAAGGCCCACACGAACTAATTACGGAAAAAGGTTCAGAAGGGATAACATGAGAGTCGATCACCGACCTAGTTAGTGGAGACGAACGAGGAGGCTCCATCGAGGGCCCCTCTCTTCGAGATTTTTTAGATCTGTTATCCCTAGCGCCTGAACGGGAAGGTCGCTTCGAAGTATTGCCAAAAAGATTACTCATGATCGGATTGTTGAAAAGTACAAATTAAATATCGAGAAAGCTTATCGACTAACTGGGGAAAGAGTATTCTATTAGAAAAGATGAGTATAGCAGTAAAAACCGAATCAAGTTTTTACCTTTTGTATTTATACTATACGAGAAGACGCGACAGACCCGAAGAAAGGGCGCGAAATACAGAAAAGAGCTTTGGAATAAACACTAGAATTTGAAACGACACACGCATAATGATTACGGCGAAGTTAATGACTTGTCCAAATTATTACAGAGAACACGAAAGGACGTGACTGTCAGAATACCAAACGATTATTTCAAAGGGATGAAAGGGTAAAGTTACAATTAAACCTACGGGTAAATAATTAAAAAGATTATTTCAAAAAATCAATATATCATATAGCCTGGTCGCTATCTGGAATTTTCTGTTCGCTACCGACGTTCTCTTCCTCAGCTATGCCAATATCTTCTTCTTCTTCTTCATCTTCTGGATCGATGAAGGTTTTGTCGAGCTCATCATTGATATCTGAAGGAGGAATTGGCAATGGTTTTCCGAACTCTTTGACAAGGTGTGCCAAAGGAAAGTTTTGATATACAACATCTGGAAGCTCGGAAGGAGAGTATACCTCGCCATAGCGGTTCAACCGAATATGTGCCGCTTTAAAGTATTCCTTTCGACGATCATCTATCATATCGAAAGCGACCAACTGATGGATTGCCTTCTTGAACGTATTTTCTAAGAGCAGACCAACCATCTGATTTACCAATGCCGTATGAACGGGAGAATTAAGGAATTCACGAATCACTTTTTCATCATAATTACGACCATAACGATCCCTGAGTCCACTCAGAGGAGTGTCCTTCTCGTAATCCTCTAATGAAGCTTGAAGACTTGATACTTGAGATTCTAGCTCACTAATCCGAGCAGTACTCTGAAACTGGAATTCCTCTAACTTTCTAGCCATTTGATCGGCTTGCTCTTGAGCACGGGAAGTCTCCAGGACCCTGTTCATAATCTCCTGGTCTTCAGTCCCTGTCTCAACGATCGGAACGGAAGAAGACGTTGATGGGCCTACCTCTGAACCAGAGGACTTATGGAGTAAAGCTTTGTATTTCTCCTCCAGAAACTCACATTGTTGTTTCCAGAGAGCATTTTCATAAGCATATGATGCCAGACAAGTTTTAGTCTGAAAGAACAAAGAGAGCAAAAAGAAATGGGTTAGCAAATTAAGAAAGATCCTTAAAGAAAATTACTTTGTTAGTATAATCAAAGAAAAAGAGAAATCACCTTTTCAGCATAAAGAGAGGCTCGCTGAAATTTCTCCAGAGGATCCTTACGAAGAAGCTTATTCAGATCACGAGTAAAAATGCCAGACAAAAGAACACGGGTTGCCTTATCGACCGCGTTCTCACTATCGTCATGAACAAGTGAATCATTCTCAGAGTAGCCAGCGGCCCTCCTTCCCTCTAAGTGATCCTCAATCATTTCGACCAAAGTAGGTTTTGGATGATTGTCTTCGAGTAAAGAAAGATCGTTACCAGAGCGATCATAGTAGCTCCTCCTTCTATCAACTGGATTATTAGTAGGATGAGGCATCGACTAGCTGCGACATCCACGAATACCCAAAGATGTTCTAAGCTGAAGAGGAGGATAACCGGATCCTGTGCCCTGACGAATGGGGGACTCTCGAGAAGAATCTGGAGATTCCTCTCCATTCTCCTCGGACTCATGACTCAACTCCAGTTTCCTCTTCCCTGACGCTCTCTGCTCGATAGGGACGTTCTCTACGGATTTGGAAGATTTAGACAGCACCATTTTTCCCTTCGAAGAATGTCGGGAATTTTCTACCATATGGGCTGAAAAAGAAACAAGATAAAAATTAGATTCTCAGTAAAAAAGATATCATCGCATCACCAGGCTGTAGTAAAATGCTTACCAAGTAATTCGGATGATGAACTGATTGGAAAATTATGAGCGCTTAATCCCGCTTTACGAAGGAAAACTTCTCCAATCAGAAGAGCACTCTGGTATTTGTTGGCACGCATAGCGGGGATTTCACCAATAAACTGAGCGTCATCTGGAACAAGTTCACCAGTCGGCAAGCGACCTCCGGGAACCCAACTGGAACCATGATCCCATGTGAAGGGCATGGTCGAACCATCCGCCGAACGAATACGAGGTGGGGGACGAACAAAAAAGAAGTGAGATTTCCAAGAAGGATTGCTAGAAACAGGGGAATCGAAAATTGCTCGACTAGGCCTCTGACTAGCGAAAAAATATCCACGATTGGAAGAACTGGAAATATGGAACCGGAAAAGTTGTGTAAAATTACGAAAAGAAGGTTTAAACCCCTTTGCGATCATTAAGACAGAAAAACAAACCATGAAAGCCACAGAATTAGGAACTAATTGTGTCAAGGAAACACTGAATATTCTTAGAATATCAAGAAAGAGGGGAGACAACGGAAGACGCAGACCGCTATTGAAATGGGCCATGTAAAAGGCTCGACATCCTTCCGGTGGAAATGTAACCCTATCAGCAGGGGAAGGGAGAATTATTTCAGAACCCTCAGAGAAATATTTGGCGTAATTATTCACAACCTCTGGAAAAGTTTCCATCGTATAAGTGCAAGCTAGGTCCTCAATTGGTTCAGAAATCTGAGGAGCAGTACCTTTGCCCTTTTTGGCTCGGGCAGCGACATCAGAATCGGAAAGGATTTGTACCTTAAAAGTGTCTTCAACAGGAACGACAAATTCAGGAACTGCAGTTTGTTCGCCCAAAAAATTAGAATGCAACTCCTCCTCGTTATTAGGAGCGACATTCTCCCTAGAGGAAGAAGAAGATTTTCTTAAAAAAGCCATATTTTTAGATTCTCGGAGGATGTAGGTCGATAAAAGGAAAACTTTATATGATGAACGACTAAGCAAGAAAATGACTACGGACTATAAGCAAGTATAAAGGAAAAATAACGAACTCAAAAGTCACCTATTTATACTAAGAAGAGAAAAGACGTTTCGAACTCGTCACAACTAAATCACATTCCCGCCAAAATCGGAAGAAGATTAAAAGCCTCACGAAAGGACGCGTGGCTAGTCATAGTTGGAAAGAGAAAACGACTATCTATGATGCGTAGCACTCTTTTCCTTACTTAAGATTTTTTCCCACAGGGTTTTTTCTTAAGAAAGGTTTTTAACGAGACACCATTCATAGAAGATAAACAGTCGTATAAAATTCTACTTCTACGAGCTTCTATTATCTATACGCTCGAAGAAGTGAGGGAGTACTGATAGGGGCTATTTCGCACCCCACATAATGTGCGGATCGACTAAAGAACATAAGATCGGTTCGACCAAATCATACAGTTCGGGATCATCTTATCGACCCGGCCGAATACAGCTCTCTTCGACAAGAAGACTATACTCCGGACCCAAGGAGGATATTTGGGCCGAGTCCTATTAGGACTATATTTCCTTGTAACACTAGGTTTAGTATGATATAAATACCTAGTCAATCATTGTATTGGACAACTCTGAATCATAAGGCATATACGCCATTGAATTCTGCATAAACAGCATAACTCAGTATTACTTAATAAAAAGAAAGAGCTTTCTCTTCATACTTGTGTTATACTTGCGTTGGTTACGATATTTACTTATTGTTCTTACGAAATTGCTCTTCCTTGAGATTGATCCATCCTGAGTAAAGTAACGGAGCCCTATAAACTATATATTTAGAATCCCCAATATCACAATTTTACTGATACCATTAACCCGACCAAATCCGGTTAAATCAATACCCAAAATCAGATTCCATTCCCGTCCAATAAACAGATCCTTAGTAATTTTTAATTGTACTGTTATCTAAGAATAAAATTCCTGAACTTTCTATAAGCATATGAAAATGTTATTTTTCCTTAAATTTCAGTTTTAATTTGTTTACCTATTTTAAGTCTACATTCACAATGTAAAGGAAAATAATTGTTATACATATACAAAAATTAACAAGACTTTTTTAAACATTAAGCAAAAAATAAAAATTTACTTTAATTATTAAGGTTAATATTAGTGGTTGTCAATCAATGGAGTTTAACTTGAATTGGTAATAAAGTGTGTCGAGTAATAAGATTTTTAATGGATAAATTAGGCTTTGGAGTAGAGACGGTGAAGTAAAAGTATGTATATACTTAATTATAATAAATATTAAATTACAATTTATTATTTTATATACATGCGGTCTGGTGTGGTTTATACGATTTTTGAAAATATAAATTCAAACAGATTGCAATTTGCGATATTTTTGTTCATGAAGTCCAAGACCAACCTATTTATCCGTCAACCCTCGAGTTACGGTTGATTTGGGTTGAGCTAGTCGATTGTAACGATTTCACAATTTCGTTGAACACCCGCAATCTCAATATAATGCTAAGTTACATCCCAATTGTCCTCTTATTCATCTCTTTGTTCCATTTTTATTTAAATTGTGCCTTCCAAATCTCTTTCTTTATTCTGTTGAGTCCACGAATTCAACGATCAAAAATCAATCTTGCATTGTTTTGATTAGAGTGAATTTGCTTTAGCTTTGTTCCCAATCAACTTCTTCTCTCAAGTACATATATCAAAATAAGGTCAGAATAATGTAATATTCTCAAAAATTGATTAAATTTGCAAGTCAATTCAATTCAATAAAATAATCACTAAAATTCTATAATACTCACAAATACTTAAAGAAAAATAACAATTTATGTTCGAAAACTCTATTTTCACAGAGTTATCATAAGACTCATGCATTAAGATTTTAGTAAGTTAAAATTTATTATAGCCCCACTAATTTTTTCATAAAAAGAAAAAAAAAATCCAAGTCTCAGCATTTTGTCTTTTGTTTTTTATTTTTTGATAATCACAACATTTTTATTTACCATGCTTTATTTGTTACTAATAACTTTATTGTGAATGCATAACTCGCAAATAATTTCTGTTACACCACAAAATTCTAATAAACATATACGTGTTATGAAATTAATCTGAAAGAGCATTCTAGAACTAAAAACAAGAACTAGAAAGTAGAGAGTGAATTAGGGAGAGAAATACTTTTATTCTTACTCATTCTTGTTGTGTACAATACATTATATAATCTCTCCAACTGGCTGACCAACAATTCATAATGCTTGCTCCAGCGGCAAGGGTGGGGGTTCGAATCCCATTTGGAACTTGGATGGAAGCATTTCTATGGGTCTATCTAAGGGTCCTTTGTGGTGAAGACCCCTTTGTGCGCAGAGTGTACAGCAGTATGGTGGGATCCCGAGGCTTGGTGGAGGCACATCCTACGATTTACATCCTTCGGGGTTTTGAGGGTCCAGGATTAGTCTAGTATAAGTTTGTACACCTGGGTTATCAAAAAAAAAAAAAAGAATTTCAAAGGTCAAGAGTTACAATTTTTTAATATTAACTATTAATTATTCAATGTGTATGTTACAAAACTCTTCACATGGCATCCATTATGCAATAGATTTATAACACTCCCCCTTGGATGCCATCGATCATAAGACATGCCTCGTTAAAAACCTTGCCAGAAAAACTCGATGGGAAAACCATGAACAAGGAAAAAAGAGTACATGGCTATTCGGGGTCGATAAACGTGTAACACAGCCTTATTAAAACCTTGCCAAGAAAACCTATTGGGACAAAACTTGAACGAAGGAAAAAGAGTATAGTGTGTATAATATTACTAATGACACGCTCCCCCTGATGATGACATAAGGTCCACAAGTTGACCCATTTCAGTGTGGTACCCATCTTTTTGAATGATGTAGTTGGCAATGCTTTTGATCTTACGTGATTTCGTTTGCTCGATCCGAGTGGTGTAAATGCTATGCTAATGATTGTAAGTAGAAATAAAAGATCAGTAGTATTTGTATTCGGAATGATTGAGTACAAATTACAAGTATTATGAGTCCTACTCGAGCATTACTGGATGCCGTACAAGCAAGATGGTGGAATACACATGACAAAGCCTATAATATTCTTCCTAAGTAGTTCCGAGCAGCAGCCTCGGAGGAAGAGCACCTGGGAAGTTGTGTCTCATCATAAATGCTTGGGGTATTTATAGCTGAGATCTGGAACCAGGTGAACCACCCGCGGATGTGCGTTTCTCAGTTGGGCCTGAGCTCGGCCCAACAGTGATTTTGGACACTAAGCTTCCTTTGTAGAATTAGCGTAGGATTCTTGAGCTTTGGGGCTCGAATTTATGCTCATGAGATCGAGATTGGCGAATTCCGACCTTGCCAGACCGCAGTTATGCTGAATCCAAGTTACCCCTCATCAATACTCCCCCACATCTCGAGCGTAAAGAGGAGCTTAAGCTCGAAGAAGTATAAATTGCTCCGAATGTTGGGATTAGACGAGCCATTTTACGATAAGTTTTTCGGATGTGCCTCGTTAAAAACCTAACTCGGAAAAACCCTTTGGGATAAAAACCGAGCTAGGGAAAAAGAGTGCACATCTTGGAAAACGATATAATGGCATCGTCTTGAAATTACCTTGGTTATCTGTGGATTGGTGTAAAAATACGGAATTGATATCCGAGAAAAATATCTTTTTAAACGTCGGACTTCAGTTCATGATTCCGGAAATTATAGGGGTCATGCGTGCAATTATTGGAAATATAATTTTGAATCCACCCTGAGGGAGTCCAACCGTCGCGGTTACTCGGGGACTAGTTTGCAATTTCCCATTTTGTCCCTGTATATATATGCTGATCGTGGGCCGCTGACCTACATAAGTTCTAAGAAAACCCTAGATCGGAGCGAACAGATCGGTAAGCGAATTTTTGCAATTTCTTCGACCAGTTTCCATACATTCAATATGTCCGGCATCGTGGATCTGAAATGCAAGTCACAAGTAGTGGAAGACCGAGAGAGTGGTCCTGAGGAGAGGCAGACCGAGGAAATTCGACCGTCCTTTACGAAGAATCCGAGCCCCAATTTCGACTCCAAAAGAGAGGAAAGAGAATCGGTTAACGGATCAGAAGACAGCGGAGATGATAGTTCGAGTGAGGTGTCAGTCTCCGACGAGGAAACCGAAGAGGATGACGACCTTCCTTTAGGGAAAAATGAGCAAATGAAGTATATCATAGGCGGCCAGGTCGTGGTTACAATCCTTAATTCGGTAGAACCGTCGACCAGTGCGGGCGCTAAACATGACTGAGGATAGGGCCGATGATACCGTTTGCCGCTACACCGAACGAGATCGGGAAGAATTGGAGGCAGAATTTGGCAAGTATATTGGCACTGGGTATTCTATTGTCATTCCGACCCCTGAACAGCGGGTCACCGATCCTCCTGAAGGGTGTCAAGCTTTTTATGCTAAACAATTCCTCTATGGTTTACGTATTCCCTTCACACCTTTAATACGCAGCATTCTGGAAGCTTTTAAGCTTACTCCTTCCCAAATACTGCCGAATTCGATTGGGCTTATAATAGCCTTTTGCGTCCTGATGAAAGCTAAAGGAAAGAAGGCAGCTTTCCAGAATTTTTGGCGAATTTTCCAAATCAGCTCCTCCACGGCTTCGAACGCCGGTTATTATACTTTCTCAGAGGCCGAATATATCAATTTTATCGACCAATGTCAGTAGCAATTTAAAAGGCTGGAAACGGGAATTCTTTTTTGTTCGTGGCCCAGACTCTCCACCTTCTGCGGATAATCCCGAGCCTATTCCACACATATGGCCCGGAGCGAAGTCGTGGATCTATGGCGGACGACGTCTTAGGGGAAATATGGGCCATGAGATCTCGGATGTGTTCCTGCAATCCCTTCGAACTGACCTTCATCAGACTCCTTTGATGACTCAAGAGGCGGTTTTGCGTTTGGCTGGGCTCAGCTCGTGCTCTTTTCCTGTGCCTGAGATCAACTATGGAAAAGCTCTGATCATTCCGAATAATAATCCATCCGAGCAACCTGGAAAGGTCGAAGGTGAGGTCAACCCTGCTGTTGCTCCTTCCACTTTGGGTATGTCAAATTATCATATTCATTTCAATTTATCTTTCTGTAATCAAAGCTAATTCCCTTGTATTTCACAGCTGGGATCGTTGATAAGTTCCGAACATCGATAGCTGGTTCGGTTGTTGTTTCCTTTTCGAAGGGCAACCTGGGTCGACCTCGCCATCAAAAATCAAAGGTTTCCAGTATGGTTGTAAAATCCGCTCCTGGGGTCAATACCACCGCGGTTTCGAATGCTATGATGACTTTTCCCCAAACCGCCATTGCGGGAACTTCCCAACCTCATTATGCGATCGAGGGAACTTCCCAATTCCGAGCTTTCGATCTTCGGTCCGTTTTTCCAACCGGCTCTTCCAATCCGAACGAGGCGGGACTCAGCCATTATACCCTAAAAGAGATCCGAGCTCAGGAGATACTGGAATCGAGAATGGCTCGTAAGAGAAGTAGCGATATCCCCGAGTCTTCTAGAAGGGTGAAGCCTTTTGGTCGAGGACCGGGTCCAATCCAATGTCGGGCAGGCCATTCCGAGCCGGACCTGGCTGATTTCATAGAGGATCATCTCCAAGGACCTAGGGCTGCTGGATTCCCGGAGAACGGAACCATCGAGTCCGATTTGGGCCCAGATGGTGAACATGCAGTGGATAAGTCTCTTCGGATATTCATGGCCGGGAGATTTAAGGACGACAATACCGAAAGGTTTCTTAAAAACGACTTTGAGATTGCTGGTGATTATGCTTATGCTCTCCAAAAGGTATATAATTTTTTTACATATATTAACTTTTCCTCAAGATCTTTGCTTCATCAATAATATTTATTTTCTTCTCTAGGTCGGAGAATTTTTAGTCATCAAGCTTACCGACTGGCTACATTAAACGAGGAGTCTCAGATGGTTCAGAATGCCCTTCACGATATTCTGAGGGATGAGGCTACCAAAGCTGATCAGCTGAGGGATACTACGACAAAGTTATCTGAGGTCGAGAAGGAGCTTGAGGAAGTCAAGAAGGATCTTGAGGGAAAGAGAGCCCTCGAGGACGAGGTAACCAAATTAAAATCGGATCTTGAACAGGCTAAAGCATTATCCGAACAGGCGTATGCTCGAGGCCAAGAAGAAGGCAGACTTCCCGCCATAAGAGAATTTTTAAAGTCACCCTTTCTTGATGCCTTAGTTCGTTTGCGGTCGGGCGAAGTTAATCAAGCCTTTTATTATAAAGGAATTCAGCAGCTCCTCACAGCCGGAAGGATTCAAGGCACCATTGACGATTATCTCCCTTATATGGATCCTTATAAGAACATTTTCGGAAAAAATTATAAGGCTTCTTCTCTTCCTCCCAAGCTCGAGGGCTTAGCCGACCATGAGTTCGCTCCATTTCTTAATGAATTTGGAGTGCCGATGCCAAATCCTGACGTGCTCGAAGCGCAATCCGAGGATGAAGATGTGGATATTGAAGGGGATTCCCGCGACCAGGGAGAGCAAGGCACTCCATCTTCCGACTCAAGTAAATCTGCAGCTGAAGTGCAAAGTAATGATGAAGAAGAAAACAACTCGAGTAGTGATGATTCTGATAGCTCAGAAGGCGATTCTAGTGAAGGGAAAGAGCAAGAGAGATCAGACAATGGTTCTGGCGTGAAGGAATCCAGCCGTTAACAATTACCATGTAATAGGATTTACTTAGCGAACTATTGTAATTGCGGATTTGTTTTTATAGTCTCCTGTCTTTTTTATTTGGTGGATGCTTGAATTTAATTTAGTGCCATGTTGATCATTTTGTTGAACTTTAGAACGTCATTCTTGCATACTTGGTCGCGTCATCGAATCTTTCTTGGGAGTGGTGATTTACCAATTATTGTAATTCGCATGATGACGTGTCTCTTATAAATACTAAGGCCATTTTACCATGCCTTTACGATAACATCATACACAGTGATCGGAGCTTCAGGAAATTGTTACGGTCGAATAATCATCCGAAAACCAAGAGATGAATGAAAATTCGAACGTCTCCGTAATTCCTTCTGTGCCTTCCCTCAAACCCAATGATGGTAGAAATATAAAGAAAAAGAGACAAGCTCCGGTTAAGTCCATTACTTCCGACAAGCTGATCTTCCATGGAGGAGGTAAATCTTCGACTGTCGCCCTTTCTTCATGCTTGAAAACCAAGGGCTCAAACAAGAAAATTAAAAAGGTTTCTTTTGGGGAGGATGTATCTGTGCGCACATCTTTTCCTGTTCGGTCCGCGCCTTCGAAGGTTGCTGAGCCTTTCAATTTATTGTTTCCTTCTGGCGTTTCTTCCTTTAAGAGGGATATAATTCATTTCGACAAAGTATCACATGAGAAATCCGATCTCAGCCTTCTTCAGGCCAATATCTCTATCTCCGAGGCGATTCTATCAAACGGAGAATATTCTTCGTTCTTGTTTCAGTCTGGGTCGGATTTTCTTGCCCGGGTAATTCTTGCTAATTTCCTTATCCTGGTTTTCTAGTTTCTTTATTTTTAGCCTTGATATATCTTCTTATAAGTTCAGGCTGGCGAAGAGTTTTCCGGGCTCTATGCGTTGGCAAAGCGTGAGATCGAACAACGGACTACCATTACTCTCGAGCTGGCCAGGAAGAAGGTTGAGCTGGATCGCGCGCTGGAAGCTAATAGATTTTTTAAGGAGAAATTGTCTCAGGATGAGTTGAGCTCGGAATTAGAGAGACTCAAAGATATCTACGAACGTGAGAAGAAAAATTCCGAGCTTCGGGAGAGGGAAGCTTATACCCGTGGGTATGCTGATCGCAGTGCTGAAGTTCGAAAAATCCTTTCCGAGAATAGTTTTGTTTAGTTGTATTAAGATTTTCCTTCGTTGTAACCTAAGCTTGCTAAGATTTTTCTTTGTTGTAATACAATCTTGTTGTAACGATAATATTGTCGAAATGTTGTTCTTTCTTCCATCTTCTCTCTCTCCCCTTTTTTTTTTCTTTTTGGGAAGTGGGATGGGCAGAGCGTTTAATGCTCGTATCGTGGCCGTTCATCCCACCCGATCTACACCGTTGATGCTAAATTCCTCCCCCTATATATAGTTCCAAAATTACCTTCATATTTTTACTTGTCTGTAAATAAATGTTTCGTTCGATCGGCATTGTTGTGTTTTTACTCCCATCGATCAATTTCATGATCCACTTGATCTCTTCGATTAAAGTGCTCGAGATTCGGATTCGAACTTTCTTTCTCGAGCTCCTCAGCGTCCCTATATGGGAAATAATTTCGACTAGGGTATCGACAGGCGAAAAGGATTGCGACTAGGGTACCGGCAGGCGACCTGCTTCTTTGGAGTCATCTCTCCTGAGACGGGTTAGAATTCCGATATCCTGTCGCTTTATCCGGTCGGTTAGTGGAATGAGTATTCTAATTGGATATGCTTCCTCCTTCCCTTGACCGGATAATAGTTTTAGAGAGCTAGTGGGGGTCCGGTAGCAAGAATGCTTGAAAACTGTTTCCTTGCCGCTGGTCTTTCTTTTAAGCTTGTGATCGTCAGTGTTTATGGACGAAGGTCTGGAATTTGCTACGAGCGCAGGAGGCAAGATCCAATCTTGTTCCCTTGTTTTACCTCATCTGGCTCGAAGACCTCTAGCTTATTCGTAGCATTTTGTAGTAGGATAGGAACAATGTAACATTTTTGAATTCGAATCTTCTTGTTGTATCTTTATCTCTGTGTTTCGATGAATCATTTGTAATTGTTCGAACAGCTTATAAATGCAACTGTTTATCTTTACATTATTCTTTTCCTATCTTTATTTTAACGGATCCTGACTCCGATCTTCTGCCATTTCATTAATTTATGAGGCACGTCGAAAATCTTTAACGGAAATGAACTTTTATCCCCGTCGCCTAATGATTCACGGCTTTTGATCTTACGTGATTTCGTTTGTTCGATCAAGGGTGGGTTGTAATGCAATAATAACAATATTTAAAAGGAAAGTAAAGATCAATAATAATTGTATTCGAATTAACTGGGTACAAATACAAGAATTTAGGGTCCTACTCGAGCATTATTGGATGCCGTACAAACTAGAGGAGCGAAATACAAATGACCAAAGCTATACTATATTTCCCAAGTATGTCCGAGCAGCAGTCTCGAAGCAGGAGCACCTGGGAAGTTATGTCTTGTCATAAATGCATGGGTATTTATAGCTGAATTGACGGGCTTGGGCCTGGGCTCGGCCCAACAGTACTCTTCGATCTTGGGTTCTGAAATGAGCTCGGAACAGTTAATACTATGCCCTGGACCAGCTCTTGGTTTCTGGGGATAGTATCTAGTGTTATTCGAATAGCTTCGGGCCCACAGAGGCAAGGAATCTAAATTACCCCTCATCAATACTCCCCCACTTCTCGAGCGTGAAGTGAAGCTCGCGCTCGAAGAAGTACAAGTGCGTCCCACGTTATTATGAGATGAGCCGTTCATAATGTCTTTAGGATATGCCTCGTTAAAAACCTAGCCCGGAAAAACCCATTGGGATAAAAACCGAGCCAGGGAAAAAGAGTGCATATATAAGAAAACATATACCGGCGTGTTGTAAAGATATCCTTGTCGGAGGATCTTGAAGTAGTAATATCCTTTATGGCTCCGCGATGTGTCGTTCGATCCCTTGATGAATGCTTTCCAAATTTTCCGATCATAACAAAGAGGACCTACGAGATTCTCAGGAAAAATTTTCAAGGAACTTATTCCGCAACTTAGAAAATGAAGGATCAAAGTGCTATTCTATGAGGAATAGCCCTAAGTTTTTACCCAGGGTAAGTTCAACCGTCGCGGTTACTCGGGGACCTGTTTGCAATTTTACCTTTTTAACCCCGTATATATATGTCGATTCGTTGAAAAATTATTTACATATTACGTTCTCTCTTGAGCTCGAAGCGTTTGAGTTCGAAACAGCATTTGCCTTTCGCATATTTGTTTCTTAATCCATAATGTCGAGCTCTAGAAGCGCAAGGGGCAAGAATAAGATCGGAGAAAACCCAGAGTCCGATCCTTTGCTGAAGCTTGTTGATGATTATGAGGATGGGGAGTTTCATCAAGGACGCGAGGATGAGGATCCGAGCGAGGATCTCGAGGAAAATGAGGTCGAGAAACGCAGCATCGGCGAGGGTGCTTTTGTCAGGATTTTCAAACATACGCAACCTTCTACCGCCACCATCTCGAACAAGTCAGAACTTCCTGCCAGCCAGACCTCCTGCTGTTTTTCAAAGAAAGATCACTCTTTCCTCGAGGCAGAGTTCGGGAAATTTCTTCCCAAAGGTTTTTCAATCGTCGTTCCTTCTTATACTGAACGTGCTACCGAGCCCCCAGCCGGCTGTCAAGCCTTCTATGAGGGTCAATTTTCCTGTGGCTTGCGTATCCCGTTCGTTCCCCTTATTAGAAACGTCTTGAACTTCTTTTCGCTTTCCCCTGCTCAGCTTCTCCCGCATTCCATTGCATACATAGTAGCGTTTAGCGCTCTTATGGAGGCAAAAGGGGAACAAGCCTCCTTTAGTAATTTCTGGCAAATATTACGAATGGACCTGTGCAAGGGCCCAAATATGGGGTTTGCGTCCATCCGCCAGCGGTCGAAGCGGCCTTTTCTTACGAGAATAACAACGGAAAAGAGTATAGGTTGGAAAAGGAGATTATTCTTTGTGAAGGGCCCTGATGTCCCTATATCGGAAGGTAGCTCGAAGATGAGACCCTATCGATGGGACGGAGTCAACTCTTGGTCATACGGTCCTCGCCAGATTAAAGAGAAACTCAACCATCGCCTTTCCGACGAATTTCTTGAGCAGTTACGGTCTAGTCTTTATCAAACCGAGCTCCTTATTCAGGAAGGTGTTTTACGATTGGCTAGGTTGAGCCGTTGTGATTATCCTGCTCCAATACTCAAATATTCTCGTGCCGTATCTGATCAATCCTTAGAAGGGTCACTTCCCCAGTTTGGTGACTTGTCAGCTTCTGCCGCTCCACCTCTCGCCTCTCTTTCTTTGGGTATGTTTTCAGCTTGTTCCTATCTTGAGGCGCGATGGATCATTAATTTACATTTATGCGACTCTCGTATTTCCTTTGCAGGTCAAATTGTTGAGAAATTCCTACTTCTGCGGTCTGCCCGGTTGAAGACAAACCGTTCTATTTCGATCCGTTGCCCCGTACTTCCGAAAACAGGGCGGGTACAAGTAGCTTGGGCGGAAACTCAGTTACTATTCCAGTCGCAATTCCCGAACTGAGAGGCGTTGGTACTATGAGTTCCTTGAACTCTGCCTCTGCTGGGCCTCTTCGAACTTTATTTTCCCCCGATACTTCCATTCTTTCAAGCGTTGGCTATAGTCAACATTCCTGGAACCGGATCCAGGGTATTCAGGAGTATGAGAAGCTTCTGAGTCGTAAGAGGAATGCTGACCACCCGGGGCCCTCGAGGAGGGTAAAACCTTTTGGTGCAAGTTCTGATTCGGTTCCCTGTCGAGCAGGTAGGTCGGAACCCGATGTGGTGGATTTTATGGACGAACATCTTCGAGGTAGCAGGGCTGCTGGGTACCCTGAAGATGGCACCATTCAAACTGATCTGGATCCGGGTGGTGAGAATGAATTCGATAAAGCCGCTAGAATCTATATGGCTAGTCGGTTCAAACGGGATATGCTGCTTCACACCGTCAAAGGCGACTTTGAGGTTTTGAGTGACTTCTCTCGAACGTATCATGAGGTGAAAATTTGTCTTTCGACTATCTCTTCTTTCTTTAAAGTCCATAATGTTTCTGATGTCTTAAACTATCTCATAGGTCGGGGACTTGTTCGCTATTCAAACCTATCGTTGATAATCAAGCCCTTCGATCTCAACTGGCAGAGAGCCAGCGGGAATTATCCCAAGTAAAGAAAGAGCTCAAGGAAGCGACTATGAAACATTCCTCATCTGTAGAAGAGGATTTACTGGCATCCGTTAAAGAGAGAAGTGCCCTCGAGGAAGAGTTGAAGACGGTGAAAATAGAACTTGAGTTAGCAAGGCAAGATTCCGAACATGCCTATGCCCAGGGTCGGGAAGAAGCCGAGATTCCGGCCATACGAGAATTCTTGGAATCCCCTGTCTTAGATCCTTTAATCCAAAGGAAAATGGGAGAAATTCTTCAGACGATCTTTTATAAAGGGGTTCAACAATTAGTCGCGGCCAAGAAAATTCCGGATGACATGGAGGAGTATTTTAAGTATATGAACCCTTTCAAGAACGCTGAAGGAAAGGATTATAAAGCTTCCTCTCTACCCAAGACGAATACTAACTGGCAGGATCATCGCTTTGCCCCTTTAGTTGAGGAATATGGCATTCCAATGCCTAATCCCGATATGCTCGAACGTTCCAATGATGACCCTCCTATTGTTTCAGGGGAAAGAAGCGAAGATGTCGACATAGGCGATGCACTAGATAAGGAAGACGATCGGTCTTTCGATCAGACTGAGTAATTGTTCAACTTCGAATATATATCGTCTGATCTTCTGTTTAGCAATTACTGGGGTCGAGCGTGCTGAAGGGAGCGATTCATAGTTTTGTAGTTAGGAATCAATCGTATTTACCCATGTAATTCAATTTTGTAAACGGGTTTATTTTCTTTTTTGATCTGATTCGTGTAACTTGTAAATCCCAAGCTTTCAAATATCTGGATATCATTCAGGAAACTTTTCAAAGTTCGATAACTCTTCACACTTAATGCTCGAACTTTATTCATTCCAAACGGGATTTTTCTTAAAGGTTTCGTCGATCCATTATCATATTTGTAGGGTGTCCATTGTTTATAAATATTAAGACCTCTTCTCATTATTCACACGACATCTTGCTTATAGAGATCGGAGCTCTCCCTATATTTTTCACATTCTTCGAATTCTTTAAAGAACAAGAATCCGAGCTATTGACCCCAAATCCGCTTATCATGGAAAATGTACTAGGCAAAGCTATCGACCCTAAATCGCTGTTTGGGGGCTTGAAGAATAAAAATCCGAGCAAAGAGCAGAAACCTGCCAAGGAGGCCAAACCCTCCAAATCCTCTTCTAAGACCTCTGAGTCTTCCCCAAGAGCTACTAACGGGGGAGAAAATAAAAAAGAGAAGAGCATTTCCTCCAAGCAAATCAAGGGCAATTCCAGCAAGTCCATTTTGGACGAAGAGCTCGAGGCTTCGCTCGGGGGCTCTTCTCCAAAAGTTGTCGATTCTTCGAGTGAAGGTCCTGTCAGAGAAAAGACTCCTGTTCCTTCTTCGAACAAAAGGCCTTATTCCGATGGGGTTACTCCTATTGAGGCTTTGCAAAATCTTGCTATTGGTAGCAAGTCATCTTCCGATGCTTCAACCGTCCCTCCCGCAGGAAGTCTCAGCAAAAAAACCCAAGTTAGCAATTGGTGGAGGGGCTTCTGCTGAAGCCTTAGAAATTGATAATCCTCCCAAACCCCTTGTTGACTTCATTCCTCCAAAAGTTACTTCTTCCCTGCCTGATGAGTCGAAAAATGGGTCTCCTTTTAAGGCTGATCCCATAGATAGTCTGTTGCAGGTCAACTTTACTTCTTCGGAAACTAACATGCCCAAGGAGAGAAACATGTCCAAGGAGAGAAACATAGAAGAGTTGTTCGAGTCTGGGCAGCACTTCCTGTTTCAGGTATATCTATTATTTATATACATATATATATATATATATATATATATTTTTTTTTTTTAATAATCTATAAGGAAAATAATAATGACGATTCCTTTGACAGGCCGGACAAGATTTTATTGAGCTTAAAACATTTGCTGAGCGGGAGACCAATCAGCACGCTGCTATTTTCCTCGAGCTGGAGGAGAAGAAAGCCGAATTCGACCGTCTCTTCGCGGAGAAGCTTGCTCTAGAAAGGGAGAAGTCTGTTATAGAAAATGGAGAGGAGATCCAGAAGCAGCTGAATGAGGAACTAGACAAACTGAAAAGTCTTCATGAGCAGGAGAGGCAAGAATTCACGCGTCGAGAAAAGGAGGCCTACGACCGTGGATACGAAGCGGGATGTGAGGCTCGGAATGCCGAGCTTCGAAAGATTTTCTCCGACAACAAGCTTCTCTAGATGTTGTTTTTCATTTTCCCGGGCTTGTAGTATGGCTATATTGTTTTTACTCATGTGATCATGAATAATTTCAGAGATCTTTATCCTCTATGGTTTGTAATAATCTCTTTGTTTCTCGAATTGTATGTTCTTCCATAACGTGATGTGTATTCCTGTCCATGCTTTAGTTTGCTTTCCTCGTTTGACTTTGTGTTCGCGATTTTTGATCTTCAATCTTGGTATACTAATTCAGCTTATTTTCCAAAGATAATATCACTTTCTCTTCCCGCCGAAATTCTCGGGAAGCGCGATAATCTTTTGATCTCGACCGTATATCACTTTCGAGTTAGGATTTATTTTGCATATCATAGTTAAATTTGTACTTTAACCTCGAACTATTTCGACCTTGAAGGCCGAACAGCCTTATTGCTGACCATCCACGACCCCGGTAGCTCCCTCGACTTCCTATGGCCGAGGTGAGACTTAAGCGTCAAATTTTAGCGAGGATGTCCGACCATTTGTTTGGTTCTTCTGGAAAATATTAGGAGGTGATGCTTCGAGGATCGAGGTCCTCAAAAAGTATTCACATTATACCTAGAAAAAGATGAATCACCCCTCTTTTCTTCGACAACTAGTAGAAAGGTTACAATGCTGTCGGCTTGATGCGTCACCCCTCTTTTCGAGTAAGGACATCATCGTTAGCTGAAAATTTCATAGGATTGCCCGCCCATGAAGGTTTCCTCCTTTTCAGATTTAATCTTAAGATCGTAGAATGTATTGTCATCAAAAGAACAGCTCGATATCTTCGTAACTTGTAATTCCTCAATGTATCGACTAACAATTCCTTGACTAAATCTTCACTGTCATTCTTATATGTTTAAATAGTATTCTTTGCCAATATTGGTCGATCTTAGACGAGTCGATAATACCGTTCCGAATTTCTTTTTGTTATTCTTTTTGACAGCCGGAATCGAGGCTACAAATATTTCGAGCGCTATTGATTTTGACTTTTTCTTCGTTTACTCATATGATTCCCGGATTTTTGGGAAACGCAACGATCGGCGCATTAATTGCTCCTATTCTAGCCATTAGTTTGTTCACTTTAATGAATGAGTTAACGTTACGTCCCATCTTCTCTTATCAAAACAGTCCCTGATTTGTCGTATAAAAAACAGTCCCTGATTTGTCGGGAACGCTTTTAATGTTCGCATTGCCACCGTTCATCTTAAAGAGATCTACACCACTGAAACGGAATTCTTCCTCCTATAAATACTTCTGAGTTTACCTTCATATTTTTCACTTGTCTGTAAACATCTCGTTCGATCGACATGGTTGTATTTTTACTTCCCCCGACCGTCTTTATGTTCCATTTGATCTCAGCAATAAAAACGTTCGAGATTCGGACTAGGACTTTCTTTTTCGACCTCTTCGGCGTCCCTGTATGGGGAATATCTTCGACTAGGGTATCGACAGGCGAAAAGGATTGCGACTGGGGTACCGGCAGGCGACCAGCTCTCTCTGATTCCAACCATTTGAGACTGGTTCGAACTCCTGTATCCTGTCAATCCACCCAGTCGGATAGTGGGTCGACTGCTGGGGAAGTTTTCCTGCACTCAATCTCCACTTCTTCAAGATGTTCCTTGAAGAATGTTACCTCCGAGATTGCGTTGAATAATTTTTCTAGAGATTGCTTCCCTGTTTCTCGATCCGGTCCGACATGGGACAACCATTGAGGAAGCGAAGGATGAAGGGTAGAAGTGTTATTCTAGCCCCGCCTTCCTCCTTTGATTATGAAAGTGTTCTAGGGTATGGTTAATTTGTAATAGGGTCACGTTGAATGTAGATTTTCAGCTTTGCTCGATTTTCTTTATTATTGTAATCACGAAATTTCTTGTAACCGTTCGAAAGATCATGAATAAGAATATTTATTTTCTCCCTTATCCTTACCGCAGAACTGTTTCCGTATATTGTTACCGAGTACCGATTTCTTCGCCCCAAAAATATGAGCAACAAATATCATTCTCGAATGATCTCAATAAGTGTATTGATAATAAAGAATAATTGACATTCTTCGATCTCTAATATTCAGATATAAGTAACAGTTGATCTTTGTAGACTGATCAAAAATTGATAATACTGGAATAATAATAATAGTAGGCCATCTTGGCGGATTGTGATTGCTGTAGTTCTAAATAGGACGTATATCGGAATCTCGTGCGATTGATAATTTACACCTTCGGTCGTAGCAATGGCTTTCATCCATTTAATAATTTCGATCTAAGGGGCATAGCAACGGTTTTCACCCTTAGTCGTTTTAGAGCATTTTTAGCCCCAGGGTCATAGCAGAGGCTTTCACCCATTTAATAATTTCGATCTAAGGGGCATAGCAACGGCTTTCACCCTTAGTCGTTTTAGAGCATTTTTAGCCCCAGGGTCATAGCAGAGGCTTTCACCCATTTAATAATTTCGATCTAAGGGGCATAGCAACGGCTTTCACCCTTAGTCGTTTTAGAGCATTTTTAGCCCCAGGGTCATAGCAGAGGCTTTCACCTATTTAATAATTTCGATCTAAGGGGCATAGCAACGGCTTTCACCCTTAGTCGTTTTAGAGCATTTTTAGCCCCAGGGTCATATAGCAGAGGCTTTCACCCATTTAATAATTTCGATCTAAGGGGCATAGCAACGGCTTTCACCCTTAGTCGTTTTAGAGCATTTTTAGCCCCAGGGTCATAGCCGAGGCTTTCACCCATTTAATAATTTTGATCTAAGGGGCATAGCAACGGATTTCACCCTTAGTCGTTTTAGAGCATTTTTAGCCCGAGGGTCGTCACCCATTTTTATTCTTTTCAATCCAAGGGGCATAGCAACGGCTTTCACCCTTGGTCGATTTTCGAGGGTCGTAGCAACAGCTTTCACCCTTTATAATAGACGGAGATAAATAGAGACTGACATTAGATGAATGCAGATCGAGAACACCAGAACAATTGATGAGTAGAGGTTGATAATAGAGGAATGTAGTTCGACAATGTCAGAATAATAGATGGGTAGAAACGAAATTCCATTAAACATAATTTTGATCGAAATAACTTCTGATGAAATGATAGTCTTCCGTGATTGAGATAATAGATGGAGCACAATTAGATGAATAATAGATGACAAATAGGTCTATGACTTAGAAAATATTCCTTGCGAGGTTCTAATTTCGTTCGAATTAATACCCCTTGTTCTCTTTGGCTGTTGTTAATGTTTCCAATTTTTGATAAGTATTGATCTTTTTCGAATGGTTCCTCTTTTATCGGGAATCGCAACAGTTCTTAGATCTTATCCCTTTTTATGCGAATTACCTGCCGTTGGATTCCTTTCAATTTTCTCTATAAAAGGCCATCATTCCTTAAACACCATCTCATTTGTTGCATTAGCATTCAATTCGTCCGATCATGGTGACTAAGATCGTTCTTTCATTAATTCACTTATTTGAGCTCAGATTTCGAACGATCTTTAAGCAGAGCAATTTCCGAGCCGAAGAAACACTATTTCGATCTTCGCTTAGAGTATCGGCAGGCAAATATAATCTCCATCTGGAAGGCCAATAAGCCAGGCCTATGGAGTTCGCAGGTTATAGCACAGGTCTTCGACTAGGGACCTGTTGCTACAATGCATTTAGAAAGACGTACAGGGGCGGGAGTACTGAAGAATTCATTTACTCGATGAACCATGTGCTCAATCCTTTGTCTTCGGAGAATCGTAAATAAAGTTAAAAGCCTGCGGGTCCTAAGGAGATTCCCACGGTCGGAGCCAGATTATTCCGAAAAAGGCAATAGGAGAAGAGACCGAAAATTTCATAGGATTGTAAAAAGTAATAGCGTTCTTATGTAATATATAGGCTTGAGTTATGTTCAACATGTATTTTCCTCATCTTGTATTTTCCGAGATAATATAAATACACTTCTTCCATGTTTTGTTGATAGAATTAACATAATTAGATAGATTCTCATCTTCAATAATTCCACACCGATCCTCTCACATCGAATAAGAAATACTCAAACACCACTTGCTTGATCGAGCAATAGATAAATATTTTAGCGGACCTAAAATTAATAAGGAAAATGTTGCCACTAATCCATGGCACTGCCGGATTTCCATAGTCGCATGATTTTTTGGTCGAGAGTCCTGTTCGAATGAACCGATCATGGTCCTTCTAAGTCGAATAATGACTGTAAAAATGTCTGAATGAACTGAACATGAACCCTAATTGCCAATCTTTATCAATAATGCTATAAGTATGTCGTATCGGTCTGGTGTTTAAAATGTTATAAATCTCCTACATGCCCTGTTAAATCATGTGTCCTTATAACCAAACAGGGCCCTATTTCTCGGGAAATGTAACGGTCAGTTCATTTATTACTTACATCCCAACCGTCCGTGATTTGTTATCTGGACCATTGGTTCAAAAACATCGCTGCTATAAATAGTTCTCCTTCGGTTTATCCGATATTCTTCATTTTCTCCATTATGCTTTGTCCGACCAATATGGGTCGAATCTTGCTTTCGATTCGTCTTGCTTCCAAAATAAAGAAATTTGAGATAAGAATCCGAACCTTATTCTTCGACTCTGGTCTTTTTGGCGTAACCCTCTTCGCTTAGAATATCGACAGGCAAAAGAACTTGCGCCTAGAATACCGGCAGGCAACCTGTTTTCCCAGACATATCATTTCTGGTGCGGGTTAGACTTCTGGTTTCTTGGTGTATTATCGGATCGGGCAGCTGGTTATTCTGAGAGGAGCTCTTTAAGTCTGAGGCATCAGCTTCCTCGAGGGCTTTCTTGAAGTATAGTTCCCTCGAGCTTCCTTGGGGTGCCTCAGCTGAGATAACCCTCTGCTGCACCGGTTCGGATTATTCTGTAAACAGTGATTGAGTATTTCAATCATTGTTTACTGATGATGATCTAAGGTCGGTCCGAAGCCCAGGAGAGGAGCTGCGATCCGGCCCTTACCCCGTTCGAAGATGGATGTGCGACACGTGGCTAGTGATTGCCAGGATGAATCACTGCTGAGTTCTGCACCTGGGGCAATCTTAGGGAATGAAGACTGAGCACGTAACATGGTAGAATTATTCGTAGAACTTGTACTAGGATAGTAGTGATCGTATTGTACTTCTTGAGCTCGAAATTTATTCGAGGATTTACTTTGTAACTTATTTGAAGAATATTAACGATAGAGCTTTCGTTCTCTGATCGAATTCACCGTTTAACTTCTTTTATCAATCGAACGATTGCTGATTTTTAGCTTCGACTTTGATGATTTTAAATAATTTGTTGCCGTTGTGCAAATGTTCAACTCATCCCAATCGAATCGAGAAAAATAGAAGTAACCGATAAATAATGTATACAGATTATGCGATTGAACTCATAAATAGCTGATTTGAGGAATTTGTTTTTGAAAGTAATAAATATGATGATCGGAAAAATAGATTCCGACCATCGATAAGCTCTGATCGAGTCGACCGGACTAATTCTATGTTAATTTATCGTGGGCTACCTCGGTGGAACTTCTTATTTACTTTCACACTAGAAAACGGATCCTTTGTGGAAAATAAATCCATCGGGAAAAAATAGATAAGTTGTGCAATCCCCTGATAAAATTGCTAATATTAAGCTCGGAAGTTTATTGTATAGGCTTTATCTTCGACCTCGAATTGATGAACGCCCTAATAGTTGGAGGACCGCCTTGGATAACGAATAACAGAGTTTCAGACTTAGTAAGGCTTTCAGCTAACATATGGATTTCCCCTCGTGGTAGGCATATTTCGGTCTAATACTCGAATAAGGCCCCACGGTGGGCGCCAATTGATCTTACGTGATTTCGTTTGTTCGATCAAGGGTGGGTTGTAATGCAATAATAACAATATTTAAAAGGAAAGTAAAGATCAATAATAATTGTATTCGAATTAACTGGGTACAAATACAAGAATTTAGGGTCCTACTCGAGCATTATTGGATGCTGTACAAACTAGAGGAGCGAAATACAAATGACCAAAGCTATACTATATTTCCCAAGTATGTCCGAGCAGCAGTCTCGAAGCAGGAGCACCTGGGAAGTTATGTCTTGTCATAAATGCATGGGTATTTATAGCTGAATTGACGGGCTTGGGCCTGGGCTCGGCCCAACAGTACTCTTCGATCTTGGGTTCTGAAATGAGCTCGAAACAGTTAATACTATGCCCTGGACCAGCTCTTGGTTTCTGGGGATAGTATCTAGTGTTATTCGAATAGCTTCGGGCCCACAGAGGCAAGGAATCTAAATTACCCCTCATCAGCTTTGTAACTTCATAGAACAACTTTCAAATAATATTGCCTTTTTTGAACACAAAATTCTTTGGGATTCCCCAAGTTCGAAGGAATATTTTCCTTAGCTCGAATAATATTCTTGACCTTTAATTCATCAATCTCGCCGAAGAGATGTGACAGAATTTCGATCGATCCTGATTATAATTTCGATCTAAGGGGCGTAGCAACGGCTTTCACCCTTAGTCGTTTCAGAGCGTTTTTAGCCCGAGGGTCGTAGCAACGATTTTCACCCTTTTAGTAATTTCGTTCTAAGGGGCATAGCAACGGCTTTCACCTTTAGTCATTTCAGAGCATTTTTAGCCCGAGGGTCGTAGCAACGGCTTTCACCCATTTAATAATTTCGATCTAAGGAGCATAGCAAAGGCTTTCACCCTTAGTCATTTCAGAGCATTTTTAGCCCGAGGGTCGTAGCAACGGCTTTCACCCATTTAATAATTTCGATCTAAGGGGCATAGCAACGGCTTTCACCCTTAGTCGTTTCAGAGCATTTTTAGCCCAAGGGTCGTAGCAACGGCTTTCACCCATTTAATAATTTCGATCTAAGGGGCATAGCAATGGCTTTCACCCTTAGTCGTTTCAGAGCATTTTTAGCCCGAGGGTCGTAGCAACGGCTTTCACCCATTTAATAATTTCGATCTAAGGGGCATAGCAACGGCTTTCACCCTTAGTCGTTTCAGAGCATTTTTAGCCCGAGGGTCGTAGCAACGGCTTTCACCCATTTAATAATTTCGATCTAAGGGGCATAGCAACGGCTTTCACCCTTAGTCGTTTTAGAGCATTTTTAGCCCAAGGGTCGTCACCCATTTTTAATTTTTTCGATCCAAGGGGCTTAGCAACGGCTTTCACCCTTGGTCGATCTTCGAGGGTCGTAGCAACAGCTTTCACCCTTTTAAATAGTAGATGGAGACAAATAGAGATTGATAATAGATGAATAGGGATCGAGAATATCAGAATATGACAAATAAATAGGAAATTCGGCGAAATGAACTTTCATTGAATAAATAACTCAGCCGAAATAAACTTTCATTGAACACATAGTTTTCTTAATTACGAGAAACAAAGAAACAGAACGAGATGACTAAATAGTAGTAGCCTAGAATTTAATTATCTTCCATAATATCTTCTCAAATTAACAGCATTCCATGCTCGAGGTAGTACCTCTCCGTTAGGGTGAGCAATTTTGTAAAAACCTTTCTTTCCAACCTCAACGATCACAAAGGGGCCATCCCAATTAGGTTGAAGTTTTCCAACATGCTTCGACACTTCCACTTTCTTGAGCACTAAATCTCCCACTTTGAATGTTCGGATTCGAACGTTTCGATTATAAGATTTTTCCATGCTAGATTTGGTAGATTGAATTTTCAACTTTGCACGATCCCTTCGACTATCTGCGTGATCAACTTCCACTTCCCTTAGAGAACGATTTTCATTGGGATCATAAAATTCGACCCTGGGAAAAGGTACGAGGTTCTCAACTGGAACAACAGCTTCCGACCCATAAACCAGACTGAATGGAGTTTCTCCTGTTGCAGCTTTAACAGTAGTTCTATTGGCCCATAAAACTCCTGGCAGTTCGTCGAGCCATTTTCCTTTTGCCTCAGATAGACGTTTTTCCAGGGATCGAACGATCTCTCTGTTCACGACTTCAGTATGTCCATTAGCTTGAGGATGCCCAACTGACGCGAAATTCTGCTGTATTCCGAATTTTTCGCACCATTCTGTGATTCTTTTTCCGACGAACTGCGTTCTGTTATCAGATATTAAGATCATAGGAATCCCGAACCTGCAGACAATATTTTTCCATAAGAAATTAATAACTTGGAACTGAGTGATCTTTGTCAGAGCAACGCATTCAACCCATTTGCTGAAATATTCTACTGCAACCAATACATAATTTTTTCGAGCTCTTGCTGTTGGAAAAGGCCCAACAATATCAATGCCCCATTTATCAAAAGGCCAACAGATCGGAATAGAGTGCATATGTTCAGCCGGTTGATGGATTAAATTCGAGTGAATTTGACAATGGTGGCATTTCCTCACATAATCAACAGAATCAGAGAAAAGAGTAGGCCAATAATATCCTGACCTCGAGCATTTAAGAGCTAATGCCCGAGCACCGCAATGACTTCCTGCCTCTCCCTCGTGTACTTCCTTCAAAATAGCTTTATAGTGCACTTCGGAGATACATTTTAATAAAATTCCAGAAGAGGATCTTTTATAGAGTTGATTATCAACTAGAGTGAATGATGGCGCTCGGTATTTGATCCTTCGAGCTTCATTTGAGTTTTCTGGAAGCTTTCCTTCTTTGAGATAGGCAATAAGAGGGTCGATCCAAGAGATCCATGGCTCATCGATTTCCATGATGTCGACCGAGGGAGTCATATCCAGTTCGATAGCAGACGTATTCGATAGTAGCCATGTAATTATCCTTTCATTCTTCCCATCGGCAAGTCCTGTGAATTTTGATAATAGATCCGCCCATAGATTTTCCTCCCTCGGTATAGGTTGAATATCAAACTTATCGAATTCAGAGATCAACTCTTTTGTCTTGTTCAAATATTTGATCATATTGAACTCCCTGGCCTCGTAAGTGCCTTTTACCTGTCTATGAACGAGTTCAGAATCAGTTAGCACAACAATTGATTTTACCTTTGCCTTTATGGCCATTTCTAATCCAGTGATCAGGGCTTCATATTCTGCTTCGTTGTTCGTAACGAAGTCCAAAGTTATAGCATAACTCAAGTCTTCACCATTGGGTCCTTGAAAATGGATTCCTGCTCCACCTCCTTCCCTAGTTGAGGAGCCATCCACGTGCATCAGCCAGACCTGATCTTTGGTTTTTTCGACCATACTCACCTCGGAGATTGCTCCTTCTTCCCCATCCGATAGGCCGGTTGACTCGACTACGAAGTCAGCTAATACCTAGGCCTTTATAGCGACCCGAGGTTGATATTCAACCTCGAATTGACCCAGCTCGACCGCCTACTTTATCAATCTGCCTGACGCTTCTGGCTTTGATAGGACCTGTCTCAGCGGTTGATTCGTTAAAACGATGATCTTGTATGTCTGAAAATAAGGCCTCAATCTTCGCGCAGCTACCACCAAGGCAAGCGCGAATTTTTCAATTTCCATGTAATTTTTCTCAGCACCCTGCAATAACTTGCTCAAATAGTAAACTGGTTTATGCTCAGACTTATTGAGCTTCACCAAAACCGAGCTAATAGCCTCTTCCGACACGGCTATGTATAACTATAGGGGTTCTCCATCGGATGGCTTGGCTAACATCGGTGGAAAGGTTAAGTATGCTTTCAGGTCTTCGAAAGCTTTGTCACATTCTGCATTCCACTCAAAATTCTTGGATTTACGCAATAGTTTGAAGAATGGTAAACTCTTGTCAGCAGATCGTGATATGAATCTATTCAACGAAATAATCTTCCCAATCAGGCTTTGGACATCTGAGAGCTTTCTTGGTGGTTGTAGATCGGTAATTGCTCGAATTTTTTTGGGGTTGGCCTCGATTCCTCTCTCGTGGACGAGATATCCGAGGAACTTTCCCGATCGCACACCAAAGGTGCACTTGGCAGGATTCAACTTCATTCCATATTTCCTTAAAATTCCAAAACATCGATCAAGATAGTTGATGTGGTCCTCCTCCGTCATACTCTTTACGAGCATGTCGTCTACATAAACTTCCATGATTTCCCCTATCAACTCTTTGAACATCATATTGACTAACCTCTGATAGGTAGCGCCCGCATTCCTTAAGCCAAAAGGCATGACAATGAAGCAGTATACTCCCCGCTCGGTGATGAATGCTGTTTTATCCTGGTCTCTTTCGTTCATGAAAATCTGATAAAATCCTTGGAAAGCATCCATCATACTAAATAATACAAACCCCGCGGTGGAATCTACAAGCATATCGATCCGAGGTAATGGATAAGGGTCTCTTGGGCATAATTTGTTTAGGTCGGTAAAGTCATTACACATTCTCCATTTGTTTTCAATCTTTTCGCCCTTAGAAACTAGGACCACATTACACAACCACTCCGTGAATTTAATTTCCCTGATCTAGCCTGCTGCTAACAATCTATCGACCTCTGCATTGATTATCTTGTCCTTTTCGCGGCAATGATTGCGCTTCTTTTGCCTTACAGGTTTTGCCTTTGGATCGATGTTCAATGAATGCGTTATCACCCGTGGGTCGATTCCAACTATATCATCTGAACTCCAGGCAAAAACGTCCATATTTTTCTGTAAGAATTCAATGAGCATGTTTTCCACGCCCTCGCTTAACTCTGTTCCAATTTTGGTGAATTTCTCAGGGGATCCCGGAACTAAAGTTACTTTTTTGTGGTCGGGTGCTTGCACACTCATGTCAACATTTTTCCCTTTTTTTCCTTGTAATTTCTCGTAGTCGGGAATCGGTGCTTTTACGCCAGACTCTAATTCAGCTATTTTCCTCTTAATCGGGAGCTCGGGCTCCACTTTTTTTTTAATACTTAAAGATGAATTATAACATTCCCAGGCCATGTATTGGTCATTCCTCATTTCTCCTACTCCTCCCTCTGTCGGGAACTTTATCTTTTGGTGATAGGTAGATACAACTGCTTTGGACATATTTAGAGCTGGTCTCCCTAATATGGCATTGTAAGCGAATGATGTATCTACTACCAGAAATTTGACCATCCTCGTTACATTTTTTGGTTTGCTTCCTAGAGTAGTGCTCAAGAGAATGGTCCCAAGCTGAACGATCTCCGATCCCCCAAAACCGACTAAAGGAGTAGTTACTCGATCTAGATGCGGGTGACAAAGATTCATTCTTGTGAGGGCTTCTTACGAAATAATGTTTACCGAGCTTCCATTATCGACCAGCACTCTTTTAACCTCGAAATTAGCGATTTTCAATGTCAATACCATGGAAAAATCTGGATCATCTTCATTTGTATCCCAATTAACTTCTGAAGGTCGATCAGCCTCACTGAAACTTATAACTTGATTTTCCATGGAGGGAAACTCCAAGGATGGAATTTCCCTCTTTGTAGAGACTCCAGCCTTTATCGATCTCAACGTTCTTTTTCTAGCATTTCTGCTATCTCCTCCTGCTGGTCCGCCAGCAATCATGTTTATTAGTCCGTTTGACCGTTCTTCCGTCTGATTTCGAACCTGCTTCTGTTGAGTATTAAATTTTCGCGGGCTCCTGGACCTATAACGATCGCTATAGTTGCCTCCTTTGATAAATTCTTTGAGTTTTCCTTGTGCAATTAGTTTTTCTATCTCGACTTTTAGTTGGTAGCAGTTCTCGGTGCTTTGTCCCCGAGCCCGATGGTATCGACAGTATTGGTCATAACCCAATGCACCTGGCCTAGCCTGAGTGATTCTTTGAGCCTCGGGAATCAAATTTCCTTCTTCTAACACAGTTAACACTTCTTCCTTTGAACTGTTAAGTTCGGTAAACTGAATTTTTCCCGGTCTTGGAGGTCGTGTTCGTTCATAATGAGATCCATAGGAATTCGATCCATGGGGCGGCAAATGTGGCTTATAAGTGTTGATTCTTTGCCAAACAGACCCTCTGGTCGATCCTCCATAATCACTGGGCTTTGGGATAGGAGCCCGGTCTTGTTTCTTGTTAAGAGGAAGTTTCACAGTATGCGAGTTTTTTAACCTATTCATTTCTTCCTGAATCATGTATTTCTCAGCGATCTCCATAATTCGCTCGAAGGATTTCGGTTGTTTTCTGCACAAGGCGTTTCCGAACTGAGTGCTCCTCGTTAGTTCAAACATTAATGAGGACAGATATTCGATCTGCGGAGTGTCAACTTTGAGAAGTTCAATATTGAACCTCGCTAACCATTGTCTCAACGTTTCTCCTTCCAATTGTTTTACGGTCCCCAAATGATTTGCTGGTAACTTCGGTTTCCTTTGACTAGCAAATTGGTGTTTTAGTTTGTCGCAAAATTCCTCGAAGGAAAATATGGAGTTAGGTGGCAGCTTCCCGAACCAGTCGAGGGCAATTCCCTCGAAGGTAGTAACCATGATCTTGCAACAAAAGTCCTCAGAATGTCCGTATAAGTTCATCACATTAATAAAGCTGTTGATGTGTTCCCCGGGGTCGGTAGTCCCGTTATACCGTGGCAGCCTGGTCGGTACTGTTTCCGCGTTTCGAGCTTCGCGTATTTCTTGACAAAACGGCGAACAACGCATGATACTGTTTGAAACCTCCCTATCTCGTAGACTCTCTCTATTTGGAACATTTCCCGCTCGCCTGTCAGCACCAGTGCCGTGAGGAATTCCTTTCAGCGTACCTTCCTTCTCCAACTCCTTAGCTACTCTCTCTTGCACTATCCTTTCCAGTTCGGAATCAGTAATCCTTTTGTAGGTTGATTTTTTGTCTCTGACAGCACCAGAAGGGTGGCTCTTCCCTACTATTGAATCTTCCCCGTCATGTACTGATTTCGGCGGAATTTCTGATCGGGCGTTGATTCTCTGGCTCATGCGATATAGATCGCAGTACACTGTTCTCCCTCTGGATGTTCGAAGATGGTATTTTAGGTCTCCCATGAACTGCTGGTTGATCTACAGGCGATTGATCAGCCCTTCCCCCGTTCAGAAATTCCCTACACATCGTGCCTATGATGGACCTTAGATCTCCAACTGTCGTGTGGATTGGAACATTATCCTGCGGAACAACCGGTGGAACCTCTGGTTGTTGAGCCGCACGCGACAGATTATCGGGCTCATTATTGACCGAATTCTGCGCTCCTGCTGCATGAGAAGGCTCTCCTCGGTTATATGTATTCCTCCTCGTAGTAGGTATATTTGGATCTAATACTCGAATAAGGCCCCACGGTGGGCGCCAATTGATCTTACGTGATTTCGTTTGTTCGATCCGAGTGGTGTAAATGCTATGCTAATGATTGTAAGTAGAAATAAAAGATCAGTAGTATTTGTATTCGGAATGATTGAGTACAAATTACAAGTATTATGAGTCCTACTCGAGCATTACTGGATGCCGTACAAGCAAGAGGGTGGAATACACATGAGAAAGCCTATACTATTCTTCCTAAGTAGTTCCGAGCAGCAGCCTCGGAGGAAGAGCACCTGGGAAGTTGTGTCTCGTCATAAATGCTTGGGGTATTTATAGCTGACATCTGGAACCAGGTGAACCACCCACGGATGTGCGTTTCTCAGCCCATGGGCCTGGGCCTGAGCTCGGCCCAACAGTGATTTTGGACACTAAGCTTCCTTTGTAGAATCAGCGTAGGATTCTTGAGCTTTGGGGCTCGAATTTATGCTCATGAGATTGAGATTGGCGAATTCCGACCTTGCCAGACCGCAGTTATGCTGAATCCAAGTTACCCCTCATCAGCTTTATTAAATAAATCGACAAAATTATAGTTTGAATTTGATGACATCTATATCTCTATTTTTATAAAGCGTGTGGGTTAAAGAAAAACTTTGGTGATATGTCTTTTGTATTGTTATCTCTTATATAGGCCGTCGATCTTAACCAAACTCACTTTCAACTTGCATCATACAGTGCGATTAATTTTGCATGATTCGATGAAATGGCAACTAAAATTTATTTTGTAGAACGCCATGATATAGTAGTTCTTCTACTTATAAATATATAGCTTGTCCGAGAGCAAGCTTTGTGAAGATCAGATAAGTATGATAAATTCGCATATCCAATCAAGTGTAATTTTGAATCATTTGTACAAAGTAACCCATATCAGTTATCCCTTGGAGATATCGAAATATATATTTAACTTTATTCCAATATTGGTATGTCGAAGAACTAAATCTTGTTAATAAACTTACAACAAAAGATATATATTAGGGCATATACTATTATCAAGATACATCACTGCTCCTATAGTACTGAGATATGTTACTTTAGGACCAAATGTGTTCTTCATCATTCTCACGAGGGCGAAAAATATCATTTTTCACATCTAAAAATCTTACAACAATTTGGGTACTTTGAGAATGTGCATTGTGATCATAGAAAATCGTCTTAAGATCTTTTTTATATAATTTGATTGATGAAGAATAATTTCGTTGATAAATGTAGGATCTGTAAGCCGAGACAACTTTATTTTTCCATGATCTTTCATCTTAATTTCTTTCTTTAGATAATCAACTATTATTTGAAGTTCTTCAAGGGTTCCAATAATATTCAAATCATAAAGGCATACAAAAATTATAATAAACTCTTATTCGAATATTTTTATACAAACACATAGGCGAATTGGACCACTTTTATAACTCTCTTTTGACAGTACAAAACCACAATCACCTCACCAAATTCAACTTACGAATCTAAGTCGAAGTAACAAGACGTTAGTTGGTAATTAATTGAACAATTCCTCGTGGGTTCGACACTCCTTATCACTTTATTACTTGTAACGACCGTACACTTGCGCATTTACGTACTCGTATTTGGAGCGCAACAAGTTTTTGGCGCCGTTGCCGGGGAATTGTAACGATTGTTTGCCAATTTTTATTCTTGTATATCTTAGCTTGGATTTGTTATTTACGTTGTGATCTTTGTCTTCCTAGGTACGATGGCCTACAATGATTGCTATCGAAGGTCAACCGAGGGACGATCACTTTGTTATTGTATACATTGCATGGGGGAGAGCACCATAGCCGGTTGCCCAATGAGTCCAACTCATTTTCAATATGAGAATTCATACATGGGTAATCATTATGAGCCGAGTCCCACTTACAATGACTACAATATCGAATGGGGAGATGGCCCGTATTATCCAAGGAACAATGAGTGGGGAGGTGGATCACACCCGGATATGATGATGACTACTTCATTCATCCAACCGAACTATCATGAATATTCTCAACCTCCGGTAGAAGCAAAATCATCTTTGGAAGAAGCATTTACTATGTTCATGGAGCACACCACCAAATACATGGTTGACAATGATTCTAAATTGGAAGAGGTTTCCAAACAATTGAAAGAGGTTTCCAAACAATTGCAAGAAGACTCGGGAACATTAAGGGATCTTCAAACACAAATGGAGAAAATCTCACAAGCTTTAAGCATAAGACCCCCGGGAGCTTTGCCGAGTTCAATTGAATCAGTTGCTCCTAATGAAAGCTTTAATGAACCGAGTGAAATGTTAGAAACAAATGAGCTTCCTACTAGAGAGGAAGAACAAGGTGGATCGAAAAAGCTTGCGAGGGAAGAAAAATTCATCATAGATGAAGAGTCGGATCAAAAGGTCATCAAATGTTCTTATGTGGACTTGATTATTCCCAAAGAAGACAAGTGGATCCACCCGAGCAAAGTAACGTGGATAATTATGGGTAAAGATTACAAGAGATTTGAACCGGGAGATAAAAGTTTTCGATTTGATATGTGGTTCAAATCCGTCCCAAAAGGCCGTACAATGGAAAAGTTAAGGCGTGGGATGAATTTAAAAGCGAGGAGGCCGGGGCTCATACTTGATCCCGATGGGATCCTATTCGATTATTGGCCACCCTAAAAGAAAAGGAAAGTTTAAAGTTGAGCTACCAACTATAAACAAGCGCTTCTTGGGAGGCAACCCGAGCCTATTGATTTGTGTTTTTGTGTTTTTGTTGTTCGTTTTTGTTTTCGTTTTGCGTTTTGTGTTGTAGGTAAGTGAGCGCGCACGAAAGATTGAGGATTAACAAGCATAATTCGAGTGAGATCGAGCGAACGAACCATGGATTGCGAATGGCGTAAGGTGAGATTATGTTGAATTAATTGATCGAGTGGAAGGGGAAATTTTTCTGCCAACCCTCGCAGCCGCGAGCTTCCAGCTCGCCGCCGCGAGGATTTGGCAGAAACTTTCTGCCCGACCCTCGCGGCCGCGAGCTTCCAGCTCGCCGCCGCGAAGTCTGGGCAGAAAGTTTCTGCCCAGTTCTCGCGGCCGCGAGGTTCAACCTCGCGGCCGCGAGACATGTTAAAAAAAAAAAAAAAAAAAAAATTTAAAAAACGGGTAATACATACAACCCTCCCTCACTTTCAAACACAACAACATCAAAATTCCCTCCATCTCTCAATCGCCTCTCACACTCCCTCTCATAAAACTCTCTCAATCTCTCATCTACTCACACAATCATCCATTCCTCCTTCACTCTCAATCATCCAAATCACCCAATTAACCCAAAAAGAGCAAAAACTTCACCCACATAGTACCAAATCCGAAAATTCACCCTAGGGGTTCGAAAATTGCAAGTTCTTCGATTCCAATCCGAAGGTAAGTGTGGCTAAACTCTTGGTATTGCTTGATTGATATTGTGTGGATTGGTATTGAGTTGATTTGGTATTGAATTTTTTTGGGTGGAAGCTCTTGTAAAATTTAAAGAGAATTAGTGAATTGAGGAATGCACACAAGGTGTTTGATAAATTGCGTGTGAGAAATTTTTACCCTCTTTGCTATTTTTCGATTGTGGAGTTGTCGGGGTATTGGTTTATTGAGGTTGTGTAGTTGCAACATAAGTTTGGGGGAATTTTGCGCATTTGAACTAAAAAGGGAAGAGTACGGGAAAGCAATGAAGCGTGCTCTCAACGCACGAAACCACTAAAGACGGGAGCAACCGCGGGATGCATACGAAAAGGGACGTTGGATTTAAATTTACGCAGTCCCGTCGGTTTAAATTGAGCTTACAATGTTTTCATTCTATTCTCGTCTTCTATTGGTTTTGTTATTAACTCTTGAGAGATATTGGTATGTTTGCTTGTTTAAAGTTATAACGTTTGCTTGTTGACTTTATTTAGAGCCGTGCTCGCTCGTTTATCGTTTCGTTTTGTTTTGTTTTGTTTTGTTTTGCTTGTGTTTTTGTTGTGTTCTTGTTTTTGTCGTGTCGTACCTTGTTCCGTCACTCTCAATTCACACAATGGGGACATTGTGCATTTTAAGTTTGGGGGAGTAAGGTCGCGCTTGTTGCATGCTAGGTCGACCCGCCAAAATTTTTCAAATTCTTATTATTATTTGAACATGCTCTACAAAGTTCAAAGCACATTGGCTAAGGTTAGGTAATATTTAAAGTGGATAACGAACTTTGGCGATAATAGGTTCTAGGACTCCTTTTGCTTAACTTAGAATCCCTCCAATCCATAGCTTGGAATCTAAATGTAAAAAGAGCATAAATGGCCTAAGTTTGGGGGAGTAAACCCTTTTCGAGAATGAAAGACCTTTGTACACCTAGCTCTCAAAAGAAATGAGTAGAGAAGTTGCTAAAATGTACGCACTTCTATGAGAGAAAAGAAAGGTTAAGCCTTCAATTGATAATATTCGTTGATCATTTTTGGTAATTACTCTATCTCATTGTTTTAGTGCAAAAGTTGTAAAAGAAGAAAAGAGAGTGGTGCTAGTAGCCCACAAAAGCAAAATTGCATCAAGTTCGCCATTAGTGCAAGTATCGTATTGTAATATCGTTGTAAAGCACAAAGTGCCTTGTTTCATTGTAAAAACAAGTATGGTGAGAAAAGAGTTAGGAGCTAAAATCGTCAATTAACTCAAGAATAGGGACAACACTCTTAAATTACCTATAACTTAGTCCCGTGAAGTGATTTGAGCATTAAGTTTGTAATCTACGGTGAGGAGAGATTCTTTGTCAAACATTAGAAGTCCTTGCAAATAGAACCGATGATTTTGACCTATTGGGACGTATTCACCTAAAATAAAATCTAGCCGAAGCCATCTCACACACACATGGAGCTTGTTTAAATAATAATTTGAAAGTGTTAAGTTTTAGCATTTCGATCTTAAGTATGCTTGTTTTGTTCTTGTTTTGTTTTCTTTGCTCGAGGACGAGCAAGTGTTTAAGTTTGGGGGTGTTGATAACGCCGTGAGAACGTCGTTATTACCTATCTCTTTAAGCTCAAAACATCTTGTTTTGATTCGAGTTTTTGTGTGTCTTTGCGTGTTTTCGTGTCTTTTGTGCTTTTGGCCCTTTGTTCGGCCTTTGTTCGGTTTTTGTCTTTTTGTTCGTGTTTTGATCGTTTTCTCCGTGGTTTGTAGGTAATGACATCTTAGAGAGATTCGGAGTTGCGTATCAATGATGCGAGTCGCTCTACCCACCCCGCGAGTCAAGAAAAGGGCTTCAAAGGAATGAAGAACCCGGAGCAAATTGTACAAGAATGTAGATAGCTGCTCACTAGAACATGCATAAATATTTGATGGATGATCCAAATGAGCTGAATTTTGGATATGTCATAGATAAGTGAGTTAGCTACGCTATGGACTTTACGGATCCGGATTCGGAGTTCGGAATCAAAAGATATGCTGCTCGGAAAGAAGTGCGGCAGAGCAGGAAACCTACTGCATGTACCTCGCGGCCGCGAGGTTTAACCTCGCGGCAGCGAGCTGGTGGCAGAAAGTTTCTGCCCAGGTCTCGCTGCAGCGAGGTTCAACCTCGCTGCAGCGAGGCCTGCTCTGTTTTTCAGCGTTTTTTGAGGGCTATTTTGTCTAAAGCCCTTCTCCCACTTGTAAATACAACCTCCTTTAGGGACTTGTTGGCCTTTGTTACTATAGTTTTTGGGGTAATTTAGGCATGAGTGGGTGATAGTTTGCTAGGTTATAAGGGTAGAAGGTGGAATTCTTTTGAGGGGTCTTGCATTCTACACTTCATCACTTTACATTTTTCTCTCTTGCCTCCCTTTTGAAGAAAAGAGAAGAACTCTCACTTGGACTCCCCAAAGAAGATAAAAAGGCATTGAGGAAGAAGTTGTTGAAGACCTCTTCACTAAGCTTACTCTAAACTCTTTTACTTTGTTCATTTATATTGATGTCTTTTAATGTAATGAATGATATATTATTGTTATGAGTGGCTAATCTCATTTATTCTATGTTTTTATTGATCCTATGTTTGGTTCTTGATTCTTGATTAAATGATGAGTTAATGGTTGTTGCTATGCTTGTATACAAGTGTTTGTTAAACTAGTTTGAGCTTTTGTCAACTCATGGATTAGCTAACCATAGGATGAAATGGATTGATCTTTAATTGCTAGACTTAGTGGATTAAAGGTTAGATTGAAAAACTAGGTTGTGATTTGATTTTAGGATAGAAGTATACCTAGGTCATTTCATGTTCTAACAAGGTTTGGAGTTAATGCATCACTTAGGCTTAATCCTTTTAGACATAAATTGGATTAGTCTACTTTGGTAGGTTCGTACGCTATCGAAAGATACGTATGAATATTTTATGAAATCTTGAACAACAAACATGAGTGTGGTTGTCAATTGTTGAGTCGTTTGTCTTGAATTGAACTAGGTGACGTAAAATCATAGAAGCCTTTACATATATTAAGTCAAGTGTTAGTTTCAAAATCACCTTAATTTGAGTTGTAGTATCAAAACCACAATCACCTCACCAAATTCAACTTACGAATCTAAGTCGAAGTAACAAGACGTTAGTTGGTAATTAATTGAACAATTCCTCGTGGGTTCGACACTCCTTATCACTTTATTACTTGTAACGACCGTACACTTGCGCGTTTACGTACTCGTATTTGGAGCGTAACATTTTGATACTACAACTCAAATTAAGGTGATTTTGAAACTAACACTTGACTTAATATATGTAAAGGCTTCTATGATTTTACGTCACCTAGTTCAATTCAAGACAAACGACTCAACAATTGACAACCACACTCATGTTTGTTGTTCAAGATTTCATAAAATATTCATACGTATCTTTCGATAGCGTACGAACCTACCAAAGTAGACTAATCCAATTTATGTCTAAAAGGATTAAGCCTAAGTGATGCATTAACTCCAAACCTTGTTAGAACATGAAATGACCTAGGTATACTTCTATCCTAAAATCAAATCACAACCTAGTTTTTCAATCTAACCTTTAATCCACTAAGTCTAGCAATTAAAGATCAATCCATTTCATCCTATGGTTAGCTAATCCATGAGTTGACAAAAGCTCAAACTAGTTTAACAAACACTTGTATACAAGCATAGCAACAACCATTAACTCATCATTTAATCAAGAATCAAGAACCAAACATAGGATCAATAAAAACATAGAATAAATGAGATTAGCCACTCATAACAATAATATATCATTCATTACATTAAAAGACATCAATATAAATGAACAAAGTAAAAGAGTTTAGAGTAAGCTTAGTGAAGAGGTCTTCAACAACTTCTTCCTCAATGCCTTTTTATCTTCTTTGGGGAGTCCAAGTGAGAGTTCTTCTCTTTTCTTCAAAAGGGAGGCAAGAGAGAAAAATGTAAAGTGATGAAGTGTAGAATGCAAGACCCCTCAAAAGAATTCCACCTTCTACCCTTATAACCTAGCAAACTATCACCCACTCATGCCTAAATTACCCCAAAAACTATAGTAACAAAGGCCAACAAGTCCCTAAAGGAGGTTGTATTTACAAGTGGGAGAAGGGCTTTAGACAAAATAGCCCTAAAAAAACGCTGAAAAACAGAGCAGGCCTCGCTGCAGCGAGGTTGAACCTCGCTGCAGCGAGACCTGGGCAGAAACTTTCTGCCACCAGCTCGCTGCCGCGAGGTTAAACCTCGCAGCCGCGAGGTACATGCAGTAGGTTTCCTGCTCTGCCGCACTTCTTTCCGAGCAGCATATCTTTTGATTCCGAACTCCGAATCCGGATCCGTAAAGTCCATAGCGTAGCTAACTCACTTATCTATGACATATCCAAAATTCAGCTCATTTGGATCATCCATCAAATATTTATGCATGTTCTAGTGAGCAGCTATCTACATTCTTGTACAATTTGCTCCGGGTTCTTCATTCCTTTGAAGCCCTTTTCTTGACTCGCGGGGTGGGTAGAGCGACTCGCATCATTGATACGCAACTCCGAATCTCTCTAAGATGTCATTACCTACAAACCACGGAGAAAACGATCAAAACACGAACAAAAAGACAAAAACCGAACAAAGGCCGAACAAAGGGCCAAAAGCACAAAAGACACGAAAACACGCAAAGACACACAAAAACTCGAATCAAAACAAGATGTTTTGAGCTTAAAGAGATAGGTAATAACGACGTTCTCACGGCGTTATCAAGTATTCAGTAAGTCGATTATATCATATATATCCATATTCATTCAATTCAAATAAATATCTATGCATGCGTATTTCCCGGGGATTTCTGAGTGTATTTAAGATTCAGGAACTTTCATATAAAAATTTACTATCAAGTGAGCCATATAAATCGGCTATAACAATATCTATTAGACGCATATCCAGTTGTTCGTGTACTGCCTGACTAATAATGTATCTAAAAAATAATTGCATCCACCACTAGAGAACATGTTTCCTATTAATTAGTTTCAGGTCTTTGCGAAAAATCTTGTAGCATTAGACGTGTTACATATCTTTCAGCTTATTTTTCTCATTTTATTTTTTCACATAAATACTCATTAATACCCAAGGACTTTACTCGGGTATTTGGACTTCTGGTTCAAAAACTTCATGTTTTGAAGATGAACTTAGTTCTGCTTGAATTGCGTCTTTTCTTTTAGCCAATCATTTTTATATTTATATTCTTTGATAAATTTAGTTTCAAGATCCTCATTAAATTTTATAATTATATGCAAAATTGTTGTCGACAACTATTTTATTTTGGTTCCATCTTTTTCTCGTATTGACATAACTTATCGAGATCTCTTCATTTTCATTGTTTTCAGGTACCTGAACCTCTTCTGGGGTGTTATCATTAGTTATGTCTTGCGAGTCTTCATGAGTGCTCGCCTCCATAATATGACCATCTTCAAGGTTTGCTCTTTTTATTTTACGATGATTATTATCCTTGGAACCGATTGATCTATGTGACTTTCTTTGATTTTCATTAGCAGATTGCCCTAACAGGACATCAATTTGAATTGGAGCATTTTCAGCTGGTTAAAGATATTTAGTAACTCATTTTAGACCAGTAAATACATCTGGCAGTTGATTTATAATATCTTGTGAATGAATTATCTTTTGAACTTCTAGTGTACACTTGTTTGTTTGAGGATCTAAATAAGATAATGATAATTCATTCTATATATTTTATATTTACCAGCTCTTTATTATCTTCCCTTAATGTCGAGAACATTATTTCATCATTTATACTCTCCCCCTAATATCGAGAACATTATTTCATCAAAATGAAAATCGACAAATCGTAGCATAAATAAATTTTAGTTAATTTATAGAAGGTGATTACAAATATATATTCTCAACCTTCTTTGAGAACCTATCTTTGTGCGTTGTGGTGGAGCAATTGTAACATATATCGCACATCCTTGATTTCTAAGATGGAAAATGTTTGACAAACATTAATTTCAACGGGAAGAAATTATGAAAACTTATTGGCATGATGCACACAAGTGTTGCTGCAAAACAAGATATATACATGCTGAAATAAGAAGTCTTGTTCTCATTAATAATGATTTAGTAACTAATAATTGAGGCGTATAAAGAAAGATTCTACTAAACCATTTTGTGTATTAATATGGGCAACATAACTTTCAGTTATTATTCAATTGTCATTGAAAGTGCCTCATATGTGGAATCACCAGCATTCTCAAGGTACATTGTAAAGTTTGCATAACTTGAAGTTGTGCTTTTATTTTAATTATTTGCGCAAATAATCCCGCAAACTTTAGATTGCATGTTGACAATAAATACACATGTCACCATTCGTAATAGATGCATCTATTAAGATCAATAAATATCCAAATAATCCATATAGTGGATCGATGGATGGGCCCATATATATCACCTTGAATGTGTTTTAAATGCTGGAGATTCAAACCCAATTTTAATTAGGAATGATATATTAATCAATTAACTTTGAGAACAAGAAACACAAAATGATAATTTGATTTGAGGAATCTTCTGGTTCTTCAATCAAAATCCATGTGAATTCTCAATGATTTTTCGCATCATAGTTTTCCGGGATGGTCTAACCGGTTGCCAATTAAATAAATATATTTTTATCAATAAACTTCTGATTTATTGTAGTATGTGTTTCAATTGTATAAACACATCTTTCTTTCTTGAGATAACAATCATTCAATCCCTCGTTTGAAAAATGAAGTTAATTAAGAGCTAAGAAAACTCATCAAAGTAATCCCACATTAGTCGTGACAAAATGAAAAATTTAATCAAGATGAAATATATGTCAGACTAATCAAATATCATTTTATATCAAAAAGAAACTTAAATTTAGCACTTTGCACCCCCGAAACATGGAAAATAGGCACTTTGCACCCCAGAAACTTAAATTTGGCACTTTGCACCCTCGAAATATGAAAAATACAGCACTTTGCACCCTCTTTTATTTTCAAGCAAAAATTCAAGGGCAAAATAGATCATTCAATAGTATTGACACTTTGCACCCTCAAGACTTGAGAATTTTGCACTTTGTACCCCCAAAATAAAATTAGCACTTAATACCCTCTAATTAAGAACATATCAGCAACTTTCACCCCAAAACACAATAAATGGGCACTTTGAACCCCAAAAACACAAAATTAACCCTTAACACCCTTGAATTTAAAAAACCCAAACCCCTCTTTTTTTTCGTCAAAGTTGACTATCGGAGTGAAAAAAATCTAAGGCAAAATAGGTAATTAATTTTTTTACTTAAATTTTGCAAAATACAATTATAAATACTCGAATACTCATTTCTCTCTCAATCTTTCTTTTCAACAATATAACCATAAATAACTAAATAAAGTACAAGCAAACTTCTCGAAGCCCACTGTCTACTTCAACATATCAAAGACCCATAAATAATTACCTATTTTGCCTTAAAAAAAACTTCACCTGGTGTTTTTTGCCCGAAAAAATGAGGGGTTTGAGTTTTGTTTTTTAATTTGAGGGTGTTAAGTGTTAATTTTGTATTTTGTGGTGCAAAGTGTCCATTTATTGTGTTTCGGGGGTGCAAGTTGTTAATTTATTCTTAAGTAGGAGTGTTAAGTGCTAATATAATTACCTATTTTGCCCTTGAGTTTTTGCTTGAAAATAAAAGAGGGTGCAAAGTGCTGTATTTTTCATATTTTGAGGGTGCAAAGTTCTAAATCTAAGTTTCGGGGGTGCAAAGTGCCTATTTCCCATTTTTCGGGGGTGCAAAGTGCAAAAAACCCCCAAAGTTATTGATCTAATTTTTTTTAGTTTAATCAATTGGTTGAATGTATGTATAAGAGCATCTCCCATGGTGCACCAAATCCTATTTTTTTCACCTAATTTAAATGTTTTAAGCCTCCCACCTTAAATCACTAAATCACCATAAAACCAAAACTTATATAGAGATTTTGTTTTAGCCTTCCATGGTGGTCAACCACCATTTCACCAAATCCTATTTTTACACCAAATTTTTTGGTGAAGGAATTTGCATCTCCCACCATTCCACCATTTCACCATTTTTTTACACCAAATCCTATATTTATCACCAAATATAGGGAAAGAAATAGAATTTGGTGTAATTGTCCCTATTTGATTAATTAGCATCTAATTGCATGATTAGCAACGTGTTGGCGTGTTTATTCTAATTTGTATGTATTTAACTATATTTTAAATAATTTATCGGCTTTTATTAAATAAATACACTAATGATTATTAATAAAAAAATTGTTAATAAAAATAAATATTATTTACACCATTGTTAATTAATTGTATAATAATCAATTACTTTATTGACTTTTATCAAATAAATACACTAATTGGAATTATTAATTAAAATGCAATAAACGACAACAAATCCTTTAATGAAATACATTGTTAATAAAACGACACATTTATATTATTAAACCTAAATAATACATGATAAAATACATGACGACAAACTCCTTAATGAAGATGACGATGATGAGTGGGATAAACGTAGCCAAATTGCACTACAAGAAAATGCATTCCTTGTAACAAAAACATCCGTAATGAAGTCTAAATTTGTTACGAAATCAGCCTTTGTGTAACGAAATCTAGGTTTCGTTACAAATAATCTCGTCTTTGGTAACAAACAAGTAATTTTGTTACGAGAAATAAAACATTGTTACAAATAATCTAGTCTTTGGTAACAAACAAGTAATTTTGTTACGAGAAATAAAACATCGTTACAAATAATCTAGTCTTTGGTAACAAAATATAAAATTTGTTACTAAATCACAAATATCGTTACAAAACATTTATTTTTTAGTAACAAAGAAACTTCTTTGTTACTAAAGAAAAAAATTGTTACAAATGTGTCATTTTGGGTAACCAAAAAAATTATTTGTTACTTAAGGAAAAAAAAAGCCCGTTTTATGAGAAATAATATATGAAAAATAATTAAGTTATTTTACAATTGCACAAATATTTTTATGGAAGTATTTTATGATGATGAATAATCTTTAGAAATAGCTCTGTACATATATTATTGGGAAATTTATTTTTTTTGGTACAATAGGATATATTAACTTGCATTTTTTGTACCATTTGATACAAAAATGCATATTTGGTACCATATGATAGGTTTTTCATTGCAATTTTGGGTACCAAACCCAATTTTTCTAAAATTTTAATGGCACTTCACCCCCTATGAAATGCATAATGTTCAATTTACTCTATAATATGGAAAAAAATCAATTTACCCTTGTAAAATTTTTCATTAGGCAATTTACCCCCTTCAGTACGTAGGAGAGTGTAACTTACATGCCGAAATTGAGAGTAGGCATGCAAACTATTTTATAACATAGGGGGATATAAATATTGTCATATTTATCAGAACACATAGGGTAAAATACCACATTATCATAACAAAAGTGCATAAAGTGCCAGCTATAAAAAAATCATGCAGTCAATGTCAAACTTTTACAAAATTTCAGGGGATAAAATGCTCTTTTTAAACCACGAGGGGGTAAATTAAACATGATGTATTTTATAGGAGTTAAATTATCATTAACTTTGGAGAAAAAATGGGTTTGGTACCAAAATTGCAATGAAAACCTATCATATAGTACAAAAATTCCATTTTCGTATCTAATGGTACCAAAATAGCAAGTAGATCAATCTTATGATAAAAAAACAATTTTTCCTATATTATTATATTAAGTTCATGAAGGAATCTTTTTTTTTAACTTTATTGAATAGAATAATAAAAGAAAATTTCAACTATTAAAATTTGACTTGCAGCTCGATCAGGACTCAGGAAACAAAATTAAAAAGGTGACTTGCTTTTCACATAAATGAAGTCAGATATAACGTTAATCAGATATATTGCTTTTCAACTTAGGTTATGTAAAAAAGGTGGGAAATTTTGGCGCTTAAGCCCAAAAAATTCCAACCCAATTTTAGAGGAGTTTTTCTTTTGGCACAATTAGAAAACCCTTTTTGCTGAAAAATTAGAAAACCCTTCGCCTCTTTTCTCCACACACGGTTTCAATCATCCACCACTACACTCTCTTTGGTTGGTTGAATTAATCAGGTATTGGGGGAATTCTTGCTACTTTCTTTATTTTACATACTTATTCATTTAGTTCTCCGCCTCTTTTCTCCATCTACGGTCTTGAGACACCCACCACTGCTCTTGGTTGAATTAATCAGGTATTGGGGGAATTCTTGTTACTTTTTCTATTTTATTTACTCTTTGTAGAAGAATAATTAGATCTTGTTAATTTTCCTTGAAGAAGAAGTGAGAAGTACTCAATTAGTTGAAATTTGCCCTGTTTTGGTTTTTGTAATTAGACTTGCTTACTTGGTTTTGACCTTATTAAGTATTTCAGTTTAAAAATGAGAGTAGAGACAAGACAAACCAAACAGACAAATAGAGAATCCTTTAGGTGCTACTTTTTTCATGGGGGCACTGGTATAAATTATGGAATTTCGCACCTAATCTCCAAACAATCCCTGCTTTTGATATACTTAATATTAATAATAAAGTATAAAATCTCTAATGGTGGGGTAGAAGCATGTAATAATCTATTCCAATTTCATATATTGGGATATTTTAGAGAGTACATCCAAGTATGATTGATACATAGTTAATCTTAAATATTCTAATAATTAGTTTCTAATAGAATATTTAATTAGTATAGCATGTTTCTTCACTCTGTTCCTCTATTACTAATTTACTAGTACACAAGGAATGTCATTGATGATATCAAAATTGCGAAGGAAGCTTTCGAGTCTTTTTCTGCCCAACATATATGGAGAGAAGGAAATCGGGTTGCACATGAAGTTGCGAAATTATCCTGTAGAGAATCATTTAGTTGCAATAGCCTACCTGTTCATATACTTAATATTGTACGTTTGGAACAAGGCTGTTAAATATATTTTGTTGGGTTCTTCTCAAAAAAAAAAAAAGGAATGTCATTTAATGCGAGTCACATTCTCAAGTTCTTCTTTTTGTCATCCCTTTTAGCCATCTGATTTTTTTTTTTTTTTGTCACTTCTTCACATTTTCGTGAATGAAATATTGTTTCACTCTATCACAATTAGAATTTAAGATGAAGTTTTAATATAACTTTGTCTTTCCAATAAATAAAAAACTGGCACATGTGCTTGATTGATTAGCTTTAATTGATTAGTATGGTCTATGTATGTGTTCCTACAAATGTGTAAAATCTTAAAATATTGATATTGCGTATGAGACATCTATATATGCATATTCTATATAATCTTGATTTTAGTTACATCTTTCATTTAATAGGTTGTCTATGGAATTGATCTTTAAGAAAAGTTCTTGTACTTGTATTTATTCACTTAATAAATAAAAGTTTCAGTTCTCTGAAAAATACTGCTGCTATCTCTTCTATGTAAATATGATGCTAGTTTGTTTCACTTATTATAAATCATATCATGGAAATATTATTGGGTGTTGAATTCTTATTGCTGGAATATTTTATCAACTATTGCAGCTATAGATAAGAGTTGGATTGATGAAAAAGATAGGTTTAGTTCAAAATATACTGCTGGTGTTGAGTATGTCTGTATTACTAAGTAATGTGTACCATGTTACTTATTAACTTATTGTTACTAGTTCCCTTTTCTTAGTAATCTGTTTTTTATCTTTTACTTCTTAATTGAACATGCAGAAAAGGTCCCAAACCAATGCAGCAAACAGATCACTCATGCCATATCCACATACATCAGGATCAAAATCATTTACTACACGATTTATGGAAAGGGTAATGCTTAGTAAAAAAGATTTTCTTATTTCTAAACTATAATATCTATTATTTATATAATTATTTATTTCACAGGAAAACCAAAGTTGTGTGGATACTTTTGGAGACACTCACATGAGGGATGGAGAATATGTAAACGATAAGGCCGCTGCACAAAAGCATGTCCGTTCAAGGGGATTTATAAATACTTTTATAATTAATTATGATCACATATATGTCTATGTTTGAAAGCATCTTGATTACGTTTTTTAATATGGTTGGACAGAAAGAAATGCAAGATCGAAGAAATGAAGCAAATGAAAATGTGGAGAATGCAACTTCTGAAAGAGAAATTATGAGGGAGACACTTGGTGCACGTAGTGGGTATGAAAGGGGTATGGGATCTAGAGTTGTGCCATCAAAAGGCAAGAAAAGGTCGCTATGTGAGTCTTTACCACTTAAGGCAGCTGAGGAAAAATTAAGAAAGACAACGAGTGAATTACAAGATGCTGTTTCTCTTATCAAATCTCAGAAGGAGGTGATTGAGAACTACGAAGATCGATGTCAAAAGCTAGAAGATGGACACAATGAATTGAAGCAACTGTTGATGAGCTTGTGTGCCAAAAGCCAACTTGAAGTTTCAGCTACTACACATTGTTAGGTACTACTTTTCTTTACTATTTTTTAACTAACTCTCTCATGATATGTTTTCATGCTATTTACAATATATTCTTCTTTCTTGGAGTTAATTAGAATTTTTTTTGAATTAGTAAATATTACATAGAATTGTATTTACATCTATCACTTTGCTATAATGAAAATAAATCAGTTTAGTGGAAAACGTTAGGAAGAATTGATTTTTGTCTATTTCTTGTACCATAATGTATTAATGTTATACTACTTGAAATTGACTTGATGATAACAATGTTTAGTTGATCTAATAATAATATTTCTGGTTTTATTTGCAGGTCAAACAATATGAGCTTGGAACATACAACATGAAACTTGGTCAAGTCATTTGTTTATCTTATATTTTGTTATTGATACATTTTCCTTGAAACATGCTAAACTTTATTTTGTGGTAGGAGTTACAATATGTGTTGTCCAAGAATTCATGTGTTTTGATTTTGATGCTTTCTAGCATACTTCTAAAATAAAGTGTGATGGTATTAATATATCTCTTCAATTATATATATCTAGCTAGTGTATATTTTTTTAATAATTTTACATTTGTTTCTCATTATATCTTTTTATTCATATATTAAGCTTGTTTAATCAATTGTGTATATATTATATAAGAATATAAGTTTCAAAGCAGGTTTAGATAAATAAAATATAATTGGAACCTTATCATACTGCAATATTTGCAATTAATTAGAATAATAAAATAAAAAGAGAAAAAAATATATTTGTAACGATTTTTATAGTGATATTTACTAATGGTAACAAAATTTTTTAATATATTAATTGTTATTAAATTTACTTATTGGTAACGAATGCACTTTAAACAACAAATTGGACTAGTTTTCGTAACCAAAACAATAGTTACCAGTAGATAGGATTTGTAACAAACTAGGCTCTGTTACAAATACTATGGTAACGAACCTCTTTATTTCGTTACCAAAACTATTTGCGACAAACTTTAAAGCACCAACTTTGTAACGAAATAATTTCGTTACAAAAACTTATAGTAACAAAAAATGCACTTTTTGTAACTATTTTTTTCGTTACTTAACGTGCAATTTCTTGTAGTGTAGGTGATGTGCAATTTCTTGTAGTGTAGGTGATGATAAAGATGATGAGTGAGATGTTTTGTAATGAGTTGAGATTATTTTGTTTTGTAACGTTGTTTTTTCTTTATCAGTTTGTAATGTTGTTTAATTATACAAGTGTTTATGAAAATGTTGTTTATGTTATGATTTTATTATATGTATAACATTTTGAGTTCATTGTGTAACATATTTTAATCATTTTTCATAACTTATAGCATAAAATTTAGTTAACACAGATATAAAATTTTAATACTTTTAAAAATGATTTGTAATTGTAAATAACAATTTAAAATTGATAATATTGTGTTGAAAGTTTAATGAAATAAAATTATGATAAACCTCAAATTTATTATTTGGTGATACATTTGGTGAAATACCATGTGAGATCAAACCAAATCTTATTCTCTAAAAATGGTGAAATGGTGAAATATTATTATTTTATAATTTGGTGTAAATTTTGAGGAAAACTATGGGAGGCCAAACACACTATTATTTCATAAAAAATGGTGAAATGGTGTGCTAACCATGGGAGTTCAACTCATCTTCATTACACCAAATATAGGATTTTGTGAAAAAATTGGTGATGACCATGGGAGATGCTCTAACGTACCATTGTCCAAGCCAAAACATTCATTTCAATATTTCCACAATGCTCAAGACACGATTACTTTTATACTTCTGATGGACAAAACATCTTATAATAATAACAAGACTTGGGGGTTAAATAATAATGTAGATCACAATATATAACTTCCAAAATAAATAATAACTTAATCAAGGATAATCAACCAATTTCGCTATAACAGACAAATGTGCATCGAACAAATTCAAACAACGAGTTCAAATGCGATAGGTCACTAATATATAGTCACGAATTAAAACCATAATTATGATTATAATTGTTTCAATATATTTAGTTACAAACAAATTAACATTATCATCATTTTAATACCTGAAAAGTTGAACTCAAAATTATCATTACCCATGAGCATAATTTTCTATGTATCAAGGTCTAATTAACTTCATGTTTTATTTATCTCCTTACAAAAGGTAGAGTTATCACAGAGAATCTATATTGACTTGAAGAACATCGTAAGTTAAATACATTCTTTCATTTTTTAGAAAATTATAGTATAATAATTTCACGCATGAAATTAACAAAACCAACGCTATATCATAGAAATGACCCAGATCCTTTTGATATAACTATTGAATTTATAAAGACAAATGAGCCTTTGAAGTGATCATAATTAAGATCAAATCACAATAAACCTCTAATTAATGATAATGTTCACAATCAATATATATTATAATCATGATCTCGAATATTATACATGTGGAGAAATTACATAACCTCCTTGATATGCCTGATAAATGGCGTATTAAAAAGTCACTTAAAAGTGTAGATCTTTATTTCAATCGTAAAATTAATTTAATAAGTCTGGTTCAAAAAATTAGAAAGGTATATTATTCAAGTGGGCAAATAAAAATAACAAAATCTTAGATTTGTTTTGATTTATTTTCTATTTAATTTTTAATACTATGAATGAAAACCTGATGATCAATGCTCACTTGACATCTTTTTTTTTTTCATAAAATATTAATTAATATAATTGCCTCCTACAACAGATGAACATCAAGTAGGATAAGAATTTATATATGTATTGTCATATTAATTCTAATATTTTCCGCGTGCTCCAAGTATCTTTCGGATAAAGCTTAGCTTGAAAAAACTAGTTTTATAATATGACTCCAAAATAACGAGATGAGCGTTAGAGAAAAGTAACTCAATCACTATTGATAGTATTATATATACAACCATGCTTTATTTTCAAGAAAAATTTATGAATTGATCACCTTACATCAATTATAAATAATTAGGCATGGTTTGAAGTGAACAATTTGGCGTCCTGGTTTCCAGTTAAATTCACAAACTTTACGCCTAACAACTTTATGTTCAAAGAATTTTAATTTACTTCTAATAACAATAATAATAATAATAATAATAATAATAATAATAATAATAATAATAATAATAATAATAATAGTAAGTTATGGATGGAATATTACATTGTAGGGAGTGGCTATGGGCAGTTCCACTTGTGGAAAACTGCCCATAGTTCCCCTCACAAAAATTATTTTATTATTATTATGGTGACCTGCTAACCCGGTTAGCATTAGCAGGTCACATTTTGTTATTTTACATAATTGGCCCTGATTATTAATAATATAAAATAAAATCATAAAATCCCAATTATTTCATTTACATATTTGCCCTTCGTTGTTATTAATATATATTAAACCATAAAATCTCATTTTTGGTAATTACTTGGTTGCCCTCCTCCTTCAATACGTATAACATCTTCAATTTAGATACAATTCGTATATTAGAATTTATATTATCATAGAATTCGTATAAAAATCAATTTATTTACAAAATCGATTTACATCTCCCCAATTACATCCGACCCCAAATCCTTTGAAGGAAAAATCTGGGCTTCCCAAACCCTTTGAAGGAAAAATCTCCCGAAAAAATTCCAATTGAAGCTTCTTATATGAAATTGTAATTAATCCTGAAATATTGTATTTATTGAATTGATCCTGAAATTACAGTTTAGCCCTTTTTCAATTTGTAATAAAATAAATTACCTCTTCCCCAGTCCAGTTTCTTATGTAGAGAGGAATTTATAAGGAAGAAACCTTCAAACATACATACATATACATACACGGCTTTCAATTTGTAATAAAATAAATTACCTCTTCCCCAGTCAAGTTTCTTATGTAGAGAGGAATTTATAAGGAAGAAACCTTCAAACCAGAATACATACATACATATACATACACGGCAATTTCTTCAAATCCACACTGCTTCAAATCCATTTATGTTTCTAAAATTAATCAATTGCAATCATAATACAACCACACAGCACACTTACACACAGAATCAACACTAAAATTAATCAATTCAACAAAGATGATCAATTGAAGCCGTGAAGATTTACCAATTTGAAGAAACGTGGCTATATAATTAATCTTTGTTGAAGAATCATTGTTGAAAATTAATCTTCAAATCCCAGAAACAATTCAACAAAAGAAACGTGGTTATATAATTCCAGAAACAATGATGATCAATTTTAAAATATAGCCCGAAACGTGAAGAAAGCAAAAGCCCGAAAATGTTCTTCATGGCCCGAATCTTCAAATCCACTAATTCCGAGCTGAAACCACAAAATTGAAGCCGATCAATACGTTTAAATAGCTCTAGAAATAGAAATCCGGAAGAAAATGCAACGAACCGTGAAAAAATCAACAGCCCGAAAATGTTCTTCGTGGCCCGATCTTCAAATCCACTAATTCCGAGCTGAAAACACAAAATTGAAGTCGGCCAATGCGTTTAAATAGCTCTAGAAACAGAAACCTGGAAGGAAACGCAACGAAACGTTATGAAATCAAAAATTAAGTTCTTTTTTGATATTTTATAGATATGAAAATTAACAACGAAAAACAAAGAGAAACGAAAAATTGAAACCACCAACGTAATCCTGATGAAGAGACGAAGAGAATGAGACTAATCTTGCAAAATTCCGTTGAGAAATGAAAAATAATCAAACTAGTCGTAAAGAAGAATGGAAGAAGAAGAAGAAGGGAAGAAGAAGAAGACGGGGGTATAGAAGTCATTTCTGGATAGTCTATAGTTTAATAAACATTCCGGTAACAAGTTACAAAATTGCCACATGGCAGTCAATGTATGGAGAACTGTCCACAGTTCCGCCAAAGCGGAACTGCGGTTAGCAAGGCCGTACATTGTAATACCTTGAATACCTTTACATACCTTGAATACCTTCTCATTGAAGAAAAAACAACAAAGTTGTACCTTTTTGTCATAAGCATAAGCGTGTAAGAAGTATTAGATAATTTGACCAGCCAACATCACTTTGTTTGATTTAACTCGTTCAAATCAAATGCAACAAAAATACTAGAGTGGAACCAAAATTTTAAAGCAGAGTCGTGCTGATAACGTGTTATGAAATTAATCTGAAAGAGCATTCAAGAACTAGAAAGTAGAGAGTGAATTAGGGAGAGAAATACTTTTATTCTTATTCATTCTTGTTGTGTACAATACATTATATAATCATCTATTTATGACTAAAGAAGAACTTCAAAGGTCAAGAGTTACAATTCTTTAATATTAACTATTAATTCTTCAATGTGTATGTTGCAACTCTTCACATGGCATCTATTATGCAAAAGATTTATAACAATACATAATATATTTTTGCCACACACAATTTCCTTTAGTCAATTTTATTATCCTCTAATTGAATAGGAAAATCATTATATCCACATCACTGCTATTAACATACTAGGAAAGCCATCATAGATGGCTAACTTTGGGTGTAACTGTTACACGGGTAGCACAAATACATTACGATACGATACGGATACATCAACACGTATTTTTAATAATTTTCAGGATATGATACAATATGAATACTGATCTAAAAAATAAATTATGCATACTGAAATAAATAAAAGAATATATTTATATATTCATACATATTGAAATAGATCAAGTTAACTTCACAGGTGATAAATTACTCAATTACATAACTTTTAGAAAAGAAAATAGTTTTGTAATTTAATACTATTAATTATATATCATGTTCATTGTTTTATTATGAGGTATTGTATAACATGTATAGACGAATTATTTTGTATTGCAGTTGTATATAATACAAAGTATGATGGTCTTATATTGTTCTTAGCAATTGTGGTGCCTTAGCAAAATTCAGAAAAATGAAATATGTTGGATACGCCTAAAGAAATATCCGACAAGTGTGTTTAATTTTTCCTTTTAATTAGATCTATCAACACACCACGTAGGTTGTCGGATACATATTCCACGAGTATCCGAGGAGTATCGTATCCGAAAAATATCCAACTTTACATTTTATAAATTTTTAAAGTATCTGTGCATTATAGGGGGTAATCTACAACATAAATTGTCACGGTTTCTTAGCAGTGGTTAATATCCAGTAACCAATAAACTAATTTTTAGTAGTGATTATATTTTTGGATTCAACTCCCATTAGTATGGATTTTCCTCTAATTTTGTACTTGAACAATTATTGAAATGTTTTATATTGTAATGTGTGATGATAAATGTAATCTTTAAAAAGAGATTATATGATAATATTGTTGTTAAAATATCAGAATTGATAACCGCATACCTGATCTCCATTAAATTAGAAATTTAATATTGTGACTAAATTCATGTAAAATGACAAATTACGGGACAAAATTTGACGAGTTGATATAGTTTGGGACGAAAAACTAAAATTAGTAATTAGTTTGGTACAATATTCCGAAAAGACATTAATTTAAGGGATGAAATACGGTGAGGTGATATAGTTCGGGGCGAAAATCCAAAATTACTAATTAGTTTGGGACGTTTTCTGCAATTTTCTCTATTAAAATTTAAAAGGTTTAATGCACCACAAATGTGAATATTTAAATATAATTCACTTAAAAGATTAAAAAGTTTGACTGAGTATTACAGCAAATGAAGCAAAATATGTGGTCAAGACCCCTTTGTGCGCAGAGTGTACGCAGTATGGTGGGATCCTGAGGCTTGATGGAGGCACATCCCGTGATTTACACCTTCAGGGTTCTAGGAAAAGGGTTCTAAGGGTCCAAGATTAGTCTAGTGTAAGCTTGGACACCTATGTTTAAAATAAATAAATAAATTGGAAGGGAGAGAGTAATTAATTATGTTAACTTTAATATTATAGTTTTTTTTTTTTTTTTTTTTTTTTTTTTGATAACCCAGGTGTACAAGCTTACACTAGACTAATCCTGGACCCTCAGAACCCTTGCCCTAGAATCCTGAAGGATGTAAATCGCAGGATGTGCCTCCACCAAGCCCCGGGTTCCCACAATACTGCTGTACACTCTGCGCACAAAGGGGTCTTCACCACAAATGATCCTTAGATAGACCCATAGAAATGCTTCCATCCAAGTTCCAAATGGGATTCGAACCCCCACCCTTGCCGCTGGAGCAAGCCTTATGAATCATTGGTCGACCAGTTAAGCGAGTTGGTTCTTGTACTTGGGCTTCATGCATTTATGTTTTTCTTTCTTATGTTTTCTTCGGAAATTTTGTGGCTACCCTATGAGGTAGTCACCATCCGTCATGTTAGGGGATATTAGGAACACTTTTTTATCTAAAAGTGTCCCTAAAAGTTAATGAACGTGACAGATGGTGGCAGCCACGAATTCACCGTTTTCTTAGTATGTATTGTGTCAGAAATACCGGGGGCATTTCTGACAAATGCTAAGGAGGAACGCTATTATTACATGAAGAGTATTGGATTATGATGTTGTCTGGCTTTTTTTACTCTATTTTTGCGGAAATTCGTTATCTTTTTAATTAATTACTATAAGAGTGAATAGCATTTTTTGTTCTTATATGGGCCGAATTTTGCACTTTCATCCCATTTAATTTTTTTATAGCAGATTCATCTTTCTTATCAATGTAGTGTATCACATTCGTCCCTCTTATAACACATTCATTTTTCTTAATTTTTTTTGTAGCATATTCGTCCCTTTTAAATTAAAAATACATCAACTTTGATCCATTTTAGAATATATTTTGGATTTAAGTGATACATGTATTTTGTATTTAAAAGGGACTAATGTATTACACTATAGTGATAAGAGGGATGAATACGCTATGAAAAATTTAAGATGGACGAACATGTTACACTATAATGATAAGAGGGGCAAATATGTTACACTGCATTGATAATATGGACGAATTTACTAAAAAAAATTAAAAGAGACGAAAGTGCAAAAATTAACTCATAAAAAGAACCAAAAATGCGATTACTCTTACTATAAAATTGATTTAACCGGATTTCGTTAGGTTATTCAATTATCAGTGAATTTGTGATATCGGGGGTTTTCGATATTTATATATATTATTTAGGGCTCTGTTACTTTATTCCGGATGGATCGGTTACAAAGAAAAGCAATATTCAAGAACAAGAAGTAAAACCACAAAACAAAGCTAAGAAACACACCGATATGAAGGTAAAAAGCTCAGTAATAATATTGAATATTATTAAGTTGTGCTGTTGTAAGCAGTGTTAAATCCTGTATTCTTAGAGTTCAGGAATTTCGTAGTTGTTTCATACAATGATTAACTAGGTATTTATATAATGTTAAACCTAGCGTTACAAGGAAACATAGTCCTAATAGGACTCGGCCCAAATATCCTTTTTGAGTCCGGAGTATAATCTTATATCGAAGCGAGCTGCACTTGGCCGGGTCGGTAAGATGATCCCGATCTGTTTGAATTGGTCGAATCAATCTTATCTTCTTCATTCGATCCGAGTAGTATATAGGGTGCGAAATAGCCCCCATCAGTACTCCCTCACTTCTTCGAGCGTATAGATAATAGAAGCTCGTAGAAGTAGATAAATCTTCACGACTGTTTGTTTTCTATGGATGGAGCCTCGTTAAAAACCTTTCTTAAGAAAAAACCCTGTGGGAAAAAATCTTAAGTAAGGAAAAGAGTGCTTCATATCATAGATAGTCGTTTTCTCTGTCCGATTACGAACCGCCACGCGTCTATTCAGGAGGCTTTTCATATCCTTTCGTTTTTGGCGGGAACATGATTAGCTGCAATGAATTCGAAACGTCTTTTCCCATATTATTATAAATAGGTGACCTTCGAATTCGCCATTTTTCCTTTACACCTCCTTATAACTCATAATCATTTTCCTGACTAGTCGTTCATCTCATAAAATTTTTCTTTTATCGATCTTCATCTTCGGGGAACCAGAACATATGGCTTTTGTAAGAAGATCTTCTTCTTCTTCTAGAGAGATCGTCGCCCCTGATAACGATGAGGAGTTGCATTCTAATCCTTTGGGCGAACAAACTCCAGTATCCGACTTCGTCGTCCCTGTAGAAGATACTTTCAAGGTACGAATCCTTTCTGATGCGGATGTAGCTGCCCGAGCCAAAAAGGGCAAAGGTACTGTTCCTCAGATTTCTGAGCCAATTGAGGAGGTAGCTTGCGCATATACGGTGGAAACATTCCCGGAGGTTGTGAATAATTATACCAAATATTTTCCGGAAGGTTCTGAGATAATTCTTCCTTCCTCCACTGATAGGGTCACATCTCCCCCGGAGGGATGTCGAGCCTTTTATACGGCTCACTTCAATAGCGGACTGCGCCTTCCTTTGTCTCCCCTCTTTCTCGAAGTTTTGAAAACTTTCAGTGTGTGCTTGACACAGCTGGTTCCAAATTCCGTTGCTTTTATGGTTTGTTTTTCCGTTTTGATGATTGCGAAGGGGTTTAAACCTTCTTTTCGTAATTTTACGCAACTTTTCCGCTTCAATATTTCCAGTCCTTCAAATCGCGGATATTTCTTCGCTAGTCAGCGGCCTAGTCGAGCAATCTTTGACGCCCCTGTTTCTAGTAATCCTTCATGGAAATCTCATTTCTTCTTTGTTCGTCCTCCGTCTAATATTTGTTTGGCGGATGGTTCGACCATGCCATTTTCATGGGATCATGGTTCCAGTTGGATTCCTGGAGGTCGCTTACCGACTGGTGAACTTATTCCTGACGATGTACAGTTTATCACTGAGATCCCCGAAATGCGTGCAAAATAATATCAAAGCGCTCTTCTGATCGGGGAGGCTTTCCTTCGTAAGGCGGGGTTAAGTGTTCATAACTTTCTCATCAGTTCATCATCCGATCCTCTTGGTTAGTACTTTATTGTATCTTAGTGCTGTGACTATACTTTTTATACGAAGAAACTAACTTTTATTTTGTTTCTTTTTCAGCCCATATGGTAGAAAACTCTCGACATTCTTCGAAGGGAAAAATGGTGCTGTCGAAATCTTCCAAATCCGCAGAGAATGCCCCCATCGAGCAGAGAGCGTCGCGAAAAAGGAAGCTGGAGTTGGGTCATGAATCTGAGGAGAATAGAGAGGAATCTCCAGATTTTTCTCGTGAGTCCCCTATCCGTCAGGGCACGGGATCTGGTTATCCTCCTCTTCATCTTAGATCCTCTTTGGGTATTCGAGGATGTCGCAGCTGGTCAATGCCTCATCCTACTAATAATCCGGTTGGTAGAAAAAGGAGTTATTATGGACGCTCTGGTGACGACCTTTCTTTACTCGGAGATAAACACCCAAAACCTACTCTGGTCGAAATGATCGAGGATCATTTAGAGGGAAGGAGGGCCGCTGGTTATTCCGAGAAGGATTCTCTTATCCATGATGATAGTGAGAACGCGGTCGATAAGGCGACCCGTGTTCTTTTATCTGGCGTTTTCACTCGCGATCTTAATAAGCTTCTTCATAAGGATCCTTTGGAGAAATTCCAGCGAGCTTCTCTTTATGCTGAGAAGGTGATATCTTTTTCCTTAAATCATATTGACAGATAATTTTAAGGGTTCTTCTTAATTTACTAAATCCATCTCTTTTTCTTGTTCTCTTTGTTCTTCAGACCAAAACTTGTCTCGCGTCATACGCCTATGAAAATGCACTTTGGAAACAACAGTGCGAGTTTCTGGAAGAGAAGTATAAAGCTTTACTTCAGAAATCCTCCGGTTCAGAGGTTGGTCCCTCAACATCTTCTTCCGTTCCCCTCATAGAGACTCGTGCTACCGGGACTGAAGATCAAGAAATGATAGACAGGGTGATGGAGGTTTCTCGTGCTCAAGAGCAGGCCAATCAAATGGCTAGAAAGTTAGAGGAATTGCAGTTACAGAGTACGACTCGAATTAGTGAGCTTGAATCTCAAGTATCAAACCTTGAAACTTCTTTAGAGGAGTACGAAAAGGATGTCCCACTTAGTGGACTTAGGGATCGATACGGTAGGAATCCTGACGAAAGAGTCGTTCGTGAGTTCCTTAATTCTCCCGTTCATACGGCGTTGGTGTATCGGATGGTCGGTCCTCTTCTTGAGAATACTTTTAAGAAGGCGATTCATCAGCTGGTCACCTTAGAGATGATTGACGACCGTCGAAAGGAGTACTTTAAGGCGGCGCATATTCGATTGAATCGCTATGGCAAACTTTATTCTTCTTCCGAGGTTCCAGATGTCGTATATCAAGGTTTTCCCCTGGCTCACCTTGTCGAAGAATTTGGAAATCCATTGCCGATTCCTCCTTCTGATGTTAACGATGAGCTCGATGACACTTTTATCGATCCAGAAGATGAAGAAGAAGAAGAAGAAAACGACGTATGCATGACTGAGGACGTCGGTAGCGAACAGAAGATTCCGGATAGCGATCAGGCTTCTTGAAATAGTGATTTATTTTCGAAATAATCTTTGTAATTATTTACTCGTAGGTTTTAATTGTAATTTTAGCTTTCCTTCTTACTCTGTACGCTAAACGTTTCGTATTCAGACAGTCGTGTCTTTTCACATTCTCCGTAATAATTCAGACAAGTCATTTAATTTGCCGTAATCATTATGTGTGTGTCTTTTCAAATTCCAGCGTTTGCTCCAAGGTCATTTTTCCCGTTTCGCGCCCTTTCTTTAGGCTGTCGCGTCCTTTCGTGTAGTATAAATACGAAAGGTAAAAACTTGACTTGTTTTTTACTGCTATACTCCTCACTTAACAGAATACTCTTTCTTCAGCTAGTCGATAAACTTTCTCGATATTAATTTGTATTTTTCCACAATCCGATCATGAGTAACCTTTTTGGTAATACTTCGAAGCGACCATCCCGTGAGGGCGCTCGGGATAGTAGATCCAAAAGATCTCGAAGAGATGGGCCGTCGATGGAGCCTCCTCGTTTGTCCCAATCAATTAGGTCGGAGATCGATACTCCTGTTATTGCTTCTGAACCTTTCTCCGTGGTAAATTCGTCATTTTCAGAACCAATTTTTTTTGCTTCCACTCAGGAAGGAAACATGCCTTCCCCTGGTCGATTACCTTTTGGGGATATGTCCAACGAAGAACCGGCTTATAATATAGCTGTTAGTTCCAATGCTTCTTCCTTTGAGCACGTTTTTCACGGAGGGGATTTTGCTATTTCCCTTCCTTTGTCTGCTTCTACTGCCCTGATTGCCAGTGAAGGGCAAGTTGGCGATGGTTTTTCTGTTAATCCTTCCGTAACGCAATCTATTTTGCAAGATTGTCCTGAATTTTTGTTTCATGATACCACTGTAATGACTACATCCTTTGAATCGGGAGGACCTTCCGGAGGTGGGACCGGTTCCAGGTCTGGTCATCGAACCGTAATTTCTGCTTCGGGCAAGGAAACCTCAGTTAGCCCCAACGAGAGGGAATCCCCTCGTCCATTAGATGATCGCTGTGTGCTTGTGCAGGTTAATGACATTCTTTTGTCGGAAACTCCACGTTCCGATGGTGTCCCTTTGACTAGTGAACTGCCTGGTTCTGTTGAACCTGATGCTTTGTCCTGGGACTTAGGCATGAGTACTATTTTGCCCGGCGAGTTGAGGAAGCTCGAAGGTACCTCCAATGTTCGCCTTGTTCAATCTCTGGTGAAGATATGTGAGCAGGTAAGCATATCTCGAATATTTTTCCTGTTCTTTGTTTTGAATGCCTTGTTGTATGGCGGTTTTTCTTACTCTTTCTGCTTTTTAGGGCAAGTATTTTGCACTCCAGCTGGGTGTGCAAAATGACGAACTGTGGAATAGTCGGAGAGTTCTTCAAGGTCAGTTGGAGTCAGAAAAGGCTAAAGCCAGGGGTTTGGAGTTGCAGCTGCAACTTGCCAAAGATGATCTCCAAAAATTGGAGGCCGATAAAGTTGTTCTTGAAAAGGAGAAAGGTGACTTAGTTCAGGCTGCTGCCCTTGCAGAGGAGTCTCAACGGCGGTCCTATGAGGAAGGATATGACGCCGGTTATTTAAAGCGTCAAGAGGAGTTGATGGCGTTTGCTGGCAACTTGACTCCTCGGCGGACTGTTTCTAGTAGTCGACCTCCTGACCGTTCTTCTCAGTGATCTTTGTTCGACCTGGCAGTCCTTGGACTGTCTATTTTTTTTTTTTTTTTGACTGCCCAGCTTTTGTGCATTTGTTTGGGCTGAAATTTTTGTAATGGGAGGAGTAGAAATTTGGAAATTATGACTTTTTTGTAGGCAGATCATTGTCCTGATCAATTTTATTCTGTTTGTATCCTTTGGTAAGTATGATTTCCTGTCATACGTAAATATAACATCATGAAATAACCAGTTATAGGTTTGACAAACTTAGCTGATATTGATCCTTCCGTAGTATACCAAGGATGTAGAATAAGGTAGCTTTAAACTTGCACGGTCACTTTTTAAGTAACCTAATGGTATAATGTTTGCTCTGCAAATCGAATCTTTTGTTGATTAATCCCGGCATGATTCCTTGAAGGATGTCTTCTAACATGTTTTTCGTCCATATGTAAACAATTGGCTCAGTCGTATCGATAGTAGTCTTAAGCATTTTGGTCGATGTTCGATCCATTCCTTGTAAATTTGTCCTTTTATGACATATACCTTATATAAGGAGGCTATTGTTCCTCCTGTTGAACTCTGCTTTTTCTTTTCGTCAGAGGAAAAATTTCCTTTCAATGTCTTTCACAAATCCATATATTCCATCATTATCTTCTAACCATTCGTTTTTTTATCCAGTATATGTAGAAGTCCTTGATATGGGAGGAATTGGAAAATGTAGAAGTCTTGGCCAGATCTGGCCTGTTCAGACCTCCTTAAGCGATTCTTTGGTATGTTAGGCAGTGACGTCCTTGCATTTTCAAACAAAGAGAGCTATTCTCCTGATTTCTATGTCAGATATCTTGGACTCCGAAAGAGTTCTGATATGAGGTAGTTAATGGTCGCTCAAATGATGTATGAGGCAGTGACGTTTCTCTTTTATCGAGCAACTGTCTTTTTCGTTGCGATCTTAAAGCTTGTATGGCTTCGTTCGTGGATTCTAGGGTTTTAAGCCATCGATCATGAAGTATGATTGTGCCGGAATGTCTAATCCAAAGCTTTTTTAGATTTGATCATATCGATCTATTGCCTCTTTTGTTATCGACTAGTTGGGGCGATTAGATTGTGCCGTTCCAACTTACTTGCATTTATTGCGGGGAGTCAAGGGGTCGCATCTGTGTCCGTTGATCAAATGCTTTTTCAGCCGTTGGATTGTTTGAGTCTATCCCTATAAATAGGGTGGTGGTTTGCATTCTTCCTTTGCAATTTCCCAAAGAGAATGGAGATCTCAACTTCTTTGGATTTCATTCTGCCCTCAGATCCCATAATATTCAAAAAGTCACATTATCGTGATTCACTCTGTAATAACTTGGTGTTCATCTACCTTGTACTGACGGGTCCTATGTCATCCCTTCCTTGTACTAACGGGTCCCATGAGGCCTCAGCTTTAGTCTCCATCAATTAGAGGTCCGTGGTTTCCGTTTGCACATGGGGGGTTCATACTTGCCAGTCACCCTCGCTCTTGGATGTTACTTCCGGATTGATAGACCGCCGGGGTGGCTGGTAAACTTACCGTTTCACGACGGTCCCGAAGAGATGCTGCTCGAGAGTAAAATGTTTTATAGATAAAGTAAAAGCAGTATCTTCTTACGGGTGAGTGAGCATTGCTAGTTATCTGGCTGGTAATGTTCATTTCATCTGGAAGAACATTTGATCTTCAGAGCCTGGCCACCGAACTAAAGAAGTCGACCATCGTGAGCAGCATGCTTCTTAGGTCGCATATTATAATCGATGAGGTACTAGGGAGGAGATTGGTGTTTCCGTGGACATTGTCGTGAAGATAGTCGATGCCATAGGATCAATTTAAGTAGATCATTGTAACGATCTTTGGGTAGCAAGCAGATCTTTGTAACGTAGTATATTTGTATGTAATTGATTTGATGAATAAAATATTACTTTATTTCTTGCATCTTCTTTGTCGTTGATAATTTTATTTGCGAGGAGTATTTTCCGAGCAGATGAATTCATACTTGATTTATCTTTCAAAACTTTAGGAGTATCAGCGGATCTTTTTTAGATCGTTAGGAATATATCGAGGAGTTTTTATTGAGCGGATCAATGTATACTCGACTCGTTTGTAATTATACTTAGGTTTTTAACCCAAAAGTCCTTTAATCATTGAAAACATATCGAGGAGTTTTTATCGAGCTTATCGATATTTACTCAACTCGTTTTATCTAGACTTAGGTTTTTAATACCAAAAAGTCTTTTATTGTTGAATGGATATCGAGGAGTTTTTATCGAGCGGATCGATGTTTACTTTACTCGTTTTATTTAGACTTAGGTTTTAATACCACAAAGTCTTTTTCTCGTTGTAAATAGTTCGAGGAGTGTTTATCGAGCGGATCGATGTTTACTCGACTCGTTTATAATTTAGACTTAGGTTTTTAGTACCAAAAAGTCTTTTTCTCGTTGTAAATAGTTCGAGGAGTGTTTATCGAGCGGATCAATGTTTACTCGACTCGTTTATAATTTAGACTTAGGTTTTTAGTACCAAAAAGTCTTTTTCTCGTTGTAAATAGTTCGAGGAGTGTTTATCGAGCGGATCGATGTTTACTCGACTCGTTTATAATTTAGACTTAGGTTTTTAATACCAAAAAGTATTTTTCTAGTTGTAAATAGTTCGAGGAGAGTTTATCGAGCGGATCGATGTTTACTCGACTCGTTTATAATTTAGACTTAGGTTTTTAATACCAAAAAGTCTTTTTCTTGTTGTAAGTATGGGCGAGGAGTTTGTATTGAGTGGATCAATGTATACTCGACTCGTTTTTGAATTTATCGAGGAGTTTTTATCGAGCGGATCGATGTTTACTCGACTCTTTTTAATTAGACTTAGGTTTTTAACCCAAAAAGTCTTTTCGATCGTTGAAGATATATCGAGGAGTGTTTATTGAGCGGATCAATGTATACTCGACTAGGTTCGTTCTCAATTTTCATCAATATGATAGTGTAATTCCGAGGAGCGTTAACCGAAATAATCGATGTATATAGAACGCTAAAACTCTTTACTAATTGAACTTGTAGGCTAAGGCCTTTGTTACAAGGATTAAAACTTGATAAAGTAAAATAAAAGAATGCAGTATAATCTGCTAAAATTTATTTACCATAGTATTTCCTAAGGTTGACCGCATTCCAGGTTCTTGGTAAGGCTGTTCCATCCAAGTGTGCAATTTTGTATGAACCTTTCTTTCCTACGCCAATGACGATGTAAGGTCCATCCCAATTTTGTTGTAACTTTCCCACATGCTTGGATACTTCTACCTTTTTCAAGACCAAGTCTCCTTCTTTGAAAGTTCGGATGCGTACTTTTTGATTGTATGCTTTCTCCATATTTGCTTTAGTGACTTGTAGGCGTACAGCAGCTTTATCTCTTAAAGCTTCTGTTAAATCAATGTCATTTTCTCTCGCCTTTTCATTTTCTTGATCGTCGAACATCTCTATTCTTGGCGTTGGGATTAAGGTTTCAACAGGAATAACAGCCTCCGACCCATACACCAAGCTGAATGGGGTTTCCCCGGTTGAGCTTCTTACTGTAGTTCGATTAGCCCATAGCACTCCTGGAAGTTCATCGAGCCATTTTCCTTTGGCCGAACCTAATCTTTTTTCCAAAGATTTTATTATTTCTCGGTTCGCTACTTCGGTTTGTCCGTTCGCTCTTGGATGTCCGACCGAAGTGAAATTTTGTTGAATTCCCAGTTTCGAACACCATTCTATTACTTGTTTTCCCGCGAATTGGGTTCCATTATCTGAAATTAGGATCCTCGGGATGCCAAATCGGCAAACTATGAACTTCCATAGGAAGTTGATCACTTGGAATTGAGTTATTCGTGCGAGTGCAATGCATTCTATCCATTTGCTGAAATATTCTACAGCGACCAGGACGTAAGCTTTTTTGGATCTGGCCGCTGGGAAAGGCCCCACAATGTCCATTCCCCATTGATCGAAGGGCCAACATACTGGAATTGGATGCATGTTTTCTGCTGGTCGATGACATATGTTAGCATGGATCTGGCAGTGATGACATTCTTGGACATATAGAGTGGCATCTTTATTGATGGTAGGCCAATAGTAACCAGTCCTGAGACATTTTAAGGCCAATGCCCTTGATCCGCTGTGATTTCCTGCGTCTCCTTCATGTATTTCTCGCAGTATATCGGCGGTTTGTGATTCAGGGATGCATTTCAGGAGAATTCCTGATACTGACCTTCGGTAGAGTTTTCCTTCTACAAGCGTATACTTTGGGGCTCGATATTTTATTTTCCGAGGTGCATTCTGATCAGATGGTAGTTTTCCTTCTCGAAGATAGTCTATCATTGGGGTCATCCAATTTTCTTCGACTTCATCTATTTCCATTATATCGACTGCCGGTGTTTCATTGATATCGACTGCCGGTGTAGAAGATATCAACCAATTGATCACCCGTTCGGTCTTTCCGTCGTGGGATCCTGTGAACTTAGATAGTTGATCGGCCCATTTGTTTTCCGAACGTGGGATGTTCTGTATGTCGAAATTTTCAAACTTCTCAGCTAGTGTTTTTACTTTGGCGAGGTATTTTACCATATTGAATTCCTTAGCTTCGTATAGGCCTCTTATTTGTCTTTGTACTAACTCTGAGTCGGTTAACACTTTAAGCCTTTTTATGTTAGCTTTGATCGCCATTTCCATTCCTGCGATTAACGCTTCATATTCAGCTTCGTTGTTTGTTACAACGAAGTCCAATGTTATCGCGTAATTCAAATCTTCCTTATTCGGTCCGGTGAAGTTGATTCCGGCGCCTCCTCCTTCTCGGCATGAAGCACCATCGACATGCATTAACCAAGTTTGATCTTCTAAGATCAAGACATCGTCGTTGAGGCTGCTCGATGATTCAGTAGCCTGTGTTGGTGTTTCTAATATAAAATCGGCCAACACTTGGGCCTTGATGGCAATCCTTGGTTTGTAGTCTACTTCGAACTGGCTGAGTTCGATGGCCCATTTGATCAATCTTCCGGAGGCTTCTGGTTTTGCTAGAACTTGCCTTAGCGGCTGATTCGTCAAAACGATGATTTTGTAAGTTAAGAAGTAGGGTCGGAGTTTTCGTGCGGCCACTACTAAGGCCAGCGTGAATTTTTCTATTTCCAAGTAATTCTTCTCCTCCCCTTGTAATAATTTGCTGAGATAATAGACGGGCTTATGCTCGGAGCCCTCTATCTTAATTAGTACTGAACTAATGGCCGTATCGGAGATGGAGATGTAGATGTACAACGGTTCCCCTTCCGTCGGTTTAGCTAACATCGGAGGCGTTGTCAAATATTCTTTGAGTTGTTCGAAGGCTCGTTCACATTCTTCGGTCCAAGCGAATTTTTTCGCTTTTCGAAGTGTTTGGAAAAAGGGCAAGCTTCTGTCCGCAGATTTTGATATGAATCTATTCAATGCTACGATTTTCCCAACTAAGCTTTGTACTTGAGAGATGGTCTTGGGAGGTTTCATTTCAGTTATGGCTCGAATTTTTTCTGGGTTGGCTTCTATACCTCGCTGGTGTACCAAGTATCCTAAAAATTTTCCTGACTTAACACCGAAGGTGCATTTTGCAGGGTTCAACTTCATACGGTATTTTCTTAAGATTTGGAAACATCGATCTAGATGTTTTATGTGATCTGCTTCATTCATACTTTTGACTAACATGTCGTCTACATAGACTTCCATTATTTCTCCGATTAATTCCCTGAACATTAGGTTTACTAACCTTTGGTAAGTAGCGCCGGCATTCCTCAATCCGAATGGCATTACAATAAAACAGTATACTCCCTGTTCGGTTATGAACGCGGTCTTCTCTTGATCCCGCTCGTCCATGTATATTTGGTAAAACCCTTGGAAGGCGTCCATCATGCTGAATATCGCGAAGCCAGCAGTCGAGTCGACCAATAAGTCAATCCTTGGGAGAGGGTATGGGTCGCGTGGACATAACTTGTTAAGGTCGGTGAAATCATTACACATTCTCCATTTGTTGTCCTTTTTATCCCCTTTTGCTACTAGTACAACATTACATAGCCATTCCGAGAAATGTATTTCTCGGATTTGTTTTGCTTAAAGCAGTCTCTCTACTTCGGCTTTGATAATTTTATCTTTTACTGGTCCATGATTTCTTTTCTTCTGTCTGGCGGGTTTCGCCGAAGGGTCGATTTTTAGGGTATGCTTGATTATCCGAGGATCAATTCCTTCAATCTCATTCGCGCTCCAGGCGAAGACGTCAACATTATTTCTTAGGAATTCGATTAACATTATTTCTCCTTCTTTGCTCAATTATGTACCTATTCTTGTCGTTTTAATTTGGACGAGTCGCCTTTTACTAGAATTATATCTTTATGTTCTGGGGGTTTCAAGGATAAGTCTAGCGGTTCTTTCCCCTTTTTATCTAACCGATCAGTAATAGGAATTTCAACCTCATTTCTAATGAGATCGTCTTCGATCTTTCTCTTGCTCGGAGTAATTGACTTAGGGTGTTCTTTCAAAGTTATCGATGTGCTGTAGCAATTCCACGCCATACAGTGGTCGTTCGTTATTTCTCCGATGCCCATATCGGTCGGAAACTTTATCTTCTGATGATAGGTAGAGACTACAGCTCGGAAAAGGTTAAGGGCTGGTCGCCCTAATATAGCGTTATAAGCGAAGGGTGTTTCCACTACTAGGAATTTTACTAACTTCATTGTCCTAAGTGGTTTCTTTCCAAGTGACACACTTAAAGATATTGTTCCGCTGGGGATAATCTCGGACCCTCCAAAGCCTACTAACGGCGTAGCTACTTTTTGTAGGTTTATTTGTCCCAAGTTCATTTGGGCTAAAACCTCCCGGGAGATGATATTTGCTGAGCTTCCATTATCGATTAGGATTCTTCTTACATTATAATTCGCTATCTCTAATGATACTACCATAGGAAAATCGGGGTTATCCTCTTTTGTGTCCCAAATGATGTTTTTAGGTACTTCGCCTTCGTTAAAGCTGATCGGCTGGTGATTTGTCGGCCTGTTTTCCAGAGTCCATATTTCTTTTGGATATTTAGAATTTCGAATTATGGATCGGGCTGTCCTTCGTCGTGCGTTACGACTATCTCCACCCGCGGGTCCCCCGGATATTGTATGGATAGTCCCATTGATCTGGTCCTGATTTAACTCCTGAGTAGGTCGACGTTCAGGCGACCTTCGATGAGAACTTCTCCTTCGATTACCGTTCCGAGGGCTTCTACTTCTTTCCCTTTTGCGATTATCTCGGTCTATGTATTCGTCTAGTTTTCCCTGCTCGATCAGTTTTTCGACTTCTCTCTTAAGGTGAAAACAATTTTCCGTTAGATGCCCATGTGCCCTGTGGTACTTACAGTATTGATCATAGTTTCTAGACCCCGGTCTGGGCTGAGCGATTTTCCTTGCCTCGGGAATCCAGTTATTTCTTTCTAGGACTTCCAATATTTCTTCCATTGGAGCATTTAACCTTGGGTGTTCTACTTGATTCACCCTGCTTCTGATTGGTTGCTCAGGGTTTCTTGGTCTTTGGTAGTAATTAGGTTGTCTTTCTTGATCGGCTTTGCTGTATTCCAGTCGCTGGAAAACGTTACCTCTCCTGGAAGATCGCTCATAGTCTAAGGGTCTTTGAGTAGGAATCTTATCATGCCGCTTGGAGCCTGAAGCTGTGAATTTATTTTTGTTTTTATCCTTAAAGGAATTCATCTCTTCTTGGGTCATATACTTAGACGCCAAGCTCATGATGTCGGCGAACGTTCTTGGTTGTTTTCGACTGAGGGCATTTCCGAACTGCCTGTTTTTAGTGAGATCGAAGAGGATAGAAATTATGTAATCAATATTTGGAGAATCGATTTTGAGTAGTTCTACGTTGAATCTGGCCAACCAGTTTCTTAGGGATTCTCCTTCTTGTTGATGTATGGTTCCTAGGTAGCTCATCGGGAGTTTTTGCCTCTTCTGACTGGCAAACTGCTGCGTCAATTTATTGCATAATTCCCGGAAACTGAATATGGAGTTGGCAGGTTGTTTTGCGAACCAATCCAACGCTAGGCCCTCGAATGTGGTCACCATTAACTTGGCGGTGAATTCGGCAGAGTGGGCATATAAATTCATTATGTTAGTGAAGCTAAAAATATAATCATCCGGGTCGGTGGTTCCGTCATATCGGGGTAGTCTACCCGGGACCTGTCCAACGGATTGCGCTTCTTTTATTTCTCTGCAGAAGGGAGAACATGCTGCAAGGCTCTCCTGGAGTTCCGCAGTTCGGGTCCACGGGTTTTGAACAGATCGTAGGCGTTGCTCCAGTCGTTCCTGTACTATTCTCTCGATTTCTCTTTCCGAGAATCGAGTCGCTCGTGGTCGATCTGGGATAGCATCATCTATGTCATCCTCGATAGGGATTATTGTTCGTTCCTTCGATCCGCTGCGATCCGCCTGTGGCCTTCTTCGACCTGGTTTTCTTCGGAGACGGTTATCGGAGGGTTTAGAATTGTCCTGCTGTGGGCTGCGTAACGAGCGTCGCTCACTTGCTGGGCTGTCCGCTTGTTGAGAGGTTTGTTTGTTTGGCCCTGGCATTCCTGGTGCATGAGTTGTCCTGGGAGCCGTAGCGTTTCGAGGAATTTGGTCTAAAACTAGCAATTCTTCTGGAGAGAGTGATTTGAAGAGCATTGCTATTTGTCTCAGTTTTTCCTGAGCGCCTGGGAGAGGAACGGGTATTTCGGGGACTTCCGGTTCTTCCTGTATTGCACCGGTAAGACCTCCTTGGTGTTCCTGCTGACGAGAACGGGTATCTGGGAGATTTTCATTGGTGTTGGGAATGTTGTTATCGTTGTTGTCTTGTGGATCTTCGGATGTGTTGTGGCCGGTGGTTGTATTACTTCTCGCTCCAATGCGAGCGCTTTTCCTTGGGCGAGCCATGTGTCGATCGAATAATTAACGTAGCCCCTCGGTGGGCGCCAACTGATTTAACCGGATTTCGTTAGGTTATTCAATTATCAGTGAATTTGTGATATCGGGGGTTTTCGATATTTATATATATTATTTAGGGCCCTGTTACTTTATTCCGGATGGATCGGTTACAAAGAAAAGCAATATTCAAGAACAAGAAGTAAAACCACAAAACAAAGCTAAGAAACACACCGATATGAAGGTAAAAAGCTCAGTAATAATATTGAATATTATTAAGTTGTGCTGTTGTAAGCAGTGTTAAATCCTGTATTCTTAGAGTTCAGGAATTTCGTAGTTGTTTCATACAATGATTAACTAGGTATTTATATAATGTTAAACCTAGCGTTACAAGGAAACATAGTCCTAATAGGACTCGGCCCAAATATCCTTTTTGAGTCCGGAGTATAATCTTATATCGAAGCGAGCTGCACTTGGCCGGGTCGGTAAGATGATCCCGATCTGTTTGAATTGGTTGAATCAATCTTATCTTCTTCATTCGATCCGAGTAGTATATAGGGTGCGAAATAGCCCCCATCAAAAATAATGTTATTCTTTAACACGTTTAGTGCTAAATATAGTTGCATGCTACGCGGAGGAATCAATTAGTTTCCCAATGTACAATCCTGATATATATTTTATATAGTACTAAGGGAAAGAAATTATATTTGGAAAAGAAAGCATTTAGTACGCTTAAAAAATAAATAGGAGCAAAAAAATGTTAAAACATTACGTAATTGTTTTGTTTTTCGAAATTAATTTCAAAGGTAAGAAAAATAATAAAATATAACTATTTTATTTTCTTGCATTGTAGGTGAAATATGGCTGAAATTAAATAAAGCTATTGATATTTTATTCAAACTCGCCAGAATAGAACTTGAAGTTCGAATTTTATATAAATGAAAAACTTGAATAACAATTTAATTATAATTTTTTATGTTTGGTCAACGTTAGACACTATAAAGCGCGGGTATTTCAAAAAATAGACAGATGTAGAGTCAGATTATTCGGGGACTCCGATACGCGTGCGACACGGCTGGGATACGCGTCGGACTCGCCACATGGTGAGTCCGAGAAAATAAAATAAAAATAAATTCGGATACTTGAATCCGACTCAGTCAACTGTTGAGTCGACACAGTCAAGGACTCGGCGGGGGCTTTCTGCAATTTTTGACAAAATATTGAATTGAAAATGCAAATTTCAAACTTAAATATTAAAAAATATAAATGCTTCTACAGTTCCCTTCCCTACTTCCCTTCTTTTTCTACGCATTACTTCCAATACTCAGACCATAACTAATTCTGCAATTTAAATTTACAAACCCCCTCCTTTTCTACGTATTACTCATTTACTCCCCAGACCACGTCGACCCACACTCTAATAGTAAGTAATTCACTAATTCTGAATCTACAAACCTCAAATTACAAATTAAAGATCGATCCCCAATTTTAACATGAACCATAGGCCATAGTTCAAGAATTTTCTCTCTTCCAAATACCAATTCAAAGGTAAGTTCATTTTCTTCGACTCTTTCTCTTTACCTTTTTGTGCAATTATGTTTTATTTTATCGAGAAATGTTAAGAAGTAGATTAGTAATTTGGGAAGATTTTTTTTTTTTGGTACAAGGAAGAAATAAGTTTGTATACAAAATCGGAAATCCCATTTGATATAATCGGAAATAAGCTTCTTCTCCATCTAGATCTGGATCTAGATCAAGTTCCCTTTGACAATTCTTAATCCTAGTTCTAAGCCTGAGGTTTAAAGAAGTTACTCAATTAATCTGGTGTGGGCTACCTCTAGAGGCACAACACTTGGGGTGCTCTAGTGAACAATTAGAAGACCGGAGAAAAATCACCACATTGCATGTGGTGAGGTAATTTTCACAATTACCAATATATTTATGTTATTATTGAATTTTGATTCAATCCTATATTCGTATGAGTTAGATATACTATTCCTGGCTTAGGGTTTTATGTGTGTATGAAATTTTTTTAAATATTCCGCACGTTGTTTTGACAATCGTACACGGCCATAACCCAACAGTTGTAATATAGGGGTGGCAAATGGACCACCCGGATCGGATCCTTGTGGATTGGATCTCAAATGGATCCAAACCGGATCCGGGTGGAAAAATTCGGATCCACCATGGATCCGAATAGATACATTGTGGATCCACAGTGGATCCGTCATTGATCCGTCCGTGGATCCGTCATGGATCCATGGTTGTGGATCAAGGGATCCCATAGAATCAAAATTCTTATTGAAAGAGTGAAAGTGTACTAATGCAACTAAGATGGGAAGAAAACTAGAACTTATAAATTGTGGATCCATCATGAATCCATGGTTGTGGATCAAGGGATCTCATTGAGAAAATTCAAAAATTCTTGCTAAAAGATTGAAAGCGTACTAGTGCAACTAAAATATGAAGAAATATAAAGCATAAAACATATATATAAAAAATCACACCGTAAAAATCCAAAAAACTTCTACCCGTTTTAGACCATCAAAATCTGAAATTACTCCCAACATATATATATATATATACTAGTGAGGTGGCACCGCCCAAGGCGCGGTGTTTGTTGCCCACTGCCGGTGATTGGAACTCTATATTGAGAAAGTATAGGTTAATCTAAAAATATTTTATAATCATTCTCAAACATAGGTTGCACAAGCATGGTGTAGGTTTCTAGGTATTACATTTTTTTTGTTAATAGGGTACGTAGAAGGCTTAGATTTATACAGTTTTAGATTAAGTTTTTTTCTTGTTCGCAATAAGAATTAATAAGTTGGATTGAAAAATAAAGGGGCGATGGAAGTTCGAATTATTGGCGAATTAGATTTGAAAGCATTGAAATTTGAAAGTTAATACAATTACATATCAAAGAAAGGACGTTTATTCGAAAGTAGTACACGGCTCAGTTGTAAATGATGATTGTTCTACATCTTTTTATTACCATTGTTGGGGAAATTTTTCTTGTGCAAGCTATTATACAGATAACGGACCAACTCTACATCTGGATAAGTAGTACATAAAACATGCAGTGTGTTTGTGTTATTGTGTATGTTTTATGTGGATATGAAGGACAGATATACACCATACTATTATCAGAAAATAAAGTAATAAAAATCTTTATTTACAACAAACAACGTCAGAAGGTCAGATTCGGATAATTTAGAGTGATTCCCCTTTAGTTATCAGTGTATTCACTGAATCAGCAATTTCGAGATTTTTTAAACTGTAGTAACAAATTCATGTTTCATCTGAAAAATGAATAAAATTCAGTGTATGAATATGCTCATTTATACCAGCATGGATCCTGCACCATCTGCTACCTTGCAAGCTGATATCAAGAATGGAGATTTTGGTATTTGTGGACCAACATAATGACATCATTGGTGAGAAAAACAATATCAACAACTTAGTATATTCTGCACAAGGTCTAACCAGCTTACAATCTTGCTTTAATCAATGGCTAGAGAATGACCACTAATAAAGATTCCATCAGCCGAAACTCTCAATACTGGCTTTTGAATTGGATTTCAAGTTAGTACAATTCAAACCATTTTGTAATAACACCTCCAGGAAAGCTCACAATTACCAGCAAATATCTGAACTAACCAAACACCAAACTCCTAAAATTTCAGCAGGCATTCAACTATTTATGTAATACCCACTTAATGATAAATCAAACATAGGTAAAGTGTACGTTTGTTGCTATTATATAGCAACCTTGAGCAAGCACTGAACTATTTTTATAATACCCAATCAATAATGATCTATATAACCAGGAACAAGCATTAAACTATTTATATAATGGCCATTACACCTCATATATGATAGCATTCCAATAATCAAAAGCAACAAGGATTTCAGTCCCATTTAATAATAAATCAATAAGAAATGGTGCATGAGGCTAGAGGAAAATTAGACACCCAACAAGCATAAGGATTAACTTTGTAATAATACTTTCTTATATAATCACATATACATATGTACATATTCTTAAACATTCATACTATTTTGGGATGTTATATCCACATTCCAACACATACTATTAAACAACAAAAATATAGGTCAAGTGTACGATTTTTGCTATTATATAGCAATCTTGAGCATCAAAATGAACCAGCAAAAACTATTTCTACTGTATATTACAAGTCATTATATCTGGACATAGCAGTGATGGAAAATGAAAATTCGGCTTATGTTTTCAGGCAGACGTGTTCAAAACACTGGAGTCGTTGTCTTTGGTAGATTCATTCTCCTTTCCTGGGGAAGTAGTGTTAGTTTGTAATCATTTAGAAGTTAGGTTTAATAAGAACAATGTATATAGACAACTCTATAATACCAACCTGGGAAAAGGTCCTTTCCAACAGAATTCTTAGGAAATTCTTCAGTTTCACCTTCGGTATTTTTTTCTGGTGGCAAGGAATCTGTAAGAATTGCATTGTCTTCTGCCTCTTTAAGCCTTAAATTAAGAACTGTGTATTGTTGATGCATACCGCTACCAACTTGGTTTTCCTTTCTTCTAATTTTCATAAAGAAAGTTTTTCCTGTTAGCCTATTATTTATCCATTCAGCAGTGACTTTGTTACCCTACAGTAGAAATATTTTCTTAATTATGAAATTATATTATCAATTATCTTATAAACAATACTATAGGAAATTATTGTATTTCTATATCATGAAGCACATAATATTTATGTAAAATAAAAACTTTTACCGCATTTGATAATTGTATACACATCTCAGCGTCCGTTTGCATTATGTTTGTTACCGGGGGACCAAAGACAGTGACATCAAGTGATCCTGTTGTATCGTATATGCTAAGTTGAATCCTCTCCCTATAAATTTGGGTATCAATGTATAGAGAGTTCAAATGCTAGAAATGGAAGAAGTAAATGGTAAATCACTTCGTAGATCATATTAGGTAAGAACATGGGCTTTGCCTGTGTCTTCTCCCCGCACATTACACATGTGTAATGATAATCGCCGGTAGCTTCCACTGCGGAGAAGCATTTATGACATGCCATATAATAGTAATTTTGTTCCTTCTTTTTGACGATTGCATTAACCTCAACTGTAAATCTGTCGATCTATTATATCCACAAAAAATGTTTCAGTTATACAAAGAATATATGATTCGAAAAGTTACACACATTCCAGGTAACAGCAATTTATGAATAGAACATACGAAACTGTATGATCAGGAGGCAAGGAAAAAAACAAAAATGAATCTACCTTTTCCTCAGAAAGAACATCAGCAATAACAGAAATCTGATCAGTTGGAAATACGCTAGAGGATTCAATTCGCTTAAAATAGTCCTTTGCACCAATGGCATCGACAATAAAGTTGAGGTTATTTGATCGCCTAATAGGTCAATAGGATAATAAGATAAAATAATGGGAATATATTTTGAAGGCAAGACTGATATTGTTCATACCAAGTTTTTAGGTTGTGAACCTCCGGAATTTGTGGATCCAACTCAATTATGGTAGATGTAGTAGAACCCAGAGAACCATCTACAACATCAATGTATATAGATTTATCTTAATCTTCTATATTGAATAAATAAAAACGATAGTAAAATAACATAGTATTTTATGCAAAATTCTATACCGCGATGTGGAGAAATAGAAAGTTTTGTTGCTCTTATGATAGGTAGTGTATCCGAAGATTTATCAATCAAATCACCTTCCGCCTCAGCAACAGCATTCCATAGAGTAAGAACAATCACTTTTTTCCTTTTTCAGTTTCACAACCAAGGGAAAATAATTTATAGATAATAAAATTTATGATTGAATATAGTCATTGGAATAAGGAAAACAATTAATATGAAGCTGACTTACTCTTGGTCTAAAATAGCAAACTCACGAAGTTTTGCATCTTTATTGTGTAGAATAAAGGGATGCAGTTCTCCTTTTTTAATGACAATAGCCACCACATCTATTTGTATATTTTTTAGGAGATATTTGAAATATGAGTTCAAACATGAATACAATACTAATAATTAGAAAAAGAAAAATAACATATTCATATTCACTTACCCACTAAAATATTCTGCCCAAGAAGAGTTTTCAGGTTCCCAAGAGATGCATATTCTGTTTTCACAAGAGCTCGTGAAATACCACACTCAGCTTCCGGATTACACGCAGTTTTTGAATTAATTACCCACTGATAAGGATACCCAAATTTGTTATATTTCTCCTCAATCTTCGAAACATAGGCATTCGAAACAGTATACGTTTTGTATAAGCAAAACATATCCTTGAACTTGTCAATATCTGGATCAAATATAGTGGCGGAAATTTTTTGGCCCTATCCCATTACATGGCAGAGAAAAATTGTTGTCAAAAAAATGAATAAGTAATTTGATAATAAAATTACCTATATTTTAGGAATCATAAAAAAAAATTTACCGTCTCATCCACTAACAGAAGACGCTGATATAGTTTAGAGCCTCTTGCTGGCAGTCTCGGCTGCGTTTTAGCTTCAACCATCACCCTCACAGCCCATAATTTAGTATCCTTGTTAACTTCTTTTATATGTAGTATTCTAGTAGTCATTTTACTGCAAAAAAAATGAAAACTTTATTGTAAGAGAGTTACAAAAAGGCATTTATATAAATAAACCATTAAATAGAACAGCAACATGACTATAAACCAGGCAAGCACATGTAAAAATATTGACAAACCCCAGGATATATAAAAGCATTGACAGAATCCCTATTATGTATAGCGATAATATGATATTTACAAATACCACACCTTCTGCCAATAAAAAAACTTCTCCATACACCATGTTTTTTGTGTAATCTATATGTCCATCAGTCTTCGAGTTTGGATGAATAAGAAATTTTACAGAAGCACCCGATCTAGCCCGGGATAAAGCCACATATAACTGTCCATGCGAAAACACGGGTTCTTTCAGGTATATACCAACAAAATCCAAAGTTTGGCCTTGAGCTTTGTTTATGGTGATTTAACCGTTTTTCGTCGGGTTAATTTAATATCAGTGAATTTGTGATATCGGGGGTTTGGATATTGAATTATTCAGTATATTGGGTTCTGTTACTTTATTCTGGATGGATCGTTTACAAAGAAAAGCAATAATCAAAGGCAAGAAGTAAAACCATTAACGAAATTAAGAACGCAATGATATGGAGGTAAAGTTCTGCAACAATAATGGATATTATTGAGTTCTATTGTTATCAATGTATTCTTGTGTAATCTCAGAATTAAGAGAATTCGTAGTTGTCTTATACAACGAATAACTAGGTATTTATATTATGCTAAACCTAGTATTACAAGGAATCATAGTCCTAGTTGGACTCGGCCCAACCTATCCTTCCTGGGTCCGGAGTGTAATCTTTACTCGGAGCGAGCGGCATCAGGCTGGGTCAGTAAGAAGATCCCGATCCTTTGTAATTGGTCGAACCGGTCTTATAATCTCTGTTCGATCTGATCAGTATGTAGGGTGCGAAATAGCCCCCATCAGTACTCCCTCACTTCTTCGAGCGTATAGATAATAGGAGCTCGTAGAAGTAGATAAATCTGATCGACTGTTTCTTTTCTATGAACGGAGCCTCGTTAAAAACCTTACTTAAGAAAAAACCCAGTGGGAAAAAATCTTAAGTAAGGAAAAGAGTGCTACGTATCATAGATAGTCGTTTCTTCTGTCTAATCGTGGATCGCCACGCGTCTATTCAGGAGGCTTTTTGTATCCTTCCGTTTTTGGCGGGAATTTGAGTAGCTGTGATAAGTTCGAAACGTCTTTTCTCATTTCCTTATAAATAGGTGACTTTCGAGTTTGCCATTTCTCTTTTATATTTGCTTTTAGATCGCAGTCATTTTCTAGTTTGGTCGTTCGTCGTATAAAATTTTCCTTTCATCGACCTTCTTCTTCCGAGAACTAGAATATAGATGGCTTCCGTTAGAAGATCTTCTTCTTCTCCTAGAGAGATCATTGCCCCCGATAACGAGGAGGAGTTACATTCTAATCCTCTGGGTGAACAGACTACGGTATCTGACCTTGTTATCCCTGTAGAAGATACTTACAAGGTACGAATCCTTTCCGATGCGGATGTAGCCGCCCGAGCCAAAAAGGGCAAAGGTACTGTTCCTCAGATTTCTGAACCAATTGAGGATGTAGCTTGCGCATATACAGAGGAAACGTTCCCTGAAGCCGTGAATAACTATACCAAATATTTTCCGGAAGGTTCTGAAATGATTCTTCCATCCCCTACTGATAGGGTCACGTCTCCACCGGAGGGATGTCGAGCCTTTTACACGGCTCACTTTAATAGCGGACTGCGTCTTCCTTTATCTCCCCTTTTTCTGGGAGTTCTAAAAACTTTCAGCGTGTGCTTGACACAACTGGTTCCAAATTCTGTTGCTTTTGTGGTTCGTTTTTCCGTTCTGATGATTGCAAAGGGATTTAAACCTTCTTTCCGTAATTTTACGCAACTTTTTCGTTTTAATATTTCTAGTTCTTCAAACCGTGGATACTTCTTCGCTAGTCAGCGGCCCAGCCGAGCAATCTTTGATGCTCCGGTTTCTAGTAATCCTTCTTGGAAATCTCATTTCTTCTTTGTTCGTCCTCCGCCTAATCTTCGTTTGGCGGATGGTTCGATCACGCCTTTCTCGTGGGATCATGGTTCCAGGTGGATTCCCGGAGGTCGCTCACCGACTGGTGAACTTGTTCCTGACGATGTACAGTTTATCACTGAGATTCCCGAGATGCGTACAAACAAATATCAAAGCGCTCTTCTGATTGGGGAATCTTTTCTTCGTAAAGCGGGGTTAAGCGTCCATAATTTTCCCATCAGTTCATCATCTGAGCCTCTAGGTTAGCATTTTATTTGATCTTTAGTATTGTCACTATACTTTTTATATGGAGAAACTAACTTTATTTTGTTTCTTTCTCAGCTCATATGGTAGAAAGCTCCCGACACTCTTCGAAGGGAAAAATGGTGCTGTCGAAATCTTCCAAGTCAGTGGAGAATAATCCTATCGAGCAGAGGGCGTCTCGAAAGAGGAAATTGGAATTGGGTCACGAATCCGAGGAGAATAGAGAGGAATCTCCGGATTCTCCACGCGAGTCCCCTATTCGTCAGGGCATGGGATCCGGTTATCCTCCGCTTCATCTTAGAACATCTTTGGGTATTCGAGGATGTCGTAGCTGGTCGATGCCTCATCCCACTAATAATCCAGTTGATAGAAAGAGGAGTTACTATGGACGTTCTGGTGACGACCTTTCTTTACTCGGGGATAAACATCCAAATCCTACTCTGGTCGAAATGATCGAGGATCATTTAGAGGGAAGGAGGGCCGCTGGTTATTCCGAGAAGGATTCTCTTATTCATGATAATAACGAGAATGCGGTCGATAAGGCGACCCGTATTCTTTTATCTGGCGTTCATACTCGCGATCTTAATAAGCTTCTTCATAAGGATCCTTTGGAGAAATTCCAGCGAGCTTCTCTCTATGCTGAAAAGGTGAGATCCTTTTTCTTTCTATTATTTTGATGAAGTGATCTTTTAAGATTTTCTCAATTTGCTAACTTGTTTCTTTCTGACCCTTTCGTTATTTCAGGTCAACACCTGTCTGACATCATACGCCTATGAAAATTCTCTTTGGAAACAACAGTGCGATTTCCTTGAAGAGAAGTATAAAGCTTTACTTCACAAGTCTTCTGGTTCAGAAGTTGGTCCCTCAACATCTTCCTCTATTCCTGTCGTAGAGACTCGTGCTGCCGGGACCGAAGACCAAGAAATGCTAGATAGAGCGATAGAGGTTTCTCGCGCTCAGGAACAAACCAATCAAATGGCAAGAAAATTAGAAGAATTGCAGTTGCAGAGCACGACTCGGATTAGTGAGCTTGAATCTCAAGTGTCAAGCCTTGAAGCTTCTTTAGAGGACTATGAAAACGACGTCCCACTTAGGCAAAGAGATCGATATGTTAGGAAATCCGACGAACAAGTAGTTCGAGAATTCCTCAACTCTCCTGTTCATATGGCGTTGGTGTACCGGATGGTCGGTCCTCTTCTTGAGAATACCTTTAAAAAATCGATTCATCAACTGGTCGCTTTGGAGATGATCGAGGATCGTCGGAAGGAGTATTTTAAGGCAGCTCATATCCGGTTGAACCGTTATGGCGAGCTTTATTCTTCTTCTGAGGTTCCAGATGTCGAATATCAAGGTTTTCCTCTGGCTCATCTTGTCGAGGAATTTGGAAATCCATTGCCGATTCCTCCTTCTGATGTTAACGATGAGCTCGATAATACTTTCATCGATCCAGTAGATGAAGAAGAAGACGAAGACGATATAGGCATGACTGAGGTCGTCAATAGTGAGCAGAAGATTTCGGATAGCGACCAGGCTTCTTAAAGTAGTGATTTATTTTTGAAATAATCTTTGTAATTATCCGCTTGTAGGTTAAATTGTAGCTTAGCTTTCCCTACTTTGTACACTAAACGTTTCTTATTCAGACAGTCGTGTCCTTTCACATTCGCTGTAATGATTCAGACAAGTCATTTAATTTGCCGTAATCATTATGTATGTGTCTTTTCAAATTCTAGCGTTTGCTCCAAGGTCAGTTTTCCTGTTTCGCGCCCTTTCTTCGGGTTAGTCGCGTCTTTTCGTGCAGTATAAATACGAGAGGTAAAATTTGACTTGTCTTTTTTACTGCTATACTCCTCTCTTAACATAATACTCTTTCTTGAGCTAGTCGATAAACTTCCTCGATATTAATTTATATTTTTCCGTAATCCGATCATGAGTAACCTTTTCGGTAATACTTCGAAGCGACCTTCTCGTGAGGGCGCTAGGGATAATAGATCGAAGAAATTTCGAAGAGAAGGGCCTTCGATAGAGCCTCCTCGTTCGTCCTCAGTTAGTAGCTCGATGATCGATACTCCTATTACTACGTCCCAACCTTTATCAGAAGTTAGTTCGTCGCTCCTCCAACCAAACTTTTCTTCTACCCCCGCGGGAGGTAATAGGTCTTCCCCAGGTCGATTAGCTTTCGGAGATCCATCCAACATGGAACCGGTTTACGACATACCTGTTTCTTCAGGTTTTTCTTCTTACGAGTATGGATCTCATGGAGGGGATTTTGTTAGTTCCCTTCCTTTTTCTACTTCTACTGCCCTGCTAGTTAGTGAAGGGCAAGTCGGTGATGGTTTTTCTGTCAATCCTTCCATAACGCAGTCTATTTCGCAATATGGTCCTGAATATCTATTTCATGATACCACTGTAACGACTGCTTCTTTTGAGTCTGGGGGACCTTCTGGGGGTCGATCTGGGTCGAGGTCAGGTCGTCGGACCGTTATATCTGCTTCCGGCAAAGAGACCTCTGTTAGTCCCAACGAGCGGGATTCCCCTCGTCCGTTAGATGATCGCTGTGTGCTTATGCAGGTTAATGACATTCTTTTGTCGGAGACTCCACGTTCCGACGGTGTCCCTTTGACAAGCGAGCTGCCTGGTTCTGTTGAACCTGATGCTTTGTCTTGGGACTTAGGTATGAGTACTATTTTGCCCGGCGAATTGAGGAAGCTCGAAGGTACTTCCAATGTTCGCCTTGTTCAATCTTTGGTGAAGATATGTGAGCAGGTAGACATTTTTGTTCTTTGTTTTGAATTCTTTGTTGTACAGTGGTTTTTCTTACTCTTTCTGTTTTTAGGGCAAGTATTTTGCACTCCAGCTGGGTGTGCAAAATGATGAACTGTGGAATAGTCGGAGAGCTCTTCAAGGTCAGCTGGAGTCGGAGAAAGCTAAAACCAGGGGTTTGGAGCTGCAGCTGCAACTTGCTAAAGATGATCTCCAAAAGTTAGAGGCTGACAAAGTTATTCTTGAGAAAGAGAAAGGCGACCTAGTTCAGGCTGCCGCGTCGGCAGAGGGATCTCGTCAACAGGCATATGATGATGGTTATGATGCCGGTTATCTTAAGCGCCAGGAGGAGTTGATGGCGTTTGCTGGTAACCTAACTCCTCGGAGGACTGTTTCTGGTAGTCGACTTGCTGATCGTTCTTCTTAGCGACTTTAGTTTGACCTGGCAGGCCTTGGACTGTCTATTTTTTTTTTTTTTTTTTTTTTTTTTTTTTTTTTTTTTATCGCCCAATCTTTTGTGCAGTTATTTGGGCTGAAATTTTTGTAATAGAAGGAGTAGAAATTTGAAAACGATGATCTTTTGTAGGCAGATTCTTGCCTGATCAAATGTCTCCTGTATATATACTTTGTTATGCTCGTTCTTCCCTTGTGCATGGATATAGTCATCATGAAATAACCATTATGGAGTAGCATACTCGCGTTTCTAGATAGAGAAAAGATAGCTTGTCCTTGTTTTATCACTGTTTTAGTAACTGATTTTGCTTTTGCCAATCACAACTTTTGTCGATCAAACTTTGTATACTCCATTCTGGTCGATGTTCGATCCGTGCTTTGTAAATTTGTCCCTTTATGACATATTTCTTATATAAGGAGGTTATTGTTCCACCTGTTTGAACTTCGCTTTTCTTCTCATCAAAGGGAAATTTCCCTCTCCGTGCTTTTCATAAATCCATGTCTTTCATCATTAACTTTTTAACTATACTTTTCTCTAGCCAGTATATCATACTCTTGATATGGGAGGAATTGGAAAATGTAATAATTCTGGCCAGATCTGACCCGTTCAGACCTCCTTCAGCAATTCTTTGGAAAATTAGGCAGTGACGGCCTTATAGTTTCGAATAGGGAGGGCTATTCTCCTGATTTCGATGTCAGATTTCTTGGATTCTAAGTGGAATTCTTGTATGGCCAACTTAGTAGTCCCCCAATGATGTATGAGGCAGTTACGACCCCCGTATGGTGGAGGCTCTGGTCGTTTTTAGGCAATTATTCTCTTTCAACGGTTCAACTTTGCATGCCTTCGTTGAGGAGTTCTTAATATTTTCTATTAGGCGACCCTCATATATGATCGTGCAGATCGTTTTGGTCTTTGAACTTCTTTAAGTTTTCTTGGATTATTTTGTTGATCGCTTCGATCTGTAGATTTGTTTCTCCCCGATCAGTTGAATCGATCAGACGGGCGCCGTTCCAACTTACTTGCATTTATTTCGGGAAGTCAAAGGGTCGCGTTCTCGTCCCTTGATTAAACTCCTATCGTCCGTAGGATCATTCTCACGGGCGCCTATAAACAAGTAGGCAGTTTCCTTATTTTCCATTCATAACAATGGATATCTCGGTTTCCTTAGATTTCATTTTGCCTTCAGATCCCATAATGTTTAAGAAGTCACATTATCGTGATTTGTTCGTTCGCAGTAAAGGAATTGTCCCCAGTCTTGTATTGACGGGTCCCATGTCAGCCCTTCCTTGTATCGACGGATCCCATGAGATCTCCGCTTTAGTCTTCATCACTTTAGAGGTCCGTGGTTTCCGTCTGCACATGGGGGGTTCATACTTGCCAGTCACCCTCGCTCTTGGATGTGACTTCCGGAGTGATAGATCGCCGGGGTGGCTGGTAAACTTACCGTTTCACGACGGTCCCGAAGAGATGCTGCTCTAGAGTAAAATGTTTTATAGATAAAGTAAAAGCAGTATCTTCTTCTGGGTGAGTGAGCATTGCTAGCTTATCTGGCTGGTAGTGTTCATTTCATCTGGAATCACATACGATCTTCAGAGCCCTGCCATCGAACCAAAGAAGTCGACCATCCTGAGCAGCATGCTTCTTAGGTGGTTTATTATGATCGATGAGGTACTAGGGAGGAGATTGGTGTTTCCGTGGACATTGTCGTGAAGATAGTCGATCCCGTAGGATCAATTTAACTAGATCATTGTAACGATCTTTAGATAGCAAGCAGATTTTTGTAACGTAGAATATTTGTATGTAATTGATTTGATGAATAAAATATTATTTATTTCTTGCATCTTCTTTGTCGTTTGATAATTTTATTTACGAGGAGTAATTTCCGAGCAGATGAATTCATACTTGATTTACCTTTCAAAACTTTAGGAGTATCAGCGGATCTTATTTAGATCGTTAGGAGTAGATCGAGGAGTTTTTATTGAGCGTATCAATGTGTACTCAATCTTGCTATAATTTAGACTTAGGATTTCATAACAAAATCCTTCTTTGTCGTTGTAATTAATCGAGGAGTTTTTATTGAGCGGATCAATATTTACTCAACTCGTTTTGTTTAGACTTAGGTTTTTAACCCAAAAATCTCTTTGATCGTTGAACATATATCGAGGAGTTTTTATCGAGCGGATCGATGTTTACTCAACTCGTTTTGTTTAGACTTAGGTTTTTAGTACCTGAAGTCTTTTAATCATTATAGATATATCGAGGAGTTTTTATCGAGCGGATCGATGTTTACTCAACTCGTTTTGTTTGGACTTAGGTTTTAATACCTGAAGTCTTTTAATCATCATAGATATATCGAGGAGTTTTTATCGAGCGGATCGATGTTTACTCAACTCGTTTTGTTCGGACTTAGGTTTTTAATACCTGAAGTCTTTTAATCATTATAGATATATCGAGGAGTTTTTATCGAGCGGATCGATGTTTACTCAACTCGTTTTGTTTGGACTTAGGTTTTAATACCTGAAGTCTTTTAATCATCATAGATATATCGAGGAGTTTTTATCGAGCGGATCGATGTTTACTCAACTCGTTTTGTTCGGACTTAGGTTTTTAATACCTGAAGTCTTTTAATCATTATAGATATATCGAGGAGTTTTTATCGAGCGGATCGATGTTTACTCAACTCGTTTTGTTCAGACTTAGGTTTTTAATACCTGAAGTCTTTTAATCATTATAGATATATCGAGGAGTTTTTATCGAGCGGATCGATGTTTACTCAACTCGTTTTGTTCAGACTTAGGTTTTAATACCTGAAGTCTTTTAATCATTATAGATATATCGAGGAGTTTTTATCGAGCGGATCGATGTTTACTCAACTCGTTTTGTTCAGACTTAGGTTTTTAATACCTGAAGTCTTTTAATCATTATAGATATATCGAGGAGTTTTTATCGAGCGGATCGATGTTTACTCAACTCATTTTGTTTAGACTTAGGTTTTTCGCACCTGAAGTCTTTTTGATCGTTGAATATATTTGTCGAGGAGTTTTTATCGAGCGGATCGATGTTTACTCAACTCGTTTTTGTCGTCGGGATGAGGAGTGTTTATTGAGCGGATCAATGTATACTCGACTCATTTATAATTCAGACTTAGGTTTATCACCAAAAAGTCTTTGTTGCTGTTGATATAGATCGAGGAGTGTTTATTGAGCGGATCAATGTATACTCGACTCGTTTCGTTCTAATATTTATCAATATGCTAGTGTAATTCCACAGAGCGTTAATCGAAATAATCGATGTATAGAAAATGCTAAAAATTTGAACTCTAGGCTAGGGCCTTCGTTACAAGGATTAAAACTTGATAAAGTAAAAATAAAACAATGCAGTATAATCTGCTAAAATTTATTTACCATAGTATTTCCTAAGGTTGACTGCGTTCCAGGTTCTTGGTAAGGCTGTCCCATCCATGTGTGCAATTTTGTATGAACCTTTCTTTCCTACGCCAATGACGATGTAAGGTCCATCCCAATTTTGTTGTAACTTTCCCACATGCTTGGATACTTCTACCTTTTTCAAAACCAAATCTCCTTCTTTGAAGGTTCGGACGCGTACTTTTTGATTGTATGCTTTCTCCATATTTGCCTTAGTGGTTTGTAGGCGTACAGCAGCTTTATCTCTTAAGGCTTCTGTTAAATCAACGTCATTTTCCCTCGCCTTTTCATTTTCTTCTTTATTGAACATCTCTATTCTTGGAGTTGGAATTAAAGTTTCCACAGGGATAACAGCTTCCGACCCATACATCAAGCTGAATGGGGTTTCCCCAGTTGAATTTCTTACCGTAGTTCGATTAGCCCACAAAACTCCTGGTAGCTCATCGGCAGTTTTTGTCTCTTCAGACTGGCAAATTGCTGTGTTAGTTTATTGCATAATTCTCGGAAACTGAATATGGAATTGGCCGGCTGTTTGGCAAACCAATCCAACGCGAGTCCTTCGAATGTTGTCACCATTAGCTTGGCAGTGTATTCGGCGGAGTGGGCATATAGATTCATAATGTTCGTAAAGCTAAAAATATAATCATCCGGGTCAGTGGTTCCATCGTAGCGAGGTAGTCTGCCCGGGACTTGTCCGATCGATTGTGCCTCTTTTATTTCCCTGCAGAAGGGAGAACAGGCCGCAAGGCTTTCCTGGAGTTCCGTGGTTCGGGCCCACGGATTTTGAATAGTCCGTAAGCGTTGTTCAAGTCGGTCCTGCACCATCCTTTCAATTTCTCTTTCCGTCAGTCGAGCCGTTCGTGGTCGATCAGGGATTGTATCATCTATATCATCCTCAATAGGGATAATTGTTCGTTCCCTGGATCTACTACGCCTCGCCGGGGTTTTTCTGTGACCTCGTTTCCTTCGAGGATTGTTGTCGGAGGGTTTCGAATTGTCCTGTTGTGGACTGTGTAGCGAGCGGTGCTCGCTTGGTGGGCTATCAGCTTGTTGAGATACATGATCGTTTTGTCCGGGCGTTCTCCGAGCAGGAATTGTCCTGGCAGCCCTAGGGTTTTGCGGAATTTGATCAAGCACAAGTAATTCTTCCGGGGAGAGTGATTTAAAGAGCATCGCTATTTGTCGTAATTTCTCCTGAGCACCCGGGAGAGGAGCAGGGATCTCGGGGACTTCCGGCTCTTCCTGTATCGTGCCGGGAGGACCTCCTAGGGGTTCATGATCTCGGGGATGGGTATTCTGTAAATTCTCGTCGGTGTTGGGAACGTTATTATTGTCGTTCTCCTGTGGATCTTCAGATGTGTCATGACCGGTGGTTGTGTTACTTCTTGCTCCGATACGAGCGCTTTTCCTTGGGCGAGCCATATGTCGATCGAATAATTAACCTAGCCCCACGGTGGGCGCCAACTGATTTAACCGTTTTTCGTCGGGTTAATTTAATATCAGTGAATTTGTGATATCGGGGGTTTGGATATTGAATTATTCAGTATATTGGGTTCTGTTACTTTATTCTGGATGGATCGTTTACAAAGAAAAGCAATAATCAAAGGCAAGAAGTAAAACCATTAACGAAATTAAGAACGCAATGATATGGAGGTAAAGTTCTGCAACAATAATGGATATTATTGAGTTCTATTGTTATCAATGTATTCTTGTGTAATCTCAGAATTAAGAGAATTCGTAGTTGTCTTATACAACGAATAACTAGGTATTTATATTATGCTAAACCTAGTATTACAAGGAATCATAGTCCTAGTTGGACTCGGCCCAACCTATCCTTCCTGGGTCCGGAGTGTAATCTTTACTCGGAGCGAGCGGCATCAGGCTGGGTCAGTAAGAAGATCCCGATCCTTTGTAATTGGTCGAACCGGTCTTATAATCTCTGTTCGATCTGATCAGTATGTAGGGTGCGAAATAGCCCCCATCATATGGTCATGGCAAAACATGGTCGTATCGGGAACTACATCCTTTTAAAAGGTATTGGACATTTTAGCTTGTCGGACGATTTAATGGGTATTCGTGGAATAAATACGTAAGTTCCTTTACAATCTCCTGTGGCAATCTCGGCGCCTATGAAATTATCACCCAATTCTTTACATATCAAACGCGTCCCATTGCATAATCCTTGTATAGGATTCAAATTTCTCAAGAGCATAATAGGGCAGTTCTTTTTTAATTTTAACAAATGAGGAGGTAACCCACTGGCAGTTACACAATTCAAGAAATCCTCATACTCAGCTTGCTGCGAACAATCGTTTGCTCGATTAAAACTCAAGTACTCTTTGACGTCACCAGGAAACTGTCCCATGATTAAATCATTCAATTCAGCTACACAATCATTTTTTAGAGTTAAAATAGCTCTGTCAACAAAGGAAATCGGGTCTTTTACGAAGGCATCCAAAGAGGGATAACACTCTCAATTAATCTGTCAAGAGAACTATACGTGTCAGTGAATGGAATCAACATATGAGATGGTATACGAATATTTTCGTCAAACAGATATGGAGCTTCACCATTCCCAAAACTTAGAATGTATGAAGTGAATGCTGGATCTTCTTTGGCTCTCATATTTTCGTGCAACTTAAATTTAGTAATTTTTCGCCACAGTGATGAACTTACGAAGCTGGCTCCTATCATAGCATCCCTCGACCCATGCACAACAATCGACAGAGTTTGTCTAAAATCACCACCAAACAATACAATCTTACCTCCAAAAATCTTTCCAGGCCTACAAAAATCAAACAATAACTTATCTAACGACTCAATTGAAAACCGATTAGCCATTGAAGCCTCATCCCATATAATAAGTCTCGCCTCAATTATCATCCTTGCAAGACTACTTTGTTTACTTATCTTCCCGGCAGATTTATCCTCTGGATCGAACGGAAGCTTAAAACGTGAATGCGCAGTACGACCACCGGGGAGCAATGAAGCAGCAACCCCTGAGCTTGCTACCGGTAAAGCTATACAACCTTTTGAGCGTACATATGCTAATAAAGCTCGATATAAGAATGTTTTCCCAGTTCCACCAGGCCCATCAAAAAAAAACACCATTTCCGTTAGAATCGATTTTAGAAACCACAGTGTCATATACAATTTTTTGGCCTGCGTTTAGTTTCTTCACTAAAACCATATCTTCTGTAGAAACTTTCATACACAATTCATTTTCATAGTCTTTACTATATCTGTCTTTGTGCGCTGAATATTCAACAGGAAATGTAATCGGGTAATCACGAATACATTTTTCCATTGAGGTCAAAACAGTATCTATAGCAGCAACAGTACTCCGCAAAATCTCCGCATCTGTAAAAGATCCACTCCTACCAAAATCCTCTGATAACGATTGATAATATTTATCCCACAACGATTGTGGATCACCAATTATGCCATAAACAAGCAGCATAGCAAAAAGAGTTCGGAAAGAGTATGGCATTTGACACAGAACTGCCTCAGCCAAACAACTATCCACGTAATCATCTGATTGAAATAACACTCCACGAACAGCTGCCTCTCTAAAAGTCGAATATTTTACTTCTCCAACAGTCATTAAATCTTCAAAAGAGGGAGGGCATCACACGTTATTTAGAAGTAATCTCTCAAAATACCTTTCGCCTTCCATTGGACTAACAGTACAAAGGCGGCCCACAACAGTTTGCTTTTTCCGCAACTTCCATTTGTGCTTCACAGTCTCCCAAACAAAATGCTCCGAAAAGTTCTTGTACAATAAATTCGGTCTATTCGCGTCTAAATCATAATCGTTCATTACAAAAAACTCTGTTAGCATGGTCTTTGAAACTAAAGGATTATTAATAGATTGTTGAAGAGATTGATCCATGCCAAAGCGAAAAGGCTGATGATTCGGTAGATGAACCGGTAACACAATAACAGGAGGATACATTTCGCTCATTGGGAATCCAAATATCCTCCAAAAAGCCTCATGCGCAGAAACGTACCTACCATCCTGATATTCTTGAATTTCGTCACGTTGACCCAGAGGACCATCTGAGACTACATGATAAGCTACCTTATCATGACCTTTGTAAATATATTTGTACAAATATTTAACTAATTTGACGTCCCCACAAATTTCCACATTGATATGGCAGTCTAATTTCACCAATAAATAAGAACAATAAGGCACAACAGATCTATTATCCAGCCTCACATTCCGATAAATAACCGACCGACCATCATTTCTTCTACGATAAGTTGGGTATGAATTTTGACCGTTCGTGGTACTGTCTGCAAACTCCTTCGGATAATAATTCTTACATTTACCTTCACGCATACATACATTCTTTTTATTGGACTCACCGCAAGGACCATGCATCATATGTTTGACAACAAAACTGCGTAGGAAAGGATGTGAGCCATCTGGCAGCTCAGCAGATATAATCTCATCATACACAGCAGGAGATATAATCTTGTCACGTGATTTCAGGATAATAACCCAATGAGCATGTGGCAATCCACGTTTTTTATATTCGACAGTGTACACATATGCTGCTACCTCACCGAAAATTTTCTTTTTCACAATCTCATCCTTTAGTTCATCCAACTTGGCTTTGAATACACGAGCAATTAGGTCTGGTCTGTCATCAGCTTTTTGACACGGTAGTAAATTATCCACTATTTCTTTCCAACCAGGATTACATGTCATGGTTAAAAACACATCAGGTTTTCCATATCTTTGAACCAATGCCATTGCATTCACATATCTTTTCTTCATGTCACGAGGTCCGCCAATGAAAGAAGAAGGTAAGACAACCCTTTGGCCGACATTGTTAGGACGTACTTAATCATCAATTAAAAGACTATCGATAATACCCTGGAAAGATTCCGTGCGAATTTCCTTTTGAAGTTGTTCTGAACGATAATAATCCAACCGAGATGTCTCAAATTTAATATACATGTCGATAATGAATTATTGTCCTAACCTGCCAGCATGCAAAAGGTATGAGTTGTCCCCATCACGTATCTGCGCCTGATAACATGAATGTTCTCGACAAGAAACATTCGAACGATTATTTTATTACGCTGCAAACCTACATATAAGATGAGTAACTTGAAGCATTCGGGGAATAAATAAGGCAAGAGAAACATCAAAACAAAAAGAGGGACCTGAAGAGAAAATATATTGATTACCTTCCTCCTCTGCAGCAAGTAACTCCTCCGCGGAACCAACAGTAGCCGCATCAAAAGGCAAAGAAGGCAACGCAGACATATTGCGTTTTCTAGAAGAAGTGACTCGCATATCCATATTTTGAGGAATACCTGGATGCCAACCACCCTCACCATATGGGAACAACAAAGGATATTGTAGGGGATTGTAACAACTATAATAATAATTAACTTTATGACTACGACCAGGCTCAGTATAGACACGAATATCGTGCTCAGAACAAGAAGAATTGGCGTCTCCATCCTTCCAAACACCGGCGACCTCGTCCACCGTTGGTAGATTGCGATTTGTTTGATCCAAAGTTGTGCTAGTTCTTATAACAATCCTAGCATCTCGTAGATCATCCCAACAAGACAATCGCTTGAAAAACTTACTATATGGATTCCTTGTTAATGCCTGAACAAGAAGATCCATTACATCTCGTCTCAAATCCTTGGCTCCCAAAACAGCATCCTCCAAACCTTCTGCGGTGTCCAAGAAGAACAATTGCAACAAATCAGTAGTATTTGCAGACCCGTCAATTGGATTCATAAAATGAGAAACTTTCCCCCCATCCTTGGCCCACCACGAATCTGGAACAACCTTTATTCCAATAGAAGTAAATGCGAACCCATGATTATAAGGTCGACCTTTGCGTCTAAATTCTTTCGCCATCTAAGAATCAAGATCAGTAAAAAGAAACATTAGAATAGGGCACAAAACTTCCACAACAGAAACCAGGCGGCTCACGATAGAAGCGATGTGCACCACAAAACGTACAAGAAGCCTGGGGAGGCAGTGTCCAAGGAAGAACAGGTATATTTTTCAACCTATCGAAACGACCAGCAGGCAATCGTCCCGTGACATTGGAAAAACGATTACACTTAGCAGAGCATGTACATACAATAAAACATATTAAGTTAAAAAAAATTAATAATTAATAACAAAAGTTTTGAATGAGCAGGAAAAAAAAGTACAAAGAATATGTAATGCTTTACCAGGAGATTGCAATTGCTGCGTGCGGAAAGATTCATGTAACACCATCGAGCCAGCCAATGGTAAAATAGATCCCGAAGAAGAAGTTGCAATCGAGGTAGGCAATGGTAAAATAGATCCCGAAGAACAACTTGCAACACACGTCGAAACATTAGGAAAAGAAGAAGAAGAAAAAGTATCAGCCATATCGGGTGGATGATCCAGGTAAAGTCGCGCAGCGCGCTGTTCAGCACGCTTGCTTGAGAGCAATTTTTTTTCTTCAAAACTCATTGAAGCGTAACGAAGCCGTGCCCTCTCATTACGAGCCAGCCTAACAACATCCTTACCACCTAATATACCAATTGAAGAAAAAAAGTAAAATGTCAATTTATCGAACACCCAAAAATAAATAAACAATAAAAAAAACCATAAAAACTCACAGGTTCTTACAACTTCATGAGCTCCTGGAACGCATTTTTTCGAGGCAGGCAATGATGCAACAGTAGGTAGTAAGGCATAATTTTCGAACAACAGGTTCTCTTTAGAAGCAGGTCCAATAATAAAATCACTCCGCAAACGTTTGCTAACATTTGAAGAAGCCTGTCCTATATCAGGCCCTCCAGAACCACATCCATCAAGTAATTCATTACGCAAACGTTTACCAATATTCGAGGGATTATGTTCAGCATTGCCCAGAAAACTACCACGAATATCGGCTTTACCCTTACCCTTACCCTTACCCTTCCCTCTAGAATTCTCTACATTAGCCATCTAATAAACCACCTTTCCACCAAACAACGACCAGTATACAATAAGTAGGACCACACAGTAATAAGAAGAAAAAAAAAGATATAAAAATTTTAATAAACACACAGGCATTACATAAGAAGAAAAAAGAGAGCAAAATACCTGAAGTAGAAGAAATTAGCTGAAAGAAAGACAAAGGACTGCTCCTGCAAATGAACATAAAGACATAAACAACTTCTCAAACAAGGTAAACACATAAGTTAGATAAAGGAAAAAAGAATTTTAAACAAACCTTGGAACACAAACAGTGGAAATAAACCTGCAATAGAAAAATTATATTTAGGAACTCCAATTAAAATAAAATAAAAATAAATCAAATAGCCCCTTTGAACTAATGTTATAGGTTCAGTTAGTAGAAATATTTTGGATTGGTAGGCATACGATTTAAACTAAATAACTATTTTAACACACACTCAAAAAACAGAATTGAGCAACCATGTTCATAGATCATAACCATACACTTTGAACGATGAAGCATGTTCTTAGGTCATAACCACACATCTAAATCAGAAAAATTAATAGAATAGCCCCTTTCAACAGCACAGGTGACCTTCAAGTATAAACATATAACTAAAACAAAATAAACCTTTTAACCTCCAAAAAAAACCAGTAAATATAGGTGTTTATATTAGTCCAGGTATATTGAATTGTACAAGATTTAAAAAAAAAAAAAAAAAAAAAAACATCTTATATTGACATACATTAAACATACAGTTAAAACAAAAGAACCAAACACAGTATTTATTTAAAACTCCACAGATTGAGGAAGATGAAAGGAAAACGCAGGTAAAGAGAGAAAGAGAAAACCCACAAAGAAATGAAGTGCAGGTAAAGTGGAGATGAGAAATGAAGTATAATGTATATAAACAAACTATCAATGTATATAAACAAACCATCACCGCCAAATGAACATCAATTATTCACAACCTTTATTGACAAAATTTACAATAATTATCCACAACCTCCACTGAGAAAAATATTATATAATTAACATGAGGAAAATGTAATTCCTTACCATCACACGTAGAGTGTACAATGCAACTGAGAATTCCAAAGCAGGTGAAAGTAATTGATAATGGGAAGATATGAATGAAGCTCCCAGAGCAGTAATGATAACATTACAATGAACCGTCCATTGTTGTCGGAGATAGTAATTAAATATAAACCCACTAACCCCATAATAAGAAATTAAGAATTGGAGGAGGAAGAAGCAGCTGAAAGGAAGAGGAATTTGAAAGTTGTACGTTGTACCATATAACTTGTACTTTAAGGGACAAAAGAAAGCCTGTGAAATTGTAATTGTTTTGGAAAGGCGGATAAGGAAAGAAAGAATTGGGCCCACAGTGGAAGTCGGACAAAAATAATAGCGGGCCAAAATAAATCAAAATGATATCATGCCCAAGCATAAATTTGGACGAAAATTAACAAACCGGTGTCGTTTCGGCATTAAAAGGGCCAAAATTAAATGGGAAAAAAATTACATTTACTGTTCAAGAAACCCATCGCTTCTTATATGGTCTTAATATACTGTGAAGTGAAGAATTTTATTATTGAGGTTTATATATATATATATATATATATATATATATATATATATATATATATATATATATATATTATATCATATAAGATTGTAAGGTCGGTATGAACAGTGCTTATCTTTTCTTTTCCCTTTTTTTTTAATCCCCTACCTGTAAAACGATGCCGTTTTCCCATTTATACGCTGCCGTTTCTTTATTTATCCCTCCTTTTGCACTACTAGGTCAAATTACTTTTCCTTTATTTTCAGCAGCTTCTATTTTCTTCCGTATTCTCATGTGGCCCCTCCTGCTTGTAATTTCTTATGCTGCCTGGTTCCAATTCTTTGCTTTTTGTTTCTTCTTCTCGTAAATTGCTCATGTTTATCTATTTCAGTTCAAATATCTTCCCACGCCTTCCAAACGACGTATGTCTTCCTTACCTCTCTGTTTCATCCTCTACAATTTCTTTTCCAACAAAACCACGTGTACTAATTTATTCAACTTATCAATCCTATTTTCCCAATTTGTTATCACCATAGTTGTTCTCACACACACTACTCATATTTGGTGAGTGCGATTTGCACATAGTGAGGGAGACCCGCGCACACAGACCGGCATAAAATAGAGAGAGAGAGGCATCGCCTCTGCTTAGGGGCGGCGGCGTGGGTCACTGCAGAAGAGGTGGAAGAAGAAGGGTAGAAGTGGTTGTTTGGTATTTTTCCCTTTAGTCATGTTGTAATTGGTTTTACACATATTTTATCTCTATTTTCATTATTGTTCCCTTCTTCAGATGGAATTTTCTTTATAGCCCTCTCCCCATTTTCTCGGAGGTTTTCTTGGATTCTCGATTTCAGGTTGTTCTTTTTTCTTTCTATTTCTTTCTAATTATTAAATTTTTCTTTAAAATTGTGATATGAGGTTATGTTATATAAGCTTAAATTTTATCCTTTTTTTCGTTCTTCTCAATTTCCAGTAGTTGCAGAACAAAGATAGTCAATATATGAATGAGAATTACAGCTTAATCAGACCTTCCATCCTTCAAGTTAAATTGAAATTTCACACATCATAGCTAAAATACTTTGGGATTTTGTTCTTGTTTATTTTAACTTTACTTTTATGTAAAACTTTCTGAATCTTTCAATTTCCAAGGTATTGCTTCGGTTTTGTTTATTTTTACAGTTAATTATGTTTGTCTTTCAATTTCTTAAAGTGTTTGAGTATTTCTTTATGCAGGTGTATGTGTTTCTCCAGTTTCTATCAGTAGCTCAACATTTGAATATGCCCTGGAAGCTCCAAGGAACTCCCAGGCAAAGGTAGTACCGTCGAATTTCGTATTTCTTTTTCTTTTTAACATTTATTTATTTTTGTCCATCTTACTGCCACATTCAGTTATTATTATGTGACATGGATATTTGTCCTTGTGAGTTTTGCTTTTTTAAATTCTATGTAGGTTTTATACTAATCAAATTTATCTCTGCTGAGTTATTGCCTAATGTTGATGTAGTTTTTCGAAATCAGATAGTGGACTGATTCTAGATCAGGTACGTATTTTCCTATTTTTGGTTTTGACTTTTGCACTGCAAAGTGCCGAGTTAGTTGAATGTGGTTGAACTTGTACTCATGACGTTACATAGATAAAGTTAGACATATGGTATTTTCCACTCACGACATTAGAATTTATATTAGCTTATCTAAAATTCTGAAGAGGCAAAGGAAATCCAAATATATCAAACCTATACTCTATAGGTGCTTTGATTGGCATGTATTGTACTTAAGTGTAAGAAATAAAAACTAAAGGGATAGATAAGAACAAATTTGGCAAGTAGAATAATACTATGTGCTTGGCTATTCAAATTATAAAATATGATCATACAATTGACTTTGTGCTTTTAGTTCTAATCACTGGTCTCATATATATATATCACCCCTGAAAATATTTGATATATAAGTCTGCATATGCCATATGTATAACAAGAGTGAAGTGTCAGTCACTTCAACATTGTTAAAATCTGCTTCAAGTTTAATTACACAACAGAATACTGTAGTTAATCCGTGATTACCATGACTTTGTTCATGTTAAGTTAAACATATTATACTTTCATGTTTCTTATTGATCCAATTGAATCTATGATCACTTTCATTATTCAACATGTACTTTTCCATTTTTACTTTGATATTCTTAGTTAAGAAGCATGCAAATATTTTCATATGACACAGTCATAAGGGCTTATATGTTTTCTGCAAAATAGTGCATTAATGCAGTGTGGTATTTTCAAGGCTCATTATCGCCTGTGTATAGGTTAGATATATAGTATTCAATGAAACTTCTCAGTGTGAACAGTTTACGTTCTTTAACACAAGATGATAGAATATGTTCACTTAGTTATGTCTAACTTTAAAGAGATAGTTGATCAGATATTTGTACGACATCACTTTGATATAAATTGAACCAATTTGCCTCAACATCTCTTCTTTGTGCAAAAAAAACCCACATATATATGGCATTATATTTTTGGATTTGATGAGATCAGATGGTTGTACATGTTTTTTTCGTCATTCAAATACAAAATTGATAGGTAGGTATCATCACACCTCTTATACAAAAAAATAAATATAATAAAATAAAAATTTACAAAATAAAGAATCATTGGATAAACAAAAGAGATCAGATGGTAGTGCATGTTTTTTTCATCAATCAAATGCAGAATACAATCATATTGCATTATACATGATCAAACTCGTAAAACTTGAAATTTTCTTTTCATCAGCCGCTCGGAATTTTTCTCAAATTGTGTCCACCTTTTATGTGGAAAATCTATCTCCTTTTATTGCCTTTTCATAGTATTCTAATGTAAAACTAGAGTTACATAGTCAGAAATACAAGACGTTCCACCCTTATAATCTTTCCTCTACAAGTGCATCCTTGCTTAATCTTGCTATTGGTGATGTTGTTCCTTAAACTAAATCATTGGCTAAAGGTAATACCTCAACATTTATTTACTCTTCATTTGGCACTTTTCAGATCTACATTTATTACATTTGATTTTGTTTCCTTGGGATTTACATGTTGTTTTGGGGTTCTTTTTTTATATATATTCTGTCTGAAATATTTCATTTATGATGAGCATAATGATAAATGATGATGATAATACTAATAAATATAAACAAAGAATTAATTTTTTTCTTTTATCAGAAAATTCATGGGATATTGGTATTTTTAGGCTTACTATGTATATTTTCCTCACTGGTTTAGATTTTAGGAGTACACTAAAATCTAAATGTGAATATGACTGTTTACAAATTTGATCTTAAATCTGGTTGTGAAGAATAATGTGATACGTGCACTAATCAGTCTTAACTAACAAGAGAATGAAATAATTCTACTAAAAGAAGTTAGATTCATTAATGGCTAACACGATGTTTTGTTTAGCACATTGCAAGACAATTGACTGGCTTAGCCGATTCTTATTCAAAATTAAGGGAACATCATTTTATATTTTTGCACGCTATCCTTCATTGTTTTATATATTATTTACATTGTAAAGGTGAGAATAGTTGCTTTTCAGTTTGGTGAAATGATAGAACTGTAAATTTATATGGTGGTTAATATGGCAATGATGGAAACATGGATAACAATAGTATACACTAGGATCTGATTTAAACCTTGGATGTAATAATATTTTCATTTGCAATTTACTGGATCTATTTTGTTGTAACTAAACAATATTTTCTTTCAAGCATTTTTCACAAATCCGATTTGACTTAGTTGGATATAAACAACTTAAATGGTGAATTTTTTTTTTAATTACTCATTCCATTAAGTTAATATGCATTAAATGTTTTTCTTGGCTATTAATTTCCACCTGGGATATTCTCCAAATTTTGATTCAAGTATATTAGACATTATTAGGGGATTTTCCTAAAGGCGTCAAACTTCAAACTAAACATCTTGAGGCTCTGATAGGGAGTTTTCATAGGAATATTGAACATTTGTTTTCTGACTCAGATCTTCGCGTGTTATTAGATGCACTGAAGGCAATCTACCTTCTTTATTAAACTTTTAAACAAAGGTAAGCACACTTAAGAGTCAATTGCAGTGGTATATTCATAATTCAGAGTGGTGTAGAGATTATTAACTTCAGGATGGCTTTGCATATTCTGTTGTAATGTTTTAGAACATTTTTCTGTTAGTTGGTAATGAAACTTTTGATTGCCCTTGTTTTTCAGCTCTACTAGGTAATTGGAGTTGTAATAAGATAATCTACATGACAAAGATGCCATATATGTCCAATATCTTTTTATAGCTCTATGGAACTGTTCTTTTTAAATATTAGTTTTAATTCAGAGATTGGTTTCAGAAGGATGCTTCTTGTATTCGTGCTTCATCAAATATATATTTACTTTAAACTAATGGACATTCATCAACTTGTTGTTTTATCTGCATTTTAGATATGGGCAAATGGAGCGTGGGGTGTTATCTGGTGGGGTCGCAGGAATTGATCCACGGGGAGTTAGTGCTCGTATTATTAGCGTCCAGGGAGTTGATCTCAGTGAAACTGTTCAAAGAATGGAAGAAACTATTGCGCAAGTGATTTTACTTCTTGATCTCAGTGAAACTGTTCAAAGAATGGAAGAATCTATTGCGCAAGTGATTTTACTTCTTTAAGCTGCTACGGAAAGATGTATTAACTTCATTGGTAGTTTTGAGGCAGATGAGTTAATTCTTGCACTCGATCATGTAACATTACAATACATCTCTACCTTTCCGGGAATCATAAAATCACTAAGAGCATCCTTGTTCTAAATTCAGACATGCCTATACACGCCATAAGAGAGTAAGAGGATAAAAAAAAATGTTATGACATATTATCAGAAAAAGGAAAATGTTTTGATATAATAAATGAGTTGTATGGTTGAATTATGTTGTTCAAAATAGATGCATTCATATTTTTCTTCGGCAAATTCCATCAATATTTTTTAGGACAATACAATTTGTTCAGCTCCATAGTCTTAACTTGTTTTCTCTTTTGAAGTTCTGATTTTGGAGCTTTTATTCATTCGAGCTCAGTAGCTCCACGAAATTTCACCGAGCTTCACTCCCTGAAGAAAATACATGTCTCCATTGGAAGAACTCGTAGTTACATTTTCTGGAATCAAATTGAAATGGAGTGTGTGGTTGTCAATTTTCGAAGTTAACAAGGAGCTCTTTATATTTTCTTAGGTTGAAAGGGGGTTTTTTGTATATTTTGTAGGTATATAATTGTCATTTTGGCTCTGAAGGGGTTTTTTTGGTAATAAAAACTAAGCATACATAGATTTTTTCTTATAAAAACAAAACAGAGGTTGTTTTGATAGTTAGATAAAGCAAACTGGGTGTTTTTGCATTTCACTTGTCATTTTAGCCCTGAAGGGATTTTTTTGCTAATAAAAACTAAGCATTCATAGATTTTTTTCTTAGGTCATCTCCATCCGAAGGGGGAGGCAAGCAACAGCCTCCCGTCGGCTACCCCCCTAGATGCCTGCCTGCCCAGCTCTTGGATGCGCTTTACTATTTCTTTTTTTTTTTTTTTAAAGTTAAGTAACTTAAATGTGTAAAAAATATATAAAAATATTTTAGCACTTATTAATTATTGTTTAGTTTTTTCTTTTAAAAAAAAGTTAACCATAATTTTGAAAAATACAATGTTATCTCCTTCATAATTATACTATTAGAAGATCACTACAACACTATTTTCAAATTAATGTGGGATAAAACTTAACTCTCCTTATCCCACATTGATTTGAGTATAGTATTTAAGTGACATTCAAGTAGTATAAATATGAAATAGTATAAATATGAAAGTGAAATTATGAAATCTTTAGAAAATGGACATAAATTCAAAGAATTCATCCAAACTAAGAAATTCTTTGTCCAAAAATATAAAAGTCATTATACATACAGATTTGCAATTTCTCTGCAATTTAAGAAATTTATATGTAGCTTAATTTTAGGTGTTCTCAATTTATATTTTTCTTTACATACAAACTTTAGCCTAAACTGACAAAATAAATCGTCTAAAAAAACTAAGCAATTATTCCATATTTATATTTACAATTAATCAATAAGAAACAAATTCATTGGACTATACTACATACTATCTCATCAATCTTTTTGTCACGTGTTCACAAGTAGAAACATCCCATCATAATATGAATTTATAAAATAAACATAACTTAACTATTTGCAAACATTTGGTGCACACAATATATATTGTAGTATTATTATTGTAATTTAAAAATATAATTTAAAGATTAATTAAACAACTTAACAGATACGATTACTAAGAAACTTAACATATCAATTAAGCAATTTAAAGATCAATTATTATTATTATTATTATTATTGATGTTGTTGTTGTTGTTGCTGTTGTTATATGAGAGTGGGGAACGTTTGAGATTGAAATAAATGTTTTGGATTAGTGGTTCGGCTGGAGATGACTAACTTGACAAGGCAGGCATACAAGCATGAGGGGACTATTGCCTACTTCAGCTGGAGATGGCCTTATAAAAACAAAGCAGAGGTTGTTTTGATAGTTAGACAAAGCAAACCGGGTATTTTTGCATTTCACTTTATATATATATATATAATAGTAATAGCTGAGGGGATTAAGTAAAAACTCACAAAAGTTAGAAGAAAAAATGTGAAAAATTTGAAAGATTACCGGGTAAAGTGAGATTTTTCCTTTTATTTTTCACTTAACAATGTAAATATTAAGACCACCGTTTTTACCAACAAGATAGATTAAACCCTTTTGAACTAAGTAGTTAATTGTATTGAGAATTGACCATTTTCGTGTCTAATATAGTGATTGTCGTGTAAAGTTAAACACTTCTTGTGGAGAAAAATACTTATCAGACTTTTTAAACTGAAAAGTTTATTGGGTCAGATTTTTTAAAGTGAAAAGTTTATTGGGTTGAGATATGATATTGACTTGTGTTTTGAAAAACCTGCAAAGAATCCTCTTGTGCTATTTTTTTTATAGAACCCCTTTGTATTTTATCAAATATTTTTAACATTTATATAGTTGATATCATTAGTTTGTTTAGGTTAAATACTATTTTATCCTCCATATTTAATCTATTTACCTATCTATTATATTAATTAAATTATATATATAATATTAATAACATAATAACACTGGACTTGGTGCATTTTTCCCTATAAAATCCTTCCATTTAAATTGATTAAAATTGAGATACTCTCCGTCACTTTTGAAGAAAATCGATTTTGTGTAACTTCTTATAAAACACAAGGAAATTTCTGGTAAGTACTTGTAAAACACAAGAGGATTGTATGCAGGTTTTCCAAAATACAAGTGAGTTTGGTGCAATTTTTCCCAGAAAATGTGTAGTGATTATGAAGACATTTTATAATATGTGGATGAAGTCATGGAGGCCAGGTCTTTCTACTGTGAAGTCTTTCTTCAGAATTTCTATTAAATACGCATAGTTCTATATCCCCATCTATTTTGTTTTGTCAGATTCAGAATTGGATATAAAAGCTAATGAAATTTTGAAATCTCAACAAAACATTCGATCATATTGAATAATTATTTTTTTTTGGATTTTGGATAAAGTTCATATTAGATGAAATCTTCACAATCAATTAATCTCCAATTCCTTAAAATAAACACATTTAAATAACGGATTTTTTGCACTTTACACTCTCTAATTATAAAGTTTTGGCACTTTGTACCCAAACTTATAAGTTTTGATACTTTGCACCCTGAAAATACAATTTAGTTGGCACTGTGCGTTTTGAAGAAAAAATAAATTTATTGAATAGTATAATAGTTATTTTCGAATATTTTTGGCAATTTGAACCCTAAAAGTATAAATGTTGACACTTTGTACTCTGAAATATAGAATATTGGCACTTTGCATCCAAAAATATAATTTCTGGTATTTTCAACCCCGACTTAATATTATAATCTAAATTATGTAAATAACATGCAATATATATGTTAGATATGTAAACTTGTATTTAGATATAAAGTAAATAATCCCGAGGATACATGAAAGTGCATAGAAATGACCATTTTATCTTTACATTGCCGACATTCATGAGTCTGTTTTTTTTAAGAAAAATACATTAGGGTGCAAAATGTCATACAAATTATATTTTTAGGGTGCAGAGGGTCAAAAATTAAATCGGGGTGAAAAATGCTAATATTTTATATTTTTAGGGTGCAAAATCTATATTGCCAAGGTGTAAAGTGAAAAAAAATTGAGAATAACTATTTTACCCTTCTATCAATAAATTTTTTCACTAAAACTCACACTAGGGTGTAAAGTGCTCAATAAATTATATTTTCAAGGTGCAAAGTGCTAAAACCCTATAATTCGAGGGTGAAAATTGCCAAAAACCCTTTAAATAACCATTATTTAAAATCTGACTTCTTCTCAATATTTCATACATGTTCTGCAAATATTCAATTCCATTCCAAATAAAGCCAATTTGTAACCTACACATAATCACATAAAGTAACCTACCAACTAAATAACACCACAAACATCAAGGCACTCAATCTGGGCAACAAACTCCACGCAGTTGCGTGGAGCACTTAGCCTAGTATATATATATATATATATATATATATATATATATATATATATATATATATATATATATATATATATATATATATATATACTAGGGCAGTCGCACCGCGCAAGGCGCGGTGCTAGTGCCCATTATGAAAGCATGTTTATGAGCTATTTTTTCTATTCTTAAGTTTGATGCCATAGTTGTCATTAGATAATCAAAAGTACATTATTCATATTGGTAAATTACACATAGTAGACACATGTTTTTTTCTAGAAGTGTAAAGTATATAGATAATTTGTTCTTCCTTATCTATCTAAAAACATATTCACATTTAATTTGCTTCTGTGTCCTCTCCTAGTATGACCTATATATGTTGTTTTAGTTCTTCTAAGAGAGGATATTCTATGATTTCTTGCAATACTGCAAATAATTTGTTTTACTTTAAATTCGCCAACTATTAATAAACTGCTCCAACTTCTAACATCTGTAAAGCCAAACCCAATTCTAAAATCATTCACACTCGAACACGAAGTATTCTGGAATCCACAAATTTAATTACAATATGCCTTAACATTACAACCCAACCCAGAAGTTGCAATTTCTTGTTCCAAGAAGTTGCAATTTCTCATCAAATAGAAATTTAAACATGCACACAATCTAAGTTTCTAAAATCAAAGGGTTCATGCAAGCAATTTTTCTGTGTTGGAGGCTTGAACTCTCAGAGGCGAAACCATCACGTGCAGATGGGTCTTCCATCTCTAGCTAGTAAGAAGAAAAACATTCTCAAGATAATTTAAATTACACAAGTTAAAACTACAAGACATTTAAGTATTCATAACTTGTTAATGTCTTCGAAATTTTGACGCCATTTGTTATTTGGCAGACTTAGAACACATACGATTAATCTCATATTATTTTAGCAGTCTTAGAACATATACGATGAGTTCGAGTTAAAGAAAAAATACGCTGTTTGAGCACATAAAGCCAACATACTTATACACATGAATTGACTTTGAAAAGCATACCAATCGATTTTATGCAGAAGGATATGAACGTCCCAGCAACACCAAACAACGAAACAACGTGATAGTCATAAAGTTCACGAACAATTGTTCTATCTTCAATTGGAATCTGGAACAACTGAAACTTTATCATATTCAATCCCACGTGAATTACAGTGTTACAAGTCTAAGAAAAATTGAGCAAACTCTTAAAATCTCAGTCATTACATATACAAATTAAACAGGACTCATAAAGCAAATGACATTCATCTTATATTACTTCCAATCTCCCTCAAGTAGACCAAATGCCAAAACCTAATAGGAAGACATTGCAGAATAAATCAAGAAGGCTTATAAGAGCAACTTATGACTTGCCCACCATTAAATATAATAGGTAGTCTGAGATTAATTATAGGACCATTTAATATAATATATGACAAATGCTACATGAATCGGAATGAAAGCATAAAAAAGCATAAGGGATCAAAATAAAATCTTCATTATACTAATTTCATAATGAACATGTTAGCCAACTTTATTGGTATTTTATTTTTGTCACATATATGATCTATTGTCAAGTTTTTAATGTGAACTTGCACATATATGTGCAGAACATATCATGTAACATAATGTAATATTGAAGTGAAATATAAGATCTTTTACCTATTAAATTAATTATATTTTCACTTTTCCACAATCCATCATTAACAACAGAAACTGAAACTTTAAAGTGAACCTACACTTTTATAATAGAAATATAGAATAGTTTAAAAGGGAAAACCCACATGTTTTAAGTATGTAAATTAGAGGCTTACTTTCACCGGGAAAAACTCCGATCGGGTACAAGACTATGAATGCATTATACCTAACAAAAGAGTAATAAATTTACACAACCTTATGAAAATCAGATTTTGGGGAAGTGCTTTATAGTGAATTAGAACAACGGTATACCTGATCCAAGTAATCCAACTTGGAGGACTGCCAATGGAATTTAGCGCATAATGTGAATATCTGATTACCTATATTCAGATCAGATACACGATTAAAAAAAATTATGCAGCATAGACAATAGTGAAGAAAGAGACTGAAAAGATGAAAATAATACAAAATACTGCAACTTTAAATGTCGATCGATTCTTGGCGTATATGAATAGATGCTATCAATAGATGCTTTCCATCCATATTAAGATTATCCATTAAGGTGAATTTTTAACTATAGTTATCGATTAACAATTGTTAGAATGTTATGTGTATTTCCTACAAGTGAGATATTAATTGACAATCAAGCTAAATACGAAGATTGCATAAAAAGTCTTAATCAGTGACTTGCAATGATTTAATTTACATACAAGATATAAAAACATCAATGAGACTCCGAATTCACCTCGGATATGATCCAAGCGACAAGTTATAAAGACCGGTGATAATTCCTGGACCTACATCAAAAGAAACAAAATAAATTCTTATAATTTGGAACCAAATTTGGCAAATTTTCAGAGCGAAGACAACATCTTTATTTATTGTATTCACAATTTGAATCAAAACTATATCAATATAGTTAATTTCCAAAATCAATGTTATCAAATTTAAAGCACAAACCTCATGAATTGTCGAACAATAGCAAGCAAAAAGTGAGTCCTTCCACCCCATTGCATTAGAGGAAGCAGAACACCACTTGGAACAATTCCTTTAATTCAATAGTAGTAGAAAATAAATCAAGACACTATTTTAATACTACAACAAAATTGAAAACTCAACTTACCAATAGCCCCATGAATAACTTCCAAAAATGCAACAGTTTGCAGCACGCCTAAAATACAAATCAGGAAAATGAAAACTCATGTAAACAACCAATAATGTACGTATCAGGTCATCAATTCGAGAACTTAAAACTTTGTGATACTGAAGGAACATAAAACCATGATTACACACAAAGAAATCGTAGACAGGTCGATTAGACAGAAATGAGAAGGCAAGAACTGAATCTCAAACTCTTTATCACAAAATCTAAAATACAGTCCTCTTCTTTTCAAGCCAATTAAACGACAAAAAATAGCTATGGAAACAAAATCTAAAATTAAATACTGGAAAGCATGTTTTCGGACACGTACCTCGCCAGACAAAATGAAATAAAGAACCTTTGCAACTATAGTAGGATCGAGTCAAGAAGCCACGCATCCTGAAAATATCAACCAAAGCCATAAATTTTGAGTTTTACAAAAAAATTGCTCATAAGGTACAATGTGTTAGATTTTAACTAAATCATATGCAAAATCCTAGTCTTTTCCTACACTGCATCAACTTTCTATATATTTGTATGAGCAATTACAGTCCATTCTATCACTACTGCTCGCATTCCTCATCACCGCTACATAAGCAGCCTGTTGAAATGTTCAGAGTTAAAATAGAAAGGTCAAAAGTGGTCAGTTATAAGGACATGATAAGCTTTAAATTTAACTTTATGATGTCGCGAGGAAGTAGCAAGGTGTTCTTGTCGTTTAAAAATAGTCGAAAATGCTTTATAGCTTCTTCGTTAGTTTGAGGATGTCCAAAAATAGATTTTCCTTTTTTCACATCAATATTGACGCAAGACGAATGTCGTTTTATAGCCATGACTTCAGTGTTACATAGAAGATCTATGGGCAGAGATTTGCTGATTTTCTGCCAAAAACTCATGTACCACCTTTAAAACGTCTAATTTTTCCAGCCATAGACGTTCGAGGGAACTCATGAATAGGCATAAGGCATATCTTGAACAAATCCATATCCAGAAACAGTGTAATCATAGGCTACAGATTTAGGTAAAACTACCCTTACATTGTTACATTACATTGCAGGCCCAAAAACAATTAATATAGAATCATGTTATGTCCCCATATCTAGTTGCCCCTTACAATTAACTACTCTTTCACGGAATAACAACAAGTTATAATTCACATGTTAGAAAAACAAGAAGAACTTCTTAATAACATGACAACACAATAAAGCAGGTCCATAATAATAGAGCTACTGAAAGGACCCAACTCATGGAGAAAGATCAGGAGTTTAGCAAGTAATGGAAAGAAAAACGTCATAAATTATGTCTACTCTAGGATGATGTATTGTGATATGAAGAAGAGTTTTGATCAATAAACCTCTAAATCCCGGACCTCGCACTTTAATTAATTCAAGATGATCATTTGTTTGACCTTCTGTTCTATGAAGTTCTATGGCCAATCTACTGTTGAATCATGTTGTACTGAAACCTGGATAGCTGCTGCGGGATGGTAGATATAACAGGTCCGTATCTTTGGTATAAATAAACAAAGTGCTTTGTAAGCTTACGACTGAAAAATGAGAAAAAAAAAAAGAAGAATGCTCGAAAAATCTATTCAAGTAGATGCTGAAAAGAAAAACATATGCTATTCCATTATCGCAGGTATAGAAAGTAAAGAATCTTTTTCACACCTGAACATTGTCATATAGCTCAAATAGTGGAACAGCAAGAAGTTTCAAGTTCTTTGGCACAGCAAAATACTCTCGTTCAGACAGGTGAACAACGAAAAGTTTCATTCACTCCTGTATTACCAAAACTTAGTGTTAAGAAGCATCGCTATATGCTTGACAAGTAATAGTTATATTATATGGATGTCTTCTATTTATATAAAGATCAAGGTGATATTTACCTCGGGCTAAGTTATGTGTGGGGGGCAGTAAGGGTACATGGTGGTTTCAAAATTCGGCCTCCACCACATTGCTACACACTCACCAATCTGCGAAAAAGGTTGCATTTAGGGCATCTTCAAAGCCAAAATCTAACTCAATATAATATTTTTTTTGTTACAACTCAATATATATAATCAGCATTTAAAAGATGTCCCAAGAAACAAATATATCTTTCAATATTATTACCCCCTTTGAATATGACTATGAAAAAGAAAGTTATTTTATATACGCCTATCAAGTGACTACTAACTAAAATCTGGCATGATAATCTAGATAAAAATTACATGCACAATTCTGATATACCTATTTTGACCAAGATATTATGCAATGCACACTGTACTACAGTTTCATGACATTTTGTCCTCAAACTAACAATTGCTTTTTAAACCTTGCATTCCAATCTGGCTGTAGAGAAGGTGAATTGGCAGCAAGCTTGCTTGAAAGTTTCCTCTTCAAGCCCTCAGTTTCTGTTAAGTTGTTTAGGGAGGGTGAATAAGATATTGAGATTAAATGAAATAAAGCAAATCAAGATGACTGAAAAAGAAACTCTTGCACTTCCACTTTCATTTTATTTAATTTAACCAACAAGTAGAATTTATTGGCTAACGGCAAAGAACACTACATATGAAGAATGTCAAACCATTCTCTCCTAGCTTCAATCTACCACCAGGAAGTTTGCAGAAAGTGTTTCCAATTTGCAGAAGAAGAATATGGGGATGATTATGCTCTTGTACCTGCAAGTTTATAAATTTAATGCTCTAGTTAGAAAAAGGAAAATTATATAGCCAAACGAATCGTACATTCCTAGTCATTATCGCTCCAACTAAGCAATTAGTAATGCCAAGAACAAGTTAAGCAAGAGAAAGATAACAATAGTGCAATGCCCTGCAAAGAGGACTCTAAGTAGCTCAATTTCTCAAATGTACACTTCCACATATTAAATGCATTTTATTAGACAACCTTATCAAACATTCTCAAACAAGAGTAGCTCACAACAAGGCTGCTACTACAAACAGGACATGAATAATCAGAAGAAACCACAATATTGTTAGGACATTTTCCTCTTCAATACTCCAGAATATGTATTAACCAGTCAATTCAGTCAGGGTGAGCAAATAGTTACAAAAACATGGAGTAGTTCTCTTGGATGTATCTAGCAAAGAGAAACCTGCAAAAAAAAATGAAATAGAAAACCACTATTCACATCAACAAAACCTACAAAACCAGAAATCAAGTAAAAATGATCTATCGGCAACCTCCACTATGAAACAACAAAGAATCCAAAACGAATGTAATTTAGCAGCAAAAATACCTTGAAGAAAATCACAGTGAAAAATGAAATAAAAAGACCACTATTTATAGCAAGAAGAAGGCACGCCATTGGAGGAATAAGACGGCAAAATCTCACAACCTGGAATAGAATCAGAAAAAATCAAGAGGATACTATGAATCACACAAAAAAATTCAACAGGATATTAAAACTGATTACCCACAAAGAAATTGCAGTCGGCGCATAATAGGGGAAGATTGAAAGAAAATGAACGGTGAGATTGCACTAAGAGAACAAAGAAGAAGGAAAACCATGATTACACACAAAGAAATCGTAGATAGGTCGATTAGACAGAAAGAAAAAGGTAACATGCAATAGATTCAGAAAAAATCAAGAGGATACTTAAATCCCACAAAATCAATCAACAGGATATTAAATAACATATAAAAATTGATTACCCACAAAGAAATCGATGTCAGCGCAGAATAAGGAAAACCATAATTACACACAAAGAAATCATAGACAGGTACGATTAAAGGAAAAGGTAGAACAGGGGAAGGTAGAAAGAAAGGAACGGTGAGATTGGAGATGAATTTGAAAGTGAAAGAACGGTGAGATTGTATAGGAGAAGGAAGAAGAAGAAGGGGAAAAATAAATGAAAACGGACCAAAATTATGGTCGAAGGGCCCACACTTAGAAACGGTCGAAGGTAGAAGAAGGCAAAATTAAATGAAAATGAAAAGCAACACAGCACAAGGTACAACATCCACCAGCAGCAGACTTAACGAAACGACGTCGTTTCCTCAACCAGAGATTTAAAAAAAAAGGAAAAATAATTTCAGATGCACTATTCACAAATGGTTCGTCTCTTATTAGTATTAATATATATATATATATATATATATATATATATAATTTAATAATAATAAGTATTGTATTGTATTATAGATCAGTTTGAATTGAAGTATCTGGCACTAGCATATACTGTTTTCCACGTTACAGGATAGAGGAAAGAGGACTTTCCTACGTGGAAATTTTATCCTCGAATTAAATCATTATATATATATATATAGTAGTAATTTTTAATGCAATAACGATGATGATGATGATGCTGATTGATCTTACACTATATAATTTCCTCCAAACTGCTCTATTTGTTCTAATGAATTTAATGATTTAATTCGAGGATTTTTTAATTTCAAAAGTCTGGTAATTGGAATGAGTACAACCTAAACGTTTACTTTTGAATTCATCCAAAAATAATTTTTTTTGGATCCAATAATGGATCCAGTGGATCCATTAGTGGATCGTTCGTGGATCCAGAGGATCCGTTGATGGATCCATCACAATCCATTACTTGTATTTGTGGATCCATATTGGATCCAGATTTTATAAGATCCGATCCAGATCCGATCCGAGTGAAAATTTAATGGATCTTTATGGATCGGATCCTTTGGATTTGGATCGGATTTGGATCAGATCCACGGATCTGATCCATATTGCCACCCCTAAGTGGTATTAGAGCCAAAGTTATTACACTCATATGAAAAAGGCCTTAACACTTCAAAATATGTGTGTATATTTGTTTGTCGTGTTCTATGCATGGATTCTTGCTTGTTATGATTAATTATGTGTTCGGGTAAATAGCATAATTTGATTTGTCTCAATCTGCAATGTCCAAAACTTAATGGACTAAACTGCAAATTGCAATTTTTGTAAAATCTGGACAGAATCTGAAATTCTGTTTTTCTGCAAATTCTGGGCTGAAACTGTAATTCTGTTTTTCTGAAAGTTTTGGGGTTGTTTTGATATTTTCGTAACATCAGGGATCAGTTTTGCAATTAACAAAAGTTTCTTGAATTAAAGTGTTAATTTCTGTTTTATGGGCCGATTTGCTTGTTCTGAATTTTTGGGGCTAATTGGTTATTTCCTAAAGTTTTGGGGTCACAACATATTTTTCAAAAATTGAGGGACCAAACTGTAATTTTCAAAAGTTGAAATTCCAGAAGTTATTTTATGCTTAAAGGTGTTTTTAATTATCCGAAAGATTAATTTTATCATAATTAGTGGAGACTAGAGCGAGAATCATGAGTTATTTTAAAAGGGGTTTTAAAATAGAAATTGTGATTTATTTTAAAAGGGGTTTTAAAATAAAGGTTAAAGATTATTTTTAAAAGGGATTTTAAAATTAAAATCTTGGGTTATTTTAAAAAGGAGTTTTAAAATAATAAAAGAAATAAGAAAAATGTGTTTTGCTTGTTTCTTGCTCAACGTGAACTGTTTACGTGGTTTTCGATCGTGCCGAGCCTTGACCCTAGGGTAGATGTGATTGGTTTAATTTAATTATGTTGGTTTTTATTGGGTCTGCGTGCCTTAAGTTTTTGGGCCACTTTGAGCCTTTGTAATAGAATAGGGCTTTATTTAAATAGTTTAGGATGGAGGCTCATTACAATCAAGGTGGAGGCCCAAGAAGGAATGAAGGCCGTGTATGCATGGTTACTCATGTAACTTGTTAGATCCTTTAAGAACCCAATTAGATTGACCAATTGGACCAACATCATGGCTCGATAATGGCCCGCAAAGGAGGCTCCCGATAGAAAACATACTGTGGTAGCATGCATGCAAGGCGTGAATGTTTTTATTTTATTTATTGATTTATTTTGGCTTGTATGAGATGCGCGCTAGAAATTAGATCACTAAATAAAAGATAAAGCATAATTAATACGGTGAGATCTCGAGGAGAGTGACTTCAAACTTTCTAAACAGAAAATCCCCTCTTGAATTAAAATATTAAGTCATATTGGGTTAACTATAAAATCAAGTTTTATAAATCCAAGCTTTCCATCAATAGGGACTAGTGTAGGTTGTCTACTTATCGTTGAAGGTGATCCAGAGTCTGGCACCCGAGGCGAAGAAAGGGACAATAAACGAAATCTTTCGATTCTTGTTTTTAAATAAACTTGACAAGGGCGGGGATTGGTCGGGGCATGCGATCGACTGGGAGTCCCAGGGGTTGACATGTTCGGGCCAGTTGCTCATCAAGATTGATGGGTTAGACTTAACGAGTAGTACCATTTATGATGTAGCAGTGCTAGATAAATGCAAAAATCGAGGCAAAATAGCTTGAAGGTTGTGTAGGGACACAATCGGTAATAGTATACCTACCTAGGGAATTAATTGTATGGCCACGAGTCGTGGGTGCAGCTAATGTTTGTTGGACGTCAAGACCTACTAGGAAATAGGATTTCCCGAACAATTAAAGGGGTTATTGTTTCGATAAAATAGTGGGAGAACTTTTTCGATAAAAAGACCAACTTTCGTTAATTATAAGTATTTCTTAAACCTGTCTGCTTATTGTTGACTTTCATTATTTATTTTAGTCATGCCAATATTCACAATCATGTGCGAACAAACATTGACACAACTCATGATGAATTCACTCCACGAGACAAGAATGACTAGGTTTAACAATGTTAGTGAATATTGTTCTTACCTAATCAAGATAATGAAACGAATCAAAACGCTTGGAGCTGATTTGACTCAAGATGATGAAATAGAGATTATCATCAATGGCTTATCTGACTCTTTTTCTCATTTTATGGATCATTGTGACATTCCGAGTGATGGAATTAAGACCAATGATTTACATAAGTTGTTGGACAAATATGAGAAAGTCCTCGAAAGAGGAGAGGGTTTGAGTGAAGGAAAGGATTGCCCATTGTGTGGGAACGACAAAAAGTTGAGGGTACTTGCTGGAAAAGAATTCCTGAAGAGAATGAACAAAGGTATAACCTAGTTATTCTTTGATGTATGACATCTAAATAAGTCACTCACATTTGTAAAAGTGTTTGCAGGTGATGATGGCATTCCCTTGCCCTTGGGAAGAAGGGCATACCTTGTAAGACTTCGAGAAATGAGGGAAAAATACTTCAGGAGCTGGGTCAAGACGCACCTAGATTTTTCTTTTTAGCAAGTGTTTTACTTGAATTTTTCATTAAGCATTAGTTATAGTTTTATCTATTTAAGATTTATTTCGAACTTTGTACGACATAATTTTTACTTTACCATTATGAATGGAATAATTCTAATTAAAGCATTACTTTGTGCAAAATTGCTTTACCATTGTGAATGGAATGATATAAAGCAAAGAAATGAACGATGATAAAACCTAATGATATTTATACTAAATCGAGAAAAGTAAAACAAACTGGATAATTATCCACAATTATGGCATGCTTAAAACCGAACATATTTCCATAGAAGGACTCAATGGATTGTTTTCATTTAAAGGTCTCTTGAAATAAATAACCTTGATGAACTCTAAACTTTCGAATCCTGTCTGAAAAGGGAAAAATGATCGATTTGCAAGGTATCTTAAGCATACTAAGTGATCAATAGATTTAATGCATAAAGACGCATATGGATCACTAAAGCATTAGTGTGAGAAATTAATTGGTTCATGAAATTTCCGGGTGGTATTAAGGATATAGGTACTTTGGAAAGTACAAGTTTTTGGAAATGTTGAAGGGTTCAAAAGGGTTCCATATAGGTACTTGGTAAAGTGCAAATATGGAAATGTTGAAAGGATTCAAATGAGTTCCAAAACCGAAGCAATTAAGGGCATTAAAGTATGACCATTCGATATGATCGAAGTGATTAATGCATAAGCCCTAAATTACTCAATTATCTAAATCAAGAATAGAATTCTTGAATAGCAAGTTAAATCTAATATAAGGAATTGAACTATGCAAGACTAGATTCATTCCTTTATTAGTATTGCTAAAATTCCTCAATCAATTATGGGGTTCAACCCTCTGACTCTACAAGGATACTTAGTCTAGTATTTTTAATGTCAATTCCTACAACACCGTACTGACTAAAGTATGGTGTATCACCCACGAATGATAAATTGGATAGTGGGTCCAATTCGAACAAATTTGTAGGGTATCCAAAGAAATCCTTTGGATACCTGTTCTATGATCCTAAAGTACGAAAGGAGTTCGTTTCTAGGAATACCCGACTCTTAGAGGGTGGTTCCCTCACTAATAGAAATGGGATTATCATAGAGCTTGATGAAGTCCTAGACTCGGACTCATCCCTACAATAGTGGGAGTATCTTTCCAAACCTACTGAACCAAAATTTTGTACACCAAAATTTCGAAGATCCAATCAAATTCGTGAAGAACTTATCCTTTCACGAAGATGATCAATTGAAAAGTGATTCAAGGACTTGCGAAAAGTTAGCTATGGATGACATAGACTCGGGCACATAGCTTTACGCCATGTGATCTAAATGGGTTTTCAAAATCCATTTGGGGATGCTGAGCCATAGTAGCGTAATATGACTGCAAAGCATAACCATTGGATATATTTTCAAATGTAAATATATGGCTCTAGACCAGCATCCCGAACCTGGAACATGCGAATAGATGAGACAGTCAAGGTAGTTGACTTCATCAAATTGCATATAAAACTGATTGTACAAAAGAATCAGTGGGAGCTTTGTGCGGTTCGTAGTATAACATGATTATAACATTAAAGTTGACATAGAGATGTAAGAGTGTTAAAGCGCAAACGAAAGCATGTTCGATCACGCAATTCTTCATTAAAAGATTTAAGGGATACATCTCACATATTGACAATACGTATCTATAGAGATAGATTAGAGAAGATGTTAGAACTCCCAAATCTTAGTACATGGACAAAAACTAAATGAATTCAGTATGGAAGAATCCTAGAGAAGATTTCTTCCATAGACACATTGATTCTCTCTCAAAATCAATTTGCTCTACATATGATGAGTAAAGAAGAGATTGTCTCTATACAATTTTTAAAAGGTGGCATAAAGCATGCAATGTCATGTACTAGACCAGACTGAACACATGCTATGAATATCATGAGCTACTGTTAGTCGAACACCAGTGAGGAGTACTGGATTACCGAAAAGAGCAATCCTTAAAAACTCTAGTACTTCTATGGATATATTGATGGTTAGCGGTAATAATGAAGAATTGAAACTCGAAGGATTTAGTGATTCGAGTTTCCCGTCTGAAGTGAATATAATATTCTATCTTGATGGGGCAAAGATGATTTGAAAGAGTTCACATGGATAATCAATGCTAAGTCAACCACTAAAAAATTATATCTCGCAGTACTGAATACAACGAAAGAATGTGTTTGGATGAAAACTTCTTCCAATAAATTGAAATTAGTACCTAGCATTGCAAGGCCTGTGGTTATCTTCTATGATAACAATGAGGCAATTGCTTAAGCAAAGGAATCGAAATCTCACCTACGATCTAAACACACATTAAAGTATATCATATGATTTGGAGAAATCATAGGTAGAAAAGACGTATAGATGGATAACGTCAATAGACAACATAGCATATCCACTAATTAAAGTCATACTCACAAAAGAGTTCGACGGACATCTTGGGGAAGATGGGCCTTAGAAATGTATGTGATTGGCTTTAGGGCAAGTGGGAGATTGAAAGGATAGTGCCCTACAAGCCAACAATACAGCTTGTAAGAGGACTACCTTAGATAGCATTCTTATGGTTCAAAAGATAAATACGCCCGTTTATTTGTAGTACGTAAATTAAACAATGGACATCTTCATCTCTCGCGAACTTATCTAAGCGATTGGATGAAATCCTAATATCACATTCGACTATGGGACGATTCACTTCAGTACTGAGTGCAATCATGAAACAATCTCTAAGGTCGTGATCTTAAGACTGTTCCAAGTCATAGATTCCTATCGAGACGGGGTATCGAGGGAATCGCTAACACTTGTACGATTATGCATGGTTCACATGGAGTGAATTTTTAGAGTTTCATGAACAAGGCATTCGATGCCAGTGCATATGTCTAGGTGGTTCGATAGAGGATCGAACGCATCGAACGACTCGAATAGAGAAACCCATCGTTGAAGTGCGTTAAGCATATCGGTAATGGGATGTTTCTCAAGACTTATAATAGTGTACGATTTAGTCCTTGGACTTAAGGTACTAGGGCGAATTCGGTACACGAGAATACATACTTTGATTTAGGTGCCGATCACGTAGCCTGATCATTGTGCGACTACTTTGGGTACGTACGATCGTGTACACGAATGTTTAGTACTAAGAAAGGATCTATCGACTCATCTTGATAAGATGAGAGAATTTCCTGTACGATCTTAGAAAATAGATTCCGAGAAACCCACGGTCGTGGTCGGTGATGGATTTGGAAAGGAGTTTCTAAATTTAGCAGTCACACTGGAATTATTATCCTAAATTAGAAAATACAGTATTGAGATAATTAGAGGTGCCGACCAATTCACACACCCTAGATCTCAATCGGGAAATTAGTCGCTAGAAGGATCGTATGTACATGGCACTTATAAGAGGTGAGGTTAACGAATATCAATTCACCTGAAGTTGGGCCTCATGGGCTTGTAGCTAGACATCGACCATGAAGTGTGGGTACTCATGAATTAATGGGAGATTAATTTTGGAGTAGTCAATTAAAAGTGTTTAATTGATCGGAGCAATTCATTGCTTATTAATTGCTCATTAATTAAATCACGAGAGTTGTGGGCCTGCTGCCAATTAATGGTGAACCTGGAGGGTCACACACAACACAGTTTGGACAGTGACAGTCGTAAATGGAAACATTTGATTTAAAGGAGGTAAATCAATAAATGAACTAAGGTATTAATTCAATGAGAAGAATAATTAATTAAAATGATCTAAACTAAGTGTTAATTCAAAATGGAGATTTATTAATTAGAATGTCTAATTAATTAATCGATTAGAATATCTACTTGATTAAGTTTATTAATTAAAGTGTAATTAAATAGAAAGATTAATTGATCAATAGTGGTTTAATTAATTAATCTTCAAGAGCCGATTTTGTTCCATAAAGGTGAAATCGCTCACCCCAGGCGCCCCTCACCCCCTGCCCGATGGGATTGTGAGAGGAGGTAAATCATGGTGACTCAACCGGCAACATAGGCTGGGACCAGTACTCACTGCGCACAAGGAGCCCCCCTCATTTTTTGAGAGGTTGCTCCCACACTGCCGCTGGTGAGGTTCGATCATTGGTCTCTTGATCAAGGGCCGATTTTAAGTTAAGGAAAGATTGATTAATTAATGGTTGATTAATTTATCAACCTAAGTGGGCCGATTTCTAGCTATGGTGATGTTGATTAATTAATCTTGTATTATTTAATTATACACATGGCCGATTTTTTGACAAGGGAATTATGATAGGCTTTATCTTATGGGGAAGAGATATAGCATATCTTGTTTCCTTGTTTGTGATAAGGAAAGATATGCAAAAGATATATGATATATCTATTAGAAGAAGGAATCTTCTAAAAGAGCTACACATATATCATAATCTCTAACTAACTGGACAACTAATTAAAACCCTAACACAAGAATAGAGAGGTCAAAAAATTCCCAACTATAGCCGAAAGTCCCTGATCGGCCGAACCCTGCAAAAATCGCCCCCTTGTTCTCCTTGCTTCTTCTCCATCTAGATCTCGATCTAGATCAAGTTTCCTTTGACAATTCTTTAATCCTAGTTCTAAGCCTGAGGTTTAAAGTAGTTACTCAATCCATCTGGTGTGGACTATCTCTAGAGGCACAACACTTGGGGTGCTCTAATGAACAATTAGAAGACCGGAGAAAAACCACAACCTTGCATGTGGTGAGGTAATTTTCGCAATTACCTATATATTTATGTTATTATTGAATTTAAATATTCCGTACGTTGTTTTGACAATCGTACACGGCCATAACCCAACAATAACTATATAAATTTATTTTATTAAAATATACGTATCCATGTCATGTCGTATTTTAAATTTTTTTCAAAAACGAGTCGCCGAATTCGAATCGTGTCGAGTCCGAGTCGCTGAGTCCGTATCTGTGCAACGTAGGTTAGACCTCATAAATTAATCATCCAATTGGCCACCCCAATTCAAAATAGAATTATCCGAATAAGAGAGTTGATGACTGGTCAAACACCACACGTACCAAAATCCATCGCTATTAACAATCAACCTCTCAAACCCTTTTCTTCTAACATTCCAAAGCCCCTACCAAACCCGGTTTTGCAAATCATTTCCCACGACAAAGAGAATACCATTCCAAATATTTCACCTAACACAGCTAAGCCAAATACTATCAACCCAATTAACAAATCTCCTAAAATAACACCCGTTTCCCCCCAAGATAATAATATCGATTGTATGGTGATTGATACACAATTAGTAGATGTCCCTTTGGAACAGAATAATGTGAGCAAACCACGCACCAAAATCCCTTTTCAAGAATCAGGAAAATTAAAGTGGAAAACAATTCTCTCAATAATGATCCTTCAGTCAATGGTGCTAAGCGTAAGCAGATACATATTGAGGATGCTCAGAATGATGCCAAAGCTAATCCAAACAAAAAATCAACTGGTTTTGATGCTCTCGTTATTTTGGACAATGATTTCTCAACGGCGGAGGCTGCCGAGCAGCCCCGTCGATCGCTATGAGTTGCTTAAGCTGGAACTGCCAAGGATTGGGGGGGCCTTGGATAGTTCGAACTCTCGGAGAACACATCCGAGCAACAAACCCCAAAATCATCTTCCTCATGGAAACCCGACTACAAGAGGAAGATTGATTTGTTGAAGAATAATCTGGGTTTATTTAGAGTTGATGTTAGTTCAGTAGGTTAATCTGGTGGTTTGGCGTTACTTTGGAGAAAGGATATTGATTTATCGATTCAGAGTTTGTGTAAAACCCATGTTGATGCTTTTGTGTTTGATACCGATACTAAGGATGATTGGCGCTTTACAGGTTTCTACGGCGAACCGGATAGAGTTAACAAGCACATTTATTGGAATGTTTTATGGAAACTATCCAACTTCTCTCAAAAGCCCGTGGATAGGGGACTTTAATGCGATACTTCACCACTCGAAGAAATATGGAGGTAGAATAAAACTGTTAACTCTACAAATTAGAGTTAATTTCTATGTATTTTTGCGGGGAATGACATGAGTTCTAGAATTCTTAGATCGTTTTCACTTGGTTTAGCATGGTTTTTCTCGTTGTTGAGTCACATATTCATTTTGGTATTTTCTTTTGAATTTTTCAGATTATTTCTCTTGATTTTTGGATGTGCGGGCAGAAGCCTTTTCGCTGGGGCAGAAATTATCTCCGTTGGAGCGAAATCACAAAGCAGACCTCCGCTGGGGCGAACTAATTATCCGCTGGGGCAAAAGCTGTCCGCGAATTCTTACTTTTAGTGTCCTAGTTTCACTTGGAAACTTATTTATATGTGGAGGAAGAGAGAGAAAAGGGATCTTTGAACACTTTTTGACAAGAGGAGAAACCAAGAAGAAGAAAATATCATTGAGGAGCGTGGAACAACATCGGAGAAGACAATTCTTGAAGATTGGAAAAACAGATCTACTTCTCTTTTCTCATCTTTTGCAATTTCTTTTCTCTTTTGTGTTCTTGTAATCATGACTTTGATGATTCTTGAGTTTATTTCCGTTTTAGCTATGAACTAAATTTAGTTTTCTAGGATTATAATGGATTTCTTTGTTTAAATTGATTGTTGTTTATTTTTCCTTATTCTATCTTATTGAGGTTTATTGTTTACCCATTCTTGTGCTTGAATTTCATTAGTCTGGCCAACTATTGTTTCACAAATCTAATTGAATCGGAAGAGGAAATTAGGTTTTAGGTTAAAGATTGGGTAACCTTTGTACAAATTGCACCCACATAGAATTGGGTAATTTGTTTAGCAATTAAGATAGGAATATACTTAATTGCCTTAGGTAGTCATAATTAGGGCTTGTTCTTGACTCGATTTGACCTAACTTCATTGGCATAGGAATATAGCTCTTTGATTAGGTTAGATTAGTTTTACAATATTCTGGAAAGAAATTGTAAAAACTTAAGTGCCCTAGACTAGCAATAAATCTTAATTAAAATAGAATTGTTGGGAAAATAGAAGAAATTAGTTTAACATTGAAGGAAATTGTAATCCTAGGCTTTAATCGTCATAGTTAATCTTGCCAGTTCATAATTTAGTTCTACTTTCATTATTGCTTAGTTATAATAATTTAAATTTAAAGATTCGTTTAATTTGGATAAGAAAAAGAGTGATCTTTTAGTAATTAGTTGTTTAGCTCATTAATTCCCTGTGGAGACGATACTCTACTTATCATTATATTACTTGCTGCGATTGCGTATACTTGCGTTTATAAATCCTGCATCAAAAACCGACTAGCCAACTTGCAGAGTTTCGTCTAGCTCTTGAAGATTCGGGAGTATCAGACTTAGGTTTCGTTGGAGATATTTTTACTTGGACTAATCGATGGCCTCACTCTTTGACTATTCGGGAAAGACTACATAGAGCTTATGCCTCTTCTTCTTGAATCCAAAAATTCCCGTATACCCGAGTGATCCATATGAATACCAGGAATTCGGATCACAATCCTATTTGTATTGAAATTCGATCTACGCCTCTTTTGCCGAGACAGAAAACTAAAAAGAAATTTAGATTCGAGGTTATGTGGCTTAAATCCGAGGACTACGCGAGGATTATCGAAGATGGCTGGAGCTTTCATGGGGACTCAGTTACGACTTTGGAAAAATTGAATCACTGTTCCAAAGAGCTTGATTGGTGGAGTAGAGGCGAGTTTGGTAGCATTAATAAATCAATTAAAAAACTTCAGGATCAAATTGCTTCAGTTCGATAAGGCCTTATCACGAACGATTCAAAAAGGCGTGAGAAGTTGCTCACATTGGAGCTGGAGAAAATTTTGGACAAGGAAGACTTGATGTGGCGTCAAAGGTCCAAAGCCCACTGGCTTAAAGAAGGGGATAGGAATACTCGTTTTTTTCATGGAAAAGCCACTGCAAGAAAGAAAATGAATAAGATTGTGCGAAAGTATAGAAGAAATTGAAGGGATTGTTACGGGTTATTTCCAGAATATCTTCACCTCGAGTCATCCATCGTTAGCGAACATTCGGGCGGTGACGGGTGCTTTGGACAAGAAAGTAGACCAACGGATGAACCAACATCTCCTTCAACAATACTCGGCAGACGAGGTATCTTTTGCTCTTTCTTGTATGTCTCCCTTTAAATCCCCTGGCCCCGATGGTTTACCTGTGATTTTTATCAAAAGTTTTGGAACTATATTGGAGTTGATGTTATTAAAACTACTCTTGAGTTTTTAAACAATAGAGAGTTCTACACCCCAAGTAATTTCACCTAAATTGTCCTTATTCCTAAATGCAAAAATCCAAAGTCTGTCTCCCAATTTAGACCTATTAGCTTATGCAATGTAATTTACAAAATAGCATCAAAGGCGATAGTAAATATCCTGAAACCTTTAATGAATGATATTATATCCGACAGCCATACAGCTTTTGTCCCATCCCAACTTATCACCGATAACAGTCTGGTTGCTTTTGAAGTTTCCCATTACATGAAAAAGTTAACTTCCGGCAAAACATGACACATAGCTCTTAAACTCGGTATGAGCAAGGCGTATGATAGAGTTGAGTGGTCTTTTCTTGAAAACGCTATGACTATGTTAGGATTTGATGACAGATTTGTTCAGTTAATAATGACATGCATCTCAACTGTTTCGTATTCTTTTATGATCAATTGTGAGCAGCTTGGATACGTTAAACCGAAACGAGGAATCCGACAAGGTGATCCCTTGTCCCCGTATTTGTTTCTCTTTTGTGCAGAAGCTCTTAGTGCACTTATTAGACAAGCTGAAGGAGAAATCAAAAATATCAATATGCACAGGGGCGCCGCCTATATCCCATCTTCTCTTCGCAGAAGATACCACTACTAGAAAAACTGTTTTTAGCGACGGAATTTCGAGGCGGAAAGGAAATCCGTCGCTAATTTTTACTAAAATAGCTACGGGAACACTATTCCGTCGCTAACTTCCATTGCTAAAATACCCCGTCACTAAATCGGGCCAAAACAGCGACGGGTCATTTATTCATCGCTAAATTCCATCGCTAAAAATTTCAGTCCCTATATCCCTCGCTATTTCCGTCGCTATGGAAATGTCTGATTTAAAAAAAAAAAAAAGATTAATTCGCTGACATATAATTTTTAGTGACGGAAATAATTTTCGTCGCTGAATTGTTAAAAAAATAGCTTTCGTCGCTGATTTGAGTTCACGAAGCTTTAAATCTCGAAAAAATGAAATTTTGAGGGTCTAAAAATTCGAGCCACCAAAAAACGACGTCTCAAAATAAGCTGAAATAAGTGACCGACAAATAAATCAAATGACTCCTAAGTGCTTATTATGTTATTATTTGACTTCCCAAAGCTTTAAATCTTGAGAAAAAAGCAAATTTTTAGGGTCACGAAAATCGAGCCCCTGAAAAACGACGTCTCAAAATAAGCTAAAATAAGTGACCGAAAAGCAAATCAAATGACTCCTAAGGGCTTAATATGTTATTATTTGAGTTCCCGAAGCTTTAAATCTCGAAAAAATGAAATTTTGAGGGTCTAAAAATTCGAGCCACCAAAAAACGACGTCTCAAAATAAGCTGAAATAAGTGACCGAAAAATGAATCAACTGACTCCTAAGTGCTTATTATGTTATTATTTGACTTCCCAAAGCTTTAAATTTTGAAAAAAAACAAATTTTTAGGGACTCGAAAATTGAGCACCTGAAAAACGACGTCTCAAAATAAGCTAAAATAATTGACCCAAAAACAAATCAAATGACTTTTAAGTGCTTAATATGTTATTACTTGACTTCCCAAAGCATTAAATCTCGAAAAAATTGAAATTTTTAGGGTTTCGAAAATCGAGACCCTGAAAAACGACGTCTCAAAATAAGCTGAAACAAGTGACGGAAAAACAAATCAAATGACTGCTAAGTGCTTAATATGTTATTATTTGACTTCCCAAAACTTAAATCTCGATAAAAGCAAATTTTTAGGATCTCAAAAATCGAGCCCAAAAAAACGACATCTCAATAAAAGCTAAAATAAGTGACCGACAAATAAATCATATGACTCATAAGTGCTTAATATGTTATTATTTGACTTCCAAAAGTTTAAATCTTCGAAAAGGCAAATTTTTAGGGTCTCGAAAATCGAGCTCCTGAATAACGACGTCTAGAAATCAGCTAAAATAATTGACCGAAAAACACATCAAATGACTTTTAAGTACTTAATATGTTATTACTTGACTTCCCAAAGCTTTAAATCTCGGAAAAATTGAAATTTTTAGTGTTTCGAAAATCGAGCCCCTGAAAAACGACGTCTCAAAATAAGCTGAAATAAGTGACCGAAAAACACATCAAATGACTGCTAAGTGCTTAATATGTGTTATTATTTGAGTTCCCGAAGCTTTAAATCTCGAAAAAAGCAAATTTTTAGGATCTCAAAAATCGAGCCCAAAAAACCGACGTCTCAAAATAAGCTAAAATAAGTGGCCGACAAATGAATCAAATGACTCCTAAGTGCTTAATATGTTATTATTTGACTTCCCAAAGCTTTAAATCTTGAAAAAAAAGCAAATTTTAAGGGTCACGAAAATCGAGCCCCTGAAAAACGACGTCTCAAAATAAGTGAACGAAAAACAAATCAAATGACTCGTAAGTGCTTAAGATGTTATTACTTGAGTTCCCAAAGCTTTAAATCTTGAAAAAAACTGCAAATTTTTAAGTTCTCGAAAATCGAGCCCCAAAAAATGACTTCTCAGAATAAGCTAAAATAAGTGACCGACAAATAATCAAATGACTCCTAAGTGCTTAATATGTTATTATTTGACTTCCCAAAGCTTTAAATCTTGAAAAAAAGTAAATTTTAAGGGTTTCGAAAATCGAGCCCCCTGAAAAATAAGGTCTCAAAATAAGCTGAAATAAGTGACCGAAAAACAAATCAAATGACTCCTAAGGTCTTAATATGTTATTATTTGAGTTCCAGAAGCTTAAAATCTAAAAAAAATGAAACTTTTAGGGTCTCGAAATTCGAGTCACCAAAAAACGACGTCTCAAAATAAGCTAAAATAAGTGACCGAAAAATAAATCAAATGACTCCTAAGTGCTTAATATGTTATTATTTGACTTCCCAAAACTTAAAATCTCGAAAAAAAAAGCAAATTTTTAGGGTCTCGAAAATCGAGCCCCAAAAAATGAAGTCTCAAAACAAGCTAAAAATAAGTGACCGACAAACAAATCAAATGACTCCTAAGTGCTTTATATGTTATGATTTGACTTCCCGAAGCTTTAAATCTCAAAAAAATGAAATTTTGAGGGTCTCAAAATAAGCCAAAATAAGTGACTGAGAAACAAATAAAATGACTCATAAGGGCTTAATATGTTATTATTTGACTTCCCAAAGCTTTAAATCTTGAAAAAAAAAACAAATTTTTGGGGTCTCGAAAATAAAGCCCCAGAAAAAAGACTTCTCAAAATAAGCTAAAATAAGTAAACGAAAAGCAAATCAAATGACTGGTAAGATCTTAATATGTTATTATTTGAGCTCCCGAAGCTTTAAATCTCGAAAAAATGAAATTTTTACGGTCTCGAAATTCGAGCCACCGAAAAACAACGTCTCAAAATAAGCTGAAATAAGTGACCGAAAAATAAATCAAATGACTCCTAAGTGCTTAATATTTTATATTTGACTTCCCAAAGCTTTAAATCTTGAAAAAAAGCAAATTTTTAGGGTCTCGAAAATCTAGCGCCTTAAAACTACGTCACAAAATAAGCTAAAATAATTGACCAAAAAACAAATCAAATGACTTTTAAGTGCTTAATATGTTATTACTTGACTTCCCAAAGATTTAAATCTCGAAAAAATTTAAATTTTTAGGGTTTCGAAAATCGAGCCCCTGAAAAACAACGTCTCAAAATAAGTTGAAAAAAGTGACCGAAAAAAAATTCAAATGACTGCTAAATGCTTAATATGTTATTATTTGACTTCCGAAAACGTAAAATTTCTCTAAAAAAAATTTTTAGGGTCTCAAAGTCGAGCCCAAAAAAACGACGTCTCAAAATAAGTGACCGACAAATAAATGAAAATGACTCCTAAGTGCTTAATATGTTATTATTTGACTTCCCAAAGCTTTAAATCTTGAAAAAAAAAAGCAATTTTATAGGGTTTCGAAAATCGAGCCCCTAAAAAACAAGGTCTCAAAATAAGCTGAAATATGTGACCGAAAAACAAATCAAATGAATCCTAAAGGCTTAATATGTTATTATTTGAGTTCTCGAAGCTTGAAATTTCGAAAAAATGAAATTTTTAGGGTCTCGAAATTCGAGCCACCGAAAAACGACGTCTCAAAATAAGATAAAATAAGTGACCGAAAAATAAATAAAATGACTCCTAAGGGCTTAATATGTTATTATTTGAGTTCCCGAAGCTTTAAATCTCGAAAAAATAAAATTTTGAGGGTCTCGAAAATCGAGCCACCAAAAAACGACGTCTCAAAATAAGTTGAAATAAGTGACCGAAAAATAAATCAAATGACTCCTAAGTGCTTAATATGTTATTATTTGACTTCCCAAAGCTTTAAATCTTGAAAAAAAGCAAATTTTTAGGGTCTCGAAAATTGAGAACCTGAAAAATGAATTCTCAAAATAAGCTAAAATAATTGACCCAAAAACAAATTAAATGACTGCTAAGTGCTTAATATGTTATTATTTGACTTCCCAAAACTTAAAATCTCGAAAAAAGCAAATTTTTAGGGTCTAAAAAATCGAGCCCAAAAAAACGTTGTCTCAAAATAAGCTAAAATAAGTGACCGACAAATAAATAAAATGATTCCTAAGTGCTTAATATGTTATTATTTGAGTTCCCAAAGCTTTAAATCTCGAAAAATGAATTTTTTAGGGTTTTGAAAATCGAGCCCCCGAAAAACGACGTCTCAAAATAAGCTAAAATAAGTGACCGAAAAAGAAAATGACTCTTAAGTGCTTAATATGTTATAATTTGGATTCCCAAAGCTTTAAATCTCGAAAAAAAATTGAAATTTTTAGGGCTTCGAAAATCGAGCACCTAAAAAACGACGTCTCAAAATAATCTAAAATAAGTGAACGAAAAACAACAAAAATGACTCCTAAGTCCTTAAGATGTTATTACTTAGAGTTTCCAAAGCTTTAAATCTTGACAAAAACAACAAATTTTTAGGGTCTCGAAATCGAGCCTCTGAAAAACGACGTCTCAAAATAAGCTAAATTAAGTGACCGAAAAGCAAATCAAATGACTCCTAAGGCCTTAATATGTTATTATTTGAGTTCCCGAAGCTTTAAATCTCGAAAAAAGCAAATTTTTAGGGTCTCGAAAATCGTGCCCCAAAAAATGAAGTCTCAAAATAAGCTAAAAATAAGTGACCGACAAATAAATAAAATGACTCCTAGGTGTTTAATATGTTATGATTTGACTTCCCAAAACTTTAAATCTCGAAAAAATGAAATTTTTAGGGTCTCGAAATTCGAGCCACCGAAAAACGACGTCTCAAAATAAGCCAAAATAAGTGATCGAAAAACAAATAAAATGACTCCTAAGGGCTTAATATGTTATTATTTGAGTTCCCGAAGCTTTAAATCTCAAAAAAATGAAATTTTGAAGGTCTCAAAAATCTAGCAACCCAAAACGACGTCTCAAAATAAGCTGATATAAGTGACCAAAAAATAAATCAGTGTTATAATTTGAATTTCCAAAGGTTTAAATCTCGAAAAAATTGAAATTTTTAGGGCTTCGAAAATCGAGCACCTGAAAAACGACGTCACAAAATAAGCTAAAATAAGTGACCGAAAAATAAATCAAATGACTCCTAAGTGCTTAATATGTTATTATTTGACTTCCCAAATCTTAAAATCTCGAAAAAAGCAAATTTTTATGGTCTCGAAAATCGAACTCCAAAAAATGAAGTCTCAAAATAAGCTAAAATAACTGACCGACAAATAAATCAAATGACTCCTAAGTGCTTAATATGTTATAATTTGAATTCCAAAAGCTTTCAATCTTGAAAAAATTGAAATTTTTAGGGTCTCGAAAATCGAGCCCCTGAAAAATGACGTCTCAAAATAAGCTAAAATAAGTGACCGAAAAGCAAATCAAATGACTCCTAAGTACTTAATGTGTTATTATTTGAGTTCCCGAAGCTTTAAATCTCGAAAAAATGAAATTTTGAGGGTCTAATAATTCGAGCCACCAAAAAACGACGTCTCAAAATAAGCTGAAATAAGTGACCGAAAAATGAAACAACTGACTCCTAAGTGCTTAATATGTTATTATTTGACTTCCCAAAGCTTTAAATCTTGAAAAAAAGTTAATTTTTAGGGTCTCGAAAATTGAGCACCTGAAAAACGACGTCTAAAAATAAGCTAAAATAATTGACCGAAAAACAATCAAATGACTTTTAAGTGTTTAATATGTTATTACTTGACTTCCCAAAGCTTTAAATCTCGAAAAAATTATTATTTTTAGGGTTTCAAAAATCGAGCCCCTGAAAAACGACGTCTCAAAATAAGCTGAAAAAAGTGACCGAAAAACAAATCAAATGACTGATAAGTGCTTAATATGTTATTATTTGACTACCCAAAACTTAAAATCTCAAAAAAAGCAAATATTTTGGATCTCAAAAATCGAGCCCAAAAAAACGACGTCTCAAAATAAGCTAAAATAAGTGACCGACAAATAAATCAAAAGACTCCTAAGTGCTTAATATGTTATTATTTGGCTTCCCAAAGCTTTAAATCTTCGAAAATGGCAAAATTTTAGGGTCTCGAAATCGAGCTCCTGAATAATGACGTCTCGAAATCAGCTAAATAATTGACCGAAAAACATATCAAATGACTTTAAAGTGCTTAATATGTTATTACTTGACTTTCCAAAGCTTTAAATCTCGAAAAAAATGAATTTTTTAGTGTTTCGAAAATCGAGCCCCTGAAAAACGACGTCTCAAAATAAGCTGAAATAAGTGACCGAAAAACAAATCAAATGACTGCTAAGTGCTTAATATGTTATTATTTGACTTCCCAAAACTTAAAATCTCGAAAAAAACAAATTTTTAGGATCTCAAAAATCGAGCCCAAAAAAATGACGTCTCAAAATAAGCTAAAATAAGTGACCGACAAATAAATCAAATGACTCATAAGTGCTTAATATGTTATTATTTGACTTCCCAAAAACTTTAAATCTTCGAAAGAGGCAAATTTTTAGGGTCTCGAAAATCGAGCTCCTGAATAACGACGTCTCGAAATCAGCTAAAATAATTGACCTAAAAACACATCAAATGACTTTTAAGTGCTTAATATGTAATTATTTGACTTCCCAAAGCTTTAAATCTTGAAAAAAAACAAATTTTTAGGGTCTCGAAAATTGAGCACTTGAAAAACTACGTCTCAAAATAAGCTAAAATAATTGACCGAAAAATAAATCAAATGACTTTTAAGTGCTTAATATGTTATTACTTGACTTCCCAAAGCTTTAAATCTCGAAAAAATTGAAATTTTTAGGGTTTCGAAAATCGAGCCCCTGAAAAACGACGTCTCAAAATAAGCTGAAATAAGTGACCGAAAAATAAATCTAATGACTGCTAAGTGCTTAATATGTTATTATTTGACTTTCCAAAACTTAAAATCTCGAAAAAAGCAAATTTTTAGGATATCAAAAATCGAGATAAAAAAAACGACGCCTCAAAATAAGCATAAATAAGTGACTGACAAATAAATCAAATGACTCCTAAGTGCTTAATATGTTATTATTTGACTTCACAAAGCTTTAAATCTTGGAAAAAAGAAAATTTTTAGGGTCTCGAAATTCGAGCTCCTGAATAACGACGTCTCGAAATCAGCTAAAATAATTGACCGAAAAACACATCAAATGACTTGTCATTTAAGTGCTTAATATGTTATTATTTGAGTTCCCGAAGCTTGAAATCTCGAAAAAATGAGATTTTGAGGGTCTAAAAATTCGAGCCACCAAAAAACAACGTCTCAAAATAAGCTGAAATAAGTGACCAACAAATAAATTAAATGACTCGTAAGTGCTTAATATGTTATTATTTGACTTCCCAAAGCTTTAAATCTTGAAAAAAAAAAGCAAATTTTTAGGGTCTCGAAAATCGAGCCCCTGAAAAACGCTGTCTCGAAATAAGCTAAAATAAGTGACCGAAAAGCAAATTAAATGACTCTAAGGGCTTAATATGTTATTATTTGAGTTCCCGAAGCTTTAAATCTCGAAAAAATTGAAATTTTGAGGGTCTGAAAATTCGAGCCACCAAAAAACGACGTCTCAAAATAAGCTTAAATAAGTGACCGAAAAATAAATCAACTGACTCCTAAGTGCTTAATATGTTATTATTTGATTTCCCAAAGCTTTAAATCTTGAAAAAAAAAGTAAATTTTTAGGGTCTCGAAAATTGAGCACCTGAAAAACGACGTCTAAAAATAAGCTAAAATAAGTGACCGAAAAACAAATCAAATGACTCCTAAGGGCTTAATATGTTAGTATTTTAGTTCCAGAAGCTTTAAATCTCGAAAAAATGAAATTTTGAGGGTCACAAAAATCGAGCCCTCGAAAAACGATGTCTCAAAATAAGCTGATATAAGTGACCGAAAAATATATTATACCTTAATTTTTGGCAAAGCCGACGTAGACTCATCTCTTTGCATAAAAAATATCCTTGCTCTCTATGGGAAAGCTTCGGGCCAGTATATCAATCTTGAGAAGTCAAGTATAGTGTTTAGCAGAAATACTACCGAAGTTGATATTTTGAGAGTCCAGTCTATCCTACCGGTTCAAGTAGAGGAAAAGCAAGATCGCTATCTTGGTTTACCAATGGTAATCGGAAAGTCCAAAAAAGAAGTTTTTAGAAACATCAGAGACAAAATTTGGGAGTGGGTTCAAGGATGGAATGAGAAGACATTATCCAAGGCCGGAAAAGAGATTCTTATCAAGGCAGTTTTGCAAGCTATTCCTACGTACATCATGGGCTGTTTTAAGGTTCCTAAGACTTTTATCCGCGATCTGGAAACTCTAATTTGCAGATTCTGGTGGGATGATAAAGAAAAGAGAAAGATACACTGGACGAAGTGGGATGATCTTTGCATTAGTAAGAAGTCCGGGGGAATGGGTTTTAGAGATCTTGAGGCTTTTAACCTTGCTTTACTTGCTAAACAAGCTTGGAGAATCATCCATAACCCGAACAACTTGTTAAGCCGTATTCTTAAATCAAATATTTCAAGTCATGTGATTTCATGGAAGCAAATTTGAGTTCAAAACCTTCTTTCACTTGGCGGAGTATTCTTGAAGCAAGACCGATTATTGAAGCGGGAATTAGATGGCGTATTGGGAACAGAGTCAAAACGAGAATTTGGGGATGTAAATGGATCCCTTGACCAAGCTCTTTCTTGATATCTTCTCCACAATCAGTTCTTCCTTCCACTTCTACGGTTAGTGATCTTATCGGCTCGGATTTGGGATGGTGGAAACATGATCTCATAGAACAATTTTTTTGGCCAGAGGAAGCTGAAATTATCCTTCATAATCCACTCGGCAGTCTTCAAAATGAAGATAAACAGGTCTGGCATAACAGTAACACTGGGCATTTCTCGGTTCGTTCAGCCTACCACTTAGCTATTGATATTAAAAGGAATATGTCTAATATTAACATTTGTCACACGAGCAACAAATCAGGGGAAAACTGGAATTGGTTATGGCAAGAAAAAGTCCCTAACAAGATCAAGATCTTCGTGTGGAGGGCCATGAAGAATTCCATACCGGTGGCAGCAGATCTTATCCAACGACATGTTCCGATTGAAAACGTTTGTCCAGTTTGCGGTAGTGAGAACGAAACAGTTATGCATGCTCTACTCCTTTGCCCCTTCTCTCGGCAAGTTTGGGCCTTGTCAAGTCTTCCCTTTGCAGTTTATGGAGTTCTGGATATCTCAGCACGAGAATGGTTGGAAAGAGTTCGAATGAATCTTGATACAAAGGAGAGAGACATGTGATGTATTATTTTGTGGACTATGTGGTGTAATAGAAATAATTTCAGATTGGGAGAAGGAAATCATCAACCACACGAAGTAGTCTCTGTTGCTAAAGACTATATTGCAAGATTTATCTCTGCATGCAAATGCTATCACCCAAATTCAAGTCACCGTGCCATTAGTTGCAAGTTGGAAACTGCCTCCTCTCAATTATGTGAAACTAAACTTTGACGGTGCTCTTGCAGACAATAGATCAGGCTTGGGAATTATTGCTTGAAACCACAATGGTGAGTGCATTGAATGGGTAAGTCTATTGATAGATCGCAAACTCTCTGTGGAAGCTGCGGAAGCATCGGCAGCCGTAAAAGCTTTGGAGTTGTCTATCAAAAGAGGCTGGAGATACATTGTACTTGAAGCTGATTGCAAGGCAGTAATAGATCGCGTAAATGATTCGAAGACTTCCCTTGGTTCTTTCGGTGTTCTCATAGAAGACGTGAAGAGGTTAACAACATCTTTTGAATCGATTCAAGTTTGTCATGTACGTCGACAAGGCAACGAAGTAGCTCATTGTTTAGCCCAACTAGCTTTGAATGATCTGAATGTTTAACATTTTCTAGCTTTTGGACTTTGTATTCTCTTGAAGTTTTCCATCAATAAAACTTCACTGTTGCTCTCAAAAAAATAATAAGAGAGTTGATGTGATCATTTGGAAAATGATTTGCTCTCCCTCACATTCTTCTTTTCCATTTTCGGGGGGCAAGTCAAATAAAATGAGATGAATCATGTGAAATCCAAACTCAGCCTATTTAATTGGCCCGGAGTAGCCCAACTCATTAACTCTAAACCAGTAGAATAATATAGTGGGCCGGGCCGAGACCGCAAGCCACATTAAGAATGTTATGTTATGGGGTTTGCATCACATACATTCACCATTGAGATTAAAAGTCATATCTAGATTAGATATAAATACCATATTTTATATATCACATTGTTTATTTACAGTTCGAATCGAAAAATACATAAGTTATATGTTTTTTTGGTGTAGTATCTCCAGTAGAATTCGAACTTGGGTTTTGTCTTTAAAGACCGCAAGTCACTAGCAATTACACCTTGGGTCAATTAGATATAAAGACGAAATACTCCTTTTAAGGCCATATTCACTTTTATGTAGATAATGTTGTTATTCTTCTAGGTATTGTGATTATGAATAAAGAAATGTAAAATAATATATTTCTAAAACTTATTCTAACTTCACAATAATTACACATTGCTTTATGTTCAATCAACAATTTTTTAATTTAAAAATTATGATATTCTTAAACTTAGTTTATATTAAATTAATAATAATAATGTTTAATAAGGGTTAACTACATTGATTACCCCTGAGATTTGGTGTAATTAGCGTCTAATTCTTTCAAAAAATCATAATTACCTGGATTATATTCGTCAATACATTGTTAGGTTTTGCTGCGTAAACTCCCAACTTTTAATGGAAATCCAATTTTTCCCTTGAGCTATTGTAATTGTAATGGATTGGTTACTTTTGTTTTATTGGGAGGTCCATATAATTATGATTTTAAGCGGAATTGGACGTTAATTATGTCTAACATCAGGGGAGATCCCTGTAATTAACCGTTTTAGTTATTAAAACCTAAAAAAAACCAAATATTATACACCCCACACTTAATATATCTCTTTTCCCCACCGCAACCCCAACCCCAACATGCGAGGTTGACGCTCACAAGAAATGACCACCACCGGCCTCGACCAGGCAGGCTTTGCATCACCAGTCTCTCTCGCGGTCAACGACTTCTAAGATCAACAAGCACCCATCTACTTTCTTGATTGCTGCATATATGAATCACGGTGAAGTGGTAGTTTTGTACGGTGGTTTGTTTTATTAGATTTTGTTAAAAGTAATTATTTTTTAGTTAGCTTAAATATGGATTGAATTGATATATTCCAACTAATTAACTTCGGTTGAACATTTTCGTTATTTGACATTTTTAAGTTTTTTGTTTTTCTTTTAATTAATTTCAAAAATTTTGCATAGGATACTCAAGTTTTCTACGCATATTTAAGGCAAAATTGTAAAAATCGTCCCAATTTAATTACTGATTTTGAATTTGCGTCCCAAACTATTCAATTTGGCGAATTTCGTCCCGTAATTTAATATTTTTTTGGAATATCGTCCCACCGTTAATTATAAGATGAAAATTGTGCATTTGTCGTTAAATTATTACGTGGCTGCTTACGTGTCATGACGTGGTAAAATTTAACATGAATAATTATATAATATTATAGAATTCATCACAAACTAATTACAAGATTGAACCGTCATTTTCATTTAATTAGAAAATTAATATTGGGACTAAATTAATACAAAATGGTAAATTATGGGACGAAATTAGACGAGTTGATATAGTTTGGGACGAAAAATTAAAATTAGTAATTAATTTGGGATGATATTTCAAACAAATATTAAATCGCGGGATAAAATTCAATGAGGTAATATAATCTGGGACGAAAATCCAAAATCACTAATTAATTTTGGACATAACAACCAATTAATGTGAGATCAGCATTGCTAACTAATAGAATCATGAAAATGTATTTATAATTTCATCTAACCTTAATTATAAAAGAAAAAAAATCATCTAACCTTAACCTAAGGAGTGTAGAGTTAATTAAATAGTTAATATTTTATCTTTTATGGTTGTAGTTTTATGAAAACAAAATCCGGTTGATTGAGTGAAAGTTATATTATCTTCTAGTGGTCCATAAATTTCACTCTCATCATCATCACCTTCTTTAACTATGTGGACCACTTCATTCAGCTGTCTTCTATGTGTAGACTCCACCAATTAATATATAGTTTATAAATACTTCTAAATAACTATTATATTTTTAAAAAATGAAGAAACTACAGGCTGTTAGTTTTATTGCCCCTTGCTCTTTCGTTTTCAGTGCATTTAAATTCATGGCTCTCTTTCCTAAATAATACTAACTGAAAATATTAAATAATAAAAAATACATTCTCCGTCCCAATTATTTTTTTCTCTTAGTACAGTTGACCAGTCGACTTGACTAAATTAATAAGTTAATAATATCAAACGACATCATATATATTTATATTTAAAATGTATAATACTTCATAAATGTAAATAATTTTGATCGGATACTGTAACAAATAAAATAAAATAAATGAGACGGATGGAGTATTAATTAATGTCCCAAACCAAAAAAGAATAATTTTGTTCTAGGCCCACATATATAGTTAATGTATTTGTACAGACAAATATTCATCTCTACAGTGTAAAATTAATTCAATATTTAGTAATTATTCTCTTTCAAGGAATTGACGAGATTTTTTTATATATAGTTCATATCTTTTTGTGTAACAACTTATTTCATTATGAATAATATTTGGGAACTCAATAAATATTGATTTTTGATTTAGTAATAATATATTTCACCATTTCATTTAAAAAAGCAAAAGGTTGTTTATTATATATTATAATGAGTTACATAACTTCATTCATTCTTGGCATTACAATTACATACACTTAAAAATTCAAATTCCATCTAACAAATATCAAAAGTAATTAATTGAAAAATTCTACTTTATATTAAAAAGTTGAAATTTAGAACCATCATTACATAACCTAGAAAATTTAATCCACCAACTCTATAAACTGAAAATCCCATAGAAGCTACATGATTCCAATTCGACCTGTTCAACTTTGACTTAGAGTCAAGATTAAATCTCGTGATTTCTTCCTCTTGACATTGTTTGACTCCAAACGGGGTGTAACCCGCCGGAACCGACCCAACCGGATAACAAAGATCCGGATTATTCCAAGCCCCAAAACGCCTTCCCATTTTCCCATAAAACCATTCAGAGAATTTAAGCTCACCTGTCAGATTATTTCCATGAATATAAATTGCACTAACATAAGGCAAACTTTCAATTTTCGTGGGAATAAATCCAGTGAGATTGTTATCATTTAAACCCAAAAACCTCAGCCTCTTGAGCTCTGCAATGGACTCAGGAATGACACCTGTCAAGCTCGTATTCGACAGGTCCAATACACCCAACCCCATCAGATCACCCCATTCAACATTCAATAATTCTCCACCAATGGGATTGTTTGAAAGAACAAGTTCTTCCAAAGAAGTCAATTCTTCAATTGATTTGGTCAATGTACCTGAAAATCTATTGTTGCTAAGGTCTAAAAGTGTTAAACTTTTTAAATTCCCAATCTCATTTGGGATTTTGCCTTTTAATTTATTATCACTTAAATCGAGCTTTAAAAGTGACGTCATCCCTCCGAAAGTCGAAGGCAAGGAACCAGATAATGAGTTTCTACTTATATCAAGAATCAAGAGATGATTTAGACCTCCTAATCGATGGGGGATATTTCCTTTAAAAGAGTTTCTAGCAAGATTTAACCTTTTTAATCTGGTTAAATTTCCTAAATTCTCCGGAATTAACCCGGTTAGTCCATTTTCGATTAACACTAAGGACTGAAGATTTTTGAGCTCCCCAAAAGTTATAGGAATTGTTCCTATAAGGCCAGGATTTGAACGAAATTCTAGTGACTCTAAATTGCTTGAAAGAAGTAACCATTCTTGAGTTGGAATAAAAATGGGATGATTTTGACGTGAGACAAAGCAATTGAAGAATGAAAGAGATTTTAGGTGTTTTAATTCAAATAAATGGGAATTGAAATCCCCATTTTGGGCACAACTTAGAGAATTTTCATGAATAGGTCCAATGCTTAAGTCAGTAACATACCAAAAGCCATTATAGAGATCACAAGTAACACCCTGTGGAACAAGAAAAAAAAAATGCAAATTAAAATCAATAGATTGAAAAAAAAAAAAAGTTTTTGACATTTTGCATATTATTTCAGCATTTTTCAACCTCGAATTACAATTCTATGGTAATATCATGGGCACTTTATCAAGAAATGTGCATTTCGACAGTGTAAAAGGCCTAAATTTCAATTCGAGGGTGCAAATGTCAAAATAACAAAAAATGGATATTTGAAGCCCTTGAAGAATTTTGCTACCAATAATTAATCCAAACAGATTGTGGGTACATTAAAATCATCTCGAATTAAAATTAAACACCCCATGGCATATTGACAAAGTGAGAGGCAAGGTAAAGTAAAACAAGAATTGGTTAAGATTTTATCCATTTCTATACATACATACATATATATATATATATATATATATATATATTGATTGACTTATCAGTTAAAAACAAAAGGAAAATAATAAATAATGCCTTATGTTTCTACTTTTTATAGTAACAATTTCACTCCAAGAATATTGAAACGTCTAAAAGTGCAAAGAATTTTTTTAATAAAATATCAAAAAATAACACAAAATTAAAAAATATGATTGACTTATCAGTCAAAAAATAAATAATGCCTTAAGTTTCTGCTTTTTATAGTAATAATTTCACTGCAAGAATCTTGAATTGAAGAGTTTAAAGAACACTATAACAAAATACAAAAGAATAACTCAAAATCAAAGTGAAAAACAATTTGTGAAAAAAATATACCTGGATAGGAGTCCAACCACATGGATCTGGATAAAGATCCGACCCGTTCCACCATTTACCCACAAAGCCTTGAATAGCAGAATACAAAGCTTCTTGTTCTGTTTTTTCCATTAGAGCTCCCACACTTTCATCTTCACCATTGCAAAATAAACTAAAATAAAAAATGAACAGTACAAAAATTGAAATACTCAAAGTCCTTTTAAGCTTTTTCATGTTTTTTTCTAAACCCAATTTTTTTTCTTACTAAAACAGTTCCCCTATGCTTATATCATGAAACCAAAATGACCCTTTTGAAGAAATTATTTACATGACTTCAAGAATGTAAAGAAAGTTAACTTATATATATATATTTTTCTGAGATAACTTTAATGCGTGTATATATATATATATATATAATTTTATTTAATAAAAAGAAGCAACCTAAAGAATGAAATCAGAAAAGGGTAGTGAAGATTGACATTGCAACAGAATGAAGAAGCTAAAAGATTGTTTCTTGCTGGTGTTTATAGCAAAGCTAAGGTAGTAAATGAAGTGTAGGGTGGCAGAGGTAGCAGAAGACATAAGTTGGGCCTGTTTTTGCAGCTAAAAAGTTAATACCTCAGTTCACATAGTACCAAAAAAAAAAAAATAATAATAATAATAATAAATTGCAAATTTAACAAAAATAAGAAAAAACAGCAATTATGGTAATATCAATAATAAAGATCAGAGCAGAGGTAAACTGATGATGAAGAAAGGTAGATGCTAAAAGGTCTCTATGATTTGCCTTTATCAAAGAAGATTGATTGTGATTAGCAATGAATGATAGTGTCATACTAGCTAGGAAGGAAAAATATAATAAAGGGTTGGATTTGATATTGAAATTTTAAGGGTCTGTTTGTTTGGTGTTTGGGAAAGTAGTTTCGGAGAGTATTTGAGAAATAAAGTAGGTATATGTTATTTTTTAAAGAGTTAGATTGTAGGTGTAAGATGTGTAAGACTTTATATCAAATTATGTGTGTTACGTGAGATAAATTGTGTAAGAGATAGTTTACTTTATGTCAAATCAGAGTACAATTTGTGTATGTTTTGTTTAGAAATAAGAAAATTGTTGTTTGTTTGACTTTTGAGAGAGTAGTTTGAGAAAATTGAGAGATGAAAAATTTATTTCAGAAAGTAGAAATCATGTTTGTTTGACATTTCTCAAACACGAATTTTTTTTGAGAAATGCCAAACAACAGGCCCTAAAAGTTTTACTATATGACAATTGGGAAAATTTATTGTTGGATTCTTGGTTGAGTGAAATACAAAAATACCTCCTAAATTTTTATTAGAAAAAAATTCACTTTCAAACAGATGTGAAAGTACCCCTATTCACTTCGAAAATTGGTGATAACCCCCGTATTAACTTTAAACTTGGCAATAACCCCTTGCTTAGTTAAGAAATCGACAATAGTCTCCCTACTATTAGTGAATGCACTATAACAATCTTTGGTGGCACCACGCTTGATGGCGTTTTGAAGAAAATATCACAAAATATTAATATAGTCATACTTTTGAAAATATCACAAACTATAAATCTTAAATTTACTAATTAGCAACATTTTTATACTATAGTAATATTTTATAATGTTATTTTTAACTACAATTGTGACTTTGATACATTTAGCCACACCGCTATAAGTGGCATTTTGCTAGTGACATTTTATAAATAACGACATTTTTCAAACTACCACTTGTAGCGGTGTGGGTAAAAGTTAAATGTAACTATAATAACAAGAGGTAACATTATACATTATACATTGTCATAATAATATAAAAATGTCTCTAAACAGTATGATTAACATTTTTAATTCCTGACATTTTAAAAAAATGTAACTGTATTCATGTTTTGTTATAATTTCTCCTAAATGTCATCAAGCTTGATGCCACCAAAGATCATTTTTGTTGTACTGAAGAATTTTCAAAATGAATGATTAATATAGAGGAATTTTTTAGTATAAAAACAGGTAAAATTGCAGAAAACGTCTCAAACTAATTAGTGATTTTGAATTTTCGTCCCATACTATATTACCTCACCGACTTTCGTCCCGTAATTTAATATTTGTTTGAAATATCGTCCCAAACTAATTACTAATTTTGATTTTTTGTCCCAAACTATATCAACTCGCCGAATTTCGTCCCATGATTTACCATTTTGTATGAATTTAGTCCCAATATTAAATTTCTAATTTAAAGAAAATGACGGTTCAATCTTGTAATTAGTTTGAGACGAATTCTGCAATATTATATAATTATTCATGTTAAAATTTACCATGTTATGACACGTAAGAAACCATGTGATAATTTAACGGCAAATGCGCAATTTTTGTCTTATAATCTTATTATTAACGGTGGGACGATATTCCAAAAAATATTAAATTACGGGACGAAATTCGCCAAATTGAATAGTTTATGACGAAAATTCAAAATCAGTGATTAATTTGGGACAATTTTTGCAATTTTCCATAAAAATAACACAATGTTTTTTCTATAGTTGGACAAATTAGTAAGGGTGTTTTTTCATTTAGCTCGAAAATTTATGGTTGGAGTTATCTAGGGGTTCTTGATTAAAGCTTTGGTAGGGGGATGGGGGGGGGGGGGTAGGGTAGGGGGTGGGGTAGCAGGGGACCAGTTATGTTATGCATGGCAAAGTGAGAGGAGATGGGCATGTAAATGCATGAAAAACAAAGGTAGGTTTTTGTCTCTGGGTAGCTTGTGCTCACCTTTTGAGCTGTTGGGTTTAAAACAGAATGCTATACTATTCTTACTGCAAAGGACAAAAGAGTGGCATAGGGATTGGATAGCTTTGAAATTTGTACACTTTTCTGCCTAATAATGGCCTTCAAATTCAATTACTTCATCTACTACTACTACCTAAGTTATGTCACTTGACCTTTGTCAATCAAAAGCAAAAAGATCGATCAATAAAGTAGAATAGATTATCTTTTATTTGATATGATAGCTCATTTGTAAATACATAAAGATCGTGTAGTTTGATTTTACGAATTTATTTTTAGAAATTAGTTAATTTTCAGAAATATTCCAGAGAAGTGATAAGCAATCAAAAAATCAGCTTTTCGTCTTTTATCAGATGAAAGAAAGAGACGAAAAGCCCGAAAAACAAAGGAAATGGCGGATTATTGCGAGCTCAGGTGCAATTTATTTGGAATTATTGTGGGTCTTTTGCATTTTGCACCCTTGAAATATAGAAAATAGGTACTTTGCACTTCCGAAACTTAGATTTAGCACTTTGCACCCTCAAAATATGAAAAATGCAATACTTTGCACCCTATTTATTTTCAGACAAAGACTCAAGGGCAGAATAGGTAATTCAATTATAAATATTTGGCAATTTGCACCCCCAAAACTTGAGAAATTGGCACTTTGCACCCTCAAAATAAAATTAGCACTTATCACCCTCGAATTAAGAACAAATCAGCAACTTGCACCTCCGAAACACATATTTAACACTTAACACCCTCAAATTATAAAATAAAACTCAAACCCCTCGTATCTATTTTTCTCCTCCAAATTATAATTCAAATTATATCTCAAATCTTCAACCTGCTAACTAATATTTTATCTTCTTAATATTCCATAATCAAATTTCAAAGTTTTTGGAAACAGAACCGGCCCAAGTGCTAAACAACTTGGGTCAGTGCCTCCCAAAATTTATACTATATATATGTGTGTGTATTTTTTATACATAGATGATATATATAAGAGCGTTAAAGGTGTAAACTTGATTAAATAGAGTCAAACTATCAATTATTCAAGCTTATTTTATTTCTTATTAAGTTTGAGATTGTGTTCAATATTCATATTTAGACGATTCGAGTTCGATTAAAGTTTAAACACAATAGAGTTCTACGAAATAAAAATTATTGTTCGAGCTTGATATGATGGTATAATTATATGTGTAACGAACAAAGTTCAAACCAGCATTTATTTAGATCATGGGTCAAATATTTTTTTAGCTTTATTTAAATTTCAACCTAAGCATAATCATTTATCAATTCTGATAGTCATGCGGTCTCTTATTTTTCTAAAGCATAACTATAAGAGTCTAAAAATATATTTACATTATAACTAATAATTGACTTACACACTTGATCATACTGATATACTAAGTATATATATGTATGAATTTGCTGATGAAGGGAATTTTAGTCAGTGTCTGGTCCACGTCCAATGTTCCACGTAATGATGTTTTCCGCTCCACAGTATGGAATCCTAAGCCGGTCAAATCGAGTTGGACTCCACTTCAAGGTTCCTAACCCTATGCTCATAGAAAACTCGTCAGGTTGTGCCGGTGGTTGACCCGGCATTGACCCTCCGATGCTTAAGTCAGATCAATTCAAAGCATAGCAGAATATAGCAGAGAAGTAGTAGTAAAGTTGAGCAGGAAAAACTTATCTTTAAAAGAAACAAAAGCGGAGTATTTATAGGGGAAACGGATCTTTTCGGGTCAGTCGGATCTTTTCGGCTCAGGTCAGATCTTTATGGGTTCGACCCAATTGAGATTTTATTGGTCGAATAAATATGGTCGAATGGACTGATCGAACAACTATGCTCATAGGTCGAATAGACTGATCGAACAACTATGCTCATAGGTCGAATGGACTGATCGAACAACTCTGCTCATCAAAAGTCATCAGTTGCCTCAAAGCCCTTATCGACCTATTTAAAGGGGAGCTCGACGATAATCATCGATGAGGAAACCAAGATCATAAGCAGCTATGGAAGCATCGATCGACATCATCATTGACGAGATCGATGAAGAAAGACAAAGGTCATTGACCAACTTTCTAGAAATACTAATTATGTAGCAAAAGAAGAAAAAAAGAGAATCAATCTTTCATCGTCAAACACGAAGAAACTGGTCGACAACATTCAAACCGTCGACTAGAAATTAGATCGAAAACGGTCACAAAGCTTCAATTCCTTGCACTATAAAAGTGACAAGCGAACGGTCGAACGGCTTCAAAGCTTCGATCTCAACTGCGCCTCAATTCCTTACACTATAAAAGTGATAAGTTGATCGTTTGATTGCTTCAAAGTGTCAACCTCTTCGATAGCTTCAAAGCATCGAAATCCTTATGGGGAAACGGATCTTTTCGGGTCGGTCGGATCTTTTTGGTTCGGGTCAGATATTTATGGGTTCGACCCAATTGAGATTTTATTGGTCGAATAAATATGGTCGAATGGACTAATCGAACAACTATGCTCATAGGTCGAATAGACTGATCGAACAACTATGCTCATAGGTCGAATGGACTGATCGAACAACTCTGCTCATCAAGGTTGATCATCTTTGGTCGAAGGACTTGTGATCGAAGAACATAATTAGTCTTTTGGTCGAAGGACTTGTGATCGAAGACCATTATTAGTCTTTTGGTCGAAGGACTTGTGATCGAAGACCATAATTAATCTTTTGGTCGAAGGACTTGTGATCGAAGACCATTATTAGTCTTTTGGTCGAAGGACTTGTGATCGAAGACCATAATTAATCTTTTGGTCGAAGGCTTTGTGTTCGAAGAACGTGATTGATTTAATCTGTAGATCAAAGAACAACAGATGCTTTGGTCGAAGAACATAAGATCATTTTGGTCAAATAACATAAGATCTGATCATAACAGAGCATACGGGTCATCGAATAAGAGCAGATTTAGTCTTAGTTTGACTTTATTCTGACGTGTAACTTGTCATGTCATTGATTGAATATTTGGTATATCAATAGTCCCTCAAGTTCAAGTGTTTCGATATTGAAGATCGAAGCCTTGAATTTGTAAGTGTCTCGAAGGCTATGTCGAACTAAATGAGCTTTTATTCCGATATGAGTCCAATAGAAATGAACGCGTAAACATTGATTTCGAAATAACATAAGATCATTGTGGTTAAATAACATAAGATCATTTTGGTCTAACAACATAAGACCATTTTGGTCGAACAAGATAAAATTATTTTGGTCGAACAACGTAAGATCATTCATTTGGTCGAATAAGAGATCATTGATCTAAGTCATTTGATCAAACATGAGACCATTCATTTTGGTCGAACAAGAGAAGACCATTCATTTGGTCGAATAAGAGACCCTTGATCTAAGTCATTTGATCAAACATGAGACCATTCATTTGGTCGAACAAGAGAAGATCATTCATTTGCTCGAATAAGAGACCATTCATTTGGTCGAACAAGAGAAGACCATTCATTTGGTCGAATAAGAGACTATTCATTGGGTCGAATAAGAGACCATTCATTTGGTCGAATAAGAGACCATTCATTTGGTCGAACAAGAGACCATTCATTTGGTCGAACAAGAGAAGACCATTCATATGGTCGAATAAGAGACCATTCATTTGGTCGAATAAGAGACCACTCATTTGATCAAACATAAGACCATTCATTTTGATCGAACAAGAGAAGACCATTCATTCGGTCGAATAAGAGACCATTGATCTAAGTCATTTGATCAAACATGAGACCATTCATTTGGTCGAACAAGAGAAGACCATTCATATGGTCGAATAAGAGACCATTCATTTGGTCGAATAAGAGACCACTCATTTGGTCGAATAAGAGACTATTCATTTGATCGAATAAGAGAAGATTCATTTGGTCGAATGAGAGACCATTGATCTAAGTCATTTGATCAAACATAAGAGCATTCATTTTGGTCGAACAAGAGAAAACCATTCATTTGATCGAATAAGAGACCATTGATCTGGTCGAACAAGAGAAGACCATTCATTTGGTCGAATAAGAGACCATTCATTTTGGTCGAACAAGAGTCCATTGATCTAAGTCATTTGATCAAACATAAGATCATTCATTTGGTCGAACAACTTAAGTTAAGCTTTGGTCGAATTACAATTCTTTCAAGACAACAGTTTGGTCGAAGACAAGATAGCAATCTTTTTGAATTAATCACAACTATTTGGTCGAATTGCAATCCTTTCAAGACCACTTTTTGGTCGAAGACAAGAACTCTTTAAAGATAATCATGTTTGAACTTATCGAATTATATAATCGAATAAAGATATGATTTTGACTTTCATTTAATCTCCAAATTTATTTCTCCAAATTAATTGAATAGTCTTTATTTGTCCGTGTGAAGAGTTCGCGATCAATCAATCAACTTATCACTTTGCAGTGTTAGGATTTCGATGCTTTGAAGCTATCGAAGAGGTTGACGCTTTGAAGCAATCAATCGATCAACTTATCACTTTGTAGTGTAAGGATTTCGATGCTTTGAAGCTATCGAAGAGGTTGACGCTTTGAAGCAATCAATGGATCAACTTAACACTTCGTAGTGTAAGGATTTCGATGCTTTGAAGTTATCGAAGAGGTTGACGCTTTGAAGCAATCAATCAATCAACTTAACACTTCGTAGTGTAAGGATTGACGCTTTGAAGCAATCAATCGATCAACTTAACACTTCGTAGTGTAAGGATTTCGATGCTTTGAAGCTATCGAAGAGGTTGACGCTTTGAAGCAATCAATCGATCAACTTATCACTTTTCAGTGTAAGGATTTCGATGCTTTGAAGCTATCGAAGAGGTTGATGCTTTGAAGCAATCAATCGATCAACTTATCACTTTTCAGTGTAAGGATTTCGATGCTTTGAAGCTATCGAAGAGGTTGATGCGTTGAAGCAATCAATCGATCAACTTATCACTTCTCAGTGTAAGGATTTCGATGCTTTGAAGCTATCGAAGAGGTTGACGCTTTGAAGCAATCAAACGATCAACTTATCACTTTTATAGTGTAAGGAATTGAGGCGCAGTTGAGATCGAAGCTTTGAAGTCGTTCGACCGTTCGGTTGTCACTTTTATAGTGCAAGGAATTGAAGCTTTGTGACCGTTTTCGATCTAATTTCTAGTCGACGGTTTGAATGTTGTCGACCAGTTTCTTCGTGTTTGACGATGAAAGATTGATTCTCTTTTTTTCTTCTTTTGCTACATAATTAGTATTTCTAGAAAGTTGGTCAATGAGCTTTGTCTTTCTTCATCGATCTCGTCAATGATGATGTCAATCGATGCTTCCATAGCTGCTTATGATCTTGGTTTCCTCATCGATGATTATCGTCGAGCTCCCCTTTAAATAGGTCTATAAGGGCTTTGAGGCAACTGATGATTTTTGATTTCCTTTGGTCTGCGATGATGTCAAACAACACTTTTATGGTTGTTTAATGTCGAACAAGACTTTCAAAATCTGCTTGTGACATTTTGCTCCTCTTCATTGATTTGATCAGTATGGTTGTTTATGTTAACAACATGACAGTTTGCTCCTATTTGTTTGATATGTCGAAGAAAATGATATCTTGCTCTTCTTCACTGAACTTGTTTATGTCGAAGAACACGAGATTTTGCTCATCTTCCATGATATGTCGAAGAACATTACGTTCTGCTCTTCTATTCATTGAATTTATTTATGTCGAAGAACATGATATTTTGCTCCTCTTCCTTGATAAGTCGAAGAACATTACATTCTGCTCAATTTGTTATGTCAAAGAACATATATTTTGTTCCTCTTCCTTGATATGTCGAAGAACATGATATTCTGCTCCAATTTGTTATGTCGAAGAACATATATTTTGTTCATCTTCCTTGATATGTCGAAGAACATGACATTCTGCTCCAATTTGTTATGTCGAAGAACATGACATTTTTCTCCTCTTCATTGATTTTGTTCATCGATGATGTCGAACAACAGGATATTCTATGTCCAAGAAGGCATTTACATCGAACAAGGCATTTGGCTTCTTCCACATTAAGCATTTCATTAATTTGTCCATCGATGTTGTCCAACAACGGGACATTCTACGTCGAAGAAGGCATTTACATCGAACAAGGCGTTTGGCTTTTTAATCATCAAGCATTTCATTGATTTGTTCATCGATGATGTCGAACAACAGGACATTCTATGTCGAAGATTATTGTCGAGCTTATATTTTAAGTAGGTCGATCGAGGCTTTGAGGCAGCTGATGATCTTTTGCTTTTCTCTTCATTGCTTCGATCATCGATTATGTCGAACAAGACTTTTATGTCGAACAAGGTCTTGATGTTGAAGAAGACATTTTTGGCAGCTGGTGCCTTTTTGCTTTCTTCATCATCAAGCATTTCATTGAGTTGTTCATCTATGATCTCGAACAAGGCCTCTTCCGTCGAACAAGACATTTTATGTCGAGCAAGGCACTTTTCGTCGAACAAAGCATTTTGCTTTCTCGTCATTAAGCTTATCATTTGATGTGGTCGATCAAGGCTTTGAGGCAGCTAATGATCTTTTGCTTTCCTCTTCATTGCTTCGATCGTCAATTATGCCGAACAAGGCCTTTTTCCTCCTCATCGTCAAGCTTGTCATTCGATGTAGTCGAACAAGACGTTTTTCCTCATCATCATCAAGGCCTTTTACATCGGACAAGACATTTTTTGTCAAACAATATGACATTTTGCTCATCTTTGTTTGATTTGAGCATTATGATTGTTTACGTCGAACAACATGATAATATTACTCCTCGTCATTGAATTTGGTTATGTTGAAGAACATGAGATTTTTCTCATCTTCCTTAATATGTCGAAGAAGATGACGTTATGCTCCACTCTTCATCGAATTTGCTTTTGTCGAAGAACATGACGTTCATCAACGTGTTGTTTCAAAACCTTTATGGTTGATTCATCACCTTTTGCTTTCATTTTCATCAATTGTCCATGGGTGTCATCGATGAGTTCCTTAAATTCTGGTCGAGTAACTTGATAAAGCCTCGTTCTGGTACTGAAGGTCTTATACTTGGTTGTTTTCGATCAACTTATATGTTGTCTCCAAGCTGACCAGACTCTAGCTCTGCTACTTCTACTCTTGATCTGATCTCCGTTCTTGTTCGAGCATTGGTTAGAGGTTCCCACAGACGACGCCAACTGATGAAGGGAATTTTAGTCAGAGTGTCTGGTCCATGTCCAATGTTCCACGTAATGATGTTTTCCGCTCCACGGTATGGAATCATAAGCCGGTCAGATCGAGCTGGACTCCACTTCAAGGTTCCTAACCCTGTGCTCAAAGAAAACTCGTCAGGTTGTGTCGGTGGTTGACCCGGCGTTGACCCTCCGATGCTTAAGTCAGATCAATTCAAAGCATAACAGAATATAGCAGAGAAGTAGTAGTAAAGTTGAGCAGGAAAAACTTATCTTTAAAAGGAACAAAAGCGGAGTATTTATAGGGGGGAAACGGATCTTTTCGAGTCGGTCGGATCTTTTCGGTTCGGGTCGGATCTTTATAGGTTCGACCCAATTAAGATTTTATTGGTCGAATAAATGTGGTCTAATGGACTGGTCGAACAACTATGCTCATAGGTCGAATAGACTGATCGAACAACTATGCTCATCAAGGTTGATCATCTTTGGTCGAAGGACTTGTGATCGAAGAACATAATTAGTCTTTTGGTCGAAGGACTTGTGATCGAAGACCATTATTAGTCTTTTGGTTGAAGGACTTGTGATCGAAGACCATAATTAATCTTTTGGTCGAAGGACTTGTGATCGAAGACCATTATTAGTCTTTTGGTCGAAGGACTTGTGATCGAAGACCATAATTAATCTTTTGGTCGAAGGCTTTGTGTTCGAAAAACGTGATTGATTTAATTTGTAGATCAAAGAACAACAGATGCTTTGGTCGAAGAACATAAGATCATTTTGGTCGAATAACATAAGATCTGATCATAACGGAGCATACGGGTCATCGAATAAGAGCAGATTTTAGTCTTAGTTTGACTTTATTCTGACGTGTAACTTGTCATGTCATTAATTGAATATTTGGTATATCATTTGCTTCGCTAGAAGAATATATGTTATCAAAATTAAAAATTAGAGAAACATATATATATATATATATATATTTACAATTGATTTATTTAAGAAAATTAAATGAATTTGTTATTTTATCTATCTAAATATAATATGTTGGAAAAAGTATTAAAATGTCCAACATTTAATTAGAATTTTTTGCATTTTTATGTAAGAAGATAAATTTGAGTTATAATATAGCGTCCCGTTTTCAGAATTCCCTAGGACTCCTAATATGTGCGGTCGGTCTTGGTCGAGAAAACTGTAACTAATTTTTGAGACCAAATCCAAAATGAAATCTAGCCAAAACATTTTCACTTTAGCCCTAGAAAATCCAAACAAAGACGGATAAATTCCTTTATCATCCTTTTGATTAGCTTTTTGGTGAAAACGGCTCTTATTATCTTTAGTGCTAGCTAAACAACCAAATGACAAACAAGAGCAAATGCTTTAATGCAATCTCTTCCAAAAACACACAACTCAAGGTATATTTATATGTCAAACTGGTCCCCCAAACACTCCCTATCCCGGCCGGCCCCTCCAACCCAAACCTAACACACAACATGACACACATTGATATATACCCAAGTCAAGTACACAACATATGCAAATATAGATTCTTTCTTTTTTATTTAAAATTATACCCATGAGGTAAGACCTAATTACAAAAATTTCCATATGTTTTGGCTATTACAAAAATTTCTCTAAATTTTGTAATCATCTTAATTACAATTAACTCCTTGTTTCTAAAAAGTTTCAATTTTGCCATTGATTGTTATTTTTAATGTTTGTAATATCTTATAAATGTTAAAACATGGGTGCTAATTGTTATATCTTATAAACTAGAAAAGAGATAATTATATATTTATTACCAAAATAATTGATATAATTTATAATTGCCCATAATTTTTAATAAATATTGCACAAAAAAAAGGTAGTACTTACATATTTTAGCAATATAAATTGTATAATAATAAATTAAATAGAATTTTAATAATAATAATTTATTAATATGAACAAATTGTTTACACATTTAGTTAAATGAGTTTATTCCCTAAATTAGTAAATTTAACAAAGTTTATATTGTATAAGGTATTTACATATTTTAGCAATATAAATTATATAATAATAAATTAAATAGAATTTTAATAATAATATTTTATTAATATGGACAAATTATTTACACATTTAGTTAAATTAATTTATTTTCTAAATTAGTAAATTCAATAAATTTATATTGTATTATAAATATTATATTTTAATTTAATAAAGTTTATATTGTATTATAAATTGCAATATCTATTTAAATTTATGGGCAATTGTAAATTATATCAATTATTTTGGTAGTAAGTATTTAATTATATCTTTTCTAATTTATAAGATATAACAACTAGCACCCAAGTTTTAACATTTATAAGATATTACAAACATTAAAAATAACAAACAATGCAAATAATGGCAAGATTGGAATTTTTTAGGGGCAAGGGGTTAATTATAAGAAGGTGATAAATCTGAGGGGGATTTTTGTAATACCCCTTATGTGAGGGATTTTTTTATAATTAGGCCATACCTCAAGGGGGTATTCGTGATTTACCCTTTTATTTAAACACGTAACTATGGTAATGGAAGAAGAATATATAAAAATAGAAAACAGGAAATATTGGACTCGTTAGCAAATGTTACACCTTTTAGTTTGTTGGGGTGTTTTGTGTTTTAGTTTGTTGTACCTTTCTTTTAAGTCGACTTTGAATGAACTAATTAATCTCATAAAACCAGGTCACAATGTATTGGTGGAAATTCTAATTTGGACTTGATTCGATCATATTCAAATATTACCAAAAAAAAAAAAAAAAGAAATACAGTATATCTTTTATCTATATTATAGAAATCAATCTTAACTACAATTATGTATAACCAATTCATTATTCATAATTCTATGGCACTGTGTATTGGATAAGATAGAATAATGATTGAGCTAATTGTAAATACATATTTATTTACAAACAAAATAACTAGATCATTGTTTTTAAATTGCCAAAAAAAAAAAAAAAAAAAGATAATTTTTTACTTTTTAGTAACATTTTTTTTGGACCTCCACTTGGATTTGAAACCTAATAAAGTTTGATCATGTATAGGGTAGGGTTTTGGTATCAATTGTCCATTGGCGAAGGCCTTAACGGAGTCAAGTCACAGTTATGGCGCTTTGGGTGTTCGTGTGGATGAATGCAATATACCTAACACCATTTGATTTTATGATAGTTAGTAGCACATGAGATCCTACATGAAATATCAGAGCCAATGTCATAGTTCAATTCCCATGGGAGCAATTGCTGAGTAGGAGATTGTTGGTCAGTGCTTTAATTTGATGACAACTGTCTTGTGGCAAAGGCCTTAACGGGGTCAAGTCACATTCCAATGCCGTGTGAGCAAATATGTGTGAATGACAATTGGTAGCGCATAAGGTCCTACAAATTCGTATAACAATAAGTACAAAACAGTGGTAAATATTTTTATTATTACATATAAGATATTATAAATTTCAAACCACCAAGTGATTGGTCTAGCGGAAGAGATTAATACCCCGAAGTGAAAACCCAAGTTCGCATCCTTGTTGGGAAAAGTTCCAATCTAATATGCCTGACACGACTCGAAATTAATTACATCATTAGAAAACCAAATTTTGTTGTAATTGTCAAACTTTTTTTTTTAGTAACATCTAAAGCATAAATTAGTAATATCACACAATTTTTATTTTTTTTTTGATAATTCAGGTATCCAAACTTACACTAAACTAATCCTGAATCCTCAGAACTCTTGCCATAAAACCCCGAAGGATGTAAATCACGAATCTTAATTATATTTATCAAGGCTATATAATAAAAAATTGATAAAATGTCTAATTTTAAGTACATGTATATTGTTACATAATTAATGAGCCGGATCAAATCACAAAACATGGTGTAACTCGAGTATTTATTAAGTGTGGATGATAATTTGAGTATGCATTGTACTTATTTTCTTTTTGGAGGGGACCAAAATATTAATGTATAGAGGTTGGAAGCTTTTGAAATTAGGACCACAAAATCTGTTGAACTTTGGAGAAAGGCAAAAGGCCTAGGGAAAGAGATCAAAGGCTATAGCCCACTCTATATTTTATTGCCAGACCTAACAATCTGAATAGTCATTTTCTCTACTTGTTCATTTTTTATTAATTAATTTCTTAAATTAAATAAATTGACATACATGAATATTCTTCATAGTTGGGACGGGGCCTCCTTTTTTTCCTTTTTATTTGCTCAAAGTACAGAAGATTAATTTATTCATCTTTTCCAAACCAAACAAAAGATCAGAAAAAAGGACAGAGCTTGACTTAATTGCATTTATTTGGGAAAAAAAACATAGGGGCGACATTAATTAATCAGTTCATAGATAAATATGGATATGCTTGGACCATGGACCACACATAATTGAACTATAATAACTAATCATGGGTAGAATAGCAGCTTAATTGCATCTGTTTATTTCAGCAGAATTGATTTGCATAATAGTTTACATTCATCCTACACCTTACACCAGGGGCGGATCAGGATTCAAAAGTCGAGGTGGACCGAAACATATTATTAACAAAAAATATATATTTAAATAATATTATTTAATCTATTTTCGACTATATAAAAGTAAAATATATTTTTCCTATAGAAGAATAGTTTATAGGTCTTTGATTTAATTTTCGTAAAATTATATCAAGATTTTTAATTGAACATTATAGTTATTTGGTTAAGACAAAGTATTAATTAAATCTTAATAAGTATATTGTGTGTATAATTAATCTTTGCAATTGGACTTTTAAAGAGAACAATGAAAATCAATGCAAATAAATAAATATATTATAAATATATAAGTAACTAGAATAAAATATTCAAAAAATTTGGGGGAGGGGGTGGGAAAATTCTTGTATAGACCTGGTCTATGAGATTTTCATAGACTTTGTGGTGATAAATAAGCCACATCATACATGTTGATGATGTCATGCTCTCAAAATGTATGATGTGGCTTATTTACCACCACAAGGTCTATAAAAATCTCATAGACCAGGTCTATGCAAGAATATTCCGGTGGGCAAGGCCCCCCAATAAGGGTTGTAGATCCGCCCCAGTACCTACACAGGTGGATTATATTCATAGGAGTTAGATCATAAACACATGTACTTAATACATTTGTCGCTCATCTAACACTTCAGTGGATTGAATTCACCGGGATAGGCACATAATTTCTTTGCATAATATAGAAGGAAATCAAGTTTCTTGAGACAAGTTATCATCAACTGTAGTTTAGAATTGGTAGAATTACTCAAACTATTTCTGAGATTTTTAGTATAATCATACTATACATCCTTCCTGTTTGGGAAATAACTAGATCTACCCCTGAGGTATTGAATTCATTATAATTAGCCCTTACGGCATTGATTTAACAAAAAGAAAGTACGAGTTTCAGAAATACTTCTGGGTACTATTTAAGGCATCACTAATCTCAGGTGGCAAATAAATATTATTCGTTCCTCCACCGATTTCACCCACTTTTTCACCAATTTCTATCAATTTTTACTAATTTTAACCAATTTCTATCAATTTTTACTAATTTTAACCAATTTCATCCCTTTCCTTTCACTTGTTTTATCACTTTAAAACTTTGTTTGATGATGTTCATATGTTGCGTCGGAAATTAACGCCGTGAAGGAAGTTTTGTAATGAATCTAATACTCGGGGATAATTTATGTAATTTTTCAAAGATGAAGGGTGGTCTACAATTACACTAAACCTCAGTATTAATTTGAATAATTTTCCCTTAAGAGTTTCCCCGTTGTAAATCTCTTTCACTAGTTTCTTTTTTAATCTACTAATTAAGCTTGGTATTTACAGCTCAGACCCATCTCCACTTCCTTGATAGTTGTTTTCACGTTTAAACCTTCATGTTTCATCCATGCAACAAATTCTAGATATACTAGTTGGTTAAGATTTTAACCTTATCCTTTATTTATTTAATTTTCTAGCTTCAATTACGTGGCCATTATTAACTGCTTTAATTAAATTAATTTTATTTATTAATTTAATCAATTACATGATTTGTAGGGATGAACGTGGTAAGGTTTGGACGTGTTTGCATAAAAAAATTAATCCGACCCAACACGTCCGGGTTGTTAATTTTTTAAATTGTACTCGCGTTGTTATTTTCATAAACTGCCCGGTTCGGGTGAAATGGGTACCGGCGGATGGCGGTCGGGTTGGCGGGTTGAACGGAAACAATGTCATATAATCTTGACATCTAAATATAAATATTTAAGCATCTGATCTTAAGTTCATCAAACAACAAATAAAATGTGTCAAATATGTTCACTAATCCATTTGAAGAAAGTTTGTTTATTTGTTCTTATTCATTTGTTAATAAATACAATTTATTTTACACTTTTATTAAACAATAAATAAAAAGTACATTAATGATGATTAAGTGCGGGTTGCGGGCGAGTCGGTTTTTTAACCATCAAACTCGTCACTGAACCCAGAACATGTGGGTTTACTAATTACCAACACTTATATAATTATTTAAAAAAAAAACCAACGGGTTGCGGCTTGGGCTGGAGCGGATGGGACGGGTTTATGAACACTCCTAATGATTAGGACCAGTTTCTGGGCAATATTTTACAATTGGGCCACTTATCAACTGACTGGGCCTATGAATATTATAGCCTCTTTAATTAATTGAGGTATGCCAATTATCATTACTAGGCCCGTTTATTATTGCGGCCCAGTTACTTCTTAACTCTGCTGATCATCGAGCCAATTATATCCTATCGGGCCATTACTGGCCTAATAAACATTAAAAATATTTGAGTATAAACACAACCGCAAAAAATAAAATAAAACGTTGAATTTAATGAAGATCAAATTAAATGGAATACAAAACTATATTCACTGTTCGAAACCTCCATCAACTCTTAAATTAGTTTAATATATTAGGCCATCTCCAATGGGTATGGACTCCCATTTCCCTCAGACTCCCATTCTCCTCAGATTCCCCTTCCCCTTCAGACTCCTCTTTTTATAGTCATCTTCAGTGACTCAGTCTTCACATTCTATTTAATTTCAATTCTCAAACTTCCCCACTCTCACTTAATTTTTCCAATCTTCACATTCTATTTAATTCCAATTCTCATTCATTTAATAATAATAATAATAATAATAATAATAATAATAATAATAATAAAGTTAATAGTAACTTAAATATTGAAATTAATAATAAGTAATTCAAATGGTGGTCATGTGTAATAATAAGTCAATCGCCAACTTCCAGCGGACTTAGTCGAACATGCGTGGTTAACACACGGTCCAAATGGTGGTCATGTGTAATATTTCCAATATATATTTGATAGGGTTATGTCATTTATAATTTAATTTATCGTATTTAAATTATATAACCAGTATTCTATTTTTAATCTAGAAATCGTATTTAATTTCAATGTAACTTTATTACAATTTATTCCACAAAATTAATTCTCATATTTTTCACTCTCAATTAATATTAATAGAATTAAATAACAATAACAATTAATAACAAAAAAAAATAAGTATATTAAATGCCGATTAATTAAAAGTTTAAATGTAAAAAAAAAAAAAAGGTATATGGGCTGGGAAGAAGTGGGGCTGGCGCGTTGCCAGCCCCTATAGGAAATGTGTGGTGAGGTGGGTGAACCCACCGCTCCACACATTTGGGCGGTGGTTACACCCATTGCAATCTTCATCCCTCTACTCATCAAATATCATTTTTTTCCCCTCTCTTTATGGATTCACCTTCTCACTTCATCAATGGAGATGCCCTTAGGATTGGAAGATTATAACATGGGGGAGAAAAAACTAAAGTTAACTTTTTTAATTCTTACTAATAACTATAGATATTTATTTTTAATTACTTGCGAACAAAAATATAAATGGAAACGACTGGCATATTTTCTAGTTTACCCAGGAAGTTGAAACTTAATTATAGAAAATATCGATAATATGATAAATTTTTATGCAAATTATAACAATTGAAATTCAAATACAATGATATATTTTCAAATTATTTCAATTGTGTGGATTTTTCTCCTATTGAAAGGAATGAGAAGAGAATAACTTGGGGGAGGGAAAATTAAAATTATCTTCTTTTAATTCTTATTATTAATTAGAAATTTTTGTTTTAATTACTTATTAACAAAATTGAAAAAGAAAATAATTGGCATATATATTTCCAAGTTTGCCCGGGAAGTGGAAACTTAATTATAGAAAATATCGATATTCCAATAATTTCTTATGCAGATTATAAAGATGACAACAATTGAAATTCAAATACAATGATGTATTTCAGGTTCTTGGCACTTTGCACCCTAAAATTATAGGATTTTGGCACTTTGTATTCTGACTCAAAAGTTTTGGTATTTTGCATCCTGAAAATACAACTTATTTGACACTTTGCACCCTAGTGTGTGAATTGATGGAAAAATTTATTGATAATTTTTTAATTATTTTGGTAGTTTCCACCCTAAAAATATGGATTTTGTTACTCTGACACCCTAAAAATATAGATTGTTTGCACTTCCACCCTGAAAATTTTAAATATTGACATTATACAATTTAAAAATATAGTTCGTATGACATTTTTCACTCTAAAAAATATAAAATTATTTACTACTAGCATGTTAAATTATTAAATTACAAAAAAAAAAAAAGAAAAAAGAGTTTTTACCTAATCACTAATAGCCAGTAATTTGGTTAAAATAAATAATGTGCCAGAAAAAATAAATCAATGTTAAATATACCAAAAGAAAAAAAAGGTTCAGAGTGACAGCATTCTATATTTCTAGGGCATAAAGTATCAAAATTTATATTTTCAGGGTGAAAAATGCAAAAAAGTTTGAATAGGAGTATTCTACCATTCCATGGGTAAAAAAATTCATCAAAATACACACTATGGTGCAAAGTGCCAAATAAGTTGTATATTCAAAATAACAATCAAACATAGAAAAACAAATTATGGAAGAGCCATATATATAATTAAGTTAATTTTTTGCTAAAATTTACAATTTTTTTGGCATTCCTTCATAAATCAGAGGAGGTTTATTGCCCATTTTTAGAACCAAACGTGAACTTAATTTGTCTCAAATGAAATAAAATTGGGGGAACTTAATACTGTGCAAGCCGTGATTCAAAGAACTTGGAAAAAAAGGTTGATTATATAGTTCGAGCAGTAGATGAATTCAAGTCTAAGGTAGCATTTAAAAATATTGTCATTATTTTGTTAATTATTATATTCAGTTGATGAACTATAGAAGCTTATATATGAACGCACAAATATTGTCATTGCCCTGTTTGTTTGGCGTTTTTCACAAAAAAATTTCGTGTTTGGGAAATGCCAAACAAACATGTTTTCTATTTTCTGAAATAAATTTTTCATCTCTCAATTTTCTCAAACAACTCTCTCAAAACCCAAACAAACAACAATTTTCATATTTATAAACAAAATCTATATAAACTCTACTATGATTTGATATAAAGTAACTTATCTCTTACACAATTTATCACACAATAAACATGAATTGACATAAAGGCTTACACATCTTCCACCTACAACCTAACTCTTTCAAAAAAACTTATACCCACTTTATTTCTCAAACCACTCTCTCAAAACCCAAACAAACAACATTACGCAAATCGAGGTTATTTCACAAACCTACACTACTCTCCCAAACTACTTTTCCAAACACCAAACAAACATGTGATGATTTCTTGTCATTGCAATTTGGTTCCATCACCCCTTCCCATCTAATTTAGGATCAGAAGTTCTAGACATAGACATATTCAACATTTTAGAAACTTGGGACCAAAAGTAAAACATTATTAAGAATGTGACTAAAAGTGCAGGTCTGATATAAGTTTATTATTTTCTTTTAATAAGTTGAAGAGAATTTTTGACCTTATAATTTGAAAGTGACCTTGAGATTAGGAGTGAAAATAAAAATAAATAAAAATTTACCTTTTGTGTGATCAAGGATGAATCAATGGGTGGCTTTCGATTTTCGATTAGAGTTTTGATACGGCTGTGAAGAGTGCTCCAGAATTGCTTATCTGAAGAGGGACTGAAAATTGGAGAAGAAGAGCTCATATTCAAGATGGGAGATTTCTGAGAAAATTTGGATTTGGATTATTAATATATTTGATAATGGGATTTAATTAAATGAAGAGGGTAATTATGGAAGTTAAAAGATTTACCTTGTTTATGGAGACAGGGGATGGAGTCATGGAGATTCGACTGGATTTAGGGGAAAAAAAAATTAATGTTTGTGTGGCTGCTGGGATTCGAGCCCAGGTCTCCACGGCCACAACGTGGAATTCTTACCACTAAACTACAGCCACATGTTGATACATTATTCCTATTTTATTTATAAAACAACATTTTCTTACATTATGCAAAACTTCCAAATTCTGAAAGATAAAACTCTGCCTGCCGCTATTCATCAATTTGTTATGAAATGAGAAAAAAAGTAAAGTAAAAGAAGCCTCACATATAAATCTTGACTAAATGGAATCAACGTAACCTAACTAAGTGGAAAATTAGATACATATAAAATATCAAACTGCTGGAACTCGGTTCTATTGCAAATTAAATCATTATAATATAAGTTGCAAAGATCAACTCAACTTGCCTCAGAGCAAAGAAGTTAATTGAGTCAAGAACTGCACTTTTCCAAAGACAAAACAAGTGCTAGCCAGCCTATTAATATAAAGCATATCCATCATGCTCAAAGTTCTTCTAGCAATGTCTACAAAACTATGTCAAGCTATAGATAATCTTCCGTTCTCATTCTTCATGTTTGATTTCAAGTCCCTTGAGCTTGAACTCCAATTCCTCGTGCTCACCACCTAATTCTTCATCTTCTTCATCATATTCTTCCCCTTCAGGATCGTTCTCGTCCACAGGACCAAGAACACTGGGGCTACTCTTGAATACATCTTTAACCTCGTCAATCCCTTCATCAGATATGTAATTGCCATTGATATTAAGCAACTTAAGTCCCGGTTTACTAACAACAGCCTGGGCCAAGCACCTTGCACCCGCCCTTCGTATCATATTAGTATTCATATCCACTTCACTTAATTGTCCATGACCATCCTCAAGTGTTTTCGCAATCAAGATAGCACCCTCATCCTTCAATTCATTCTCACCCAAGTTTAATTTCGAAAGAAACTGTTTAGAAGCTATACATGATGCTAGAGCAGAAGCAGCTTTAGCAGTGATGTCATTTCCAGCCATATCTAGAATTTCCAAAGATGGAGCAGAATCCTTTAAAGCATTTGCAAGAGCAATAGACCCCTCGTCTTCCAAATTCAAGTAACTTAAATATATTTCACATATATCGGAAAATGCTAACAAAGTCTTGCTTAAGGCCAACCCAACATCAACACCAAACATATTGTCTCGTAAATCAAGCTTCTTCATATACGTACATATTTCAAGTGCTTGGGCTAGGGCAACACCTCCCTCAGATCCTATCCTCGTGGATGAACATCGAAAATCTTCTAGCAGTGGAGAACTCTGAACCAATTTAGATATAGCAATTGCCCCTTCATCTCCGGTCATGTTGTTATGAAACTGAAGGACTTTAAGTTTATCAGTCGAAGGAATTAGCTCACAGACTGCTACTGCAGCCTCCTCTGATATCCCATCATTCATTAAATACAACTCCTCCAAATTATGCTGGGATTTTAAAAGAGCCTCAAATGACCTGATACCCTTCTCACCCAGAGCATTATTGGACAGGTCAAGGTACCGCAGTTTAGATCCTTCAAGGGCTAATGAAAATAATTTCATGACTTCAAGAGCTTCTTCCTCTTGTCTTCCCGCTACAAAATCAGATAGGTCTACTTCAGTCAATTGATCCTTAAGGGACAGCAATATAGGCTCGGCAACTCGAGCTGCATCCCGACCAAAACTTGTATTGCTAAAGCATATTTTCGTATATTTATTTCCAGGCTCTGCCAATAATTTCAAGAGTTTCTCGGCATCATCTGCACCAATTACTGTTCTGGGATTGCCTGATATATCAAAAGCAGTTCCATCAGATTCTTTAATTTTGTCTAATACATTAGGTTCTTTCTCTGGTTTCATAACAGGACCTCGTTTGATAACTTCAATCATGAGCCTACTCGATTCTTTCGCGTATAATTGTATGGCTGAACTTCCATCTCCGTCTGATTCCTTTTCGAACTGTTGGTTTGCAACAACGAATGCTGCAGCCTCTAATTTCTTGGCATCCTCCTCAGCTTCTTTTTGACTCAAGAGACCATACTTTCTAGACCAAATGGATGGAGTTACAAGATTCTTAGTCATCCTCTCAACAAGATTTTGCCGTGTACTCTGAGTGGGGGGCCATAATTTGATTGACAAATTTCCAAACTCCATATCAGTAAAACCTAAAAATAATTCGTTCATTTTTTAGTGAAACAATGAATTACATCAAATCAGAATATCGATCAATTGCAATAGCAAATTACAATAATTAAATAGCTAACAACTAATAAGATGTATCAAACCAGAAATATACCCACACTTCTATTGGTAGTCAAACTCAAGACCTTAAAATCTATTGGTACTAGGCTATGGCCTCACTATTCACAAAAAGATATTCCTTTACAGAGGATTTAATTCAAGCAAGATAAAGGGAACAACTTCGACAAGTTAAAAAGTGAAAATACATAAAAACTAAACATACGAAAAGGAAAAACATTAAAATCAATAAAAATAAAAACGCAATAATAAACAGAACACTTCATTTAATAGATCCAGAAACACAGAGATGATCACATTCCATGTCAAACTTATAAGAAAAGGGAAGAATGCGGAAACTAACCGGTCAACGGAAAGCGAAACTGAGTTCAATTTGTTGTAGAAAGTAAAAAGGAGAGAAGCAAAAGTTAAATAAATATATTGCGACAAAGGGAACTGTTATTTTGAATCTTAAGAGAGAAACAAAGGGGGGAGCGAAAGTGCAGACAGTTTTGGGGAAAATTCGTTTCGGGATAATATATAGTTGCAATTTACATGGCCCAATACAAATGGGCTATCTAATCTTTAAGTATGGGACTTTGGACCCATACAAGTGGGCTCCCTATACTAATTTTCTAGTAAGGCTTTATTGGGGTTTATTAAGTGAAAATAGGTGAGAGGATTCCAAAGAACAGTACGTGAGAAAATCATCAGTGGGATGATCTGAGGCTGTCAATGGGCCACGTTTGGTCGGATCATGATCCACATGTATCCAATAAAATCTTTATTTTCAAAATTTACATCAATATTTTTGTTAAAATATATAAAACCATTTGGTTTGGACTGTTTTTGTATTTGAAAATATTAATCATGATGGTATTACATATGATGCTTCTGCATATTTTATGTTGGAGTATTCAAAATAAAGTGGGTTGTGGGATTTGTTCCACATTGGATTTGAAAAAAAGCTTTGGACACTTTATCAATGTTTGTCTACCGAAAGAGATTGTGAATAAAAGACAAGTGGGTATTATGTCCAAGTGTTATATATATTGTTAACAATAAGTTTACTCGTCAGGGAATTGTCAAAAAGTTTTTCATCCGAAGTGAACAACCATTTAGGGCATCCGAAGTGAACAACCATTCCAGAGCCCTGATTGTAGGCATGTAATCGAGCCGAGTAGTATCGAACAATATACTGTTCAAGCTTGGTTTGATTTTTATCGAGCTTGAAATTTTGTGTTTGAGCTTGTTTTGATTTTCAATCGAGCCGAGCTCAGACGAGTTTTTATCGAACGAACTCGAGCCGAGTATCGAGTAGCTTGATATTTTACATGTAATTTTTCAATTTTTACCTTATCGAGTTGAGCTCGAGCAGAGCTTCAAAAGTTATCGAACGAAAAAAGATATTCAAGCTTGTTTGATTAGTTTGACAAACCGAGCTCAAACGAGCTTTTATCAAAGGAGCTCGAGTCGAGTATCGAGTAGCTTGGTTTGATATTCAGCCCTACCTGCTTGGTCGTCTCAAATGGCAGGGTTCTGGAATGAAATTAATTCCATTTTCTTCCCTTGCCCATTCTCACCTATAATTTTATTTTTAATTTTGTTTTTAATATTATTAATTTAATACTAATAATTATTTTATTAATAATTTTTAAAATATTAAAAAAAAGAGAGTAAAGAAATCAACCGTAGACTTCAGAAAAAATTAATAGCCCAAGTGTATGTAAAATACGGTTAATAATAATGAATGTAATTGTTTGAATTTACTTATGTTGTTAATTTTAGTATGTATTTAAATATTTTTTATTTAAGTATTAATTTAAATTGTTTTTCTAAGTGTTTAATTATTTCGATATTTTTAAAAATATATAGTCACCACCAATATTGTAATTAAATGATTTAAATTTTTAATTACAATAAAAGAAATTAAAATAAAATGTTGAATTTATTTATTAGTGATTTTTCCATAAATAAATTTAATTACAATTCTAATAAATTATTAATGATTTTAATTTAAAAAAATTAATTTTTTGTTATATTAAATAATTAATCAAAATTGATGACTACAATAAATATACAAACAAATTTTATTAAAATCAACAATTCTACAAATTTAATTTAATTTAGAAGGAAAATTTAATTTTATTAATTATTTATTTAAATAACTAAGTTCTCCAATAAGCCTCACGCGGCCCGTTCCCACCCCGCCCCCGAGCCCCGCCCACTGGAGACCACTTTTCTGCCCACCCCGCAGCCCCCGAGCCCCCCCCCCCCCCCCCCCCCCCCCCCGACTCCGACCATCTCCATTAACCCCATGATAAAACTCTGTTGTTAAGTTTTTATTGGGTAAAAGTCTGTTATACATCCAACCACGTTGAATTTGAATATTATCCATCTTCTACAAAAATAAATAATTAATTAGTCATTTAAATTTTAGTAAACCCCCAAATAATTTTTATAAAACACTAAGAGCTAAGGCCCAAGTTTTTTTTCCTTCCAATTCTTCATTTAAATAAAACAACAATTATATAAGGTTTATAAATAGATCTAATATATAACCATCAAACAGCTAGCTAATACACGGCTTGTAAACTATAAGCAATAAAAAATATAAGGACAACGAAGATCAGAAATTAAATCATGTTTTTGAATCATCTGCCTCATCTTAATTAATGACAACTTTAACAACAAGGTGTAGGATTTAAAAAAACTGCACATGCAACTTAATAGACTAATTAATGAATTGTATATGAAATTAAGGAAGGAACATGGACATTTAATTAGGCATAAGCATGCATCATCAACATATATAGATATATGCCTATATATATATTAATAGACTCAAATTTGGCTCAATTAATCAAACAATATTGGCCCCCACGCTTTGTAAATTTGCTAATAATCCTAAATACACGCGTTTAGTACATATATATATAGACATTACAAATAGATATTTCACACCGAGTAATATTATCAAAATCTAAATTCACTAGAAAATTTATTGAGTAATATTATCAAACACCTTCCATATATATCCAAAATAAACTAATTTGAACACATGAAATCTAATTTAAATTTCGAAATTACTAGCTAATACATAAAACAGAGATTAAAATTCAATTTTACAAGAAATTGTGAACTTTGAAGAATTTACCTCAAAGGAATAACACCCAAGATGATTGCAACTAGTTCCGAACAGTTAAAATCGTCTCTTCTCTGGATTGTTTCGACCATGGGATTGGGCATGCGGCAGGCCCGGCGGCACGATTTGAAAGGGAGTGGCTGGTCGTGGTGGAGTCGCGCGGCTGTCGGAGAAAGAAGAAGCTGACTGGTGCGGCTGCGGGAGAAAGAAGGACTGCTGCTGCGGGAGAAAGAGGAACTGCGGCTGTGGCTGCGGCGGCGGCGGGGGCTGCGGCGGTTGATGAGATAGTAAGAGCTAGGGTTGGGGAGAAATTAGGGCACGGGAGAAGAGAGAGAGAGAGAGTGAGTGAAAAGGTATTTTTAATTCCTTCTACTTCTACTGCATGAGGTACCAGGTTCGAAGGCTGAGAGGAACTTTTACTTTTTATTTCAATTAATCCCTTATTTAATTGATGAACAACGAGCTAAGTGTTATAAAACTTAGGATAAAAGGTATGAACAAATTGTAGTAAACAAAGTTATATGTAGAGAAAACTTATTCCCTCATTTCATTCATTTCAAGTTGTAGTTTTCTCATCTACTTGTTGTTACAAAATGAGGGATGAACTCATCTATTTATAGAGTTCAAAAGTACACATGTCAGTTGTGTCTTGCAAAGGAAAGTGATGGGTGTATACACATGCATTGTGATACATGGTTGTACTTAGGTGCTTCCACTTGTTCATGCCATGCCACCCTTACTTCTTCATGTCTTGCCACACATTACATGTAATGCCACACCTTTTCTTGTCTTGACACACAAGGAGATATGTGTTGTTTCTTTGTATAACCAAGTGGAAGAATTATGCATAGCCACATAATCTCTTGAATGTTAAATTACCAATGGCATCCACAAATTATGAATATTTCATAACACTCCCCCTTGGATGCCCATTGCTTCTGGAGTATGCCTCGTTAAAACCTTGTCAAGAAAAACCCAGTGGGATAAAAACTTGAACGAAGGAAAAAGAGTACATATCCGAAAAGGGGCTTATCAGCGTGTAATACTGCCTCGTTAAAACCTTGTCAAGAAAAACCCAGTGGGATAAAAACTTGGACAAAGGAAAAAGAGTACAGTGTAAGTGTCGTTAATTACACGCTCCCCCTGATGCCGACATAAGATCCACAAGTCGCCGCATTCCAATGTTGTAAACCATCTTCCTGAATGTTGTAGTCGGTAATGCTTTAGTGAATAAATCGGCAAAGTTGTTACATGACTGAATCTGAAGAACGTCTATATCACCATTTTTCTGAAGTTCGTGGGTAAAGAAAAACTTTGGTGATATGTGCTTCGTTCTGTCTCCTTTGATATATCCATTTTTAATTTGAGCAATACAGGCGGCATTGTCTTCATATAATGATGTCGGTATATTCTTTGTTGAAGGCAATCCACAAGATTCTTGGATATATTGAACCATTGATCTCAGCCATAAGCATTCTCGACTTGCTTCATGCAATGCCAAAATTTCAGCATGATTGGAAGAAGTGGCTGCTAGAGTTTGTTTAACAGATCGCCATGATATTGCAGCGCCACCACAAGTGAATACATATCCACTTTGTGATCTGCCTTTGTGTGGATCAGAAAGATAACCGGCATCTGCATAACCTGCTACATGTGCATCGGCATCTCTAGAGTAAAATAGACCTAAGTCTATTGTCCCACGAAGATAGCGCAATATTTGTTTAACTCCATTCCAATGTCTTCGTGTTGGTGCGGAGCTATACCTTGCCAGTAAGTTAACCGAGAAGGCTATATCAGGTCTCGTACAATTTGCAAGATACATCAATGCTCCAATTGCACTTAGATAGGGTACTTCAGGACCAAGCAATTCTTCATTTTCCTCTCGAGGACGGAAAGGATCTTTCTTTATATCCAAAGAACGGGCAACCATGGGACTGCTCAATGGATGAGCTTTGTCCATATAAAATCTCTTCAAGATTTTTTCTGTATATGCCGATTGATGAATAAAGATTCCAGTTGATAAATGTTCGATCTGCAGGCCGAGACAAAACTTTGTTTTTCCGAGATTTTTCATCTCAAATTCTTTCATTAAATAGTTTGCGGTCTTTGTGAGCTCTTCAGGAGTCCCCACAAGATTTAAATCGTCCACGTATACCGCAATAATGGAAAATCCATTCTCAAATCTTTTAATGAAAACACATGGACAAATTGGATTGTTAACAAATCCTTCTTTTATGAGATAATCTCTGAGCCGGTTATACCACATCCGGCCAGACTGTTTTAATCCGTACAAGGATCGTTGTAATTTAATCGAATACAATCCATGAGACCTTTGATTATGAGATCCTTCAGGGATTTTTAATCCTTCAGGGATTTTCATATATATATATATATCACTATCAAGTGATCCATATAAATATGTGGTAACCACATCCATGAGACGCATGTCTAGTCCTTCAGAGACTGCAAAGCTAATCAAATACCGCAACGTGATTACATCAATCACAGGGGAATATGTTTCATCATAATCAATTCCAGGTCTTTGTGAGAATCCTTGTGCAACAAGTCGTGCCTTATATCTCACAATCTCATTTTTCTCATTTCGTTTTCGTACAAATACCCATTTGTACCCGACCGGTTGCACGTTTTTGGCGTGCGAACTATCGGTCCAAAAACTTTACGATTTTCTAGCGAGTTAAGCTCAGCTTGAATTGCATCTTTCCATTTTGGCCAATCATTTCTATGTCGACATTCATCAACCGATATCGGTTCAGGATCTTCGGGATCCTTATTTATAATATCTAGTGCGACTCCATATGCAAAGACATTGTCTACAACCACTTTCTTTCTATCCCAGTTTTCTCGGGTATTTAAATAATTCAAAGAGATCTCTTCAAATATCGCCTCTTCAGGGGCATCAATTTCATTTGCCTCTTCTGGGGCATTTCTTAATTCAGACTGATCAGTTAATTTTTCTATAGCGCTTTGTTTTGAAACAGTTTCCTCTTCAGGAGGAATACATACTTCTGGTATCTTTTTCCTTCGGGGATTCTTGTCTTTCGCACCAACCGGGCGTCCACGTTTCGTTCGTGGTTTTTCAGATTGTCCTGCAGGGACATGTCCTTCAGGGACGTTAATCCGTGCTGGTGCATTAACTGCCGGTATATGAGATTTTATTATTTTCTTTGTATCAACAAACGCATCCGGCAATTGATTTGCAACATATTGCAAATGTATAATCTTTCTTACTTCTTGCTCGCAATTATTTGTACGTGGGTCATAATGAGACAAAGATGGCACATTCCATTTAATTTCACGCCATTCTTCAGGAACCGGCTTCTTATCTCCCCCTAACGGCGGGAAAACTGTCTCATTAAAAATACTATCAGCATATCATGCTTTAAACATATCACCCGTCAGGGGTTCAAGATATCTGATAATAGACGGGGAATCAAAACCAATGTAGATCCCAAGTCGTCTTTGTGGACCCATTTTTGTTCGTTGTGGCGGTGATATTGGAACATAAACCGCACATCCAAATATTTTCAAATGAGAAATTTCAGGCTGCTGGCCTGTCACAAGCTGCAATGGCGAATACGCCTCGAATGAACTTGGTCTAATCCGGACCAATGAAGCAACATGTAATATTGCATGTCCCCAAACAGAGGTGGGTAAATTTGACCTCAAAAGTAAAGGTCTAGCAATTAATTGTAACCTCTTTATAAATGACTCAACTAGGCCATTTTGGGTATGAACATGTGCAACAGAATGTTCAACATCAATTCCAATTGACATGCAATAATCATCAAATGCCCGAGATGTAAATGTTGGGATTCGGTAAGATAAACAGCCCTAGGCACAGCGGAATATAAAAACTTTTAGGGCCTCTTAAGGAATCTTGCCAGGATATTCTCTAGTTGTATATATATGAATATAAATAAAACGATAGTATAAGTTTTCTCGTTTATACCTATCTCCTTGCAAATCCTCGGCTAGCAAAACGAGCTCTGATTCTGCTCCAGCAAAATCGATCCAGGCTTCTCAGGAGCGCCCCACGTGTTGCGCCTCTACGAGTTGATACACCACAATATCACGAAAATAATATATCTCGATCAGCTAGAACACAAGATATATTATAAACTAGGAATTAGGAACGATTTGGAACAAGATCGAAAAACGAAAAATTCTTCCTTGCACAGAAGAGGGTTCGGCCGATCACACAGGGAGAGGGAGAGAATTTTGCTCTTGCTTAATTTTTGCTTATGGAGTTGTGTGAAAAATAACTATAAGATAGCTACTTATAGTTATCTCCCTAACCTAGTCCTATTAGGACTAGGTCTTCTCTCTCCTACATGGGCCATGACCCTCTTTAATTAGAAGACCTAGTCTCCTAATTAATTCATGGCCCAGTTAATTAATTTGACCAGGCCTAATTTAATCTCCCAATTAAATAGCCCAATTAATTAACTTAATCTCCCACTTAATTAAATCAGACTCTAAGTCTATTTAATTAAATTCTTTTCTAATTAATTAAATCCAACTTAATTAATTAATCCACAAATTAAATTCCAATTTAATTTATGATCCTGATCCAATTCCAATTGGATCCCATTTTGTTCCAGTTGTGTCGACCCAGTCGACCTAGTCGACCCACCTTATATAATCGACCCAGTCGATTTTTCACCCAGTCGACCCAGTCGACTCGGTCGTTCTTATTTCCTCGCTTTCGCTACTTGTGTATTGTGTATGCCCCCGTAGGTTAACCACATAATTGGTCGTGGGTTATAATTAAATATTATTTAATTATTTGAGTAAGACTTACTCTAAATCAATCGAACACTCTGTCGATTGACCATTCCAAAATTAGCACCCCTGCCAATTTGGGAATTCTCCCACACTCCACGGTCGATGTCCAGCCACAAGCCCATGGAGCCCAATCACTGGTGAATTAATTCAGTGAACCTTTTATCATTTATAATTTCCATATACGACATAATCTCTCCATCGATCAATCTCCCAGTCGAGACTTAAGGGTATGGTCTTTCATCGGTTTCTCTTTTCTTTTGTCTTGACCTTATGTACTCTGGTCTCGAAATAAATTCTCTTTGACTTAATCTTTATGAGCTACTTACATAAAGTCGTCAGATACCTTGGCCAAGGATTTTACCAGAATTAATTTCTCACAGAAATCCATAGGAGAATTTCCCAACCTATCAAGTCGGGTCAATGGATCCTTTGTTGATGATATGAATCTGCATACGAGTTCCTCTATACCCAACATGAGTCCACAGAGACTTTCTGGCGATCCCCAGTCAGTCGGAACTCATATCAAAGTATAGACGTTCTCGCACCAGATAAACCCTATCACCTCAAGTAGTTAGGGATTGTTCCTCGTATACTATTATAAATATGGAATAACTTCAACCCCGATATGCGACTACCGCTTCCATGGTGAGTTATTTCCTAATTGGGGTATTCAGTGCGCTTGCCATCCCAACAAGCCACCTACTTATGTGTATCGACTATCCCAGTCACGCTCGTGGACCCCAGCGTCCTCCAGTTCATCGGAGTATTCACAACAGTGAGAGTCTAACCGAATCCAACGATGTCCTATCTCGATTGGATTCTACGACTCTTGAATATGTTCTAGATCACGGCCTTGGAGATCAGTCCACGGGTTGTCCCATAGCCCTGTGATCTAAGGACTTCTATCCTTATGCGTAGATAATTATTACATAAGATAAAGATGACCATTTAATAATGTGCATTTATTAATCGAAATTGAATAGTTCCGCATTTATTACAATAAATACTAGCCATACAGCTGGCTTGCAGGACACTATTTCTATCAATCTCCCACTTGTCCTAAAGCCAGTCTTTTATGTTCTTGAGTCCCATCTTATGCAGATGTTTCTCAAATGCCTTTTGAGGCAGATGCTTCGTTAGCGGGTCCGCCGTATTATCTTCTGAGTCGACACGTTCCATCTTAATGTCTCCTCTACCAATGATATCTCTTATCACGTGGTATCGTCTTTGTACGTGCTTGGATTTCTGATGAGATCTCGGCTCCTTTGCTTGCGCTATTGCCCCATTGTTATCACAGAAGATAGTAATGGGCTCAGCGATGCTAGGTATCATATCCAATTCCTGGATGAAGTTCCTCATCCAAACACCTTCCTTTGCTGCATCACTCGCATCAATGTATTCTGCTTCGGTGGTTGAATCCGCGGTTTTATCTTGCTTGGAGCTCTTCCAGCTAACCGCACCACCATTGAGGCAGAACACGTATCCTGATGTCGACTTGAAGTCGTCTACATCACATTAGAAGCTCGAGTCTGTATAGCCTTCCAATTTCAATTCTCCTCCACCGTATACCAAGAACAATTCCTTAGTCCTTCTCAGGTACTTCAGAATTGCCTTTACGGCTATCCAGTGCTGCTCACCTGGATCAGACTGGTAGCGACTTGTAACGCTTAAAGCGTACGCTACGTCTGGTCTCGTACATAGCATACCATACATTATGCTTCCTATCGCGGATGCATATGGTACTCGAGACATATTGCTTCTCTCTTCTGGCGTCTTTGGGGCCATAGACTTAGAGAGTGCAATCCCATGTCTCATTGGAAGCAATCCTCTCTTGGATTCTTCCATACTAAATCTTTTCAAGATTTTATCTATGTACTGGGATTGGGAGAGGCCCAGCAGTCCTTTTGATCTATCTCGGTAGATCCTTATACCTAGTACAAAGGATGCTTCTCCCATATCCTTCATCGAGAATTGTGTAGATAACCATGCTTTAGTTTCAGACAATGCTTTCACATTGTTTCCAATGAGAAGAATGTCGTCAACGTAAAGCACCAAAAATTCAATTGTACTCCCACTGATCTTCTTGTACACGCAAGGTTCGAACATGTTCTTGATGAATCCAAAAGTTTGGATTGTCTCATCAAAACGAATGTTCCAACTTCGGGAAGCTTGCTTCAGTCCATAAATGGACCTCTGGAGTTTGCACACCTTGTGTTCATCTCCTTTGGATGCATATCCTTTTGGTTGCTCCATGTAGATCTCCTTGTCAATGTCCCCATTGAGAAAGGCAGTCTTTACATCCATCTGCCATATCTCGTAGTTATACCACACAGCTATGGCCAGCAAGATCCGAATGGATTTGGGCATTGCGACGGGCGAAAAAGTCTCCTCAAAGTCGATACCTGGTCTTTGAGTGTATCCTTTTGCCACTAGTCGCGCCTTGTAGGTAATCACCTCTCCGTTCACTCCAAGCTTTCGCTTATAGATCCACTTGCAACCCACGGGAGCCACTCCCACTGGTGGATCTACCAAGGCCCAGACCTTGTTTGAGTGCATGGAGTCCAGTTCGGATTCCATGGCTTCGCGCCACTTTCCCGAGTCTATGTCTAGCATAGCCTCTTCGTAAGTTCTTGGGTCGGTTAGAGACTGTCCAGTCTCATGCAGCAGACCGTAGTACCTTTCAGGTTCTCTACGCTGTCTTTCTGACCTACGAAGTATCGGTGTACTTTCTGGTGCACTTTCATGCTCATGTTCTCCCACTGCCTGTGGTGACGGGTCAGCTCGATCGACCTCTTCGGCCTTTTCAGCTTCAGTGACCTCATCCAGTTCTACGTTATTTTCCTTCTTGTCAACCAAGAAACCCTTCTCCAAGAAGTGAGCGTTCCTTGAGACAAACGTTGTTTGTCTTGTAGGATCGTAGAACTCGTATCCTATCGAGTTTTCCGGATACCCCACGAATTTGCACAAAGTGGATTTAGTTTCCAATTTATCTCCCACTAGCTTTTTAACGTAAGCGGGAGATCCCCATATGCGCATGAATGCGTACGAGGGTGCCTTGCCAAACCATAATTCGTATGGTGTCTTTTCTACGGATTTAGAAGGTACTATGTTTAGTATCTTCGTTGCCGTGAGGAGGGCATGTCCCCAAAATGAAAGAGGAAGGTCAGTGGCACTCATCATGGATCGAGCCATGTCCATCAAAGTTCGATTCCTTCTCTCTGCTACTCCATTTAATTGGGGTGTTGCAGGAGGAGTCCACTGCGATAATATTCCATGCTCTACAAGATAATTCAGAAATTCGTTACTAAGAAATTCTCCACCTCTAACAGAACGAAGAGCCTTTATCGTTTGACCAAGTTGATTCTCTACTTCCATCTTGAATTCTTTGAATCGCTCAAAGGCTTCAGACTTGTGTTTCAACAAGAACACATATCCATAATGACTAAAGTCGTCAGTGAAAGTGATGAAGTAGTCATAGCCACCTCGGGCGCTTTTTCTTGGTGGTCCACATACGTCAGTATGTATTAAGTCCAATGTTTGCTTGGCTCGCTCAGGGTTTCCCTTAAATGGCAACTTAGCCATTTTACCCTTTAAACATGGTTCACATGTTGGCATTTCATTAATGCGATTGATTTCAATCGCGCCAGATGATGCTAACTTTTGAATCCTAGACTTAGATATATGTCCAAGTCGAGCGTGCCATAATTGGGCAGATATTTCATTATCTTGTTTCCTTTTGTTTTGTTGTACATGCATCACTAACTTAGGTGGTTCAATGGTATATAGTCCATCTTTTAATGTACCAGTGAAAAACATATTATCATTCATGAATAACGAAAAGGAACCTTTATTAATAGTAAAATTAAAACCTTCATTATCCAAAACAGGAATTGAAATAATGTTTTTCACCAAACCAGGTACATAAAGAACGTTCCTAAGGACTAATTTATTACCACCTAAATCTAACTCCACTTCGCCTATGGCCTCGGCAGCAGCTCTAGCTCCATTGCCAAATCTTAGGATCCAATCCCCTGGCCTAAGTGGCCTTGTTGCTCCCATCACCTGTAAATCATTACAAAGATGAGAACCACAAGCAGTGTCTAGCACCCATGATGCACAGTTAATTGCTTCAACAAGGAATATACCTTTCGAGCTCTCCAAGAACTCTTTGCAGTTCCTCTTCCAGTGTCCAGGTTTCATGCAGTAGAAACATTTCTGTTCACCAGACGAAGCTTTACACTTCTTTCCCTTCCCTATGGGCCCAGATGGTGCTTTGTCTTTGCTTGAAGAAGCATTTCCTTTCCCCTTTCTTTTCTTTGTCCTTTTGGACTTGGATTGGGTCGAGGTAGCAACCATCACTGGCTTCTCTCTTTTCATGGAAGAATCGGCAGTGGCGAGCATATTAGCCAACTCGTGAAGTTCAACATTCATCTTGTGCATGTTGTAGTTCACTACGAATTGCTCGAATGATCTTGGCAACGACTGGAGGATTATATCCTGGCAGTAGGTCTTGTCCATCTTTACTTCAAGATGACCAAGCTTTTCAATAAGCCCAATCATCTTGATGCAGTGAGATCGAACATCAGCACCTTCCGCCATCCTCGTTTGTTGCAAAGTCTTAGCAGTTTCATACCGCTCATATCTACTTTGCACCCCAAATAAACCATTCAGGTGCGTGTAGATTTCAAAAGAAGACTTCATATGCTCGCACTACAAAAAAATTGTTTTTTTGTGACAAATTGTTATGACGTAAAGTAAACTCGTCACAACAAATTCATGTCATGTGATGAATGCACCTTTCGTCATATGAAACCTATGCTGATATGGCGAAATAATTTTCGTCACATGAGATTGAACTTGATGCGACGAGTTACCATGTTCGTCGCAAGATGGTAAGTCTCATATAACTAAAAATAATTTTGTTATATAGGAGCAAATTTCATGTGACGATTTACATTTTCGTCACAAGGCAGCATCACTAATATGACAAAAAAATAATTCGTCACATATGTACAAATTTCATGTGACGAATTTCTATTTTTGTCACATAGCATCATGGCTCGTATGACAAAAATAATTTCGTCATATAATAACAAATTTCATGTGACGAATTATTCAATTCGTCACAAAAATAGTATGGCTCATATGACGAAAGGTAATTTCGTCATGTGATAACAAATTTCATGTGATGAAAATTTATTTTTGTCATAAACATTGTATCGCTCATATGAAAAAAGAATATTCGTCATATGAGAACATATTTCATGTGGCAAAGTTTGATATTCGTTACAAAAATAGTATGACTCATATGACAAAAGTTTTGTTTCGTCATATAACTTTTTCTTTTCGTGACGACTTTTTTCGATCTGATTGCGAATAACATTAATGTACATAACTATATAGTCAACAATTTTGAATTAATTCCGAGTCAAAATATCAATTTGATTTCGAAGAACTCAATGTACATAACCATAAGGTCAACAGTTGATCAATTAGCATTACAAATCGAGAATCGGTCGATCTGATTGCGAATAACCTCAATGTACATAACCATATAGTCAACAATTTTGAATTAACGACTAATTATTTTGGGCCAAGTATCAAATTGATTTCGAATAACGTCAATGTACACAACCCTAAGGTCAACAATTTATCAATTAACGTTACAAATCGAGAATTGATTGATCTGATTGCAAATTACTTCAATGTACATAACCATATAGTCAACAATTTTGAATTAGCGACTAATTAATTTCGAGCCAAGTATCAATTCGATCTCGAATAACCTCGATATACATAAAACTAATGTCAACAATTGGTCAATTAAAGTTACAAATCAAGAATCTATCGATCTGGCTGCAAATAACCTCAAAGTACATAACCATATAGTCAACAATTTTTGAATTAATGACTAATAATTAATTATGGGTCAATTATCGATTTGATTTCGAATAACCTCAATGTACATAACCCATAAGCTCAACAAACTATCGACTTAATTATTTTCATCAATTTAAATCATTACTAATTGATTTAACTAGTTTTCCACTAATTTGATTTCATTTAAACCTTTTCTTATTGATTTAGCCCGTATTTTTATTCAAATTTAATAACATTAATTATTTTTTAATTTCATTAATTTTATGCAATAATTTAATTAATTAAATGTTATTTTTTAATTTCATTAATTTTATGCAATAATTTAATTAATTAATTATTATTAATAATAATTAATGATTTAAGGTAAAATAATTAAGAAAAATGAAAAAAAATTGAAATTAACTGGGACATAAAGCCCTAATTTTACTCTTCTTCTTCCTCACTCCATCAAACCCGCCTCTCTTCCTCTCTCTCTCCCGCCCACCACCGCCTGAACAACCACTCACCACCATCTCTTGCACAACCCACCCACCAACGGCCGACTGCACCACTTCTCGAACTGAGCTAGCCGCCTGCCCCAGCTGCCCAAATACGCGTAACACACCCATGCTCCAGCCTGAACTCGCGCCGCCCAGCTCAGCTCTCCCCTGCTCCTGCTCGAGCCCGTGCAACTCGCCCAGCCATCCCCTGCTCTTGCCCGAACTCGCGAGGCCCGGCCTACCCCTGGCCGAATTTTTTTCTTGTTTTTTTATTAATTAATTAATTGTTTCCTCCTAGCTAGTCATTCAATGGTTTTAACTGTATTTTATTATGGGTTCTAGATTTTAAATTCTCGAATATATCTCTCTCTGTCTCACAAAACACACACAATTACAGGGGTCTGGAATCTTAGCTATGGACACTGATTTGAACACAAGGGTTGAAGTTGAACTTCCTTTGCCTTCTCACAGAAAATCAATAGGGTAATTAATTAGCTACTGTTCTTCCTTTGCCTTTGCCTTCTTGGGTATTTGAGTGAAGCAAGACAGGAAGCTTTTTCATCAAGTCCATAAAAGGGAGATACTATTAACTATCAAATTCTTAAAAGAAAAAAGAAAAAAAAAGGATTCACCATTACCTATAGACGGAACATTATTTTATAGAGTAATACTTTTGTAACGGGTTTGCTGCTGGTTGCATATAAAAACTCTTTTGATGGAGTTGTACAGAGTAATTAAGTAGTTTTAAGGTTAAAGAGAGTGGGTTAGTATTTAGAAGTTAGTACTAGCTAGTTAGAAGAAGCTTCCCTTTTGGTTTTAGTTGTACTTTCGGTTGACCGGGTTCTTTTTGGGGGGATTTTATCTTCTTCAACTTTTGCTGACTGCTGCCTTTTGTTTACCTGGAGAGGGAAACTTTTTCATTAGTTTTGTTTGTTTTATTGAATCTTTGACAGGGTTTGTTGAATGTATGATCTATCATTGAAAGAAAAACAAGGGTTGAGCATGCTTGTGTTTGGTTTTGTAAGAATAATCTGATTCTACATAACCCATTTGTTTCCTATCATAATTCTTGCAGTATATCTATTAATACGGATTGCGTTTTCATGATCCTACCAGTTATAAAGACTGCTTTTGGTGAAATATTAGTAAGTAGAAATTGAATAATTTGCACTTCTATTCCTCAGGTTCTGCTGTTGGATTTCGACTGGATAGTCTTCTAAAACTTACTGATCTGTGCACTATCTGTGCAAGGTACAAACTTTTTTCATAGTCTAATACTTGTATATACTTGTTTCTTTTTCCTCTAAATATTGTGGTAAATAAAATTTGACAAATACCCTCCATCAACCTCTAGGTGCTTGCTGAAAAGTTTCCAGAAGTTTTGGATTTTCAGAACGACTTGGTAAGTTTAGAGGTCGCAACAAAGGTACATATTTCTTTCTCGTTTTCTGCCTTTTGTGTTTCACCTGAATAACTTGATAGTTACATGGTTAAATTTGATGCAGACCCAATTAAAGTATATAGCGGAGGAAATACAAGTGATTGGCAAAGGGCTTTAAAAGGTTACACAAGAATTAAGAACATTTTTGTCAGGTAATTTATTTATGTCTGATGTAGTCGCATATATAGATCATCACAAAACAATGGTAATTTTCTTCTTCTTGCTAATCATTATTTTGCGGTAATTGTTTAGACGTTGAAGGAGTTCCTTGGCTCTGCTGAAGCTGAAGTGAGATCTCTGGCTTCACTTTATTCTGGAGTGGTAAATTTCTGTAACTTGTAATTTCCTTTCCCTCGTTTTTACAAACCAGTCCTTTCCATTAATCTGATGATGGTTTTGAATGTCATATCATATCCAGGGGAGGAATGCAGATGCATTGGCCTTTTATTTTGGGGAAGATCCATCCCGTTGCACTTTTGAGCAAGGTATCTTATCTTATCTTTTATTCTCCACATCATCAAAATATTACTAATGGAATATTACGGTGCTCTGGTCATACATTGTGGTCTAGGTTCAGTTTTATATTGTTTTCATTATATTTTCCAGTTGCATTATCTTTTCGTTCACATTGTGTTTTGTTAATTTTTGTTTAATGGTCGCATTGTATTTTGTTCAATTTTTATGAAGCAGATGATGATCAAGATCTTGGAAGAACACGGGCAAGCCGCAAGGGATGACTTGGTTCATGAGGGAGGTGGATAAAGATCTTTCTTGAAACTCCGAAGTATAAAAAATCGAGAAAATAAAATTAGGCACAATGAAGAGATTGAAAATATTGATTATGAAGATGACACTGGGGAAGATGGAAATGACTCGGAAGAGATCAATTCAACTGACTCGGATTAGAGAGATGATTTTGATTAGTTTTTATGTGGTTATAATTGTTTATACATTCAATTAAAGATGCAAGCCAACAACACTGAAGGTGTTTGTTCTCGGTAAGAACTTTTAATTGTATTTTTTTAGTTGATTTGGATGAATATTTTGATACTAATGTAGTTGCATTATTTTTGTTGGTTTGGATATATAGTATTTTGAAATTGATGTAGTTAGTTGGTTGTTATTGTTGGATTGATACTATTGTAAATGAATTTTTAGTGTTAAAAAATCATAGGTATTTCTTAAGTTGTTGTGACAAAATAGATTATTAAATTATATTTGGTTTTGTGATGATTTTTTGGACATAAAAGTATTTAAAAATTTTTGCAAAATAACTTTTGTGACAAAACTTTCGTCGTAATAGAATATAATATAATAAAATATATGTGACGAAATTGATTGTCACAAGAGGTACATGAAAAGATGCCACTGTTGTGACAAAAGTAATATTTTGTGACGAAATTTATAAGTTTATAAGACAAAATTTTCGTCATAACATAAACAATTCTTGTGACAAAATCAATTGTCGAAAGAGGTACTAAAAAGAAAGCGTTGTGGTGACGAAAGTAGCTTATTGCGACTAAAAAATATGTTTATGCGACAAAAACTTCGTCGTAACACGGGTACTTTATGTGACGAAACTAGTTATCACAAAAGGTGCTAAAAAAGAAGCTGCTAATGTGGCGAAATTAGCATTTTTATGACGAAATTCACAATCTTTTACGATAAATTTTTTCGTCATGACAGGAATGCTTATGCAGCGAACTAATTTTCGTCATAACAGTTTGTGACGAATTTGGATTTCGTCACGTGATATCTGTTACGCCAGGGCCTTTATGGCGAAACTTGTGACGAAAATTTTCGTCGCAAGAGCCTCTTGTGACGAAAATTCATGTTTTTAGGACGAAAATTTTTGTCACGAAAAAGTCAATTTTTTGTAGTGTCGTGCTGCTTTTGAAGCTCATTCGTCATGGATGCCAACATGAGACAACGTGACTGCAAGTCATCGTCAAGCCATAAATCCACGGCTTCTTTCTCAGTATCATTGGCATCCTTAGCAAGTTCGGGAGGGGGCCCATCAAGGACAAAACCTCGCTTTTCAGAAGCGAGAATGATCTTAAGGTTCCTGACCCAGTCATGGAAGTTGGGTCCAGTTAATTTGTTTTGTTCAAGTATGATGGAAATCGGATTCTTAGACATTATATCTACAAAATGACGAGAGAAGAAATAAATACGCGAAAGATTAATTTAAAATGCACAATTTACAAACATGGTTTTTATTTGTAAATTACTCCCACTATTTTAATCAAAATCTTATGCCCCCACATAAGTTTCGGGAATTTAAAATATCCTAGCGGGCTTAAGGCCCAAATTCAATCTCCTAGTACCCACGACTCGTTGGCCATACTATTTGATTCATTTGGTGGTCGAATACGTCGACGGTTAACCATCGCAGCTAACCCTTAAGTTCATTTAGCCTCGGTTTTCGATATGGACCCACGACTCGTGAGACATCCATACTTACTAGCGTTAAATCATGTCCAATACTCGTGGAGAGAAATAGTTCAATCCTAGACGCCCCACGACTCGTGAGACAGCGCCTAAAACCTTGCTATCTCCTCCCTTGGCACTAAACTCGTGCATCGAGGCAATAGACATATCATCTTCCTATAGCTCGACCCACGACTCGTGAGACATCGAGATATATTCGTACAATATGCCTAAGACCTAGTAATTGGATAGGCTAGGACCATAGACACTATTCTTATGCGCCCGTTATACGATTTAATATTCTAATTGAATTTTAACGTTCAATTGGAGGTTTTAAAGTTTTCTTGTGCGAGGTCTCATCAGATTATGCTTATCTTGTTTACGTGATCTATTCTAAGCATGCATGACATACATCAAAGAATAATAGTAAACATACATCACCTAGCAGGATATGATTGATCGATTGCCCATCCTATGCGATTCATCACGAGCCAAGTGATGAATCAATTGGTCAGTCTAGGGTGGAAATTAAATGTCCTAACTATTACAATTTTCAAACCCATACATCATGGGCCTTCTTGTAATATCCAGCTTGATTGGGCCTCCATGTAATGAATTGGGCCTCCACGTCCTCCAAGGTAAATGGGCCTCCATGTGGATCTCCAAGTCTTCATGAGGTCTTCTCGGCTCCAAGCCTAATCTAAGCCTAGCTTACATAATTTAAATGGTCCTATTCTATTACATTTGTTTGCGCAAGCAAGGGCACCAATCAGGCCCATTTAATTACAACCCAAAAATAAATAAACCAAAAACTACACAGGGCTTAAGGGCAAAATCGATCAATCCACACATTCACTCAAGAACATGCATAAATTCACATAAGGGTATAAATGTAAATTTACCGGCTTCATTAATTTTAATTCGCAAAAATTCATCCAAGTTAATTAATTTTGAATTAACAATTAATCTCTAAGACTAATTAGCTCTTACTTGAGCTCTAAGTAATCTACAATTCTTATCTTGATTAAATTGGTTAATTAAGGTAATCTAAATCTCTAAGATTCTTACCTTATCCAAAACTCTAAGTTTCCCAAAATTCCCAAATCTCCAAGATTTTCAAGATAATCCTATTTTGACTAGATTAGTTTAATTAAGGTAGTGTTCACATCTAACAAGATAACTACCTTATCCAAAAACTCTAAGTTTCCTAATCTTCCAAAATTCTCCAAGATTTTCAGGACTTTCAAAATAGGCAGAATTAGAGTCCAACCTAAAAACGACTAGTCGAGACCAATCACGGGCTGCCACGTGGACAACCCACGCGCGACCACCAGGTGCGCGTGAGCTGCACGCGACAGCAGCCGCGGCGCGTGGGCTGCGTGCGGCAGCAGGCTGCCGCGCACAGCAGCCCGTGGGCTGCTGATGTGCGCAGCGTGCGCGGACAGCACGCTGTTCGCACGCTGCCGCAGGTCGCGGCTTGCGGTGGCCGCCTAGCCGCGGTGCGTTGCCGCGCACCGCCGCGTGCCACCGCGGGTCGGATCCAATAAAAAAAAATTTTTGTTTCTTCGATTACTTATGATTTAATTAAACAAACCCAGTCAATTAAATCCCAATCCAAAAATAAAACTAACATGATAAAATTTTCGAATCCAAAATTAAACATTAACTCTAAGTTAACGAACCATACGTCCTATAACATGCAAAGTTAAAGAACTAGCCACATAAATCAAACATATGATTTAATAAACACAGAATTTCAAATTCATATATATACAAAGCCTAGAGTTGGCTCTGATACCACTGTTGGGATTCGGTAAGATAAACAGCCCTAGGCACAGCGGAATATAAAAACTTTTAGGGCCTCTTAAGGAATCTTGCCAGGATATTCTCTAGTTGTATATATATGAATATAAATAAAACGATAGTATAAGTTTTCTCGTTTATACCTATCTCCTTGCAAATCCTCGGCTAGGAAAACGAGCTCTGATTCTGCTCCAGCAAAATCGATCCAGGCTTCTCAGGAGCGCCCCACGTGTTGCGACTCTACGAGTTGATACACCACAATATCACGAAAATAATATATCTCGATCAACTAGAACACAAGATATATTATAAACTAGGAATTAGGAACGATTTGGAACAAGATCGAAAAACGAAAAATTCTTCCTTGCACAGAAGAGGGTTCGACCGATCACACAGGGAGAGGGAGAGAATTTTGCTCTTGCTTAATTTTTGCTTATGGAGTTGTGTGAAAAATAACTATAAGATAGCTACTTATAGTTATCTCCCTAACCTAGTCGTAGTAGGACTAGGTCTTCTCTCTCCTACATGGGCCATGGCCCTCTTTAATTAGAAGACCTAGTCTCCTAATTAATTCATGGCCCAGTTAATTAATTTGACCAGGCCTAATTTAATCTCCCAATTAAATAGCCCAATTAATTAACTTAATCTCCCATTTAATTAAATCAGACTCTAAGTCTATTTAATTAAATTCTTTTCTAATTAATTAAATCCAACTTAATTAATTAATCCACAAATTAAATTCCAATTTAATTTATGATCCTGATCCAATTCCAATTGGATCCCATTTTGTTCCAGTTGTGTCGACCCAGTCGATTTTTCACCCAGTCGACCCAGTCGACTCGGTCGTTCTTATTTCCTCGCTTTCGCTACTTGTGTATTGTGTATGCCCCCGTAGGTTCACCACATAATTGGCCGTGGGTTATATGTAAATATTATTTAATTATTTGAGTAAGACTTACTTTAAATCAATCGAACACTCTGTCGATTGACCATTCCAAAATTAGCACCCCTGCCATTTTGGGAATTCTCCCACACTCCACGGTCGATGTCCAGCCACAAGCCCATGGAGCCCAATCACTGGTGAATTAATTCAGTGAACCTTTTATCATTTATAATTTCCATATACGACATAATCTCTCCATCGATCAATCTCCCAGTCGAGACTTAAGGGTATGGTCTTTCATCGGTTTCCCATTTCTTTTGTCTTGACCTTATGTACTCTGGTCTCGAAATAAATTCTCTTTGACTTAATCTTTATGAGCTACTTACATAAAGTCGTCAGATACCTTGGCCAAGGATTTTACCAGAATTAATTTCTCACAGAAATCCATAGGAGAATTTCCCAACCTATCAAGTCGGGTCAATGGATCATTTGTTGATGATATGAATCTGCATACGAGTTCCTCTATACCCAACATGAGTCCACAGAGACTTTCTGGCGATCCCCAGTCAGTCGGAACTCATATCAAAGTATAGACGTTCTCGCACCAGATAAACCCTATCACCTCAAGTAGTTAGGGATTGTTCCTCGTATACTATTATAAATATGGAATAACTTCAACCCCGATATGCGACTACCGCTTCCATGGTGAGTTATTTCCTAATTGGGGTATTCAGTGCGCTTGCCATCCCAGCAAGCCACCCACTTATGTGTATCGACTATCCCAGTCACGCTCGTGGACCCCAGCGTCCTCCAGTTCATCGGAGTATACACAACAGTGAGAGTCTAACCGAATCCAACGATGTCCTATCTTGATTGGATTCTACGACTCTTGAATATGTTCTAGATCACGGCCTTGGAGATCAGTCCACGGGTTGTCCCATAGCCCTTCTAAGGACTTCTATCCTTATGCGTAGATAATTATTACATAAGATAAAGATGACCATTTAATAAAGTGCATTTATTAATCGAAATTGAATAGTTCCGCATTTATTACAATAAATACTAGCCATACAGCTGGCTTGCAGGACACTATTTCTATCAGTAAACTCACCGGCATTATCAAGACGGATTGTCTTTATCGGATAATCAGGAAATTGTGCCCTCAATTTTATAATTTGAGCAAGAAGCTTTGCACAAGCCATTGTACGCGTTGACAGTAGGCATACATGAGACCATCTCGAAGATGCGTCTATCAGGACCATAAAATAATGAAAAGGTCCGCATGGTGGATCTACAGGCCCACATATATCTCCATGAATTTGTTGTAAAAACACTGAGGATTCAGTATCAATTTTCATAGTAGATGTTCTGATAATTAATTTCCCCTGTGAGCATGCCACACACACATTTTCATGCGGCAAAAGAATCTTCTGGTTCTTTAAAGGATGGCCGCTCGAATTCTTTATTATTCGGCGCATCATAATTGCTCCCGGGTGGCCAAGTCGGTCATGCCAAAGCGAGAAAAGTTTTGAATCATTGAACTTCCGGTTCAATACAACATTTGATTCAAAAATTCTTATGGTCGCATAATATAAACCCGATGAGAAAACTGGGAGTTTTTCGATTACATGCTTCTGGCATGAACTCATGGATGTGATACAAAGATATTCCATATTCCCCTCATTCATGGTCTCAATGTGAAATCCATTCAAACGTATATCTTTGAAACTTAACAAGTTTCTTTTGGATTTCGGAGAGTACAACGCCTCTTTTATCAAAATATTTGTACCACCGGGCAATATCATATTGGCTCTTCCGGAGCCTTCAATTATTTTTGTAGTACCACAAATTGTACTAACATTAGCCTTTGATAATTTCAAATTCGAGAAATACTTCTTATCTCGAAGAATTGTGTGTGTGGTCCCACTGTCAACCAAACAAATATCTTCATCGTTCATGCTCACATCAATGTTATTTTTCATTTTTATTTATTTATTATCATATAGTATGTATTTATTTTTCTTAAACAGAAATAGATAATAAGATTTCTTTAAAATATACTCAAATCTCCAGGTTTGAGTCTTTCACCCAGACTTTCTTTCAAGTCTAAAATTTACAAAGCTTTGTTACAAGCTTAAAAACCTTTGAAGCTTTCTTTCAAGCTTAAAATCTTTGAAACTTTCTTTCAAGCTTAAAATCTTTGAAGCTTTCTTTCAAGCTTAAAATCTTTGAAGCTTTCTTTCAAGCTTAAAATTTATGAAGCTTTCTTTCAAGCTTAAAATCTTTGAAGCTTTCTTTCAAGCTTAAAATTTATGAAGCTTTCTTTCAAGCTTAAAATTTATGAAGCTTTCTTTCAAGCTTAAAATCTTTGAAGCTTTCTTTCAAGCTTAAAATTTATGAAGTTTTCTTTCAAGCTTAAAATTTATGAAGCTTTCTTTCAAGATTAAAATCTTTGAAGCTTTCTTTCAAGCTTAAAATTTATGAAGTTTTCTTTCAAGCTTAAAATTTATGAAGCTTTCTTTCAAGCATAAACTTTATGAAGCTTTCTTTCAAGCTTAAAAGTTTTGAAGCTTTCTTTCAAGCTTAAAATTTATTAAGCTTTCTTTCAAGTCAAGCACAAAAATAATAAGTAGTAGGCCTTTTTTCAAGCCGAAAATGTTCTCAAATCTCCGGGTTTGGGTGCCTAACGGAGGCACAAAAGTAGTAGGCTTTCTTCAAGCCAAAAATTAGCTCAAAACTTCGGGTTTGAGTTTTTCGCCTAGTAAAGACACACAAGTAGTAGGCTTTCTTTTAAGCCGAAAATATACTCGAAACTTCGGGTTTGAGTTTTTCGCCTTGTAGAGGCACACAAGTAGTAGGCTTTCTAAATATACTCGAAACTTCGGGTTTGAGTTTTTCGCCTTGTAGAGGCACACAAGTAGTAGGCTTTCTTTTAAGCCGAAAATATACTCGAAACTTCGGGTTTGAGTTTTTCGCCTTGTAGAGGCACACAAGTAGTAGGCTTTCTTTCAAGCCGAAAATATACTCGAAACTTCGGGTTTGAGTCTTTTTCCTAGACTTTCTTTCAAGTCCAAGATTTTCGAAGCTTTCTTTCAAGCTTTATTTCAAGCACAAAACTTATTAGGCTTTCTTTCAAGCCGAACACAATTTGTTCATATTCGAATTTCAAGTTATTTATACTACGTATAATAAAGTATGCATATTACTTGTTTGTCGATTTTAATCCTTCCGGATAGAGGCAAATGCTACTTTCCTTAACCCACTTCTTTTTTGCGTCAACTTCTGATGGATTCCGTGTCACCTACAAACGTTGTAAGGCCGATCCGAACGGTCAGAATGAAGAAGCTGATGTGAGGAACCTTCGGTTAAAATTTGAGCATGATCCAACGGTTAATATGGTCGGAATGATAGAAAAACCGAAGGTGCTTTTTACAAATCCGAGAATATGCCTCTCAAAGGTTTTTGCCTATTTTCTCTCTTGTTTGTGGGATATATTGTGATAACTTGAAATCGAGTTATAGAGCAAACTCGTGCTGATAACGTGTTATAAAACTTAGGATAAAAGGTATGAACAAATTGTAGTAAACAAAGTTATATGTAGAGAAAACTTATTCCCTCATTTCATTCATTTCAAGTTGTAGTTTTCTCATCTACTTGTTGTTACAAAATGAGGGATGAACTCATCTATTTATAGAGTTCAAAAGTACACATGTCATACAAGGAAAATTGATGGGTGGCCTCATATGTGTCTTGCAAAGGAAAGTGATGGGTGTATACACATGCATTGTGATACATGGTTGTACTTAGGTGCTTCCACTTGTTCATGCCATGCCACCCTTACTTCTTCATGTCTTGCCACACATTACATGTAATGCCACACCTTTTCTTGTCTTGACACACAAGGAGATATGTGTTGTTTCTTTGTATAACCAAGTGGAAGAATTATGCATAGCCACATAATCTCTTGAATGTTAAATTACCAATGGCATCCACAAATTATGAATATTTCATAACACTAAGTTGTTTGCTTGCATTTTATATAAAAAATATACATATTTTTGATCACTTGAAGAAATCAACTTAAACAATCTTATCATATGACATCACGGGAATATATACTATTTAACTTATAATAATGCCATTTATATTCTGGTCTTCGGTTAGAGATAATTATTTTTTCTTAATTAAATAATTTTAGCTTATAATAAGCTGGGAAGCACATTTTAGCTTTTGATTATTTAATAGTTGACCAAAACATAAAGAAAAAAAATGTAACTTCAAAACACAGATTTTTGACACAATAAAAAATCAAATAGTCTAATGAAAATTATGAAATAGATTGAGATAATTAATGTCAAATCAGACAACATATATATTTTAAGCATAATTGGAATTACTTCAAAGAGGTAATTATATAATATATATTAGTCAATTACCTGCCAAAATTATAAGAAAATTGCTTCATAATGTAATTTTTACTTTTCAAATAAGCTCCCCCCCCCCCCTTTTTCAGATAAAGCCAAAGTGATTTTAGAATTGTCTATAAGTTTCAATATTGTGGCAAAATCAATTTGTGTGCACCAAACCAAAAGTTCTAAAAGTACATACATTAGATTGTCAATTATTGATTAAGTGCTGCCAATCACAATTAAGAAGGAAATAATAAATGTATAAATAATAACGAATTTTTTTGCTATTCCATGAAAGGAGTATATATATATATATATTCTTTTTGTGGTTGATTTAGTGAATAAGATGAAAAATAACAAAACCTGAGAATAGTTTTGAATTTATAATCCTAACATATTTATCTAGTTAGTGAATTCATAATCTAATTAATGGTAGTTATGTGTAAACTTTGTACATGACCACTAATCCCTCCGTAAATTAAAGTTTAGGGAAAATTATTTCAAAATTTCATCAATCGAAGATCAAAACGGGAGACTAATTAACTTGTAAATGACCACTAACCCCTCCGTAAATCAAAGTTTAAGGGAAATTATTTCAAAATGTCATCAATCGAAGATCAAAACGGGAGATAACTTGTTCAGGACCACTAACCCTTCATAAATCAATGTTTTGGGGAAATTATTTTGAAATTTTGTCAATCAAAAATTCAAATGGAAAGCTAACTTGGCTCGAATATTCGAAATTGTTAATATGCGCTAAAATTGTGTATATTGAGGTTGTTCGCAATTATATTAGAAACAAATCAAAGTCATTTTAAGAAGATATGACTAATTTATTCATTACATTTTAGTGGAGAAAACTAGAAGCATATTTTTTAGTTACATAGTTCCCCTTTTCTAGAGTGCGGCCACTCTAGTTACGGCCGCATGTGCGGCCTTAGTCTAAAACTATTGATTTTATTCGATTTAATCTCGGCAGTTAATCATGTAACTTCGGTCAATAATTAAAAAAGTTGGTTGATTTTATTTAAAAATTGAAATTACAATTAAACCCTTCATTATAATTATTAAAAAAAAAGTAAAAAATCGTTACTTAAGCATAATACTATTTTGGGGAGTTCTTAAGTTAGTACATGTTGTGTTAGGTACACATAAGGAACCCCTGTCATTGGATTGAAAATAAGAAATGAGATTTCAATCTCAGCCTTTAAAAAATTGAACCGGTTACCTATTAAGTAGGTGATTGAGTTGGACAAATTTTTTAATTTTTTAAATTAATCAAAATTAAGTTACACATTTACCTATCCACTACCTTTTCAACTACACAATTGTCTTTCTAGTTAAAAAAAAAATCATTTTTATCTTCTTTATTTTATATCGTTGAAAACTACCAGAAATAGGCGTGTTTGATTTCCTGTGGTTTTTGGTTTCGATTAAATTTGACAAACTAGGGTTTTTGTTCCTATCGTTTCAAGCTTTAATTTGATGTATAATATATGTTATTTGGTTGTGTATTAAAAGAGTTTCTTGTGGTTGAATTTTCGTAGGTATTTGAACCAGTAATTCAGATCTTTCCAATACTTCTATTAATTAATCTTTTCGTCATTCTTGGGGTTTTGAATTTGTTTTTTTTTTTCGAATTATTGTGATGTTGTAGGAAGGGTAAGAAGGATTTTAGTACGGCGGAGTGGAAAAAGGCGGTGAATCGACTTGTAGTGGATGAGGCTATCAACGATGATAATTCCGTAGTGTCTCTTCATCCTGAAACTATGGAGAAGCTCAAGCTTTTTTGTGGCGACACTATCTTAATCAAGGTATAAATTTATGATTTCTTTTTCTTTTTTAGCCTTAAGGTTCTCAATCGACTTATTTATTTTGAATTGAATCAGAACGTTAGTGTTTTGTTAATTGACTTAAATCAAGATTAGTTGGCTTCGGTTAGGTTATGATTAGTTTTTGAATCAAAACTGCACCTGTTCTTTCTTTGAGTTGACGATCTTATTTGAGTCTTAGAAGAAAGTACAAAGATGTAAAAAATTAGGTTATACTTGTGTCGAAGAGAATACTTGCTGGTATGTGTTCGCATGGTACTTTGAAGCTCTAGCTATGGCGGCCTTTTGTCAAAATTGAGCATTGTTATCTTGTTTCTTGTTTAATTAAATTTCATAAAAAAGTTCCAAATAGATATTGTTTGCAATCCTTGTGATAATTTTGTATTAATTAGGGCTTATATCGAGCTTTCATAATAAATAGTTAAATTCGATTTTGTTCTTCATGTTTGGGATTGATGTTGCTTGTTTTGATTTAATTAATCATTGTGGATATACTAGAATTGTTTGAGTCAACAGAAATCCTCGAAGCCTTGCAAGAAAATTTGTTATGCATGATTTTTCATGTTGTAATCTAGGGTATTGATTTAGAGGCCGGAGGTAAGAGCAAGAAGACGAAGCGCACAACGCCTAAATCAAATGATATTTACCTCAAACTCCTCGTAAAGGTTTTCTCTTCTTTCTTATATTTATTTAAAAATGTTTTTTAAATTCCTAGCACTTCTTCCATCTTGATGTTACAAATCAGTTGATCTGATATATGTGATATGACATGACAGCTTTACCGATTTTTGGTGAGGAGAACTGGGAGCAGCTTTAATGCTGTGGTACTGAAGAGATTGTTCATGAGTAAGGTTAACAAGGCCCCACTGTCTCTTTCACGTCTCGTAGCTCTGATGAAGGGCAAGGTACAATTTTATATCTAATTTATGAGGTAGATGTGACACTTAAGTTTTATAAAGATTGTTTATAATTCATTGATTTTTGCTATTGGATTATGTAATTGGGGAGGTATTGTTGGGAATTCTGGGAAAATGAAATAACTTGCTTGATGAAATGTAAACTGTGCATGATTACTTTTTTGTGGTGAGCATCTCTCCTAATATACAATTCTTTGACATTTGTAGGGGCATGGATTTGTTGAATTTGAAATTGTTTATCCTGCATATAGACTGCTTCTAATGCCTCTTTGTTTTATTGGTCACAGTCTTGTGTTCTAATTATGATTTCTTCATCCATTTTGTAGATACTTGTTTTTCCACTCTCTGTACTGTTTCATGTTTCCTTTCAATCATTTTCTCTTTGTAGTTGGGCACAATTGAATTTTATGAATGATTTTAGTCTGATATCATGATTATTTTGTGATACATTAGGATGACAAGATTGCGATGCTTGTTGGAACTGTTACTGATGATATCCGTTCATATGAAGTCCCTGCAATTAAGGTCACTGCCATGAGGTTCACTGAGACTGCAAGAGCTAGAATTGAGAAGGCAGGTGTAGAATGTTTGACTTTTGACCGACTTGCTCTCAGGGCTCCACTTGAGCAGAACACGGTGCATATTCTTCCAACTTTGCCTTTTGCATATGTTATGTGGGATGAATTTTTGGATACGTTAATTCAATACTTCATAGATCATTACTGCTTGATAAGCTAGCAAGTTTATCTCTCAAATATTAAATTACAACCAATAACATTGATTAATTATGAGAAACCTTTACTTAGGTCCATAGAGTTGAAGTTAGTTGCTGTGTGTTTCTGCTTTGATGTGTAGAGTTTTTCTTATTATTTTTTTCCTATTATTGACTGTACTTTGAACATTCTGTTTGAAGAGGATAACAGTGAAAGTGAAGATGACGGAGATAGAGATGCAGTTGAGCTCAACGAAGAAAACAATGCCAAGTATACCCGCCTAGCAATTGCCTATGATGATGGCTGTGTGCGGATCTATAATGTTTCTGATGAAGAAAAACTTACTTACAATAGAACGTTGCCGAGGGTTGGTGGTAAGACAGCTGCCCTATAAAAAACCATGTCTGCCATTCTTGTTCAGTTGTTTAAAATTGCTTTTATTTGCAGGACGTACACTAAGTGTGACCTGGAGCCCAAATGCAAAGAGGATTTATTCAGGGAATAGTGACGGGTATGCTTATGTGTTTTTATTGTGATGATATTCCACTGCAAAACTTGAATAATTATAGCCATACTCTGATGATGCAGCTAATATCACATATGTAGCCAGATGGAAGTTTGCAATAATGCTGATGTAATTTTATTTAGTTTTAGTTTATGATATTCCCCTCTCTTTCCTCTAAAAATTTAGGTTCATAAGATGTTGGGATGCTAAGTTGGGTAATGAGATTTACAGAATAACTGTAGGGCTTGGATGTGTGGGGAGTCGAACTGATCTTTGCATATGGTCATTACTTGCATTAAGGTATGAGTTCTGTTCACCTCACTCAAGCACATGTTATCTTCTCGTGGATTTGGTATCAACGCCATGTAGGAATTGGATTATTATCCTCTAAAAGTTTTTCTGGTTTTCTATGATTCTTCTTATTTAATTTGTTCATTTCAGATGTGGGACCATTGTTAGTGGGGATAGTTCTGGTAGTGTGCAGTTTTGGGATGGTCAGTTTGGAACTCTTTTGCAGGCACATTCTTATCACAAGGGTGATGTAGCGGCAACTCCTAGCCATAACAGAATCCAATTTGTCAACACTAGTCACTGAATGAAAAAAAAAGGAAAAGTTATTTCAAGGCAAAAATTATTCTCACCAGTGTAATGAAATCAAAGGATACTGGAAATGATTCTGGATGACTCTGTATGCCCATGTGCTTCTTTGTAATTTTCCATGACATAATAAATAAAATTCATACAAAATTGAAACACCATGATCTCTTACCTAAAAGTCTAACTTTATACAGATGTAATTTTGTTCTAAATAGACAATATCAATATATCCCTGCTACTCAATACACCAAAATGCATAGAAATACAAAGGCAAATGACATCAGAAGAACTTCAAACAATTATATTCTGATAAGAAAACAGGAATTTTTTTTTTTACCATATGATAGACCTACTTGCAATTTTGGTACCGCTGGATACGAAAATGCAAATTTGGTACCATATGATAGATTTTCATTGCAACTTTAGTACCAAACCCAATTTTTGTTCAAAGTTAATGGCAATCTACCACCTATAAAATGCATAATGTTCATTTTACCCACTTGTGATTTAAAATAGAGTATTTAACCCCGTGTAATTTTGTGCCATTGGATACGAAAGTGCAAATTTGGTACCATAGGATATATTTTCATTGCAACTTTATTACCAAACCCAATTTTTGTCGTTAATGGCAATCTACCCCTATAAAATACATAATGTTCAATTTACCCACTTGTGAATTAAAATAGAGTATTTTACCTCCTATAATTTTGTAAAAGTTTCACATCGCCTCCCTGATATTTTTATTGACGGCATTTTATCCATTTTTATTATTATAATGTGGCATTTTACCTACTCTGTTATGATAAATGTGGCAATTTTTCCCCCTATATAATAAAATGATTTTCATGCATATTCTCAATTTTGGCAAGTGAATTACACTCTCTGGTTGAAGGGGTAAATTGCTTCATTAATTTTTTTTTATAGAGGTATATTGTTTTTTTTTTTTTCAAATTATAGATAGGTAAATTGAACATTATGCATTTCGTAGGGGGTAAATTGCCATTAACTTTTGAGAAAAATTGGGTTTGGTACCGAATTTGCAATAAAAACCTATCCTATGATACCAAATTTACATTTTTGTATCCAATAGTACCAAAATTGTAAGCAAGTCTATCTTATGATACCAATAATTGTACTTTAATTTAACATTATTGTATAACTATTCAGAGTCAAATCTAGTTCAATTGCTTTTACTTTTTTTTTTTTAATTCTGCCTTAGAGCGAGTTAAAGCCATGCTCAAATCAACATAGATTTATTACTTCTTAACTTAACTATTCAAGAACTGGTCCGAGAAAACTATATATTGTCCAAAATTTAAATTGATTTTTACAATAAGTAAGTTCAAACAAGAATTTAATGAATCTAACTCTATTTAAATCTTGATCACATTGCACTCAAATAAATATATGTGCGTGAGAACCACGTTCAAGAATCCTAGTTAATAAAATTATTGCAGGACAATTAATAAGATAGTTAACAAAAAATATAATGAATCTAGAAAACTTCATAATTATAAAATTCATGTTAAAAAAAAAGAAGTAGGTCTCCGACAATAATGCCAAATTATGAGAAAAGTCTAAAAAAATTCACAATTATAAAGTATATAACTCCATAAGTATTAGCTTCAATTGTTTATGCAATCGATACATCCGGGTCCGTGACATCTTCAAATTTTGTATGAATGTTATCATCACCAAGGTCCGCGTACATTTTCACAAAATTGTTCAAATCATTATCATCGTTCAGGGGTATAAATTCAGATTTCAGTGGTATCTTCCCGAGTAATGGTGGTGGATTTTCATAATCGAACACAAACAGTTGTAGCGCAAAGGCTGCTTCCAAAACACTATCTAACTTTAGTCCGACACTATCTTGAGATATATATGTAGATAATGTTTTGTACTGTACAAGGAAGTGAATACTCCTTCTGCATTGATTTGAACAATAGGTCAATACATATCTTTCAATTCATTTAAGGGTTTAAAAATATTATAGATTTGAATTCATACTACTCACCCTGGTTTAGCTTTATTTTCTTTATATTTGTACAATTTTGCCACGGTCCTTTTCGAGCTATAATTGATTCAACCTAAGATATTGATATGAGCATTATTAGTATGAAGAGAATATTTAGCATTTGTGTATGCATATAAATGGTTATGGCTCCTTACCTCGGTTAATATCGTATCAATTCTTCCCGGAAATAACATCATAAGACATACATATAAGCCGCAATCATACCTGATAGGCAAAAAAAAAAAAAATATTGTATAAGACTATAAGATTTTACTAGTCTCACCAGTTTTAGCCATCAACATTACATACCCATTATGTTGTTGTACGAAATCTGAATTCACATACTTGAATTGTGACGTTCAGCTCCTTTTCTTGAATGGTGGATCATTTCATGCGGTAGACAATCTTTCTAATCTTTGACACTATTTTTTTTATGATAATTTTGAGAGTTATTGTGTGCATGAAATACAACTAATGAAATGCAAGTTTAATTATATATATAACTTTTAAAAGTAACATGTACCACATTAAGTATCCTTTTTTTCCTTTTCTCGCCGATATCTTCGCGATATAGTGTGTCAGCAATTATAATCTCTTCCCTAATGAAATCCACGGTACACATGTACCAATGTTTACTGGAGTCATTCATTGGTATACTTATGGATTGACACATATCTGGGCGACCACGGAAACATGCGTCTCAACCAAATATCATCTTATTTATTTTTTCATCCGTGTATGTACTATTTTCGACCATGTTCTACAATTGAATCACAAATAAATATATTTTAAGAAAATAAATATATATTTACATAACTCATTAAACTTATTTGGTACTTACACTGAACATAGCCAGAAGATACTAGTTTACCGTGGGTTGTTGTAATGTCCCACATTCAGCCCAACTGTTGGAATTTTATGAGTATGATTGTCCAAAAAATGTTGCGGAATTTAAAATTTTTTCATACTCCATATCCCAGGATTTACTTATTAGCACATACAAATAAGGTTGAATACAATTTAGCAAATAATTACTAAGTTAAAAATGTGGTAAATTGGGATTTACCTCACCACAAGCAAAGGTGGTGGTTTCTCCGGTCTTCTTTCGGATCACTAGAGCACCCCAAGTGTTGTGCCCCTAGAGAAAAGTCCACACCAGCTAGATCTGTGACTGCTTCGACCCTCAGGCTTAGAACTAGGATAGAAACACGTCAGATCCAAGAATTGGATCAAGATCCAACTCTAGATGTAGAAGAAAAAGGCAGAGAGAGACAAGGGGCGGCCGATCTACTCAACCCACGGCGGCGGTGCGACTGAACTTGGACGGCGGCGGCTAGGGCTAGGGGTGAGGGGGCGGCAACGACTTTGAAGAGTAGGGTAAGGGTTTTGTTTTTGCTTTCTCTTGCTTAGGTTTGAGTCTCCAAGACTCCCTATTTATAGATAACACAAAACCCTATCTCCTTAGCTAATGTGTCACTAGTTAAGTTAGCCCATTTCTTGCATCTATTTAATTATTACTTTAATTAAATAGCCCACTCATTTAATTAACACTTTAATTAAATGGCCCATTCATTTAATTAACACTTTAATTAAATAACCCAATAAATCTAATTAAATATTTAATACTTTAATTAATCTTTTAATTAATAATTTAATTAATTAGATAATTCTAATTAATTTTCTCTCTCCTAGAATTAACCCTTTAATTCTTTTACTTTGATTTAACCCTTTAAATCAATTCTTTCTACAATTGACCGTCATAGTCCAACTGTATTGTGTGTGACCCTCTAGGTTCACCATCAATTGGCCGCAGACTCACGTTTCCGTGATTTAATTATTGAGCAATTAATATTTAATTAATTGCTCCGATCAATAAACTTCGTTTAATTGACAACTCTAGAATTAATCTCCCATTAATTCGGGAGTATCCACACCTCATGGTCGATGTCTAGCCACAAACCCATGAGGCCCAACTTCAGGTGAATTGACATTAGTGAACCTCACCTCTTATAAGTACCATGTACATAAGGTCCTTCTGACGACTAATTTCCCGATCGAGACCTAGGGTGTGTGAATTGGTCGGCACCTCTAATCATCTCGATTCTGTACTTTCTAATTCTGGATAATACTTCTAGTGTGACTGCTAAATTTGGAAACCCCTTTCCAAATCCGTCACTGACCATAGCCATGGATTTCTCGGAATGTATTATCTAAGAATGTACAGGAAATTCTCTCATTCATTATGATGAGTTGGTAGATCCTATATTGATGCTAACCATCCGCGCATACGACTATACGTACCCAACGTAGGTGCACAATGGTCAAACTACGTGACCGGCTCCTAAATCAAAGCACGTACACTCGTATACCGAATTCGCCCTAGCATCTCAAGTCTAAGGACTAAATCGTACACTGTTATAAGTCCTTGAGAAACATCCCATCACCGATATGCTTTACGCACTTCATCAATGGGTTTCTCTGTTCGGGTCGTTCGATGCGTTCGATCCCCTATCGAACCACCTAGTCATATGCATTGACATCAAAATGTCTTGTTCATGAAACACTACAAATTCACTTCATGTGAAACATGCATAATCCTACATGTCTTGACGATTTCTTCGATACCCCGTCTCGACAGGAATCTATGACTTGGAACATTTTCGAGATCACGACCTTAGAGACTGTTTCATGATTGCACTCAGTACTTAAGTGAATCGTCCCATAGTCATGAGTGATCTCAGGGTTTCAACCAATCGCTTTAAATGAATTCGCGAAAGATGAAATTGGCCATTAGTTTATATTATACACGAAATAAATAAACAATGCGTATTAATAGATAAATCAAAGATTCGTTCAAGATTAAATAGTCCCATTACAAGCTCTTGTGTTGACTTGCAGGGCACTATCCTATCAGCAACACAATCAATGACCTTAAATAACAAATATGATCACCATCACACATAAAACATAATTGTAACCAAAATGCATTTTACAATGTACTTACTCCGCTGATGATCCATTCTTTTTTATCCAATGTACTTATAGCTGCCTTGCAAAGCGTCCAATTCCCGAAATCCACAGCCATGAAATTATAAAAACAATTCTGAAATTGTTAATCCTATAACACATAATAAACCTTAACAAAATATCTACTAATAACTAGACTTACTTGGGGTTAAGAGTTCTATCGAAGAGATAGACAATCGCAGTGTAGTATTCCGGCAATTTTGAGATAATAAGATTGAAAAGATCCAATACAATCTCATGAAAATGAGTCAACCCTTCTTTTTCAAGCTCATATGAATCCCAAAGTGCAATTTTGATAGCACTAAACTTGATGTTTTGGCAGGTGTTGTACCGAAGCCATTATGTGGAGACTCCATGTTGATATTTTTATTCTTAGGCTGATGTTCTAGATTCCTTCTATTTCCTTTAAGATTATGAGCCAATCCTTCCATTTTAATTTTGTTTGAATCTTCGAAGTCTAACTGCCTTGGCATGAAAGTTGTTTCTTTCGTTGAATTTGTTTTATGATCAGTTGATGGACTTTTCATGCTCATGCATTCATTTTTGCATATTTCGTCTTGCTTGCTTGTATGTTCTTGAACATGCTCCCTCACCTTGTTACCATTTAAACTCCATGTTTGTTGCACACTCTGGAGGTTAGTCACCATTGTTCTCAATGTTTCTACAAGCTTCACTAGATCTTCAAATTGATTCGAATCTCTCGTTTTTCTACGCAAGAGCCCGTCACATAATATTTGACCAAAATTGGATTCTAAATGTGTCATTCTTTGGTTTAACATAACATATTGCTCGCCAAGGTATTTCATAGTTATGTCAACCGTTATTGTCGAGCCCCTTTCATACAATTGTTTCGAGCATTGGATATATTTGGTGGTTGGAGCTCTTCATCCAGCACACCTTTGACTTCATTGGTTTTTGAATTTGTTGGTGGATCTATGTTTTTCCCAATTTCGTGCCAAATCTACATGCATAATCACTTAGATATACTTCAAAGAAATTTGAATATACATACAAATTATAAATGGTGGTTATTTTTCTAATAACTCACCACATTGTTCCAATATCCGCCCTTGCTTTTATAAAACTTAAGAATTTCAATCACTTGAAGTTGTGTCCATTGTTCAATCAATGCACACGTTGGATCAAGTTTTTTCCCACAATCAGGGTATGCTTCCACTATAATAGATAAAATACCATCTGAAAAATGATCATCAAATAGTCAGTATTAAAAGGTTAGTAAATATAGTATCAATAGTTGAGTACATTAATAAAATAACTATTCATGCAATTTACCTTCAACAAAAGCACACAACCGGTAATGAATTTATGGCTCTGCGACGTTTTTTATTTCTTTATGCTTTCTACAAGCCTATCTAAAACGATTGCCGCCCAATTGTATTTTTCAATCTTATTTAAATGGACAAGCAGATCTAAGTTGGCCATATCAAGTGTATTCCCATATCCCGGAAAAAATATAGTAGCAAACAGAAGCATCATATATAAAACTTTGAAAGCTGCTCCGTCGTTAGCTTTCTTTTTTATTTTGTCAATCAATCCCGACAAGCCAATATTTCCATTGTTGCTTGCAAACAATATGTTATACATGTTGATTCCTCTAGATTCATCCCCCTCCTTAGGGAGAGAATCACCCTTAGCTGGAATGCCAAATACCCTCCTTACAGTCTCAGTTGTTATATGGGCCTTATGACCATGTACCTCCATAGTCATTGTTTGTGTCTTAAAAGAATCTACTAACCAATTTTAACAAACCTCTATCTATAGTATTTAACCCGACTTATGTCATTGATTTGAATCCCATGGAATCTACAGCCTGAATTTGGCTAGGGGTGAGCGTTTGGTTGATGTCCAACAATTTTGGTAGCGAAGTACGATGTTCCAATTTTGAATCCTGCGTCAAAATGAGTTGCTTTTATTAAATGATTCTGAAGCACACAATGGCTTAGTCCCAATATAATATCAGTGGGGCCACTATAATACCATATAGACTATATATATATATATATATATATATATTTTTTTTTTCAACGGCAAATTATGTTACTATTGATTACTAGTGACCACAAAAAATTCAAGAATTTAAGCAAACAATCAAAAATTCTTAAAAAAAAAAAATTGATTCAAACTACAAAATGATTAGCTAGATACTTAATTTTTAAATATTGTCAATAGTCAGTTATTGAGACTGCTTTACGAGTGAATTACTCGAAAATATATCACAATTGGACTTTCTAGTTTTATACTTATACATGCAAGAATGTAGTGATAATTTTGTCCAGCATTCAATTAATACTTCAAAAAATGAATCACGTAAAATAGTCATTTCTATTGCAACCCCCTCCAATAATCGTTTCTATCCATTATCACTTCCCAGAAGATTAAATGTCATTGCTAATAATCCATTACTACAATCTTTTATGATAATTATAATTCATCATATTGAACTAATTAAGAAAAAGACGGTAGTTATATATATATATATATATATATATATATATATATATATATATATATATATATATATATATATATATATATATATATATATACCTTTGAAGTCATTAGACTTGTTCCATCGTCCCCACCCAAAAACTTGTGCTTTACTTCGTTTTGCAATTTTGCTCCCTGCATTTTTATTATTCCATCGTCGATAAAAGAAAGTTAAAAGTATAATGGATTAAGATATATATATATATATATATATATATATATATATATATATATATATATATATATATATATATATATATATATATATATATTTATAATCAATTTAAGCACATCACTTACGTTTTCTCGCAATCGAGACGAGACACCCATCCGGTTCAAATTATTATTTCCCAACTGTTGTGGAGGAAACATTGTATACATTCTTGGACTTGACATAGGTGAGAGATTGGGTACATTCCACATAACCCCTAATTTAGGCCGTCTCTCAATCATGTTTTGGTCATCTTGTTCTCGTTTACCCAATTTTGAAGTCTCTTTCTTTCCTGCCCCATTGACATTAAGAAAAACAATATCATAAATTAATCACACTAAATATTACAACCGAATATTGAAGACCAAAAAGCAAAACCTAGATAATAGAAGTCAAAAAATAAGTTCACGCAGAGATAGTAAAAAAATAAGAATTACCTTGTTGAGCCTTTCACCATCTGAAGTAAATTTGCATGAAAAATTAGGATTCAAATTAAATTGATTGGCAAAGGAAGTAGAAATTTGAATTGGCCTTGAAATTGAGTAAAAGTAGTGAAAAACTGCAGAGATAATAGTTGATAGGTTTTATCAAATGTTGAACATGAAGATAGGTGTTAGTTGTGGACGTGCAATGCATAAGGGAAATCAGTTATATAAATAATGTTAAAGTGGAAAATTGCATATTGATAATTGATAATTATTGCTAAGCCCTATTATTGAATGAATGGTTTGTTACCACAAAAATTATTGGGTAAAATTGATAATTGCATATTTACCTAACAAATGAGAAATTGGGCATTTTAATTTTTAACTAATGATATGGTATTCACAAAATCTTATAAAATCTTATAGTTGCCTTCTCTATTTGAGATAAATGCAAAAACACTCCTTGTACTTTGTCTAACCATAAAAACAATTTCCATGAGTTATTTTTATTAGCATCTCAACCCCCATTTGTTCTTTCTTCATTAGCAAAAAAACTCATTGGAAATTCCTTCATAACTATATGGAGTTTTTTTTTTGTCAAATCTTTAAGTAAACAAGGGCGTTATTGTCAATTTTCAAAATTAACGAATGGTTTTTTGATAATTTGTTAGGTTAAGATAGGTGTTTTTGCATCATTTGATTGGGATATAATTATCATTTGGGCTCGGGAGGGTTTTTTTTTTCTTTTTTTTTTTGCTAATAAAAGCACAGGTGAGTAATAGCTAATAAAAATAATACAAGTTTTTTATTATTTTTTTATAGCTTATTTGGTTGTCAGAAAAGTTAGAAAAAAATAATTTATTTTATCACTTGTTGTTTGAATATCATGAAATGAAGTTATTATTTTCATTCAACTTTCTTGTAGGAATATTTATATAGAAAAAAGTTTCTCACCAATTTCATGGGGAAATCCTAGAAATTTTTTAAAGTGAAATGCAAAACACCCTTTGTGTTTTGTCTAACTATCAAAACCCTTTATGTTATATTTATTACTAAAAACCTCCTTGTGCTTATTTATTTTACCAAAAAAAAAAAAAAAAAAAAACTCAAGACATAATGACAATTATACCCCCACCAAAAGATGCAAAAGCACCCATTTAAATATCGATAACCCCATGTTAACTTAGAAATATGACAATAAACCCCTTGTTCAGGATCTAATAATCTGAAATAATCTAAGGATGCACATGGGGTAGGAAATTTGCTTTTTTGGTACCATATGATAGGCTAATTTGCACTTTTGGTATCATTGAATACGAAAATGCAGATTCGGTCTTGTAACGAATGAGTTGTGATTGTTTCCGTCCAAAAATTAATGGAGAAATGAAATGTGTCTAGAGAGTGAAATCATGGTATTAATTGATTGATTATTTTCATTATATGGCCGTTTATTTCAATTTAAATTTCAAATATGAATGTGTACCATATTAAAGTTTAAGAACATACCTATAATCGTGTATGGTTATTGAAATAGATGTATAGAAATAACGTTTTCAACAACCAGGGAAGTGTGATTAATTGGTCCAAAGCATTATATTTTATGGTTAGACTTTTTTTTAATGGTAAATACATTATTACATCGACCAATATATCGAAACTATTACAATAATATCAAAGTGAGATAATTTTATTTATATTGTATTAATTTAATTTATGCGTAACATATTGCTACTTCATAACTTAGCTGATGTGACAGTTTCATTCTATAACTTTTCTGTATTTTCCATTTCGTGCATTTCTGATGAATTATCTCTCTATTGACTCTTTTTGTCATTATACTAATACATTTATATTTGAATATAAATAAAATTCATATTTCTGTCTCATTTCAGTATAGTGATAAGTTGGGGTTGAGCCTTGAATTGGGTTCCTTTGCAGCTGGAGTGATGATAACCACAACTGATCTAGCCCAGCATACACTTGGAGGCGTTCTTTTATTGCAATTAGACAAAATTGTGGCGTTGAAATAATAATTTGATATCTTGGCCAATCTAGATTCACTAATAAACTTGTGAAGATATATGTAATAATCTGCTTCATATAGTCATTCATGTCTAACTATGCCATATGAAGCTTCAACTAAATTAAGAGTCTTTTTTAGATATACCATAATAGAGAATAAATAATCAAAATCGAATCTTTCTTCTGAAGCAAAAGAATCAAAATTTTGACTACTTTTTAGTCAAAACATTCAGTATTAAAATGTTCAATAGCTAGTCTCCCACAAAACTTCATTAACTCAAAATCTAATACAACTGAATTTAAATAGAGACATACATCAACCAAGTGGTCTACCAACCAATCAAACCAACAAGATCAAAACAACAAAATCAGAAAATTGATCCTAAATTTAAAATCCATAATTCTTCTCAAGGAATCATCGTAGTTGCAAGTTTACAACGAAAAATAAAAAAATACTGTGTCAATTGAGTCTACATTATAGCTAAATACAACGTAAAACTACTAGAGAGAACTGTGATTGCCTTGAATGTCATAGTGTTTATCATTTTCATTGGTCATGTTTGTACCTCTTCCATTCTCATTAAGCTGGTCAACCTTCATGTTTTTTGGATTCTTCTTACATGTGGTAGATTTATGACCAGGCTCGTTGTATGATAATAAAAAAAAATGTACAAGTTAATACCAAAAGAATTAATGTAGAAGATAACATGTACATATTAAATACATAAAAGAATCACATACCTACATACTCCACAACGTTGCATCTTTGCACGAGGGGCTCCCTTAGACTTTGTCTTTGCTGGATCAGATACATTAAAATTGTTCAACACATTTGAGGGATCCCTTAGTTCATGGAATGCTGCAGATTCAACTTCATTTTGTTCCTCGTCAAATGAAACATCTTTTGCTGCCTCTTTTGCAGCACGACGAAGACGTTTCAAAGACTTTGTCTTGACTGTTTCACTTTGAGAAGATTGCAAGCAAAAATTGAGACACACTTTGTGTAATTGCATAAATCTAATGCGTTGAGGATCATCACTTTGAAATGTATCTGGAAACATGGGTAGAAGTTTATGCCCAACGCATTTGGTCCATCTTCTACGTATGCAAGAATCAGGAATTTCAGTTACCATCAAACACTTCAAAGCAGCAAAAATATGACTACAAGGTAACCCATCAGACTCCAACATTAAACACTCACATTCAAACTTTCCATTGTCCCAATCAATTTTTAGCAAACGTGATATAGAGGACTTTTCGCCATATGGAACAAATTTGAAAATGAACAAACAATCTTCATGATTTGTTGATTCTTCAACAACGAGCCCTTGAGCTTCAAATATTTATTTTTCAACACGCTTATAAATATCTCTGCTATATATAGAGACAACATATTTTTGAAGACTCGTTAGTGTGGTGGGGATCAAAGTTGGATTTGATCTCTCACAAATTTGTTGATTCACCAAAAAGTTTGCTCTAATTCTATCAAGGCAATGATAATAGTATTTCATGAATTTAGTGATCGTAAACCCATTTGTACACCGCTGCTTGAATAAATAGTTCAACGATTCAGCTCTTTGAGTACTCCTCATAATTCCAAGAAATATACCTCGAAAGTGTGCCTCACTCCATGTCTCCTTCTTAGAGTATTTTTCAATCACCCAAGGATGTTCTGCAACTCCGTGTTCTTTAACCAACAAAGCCTATTTCTCCTCAAAAAGTTCAACTGAAATGTTGTCCTTTAAAACTTCCAAACTTATCAACAAAGGCTTGTATTCGTACTTTTTGCATACAATTTCGCTCTAAGTGCCAGCTGCAAATCCTATGTTTTGAAGTAGGAAACTCCATAGGTATAGCAGCGCACTTGGTCTGTCACTATAGATAAGGGGACTTCACATCCCATTGTTTCCCGAAAGGTTTTCAACAACCATCTATATGATTCTATAGTTTCATTGAACATTAAAGCTGCTCCAAAAACACAGGTGTTCAAGTGGTTATTAACCCCACATAATATGACCAATGGAAATTTATAGGTGTTTGTGTCATATGTGTTGTCCAATACAAGCACATCGCCAAATTCTCTATATCCAGCCTGTGAAAATCCATCAACCCAAAATAATCGCGTTAATGAATTCTCAGTGTCAGTTGAGTATTGAATACCAATTTTTTATCACGTATTTTAATGCCTTCAAGAAATGAAATTGCATTGTTCACATCACCATTCCTACGATAATGCATCCGCTGATTACCAAGGAAGTTATAGACGTCCTTTCTTTTATAAAATACTTTTCCACGACCACCTCCAAAGCGCTCTATAACATCAATATCATTGCTTGGCTTTAATCCGGCATCCGTAAACCCACTCAACAAAGCCTTATTAGCTGGTGAGATTAACCTTCATCACATAAATTAATTAAAAAAGGTCTATTTACATTATCTACTATCTCAAATTAAAAAATATATTAATATTACAACAAAATTTTGAACAAGTATTACTTGTTACACTTCAAAACATGGGCAGTTTCTCGAGTTTCTAGTGGATGATTGTGTTCCGGATCAAAAGCAGCTACCTTATATAATTGATCTACTATATCATGTACTATTCGAAAACGAGCTTTACAACCACACCTAGTTTCATCTTTGGATCGTTGCTTGAAATTACTTCCTTTTTACGAAATCCCTCCCTAGAACATACCCATTCCATGTTTTTAACGATACCAGCGTTATTAACTTTTTTATGACACTTTCTAACATCAAACCCCATTTTTCGACCATATTCGATATAAAATTTATCTGTCTCTTCTGAACTAGTAAAAATCAACTGCCAAATGGACTCGTTATCTAGCATATCAAAGTCGTTTTCAGATTCACCAACAGAATTGTGCTTAAAACTCCTAAAATTTTCACTTTAAGAGGATATATCATTCAAAGTCACTTCATCTTCGAAGAGGGGATCATCATAATTCATGGGTTGCTGCAAATTTAAGTATGTAAGGTGATTAATCATAACCACATTCAGTTGTCATAACATAAAGCAAAATCACATATTTCTAAAAGTAATAACCAAATATTAAAAAAAATTATAATAGACTAACCCAACTCCGAAACAGTAATAGTCAATCAAAAGTTACATTTACTCACGCCTTTCACAAACCATAGCTTCAAGTCATAAAAATATAAGAACAACTATTAGATAATCAATTGAAGGAAAAATCAGCAAATGATTGTTTGCTATCAAGTGACGGACCAGAGAAGGAAATAGAAGAAAAGGAAATTCTCAATTTTGTAGATCAGGGATTTTATTTCAGTTTTTGAATGAGTTCACACTTTGTGTTCACACTTTTTTACCGTTTAGTCCACCGCCTATTCTTTTGTATAAATAAGTCCTTGCTTTTGTAATTCTTTAACAATTCAATCTTATTCAATTTAGTTTCCAGTTTTACTATCAATAATATTTTTTGCACTCTCTCGTTTAATCAATCAAATAATCTTTATACATTCAAAATATGAATACAAGATCATCATTCAACATGGTATCAGTAGTTTCACATTGATTCTTCTTCATACCGCTGCAATTACTCCAGTTCTTCATCCTTGTCATTGCTCCAGTTTTTCATTCACTGCCGTACAGGCATCTTCCTTCTTCTTCCAGTTTTCAGAAGTTTTTGGTTCTTCTCTTTCTCTTTTTTTTCATCTTTCTTGTTTTTCCTTGTCTCAAGATTCCGTTTCTTGATTAATTTTCTCTTCTAAACATTCTTCCATCATGACTGAGACTCCACCTTCCAATCCATCCAAACGTCCTCCTCTTGAGGACCCTTGTAGTCCATACTACCTTCATCCTGCGGACGGCCCCGGTTTAATCGTGGTCAATCAAAAATTGAATGAAGACAATTATCAGTCTTGGGCTATTGCCATGTCCATGAGCCTTGAAGTCAAATATAAATTGGGTTTTGTGGATGGTTTTCTTCCCGAACCTACATCTGATCCCGATCTCATCAATTTTCGAGAACGTAATAATACTATTGTGTGTTCTTGGCTTTTCAATGCTGTTTCTGATGAAATCAGATCCAGCATTCAATATCACAAATCCGCATCTAATATCTGGAAAGAATTGAGAGAACGTTTTAAGCAAGGGAATGGCCCTTTCCTTTACCAACTTCGCAGGGATCTACTCAAACTCACCTAAGAACATACACAGTTAATACCTACTACACTAGATTCAAAGTCTATTGAGATGAAATACTCAATTCTAGACCAGCATGCAAGTGTGGAGAATTAGAAGATTATTTTCAGAATGAGTATCTTTTCATATTTCTCATGGGGTTAGATGAATCCTATGCACAAACAAGAAGCCAAATCTTACTTTTAGAACCCTTACCTACTGTTAATAAAGCATTGGACCTTATTTCACAAGAAGAGAAACAAAGGGCTATACTCCCTGCCCCTCCAAATCCTGACACCAGAAATTCAATGGCCTTTGCTTTGAAGCCCTCTCAGTCTTCACTCCCCAACTCTACTCCCAGACCTTATGTTCCTAGACCACCAGTTTACCAAAACCCCACTTACAGGCCTCCCTATATCCCAGCTTACTCACAAAAACCTGCTTCCAGTCCTCATTACAGAGGCAAATCCAGAAATTTTTGTACTCATTGCAACCTTCCAGGCCATACTGTTGAAACTTGTTTCAAAATACATGGCTATCCACTAGGCTACAAACAACCTAATTTCAGACCTACTAATTCCACCTCTTTACCTTCTCCTTCAACAGTCACTGAATTTGTGCATGCCCTCACTCCTGATCAATTTCAACATATTTCCAACATATTTCAGTCCAAACAATCTACTTCTTCCCCATCCCTACAAGAAGACTCTACAGCTGATGCTTTCAATATGGTAAACTGTTAAGGTATCTTTTTCTCATCTCTCCATTTACCTTCTAATTGTTGGCTAGTGGATTCAGGGGCCTCTAGCCACATATGTCATGAATTAAAACTCTTTTCTTATATTACACCTATTCACAACACTAGTATCACCCTTCCTAATAATACTTCTATCCCTGTTCATTTTACTGGAACTGTTGTTATTAATTCTTTTTTACAATTACATGATGTCTTATTTGTTCCCTCTTTCAGATTTAACCTCTTATCTGTGAGCTCTTTGTTATAGGATAAATTGCATTCTATTGTTTTTATGCCTGACTCTTTTTACATACAGGACACATTAACCAAGAAGAAGACTGGACAGGGTAGTTTACATCAAGGACTTTACATTCTCACAGCTTCTAGTTCCCCCCCTTCCATTAATAACATTTTCTGTAATAAAGTAGCTACTGCTCAAACTTGGCATGCAAGATTAGGCCATCCTTCTGTTTCTAGATTAGCTAATTTGAAATATGTTCTTCATTTTACAGACAATATTAATCCTACTTCTTTTCATTGTGATATTTGTCCTATTTCTAAGCAGAAACGTTTACCTTTTCCATCTAATAATAATATGTGTACTACTGCTTTTGACTTGATACATCGTGATATATGGGGGCCTTATCACATGCCTTCCCATTCTGATTTTAGATATTTCATTACTATTGTGGATGACTATAGTAGATTTACATGGATTTATTTAATCAAACACAAATCGGAAGCTGGAACTATTTTACCTCATTTTGTTAAACTCTTTCAGACTCAATTTCATACAACAATTAAAACTTTCAGGACAGATAATGCAAAAGAACTTCTCCTAACAATTTTTTTTAATGATAATGGCATCCTACATCAATTTTCTAATGTCCAGACACCACAACAAAACTAAGTGGTGGAAAGAAAACACCAACACATCCTCAATATTGCAAGGTCTCTCATTTTTCATTCTAAACTCCCCCTTAAATATTGGTCAGAATGTATACTTACAACTGTTTTTCTCATGAACAGGACCCCTTCCCCTCTTCTTAAGCTCTCAAGTCCTTATAATTTGCTTTACAATAAATCTATTGATTAATCTTTCCTCAGAATTTTTGGTTGTCTAGCTTATGCATCCACATTACAGGATCACAGGACTAAATTTGAACCTAGGGCAAGGCAGTGTACTTTTAGTGGTTATGCCCCTGGCATCAAGGGCTATAAGTTACTTGACAACACTACACATGAAATTTTCTTTTCTAGGGATGTTGTCTTTCATGAAGACATTTTTCCTTTTCATTCCCTACCTTCTACTTCTAATGAAAATCCTCTTGTCTTTCCTACCTATTCTACTCCCTCTCCTCTCTTTATTCCTGATCCTCATCATCCTACACACTCCCCTGCTCCCATTAACCCTCTACCACCCTCTGCCCCTATTAATCCTTCCTCTTCTGTTCCCCCTCCTACTGTTCCCCACTCTCCAACCGATTCCTCTCAAACTAGAAGATCCTCTAGGCCTACTAAACTTCCTTCTTACCTCCAAGACTATCATTGCAACATCTCATCCAAATCCACCACCACCACCTAGCCATTATCTTCTGTTTTGACTTATGATCATATATCTTCTAGATTTAAGGAATTTGTTTCTAACATATATATTGTTTCTGAACCCTCTACTTACAAACAAGCCATCAAAGTAAAGAATGGGTACAGGCTATTAATGAAGAGTTACTTGCTATGGAAACTAACAAAACATGGGTGGTTACTTCTCTTCCACCTAATAAACAACCAATTGGTTGTAAATGGGTCTTTAAGGCCAAAAGGAAATTTGATGGCACTATTGACAGGTTCAAGGCCAAATTAGTAGCCAAAGGCATCACACAGACTGAGGGAATAGATTATTCAGACACTTTTTCTCCTGTAGCTAAACTAGTTACAGTCAGGGTTCTCTTAGCTATTTCTACTGCCAAAAGATGGTTTCTACACCAACTAGACATAAACAATGCCTTTTTGAATGGGGATTTGACAGAAGATGTGTATATGGAATTACCTCAAGGCTACTCCATTCCACAAACACAATCTTCTCCAGGTAATAGTAAACAAGTTTGCAAACTTCTTAAATCCATCTATGGCCTTAAGCAGGCTAGTAGACAATGGAATATTAAACTTACTACTGTTCTTAAGTCTATGGTGTTTTCTCAGTCTCTATCAGACTACTCTCTTTACACTAGAGGTTCTAATTCTTCTTTCATTGCATTATTAGTGTATGTAGATGATATTATTCTTGCAGGTCCTAATCTTGATATCATTTCTACAATTAAACCTCAACTCAGTTCACATTTTAAACTTAGGGACTTAGGGACCCTTAAGTATTTTCTTGGTATAGAACTTGCTTATTCTTCTGCAGGGTTGGTTATCTCACAAAGGCAGTACACTCTACAATTACTTGAAGATACAGGATATCTAGCTGCTAAGCCTGCCTTGCTGCCTATGGATCCTAACACACATTTATCAAGTGACAGCAACAACTTATTACCAGATGCTTCTTCCTACAGAAGACTCATTGGTAGACTCATATATTTGACTCTAACACGTCCTGACATAAGCTTTGGAGTGCATAAGCTTAGTCAGTACCTATCCAAACCAGCTACAAGTCATCTATCAGCAGCTAATCATCTACTACGCTACCTTAAAGGTTCCCCAGGTCAGGGTCTACATTATCACTCTAATTCTAACATTACCCTCTCTGCCTTCTGTGATGCAGATTGGGGCTCATGTGTTGACACCAGACGGTCAACAACTGGATTCTGTGCATTTTTAGGAAGCTCGTTGATTTCTTGGACATCAAAAAGACAGCCTACATTGTCTCGTTCCTCTGCTGAAGCAAAATACCGTGCTCTAGCTGCTACTACTAGTGAATTATTATGGCTACAACGTTTATTAAAAGACTTACTTCAATTCACTGGAGAATGCCCCGTTGTGTACTGCGACAATGCCTCCGCTATTCATTTAGCTTCCAATCCCGTCTACCACGAACGGATAAAGCACGTAGACATTGACTGTCATTTCGTGCGTGAACATATAGCTCGCCGCCACCTCCGTCTTCTTCCCATTCGTACAGCGCTGCAACTCGCGGACCTCTTCACGAAGGCTCTTTCAAGACAGCCATTTTCATACATTTTGTCCAAGCTGAGCGTCGAAAATTTGTACACTACAGCTTGTGGGGGCGTATTAAATTGAAGGGAAAATCAGCAAATGATTGTTTGCTATCAAGTGACGGACCAGAGAAGGAAATAGAAGAAAAGGAAATTCCCAATTTTGTAGATTAGGGATTTTATTTCAGTTTTTGAATGTGTTCACACTTTTTTACCGTTTAGTCCACCGCCTATTCTTTTGTATAAATAAGTCCTTGCTTTTGTAATTCTGTAACAATTCAATCTTATTCAATTTAGTTTCCAGTTTTACTATCAATAATATTTTTTGCACTCTCTCGTTTAATCAATCAAATAATCTTCATACATTCAAAATATGAATACAAGATCATCATTAAACAACAACTTCAACTTTGTCATTAAGACATTACTTCATCAGCATTTTTCAATATTTTGAAGCATAAATATTATTTTTATGCCCATTAATGAACTTGACTAATATTAATCTTCTGCAGGGTAATTCCCACAACTCTAATGCGAAGAGAGGCATACATGACAATTGATACTAATTAATACTTAGTCTGATTCATGACTACCTAAACATTCCCCTTTGAATTAGAACAAATTAAAGGAAATTAATTTGGGAACTAGCTAGGCACAAATAGTAAACAAAACCAGCAATCAATAACTAAATTTTCCAAGAAATATGCTAATATAAGTCAACATAACATACAGAGACAAGAAAAAGAAAAACTAACAAAGAACAAATACCTTCACCAATTAAGCGGTGCCGGGAGTTCAACGGAGACCATGTCATCAATGCTCCATTTTTTAAGACCTCTGCAGAATTTTTCAAAAATCCCAAGTCTTTAAGTTGAACACAAACCTAGAGAACGAACCCAGAGTTTTAAGAATTCGATTTGAGGATGGAATTTGATGAATTGCATAAAATTGTACACAGCACAAAGAAGAAGAAAAAAGCAGTTTGCTACTATGAATTTGAGGAATCGATCCTGTTTTAGGGCATTTGTTAATTTTGAATTTTCTTTTTATTATTTTATCTTTATTTTAGTATAACTAGTCAAACAGATAGTCTTGAACATTAAAGCCACATGTCACATATTTAGGGGGTTCCTTATGTATCCTCAATTCAATGAGTTCCTAATGTAAGACTAAACCTACTATTTTACCCCCTTAAATTACTTACCCAATTAATTAAATATTATGAAATCTTTTTCCATCTTTCATCCATTTAATTATCATAAATATGTTCTTTCCTCTTTCATAAACTCTCCACCAATTTTACTCCTTCAATTATTCTTCTCCACCATTTTTACCCCTTCAATGAAACCTCTCCACCATTTAATCTTTTTCCCATAGCATGAGATTTTTTACTGGAAAAAAAAAACCTATTCCTGAATATCTCTTCGATGTATATAATTTTATTAGGGTTCAAATAAATTGAAATTTTGTTCTTTAATATCCTGATTGATTTCAACTATGGAATACAAAACCAATTTAAAATTGTTGACTTTAGGGTTATGCATATCTAACTTATTCGGAATAAAATTACTCGATACTATTATGAATTAAATTAATTAATTAATTCAGTTTATTTTATCATAGGGTTATGTACGTCAAGATTATACAAAATCAAATTGATCAAGGTTTGCTTGAAATTTAATTTTAAATGTCATATTCATTTTATAAAATTATTCCAGAAATATACTTCAATCTTTTTAAAAAATTTGGGTTTTGAGCTTGATTTGATTGGTAATCGAGCAAAGTTTAATTGATATTTTCTAGAACGAGTTTAAACCTAGTATCGAGTAGTTTGACATTTTACTTTATTATCACTTTGGTTCTAGTGATTGAGTAGTTTGAGGTTGATTAACGATAATTTAAACAAAGTAACAATAAAAATTATATCATATGAATTAGCATACTGTTTAATATATGGCCTAATTGATTTTTTATTAAATAATCTATTTTAATTCAAACATGTTGGGGGGATTTATTAAAAATTTAAATTTAGTAGATACAACCAAATCATGTATTCAAAATTGAGTTCACGTAATCCATGAAACTCATCCCACTATAGTCTAACTAACTCCCATAATTAATTTATTTCCATTATAGGTTTAATCATGATAAAATTATGTACGATTGGCATTTTGGAAAATCCCTAATTTGAAGGAAAAAGTTTTCTAATTAAACACAATCACTTAATTATGCAAAACATATTTCATACAATGTTGTTAAAATTGCGTCACTGTAAAAATTCAAAATTTGAAATTAAACCCGACATATAGTATTTGTTCATAAACAATATAAGTTAAACGAATTCTGGAATTAACACGATTAAAGGCTATAAGTTAAACGAAACTAGCCCAAACCCGTGCTGTGCACGGGATCATATTAGATATTTAGTACAATTGCTGATGTGACAAAAATAATACAAATATTTATGATCTTAAAACAAAATTAAAACATAACAATCATGTACTAATCTGAAAACTAACCAATTTATGACATACCATTTGCAATGAGAACAAAATAAAGTAAGGTCATATTTAAGAGCTCAGAAGATTCATTGTTGTTCAGCTCCCCTACAACATATTCAAATTTTGTGAATATACATTATTGTGAATAGTGGTACAGTGTATCATATGTATACTTGAAAAAAGTTTTAAAAAATTGGTATACCATCTATAATGGGCTCAAGATCCTCTGTACCACTTAAGTGTATCACCACTAATTGATTGACACATGCATATGTGAGAATTATTACAATTGTCATATGTGCAAGTGTCAATTAATTAATGGTGATACACTTAAGTGGTACAGAGGATCTACACCCTCTATAATGGGAATATAATAGAGTGTGGTATGATTTAATGAGCCTGGACATTCGGTGTCAACCAATTGACCTACAATATTAGGACTATGCCATCAATAACTTTACTATCTGTGTAAAGTTGAATTAATACTAAAAAATCAAATATCATAAAATATCTACCATTTGGATTAACATTTGTATCTTTGTTTTGATTATGCATATTTGGTGGGGAATTGCTCAAATTCGTGTGAATGAAAGGCGACACTTGATTGGGACCAAAAATGAACCCAAAAAATGAGGTGACAATGATTTTATTGGTAAGGAGCTCCAAAAAAACCAGGATGTGATCAAAATGCAAAACATTCTAAAAATTGAGACCGAAGTGCAATTCTGAAAAGCAAAAAATCAAAAATACTAAGGACCTACCCAACTAACAGTACGAATTTGTTTTTCAGGGAATTATGCAACATATATAGCTAACATGTTATTAAGCCAAATCAAAATTATTTAATGAACTTCAATCCTCCACTTTCCACTATACCACAATAAATCCAATGCCAAAAAAGTAATACTCCTAGGTATATAGTTAAGTGAAAAGGTAAGTAATTTGCTCCCTAATTTTCTGTTTTAATCATTTAATTTAATTGAAATTAAGAACAACACAATTTACAAAGAAAAAAGCAAGTAATTAGAAGAACATATGAGGAAAATAAATAAGTTCTCTAGATCATGAAAATAAGTAAAAATTTGCTGCGAATTCTATGAGAAAATCAATATTTGGACAGACTGCAAAATTTCAATACTGAACATCTGATTTTGACATGAACTAAAAAGATTACTTATCCGTGAAAAGAAAATACCTGAAAATGGGCTTGAGTAGATGTAAGTTTTGTCAATTTCTCCAGAAAGTCCGTGTTCTAATGTTTTCAATGTAGCTCTGTATTCCATGAAACCAAAGAACCCATGTTTATAAGATTTAGTGATATTTGTCAAACTTCAAAGTAATGCAAATAAAATTTGTATCATGGAATGAAAAAATTGAGTGGATTGATAAAAGTAGAACGAACATGCAGCTTTTGAGCCCTGATGAACTGTGATTAATTAAAGTCTTGTGAATTTCTCCGGAATGTAAAATCTAGAAAAAAAAGATGTTGTAATTAAATGATGTTAAAAGAATTAGAAAGCAAATATTTGATTAATGACACCGATCTAGGCGTTGAATATGAAGCTGAAAGAAATTACACGGCTGGGTTAGAGCATTTAATGTAAATTGGTTAGAGCATAGTGTTAGTTTCTTTTTTTTTAAATACATTTAATGTAACTTTAACTTTATGTAAGCCGTTTGGGTTTGGTGGATGATAGAGGTTTTAGCAGTTGAGTTCATGGAGTTGAGTTAGTGGAGACAAAAAGATAGTGGGTGTATGGATTTTTTCCATAATAAATTTTGTTTTTTGTTTTTAATTTTTTTTTATGTGAACACAAACCATATTAGACGTGCGTTGTGTTGGAAACATGTGAGTGGAAGTTATTGTCAGTAATAGTAAATCCTAGTTTTTTTTTTAAATAATTGTAAATTCTAGGAAAAGAGAATTTGAGTCAAAATTAAGTATTTTGACCAAAGACACCCTTGAAATAATGGTAAGTAGGATTACAATTGGATTAAAAACTTGATTAAAGAAAAAATCGAAAGCAAAAAATTACAGATGGATTAAACAAAAAATCGATTAAAAAAATAATTTTAACGAATTAAACAAGTTGTATTTTCGTAAATTGGAATTAAACAAAAAATTTCGTAATAATCAAAACTCGTGAATTGCAGAATTCAATAAAAAAACTGATTAAAAAAAAGCCAATTTTCCATTAATTTGTTCAAATAATCAAAATAAACATATTCTAATTACAACTCGTGAATTGCAGAATCAAAATAAATTGAAATTTTAGATCCAGTACATACTATATTCACCAGAAAAATTTCGGCTTGCATCTTCTTTCACATCTTGAATTGTAGAATTATCCACCATTTTTTGTTTTGTTGTAACAAAATATAAATGCGATAAAAGATTAGTTTTTTAGTTCAAATAATCGTGAAAGATGAAGAAGGAACTTTGTTTTGCTCTAATTCAAATAATTGTGAAAGAAAAAGGAGGAAAAATTTTGTTTGACTCTAATAATAGAAGATTACGTCTTTTAAGGATGGAAATAAATCAATTACAATGTTAACTTAATTGAGTACAAGGTTATAAATGACATTTAATAATTGAGGTTGTTTTATAGTTTTTCTTTGAAAATTAGGTAGAGGGGTAAAATGGACTATATAGAATAAAAATTACTCATCCAAGTTACGTACCACTTATGAACGCCACGTGGCGCATTTTTAAGGCATGACCGCATGTGAGTCCAGTTACCTTGGGCCGCATCCTAGACGTCCCGGACTAAGTAACTATAACATAATCTTTGAACTTCTTTCCATGTTGCAAATTAATATTTCCAACAATCTCAATCATATCTTAATATGCAAATAGTGATTAAATAATTTATCCAGATTTTGGCTTGCTGCTCTGCTTTTCAGTTAAGAGGGTGGAAATCATGCAATGTAGTACGTATATATATCAGCGATGGAATTTATTTTATTTGTTAGTCAAAGACATTGACAACACCCGATCGAGGGTCAAAGTGTGATTTTCCCTCATCCACTTTCTTTTTTTTCTTCAAAATGTACTATATATAAGTAGCTATCTAGCTAGTATATATAGTATTAATTAATCCAACAAAAATAACATTTTATGGATATATAACAATTTATCAAGTTGTATTATTCATTTATATCATATCATCAATGTGGAAATGTTCAAACTAATTGCTTAATTATAATTTATAAAATAATTGTCAAGTCGACCTTTCAAGTTGCAAAATGGTAACCCAATAATGGGAGTTCTTGGTTAGGCAAACTTCATGCTTTTTTTTCAATACACTCATCACATTATAAACTTTTTTATTTCTTTAGATTAGATGTCTATATGTATGTATGTAATGAAATGAAAGTCTCCAAATTTTCATGTTATATAGTGGTAGTAGTAGTAGTCTTAGTCTGTTTTTTGTTTCCAGGTGGTGGAGTTATGTCTGAGATCTACAGAGTAGGCGATGACAATGGATGGAACTCTGGCACCGGAGCGAACTATCTGAGTTGGTCGCAACAATACAATTTCACCGTCGGAGACATACTTGGTTTGATTTCATTTCATTCCTTCAATTTTATCAATCTCCATTATGTTAATTTAGTTTTATCAAAGTCAACCCCCAAATCCATCCATTAAATACATATATGTATATGGGTGATTTATTTAAACTAAAATAACACTATATATAGGGCTTTTGGCACTTTGCACCCTGAAATTATAGGGTTTTGGCACTTTGCACCCTAACTTAAAAGTTTTGGCACTTTGCACCCTGGAAATACAATTTAGTTGGCACTTTGCACCCTAGTGTGTGTTTTGAAGAAAAAATTCATTGATTGAAGAGCATAATAGTTATTTTCTAATATTTTTGGCACTTTAAACCCTAAAAGTATAGATTTTGACACTTTGCACTATGAAATATAGAATATTGGCATTTTGCACCCAAAATATATAATTTCTGGTAGTTTCAACCCGACTTAAAATGATAATCTATATTATATAAATAACATGAAATATAATAATATGTTAGATATGTAAACGTGTGCTTTAGATATAAAGTAAATAATCTTGAGGATCTTTAAAATAAAATGAAGACGATGTTTTTTTAATCTAAATTTTACAGAGAGAAAATGTTAAAATAAGTTATTGTAAAGTAAAATAAATTCAGAATAACAAGTTTATGATTGTTGTGCATAGATATGACCATTTTATCTCTACATCGCCGACATTCATGAGTCTGTCTTTTTTTTTTTTTGAGAAAAATACATTAGGGTGCAAAATGTCATCCAAATTATATTTTTAGGGTGCAGAGTACCAAAAAATTTAAATCGGGTGAAAAATGCTAATATTTTATAATTTAAGGGTTCAAAATGCCAACATTCTATATTCTAAGGGTGAAAAATCTTTATTGCAAACGTGCAAAGTGAAAAAAAAATTGAAAATAACTATTATACCCTTCTATCAATGTATTTTCTCACTAAAACACACACTAGAGTACAAAGTGCCAAATAAATTATATTTTCAGGGTGCGAAGTGCCAAAACTTTTAAGTTGGGGTGCAAAGTGCCAAAACCCTATATTTCCAGGGTGCAAAATGCCAAAAACCCCTATATATATGTACGCCAAACCGAAATAAATTCAACTTCCTTCTATTCATGGTGCAGTATTCAAATACTCAAAAGTGCAACATAATGTGAAAGAAGTGACAGATGCAACATTCCGATCGTGCGATGCTAGCAGCGGAGTATTGGCGATTTATCTGAGTGGAAACGATGAAGTAACGCTTAATGAAGCAAGAAAATACAACTTCATTTGTGACAAAGATGACCACTGTCTTGGAGGAATGAGGTTTACCATAAATGTCGTAACTGTAAGAGACTCTAATAGTAATAATAACACCACCTTTGCAAGGCCAGTTCCACCGCCGCCGCCGAGTATGGACAACAATAGTTGTGCTGCCTTGAGAACGATGTGGGATATGATGACTCATATTATTGCCATTGGAATCTCTGCATTTCTATTAATCAAGTTGCAATGTTGGTGAAGTTTTATATTTTTGTATGATTTGATTGTCTAATTTGTTTGATGATATATATATATATATATATATATATATATATATATATATATAATCCTACTAATTATTGTTCTTTTCCCTTGCCGTGTATATTTCATTTTGCTCCTTTGATTATTGTGACTACACATTTGGTTTGCTCCTCCAACTATCAATTGGATTTCTTTGTACCTCTTGTTAGTTCTAGAAAACAGAAAACAACAAAATCACACAATAACAATACCAAACATTCAATTTACTTTTAAGATGATAATAATTATAAGAGAGATGGAATGGAAAAACCCGGTTCGAGGCGTGCAAAGCACTCCCTTTAGAATAGAATTCGCCGCTGCCCTGGTGCAAACTCAATCGACGTCTATTCCCAAGATACAACGAACCTTCAGGACTTCTTGACGTGCACTCGAACAAGAGAATCCCACGAACTAGAATGATCCCACAATCGCCTTATTTAATAAAACTATAACCCAAAACTTTCTTGAGATAATATTGAAAACTATTTGCTATGATTTTCTTTAGGAAGATAAATAAGTAGTATTTGAATCTTGAAAGAAAGATGAAGAGTATTTTTTCTGTCTCTTGAATTGGGGAGAAAGATTGGTATTTATAGAGGAAAACACAATGATTTGGAATAGGCACCATTCAAAACGTTGCTCAATAGTTTTGAATTGAAGAGATGCAATGTTTCACAAAGAAGAACAGATGAATGTGCCTCTCTGCCTCTCTCATCCGTTTTCTAATTTCAAAATTAGAATGAGTTTTTATCCTATGTGACAAAGTGTACACATTATATATGATATACCATTAAAATATTAAATATGTATACATATATAGTTTTTTTTTTCATATTTTGAATTATAATTCAACAATCCCCCACATAATTTAAAATATGAGAAAAAGTACTAAGGCGATTTTTACTATGTAATGGGTGAAAGTGTCTTGCGGACTTGAACTTTCACTTAGTATTGACAAGTATTCATTCGTATAAACCATAGTGAACATAAGTCTTGAACTAGGATTCTTTTGTTACAAATTTCAACAAGTCATACACATAGTATGAGTGATATCAAGTTCTAACGGGGTAGCACTGTTACGGCCGTGCGCTAGTATCTTGGTTTAACAAGTGCTCTAGAGATAAGTCCTAGTCTCATAGGTTGCGGCCCCACAACCACACTTGTATAGGTGAGTTCTTCAAGGGTAGTCTGCAACTCAATACCCTATTAATAAATTATGAACTCATTAGGAATATATATATACTCGTCCTCTTTTGTTGCAGTACAACACTAGTTATTTCACGAGATGGATTATAAAATTTTAAGTTTTAGTGTTGTCCAATCACCCAAACAGTTTGTTTATTACCCATTGAACCTTTCAATTGGGATCTCCAATTAATAAGGTTGGGTTGCCACTATCGGTGATTTCAATTTATGGACTTCAATCCCATCCCCTTTGCAAATTCTCTAACTTGCAATTTTGGAAGTCCTTTAGTTAAAGGATCAGCAATGTTCTTTTCGGACCGAATATAATCTAAAGCAATGATTCCTTTATTTAAGAGATATTTTATCATTTTTTGTCTTAAACGCAAGTGTCTCTTTTGCTCATTAGAATTCTTTTGCTTAGACTTCGATATAGCTGCTTGACTATCACAATGAATAGATATAGCCGGTATAGGCTTTTCTCCTAAAGGAATGTCTGATAACAATCCTTTAAGCCACTCTGCATGCTGGCCAGTTGCATCGAGTGCTATCATCTCGGATTCCATGGATGACCGAGATATACATGTTTGCTTGGAAGATTTCCAAGACACAACCGCACCACCAAGTGTAAACACATACCCAGTGGTAGATTTAGATTCATCAGAATCACAAACCCAATTTGCATCACTGTATCCTTCTAGTACAGTGGGATAACCAGAATAATGTATTCCGTAATTTACAGTGCCTTTTAAATATCTTAATACCCTTTCTAAAGCACTCCAATGACTAGTATCGGGGTTACTAGTGTATCTACTAAGTCTTCCAACAGCTTGTGCAATATCCGGTCTAGTAGAATTAGTAAGATACATTAGAGTTCCAATAATTTGAGAATATTTTAATTGAGCAACCGGATCACCACTATTTTTCTTAAGTTTGATAGAAGGGTCATAGGGAACACTCACTGGCTTACAATCGAATTTATCAAATTTCTTTAGAATTTTTTCTATATAATGTGATTGAGTTATTGTTATTCCTTCTTGGGATCTAATTACTTTTATACCAAGAATCACATCAGCCTCTCCTAAATCCTTCATATCAAAATTATTACACAAGAAAGACTTAGTTTCTTTTACAATACTCATATTAGTGCCAAAAATTAATATGTCATCTACATAAAGGCATAAGATCACACAATTTGATTCGTGTATTTTACTATAAACACATTTATCAAATTCATTAATCACGAAACCATTAGAAAGAATAACTTGGTCAAATTTTTCATGCCATTGTTTTGGCGCTTGTTTCAAACCATATAAAGATTTTACAAGTTTACATACTTTATGTTCTTGTTTAGGTGCTATAAAACCCTCCGGCTGAACCATATATATTTCTTCTTCTAACTCACCATTTAAGAATGATGTTTTCAAATCCATTTGGTGAATAATAAGATTATGTATAGAAGCCAAGGACAAAAGAAGTCTGATGGTACTAATTTTAGTTACTGGAGAATAAGTATCAAAGTAATCAAATCCTTCCTTTTGTGTAAACCCCTTGGCAACTAATCTAGCTTTATATTTGTTTATGGAACCATCGGCTCTTAGTTTTTTCTTGAATATCCATTTACACCCTATAGGTTTACAACCTTTTGGTAAATCAGTTAGAATCCAAGTTTTATTACTAAGTAAAGATTCCATTTCACTATTAATAGCTTCTTTCCAAAACATAGAGTCAACTGAAGATATAGCATCATTATAAGTGACAGGATCATCTTCAATAAGATATGTATAAAAATCATCTCCAAATAATTTTTCAATCCTAGCTCTTTTACTTCTTCTAGGTTCCTCAACACTATCATTCATTCTTTCATCATTAGTATTTAAAGAACTAGAACTAGTGTTAGAAGTTTTTGATAAATCAGATTTATTTTTCATTGGAAATATATCTTCAAAAAATACAATATCTCTAGATTCTATAATTGTACTTACATGAAATTCATCAATTTCTGATTTTATTATATAAACTCTATAAGTAGGACTGTTTAGTGAATAACCAATAAAGACTCCATCTACTGTTTTTGGTCCTAACTTTTTCCTCTTTTTCTTAGGAATTTGTACTTTTGCTAGGCACCCCCACATTCTAAAGTATTTTAAATTTGGTTTTCGACCATTCCAAAGTTCATAGGGTGATTTATCATGTTTCTTATATGGTATTCTATTTAGAATATAACAGGCACTAATAAGTGCTTCGCCCCAAAAATTATTTGGTAACCCTGAACTAGATAGCATAGAGTTTACCATATCAATAAAAGTCCTATTTTTTCTTTCAGCCACTCCATTAGATTGAGGGGAATAAGGAGGAGTAACTTGATGAATAATTCCATGTTCCTTACATATTTCATCTAAATAAAATTCTCCTCCTCGATCAGTCCTAAGGTTTTTAATTTTTCCATCTTGTTGATTTTCAACTTCATTCTTATATGTTTTAAACATATTTGACACTTCATCTTTAGTTCTAATTGCATATACATAACAATATCTAGAAAAATCATCAATAAAAGTAACAAAGTACCTTTTCCCATTTCTAGAATAAAGGTTAAAATCACAAACATCACTATGAATTAATTCTAATGTCTTACTTGCTTTGTGGTCTACTGAACTAAAAGGTTTTCTAGGAAGTTTAGATTGTACACAAATCTCACACTTGTTATGAAAATTAATTTCAGATTTAGGTATTAAATCTAAGTTCATCATTCTCTTTATTGTATGAAAGTTAGCATGTCCAAGACGACCATGCCATACATTGGAAGAAACATCAACATTATAAAGAGAAAAAATATTATTATTAATATTACTAACTTTAAGTACATTTAACTTAAATAAGCCATCAAATACATAACCTTTTCCTACAAAGCTACTGCTTTTACTTAATACAACTTTATTTGACTCAAACAAAAGTCTAAAACCATCTTTTATAAGAAGGGATCCACTAATCAAGTTTTTCCTAATATCGGGTACATGCTGCACGTTATGTAGAGAGAGAGTATTTCCCGAACTTAATTGTAAGTCAATTCTTCCTTCTCCAATAATCTTTGCAGCAGTAGCATTTTCCATATTCACGGATTTCCCGTTTGTAACCTGATAAATCGAAAATAAAGATCTATCAGCACATACATGAATATTAGCACCGGTGTCAATCCACCAATCAATTGATTCACAAGCTAGATTAATTTCAGAATTTGAAATTACTAACCTATCATCGGTTCCATCATTGGTACCGGCAACAACCACATTAGCTTGTTTAATTGATCCTTCTTGTGCTTTCATATTCTTGTCTTTGCGATGCCTACAATGCCTCGCAAAATGCCCGGGTTTTCCGCAAACAAAACATCCCCTCTTATTATCATTATTATTGTTGTTGATTTTATTAAAATCACCTTTGGCTTTTAGGTTATCATTATACTTTTTATTTTCTTTTTTCTTGGAGTTATTTCTCTTGTTTCCCTCAACGAGATTAGCATTATTGAAATCACTACGTGCTAATTTTTCCTTTTCCTTTTGTCTTTCATCTATTTGAAGAGAAACCATCAAATTATCAAGACTCATGGCTTCACGTTTATGCCTAAGTGAAATAGCAACGGATTGCCATGAAGAAGGAAGTTTTTCAATTATAGTATGAATGAGAAACTTTTCATCAACCTTAATATTCCTTTGGCCTAATTCTTCATGGATAGCTTGAAGATCTTGAGCTTGTTGTACAATAGATTTGTCATCAGTCATTTTAAAGCTTAAGTATCTTCCAATTACATAGTTATCTAGACCTTCATCTTCTTTACCATATTTTCTTTCTAGTGCATCCCAAAGTTCCTTAGCGGTATCAGTAGAGTGATAAATGTCATATAAGACATTTGACAAGGCAGAAAGTATACGACCATGACACAAGTAATCTTTATCTACTGACTCACTAGATGTATCACCATCATTAGTTTTTTCTTTAGATGTACTAGGATTAGTAATTGCTGAAAACAGCCCTAGGGAAGTTAACCAATAACGCATTTGTTTTTGCCACCTACGAAAATTATACCCATTAAATTTTTCAGGTTTTATAGAACTTTGTTCACCATTAATGCCCATTTTTAAACTCTCAGCACTTAAAAGGCACACGTAAAAAACTGTTTTTGACTCCGACAAATTAACTAAGTAATTTAGACAAACAGTTTATGTGAAAAGTTTTAATGTGTGAGATTTATATTAGCAAGCTACTTTCTGTTTCCTAATAGACAAATCACCAGTTCAATAGACAATAATTCTATTCTAAAATTGTTAGTTCTAGAAAACAGAAAACAACAAAATCACACAATAACAATACCAAACTTTCAATTTACTTTTAAGATGATAATAATTATAAGAGAGATGGAATGGAAAAACCCGGTTCGAGGCGTGCAAAGCACTCCCTTTAGAATAGAATTCGCCGCTGCCCTGGTGCAAACTCAATCGACGTCTATTCCCAAGATACAACGAACCTTCAGGACTTCTTGACGTGCACTCGAACAAGAGAATCCCACGAACTAGAATGATCCCACAATCGCCTTATTTAATAAAACTATAACCCAAAACTTTCTTGAGATAATATTGAAAACTATTTGCTATGATTTTCTTTAGGAAGATAAATAAGTAGTATTTGAATCTTGAAAGAAAGATGAAGAGTATTTTTTCTGTCTCTTGAATTGGGGAGAAAGATTGGTATTTATAGAGGAAAACACAATGATTTGGAATAGGCACCATTCAGAACGTTGCTCAATAGTTTTGAATTGAAGAGATGCAATGTTTCACAAAGAAGAACAGATGAATGTGCCTCTCTGTCTCTCTCATCCGTTTTCTAATTTCAAAATTAGAATGAGTTTTTATCCTATGTGACAAAGTGTACACATTATATATGATATACCATTAAAATATTAAATATGTATACATATATAGTTTTTTTTCATATTTTGAATTATAATTCAACACCTCTACAATATACCATTTGTGTCATTGCATAGATATATAGCTCATTTGCCCATGAACAAAGGAGAAACAAGTTGGAAAACATATTCGTAACTTTCTCAAGGAGTAGAGTTCAAAATTTGATATAAATTTTAGCGTTCGAGAGAGTAGGAGAACTTAAGTGGAGATTTTATTTACAGCAGGCTCTCCATTAATTATAGCTACTTAAATTCCAGCATATAACAAGCAATCATCTTTTAAGTGTTCATGTTGGAACTTCTGCATCGCCTCCTGGTACAGAATAAGGAGAGGAAATGGAGGAATCTGGTTTGAACAAGCATACGTTGTCATGTTTTCTTTGAGAAGTCTTTTCCACGAGATCCAATCTTGATGCTAAGGCGATATTGCAAAATTCATGGTATTGAACAAGAGAGTAGCAACTGTTCGACCTATGGCATTTGTGTTCGACTCTTCGACATTGGATTCTTCAAATCTGGTAGTAAAGATAGATAATCGGGTCAATCTTTATGTTAGCTAATGAAGTATGATATATATATGTATATGTGTGTGTGTGTGTGTATATATGGTCATCTAAAGGTACTAGAACCAATGCTATGTAAAGGAATGAACATTTGATGTTCTACCAAATGATAAAAGATGGTTATTTTGTATTTGTTCCTATGATGCTTCATGAGCTTGAAATAAGGATCTTGTACTCTGATTCTACTTCGTTGTTTGTATTTTTTGAATTTTCAGGCAACTTTGGTAAATTCTTTGAAATAATTATCTGCATTTGATGTTTATATGAATTACTATTAAACACTACAAAATTAGTAGAAACACAAGGTTGTGAAGAATGTAGTGTACGTATTTACAGCAGGGGTAAGAAACAAGATATACCCAATCCACATAATAATAAATATAGGATGAAATCATAGTAATACTTCGACATTCAGCATTTTCACAATATCGAAAAAGCTTCCCTTTTCCACATAAAGTTATAAAATGAAATTACTTGGTAAAAATTAGTACTAACTCTAATATGAATAAATTATTTTCCCTTTTCCAAAATACTGCACAACTTCATGAATGAAACAGGTGAATGGGAAGAAATGAGACAATATAAAGCATTTACCTGGATGATGCCCCCCTGGCGGTTGTCTTACAATCTTCCATTGCATTCTGACTACAGCTAGTCTGTTGTCTTGAGTTTTCTGCAAGGCGGTACAAAGAGTCCTGAAAGCAAATTCTGGTATCCTCTCGCAACTACAGATGTCAAATAATAAAGGAACCATTAAGCATCTCTAAGTAGTAAAAATATGGTTCATCGATTTCTTCGATATCAAGATTTTTTTACCTGCAACGTTGACATCTGTAGTTTTAGTAACACAGATTCATCCATGTAGGTTTCCTCATCCTCATTGATATATTCACTCACATTCAAGTGTTCTGAAGAGGCGTCGATCCCAAATCAGGCTCCTGAACAAAAACTGCCAAGATTAGTAAGTCTGAATTTTTTTTTTTGATAATTTAGTTAGTCTGAATTGATCTATAAACCAAACTACAATTGTTTGAGAAAGACAAAGCATGTCCCAGACATCTTCATGTGGTAGCTAACGCTCACCTTTGCTTCTGCAGAGGAGCTATCATCTTCAACATTATTCCTCTCTCCATTATGATTAACTGACAACAAATCATTCCAGCTCGAAATCTGCGAGAAGTTAGCTGAAGTGCCAGCTCCCTGTATTTCACTTGCATCAGCTTTGAATAGTGAACGGCTGGACAATAGATTGTGGAGGAATTCAGAAATTTTATCAACTAAATTAATAAACATAGTTTTGAAGACTAGATAATAGGTATGCTCTTGAACTGAGTGACAACATTTTAATCTATAAACCGAAGCTAAAATCTTGTAATATCGAAGGAATGTTTAAGGTCAATGCCCTTAAGAACATATTCGCAGTCAATGATTTCAAAACATTCCTGTCTTACTTGATCTAGTAAGTTTGAAAATCTGATTTGTTATTGAATGGCTGAGGAATTTGGGCAATAAGAGTCCACTATAACAGTAGAAAGCCACCACCTCAATAAGTAAGTAAATAGAAGCTCATCAACTTCAATGATTAATGGATATTAAAGAAATTAGACTACAAGACGGAGTAACATCCAAATGCAAACTATAATAACTTCTTTCAATTATTTACAAGACTATATGCATGCGATTGAGAAACTTAAGTGTTGGTCCTAACTGGTCAGATGAGGTCTAGAGGGGGTGGGTGAATAGACCTTTCAAAATTTTTGACTTTAAAAATTTATAACTCTTCTGTCAGCAGATTAAGCTGATCGAGAATCGTAAGCAGACTAAGTTGATCGCGCACAAAGCTTTGAACAACAGAGTAGACCACTCTTCTGATAGTGACTTTACTGATTTCAGCAAAATCAAACTTTTAATCAAATTACTTGCAGCAGATATTTTAAAGTGTTTTTCACAAGTAAACTTAGTCAATTTAAAGATTTTGTCCCCAGTTTAAAAACTCCTTTAAAATATTTAAAACCGGTGATTCAAGTGTTTGAATGCTCTTTGAAAATATGCAAGAAAATAATGCAGAGGTAAACACCAGAATTTTTATAGTGGTTATATGGATAAAAATCCTCTAGTCCACTCTTCCAAGTAAATGAGATCTTGGGTTATACTATAAAGACACAATTTACAATATACTCTGCTTACGCTTTACAACAAATGATAAACTGTAAGTTCACAATAGGAAATCACTAAGAAATTCCTACTCTCTGAAGTAATATCACTCACTTAGACGGATATCTACTTCTCACAACACTCTTCTAATACAGATTAACTCATAAAAATGTATTATTTTTGCTTCAAGTTAGCTTCTGTCAACAAATGATTTCAGCAGATGAGTGAGCTGATCTTGAGCTTTTGAGACTTAGAAAAATTCTGCTTCGCGAATGAAATCTCAGTTGTTGTGTTGTCTCTAACTCTTGAATCCAGCTCTATTTATACTTTTCCTTGAAATCTATCCGTTTAAGGTAAGACAAATTTCAAAGCTATAAGTATTGGTCCCCCATTTCCTGGAACGGCTATGCAACTGTTGCACTGTACACTCTGCTGTACTTTTTTACCAGTCACATTAAATGCACCCTGCTGATCTGAGAATATCTTCAATCATTTGCCATTAATACCCTTCTCCAGCATCATTTATTACTCCAAGTGCATTTATTACCGTTGGGCAGACTTCTTGATCTTTTCCACTCTGCTGATCGAAATGACCCGTCTGACAGATACCCTGCTGATCTCAAGTTGAACTAATCTGATTTGAGTCAGCTGAAAAGCTACCAGTCTGATTTCGAACTTCAGCAACAGATCAGCAGTCTTCCGGACCTTGAACTTTTGACCCTTTTGATTTGTCTTCTTACTTGGTCAAAATTCTTCTAAGGGATCTAAGCATTCCTTACTTGGCTGATTTTGATGTTTTTGAAATCATCAAAACCTCCCCTAACTTCTTGCACTCTATCTTCGTCTTCATCTTCATCTAACAATTTCCCCCTTTTTGATGATGATAAAACCTCAGCTAAGTACCTTTACCTAAGCTAAAATTTTAACTCTCAAGAATTTCTGAGATACAAATAATTTTGTTGGAAGAAAAATTGAACTTTTATAGATTTTGAAAGTGATTACAAGTTACAAGTCATCTGAAGAGATGGGCAAAAAAAATTACAAGTGATTACAAGAAAGATTACAAGTGACCTAGTCTAGGCCTTCTTCTGTTCTTGTTCTTCTTCAGTCTTGTCTTCTTCTTTATTTTCTTCTTTATCTTCTTCTGATGATTCAAGATCATCATCTTCTTCTTCATCTGGACTGGAGGATTCATCTTCTAAAGCAAAGATCCTTTTCCTCGGATCCTCCATCCTTTTATATTTCACATCTGGATTCAACTGCTCTTCAGCAGAGTCCTTGGTTGCAGCAATCTCCTTATCAGATTTTGCTGTTTCCTTGGACTTTTCAGAGCCATCATCTTCTTTTTCTTCTTCTTGCCCAGCAGTTGTCTGATCAACTGGTCTGCTTGTGTAATCTTCAGTCTTCTCAGAATAATCTTCCAGCTTTTCAGTAACTGTGTCATCAGTAAGTTTATCATCAACAACAGCCTTTGTTGTAGTACCACCATCTTCCCCCTTTTTTGTCATCAGCAACAGGGTTGACTGGTTCTTCTGGCAACTCTTTTGGCAGAACTGGTGTGATATTCACTGCCTCACAAAGAAGTTTGATGTTCTCCTCCATTGCATCCATGTGAATATCTCTTCTAAGTTATTGTGCGTTGGCATAAGAATCCACCTTCTCCAAAGTTAAATCAACTTGCTCCATCAGTTGCCTTTGAGTGTGGAAGATCAGTTCAGTAGTTGTGGTGAAGGTCTTAAGCATGCCTCTGCTAGCTTCTTAATGAGAAGACATGGCATCAACAACAACTTTATGTACAGTATTCCACCCACCTGTGTTGTTCTGAGTTCTAGCTCCAAGTGTTTCCAGGTCCAACTTGATAGTCTGCACATCTTCCTTGATTGCAGCAATCTCCTCAACTATCAGTGGAGTGGGAGCAGCAGCCTGGGGGTTTCTTTCAGCAGTTGCAGCAGACAATATAGATGAGGCAATCTCCTCAAATTTCTTCAAGTGTTCTCTGTTTCTGTCTTCCATCTCCTTCATGGAATTTGCAATCAATTGTTGAATGGACTCCAAAATTGATGATTGCACATTGGATGAGGTTGATGGGATGTCTGCATTTGTCTGGCTTGGAGTGTTTTCCTTCTCCTTAGCCGACTCTGCTGTTGTCTTTTGGACTTTAACTGGCTCATCTGCAATAGTTACAACATCTAAACCATCAGTAGAAACAACAGTTTTATGCGTAAAAATCCAAGCAGGTTCAAAAGGCGTTGTTGTCTGTTCTGGCAGTTCTTCATATGTTTTGATAGCCGATCCAAAGACTATTTGCTGAAGACTTGGTAGAGGAGTCATTGAACTGGGGTGACCCTTCTGACACCTCGTCTTCTTTGACCACATTTCCAGGGTGATGAAAATGGCTAACTTCACTGCTCTGTCTAGCAGGTCTTCTCCCTTAGCAGGGTCCTCTGGAATAGAAGCTTGAATCTTCTTGGCCTCGGACTTGGTCATTTTCCTTATCTTCAATCTAACCATGTCCAAGATAAAGTCTGAGTCAAGTGCTTGCTTAAGGCATCCAGTTTGCAACCAGCTCATCACCCAAGCTTCCTCAGTTGCAAACGCCTTCCATTGCATAATCTGCTCTTTATTCTTCGTCAGACCATAGTCTCTCCATTTGTTATATCTGATCTTTTCTGTTACAAACAGACTCTGACGAACGAGCATATTATTGTACCTCTCCAATTCAGCCTCAAATTTAGCATAAGCCTCTGGGTTGTCAAGAACAATTGTCAAGGCATGCTTCAATTCTGGCCTCTTCTTCTTGGGCTCCTTTGGTCTAGGCATCACTGTCTTAGGCTGATTTGGATCTCTTGGCTCCCCTATTCTTATTCCACCACTGTACCTTGGACCATGGGCATCCTTGGTACTGGCCTCAATGGCAGCAGCCAGATCTTGAGCTTCCTTTGTAGCCAACTCCTCTGGAGTCATATTTTTTGTCTTGAGCTTCCCGCTCACTCAGATACTCTGCCTCTTCTTTCTTCTTTTGCTCTTTTTCTTGTTTCCTTTTCTGGGCAGCAGCTATCGTCCCTTTGCCAGTTCTCTTCTTTCTGACAGTAGGGTTTTCCACAACTTTCATTGGAAGAGCATCAAGTTGAGGATGTAGTAGAAGTGTTTCACCATCAGCATGTGTGCTAGTCTTTTGTTCTGTCTCTATGATAGCAAACTGACCTAAAGCAGAGTCAACAGCAGGCTCATCAGCAGACTTGTCTTCTGCATCAACCGGTCTCTCGGCTGATGCTGTATCTTCCCTTATTTTTTCAGCAGGTTCTTTTGAGAAAGTGACCTTCATCCTAGCTTTGGACTTGGTCATTGCTCCAGTTGATTGAGGCTGAGCAGCAGACCTCTTTGTAGAGCTCCTTGTTTGTCTTCTCATTTCTACTTGGACTGGCTCATCAGACTCAGTCCGCTCAGGAGATGCTCCAACAACACTTTCTTCCAATTCCTTAGTCACTTGAGTGACTATTTTGTCAACAACTGTGGAAGAAGACTCTACTTATCTGGCTTCAACAGCAGGGTTTGCTGTTTGATCAGCAGACTGACTAGTATGTCCAGTTGTTCTAGCCTTCTTCGCAGCAGCAGGCTTTTCTGTGTTACCCTTTCCCTTTCTCTTGGGGGTAACAACTAAATTAGGCTCAACTCTGACCGGTTCATACGTCTTGAACTCATTCAACGCATGAACTGGCTTCCCATTAATCATCTGGCAGTTCAGAGCCATGAACAGATGACTCAGTAAAATTACGTGCCCATTCTTCTTAACAGCCAGAATATGGATAAGATGAGCAGCCCAGTTAACATCCAGGTCATAGTAGATGCAGGCCATTGTATGGAACCTTCTCCTTGGCAGCCCATCCAAGGAACTGGTTGAACACTCCAGAACCTTAGCAATGATGTCAGCAAACCTCTGAAATTCGTCTTTCAGTTGCGTCTTCATCATTGTTCCAGAAATTTCTTCTCCTTCTTTAGCACATAAAGCCCAGAAGGCTTCCTCCTTCCCCGAGCCCAAATTAGAGACTTTCCCTCCTTCGTTTTTCAGCCCATACACCTCATTCCACACCGTGGAAGAGACGCAGATCGTCTTCCCTCCTACTTGCCCAATCATAGTGCTCTTAGTCATATCTGTCTTTCTAGTCTTGTAGAACTCAGCAACATCCTCAAGAAAAACTAGTTCTTCGTGATCCTCCAAGACAGTAACCAGACCAGATTCCTTAATCTTAGCCAACAACTCCTTCATAAGTAGAGTTCCAGATGTATAGAACTTATCGTAACTGAGATAACATACTTCTGCTCCAGCCATTTGTAATGATTTTGAGTAGTACTGTGAGAATGAAAAGCTTTAAGACAGAAAACTTAGAAAGTTAGTAACTTCTTTTGTGCTTAAGAGAATTTAGGGTGCATAAGGTCGACCTTTCTGATCAGATATGGATTTATAGATTTCTCCTTGCATCGGTTTCCATGTTTCACGCGAACCGTTAGATTAATCTGACAGTTGTGAATCGTGTGAGCGAGATACGCGGATTTAAAAAATTATAGTTTAATGTCAGATGGGCGGGAAACTCAAGTGACACTAGTCTGCTACTTATAAAAGCACGTTTTAAATATAACGTTTTTAGTACAAACTCATATAATCTATCAGACGAGTAGAGTTTAACTTATCTGACAGACGAGTGATCTGATATCTAATATTACGAGTGAAAGCCAATAACTAGTAATCTTCCTCTGATGTTTGTTATTCCAGCTAGATAAATTAATCTTCAATCTTTAAGAATTAAGAACATATCTTCTAAACACATAACTTCAACTAACTGTCATCAACAAATTTCATCTATAGATCAAGAGTACCGCTAGTCTTACACGTTCCCCCTGACTTCAAGAATCCATAATTTAACTAGTTTGTTGAGAGTTAACCTTGAAGATGACAAGATAAGTAAGCTGATGAACATGACTCTTCTGATAAGTTCTCCCTCAGCTTATACATCCAAATTAAGTAGTCCTAGTTCAGCTCTTAGAGTTGAAAATCTTGCATCACTTAGTGGTTTGGTGAAGATGTCAGCAATCTGATTGTCAGTATGAACATACTCAATAATGACATTTCCTTTTTCCACATGATCTCTAATAAAATGATGTTTGATCTCGATATTCTTTGTCCTTGAATGACTTGTATTATTATGAGTAAGTGAGATGTCACTTGTATTATCACAGTAGATTGGAATTCCACTGATCTTTGTCTTCTAGTTGATGCTTCAACCAAAGTATCTGTGCACAACATGCTCCAGCAGCAATGTATTCAGCTTCAGCAGAAGAGATAGATACTGAAGTCTGTTTCTTACTCATCCATGAGATCAGACGACTACCTAAGAATTGACAAGCACCTGTAGTACTCTTCCTATCAATCTTGCAGCCAAAAAGGTCAGAATCTGAATAGTCAATAAGCTCAAATCCTTATTCTCTAGGGTACCATAATCCCAATTCCTGTGTGCCTTTAAGGTATCTGAGAATCTTCATCCCAACTAAGAGATGAGATTCCTTAGGATTTGATTGATATCTCGCACAAACCCCAACATAATACATAATGTCTGGTCTGCTAGCTGTTAGATATAACAGTGACCGTATTATGCCTCTGTACTTGGTTATATCCACTGACTTGCCATCTTCATCTTTATCCAGACGAAGTCCAGTAGACATAGGAACACTAACAGTTGAGCTAGTTTCCATACCAAATTTCTTAAACAGATCTTTTGTGTACATAACTTGGTTGATGAAAATTCCATCAGACAACTGTCTAACTTCCAAACCAAGAAAGTAGTTTAGTTCACCCATCATGCTCATTTCAAATTTTTTCTGCATCAACTTGGAGAACTTGTCACATATCTGTTGGTTGGTTGAACCAAAAATAATATCGTCCACATATATTTGCACAAGTAATATATGATCTTCCCATTCAATAGTAAACACGATTTTGTCCACTTTACCTTTTCGAAATCCTTTAATTAAAAAAAATCAGATAAAGTATCATACCATGCTCTTAGATCTTGTTTCAGTCCATAGAGGGCTTTTTTCAGACGATATACCTTATCTCCTTCTAGATAGACTTCAAAACCAGGTGGTTGTTCAACGTACACTTCTTCTTGCAATTCTCCATTGAGAAAAGCAGACTTCACATCCATCTGATAGACGGTGAATTTCTTGTGAGCAGCTAGGCAAAAAACAGTCTGATTGCTTCAAGTCTTGCTATTGGTGCAAAAGTCTCATCAAAGTCAATGCCTTCTTCCTGGCAGTAACCCTTGGCCACTAGTCTTGCTTTGTTTCTGGTGACAATACCATCTTCATTCATCTTATTTCTGAAAACCCACTTAGTGCCAATGACTCTTTGATGACTTGGTCTAGGAACTAAGTACTAGACTTCATTCCTTTCAAATTGATTTAGCTCCTCTTGCATAGCTTCAATCCAGTTAGAATCACTGAGAGCTTCTTCAATTTGTTTGGGCTGAATTTGGGATAGGAAGCTTACAAACATTGCATCATTTGCAGCAGCTCTTCAAGTCTTTACACTATCCAAATGATCACCAATCACTAACTCTGGTGGGTGATTTTTGAGCCATCTGAGATCAGGTTGTAAATCAGGATGTTATCCTCTTGATTGATCGTGCAACTCTACTGTTGGAGTTCCAGTAGTAGTCTGTTGAACAGTCTCTGGTCTTTCAGCTATTGGTAATTCGTCTGTTAGACAATCAGCAGGCTGATTTTGAACAGCTCTTGAGCTAGCAGCTGAGTTGAGACCAGGTAGAATGATGGGTACATATTCTTCTTTTCTTTGAACAGTCAGTTTCTGAAAATCAGTAGACATATTTTGATTAGTACTTTGATTCTTTTCAGAAGATTGGTTTGGTTTATCAAATACTACATGAATAGATTCTTCTACAAGTAAAATTCTTTAGTTAAAGACTTTATAAACTTTACTGACAGTAGAGTATCCTACAAAAACAGCTTCATCAGCCTTTTCTACAAAGGCACTAAGGTGATTTTTCCCATTATTCAAAATGTAACACCCCAACTCAAATACTCGACGTCCTCGTCGAGTCCAGATCAATAGCCCAAGACCGCCCTCATGGATAACACCACAAAGTCGGCTCTGATACCATTTGTAACACCCCAATACCACATTGATTGTGGATGAATTGTTTGAATGGTTAATAAAGACTTGACCTACTTCTACTTTTCAACATGGGCTTAAGCAGTTTGGGCTAGTGAACTAGAGCCCAACAATGTTGACAAGGCCAGAAGTGGATCAAGGTCTTTACAAATGGGTGTTACAATATTCATCCACAACCGATGTGGGATTGGGGTGTTACAATCTCCCCAACTCAAATACTCGACGTCCTCGTCGAGTCCAGATCAATAGCCCAAGACCACCCTCATTGATAACACCACGAAGTCGGCTCTGATACCATTTGTAAAGACCTTGATCCACTTCTGGCCTTGTCAACATTGTTAGACTCTAGTCCACTAGCCCAAAATGCTTACGCCCATGTTGACAAGTAGAAGTAGGTCAAGTCTTTATTAACCATTCAAACAATTCATCCACAATCAATGTGGGATTGGGGTGTTACAGTAAAGACTTTGATCCACTTCTGGCCTTGTCAACATTGTTGGGCTCTAGTCCACTAGCCCAAAATGCTTAAGCCCATGTTGACAAGTAGAAGTAGGTCAAGTCTTTATTAACCATTCAAACAATTCATCCACAATCAATGTGGGATTGGGGTGTTACACAAAACATAACATTTACAACCAAAAATCCTAAGATAATGGCTTTCTGTTGTTCCAGACTTCATAAGGTGTCTTGTTTTGACTTTTGTTGATCATGCATCTGTTCTGGGTAAAACATGTTGTATTTGTGGCTTCTGCCCAGAATCTTTGGGACAGTTTTGCTTCAGCTATTATAGTTCTGGTAGCTTCCTTCAGAGTTCTGTTTCTCCTTTCAGCAACTACGTTTGTTGAGGGGTTCTGGCAGCAGAGTACTCATGATTGATTCCTCTAATATTACAATACTCTTCAACAGTAGAGATTGTGAACTCAGTCCCTCTATCTGATCTGATCTTCAATATTTTCATACTCTTCTCATTCTGGATCAGTTACATCAGATTGGTAAGATGCTCCTTGGTTTCACTTTTCTTCTTCATGAAGACAACCCAAATGTATCTTGAAAAATCATCCACAACAGCTAAGCATTATTTCTTCCCACCGTAGCTTATTGGATCAATGGGTCCAAATAAGTCCACATGTAGTAGCTCCAATATCCTTAAAGAAGATTGGTGCTTCTTGCTCTCGAAAGATGACTTGATTTGTTAACCCTTCTGACATTCATCACACAAATTGACTTTGCTCGTGACTGTTTTAGGAATTCCTTCTACCAAATCATTCTTGATTAATTTGTTGATGGTCTTGAAATTCACATTATTCATTCTTTTGTGCCATAGCCAACTAATCTCACTTGGTGTAAAAGCCACCAAACAGATATTTGAATTTCTGTCCACATAATTCCAGTCGACTACATAGATATTCCCTTGTCTTCTTCCAGATAAGATGACCTTCTTAGTTCCAATATGTTCAATGTATCACTTATCTGATGAAAAGATGACTGAGAAATCTTTGTCACAAAATTGACTTATGCTCAGCAAATTGTATTTGAGGCCTTTAACATAAGAGACGTCAGATATCTCAATGTTGCCTTTGATTAGCTTTACACATGCAACAACCTTACCTTCTTTGTTGTCTCCGAATGTAACATTTGGACTGTCCACAACAGCAACATCAGTCAGCTCATGTATGTCTCCACACATGTGTCTTGAACATCCATTGTCCAAGTACATTTTCTTCTCTACTTTACTCCTACTCCTAATCCTAACCTACTTAACAAAAGAAAATTGTTTTAGGTATCCTTTATTGAGAGGGTCCTGAAGGATTAGTTTCATCTTTGACAACCCAAGATGTTGAGGTCTTAGGCTTCTTAAGCTTTTGAGTTTTAGCAGGAGCATAAACAGTTTTCTCTTCATCATAATCAGCAGATGTGTTTTGTTGATAATCAGTATGATGTAGATAATATTCATAAGCAGGATACGGTGCATGATATGCAGGATATGCATGCATAGGATGAGCAGGGTAAGGTACAGAGTAAGTTGAAAATTGAGGTGCATGATATACAGGTGGATATGCAGCAGGTTGCGCATAATATGACGACTTAGCTTTGTTACTAATCTGATTGGTTTTACTCTTATCAGCAAGTTTCTTAGGACTATGCTGTTTAGCCTTACCAGTCTGTTTTTCAATTTTAGGCTATTTGCTCGTTTTTGCCTTAGGAGCTTTCTTCTCCTTTAATTCTTTCTCAGGTGAAGCAGGTTTAGTAGTCTGAACATACAATATGACCATACTGTTGTCAGCAGATATGAATTTTTCAGTATGGTTCAGTTCTATCTTATCCTGATTCAAAGACAGTTTCTGTTTACTAAGCGTGTTATCTAATGCAACAGAAGACTTATCATGAGACTCTATGACTTTCTAAAGTTCCATGATTTTACCCTTATAAACTTCACATTCAGCTTTCAGAGATTCATTCTCTTGCTCAAGCAGTTTGTATTCAGCTGATTATTTTGGTCTTTCAACCTTAAGTTTTAGTGAACTGTTTTGCTCTTTCAGGAATGTCATCTCTTCCTTAAGCTTAGCAAATGCATCAACAATATTGGTTAATCATTTGCTCAAATGAATTAAACAATTCATTTTCAGCAGGAGTTACCTCATCCTCAGAGTCATCTGATTCTTTGGCCATCAGACAGAGAAGTGCAGGATGCTCATCTTCAGTAGACCCTTCTTCTGAAGTGTCTGAGCTGAATCAGACGAGTAGATAGCAGCAATCATTTCTGCTTCAGCCATCAGCACTTTGCCTTTTGATGTTTTCTCTCCTTTCTTAGTTTCTTCTCTTCCTCAATGTATTTCTCAGCTTCAGGATATGGGCAGTCTCTTATGAAATGTCCCAATTTCTTGCAATTATAGCACATTAGTTTGGACTTATAAGAATCCTTACTATCATGAGAAGTAGAGGTAGGGTTAGAAGTAGAAGCATTGTTGTATTTGTTCTTCATTTTTCTCTTGTAGAACTTCTTGAAATTGTTAATCAACAGTGCAACGTCTCCAGCAGTGTACTCCTTTTTGTTGAGCAGTGTGACTTCATCAGATGAGTCCATGTCTTTGCTTTTGTTTGTTGTTCTTCTAGGATTTTCAGCAGCAACCAGTGCAGCTGTGGGGCCTGAAGTTGAGGTTTCTTCAATACCCATTCTTGGCAGTTTATACTCGTATGCCTTGAGTATGGAAAATAGATCTATAAGAGAGATCTTTTCCTGATCCCTTGATTATTCCATGGTTGTAACCTTCATGTTGAACTTTGGAGGCAACGCCTTCAGTACTCTGACAGTGAAGGTCTTTCCCAGCTTTAGAACTTCATTCAGCGTTTTGGTAAACCTTGTATCCATAGGATCAATGGTTTCTACAGACTTCATCTTGAAGTTGTCTAACCTTTCCAGAGCAACGCTCAACTGGTGCTCCTATATGGCATTGTTTCCTTCGCTCATGTCACGAACCTTGTCCCACATTTCTTTTGCAGTTTTGCAGTGCTTTGGCCATGATGAAACAACCAACCTTGTCCATATTGAACAGTTTGACTTCCTCAGCTGTCATCTCGTCAAGTTCTTTGCTCACCACAATATCTTCTTCGTCAACCTTTATTGTCTTGGTGATCTTGAAAGGACCTCTAGTTATGCATGTAAACATGTTGTCGTTATAAGCAGCAAGGAAGATTTTCATTCAGATCTTCCAGTCCTCGAAACCCATACCGCCAATGTGGGGAACATGGCTGATACAATCCATTTTCAAAATGTTTTGATTTTTCAAAAATGTGCTCTTTTGAAAAATTTTAAAATCTTTGAAAAAAACTCGGATCAAGCTTGTTGATCAGGCAGCTGATTCTAATGAACCACCCGCTCTGATACCACTTGTTGGTCCCAAGTGGTCAGATGAGGTCTAGAGGGAGGGCGGGTGAATAGACCTCTGAAAATTTTTTACTTTAAAAATTTATAACTCTTCTGTCAGTAGACTAAGCTGATCGCGCACAAAGCTTCGAACAGCAGAGTAGGCCACTCTTCTAATAGTAACTTAGCTGATTTCAGCAAAATCAAACTTTTAATCAGATTACTTGCAGCGGATATTTTAAAGTGTTTTTCACAAGTAAACTTAGTCAATTTAAAGATTTTGTCCCCAGTTTAAAAACTCCTTTAAAATCTTTAAAACATGTGATTCAAGTGTTTGAATGCTTTTTGAAAATATGCAAGAAAATAATGCAAAAATAAACACCAGAATATTTATAGTGGTTATATGGATAAAAATCCTTTAGTCCACTCTTCCAAGTCACTGAGATCTTGGGTTATACTATAAATAAAAAGTTTACAATATACTCTTCTTACGCTTTACAACAAATGATAAGCCGTAAGATCACAATAGGAAATCGCTAAGAAATTCCTACTCTCTGAAGTAATATCACTCACTTAGATGGATATCTACTTCTCACAAAACTCTTCTAATACAGATTCACTCAGAAAAATGTATTCTCTTTGCTTCAACTTAGCTTCTGTCAACAAATGACTTCAGCAGATGAGTGAGCTGATCTTAAGCTTTTGAGACTTAGAAAAATTCTGCTTCGCGAATGAAATCTCATTTGTTGTGTTATCTCTAACTCTTGAATCCAACTCTATTTATACTTGTCTTTGAAATTTTTCCGTTGAAGGTAAGACAAATTTCAAAGCTACAAGTATTGGTCCCTCATTTCCTGGAACGGCTCTCTGCAATTGTGGCACTGTACACTCTGCTGTACTTTTATGCCGGTCGCATTAAATGCACCATGCTGATCCGAGAATGTCTTCAATCATTTGCCATTAATACCCTTCTCCAGCATCATTTATTTCTCCAATTGCATTTATTACAGTTGGGCAGACTTCTTGATCTTTTCCACTCTGCTGATCGAAATGACCCGTCTGATAGATACCTTGCTGATCTCAAGTTGAACTAATCTGATTTGAGTCAGCTGAAAAGCTACCAGTCTGATTTCAAACTTCAGCAACAGATTAGTAGTCTTCTGGACCTTGAACTTCTGACCCTTCTGATTTGTCTCTCTTACTTGGTCAAATTCTTCTAAGGGATCTAAACATTCTATATTTAGCTGATTTTGATGTTTTGAAAATCATCAAAACCTCCCTTAACTTCTTGTACTCTATCTTCATCTTCATCCAACATTAAGCCCAGAGGTTACGCTCGTACAGGAAAATGTCATCTGCCTCATCGGATCCGACAAAGTTGTTGACCTGAACATCTGAGTGTGCAAGAAGACTCTGTTGACAAAACGAATTTCTAGAAACTTGACAGTTACGTGGAGGATCAGCCTCGCTATAGAAAGCGTCACCACTGAATAAAAATTATTCTATTCCAACTCGTTTACCCCATGGGGAGCAGCTATATGGTGATGAAATTTTATCAAACATCTCGTCATCATTTGGTACAATAGTACTATCATAATACCACTCTACGAAATTGACCTACATTAAATTATAATGTCTACTTGTTAGAATTAAGCATAAATATGAAACAAAGATAAAGGAAACAATTTGCAAACATAAATATATCACCAATAACAATAATATGCATGAATCTTCTCGAAACATGACCTTGGTTTGTAATAACCTTTTTTTTATTTCCAGTGACACTAATTCAATAAAATTCCTGGCCTGCTTTATTTAACTTCATAGTTTAGGATATTTTTGTTATTTAAAGGGGAATGGAAAAAACTATGTACACAAGATCTAACACAAACAACAATGCCCTGTTATACGGTTCCATTTTAAGAAGCTCAAATCCAAACAACACCTCATAAATACTTATCACAAACAAATTAGGTCAATTTCATTGAGTTATTCACAATAATTTAAGCAAACAATCGGAGCAGAGTTAATATCAGTCATAAAATTTCCGTTTCCGAAAAATCAAACAGATTGATATCATAACTAGAGCACAATTCTAGCTGAAAAAAATTATCAAAAGAAGATAACTTACCCAGCAAGGTCAGAATCTGAATAGTCAATAAGCTCAAATCCTTATTCTCCAGGGTACCATAATCCCAATTCATGTATGCCTTTAAGGTATCTGAGAATCCTCTTGGCAGCTAAGAGATGAGATTCCTTAGGATTTGATTGATATCTCGCACAAACCCCAACATAATACATAATATCTGGTCTGCTAGCTATTAGATATAACAGTGACCCTATTATGCCTCTGTACTCTTGATTATATCCACTGACTTGCCATCTTCATCTTTATCCAGACGAATTACAGTAGACATAAGAACACTAACAGTTGAGCTAGTTTCCATACCAAATTTCTTAAACAGGTCTTCTGTGTACTTAGCTTGGTTGATGAATATTCCATCAGGCAACTGTATAACTTGCAAACCAAGAAAGTAGTTCAGTTCACCAATCATGCTCATTTCAAATTTTTTCTGCATCAACTTGGAGAACTTGTCACATATCTGTTGGTTGGTTGAACCAAAAATAATATCGTCCACATATATTTGCACAAGTAATATATGATCTTCCCATTCAATAGTAAACACGATTTTGTCCACTTTACCTTTTCGAAATCCTTTAATTAAAAAAAATCAGATAAAGTATCATACCATGCTCTTAGATCTTGTTTCAGTCCATAGAGGGCTTTTTTCAGACGATATACCTTATCTCCTTCTAGATAGACTTCAAAACCAGGTGGTTGTTCAACGTACACTTCTTCTTGCAATTCTCCATTGAGAAAAGCAGACTTCACATCCATCTGATAGACGGTGAAGTTCTTGTGAGCAGCATAGGCAAGAAACAGTCTGATTGCTTCAAGTCTTGCTATTTGTGCAAATGTCTCATTAAAGTCAATGCCTTCTTCGTGGCAGTAACCCTTGGCCACTAGACTTGCTTTGTTTCTGGTGACAATACCATCTTCATTCATCTTATTTCTGAAAACCCACTTAGTGCCAATTACTCTTTGATGACTTGGTCTAGGAACTAAGTACAAGACTTCATTCCTTTCAAATTGATTCAGCTCCTCTTGCATAGCTTCAATCCAATTAGAATCACTGAGAGCTTCTTCAATTTGTTTGGGCTCAATTTGGGATAGGAAGTTGACAAACATTGCATCATTTAGAGCAACTCTTCTAGTCTTTAATCTATCCAAAGGATCACAAATCACTAACTCAGGTGGGTGATTTTTGAGCCATCTGAGATCAGGTTGCAAATCAGGATGTTGTCCTCTTGATTGATTTTGCAACACTACTGTTGGAGTTCCAGTAGTAGTATGTTGAACATTTCTAGTTTGCTTAATAGTCTCTAGTATGTCAGCTGTTGGTAACTCGTCTGTTAGACAATCAGTAGAGTGATTTTGAACAGCACTTGAGCTAGCAGCTGAGTTGAGATCAGGTAGTATGATGGGTACATATTCTTCTTTTCTTTCAACACTCGATTTCTGAAAATCAGTAGACAAATTTGGATTATTACTTTGATTCTTTTCAGAAGATGGTTTGGTTCATCAAATACTACATGAATAGATTCTTCTACAAGTAAAGTTCTTTTGTTAAAGACTCTATAAGCTTTACTAACAGTAGAGTATCCTACAAAAATAGCTTCATCAGCCTTTTCTGCAAAGGCAGTGAGGTGATTTTTCCCATTATACAAAACATAACATTTACAACCAAAAATTCTAAGATAATGAGATAATGAATATTAGGGTTTCTGTTGTTCCAGCTTCATAAGATGTCTTGTTTTGACTCTTGTTGATCATACATCAGTTCTGGGTATAGCATGTTGTATTTGTGGCTTCTGCCCAGAATCTTTGGGGCAGTTTTGCTTCAGCTTTCATAGTTCTGGTAGCCTCCTTTAGAGTTACGTTTCTCCTTTCAGCAACTCCATTTTGTTGAGGGGTTCTGGCAGCAGAGTACTCATGATTGTTTACTCTGATGTTACAATACTCTTCAATAGTAGAGTCTGTAACTCAGTCCCTCTATCTGATCTGATCTTCAATATTTTCATACAATTCTCATTCTGGATCAGTTCCATCAGATTAGTAAGATGCTCACTGGTTTCATTTTTCTTCTTCATGAAAACAACCCAAGTGTATCTTGAAAAATCATCCACAACAGCTAGGCAGTATTTCTTCCCACCATTGCTGATTGGATCAATGGGTCCATATAAGTCCATGTGTAGTTACTCCAATATTCTTGATGAAGATTGGTGCTTCTTGCTCTTGAAAGATGACTTGATTTGTTTACCCTTCTGACATGCATCACACAGCTTGTCTTTGCTCATGACTGTTTTGGGATTCCTTCTACCAAATCATTCTTGATTAATCTGTTGATGGTCTTGAAATTCACATGATTCATCCTTTTGTGCCATAGCAAACTGATCTCATTTGGTGTAGAGGCCACCAAACAGACATTTGAATTCCTGTCCACAGAATTCCAGTCGACTACATAGATATTCCCTTGTCTTCTTCCAGATAAGATGACATTCTTAGTTCTAATTTGTTCAACGTAGCACTTATTTGATGAAAAAAGAATTAGAATCCTTTTCACAAAATTGACTTATGCTCAGCAAATTGTATTTGAGGCCTTTAACATAAGAGACGTCAGATATCTCAATGTTGCCTTTGATTAGCTTTCCACACGCCACAATCTTGCCTTCTTTGTTGTCTCCGAATGTAACATTTGGACCGTCCATAACAGCAGAATCAGTCAGCTCATGTATGTCTCCACACATGTGTCTTGAACATCCACTGTCCAAGTACCATTTCTTCTCTACTTTACTCATACTCCTAATCCTAACCTACAAAACAAAAGAAAATTGTTTTAGGTACCCTTTATTGAGAGGGTCTTGAAGGATTAGTTTCGTCTTTAACAACCCAAGATGTTGAAGTCTTAGGATTCTTAGGCTTTTGAGTTTTAGCAGGAGCATGAACAGTTTTCTCTTCATCATAATCAGTAGATATGTTATGTTGATAATAAGTATGATGTTGTTTTATTCTTATCATTAGATTTCTTAGGACTATGTTATTTTGCTTTACCAGTCTGTTTTTCAGTTTTAGGCTATTTGCTCGTTTTAGCCTTATGAGCTTTCTTCTCCTTTAATTCTTTCACAGGTGAAGTAGGTTTAGTAGTCTGAACATACAATATGACCTTACTGTTGTCAGCAGATATGAATTTTTCACTATGATTCAGTTCTATCTTTTCCTGATTTAAAGGCAGTTTTTGTTTACTAAGCGTGTTATCTAATGCAACAGAAGACTTATCATGAGACTCTATGACTTTCTCAAGTTCCATGATTTTACCCTTATAAACTTCACATTCAGCTTTCAGAGATTCATTCTCTTACTCAAACAATTTATATTCAACTGATTCTTTTGGTTTTTCAACCTTGAGTTTCAGTGAATTGTTTTGCTCTCTTAGCAAGATCATCTCCTCCTTAAGCTTAGCAAATGCATCAACAATACTAGTATTATTCACAACCATTTGCTCAAATGAATTAAATAATTCATTATCAAGGGGAGTTACCTCATCCTCAGAGTCATCTGATTCTGTGGCCATCAGACAGAGAAGTGCAGAATGCTCATCTTCAGTATACTCTTCTTCTGAATTGTCTGATTCTAAGTCAGACGAGTAGATAGCAGCAAGCTTTTCTGCTTCAACAATCAGCACTTTGCCTTTTTGATATTTTCTCTCATTTCATAATTTATTTTCCTCCTCAGTGTATTTCTCAGCTTTAGGATATGGGTAGTCTCTGATGAAATGTCCCAATTTCCTGCAATTATAGCACATTAGTTTGGACTTATAAGAATCCTTACTATCATGAGAAGTAGAGGTAGGGATACAAGTAGAAGCATTGTTGTATTTGTTCTTCATTTTTCTCTTGTAGAACTTCTTGAAATTACTAATCAAGAGTAGGGGTGGGATCGGGACAGGTTTTCGGGAATTCGGGTGTTTCGGGACGAGATATCGGGTTTCGGGTTCCCAAATTCAAATCCCAAAACCCGGTAGATCAACCAAGGTCCCGAGAGTTTCGGGTACCCGATTTAATTTCGGGATTTTAGGACGGGACCGGGTACTGTCCCGATAAACAATTAATTTTTTTTTAGTTTAATGCAACTTTAAACCGCCTCGGATCTTCTTTGTCAATAGTGGTGTGCCATTTCACCATTTTGCGCCACGTGCCACTTGGAGTTATGCACCACATGTAGACTTAGAAAGGATCTCAAAACCTCAACATCTGATTGGAAAATTATTGAAGAAACTTGAAAATTGAAATCCTCTGCGATGATATATGTTGAAAAACCCAGACGTTGGCAAGTAACAGATCAATGGCTGACGACGGGAGTTGAGTTGTGGTGGAGTTAAGATTGAATTTTATAGAAGAAGAATACATAGAGAGAGATGTGAATGGTTGAATTTTGATTTAAATTAGGTATTATATATATATATATATATATATATATATATATATATATATATAATTTTAATTAAACTATGTAATCGAGATCGGGTTTCCCGATCGGGTGGGGATCAATACCCGAAACCCGTCTCAATTTTTCTTGACCGGGTTTTGTCCCGTCCCAAATGGGAAAAACCCGATCGGGACGGGACAGGTACCCGAAACCCGGTCCCATTTACCCAGCCCTAATCAAACGTGCAACGTCTCCAACAGTGTACTCCTCTTTGTTGAGTAGTGTGGTTTCATCATATGAGTCCATGTCTTTACTTTTATTTGTTGTTCTTCTAGGATTTTCAGCAGCAACTAGTGTAGCTGTGGGGCCTGAAGTTGAGGTTTCTTCAATACCCATTCTTGACAGTTTATACTCGTATGCCTTGAGTATGAAAAACAACTCTGTAAGAGAGATCTTCCCCAGATCCCTTGACTCTTCCATGGATGTAACCTTCATGTTGAACTTTGGAGGCAACGCCTTCAGTACTCTGACAGTGATCTCCTTGTCAGTGAAGGTCTTTCCCAGCTTTAGAACTTAATTCAGCATTCTGGTAAACCTTGTATCCATCTGATCAATGGTTTCTCCAAACTTCATCTTGAAGTTGTCTAACTTTTCCAGAGCAACGTTCAGCTGATGCTCCTTTATGGCATTGTTCCCTTTGCTCATGTCACGAACCTTGTCCCACATTTCTTTTGTAGTTTTGCAGTGCTTGACCTTATCAAAACGGTTATTATCCAGGGCTTTGGTCATGATGAAACAGCCAACCTTGTCTAGATTGAACAGCTTGGCTTCCTCAGTTGTTATATCTTCAAGTTCTTTGCTCACCATAATATCTTCTTCGTCAACCTTTATTGTCTTGGTGATCTTGAAAGGAACCTCTAGTTATACATGTAAACATGTTGTCGTTATAAACAGCAAGGAAGATTTCCATTCGGATATTCCAGTCCTCGAAACTCGTACCGCCAATGTGGGGAATATGGCTGATACAATCCATTTTCAAAAAGTTTTGATTTTCCAAAAACGTGCTCTTTTGAAAACTTTTAAAACCTTTGAAAAACACTCGGATCAAGCTCGTTGATCAGGCAGTTGATTCTACTGAATCACCCGCCCTGATACCACTTGTTGGTCCCATGTGGTCAGATGAGGTCTAGAGGGAGGGGGGTCAATAGACCTCTGAAAAAAAATTTGACTTTAAAAATTTGTAACTCTTCTGTCAGTAGACTAAGCTAATCAAGAATAGTAAGCAGACTAAGCTGATCTCGCACAAAGCTTTGAACAGCAGAGCAGACCACTACTCTGATAGTAACATAGCTGATTTCAGCAAAATCAAACTTTTAATCAGATTACTTGCAGCGGATGTTCTAAAGTAATATCACTCACTTAGACAGATATCTACTTCTCACAACACTCTTCTAATACAGATTCACTCAGAAATATGTATTATTTTTGCTTCAACTTAGCTTCTGTCAACAAATGACTTCAGCAGACGAGTGAGCTGTTCTTGAGCTTTTGAGACATAGAAAAATTCTGCTTCGCGAATGAAATCTCAGTTGTTGTGTTGTCTCTAACTCTTGAATCAAGCTCTATTTATACTTGTTTTTTAAATATATTCGTTGAAGAAAGAGACAGATTTCAAAGCTACAAGTACTGGTCCCCCTTTTCCTGGAACGACTCTCTGCAATTGTTGCACTGTACACTATGCTGTATTTTTCTACCAGTCGCATTAAATGCACCCGGCTGATCCGAGAATATCTTCAACCATTTGCCATTAATACCCTTCTCTTGCAGCATTTATTAGTCCAAGTGCATTTATTACCGTGAGGCAGACTCCTTGATCCTTTCCACTCAAAATTCTTCTAAGGGAACTAATCTATTTTGCCTTAGAAGAATTTTGACTAAATAAGAATATAGATCCCTTAGAAGAATTTTGACTAAATAAGAAGACAAATCAGAAGGGTCAAAAGTTCAAGGTCCAGAGGACTACTGATCTGTTGCTGAAGTTCGAAATCAGACTGGTAGTTTTTCAGCTGACTCAAATCAGATTAGTTCAAATTGAGATCAGCAGGGTATCTCTCAGACGGGTCATTTCGATCAGCAGAGTGGAAAAGATCAAGGAGCCTGGCCCACGGTAATAAATGCACTTGGAGTAATAAATGCTGCAAGAGAAGGATATTAATGGCAAATGATTGAAGATATTCTCGGATCAGCCGGGTGCATTTAATGCGACTGGCAGGAAAGTACAGCAGAGTGTACAGTGCAACAGTTGCAGAGAGTCGTTACAGGAAAAGGGGGACCAATACTTGTAGCTTAGAAATCTGTCTCATTCTTCAACAGATATATTTCAAAGACAATCAACAGATATATTTCAAAGACAAGTATAAATAGATCTTGATTCAAGAGTTAGAGACAACACAACAACTGAGATTTCATTCGTGAAGCAGAATTTTTCTAAGTCTTAAAAAGCTCAAGAACAGCTCACTCGTCTGCTAAAGTCATTTGTTGACATAAGCTAAGTTGAAGCAAAAATATACATCCTTCTGAGTGAATCTGTATTAGAAGAGTGTTGTGAGAAGTAGATATCCATCTAAGTGAGTGATATTACTTGAGAGAATAGGACTTCTTAATGATTTCTTACTACGAACTAGTGGCTTATCATTTGTTGTAAAGCGCAAGCAAAGTATATTGTAAACTGTGTATTTATAGTATAACTCAAGATTTAAGTGACTTGGAAGAGTGGACTAAATGATTGTAATCCATATAATCACTATAAAAATTTCTGGTGTTTACATTACATTTAATTTCTTGCATATTTTAAGAAGCATTCAAACACTTAACTATTTAAAAGATTTTAATAAGGAGTTCATAAAACTGGGGATAAAATCTTTCACGTTGATAAAAGTTTACATGTGAAAAACACTTTAATACCCGCTACAATTAATCTGTTTGAAAATTTGATTTTACTGAAATTAGCTAAGTCATAATCAGAAGAGTGGTCAACTCTCCTGTTCAAAGTTTAGTGCGCGATCAGCATAGGCAGCTTACAATTCTCGATCAGCTTAGTCTGCTGACAGAAGACTTGAAAAGTTTTAAAATTAAAATTTTCAGAGGTCTATTCACACCCCACCCCCCCCCCCCCCCGCTTTAGACCTCATCTGACCACTTGGGACCAACATGCAGAGAGTTAAAAAAACTCTCTGCCTCATTCTCAAGATTCGTGTCTCGCCGCGGCGAGTCAAAGGTTCACCGTGGCGAGGACTTGGCAGAAAGTTTGTTAACTTTCTGCCAGTCTCTCGCCGCGGAGAGGGTAACACTCGCCGCGACGAGTGTAGCAGTTTAAAGATTTAAACGACCCGTCTCACCGCGGCGAGACAAGAAGCATAAGTAAACAACTTATTCTTTCTTCAACTCATAATTTCATCTCGTCCAAACCCTCTACGCAAATCCCCCTCATTCAAAAAATTACATTACAAATTTTCTTCTTCAAATTGGAAAAATTCGTCCCACAATCACACCTCTCACCGCTTAAACAAGATCCACACCACAAATTCAACCCCTAACCTCCAAAATCCACCCTAAATCAAACAAACCTAAATTCCCACCAAGTTCTCGATTTATATTGCATTGTCGGATTTTGACGATTATTGAGGTAAAAATAGCTTAACTCTACTTGTTTGTCATGATTGTTGTTGGTTGGATTGTAATGATAGGATTCATTGCTTGATAGAGATAGTTTTCGGTTTGGTATGCCAAGTGTTCGATAAATTGCCTGTGAGAATAATTTGTTTTCTTTGTTAGCTTTTGGCTTTGGGTATCTATTGATATTTGTTTGAGGAAGTTGTAGTGTGGTTGTGACTTAAGTTTGAGGGGAAATTCTTGCACATTTGAAATAAAAAAGGGGATCAAAGTTCGAATATGAAAAAAATATCGAAAGGAGCAAGTTCTAGTGAACCTCCTAAGAGGAAGAGGGAGCAAAGGGGAAGAAAAAGGTAGTCGAGGAGGAGTACGACACCTACAGATTTGTTACATATGAAAGGGAGGCCTTTCCGTATATGTATGAGCAGATTGAAGCAAGAGGTTGGATTGAATTCTTGAAATGGCCACCTCATGAGACCTTCACCGGCGAAATTGTTAGGGAACTTTATGCTAACGCCGGTTGGAATATGGATGACAAAGCCACAAGTGTGAGGGGCAGGGAGGTCAAATTCGATCCGGGCACTATTAATGCCTACTACAAGATCGAATGGCCTGCGAATCGGGATGATGAGCTCGAAGAATTATTCAACAACGATTATATAACTATGGATGAAATGAGTCCATCATTTTGCCCGGAACCGTTGTTGAAGGTATTCCGAAGGTTGCACATAACCGCACTCAAGAAGCGAAAGCTTGGTCCTTGGTCTTGCTATCTCACTTCCGTCTGGCCAAATACAACACCTTTTACGGTGAGAATCGCATCGCCTTTCTATATGCACTTACCCGGGGGCTTACAATAAATGTTGGTCAGATTATAAATGAAGTGTTTGAGGAAACCATTTCAAGAAAGAAAGCTAACATTAGAAGCTTCGTGTTTCCGTACCTCATTGACGGCTTGTGTAGAACTGCCTGGGTCAACTTTGGGGAGATTAGCGAAGAAAATAAGTTGATTGGCTCGATCGACACGCATACTCTCTGCAAGACATTGAAGCTCGAATACAGGAGTCCTTACACCGGTAAAGTCTACTCATTCATTGAGCCAGATCAAGAGGGTCAAAAAGGTCAACAGGTTCAAGGCGACCAACAAGGTGAGCAAGTGGAAATGCAGCCAAGAATGCCACGAACACAGGAACAGACGGATATTCGGGATGAGATTCTTGATTTGACTCAGCTCATCTAAAACATGAGTGACAAGCAAGATATGTTGGCTCGATTCGTCTATGCCATGAGTGACAGGCATGATACAATGTTCCGTGCGGTACTTAGAGATGACCGATTCAACGCCCTTCAGCACCCTGCTCTTCCTAGGCGAATAAATCTACCACCACAGCCGCAAAGAGATCAAGAGGAAGAGCTGCCTATTGATGAAGAAGAGGACCGGGCCCGCAATGCATGAAACCAATAAAGACGGGGGCAACCACTGGATGCTTGAGTTATATGATTCATATAAAAGGGACGTTCCCTTCAAATTTATGCAGTCTCGTCGGTTTAAATTGAGCTCAAATGGTTTACTTTTATTTCCGTCTTGTATTGGTATTATTTTTAACTTTTTGGAAATGTTGGCATGTTAACTTCTTTTCTGGGATTTTTTTTAGTTAATTTGACTCTTTTATTGTTGATAACTTCGATTAATTCACCTTGGGTTTTTTTATTGTGCGATTAGTTGTGTCATAGAGCTGTCTTTGACTTGTTCCTACTCTATCGTTGAACCGAAGTGGAATTTCATTTAGGAAAATCTTGATAAATAAGAGCATGAATTACATAATTGTGATTAAATTCTTGGATGTTGAATATTAGGGTTGGATTTCAAAGTATATAGAAAATAATTTCATGTTAAGGTGATTTAGTCTTCTGATATGTTCAGTCTTGAAATTGAACTCAAATGTGCTTGCTTGAACTTTTGTTTTATCTTGTTCTTCTCTTGTAGTTAGTTACTTGATTATTTTTTAATTGTTGATTGATGAACTATTGCCCTCTTGATTATTTTAGTATTGTTGATTGATGGCCTATTGTCCTTTGCACTTCGACTTCAGATTTTCATGGTCTTCTTCTGAATAATTTTAGCTGGGATTTTGAATTTTGACACCATTGTACTGAATGTCTTTGAGGTAGTCAATATCAAATCCTTAGTTTTAACCTTAATCTAGTTTGGGAGAACAATGCAACCTTATATGTTGCTAATGTTCTGAAGTGTTTGATAAAAGTACTGACTTGGGATTCTATTACACAGTAAAAAATGGCTATGGCTCCTTACGTAAAAGTGGTTCTTGGTCCATTTGCCTTTGCCTATATTTTGGGTACTATCTTCATCTTTTCCTTTTTTTTTTTCTAAAGCGGTCTTTTATATGAAAGACGGTTTTTTATATTTTTTTTAGAAGCAAAATAATTCAATTCGTAAAATCGCGGAACATATGGGTCAATTTGCAAAATTGTCAAAGTCAATTATTATCAAAATTGGGGGTAAATCGGTCTTTTTATATGAAAGGCTGTTTTTTTATATTTTTTAGAAGCAAAATAATTCAATTCATAAAATCACGGAACATAGGGGTCAATTTGCAAAATTTTCAAAGTAAATTATTATCATAATTGGGGGTAAAGCAGTCTTTCTTTTTATATAAAAGGCGATTTTTTTATATTTTTTAGAAGCAAAATAATTCAATTCGTAAAATCGCAAAATATAGGGGTCAATTTGCAAAATTGTCAAAGTCAATTATTATCAAAATTGGGGGAAAATCGGTCTTTTTATATGAAAGGAGGTTTTTTATATTTTTTAAGAAGCAAAATAATTCAATTTATAAAATCGCGAAACATAGGGGTCAATTTGCAAAATTATCAAAGTCAATTATTATCAAAATTGGGGGTAAAACAGTCTTCTTATATGAAATGAGGCTTTTTTATATTTTTTTTAGAAGCAAAATAATTCAATTCGTAAAATCGCGGAACATAGGGGTCAATTTGCAAAATTGTCAAAGTCAATTATTATCAAAATTGGGGGTAAATCGGTCTTTTATATTAAAGGAGATTTTTTTATATTTTTTTAGAAGCAAAATAATTCATTTCGTAAAATCGCGGAACATAGGGGTCAATTTGCAAAATTGTTAAAGTCAATTAATAAGATCGGGGGTAAAGTGGTCATTATTTTATATAATGGCCGATTTTTTTTTAGAAGAAAATTAATTGAAAGGGTAAATTAGGTATTTTATAATTTAATTAAAGTCAATAGTTGCAAATTCATTTTGACCAATTACTTAATCAACGATCAAGATCAATCTGAGCTAAATGAACGGTATGATGAGGTTTCCCGCATGTGAGGGCGTAACTCACATGCCCGCACCCTAGAAAAATCCACATAAGGATTGCCTGATAGCTTTGGTAACCAACCTCTTACAAAAGTTTCTGGGGTTTTTTATCTTTGCACCCCAAAAATATGGAAAATAGGCACTTTACACCCCCAAAAATTAGATTTAGCACTTTGCACCCTCGAAATATAAAAAATGCAGGATTTTGCACCCTCTTTTATTTTCAGGCAAAAACTCAAGGGCAAAATAGGTAACTCAATTGTAAATCCTTGGCACTTTGCATCCCAAAAAAAAAATAGTATTTAACACTCTCTAATTAGAACGAATCAGCAACTTGCACCCTCAAAACACAATAAATGGACACTTTGCATCCCAAAACACAAAATTAACACTTAACACCCTAAAATTAAAAAAACTCAAATCCCTCGTTTTTTTCGTCAAAGTTGACCATCATGGTGAAAAAAATCTAAGGCAAAATAGGTAATTCATGTTTTCCTTAAATTTTACAAAATACAATTATAAATACTGGAATACTCATTTCTCTCTCTATCTTTCTTTTCATCAGTATACATATCCATAAAGAACTAAATAAAGTACAAGTAAACTTCTCAAATTAAGGACTCATTGTCTACTTCAGAATATCAAAGACCCATAAATAATTACCTATTTTGCCTTAAATTTTTTTCACCCAAATGGTCAACTTTGTAGAAAAAATGAGGGGTTTGAGTTTTTTTTTTAATTTGAGGGTGCTAAGTGTTAATTTTATGTTTTGAGGTGCAAAGTGCTCATTTATTGTGTTTCGGGGGTGCAAATTGTTGATTTGTTCTTAATTAGAGAGTATTAAGTACTAATTTTATTTTGGGGCTGCAAAATGCCAAAGATTTACAATTTAATTACCTATTTTGCCCTTGAGTTTTTGCCTGAAAATAAAAGAGGGTGCAAAGTATTGCATTTTCATATTTCGAGGGTGCAAAGTTCTATATTTAATTTTCGAGGATGCAAAGTGTCTATTTCTCATGTTTTGAGGGTGCATAGTGCAAAAAAGCCAAGTTTATTCACTCTTTCCTGATTTTGTAGTGGAAATGAAGATTGTTGGTAAAGAAGGTTTTCTTTTTTACTATAAAACTCAAAGAATGAGTCAAATTTCAGCACCAACTTTAATTTTTTAGGACAATAATTTGCATAACATGGAGGAAAGTAAAATTCTTTTCTTTCCTTTTGTCAATAATAATTAAAATTAATGGAGAATTATAAAATATAAAGAAATTAAACAATTAGGAATGGACAAATTTATATATGGCCTAAGGATTGTTTTAATGTGAGACTATGTCCTATTTAGTCTCTACAACAATTATTCTACTATTCTACTCCCCCGTACAACAAGTATCTATTCTACTCCCCGTCCCAAATTATCTGTCGTTTTACATGTTTTCACACATATTAAGGTACTTAATAAATAGTTTCAATTTTAGGAAAAAAATTAAATTTATTATTTTAAGATACCATTATTCTCTATTTATTTCAGTATTAACTAGTCCACATTATTCAAGTTTTACAAAGATTCGTGGTTACCCTCTCGGTAGCCACCATTTGTCATGTTATATGGATCACTTTTAGGGACATTTTTGCATAAAAGTGTCCCTAAACCCCCCCCTAACATGGCGTATGGTGGCTACCTCAGAGGTAGCCACGAATATTCTCTTAAGGGCAAAATAAGAAAATTTGTAATTAATATTGTATTGAAATCATAAAGCGACAAAAAATTTGGGACAAAAAATTTTTTTTCTCAAAAGATAAATTTTTTTTTTTTTTTTTTTGGCAATGATGCAGATATGCTATAGAGTTAAACACTAATGCTATGATTGATATTTGGATTTTGTTGGGTAAAAAACTCATACAATAGTTAACTTACAAATTACAATAGTTACATAACTTTGGGCTAATTTGTCTTGTTATTTTTCTATTTCTCTCACTAAAATTCAAGATCTTAAGTTGGAGGACGTGTTCCCGATTGCTTGGCTCGGGATCACCATACCTCCAAGATCCATGGGTATATAAACAATAGCATAGATTCAGAAGAAGGAAAAGTTGTGAAATAAAAAAAAAATTAATGCAAATATTCAAAATTAAACAATATAAAGTAGTGGAAGAAAGGTTAAAAGCCACAAGTTATGAAGTATCTAAGTTTTATATTTGAAAAGAATATGCTTTCTTAATTTTTTTGAGATTTATGTTAAAGTGTTATTTAATTTATTAATATTGTTTCTAAATTAAATTAATTATTTAAATATAATAAGTTAAATCTTCAAATTGATCAACATATGGCCTTATTCGAGTCAATTTTGAAATTTGGCGACAATATAGACTAAAATCGTCACTAAATTTGAAGATGTGAGGCTTTATTGATAGTCTTAAATGTTTTGGGGTAAAATTATCAGTCAACATAAATAATGGCATCAACTTTGCAATTAGACTTAACTGTCATGTCACCACTTAACGCCAGTTTTTAACGATTGTGCCAAATGTGTCAAAATTTGTTAAAAGCGGTGTACCAAATGTGCTGGACACATAAAATTGTGTATCAAAAATGGGAATTGACTTAAAGCTCAGTACCAAATTTTTAACTTTTCTAGCATTTTGGGATACTTTGTCATTGGAATTTGGGGTCCCAAATTAGGATTCCTAGCTTCGTACTCGAATTTTATCAATGTTCTTATTTGGCTAACTTATCGTGTATTTGCTATCAGCTCAAGCAACTTGAGTCAAGCTCGAATCAAACTTTAAAATTTATCAAACGGAATATGTTGTTCAAACTTGTTTGATACGCATAATAAATCAAACTTAAACAAAATTTTATCGAACGAGCACGGATCAAGTAATGTGATTCATTTTCTGCTCTAGTGTTTGGTGGAAAATCCTACTTCAAATGGGAAGAAAAATATGGGTTCAATATTATAAATCCTACTAAATTTATGTTTCCTGTTATTGTGCATGTCATATTTCTAGACCTACTGTTTCAATAATTTGCTAAGTCTAGACCACGTTGCTAAGTCTTCCCCGAGTAACTGACCCAAGTCAACCAAATAAAATTAAAAAATAAGACCTGAACATAGGCAAGAATCTTTATTGTTGAAATGTGAGATATTTTGTCTAAGTTTCTAGAAAGTTCTATATGTATTAAAAAATATCAAGATATCACATGTAGGTTCAAAACAATCATATAGTAAAAGAATTTAGAATAATATCTAATAATCATAGATAATCTAAGATACTAATGAATAATTTAGAAATAGTGAATGTCCTAAATAATCTATTACTCAAACGTGATGTAAGAAAAAGAAAGCAATTGAATGAAAAAAATCAATCTCGCCAAAAATCATTCTCCTCCAACTACAAATAATTAACAAACAAATCATGAAGTTGACATTCTCTCAAAAAAAAAAAAAAATCATCAAGTTGACATAAATTTTACAATTGATTCAACTTCAAAAACACCAGTATTTATGTATCCGGTGGATGTGGCAAAAAAGGCAGAAAAAAGATGGAGGCAGAAAAGAGCCTTTACAAAGCTGCAGCAATGGGAAATGTTGCAGCATTACGCGAATTACTCGAAAATGATCCATTGATTCTCGATAGAGTATCATATACAAGTCGAAATAAAACTCCTTTACACACAGCAACACTGGAGGGGCACTTACCATTTGTTCAAGAAATCTTGAGTCTGAATCCTCTGCTTGCTGAGGAACTAGATTCTCAACAATCATCACCCCTTCACGTAGCTTCAGTTAAAGGTCATGTTGACATTGTAAGAGAACTGTTATTAGCTGCACCGGACATGAGTTTGTCTCGAGACAGTCAAGGTAGGAATCCTCTTCATCTTGCAGCAATAAAACTTTTCCATGTGCTTTCTTCTTTCCTTGGGATTTCACATTGTTTCTCTTCTCCATTACTTCTGAATAGTCTGATTCTTCACTACGAGATTTGGGCTTTTTCTTGCTGCTCAGTGCTGTCTTCAACAATCGGTGATGGCAAGGAACAAAAAGAACAAAGCCAATAAACTTACTGGAGCTGCTGCAGGTAAAGTTTTGAAAGAATTAGGACTGTCCATGGCTGGTTTTTCTTCAAAACAGCAATCTAAGGGACATTCATTGGTTGAGATAGATGCTTCTTCACCAAGTATTTCATGCTCTCTTGGGGATATGGATACGGAAGTTGACGAGTCCGATGGGATTGGTACAGATTCAACAACAAAGACAACATGTAATGTTAATTATGCACTCCAAATGCTTGATAAAAGTCCTAAACCAATTACTGATATTTCAAACAGTGAAGTACCCCAACTGTTTGATAGTATTACTGAACCAATTTCTGCTGTTCCAAACAAAGTTCCACCTTCTGCTTTGGAAAAAAATAAGATGCCTTGGACTAACATGTTCAAAGAAAATCGGAATGTTGGCCAAGGTATTAAGTTGGCTGAAGTTTGCAACATTGAAGACATTGTTGTTTTGAACGAAGAAGACATTGATGATGTCGAAACCGCTTGGGGTTTCTGCCTAATTGGCTACTTTGCGGGTAAGTTCCCGGGACGAGATGCGGTGCACCAGATTTGTAACTCATGGAATGTTGGGTATAATTTCTATCTCCATCAATCCGGGTGGCTGGTTTTTAAATTTTCTTCAGCCGATGTGAGAGACAATGTGTTGAATGGTGGCCCTTACTTCATTTATGGTAGGCCCCTTTTATTGAAAGTGATGCCTCGATGTTTTGAATTTGGTGATGAAGGAGTCAGTTCTGTTCCAGTATGGATAAACCTTCCGGACCTACCTCTTGACTGTTGGAATGCCAAGGCCTTGAGTAAAATTGTTTCCAAGGTTGGCAAACCAATCTCTACGGACAAACTCACCCTTACAAAGGAAAGACTTTCATATGCAAGAGCTATGGTGGAAATTGATGCTTCCGAAGACTTAACCCGTACAATTAGCATCCAACTTCCCACCGGAAAGACAAGAATTCAGAAAGTTGTCTATGAACATGCTCCCAAGTTTTGCAAGTCATGCAAAATTTTTGGCCACACTACGAAGGGATGCAAAGCACAGCCCCAAGTAGCTAGAAACAATGATAATGTCACTGAAGTTATCCCACCTTCTGAGGCACAGGGTCCGGCACCAAATATGGTTCCCCCCCTTGGCACCCCTGTTGAACCAACTCCGTCGATGGATACATTACTTTTAAAGGAAGTATTCAAAGAGATCAAGTCAAAGCGCAAGAAGAAACAACCTGCCATGGTTACTGGTCCGGTGAATACTTCTGTTGAAGAACAATCTGATCATGATAGTCTTGTGCAACATAATTGCAAGGCCAGAGACGAAGTTCAAACAACGTATATCCGAACTAATCCCAAAGGCAGATTGAAGGGCTCAGCCCCTTCTCTACCACCATGAAGATTGCATCGTGGAATATAAGGGGTTTCCACAAACCCCTTAAGCATAAGGGAGTAATGACCCTTATAAAGGAACACCAAATTGATATTTTTGGTATTTTGGAGACAAAACTCAGCACGTCTACGTTTCAACGTATTTGGTCAAATAAATTTCGATGTTGGCAGCACATTAATAATTTTCAAGAAAACAACTCGGGCAGAATTTTGATTCTTTTTGATCCCTCAAAAGTCACTTTGGTCCCGCTGGATATTTCTCCCCAGGTCATTCATTGTTTTGCTACTTGTAAGAGTACATCCACTGCCTTCCACATTAGTTTTGTTTACGGTTTCAATTCTATTGGCGATAGGCGTTTATTGTGGAATAATCTGATTGAGTTTGGCACAATTATCTCTTCCCCTTGGCTTATTATTGGTGATTTCAATAATGTTCTTGATTGCCATGAGAGGGTGAATGGTGCAACTGTTACAAACCATCAAACTCATGATTTTGCAGAATGTTGTGACGTTCTTGGTCTTACAGACATCCAATCATCAGGATTATTCTTGACTTGGACAAATGGTTCTATTTGGTCCAAGCTTGATAGAGCAATGGTTAATAATTTCTGGCAGCATGCAAATCTCAACTGTTTTGCTAATTTTCTGCCCCCGGGGTGTCTTTCAGATCACTCCCCTTGCATCGTCTCCCTGATTCTACATGAGGTTTCAAATAATAGGCCTTTCAAATTTTGCAATATGTGGATTGAACATGAAAAATTCTTACCTATTGTGCAAAATACTTGGGACCAAGAGGTGGTTGGCCACTCCCAATACTCCCTTGCTCGAAAACTCAAAAGTTTGAAAAGGCCACTGAAGTCTCTCAATGTAAAGCACTTTTCTCATATTTCGGCAAGAGCAGAAAAGGCTAGTGCGAATCTTAAACAGGCACAAATCCAACTACAAGAGTCGCCTAATAACTCGGTACTTCGGGATAGAGTTATTGAGTTAAATAAGAGGGCTTTATTCTTATCGAAAGCTGAATTGGACTTCTATTATCAGCAAGCAAAGTGCACTTATCTCACGAAGACTGACAAGTGTACCAAGTTCTTTCATTCCTTGGTTAAGCGCAACACTAGAAGAAGACATATAGCAGCTGTTAGGAAAGAAGATGGGCACACCACTACCTCTTCGGGCCAAGTGGCTGCAGAATTCATACGCTATTATGAGAACCTTTTGGGTACGTCCAACCAATGCATGCCAATTGATCCTTTGATTTTGAGTAGGGGAGCATCAGTTTCACTCGAACAAGCTACTGACCTTGTCAAGGATGTGTCGAGTGAAGAGATAAAAGATGCATTGTTCAATATTGGAAATGAAAAAGCCCCGGGGCCTGATGGGTATACCTCTTTATTTTTCAAAAAATCCTGGCATATTGTGGGCGAACAGTTTTGTGATGCAATCAAGGAATTCTTCACGTCAGGGATGTTACTAAAGCAAGTGAACCACACTATTATTGCTCTAGTGCCTAAGTCCAGCCACACAAATTCCGTAGGAGATTATAGGCCTATTGCATGCTGCAATGTTACCTATAAAGTCATATCGAAGATTCTTGCTTCTAGATTAGCTCCAATCCTTGATAGTATCATCGATCAAGCCCAATCTGCTTTTGTTGAGGGACGTAGTATGATCGAGAACATCCATCTAGTTCAAGAATTGCTAAGGAAATACAATAGGAAGAGAATCTCTCCTAGATGCTTGATTAAAATTGACCTTCGTAAAGCCTACGATTCAGTAAATTGGCAGTTTCTTGAAGCTGTCTTGGATGGTCTTCATTTTCCAACTTGTTTCACCAACTGGATTATGCAGTGTGTATCGACCGCCTCTTTTCCATTGCTTTAAATGGGGGTATTTGCGGTTTGTTTAAGGGGAGGAAGGGTCTGCGACAAGGTGATCCGTTGTCACCCTTTTTGTTTGTCATTTGTCTTGAATATCTTTCTAGACAACTGGGTAAGGCAACCGACAACGCTGACTTCAACTTTCATCCTAGATGCGGGCAAGCAAAAATCACTCACCTTGCTTTTGCTGATGATCTCATGCTCATGGCTAGAGGTGATGTTTTGTCAATCCAAATTCTTATGGACTGCCTTAGTGATTTCGGTGCCAAATCAGGTTTATGCGCAAACGTGTTAAAGTCTAGCCTCTACTCAGCAGGTGTTTATGGTGATACCCTTGAGCAGATTCAGACACTTACGAATATTCCTCAAGGTACAATGCCATTCCGTTATTTGGGAATTCCTATGGCTGCACATAGACTCCAAGTGATACATTTTGCTCCTTTCATTGATAAGATTGCATCTTATATCAATGCGTGGACTGCCTCTTCCCTTTCCTATGCCGGCAGGGCTGAACTCATTAGATCTGTGCTACAAGGGGTTGAGTGTTTTTGGTTGTCTATTTTTCCAATTCCGGCTGAAGTCATTAATCGTATTACTAGATTATGCAGAAATTTTCTTTGGAATAAACATCATCAACCGGTTGCTTGGAAGGACATATGCCTTCCAAAATCAGAAGGTGGATTGGGCTTTCGTGAGCTCAAGGCATGGAATTCTGCTTTATTAGTCAAATGTTTTTGGAATATTCATCAGAAAAAAGACACTTTGTGGGTCCGTTGGGTGCATCATATTTACCTAAACGGTGTTGAATCCGTTTGGGACTGGAAATGCGTCAAGGATGATTCCCCTTTGCTTAAGAGACTCCTTACTATTCGGGACTTGGTTTGCCACCTTGAAGGATCTACGGACGCTGCTTCACTTAGATTCCTGTCTTGGGTTAAAGGAAACCATTTTTGCATATCAAATGCATATGATTATTTCCGCTCAAAGGGAACTAAGCAAATCTGGGCACCTTTAATTTGGAACGCTTATGTCACACCGAAACATGCCTTTGTCTTATGGCTCTCTGTGAAGGGCAGGTTACTTACAAAGGACAAAATGGAATTTTGGGACATAGACAAAACTTGTGTGTTGTGCGAGCGTTTAGATGAATCATTGCATCATTTGTTCTTTGCCTGTTCATTCTCTTCTACTGTTTGGAATCACATCAAGAATTGGTTGGGCATTACCCGGGCTATGACGACACTAGCAAGCGCTTTAAAATGGGTCAAAAAAGAAGCTACGGGTACGTCTTGGTTGAGTAAGGCAAAACGAATTGCACTTGCTTGCACCACATATCACATATGGACTGCAAGAAATAAGAGGATTTTTGAGGGAGAAGTCCCTAGAGCTGAAGCCATTACCATCAAGATTAAATCAAACGTGTACACTGTGTTGTACTCTTTGTATCCGTATGATTTAATTCATATTTAGGGACATTTTGGCTTGCATGTCTTGTCCAATTTTTTGTCTTCTGGCTTTGGTCAGTTCTTTGTATATAACTGTTGATATATTTATGACATTTACATTTGATCCAAAAAAAATAAAAGGTCGTGCTCAAGTATTGCAAGAGCTCGTTCAAACATCTCCCCTCGCTGCTCGAGAAAAGATCGATCGAGGTTTGAATTTATTGCATTTATGTGTCAAATACAATCAGTTAGTAGCTTTAGACACTTTGATGCCATGGTTGAATGAGCTCACCCATGCAACGGATGACTATGGTGACACCATATTGCACATGGCTGTAAGGGATAAACAAAATCAGGTAAGACTAAAAATCTTTTGTAAGTTATAACAAATTTACTATTTCCTAATTGATGCCATTGTTGTTCATTGACTCTTTATCATATTGTTATTTGTCAATCCAAAAAATTGCATTTTTAGTCCAAAAGGATTGGATCCTTAGCACTTTCTGTCCCACACTTTATAAATTGCACTTTTGGTCCCAAATTTTAAAAATACTTGCAATTTTGGTCCCATCGCTTACTTGGTACAAATGTGCAAATCTAAAAAAATCTTATGGAACCGTAAGTGCTAAAAAAGAGACAATTTAATTTTATGGGATCAAATTTGCAATATATTTTAAAGGACTGGGACTAATAGTGCAATTTCATAAAGCACAAAAGTTAAAATATTTACAAATTTGGGACCAAGCAACTTAATAAGATGGATATGCGAAGAGCGTAGATCATCTGCGCTGTAATGAAAATAGGTTGGTAGTTGAACTGGTCCACTCCAAGCAAGAGGATTCCGACCTATACTACAAAGTTAACGCCAGACAGTCGGGTCGAGCACATATATGTCCCTTCAATGCATACTATAGATCTGTCTAATATAAGAACCAAGTAGTAGGAGTTAGTTGAGTTGTAAACAAATTGTACATGTCGGTAATAAAGTCACAACAGTATTACTTTAGTTACATAGCTGAACTCTACCGGGTCCGAACTGGTCTCACAAAAACACGTTGATCTTGAAGTGTTAATGACAAGTTAAATGTTCCAAGAGGGTAAAATCATGCAGGATGAGGTGATCCATTTGCCATGTCTGCTATTGAACTGGCACCCAAATATTAGATATGTGGGGGTCGATTTTGCAGTTGCACCTTCGATTATTGAATTCAACAGTTAGATCTGTTTGATAGATCCTATGTATGATCAAGCCAATGTCGATCACCTGCAATATTAGATTTTTCTTCACTTATCAATATTCATCTTTGACACTCAGAAAGTTCACGTAAAGAGTACAATATATGTATATTGTCATTTTAGTAGACAAATTCACAGCATGAAAACATGACCATAAATTTACTTGATCAATCCAAGACATGCATTAATGTTTCCTCTGCCTCTATCTCAAAGTTGAATACAAATGCATGCAGACTATCAGATATTTGGTGCAAAAAACCAACTTAGATGTGAACGCACAGAACTCCAAGGGACAAACAACATTTGACATTTTAGAACAAAGTCCAACAGACACAAGAAATTCAGAAATCAATAATATTCTTACAACAGGACTATACAAATCCAAAATCCATCCACATAGACCAGAAAAGTGGTTGTCCAAAATAAGGGACGCCTTGATGGTGGTGGCAGTCCTCATAGCTACAATGGCATTCCAAGCCGTTGTGAGCCCTCCAGGTGGCGTTTGGCAAGAAGATATATTCAAAGATTCACAAGGCAATCTTTTGCTCATCCCACGTAGAGGTGGAGAATCTATAATGGCTCATAAACATCCACGAGCATTCAAGAGTTTTATACGTTCCAATACCGTAGCATTTGTTACATCTCTTAGTACTATTTTTGCTTCTTATTAGTGGGCTGCCTTTTAGGCACAGGCTAGTCATCTGGGTGCTGATGGTGATTATGTGGTCGACTGTGACAGCAACTGCGGTGACATATGCAATATGTATTTTTGTGGTAAGTCCAAAAAAGGATAGGAAATCAGTTGGCCGTGTTACGGATATTTCATTATTTGTATGGTGTGGTGTGATGGGAATCCTTCTTGTTGGTAATACACTAAGGTTGATAGACCGGGCATTGAAGAGCAAAGGAATAATAGTATGGCGGCCTAGAAGATTCATAAATTTGGCTGCAGTGAATTATGCGTAGACAAGAAAATATTTGAAAATTTGTGTATTAATTAACACAGTCATTGTTTTAATTTCTAGATCCGATGTTCGAAGTTTCCTGCAACATAGATAGTATGTATTGAAATGAACATTGTTTTCATTCCTGAAAGTCCTTTACACAGCAGTGCTTCTTGGCCACCTACAGATCATCAAAGAACTTCTTAACATAAATCCTTGAATTCAAATGGATTTTCAATGCTTCCCGCGATCCAGCTTGGTTTTGGAATGGTGTGATTTCACATGAGTCCTTTCTCTTTTTCCTTTTATTTTTGGTATGGTAGTTTTTTGTTTTTTCCTTCTTATGAATTACTATCCTCCTTTTCTTTCTCAATTCACACATTAGTTCTTTCTTTAATTTCTTCTTTTTCATTTTTTATTGGGTAAATTATGAATATTTCCCTCAGGTAAGGCCTAATTATAAAAATCGAGAGAATTTCACTTTTGATACCATAAATAATCCTACTTTAAGGTTATAATACCATAACTTTATAAACATACACATTTGATACCATATGTAAACTATCTTCGACACATTTGGTACTTCCATCAATTTTTGGATGGAAAATTCAATTTCAGACGGAAAGTTGATAGAAAATTTGCATAATTAGTCCTATGGTTACAGATTGCTGCTAAAGTTTGTCCCACATATATTATAGCCGATAAATTACCCCAAAGTTCACAAATTATATAAATTTTATATATAATTATTATTAAATTTCATAAACTAATTAGATTATCTGTATAATATATATAAACTAAATAATATTTTATAAAAAATATAAATTAGATTTATTAGGATTTTTTAATTTCAAAATATAATCTTTCAAAGTAATTAGAACTATATATATATTATATAAATTAAATAATATTTTATTTAAATTCTGGAAAATCATTATACTTATTAAATTTTTTAAATTAAAAAATATTCTTTTAAATTAATTAGATTTAGGGTTTCTTTAGTTTTTTTATTATAAAAAATTCAATAATTAGAATTATTATTTTTATATAAATTCAAAAAGATTGTTTTTTCAGGTTTAATAATAAATATGATTAAATTGTATATATTATTTTCTAATTATGTTAAAAGATTTATTTTAATTTCGAATATTTAATAAGTTTAATTGATATTTATTTTTCAAATTTTATATAAAATAACATATATGTGTTATATGTAAAATTAATTAGTTTAAAAGTTTTTTTTTTAAAAAATTTGAAAACCCAATAAATTTACTTGATATTATTTTTATTTGGATTTTATCTAAAATATTATTTAGTGTGTAAATATTATATATTAAATCTAATTAGTGTATGAAATTTAATAATTATAATTTATAAAATTTACAAATAGGATTTATAAGTAATTATATTTGCAATTGGGACTGAAATGCTTCAAACTTGAAAATTGTGGGTAAATTTTTCAGCCATAAATATGTGGAGCAAAGCTTGGCAACAATATATAACTGTAGGATCAATTCTGTAAATTTTCCATCAATTTTCCTTCTAAAATTGAATTTGTTTAGTACAAAAATTGACGGAAGTACCAAATGTATCGAGGACATTTAACATGTGGTATTAAATGTGTATGTTTTTAAAGTTATGGTACTGTAACCTTAAAGTATTACTTGTGGTACCAAAAGTGAAATTCTCTCTATAAAAATCCCCCTCACGTATTGGGTATTACAAAAATCTCCCTCAGATTTGTCACCTTCTAACAATTTACTATTTGTCCCTAAATTGTTCCAATTTTGTGCTCTTGAAAGTAATTTGTAATGTTTATAATATGTTATTAATTTTAAAAGTTGTGTGTTAATTGTTATAACTTGTAAATTATAAAAATAATAATCATATATTTACCACCAAACTAATTGATACAATTTATAATTGCCCATAAATTTCAATAAATATTTCAATTTAAAATACAATATATAAACTTTAATAAATTAAAATATCTTATTTATAATACAATATAATTTTATTTAATTTATTAATTCATAAAATAAACTCATTTAACTAATGTGTAAATAATTTGTTCATATTTATAAAATATATTATTAAAATTTTATTTAATTTAATAATTTATAATTTAAATTGCTAATAAATATATAAATACTTTTTTTTTTGCAATATTTATTAAAACTTAGGGGCAATTATAAATTTTATCAATTACTTTTGTAACACCCCAATCCCACATTGATTGTGGATTTTTTTTTTCAAGGGTTTAATTCCTTTCGAGGCACGTCGGGCACATAAATTGGGAACCTCTCGCAACAGAAATTCAAACATGAGTCCGCTACTTTGTTGTGACTAGTTCCTTCCACTAGACCAATCACCTGTTTGTACATTGATTGTGGATGAATTGTTTGAATGATTAATAAACATTTAACCTACTTCTAGTTGTCAATATGAGCTTAAACATTTTGGGCTAGTGGACTAGAACCCAACAATGTTGACAAGGCCAGAAGTGGATCAAGGTATTTACAACTTTGGTAGTAAATATATAATTATCTATTTTATAATTTATATGATATAATAATTAACACCTAAGTTTTATTATTTATAAGACATTACAAACAATACAAGTAACACCCAAGGGCAAAATTGAAATATTTTAGGAGCAATGGGTTAATTGCAAGAAGGTGACAAACCTGATGGATATTTTTGTAATACTCAACACTTAAAGGGTGATTTTTATAATTGGGCCAGAAGAGAGTTTTCATAATTTACCCTTTTTATTTTTGCGGAAACTCTATGGACCTGTTTGTTTGGTGTTTGGGAAAGTAGTTTTGGAGAGTAGTGGAGGTTTGTGAAATAATCTCGTCTTGCGTAATATTGTTTGTTTGAGTTTTGCGAGAGTGGTTTGAGAAATAAAGTAGGTATAGGTTTTTTGGGCTGCCTTTTAGGCACAGGCTAGTCATCTGGGGGTTGATGGTGATTATGTGGTCGACTGTGATCAGGGCCGGCCCTAGACATTCGAGGGCCCTAGGCGAATTTCAAATTTGGGGCCCGTTCTTATAAAAAATATATAATCAATTTATTTTTTTAAAGGCAAAAATATTAATTATATATTTATATATTATTTTCTAGATAGATAATTAAATAACAAACTTATTTAACGTTTGAAAGATTCAACCGTAAATTTTTTTTGTATAGTTTTTAATTTTAACAATATTATTTTAACCGAAGCAAATTTTACAAATATATGTACATTCTTAACTCTATTTCATTTTTTTACAAATATAATAATTGATTTGCTTGACATTATTACATTTCGTGACATTCTTAGCTATATTAATTATATATTATCATGTATAGAAAAAATTATACATCATATTTAAAACTAAGAAAACGATACACATACATATAAAAATATGGATGGGACTATATCAATTTTATTGAGGGTGAAATTCTTTTTTGCAATGTACCAATTGAGAAAGTAGTAAGCAGAAAAATTTGTATTTTAAAGAAAAAAACCGTATTCTTTTATAATAATTAAGAAAGAATTTTTTTTTTTTTTGAATTACTTATTAAGAAAAAAAATTGACAAGAAATCATTAAGTAAGAAAAGGGATTAAAAGAATAATTACTACAAAAGGGAAATAAAAAAGACGAACATTAATACAAAATAAAAAGTTAAATAACATAAACAATCAAAATATAAGACTCAATATTGGGATTTGAACCCTAGACCTTCAACTCATTATGAAAAAGTCATACCAAGTGAGCCATGATACATGTAATCTACATAAAATTAATAAATATATAACTTTTTAATTATCCTAAAGGCCTAAATATAAACTTTAGGCTCTCCGAACCGGGGGTAAGTTGCCTATGTTACGGATATTTCATTAGCTGCGGTAACATATGGAATATGTATTTTTGTGGTAAGTCCAAAAAAGGATAGGAAATAAGCTGACCATGTTACGGATATTTCATTAGCTGTATGGTGTGGTGTGACGGGAATTCTTCTTGTTGGGCCATCTCCAACATTTGGGGCAAAAATGCCCCATTCCCCTCCCCCTCTCGCCCTCCCACTCCCCCTCCCCCTTTCATTTCATAATCGTCTTCAACAATTAGGGACATAGAATAATAATAATAATAACAATAATAAAAATATAAAAAAGTAAAAATAATAAATAAAAAAATAATAATACAAAAATAATTATTATATAATAATACAAAAATTATCATTACAAAATAATATAATAATAAAAATCCAAAAAAACAAAAAAATATTAATAATAATAATACAAAAATAATTATAATAATAATAATAATACAAAAAACATTATAATAATAATAATAATGTGAAAGATAAAGATAATAATAATAGTTACAATAATAATAATAATAATAATAATAATAATAATAATAATAATAATAATAATAATAATAATAATACAAAAATTATTATTATAAAAATTACTAATAATATTAATGATAGTAATAGTAACAATAATGATAAAATAATAATAATAAATAATAATATTAATAATAGTAGTAGTAGTAGTAATAATAATAATAATAATAACTATAACAATAACAATAACAATAATAATAATAATAATAATAATAATAATAATAATAATAATAATAATAATAATAATAATAATAATAATAATAATAATAATAATAATAATAATAGTAATAGTAATAGTAACAATAATGATAAAATAATAATAATAATAATAATAATAACAATAAAATAATAAATAATAATAATAGTAGTAGTAATAATTATAATAACAGACTTCGTGCCCCAAACCTGGAGGATCTACGGAGGCTTCTTGACAAAGCAGAACGACGTGGATTCCCAGGAATGATCGGCTCTTTAGACTGCATGCACTGGATATGGAAAAATTGTCCAACCGCATGGCAAGGGAGCTATCTGGCAAAACTAAAAAACCCACAATTGTTCTCGAAGCAGTAGCCAGTGTTTTGAAAATCGGACCGGACCGACCGGTTGACCCGGTTCAACCGCTAACCGATCTCCAATCCGGTTCGGTTCACCCCTAAAAACCAGTCTCCTAATTAACCAGTTCGAACCGGTAAAACCAGTGAACCAGTGGTTCACTTAATTTATTTATTTTTTTTTAAATTTAGAGATTTTTTGTTATTGTTATTTATTTGAACTCTTGTTTAACATTAATAGAATTACAATTATATACTTTAACTGGAATGAATTCATTATTTTAGTGTTTTTACAGTCAATGCAATAATACATTTTCTTTTACATAAAGAAGTACATAATCATTTTCTCATCATTGTGAATAATATTATTTTGTGTATAAAATTATGCAAATCAATTACCATATAAACATCAACTTACAACAATAGAACCCAAATGAACGAGCCAAAACTTTGAAAATGAGATGAACTTTTAATTTTGCTGTCTTGTTTTGAATATATGTATATTTGAGGAATACTTGAGATTTATATTTTTGACATTGATCTTAATTATTAAGACATTTTGATTATTTGCATGAAACAATAAAAATTTATATTGAGAAAGAATGATAATTTCTTGAATTATAATTGTATTTTAGATAATCTAATATATATATATATATATATATATATATATATATATATATATATTACATAATAATAAAGTCACACCGGTTATACCGATCGAACCAACCAGTAAGACTTTCAGTTCAATGACCGGTCGGGTTTTAAAAACACTGGCAGTAGCTTCATCAGACATTTGGATATGGCATGCCTTTTTTGGCATACCCGGTGCACAAAATGACCTGACTGTCCTCGGTCGTTCACCCTTGTTCGATGACCTCACTCGTGGAAAAGTCCCAGAAGTGAGCTATAAGGTGAATGGTAACGTCTACACAATGCCGTACTATCTTGTTGATGGTATTCATCCAAAATGGGGCACGTTAATTCAATCCATCAGGCGACCGCGTACCACTTCAGAACAACTATTCTCAAAATTGCAAGAATCTTATCGCAAGGATGTTGAACGAACTTTCGGAATTCTACAAGCTCGTTTCACCATAGTCAGTCAGCGAGGAAGAGGATGGCATACGGTGGACTTAAGCGATATTATGCTTACTTGTGTAGTACTTCACAATATGATTGTGGAGGACGAACGTCATGAATACGATGATGTCGAGCCTGAAGACGATGATACAAACATTTCCACATCTCGTAGAGCCCGTGCTAATATTTATCCAGGACCAACGCGAGAGGTTAATCCAAGATGTGGTGAATTATCCATGGAGAATTATATGATGCGCCATCAAGCAATACGATTGGTAGTAGCCAATCGTAAACTTCGGGACGACTTAATTGCCCATGTGTGGGAAATGCACGGTCGATGATTTTTAGTATATATTCTTATTTGTTTAAATATTTTAAGTGTTCTATTATGAAGTTTAACTTTTTTAATATGTATTTGTTAAATTAAATCGTACTTATATAAAATGTTATATTTTAATATTAATAATATTAATAATAATATTAGTAATAGTAATAATAATAATAATAATAAAGTAATAATAATAATAATAATAATAATAATAATAATAATAATAATTATTATTATTATTATTATTATTATTATTATTATTATTATTATTATAAAAAAGTCACAATCACTTATATATATCGAGTTATAATCGAGTTTTAATCATATTAAAGTTCATTTATTTGATAAAAAAATAATTTATAATTTGATTCATTTGTACATTTTATCTAAATTAAAATATAAATTTAAAATATCTAATAAAAACTAATTCCTGTAAAGATTTAATTTTTTAAAATATAAAATTTATTAATCCATACACAAAATTTATAAAAATAAAAACCACCAAATGTACAAAAAACGAAAAAAAAAAATGTAGCATGTGAGAGCCGAGGGGTAAAGGAGGGGCAAGCTTTTGCCCTTTCTTTCCCACTCACACTCCCACTCTCCTCCCCCTCCCCACTCCCCCCACCATTGAAGAGAATAATTCTAGAAAAACCCCAAAATCCCCCTCCCCCTCCTCCTTACCATTGAAGATGGCCAAAGGGCAAGTTTTTGCCCTTTGTCTCTCATTCCCCCTCCCACTCTCCCTCCCCACTTCCCCCCACTATTCAAGACCACAATTCTTTTCCCCCTCAAAATCCCCCTCCCCCTGCCACTATTGATAGACCGGGCATTGAAGAGCAAAGGAATAACAGTATGGTGGCCTACAAGATTCAGAAATTTGGTTGCAGTGAATTATGCGTAGACAAGAAAATATTTGAATTTTTGTATTAATTAACACATTCATTGTTTTCATTTCTAGATCTGATGTTCGAAGTTTGAGAAGTTTCTTCCAACGTAGATAGTCTGTATTGAAATGAAGGGTTTTGGCATTTTGCACCTTGGAATTATAGAGTTTGGGCACTTTGCACTTTGATTTTAAAGTTTTGGCACTTTGCACCCTGAAAATATCATTTATTTGGCACTTTGCACCCTAGTGTATGATTTAGAGAAAAAATTCATTGGTAGAAGGTTAGAATAGCTATTTTTAATTTTTTTTTCACTTTACACCTTAGCAATATAGATTGTGCACCCTTAAAATATAGAATGTTGACATTTTGCACCCTAAAATTATAAAATATTAGCATTTTTCACCCGGATTTAATTTTTTTGGCAATCTGCACCCTAAAATTATAATTTGTATGACATTTTGTACCCTAATGTATTTGTTGGATAAGGATGAAGATGAAGGCACTGAAGACAAATTTAGAAGGGAGGTTTTGATGCATTCCAAAACTTCAAGATTGGCTAAGTATGGAGTAACTTAGCTGATGATCCCTTTGGAAGGAATTTTGACTAAGTAAAGAAGACATCAGAAGAGTCAAAGTTTCAAGGTCCAAGACTTCTGATCTGCTGAAGGAAAAATATCAGACTGATGAAGATCAGCCGACTCAAATCAGATTTGTTCAAAGTTTGAGATCAGCCAAGTTCACCATCAGACGTGTATTTCCGTCAGCCAAGTGGAAAGGATCATAAAGTCTTCCCAACGGTAATAAATGCCCCTTGGTGTAATAAATGCTGAAGTACAAGGTTATTAAAGACAAATGATTGAAGAATTGCTTAGCATCAGCCGAGTGCATTTAATGCTGCCTGCAGAATAGTACTGTTTACAGTACGGACAGACTGCAAAAGAGCCGTTCGCGGATTTTAAGGACCAGTACTCGAGGAATTTGAATCCTGTCTCTCTTCAACGGACACTTTTCAATCCTCAAGTATAAATAGCTGAAAGAGACGAAGAAGAAACAAGCAACACAATCTCTGAGAAATTTTCGAAGCAAAATTCTTTAAGTCTCAAGAACAGCTCACTCATCAGCTGAGTCATTTGTTGACGAAAAGCAGAGTTGAAGAATCAAGAAAAATACATCTTCTGAGTGATTTTGTAAACAAGAGTGTTGTGCGGAGTTGTGATCCATCTTTGTGAGTGATCAAACTTCAGAGAATAGGTTTTCTGTGTGATTTCCTATTGCGAACTTGTGGTCGTTTCATTTGTTGTTCGACGCAAGCAGAGTATATTGTAATATGTGTGATTATAGTATAACCCAGAATCTAAGTGATCTGGAAGAGTGGACTAAAGAATTTTTGTCCATATAACCACTATAAAAATTACTTGTGTTTTTACACTGCTTTTCAAACTTACATATTTGCTGATTACATAAAAACACATTAAGTTAACTGTTTGAAAAAGAATTCAAAGGAGTTTACAAAACTGGGGAAACATTTTTCAAACTGCTAAGACTACTTGTGAAAAACACTTTGAAAATCCGCTGCAAGTACTCTAAGTATTAAAACTGATTTTAACAAAATCAGCTAAGTAATAATCAGACGAGTGGTCAACAAGACTGTTCAAAGATTTGTTCGCGAACAGAATTGTAACTAACTAATCTGATCAGCTTAGTCTGTTCAGTTGAGTGAAAGTTTTAGAGTTAAAATTCTAAGAAATTTTTTAAAGAGGTTTATTCACCCCCCCCCCCTCTAAACCTCTTCTGACCACTTGGGACCAACAAGTGGTATCAGAGCAGGTGGTTCATTTGAATCAGCTGCCTGATCAACGAGCTTGATCCAAGTGTTTTTCAAAGGTTTTCAAAACTTTTCAAAAGAGCATCTTTTTGAAAAATCAAAACTTTTTGAAAAATGGACTGTATCAGCCATGTTCCCCACATTGCTGGTATGTCTTTTGAAGACTGGAAAATCAGAATGGAGATTTTCCTTGCTGCTTATAATGACAACATGTACACATGTATCGTTAAAGGTCCATTCAGATTCACAAAGACCATAAAAATAAATGAAGTAGATACGGTTGTGGAAAAAGACCTTCATGAGATGACTCCAGAGGAAATAAAGCTTTTCAATCTAGATAAAGTTGGGAGATTCATCATGACTAAAGCCCTGGATAATGATAGGTTTGACAAGGTCAAACATTGCAAAACTTCAAAGGAGATGTGGGACAAAGTCAGAGATATGAGCGAAGGCAATGATGCAATAAAGGAGCATCAGCTCACTGTTACCTTGGAGAAACTTGACAATTTCAAGATGAAGTCTGGAGAAACCATTGATCAGATGGATACCAGATTCACCAGAACTCTGAATGAAGTTTTAAAGTTGGGAAAGACCTTCACTGACAAAGAAATCACTGTCAGAGTACTAAAGGCCCTACCCCCAAAGTTCAACATGAAAGTAACAGCAATGGAAGAATCAAGGGATTTGGGAAAAATCTCTCTTACTGAGCTGTTTTCTGTACTCAAGGCATTCGAGTATAAACTGCCTAGAATGGGAATTGAAGAAACCTCAACTTCAGGACCCACAGCTGCCTTAGTTGCTGCTGAAAACACCAGGAGACCAGCAAATAGAAGCCAAGATGTAGACTCATCTGATGAAGCATCACTACTCAACAAAAAGGAGTACACTGCTGGAGATGTAGCATTATTGATGAATAACTTCAAGAAGTTTTACAAGAGAAAGATGAAAAACAAATACAATCATGCTGCTTCTACTTCTAAACCTAACTCTTCTTCTCAAGAAAAGGATGATTATAAAGCAAAACTAATGTGTTATAACTGCAGGAAATTAGGACATTTCATCAGAGACTGTCCATATCCAAAGGCAGAAAAATACACTGAGGAAGAGAAGAGAATCAGAAAGGAAAGAAAGCATCAAAAAGGGAAAACAATGGTAGCTGAAGCAGAAAAGCTTGCTGCTGTCTACTCATCTGATTCAGATTCAGACACGTCTGATGAAGAATCTTCTGATGAAGAGAAACCTGCTCTCCTCTGCCTGATGGCTAAGGAATCTGATGACTCAGAGGATGAGGTAACTCCTCAAGATAATGAACTATTTAATTCTCTAGAGCAAATGATGTTGAATAATACCACTATTGCTGGAGAATTTGTTAAGCTTAAGGAAGAGATGATATTGCTGAAAGAGCAAAATAATTCACTGAAACTTTTAGCTGAAAAGCCAAAGGAATCAGCTGAATATAAACAGCTTGAGCAAGAGCATGAATCTCTGAAAGCTGAATGTGAGGTTTATAAAGGAAAGATCATGGAACTTGAGAAAATCATTGAGTCTCATGATAAGTCAACTGTTGCATCCATGCATACATCTAGTAAACAGGAGACACCTTTAGAAAGGGATAAACTAAAATTGAATCATACTGAAAAATTCATTTCTGCTGACAATAGTAAGGTCATTCTGTATGTTCAAACTTCTAAACCTACCTCATCTGAGAAAGTGGTAAAGGAGAAGAAATCTCCTAAGGCTAAAAAGAGCAAAGAACCTAGTGTAGGAAATCAGACTAGTAAGACCAAACAGCAGAGTCCTAAGAAGACTGCTGATAAAGCTAAATTGAATCAATCTGTTGGTAAAACTAAGTCAAAACAAACTGAGCAAGTGTCTAGTAAGCCAAAGAAGCATAAAAACAAGAAAAATCAAAATGCTTGGTATGGAAATGAGTCATATTATGTGCAACCTGCTGCATATCATCCTATGTATCATGCACCTCAATTTCCTAGTTACTATGCACCTTACCCTGCTCATCCAATGCATGCATATCCTGCATATCATGCACCTTACCCTGCTTATGAATATTATTCATATCATACTGATCATCAACATGACTTATCTGATAACTATGATAAAAATGAAGCTGTTCATGCTCCTAAAACTCAGAAGCCTAAGAAGCCTAAGACTTCAACATCTTGGGTTGTCAAAGGTGGAACTAATCCTTCAGGACCCTCTCAATAAGGGTACCTAAAACAAATTTTATTTTGTTTTGTAAGTTAGGATTAGGAGTAGGAGTAAAGTAGAGAAGATCTGGTACTTGGACAGTGGATGTTCAAGGCACATGTGTGGAAACATACATGAGTTGACTGATGCAGTTGCTGTGGATGGTCCAAGTGTTACATTTGGAGACAGCAAAGAAGGCAAGATTAAAGCTAAAGGAAGATTAATCAAGGGAAACATTGAGATATCTGACGTCTCGTATGTTAAAGGCCTAAAGTATAATCTGCTGAGCATAAGTCAATTTTGTGACAAAGGATATTCAGTCATCTTCTCAACAGATAAGTGCTACGTTGAACAGATTTGTACAAAGAAGGTAATTTTATCTGGAAGAAGACAAGGAAATATCTATATAGTCGACTGGGATTCTGTTGACAAGAATTCAAGTGTTTGTTTGGTGGCATCTGCACCAAGTGAAGTGAGTTGGCTATGGCACAAGAGAATGAATCACTTAAACTTCAAGACCATAAACAGATTAATCAAGAATGATTTGGTAGAAGGGATTCCAAAAGCAGTCATGAGCAAAGACAAGCTCTGTGACGCATGTCAGAAGGGTAAACAAATCAAGTCATCTTTCAAAAGAAAAAAGCATCAATCTTCTGAAAGAATATTGGAGCTACTACATATGGACTTATTTGGACCCATTGATCCAGTCAGCAATGGTGGAAAGAAATACTGCCTAGCTGTTGTGGATGACTATTCAAGATATACTTGGGTGATTTTCATGAAGAAGAAAAGTGAAACCAAATAACATCTTACCAATCTGATGGAACTGATCCAGAATGAGAAGAGTATCAAAATATTGAAGATCAGATCAGATAGAGGGACAGAGTTTACAAACTCTACTGTTGAAGAGTATTGTAACATCAAAGGAATACATCATGAGTATTCAGCTGCTAGAACCCCTCAACAGAATGGTGTTGCTGAGAGGAGAAACAGAACACTAAAGGAAGCTGTCAGAACCATGATAGCTGAAGATAAACTGCCTCAAAGATTTTGGGCAGAAGCAACAAACACAGCATGCTTTACCCAAAACAGATGTATGATCAACAAAAATCAGAACAAGACTCCATATGAAGTTTGGAACAACAGAAAACCAAACATTCATTACTTTAAGATTTTTGGTTGTAAATGTTTTGTATTGAATAATGGGAAAAATCACCTTACTGCATTTGCAGAAAAGGCTGATGAAGCTGTCCTTGTAGGATACTCATCTGTTAGTAAGGCTTACAGAGTTTTTAACAAAAGAACATTACTAATAGAAGAATCTATCCATGTAGTATTTGATGAGCCAAGTCAATCTTCTGAAAAGAATCAAAGTGTTAATCAAGATCTGTCTACTGATTTACAGAAGTTAGACATTGGAAGAAATGAAGAATATGTTCCCATCATACTACCTAATCTTGATTCAGCTGCTAACTCAAGTGCTGTTCAAAATCACAGTGCTGATTGTCTAACAGACGAGTTGCAAACAGCTGACAGACCAGAGACTGTTCAACAGACTGCAAATGTTCAACAGACTACTTCTGAAACTCCAACAGTAGTGTTGCAAGATCACAACAGAGGACAACATTCAGACCTGCAACCTGATCTTAGATGGCTCAGAAATCACCCACCTGAATTAGTTATTGGTGATCCATTAGATAGAGTGAAAACAAGAAGAGCTGCTGCACAAGATGCTATGTTTGTCACATTTCTATCTCAAATAGAGCCTAAGCAAATTGAAGAAGCTCTAAATGATTCCTTCTGGATTGAAGCTATGCAAGAAGAGTTGAATCAATTTGAAAGGAATGAAGTCTGGTACTTAGTTCCTAGACCAAGTCATCAAAGAGTGATTGACACTAAGTGGGTATTCAGAAATAAGATGAATGAAGATGGTGTTGTCACCAGAAACAATGCAAGACTAGTGGCCAAAGGTTATTGTCAAGAAGAAGGAATTGACTTTGATGAAACATTTGCACCAGTAGCAAGACTTGAAGCAATCAGACTGTTTCTTGCCTATGCTGCTTATAAGAACTTCACTGTCTATCAGATGGATGTGAAGTCTGCTTTTCTCAATGGAGAACTGCAAGAAGAAGTGTATGTTGAGCAACCTCCTGGATTTGAAGTCTATCAAGAAGAGGACAAAGTATATCGTCTGAAGAAAGCCCTCTATGGACTGAAACAGGCTCCAAGAGCATGGTATGATACCCTATCTGATTTTCTTTTAATTAAAGGATTTCAAAAAGGTAAGGTAGATAAAACCTTGTTCACAATTGAATGGGAAAATCATATATTACTTGTGCAAATATATGTGGACGATATTATTTTTGGTTCAACTAATCAACAGATGTGTGATAAGTTCTCCAAGCTGATGCAGAATAAGTTTGAAATGAGCATGATGGGTGAACTTAATTATTTTCTTGGATTGCAAGTTAGACAGTTGCCTGATGGAATATTCATCAGCCAAGCAAAATACACAAGAGATCTGTTTAAGAAATTTGGTATGGAAACTAGCTCTACTGCTACCATTCCCATGTCTACAAGTCTTCGTTTGGATAAAGATGAAGATGGCAAATCAGTGGACATAACCAAATATAGAGGCATTATTGGTTCATTGTTGTATCTAACAGCAAGTAGACCTGATATAATGTACTCAGTTGGAGTCTGTGCAAGATTTCAATCAAACCCCAAAGAATCTCATCTCTTAGCTGCCAAGAGAATATTGAAATACATTAAAGGCACTCAAGAATTGGGATTGTGGTATCCTAGAGAATCTGGATTTGAGCTTATTGGTTATTCAGATTCAGACCTTGCTGGCTGCAAAATTGACAGAAAGAGCACAACAGGTGCCTGTCAGTTCTTAGGTAGTCGTCTGATCTCATGGATGAGTAAGAAACAGACTTCAGTCTCTATATCTACTGCTGAAGCTGAATACATAGCTGCTGGAGCTTGCTGTGCACAAATACTTTGGTTGAAACATCAACTAGAAGACTACAACATCAAGATCAGTGGAATTCCAATCTACTGTGATAATACAAGTGCAATCTCTCTTACTCAGAATACTACAAGTCATTCAAGGACTAAGCACATTGAGATCAAGCATCACTTCATTAGAGATCATGTGGAAAAAGGCAATGTAATGATTGAGTATGTTCATACTGATAATCAGATTGCTGATATTTTCACAAAACCTTTAAGTGAAGTAAGGTTTTCAACTCTAAGAGCTGAGCTAGGACTACTTAATTTGGAAGCATAAGCTGAGGGGGAACTCATCAGAAGACTGAAGTTCAACAGCTTAGTTGTCTGTTATTATCTTCAAGGATTAACTCGCAACAGACTAGTTAACTTATGAATTCTTAAACTCAGGGGGAACGTGTAAGACTAGCGGTACTTCTGAATTAAAGATGAAATTTGTTGATGTCAGTTAGTTGAAGTTATGTTTTCATCAGAAGACTCAACTATCGAAGATTAAAGTTATTTTATCTAGCTGGATTGACAAACAGCTGAGGAAGGTTATCAGCTATTGGCATTCTCTGATAACAACTATGTCATCAGGACAGTAGTCCATCAGATAAGTATTTATGTTACTCATCTGATTACTTTAATAAAAGCGAATCTATTTAAAACGTTTTATTCAAATACGCTTTTATAAGTAACTGTTGGGCGGTACATATTCCCGCTCTTCATTAAATATCTTTTGAATTCGAAAAGTCGTAACTGACGCCGCACGATCAGCACTGACAGAAAAACGGATCTAACGGTTGGCGGATATCACGGAATTCAAGATACCCCAATTCTATAAATCCCCATCTGATCAGTCGTGTAGTTCTTTACGCACTCTAAGCATTCAAAAGTACTTGTGAGAAAATTACCTGCAATTCTCTGCAAATTTCTCTCTGTTTTCCTAACCTTCAACAGATTAACAATGGCCGCTGAAGGTATGTTTCTCGTATATGATTCCTACTACCAATCTGGTACGACACTGATGAAAGAACTTCTGGAGAAGTTCAAATCTGCGAACTTGGTGAATTTTATGGAATATAATGAGGGAGTGATCTGGACTGATCAAGTGATGGAGTACTACAACACAGCGAAAGCTGACTACAACGCACTGGAGATTAAGGCTACAGTGGGAGGTAAATCGATCACTATTACTCCTGCTGTTCTGCACGAAACGTTTGGACTTCCTAACAGTGGACGACATGACGTCACTGTACTGACGAAAGATAAGCACCAACAATTCTGGGCGATCTGCGCCAAGGAGGGAGAAGTAATGTCTGGAAACATTAGGAAGAGACAACTGAGAGATGAATATCAGCGGATGGCTGATATGGTGGCAAAACTGATTGAGAACTGCACCTTCTCACTGGATGCTGTTACCATGAAGAGGTTCAGCATCATGGCTGCCATCTACTATGGACTGGAGGTCAACTGGTCAATCATAGTTTAGTATATATTGGCTGATTTCCTTGATGAGAAGAAAGGAAAAGGCCCCTCCACCAACCACAGAATCACACTCAGTTATCTACTGTCAAAACTGGACTGTGACACAAAGAATGGAAAAGAGATCCACAAATCTAAGGCATTGTCCAAGTACATGCCTGTTCAAAAGAGGAAGGCTGGAGAGCCTGCAGAAGCTGATGTTGAGGAACCAAAAGAGGTTCCTGCCAAAAGGCAAAGGAGGTTAGTCAAAACAGCCAGCTTAGCTGTTGAGACTAAAATGAAGAAGGCTGCTGATGAGCCTAAGAAGAAAGAAACTAAGCAGATGGAGAAAGTGACTTCTGCTGCTGAAGCCACTAAAATTGTTGAAAACATAATTGCTGATGTAAGGACTGGATCCCCTGCATCACCATCAAGAACTCCATCAGCAGAGAGGCATGCTGAAGGTATCTCTCAACGAACAAGAAGTCAACAGAGAGATACAGCTACAACTACTTACCGTGAAGGGAGAACCAAGAAGTCTGCTAGAAAGCAGATGACCTTTATAGAAGAACCAACAAACTTGGAAAATGTAGCTAGGGAAGACCCTGAAGCTGCTGAAAGGCCTGCTGAAACAGTTGAGACTGTTGCGACTGACAAAGCTGATGAGCAACAGCCAAATCAAGTCACACCAACAGCTGAGGTTGTTCAACCTCGAGAAGATCCAGATGTCCAAATCATTTATCCTATTGCTGCTGCTCCCCTATCATCTGCTGGTCCAGCTCCTGCTCCTATTGATAAAGGAAAGAGGAAGATAGTGCTTAAGAGAAAGAAAATCTCTAAAGCAGACAAGAAGGCAAGAGAGGAAGCTGAACAAAGGAAGCAAGATGAAGCTGAGGAAAAGAAGGCACTTGAGCTAAGCAAAGCTCAAGAAGCAAAGGATGAAGCCAGAAGGCGCATGTCTGAAGCAGAAAGGAAAGCTGCTGAGGATGCTGAAATGGAAATGGTTTTGGAATTGAGCAAAGTTGATGCCTATGGACCTGTCCATGGAGGTGGCATCAAGATTGGAGAAGGCAAAGATGGAGAAGACAAGAAAAAGATACTACTGCCTGCCCCCAAAACCAAGTCAAAGGAAAAGTTTGAAGTTCGAAGAGCCTTTGAAATAGTGTATGCTGATAAGGAGCTGTTCAAGAAGTTTGAGAAGTCCTTGGCATACTATGATCAAAAGATTATGTTGAAGACTATGTTCAACCAAGAAAAGCCAAGGTATATTAGTTGGAGGGATAACAGGCTGAACATGTCAATAACAGAACTTCAAAGTATGAAGGAGTTGGCTGATGAAGAACGTTGGGTTCTGAACTGGCTGAAAACAAACTCCATTCAAAAGGCCCTTGATCCCAGCTATGTAAGAGATGTCATGCATAGTTATGCAAAAGGCTTTGCATTGGAGGAGGCCAAGAAGATCAAAAGCACCTTGCCTGATAAGAAGAAAAAGTCTGAAGATGCTGAAGAAAGGGCAATTAAATTTGCTGTTATGACCTCCCTGAAGAGATGGGTAAAAAGGTCAAAATACCAGCAAGGCTGTTCAAGTGAATTGCCACTACTGCCAAGCATTCGGCAGATAATTTTTGGCAAGGAAGTTAAAGAGTTCAGTGAAGTGCCAAAGGGCAACAATGCTCCTGTTAACCCCTGGATCATTGTGAGGCAAATCAGACAAACAACTTGCTTCAATGATGATGGCACCATCACTAACTTATTTTACGATGATGTCACTGATGAACACAAGGAAGCTGATGCTGATGCTTCTGCTTCATCAGCTGATCAACATTCATCACTGATGGAAGCAATCCAGATGCTTATGGAAAACCAACTAAAGGAACTGGAAGATAAGCACAAGCAACAGCTAATGAAGGTTAAGGAGGAGCTGAAGGTTGAACTTAAAGCAGAGTTGGCAGAAACCAACAAACTTCAGCTGGAAACTGTTCAAGGATCAACAGAAGAGATCATCAAGAAAGAAATTAACAGTATTCCAATTCCTCAAGACAATTCATTGCAGTTAGTACACAGCCTGAGAGATCTGAACCAAAATGTTGAAGATGTGAAGGGTGATGTGAATCATCTTCATACTGCTTTAAAATCAGCTGAGCACAAGATTGCTGATCTGACTGCAACCTTCATTCAAGTCAGTAAAGAAGAGAAGGAAATCAATCTAGGGATGTTGCAAGAAGTGGCAAAGGCCTCACAGGAAGTTCAGAATGAAATTGCAACTATCAACCTTAACATTGACTACTTCAATGACAAGACTGACGTCATCAGCACTGATATTCATCATCTAACAGCAAGTCATGACGTTGTTAATCAGAAAATAAAGGCTTTGTGTGCTGGAGTGAAGATTCCAACAGTTGCTCTCAACCCTGCTGTTGTACCTTCCAATGTCATCAGAGTTGATGATGACAAAAAGGGGGAAGATAAAAGGGAACAACCAGCTGAGGAACCAGCTGAGGAATCTGCTGCTGAAGAACCAGCTAAGGAAACTGCTGCTGCAACAACTGAAGCCAAGGAAACTGAAGAAACAGCTGACAAGACTGAAAAGCTTGGAAAGGTAGAAGAAGAAGGAAAGATTGAAAAAGAAACTACCAAGTACAAGAACACTGAATCTGCCAGGAAAGCAATGGAGCTTATTAGAGAACAACAACTTAAGGAGAAGATGGAAGCTGCCAAAGCAATCTTGGAAGAGGAAGCTGATGATGAAGAAGATGACGAAGAGTCATCTTATGAGTATGAGGAAGTGCTTGAAGGATCAGATGAAGAAGCTGATAGTTAGAATTTGTAAAATCTTTGTAATCAGTTTACTTTTATCTATTCTTCAGAAATCTCATCTGATGAACTTGTACATGTAATGCTTTTTCAAAATTAATAAAAAGTCAAGTTCAATCCAATATACTTTTTCTATCTCAGAAAATTTTGAGGATTACAATCTTTAGCATAGGTATTTGACAGGTACTTAGCTGAAGTTTTGTCATCATCAAAAAGGGGGAAATTGTTGGATAAGGATGAAGATGAAGGCACTGCAGACAAATTTAGAAGGGAGGTTTTGATGCATTCCAAAACTTCAAGATTGGCTAAGTATGGAGTAACTTAGCTGATGATCCCTTTGGAAGGAATTTTGACTAAGTAAAGAAGACATCAGAAGAGTCAAAGTTTCAAGGTCCAAGACTTCTGATCTGCTGAAGGAAAAATATAAGACTGATGAAGATCAGCCGACTCAAATCAGATTTGTTCAAAGTTTGAGATCAGCCGAGTTCACCATCAGACGTGTATTTCCGTCAGCCAAGTGGAAAGGATCATAAAGTCTTCCCAACGGTAATAAATGCCCCTTGGTGTAATAAATGCTGAAGTACAAGGTTATTAAAGACAAATGATTGAAGAATTGCTTAGCATCAGCCGAGTGCATTTAATGCTGCCTGCAGAATAGTACTGTTTACAGTACGGACAGACTGCAAAAGAGCCGTTCGCGGATTTTAAGGACCAGTACTCGAGGAATTTGAATCCTGTCTCTCTTCAACGGACACTTTTCAATCCTCAAGTATAAATAGCTGAAAGAGACGAAGAAGAAACAAGCAACACAATCTCTGAGAAATTTTCGAAGCAAAATTCTTTAAGTCTCAAGAACAGCTCACTCATCAGCTGAGTCATTTGTTGACGAAAAGCAGAGTTGAAGAATCAAGAAAAATACATCTTCTGAGTGATTTTGTAAACAAGAGTGTTGTGCGGAGTTGTGATCCATCTTTGTGAGTGATCAAACTTCAGAGAATAGGTTTTCTGTGTGATTTCCTATTGCGAACTTGTGGTCGTTTCATTTGTTGTTCGACGCAAGCAGAGTATATTGTAATCTGTGTGATTATAGTATAACCCAGAATCTAAGTGATCTGGAAGAGTGGACTAAAGGATTTTTGTCCATATAACCACTATAAAAATTACTTGTGTTTTTACACTGCTTTTCAAACTTGCATATTTGCTGATTACATAAAAACACATTAAGTTAACTGTTTGAAAAAGAATTCAAAGGAGTTTACAAAACTGGGGAAACATTTTTCAAACTGCTAAGACTACTTGTGAAAAACACTTTGAAAATCCGCTGCAAGTACTCTAAGTATTAAAACTGATTTTAACAAAATCAGCTAAGTAATAATCAGACGAGTGGTCAACAAGACTGTTCAAAGATTTGTTCGCGAACAGAATTGTAACTAACTAATCTGATCAGCTTAGTCTGTTCAGTTGAGTGAAAGTTTTAGAGTTAAAATTCTAAGAAAATTTTTAAAGAGGTTTATTCACACCCCCCCCCCCCTCTAAACCTCTTCTGACCACTTGGGACCAACAATATTTTTCTTAAAAAAAACAAACTCATGAATGTCAGCGATGTAGGGATAAAATGGTCATTTTTATGCACAACAATCATAAACTTGTTATTCTAAATATATTTTACTTTATAATAACTTATTTTAACATTTTCTCTCGGTAACATTTAGATTTAGAAAAAGACACTGTCTTCATTTTATTTTCAAGTATTCTCTAGATTATTTATTTTATATCTAAAATACACGTTTATATATCTAACATATTATTATATTGCATGTAATTTACATAATTTGGATTATCATATTAAGTCGGGGTTGAAAATACCAGAAATTATATTTTTTGGGTGCAAAGTGTTAATATTCTATATTTCAGACCGCAAAGTGTCAAAATATATATTTTTAGGGTGCAAAATGCAAAAAATATTCAAAAATAACTATTATACTCTTCAATCAATGAACTTTTTCTTCGGCAAAATAGCATTTTTAGTCCCTTAAGTTTTACTAGTCTGCGAAAGTAGGACACTTAAATCTCCGGCAAGCATTTTTAGTCGTATAAGTTTCGTAAGTCTGCGGAATTAGGACATTTAAATCTCCGGCAAGCATTTTTAGTCCCATAAGTTTCGTAAGTCTGCAGAATTAGGACATTTAAATCTTCGGCAAGCATTTTTAGTCCCATAAGTTTCACAAATCCGCGAAAGTAGGACATTTAAATATTCGGCAAGCATTTTTAGTCCCTTAAGTTTCACTTGTCCGCGAAATCAGGACAATTAAATTTCCGAAAAGCATTTTACATCCCTTAATTTTTATTTTCCGCGGAATCAGGACACTTAATTTTTCAGCAAGCATTTTACGTCCCTTAACTTTCACAAGTCGGCAAAATCAGGACACTTAATTTTCCAGCATGCAAGATACGTCCTATAACTTTTCTATACCTGCAAATTTAGTCCACTTGACTGCAATTATAGTCCACAATTTGCCAAAAATTGCATAACTGCCCATTGGACAATTAATTTGAGAATTTTGCCACATTGAACAATTAATTTAGGGATTTTGCCAAACTGGACAATTAATTTGAGAATTTTGCCACACTGAACAATTAATTTAGGGATTTTACCAAAGTGGACAATTAATTTGGGGACTCATGTGCTTTATTTGTAAAATTTAGAGCATCAACTTAGGTAGGTTCTTATTTATAGAATATTGTTCTTTGTTTTCAATAGTTGTACTATTTAATGTTATGAATGAATTGGAAAGCGGCGTATAGCCATTAAATTGAAATTTTTTCCAATATAGCCTTTTAGATAAGAGTATTTCCCAAAATGACTCAAACTGAAAAGTATTTCCCTAAATGTACCTATTGTGAAAAATCGCAGTTGCCAACTGCGATTCTTCATTTTTACGAAATTATGAAAAATAAAAAAAAAATTACCAAAAATCGCAGTTGCTAACTGCGATTTTTGGTATATTTTTTATTTTTTATTTTTTTTTGGTTTTTTTTGATAAAATGGCTTGAGTTTTGTAAGTATTTGATATTTATATTAGTAATAGTATTTTAAATGAAATGTTTGTCTTCCATTTCAGTATAAGTATGACATTGTGTTATCTCTTATATTTATAAATAATAAATTAAGTGTCTCCTGCATTCTTATCAAGCATGTTTATATATAAACAGGTAAAATATATTTGTGCCCAAAGCATTCATGTATTGTTCAAGTATTGCTATTGGAGTATAATTATATTGTTCAATTGTTGCTAACTGCGATTTTTGGTAATTTTTTTTTTTTATTTTTCATAATTTCGTAAAAATGAAGAATCGCAGTTGGCAACTGCGATTTTTCACAAAAGGTACATTTAGGGAAATACATTTCAGTTTGAGTCATTTTGGGAAATACGTTTCAGTTTGAGTCATTTTGGGAAATACTTTTATCTAAAAGGCTATATTGGAAAAAAAATTCAATTTAATGGCTATACGCCGCTTTCCAATTCATTCATAACATTAAATAGTACAACTATTGAAAACAAAGAACACTATTCTATAAATAAGAAACTACCTAAGTTGATGCTCTAAATTTTACAAATAAAGCACATGAATCCCCGAATTAATTGTCCAGTTTGGCAAAATCCCTGAATTAATTGTTCAGTGTGGCAAAATTCTCAAATTAATTGTCCAGTTTGGCAAAATCCCTAAATTAATTGTTCAATGTGGCAAAATTCTCAAATTAATTGTCCAATGGGCAATTATGCAATTTTTGACAATTGTGGACTATAATTGCAGTCAAGTGGACTAAATTTGCGGGTATAGAAAAGTTATAGGACGTATCTTGCACGCTGGAAAATTAAGTGTCCTGATTTTGCCGACTTGTGAAAGCTAAGGGACGTAAAATGCTTGCTGAAAAATTAAGTATCCTGATTCCGCGGAAAATAAAAATTAAGGGATGTAAAATGCTTTCCGGAAATTTAATTGTCCTGATTTCGCGGACAAGTGAAACTTAAGGGACTAAAAATGCTTGCCAAATATTTAAATGTCCTACTTTCGCGGATTTGTGAAACTTAAGGGACTAAAAATGCTTGCCGGAGATTTAAATGTCCTAATTTTGCAGACTTACGAAACTTATGGGACTAAAAATGCTTGCCGGAGATTTAAGTGTCCTAATTTTGCAGACTTACGAAACTTATGGGACTAAAAATGCTTGCCGGAGATTTAAGTGTCCTACTTTCGCGGATTAGTAAAACTTAAGGGACTAAAAATGCTATTTTGCCCTTTTTCTTCAAAACACATACTAGGGTGCAAAGTGCCTACTAAATTATATTTTCAGGATGCAAAGTACCAATACTTTTAAGTTAGGGTGCAAAGTGTCAAAACCCTATAATTTTAGGGTGCAAAGTGCCAAAGCCCTGAAATGAACATTGTTTTCATTCCTGAAAGTCCTTTACACACAGCAGTGCTTCTTGGCCACCTACAGATCATCAAAGAACTTTTTCACATAAATCCTTCAATTCAAAAGGATTTTCAGTATTTCTCGCGGCGATTCACCTTGGTTTTGGAATGGTGTAATTTCACATGAGTTCTTTCTCTTTTTCCTTTTATTTTTGGTATGGTAGTATTTTTTTGATTGAAATACACTTTCCCCCCTTAAAATATGGGGGTGGCATCAGTTACCCCCCAATGTATGAATTGTAACACTTACCCCCTATGTTATAATATTAAACATTTTATTCCAAAAATATCCCCGTCCATTTTGAAACAAATACATTATTTCTTTATTAATTTATCAAAAAATATTTATGTTAATTATTAATTCATCTATCCACCAAATAATATTATATTTTAATTTCTTCATTTTTTCGATTTCCTTCAATTTTCTTATCTCAAATTTTTTCTTTATTTTGGTCTCATTTTCTTTCTTGATTTATGTTTCAATTTATTTCTTTATTTTATGTTTCGATTTTTTATATTTCTATCTCAAATTTTTGGTAAATCAACTCTAATCTCACTCATTTTTTTTCCTTCGTATGAATTACTTTCCTCATTTTCTTTCTCACTTCACACATTATTTCGATCTCTTTCTTCTTTTCCATTTTTTATTGGGTAGTACGAATATCCCTATCAGGTAAGGCCTAATTATAAAAGTCCCCTCACGTACTGGGTATTACAAAAATTCCTCTCAGGATTGTCACCTTCTTACAATTACCATTTGTTCCTAAAATGTTCCAATTTTACCCTTGAAAGTTATTTGTATTGTTTGTAATGTCTTATAAATATTAAGAACAAATAACAAACAATATTTATAAGACATTACAAACAATACAAATAATACCCAAGTGGAAAATCAAAACATTTTAGGAGCAAGAGGATAATTGTAAAAAGGTGACAAACCTGAGGGGAATTTTTGTAATACTCAATACATAAGGATGATTTTTATAATTAGGCCTTACCTGAAGGGAATATTCGTAATTTATCTTTTTTATTTTTGCTGAACCTCTATATATTTGCCCCACCTCTCGAAAAGGCGCGGCCCTTGACTGGATCCCAAAGTTGCGGCGACGCCTTCTGGAATTTACATTAAGACAATGTAAATGGTAATGCACAAGTCAGCTCAACTTGCAGTAGAGATCAGCAAATTTCAAAAAAAAAAAAATTGTTCTTGGACTGACAAAAAAGCAAGTAGAAGCAAAAAAATTGGAACATACGTTATATCGGTAGGCTTCATAGCCCGAGTTCCCCGTCCATATTCATTTCCCTTAAACATTCAATTTATGGCAGCATATTCTCATAGATTTAACTTAATCAGAACCATTCTGTATTTATTTAGCAATTGATAAAAGACAAGAAAATATTTGAAGTTCCTAATACAAGTTTAGATGCAGATTCACGATATGTAGTGGAACTCTACCTCTTCTTTATATGGTAAAGATCATGACGAAGATGATACGCTATAATAGTACGTTAAAGCTATTAGGACACTGAAAAATCAGTTTTCAGAGTGTAATATACATTTTTTTATGAAAATTGAAACTTCGTCAGTTTTATCATAAAACTTTTATGGTACTAAAATTAAATTTTTGCCAAATTCTTATATTTATCTCTTCTTAAGCTTATCTATTAGGAACTAGTATTTCAAACACTTTTCATATGATTCCAATTAGACGAGATGACTAAGAAAAAGTAATTCGGTTACTTTTGGTCAGTGTTTTTAAAATCGCACCGAATAGCCGGTTGATCCGGTTTAATCGTTAATCGGTCCTTAAGTCGATCCGGTTTATCTCTAAAAATCAGTCCACAAATCAGTCCTTAATTCGTTTTATCCTTAAAAATCAGCTCCAAAATCGATAAAACCAGTGAACCAATGGTTCAGTTAATTTTTTTTTTCTTTTTAAATTTAGAGATTTTTTGTTATTATTATTTATTTGAACTCTTGTTTCAATTTTAATAGGATTACATTTATATACTTTAACTGAAATAACATTCATTATTTTAGTGTTTTAACAATCAATGATGAACAATCAAAGCAATATTACATCTTGTTTTACATAAAATACATAACCATTTTCTCATCATTGTGAATAATATTATTTTTTGTATGAAATTATGCAAATCAATTACCATATAAACACCAAATGAACAAGCCAAAACTTTGAAAATAAGATGAACTTTTAATTTTGTTGTCTTGTTTTGAATGTATGTATCTTTGAGAGATACTTGATATTTATAATTTTGACATTGATCTTAATTTTTAAGACATTATGATTATTTGCATGAAACTATAACAATTTATATTGATAAAGAATGATAATTTTTTTGAATAATAATTGTATTTTAGATATATATATATATATATATATATATATAAATATTACATAATAATAAAGTCACATCGGTTATACCGATCGAACTAATGGTCGACCCAATCTGACCGATCGAACCAGTAACCAGTAAGACTTCCGGTTCAATGACCGCTCTGATTTTAAAAACACTACTATTGGTACTAAGGATCCAATTATTCTTTAAGTTTAATAATATATTTTCTCAAAGGGTCATCTTAATTTTCAATTTTAAATAATTACTCATGATTTGAATTGCACAATTTTGACACCCAGGTTTCAATAGAATTCACCTAGCAACTTCATGCTTAAAGAAATTTAGTTAACTTCTAATCTTAATAATAAATCATGTATTGAGAAAATATATACCCTGGACATTTTAATAATAAGCTTTTTGAGTCTTAGATATTTTAACCAACCAACACCATCTTGTTCGATTCGGCAAATGCAAGAATAAGTGAGTTGAATAAAAAAGAATTTAGAGTGGAGTCGTGCTGATAACGTGTTGTAAAACAATACGAAAATTAAAGAACAAGAAAGTCAAGAATTGAGTAAACATTTTATTTCTTTTCTTGGTGTACATATACAAGCAAACACTTTCTCTATTTATAGGCTAAGTAGATACATAGTAAAGGAAAATCTAATTAATTACAAATGGTACATGCATGGATCAAAATTTCGGTTCAAATGTATGTTTCGGTTAGTCAAATATTGGAAACTTTTCGAGACTATTCGGAAATATTTCGGAAACACTAAGGAAAATTTATTAAAAAAGTTACTACATTTAGGAATATAACAGAGTTTAAGACAAATAAATGTTTCGGAATTACATCTTGTTTTCGTTTCGCCTGATTCAAAAACGGAAACTTTTCGATGTTTTCGATGGAAAAGATGGAAATTTTGATCCATGGGTACATGTATTTGAAAAAGTTAAATACATTGACAATTGAAAAATGGATATTCTTCATACATATATTTCATAGGCATCCACCCAAAATACAACTTGATTTACAACATCTTTAAATTTTAAAATTATCATGGAGAAGTAGTGATTTTAATCATCTAAGTTTTGTAAGAGAGTAATTTTTTTTAAAATAACAATTTTTTAAGAAATAATAAATTCATATTTTTGAACTCCCTAAAGTAGAGGAAATTATATTTTTCATACCAAACTTTTACATATTTTATACATTGATACCAAACATTTGAAACAGACACATTTAATATTAGAATTGAAGGACTTTTTTCATATTTGCTTGAGCTTTTTGATATTCTTAAAATTATGTTTCATATGTTTTTACCATAGCATGCTTATGTGCTCTAAATAATATTTGGAAATTATTGTGGCATGATTTCTTATAGATTATGAGATATGATTTAATTTTGATTAATATCCGAAAACTTTGTTAACTTTCTGCGGATTATTTATTGCGTTTCATGAACTCAAACTTATACCATTCGAAAGCTCTCGTCAAGAGCTTTCCAAACATATATAAAAATACAAAATTTAACATTGTAAATTGACAGAGAAAGAAAATGTATAAAACCTAAATTGTAAATTAATATCGCAACTCATATTTCATACCAAACTTTTACCTATTTTATAAATTGATACAAAACCTTTGAAAAAGACACATTTAATACTAGAATTGAAGGACTTTTTTCACATTTGCTTGAGTTTTTTTGTATGCTTAAAATTATGTTTTATGTTTTTTTACCATAGCATACTTATGAGCTCTATTTCATATTTGAAAATTATTGTGGCATGAACCTTATAGATTATGAGATAGAGATATGATTTAATTTTGATTAATATCCCAAAACTTTGTTAATTTTCTGCGAATTATTTATTGCATTTCATGAACCGAAATTTATAACCATATACATATAAAAAACCCAAAATTTAACATTGTAAATTGACGGAGAAAGAAAATGTATAAAAAATCATTCAATTTATTCCCTCCCCTAAAGTGGACAGAAGGGAGTGATATTTACTTAATTCATGAATCATGACATTAGATGTAGTATTTAGGAAAAAATTGATGGATCCATGAATACATTCTCTATCAAGAATCAAGAATGTCCACATTTCTTCACCAGATGCTACTTCGTCATTCTCCAAACCCGTCCCAAAATTAAATACCCATAACCCTAAATTCCTCTGCCCTTCTACAAGAAAAACCCTTAAAATGTACTCTTCAATGTCATCGCCTTCACTCTTTCCCCCCTCAAATAAACCCTTTCTCTTTCACCACCCTTTCAGTTTCGCCTTTTCTGTTAAACCATTTGTTTACAAACCAAGAAAACCTAAACCCTTTTTACTATTAGCTTCAACCGCTGAGAAAAATTCAACTCCTGAACTTTCTTGGGACAAAATTGACCCTGATGAGTACAATGGTTGGGCCATCGCCGAAGTTTCTCCTAAACCAGTGAAGAAAAAGAGTGAGGATTTATTTTGGCGCACTTTGTGAACCCTATTTTTAAAATTGTGCAGTATTGGACAATTGAAGATAAAATTGTGATATGGGTTTTTGCAGGTTTGACTACATTTGTGGTTGCTGGAATTGGAGCTTCAATTGCTGTGTTTCTTGGTTTAGTTGCTTATTATTCAGTTTCAAGAAAAGGTTGAATATCTCTTTCTTCAAATTATTGGTATTATAAGTTCATATCTAAGCGTAATTTAATTCTTTAACAGTTTAATTATAGTTGTTAAAAAAAGCAATGTAATGTTTATTTAACTGAGATTGAAGTATTGGCCTAATTATATTATTTTACTTCATTAGGTTTTCGGTTTCGATATAGGCATCCAGAGTCTTTTGTAGATAGTAAGTCTGATACTGAAAGTGAAAGAATTAGTTCTGATTTTTCACTTGATGATGCCGAGGAGCCTGAGGGAAAATTGGGTGGTGTCCCAGACGCATTTGTGGCAACAGGTGATTTGGATTTGACAACTTTTGAAATTGATCTCTTTCGATTTATTTAGTGATGATATGTGTGGTTTGAATCATTAAATACAGCAACTTAAATTACATAAGGATTTTCATTCTGTGAAGAGCTAATGCAAAAACACCCCTTGTGCTTTGTTTGCCTAACTATAAAAGAAAAAGCCTTTGCTATTTTTTATTAGCAAAACCCCCCTGTGTTCTTTTGAAATTCTTTCATTAATGATAGGGAGGTCATTGTGAATTTTTTAAGTGAACAGGGAGGGTTATTGCTGATTTTCAAGGGATATTGTCAATTTTTTAGGTGAATAGGGGCGTTTTTGCATCCTTTGGTGAGGGTATAATTGTCATTTTTGCTAATAAAAAAATGAGCACAAGAGGTTTTTTTTGGTAGTTAGGCAAAGCCTAGAAGGTATTTTTGCATTTCACTCTTCTTTGATTTCTCTCTAAATGTCATTCGAAGTGTTATGTATAGTTATATTCCATGTTTGATGATTTTAGATAATATTTTCTCGATTAATTTAGAGATGAGTGATACAATAATGGAAGAAAGAAAGGAGCGAGTTATAGTTCCATTAGCTGCAGATAGTGCTCAACAGGAAGCTATCTTAGCACTAAAGAAACTGAAGGTATGTTCTTGTTGCATCTCACATGATTTAGTTATTATCATTATCAAAAGATTATGGCTTAATGCTGTCAATGTTAGTTATTCATGTTGTTAGAACAATTTTGTATATAACACTAATTAGCTCTAAAGGATTAAAGGAATTTGCGTATTATGTATAAGGCATAAAAATCCATGACTCGGTCAGATCTTTATTTGATAAATGCTATTGTCTATAATCTTATATAATCTAAAGTCCTTGCGAAATCATTATATAGAACATTCTTGAGGGAAATTTGAATAATTGCCCCTCAAGGTCCTCTTACTATATTAATAAAAATGATTTCCAACTTTTGCTATAAGATTGAAGATGATGATGATTGAAGATCCTCGTTAATTCAGTTTCATATCTTAATTTAAGATTCTCAGTTCTATGTGTGATTCTTACCAAGTCATACAGATTATTGAAGATGATGCTATAGCAGATGAACTTTGTACAAGGCGGGAATATGCAAGATGGTTACTTATTGCAAATTCACGACTAGAGAGGTAGCAGTATATCATATATCTATGTTTTCATCCTAACATTTTATAATGTTTCCAACTCATGGTCCTTATCACACTCCTCTTCCTATCCAATTTGGGACCAAAAGTGCAAAACGGTAACTATTTGTGCTATTATATCATTTCGTTTGCGTTGTTGGGTTTTTTCAGGAGTAGAAAGCATCGCATAATTCCATCTGCTGCACTTTGTGGTTCTAGAATTACTGCTTTTGATGATATCGAAGTTGAAGACACTGATTTTGAACATATCCAATGTAAGGTTTGGTTACAATGATATAAGTCAATGTTTTGGTTAGAACAGTGTTTTTGATTTGTATGCCAAACATGTCCTTAGCTCTAGCGGAGGCGGGTGTTATTAGAAGCAAACTGTCAGATGAAGAAACTGGGTTGAATTCCAATGGTGTAGAAGGCAAAAAACATGTCAATTTTTCTCCCGAGAGGTACCTTAACTTCTCTATATTTCCTTTCCATCCCCACCCTTTTGTTTAGGGTGATTTACACTCGGACCCCCCGAGGTTTATCGTAATTACAGAATGCCCCCTGTGCATCCAAAATTTACCAGGACACCCCTTACAGGGGGGTTTTCTGTAAACATTTTCAGAAGTTGTCGATGCTAAGGGGTGTTTTGGTACATAGTCTAACCAGAGGGGGTCTCCTTGTAATTTCTGAAACATCAGGGGGTTCCTTGTAAGGTGAAAATCACCCTTATTGTATAATTAATCTTGACCTAAAGCCACGTTGTTGGATGTGATAGATATATCGCCCGTGAGGATCTCATTAGTTGGAAGGCCAGATTAGAATATGAAGTCATGCCAAGTTTCATTGAAGAGGTAGGTTTAAGTTATAACTTCTTGTCTTTCCCTTTTACTTATTTAACATGAGTGGTAATAGCGTAATGACCCTTCATAGTTCTTATCTTTAATACCCTATGTTTTTTTGCAGTTCAGATGTCAAGGAAGAATATAGGATTTCTTGATGTTAAGGAAATCTCTTCCGATGTATTAGTCGAGCTTTTTGTGGACAATCTGGCTGATGAAAAGAGCATTCTTAGAGGAGTTTTCGGTTAGGACTCTTATTCTCCGTGGACTTGTTTATCTTCTGTTACTTTAGTAGAATAGATTGAGAAACTGCCTTTTTGGTCTCATAGGACTGTACACTCAACATTTTAATCCCGTATATCTTACTTTATGTTTGGTCATCGTCCTTGTCCCCCCTTCTCCATCCTTATTTGGTCTCATGGGATAGAATCTATTTTGCACTTTTGGTCTAAAATTGGGTAGAAGGGGGGACATATGTTATGTGTAGAAAGAGTTGATGTTTCTTAAAGCACTGGACCATAGTTGTTTGAGGCGTAAGGCGGCGCAAGGTGATGAGGGCTCGCCTTGCCTCAAGGCGAGGCGATGCAAAAAGCGAGGGCTTTTTGGGGATAAGGCGCTTGTGCATAAAAATTATTAGTAATAAACTAATAATATGTAGTTAATGTATATATTAATAGATTTAAGTGCATATTTTAATCTATATTAATATATTTATGTAAATGTTGTTAAATAAAAAGTTAACATTGATTATAAGTAAATACTAATATTTAGTTGAATAATATTTATGTATTTAAATATAATTAAACAAAATTACTTAGCTATTTATGTAAATAAATAACTGTATTAAACTATGAATATGCATAACTTATTAAATGCACATACAAATAAGAAAGTGACAAAAAAAATGAACGAATAAACTTAAAATGTATTAAAGTGTAGACAAGGAAAGAAAAGTGGACCCATGTTCCCACTTTGTATAGTAAAAAATGAGTTTCATATATAATAAAAAGAAAAGTAACTGAATTACATAGATGGAAACGGGGTTATTCTTCTAGACCTAATTCAGTTTGCTACAACCATGGCCAGTGACGGCGCGGTGGACGGCGAGTGTGAGAAGGGCGGGATAGGGTGTCTAGAAAGAGAGTAGGCAAAACTGGTAATTTACTTTTAACTTTAAATGTAAAAAAAAAAAAGAAAGGACCCCCCAAAAGGCGCCGCCTTGCACCACCTTAAGGCGGCGCCAAAGGCGAGCAAGGTGACGCCTTGCGGGGCTTTTTGGGGATGACCATGGCGAGGCGAGGCGAGGTGAGGCGACGAGGGCTCCCCTCGCCTCGGGCAAAGGCGAGCGAAGCGCTCGCCTTTAACAACTATGCACTGGTCCCACAAGGAAGATTATGGGTCGATTTCGACCGACTGAGGGCGAGATTCTTTGACCCAACTTGAAGCCCATTAACCCTAAATCCCCCTACCTATGAAGTTGTTGATTGAAATAATATCAATTTTCTTTTTCTCCCCAAACGCCAATATCCAAAACCAATGCAAATCATATCTCAGATTTTCATTTCAATTATTAATATTTTATCATCCAATATTCCAACCAAAACTATACTCCAAATCATGTTTCAATGCTGAAACACTTACTAATTTTATGAAACCAAAACATAGCCAAAACCAATCCATACATTTCCTAAATTTTAAGTCCTGAGTGTGCAATCTCATTGGACTAAAGTTCATTATTTTTCGAGCAAAATGTTCTAAATGAGAAAAAAAAACCCGTGTTATTTTAATTATCAACCCCCACCCCCTGTTATCATTTTTATTAGCAATAAACCCCTATTAAATTTCTTCAGAAGTCAACATGGGGTTTTTCTGCTAATTAATAACACGGTTTTTTTAGCTGATCAGGCAAAGCATAGGGGGCATTTTACATTTCACTCTTATTTCTTCTGGAATAGATTACTGAAAAACATATTATTCACAGGACAAAGTAAGCGATTGCAACCTACTAAACCTTGCACAAAAGCACAGGCAGCAGTTGCATTGACCAGTGGAAGAATGACGGAATTCATAAAAGCGGAACTTTTGAGACTAGAAGCAGAGAATGTTTCAAAGCAAATTGAATTCAAAGAAGTAATGTCCGAGCTTTTAGAGAGAGGTGAAATAAAGAAGTTTTGGGAACAAAGAATAGAAGAAGAAAGAAGTCGAGGCTTGAAAGTGGAAATGGATTATTGTGAAGCCATTAAAGCTTTGGAACAAGAGAAGACTTCTCAAGAAATTTCTTTCGCTGAATTTCTGAAACAGAAGGCAGGTTTGGATTGTCAAAACCAGTTGCTTTTGAGTTTAAAAGCAGAAGTTAATGATATGTCGAGAAAACTCGATTTTGAGAGGAAAAACTACATTGATGAAAGGCGTGGTATTGAAGAAATACGAAATGGTTTGGAAGTGAATTATGAGGGATTGCTTGATAAGAAGTCAATATTGGAAGCTGAATTAGAAGCTCTACGAATATTGAGGTAAAAATTAGTTTTTCTTTTCCTTCAAGGCGAAATTGTCTTTTCAGTCTCGAGCTAAATGCGAAAACACCCCTTGTGCTTTGTCGAACTATCAAAAACCTCCATTGTGTTCTTTTTTATTAGCAAAATTTGAAATTCATTTCTAAATCTGAAGGAGGCTTTAATAAAAAAATTAAGTGAACAGGGGGTTATTGTCAAATTTCAAAAGTCAACAACAAGGTTATTGATAATTTTTTTGGTTAAGAAGGGTGTTTCTGCCTCCTTTGTTTTGTTGGGACTGTAATTGTCATTTTCCAAGATTTTTTTACTAAAAAGAAATAAGCACCAGAGAGTTTTTGGTAATATAAATAACACATGGGTTTTATTGATAATTAGGCAAAGCATAGGGCTATTTTTTCCTTTCACTTTTTTACTCTCGATTGGGGCCTCAATACATTTGATTCCCATGCTTTTCAAAATTGCACTTTTGGTCTCATTTTCTTGAAATTTAACTTTTGATCCCAAATTGGATGGAAAGAAGGTGATAGGACCATGAGTTATAAGAAATTAAGATCAAAAGTGCAATTTTGTAAGATATGGGATTGAAAGTGCTAAAAATGCAATTTGCCTCTCTTTTTCTAAATTATAATCAAATTTTGTATCTTTTTTGTTTCTTTGGATTGGACAAAACAAAGTTAGGTATATATAATGTCAAATAAAATGTGGGTTCTTTTCTTGACTTGCAGATCTTGGGTTGAGGATGAAGCACTGAAAAGCCATGCTCGTGCAAAGGTTCTCGAGGACGCTGAGCGAAGGTGGAAATGGGACGGTAAATCGTAACATTTTCTTTTTCTTCTTCGTCGCCGTGATTAACTGCAGAAGAACAGAAAATGGATGTGCCCTGCAAGAATGAGAAATAAGTTTTAAATATTTATTGATTTAAATGCATGTTTCATTTTCTTTTTAAAGGCTGATGGGGATGGCACTTAATTACCAACAATGACAAAATAACAAGGAGAAGCTTATAACTGGTCTTTTTGGAAACAGTAATTTTTATGTAAAGTATAAACCATCAGATTAATGATTCCAAGATATAAATGTTTCTTATAAACCATCAAATTGGTGGGGAGAATGCAGCATGTAATTAGTTGTTTGTTTCTGTTACAAGTGTTATTGTCTTTTTATTGTTTAAGCAACGCCAAAAAATTAGATGTTAATTTTACCCTTTTCAACCTACCTAATAGTTTCAAAAGAAGCTAGACTTTTGTATGTCCACCCAAGTTGAACGGATATTTTAAAATTATACATCGTGCAATATCATATATATATTGGATATTCGAATGCTTATCCGTCATCTGTCAGATATGTCACTGTGGCGTTTCTCATATTAAGAAAATAAGAAATAAAAATGATATTGTATCGGATCCACCGTTAGGTGTTATAGAAACACTCAGGATACGTAATGACATGTAGGGCTGTCAATGGGTTGGATTCTGGTCGGATCAGGCTTGTCCAGATTCGGCTCCATTTATACGGATCGAATCATGTCGAATTCGGATCTTGCTCGAATCTAGATTTTTTGAATCCAACGGATCTTGGTCGGATTTGGCCGGATATTGGATATTTTTTGGATCTAATAAATTTTTATTTAAAAAGTTAAATTAATATTTTTTTTTTCTAAAACAAGTTTATTATCTTTTAAATTTTATTTAATTTTAGCTCACATTTTCAAAGTTTCTTTACTATATTCATATTTGTAGAATGAATATATTGGTTTAAATAAATTTATATACGAATTATAAATTACTATCTTCTTAAATTGACGTTGAAATATTATTAATGATACATATTTTTATAAATCATTTTCTATATATATCTTTCTTTTTATTTTTGTCGGATACGGATCTTTAACGGATCGGATCGACCTAAATTCATATTCGCTCCATGATTTTCGGATTTCGGATCTTTATAATCGGATCAGGTCCATCGAATCTCTAATCGGACAATTATCCTAATAAATCGGATCGAATTCGGACGGATCCGAATTGAAATCCGCCCCATTGACAGCCCTAATGACATGTATTTCTTTAAAAAAAATAATTAGATTATGTATCTTAACAAGTGATTTACATGAAACACTTGAAATTTTTGAAAGGGCAAATTTTGTTGCATATGATATTAATACTACGATTTTACTTGAAGACTTTTTTTTTTTTTTTTGATAATCCAGGTGTACATGCTTACACTAGACTAATCCTGGACTCTCAGAACCCATGCCCTATAACCCTGAAGGATGTAAATCGTAGGATGTGCCTCCACCAAGTCTCGGGATCCCACCATACTGCTGTACACTCTGCGCACAAAGGGGTCTTCACCACAAATGACCATTAGATAGACCCATATAAATGATTCCATTTAAGTTCCAAATGGGATTTGAACCCTCACCCTTGCTGCTGGAGCAAGCCTTATGAATTATTGATCAACAACCAGTTGGAGATATGCCCTGGGGACTACTTGAAGACTTATTTGAGAGGATATAATATTGTTCATTTTAGAATTGGAAAAAAAATTGAACTAAATATATATTACTTAGCTTTGATATACATTTTTAAAATATTGGTTTTTTATTATAATGTATTTTTGAATATATACATGTATTTTAGCATTCATATTTTATAAATTTTGAAAATTCATATCTCCGTCTACGTGCAACATATTATCACATTAACATGATAGAAAAAAATCCTTTATTTTTGATTTAATTTTTACAGTATTTATCACATTAACAACTATCAAGGTTAAGCCATTTTTTGACACTTCAAACAATCTATAACTGATTAATTGGGTTTTTGACAAGTTAACTCCATTAGTCAAGTTTAATAGATAATTTATCTCCATGTGATATTAAATAATGAGCAATTTCTTCTTGCTAGTGGAGGTATTGCACACACAATCTATAATGCGATTAAAATTTTATTTCTTGCCCCCAGGACATATCTCCAACTGGCTGACCAACAATTCATAAGGTTTGCTCCAGCAGCAAGGGTAGGGGCTCGAATCCCATTTGGAACTTGGATGGAAGCATTTTCATGGGTCTGTCTATGTGTCATTTGTGGTGAAGACCCTTTTGTGCGCAGAGAATACAGCAGTATGGTGGGATCCCGAGGCTTGGTGGAGGCAAATCCTGCGATTTACATCCTTCAGGGTTCTAGGACAAGGGTTCTGAGGTTCCAGGATTAGTCTAGTGTAAGCTTGGACACCTGGGTTATAAAAAAAAAAAAAAGATTTTATTTCATGTAAAAATTATCAATTTAACATTAGCATTGACAACATATTCATCTCATTTACCTCCATGTGATATGCATAAATAAACACTTTAACACTTTATGATATTATATAATGAGCATTTTAACCTCCTTCTAAAACTGTGAAAAATAAGAGGAAGGTAGTTTTTTTTTTTTTTTTAAAAAGACATGGAGATATTTTGTCCTTTTATTATGAAAAAAGTCAAAATTTCCATTTAAAATAACACATAAAATTAATTTGCAATTCACTCCCGATAAATATAACGGCAGGGTAGTTTTTCTTTTTAAATTGATATTCAAACTTCATTAAATAAAATACAAGCTATAAATGCAGGACTTCAAACACAACAAAAAGAAAAGTCCTACCAAATTCAGGTTTGGTGGTAATGACCCAATAAGATTCATGACCCTAGAAACAAATAATGTGACATCAGAACAAGAAAAAGAACAAGACGGGATTTTATTGACAAATCTTTTACTGTTATAAAACTTAGGATAAAAGAATGAATAAATTGTAGTAAACAAAGTATTATGTAAAGAAAACTCTTCCTCTTTTCATTCATTTTATGTTGTAGTTGTTCTTGTACAAATGATGAAATGAACTCACCTATTTATAGGAGTTCAAGACTACACATGTCTAACAAATAAAAGTGATGGGTAGCTTTCACTAGTTAATGCGGGTTTTTTGCACTTTGCACCCTCGAAACATGGGAAATAGACACTTTGCACCCCCGAAACTTAGATTTAGCACTTTGCACCCTCAAAATATGAAAAATACAGCACTTTGCACCCTCGTTTATTTTCAAGAAAAAATTCAAGGGCAAAATAGGTAATTCAATAGTATTGGCACTTTGCACCCTCAAACTTGAGAATTTTGCACTTTGTACCCCCAAAAATAAAATTAGCACTTAACACCCTTTGATTAAGAACAAATCAGCAACTTTCACCCCTGAAACACAATAAATGGGCACTTTGCACCCCAAAATACAAAATTAACACTTAACACAATCAAATTTAAAAAACTCAAACCTCTCGTTTTTTTTTTGTCAAAGTTGACTATCAGAGTGAAAAAAATCTAAGCAAAATAAGTAATTCATTTTTTTTTACTTAAATTTTGCAAAATACAATTATAAATACTCGAATACTAATTTCTCTCTCCATTTTTCTATTCAACAATATACCCATAAATAACTAAATAAAGTACAAGTAAACTTCTCGAAGACCCATTGTCTACTTCAACATATCAAAGACCCATAAATAATTACCTATTTTGCCTTAAAAAAATTCACCTTAACGGTCAACTTTGCTAGAAAAAATGAGGGTTTGAGTTTTTTTTTTTTTTTTTTAATTTGAGGGTATTAAGTGTTAATTTTGTATTTTGGGGTGAAATGTGTTCATTTATTGTGTTTTGAGAATGCAAGTTGTTAATTTGTTCTTAATTAGGGAGTGTTAAGTGATAATTTTATTTTTGGGGGGCAAAATGTCAAAGATTTAAAATAGAATTGCCTATTTTGCCCTTGAGTTTTTGTTTGAAAATAAGAGAGGGTGCAAAGTGCTATATTTTCATATTTCGAGGGTGCAAAGTGCTAAATCTAAATTTTGAGGGTGCAAAGTGCCTATTTCCCATGTTTCGGGAGTGCAAAGTGCAAAAAACCCAGTTAATGCCACACTTAATCCTTCATGTCTTGCCACATATAAGTTTAGGTGTTAGCTCATTAATTCACCAAGTGAAAGAATCATGCATAGCCACATTATTTCTTGAATGACAAATTACCAATGGCATCCACATTATGCATCTTTCACAACATCTACTACCCCCGTCCATTTTTTCTCTATTTTTTTTTAATTCCAAAACAACATTCTCTTCTCTTAAATGAAATTATTTTTCTATAAAATACCATCTCACTTAAAAGTAATGATTTGACTTCTCCTCTCCTTCACTACATAGACCATTCTAAGGTTTATATTAATTCCATTTTTTATGTATAAAATAAAACAAATTCCTTCAAAGATTTAATTTAAAATATAAATATATTAAATCATTCACAAAATTTATAAAATAAAAAACAAAGAAAAAAACAGTGCAGCAAGTGAGAATTGTGTGTGGGTGGGGGGGGGGGGAAGTTCTTTTCCATTTCCCCTCCAACCACTGAAGACCACAATTCTAGAAGAATCCGATTGCCCTCACTATTGAAGTGATGGTAATGGTCCTAAGGTCAGCCAAAACGCAGCGGAAAACAAAAATTTTAATTGGGGACAAAACGGCCCAAAAATGCAACTACTTTGCAAGAAAAACTTTGGAGACCTTCTACCATTACTATCCTAGGATCATCATGCATTTAAAGTTCATATTAGAAGGAAAGATATCAAGTCATACTCTCCCAATCTTGGGAGGTGAAGAGCCGCAAAGAATCGGGACACAAGAGTAACACCCGAAACCTTCAAGCGCCTCCAAGCTCACTGGTTTTGTACCTCCTACGAAACTTCTTTCTCCAAGCTCACGGGTTCCGTACCTCCTACGAAACTTCTTGCTCCGAGAACCTCAAGAAAAACCACACCAATATCTCCAAGTGTAGATCCTCCAAAGCTAGCCCACACACACAAATGATAGCACTTAAGGAGTAAAGAAGATGAACTAGATCTTACAAATACACCTCAATCTATTAGCTAGAATGAAGTAGTACTTGAATCAAGTTAGAAACTTAATGAAGGAAGAGAAAGAGATGAAGAAAACAACTTTTATTGCTAGGGTGTGAGAGAAATCCGAACACACACTAAAAGGTGTAGTGTGTATTTTTGTCTTGCATCTTCAACTCTTGAAAATGTATACAATATCTTATCTTATGTCATGTAAAAATGCAAATCCACCAATAAGACTTGTAGCTTTATTTTACTTCCCATTTTGATACAAGTTAGTGGTAGGGGCCACCACTAACACATGATAAGATATTTATTTCTCTCTTGTTATATATATATCAACATTATATCATATTAATAAGATCATCTCCTAAGACCAATTTAAATTGGTCATGGGTCAATTGGACATTTATATCCCAATTAATAAATCCAATCTCTAATTTAAAATTTTAGAAGCCCATTTATTTCTTCCTTCAATTAATTAGACCCTTCTAATTAATTTCGACTAAATTAATGGAGTTCTTTAAATAATTAATCTCCATTAATTAATTATTACTTCTAGCTTACGGGTTTTGTACCTCTTACGAAACTACTTGTCAAATCCAATTTGACTTTTAATAGATTGAACTAAGTTGCAACTTGTGCTATTGTGTGTGGCCCCTTGGGTTCACCATCAATTAGCCGTGGGCTCACAAACCATTTGTGATTTAATTAAAAAAAATTAATTAAACTACTTTATGATCTCATCAAATCTAGAGTACCCAACACTCGAAGTAGTCGTCTAGTTACGGTCGACGAGTCCTAACTAATGATAAAAATAAAGTGTGAACCTTTCTTGAATTGATCTCATCAATCCTCTTACGCATACCATGCACGTACGCTCCTTCCAATAACTTATTTCCAGGTCGAGGCCTAGGACATGGAGTCCAACGGATTCCTATTAGCCTTGATAACTATGCGTCTTTATTCTTTATGGTGATTCCATTTAGTGATTACCCATTCCCGAAATCAATCCATACAAAAGAATGCATAGGAAATCGCCCAACCACATCACGGTGGGAGTTAATGGATCCTTTATTGACGTCATTAACCTCACTACGAAGCAATCCATACCCAACGTGAAACTATAATGACTCGCTAATTAGTAGTCGAGTAACACATCAAAGCATAAACGCTCCGCATGAAGTTCACTCTAATGTCTCAAGTCAAAGGACCAATTTACGTGCACTATCGTAAGTAGAAGAAATCTTCATCTCTGATAAACTCCTAAGATGAGATTTTTCTAGCGGGGTTTCGATGCGCTTGATCTCATCAAACCATCCACTCATATGCATTGATTTCTACCATATCGATGTCCATGGAACTATCCATCCCCATGCAAAAGAGAATGCTTACTCGTGCAAGTCATACCGAATACAATGATGCCCTATCTCAATAGTATTCTATGACTTGGAAAGCTTTTAAGATCTTAAACCATAGTAGAACATATTCCATAGAGGGATGCACCATGTTCCATAGTTTCAACGATATAAGGGCTTCTTAAATTTCTTAGATGTATCATAATAAATGAAGAATTGCCAATGCGAATTTTTATTGATCATGAATAAGATTGATTACAAGAGTATTTACAAGACAACCGATTGGCTTGCAGGGCACTACTCTAACAATCTCCCACTTGCACTATAGCCAATCGTTCATAACTTTAAGGCCCATCTTAAGGCGATGTCCTTCTAAAGCCTTGATTGACAATGGTTTAGTCAGTGGGTCCGCCACATTTTCTTTTGAGTCAACGAAAGCCACTCTCACATCTCCTCTATCAATGATATCGCCTCAATATGTGATGGAATAGTGCCCTGCAAGCCAATATATTTAGCTTGTAGTGAAACTATCATTATCTTTCTTTGGTATAAATGATTTAATACGCACGTTTATTTATACGAGTATAAGGATAAACAATGGCCAACTTCATCTTTCGCGAATACATTTAAGCGATTGGTTGAAACCCTTAGATTACATTTGACTATGGGACGATTCACTTCAGTACTGAGTGCAATCATGAAACAGTCTCAAAGGTCGTAATCTTAAAAGTGTTCCAAGTCATAGATTCCGAAACGAGACGGGGTATCGTAGGAATCGCAAAGACTTGTACGAGTATGCATGATTCACATGGAGTGAATTTGTAGTGTTTCATGAGCAAGGAATTTGAGTCCAGTGCATACGAGTAGGTGGTTCAATGTAAGATTGAACGCATCGAACGACCCGAACAGAGAAACCCATTGTGGAAGCGCATGACGCATATCGGTGATGGGATACTTCTCAAGGAATATAATAGTGTACGATTTAGTCCTTTGACTTGAGGTACTAGGGCGAATTCGGTGCATGAAAGTGCGTACTTAGATCTAGGTATAGGCCACGTAGCTTGGTCATAACATGCCTAGGTTGGGTGCGTATGGACATGTACGCGGGTGGTTAGTACCAATATGGAATCTATTGACTCACTGTAATGGGTGAGAGAATTTCCTATACGATTCTTAGATAATATATCCAAGGAATCCACGGCCGTGGTCGGTGACGGATTTGGAAAGGGGTTTCCAAATTTAGGAGTCACACTGGAATATTATCCTGAATTAGAAAGTATAGTTGTCGAGACAAATTTAGAGGTGCCGATCAATTCACACACCCTAAGTCTTGATCGGGAATATTAGTCGATAGAAGGACCGTATGTACATGGCAATTATATGAGACGAGGTTCACAAATATCAATTCACCTGAAGTTGGGCTTCATGGGCTTGTGGCTAGACATCGACCATGAAGTGTGGGTACTCCTGAATTAATAGAGGATTTAATTCTAGGAGTGGTCAATTAAAGGTTGTTTAATTGACCGGAACAATTTATTGTTCATAAATTAAATCACGAAGGATTCGTGGGCCTGCTGCCAATTGATGGTGAACCCAGAGGGTCACACACAATACAATTGGACGGTGACTGTTATAAAAGGACATGAAAGGAATTAATTGATTTAAAGGTAATTAAATCAATTAAATGAATTAAAAGTATTTAATTCAAGTGGGAGATTAATTAATTGGCTAACTTAATTAATAATTGAGTTGCTAATTAATTATGTAAAAGAAATAATGATTTATCAAGATTGGGCATTTAATTAAAGTTGTTAATTAAATGAAGGATTGCAAGACATGGGCTTTTATTAATCAAAGCCCATAAGAAGTCTTGCAAACCTAGGACAGAAGGAGCTTATAAATAGAGCACAACTAGAGCTCAAAGGGAACACTCTAAGAAAAACCCTAGCCTCCTTTTGCCCTAGTAGCCGCCGCCCCCTTAGCTAGAAACCCTAGCCGCCGCCGCCACCTGCTGCCGTGGGCTGCCTTGGTGCCGCCGCCGCCATCTCCCTGTTCCGTTGTGTTAGATCTTGAACTGTCAAGAGATTCAACACAATCCTGCAATAACAAATCTCCTGAATCCAGTTCTGAGCCTAAGATCTTGAGGTGTTGCCAGAATCCAATTGGTGTGGACTATCCCTGGAGGTGAGACACTTGGATCACTCCTGTGAACCAGATCCAGATTCAGAAACGAAGTCGGAGGTTTCCACCACCTTGCATGTGGTGAGGTATATCGCAAAAACCCCCTTGTTAATTCGTTGTGTGTGTTTTTGTTTCATGTTTTTGTATACATAATATGGAGACTTCTTTTATGGGACCATTGGATGACTCGAAAAATTTTAAATTCCGCACTTTGTTGTATGACAAATCGAGCCATATCCCAACAGTGGTATCAGAGCCAACTCCATTATTATTATACAAAAGCCTGAACATAATTGTGTTCACCGTATATGTTTAATTATATGTATGAGAACACGTGATAATTATGTTCTGTAAATTGATTCTTGCTTGTTATGACTAGATCTATCATTGGGTAAAATTGCTTTTCAAGATCTGTGGCGTTTTTATAGTTTTTGAAAACTTCAGGACTTTTTGGGGCAAAAATCGCATATTAGGGTTTTTGGGGCTGAAAATTCGAAATTTTTGAAATCTGGAAATTTGAAAATTCTGGACTGTTCTTGCAATTCTGGTCGCACGGTTTTTGGGGTCGTTTTGCAATTTCTGAAAACTTAGGGGCTGTTTTGCAATTACCGAAACTTGAGGGGTCAATTTGAAAAATCGAAAAATTTTCAAAATTCAAAATTTTATTTTCTGGTCTGCTGCCCGAAACTGCCCAGGGGTGTTTTTGTAACTTTTTAAAAGTTTTGGGGTCAAAATGCAATTTTTGAAAGTTGAGGGGTCAAAATGAAATTTTCAAAAGTTGAAAAACAGAATCTGAAATTGAGCAGAAAATTAATTTTTTGTTTACCCGGATATTTATTTTGTCATAATTAGTAGTGACTAAAAAACAAGAATCATAGGAAGGTAGTTTTAAAAGGATGTTTTAAAATTAAGGTAGAAGAAAGTAAAAGATGTTTACATGTTTCTTGCTCTACGTGAACTGTTTACGTGGTTTTCGATCGAGACGAGCCTTGACCCTAGGGTAGATGTGATTGGTTTAATTTATTGCTTGTTTTTCATTGGGCCTGCGAGCCTATTATTGTTTTTGGGCCACTTTGAGCCTTTGTAATAGAATAGAGCTTTACTGCTTTCCTAGTTTAGGATGGAGGCCCATTTACAAGCAAGGTGGGAGCCCAAGAAGATAAGAAGGCCATGAATGCATGGTACATTGTGTAATAGCATAGGGCCCGTTTGAGAGCCCTTTAGATTGACCAATTGGGCCAACATCATTGGCTCGATGATGGCCCGCATAGGAGGCTCCCGATCGAAAACATATTGTGGTAGTATGCATGCTAGGCTTGTATGTCTTTTATTTATTAGTCGATTTATGATTACTTGTGTGTATGCGCGCTAGAATCTAGATCGTAATAAAAGATAAAGCATAATTGAAGCGGTGAGATCTCGAGGAGAGTTAGTATAACTTTCACACCAGTAAACCCCCTCTTGAATTAAATATTAAGTCATATTGGATTAAAATAAAATGAAGTATTTATATAAATCCAAGCCTTCCATCAATAGGGACTAGCGTATGTTGTCTACTTATCGATAGAGGTGATCCAGAGTCTGGCACCCGAGTCGAAGAAAGGGACAATACGTGAAATTCCTTGACTCCTGTTTTTAACTAAACACGACAAGGGTGAGGATTGGTCGGGATGTGAGGATCGACCGATAACTAGTTACGGAGAACTCACGACCGGGCCCGTTGCTCATCATGATTGATGGGTTAGACTTAACGATTAGTAACACTTATGATGTAGCAGTGCTAGATAAGTGCGAAAACCGAGGCAAAATAGCTTGAAGGTTGTGGAGTAACACAATTGGCAATAAGTATGCCTACCTGGGGAATTGGTTGTATGGCCACGAGTCGTGGGTGCAATTAATTACCGCTGGGGCGTCAAGACCTACTAGGAAATAGAATTTCCCGAACAATTGAAGGGGTAATTGTTTCGATAAAATAGTGGGAGAACTTCTACGATAGAAAGTCCAACCTTCGTAGATTATAAGTATTATTCATTAACTAATCCACTGAATGTTTGTCTTATCTTTAAATTAGATACTGAGATATCAGTAATTATCCATTTTACTATTTATCCTCGACTAATAGAATAACTGGATTAAAATATCGACTAGGCAAGAAACTTGAGAATTGTCTTGAATTCCAAGAGTGGAATGATGTTCTTAAATGACAATCCTATTCCTTATGCGCTTATGAGATAAGTCAAAATATAAGAAACGAATCACCCGTAGAATATGGGAATATTAATGATCGTTTCTCATATATAGATGAATCTCAAAGGTGAAACGAATCACCTATAGAGTATGGGAATCTTAATGATCGTTTCCTCAAATAAGCATCAAGATTGAACGAGCTATGGAAGCAACATGAGGAGCATGTTTGAAGCTTCCACCTCAAAAGGCCCGTTTTGAGGACATGTCTTCTGAAACAAAACCCCCCTCAAAAGGCTTGTTTTGAGGAGTAGGTTTGAATCAATATGATTCGAGACTTCTAAAGGAATTGTTTCAAAACTCGAGAATAATTGAAGGAACCAGTGTCAAGGATCACTGTCTTTGTTTTATCAATCTAGTTGAAAACTGGATCGATTAAACGTAAGCATGCAAGTGATCTTAAACATTAACTTCCTCCTAAATTCTCCTCCCGCTCATTCAAATGACTCTTGAAATAAACTGATCTTATTTGATAAGTTGATCACATTTCATGAATCAACCAAAGAATTGGTTAAAGGCAAATAACTTCCTCCTAAATTCTCCTCCCGCTCATTCAAATGACTCTTGAAATAAACTGATCTTATTTGATAAGTTGATCACATTTCATGAATCAACCAAAGAATTGGTTAAAGGCAAATAGGATAAACCTATCATGATCGTTTACACTTCGTGGACTGCAAAGTCATAGAAGAGTAAAATGAAGAAGAATTTATTCTCTTCTAATTCGACCATAAAGGTAGTCAAAAGAACGCAAGTAGCCTATAAGTCGAATTATCCCACTGCATCTAAGAAAGGCACTGATGTGTTTAATTGATTAGATGATCTAATTAATTAAGCAACGTTTCAATTAAAGGGTTAATTGAAAAGGAAAAGGATTCAATTAAAGAAGTTAATTGAAAGGAAGTAAATTAATTGAATTAAACCATTAGCTCAATTTTATTTGAATTAATGTGTGAAATTCAAATTAATACAAAGATAATAATCCATAACTTTGGTATGCTAGACTTGGACACATCTCCAAGAGTAGGATTCAAAAGTTGGTTTCACCTAAGCTTCTTGAAAAATAGAACTTGGATGAACTTCCAACCTGCGAATCATGTCTCAAAGGAGAGATGACCAGATCTCCCGTCACAGGGAATCAAGAGCGAACCAAATAAAATCTGGATTTAATCCATGAGTATGGATCACTAAAGGTTACTGTGAGAGGAGATTACTCATACTTCGTACTTTTTGCTAATGACCTTGGTTGTTAGTGGAAAATGAATCTAGTGAGATACAAATCCGAAAAACCTTTCAAGGTATTTCGATGCGAAGTAGAGAATCAACAAAGACAAAGTATTGCGACCATTCGATCTAGTTGAGATAGCAAATACTTGTCAAGGATTCCTCAATTATCTTAATGAGAATGAGATTCTCATACAACAAACTCCTCCTAAGACGCCTCAACTTATTGAAGTGTCTAAAGAGATGGAATCTAACATTGTTAGGCATTGTTCGATCCATATTGAGTTTTGTTAAAGCTTCCTTATGCATTCTAGGGGTTAGTGCTCCTGACTGCATCGAAGATACTAAGCAAAGTACCTTCAAAGTTTGTGCCTACAAAGCTTTACCAAGAAAGGTATTGCAAAATACCTCTGTGCTCTTACCTCTGATCATGGAGATCTCCTGCCGATGGTAGAAACAAGAAAGGAGATAAATTGGCTAGTAGATCCAATTTGTATATAATTGTGGGGTATCCAACGAAATCCATTGGATACCTGTTCCACGACAATAAGAAACAATCGTTTCTTCAAGATATCCGTTCCTCTGTTGATGAATCTCTCGTCAAAGGAAATGGAAACGTCATAGAACTTGATGGAGTCCAAGATTTGGACCCGTCCCCGCAAACAGTGGGAGTTAATCCAGAATTTACTGAACCTACTAGTACACCTACTCTTCAAAGGTCTGATCGAATTCGTAAGGAGCCAGAGCGATTTGGTTTCATTCACGAAAACGAGAATGTGGAAAGTAATCTAAAGACCTATCAAGAAGCGATGTCAGACATAGACTCGGTTACGTGGCTCGAAGCCATGCAAACGAAAATGGATCCCATCCATTCCAACAAGGTATAACCTTGATTGATCCACCCGAGGGATTTATCCCTATAAGTTATAAATTATAAGTGGAACTTCAAACTTGGAATGAATGGAGAAGTATTGACCTCTAAGAATCGACTAGTGGTAAAAGGGTTATTCACAATGTTCTGGAACAGACTTTGTTGAAACCTTTTCTCCATTAGCGATATCTGAATCCATTTAGATTCACATTTGTTCTGATGAGATAGTCAAGACAATTGACTTCATCAAAACGAACATGAACAATGAGTGTACAAAAGGATTAGTGGGAGCGCGATGAAGCTCATATTTTATATGTCGATAATGTTCTGGTTATCTGGGATGATATCGGAATATTAGCACAGACGAAAGCGTGATTGTCCATGCAATTCTCCATGAAAGATTTAGAAGAAGCATCTTGCGTATTGGGGTACGTATCTATAGAATAGATCAGAAAAAGATGCTGACACTCTCTAAATCTAAGTACATAGAATCAATACTGGAAATATTCAGTATGAAGAATCCAAGAAAGGATTGCTTCCAGTGAGACCCGTATCCCTTGTTCCAAAATCGATGTACCCTACATCAAATGAGAACAAAGGAGAATGTCTCAAATACCTTATGTTTCAAACAAAAGGTTGCATGTGGCATGCTTTACTATGTACTAGACCAGACGTAGAACTTGCTCAAGTATCGCGAGCAGTTGCTAGTCAAAATCCAGTGAAGAAGTACTGGACCACCGTAAAAGATATCCTTAAGCTCTTGACAAAGACTAAGGATTTGTTCTTGGTCTACGGTGGTAGTGGAGAATTAAAATTTGAAGGATTCACTGATTCAAATTTTCAGTCTGATGTGGATGAATTAAGAATATCCATCTTTGGATACATATCCTACATCAATGGGGTAACGGTGAATTTGAAAGGGTTCCAAGCAAATCACCATAACCATTCAAACCACTGAAGCAAGATATATTGCAGCATTAAATGTAGCATTAAATGCGGCTTAAGAAAGTGTTTGGATATAAAACTTCATCCTATGGTTGGATGTAGTGCCTAGCATTGCAAAGCTCATGGTTATCTTCTATGATAACATTAGAACTATTGTCAAAGCAAAGCATTCGAGATCTTACCAGAAATCTAAACATAATTGAAAGAAACGTACCATTTGATTAGAGAAATCATTGGTAGAGTTAACGCGCGTAATGGATCGCGTCGACTCAGGAGACAACTTAGCGGATCCACTAAAAGGAGGCTATGTCATGAAATGAGTTCGAAGAACATCTTTAGAAAGATGGGTCCTAGAAACGTTTGTGATTGGCTTTAGGGCAAGTGGGAGATTGATGGAATAGTGCCCTGCAAGCCAATATATTTAGCTTGTAGTGAAACTATCATTATCTTTCTTTGGTATAAATGATTTAATACGCACGTTTATTTATACGAGTATAAGGATAAACAATGGCCAACTTCATCTTTCGCGAATACATTTAAGCGATTGGTTGAAACCCTTAGATTACATTTGACTATGGGACGATTCACTTCAGTACTGAGTGCAATCATGAAACAGTCTCAAAGGTCGTAATCTTAAAAGTGTTCCAAGTCATAGATTCCGAAACGAGACGGGGTATCGTAGGAATCGCAAAGACTTGTACGAGTATGCATGATTCACATGGAGTGAATTTGTAGTGTTTCATGAGCAAGGAATTTGAGTCCAGTGCATACGAGTAGGTGGTTCAATGTAAGATTGAACGCATCGAACGACCCGAACAGAGAAACCCATTGTGGAAGCGCATGACGCATATCGGTGATGGGATACTTCTCAAGGAATATAATAGTGTACGATTTAGTCCTTTGACTTGAGGTACTAGGGCGAATTCGGTGCATGAAAGTGCGTACTTAGATCTAGGTATAGGCCACGTAGCTTGGTCATAACATGCCTAGGTTGGGTGCGTATGGACATGTACGCGGGTGGTTAGTACCAATATGGAATCTATTGACTCACTGTAATGGGTGAGAGAATTTCCTATACGATTCTTAGATAATATATCCAAGGAATCCACGGCCGTGGTCGGTGACGGATTTGGAAAGGGGTTTCCAAATTTAGGAGTCACACTGGAATATTATCCTGAATTAGAAAGTATAGTTGTCGAGACAAATTTAGAGGTGCCGATCAATTCACACACCCTAAGTCTTGATCGGGAATATTAGTCGATAGAAGGACCGTATGTACATGGCAATTATATGAGACGAGGTTCACAAATATCAATTCACCTGAAGTTGGGCTTCATGGGCTTGTGGCTAGACATCGACCATGAAGTGTGGGTACTCCTGAATTAATAGAGGATTTAATTCTAGGAGTGGTCAATTAAAGGTTGTTTAATTGACCGGAACAATTTATTGTTCATAAATTAAATCACGAAGGATTCGTGGGCCTGCTGCCAATTGATGGTGAACCCAGAGGGTCACACACAATACAATTGGACGGTGACTGTTATAAAAGGACATGAAAGGAATTAATTGATTTAAAGGTAATTAAATCAATTAAATGAATTAAAAGTATTTAATTCAAGTGGGAGATTAATTAATTGGCTAACTTAATTAATAATTGAGTTGCTAATTAATTATGTAAAAGAAATAATGATTTATCAAGATTGGGCATTTAATTAAAGTTGTTAATTAAATGAAGGATTGCAAGACATGGGCTTTTATTAATCAAAGCCCATAAGAAGTCTTGCAAACCTAGGACAGAAGGAGCTTATAAATAGAGCACAACTAGAGCTCAAAGGGAACACTCTAAGAAAAACCCTAGCCTCCTTTTGCCCTAGTAGCCGCCGCCCCCTTAGCTAGAAACCCTAGCCGCCGCCGCCACCTTAAGCCGCCGCCACCTGCTGCCGTGGGCTGCCTTGGTGCCGCCGCCGCCATCTCCCTGTTCCGTTGTGTTAGATCTTGAACTGTCAAGAGATTCAACACAATCCTGCAATAACAAATCTCCTGAATCCAGTTCTGAGCCTAAGATCTTGAGGTGTTGCCAGAATCCAATTGGTGTGGACTATCCCTGGAGGTGAGACACTTGGATCACTCCTGTGAACCAGATCCAGATTCAGAAACGAAGTCGGAGGTTTCCACCACCTTGCATGTGGTGAGGTATATCGCAAAAACCCCCTTGTTAATTCGTTGTGTGTGTTTTTGTTTCATGTTTTTGTATACATAATATGGAGACTTCTTTTATGGGACCATTGGATGACTCGAAAAATTTTAAATTCCGCACTTTGTTGTATGACAAATCGAGCCATATCCCAACAATATGTGCTTGGATCTTTGATGAAATCTTGGCTCCTTTGCTTGCGCAATGGCCCCATTGTTATCACAGAAGATATCAACAGGTTCGGCAATGCTAGGAACTACACCCAACTGATCTTGGATGAAGTTTCGTATCCAAACGCCTTCCTTAGCAGCATCACATGCGGCTATATATTCTTCTTCAGTTGTGGAATCGGCTACAGTTTCATGTTTGGAACTCTTCCAACTTACTGCACCTCCGTTCAAGCAAAATACAAAACCTGACATAGACTTGGAGTCATCTACATCACACTGAAAACTAGAGTCAGTGTGACCTTCAAGTTTTAATTCTCCATTACTGTAGACCAAGAACAAATCCTTAGTTCTTCTCAAGTACTTAAGGATTGCTTTTACGGCACTCCAGTGACTCTCACCTGGATTGGATTGAAAGCGGCTTGTGACACTTAGAGCTTGTGCCACATCCGGCCTAGTACATAGCATGGCGTACATTATGCTCCCTATAGCGGACGCATAAGGTATCTTTGACATCTTTTCTCTTTCATCGTCAGTCTTGGGAGACATCGACTTGGAGAGATGGATTCCATGTCGCATTGGAAGAAACCCTTTCTTCGAATCATCCATACTAAACCTTTTTAGTATCTTTTCTATGTACAACATTTGGGATAGCACTAGCAACCTTTTAGATCTATCTCTATAGATCCGTATTTCCAATACAAAGGAAGCTTCTCCCCAATCTTTCATGGAGAATTTTATAGATAACCATGCTTTAGTCTTCTCTAATATTCCTACTTCATTCCCAATGAGATGAATATCATCGACATAAAGCACTATAAACTCTATCGAGCTCCCACTAACCTTCTTGTACACACAAGGTTCATAGATGTTCTTGATGAAGCCAAACGATTTGACTGTCCCATCAAAATGCTTGTTCCAATTTCGGGATGCTTGTTTAAATCCATAAATGGACCTTTGTAGTTTGCAAACCTTTTGCTCACTACTTTTGGTATGAAACATTTTGGTTGCTCTATATAAATTTCTTCTTCAATGTCTCCATTGAGAAAAGCGGTTTTCACATCCATTTGCCATATCTCATAGTCGTACCATGCGGCTATGGCAAGAAAGATCCGAATGGACTTCGGCATGGCCACCGGTGAGAAGGTTTCCTCAAAGTCGATCCCCGACCTTTGAGTGTATCCCTTTGCAACTAGCCTTGCCTTATAGGTCGAGACCTCTCCATTTACTCCAAGCTTTCTCTTAGAGATCCACTTGCAACCAACAGGTACTACTCCTTTTGGTGGATCTACCAAGGTCCATACCTTGTTTGAGTACATGGAGTCCAATTCGGCTCTCATGGCTTCACGCCATTTTCCCGAATCTATGTCCAACATAGCTTCTTCATAAGTCCTTGGATCAATATCCAATTGCCCCGTTTCATGTATCAATCCAAACCGTTCGGGTTGTTTATGTTCACGAGTGGACCTACGAAGTTGTTGTGTACTAGTGGTTTCCTTATTACTCTCATTTGTTTCCATCTCTTGTGGTGATTCATCCGTCTCACAAACTTCCTCCAATTCTATCTCGACCTTTTCATTATCAAGAAGACGTTCTTCCAAGAAAATGGCGTTCCTAGAAACAAACATATTTTGTTCCTTAGGATCATAGAATTGATATCTAATAGACTCTCTAAGATATCCCACAAATTTGCATAAGGTGGACTTGGCTTCCAACTTATCTCCCACTAGCTTCTTGACATAAGCGGGAGACCCCCAAATTCTCATGAATTTATAAGAGGGTGCTTTGCCGAACCACATCTCATGAGGTGTCTTAGGCACAGTTTTTCGAAGGTACTACGTTTAGTATCTTTGAAGCTGTAAGAAGAGCCAAACCCCAAAAGCTTCTAGGTAAATCTGTGAAACTCATCATGGATCAAACCATGTCCAATAGAGTTCTATTCCTTCTCTCCGATACTCCGTTCAATTGAGGAGTACCCGGAGGAGTCCACTTTGAGAGAATCCCATTCTCTTTCAAATAACCGAGGAATTCGCTACTCAAGTATTATCCACCTCGATCAGATCAAAGTGACTTAATACTTTTACCGAGTTGCTTTTCTACTTCACTTCGAAACTCTTTGAACCTTTCAAAAGCTTCGGACTTATGTGTTATGAGATACACATATCCATACCGTGAATGATCATCGGTAAAGGTTATGAAGTACTTATAACCTCTTCAAGCACTAACACTTAGTGGTCCACATATATCCGTATGGATCAAATCCAAAGTGCTTGAAGCAAGTTCCGGTTTCCCAGAAAATGGCAATTTGGTCATTTTTCCCTTTGAACAAGATTCGCAAGTTTGGAACTCATCCAAGTCCACTATTTCTAGAGACCCATTTGAGACCAACCTTTGAATCCTCTTTTTGGAAATATGTCCAAGTCAGGCATGCCATAGATATGCGGAGTTATCGTTATTTGCCTTTCGTTTCTTAATATTATTGTGAACATGCAATATAGTATTAGATGTTAGGGACGTTTCAAGATTATACAATCCATTAGCTAGTGTACCATTTTCATGTAAAGAACCATTCTTTGAGATGCTAAAAATTCCATTCATAATGGTAAAACAAAAACCTTCTTGATCCAAAACAGGAATGGAAATAAGGTTCTTGATTAAAGTAGGTACATAGAGACAATCTCTAAGGACTAGCTTACAATGTCCTACATCCAGTACTACGTCCCCTATTGCTTCGGCTGCAACTTTTGCACCATTGCCCAAGCGGAGAATCCAATCTTTAGGTTGAAGGGGCCTTGTTGTTCTCATCACCTGTTTGTCATTACAAAGGTGAGAACCACAAGCGGTGTCCAAAACCCAATTAGCATTATTCACGGAAATATTAACTTCAACGAAAAATATACCTTGATTCTTATTTGTGACGGTTTTAAGGTAAAGAGGACAATTCCTCTTCCAATGCCCTTCTTTATTACAATGGAAACAAATACCCTTAGGCACCTTTCCCTTCGCAACTTTAGGAGTGGACTTAAAAGGCTTATGTCCTTGGAGGAACTTTTCCCCTTCTTTTTCTTTCCCTTTGCCTTTCGGCCCTTGGAAGAAGAGGGAGCGAACATCACATGTTTCTCCTTTATTTAAGAGCATATTAACAAGTTCATGAAGTCCAACTTCCATGTTATGCATGATAAAGTTCATCACAAAATTGTCAAATGAGCGGGGCAATGATTGAAGAATCAAATCCATATAGAGTTCATTGTCCATAACCACGTTAAGATGAGCAAGCTTTTCAATGAGTCCAATCATTTTAAGCCCATGCTCACGGACCGATGAACCCTCAATCACGCGAGCTTGGAAAAAATCCTTACTTGCCAAGTAACGTTCTTGCTAACCCGGAGTCGAGTACAACTCGGACAAGTGAAGGTGGATATCCGAAGCATGAGGCATGTTCTCATGTTGCTTTTGAAGCTCACTTGACATTGAGGTCAACATGAGGCAACGGGCTTGAAGATCATCTTCGACCCATTTGTCAAAGGTGGCCCGCTCCTCATCCGACGAATCAGTCGGTAAAGCCACAGGGGGTAGGGCGGTGAGGACATAGCTCCTTTTCTCAGAATCGAGAACTATGCGAAGGTTGCGGAGCCAATCGGAGTAATTTGACCCGGTGAATTTGTTTTAGTTAAGTATCAAATGAAGTGGGTTCTTTTGCCATTTTAAAACACTTTTAAATAGACAAAGGCGAAAAAGATTATGTTTAGCGTTCATTCAAATTTTCAATATACTTTATGATCTCGGACTTCTAACAATAAAGGTCTCCCACTATTTTATCGAATCCCATGCCCCCACATGGTAAACGAGAAATCAAATTTCTTAGTAGGTCTCAAAGTCCTAAAGACATTTTCCACACCCACGACTCGTGAGACGTGTGGTCAATTCAATAGGTAGACAACAAATTGCCAATTGTTTCTACCAGACGACCTTCGAGAATATTTTGCCTCGCTTTTCGTATGGACCCACGACTCTTGCGACATTCATATTATTAAATGTTAAGTCTACACCATCAATCTTGATAAGACATACCCCAATCATTGGCGTTCTGATAGAATAGTGCCCAACAAGCCAGTTCAGTTAGCTTGTAATAGGTCTATTCTATATAAGACAATCTTTGATTTTATAATAATACGCACGTTTATTTATATGTGTATAAGGATAAACAATGGCCAACTTCATCTCTCGCGAATATATTAAGCGATTCGATGAAATCCTTAGATTACATTTGACTATGGGACGATTCACTTCAGTAATGAGTGCAATCATGAAACAATCTCTAAGGTCGTAATCTTAAAACACGTTCCAAGTCATAGATTCCAAAACGAGATGGGGTATCGTAGGAATCGCCAAGACTTGTACGAGTATTAGAGTGAATTTGTAGCGTTTCATGAGCAATGCATTTGAGGCCAGTGCATATGAGTAGGTGGTTCGATAGAGGATCGAACGCATCGAACGACCCGAACAGAGAAACCCATTGTGGAAGCGCATGTCGCATATCGGTGATGGGATGTTTCTCAAGGCTTATAATAGTGTACGATTTAGTCCTTTGACTTGAGGTGCTAGGGCGAACTCGGTGCATGAGTGTGCGTACTTAGATCTAGGTATAGATCACTTAGCCTGATCATAACATGCCTAGGTTGGGTGCGTATAGTTATGTACGCGAGTGGTTAGTACCAATATGGAATCTACCGACTCATCGTAATGGATGAGAGAATTTCCTATACGATTCTTAGATAATATATTCAAGGAATCTGCGGCCGCAGTCAGTGACGGATTTGGAAAGGGGTTTCCAAATTTAGCAGTCACACCAAAATATTATCCCGAATTAGAAAGTATAGTCATTAAGATAAATTTAAAGGTGCCGATCAATTCACACACCCTAAGTCTTGATCGGGAAAATTAGTCAATAGAAGGACCGTATGTACATGGCAATTATTAGAGGCGAGGTTCACAAATATCAATTCACCTGAAGTTGGGCTTCATGGGCTTGTGGCTAGACATCGACCATGAAGTGTGGGTACTCCTGAGTTAATAGAGGAATTGATTCTAGGAGTGGTCAACTAAAGGTTGTTTAATTGACCGGAGCAATTTATTGTTCATAAATTAAATCACGAGGAATTTGTGGACCTGCTGCCAATTGATGGTGAACCCAGAAGGTCACACACAATACAACTGGACGGTGACTGTTATAAAATGGTATAAAAGGAATTAATTGATTTAAAGGTAATTAAATCAATTAAATGAATTAAAGTGTTAATTCAAGTGGGAGATTAATTAATTAGTTGATTTAATTGATTAATATATTAATTAAATTGCTAATTAATTAATTAAAGAAAATATTAATTTATTAATATGGACTGGGTTTTAATTAAAGTTGTTAATTAAAAAGAAGGCTTGCAAGACATGGGCCTTTAATTAAAAGCCCATAAGAAGTCTTGCAAACCTAGGTCAAGAAGGAGGCTTATAAATAGGGTGCATGAGCTCAAAAGCTAACACCCTAGCACAGAAACCCTAGCCTCCCTCTGCACCCTAGCCGCACACCCACCCCTGTGCCGCCGCCACCACCTGGCCGTGAGCTGCTGTAGTGCCGCCGCAAGTTCCCTTCTGTTCTTTCTTGCTGGATTTTGCTCTGCCAAGTAGATCTGCACAGTCCTTCATTAACAAATCTCTTAGATCCAGTTTTGAGCCTAAGACTAAGAGGTGTTTCCAAAATCCAATTGGTGTGGACTAATCTCTGGAGGTGAGACAATTGGACCACTCCTTTGAATCAGAATCAGAATCAGAGTTGGAGGTTGCCACCACCTTGCCTGTGGTGAGGTAAAAATCGAAACTCCCTTGTTTTAATAACATTATGTTTTTTGATTCATGCTTTTCGTATACATAATATGGAGATCTTATATATGGACCATGGGTGCTTCCAAAAACTTTAAAATTCCGCACTCTATGTTGTTTTGACAATCGAGGCAACCCAACAGTGGTATCATAGCTAACTTCATACTTAGTATACGAAAATGCCTGAACATAATGTGTGTTCACCATATATGTTTAATTATGTCTATGAAAACGCATGGTAATTATGTTCTGTAAGTTACTTGTTATGACTAGATCTATAATTGGGTAAACTGCTTTTCAAGATCTGTTGCGAATTTATAGTTTTTGAAAACTTCAGGACTTTTGGTGCAAAAATTGCAATTAGGGTTTTTAAAAGGGCTGAAAATTCAAAATTTCAGAGTCTGGAAATTTCAAAATTCTGGGCTATTTTGCAAATCTGGTCGCACGGCTTTTTTGGGGTCGTTTTGTAATTTCCAAAAGTTTGGGGACTATTTTGCAATTACCGAAACTTCAAGGGTCTGTTTAAATATCGGAAATTTTCAGAATTCAAAATTTTATTTTCTGTTCTGCTGCCCGAATCTGTTTTGGGGTGCTTTTGTAACTTTTTAAAAGTTTTGGGGTCAAAGTGCAATTTTTGAAAGTTGGGGGCCGAAAATGCAATTTTCAAAAGTTGAAAAACAGAATCTGATTTTGAGCAGAAAATTTATTTTTGTTTACCCGAAAATTTATTTTGTCATAATTAGTAGTGACTAAAAGGTAAGAATCATAGGAAGTTAGTTTTAAAAGGATGTTTTAAAATTAAGAAAGAAATAGGTAAAGGTTGTTTCCATGTTTCTTGCTCTACGTGAACTGTTTACGTGGTTTTCGATCGAGCCGAGCCTTGATCTTAGGGTAGATGTGATTGGTTTAATTTGGTTTAATTTAATGTTTGGTTTTTTTTATTGGGCCTGCGAGCCTGTTATATTTGTGGGCCACTTTGAGCCTCTGTAATAGAATAGGACTTTACTGCTTTCCTAGTCTAGGATGAAGGCCCTTTGCAAGCAAGGTGGGAGCCCAAGAAGATATGAATGCCATGTATGCATGGTACATTGTATAATAGCATAGGCCTATTTGAGAAACCTTTAGATTGACCAATTGGGCCAACATCATGGCTCGATGATGGCCCACATAGGAGGCTCCCGATCGAAAATATATTGTGGTAGTATGGATGCTAGGCTTGTATGACTTTTATTTATTTGTCGATTTATATTTAGCTTGTATGAGATGCGCGCTAGAATCTAGATCGTAATAAAAGATAAAGCATAATTTACATGGTGAGATCTCGAGGAGAGTTAGTATAACTTTCAAACCCGAAATTCCCCTCTCAAATTTAATATTAAGTCTATTGGGTACATTTAAAATAAAGTTTTAAAGATCCAAGTCTTCCATCGATAGGAACTAGTGTATGTTGTCTATTATTGACAGAGGTGATCCAGAGTCTGGCACCCGAGTCAAAGAAAGGGACAATACACGAAATTTCTTGAACCCTGTTTTTAACTAAATTTGACAAGGGTGAGGACTGGTTCGGATGTGAAAATTGACTGGTAACTAGTTAAGGAGAATTCACGACCGGACCCGTTGCTCATCATGATTGATGGGTTTTACTTAACAATTAGTAACTTTATGATGTAGCAGTTCTAGATAAATGTGAAAACCGAGGCAAAATAGCTTGAAGGTTGTGAGGTGCCACAATTGGTAAAAGTATACCTACCTGGAGATTAATTGTATGGCCACGAGTCGTGGGTGCAATTAATTGCTGCTGGGATGTCAAGACCTACTAGGAATTAGATTTCCCGAGCAATCAAAGGGGTGATTATTTCGAAAAAATAGTGGGAGAACTTTTTCGAAAAAAAGACCAAAATTCGATAATTATAAGTATTAGACATAAGATCAGTTAGCTAAACGTTGTCTTCTTTCCATTTGTAGATATTAAGTACAATGTCTAAAAATTCATTATCTGTTATCCTCGACGCAAACAAGCTGAATGGCTCGAACTTTGTCGATTGGCTAAGAAATCTTAGAATTGTCCTCAACTTCGAGCGACGAAGCTATGTGCTCGACACACCTATGCCTGCTGCACCCGCAGCACGAGCTACTGAGGAATAACGAACCGCCCATGCTAAAAGGGTTGATGATGATCTTCAGGTTCGCTGCCTCATGCTAGCCTCGATGTCGAATGAACTGCAGAAATAGCATGCTGAAATACCGCTTGCTAGAGATATACTTCTCTACCTCCAGCAGATGTTTGGAGAGAGGTCTCGCACCGAAAAGTTCGCGACCACTAAGGAGTTGTTTTATCTCAAGATGGCTGAGGGAAGCAGTGTCAAAGATCACTGTTTGCGTTTTATCAACCTGGTTGAAAAACTAGGGCGATTGGATGTATATTTGCACGCTGATCTTAGCACATATCTCCTTCTCCATACATTGCCCCGTTCTTTTGACCAGTTCTTGTTGAACTACATAGAGGATAGAACCCTCGCTCTTCACGAACTGACTAATTTGTTGGTAACGGCAGAAGCGACTCTCAAGAAAGAGAAACCAGTGATGACTGCACACCAATCGAAGGCTGCAAAGCCCAAGAGAGGTAAGAAGAAGAAGAAAGTGATCTCTTCCAAGACAGTCACAAAGGTGGTCGAAAAGAAGCGCAAAAGCCCAGAAGACGAATGCTTCAACTGCAAGAAAGCAGGGCACTAGAAAAGGAATTGCCCAGACTACCTAAAGATGAAACTGGTAGCCAAAGGTATTTTCTTGGTTAAAGTTAATATTTCTATTAACTGTGCATCGTGGGTGTTAGACACCGCAGCAGGTTCTCATATCTGCAATGATTTACAGGTAATGGGAGCAGTAAGATACCTGAAGCCCGGGGATAGAATCCTGCGCTTTGGAAACGGAGCTAGGATCGCCGCTGAGGCTATAGGAGACGTGGAATTAGTTTTAGGGAATTTTACTTTGGTTTTAAGAGACTGTTTGTACGTACCGACTATAATTAAGAACATCATTTCTATACCTATGTTAGATATTGATGGTTTTAATTTTTCCATTGAAAATGGATCCTTTTGCATATTTAAATGTGGTTTAATGTATGCTCGTAGTACTTTGATAGATGGTCTGTATTCTTTAGAACCTATAAATTCCAACGTCATGCACATTCAATCTAGAAAAAGGAAATATGATAATGAAACTCCACAACTTTGGCACGCCAGACTTGGACATATTTCCAAGAGTAGGATTCAAAAGCTGGTTTCATCTAAGGCTCTTGAAATAAAGAACTTGGATGAACTCCCAACTTGCGAATCTTGTCTTAAAGGAAAGATGACCAAATCACCCTTCACAGGGAATCCCAAGCGAACCAAGCAAACATTGGATTTAATCTATACTGACGTTTGTGGACCATTGAGTGTCAATGCGAGAGGAGGATTCTCGTACTTCGTAACATTCACCGATGATTTTAGTCGTTATGGATATGTGTATCTTATGAAACACAAATCCGAAACTTTTGAGAAATTCAAAGAGTTTCGAATGGAAGTAGAGAACCAACTTGGGCATAGTATTAAAGCACTTCGATCTGACAGAGATGGTGAGTACTTAAGCCAAGAATTCCTCGATTATCTGAAAGAGAATGGAATTCTCGCGCAGCAAACTCCCCCTAGGACGCCCCAACTCAATGGAGTGTCTGAGCGGAGGAACTGAACTTTGTTAGACATGGTTCGTTCCATGATAAGCTTCGCTAATCTCCCCTTTTCGTTTTAGGGCTTGTTCCTATTAACTGCCTCGAAGATACTAAACATAGTACCTTCGAAGTCAGTGCCAACAACACCGTACCAAGTATGGTATGGTAAAGCACCCGTATATTTGTACTTATGAGTATGGGGATCTCCAGCGTATGTAAAGAACAAGAAGGGAGATAAGCTAGATAGTAGATCTAGTTTGTGCAAATTTGTGGGGTATCCAAAGGAATCCATTAGATACATGTTCTTCGATCCTAAAGAACGTAATACGTTCGTATCTAGGAATGCCCACTTCTTGGAAGAGGATTTCCTCACCAACCGAAATGGGACAATCATAGAACTTGATGAAGTCTAGGAATCGGACCCATCCCCATAAACAGTGAGAGCTGAACCAGAGTTTACTGAACCTACTAGTACACCTACTCTTCGAAGGTCTGATCGAATTCGTAAGGAACTAAAGCGATTTGGTTTCATTCACGAAAACGAGAAATTGGAAAGTGATCCAAGGACCTATCAAGAAGCGATGTCAGACATAGATTCAGGTGCGTGGCTCGAAGCCATGCAATACGAAATGGATTTCATGCATTCCAACAAGGTTTGGACCTTGGTCGATCCATCTGAGGGAACTATCCCTGTAGGATGCAAATGGATCTTCAAGCGCAAGCTTGGAATGAATGGAGAGGTATTAACTCATAAAGCTCGCTTAGTGGCGAAAGGGTATTCTCAAAGATCTGGAATAGACTATGAGGAAACATTCTCTCCCGTGGCGATGTCGAAATCCATTCGGATATTACTTGCCATAGCCGCGTGACATGACTACGAAATATGGCAAATGGACGTAAAGACTGCCTTTCTCAATGGGGACATCGACAAGGAGATCTTTATGCAACAACCTGAAGGTTTTGCGTCCAAAGGAAGTGAGCACAAATTGTGTAAGCTTCAAATGTCAATCTATGGCCTCAAACAGGCGTCCCGAACCTGGAACATACGATTTGATGAGACAGTCAAAGCATTTGGCTTCATCAAAAACGTATATGAACCTTTTGTGTACAAGAAGAATAGTGGGAGTTCGGTACAACTCATAGTTTTGTACGTCGATGACATTTTGTTAATCGGAGACGATATCAAGATGTTAGCGCAGACTAAAGCGTGGTTATCCGCGCAGTTCTCCATGAAAGATATGGGAGACGCATCTTACGTATTAGGAATACGTATCTACAGGGATATATCGAAGAAGATGATAGGACTCTCCCAATCTCAGTACATCAACACAATTTTGAAAAGATTTAAAATGGAAGAATCTAAGAGAGGATTGCTTCCAATGAGACATGGTATCTCTCTTTCTAAGTCTATGTGCCCTACAACCGACGAAGAAAAGACGAGAATGCCTCTAATACCTTATGCCTCTGCTATAGGGAGCATAATGTATGCAATGTTGTGTACTCGACCAGACATAGCACACGCTCTAAGTGTAACGAGCCGCTATCAATCAAATCCAGGCGAAGAGCACTGGACTGCCATAAAAACAATCCTGAAGTACCTGTGAAGGACTAAGGATATGTTTTTGGTCTACGGTGGTAGTGGAGAACTGAAACTTGAAGGATTCACTGATTCGAGTTTCCAGTCTGACGTGGATGACTTTAAATCCAACTCTGGTGGAGCGGTAAGTTGAAAAAGCTGTAAACAGTCCACCAGCCGACTCAACCACAGAAGCAGAATATACTGCAACATCAGATGCAACAAAGGAACGTGTATGGATGAAAAAATTCATCCATGAATTGGATGTTGTTCCTAGCATTGCTGAACAGCCTGAACCTGTAGTCGTCTTCTGTGACAACAACGGGGCAATAGCTCAAGCGAAGAAGCCGAGATCACACCATCAATCCAAACACGTACAGAGGAAATACCACGTGATCAGGGAGATCATTGGTAGAGGAGACATACACATGGAGTATGTCAAATTAGAAGACAACATGGCTGACCCACTAACTAAGCCAATTTCACAAAAGGCGTTTGAGGGACATCTGGAGAAGATGGGTCTTAGGAACATCTGTGAATGGCTTTAGGACAAGTGGGAGATTGATAGGATAGTGCCCAGCTAGCCAGTTCCGTTAGCTTGTAATAGGTCTATTCTGTATAAGACAATCTTTGATTTTATAATAATACGCACGTTTATTTATGTGTATAAGGATAAACAATGGCCAACTTCATCTCTCGCGAATACATTTAAACGATTGGATGAAATGCTTAGATTACATTTGACTATGGGACGATTCACTTCAGTACTGAGTGCAATCATGAAACAGTCTCTAAGGTCGTAATCTTAAAACACGTTCCAAGTCATAGATTCCAAAACGAGACGGGGTATCGTAGGAATCGCCAAGACTTGTACGAGTATGCATGATTCACATTGAGTGAATTTGTAGTGTTTCATGAGCAAGGCATTTGAGGCCAGTGCATATGAGTAGGTGGTTCGATAGAGGGTCGAACGCATCGAACGACCCGACCAGAGAAACCCATTGTGGAAGCGCATGTCACATATCGGTGATGGGATGTTTCTCTAGGCTTATAATAGTGTACGATTTAGTCCTTTGACTTGAGGTGCTAGGGAAAACTCGGTGCATGAGTGTGCATACTTAGATCTAGGTATAGATTACTTAGCCTGATCATAACATGCCTAGGTTGGGTGCGTATAGTTAAGTACGCGAGTGGTTAGTACCAATATGAAATCTACCGACTCATCATAATGAATGAGAGAATTTCCTATACGATTCTTAGATAATATATCCAAGGAATCTGCGGCCGCAGTCAGTGACGGATTTGGAAAGGGGTTTCCAAATTAGCAGTCACACCGGAATATTATCCCGAATAAGAAAGTATAGTTATCAAGACAAATTTAGAGGTGCCGATCAATTCAAACACCCTAAGTCTTGATCGGGAAAATTAGTCGATAGAAGGACCGTATGTACATGGCAATTATAAGAGGTGAGGTTCACAAATATCAATTCACCTGAAGTTGGGCTTCATGGCCTTGTGGCTAGACATCGACCATGAAGTGTGGGTACTCCTGAGTTAATAGAGGAATTGATTCTAGGAGTGGTCAATTAAAGGTTTTTTAATTGACCGGAGCAATTTATTGTTCATAAATTAAATCACGAGGAATTCGTGGGCCTGCTGCCAATTGATGGTGAACCCAGAGGGTCACACACAATACAATTAGACGGTGACTGTTCTAAAATGGTATAAAAGGAATTAATTGATTTAAAGGTAATTAAATCAATTAAATGAATTAAAGTGTTAATTCAAGTGGGAGATTAATTAATTAGTTGATTTAATTGATTAATATAATTAATTAAATTGCTAATTAATTAATTAAAGGAAATATTAATTTATTAATATGGACCGGGTTTTAATTAAAGTTGTTAATTAAAAAGAAGGCTTGCAAGACACGGACATTTAATTAAAAGCCCATAAGAAGTCTTGCAAACCTAGGTTAAGAAGGAGGCTTATAAATAGGGTTCTGCATGAGCTCAAAAGCTAACACCCTAGCACAGAAACCCTAGCCTCCCTCTGCACCCTAGCCGCACAACCACCCCTGCGCCGCCGCCACCACCTGGCTGTGAGCTGCTGTAGTGCCGCCGCAAGTTCTCTCCTGTTCCTTCGTGCTGGATTTTGCTCTGCCAAGTAGATCTGCACAGTCCTTCATTAAAAATCTCTTAAATCCAGTTATGAGCCTAAGACTAAGAGGTGTTGCCAGAATCAAATTGGTGTAGACTAATCTCTGGAGGTGAGACAATTGGATCACTCCTTTGAATTAGAATCAGAATCAGAGTTGGAGGTTGCCACCACCTTACCTGTGGTGAGCTAAAAATCGAAACTCACTTGTTTTAATAATATTATGTGTTTTGATTCATGCTTTTCGTATACATAATATGGAGATCTAATATATGGGACCATGGGTGCTTCAAATTTTTTTAAAATTCCGCACTCTATGTTGTTCTGACAATCGAGGCAACCCAACATGTTCCACGACTCGTGAGACAACGCCATGACCCGAATATGCCCTACCCTTGGCACTTTAACTCGTGCATCAAAGAAACGATCATATTGCTCTAATTATACCCGTTCCACGACTCGTGAGACAACGGATGAATCGAATACAACTCATGACCGAGCCCTATTGATGGAAGGCATGGACTACAAAAACTCGCTATTCCATTATGACTTAATTATTAAACTCAATTGGGTCGAGTGGAGGTTTTTTAATTTTTTGAAGTTGCAAGATCTCACCAAATTTTAGTTTTTTATCTTCGTTAGGTGATCTATCCTAACATGCATCACATAAATCAAATGGATAAAATACCAATAAAGCATAAACGACCCTAGCATGCTCCTATCGCGTGGTGGATGATCATGGGCCGATCCTATGCGGTCCATTCCGAGCCAAGGAATGTCCCAATTGGTCAATCTAGGGTAAGCAAACAAATGGAAATAGAATCCTATTCTATTACATATGCATCACCATGCATACATGGCCTTCAAGGTCTTCATGTCCTCCAAGTCCTTCAAGTACTTCACAAGTCCTTCAACTCCTTCATCTTGAATAAACCTCACAACCTAATGCCTACTCTCTGTACATTGACATAAGTCAAGAAATAAGAGGCATTCAAGCCCCATTTAATTACAAACCCAAATCATCAAATGAATTACAAGATTAATATCCAATCACATAAGGCCAAGGCCACTAGATCATCCACCCATACATTCATCACACAATGTTTCATCGTTAAGGTCAATTTACCCAGAAGATTATCTACCAATTTCTAAAGGATTAAGGCATGTACATTGTGGTGTCCCAATTTAATGAGACCAAAGAACACAAAGTTAGATAACTTGTGTAGGAGCTCGATAGGTGTTTGAATTTCGGTTTTATGACCAATTCGGCTCATCCTAAAGTTATCCATAAGTGAAGAGGCTTACCCATAGCCCTACATCACCTAAGGAAACGACTCACAAGATTTAGGCAATTTTACCGGTAGGTGCGGTTGTTCCACTACAACCCGGCACGTACGGTCTTTTCACCAAAAACCAATTTTCAAACTTAATCCACCCTTACTCCATACATCCCTATATCCGACAATGTGTTCATAAATATTATATAACCATAATCAACCACAAAAAATAGTCCCTAAATCCGAAAGCAAATCGGTTGATGCACTTCAAATTTTAACAAACCGTTTTCATCAAAACGTAAGGAAACATTCATAACACTTATGAATCACGAATCTAATATGAATTAGCATGATTTGGCTCTGATACCACTTGATGGTAATGGTCCTAATGTCAGCCAAAACACAGCAGAAAACAAAAATTTTAATCGTGGACAAAACGACCCAAAAATGCAACTACTTTGCAAGAAAAACTTTGGAGACCTTCTACCATTACTATCCTAGGATCATCATGCATTTAAAGTTCATATTAAAAGGAAAGGTATCAAGACATATCTCTCCCAATCTTGGGAGATGAAGAGCCGCAAAGAATCGGGACAAAAGAGTAACACCTGAAACCTTCAAGCACCTCCAAGCTCACTGGTTTTGTACCTCCTACGAAACTTCTTTCTCCAAGCTCACGGGTTCCGTACCTCCTACGAAACTTCTTGCTCCGAGAACCTCAAGAAAAACCATACCAAGATCTCCAAGTGTAGATCCTCCAAAGCTAGCCCACACACACAAGTGATAGCACTTAAGGAGTAAAGAAGATGAACTAGATCTTACAAATACACCCTCAATCTATTAGCTAGAATGAAGTAGTAATTGAATCAAGTTAGAAACTTGATGAAGGAAGAGAAAGAGATGAAGAAAACAACTTTTCTTGCTAGGGTGTGAGAGAAATCCGAAAACACACTAAAAATTGTAGTGTGTGTTTTTGTCTTGCATTTTCAACTCTTGAAAATGTATACAATAATCTTATCTTATGTCTTGTAAAAATGCAATGTAGTTTATTGTTGGATCAAATCCACCAATAAGACTTGTAGCTTTATTGTGCTTCCAAAGCACACTACTTTTGATACAAGTTAGTGGTAGTGGCCACCACTAACACATGATAAGATATTTATTTCTCTCTTGTTATATATATATATATATATATCAACATTATATCATATTAAATATGATCATCTCCTAAGACCAATTTAAATTGGTCATGGTTCAATTGGACGTTTATTTCCCAATTAATAAATCCAATCTCTAATTCAAAATTAGAAACCCATTTATTTCTTCCTTCATTTAATTAGACCCTTCTAATTAATTTCGACTAAATTAATATAACACTTAAATTAATAGAGTCCTTTAATTAATTAATCTCCATTAATTAATTATTACTTCTAGCTTACGGGATTTGTACCTCTTACGAAACTTCTTGTCAAATCCAATTTGACTTTTAATAGCTTGAACTAAGTTGCATCTTCTGCTATTGTGTGCGGCCCCTTGGGTTCACCATCAATTAGCCGTGGGCTCACAAACCATTTGTGATTTAATTAAAAAAGATTAATTAAACTACTTTTAATCAATCATCTTAGATATGATCTCATCAAACCTAGAGTACCCAACACTCGAAGTAGTCGTCTAGTCACGGTCGACGAGTCCTAACTAATGATGAAAATAAAGTGTGAACCTTTCTTGAATTGATCTCATCAATCCTCTTACGCATACCATGCACGTACACTCCTTCCAATAACTTATTTCTCGGTCGAGGCCTAGGACATGGAGTCCAACGGATTCCTATTAACCTTGATAACTATGCGTCTTTATTCTTTATGGTGATTCCTTTTAGTGATTACCCATTTGGAAACTCCTTTCCAAATCTTACATCACTCGCTTCGGCCGAAGATTCCCAGAATCAATCCATACAAAAGAATGCATAGGAAATCGCCCAACCACATCACGGTGGGAGTTAATGGATCCTTTATTGACCTCATTAACCTCACTACGAAGCGATCCATACCCAATGTGAAACTACAATGACTCGCTAATTAGTAGTCGAGTAACACATCAAAGCATAAACGCTCCGCATGAAGTTCACTCTAACGTCTCAAGTCAAAGGACCAATTCACGTGCACTATCGTAATTAGAAGAAATCTTCATCTCTGATAAACTCCTAAGATGAGATTTTTCTAGCGGGGTTTCGATGCGCTTGATCTCATCAAGCCACCCACTCATATGCATTGATATCTACCATATTGATGTCCATGGAACTATCCATCCCCATGCAAAAGAGAATGCATACTCGTGCAAGTCTTACTGAATACAATGATGCCCTATCTCAATAGTATTATATGACTTGGAAAGCTTTTAAGATCTTAAACCATAGTAGAACATATTCCATAGAGGGATGCACCATGTTCCATAGTTTCAACGATCTAAGGGCTTCATAAATTGCTTAGATGTATTACAATAAATGAAGAATTGCCAATGCGAACTTTTATTGATCATGAATAAGATTGATTACAAGAGTATTTGCAAGACAACCGATTGGCTTGCAGGGCACTACTCTAACATGAAGATGACCGAAGGGCAAATTTTTGCCTTTTCTTTTTCATTTTCCCCCACCCCCACCCCCCACCCAAACTCCCCCTTGCCCTCACTATTGAAGATGACCTTACATGGACATAAATGTAAAAATACCTAAAACGTTTACTTTTTTAACTATTACATAAAACACTGTGCCTAAACACAATTGAGTAAAAAAAAAAGGACGGAAGGAGTAATATATATATATATATATATATATATATATACATTTAATGCCTACGAGAATCCTCCTGGCTTCTATGCTAAAATATGAAAATAGGTAAAACACATTATGGGTAAGTTTGGCCAAGCAATTATATGATTGCTTTTATAAAAATTGATTATTGCCTAATTTCTTTTGATATAAATGCTTTTATTATAATTGATTTAGCGTTTGGTTTCAATTTTTCAAAATTGATTATAGAAATGTAGTCTTTTATCTAATTTACAAAACTATCCATATATGTCTAATAAAGATTGCTATATGAAGTTTTTCTTTAGTCTAACATAAATGCTATAAAACTGACATTAACTAATTTTTTCATTTTACATATATGTGAAATCAGACTAATAAAAATGAACAAAAAAGGAAAATTTATTAACTAATTAAATTTTTTTCACGTTCATATAGCGCAAAACTATAATAAGAAGATGAATGAAACTATTAAAATGAACCAAAAATTTATTTAATAAAAAACTAGTCCAAAAATGTTGTAAATCTAAATAAGTCAATAATTAGCTTTATTTATAGTTATAACCAGGGTTAAATTAGGTTTTCTGAATATTTTTAGGGCAGAGTAGACTTTTGCCTAAAAAAAATTAAAATGTCGTTGGCAAAAGCAAGCTGAGACGTACTTTTGCAAACCATCAGTTTTCAGATTTTGGAATGTTAACGCAATTTACTTATTTGAAGGGCCAAAGGTTCAAATATCCTGTCGAGAATTGGAACACCATTTTTTGTTGTTTAACCGTGGGGCCAAACAGCCTCTATGTTAGTTGACTTGCATCTTAGTGCGTGGGTGTCCGTTAATTCAAATAATTTCAAAGAAAATAGCAATAAATTCCAAATAAAGTGTTTTAAAGATATAATTTAAAATATAAATTCATTAAATCAAAGACAAAATTAATAAAAATAAAAAGTAGTGAAAAAAATATTGCAGCATGTTGGATGAAGATGAAGATGAAGACTAAAATTTGAAGGGAGATTTTGATGATTTCCAAAACATCAAGATCATCAAGTAATGGAAGCTTAACAAATCCCTTGGAAGAATTTTTGACCAAGCCAAGAAGATAAATCAGAAGGGTCAAAATTTATGGTCTAGGAGACTACTGATCTGTTGCTGAAGAAGGAAATCAGATTGTTGAAATTCAGCCGACTTAACAAATTTGTTCAGTTTGGGATCGATCGAGCGTTCATCAGACGAGAGACTTCGATTAGCTGAGTGGATGTGATCAGTCAAGTTACCTCAACGGTAATAAATGCACTTGAAGGAGTAAATGCTGAAGAGGAAGGGTATTTATAGCAAATGATTGAAGAAGAACCTCGTATCAGCTGGGTGCACTTAATGCGACTGACAGAGAAGTACAGCAGAACGCACAGTGTACAATTGCAGGTAGCCGTTCCTAAGAAATAGGGACCAATGCTCGAGAAACTGATTTCTGTTTTCTTCAACGGACGGAATTCAAATCTCAAGTATAAAAGGAGATTGTTTGAAAAGTTCAAAATGTGAGACACAACACACATTGAGAGCATTCGAAGCAGAATTTCTGTTTATCTCAAGAACTCAAGAACAACTCACTCATCAGCTTAATTAGTCATTTGTTGACAAAAGCCGATGTTGAAGATAAAAGAAGATCATAAGAAATCTGAGTGATTCTTGTTAGAGAGTGTTGTGAGAAGTAGATATCCATCTTAGTGAGTGATATTACTTCGGAGAATAGGTTTTCTTTGTGATTTCCTATTGCGAACTTACGGCCAGTTAAAGCCTTAGATACAGACCATGTTCAAGGCGTGGAATGAGTTTGCCACTGAAGAAAAATGGGTTCAGAACTGGTTTCACACTTCATCCATAGTTAAAGCCTTAGATATAGTCCATGTTCATGATGTTTTCCATGGCTATGCAAAAGCCATAGTGGAAAATGAAGCCAAAACTATCAAGGACGAGTTGCCAGAAAAGAGAGGTCGAAATGATGATCGCGTTGATAGGGCTATAAAGATAGCTGTCTACACAACTTTGAAAAAGTGGGTAGAAAAGTCTAGATACGGTCAAGGAACATCAAGTGACATGCCCAGCTTACCAAGCTTGCAACAGATAGCATTTGGTTCTGAAATAAGTCAGTTCCAGGAGTAGCCGAAAGTAAAGAAACCCGTTAAGGAATGGTTGCATGCGCTCCTGATAAATCAGACGACTGTTGTGTCTGAAGATGGAACTGCTGAAACAGTCCAAAAGACAATCAGAGAAGAACTGTTGGGATTCGGTAAGAAAAACAGCCCTAGGCACAGCGGAATATAAAACTTTTAGGACCTCTTACGGAATATTGCCAGGATACTACTCTAGTTGTATATATATGAATATAAATAAAACGATAGTATAAGTTTACACGTTATACATATCTCCTTGCAAATCCTTGGCTAGCAAAAACGAACTCTGAATTCTCCTCCAACAAATTGATCCAGGCTTTTCAAGGAGCCGCCCCACGTGTTGCGCCTCTACGAGTTGATACACCACAATTACACGAAAAATAATAAATCTTGATCATCTAGAACACAAGATATATTATAATCTAGGAGTTAGGAACGATCTTGGAACAAAATCGAAAACGAAAAATTCTTCCACAAGGAAGACAGGGTTCGGCCGATTGCACAGGGAGGGGAGAGAGAATTTTGCTCTTGCTCAATTTTTGCTCATGGAGTTGTGTGAAAAATAACTACAAGAAAGCTACTTATAATTATCTCCCTAACCTAGTCCTATTAGGACTAGGTCTTCTCTCTCCTACATGGGCCATGGCCCTCTTTAATTAGAAGACCAAGTCTTCTAATTAATTCATGGTCCAGTTAATTAATTTGACCAGACTTTATTTAATCTCCCAATTAAATAGCCCAATTAATTAACTTAATCTCCCATTTAATTAAATCAGACGCTAAGTCTATTTAATTAAAATCCTTTCCAATTAATTAATTAAATCCAACTTAATTAATTAATTCACAAATTAAATTCAAATTAAATTTATGATCCTGATCCAATTCCAATTGGATCCCATTTTGTTCCAAATGGGTCGACCCAGTCGACCCACCCATCATAATCGACCCTGTCGATTATTCACCCAGTCGACCCAGTCGACTCGGTCGTTCTTATTTCCTCGCTTTCGCTTCAGGTGTATTGTGTATGCCCCCGTAGGTTCACCACATAATTGGCCGTGGGTTATAATTAAATATTATTTAATTATTCGAGTAAGACTTACTCTAAATCAATCGAACACTCTGTCGATTGATCATTCCAAAATTAGCACCCCTGCCAATTTGAGAATTCTCCCACACTCCACGGTCGATGTCCAGCCACAAGCCCATGGAGCCCAATCACTGGTGAATTAATTCAGTGAACCTTTTATCATTTACAATTTCCATATACGACATAATCTCTCCATCGACCAATCTCCCAGTCGAGACTTAAGGGTATGGTCTTTCATCGTATTCCCTTTTAATTCGTCTTGACCTTATGCATTCTGATCTCGAAATAAATTCTCTTTGACTTAATCTTTATGAGCTACTTACATAAAATCGTCAGATACCTTGGCCAAGGATTTTACCAGAATTAATTTCTCACAGAAATTCATAGGAGAATTTTCCAACCTATCAAGTCGGGTCAATGGATCCTTTGTTGATGATATGAACCTGCATACGAGTTCCTCTATACCCAATATGAGTCCACTGAGACTTTCTGGCGATCCCCAGTCAGTCGAAACTCATATCAAAGCATAGACGTTCTCGTACCAGATAAACCCTATCACCTCAAGTTGTTAGGGATCGTTCCTCGTATACTATTGCAAATTGGAATAACTTCAACCCCGATATGCGACTACCGCTTCCATGGTGAGTTATTTCCTAATTGGGGTATTCAGTGCGCTTGCCATCCCAGCAAGCCACCCACTTATGTGTATCGACTATCCCAGTCACGCTCGTGGACCCCAGCATCCTCCAGTTCATTGGAGTATACACAATAGTGAGAGTCTAATCGAATCCAACGATGTTCTATCTCGATTGGATTCTACGACTCTTGAATATGTTCTAGATCACGGCCTTAGAGATCAGTCCACGGGTTGTCCCATAGCCCTGTGATCTAAGGACTTCTATCCTTATGCGCAGATAATTATTACATAAGATAAAGATGACCATTTAACAAAGTGCTTTTATTAATCGAAATTGAATAGTTCCGCATTTATTGCAATAAATACTAGCCATACAGCTGGCTTGCAGGACACTATTTCTATCAATTTTCCACTTGTCCTAAAGCCAGTCTTTTATGTTCTTGAGTCCCTTCTTTAGCAGATGTTTCTCAAATGCCTTTTGAGGCAGAGGCTTCGTTAGCGTGTCCGCCGTATTATCTTCTGAGTCGACACGTTCCATCTTAATGTCTCCTCTACCAATGATATCTCTTATCATATGGTATCGTCTTTGTACGTGCTTGGATTTCTGATGAGATCTCGGCTCCTTTGCTTGCGCTATTGCCCCATTATTATCGCAGAAGATAGTAATGGGCTCAGCTATGCTAGGTATCACATCCAATTCCTGGATGAAGTTCCTTATCCAAACACCTTCCTTTGCTGCATCACTCGCGGCAATGTATTCTGCTTCGTTGGTTGAATCCGCGGTTGTTTCTTGCTTGGAGCTCTTCCAGCTAACCGCACCACCATTGAGGCAGAACACATATCCTGATGTCGACTTGAAGTCGTCTACATCACATTGGATGCTCGAGTCTGTATAGCCTTCCAATTTCAATTCACCTCCAACGTATACCAAGAACAATTCCTTAGTCCTTCTAAGGTACTTTAGAATTGCCTTTACGGCTCTCCAGTGCTGCTCACCTGGATCAGACTGGTGGCGACTTGTAACGCTTAGAGCGTACGCTACGTCTAGTCTAGTACATAACATACCATACATTATGCTTCCTATCGCGGATGCATATGGTACTCGAGACATATTGCTTCTCTCTTCAGGCGTCTTTGGGGCCATAGACTTAGAGAGTGCAATCCCATGTCTCATTGGAATCAATCCTCTCTTGGATTCTTCCATACTAAATCTTTTCAAGATTTTATCTATGTACTGGGATTGGGAGAGGCCCAGCAGTCCTCTTGATCTATCTCGGTAGATCCTTATACCTAGTACAAAGGATGCTTCTCCCATATCCTTCATTGAGAATTGTGTAGATAACCATGCTTTAGTTTCGGACAACGCTTTCACATTGTTTCCAATGAGAAGAATGTCGTCAACGTAAAGCACCAAAACTGTACTCCCACTGATCTTCTTGTACACGCAAGGTTCGAACATGTTTTTGATGAATCCAAAAGTTTGGATTGTCTCATCAAAACGAATTTTCTAACTTCGGGAAGCTTGCTTCAGTCCATAAATGGACCTCTGGAGTTTGCACACCTTGTGTTCATCTCCTTTGGATGCATATCCTTTTGGTTGCTCCATGTAGATCTCATTGTCAATGTCCCCATTGAGTAAGGCAGTCTTTACATCCATCTGCCATATCTCGTAGTTATACCACGTAGCTATGGCCAGCAAGATCCGAATGGATTTAGGCATTGCGACGGGCGAGAAGGTCTCCTCAAAGTCAATTCCAGGTGTTTGAGTATATCCTTTTGCCACTAGTCGAGCCTTGTAGGTAATCACCTCTCCGTTCACTCCAAGTTTCGCTTATAAATCCACTTGCAACCCACGGGAGTCACTCCCACGGGTGGATCTACCAAGGCCCAGACCTTGTTTGAGTGCATGGAGTCCAATTCGGATTCCATGGCTTCGCGCCACTTTCCCGAGTCTATGTCCAACATAGCCTCTTCGTAAGTCCTTGGGTCGGTTAGAGACTGTCCAGTCTCATGCAGCAGACCGTAGTACCTCTCGGGTTCTCTACGTTGTCTTTCTGACCTACGAAGTATCGGTGTACTTTCTGGTGCACTTTCATGCTCATGTTCTCCCACTGCCTGTGGCGATGGGTCAGCTTGATCGACCTCTTCGGCCTTTTTAGCTTCAGTGACCTCATCCAGTTCTACGTTGTTTTCTTTCTTGTCCACCAAGAAATCCTTCTCCAAGAAGTGTGCGTTCCTTGAGACAAACGTAGTTTGTCTTGTAGGATCGTAGAACTCGTATCCTATTGAGTTTTCTGGATACCCCACAAATTTGCACAAAGTGGATTTAGTTTCCAATTTATCTCCCACTAGCTTTTTAACGTAAGCGGGAGATCCCCATATGCGCATGAATGCGTACGAGGGTGCCTTGCCAAACCATAATTCATATGGTGTCTTTTCTACGGATTTAGAAGGTACCATGTTCAGTATCTTCGTTGCCGTGAGGAGGGCATGTCCCCAAAATGAAAGAGGAAGGTCAGTGGCACTCATCATGGATCGAACCATATCCATCAAGGTTCGATTCCTTCTCTCTGCTACTCCATTTAATTAGGGTGTTGCAGGAGGAGTCCACTGCGATAATATTCCATGCTCAACAAGATAATTCAGAAATTCGTTACTAAGAAATTCTCCACCTCGGTCAGAACAAAGAGCATTTATCGTATGATCAAGTTGATTCTCTACTTCCATCTTGAATTCTTTGAATCGCTCAAAGGCTTCAGACGTGTGTTTCAACAAGAACACATAACCATAACGACTATAGTCGTCAGTGAAAGTGATGAAGTAGTCATAGCCACCTCGGGCGCTTTTTCTTAGTGGTCCACATACGTCAGTATGTATCAAGTCCAATGTTTGCTTGGCTCGCTCAGGGTTTCCTTTAAATGGCAACTTAGCCATTTTACCCTTTAGACATGGTTCACATGTTGGCATTTCATCAATGCGATTGATTTCAATCGCTCCGGAAGATGCTAACTTTTGAATCCTTGACTTAGAAATATGTCCAAGGCGAGCGTGCCATAATTGGGCAGATATTTCATTATCTTGTTTCCTTTTGCTTTGTTGTATGTGCATAACTAACTTAGGTGGTTTTATGATGTGAAGTCAATAATCCAATGTACCAAATGAAAAACGAAAACATGAGCTTTTATTAAAATCAACATTATTCATTAACATGAATAAAAGTTTTTCATTAATAACTAGGTTATAAATGAAAATTTCCTAATGACTTTATCAAACCACCTAAATCTACTTTTGCCTATGGCCTTGGTAGCAGCTCCAGCTCCATTGCCTTATTCAAGGATCCAATCCTCAGGCTCCAGTTTCCTTAATGCTCCCATCACCTACAAAGATGAGAACTCCAGTCAGTGTCCAACACCAAAAATGCACAGTTAATTGTAAAATTAACTTCAACAAGGAATATACCTGTTCGAACTCTCCATAGGTTCGAATTTAATCCTTTCCCTTGACCTTGTGCAGTTTGGAGCTCTGGTTTCCATTTGTCTTGGCTTTGAACGCCGCCCAGTCTTTTCGCCAACCCTTTCTTTCTTTCCAAAAGAAGCTTCGTGTTCCTCGAGCATTTGTCGCAGGACATGCACAGTGATCTCTCGCCTCTGGAGATTCAAGTCCGCGATAAATCGGTCATATGATCTAGGAAGAGATTGTAGAATGAGATCTACTCGGAAATCATTGTCCATCACGATACCCATATCATCGAGTTCAGACAGAAGTCGAATCATCTTGTGCACGTGGATTCCGACAGGAGTTTCCCTCTCTTTCTTGCTTGCAAGAGTTCCCTCGTGATCGCGAATCTGCGACGACCATCTCTAATCCCATAAAGGAATTTGAGATTCAAGAGAATCTCTTTCGCGGATGCCATATGCTCATGTTGCAAACACAGATCAAGTGACATATATTCCAACATGTATTCACGAGCTAAGCCATCATCTAGTTTCCATTTGGTGATGCTTTTTCGGAGCTCATCAGGAATATCATGTGAAATAGTAATGGGTGGTGGCACAGACAAAACATATGATATGTTTTCAGCTTCAAACAGTCCATTCAAATGATGCATCCAGAAATGTAAGTTGGGTCCAGTTAAAATATTACGTTCAAGTGATGAGATGGAAAAATCTCTAAGTGCTCTAAGCTCTTTTGACATCATATCTATAAAACGACGAGAGAAGAAATAAATACGCGAAAGATTAATTTAAAATGCACAATTTACAAACATGGTTTTTGTTGGATGAAGATGAAGATAAAGTGCAATGAAGATAAGAAGATAAGGGAAGGTTTTGATGATTTCCAAAACGTCAAAATCAGCTAAGTATGGAAAGCTTAGGTCCCTTAGTAGAATTTTGACCAAGTAAAAGAAGACATCAGAAGGGTTCAAAATTCAAAGCCCAGAAGACTACTGATCTCATGCTGAAACAGCAATCAGAAGGGTAGACCATCAGCTGACTCAAATCAGATTAGTTCAGAGTTTGATCAGCAGGGTATCTATCAGCAGGGTTGCTTCGATCAGCAGAGTAGAAGAGATCAATGAGATAGTTCAACGGTAATAAATGCACTTGGTGTAATGAATGCTGTAAGAGAAGGGTAGTAATGGCAAATGATTGGAATTTACTCTCGGATCAGCAGGGTGCATTTAATGCAGCTACAGGAAAGTACAGCAGAAAAAGTACTGTAGCAGGGAGCCGTTCTGAAGATTTGGGCTAAGGCTATGGATTTGATTTGTGATTTCCTTCAACGGTCATATTTTTAAATCTAAGTATAAATAGAGCTGATTTTAACGAGCGAGACACACAACAACATTCTGAGATTTTGTTTCCGAAGCAGAAATCTTTCTATGTCTCAAGAAGCTCGAACAGCTCACTCGTCTGGTGAAGTCATCTGTTGACAGAAACCAAGTTGAAGCCAAATAGAAAATACTTTCTGAGTGAATTTGTATTAGATGAGTGTTGTGCGGAGTTTAGATCCATCTTTGTGAGTGATCTAACTTCAGAGGATAGGTTTTCTGAGTGATTTCCTATTGTGAGCTTACAACCTTTTCATTTGTTGTTTAGGTGTAAGTGGAGAAATATTGTAAACTTAGTGTTTATAGTATAACCCAGAATCTAAGTGATCTGGAAGAGTGGACTAAAGGATTTTTATCCATATAACCACTATAAAAATTCTTTGTGTTATTTTTGCATTAAGTTTTCTTGCATATTTCAAAATTGCATAAGTAAACATTTTGAATTGCTTTAAAGATTTTAAAATACTTGGGATAAAATCTTTAAAAGACTTAGTCTACTTGTGAAAAACACTTACAAATTATCCGCTGCAAGTATACTCTTGTAAACTGGTTTATGCTGAAATCAGCTAAGTTACTATAAGAAGAGTGGTCACTCTGCTGTTCAAGATTTGTTCACGAACAGCTTAGTCAGCTTACTGTTCTCTATAAGCTTAGTCTGCTGACAGACGACTGAAAAGTTTTTAAGTCAAAAATTTTCAGAGGTCTATTCACCCCCCCCTCTAGACCTCATCTGACCATTTGAGACCAATAAGTGGTATCAGAGTAGGTGGTTCATTAGAATCAGCTGCCTGATCAATGAGCTTGATCCGAGTGTTTTTCAAAGGTTTTCAAACTTTTCAAAAGAGCATATTTTTTAAGAATGGATTGTATCAGCCATGTACCCCACATAGCTGGTATGAGCTTTGAAGACTGTAAAATTCAGAGTGAAGATTTTTCTGGCTGCTTACAATGATAACATGTACACATGTATCATCAAAGGTCCATTCAGATTCACCAAGACTATCACGGTTGATGAAGCAGAAATAGTGGTGGAAAAAGATTTAACAGAGATGACAGCCGAAGAAATAAAGCTGTTCAATCTGGATAAAGTTGGCCGTTTCATCATAACCAAGGCCCTTGACAACGATCGATTTGACAAAGTCAAGCACTGCAAGACTGCCAAAGAGATGTGGGATAAGGTTCGTGACATGAGCGAAGGAAACGACGCCATCAAAGAGCATCAGCTGAGTGTTGCTCTGGAAAAGCTGGACAACTTCAAGATGAAGTCTGCGGAAACCATTGACCAGATGGATACAAGGTTTACAAGGACGTTGAATGAAGTGCTAAAGCTTGGAAAAACCTTCACTGACAAGGAGATAACTGTCAGAGTTCTGAAGGCTCTACCTCCAAAGTTCAACATGAAGGTGACAGCGATGGAAGAATCAAGAGATTTGGGAAAAATCACTCTTACAGAGCTGTTCTCAGTACTCAAGGCATCTGAGTATAAACTGCCAAGAATGGGAATTGAAGAAACCTCAACTTCAGGACCCACAGCTGCACTTGTCGCTGCTGAAAATCCCAGAAGGCCAGGTCACAAAAACAAAGATGTGGACTCATCTGATGAAACCACACTACTCAATAAAAAGGAGTACACTGCTGGAGACGTTGCATTGCTGATGAACAACTTCAAAAAGTTCTACAGACGAAAAATGAAGAACAAATATAACAATGCTTCTACTTCTAACCCTACTTCTTCTTCTCAGGATAAGGATTCTTATAAATCCAAAATGATGTGCTATAATTGCAGGAAACTGGGTCATTTCATCAGAGACTGCCCATTTCCTAAAGCTGAGAAGTATACAGAAGAAGAAAATAGAATCAGAAAGGAAAGAAAGCATCAGAAATGAAAGGTGCTGGTAGCAGAAGCAGAAAAGCTAGCTGCTGTCTACTCATCTGATTCAGATTCAGACATTTCTGATGAAGAGTCTTCTGATGAAGAGAGCCCTGCTCTTCTCTGCCTGATGGCTAAGGAATCTGATGACTCAGAGGATGATGAGGTAACTCCTCTTGATAATGAGTTATTCAATTCATTTGAACAAATGATGCTCAACAATACAAGTATTGCTGATGCATTTAAAAAGCTTAAGGAAGAGATGATATTGCTGAAAGAGCAAAACAATTCACTGAAACTTAAAGCTGAAAAGCCAAAAGAATCAGCTGAATATAAACTGCTTGAGCAAGAGAATGAATCTCTGAAAGCTGAATGTGAAGTTTATAAGGGTAAAATCATTGAGCTTGAGAAAGTCATTGAGTCTCATGATAAGTCATCTGTTGCATCTACTCACATGTCTAGTATACAGAAGACACCTTTAGATCAGGATAAGTTAGAATTGAACCATACTGAAAAATTCATATCAGCTGACAATAGTGAGGTCTTATTGTATGTTCAGACTACTAAACCTGCTTCACCTGAGAAAATATTAAAGGAGACGAAAACTCCTAAGGCTAAAAAGAGCAAAGAGCCTAGTGTAGGAAAACAGACTAGTAAGCCTAAACAGAAGAGTCCTAGGAAGTCCTCTGACAAGGCTAAAAAACTAATCAGACTAGTGATAAAACTAAGTCGTCTGTTAATGAGCAAGCATCAAGTAAACCAAAGAAGCATAAAAACAAGAATAATCAAAATGCTTGGTATGGAAATGAGTCTTATTATGTGCAACCTGCTGCATATCATCCTATGTATCATGCACCTCAATTTCCAACTTACTATGCACCTTACCCTGCTCATCCAATGCATGCATATCCTCCATATCATGCATCTTATTCTACTTATGAACATTATCCTTATCATGCTGATCATCAACAATATGATAAATCTGATGAACGTGGTAAAGGCAAAGCTTTTCATTCTCCTGTCGAAACTCAGAAACCTGAGAAGCCTAAGACTTCATCATCTTGGGTTGTCAAAGGTGGAACTAATCCTTCAGGACCCTCTCAATAAGGGTACCTAAAACAATTTTATCTTTTTTTGTAGGTTAGGATTAGGAGTAGGAGTAAAGTAGAGAAAATCTGGTACTTGGACAGTGGCTGTTCAAGACATATGTGTGGAAACATACATGAACTGACTGATGCTGTTGCTGTGGATGGTCGGAATGTAACTTTTGGAGACATCAAAGAAGGCAAGATTGTAGCAAGTGGAAAGCTGATCAAAGGCAACATTGAGATATCTGACGTCTCTTATGTTAAAGGCCTCGAATACAATTTGCTGAGCATAAGTCAATTTTGTGACAAAGGATATTCAGTCATCTTCTCAACAGATAAGTGTTACGTTGAACAGATTGGTACAAAGAAGGTCATCTTATCTGGAAGGCGACAAGGAAATATCTACACAGTGGACTGGAATTCTGCTGACAAGAATTCAAGTATTTGTTTGGTGGCATCTACACCAAGTGAAATCAGTTGGCTGTGGCACAAAAGAATGAATCATGTGAATTTCAAGACCATCAACAGACTAATCAAGAATAATCTGGTAGAAGGAATTCCAAAGACAGTCATGGGCAAAGATAAGCTCTGTGACGCCTGTCAGAAGGGTAAAAAAATCAAGTCATCGTTCAAAAGCAAGAAGCATCAATCTTCTGGAAGAATAATGGAGCTGCTACACATGGACTTATTTGGACCCATTGATCCTGTCAGCAATGGTGGAAAGAAATACTGCCTAGCTATTGTGGATGATTATTCAAGATACACTTGGGTGATTTTCATGAAGGAGAAAAGTGAAACCAAGGAGCATCTTACAAATCTGATGGAAAAGATTCAAAATGAGAAAAGTAAGAAAATACTAAAGATCAGATCTGATAGAGGGACTGAATTTACAAACTCTACTATTGAAGAGTATTGTAATGCCAGAGAAATCAGCCATGAATACTCTGCTGCCAGAACCCCTCAATAGAATGGAGTTGCTGAAAGGAGAAACAGAACTCTAAAAGAAGCTACCAGGACAATGATAGCTGAAGCTAAACTGCCTCAAAGATTTTGGGCAGAAGCAACAAATACAGCATGCTTTACCCAAAACAGATGTATGACCAACAAGCACCAAAACAAGACTCCATATGAACTTTGGAACAACAGGAAGCCAAAAATTCATTACTTTAAGATATTTGGTTGAAAATGCTTTGTTTTAAATAATGGGAAAAAGCACCTTACTGCATTTGCAGAAAAGGCTGATGAAGCAGTATTTGTAGGATACTCTACTGTTAGTAAAGCTTATAGAGTCTTTAACAAAAGAACTTTACTTATAGAGGAATCCATTCATGTAGTATTTGATGAACCAAATCAATCTTCTGAAAAGAATCAAAGTACTAATCAAGATCTGTCTACTGATTTACATAAGTTGGATGTTGGAAAGAATGAAGAATATGTTCCCATCATACTACCTAATCTCAACCCAGCTGATAACTCAAGTGCTGTTCAAAATCACAGTGCTGATTGTCTAACAGACGAGTTGCAAACAGCTGATAGACCAGAGATTGTTCAACAGACAACAAATGTTCAACAGCCTACTACTGAATCTCCAACAGTAGTGTTGCAAGATCAAAGCAAAGGTCAACATTATGATTTGCAACCTGATCTTAGATGGCTCAAGAATCACCCACCAGAGCTGGTGATTGGTGATCCTTTGGAAAGTGAAGACAAGGAGAGCTGCTGCAAGTGAAGCAATGTTTGTCAGCTTCCTATCTCAAATTGAGTCCAAACGGATTGAAGAAGCTCTTAGTGATTCAAACTGGATTGAAGCTATGCAAGAAGAGCTAAATCAATTCGAAAGGAATGAAGTCTGGTACTTAGTTCCTAGACCAAGTCATCAAAGAGTCATTGGCACTAAATGGGTATTCAGGAATAAAATGAATGAAGATGGTGAAATCACCAGAAATAAAGCAAGATTAGTGGCCAAGGGTTATTGCCAAGAAGAAGGCATTGACTTTGATGAAACTTTTGCACCAGTAGCAAGATTAGAGGCTATCAGACTCTTTCTTGCCTATGCTGCTCACAAGAATTTCACAGTCTATCAGATGGATGTGAAATCAATTTTTCTCAATGGAGAATTGCAAGAAGAAGTTTATGTTGAACAACCACCTGGATTTGAAGCCTATCAACAAGAAGACAAGGTGTATCGTTTGAAGAAAGCCCTCTATGGACTGAAACAGACTCCAAGAGCATGGTATGATACTTTATATGATTTTCTTTTAATTAAAAGATTTCGTAAAGGTAAGGTAGACAAGACCTTGTTCACTATTGAATGGGAAGAACATATTTTGCTTGTGCAAATTTATGTGGACGATATTATTTTCGGTTCAACTAACCAACAGATGTGTGATAAGTTCTCAAAGCTGATGCAGAACAAGTTTGAAATGAGCATGATGGGAGAACTTAACTATTTTCTTGGTTTGCAAGTAAGATAGTTGCCTGATGGAATATTTATCAGCCAAGCAAAATACACAAAGGATCTGTTCAAGAAATTTGGTATGGAAACTAGCTCTACTGCTAATATTCCAATGTCTACTAGTCTTCGTTTGGATAAAGATGAAGATGGCAAATCAATGGACATAACCAAGTACAGAGGAATTATTGGGTCATTGCTATACTTAACAGCTAGCAGACCTGATATTATGTACTCTGTTGGGGTTTGTGCGAGATTTCAATCAAATCCTAAGGAATCTCACCTCTTAGCTGCCAAAAGGATACTTAAGTATCTTAAATGTACTGAAGATCTGGGATTGTGGTATCTAGGGAATCTGGATTTGAACTTATTGGATATTCAGATTCTGACCTTGCTGGCTGCAAGATTGACAGAAAGAGCACAACAGGTGCCTGTCAGTTCTTAGGTAGTCGTTGATCTCATGGATGAGTAAGAAACAGACTTCAGTATCCATATCAACTGCTGAAGCTGAATACATAGCTGCTGGAGCTTGCTATGCACAAATACTATGGTTGAAGCATCAACTAGAAGATTACAATATCAAGATCAGTGGTATTCCAATCTACATGACAATACAAGTGCAATATCTCTTACTCAGAATACTACAAATCATTCAAGGACTAAGCATATTGAGATCAAGCATCATTTGATTAGAGATCATGTGGAAAAAGGGAATGTTATGATTGAGTATGTTCATACAGACAATCAGATAGCTGACATTTTCACCATACCTCTAAGTGAAGTAAGGTTTTCAACTCTAAGAGCTGAACTAGGACTGCTGAATTTGGATGCATAAGCTGAGGGGGAACTTATCAGAAGACTGAAGTTCATCAGTACAGTCATTCATTATCATATTCAAGGATTAACTGTCAACATACTAGTTAACTTATGAATTCTTAAAGTCAGGGGGAACGTGTAAGACTAGCGGTACTTCTGATTAATGGATGAAATTGGTTAATGACAGTTAGTTGAAGTTATGTTATCATAAGATATGTTCTTATTTCTTGAAGATTGAAGATCAAATTATCTTGCTGGATTGACAAACAGCAGAGTAAGATTACTAGCTATTGGCTTTCTCTAGTAATATCAAATATCAGATCACTCGTCTGTCAGAAAAGTAAACTCTACTCATCTGATACATTATATAAGCATGGTCATAAATCGCATCTTTTGAAACACGCTTTTATAAGTAACAAATAAGTGCCGATAGAGTTTCCTGCCCATCTGACATTAATTTAATTAATTTGAAATCCACAATTCTCACCCGCACGATCTAAAAACTGTCAGATCAATCTTATGGTTCGCATTTATCATGATAACCAAAACCAAAAGAAACGTATAAAATCCGATCTGAACAGATTAGTCGGCTTACGCACACAAAATTCCCAAAATTCTCTAACTCTCTAAGCTCTCTGTTTTCTAGCTCTCAGTTTTCTACAGATTTACATCACTTAACCTCAAATGGCTATTGCTGAAGGAAGATTCTTAAGCTACGACAAATTCTACTCATCTGGTACTGATTTGATGAGGGAAATAATGAAGTAAATCAAGGAATCATCACTGGTACCCGTCCTAGAGGCTCATGAAGATCGTGTATATCTGGACGATGTTGCTGCCTTCTACAAAACCAGGAAATTCAATGGTGATAAGACTACTATGTCTGCCACTATTGTGGGTAAGAAGATTTGCATATCTGCTGCTGTGTTAAGTGAAGTGTATGAGCTGAAAAACGAAGGAGAAGATGTAACAGACCTAGGGTTTGAGAAAGAGGAGGAATTCTGGCTAATTTGTGCTAAGAAGGGAGAAGAAATGTCAGGGACTCTGATGAAGACTCAGCTGAAGGATGAGTATCAGAGGTTTGCTGACATAATTGCGAAGGTGTTGGACTGCAGCAATAGTTCTTTGGATGGATTACCCAGGAGGAGGTATTATACAATGATTGCATCTACTATGGTTTGAAAATTAATTGGGCTGCTCATGTATTTGATCTGCTGTGTGACAAGAAGGTCAAATATGCCATTCTGCTCAGTCATCTGTTCTTAAGTTTGAGATGTCAATTGGGAAGTGGAAAGCCTACCCACCCTGCCAAATAATTTAAGTTTATGAGCCTGTTAGAAGTGAAGGTCCTTCTAAAAGAAAGGCCCCTGCCAAGAAGAGCAAGAAGACTGGTCAGACCAGTGGGTCTGCTGATCAAACAGTAAGTACTACTGTTGAAGCTGGATCAGCACAGCCTGAGATTGTGATTCCTGAAAAGGTAATCGATGACTTCACTAAAGAACTTGAGAAAATGGAGACTGGATTATCTCCTGAAAGGACAGAATCAGAAGAAGTTGTTCCTATTCAACCTGCAAAAAGAATGAGGACAAGAAGTTCTGCAAAAGTGATCTTACGTGATTTCGTTTGTTCGATTAGGGGTGGGATGTAATGCAATGATAACAATAAATAAAGGAAGGTAAAGACCAAAGTAGTTGTATTCGAATTGACTGAGTACAAATACAAGTATTCAAGGGTCCTATTCGAGCATTATTGGATGCCGTACAAGCTAGAGGCTAAGTACATACAAACTAAGGTGATTTAATCTAGCCCAAGAGAAAATCCGAGCAGGAGGCTTCGATCAAGGAGCAGCCCCCAAAATCTCCCCCCTTGTGTCATAAATGCTTGGGGTATTTATAGCTGAGGATGGGGATTGGCCCATGGGCTTGGGCCTGAGGTTGGCCCAATGATAGATTCGACCATGAGCCCCTCTGCTGGCGATCGGACTGAGCTAATTGGAGTTCAAAGCTTCGGGGTTGGAAATATGCACCCAGGGTCGAAATTAGGCCTTCAAGGTCGAAGTTAGGCATCCCAGTGTTGGAAATATGCACCCAGGGTCGAAATTAGGCCTTCAAGGTCGAAGTTAGGCACCCCAGGGTTGGAAATATGCACCCAGGGTCGAAATTAGGCCTTCAAGGTCGGACTCAGGCCTCCAATGAGCTCAAGGTCGAAATTTGGGTTCTTTGATCCAGCATGAGCTCCCAGAATAAAGATTCCAAAGTACCCCTCATCAATACTCCCCCACTTCTTTGAGCGTAAAGTGAAGTTGAAGCTCGGAGAAGTAGAAAATCCTTGAGGATCGCTTTCTTAGTGTTTCGGATATGCCTCGTTAAAAACCTAGCTCGGAAAAACCCAGTGGGATAAAAACCGAACCAGGGAAAAAGAGTGCATATCTTAGAAACTCCAAAATGTATTAGGGATCGAAGTTATGCATTCGGGGTCGGATTTTCTAGTGTTTGTTCACACATGATTTCAATTAGCATAAGGTCAAAATTTAGGACCTTCAATGAGCATAAGGTCGAAATTTAGGACCTTCAATGAGCATAAGGTCGAAATTAGGGTCTTCAAAGAGCATAAGGTCGAAATTTGGGTCTTCAAAGAGCATAAGGTCGAAATTTGGGTCTTCAAAGAGCATAAGGTCGAAATTTAGGACCTTCAATGAGCATAAGGTCGAAATTTAGGACCTTCAATGAGCATAAGGTCGAAATTTGGGACCTTCAATGAGCATAAGGTCGAAATTTAGGACCTTCAATGAGCATAAGGTCGAAATTAGGGTCTTCAAAGAGCATAAGGTCGAAATTTGGGTCTTCAAAGGGCATAAGGTCGAAATTTAGGGTCTTCAATGAGCATAAGGTCGAAATTTGGGACCTTCAATGAGCATAAGGTCGAAATTTAGGACCTTCAATGAGCATAAGGTCGAAATTAGGGTCTTCAAAGAGCATAAGGTCGAAATTTGGGTCTTCAAAGAGCATAAGGTCGAAATTTAGGACCTTCAACGAGCTCAGGGTCGAAATTTTGAATTCAGAATCTTTAATTTAGCATGAGTTTCCGAAATAAAGAATCGAAACCCTAAATCGGGGATTATTGGTCGAATTTATCAAAACCCTGAAAGCTAATAACCAATAGCATACAGATCCATAATGTCCGGTTCGAAAGATTTCAAAGACAAAGCCAAGGTAGTAGAATTCGAGCTTGGAGAACATAGAATTTGATCCTTGGAGATCACAAAATTCGACTTTGGGGATCATAGAACTTGATCCTGAAAATAATAAATTCAACTTTGGAGATCATAGAATTTGATCCTTGGAGATCACAAAATTCGACTTTGGGGATCATAGAACTTGATCCTGAAAATAATAAATTCAACTTTGGAGATCATAGAATTTGATCGTGGAATATGATCGTAGAATTTTATCTTCAAGGGTCTTAGCAACAGCTTTCACCCATAATAGATTTGATCTTAGGGGCATAGCAACGGCTTTCACCCTTAGTCATTTTTTATCGGTCATAGCAACAGCTTTCACCTGAGGGTCATAGCAACGGCTTTCACCCTTTAGCTTTAATCGGTCATAGCAACAGCTTTCACCCGAGGGTCATAGCAACGGCTTTCACCCTTATAATTATTTCGATCTAAGGGGCATAGCAACGGCTTTCACCCTTAGTCGTTTTGACTGATGATAATCGACATTTTTAGTCGATCCTAGTCATTTTATCGGTCATAGCAACAGCTTTCACCTGAGGGTCATAGCAACGGCTTTCACCCTTATAATTATTTCGATCTAAGGGGCATAGCAACGGCTTTCACCCTTAGTCGTTTTGACTGATGATAATCGACATTTTTAGCCGATCCTAGTCATTTTATCGGTCATAGCAACAGCTTTCACCGGAATATTTATTTCGATCTAAGGGGCATAGCAACGGCTTTCACCCTTAGTCGTTTTTGAGGGTCGTCACCCATTTTCTGAATCCAAGGGGCATAGCAACGGCTTTCACCCTTGGTCAATTTATTTTCGAGGGTCGTAGCAACAGCTTTCACCCTATTTGAATAATAGATTAGAGGTCAATCGTGATTCGATGATACTTGCAAGAGCATGCAATAGAAATAATAAGATCTCTGGAGATCATAGATTGAAGATAATAAAATTTTGATCCTGAAGATCGTAGATTGAAGATAATAAAATTCGAAGATCATAGAATTCGACCATGGAGACCATAAATTCGACCAAGAGAGTATAAAACTCAACCATGAGATCATAAATTCGACCATGAGATCATAAAACCCGATCCTGGAAACTTGACCTTGGAGATCTGAGAGTTTGATCTTGTAGATCATAAAATTCGACCATGAGAGCATGAAATTCGACCATGAGAGCATAAATTCGACCAAGAGAGTATAAAACTCAACCAAGAGAGTATATGTTGCGTTCCAAATACTAATACGCAAACACGCAAGTATACGGTCGTTACAAGTAATATAAAACGATAAGTACATACCGAGTATCGAATCCCCACGAATGGGTAAAAGGTGGGAATAAACGAATCAATCGAAGGCTTATTTTATCTAAGAATGCTTGATACAATATTATCGAACCCAAATATATGATAAGGGTGATTTTATTTAACTACGAGCGGTAAAGTAAATCTAACTATGAAAGCAAGTAAATGGGGAGTTAATTATGTGGTAAGGAGGATTCATAACAGATTAGGTAAAGCAGATAAATCATGCAGTTGTTAGGTTAACTATGCAAACGATCCTAGATTTAGTTGTTGTTTGTGAGTTCAAATTAGTTAAGTCTCCCTATCGGTATGACTTAACTCTCCCAATCTACCCAAACTCTCCATCTCCGGATCAATAACGAACATCGCTGTCAATCGATGCTCTAAGGAAAGTCCGAACCCAAAAGTGGATTCTAAGGCGTACCGTTGTCACCCGGGACCTAAAACTAACCCGAATCCCCGAATAAAGAGAATCTAAGTTATTTGATGCATTTACGAACGAACCCATTATACAAACACGGACCAAACTAGGTATATGTCTATCCTAGGTTGAAATCCACAAATCGTCACTCACCTAACTTTCTACATCCTATGTCTAGGTTGCATTAAAGGTAGATGGCCAAAAGTGCGATAAAACAATAAACCCAACAAATCAAACATAACCCAACATCAAACATAATTAATCAAACGATAACAATGACTCGACAATTAATATATTGTGCTCGTGTTTGCTATTCAAGGATTCAGTGACATTCGTATGTATCTGTCGATAGCATACCAACCTATCGAATTAAACTAATCCAATTTACGTATAAACGGAATAAAATCTAATCGATGTCAATTAAATTCAAACCTTAAACGAATATGAAACGACATAGGTATATGTCTATCCTAAATCGAATCACAATCCAAATTCATAATCAAATCCTCAAAATCACTATATCTAGCAATCAAGAATCAATAACATTCATCCCAAAAGTTTGTCAAACCACAAGACGAACAATAAACGCGGAATCGGATAAACAAACACATATAAGCATCATACTAATCATCAAGACATCATTAATCAAACAATAACATAAATTATATAAATCCGGAGAATTCCAATACACAATCATTCATCCAAAAAGGAAATAACAAACTCATCTCCTAATCATAGACAACTAGGAAATAGAAAGAAATCACCTAATCGGAATAAAGTCGAGAGATGGATCCTCCTCCCTTTAATCACCACACAACCACTCCCCAAGGGTGGTGATTAACTCACCCCCTTGGTGGAGCCTTCAAATACAAGAAAAAGAAAGAAAAACAAAGAGAAAAAGTTGAGGGAAGCTTAAAGAAAAAGGGAGGCACAAGAGTGGAATGAATTGAGATCCTCCTCAAGTTGTGACCTCTTCTCCCCTCTTAACCCTAAGGAACAAGACCAAAAGCCCCCCAAGATGTTTTTAATTACAAGTGGGAGAAAGAAGGCAAAGTTGTTGGGATATTCTAGTATAGGGCTCGATTGTCAATACAACAAAGTGCGGAATTTAAAATTTTTCGAGGTTTCCTAATTGTCCCATAAATAGATCTCCATAGTTATTTATACGAATAGGTATGAATCAAACATCAATAATACACGAGGGGGTTAATCGCAAATTACCTGTCACCATTGGGATTCCCGTGTGCTCCGAGTATTTGGTTTGATCCACAAATTGAGTGATCCATATGTCTCACCTCCAAAGCTAGTCCACACCAATCGGATTGTAGCGACGCCTACGAGTCTTAGGCTACGAACTAGATTTCGCAGGTTTATCAGCAAAGGAACGGAGACACCAATGGAAGAATTCGATCCACAGTCCTTATGCGATCGAGCAGGGTTCGACCAAGTCCAGATCTGGTCCGAGCAGGGTGCGGCCAGGGTCAGGTTTGGTTCGGTTTTGGTTTGGCCGAATCAAATTGGGCAGCTAGGGTTTAGGGGCGAAAACTTTTGGGACGATTTTGTAATTAAAAATTCTTGTTTGAAAAATCTAACTCTCTCGATTTTTCTCTCAAAATTTTCAGCAACTTTTCTCTTAAAAGCTTTTTAGGGTTTTTCAAAAACTTGTGCAAAACTTATTCTCATAGCTCCTTTTTTAGAATGAAGAGGAAAGGGAGTATTTATAGGAGAAGAGTCCTTCTCCAAAAAGATCTCCTTTCCTTGTTTATCAAATCTTCATTCCTTATCCTTAGGAATATGAGATTTGATAAATCTCTTCAAACTTGATTTTCAAGAAACAAAACTCCTTTTCTTTCCTAACTACTAAAATCGCCCCCTAGCCCCTAAGTTTGGATAATTCCAAAATCAACCCATAATTATCCAATACTTAAATTGGTTAATTATTTATTCTTCCAATTAATTAACTACTTTAATTAATTCCATAATTAATTAGATAACTCTAATTAATTAATTATCAATTAATCAATTAGTCATCTAATTAATAATCTCCAATTGAATTAATACCATAATTCAATTACCTTGATTTAACAACTTTAAATCACTTTCTTTATTTCCTTTAAGACAGTCACCGTCCAATTGTATTGTGTGTGACCCTCTGGGTTCACCATCAACTGGCAGCAGGCCCACGACTTACGTGATTTAATTAATGAGCAACTAAATGCTTCCGATCAATTAAACTACTTTTAATTGACCACTCCTAGAATTAAATCCTCTATTAATTCCGGAGTACCCACACTTCATGGTCGATGTCTAGCCACAAGCCCATGAAGCCCAATCAAAGGTGAATTGATTTATTGTGAACCTCACCTCTTATAATTGCCATGTACATATGGTCTTTCTACGACTGATTTCCCGATCGAGACCTAGGGTGTGTGAATTGATCGGCACCTCTAATTATCTCAATAACTATACTTTCTAATTTTCCGACAATGATTTCAGTGTGACTGCCAAATTTGGAAAGTCCTTCCAAATGCATCACCGACTATGGCCATAGATTCCTCGAAATCAATTATCTAAGAAACGTATAGGAAATTCTCTCATCTTATCAAGATGAGGCGTTAGATCCTCTCTTAGTACTAACCACTCGCGTACACTTTTGCACGCACCCAACTTAGGCACTTGGTGGCCAGGCTACGTGACCAGTACCTAAATCTAAGTACGCACATCCATGTACCGAATTCGCCCTAGTACCTCAAGTCTAAGGACTAAATCGTACACTATTATAAGCCTTGAGAAACATCCCATCACCGATATGCGTCATGCGCTTCCACAATGGGTTTCTCTGTTCGGGTCGTTCGATGCGTTCAATCCTCCATTGAATCACCTACTTATATGCACTGGACTCAAATTCCTTGCTCATGAAACTCTACAAATTCACTCCATGTGAATCATGCATATTTGTACAAGTCTTGACGATTCCTACGATACCCCGTCTCGTTTGGAATCTATGACTTGGAACGGTTTTAAGATCACGACCTTTGAGACTGTTTCATGATTGCACTCAGTACTGAAGTGAATCGTCCCATAGTCTATTGTGACCTTAGGATTTCATCCAATCGCTTAGATAGGTTCGCGAGAGATGAAGTTGGCCATTGTTCAGTTTCACATACTATGAATGAACGGCGTATTAATTATAAACCATAAGAAAACAGTACTTCAACAAGCTAATTAATATTGGCTTGCTGGGCACTATTCCATCAATCTCCCACTTGCCCTAAAGCCAATCACAACATTTCTAAGACCCATCTATACCAAGATGTCCCTCGAACCATTTGTGAGAGAGCTTAATTAGTGGATCTGCTATGTTTGTCTTTGTTGAGATAACGTAGTACTTATACGCGTCTCAGCCACCTTTGACTTATTCAACCATATGGTGTTGTGTTCAGATTATAGGTGAGATCTCGATTTCCTTTCAATGAGCAATAGCCTCATCTAAATCGGCTAAGATTATGATGGGCTTATGTCATGCTAGGTATTTCATCCAGTCGTTGGATGAAAATTTCTCATCTAAACACCTTCTTTTGTGCAGCATCATAATGGTGCCCTTTATTCTTGTTTGAATCGGCAATGGTATATTATTGGAATTTCTTCCAATTTACCTTGCTCTATCGAAACAGAATAAATAATCCACTTCAGACTGGAAATCTCGAATTTCAAAAATCCTTTGAGTTTTCAATTCTCCATTACTACCATAGACCAACATTATATCCTTTAATTATCTTCGAGGATTGCATTTATGGTAGACCAGTGTCCTTGACTGGCGTTTGACTATCATCAGCTCGTTCAGAGCATTTTGACGTGTCAGGTCTAGTACAAGACTTTGCATGCTACATGCAATCCAAATGCCAAAACATAAGGCTTCTTGAGACAGTTACTTCTTTACTCATTTAAATTTAGGGCTCATTAAATAAGTGAGAGAGTTTTTGTCTCTTTTGGAAACAATCCTTACTTGGATTCTTCCATATTGAATTCAATCAATATTGTCTTTGTACTTTGATTTGGTAAATCATTACATCTTCTTCCTTCTATCTTCCATAGATACGTATTGCCAGTACGTGAGATGTAATTCCAAATCTTATCATGGAGAATTGCGTGAGGAACACGCTTTCGTCTGTGCTTTTCTGATATCCTTATATCTTGCTTGATGTACTGAACATCATCTTCTTGCGCTTCGAACTCAACTACACTCCCACTGATTCTTTTGAACAATTGGAATCCATATGCCTTTTGACAAATTCAACATTCTTGATCAACTATCAAGTTGCATGTTCCAAATTTGGGAAAAAGTCATAGATTGACCTTTGGATTAGAATAGAGATCTTCTCATCAATTTTCAATTGTGAGATGCAGGATTCATATCCAATAGTCATGCCTTCGGTAGTCAAAACTACTTTTCTATGGCTAATAGTTTCGAAATGAATTTTGACGTAGCTAATGGATATAAGGTATTTTCATCAATCCTAAAAAGGACTTTTGAATAATGACCTATTGCCATTAAGTGAGTCAAAGTTTTCAACTTCGAATCTTATGGCTATGTGCCATATCCCTTAGATCATGTTTAACATAATCTCTTTGTAATCTTGGATTGGAATCCAATTTCTCAATTTCGTAAAATGGAATTTTGAGTTCCTTACGAATTTGATCAGATTACGATTTCTTTGTGCATGGATTGATTCAGCAGTTTTCAGTGTTTACTCCCACTGTTCATGGGGACGTGTCCACTCCTTGGACTTCATCAAGTTCTACGACATTCCTTATTTCCTTTGACAAGGTCTTGTCAACAGAGGAACAAGCTACTTACGAGATACTTTTCGTTTCTCATTGTCGTGGAACAGGTATTCAATGAATTTTGTTGAATACCCCATAAACTTTATATGAACTAGATCTACCATCTAATTTCTCATATAAGGGTGTTCTGCTATGTCTTAAAAGACATGGCGATGTAAGGACTTACTATACCAAGTATCTTTGAAGAGTCAAGGGGAGGTATCCCCTAATTTGAATAAAGGAAACTCAGCAAGATCAGAATCGTGAATCAAACAAACTTCGATTTCTTCTTTGATTTGCTTCAAGAGAATTCTATTCTCGTCTTAGATAATCGAGGTGTTAAGTTGCTTATGTTTCAGCAGGTTTGATTAAATCAAATTGCTTTCGACATAATGCATCTAGTTACTTCAATTCAAAAACGTCTATTGAATTACTTCAATAGTTTCAGAATTGTACTTCAGCCAAGTACACATATATTTTAACGATTGAAATCGTAGGTATATGTGAAGTAGCTTTCCTTTGAACTAGTGCTTTTAGTTCATGTCGATTGAAATGTTTTGGAGTGCTTTAGCAATCCTTCACTTCGGTTATCATTCCTTCAAGATTTGAAAGTTCCGATTTTACTCAAGTTCATTATCTCAGGAACAGTAAATAAAAACTTTCCTTTCGCATCTCTCTTTAGGAAAAATGTCCAGAGTGAACACTTCAAGCGTAAATGATTATCTCGTTTGTTTTGCTTGTTTTCGATTTAGCACATAGTTTTCAAAGTTTTGATTCGTTTATCATTGTTTATTTCTATGCTCTAATGCATCAACATTTGTACAAAGTTAAATTGCTCTAATTTAAATGAATTCCATTTCTCAATGGTAAAGCAATAACGTCTCGTACAAGATGTGAAATAATACTCAAAGTAAACTAAAACTTAAAACTCATGCTAATACGAAAATCTAAGAAAAACTTCTTTTGCTAAAAAAGGAATGTCTAGGTGCAATTCATCCTTGACCCAGTCCCGGAATTCCAGTTTCCTCATCTCGCTCTGCACTACTTGCATCTCCCTTTCAAGGAATTTCCTCCTTTTAGGTTGAGAGGGAAAACTATCATTGCCTGTAAATGCTTTTACAGAAACGAAAGTTTTATTCAGATGTCTTACATCGAAAAGATTCAACAAGTGTATAACTTAAAAAGTCATACTGTAGTCAAGTCTTTCCAGGAAATCCTTTTCAACAAGCTTCCTTATTTTCTCTTCGTACTTACACAGAGGGCAATTCCAATCATACAGACCAAAACCACGTTGATGAGCTTCTTCATATTTGTCTAACAACTCATGCAATTGCTTTGTTTGTATTCCATCAGGCGGAATAATGCAATGTTGCATAAAATGAGTGAAGGTCTCAGATAATCCTTGTAGGGTTATCGTTATCTCATCTTCGAGAGTCAATTGGGCTCCAAACCCTTTGATCAGCTCGAATGTCTTGCTCAAGTAAGAACAATATTCCCCAACATTGTCAAACTTAGCCATGTCGGTTTCGTAGAGGAAATTGCACATTACCTTTTTCAAAGTTGGTTCGGTTCTTAAACGCATCGAGGATCGGATAGTGGATGGTAAATGGCTAACATTTAAAAACAGACAACTATAAGCAGACAGGTTTAATATTAACACTTATAATTAACGAAATTTGGACTTTTTATCGAAAAAGCTCTCCCACTATTTTATCGAAACAATAACCCCTTCTAGTTTCGGGAAAAGTCTATTTCCTAGTAGGTCTTGACGTCCCAGCAGCAATTAGTTGCACCCACGACTCGTGGCCATACAATTAATTCCCTAGGTAGGTATACATATTACCAATTGTGTCTACTACACAACCTTCAAGCTATTTTGCCTCGTTTTTCGCATTTATCTAGCACTGCTACATCATAAATGTTACTACGCGTTAAGTCTAACCCATTAATCATGATAAGCAACGAGCCCGGTCATGAATTCTCCGTAACTAGTTATCGGTCGATCTTCACGTCCCGACCAGTCCCTACCCTTGTCAAGTTTTAGAAAAACTAGAATCAAGGAATTTCGTGCATTGCCCCTTTCTTCGACTCGGGTGCCAGACTCTGGATCACCTCTATCGATAAGTAGACAACATGCACTAGTCCCTATTAATGGAAGGCTTGGATTTTATAAAACCTCATTTTATATTTAACCCAATATGACTTAATATTTATTCGAGAGGGGAATTTTCGGTTTTTGAAAGTTTAAGGAAACTCTCCTCGAGATCTCACCGCTTCAATTATGCTTTATCTTTTATTTACGATCTAGATTCTAGCGCGCAAACACACAAGAAATCATAAATCGACTAATAAATAAAAGCCATACAAGCCTAGCATGCATACTACCACAATATGTTTTCGATCGGGAACCTCCTATGCAGGCCATCATCGAGCCAATGATGTTGGCCCAATTGGTCAATCTAAAGGGTTCTCAAAGAACCTATGCTATTACACAATGTACCACGCATACATGGCCTTCAATTCTTCTTGGGCTCCCACCTTGCTTGTAAATGGGCCTCCATCCTAAATTATGAAAGCAGTAAAGCCCTATACTTTCGGAAATTGCACTTTTGACCCCAAAACTTTTGAAAAGTTACAAAATACCCCCAAACAGTTTTCGGACAGAATGAGCAGAAAATTAAAATTTTGAAATCCAGAAAATTTTCGAATTTGCAAACAGACCCCTGAAGTTTCGGAAATTACAAAACAGTCCTCGAATTTTCGAAAATTGCAAAATGGTCCAAAATTGCGTGCGATCATATTTTCAGAAATAACCCAGATTTTTTCAAAAATTTCCAGAAACAGAAAATTCAATTTTCAGCCCTAATTGTTTTGCGATTTTTGCATAAAAGCCCTGATTTTTCGAAAAACTATAAATTCGCCACAGATCTAAAAAAGCAGTTTTACCCAATCATAGATCTAGTCATAACAAGCAAGAATCAATCACTAGAACATAATTAACATGCGTTCTCATACATACAATCAAGCATATACAGTGAAAACACATTATGTTCAGGCCTTTTCGTATAAAAACGTATGGAGTTGGCTCTGATACCACTGTTGGGATATTCTAGTATAGGGCTCGATTGTCAATACAACAAAGTGCGGAATTTAAAATTTTTCGAGGTTTCCTAATTGTCCCATAAATAGATCTCCATAGTTATTTATACGAATAGGTATGAATCAAACATCAATAATACACGAGGGGGTTAATCGCAAATTACCTGTCACCATTGGGATTCCCGTGTGCTCCGAGTATTTGGTTTGATCCACAAATTGAGTGATCCATATGTCTCACCTCCAAAGCTAGTCCACACCAATCGGATTGTAGCGACGCCTACGAGTCTTAGGCTACGAACTAGATTTCGCAGGTTTATCAGCAAAGGAACGGAGACACCAATGGAAGAATTCGATCCACAGTCCTTATGCGATCGAGCAGGGTTCGACCAAGTCCAGATCTGGTCCGAGCAGGGTGCGGCCAGGGTCAGGTTTGGTTCGGTTTTGGTTTGGCCGAATCAAATTGGGCAGCTAGGGTTTAGGGGCGAAAACTTTTGGGACGATTTTGTAATTAAAAATTCTTGTTTGAAAAATCTAACTCTCTCGATTTTTCTCTCAAAATTTTCAGCAACTTTTCTCTTAAAAGCTTTTTAGGGTTTTTCAAAAACTTGTGCAAAACTTATTCTCATAGCTCCTTTTTTAGAATGAAGAGGAAAGGGAGTATTTATAGGAGAAGAGTCCTTCTCCAAAAAGATCTCCTTTCCTTGTTTATCAAATCTTCATTCCTTATCCTTAGGAATATGAGATTTGATAAATCTCTTCAAACTTGATTTTCAAGAAACAAAACTCCTTTTCTTTCCTAACTACTAAAATCGCCCCCTAGCCCCTAAGTTTGGATAATTCCAAAATCAACCCATAATTATCCAATACTTAAATTGGTTAATTATTTATTCTTCCAATTAATTAACTACTTTAATTAATTCCATAATTAATTAGATAACTCTAATTAATTAATTATCAATTAATCAATTAGTCATCTAATTAATAATCTCCAATTGAATTAATACCATAATTCAATTACCTTGATTTAACAACTTTAAATCACTTTCTTTATTTCCTTTAAGACAGTCACCGTCCAATTGTATTGTGTGTGACCCTCTGGGTTCACCATCAACTGGCAGCAGGCCCACGACTTACGTGATTTAATTAATGAGCAACTAAATGCTTCCGATCAATTAAACTACTTTTAATTGACCACTCCTAGAATTAAATCCTCTATTAATTCCGGAGTACCCACACTTCATGGTCGATGTCTAGCCACAAGCCCATGAAGCCCAATCAAAGGTGAATTGATTTATTGTGAACCTCACCTCTTATAATTGCCATGTACATATGGTCTTTCTACGACTGATTTCCCGATCGAGACCTAGGGTGTGTGAATTGATCGGCACCTCTAATTATCTCAATAACTATACTTTCTAATTTTCCGACAATGATTTCAGTGTGACTGCCAAATTTGGAAAGTCCTTCCAAATGCATCACCGACTATGGCCATAGATTCCTCGAAATCAATTATCTAAGAAACGTATAGGAAATTCTCTCATCTTATCAAGATGAGGCGTTAGATCCTCTCTTAGTACTAACCACTCGCGTACACTTTTGCACGCACCCAACTTAGGCACTTGGTGGCCAGGCTACGTGACCAGTACCTAAATCTAAGTACGCACATCCATGTACCGAATTCGCCCTAGTACCTCAAGTCTAAGGACTAAATCGTACACTATTATAAGCCTTGAGAAACATCCCATCACCGATATGCGTCATGCGCTTCCACAATGGGTTTCTCTGTTCGGGTCGTTCGATGCGTTCAATCCTCCATTGAATCACCTACTTATATGCACTGGACTCAAATTCCTTGCTCATGAAACTCTACAAATTCACTCCATGTGAATCATGCATATTTGTACAAGTCTTGACGATTCCTACGATACCCCGTCTCGTTTGGAATCTATGACTTGGAACGGTTTTAAGATCACGACCTTTGAGACTGTTTCATGATTGCACTCAGTACTGAAGTGAATCGTCCCATAGTCTATTGTGACCTTAGGATTTCATCCAATCGCTTAGATAGGTTCGCGAGAGATGAAGTTGGCCATTGTTCAGTTTCACATACTATGAATGAACGGCGTATTAATTATAAACCATAAGAAAACAGTACTTCAACAAGCTAATTAATATTGGCTTGCTGGGCACTATTCCATCAAAAGTACAAGAAACACCCTCCAAAACGCGCAGAAAACAGAGCAGGCCTCGCGGCCGCGAGCCTGAACCTCGCGGCCGCGAGCCTGCAGTCGGTGAACACCTCGCTGCAGCGAGGTTGAACCTCGCTGCAGCGAGACCTGGGCAGAAACTTTCTGCCACAAGCTCGCTGCCGCGAGGTACATGCAGTAGGTTTCCTGCTCTGCCGCACTTCTTTCCGAGCAGCATATCTTTTGATTCCGAACTCCGAATGCAGATCCGTAAAGTCCGTAGCGTAGCTAACTCACTCATCTATGACATATCCAAAATTCAGCTCATTTGGATCATCCATAAAATATTTATGCATGTTCTAGTGAGCAGCTATCTACATTCTTGTACAATTTGCTCCGGGTTCTTCATTCCTTTGAAGTCCTTTTCTACATCTCCCTACAAAAACACACAAAACAACAATAAAACACACAAACAACAACCAAAACAAACAAATGTCCAACAAATGACCAAAAACGCAAAAGAACGCGAAAATAAACAAAAGCACGCAAAACTCGAATCAAAGCAAGTTGTTTTCGGCTTAAGAAGAGACGTATTAAAGACATTTTCGCAGCGTTATCAATACCCCCAAACTTAAACACTTGCTCGTCCTCGAGCAAAGAAAACAAAACAAGTACTAAACGTGCATGCTTAAGATCAAAATGCCAAAGCTTAACACTTTCAAATTATTCTTTAAACAAGCTCCACGTGTGTGCGTGATGGCTTCGGCTAGATTCTATTTTAGGTGAATACGCCCCAATAGATTAAAATCATCGGTTCTACTTGAATGGGCTCCTCACGTTAACTTAGACTATCTCCTAACCTTAGGTTTCAAACCTTATGCTCCAATCACATCATGAAACTAAGTTGTAGGTAATTTAAGAGTATTGTCCCTATTCTTGAACTAATTGGCAATTTTAGTCCCTAGCTCTTTTCTCACCATACTTTGCTTTTCTTTTGATTTACAATGATAACATAGCACTTTGTGCTTTACAATGATATTACAATACAAATCTAGCACTATTGATGGTTGCTTGTTTTTCTAAACATTCGACTTTGTGGGCTACTAGCACCATTCCTTTCCTTTGTGCATTACATTTGAATTTTTCACTACAAAACTTGCACAATAATAATGACATAGAGTTATTACAAAAATCATCCGTGAATTTCATCAATGAAGGCTTAGCCTTTCTTTTCTCTCATAGAAGGGCATACATTTTAGCAACTTCTCTACTCATTTCTTTTAAGAGCTAGGTGTTCAAAAGTTTTTCATTCTCGAAAAGGGTTCACTCCCCCAAACTTAAGTCATTTTGCTCTCTTCACACTTAGTTTTCAAACTAAAGAATGGAGAGAAACTAAGTTACGCAAGAGGAGTCCTAGATCCTATTATCACTAAAGTTCTTTATCCACCTCAAATATAATCTAGCCTTAGCCAATGTGCTCAAATTTTGTAGAAGCATACTCAAATAATAACAAGAATCTGAAAAAAATTGGCGGGTCGACCTAGCATGTATGCAAGTACTTGCGACCTCTCTCCCCCAAACTTAAAACGCACAATGTCCCCATTGTGTGAATTGAGAAAAATGGAGGGAGGTCGACACGACAACCACGCAAGCACACAAAGAAAAGAAAAACAAACAAAACAAAGAAAATAATAAGGTAAATGATCGAACACGGCTTTATCCAATTCAAGCAAGCATAGATAATCAAAACCAATCAAGTACGGACATATAGATATAGCATTGTAAGCGCAAAATAAACCAAACGGAATGCAAAAATGTAAAGGTTACGCCCTTTTGTCGATCATGGAGTCCGTGCATCCCGTGGTTAACTTCCGTCTCGGATCCTCAATCATGCTTGCCATTAATTCTTTATAATGCACAATCAACACCTACAACACAACACAAACAAAAACAAAACAAAACAAAACAAGACAAGATGATGAAAAAGGGAAATAATGCTTGTTTTAAGTCACGAGCTTGACTTGATACGAGGGATGAATTGATTTTCACCAAAACTACTCCCATCGTCCATGATTCCACAAAACAGGCTCATCAAAATCCTTAAGCTCTTCGCAATAGGCCGATCAAACCTCGCAAAGAAACAAAAAGATCAAAATTAGCACGAAGTATCAAGCTATCAAACACAAAACTAGCCATCAATATCGTCATTTACTCCACACGTTACCACATTCCCCGGCAACGGCGCCAAAAACTTGTTGCGTTCCAAATACTAATACGCAAACACGCAAGTATACGGTCGTTACAAGTAATATAAAACGATAAGTACATACCGAGTATCGAATCCCCACGAATGGGTAAAAGGTGGGAATAAACGAATCAATCGAAGGCTTATTTTATCTAAGAATGCTTGATACAATATTATCGAACCCAAATATATGATAAGGGTGATTTTATTTAACTACGAGCGGTAAAGTAAATCTAACTATGAAAGCAAGTAAATGGGGAGTTAATTATGTGGTAAGGAGGATTCATAACAGATTAGGTAAAGCAGATAAATCATGCAGTTGTTAGGTTAACTATGCAAACGATCCTAGATTTAGTTGTTGTTTGTGAGTTCAAATTAGTTAAGTCTCCCTATCGGTATGACTTAACTCTCCCAATCTACCCAAACTCTCCATCTCCGGATCAATAACGAACATCGCTGTCAATCGATGCTCTAAGGAAAGTCCGAACCCAAAAGTGGATTCTAAGGCGTACCGTTGTCACCCGGGACCTAAAACTAACCCGAATCCCCGAATAAAGAGAATCTAAGTTATTTGATGCATTTACGAACGAACCCATTATACAAACACGGACCAAACTAGGTATATGTCTATCCTAGGTTGAAATCCACAAATCGTCACTCACCTAACTTTCTACATCCTATGTCTAGGTTGCATTAAAGGTAGATGGCCAAAAGTGCGATAAAACAATAAACCCAACAAATCAAACATAACCCAACATCAAACATAATTAATCAAACGATAACAATGACTCGACAATTAATATATTGTGCTCGTGTTTGCTATTCAAGGATTCAGTGACATTCGTATGTATCTGTCGATAGCATACCAACCTATCGAATTAAACTAATCCAATTTACGTATAAACGGAATAAAATCTAATCGATGTCAATTAAATTCAAACCTTAAACGAATATAAAACGACATAGGTATATGTCTATCCTAAATCGAATCACAATCCAAATTCATAATCAAATCCTCAAAATCACTATATCTAGCAATCAAGAATCAATAACATTCATCCCAAAAGTTTGTCAAACCACAAGACGAACAATAAACGCGGAATCGGATAAACAAACACATATAAGCATCATACTAATCATCAAGACATCATTAATCAAACAATAACATAAATTATATAAATCCGGAGAATTCCAATACACAATCATTCATCCAAAAAGGAAATAACAAACTCATCTCCTAATCATAGACAACTAGGAAATAGAAAGAAATCACCTAATCGGAATAAAGTCGAGAGATGGATCCTCCTCCCTTTAATCACCACACAACCACTCCCCAAGGGTGGTGATTAACTCACCCCCTTGGTGGAGCCTTCAAATACAAGAAAAAGAAAGAAAAACAAAGAGAAAAAGTTGAGGGAAGCTTAAAGAAAAAGGGAGGCACAAGAGTGGAATGAATTGAGATCCTCCTCAAGTTGTGACCTCTTCTCCCCTCTTAACCCTAAGGAACAAGACCAAAAGCCCCCCAAGATGTTTTTAATTACAAGTGGGAGAAAGAAGGCAAAGTACAAGAAACACCCTCCAAAACGCGCAGAAAACAGAGCAGGCCTCGCGGCCGCGAGCCTGAACCTCGCGGCCGCGAGCCTGCAGTCGGTGAACACCTCGCTGCAGCGAGGTTGAACCTCGCTGCAGCGAGACCTGGGCAGAAACTTTCTGCCACAAGCTCGCTGCCGCGAGGTACATGCAGTAGGTTTCCTGCTCTGCCGCACTTCTTTCCGAGCAGCATATCTTTTGATTCCGAACTCCGAATGCAGATCCGTAAAGTCCGTAGCGTAGCTAACTCACTCATCTATGACATATCCAAAATTCAGCTCATTTGGATCATCCATAAAATATTTATGCATGTTCTAGTGAGCAGCTATCTACATTCTTGTACAATTTGCTCCGGGTTCTTCATTCCTTTGAAGTCCTTTTCTACATCTCCCTACAAAAACACACAAAACAACAATAAAACACACAAACAACAACCAAAACAAACAAATGTCCAACAAATGACCAAAAACGCAAAAGAACGCGAAAATAAACAAAAGCACGCAAAACTCGAATCAAAGCAAGTTGTTTTCGGCTTAAGAAGAGACGTATTAAAGACATTTTCGCAGCGTTATCAATACCCCCAAACTTAAACACTTGCTCGTCCTCGAGCAAAGAAAACAAAACAAGTACTAAACGTGCATGCTTAAGATCAAAATGCCAAAGCTTAACACTTTCAAATTATTCTTTAAACAAGCTCCACGTGTGTGCGTGATGGCTTCGGCTAGATTCTATTTTAGGTGAATACGCCCCAATAGATTAAAATCATCGGTTCTACTTGAATGGGCTCCTCACGTTAACTTAGACTATCTCCTAACCTTAGGTTTCAAACCTTATGCTCCAATCACATCATGAAACTAAGTTGTAGGTAATTTAAGAGTATTGTCCCTATTCTTGAACTAATTGGCAATTTTAGTCCCTAGCTCTTTTCTCACCATACTTTGCTTTTCTTTTGATTTACAATGATAACATAGCACTTTGTGCTTTACAATGATATTACAATACAAATCTAGCACTATTGATGGTTGCTTGTTTTTCTAAACATTCGACTTTGTGGGCTACTAGCACCATTCCTTTCCTTTGTGCATTACATTTGAATTTTTCACTACAAAACTTGCACAATAATAATGACATAGAGTTATTACAAAAATCATCCGTGAATTTCATCAATGAAGGCTTAGCCTTTCTTTTCTCTCATAGAAGGGCATACATTTTAGCAACTTCTCTACTCATTTCTTTTAAGAGCTAGGTGTTCAAAAGTTTTTCATTCTCGAAAAGGGTTCACTCCCCCAAACTTAAGTCATTTTGCTCTCTTCACACTTAGTTTTCAAACTAAAGAATGGAGAGAAACTAAGTTACGCAAGAGGAGTCCTAGATCCTATTATCACTAAAGTTCTTTATCCACCTCAAATATAATCTAGCCTTAGCCAATGTGCTCAAATTTTGTAGAAGCATACTCAAATAATAACAAGAATCTGAAAAAAATTGGCGGGTCGACCTAGCATGTATGCAAGTACTTGCGACCTCTCTCCCCCAAACTTAAAACGCACAATGTCCCCATTGTGTGAATTGAGAAAAATGGAGGGAGGTCGACACGACAACCACGCAAGCACACAAAGAAAAGAAAAACAAACAAAACAAAGAAAATAATAAGGTAAATGATCGAACACGGCTTTATCCAATTCAAGCAAGCATAGATAATCAAAACCAATCAAGTACGGACATATAGATATAGCATTGTAAGCGCAAAATAAACCAAACGGAATGCAAAAATGTAAAGGTTACGCCCTTTTGTCGATCATGGAGTCCGTGCATCCCGTGGTTAACTTCCGTCTCGGATCCTCAATCATGCTTGCCATTAATTCTTTATAATGCACAATCAACACCTACAACACAACACAAACAAAAACAAAACAAAACAAAACAAGACAAGATGATGAAAAAGGGAAATAATGCTTGTTTTAAGTCACGAGCTTGACTTGATACGAGGGATGAATTGATTTTCACCAAAACTACTCCCATCGTCCATGATTCCACAAAACAGGCTCATCAAAATCCTTAAGCTCTTCGCAATAGGCCGATCAAACCTCGCAAAGAAACAAAAAGATCAAAATTAGCACGAAGTATCAAGCTATCAAACACAAAACTAGCCATCAATATCGTCATTTACTCCACACGTTACCACATTCCCCGGCAACGGCGCCAAAAACTTGTTGCGTTCCAAATACTAATACGCAAACACGCAAGTATACGGTCGTTACAAGTAATATAAAACGATAAGTACATACCGAGTATCGAATCCCCACGAATGGGTAAAAGGTGGGAATAAACGAATCAATCGAAGGCTTATTTTATCTAAGAATGCTTGATACAATATTATCGAACCCAAATATATGATAAGGGTGATTTTATTTAACTACGAGCGGTAAAGTAAATCTAACTATGAAAGCAAGTAAATGGGGAGTTAATTATGTGGTAAGGAGGATTCATAACAGATTAGGTAAAGCAGATAAATCATGCAGTTGTTAGGTTAACTATGCAAACGATCCTAGATTTAGTTGTTGTTTGTGAGTTCAAATTAGTTAAGTCTCCCTATCGGTATGACTTAACTCTCCCAATCTACCCAAACTCTCCATCTCCGGATCAATAACGAACATCGCTGTCAATCGATGCTCTAAGGAAAGTCCGAACCCAAAAGTGGATTCTAAGGCGTACCGTTGTCACCCGGGACCTAAAACTAACCCGAATCCCCGAATAAAGAGAATCTAAGTTATTTGATGCATTTACGAACGAACCCATTATACAAACACGGACCAAACTAGGTATATGTCTATCCTAGGTTGAAATCCACAAATCGTCACTCACCTAACTTTCTACATCCTATGTCTAGGTTGCATTAAAGGTAGATGGCCAAAAGTGCGATAAAACAATAAACCCAACAAATCAAACATAACCCAACATCAAACATAATTAATCAAACGATAACAATGACTCGACAATTAATATATTGTGCTCGTGTTTGCTATTCAAGGATTCAGTGACATTCGTATGTATCTGTCGATAGCATACCAACCTATCGAATTAAACTAATCCAATTTACGTATAAACGGAATAAAATCTAATCGATGTCAATTAAATTCAAACCTTAAACGAATATGAAACGACATAGGTATATGTCTATCCTAAATCGAATCACAATCCAAATTCATAATCAAATCCTCAAAATCACTATATCTAGCAATCAAGAATCAATAACATTCATCCCAAAAGTTTGTCAAACCACAAGACGAACAATAAACGCGGAATCGGATAAACAAACACATATAAGCATCATACTAATCATCAAGACATCATTAATCAAACAATAACATAAATTATATAAATCCGGAGAATTCCAATACACAATCATTCATCCAAAAAGGAAATAACAAACTCATCTCCTAATCATAGACAACTAGGAAATAGAAAGAAATCACCTAATCGGAATAAAGTCGAGAGATGGATCCTCCTCCCTTTAATCACCACACAACCACTCCCCAAGGGTGGTGATTAACTCACCCCCTTGGTGGAGCCTTCAAATACAAGAAAAAGAAAGAAAAACAAAGAGAAAAAGTTGAGGGAAGCTTAAAGAAAAAGGGAGGCACAAGAGTGGAATGAATTGAGATCCTCCTCAAGTTGTGACCTCTTCTCCCCTCTTAACCCTAAGGAACAAGACCAAAAGCCCCCCAAGATGTTTTTAATTACAAGTGGGAGAAAGAAGGCAAAGTACAAGAAACACCCTCCAAAACGCGCAGAAAACAGAGCAGGCCTCGCGGCCGCGAGCCTGAACCTCGCGGCCGCGAGCCTGCAGTCGGTGAACACCTCGCTGCAGCGAGGTTGAACCTCGCTGCAGCGAGACCTGGGCAGAAACTTTCTGCCACAAGCTCGCTGCCGCGAGGTACATGCAGTAGGTTTCCTGCTCTGCCGCACTTCTTTCCGAGCAGCATATCTTTTGATTCCGAACTCCGAATGCAGATCCGTAAAGTCCGTAGCGTAGCTAACTCACTCATCTATGACATATCCAAAATTCAGCTCATTTGGATCATCCATCAAATATTTATGCATGTTCTAGTGAGCAGCTATCTACATTCTTGTACAATTTGCTCCGGGTTCTTCATTCCTTTGAAGTCCTTTTCTACATCTCCCTACAAAAACACACAAAACAACAATAAAACACACAAACAACAACCAAAACAAACAAATGTCCAACAAATGACCAAAAACGCAAAAGAACGCGAAAATAAACAAAAGCACGCAAAACTCGAATCAAAGCAAGTTGTTTTCGGCTTAAGAAGAGACGTATTAAAGACATTTTCGCAGCGTTATCAGTATAAAACTCAACCATGAGATCATAAATTCGACCATGAGATCATAAAACCCGATCCTGGAAACTTGACCTTGGAGATCTGAGAGTTTGATCTTGTAGATCATAAAATTCGACCATGGAGGCTTGATAACTTGATCTTGATCTAAAAATTCGACCATGGAGATATGGGAATTCCCTTGATCGTACTTGAATTGACTCGTAGTAGGCATATTTCGATCTAACACCCAAATAAGGCCCCACGATGGGCGCCAATTGATCTTACGTGATTTCGTTTGTTCGATTAGGGGTGGGATGTAATGCAATGATAACAATAAATAAAGGAAGGTAAAGACCAAAGTAGTTGTATTCGAATTGACTGAGTACAAATACAAGTATTCAAGGGTCCTATTCGAGCATTATTGGATGCCGTACAAGCTAGAGGCTAAGTACATACAAACTAAGGTGATTTAATCTAGCCCAAGAGAAAATCCGAGCAGGAGGCTTCGATCAAGGAGCAGCCCCCAAAATCTCCCCCCTTGTGTCATAAATGCTTGGGGTATTTATAGCTGAGGATGGGGATTGGCCCATGGGCTTGGGCCTGAGGTTGGCCCAATGATAGATTCGACCATGAGCCCCTCTGCTGGCGATCGGACTGAGCTAATTGGAGTTCAAAGCTTCGGGGTTGGAAATATGCACCCAGGGTCGAAATTAGGCCTTCAAGGTCGAAGTTAGGCATCCCAGGGTTGGAAATATGCACCCAGGGTCGAAATTAGGCCTTCAAGGTCGAAGTTAGGCATCCCAGGGTTGGAAATATGCACCCAGGGTCGAAATTAGGCCTTCAAGGTCGGACTCAGGGCCTCCAATGAGCTCAAGGTCGAAATTTGGGTTCTTTGATCCAGCATGAGCTCCCAGAATAAAGATTCCAAAGTACCCCTCATCAAGAAGGACCTCCTAAACCTAAATCTTCAGGAAGAATTACCAAGTCAAAGGCAAAAAGGAAGGTCACATTCTCCGAAGAGTCACCTGAAAAGGTAAGAGAGACACCAACAACAGCAGAAACTCCAATTATTGAAGAGCCTGCTGATAAGCCTGTTGGAGACTCATCTGGTATACTGTCTGCTAATGTTGGAGAAGAACATCAGACTGGCACAACAAATGAAGGAGATGTAACCCTTCTGCATCCTGATCCTGTTGATGCCATTCCACTACAGACTGTGGAAAGTCCTGAAGCTAAGAGGCTAAGGACTGGCAAAGTTGTTGTTCCTTATCTCTCTGTGGCTGTAAAAAAGATATTAGATGAGGCTGAGAGACAAAGGAAGGCCGCAGAAAAGGCTGAAGAAGATCGTCTAAAGGCCCTTGAGCTCAAAAGACTGGAAGAAGAAGCCAGTAAGATGACTCAAGAACAAAGAGATGCCATTGAAGCAGCAGAGTTGGCTGCTGCCATTGAAGCAAGTGCTAAGGACTCTCATGGTCCAAGGCAAGCTGGTGGTATTGTGATTGAAGAACAAAGAGATCCCACCAAGCCTAAGCCAGTTATGCCCACTCCTGCAGTGCAACCAAAGAGGAGAGCAGAGTTAAAACTGGCATTGGAGATTGTCAGAGATGACCCTGCTGTATTTGATGAGTTTATTACACGTTTGGATACATAAATGACAAGATTACTCGTCTGACGATGTTCAACAAAGAAAAGGTCAGATATAACAGATGGAGGGAATATCGTCTTACAAAGAGTAAGGATCAAATTGCAAGCTGGAAGGCTTTTGCTGATGAAGAAGCCCTGGGTTATGAAATGGCTTGAGACAAGTTCTCTGACTCAAGCATTGGACTCAGAGTTTTTCCTGGATAAGCTGAGACTGAGGATCAGTCATATAGCAAAGGCTGAAGCAAAGAAGTTGTATGATTCCGTTCCAGAAGAGTATGCTGATGATGAAGACTTAAAGGAACGTGCAATCAAGTTGGTTGTTTCCACCACAATGGAAACTTGGGCCAAAAGAACTAGGAAGATGAAGGGACAACCAAGCTCTCTGCTCCGCCTTCCAAGTTTGAAGCAGATTGTTTATGGACCTACCATTAGACCATATGAAGAGCTCCCTGAGGATCCAATCTCCCCATTTGTTCCAACTGATAATCTGACATGGATCACTCATAGATCTACTTTGGATAATGCAGGTAAAATGCGTACTATTGCAAACACTAAGAAGGTCCAAGCACTAACTGCTGATCAGAATAAGGAAAAAGAAGGTACTTCTGATCCTGCCGATCAAATCAAGGAAAAAGAAGATACTTCTGAACCAGCTGATCAGACAAAGGAGAAAGAAGGTACTCCAAATCCAGCTGATCAGATTAAGGAAAAAGAAGATACTTCTGAACCAGCTGATCAGACAAAGGAGAAGGAAAGCTGATAACGTCGTGAAAACGTCATTATTACGTGTCTTCTTAAGCCGAAAACAATTTGTTTTGATTCGAGTTTTGCGTGCTTTTGTTTATTTTCGCGTTCTTTTGCATTTTTGGTCCTTTGTTGGTCATTTGTGTGTTTTGGTTGTTGTTTTGTGTGTTTTTGTAGGGAGATGTAGGAAAGGGCTTCAAAGGAATTAGAACCCGGAGCAAATTGTACAAGAATGTAGATAGCTGCTCACTAGAACATGCATAAATATTTTATGGATGATCCAAATGAGCTGAATTTTGGATATGTCATAGATGAGTGATTTAGCTACGCTACGGACTTTACGGATCTGCAATCGGAGCTCGGAGTCCGATTGGGTAATTAGGGGAAACCTTTCCGACTTAAGATCTTGCTATACATACAAAAGATATGCTGCTCGGAAGTAAGTGCGGCATGGCATAAAATCTGCAGCTAGCCTACGACACAAACCTCGCCGCGGCGAGGTCCTGCTGCTGGCGCGAAATATCAGGAAAGTCTCCACATTTTCGAGGGGCATTTTCAGGTTTTCTCTTATGGAGCTATTAGGGCAAGATAAAAGAACACTTTTCAGAGAAATCTCACAATCTTGGACTCTTGGCCGCCCCTTTTCCTCTCAAGACTCCCTTTTCCTCTCTCTTTAGTTTTTCTTGTTGTTTTCTTGTATTGAAGGCTTCACCAAGGGGTTGAGTTAGTCACCACCCTTGGGGAGTGATTAGTTGGTGATTAAGGGGAGGAGAATTCATCTCTCGATTTCATTCCGATTAGGTGATATTTTTCTATTTCCAAGTTGGCATTGATTAGGAGATTGAAGTTGTTATTTCCTTTTTGGATGAATGATTGTGGATTTGAATTCTCCGAATTTATAAGTATTTATGTTATTGTTTGATTAATTATGAGTTGATGATTAATATGATGCTTATATGTGTTCGTTAATCCGATTCCGTGTTTATTGTTCATCTTGTGGTTTGACAACCTTTGGAGATGAAAGTTATTGATTCTTGATTGCTATATTTAGTGATTTTGAGAATTTGATTATAAATTTGGATTGTGATTCGATTTTAGGATAGACATATACCATTGTCGTTTCATATTCGTTTAAGGTTTGAGTTTAAATGACATCGATTAGATTTTATTCCGTTTATACGTAAATTGGATTAGTTTAATTCGATAGGTTGGTATGCTATCGAAAGATACATACGTACATCAGTGAATCCTTGAATAGCAAGCACGAGCATAATATATTAATCGTCGAGTCATTGTTATCGTTTGATTAGTTATGTTTGATGTTGGGTTATGTTTGATATGTTGGGTTTATTATTTTATCGCACTTTTGGCCATCTACATTTAATGCAACCTAGACATAGGTTAGGCGAGTGACGATTTGTGGATTTCAACCTAGGATAGTCATATACCGAGTTTGGTCCATGTTTGTATAATGGGTTCGTCCGTAAATGCATCAAATAACTTAGATTCTCTTTATTCGGGGATTCGGGTTAGTTTTAGGTCCCGGGTGACAACGGTACGCCTTAGAATCCTCTTTTGGGTTCGGACTTTCCTTAGAGCATCGGTTGACAGCGATGTTCTTTATTGATCAGGAGATGGAGAGTTCGGGTAGATTGATAGAGTTAGGTCAAACCGATAGGGAGACTTAACTAATTTGAACTCACAAACAACAACTAAACCTTGGATTATTTGCATAGCTTACCTAACAACCGCATAATTTATCTGCTTTAACTAATCGCTTATGAATCCTCCTTACCACATAATTAACTCCCCATTTACTCGCTTTCGTAATTAGATTTACTTTACTGCTTGTTGTTAAATAAAATCACCCTTATCAATATTTGGGTTCGATCCTATTGTATCAAGCATTCTTAGATAAAATAAGCCTTCGATTGATTCGTTTATTCCCACCTTTTACCCATTCGTTGGGATTCGATACTCGGTATGTACTTATCGTTTTATATTACTTGTAACGACCGTATACTTGCGTAGTTTGCGTATTAGTATTTGGCACGCAACAAGTTTTTGGCGCCGTTGCCGGGGAATGTGGTAACGTGCGGAGTAAACGATGACATTGATGGCTAACTTTGTTTTTGATAGCTTGATACTTCATGCTAATTTGATCTTTTTGTTTCTTTGCAAGGTTTGATCGGCCTATTGCGAAGAGCTTAAGGATTTTAATGAGCCTTCGTTTTGAGGAACCATGGATGATGGGAGTAGTTTTGGTGACGATCAAATCATCCCTCGTATCAAGTCAAGCTCGTGACTTAAAACAAGCATTCTTTCCCTATTTCATCTTCTTGTGTTGTTTTGTTTTTGTTTGTGTTGTGTTCTAGGTGATGATTGTGCGTGATAAAGAAGTAATGGCAAGCATGATTGAGGATCCGAGACGGAAGTTAACCACGGGATGCACGGACTCCATGATCGACAAAAGGGCGTAACCTTTACATTTTTGCATTCCGTTTGGTTTATTTTGCGCTTACAATGCTATATCTATATGTCCGTACTTGATTGTTTATGATTATCTATGCTTGCTTGAATTGGATAGAGCCGTGTTCGATCATTTACCTTGTTGTTTTCTTTGTTTTGTTTGTTTTTCTTTTCTTTGTGTGCTTGCGTGGTTGTCGTGTCGACCTCTCTCCATTTTTCTCAATTCACACAATGGGGACATTGTGCGTTTTAAGTTTGGGGGAGAGAGGTCGCAAGTACTTGCATGCATGATAGGTCGACCCGCCAAATTTTTTCAGATTCTTGTTATTATTTGAGTATGCTTCTACAAAATTTGAGCACATTGGCTAAGGCTAGGTTGTATTTGGGGTGGATAAAGAACTTTAGTGATAATAGGATCTAGGACTCCTCTTGCGTAACTTAGTTTCTCTCCAAACTTTAGTTTGAAAACAAAGTGTAAAAGGAACAAAATGGCCTAAGTTTGGGGGAGTGAACCCTTTTCGAGAATTAAAAACCTTTGAACACCTAGCTCTTAAAAAAAACGAGTAGAGAAGTTGCTAAAATGTATGCCCTTCTATGTGAGAAAAGAAAGGCTAATCCTTCATTGATGAAATTCATGGATGATTTTTGTAATAACTCTATGTCATTATAATTGTGCAAGTTTTGTAGTGAAAAATTCAAATGTAATGCACAAAGGAAAGGAATGGTGCTAGTAGCCCACAAAGTTAAATGTTTAGAATCACAAGCAACCATCAATAGTGCTAGATTTGTATTGTAATATCATTGTAAAGCACAAAGTGCTATGTTATCATTGTAAATCAAAAGAAAAGCAAAGTATGGTGAGAAAAGAGCTAGGGACTAAAATTGCCAATTAGTTCAAGACTAGGGACAATACTCTTAAATTACCTACAACATAGTTTCATGATGTGATTGGAGCATAAGGTTTGAAACCTAAGGTTAGGAGATAGTCTAAGTTAACATGAGGAGCCCATGCAAGTAGAACCGATGATTTTAATCTATTGGGGCGTATTCACCTAAGATAGAACCTAGCCGAAGCCATCACGCACACACGTGGAGCTTGTTTAAAGAATAATTTGAAAGTGTTAAGCTTTGGCATTTTGATCTTAAGCATGCATGTTTAGTATTTGTTTTTGCTTTCTTTGCTCGAGGACGAGCAAGTGTTTAAGTTTGGGGGTGTGATAACGTCGTGAAAACGTCATTATTACGTGTCTTCTTAAGCCGAAAATAACTTGTTTTGATTCGAGTTTTGCGTGCTTTTGCTTATTTTCGCGTTCTTTTGTGTTTTTGGTCCTTTGTTGGACATTTGTGTGTTTGGGTTGTTGTTTTGTGTGTTTTTGTAGGGAGATGTAGAAAAGGGCTTCAAAGGAATTAGAACCCGGAGCAAATTGTACAAGAATGTAGATAGCTGCTCACTAGAACATGCATAAATATTTGATAGATGATCCAAATGAGCTAAATTTTGGATATGTCATAGATGAGTGATTTATCTACGCTACGGACTATACGGATCCGCAATCGGAGCTCGGAGTCAAAAGATATGCTGCTCGGAAGAAAGTGCGGCATGGCAGAAAATCTGCAGGTAGCCTACGGCACAAACCTCGCCGCGGCGAGGTCCTGCTGCTGGCACGAAATATCAGCAAAGTCTCCACATTTTCGAGGGGCATTTTCGGGTTTTCTCTTATGGAGCTATTAGGGCAAGATAAAAGAACACTTTTCAGAGAAATCTCACAATCTTGGACTCTTGGCCGCCCCTTTTCCTCTCAAGACTCCCTTTTCCTCTCTCTTTAGTTTTTCTTGTTGTTTTCTTGTATTGAAGGCTTCACCAAGGGGGTGAGTTAGTCACCACCCTTGGGGAGTGATTAGGTGGTGATTAAGGGGAGGAGAATTCATCTCTAGATTTCATTCCAATTAGGTGATATTTTTCTATTTCAGGAGAATTCATCTCTAGATTTCATTCCAATTAGGTGATATTTTTCTATTTCCTAGTTGGCATTGATTAGGAGATTGAAGTTGTTATTTCCTTTGGATGAATGATTGTGGATTTGAATTCTCCGAATTTATAAGTATTTATGTTATTGTTTGATTAATTATGAGTTGATGATTAATATCATGCTTATATGTGTTCGTTAATCCTATTCCGTGTTTATTGTTCGTCTTGTGGTTTGACAACCTTTGGAGATGAAAGTTATTGATTCTTGATTGCTATATTTAGTGATTTTGAGAATTTGATTATGAATTTGGATTGTGATTCGATTTTAGGATAGACATATACCTATGTCGTTTCATATTCGTTTAAGGTTTGAGTTTAAATGACATCGATTAGATTTTATTCCGTTTATACGTAAATTGGATTAGTTTAATTCGATAGGTTGGTATGCTATCGAAAGATACATACGAACATCAGTGAATCCTTGAATAGCAAGCACGAGCATAATATATTAATTGTCGAGTCATTGTTATCGTCTGATTAGTTATGTTTGATGTTGGGTTATGTTTGCTTTGTTGGGTTTATTGTTTTATCGCACTTTTGGCCATCTACATTTAATGCAACCTAGACATAGGTTAGGCGAGTGACGATTTGTGGATTTCAACCTAGGATAGTCATATACCTAGTTTGGTCCGTGTTTGTATAATAGGTTCGTCCGTAAATGCATCAAATAACTTAGATTCTCTTTATTCGGGGATTCGGGTTAGTTTTAGGTCCCGGGTGACAACGGTACGCCTTAGAATCCTCTTTTGGGTTCGGACTTTCCTTAGAGCATCGGTTGACAGCGATGTTCGTTATTGATCCGGAGATGGAGAGTTCGGGTAGATTGATAGAGTTAGGTCAAACCGATAGGGAGACTTAACTAATTTGAACTCACAAACAACAACTAAATCTAAGATTATTTGCATAGCTTACCTAACAACCGCATAATTTATCTGCTTTAACTAATCGCTTAGGAATCCTCCTTACCACATAATTAACTCCCCATTTACTCGCTTTCGTAGTTAGATTTACTTTACCGCTTGTAGTTAAATAAAATCACCCTTATCAATATTTGGGTTCGATCCTATTGTATCAAGCATTCTTAGATAAAATAAGCCTTCGATTGATTCGTTTATTCCAACCTTTTACCCATTCGTTGGGATTCGATACTCGGTATGTACTTGTCGTTTTATATTACTTGTAACGACCGTATACTTGTGTAGCAAATGCGTATTAGTATTTGGCAGGCAACAAAAGCACTCCAAATCCAGCTGATCAGATCAAGGAAATAGAAGATACTTCTGAACCAGCTGATCAGACAAAGGAAAAGGAAAGCACTCCAAATCAAGCTGATCAGATTAGGGAGAAAGATAGCACTCCTAGTCAAGCTGATGAGACCAAAGAAAAAGAGACTACTCCTGGTCCAGCAGATCAGATCACTGAAAAAGAAATCCTTGCCTTACCTCCTGTCCAAACAGAAGCTGCATCTACTTCTCAGAACTTACAGCAATCTCTGTTGGACTCAATTCAACAGATGATTTCAAATTCAATGAAGGAATTAGAAGAGAAGATAACTGCAAATCTGTTGGCTGCTTTAAGTCAACCAACCCAAAGAGCTGCTCCTGTTCCTACTTCGCTCATAGAAAACACTGCTCATAATGTGGAAACTATCAGACAAGATATGGATGTGATTAGAGCAAGAACTCAAAGTACAGCTGCTGGTTGGAGACAGATTACTGAAACAGTTGAAATGGCCATTCAAGCTGAGGATGAAACCTTAGAAAATATGATGAAGGACTTCAAGGCATCTACTGATATGATTCTGGCAACTCAGATTCAGCTAGGTGACCAAGGGGAAGTTGTCCTTAACAGAATGGATTCTTTTGAGGCCAATCAACTAAGACAGCAAGCTCAACTTGATGCAATGAAAGAAAACATCAAACTTCTCTGTGAAACACTTCAAGTTCCACCAGTCTTACCACAATATCCAATTAACCCTGCTGATGATGACAAAAAGGGGGAAGATAGGATACCTTGTGAAGAGGAAGATTTCTCAAAGACTGCTGAATTAGAAGGAACTGAAATACTGGATAAATTTGCCAAGGATGAAAATGCTGATGAAGAAAATGAAGGCACAAGCAGACCAGTAGTAGATCAGTCAATTGCAGATGAAGAAGAAGAAGAGGAAGCTGATGAAACTGAAGCTGAAGAAAATCCTAAGGAAACAGCAAAGACTGATAAATAAATTGCTGCTGCTAAGGACTCAGCTGAAGAACAGCTTAATCCTGATGTTAAGCAAAAGAAGATGGAGCTGCTAAGACAGAGATTCTTCAAGGATTTAGAAGCTGAAACTTCCAAACCTGAAGAAGATGAAGAGGACAAGCCAGAAGACAAAACAAAAGACTAGACTAGTTACTTAGGCTTGAAATCCTTGTAATTTTTCTTTCTGCACATTTCATCTATTGAACTTGTAATCTATAATCATTTCAAAATCTATAAAAGTTCAAGTTTGAATCCAATAAACTATTTCTATCTCAGAAATTTTTGAGGATCAAAACTTTAGTTTAGGTACAGGTACTTAGCTGAAGTTTTGTCATCATCAAAAAGGGGGAAATTGTTGGATGAAGATGAAGATGAAGTGCAATGAAGATAAGAAGATAAGGGAAGGTTTTGATGATTTCCAAAACGTCAAAATCAGCTAAGTATGGAAAGCTTAGGTCCCTTAGAAGAATTTTGACCAAGTAAAAGAAGACATCAGAAGGGTTCAAAATTCAAAGCCCATAAGACTACTGATCTCATGCTGAAACAACAATCAGAAGGGTAGACCATCAGCTGACTCAAATCAGATTAGTTCAGAGTTTGATCAGCAGGGTTGCTTCGATCAAACGAGTAGCAGAGATCAATGAGATAGTTCAACGGTAATAAATGCACTTGGTGTAATAAATGTTGTAAGATAAGGGTAGTAATGGCAAATGATTGGAATTTACTCTCGGATCAGCAGGGTGCATTTAATGCAGCTACAGGAAAGTACAGCAGAAAAAGTATTGTAGCAGGGAGCTGTTATGAGTTTTGGGCTAAGGCTATGTATTTGATTTGTGATTTCCTTCAACGGTCATATTTTCAAATCCAAGTATAAATAGAGCTGATTTCAACGAGCGAGACACACAATAACATTCTGAGATTTTGTTTCCGAAGCAGAAATCTTTCTAAGTCTCAAGAAGCTCGAACAGCTCACTCGTCTGGTGAAGTCATCTGTTAACAGAAACCAAGTTGAAGCCAAATAGAAAATACTTTCTGAGAGAATTTGTATTAGCTGAGTGTTGTGCGGAGTTTAGATCCATCTTTGTGAGTGATCTAACTTCAGAGGATAGGTTTTCTGAGTGATTTCCTATTGTGAGCTTACAGCCTTTTCATTTGTTGTTTAGGTGTAAGTGGAGAAATATTGTAAACTTAGTGTTTATAGTATAACCCAGAATCTAAGTGATCGGAAGAGTGGACTAAAGGATTTTTATCCATATAACCACTATAAAAATTCTTTGTGTTAGTTTCGCATTAAGTTTTCTTGCATATTTCAAAATTGCATAAGTAAACATTTTGAATTGCTTTAAAGATTTTAAAGGAGTTTTTAAACCGGGATAAAATATTTAAAAGACTTAGTCTACTTGTGAAAAACACTTAAAAATTATCCGCTGCAAGTATACTCTTGTAAAACTGGTTTTTGCTGAAATCAGCTAAGTTACTATAAGAAGAGTGGTCACTCTGTTGTTCAAGATTTGATCACGAACAACTTAGTCAGCTTACTGTTCTCTATAAGCTTAGTCTGCTGACAGACGACTGAAAAGTTTTTAAGTCAAAAATTTTCAGAGGTCTATTCACCCCCCCCCCCCTCTAGACCTCATCTGACCACTTGGGACCAACAATTTTTGTTTGTAAATTACTCCCACTATTTTAATCAAATTCTTATGCCCCCATATAAGTTTCGGGAATTTAAAATATCCTAGCGGGCTTAAGGCCCAAATGCAATCTCCTAGTACCCACGACTCGTTGGCCATACTATTTGATTCACTTGGTGGTCGATCACGTCGACGGTTAACCATCGCAGCTAACCCTTAAGTTCATTTAGCCTCGTTTATCGATATGGACCCACGACTCGTGAGACATCCATAAATATTAGCGTTAAATCATGTCCAATACTCGTGGAGAGAAATAATTCAATCCCAGACGCCCCACGACTCGTGAGACAGCGCCTAAAACCTTGCTATCCCCTCCCTTGGCACTTTCTCGTGCATCGAGGCAATAGACATATTATCTTCCTATAGCTCGACCCATGACTCGTGAGACATCGAGATATATTCGTATAATATGCCTAAGACCTAGTAATTGGATAGGCTCGGACCATAGACTCCATTCATATGCGCCCGTTATTCGATTTAATATTCTAATTGAATTTTAATGTTCAATTGAAGGTTTTAAGTTTTCTTGTGCGAGGTCTCATCAGATTATGCTTTATCTTGTTTACGTGATCTATTCTAAGCATGCATAACATACATCACAGAATATAAGTAAACATACATCACCTAGCAAGATATGATTGATCGATTTGCCCATCCTATGCGATTCATCACGAGCCAAGTGATGAATCAATTGGTCAATCTAGGGTGGAAATTAAATGTCCTAACTATTACAATTTTCAAACCCATACATCATGGGCCTTCTTGTAATATACAGCTTGATTTGGCCTCCATGTAATGAATTGGGCCTCCATGTCCTCCAAGGTAAATGGGCCTTCATGTGGATCTCCAAGTCTTCATGAGGTTTTCTTGGCTCCAAGCCTAATCTAAGTCTAACTTATAAAAATAAATGGCCCTATTCTATTACATTCGTTTGCGCAAGCAAGGGCACCAATCAGGCCCATTTAATTACAACCCATAAATTAAATAAACCAAAAAACAACACAGGGCTTAAGGGCAAAATCGATCAATCCACATATTCACTCAAGAACATGCATAAATTCACATAAGGGCAAAAATGTAAATTTACCGGCTCCATTAATTTTAATTCGCAAAAATTCATCCAAGTTAATTAATTTTGAATTAACAATTAATCTTTAAGATTAATTAGCTTTTACTTGAGCTCTAAGTAATCTACAAACTTTATCTTAATTAAATTGGTTAATTAAGGTAATCTAAATCTCTAAGATTCTTACCTTATCCAAAACTCTAAGTTTCCCAAAATTTTCAATCTCCAAGATTTTCAAGATAATCCTATTTTGTCTAGATTAGTTTAATTAAGGTAGTGTTCATATCTAACAAGATAACTACCTTATCCAAAAACTCAAAGTTTCCTAATCTCCCAAAATTCCAAATTTTCAGAATTTTTCAAAATAGGCAGAATTAGAATCCAACTCAAAAATGATCAGTCGAAACTAATCAGGACTGCCACGATGGACAGCCCACGCACGACCATCAGGTCGGCGCGTGAGCTACCTGCGGCAGTAGCCACTGCACGCGGCTGCGTGCGACAGCAAGTAGCCGCGCACAACAGCCCGAAGGCTGCTGCCGCGTGCAGCGTGTGCGGCCAGCACGCTGCCGTAGGCAGCGGCTTGCGGTGGCCGCCTAGTCGCGGTGCGCGGCACCGCGACTCGGGACTAATAATTTTTTATTTTTATTTTTTCAATTACCCATGATTTAATTAAATTCGAATCTAATTAAATCCATATCCAAAATTAAAGTAACATGATAAAAACTTTCGAATTCCAAATTAAACATTAACATCAAGTTAATAGATCTACGTTCTAAAACATGCAAAGTTAAAGAATTAGCCACATAAATCAAACATATGATTTAAAAACACAGAATTTGCAAATTCATATATATACAAAGCCTAGAGTTGGCTCTGATACCACTGTTGGGATTCGCTAAGAAAAACAGCCCTAGGCTCAGCGGAATATAAAACTTTTAGGACCTCTTACGGAATCTTGCCAGGATACTACTCTAGTTGTATATATATGAATATAAATAAAACGATAGTATAAGTTTACACGTTATACCTATCTCCTTGCAAATCCTTGGCTAGCAAAAACTAACTCTGAATTCTCCTCCAACAAATCGATCCAGGCTTTTCAAGGAGCGCCCCACGTCTTGCGCCTCTACGAGTTGATACACCACAATTACACAAAAAATAATAAATCTTGATCAGCTAGAACACAAGATATATTATAATCTATGAGTTAGGAACAATCTTGGAACAAAATCGAAAACGAAAAATTCTTCCACAAGGAAGACAGGGTTCGGCCGATTGCACAGGGAGGGGAGAGAGAATTTTGCTCTTGCTCAATTTTTGCTTATGGAGTTGTGTGAAAAATAACTACAAGAAAGTTACTTATAGTTATCTCCCTAACATAGTCCTATTAGGACTAGGTCTTCTTTCACCTACATGGGCCATGGCCCTCTTTAATTAGAAGACCAAGTCTTCTAATTAATTCATGTCCCAGTTAATTAATTTGACCAGGCTTTATTTAATCTCCCAATTAAATAGCCCAATTAATTAACTTAATCTCCCATTTAATTAAATCAGACTCTAAGTCTATTTAATTAAAATCCTTTCCAATTAATTAATTAATTCACAAATTAAATTCCCATTTAATTTATGATCCTGATCCAATTCCAATTGGATCCCATTTTGTTCCAAATGGGTCGACCCAGTCGACCCAACCATCATAATCGACCCAGTCGATTACTCACCCAGTCGACCCAGTCGACTCGGTCGTTCTTATTTCCTCGCTTTCGCTTCATGTGTATTGTGTATGCCCCCGTAGGTTCACCACATAATTGGCCGTGGGTTATAATTAAATCTTATTTAATTATTCGAGTAAGACTTACTCTAAATCAATCGAACACTCTGTCGATTGATCATTCCAAAATTAGCACCCCTGCCAATTTGGGAATTCTCCCACACTCAACGGTCGATGTCCAGCCACAAGCCCATGGATCCCAATCACTGGTGAATTAATTCAGTGAACCTTTTATCATTTACAATTTCCATATAGGACATAATCTCTCCATCGATCAATCTCCCAGTCGAGACTTAAGGGTATGGTCTTTCATCGGATTCCCTTTTAATTCGTCTTGACCTTATGCATTCTGATTTCGAAATAAATTCTCTTTGACTTAGTCTTTATGAGCTACTTACATAAAGTCGTCAGATACCTTGGCCAAGGATTTTACCAGAATTAATTTCTCACAGAAATTCATAGGAGAATTTCCCAACCTATCAAGTCGGGTCAATGGATCCTTTGTTGATGATATGAACCTGCATACGAGTTCCTCTATACCCAATATGAGTCCACTGAGACTTTCTGGCTATCCCAGTCAGTCGAAACTCATATCAAAGCATAGACGTTCTCGTACCAGATAAACCTTATCACCTCAAGTTGTTAGGGATCGTTCCTCAGCTAGTATACTATTGCAAATTGGAATAACTTCAACCCCGATATGCGACTACCGCTTCCATGGTGAGTTATTTCCTAATTGGGGTATTCAGTGCGCTTGCCATCCCAGTAAGCCACCCACTTATGTATATCGACTATCCCAGTCACGCTCGTGGACCCCAGCGTCCTCCAGTTCATCGGAGTATACACAATAGTGAGAGTCTAACCGAATCCAACGATGTCCTATCTCGATTGGATTCTACGACTCTTGAATATGTTCTAGATCACGACCTTAGAGATCAGTCCACGGGTTGTCCCATAGCCCTGTGATCTAAGGACTTCTATCCTTATGCGTAAATAATTATTACATAAGATAAAGATGACCATTTAACAAAGTGCATTTATTAATCGAAATTGAATAGTTTCGCATTTATTACAATAAATACTAGCCATACAGCTGGCTTGCAGGAAACTATTTCTATCAATAACATGTTGCTTTACAAAATGTGGGGATTTGGTAAGATAGACAGCCCTAGGAACAACGGAATTTAATAATTTTAGGACCTCTTACGGAATCTTGCAATGATACTACTCTAGTTGTATATATATGAATATTAAATAAAGGACAGTAGTAACAAGATCTATGTTATACCGTTCTCCTTGCAAATCCTAGTCAACGTACGAAGTCAGATTACTCCCTCGGGTTAGTCGATCCAAAGCCCTGCTACAGCGTCCCACGTGTTGCGCCTCTATGAGTTGATACACCACAATATCAAGAAAATAATATATCCTGATCGGCTATAACATAGGATATATTTAGATCTAGGGTTAGGAAACGAGTTTGGAACAAAAGTCGAAAAATCGAACTCTTCCACAGGGTGACAGAGTTCGGCCGATTTCTGCTTGGGAGAGGGAGGGAGTGTTTTGCTTGACTTGATTTTTGGATCTTGTAAGATGTGTGTGAGTTATGACATCTAGCTTCTTATTTATAGATGTCAAATTCTCCTAATCCTCCTAGGACTAGGACTCCAAGTATCCTATATGGGCCATGACCCTTTTAATTAGAAGACTAAGTCTTTCAATTTAAATTCATGGCCCACTTAATTAATTTAATTAGGCTTTATTTAATTACCCAATTAAATAATTACTCTCCCAATTAATTAAATTATACTTCAAGTCTATTTAATTAATTCTTCTTATAATTAATAAAATCCAACTTAATTAATTAACTCACAAATTAAATTTCAATTTAATTTATAGTCTTGATCCAATTCCAATCGGATCCATTTTGTTCCAATTGGGTCGACCCAGTCGACCAAGTCGATTTATTCGACCCAGTCGACCCAATCGACCCAGTCGATTTGGTCGACCCAGTTGTTTCCTTTTCCTTCGCTTTCGCTTCATGTGTATTGTGTATTCCCTCATAGGTTCAGCACATAATTGGCCGAGGGTTATAATTAAATATTAATTTAGTTATCCGTATTAAATACTCTAATTCAGTCGAACACTTTGTCGACGGATCATTCCAAAATTATCACCCCTGCCAATTTGGGAATTCTCCCACACTCTACAGTCGATGTCTGGCCACAAGCCCATAGAGCCCAATCATTGGTGAATTAATTCAATGAACCTTTTATTTACAATTACTATATACGACATAATCTCTCCGTCGATCAATCTCCAGTCGAGACTTAATGGCATGGACTTTTCATCGGTTCCCTTTTCTTTTGTCTTGACCTTATGTATTATGGTCTCAAAATAATTCTCTTTGACTTAACCTTTATGAGCTACTTACATAATGTCGTCAGATACATTGGCCATGGATTTTTACCAGAATTAATTTCGCACAGAAATCCATAGGAGAAATTCTCAACCAATCAAGTCGGATCAATGGATCCTTTGTTGATGATATGAACCTGCATACTAGTCTCTCTATACCCAACATGAGTCCACAGAGACTTTCTGGTAATCTCCAATCGGTCGGGACTCACATCTATGTGTAGACGTTCTCGTACCAGATAAACCATATCACCTCAAGTATTTAGGGATCATTCCTCGTATACTATCGTAAATTGGAATAACTTCAACCCCGATATGCGACTACCGTTTCCATGGTGAGTTATTTCCTAGTTGGGGTATTCAGTGCACTTATGTGTATCGACTATCCCAGTCACACTCGTGGACCCCAGCGTTCTTCAGTTCATCGGAGTATACACAACCGTGAGAGTCTAACCAATCCAACGATGTCCTATCTCGATTGGATTCTATGACTCTTGAATATGTTCAAGATCACGACTTTGGAGATCAGTCCACGGGTTGTCCCATAGCCCTGTGATCTAAGGACTTCTATCCTTATGCGTAGATAATTATTACATAAGATAAAGTTGAGCATATAATAAAATGCATTTATTAATCAAAATTGAATAGTTCCTTCATTTATTACAATAAATGCTAGTCATACAGTTGAGTTTTCGGTCACTATTTCTATCACAAAATCTTCTAGCCACTGAGTGGAAGGCTGATGATGAGACTGTTCTTCATGATGCACCTGTTCACCAGGATGAAGTTGGGACATCTACTTCTATTCCTACTGTTGATATCCATTCATCTCTCATGGAGTCAATGCAGATGATGACTGAAGACACATTCAAGGAGATGGAAGAAAGAAACAAGCAAATGATTAAGCAGTTGGAAGAGGCAAATGCAAACTTCGTGGAAAATGCCATTGGAAATCTTCCATTACAACAAGATAATTCAGTAGGACTGACTTAAAGGCTTCAAAGCTGGATCAAAACATTGAGTATGTGAAGGCAGACGTAAATCACTTGCACACTGCTCTTCAAAGAACTGAGTCAGACTTTGCTGATGCGATAAGGGTCATGAAGGAAGCCGGTATTGGTGAGATTGATAAGACTGCAACCATTCTGAAGGAATTCAAAGTTCTTACTGACACAACTCAGAAAGAAATATCAACACTTCATCTGAATGTTGATTACATTAATAACCAAGCTGGTGAAATCAAGTCAACTCTGAATCATCAAGACAAACATCTGAAGACAGTGGATCAGAACATAAAGAACTTGTGTGCTGCTGTCAACATTCAACCTGCTGATCTCGACCCTGCTGATGATGACAAAAATGGGGAAGAGAAAAGAGAAGAGGAACCTGCCAAAACTGACAATGTTGCTGCCACACCTATTCAAGGAACTGATAGAACTACTGCCATTGAAAAGACAAATGAAGAAGAAAGTAGACCAGTTCTTGAAGAAAATGTTACTGATGAGGAAGCTGCTGAAGAAGAGCCCAAGAATGTAGCCAAATCTAACAAAGATATAGCTGCATCCAAAGACTCTGCTGAAGAACAACTTGATCCATTTTGGAAAACCAGCAGAATGCAAGAGCTCAAAGTGTTAAAATAAGCAAAAGACAGAGAAGGAAAATATTCACATAATGTTGTGCCGCTTTTCTTGTGTATTATTTTCTGTATCACATCAAAAGTTTTGAGAATGCTATTTAATAGCTTACAATAAGTGAGACCTCCTTACCCTAGTTGCTACCAAAACATTACACGTGTAGTAGTATGTTTGTTTGTACATAATGAGTGTTTGGATATAATGCTAAGAGATGGGTTGTTTGGATGTATTGTTAACACGCCCCCGCAAGTCAAGCTAGGGAGGAAGCACAGCTAGACTTGTTCGAAGAGTAAAAAACCGAGAAGTAGATAACGGTTTTGTAAGAATATCCGCAAATTGATCCTTGCTTGACAAAAATGATACTCGTAACGCCTTTGCTTGGACACGATCCCGGACAAAATGATAATCAATATCTACATGTTTAGTTCGAGAATGAAGAATCGGGTTCTTGGATAAATACGTGGCACCCAAGTTGTCACAAAATAGGGTTGGTGGAGTATGAGATAAAATGCCCAACTCAGTCATAAGAGATTGTATCCATAGAACTTCACATGTAGCGTGAGCAAGAGCCTTGTATTCCGCTTCCGTGCTAGACCGTGCAATGGTGGATTGTTTCTTGGAGCTCCATGAGACAAGATTTTTGCCAAAAAATATACAGAAACCACCTGTTGATTTTCTATCATCAAGACAACATGCCCAATCCGCATCCGTAAAGGCAGCAATACTTGGATTTGGAGAGGGCTGCAACAACAAACCAAAATCAGCAGTGGATTTCAAATATCGAAGAATACGTTTCACACATTGCCAATATGAGACTCGGGGTGAATGCATGTATTGACAGACTTTATTCACCAAAAACGCAAGGTCAGGCCTCGTGAAAAGTAGGTACTGAAGGCTCCCCACAACACTCCGATACAGCGTGGGATCCTCAAAATTGGGAGAGTCATAGGCGGACAGCCGGGTGGACGTAGCCATGGGGCTGTGTACATGTTTGCAATCAGCCATGTTTGTGTGACGTAGGAGATCCAAAATGTATTTCTTTTGAGTAATTAAGAGACCAGAAGGGCTGCGAGAACATTCTAAGCCAAGGAAGTAATTTAAACCACCAAGATTCTTCATAGGAAAATCAATACTTAACAAAGTAATCAATTTTTCCATAGCATGTGAGGAAGATCCCGTGAGGACAATATCATCCACATAAACCAACAAATAAATCACAACAGATCCATTTCTATAAATGAACAAGGATGCATCAGACTTTGAGCTTGAAAATCCTAATTCGATTAACCGAGAGCTAAGGCGAGCATACCAAGCTCGGGGGGCTTGTTTTAATCCATAAAGAGCACGATTCAACTTGCAAACATAATTTGGATAATCCGGGTGCACAAAACCAGGGGGTTGAGTGACCAAGTTTTGGTGTTCGTTAGAGCATCAAATTCCTGTTGCATAGCACTACGCCAATCAGAAAATTTGGAGGCTTGGGTGAACGAGGAGGGTTCTTCGGGTATAAAATTTTCAGTGAGGTGGGCACGGGGTGGAGGCCATGGAATAGTGCCATCTTTTCTTGATTTGGGACGAGAGCTGTTGGTTTGGGATCGAGTTGTGATGGAATACGGTCTAGTGGAAGATTTAGGAAATTGATTTGAAGTGGCTGTTGGAGAAGATGAAATCGTGTCCAGGTTGAGAGTAGAATTTGGGTCAGCTGTTAAGTTATCGGGTTCAGGGTACTCGGGTTGCGGGCCGACGTCTAGACTGTTTGGTGGGTTATGAGATGGGTTAATGTAAAGTGTGGGGTTTGAGTTGGTATTAGATGATGTAGTGCAAGTGTTGGGCTGAACATTAGATGGGCCTTCAGAGTTGTGGGTCTGATTTAATTGAGTAATAGGAGACTGACTTTGGGGTATAGTATTTATAGGTCCAGTTTGAGTGGGAAATTGGAACGGCAAATACGAAGGAGCAGTAGACTCATTTGTCATGCTTGTTTGATTTTTGGAGTAAAGAAAATTTGTTTCATCAAATATCACATCACGTGAAATATACATTCGAGATGTAGCAACATGATAACATAAATATCCATGGTGTGAAGCACTATAACCAAGAAAAATACATGGAATCGAACGAAAATCAATTTTGTGTTTGTTATAAGGCCGAAGGTTAGGCCAACACTGACACCCAAAAGTCTTTAGAAATAAGTAATTTGGTTTCTTTTTGAAAAGAATTTCAAACGGGGAAACATTTTTTAGAAGAGGAGAGGGTAACCTATTTATGAGGTATACCGCGGTAATAAAAGCATCGGACCAAAATTTTTTCGGGAGAGAAGAGTGAGATAAAAGAGCAAGTCCGGTTTCGACAATGTGTCGATGTTTTCGTTCCACCATGCCATTTTGGGAATGAGCATAGGGACACGAGATACGATATGTTATCCCAAAGGAACGTAAAATAGGTTGTAAAGAACGAAATTCACCACCCCAATCACTTTGAAATGAGCAAATATTTGTATGAAGTACATTCTCAACATTCTTTTTAAATAAAAGGAATGTGTTTACAACCTCGGACTTACATTTTAAAGGAAATATCCAACAAAAATGACTAAAATCATCAACTATGGATAAGTAATATCTATATCCTCCTCGGGACAAAACCGGAGATGGACCCCACACATCCGCAAAAAGTAGCTGGAGAGGGGCAGTGGAGTGATTTAAGGTTGGTGGTGCATCTTTCCTTGGCAGCAAGCTGAACATAATGATGTTGGAGTAGATTTGGAGACGGGAAGCATGACTTGATTGATAATGCGTTTCACTAATTGCATGGAAGGGTGACCAAGACGATTGTGCCAAATAGAAGGAGTAGCTCGAACACTCATATTTATTTGAGGAGAAGAAATGGAAGTTGGAAAAACATAAAGACCGTTCCTAGTAGGCCCTTGAAGAAGAACCGTGCGAGTTTTGGAATCCTTCACATAGAAAGAATGAGAGTGAAATTCAAAGAATACATTATTATTGTTGCAAAAATTTTGGACAGAGATTAAATTTTTTGAAATATTTGGAACATGAAAAATAGTAGGGAGAAGAAAATTGCCTTGAGACGATGGAAGGGTGGTGCTGCGGACATATTGAATGGGGAGAGAGGATCCATCTCCAACTTGAACATGTTCTTGGCCTTGATAATAAACCGGGTTAATGGTGAGATTAGAGAAGTCATGAGTGAAGTGGTGGGTGGCTGCCGTATCTGGATACCAAGAGGAATCCGGTGAAGAATGAGGATAAGGGGATGGAGCAGTGGTGTAGTGAGCGGAGAGAGAGGACGGGGGAGGAGTTTGATAGTTGTAATTGAAACGGTGATAACACGTGGCTGCGGTATGTCCGGGTTTGGCACATACTTGCCAAACTGGTTTGGTGGGACTAAAGAGAGGAGGAGTGGGAAGAAGGCCACGACCACCAAATCTGCCTTTTCCACCTCTGCCCCTATAGTTTCCTCGGCCTCTAGGAGGACCACGACTACGACCAGAATAGTTTGGGATGCTTTTCATAGTGCTGTTTGCAGAAAGTTCAGTGGAGGCAGTGGTAGTGTTTAGTTTATGGAGTTAGCGAGCTTCATAGTTAAGGAGATGTGAATAAACTTGAGGAAGAGAATAGGCTTCGGGGTGAGTTATGATATTGTCCACAATAACCTCATAATCATCGGGTAGACCATGAAGAAGATACACAATAAATTCAGTAGGAGGAATCACCTTACCGGCCAAAGCTAAGGTGTCAAGGAGAAGTTTTGCACGTCAAAAATAATCGGCAACTGATTCAGAACCTTTTTGTAAAGAGGTGATTTGGAAAAGAATTTGTGTCCAACGAGCCTGAGATGTAGCTGCAAACATAGATTCAAGAATAATCCATACGTCACGAGCCGTGGTGGCTTCAAGAACATGGGCTATTAATGGTTCAGTTAGAGATGAGATGAGAATACTCATTACAGCTTGATCTTGTTGCTGCCAATGTAAGAAATATGGATTTGATTCAGTCAATCCATCGAGCACCTTGGGGGGAGGAGTTGTGCCGTCTATGAAACGGTGGAGGTTGTGTCCTTTGAGGTAGGGAAGGACTTGAGCTTTCCACAAGAGATAGTTGTCATTGGAGAGTTTCACAGTGAGATTGGAGGTCGGAGGATTCGATGGGATGAAAGAAGCAGCGGAGGGGCTTTGTGGAATGGAGATCGGAATAACGTCATGGTTGATAATCGGCGGAGTGATGAAGTCGTATGGGCAGGGATAGGAACTGAAGTGTTTTCTGCCATTGGAGATGAAAGTAAGAAAATAAGGGAGATGTTGGGAGGAAGAGATAATAGATGGACGGTGGTCCTATCCAGCTGTTGATACCATGTTAAAATAAGCAAAAGACAGAGAAGGAAAATATTCACAGAATGTTGTGCCGCTTTTCTTGTGTATTATTTTTCTGTATCACATCAAAGTTTTGAGAATGCTATTTAATAGCTTACAATAAGTGAGACCTCCTTACCCTAGTTGCCACCAAAACATTACACGTGTAGTAGTATGTTTGTTTGTACATAATGAGTGTTTGGATATAATGCTAAGAGATGGGTTGTTTGGATGTATTGTTAACAAAAAGTAAAGGTTGAAGCTGCACAAAGAAATTTAGCTCCTGCTGATGTATTTTCCAGTGAAGATGATGAAGATGAAAAAGAAGAAGAATGTGAAGAAATTGATGACTACTCTAGAAATTCAAAGCTAGTTTACCTTTTGGATCCTTATTTTAGGGGTCGATCCCTTTGTCCATACACTTTGTTGGGGTTATATAAACTGTGAGTTACCCCTCACGTTATTTGATCTAAGCTAGTTTACCTTTTGAAATTTTTTATCAGTTTACTTCGTTACATCTCATCTGTTTGAACTTGTACTTGTAATCAACATCATATTTATAAAAGTTCAAGTCACTTCCAACATATTATTTCTATCTCAGAAATTTTTGAGGACTTAACTTTAGTTTAAGTACGGGTACTTAGCTGAAGTTTTGTCATCATAAAATAGGTGGATATTGTTGGATGAAGACGAAGATGAAGACTATAAGTTGAAGGGAGATTTTGATGATTTCGAAAACATCAAGATCAACTAAGCAATGGAAGCTTAGCAAATCCCTTTGAAGAACTTTTGACCAAGCCAATAAGACAAATCAGAAGGGTCAAAATTTATGGTCGAGGAGACTACTGATTTGTTGCTGAAGAAGGAAATCAGATTGGTGAAATTCAGCCGACTTAACAGATTTGTTTAGTTTGGGATCAACCGAGTGTTCATCAAACGAGAGACTTCGATCAGCTGAGTGGATGTGTTCAGTCAAGTTACCTTAACGATAATAAATGCACTTGAAGTAGTAAATGCTAAAGAGGAAGGTATTTATGGCAAATGATAGAAGAAGAACCTCGTACCAGCTGGGTGCATTTAATGCGACTGACAGAGAAGTACATCAGAACGCACAGTGTATAGTCGCAGGTAGCCGTTCCTAAGAAACAGGGACCAATGCTCGAGAAACTGATTTATATTTTCTTCAACGGACAGAATTCAAATCTCAAGTATAAAAGGAGATTGTTTGAAGAGTTCAAAATGTAAGACCCAACACACATTGAGAGCATTCAATGCAGAATTTATGTTTATCTCAAGAACTCAAGAACAACTCACTCATCAGCTTAGTCATTTGTTTACAAAAGCCGACGTTGAAGATAAAAGAAGATCATAAGAAATCTACGTGATTCTTGTTAAAGAGTGTTGTGAGAAGTAGATATCCATATTAGTGAGTGATATTACTTCGGAGAATAGGTTTTCTTTGTGATTTCCTATTGCGAACTTACGACCAATTCATTTGTTGTTTGGCGTAAGCAGTGTATATTGTAATATGTGCGATTATAGTATAACCCAAGATCTGAGTTACTTGGAAGAGTGGACTAAAGGATTTCAATCCATATAACCACTATAAAAATATTGGTGTTTTACATCTTGCATTATTTTCTTGCATTTTTAAAGAGCATACAACTTTTAAATGGAACTGTTTTGAAAAGAAGATTGTAAAACTGGGGATAAAACTTTGAAACCAAGTTTATTTACTTGTGAAAAACACTTTACAAATCCGCTACAAGTAACTTATCTTGGAACTCTGATTTAACTGAAATCAGCTAAGTTAAAATCAACAAAAATGGTCAACTCTGCTGTTCAAAGCTGTGTGCGCTATCAGCTTAGTGAATTCACCTGATTTGATCAGCTTAGTATGCTCAATAGAAAAGTTGGAGAATTTTAAAGCTAAAATTTTCGAAGATCCATTCACCTCCCCCCCCCTCTAGACCTCATCTGACCACTTAGGACCAACACAGCAAGTAAGAATTTTGTGTGTGTGTGTGTGTGTTTGGTTGGTGGGTGGGTGGGTGTGTTGGGGGGGTGGAGGGAGGATGGAGGGAGGGGAGAAGTCTTTCCCATTTCCTCTCTCACTACTGAAGACCACAATCTAGAAGAACCCAATTCCCCTCACTATTGAAGATGATAAAAGGGCAAGCTTTTGCCCTTTCTTTCTCATTTTTCCTCCCACTCTCCTCCCCGTTCCCACTCCCCCCACCATTGAAGACCACCATTATTCCCCCAACCCCCCTCCTCCCCCCCACCCTCACTATTGAAGATGGCCTTACATGGACATAAATGTAAAGATGCCCTTTCTTTCTCATTTCCCATCTCACTCTCCTTAGCCTTCTCACCCCCCTCCCCCCACCATTGAAAACCATCATTCTTTTCCCTTTCCCCCACCCCACCCTGTAACGCCCCGACCAAAGTTACTTCATTAATATTTACATATAAACCTAGTAAATTTACATAAATTGATTTTTCACAAAATATAACTTAATAGTATATATATAAGCTTCAAAATTCTAGTTTAATGCCTACGAGAAACCTCCTGCCTTGTATTCTACAATCGAAAATTTGAAAATAGGTAAAAACACATTATGTAAGTTGACTTACATCTTAGTGCGATCGGTGTGCGTTAACTCAAATAATTTAAAAAAAATAGCAACAAATTCCAAAAAAAGTGTTGTAAAGAAATAATTTAAAATATAAATTTATTAAATCATAAACAAAATTTTGTAAAATAAAAGACAATGAATCTTTCCCATTTTCCCTCCCACCACTGAAGACCACAATTCTAGAAGAACCCCATTTCCCTCACTATTGAAAATGACGAAAGGGCAAATTTTGCTCCTTCTTTCTCATTTTTCCTCCTACTCTCCTCCACCTTCCCACCCCCCCACAATTTAAGACCACCATTATTCCTCCCAACTCCCCCTCGCCCTCGCCCTCACTATTGAAAATAGCCTTACATGGACATAAATGTAAAAATACTTAAACTTTTACCTGTTCAACTGTTACATAAAACTCAGTGTCAAAACTAAATTGTGCAAACAAAAAAGGGCGGAAAGAATAACATATTCTAATACAAAAGTGACGAAAATTTCAAACTGATAAGTATAATTTTCCTACAGAAAAAAACACCTTGGGGCAAGCTTTTCCCTTTCTTTCCCATTCCCCTCCCACTTCCTCTCCCCATCCCCCCACTATTGAATATCGCTAAAGGGTAAGCTTATGCCCTTTCTTTCTCATTTCCCCTCTCACTCTCCTAAGCCTCCTCACCACCTCACCACCATTGTAAACCATCATTCTTTCCCTTTCCCCCCACCCCACCCTGTAACGCCCCGACTAAAGTTTCTTAATTAATATTTACATATAAACCTAGTAAATTTACATAAGTTGATTTCTCAGAAAATATAATTTAATAGTAAATATATATATTATGTAAATCTGAAAATAGGTATGAGAATCCTCCTTCCTTGTATTCTACATTCAAAAATCTGAAAATAGGTAAAACATATTATGTAAGTTGACTTCGAACTTAGTGCGATAGGTGTGCGTTAACTCAAATAATTTCAATTAAAATAGCAACAAATTCCAAAAAAAGTGTTTTAAAGAAATAAATATATTAAATCATAAACAAAATTTTGTAAAATAAAAAATAATGAAAAAAATATTGCAGCAATTGGAAATTTAGTGTGTGTGTGTGTTAGGAGGGCAGAAGTCTTTCCCATTTCCCCTCCCACCAATGAAGACCACAATTCTGGAAGAACCCAATTTCCCTCACTTTTGAAAATGATGGAAGGGCAAACTTTTGCTCTATCTTTCTCATTTTTCCTCCTACTCTCCTCCCCTTCCCCACCCCCCTACGATTAGAGACCACCATTATTCCCCCCAACTCCCCCTCGCCCTTGCCCTCACTATTGAAGATGGCCTTAAATGGACATAAATATAATACTACTTAAACTTTTACTAGTTCAACTGTTACATAAAACTCAGTGTGAAAACTCATTTGAGCAAACAAAAAAGGACTAAAAGAGTAAAATATTCTCATACAAAAAATGACGAATATTTCAAACTGAAAAGTATAATTTTTCTAGAAACTATTATAAGCTTCAAAATTCTAGTTTAATGTGCCAACGAGAATCTTCCTGGCTTCTATTCTACATTTAAAAATCTGATAATAGGTAAAACACATTATGTAAGTTGACTTGCATCTTAGTGCGATCGGTGTGCGTGAATTCAAATAATTTAAATGAAAATAGCAACAAATTCCAAATAAAGTGTTTTAAAGAAAAATTTAAATTTATTAAATCATAAACAAAAAATTTCAAAATAAAAAAAATAGTGCAACAATTGGGAATTTTGTGTGTGTGTGTGGTAGGGTGGGGAGAGAAGTCTTTCCCATTTCCTCTCCCACCACTGAAGACAACAATTCTAGAAGATCCCAATTTTCCTCACTATAGAATGTGACCGAAGGGCAAACTTTTGCCCTTTCTTTCTCATTTATTCCTCCCCCTCTCCTCCCCCTCCCCACTTCCCCCACCATTGAAGACCACCATTATTCCCCCCAACTAGCCCTCGCCCTCGACCTCGCTATTGAAGATGGCCTTACATGGACATAAATGTAAAAATACTTATACTTTTACATGTTCAACTATTACATAAAATTCTGTGTCAAAACTCAATTGAGCAAACAAAAAAGGACGGAATGAATAAAATATTCTCATACCAAAATGATGGAAATTTCATATTGATAAGTATAATTTTCCTACAGAAAATACATCGTGGGGCAAGCTTTTACCCTTTCTTTCCCATCCCCTTCCCACTTCTTCTCCCCATCCCCCTCACTATTGAATATGGCTGAAGGGCAAGCTTATGCCCTTTCTTTCTCATTTCCCCTCTCACTCTCCTAAGCCTCTTCACCCCCCCTCCCCCACCACCATTGAAAATCATCATTATTTTTCCTTTCCCCCATCCCACCCTGTAACGCCCCGACTAAAGTTACTTAATTAATATTTACATATAAACCTAGTATATTTACATAAGTTGATGTTGGTCCTAAGTAGTCAGATTTGATCTAGAGGGTGGGTGGGTTGGTGGATAGCCCTCTAAAAATTTTAGCTTTAAAATTCTCTAACTTTTCTATGAGCAGACTAAGCTGATCAAGTTAAGTGAGTTTACTGAGCTGATCTCGCACAAAACTTTGAACAGCAGAGTTGACCACTTCTATTGATTTTAACTTAGCTGATTTTAGTTAAATCAGAGTTCCAAGATAAGTTACTTGCAGCGGATTTTGCAAAGCGTTTTTCACAAGTAATTAAACTTGGTTTCAAAGTTTTACCCCCAATTTTACAATCTTCTTTTTAAAACTGTTTTCTTAAAACGTTGTATGCTTTTTGAAAGTATGCAAGAAAACAATGCAAGATTTAAAACACCAATATTTTTATAGTGGTTATGTGGATTGAAATCCTTTAGTCCACTCTTCCAAGTCACGAAGATTTTGGGTTATACTATAATCTCACATATTACAATATACACTGCTTAATGAACTGGCCGTAAGTTCACAATAGGAAATCACAAAACAATTTATTCTCCAAAGTAATATCACTCACTAAGATAGATATCTAATTCTCACAACATTTTCTAACAATAATCACTCAGATTTCTATGTTTTTCTTTGATCTTCAGCATCTGCTTTTTTCAACAAATGGCTAGGCTGATCAGGAGCTGTTCTTGAGTTCTTGAGATATACAAAAATTCTATTTCGAATGCTCTCATTGTGTGTTGTGTCTCACATGTTGACCTCTTCAAAGAATCTCTGTTTATACTTGAGATTTGAATTCTGTCCGTTGAAGAAAGACAGAAATCAGTTTCTCGAGCATTGGTCCCTGTAACTTAGGATCGACTACCTGTGACTGTACACTGTGCATTCTGCTATACTTCTTTGTCAGTCGTATTAAATGCACCCAGCTGATACGAGGTTCTTCTTCAATCATTTGCCATAAATACCCTTTTTCTTCAACATTTACTCCTTCAAGTGCATTTATTACCGCGGAGGTAACTTGGCTGATCACATCCACTAGACCCAAGTGTCTCGTCTGATTAACACTCTGCTGATTCCAAATAGAATAAATCTGTTGAGTCGACTAATATTCACCAATCTGATTTCCTTCTTCAGTAATAGATCAGTAGTCTCCTCGACCATAATTTTTTACCCTTCTGATTTGTCTTCTTTCTTTGGTCAAAATCTTACAAGGGATTTGCTAAGCTTCCATTACTAAGCTGATGTTGATGTTTTGGAAATCATCAAATCCTCTCTTCAATTTTAGTCTTCATCTTCATCCAATAATTTTCCCTTTTTGATTATGACAAAACTTCAGCTAAGTACTTGTACATAAACTAAAGTTAAGTCCTCAAAAATTTCTGAGATATAAATAATATGTTGGAAGTAACTTGAACTTTTATAGATACAAAATCAAGTTCAAACAGATGAGATGTAAAGAAGTAAACTGATACAAAATCAAAAGGTAAACTTGCTTGGAATTTCTAAACTAGTCATCAGTTTCTTCATCTTCTTCTTCTTCTCATCCTCAAGTTCATCTTCATCATCAGTTTCTTCTCCACTAGAAAATACATCAGCAGGAGCTAAATTTCTTTGCGCAACTTCAACCTTAGCTTTGAGCTCTTGCATTATGTTGGTTTTCCTAAACGGATCAAGCTGTTCTTGAACAGAGTCTTTGGATGCAGATATCTCTTTGTCAGATTTGGCTACACTCTTGGGCTCTTCTTCAGCAGCTTCCTCATGAGTAACATTCTCTTTAAGAACTGGTCTACTTTCTTCTTCTTCATTTGTCTTTTCAGTAGTAGCAGTAGATCCATCAGTTGCTTGAATAGGTGTCGCAGCAACATTGTCAATTTTAGCAGTTTCCTCTTCTCTTTTCTCTTCCCCAATTTTGTCATCATCAGCATGGTCGAGACCAGCTGGTTGAATGTTGACAGCAGCACACAAGTTCTTGATGTTTTGATTCATTGTCTTCAGATGTTTACCTTGAATATTCAGAGTTGACTTTATTTCATTCACATTTAGATGAAGTGTTGATATTTATTTTTGAGTTGTGTCAGTGAGAGCTTTGAATTCCTTCAGAATGGTTGCAGTCTTATCAATCTCAGCAATACCGACTTCCTTCATGACCCTTACAACATCTGCAAAGTCTGACTCAGTTCTTTGAAGAGTAGTGTGGAAGTGATTTACATCTGCCTTCACATCTTCAATGTTTTGATTTAGGCTTTGAAGCCTTTGAGTCAGTCCTGGTGAATTATCTTGCTGTAATGGAAGATTTCCAATGTCAGTCTACACAACTTTTACATTTGCTTCTTCCATATGCTTCATCATTAGCTTATTTATTTCTTCCATCTCCTTGATTGTATCCTCAATCAGCATCTGCATTGACTCCATGAGTGATGAATGGATGTCAACAGTAGGAAAAGAAGTTGATGTAGCAGGTTCATCCTGGTGAACAGGTGCATCATCAAGACCAGTCTCATCATCAGCCTTCCACTCAATGGCTTGAAGATTCTATGCAGCAACATGTTCTTCTCTGGTTGGCTCTTGGACTGTTTCAGCATTGCCATCTTCAGAAACTACTGTCCTCTAATTGACCAGAGATAGAGGTACCCATATCTTCGTAGTCTTCTTCGGTTTGGGTTGTTCCTAAAATTTGGTTACTTCAGAGCCAAAGGCTATCTTTTGCAAGCTTGGTAAGTTGGGCAGGTCACTCGAAGTTCCTTGGCCATATCTAAACTTTTCTACCCACTTTTCCAAGATTGTGTAGACAGCTATCTTCACAGCCCTATCACCGCGGTCATCATTTGGACCTATCCTTTCTGGCAATGCGTCCTTGATAGTTTTGGCTTCATTCTCCACTATGGCTTTTGCATAGCCATGAAAAACATCATGAGGTCTGTATCTAAGGTTGGAACAATGGATGAAGTGTGAAGCCAGCTCAGAACCCATTTTTTTTTTGTGGCAAACTCCTTCCATGCCTTGATTTCATCAGCAGACTTGTTCAATCTGTAGTCCCTCCATCGGTTGTATCTTATCTTTTCCGGGAGAATTGCAGTCCTTGTTTGCAGCAGTTGATCAAATCTTTCCAACTCTGCTTCAAATTTGGCAAAAGTGTTTATATTAGTCCTAACAATGTCAAGAGCTTTCTATACCTCGTATTTCTTCTTCTTTTGCCTAAGCCTTGGAGGCAGAATTTTTCTGGCATTCATAGACCTCCAATTTCATGCCTCCAGCCCTTCTAAGACCGTGAACATATGTCTTGCTAAGTTCTAATGCCTTTTCCAATTCCTCATCCTCTTTGGCTTTTAATTCAGTTTCAGTCATTCGTTTCTTCTGAGGTTCAGCCTTACTCAGTTCAAGGACATTCTGAAAGTTTTCTTCATCCCTCTTTCTCTGCTCTTCTTCTTCTTGCTTTTTCTTATCGGCAGCAGATACCTTTGCCTTTCCTTTCCCAATTCTCTTCCTTTTCTTAGTTCTAGTTGTCTGAACTTGGGTGGTAGCAGTGGGTTCTGGGATGGCAGTTGCAATGGGTGCAACCATGACTGGTTCGAGGATCTGTACTTCAGGTTCCTCTTGAGGTTGACTGACCTCAACTGTTGGATATGAAGTAGTTTGTTCAGTAGCTGACTCTTTGACATCAGACCCTTTTTCAGTTCCAACAGATCTTGCTGATGGTTGAAGATCTTCCCTGACTAGCTCTGACAGCCTAGTAGGTGATTGGATGGGTGTCATCCTTTTTTTCTGATTGTAGCTTTGGAGGTCTTTGAGTCTTTCTTTGCATTTCTTGTCCTTGTGGCAATTGCTTCCAATGTAATGTTGTCAGAATCAGTTCTGGATGGAGTACCACCACTCGTATCTTCAATCTCTTGAACTGTCTGATCTATAATAGCATCAGCAGTTTCTTGGTCAGTAGACTTATCTGTTCCAGCTTGAACAACTGACTGTGCTGTTTGAACAGAAGCCTTAGGAGCTGTCACTTTGCTCCTCTTCATCTTAAGTGTTGTCTTCTTTGGCTCAGCAACAGCTTTTCTCTTTGATTGCTCTCTGACCTTTTTGTAAGTGTTCATCTCTTTGGCAGCGTGTATGACCTACCCGTGGGTCATAGAACAGCTAAGGCTCGAGAACACGTGACTGAGAACACTACAAGAAAAATAGGATTTTCCGATGGATTTCGAGCAAAATCCGTCAGAAAATTCATTTTTCGACGGATTTCACTCGTCGGAAAAAGTGGCGTGGGAAAAATTTCGACAGATTTTTCGACGGATTTTCCCACGGATTTCTTCTGTCGGAAAATCTGTCGAAAATTTATGGGCAGCCATGTTCCGACGGATTTTTCGAATGAATTATTTCATCGGAAAAAACTTCAAAAGAAAGGTTTTAAAATTTTCCGACGAAATTTCCGTCGGAAATAATTTTAAAAAAATAAAATAAAATATAAAACTAAAAAAAACCCAAAATTAATAAAAATTCTTAATCTATTGAGAATCATAAAATATTTTACAGCTCAATCATCATCCCAAAATTAAATAAGTTCTAATCATAGTTAGAATTAACAAGTCTCAAAACATGAAATCACTAATTATTCAAATATTGTAGGAAAACATTACAATATTTACCTAGTCTCAATTCGACAATTCCTCATCATTGTCCTTGTCCTCATCATCATCAAATTCAAATATATATGTGCTTGATAATTATCTCTTTTCGTTAACTGGTAGACTTAAACTGGAGAAACAAAAATATAAGATAAAATATGACTAAAACATAATTGAAATGCATATCTTTCTAGTATTAATTAAGATTAAAACAATAGACATGTGATCAAATTCAACTACACTACATTAAACTAACACTCTTGCCATTAATACTTCCGTTATGTTGACATGACTTAGCCAAGTGTATAACATTGACAATTAATAAGCAAACTAAAAATTAGCATGACTTTTTATATTAGCTGATATAATCGATATTTCCTTTTCCAATCTTCAAGGATACATGTCAATTATATCACCATTTCCGACATTAACTTACTGTTAAAACATCATCAGACTCTTCGAACATCACAATTCTACTTCTCTAAAATTTTAATGCTAGTATTTCCTCAAGGGGAGGGATCGAAGGTAGTATATTCTACAAAAACAAACAAAACAATGATCCAAACTGAGTAAACAAGAGCAATAACATCTGTAGTTACAGTATCAAAACCTCCATATTGTATCACATAGAACTATAAATTGCCTTTCTTTTTCTTAACTAAGAATTAACATGAATTGGTGGATCTTTACAGTTCTGAATATAATTGAGTAGCACAGGTTCAGGATCTAAATACGTACAAATTATATACAAGAAAGAATAAGCTAAGCTCTTTCATCAACTAATATTTAATTAAAAACACAAATAACCACAACATCCATAAAAGAATGTGTGTAAAATACGGAAATGTTACGATAATTATGAAATATTATACCATGTCTGATAGCAAAAAAAGTAGAAGACTGATATTTGCAATTTTCAACAGCCATAAACAAAAATTATAAAGCAGAAGAAAAATTATTCCACTAACTGTCATTTTTCCAACGTGCAGATCATGTTGGCTAATGTATGCTGCAGTTCGTTGATGTACAAATTCTTCCATTCCATGACCATTATAAGTGACTCTCCCTGAAGCCTAGAAAATTATTTTGTTTGCATCAATTAGAAACATGTTGGATTCTACAAAATTAAGATCATACATGAAAAAGTAAGTAATATATATATCTTACCTTTAAAGATAGATCAAGCTTTCCAGCCAAAGCCAACAAAAGAGTTGTCTTTCCTGAACTTGGAGGGCCTAGAAGTAAGGTCATTCTGCTGGGCTTGATTATATCACTTACATCCATAAGAATCGAGAACGACTTCTTTCAACCAAGAATTATACGGAGAGAACTTAAAATTCCCTGTAAGTAAATAGGAAGACAAGTTAGATTAACAAAAAGCACAAATCGTAAAAGGGAAAAACAAACGAATTAAAGACAAACATTGAAGAGTGTTTTATATATACTACCTCTATAATATTCATATTAAAGTTGACAAAAGTAGGCAAAGCTGTTGGTCCCAAGTGGTCAGATGAGGTCTAGAGGGGGGGGGGGGGGGTGAATAGACCTCTGAAAATTTTAGACTTTAAAACTTTTTACTTTTCTGTCAGCAGACTAAGCTGATGAAGAACAGTAAGATGACTATGCTGATCGTGAACAAATCATGAACAGCAGAGTGACTACTCTTCTTACAGTTTACTTAGCTGATTTCAGTGAAAATCAGTTTTATCAAGAGTATACTTGCAGCGGATGTTTGAAAGTGTTTTTCACAAGTAGACTAAGTCCTTAAAAAGATTTTATCCCCAGTTTTAAAACTCCTTATAAAATCCTTTTATAATTCAAAATGTTGAAATATGCACGGTTCAAAATATGCAAGAAAACTTAAATGCAAGATAACACAAAGAATTTTTATAGTGGTTATATGGATAAAAATCCTTTAGTCCACTCTTCCAGATCACTTAGATTCTGGGTTATACTATAATCACACAGATTACAATATTTCTCCACTTATACCAAAACAACTAATAAGAAGGCTATAAGCTCGCAATAGGAATTCACAAAGAAAACCTATCCTCTAAAGTAGAATCACTCACAAAGATGGATTCTAACTTTTCACAACACTCAGCTAATACAAAACACTCAGATTGTATTTTTCTGTTTTCTTCAACTGGGTTTCTGTCAACAGATGACTTCCACCAGACGAGTGAGCTGTTCGAGCTTCTTGAGACTTAGAAAAATTTCTGCTTCGAATGCGAAATCTCAGATGTTGTTGTTGTGTTTAGTCTCACTTCGAATTCAGCTCTATTTATACTTGGATTTGAAAATATGACCGTTGAAGGAGATCAAATCACAAATCCATAGCCTTAGCCCAATTTCAGAACGGCTACCTGCTACAGTCCTTTTTCTGCTGTACTTTCTTGTAGCTGCATTAAATGCACTCTGCTGATCCGAGAGTAAATTCCAATCATTTGCCATTACTACCCTTCTCTTCCAGCATTTATTAGATCCGGTGAATTTATTACCGTTGGACTCTTCTCATGATCTCTTCTAATCTGCTGATTAAAGCAACTCTGCTGATAGATACTCTGCTGATCAAATACTGAACTAATCTGATTTGAGTCAGCTGATGACCTACCCTTCTGTTCGCTGTTTCAGCATGAGATCACTAGTCTTCTGGGCTTTGAACTTTGAACTCTTCTGATGTCTTCTTTCACTTGTTCAAATTCTTCTAAGGGAACTAAGCTTTCCATACTTAGCTGATTCTGATGTTTTGGAAATCATCAAAACCATCCCTTAATTACTTATCTTCTGTGCACTCTATCTTCATCTTCATCCAACAATTTCCCCCTTTTTGATGATGACAAAACTTCAGCTAAGTACCTGTACCTAACCTAAAGTTTTCATCCTCAAAAATTTCTGAGATAGAAATAGTCTGTCGGATTTAAACTTGCAATTTTATAGATATTGAAAAAATTACAGATTACAAGTTTGAGAAATGAAAAGTACAAAATGATAAAAGATTACAAGAATTTTAAGACATAAATGAACTAGCCTAAACTAGTCTTCTTCTGTTTCCTTGTCTTCTTTTTCAGATTCTTCCTCAGATGGTTTGGAAGTTTCAGCTTCCAACTCTTCAAAGAACCTTTTCCTCAGCAGCTCTATCTTCTTATACTTGACATCAGGATCAAGTTGTTCTTTAGCTGAGTCCTTAGCAGCAGCTATTTCTTTATCAGACTTAGCTTTTGCTTCAGCTTCAGTTTCATCAGCTTCACTTTCTTCTTCTGTGATCTTCTCATCTGTTGGTCTGCTTGTGCCTTCATTTTCTTCATCAGCTCCAACTTCTTCAGCAGCAGATTCTTCCAACACTTCAGTTTCTTCAGCTTCAGCACCATCTCTGTCTTCTATTTTATCAAAAGAAGTTCCAACTTTCTTCTGTCCAAATACCCTATCTTCCCCCTTTTTATCATCATCAGCAGGGTTGACTGGATATTTTGGTAAGACTGGTGTATTCTGAAGTGAATCACAGAGAAGCTTGACATTTTCTTCTATGGCATTGAGTTGAGCTTGTTGATTTAGTTGATTGGCCTCAAAAGCTTTCATCCTTTTGAGCATATCTTCTCCTTGATCACCCAACTGAATTTGAGTTCCCAAAATCCAATTGGATGAAGCAGTGAAGTCTTTCATCATATTTCTCATAACTTCATCTTCTGCTTGAATAGCCATCTCAACTGTTTCTTCAATCCGTCTCCAGCCAGCAGTAGTGCTCTGAGTCCTTATTCTGATAATGTCAATTTCTTGACAGACAGATTTGACATCCTTAGCAGTATCTTCTATCAGATAGATTGGAACAACATCAGCTTTCTGATTTGCAGTTAACTTCTCTTCCATTTCCTTCATTGATTTTGATATCATTTGTTGAATCGAATCCAACAATGATGTTTGCTGTAAGCTCTGAGAAGTAGAAGCAACTTCAGTTTGGATTGGAGGTAAGGCAAGAACTTCCTTTTCAGTGGACTGTTCTTCTGCTTGAGTTGATTTTTCAGTTGACTGATCTGCTGGACTAGAAGCAGGGTCTTCATTCATGGTCTCATCAGCTTGACTAGGAGTGCTTTCCTTCTCCTTAGTCTGATCAGTTTCCTCAGCAGCAGCCTCTTTTTCAGTGATCTGATCAGCTGGAATGCTTTCTTCTTCCTTTGATTCATCAGCTGGTTCAGACTTGTCATCAGCAACATCAGCAATGACATCTTTCTTTTTGTCCTTGTCAGCAGGGGGTTCAATCTTCTTGATAGATTTGACAGTTCTCAACAACCCTGCATCAATTCTTCTGTTTCCTTGTCTTCTTTTTCAGATTCTTCCTCAGATGGTTTGGAAGTTTCAGCTTCCAACTCTTCAAAGAACCTTTTCCTCAGCAGCTCTATCTTCTTATACTTGACATCAGGATCAAGCTGTTCTTTAGCTGAGTCCTTAGCAGCAGCTATTTCTTTATCAGACTTAACTTTTGCTTCAGCTTCAGTTTCATCAGCTTCACTTTCTTCTTCTGTGATCTTCTCATCTGTTGGTCTGCTTGTGCCTTCATTTTCTTCATCAGCTCCAACGTCTTCAGCAGCAGATTCTTCCAACACTTCAGTTTCTTCAGCTTCAGCACCATCTCTGTCTTCTATTTTATCAAAAGAAGTTCCAACTTTCTTCTGTTCAAATACCCTATCTTCCCCCTTTTTGTCATCATCAGTAGGGTTGACTGGATATTTTGGTAGGACTGGTGTAATCTGAAGTGAATCACAGAGAAGCTTGACATTTTCTTCTATGGCATTGAGTTGAGCTTGTTGATTTAGTTGATTGGCCTCAAAAGCTTTCATCCTTTTGAGCATATCTTCTCCTTGATCACCCAACTGAATTTGAGTTCCCAAAATCCAATTGGATGAAGCAGTGAAGTCTTTCATCATATTTCTCATAACTTCATCTTCTGCTTGAATAGCCATCTCAACTGTTTCTTCAATCCGTCTCCAACAAGCAGTAGTGCTCTGAGTCCTTCTTCTGATAATGTCCATTTCTTGACAGACAGATTTGACATCCTTAGCAGTATCTTCTATCAGATAGATTGGAACAACATCAGCTTTCTGATTTGCAGTTAACTTCTCTTCCATTTCCTTCATTGATTTTGATATCATTTGTTGAATAGAATGTTGGGATAGTGGTTGCGATGCCTCGATTGTCAGAACAACGACAGTGCAGAATTTAAAATTTTTCGAAGCACCCAAGGTCCCATAAGAATTCTCCATATTAATTATACGCAAGCAAGAACAAAAACACACATAGAAATTGAACAAGGGTGTTTATGCGATATACCTCACCACAGGCAAGGTGGTGGCAACCTTCGATTCTGATTCTGCAACTGGATCTGAATCTAGATCTGGTTCACAGAAGTGATCCAAGCGTCTCACCTCCAAAGTAAGTCCACACCAATTGGGTTCTGGCAACATCTCAAGATCTTAGGCTCAGAACTGGATTCAGGAAGTTTGTCGAAGCAGGATTGTGTAGATTCTCTTGACAGGTCAAGATCTATCACAGAGGAACGGAGGGAGATGATCGGCGGCACAAGAGCAGCCCACGGCAGCAGGGTGGCGGCGTCTCTTGGTGGTGGCGGCGGCTAGGGCTTCTAGCACTAGGGGGCGGCGGCTAGGGTTGAGAGGAGAGCTAGGGTTTTCTTCTTAGGGTGTTGGCTTATGAGCTCAAGTAGATCCCCTTTATATAGACTCCCTCAACCTAGGTTTTGCAAGACTCCTTATGGGCTTTTAATTAAAAGCCCATGTCTTGCAAGCCCTCTTCATTTAATTAATTACTTAATTAAATGCCCAGTCTAATTAAATCATTATTTCTTTCATATAATTAATTAGCAACTCAATTAAGTATTTAATTAATTAAGTTAGCCAATTAATTAATCTCCCACTTGAATTAAATACTTTTAATTCATTTAATTGATTTAATTACCTTTAAATCAATTAATTCCTTTTAGTATCCTTTTCAACAGTCACCGTCCAATTGTATTGTGTGTGACCCTCTGGGTTCACCATCAATTGGCAGCAGGCCCACGAATTCCTCGTGATTTAATTTATGAACAATAAATTGCTCCGGTCAATTAAACAACCTTTAATTGACCACTCCTAGAATCAATTCCTCTATTAACTCAGGAGTACCTACACTTCATGGTCGATGTCTAGCCACAAGCCCATGAAGTCCAACTTCAGGTGAATTGATACTTGTGAACCTCGTCTCATATAATTACCATGTACATACGGTCCTTCTATCGACTAATATTCCCGATCAAGACTTAGGGTGTGTGAATTGATCGGCACCTCTAAATTTGTCTCGATAGCTATACTTTCTAATTCAGGATAATATACCTTTGTGACCTTCTAAATTTGGAAACCCCTTTCCAAATCCGTCACCGACTGCGGCCGCAGATTCCTTGGATATATTATCTAAGAATCGTATAGGAAATTCTCTCATCCATTACGATGAGTCAATAGATTCCATATCGGTACTAACCATTCGCGTACATGTCCATACGCACCCAACCTAGGCATGTTATGACCAAGCTACGTGGCCTATACCTAGATCTAAGTACGCACTTCCATGCACCGAATTCGCCCTAGCACATCAAGTCAAAGGACTAAATCGTACACTATTATAATCCTTGAGAAACATCCCATCACCGATATGCGTCATGCGCTTCCACAATGGGTTTCTCTGTTCGGGTCGTTCGATGCGTTCAATCCTCCATTAAACCACCTACTCATATGCACTGGCCTCAAATGCCTTGCTCATGAAACACTACAAATTCACTCCATGTGAATCATGCATACTTGTACAAGTCTAGGCGATTCCTACGATACCCCGTCTCGTTCGGAATCTATGACTTGGAACAGTTTTTAAGACTACGACCTTTGAGACTGTTTCATGATTGCACTCAGTACTGAAGTGAATCGTCCCATAGTCAAATGTAATCTAAGGGTTTCATCCAATCGCTTAAATGTATTCGCGAGAGATGAAGTTGGCCATTGTTTATCCTTATACATATATAAATAAACATGCGTATTATTATAAAATCAAAGATCGTTTCATACAGGATAGATCTATTACAAGCTTACAGAACTGGCTTGCAGGGCACTATCCTATCAATCTCCCACTTGCCCTAAAGCCATTCACCTATGGTTCTAAGTCCCATCTGCTCTAGATGACTATCGAACGCCTTTTGTGAAAGTGGCTTAGTTAGTGGGTCAGCTACGTTGTCTTCCGATTTGACATACTCCATGTGCATGTCTCCTCTACCCATGATCTCCCTGATCACGTGGTATTTCCTCTGTACGTGTTTGGATTGATGGTGTGATCTCGGCTCCTTTGCTTGAGCTATCGCCCCGTTGTTGTCACAGAAGACGACTACAGGTTCAACAATGCTAGGAACAACATCCAATTCTTGGATGAAGTTTTTCATCCATACACTTTCTTTTGCCGCATCTGATGCTGCGATATATTCTGCTTCTGTGGTTGAGTCGGCAGTGGTAGACTGTTTACAGCTTTTCCAACTGACCGCTCCTCCATTGATGCGGAATATGTATCCAGAGTTGGATTTGAAGTCATCCATATCAGACTGGAAACTTGCATCAGTGAATCCTTCAAGTTTCAGTTCTCCACTACCACCGTAGACCAAAAACATATCCTTAGTCCTTCGCAGGTACTTTAGGATTGCTTTTACGGCAGTCCAGTGCTCTTCGCCTGGATTTGACTGATAGCGGCTCGTTACACTAAGAGCGTGTGCTATGTCTGGTCGAGTACACAACATTGCATACATTATGCTCCCTATAGCAGAGGCATAAGGTATGAGAGACATTCTCGTCTTTTCTTCGTCAGTCGTAGGGCACATAGACTTAGAAAGAGAGATACCATGTCTCATTGGAAGCAATCCTCTCTTGGATTCTTCCATCTTGAATCTTTTCAAGATTGTGTTAATGTACTGAGACTGAGAGAGTCCAATCATCTTCTTCGATCTATCCCTATAGATACGTATTCCCAATACGTAAGATGCGTCTCCCATATCTTTCATGGAAAACTGCGCGGATAACCACGCTTTAGTCTGCGCTAACATTTTGATATCATCTCCGATTAACAAAATGTCATCGACGTACAAAACAACGAATTGTATCGAGCTCCCACTATTCTTTTTGTACACGCAAGGTTCATATACGTTTTTGATGAAGCCAAATGCTTTGACTGTCTCATCAAATCGTATGTTCCAGGTTCGGGATGCCTGTTTGAGGCCATAGATTGACCTTTGAAGTTTACACAATTTGTGCTCATTCTCTTTGGACGCAAAACCTTCAGGTTGTTGCATAAAGATCTCCTTGTCAATGTCTCCATTGAGAAAGGCGGTCTTTACGTCCATTTGCCATATTTCGTAGTCATGCCACGCGGCTATGGCAAGCAGTATCCGAATGGATTTCGACATCGCCACGGGAGAGAAGGTTTCCTCATAGTCTATTCCAGGCCTTTGAGAATACCCTTTCGCCACTAAGCGAGCTTTATGAGTTAATACCTCTCCATTCATTCCAAGCTTGCGCTTGAAGATCCATTTGCATCCTACAGGGATAGTTCCCTCAGGTGGATCGACCAAGGTCCAAACTTTGTTGGAATGCATGGAATCCATTTCGGATTGCATGGCTTCGAGCCACGCACCCGAGTCTATGTCCAACATCGCTTCTTGATAGGTCCTTGGATCATTATCACCTCTTTCATTTTCGTGAATGAAACCAAATCGCTCTGGCTCCTTACGAATTCGATCAGACCTTCGAAGAGTAGGTGTACTAGTAGGTTCAATAAATTCTGGTTCAGCTCCCACTGTTTGTGAGGATGGGTCCGATTCCAGGACTTCATCAAGTTCTACGATTGTCCCATTTCGGTTGGTGAGGAAATCCTCTTCCAAGAAGTGGGCGTTCCTAGATACGAACGTATTACGTTCTTTAGGATCGAAGAACAGGTATCCAATGGATTCCTTTGGATACCCCACAAATTTGCACAAACTAGATCTACTATCTAGCTTATCTCCCTTCTTGTTCTTTACATACGCAGGAGATCCCCATACTCGTAGATACGAATACACGGGTGCTTTACCATACCATACTTGGTGCGGTGTTGTTGGCACTGATTTCGAAGGTACTATGTTTAGTATCTTCGATGCAGTTAACAGGGCTAAGCCCCAAAACGAAAAGGGAAGGTCAGCGAAGCTCATCATGGAACGAACCATGTCTAACAATGTTCGGTTCCTCCGCTCGGACACTCCATTGAGTTGGGGCGTCCTAGGGGGAGTTCGCTGGGCGAGAATTCCATTCTCTTTTAGATAATCGAGGAATTCTTGGCTTAAGTACTCACCACCTCTATCAGAACGAAGTGCTTTAATACTATGTCCAAGTTGATTCTCAACTTCCATTCGAAACTCTTTGAAATTTTCAAAAGTTTCGGATTTGTGTTTCATAAGATACACATATCCATAACGACTAAAATCGTCGGTGAATGTTACGAAGTAAGAGAATCCTCCTCTCGCATTGACACTCAATGGTCCACAAACGTCAGTATGGATTAAATCCAATGTTTGCTTGGTTCGCTCGGGATTCCCGGTGAAGGGTGATTTGGTCATCTTTCCTTTGAGACAAGACTCGCAAGTTGGGAGTTCATCCAAGTTCTTTATTTCAAGAGCCTTAGAGGAAACCAGCTTTTGAATCCTACTCTTGGAAATATGTCCAAGTCTAGCGTGCCAAAGTTGTGGAGTTTGATTATCATATTTTCTTTTTCTAGATTGAATGTGCATGACGTCGGAATTTGTAGGTTCTAAGGAATAAAGACCATCTATCAAAGTACCACGAGCATACATTAAACCACCTTTAAATATGCAAAAAGCTCCATTTTCAATGGAAAAATTAAAACCATCAATATCCAGCATAGGAATAGAAATGATGTTCTTAATAATGTTTGGTACGTACAGACAATCCCTTAAAATTAAAGTAAAAATTTCCTAAAACCAATTCGACGCCCCCAATAGCCTCAGCGGCGATCATAGCTCCGTTTCCAAAACGCAGGATTCTATCCCCGGGCTTCAGGTATCTTACTGCTCCCATCACCTGCAAATCATTGCAGATATGAGAACCTGCTGCGGTGTCTAACACCCACGATGCACAGTTAATAGAAATATTAACTTCAATCAAGAAAATACCTTTGGCTACCAATTTCATCTTTAGGTAGTCTGGGCAGTTCCTTTTCCAGTGCCCTGCTTTCTTGCAGTGGAAACATTCGTCTTCTGGGCTCTTGCGCTTCTTTTCAACCACCTTTGTGACTGCCTTCGAAGAAAATACCTTCTTCTTCTTCCTACCTTTCTTGGGCTTTGCAGCCTTCGATTGGTGTGCAATCATTACCGGCTTCTCTTTCTTGAGAGTCGATTCTGCCGTTACCAACAAATTGGTCAGTTCGTGAAGAGCGAGGGTTCTATCCTCCATGTTGAAGTTCAACACGAACTGGTCAAAAGAACGGGGCAGCTTATGGAGGAGGAGGTCAGTGCTAAGATCAGCGTGCAAGTCTACTTCCAATCACCCCAGTTTTTCAACCAGGTTGATGAAACGCAGACAGTGATCCTTGACACTGCTTCCCTCAGCCATTTTGAGATGAAACAACTCCTTAGTGGTTGCGAACCTTTCGGTACGAGACCTCTCTCCAAACATCTGCTGGAGATGGAGAAGTATCTGTCTAGCAAGCGGCATGGCAGCATGCTGTTTCTGCAGTTCATTCGACATCGAGGCTAGCATGAGACATCGAACCTGAAGATCATCATCAACCCTTTTAGCATGGGCGGTTCGTTGTTCCTCAGTAGCTCGTGCTGCGGGTGCAGCAGGCATGGGTGTGTCGAGCACATAGCTACGTCGGTCGGAGTCGAGGACGATTCTGAGATTTCTCAGCCAGTCAACAAAGTTTGAGCCATTCAATTTGTTTGCGTCGAGGATAACAGATAATGGATTTTTAGACATTGTACTTAATATCTACAAATGGAAAGAAGACAACAATAAGCTAACTGATCTTATGTCTAATACTTATAATTAACGAATTTTGGACTTGTTTTCGAAAAAGTTCTCCCACTATTTTATCGAAACAATCACCCCTTTTACTGCTCGGGAAATTTAATTCCTAGTAGGTCTTGACGTCCCAGCAGCAATTAATTGCACCCACGAACTAATTCTCCAGGTAGGTATACTTCTTACCAATTGTGTTACTCCACAACCTTCAAGCTTATTTTGCCTCGGCTTTCGCACTTATCTAGCACTGCTACATCATAAGTGTTACTAATCGTTAAGTCTAACCCATCAATCGTGATGAGCAACGGGCCCGGTCGTGAGTTCTCCGTAACTAGTTATCGGTCGATCCTCACATCCCGACCAGTCCTCACCCTTGTCATGTTTAGTTAAAAACAGGAGTCAAGGAATTTCACGTATTGTCCCTTTCTTCGACTCGGGTGCCAGACTCTGGATCACCTCTATCGATAAGTAGACAACATACGTTAGTCCCTATTGATGGAAGGCTTGGATTTATATAAATACTTCATTTTATTTTAATCCAATATGACTTAATATTTAATTCGAGAGGGGAATTTCTGGTTTTGAAAGTTTGTACTAACTCTCCTTGAGATCTCACCGATTCAGTTATGCTTTATCTTTTATTACGATCTAGATTCTAGCGCGCATCTCATACAAGCTAAATATAAATCGACAAAATAAATAAAAGCCATACAAGCCTAGCATGCATGCTACCACAATATGTTTTCGATCGGGAGCCTCCTATGTGGGCCATCATCGAGCCAATGATGTTGGCCCTATTGGTCAATCTAAAGGGTTTGCAAATGGGCCCTATGCTATTACACATTGTACCATGCATACATGGCCTTCTTATCTTCTTGGGCTCCCACCTTGCTTGTAAATGGGCCTCCATCCTAAACTAGGAAAGCAGTAAAGCCCTATTCTATTACAAAGGCTCAAAGTGGCCCAAAAACATAATAGGCTCGCAGGCCCAATAAAAACCAAACAATAAATTAAACCAATCACATCTAACCTAAGGTCAAGGCTCGGCTCGATCGAAAAACCACGTTAACAATTCACATAGAGCAAGAAACAAGCAAACATCCTTTACCTATTTCTTTCTTAATTTTAAAACTACCTTTTAAAACTAACTTCCTATGATTCTTACTTTTTAGTCACTACTAATTATGACAAAATGAATATTCGGGTAAACAAAAATAAATTTTCTGCTCAAATTCAGATTCTATTTTTCAACTTTTGAAAATTACAATTTTGCCCCTCAACTTTCGAAAATTGCACTTTGACCCCAAAACTTTTAAAAAGTTACAAAAACACCCCTGTGCAGATTTGGGCAGATTCCAGAAAATAATATTTTGAATTCTGAAAATTTTCGATTTTTCAAATTGACCCCTCAAGTTTCGGTAATTGCAAAACAGCCCCAAAGTTTTCAGAATTTGCAAATTGACCCCAAAAAGCGTGCGACCAGATTTGCAAAAACAGTCCAGTATTTTGAAATTTCCAGATTCCAAAAATCCGAATTTTTCAGCCCTCTAAAACCCTATATGCGATTTTTAGTATAAAGAGTCCTGAAGTTTTCAAAAACTATAAAAACGGCACAGATCTAAAAAAGCAGTTTTACCCAATTATAGATCCAGTCATAACAAGTAAGAATCAACTTACAGAACATAATTATCACGTGTTTACATATACATAATTAAACATATATGGTGAAAACACATTATGTTCAGGCTTTTCGTATAATAATGATGGAGTTGGCTCTGATACCACTGTTGGGATAGTGGTTGCGATGCCTCGATTGTCAGAACAACGACAGTGCGGAATTTAAAATTTTTCGAAGCACCCAAGGTCCCATAAGAATTCTCCATATTAATTATACGCAAGCAAGAACAAAAACACACATAGAAATTGAACAAGGGTGTTTATGCGATATACCTCACCACAGGCAAGGTGGTGGCAACCTTCGATTCTGATTCTGCAACTGGATCTGAATCTAGATCTGGTTCACAGAAGTGATCCAAGCGTCTCACCTCCAAAGTAAGTCCACACCAATTGGGTTCTGGCAACATCTCAAGATCTTAGGCTCAGAACTGGATTCAGGAAGTTTGTCGAAGCAGGATTGTGTAGATTCTCTTGACAGGTCAAGATCTATCACAGAGGAACGGAGGGAGATGATCGGCGGCACAAGAGCAGCCCACGGCAGCAGGGTGGCGGCGTCTCTTGGTGGCGGCGGCGGCTAGGGCTTCTAGCACTAGGGGGCGGCGGCTAGGGTTGAGAGGAGAGCTAGGGTTTTCTTCTTAGGGTGTTGGCTTATGAGCTCAAGTAGATCCCCTTTATATAGACTCCCTCAACCTAGGTTTTGCAAGACTCCTTATGGGCTTTTAATTAAAAGCCCATGTCTTGCAAGCCCTCTTCATTTAATTAATTACTTAATTAAATGCCCAGTCTAATTAAATCATTATTTCTTTTATATAATTAATTAGCAACTCAATTAAGTATTTAATTAATTAAGTTAGCCAATTAATTAATCTCCCACTTGAATTAAATACTTTTAATTCATTTAATTGATTTAATTACCTTTAAATCAATTAATTCCTTTTAGTATCCTTTTCAACAGTCACCGTCCAATTGTATTGTGTGTGACCCTCTGGGTTCACCATCAATTGGCAGCAGGCCCACGAATTCCTCGTGATTTAATTTATGAACAATAAATTGCTCCGGTCAATTAAACAACCTTTAATTGACCACTCCTAGAATCAATTCCTCTATTAACTCAGGAGTACCTACACTTCATGGTCGATGTCTAGCCACAAGCCCATGAAGCCCAACTTCAGGTGAATTGATACTTGTGAACCTCGTCTCATATAATTACCATGTACATACGGTCCTTCTATCGACTAATATTCCCGATCAAGACTTAGGGTGTGTGAATTGATCGGCACCTCTAAATTTGTCTCGATAGCTATACTTTATAATTCAGGATAATATACCTTTGTGACCTTCTAAATTTGGAAACCCCTTTCCAAATCCGTCACCGACTGCGGCCGCAGATTCCTTGGATATATTATCTAAGAATCGTATAGGAAATTCTCTCATCCATTACGATGAGTCAATAGATTCCATATCGGTACTAACCATTCGCGTACATGTCCATACGCACCCAACCTAGGCATGTTATGACCAAGCTACGTGGCCTATACCTAGATCTAAGTACGCACTTCCATGCACCGAATTCGCCCTAGCACCTCAAGTCAAAGGACTAAATCGTACACTATTATAATCCTTGAGAAACATCCCATCACCGATATGCGTCATGCGCTTCCACAATGGGTTTCTCTGTTCGGGTCGTTCGATGCGTTCAATCCTCCATTGAACCACCTACTCATATGCACTGGCCTCAAATGCCTTGCTCATGAAACACTACAAATTCACTCCATGTGAATCATGCATACTTGTACAAGTCTAGGCGATTCCTACGATACCCCTTCTCGTTCGGAATCTATGACTTGGAACAGTTTTTAAGACTACGACCTTTGAGACTGTTTCATGATTGCACTCAGTACTGAAGTGAATCGTCTCATAGTCAAATGTAATCTAAGGGTTTCATCCAATCGCTTAAATGTATTCGCGAGAGATGAAGTTGGCCATTGTTTATCCTTATACATATATAAATAAACATGCGTATTATTATAAAATCAAAGATCGTTTCATACAGGATAGATCTATTACAAGCTTACAGAACTGGCTTGCAGGGCACTATCCTATCATAGAATCCAACAATGATGTTTGCTGTAAGCTCTGAGAAGTAGAAGCAACTTCAGTTTGGATTGGAGGTAAGGCAAGAACTTCCTTTTCAGTGGACTGTTCTTCTGCTTGAGTTGATTTTTCAGTTGACTGATCTGCTGGACCAGAAGCAGGGTCTTCATTCATGGTCTCATCAGCTTGACTAGGAGTGCTTTCCTTCTCCTTAGTCTGATCAGTTTCCTCAGCAGCAGCCTCTTTTTCAGTGATCTGATCAGCTGGAATGCTTTCTTCTTCCTTTGATTCATCAGCTGGTTCAGACTTGTCATCCTTTTCTTTGTCCTGATCAGTGGGGTCAGATGTACCCTCTTTTTCCTTTTGATGATCAGCAACATCAGCAATGACATCTTTCTTTTTGTCCTTGTCAGCAGGGGGTTCAATCTTCTTGATAGATTTGACAGTTCTCAACAACCCTGCATCAATTCTTCTGTTTCCTTGTCTTCTTTTTCAGATTCTTCCTCAGATGGTTTGGAAGTTTCAGCTTCCAACTCTTCAAAGAACCTTTTCCTCGGCAGCTCTATCTTCTTATACTTGACATCAGGATCAAGCTGTTCTTTAGCTGAGTCCTTAGCAGCAGCTATTTCTTTATCAGACTTAGCTTTTGCTTCAGCTTCAGTTTCATCAGCTTCACTTTCTTCTTCTGTGATCTTCTCATCTGTTGGTTTGCTTGTGCCTTCATTTTCTTCATCAGCTCAAACTTCTTCAGCAGCAGATTCTTCCAACACTTCAGTTTCTTCAGCTTCAGCACCATCTCTGTCTTCTATTTTATCAAAAGAAGTTCCAACTTTCTTCTGCCCAAATACCCTATCTTCCCCCTTTTTGTCATCATCAGCAGGGTTGACTCGATGTTTTGTTAAGACTGGTGTAATCTGAAGTGAATCACAGAGAAGCTTGACATTTTCTTCTATGGCATTGAGTTGAGCTTGTTGATTTAGTTGATTGGCCTCAAAAGCTTTCATCTTTTTGAGCATATCTTCTCCTTGATCACCCAACTGAATTTGAGTTCCCAAAATCCAATTGGATGAAGCAGTGAAGTCTTTCATCATATTTCTAATAACTTCATCTTCTGCTTGAATAGGCATCTCAACTGTTTCTTCAATCCGTCTCCAACCAGCAGTAGTGCTCTGAGTCCTTCTTCTGATAATGTCCATTTCTTGACAGACAGATTTGACATCCTTAGCAGTATCTTCTATCAGATAGATTGGAACAGCAGCAGCTTTCTGATTTGCAGTTAACTTCTCTTCCATTTCCTTCATTGATTTTGATATCATTTGTTGAATAGAATCCAACAATGATGTTTGCTATAAGCTCTGAGAAGTAGAAGCAACTTCAGTTTGGATTGGAGGTAAGGCAAGAACTTCCTTTTCAGTGGACTGTTCTTCTGCCTGAGTTGATTTTTCAGTTGACTGATCTGCTGGACCAGAAGCAGGGTCTTCATTCATGGTCTCATCAGCTTGACTAGGAGTGCTTTCCTTCTCCTTAGTCTGATCAGTTTCCTCAGCAGCAGCCTCTTTTGCAGTGATCTGATCAGCTGGAATGCTTTCTTCTTCCTTTGATTCATCAGCTGGTTCAGACTTGTCATCCTTTTCTTTGTCCTGATCAGTGGGGTCAGATGTACCCTCTTTTTCCTTTTGATGATCAGCAACATCAGCAATGACATCTTTCTTTTTGTCCTTGTCAGCAGGGGGTTCAATCTTCTTGATAGATTTGACAGTTCTCAACAACCCTGCATCAATTCTTCTGTTTCCTTGTCTTCTTTTTCATATTCTTCCTCAGATGGTTACGAAGTTTCAGCTTCCAACTCTTCAAAGAACCTTTTCCTCAGCAGCTCTATCTTCTTATACTTGACATCAGGATCAAGCTGTTCTTTAGCTGAGTCCTTAGCAGCAGCTATTTCTTTATCAGACTTAACTTTTGCTTCAGCTTCACTTTCTTCTTCTGTGATCTTCTCATCTGTTGGTCTGCTTGTGCCTTCATTTTCTTCATCAGCTCCAACTTCTTCAGCAGCAGATTCTTCCAACACTTCAGTTTCTTCAGCTTCAGCACCATCTCTGTCTTCTATTTTATCAAAAGAAGTTCCAACTTTCTTCTGTTCAAATACCCTATCTTCCCCCTTTTTGTCATCATCAGCAGGGATGACTGGATATTTTGTAAGACTGGTGTAATCTGAAGTGAATCACAGAGAAGCTTGACATTTTCTTCTATGGCATTGAGTTGAGCTTGTTGATTTAGTTCATTGGCCTCAAAAGCTTTCATCCTTTTGAGCATATCTTCTCCTTGATCACCCTACTGAATTTGAGTTCCCAAAATCCAATTGGATGAAGCAGTGAAGTCTTTCATCATATTTCTCATAACTTCATCTTCTGCTTGAATAGCCATCTCAACTGTTTCTTCAATCCGTCTCCAACCAGCAGTAGTGCTCTGAGTCCTTCTTCTGATAATGTCCATTTCATGACAGATAGATTTGACATCCTTAGCAGTATCTTCTATCAGATAGATTGGAACAACAACAGCTTTCTGATTTGCAGTTAACTTCTCTTCCATTTCCTTCATTGATTTTGATATCATTTGTTGAATAGAATCCAACAATGATGTTTGCTGTAAGCTCTGAGAAGTAGAAGCAACTTCAGTTTGGATTGGAGGTAAGGCAAGAACTTCCTTTTCAGTGGACTGTTCTTCTGCCTGAGTTGATTTTTCAGTTGACTGATCTGCTGGACCAGAAGCAGGGTCTTCATTCATGGTCTCATCAGCTTGACTAGGAGTGCTTTCCTTCTCCTTAGTCTGATCAGTTTCCTCAGCAGCAGCCTCTTTTTCAGTGATCTGATCAGCTGTAATGCTTTCTTCTTCCTTTGATTCATCAGCTGGTTCAGACTTGTCATCCTTTTCTTTGTCCTGATCAGTGGGGTCAGATGTACCCTCTTTTTCCTTTTGATGATCAGCAACATCAGCAATGACATCTTTCTTTTTGTCCTTGTCAGCAGGGGGTTCAATCTTCTTGATAGATTTGACAGTTCTCAATAACTCTGCATCAATTCTTCTGTTTCCTTGTCTTCTTTTTCAGATTCTTTCTCAGATGGTTTGGAAGTTTCAGCTTCCAACTCTTCAAAGAACCTTTTCCTCAGCAGCTCTATCTTCTTATACTTGACATCAGGATCAAGCTGTTCTTTAGCTGAGTCCTTAGCAGCAGCTATTTCTTTATCAGACTTAACTTTTGCTTCAGCTTCACTTTCTTCTTCTGTGATCTTCTCATCTGTTGGTCTGCTTGTGCCTTCATTTTCTTCATCAGCTCCAACTTCTTCAGCAGCAGATTCTTCCAACACTTCAGTTTCTTCAGCTTCAGCACCATCTCTGTCTTCTATTTTATCAAAAGAAGTTCCAACTTTCTTCTGTTCAAATACCCTATCTTCCCCCTTTTTGTCATCATCAGCAGGGATGACTGGATATTTTGGTAAGACTGGTGTAATCTGAAGTGAATCACAGAGAAGCTTGACATTTTCTTCTATGGCATTGAGTTGAGCTTGTTGATTTAGTTCATTGGCCTCAAAAGCTTTCATCCTTTTGAGCATATCTTCTCCTTGATCACCCTACTGAATTTGAGTTCCCAAAATCCAATTGGATGAAGCAGTGAAGTCTTTCATCATATTTCTCATAACTTCATCTTCTGCTTGAATAGCCATCTCAACTGTTTCTTCAATCCGTCTCCAACCAGCAGTAGTGCTCTGAGTCCTTCTTCTGATAATGTCCATTTCATGACAGATAGATTTGAAATCCTTAGCAGTATCTTCTATCAGATAGATTGGAACAGCAACAGCTTTCTGATTTGCAGTTAACTTCTCTTCCATTTCTTTCATTGATTTTGATATCATTTGTTGAATAGAATCCAACAATGATGTTTGCTGTAAGCTCTGAGAAGTAGAAGCAACTTCAGTTTGGATTGGAGGTAAGGCAAGAACTTCCTTTTCAGTGGACTGTTCTTCTGCCTGAGTTGATTTTTCAGTTGACTGATCTGCTGGACCAGAAGCAGGGTCTTCATTCATGGTCTCATCAGCTTGACTTGGAGTGCTTTCCTTCTCCTTAGTCTGATCAGTTTCCTCAGCAGCAGCCTCTTTTTCAGTGATCTGATCAGCTGTAATGCTTTCTTCTTCCTTTGATTCATCAGCTGGTTCAGACTTGTCATCCTTTTCTTTGTCCTGATCAGTGGGGTCAGATGTACCCTCTTTTTCCTTTTGATGATCAGCAACATCAGCAATGACATCTTTCTTTTTGTCCTTGTCAGCAGGGGGTTCAATCTTCTTGATAGATTTGACAGTTCTCAATAACTCTGCATCAATTCTTCTGTTTCCTTGTCTTCTTTTTCAGATTCTTTCTCAGATGGTTTGGAAGTTTCAGCTTCCAACTCTTCAAAGAACATTTTCCTCAGCAGCTCTATCTTCTTATACTTGACATCAGGATCAAGCTGTTCTTTAGCTGAGTCCTTAGCAGCAGCTATTTCTTTATCAAACTGAGCTTTTGCTTCAGCTTCAGTTTCATCAGCTTCACTTTCTTCTTCTGTGATCTTCTCATCTGTTGGTCTGCTTGTGCCTTCATTTTCTTCATCAGCTCAAACTTCTTCAGCAGCAGATTCTTCCAACACTTCAGTTTCTTCAGCTTCAGCACCATCTCTGTCTTCTATTTTATCAAAAGAAGTTCCAACTTTCTTCTGTCCAAATACCCTATCTTCCCCCTTTTTGTCATCATCAGCAGGGTTGACTCGATGTTTTGTTAAGACTGGTGTAATCTGAAGTGAATCACAGAGAAGCTTGACATTTTCTTCTATGGCATTGAGTTGAGCTTGTTGATTTAGTTGATTGGCCTCAAAAGCTTTCATCCTTTTGAGCATATCTTCTCCTTGATCACCCAACTGAATTTGAGTTCCCAAAATCCAATTGGATGAAGCAGTGAAGTCTTTCATCATATTTCTCATAACTTCATCTTCTGCTTGAATAGCCATCTCAACTGTTTCTTCAATCCGTCTCCAACGAGCAGTAGTGCTCTGAGTCCTTCTTCTGATAATGTCCATTTCTTGACAGACAGATTTGACATCCTTAGCAGTATCTTCTATCAGATAGATTGGAACAGCTGCAGCTTTCTGATTTGCAGTTAACTTCTCTTCCATTTCCTTCATTGATTTTGATATCATTTGTTGAATAGAAACCAACAATGATGTTTGCTGTAAGCTCTGAGAAGTAGAAGCAACTTCAGTTTGGATTGGAGGTAAGGCAAGAACTTCCTTTTCAGTGGACTGTTCTTCTGCATGAGTTGATTTTTCAGTTGACTGATCTGCAGGACCAGAATCAGGGTCTTCATTCATGGTCTCATCAGCTTGACTAGGAGTGCTTTCCTTCTCCTTAGTCTGATCAGTTTCCTCAGCAGCAGCCTTTTATTCAGTGATCTGATCAGCTGGAATGCTTTCTTCTTCCTTTGATTCATCAGCTGGTTCAGACTTGTCATCCTTTTCTTTGTCCTGATCAGTGGGGTCAGATGTACCCTCTTTTTCCTTTTGATGATCAGCAACATCAGCAATGACATCTTTCTTTTTGTCCTTGTCAGCAGGGGGTTCAATCTTCTTGATAGATTTGACAGTTCTCAACAACCCTGCATCAATTCTTCTGTTTCCTTGTCTTCTTTTTCAGATTCTTCCTCATATGGTTTGGAAGTTTCAGCTTCCAACTCTTCAAAGAAACTTTTCCTCAGCAGCTCTATCTTCTTATACTTGACATCAGGATCAAGCTGTTCTTTAGCTGAGTCCTTAGCATCAGCTATTTCTTTATTAGACTTAGCTTTTGCTTCAGCTTCAGTTTCATCAGCTTCACTTTCTTCTTCTGTGATCTTCTCATCTGTTGGTCTGCTTGTGCCTTCATTTTCTTCATCAGCTCAAACTTCTTCAGCAGCAGATTCTTCCAACACTTCAGTTTCTTCAGCTTCAGCACCATCTCTGTCTTCTATTTTATCAAAAGAAGTTCCAACTTTCTTCTGTCCAAATACCCTATCTTCCCCCTTTTTGTCATCATCAGCAGGGTTGACTCGATGTTTTGTTAAGACTGGTGTAATCTGAAGTGAATCACAAAGAAGCTTGACATTTTCTTCTATGGCATTGAGTTGAGCTTGTTGATTTAGTTGATTGGCCTCAAAAGCTTTCATCCTTTTGAGCATATCTTCTCCTTGATCACCCAACTGAAGTTGAGTTCCCAAAATCCAATTGGATGTAGCAGTGAAGTCTTTCATCATATTTCTCATAACTTCATCTTCTGCTTGAATAGCCATCTCAACTATTTCTTCAATCCGTCTCCAACCAGCAGTTGTGCTCTGAGTCCTTCTTCTGATAATGTCCATTTCTTGACAGACAGATTTGACATCCTTAGCAGTATCTTCTATCAGATTGATTGGAACAGCAGCAGCTTTCTGATTTGCAGTTAACTTCTCTTCCATTTCCTTCATTGATTTTGATATCATTTGTTGAATAGAATCCAACAATGATGTTTGTTGTAAGCTCTGAGAAGTAGAAGCAACTTCAGTTTGGATTGGAGGTAAGGCAAGAACTTCCTTTTCAGTGGACTGTTCTTCTGCTTGAGTTGATTTTTCAGTTGACTGATCTGCTGGACCAGAAGCAGGGTTTTCATTCATGGTCTCATCAGCTTGACTAGGAGTGCTTTCCTTCTCCTTAGTCTGATCAGTTTCCTCAGCAGCAGCCTCTTTTTCAGTGATCTGATCAGCTGGAATGCTTTCTTCTTCCTTTGATTCATCAGCTGGTTCAGACTTGTCATCCTTTTCTTTGTCCTGATCAGTGGGGTCAGATGTACCCTCTTTTTCCTTTTGATGATCAACAACATCAGCAATGACATCTTTCTTTTTGTCCTTGTCAGCAGGGGGTTCAATCTTCTTGATAGATTTGACAGTTCTCAACAACCCTGCATCAATTCTTCTGTTTCCTTGTCTTCTTTTTCAGATTCTTCCTCAGATGGTTTGGAAGTTTCAGCTTCCAACTCATCAAAGAACCTTTTCCTCAGCAGCTATATCTTCTTATACTTGACATCAGGATCAAGCTGTTCTTTAGCTGAGTCCTTAGCAGCAGCTATTTCTTTATCAGACTTAACTTTTGCTTCAGCTTCACTTTCTTCTTCTGTGATCTTCTCATCCGTTGGTCTGCTTGTGCCTTCATTTTCTTCATCAGCTCCAACTTCTTCAGCAGCAGATTCTTCCAACACTTCAGTTTCTTCAGCTTCAGCACCATCTCTGTCTTCTATTTTATCAAAAGAAGTTCCAACTTTCTTCTGTTCAAATACCCTATCTTCCCCCTTTTTGTCATCATCAGCAGGGATGACTGGATATTTTGGTAAGACTGGTGTAATCTGAAGTGAATCACAGAGAAGCTTGACATTTTCTTCTATGGCATTGAGTTGAGCTTGTTGATTTAGTTCATTGGCCTCAAAAGCTTTCATCCTTTTGAGCATATCTTCTCCTTGATCACCCAACTGAATTTGAGTTCCCAAAATCCAATTGGATGAAGCAGTGAAGTATTTCATCATATTTCTCGTAACTTCATCTTCTGCTTGAATAGCCATCTCAACTGTTTCTTCAATCCGTCTCCAACCAGCAGTAGTGCTCTGAGTCCTTCTTCTGATAATGTCCATTTCATGACAGACAGATTTGACATCCTTAGCAGTATCTTCTATCAGATAGATTGGAACAGGCACAGCTTTCTTATTTGCAGTTAACTTCTCTTCCATTTCCTTCATTGATTTTGATATCATTTGTTGAATAGAATCCAACAATGATGTTTGCTGTAAGCTCTGAGAAGTAGAAGCAACTTCAGTTTGGATTGGAGGTAAGGCAAGAACTTCCTTTTCAGTGGATTGTTCTTCTGCCTGAGTTGATTTTTCAGTTGACTGATCTGCTGGACCAGAAGCAGGGTCTTCATTCATGGTCTCATCAGCTTGACTAGGAGTGCTTTCCTTCTCCTTAGTCTGATCAGTTTCCTCAGCAGCAGCCTCTTTTTCAGTGATCTGATCAGCTGTAATGCTTTCTTCTTCCTTTGATTCATCAGCTGGTTCAGACTTGTCATCCTTTTCTTTGTCCTGATCAGTGGGGTCAGATGTACCCTCTTTTTCCTTTTGATGATCAGCAACATCAGCAATGACATCTTTCTTTTTGTCCTTGTCAGCAGGGGGTTCAATCTTCTTGATAGATTTGACAGTTATCAATAACTCTGCATCAATTCTTCTGTTTCCTTGTCTTCTTTTTCAGATTCTTCCTCAGATGGTTTGGAAGTTTCAGCTTCCAACTCTTCAAAGAACCTTTTCCTCAGCAGCTCTATCTTCTTATACTTGACATCAGGATCAAGCTGTTCTTTAGCTGAGTCCTTAGCAGCAGCTATTTCTTTATCAGACTTAGCTTTTGCTTCAGCTTCAGTTTCATCAGCTTCACTTTCTTCTTCTGTGATCTTCTCATCTGTTGGTCTGCTTGTGCCTTCATTTTCTTCATCAGCTCAAACTTCTTCAGCAGCGGATTCTTCCAACACTTCAGTTTCTTCAGCTTCAGCACCATCTCTGTCTTCTATTTTATCAAAAGAAGTTCCAACTTTCTTCTGTCCAAATACCCTATCTTCCCCCTTTTTGTCATCATCAGCAGGGTTGACTCGATGTTTTGTTAAAACTGGTGTAATCTGAAGTGAATCACAGAGAAGCTTGACATTTTCTTCTATGGCATTGAGTTGAGCTTGTTGATTTAGTTGATTGGCCTCAAAAGCTTTAATCCTTTTGAGCATATCTTCTCCTTTTATCACCCAACTGAATTTGAGTTCCCAAAATCCAATTGGATGAAGCAGTGAAGTCTTTCATCATATTTCTCATAACTTCATCTTCTGCTTGAATAGCCATCTCAACTGTTTCTTCAATCCGTCTCCAACGAGCAGTAGTGCTCTGAGACCTTCATCTGATAATGTCCATTTCTTGACAGACAGATTTGACATCCTTAGCAGTATCTTCTATCAGATAGATTGGAACAGCTGCAGCTTTCTGATTTGCAGTTTACTTCTCTTCCATTTCCTTCATTGATTTTGATATCATTTGTTGAATAGAATCCAACAATGATGTTTTCTGTAAGCTCTGAGAAGTAGAAGCAACTTTAGTTTGGATTGGAGGTAAGGCAAGAACTTCCTTTTCAGTGGACTGTTCTTCTGCCTGAGTTGATTTTTCAGTTGACTGATCTGCAGGACCAGAAGCAGGGTCTTCATTCATGGTCTCATCAGCTTGACTAGGAGTGCTTTCCTTCTCCTTAGTCTGATCAGTTTCCTCAGCAGCAGCCTTTTTTTCAGTGATCTGATCAGCTAGAATGCTTTCTTCTTCCTTTGATTCATCAGCTGGTTCAGACTTGTCATCCTTTTCTTTGTCCTGATCAGTGGGGTCAGATGTACCCTCTTTTTCCTTTTGATGATCAGCAACATCAGCAATGACATCTTTCTTTTTGTCCTTGTCAGCAGGGGGTTCAATCTTCTTGATAGATTTGACAGTTCTCAACAACCCTGCATCAATTCTTCTGTTTCCTTGTCTTCTTTTTCAGATTCTTCCTCATATGGTTTGGAAGTTTCAGCTTCCAACTCTTCAAAGAACCTTTTCCTCAGCAGCTCTATCTTCTTATACTTGACATCAGGATCAAGCTGTTCTTTAGCTGAGTCCTTAGCATCAGCTATTTCTTTATTAGACTTAGCTTTTGCTTCAGCTTCAGTTTCATCAGCTTCACTTTCTTCTTCTGTGATCTTCTCATCTGTTGGTCTGCTTGTCCCTTCATTTTCTTCATCAGCTCAAACTTCTTCAGCAGCAGATTCTTCCAACACTTCAGTTTCTTCAGCTTCAGCACCATCTCTGTCTTCTATTTTATCAAAAGAAGTTCCAACTTTCTTCTGTCCAAATACCCTATCTTCCCCCTTTTTGTCATCATCAGCAGGGTTGACTCGATGTTTTGTTAAGACTGGTGTAATCTGAAGTGAATCACAAAGAAGCTTGACATTTTCCTCTATGGCATTGAGTTGAGATTGTTGATTTAGTTGATTGGCCTCAAAAGCTTTCATCCTTTTGAGCATATCTTCTCCTTGATCACCCAACTGAAGTTGAGTTCCCAAAATCCAATTGGATGAAGCAGTGAAGTCTTTCATCATATTTCTCATAACTTCATCTTCTGCTTGAATAGCCATCTCAACTATTTCTTCAATCCGTCTCCAACCAGCAGTTGTGCTCTGAGTCCTTCTTCTGATAATGTCCATTTCTTGACAGACAGATTTGACATCCTTAGCAGTATCTTCCATCAGATTGATTGGAACAGCAGCAGCTTTCTGATTTGCAGTTAACTTCTCTTCCATTTCCTTCATTGATTTTGATATCATTTGTTGAATAGAATCCAACAATGATGTTTGCTGTAAGCTCCGAGAAGTAGAAGCAACTTCAGTTTGGATTGGAGGTAAGGCAAGAACTTCCTTTTCAGTGGATTGTTCTTCTGCTTGAGTTGATTTTTCAGTTGACTGATCTGCTGGACCAGAAGCAGGGTTTTCATTCATGGTCTCATCAGCTTGACTAGGAGTGCTTTCCTTCTCCTTAGTCTGATCAGTTTCCTCAGCAGCAGCCTCTTTTTCAGTGATCTGATCAGCTGGAATGCTTTCTTCTTCCTTTGATTCATCAGCTGGTTCAGACTTGTCATCCTTTTCTTTGTCCTGATCAGTGGGGTCAGATGTACCCTCTTTTTCCTTTTGATGATCAGCAACATCAGCAATGACATCTTTCTTTTTGTCCTTGTCAGCAGGGGGTTCAATCTTCTTGATAGATTTGACAGTTCTCAACAACCCTGCATCAATTCTTCTGTTTCCTTGTCTTCTTTTTCAGATTCTTCCTCATATGGTTTGGAAGTTTCAGCTTCCAACTCTTCAAAGAACCTTTTCCTCAGCAGCTCTATCTTCTTATACTTGACATCAGGATCAAGCTGTTCTTTAGCTGAGTCCTTAGCATCAGCTATTTCTTTATTAGACTTAGCTTTTGCTTCAGCTTCAGTTTCATCAGCTTCACTTTCTTCTTCTGTGATCTTCTCATCTGTTGGTCTGCTTGTGCCTTCATTTTCTTCATCAGCTCAAACTTCTTCAGCAGCAGATTCTTCCAACACTTCAGTTTCTTCAGCTTCAGCACCATCTCTGTCTTCTATTTTATCAAAAGAAGTTCCAACTTTCTTCTGTCCAAATACCCTATCTTCCCCCTTTTTGTCATCATCAGCAGGGTTGACTCGATGTTTTGTTAAGACTGGTGTAATCTGAAGTGAATCACAGAGAAGCTTGACATTTTCTTCTATGGCATTGAGTTGAGCTTGTTGATTTAGTTGATTGGCCTCAAAAGCTTTCATCCTTTTGAGCATATCTTCTCCTTGATCACCCAACTGAATTTGAGTTCCCAAAATCCAATTGGATGAAGCAGTGAAGTATTTCATCATATTTCTCGTAACTTCATCTTCTGCTTGAATAGCCATCTCAACTGTTTCTTCAATCCGTCTCCAACCAGCAGTAGTGCTCTGAGTCCTTCTTCTGATAATGTCCATTTCATGACAGACAGATTTGACATCCTTAGCAGTATCTTCTATCAGATAGATTGGAACAGGCACAGCTTTCTTATTTGCAGTTAACTTCTCTTCCATTTCCTTCATTGATTTTGATATCATTTGTTGAATAGAATCCAACAATGATGTTTGCTGTAAGCTCTGAGAAGTAGAAGCAACTTCAGTTTGGATTGGAGGTAAGGCAAGAACTTCCTTTTCAGTGGATTGTTCTTCTGCCTGAGTTGATTTTTCAGTTGACTGATCTGCTGGACCAGAAGCAGGGTCTTCATTCATGGTCTCATCAGCTTGACTAGGAGTGCTTTCCTTCTCCTTAGTCTGATCAGTTTCCTCAGCAGCAGCCTCTTTTTCAGTGATCTGATCAGCTGTAATGCTTTCTTCTTCCTTTGATTCATCAGCTGGTTCAGACTTGTCATCCTTTTCTTTGTCCTGATCAGTGGGGTCAGATGTACCCTCTTTTTCCTTTTGATGATCAGCAACATCAGCAATGACATCTTTCTTTTTGTCCTTGTCAGCAGGGGGTTCAATCTTCTTGATAGATTTGACAGTTATCAATAACTCTGCATCAATTCTTCTGTTTCCTTGTCTTCTTTTTCAGATTCTTCCTCAGATGGTTTGGAAGTTTCAGCTTCCAACTCTTCAAAGAACCTTTTCCTCAGCAGCTCTATCTTCTTATACTTGACATCAGGATCAAGCTGTTCTTTAGCTGAGTCCTTAGCAGCAGCTATTTCTTTATCAGACTTAGCTTTTGCTTCAGCTTCAGTTTCATCAGCTTCACTTTCTTCTTCTGTGATCTTCTCATCTGTTGGTCTGCTTGTGCCTTCATTTTCTTCATCAGCTCAAACTTCTTCAGCAGCGGATTCTTCCAACACTTCAGTTTCTTCAGCTTCAGCACCATCTCTGTCTTCTATTTTATCAAAAGAAGTTCCAACTTTCTTCTGTCCAAATACCCTATCTTCCCCCTTTTTGTCATCATCAGCAGGGTTGACTCGATGTTTTGTTAAAACTGGTGTAATCTGAAGTGAATCACAGAGAAGCTTGACATTTTCTTCTATGGCATTGAGTTGAGCTTGTTGATTTAGTTGATTGGCCTCAAAAGCTTTAATCCTTTTGAGCATATCTTCTCCTTTTATCACCCAACTGAATTTGAGTTCCCAAAATCCAATTGGATGAAGCAGTGAAGTCTTTCATCATATTTCTCATAACTTCATCTTCTGCTTGAATAGCCATCTCAACTGTTTCTTCAATCCGTCTCCAACGAGCAGTAGTGCTCTGAGACCTTCATCTGATAATGTCCATTTCTTGACAGACAGATTTGACATCCTTAGCAGTATCTTCTATCAGATAGATTGGAACAGCTGCAGCTTTCTGATTTGCAGTTTACTTCTCTTCCATTTCCTTCATTGATTTTGATATCATTTGTTGAATAGAATCCAACAATGATGTTTTCTGTAAGCTCTGAGAAGTAGAAGCAACTTTAGTTTGGATTGGAGGTAAGGCAAGAACTTCCTTTTCAGTGGACTGTTCTTCTGCCTGAGTTGATTTTTCAGTTGACTGATCTGCAGGACCAGAAGCAGGGTCTTCATTCATGGTCTCATCAGCTTGACTAGGAGTGCTTTCCTTCTCCTTAGTCTGATCAGTTTCCTCAGCAGCAGCCTTTTTTTCAGTGATCTGATCAGCTAGAATGCTTTCTTCTTCCTTTGATTCATCAGCTGGTTCAGACTTGTCATCCTTTTCTTTGTCCTGATCAGTGGGGTCAGATGTACCCTCTTTTTCCTTTTGATGATCAGCAACATCAGCAATGACATCTTTCTTTTTGTCCTTGTCAGCAGGGGGTTCAATCTTCTTGATAGATTTGACAGTTCTCAACAACCCTGCATCAATTCTTCTGTTTCCTTGTCTTCTTTTTCAGATTCTTCCTCATATGGTTTGGAAGTTTCAGCTTCCAACTCTTCAAAGAACCTTTTCCTCAGCAGCTCTATCTTCTTATACTTGACATCAGGATCAAGCTGTTCTTTAGCTGAGTCCTTAGCATCAGCTATTTCTTTATTAGACTTAGCTTTTGCTTCAGCTTCAGTTTCATCAGCTTCACTTTCTTCTTCTGTGATCTTCTCATCTGTTGGTCTGCTTGTCCCTTCATTTTCTTCATCAGCTCAAACTTCTTCAGCAGCAGATTCTTCCAACACTTCAGTTTCTTCAGCTTCAGCACCATCTCTGTCTTCTATTTTATCAAAAGAAGTTCCAACTTTCTTCTGTCCAAATACCCTATCTTCCCCCTTTTTGTCATCATCAGCAGGGTTGACTCGATGTTTTGTTAAGACTGGTGTAATCTGAAGTGAATCACAAAGAAGCTTGACATTTTCCTCTATGGCATTGAGTTGAGATTGTTGATTTAGTTGATTGGCCTCAAAAGCTTTCATCCTTTTGAGCATATCTTCTCCTTGATCACCCAACTGAAGTTGAGTTCCCAAAATCCAATTGGATGAAGCAGTGAAGTCTTTCATCATATTTCTCATAACTTCATCTTCTGCTTGAATAGCCATCTCAACTATTTCTTCAATCCGTCTCCAACCAGCAGTTGTGCTCTGAGTCCTTCTTCTGATAATGTCCATTTCTTGACAGACAGATTTGACATCCTTAGCAGTATCTTCCATCAGATTGATTGGAACAGCAGCAGCTTTCTGATTTGCAGTTAACTTCTCTTCCATTTCCTTCATTGATTTTGATATCATTTGTTGAATAGAATCCAACAATGATGTTTGCTGTAAGCTCCGAGAAGTAGAAGCAACTTCAGTTTGGATTGGAGGTAAGGCAAGAACTTCCTTTTCAGTGGATTGTTCTTCTGCTTGAGTTGATTTTTCAGTTGACTGATCTGCTGGACCAGAAGCAGGGTTTTCATTCATGGTCTCATCAGCTTGACTAGGAGTGCTTTCCTTCTCCTTAGTCTGATCAGTTTCCTCAGCAGCAGCCTCTTTTTCAGTGATCTGATCAGCTGGAATGCTTTCTTCTTCCTTTGATTCATCAGCTGGTTCAGACTTGTCATCCTTTTCTTTGTCCTGATCAGTGGGGTCAGATGTACCCTCTTTTTCCTTTTGATGATCAGCAACATCAGCAATGACATCTTTCTTTTTGTCCTTGTCAGCAGGGGGTTCAATCTTCTTGATAGATTTGACAGTTCTCAACAACCCTGCATCAATTCTTCTGTTTCCTTGTCTTCTTTTTCAGATTCTTCCTCATATGGTTTGGAAGTTTCAGCTTCCAACTCTTCAAAGAACCTTTTCCTCAGCAGCTCTATCTTCTTATACTTGACATCAGGATCAAGCTGTTCTTTAGCTGAGTCCTTAGCATCAGCTATTTCTTTATTAGACTTAGCTTTTGCTTCAGCTTCAGTTTCATCAGCTTCACTTTCTTCTTCTGTGATCTTCTCATCTGTTGGTCTGCTTGTGCCTTCATTTTCTTCATCAGCTCAAACTTCTTCAGCAGCAGATTCTTCCAACACTTCAGTTTCTTCAGCTTCAGCACCATCTCTGTCTTCTATTTTATCAAAAGAAGTTCCAACTTTCTTCTGTCCAAATACCCTATCTTTCCCCTTTTTGTCATCATCAGCAGGGTTGACTCGATGTTTTGTTAAGACTGGTGTAATCTGAAGTGAATCACAGAGAAGCTTGACATTTTCTTCTATGGCATTGAGTTGAGCTTGTTGATTTAGTTGATTGGCCTCAAAAGCTTTCATCCTTTTGAGCATATCTTCTCCTTGATCACCCAACTGAATTTGAGTTCCCAAAATCCAATTGGATGAAGCAGTGAAGTCTTTCATCATATTTCTCATAACTTCATCTTCTGCTTGAATAGCCATCTCAACTGTTTCTTCAATCCGTCTCCAACGAGCAGTAGTGCTCTGAGTCCTTCTTCTGATAATGTCCATTTCTTGACAGACAGATTTGACATCCTTAGCAGTATCTTCTATCAGATAGATTGGAACAGCTGCAGCTTTCTGATTTGCAGTTAACTTCTCTTCCATTTTCTTCATTGATTTTGATATCATTTGTTGAATAGAAACCAACAATGATGTTTGCTGTAAGCTCTGAGAAGTAGAAGCAACTTCAGTTTGGATTGGAGGTAAGGCAAGAACTTCCTTTTCAGTGGTCTGTTCTTCTGCCTAAGTTGATTTTTCAGTTGACTGATCTGCAGGACCAGAATCAGGGTCTTCATTCATGGTCTCATCAGCTTGACTAGGAGTGCTTTCCTTCTCCTTAGTCTGATCAGTTTCCTCAGCAGCAGCCATTTTTTCAGTGATCTGATCAGCTGGAATGCTTTCTTCTTCCTTTGATTCATCAGCTGGTTCAGACTTGTCATCCTTTTCTTTGTCCTGATCAGTGGGGTCAGATGTACCCTCTTTTTCCTTTTGATGATCAGCAACATCAGCAATGACATCTTTCTTTTTGTCCTTGTCAGCAGGGGGTTCAATCTTCTTGATAGATTTGACAGTTCTCAACAACCCTGCATCAATTCTTCTGTTTCCTTGTCTTCTTTTTCAGATTCTTCCTCATATGGTTTTGAAGTTTCAGCTTCCAACTCTTCAAAGAACCTTTTCCTCAGCAGCTCTATCTTCTTATACTTGACATCAGGATCAAGCTGTTCTTTAGCTGAGTCCTTAGCATCAGCTATTTCTTTATTAGACTTAGCTTTTGCTTCAGCTTCAGTTTCATCAGCTTCACTTTCTTCTTCTGTGATCTTCTCATCTGTTGGTCTGCTTGTGCCTTCATTTTCTTCATCAGCTCAAACTTCTTCAGCAGCAGATTCTTCCAACACTTCAGTTTCTTCAGCTTCAGCACCATCTCTGTCTTCTATTTTATCAAAAGAAGTTCCAACTTTCTCTGTCCAAATACCCTATCTTTCCCCTTTTTGTCATCATCAGCAGGGTTGACTCGATGTTTTGTTAAGACTGGTGTAATCTGAAGTGAATCACAAAGAAGCTTGACATTTTCTTCTATGGCATTGAGTTGAGCTTGTTGATTTAGTTGATTGGCCTCAAAAGCTTTCATCCTTTTGAGCATATCTTCTCCTTGATCACCCAACTGAAGTTGAGTTCCCAAAATCCAATTGGATGAAGCAGTGAAGTCTTTCATCATATTTCTCATAACTTCATCTTCTGCTTGAATAGCCATCTCAACTATTTCTTCAATCCGTCTCCAACCAGCAGTTGTGCTCTGAGTCCTTCTTCTGATAATGTCCATTTCTTGACAGACAGATTTGACATCCTTAGCAGTACCTTCTATCAGATTGATTGGAACAGCAGCAGCTTTCTGATTTGCAGTTAACTTCTCTTCCATTTCCTTCATTGATTTTGATATCATTTGTTGAATAGAATCCAACAATGATGTTTGCTGTAAGCTCTGAGAAGTAGAAGCAACTTCAGTTTGGATTGGAGGTAAGGCAAGAACTTCCTTTTCAGTGGACTGTTCTTCTGCTTGAGTTGATTTTTCAGTTGACTGATCTGCTGGACCAGAAGCAGGGTTTTCACTCATGGTCTCATCAGCTTGACTAGGAGTGCTTTCCTTCTCCTTAGTCTGATCAGTTTCCTCAGCAGCAGCCTATTTTTCAGTGATCTGATCAGCTGGAATGCTTTCTTCTTCCTTTGATTTATCAGCTGGTTCAGACTTGTCATCCTTTTCTTTGTCCTGATCAGTGGGGTCAGATGTACCCTCTTTTTCCTTTTGATGATCAGCAACATCAGCAATGACATCTTTCTTTTTGTCCTTGTCAGCAGGGGGTTCAATCTTCTTGATAGATTTGACAGTTCTCAACAACCCTGCATCAATTCTTCTGTTTCCTTGTCTTCTTTTTCAGATTCTTCCTCAGATGGTTTGGAAGTTTCAGCTTCCAACTCTTCAAAGAACCTTTTCCTCAGCAGCTCTATCTTCTTATACTTGACATCAGGATCAAGCTGTTCTTTAGCTGAGTCCTTAGCAGCAGCTATTTCTTTATCAGACTTAACTTTTGCTTCAGCTTCACTTTCTTCTTCTGTGATCTTCTCATCCGTTGGTCTGCTTGTGCCTTCATTTTCTTCATCAGCTCCAACTTCTTCAGCAGCAGATTCTTCCAACACTTCAGTTTCTTCAGCTTCAGCACCATCTCTGTCTTCTATTTTATCAAAAGAAGTTCCAACTTTCTTCTGTTCAAATACCCTATCTTCCCCCTTTTTGTCATCATCAGCAGGGATGACTGGATATTTTGGTAAGACTGGTGTAATCTGAAGTGAATCACAGAGAAGCTTGACATTTTCTTCTATGGCATTGAGTTGAGCTTGTTGATTTAGTTCATTGGCCTCAAAAGCTTTCATCCTTTTGAGCATATCTTCTCCTTGATCACCCAACTGAATTTGAGTTCCCAAAATCCAATTGGATGAAGCAGTGAAGTATTTCATCATATTTCTCGTAACTTCATCTTCTGCTTGAATAGCCATCTCAACTGTTTCTTCAATCCGTCTCCAACCAGCAGTAGTGCTCTGAGTCCTTCTTCTGATAATGTCCATTTCATGACAGACAGATTTGACATCCTTAGCAGTATCTTCTATCAGATAGATTGGAACAGGCACAGCTTTCTGATTTGCAGTTAACTTCTCTTCCATTTCCTTCATTGATTTTGATATCATTTGTTGAATAGAATCCAACAATGATGTTTGCTGTAAGCTCTGAGAAGTAGAAGCAACTTCAGTTTGGATTGGAGGTAAGGCAAGAACTTCCTTTTCAGTGGACTGTTCTTCTGCCTGAGTTGATTTTTCAGTTGACTGATCTGCTGGACCAGAAGCAGGGTCTTCATTCATGGTCTCATCAGCTTGACTAGGAGTGCTTTCCTTCTCCTTAGTCTGATCAGTTTCCTCAGCAGCAGCCTCTTTTTCAGTGATCTGATCAGCTGTAATGCTTTCTTCTTCCTTTGATTCATCAGCTGGTTCAGACTTGTCATCCTTTTCTTTGTCCTGATCAGTGGGGTCAGATGTACCCTCTTTTTCCTTTTGATGATCAGCAACATCAGCAATGACATCTTTCTTTTTGTCCTTGTCAGCAGGGGGTTCAATCTTCTTGATAGATTTGACAGTTATCAATAACTCTGCATCAATTCTTCTGTTTCCTTGTCTTCTTTTTCAGATTCTTCCTCAGATGGTTTGGAAGTTTCAGCTTCCAACTCTTCAAAGAACCTTTTCCTCAGCAGCTCTATCTTCTTATACTTGACATCAGGATCAAGCTGTTCTTTAGCTGAGTCCTTAGCAGCAGCTATTTCTTTATCAGACTTAGCTTTTGCTTCAGCTTCAGTTTCATCAGCTTCACTTTTATCTTCTGTGATCTTCTCATCTGTTGGTCTGCTTGTGCCTTCATTTTCTTCATCAGCTCAAACTTCTTCAGCAGCGGATTCTTCCAACACTTCAGTTTCTTCAGCTTCAGCACCATCTCTGTCTTCTATTTTATCAAAAGAAGTTCCAACTTTCTTCTGTCCAAATACCCTATCTTCCCCCTTTTTGTCATCATCAGCAGGGTTGACTCGATGTTTTGTTAAAACTGGTGTAATCTGAAGTGAATCACAACGAAGCTTGACATTTTCTTCTATGGCATTGAGTTGAGCTTGTTGATTTAGTTGATTGGCCTCAAAAGCTTTCATCCTTTTGAGCATATCTTCTCCTTTTATCACCCAACTGAATTTGAGTTCCCAAAATCCAATTGGATGAAGCAGTGAAGTCTTTCATCATATTTCTCATAACTTCATCTTCTGCTTTAATAGCCATCTCAACTGTTTCTTCAATCCGTCTCCAACGAGCAGTAGTGCTCAGAGACCTTCTTCTGATAATGTCCATTTCTTGACAGACAGATTTGACATCCTTAGCAGTATCTTCTATCAGATAGATTGGAACAGCTGCAGCTTTCTGATTTGCAGTTTACTTCTCTTCCATTTCCTTCATTGATTTTGATATCATTTGTTGAATAGAATCCAACAATGATGTTTGCTGTAAGCTCTGAGAAGTAGAAGCAACTTCAGTTTGGATTGGAGGTAAGGCAAGAACTTCCTTTTCAGTGGACTGTTCTTCTGCCTGAGTTGATTTTTCAGTTGACTGATCTGCAGGACCAGAAGCAGGGTCTTCATTCATGGTCTCATCAGCTTGACTAGGAGTGCTTTCCTTCTCCTTAGTCTGATCAGTTTCCTCAGCAGCAGCCTTTTTTTCAGTGATCTGATCAGCTAGAATGCTTTCTTCTTCCTTTGATTCATCAGCTGGTTCAGACTTGTCATCCTTTTCTTTGTCCTGATCAGTGGGGTCAGATGTACCCTCTTTTTCCTTTTGATGACAGCAACATCAGCAATGACATCTTTCTTTTTGTCCTTGTCAGCAGGGGGTTCAATCTTCTTGATAGATTTGACAGTTCTCAACAACCCTGCATCAATTCTTCTGTTTCCTTGTCTTCTTTTTCAGATTCTTCCTCATATGGTTTGGAAGTTTCAGCTTCCAACTCTTCAAAGAACCTTTTCCTCAGCAGCTCTATCTTCTTATACTTGACATCAGGATCAAGCTGTTCTTTAGCTGAGTCCTTAGCATCAGCTATTTCTTTATTTGACTTAGCTTTTGCTTCAGCTTCAGTTTCATCAGCTTCACTTTCTTCTTCTGTGATCTTCTCATCTGTTGGTCTGCTTGTCCCTTCATTTTCTTCATCAGCTCAAACTTCTTCAGCAGCAGATTCTTCCAACACATCAGTTTCTTCAGCTTCAGCACCATCTCTGTCTTCTATTTTATCAAAAGAAGTTCCAACTTTCTTCTGTCCAAATACCCTATCTTCCCCCTTTTTGTCATCATCAGCAGGGTTGACTCGATGTTTTGTTAAGACTGGTGTAATCTGAAGTGAATCACAAAGAAGCTTGACATTTTCCTCTATGGCATTGAGTTGAGCTTGTTGATTTAGTTGATTGGCCTCAAAAGCTTTCATCCTTTTGAGCATATCTTCTCCTTGATCACCTAACTGAATTTGAGTTCCCAAAATCCAATTGGATGAAGCAGTGAAGTATTTCATCATATTTCTCGTAACTTCATCTTCTGCTTGAATAGCCATCTCAACTGTTTCTTCAATCCGTCTCCAACCAGCAGTAGTGCTCTGAGTCCTTCTTCTGATAATGTCCATTTCATGACAGACAGATTTGACATCCTTAGCAGTATCTTCTATCAGATAGATTGGAACAGGCACAGCTTTCTGATTTGCAGTTAACTTCTCTTCCATTTCCTTCATTGATTTTGATATCATTTGTTGAATAGAATCCAACAATGATGTTTGCTGTAAGCTCTGAGAAGTAGAAGCAACTTCAGTTTGGATTGGAGGTAAGGCAAGAACTTCCTTTTCAGTGGACTGTTCTTCTGCCTGAGTTGATTTTTCAGTTGACTGATCTGCTGGACCAGAAGCAGGGTCTTCATTCATTGTCTCATCAGCTAGACTAGGAGTGCTGTCCTTCTCCTTAGTCTGATCAGTTTCCTCAGCAGCAGCCTCTTTTTCAGTGATCTGATCAGCTGTAATGCTTTCTTCTTCCTTTGATTCATCAGCTGGTTCAGACTTGTCATCCTTTTCTTTGTCCTGATCAGTGGGGTCAGATGTACCCTCTTTTTCCTTTTGATGATCAGCAACATCAGCAATGACATCTTTCTTTTTGTCCTTGTCAGCAGGGGGTTCAATCTTCTTGATAGATTTGACAGTTCTCAATAACTCTGCATCAATTCTTCTGTTTCCTTGTCTTCTTTTTCAGATTCTTTCTCAGATGGTTTGGAAGTTTCAGCTTCCAACTCTTCAAAGAACCTTTTCCTCAGCAGCTCTATCTTCTTATACTTGACATCAGGATCAAGCTGTTCTTCAGCTGAGTCCTTAGCAGCAGCTATTTCTTTATCAAACTTAGCTTTTGCTTCAGCTTCATTTTCATCAGCTTCACTTTCTTCTTCTATGATCTTCTCATCTGTTGGTCTGCTTGTGCCTTCATTTTCTTCATCAGCTCAAACTTCTTCAGCAGCAGATTCTTCCAACACTTCAGTTTCTTCAGCTTCAGCACCATCTCTGTCTTCTATTTTATCAAAAGAAGTTCCAACTTTCTTCTGTCCAAATACCCTATCTTCCCCCTTTTTGTCATCATCAGCAGGGTTGACTCGATGTTTTGTTAAGACTGGTGTAATCTGAAGTGAATCACAGAGAAGCTTGACATTTTCTTCTATGGCATTGAGTTGAGCTTGTTGATTTAGTTGATTGGCCTCAAAAGCTTTCATCATTTTGAGCATATCTTCTCCTTGATCACCCAATTGAATTTGAGTTCCCAAAATCCAATTGGATGAAGCAGTGAAGTCTTTCATCATATTTCTCATAACTTCATCTTCTGCTTGAATAGCCATCTCAACTGTTTCTTCAATCCGTCTCCAACCAGAAGTAGTGCTCTGAGTCCTTCTTCTGATAATGTCCATTTCTTGACAGACAGATTTGACATCCTTAGCAGTATCTTCTATCAGATAGATTGGAACAGCTGCAGCTTTCTGATTTGCAGTTAACTTCTCTTCCATTTCCTTCATTGATTTTGATATCATTTGTTGAATAGAATCCAACAATGATGTTTGCTGTAAGCTCTGAGAAGTAGAAGCAACTTCAGTTTGGATTGGAGGTAAGGCAAGAACTTCCTTTTCAGTGGACTGTTCTTCTGCTTGAGTTGATTTTTCAGTTGACTGATCTGCTGGACCAGAAGCAGGGTCTTCATTCATGGTCTGATCAGCTTGACTAGGAGTGCTTTCCTTCTCCTTAGTCTGATCAGTTTCCTCAGCAGCAGCCTCTTTTTCGGTGATCTGATCAGCTGGAATGCTTTCTTCTTCCTTTGATTCATCAGCTGGTTCAGACTTGTCATCCTTTTCTTTGTCCTGATTAGTGGGGTCAGATGTACCCTCTTTTTCCTTTTGATGATCAGCAACATCAGCAATGACATCTTTCTTTTTGTCCTTGTCAGCAGGGGGTTCAATCTTCTTGATAGATTTGACAGTTCTCAACAACCCTGCATCATCTAGAGTAGTTCTGTGAGAAATCCAGGTGAAATCATCAATAGGAATAAATGGGGAGATAGGGTCCGTAGGTAATTTTTCAAATGATTTGATGTTAGGACCATAGACAATCTGCTTGATATTAGGAAGAGGGATCATGGAGCTTGCCCTTTATCTTCCTAGTCTTCTTAGCCCATAATTCCATAGACTGAGCAATTGCCAACTTGATGGATCTCTCCTTGAGATCTTCTGATTCAGAATACTCCTCAGGAACAGATTCAAGAATCTTCTTTGCCTCAGCCTTGGCAATGTGACTGATTCTTAATCTTAACTTATCCAAAAAGAATTATGAGTCAAGTGCTTGAGTTAGAGATCCAGTCTCAAGCCACTTCAACACCCAGGCTTCTTCAGTAGCAAATCCCTTCCAATTTGCAATATGTTCTTGACTCTTGGTCAATTTGAATTCTCTCCATCTGTTGTACCTTATCTTCTCTTTGTTGAACATTGTCAGATGGGTGATTCTTGCATTCTCAGCATCCAACCATTTAAGAAATTCTTCAAAGATGTCAGGATCATCTCTGACAATCTCCAAAGCCAGTTTGACCTCTTCTCTTCTTTTTGGTTGAATCTTTGGAGCAGGCATGACTGGTATGGGTTTGGTGGAGTCTCTTGGTTCACCAATTGTAATGCCTCCAGAATGCTTTGGACAATGAGTGTCTTTGGTGCTTGCTTCAATAGCAGCAGCTAACTCAGCTGCCTCAATAGCATCCCTTTGCTCTTGAGTCATTTTGCTGGCTTCTTCTTCCAGCCTCTTGAGCTCAAGGCTTTTCAACCTATCTTCCTCTGCCTTTTCTGCGGCTTTTCTCTGCTTTTCAGCATCATCAATCTTCTTCTTCTCAGCAGCAGAAATGTAAGGAAGCACAATCTTTCCAGTCCTTAGCTTCCTAGCTTCAGGACTCTCAATCACTTGAATTGGAGTGGCAGCAACAGGAGTAGGGTGTATAAGAGGTATAATCTCTTCACTTGCTGTGCCAGTCTGTTGTTCAACAGCTTCTACAGCAGACTCTCCATTCGTTTCAGCAGCAGCCTTTCCAGCAGGCTCCTCAAACATGTCAGCAGCGGCCTCTTGAACAGGCTCTTCAACTTGTTCAACAGCAGCTTCAACCAAAGGTTCTTCATTGATAACTGGCCTCTCTGCTGATGGTGATTCTCTGACTGTGATAGTTTGTTTTTCAGAGAATGTCACTTTCCTTTTTTCTTTAGACATAGGAATTCTCTTTGGAGCTTCTGGCTGATACTTAGCTTGGGGAGGTCCCCTTGCTTCTCTTTTTGTTCTCATTCTCTTCAGTCTTTGAAGAGGAACTTCTTCTTCTGATTCAGTTCTTTCAGGAGAGGAACCTGTCTCCATTTGTTCAATCTCCTTGGTGAAGTCATCAATTACCTTATCAGGGATTACAACTTCAGGTTGTGCTGATCCAGCTTCAACAGCAGGACTTGCTGTTTGATCAGCAGTTTGGCTTGTCTGACCCTCCTTCTTGCTCTTCTTAGAAGGGGTCTTCTTAGACTTTGCAGCAGCTTTTCTTTTAGGAGCAGCCACTACTTTCCTTACTGGTTTATACAATTTGAACTCTTTGCTACCGTGGGTAGTCTTTCCACCAGCCATAGGACAGTTTAGTGACATGAACAGATGACTAAGCAAGATGGCATGCAAAGTCCTTTTGTCACTCAGCAGATCATAGACATGAGCTGCCCAATTCACCTTCAGTCCATAATAAATGCAGATCATGGTGTAGTACCTCTTCCTTAGTAATCCATCTAAAGAGCCCGTGCTGCAATCCAATATCTTCGCAATGATGTCTGCGAACCTCTGATACTCATCTTTTAACTGAGTCTTCATCAGAGTCCAAGTCATCTCTTCTCCCTTCTGAGCACAAATTGCCCAAAATTCTTCCTCCTTTTTCGACCCTAGGTCTGTTACGTTTCCTCCTTCATTTGTCAATTTATAAACCTCACTCAAAACAGCAGCAAAGACAGCGATTTTCTTACCCCCAATGACAGCTGACATGACAGTGTCATCTTTGGTGAATTTCCTGGTCTTGTAGAAGTGATCAACATCTTCTAGGTAAACCTTGTCTTCGTGGGCTTCCAGAACTGGAACTAAAGATGCCTCCTTGATTTTCTCCAAGATTGAGTGCATCAGATCAGTACCGGAAAAATGGAATTTGCTGTAGTTCAAGTATCTTCCATCAATAATCTTTTCCATTTCTGGGATTACTGAGTAGAATCTGTGAAAGCAGTAAACTTTTGAAAGAGAGATTGAGAGTTAGAGAATTTGAGATTTTGAGTGTGCGTAAGACGACTGTACTGTTTCAGATCGGATTTTATACGTTTTCCATTGTTTAGGTTATCGTGATTAATCTGAGACGTTGGATCAATCTGACAGTTTATTAATCGTGTGGGTGGGAGCTGCGGATTTCAATTTTATTATTTTAATGTCAGACAGGCGGGAAACTCAATCGACACTAATCTGTTACTTATAAAAGCGTGTTTCTGAAGATACGATTTATAACCATGCTTATATAAGATATCAGATGAGTAGAGTTTAACTTATCTGACAGACGAGTGATCTGTTATCTGATATTACTAGAGAAAGCCAATAGCTAGTAATCTTCCTCTGCTGTTTGTCAATCCAGCAAGATAAAATAATCTTCAGTCTTCAAGAAGTAAGAACACATCTTCTGATAACATAGCTTCAACTAACTGTCATTAACCAATTTCATCTTTAGAGCAGAAGTACCGCTAGTCTTACACGTTCCCCCTGTCTTTAAGAATTCATAAGTTAACTAGTCTGTTAAAAGTTAATCCTTGAATAGAATAATGGATAACTAAGCTGTTGAACTTCAGTCTTCTGATGAGTTCCCCCTCAGCTTATGCATCCAAATTAAGTAGTCCTAGCTCAGCTCTCAGAGTTGAGAACCTTACTTCACTTAAAGGTTTAGTGAAAATATTAGCAATCTGATTGTCAGTATGAACATACTCAATCATAACATTTCCTTTTTCCACATGATCTCTAATGAAGTGATGCTTGATCTCAATATGTTTAGTCCTTGAATGACTTGTAGTGTTCTGAGTAAGGGAGATTGCACTTGTATTGTCACAGTAGATTGGAATTCCACTGATTTTGATATTGTAGTCTTCTAGTTGATGCTTCAACCATAGTATCTGTGCACAGCAAGCTCCAGCAGCTATATACTCAGCTTCAGCAGTAGATATAGAAACTGAAGTCTGTTTCTTACTCATCCATGAGATCAGACGACTACCCAAGAACTGACAGGCACCTGTTGTGCTTTTTATGTCAATCTTGCAGCCAGCAAGGTCTGAATCTGAATAACCAATAAGTTCAAATCCAGATTCTCTAGGATACCACAATCCCAATTCTTGAGTGCCCTTAATATATTTCAGTATCCTCTTGGCAGCTAAGAGATGAGATTCTTTGGGGTTTGATTGGAATCTTGCACAGACCCCAACTGAGTACATGATATCAGGTCTACTTGGTGTTAGATATAACAGTGACCCAATAATGCCTCTGTATTTGGTTATGTCCACTGATTTGCCATCTTCATCTTTATCCAAACGAAGACTTGTAGACATAGGAATAGTAGCAGTAGAGCTAGTTTCCATACCAAATTTCTTGAACAGATCTCTTGTGTATTTTGCTTGGTTGATGAAAATACCATCATGCAACTGTCTAACTTGCAATCCTAGAAAATAATTGAGTTCACCCATCATGCTCGTTTCAAACTTATTCTGCATGAGCTTGGAGAACTTGTCACACATCTGTTGGTTAGTTGAACCAAAAATAATATCGTCCACATATATTTGCACAATTAATATATGATTCTCCCATTCAATTGTAAACAAGGTTTTGTCAACTTTACCTTTGCGAAATCCTTTAATTAAAAGAAAACTCTTGGAGCCTGTTTCAATCCATAGAGAGCTTTCTTTAGACGATACACCTTGTCTTCTTGTTGATAAGCTTCAAATCCAGGTGGTTGTTCAACATATACTTCTTCTTGCAGTTCTCCGTTGAGAAAAGCAGACTTCACATCCATCTGATAAACAGTGAAGTTCTTGTAAGCAGCATAAGCTAGAAACAGTCTGATTGCTTCAAGTCTTACTACTGGTGCAAATGTTTCATCAAAGTCTATTCCTTCTTCTTGACAATAACCCTTGGCCACTAATCTTGCTTTGTTTCTGGTAACAATACCATCTTCATTCATCTTATTTCTGAAAACCCATTTAGTGCCAATTACTCTTTGATGACTTGGTCTAGGAACTAAGTACCAGACTTCATTCCTTTCAAATTGATTCAATTCTTCTTGCATAGCTTCAATCCAAAAGGAATCACTGAGAGCTTCTTCAATTTGTTTAGGCTCTATTTGAGATAGAAAGGTGACAAACATAGCATCTTGTGCAGCAGCTCTTCTTGTTTTCACTCTATCTAATGGATCACCAATCACTAACTCTGGTGGGTGATTTCTGAGCCATCTAAGATCAGGTTGCAGGTCTGGATATTGTCCTCTGTTTTGATCTTGCAACACTACTGTTGGAGTTCCAGTAGCAGTCTGTTGAACAGTTGTAGTCTGTTGAACATCCACTGGTCTGTCAGCTGTTTGTAACTCATCTGTTAGACAATCAGCACTGTGATTTTGAACAGCACTTGAGCTAGCAGCTGAATTCAAATTAGGTAGTATGATTGGAACATATTCTTCATTCTTTCCAATATCCAACTTCTGCAAATCATTAGATAGATCTTGATTTGTGCTTTGATTCTTTTCAGAAGATTGACTTGGCTCATCAAATACTACATGGATGGATTCTTCTATTAATAATGTTCTTTTGTTAAAAACTCTATAAGCTTTACTAACAGTAGAGTATCCTACAAAGACAGCTTCATCAGCCTTTTCTGCAAATGCAGTAAGGTGATTTTTCCCATTATTTAAAACAAAGCATTTACAACCAAAATTTTTGAAGTAATGAATATTTGGTTTTCTGTTGTTCCAAACTTCATATGGAGTCTTGTTCTGATTTTTGTTGATCATGCATCTGTTCTGGGTAAAGCAGGTTGTATTTGTTGCTTCTGCCCAAAATCTTTGTGGCAGATTAGCTTCAGCTATCATAGTCCTGACAGCTTCCTTCAGTGTTCTGTTTCTCCTTTCAGCAACACCGTTCTGTTGAGGCGTTCTAGCAGCTGAATACACATGATGTATTCATTTGATGTTACAATACTCTTCAACAGTAGAATTTGTGAACTATGTCCCTCTATCTGATCTGATCTTCAATATTTTTGTATTTTTCTCATTCTGGATAAGTTCCATCAGATTAGTAAGATGTTCCTTGGTTTCACTTTTCTTTTTCATGAATATCACCCAAGTATATCTTGAATAGTCATCCACAACAGCTAGGCAGTATTTCTTTCCACCATTGCTGACTGGATCAATGGGTCCAAATAAGTCCATGTGTAGCAGCTCCAAAATTCTTTCAGAAGATTGGTGCTTCTTGCTTTTGAAAGATGACTTGATTTGTTTACCCTTCTGACAGGCGTCACAGAGCTTGTCTTTGCTCATGACTGTTTTTGGAATCCCTTCTACCAAATCATTCTTTATTAGTCTGTTTATGGTCTTGAAGTTTAAATGATTCATCCTTTTGTGCCATAGCCAGCTAACTTCACTTGGTGTTGATGCCACCAAACAAATATTTGAATTCTTATCAGCAGAATTCCAGTCGACTATGTAGACATTCCCTTGTCGTCTTCCAGATAAAATTACCTTCTTTGTACCAATCTGTTCAACGTAGCACTTATATGTTGAGAAGATGACTGAATATCCTTTGTCACGGAATTGACTTATGCTTAGCAGATTATATTTGAGGCCCTTAACATATGAGACGTCAGATATCTCTATGTTTCCTCTGATCAGTCTTCTTTTAGCTTTAATCTTGCCTTCTTTGCTGTCTCCAAAAGTAACCTTTGGACCATCCACAGCAACTGCATCAGTCAGCTCATGTATGTTTCCACACATGTGCCTTGAACAACCACTGTCCAAGTACCAAATCTTCTCTACTTTACTCCTACTCCTAATCCTAACCTACAAAACAAAAATAAAATTGTTTTAGGTACCCTTATTGAGAGGGTCCTGAAGGATTAGTTTCACCTTTGACAACCCAAGATGTTGATGTCTTAGGCTTCTTAGGCTTCTGAGTTTTGACAGGAGCATGAACAGTTTCATTTTTATCATAATTAGCAGATAAGTCATGTTGATGATCAGTATGATAAGAATAGTGTTCATAAGCAGGGTAAGGTGCATGATAAGCAGGGTATGCATGCATTGGATTAGCAGGGTAAGGTGCATAGTAACTAGGAAATTGAGGTGCATGATACATAGGAGGATATGCAGCAGGTTGCACATAATATGACTCATTTCCATACCAAGCATTTTGATTTTTCTTATTCTTATGCTTCTTTGGCTTACTAGTAGCTTGCTCATTAACAGACGACTTAGTTTTACCACTAGTCTGATTGACTTTAGGTTTATCAGCAGACTTCTTAGGACTCTGCCGTTTGGTCTTACTAGTCTGTTTACCTAAACTAGGCTCTTTGCTCTTTTTAGCCTTAGGAGTTTTCGTCTCCTTTAATACTTTCTCAGGTGAAGCAGGTCTAGCAGTTTGAACATACATAATGACCTTACTATTGTCAGCAGATATAAACTTCTCAGTATGATTCAATTCGTGCTTATCCTGTTCTAAAGGCATCTTCTGTTTACTAGACATGTGAGTGGATGCAACAGATGATTTTTCATGAGACTCAATAACTTTTTCAAGTTCCATGACTTTTCCTTTATAAACTTCACATTCAGCATTCAGAGATTCATGTTCTTGCTCAAGCTGTTTATATTCAGCTGATTCTCTAGGCTTTTCAGCTGTGAGTTTCAGTGAACTATTTTGATCTTTTAGCAATATCATCTCTTCCTTAAGCTTTTTGTATGCTTCAGCAATAGTAGTATTGTTAAGCATCATTTGTTCAAATGAATTAAATAATTCATTGTCAAGAGGAGTTACCTCTTCCTCAGAGTCATCAGATTCCTTTGCCATCAGGCAGAGGAGAGCTGGTTTTTCTTCATCAGACGATTCTTCATCAGACGTGTCTGAATCTGAAACAGAGGAGTAGACAGCAGCCAGCTTTTCTGCTTCAGCCATCATTGCCTTGCCTCTCTGATGCTTTCTTTCTTTTCTGATCTTCTTTTCTTCTTCAGTGTATTTTTCTGCTTTTGGATATGGACAGTCTTTGATGAAGTGTCCCAATTTCCTGCAGTTATAACACATTAGTTTGGCTTTATAATCCTCTTTATCTTGAGAAGAAAAGTTAGGTTTAGAAGTAGAAGCATTGTTGTATTTGTTCTTCAATTTTCTCTTGTAGAACTTCTTGAAATTGTTCATTAGCAATGCTACATCTCCAGCAGTATACTCCTTTTTGTTGAGTAGAGTGGCTTCATCAGTTGAGTCCACTTCTTTGCTTTTCTGTGCTGGTCTTCTGGTGTTTTCAGCAGCAACTAAGGCAGCTGTGGGTCCTGAAGTTGAGGTTTCTTCAATTCCCATTCTAGGCAGTTTATTCTCATATGCCTTGAGTACTGAGAACAGCTCTGTAAGAGAGATTTTTCCCAATTCCCTTGATTCTTCCATTACTGTCACCTTCATGTTGAATTTTGGAGGTAGATCCTTCAGCACTCTGATGGTTATCTCCTTGTCCGTGAAGGTTTTTCCAAGCTTTAACACTTCATTCAATGTTCTGGTGAACCTAGTATCCATCTGATCAATGGTCTCTCCAGATTTCATTTTGAAATTGTCCAGCTTTTCCAGAGCAACACTCAGCTGATGCTCCTTAATGGCGTCGTTTCCTTCGCTCATATCTCTGACTTTATCCCACATCTCCTTTGCAGTCTTGCAATGTTTGACTTTGTCAAACCGATCATTGTCCAGAGCTTTAGTCATGATGAATCTTCCGAACTTATCCAGATTGAATAGCTTTATTTCCTCTGGAGTCATCTCATGAAGGTCTTTTTCCACAACCGTATCAATTTCATTGATTTTTTTGGTCTCTGTGAATCTGAATGTACCTTTAATGATACATGTATACATTTTGTCATTGTAGGCAGCTAGAAAGATTTCCATTCTAAACTTCCAATCTTCAAAAGACATACCAGCAATGTGGGGAACATGGCTGATACAGTCCATTTTTCAAAAACTTTTAAATTTTCAAAAAGATGCTCTTTTGAAAAGTTTTGAAAACCTTTGAAAAACACTTGAATCAAGCTCGTTGATCAGGCAGCTGATTCTAATGAACCACCTGCTCTGATACCACTTGTTGGTCCCAAGTGGTCAGATGAGGTCTAGAGGGGGGGGGGAGGGTGAATAGTCCTCTGAAAATTTTAGACTTTAAAACTTTTTACTTTTCTGTCAGCAGACTAAGCTGATGAAGAACAGTAAGATGACTATGCTGATCATGAACAAATCTTGAACAGCAGACTGACTACTCTTCTTACAGTTTACTTAGCTGATTTTAGTGAAAATCAGTTTTATCAAGAGTATACTTGCAGCGGATGTTTGAAAGTGTTTTTCACAAGTAGACTAAGTCCTTAAAAATATTTTATCCCCAGTTTTAAAACTCCTTTTATAATTCAAAATGTTGAAATATGCACGGTTCAAAATATGCAAGAAAACATAAATGCAAGATAACACAAAGAATTTTTATAGTGGTTATATGGATAAAAATCATTTAGTCCACTCTTCCAGATCACTTAGATTCTGGGTTATACTATAATCACACAGATTACAATATTTCTCCACTTATACCTAAACAACTAATGAGAAGGCTATAAGCTCGCAATAGGAATTCACAAAGAAAATCTATCCCCTAAAGTAGAATCACTCAAAAAAATGGATTCTAACTTTTCACAACACTCAGCTAATACAAAACAATCAGATTGTATTTTTTTGTTTTCTTCAACTGGGTTTCTGTCAACAGATGACTTCCACCAGACTGTTGGGATATAGCTCGATTTGTCAGACAACAAAGTGCGGAATTTAAAATTTTTCGAGGTATCCAATGGTCCCATATAAGAAGTCTCCATATTATGTATACAAAAACTTAAACAAAAACGCACACAATGAATTAACAAAGGGGGTTTTTGCGATATACCTCACCACAGGCAAGGTGGTGGAAACCTCCGGCTTCTTTTCTGAATCTGGATCTGGTTCACAGAAGTGATCCAAGTGTCTCACCTCCAGGGATAGTCCACACCAATTGGATTCTGGCAACACCTCAAGATCTTAGGCTCAGAACTCGATTCAGGAGATTTGTTATTGAAGGATTGAATGAGATCTCTTGACAAATCAAGATCTAATACAATGGAGGAGGAGATCTCGGCGGCGGCGGCACCAAGGAGCTCACGGCAGCACAGTGGCGGCGGCGGCTAGGGTTTACTTGGAGAAGGGGCGGCGCTTTTAGGGCAGAGGGAGGCTAGGGTTTTTCTGCTTTGGGTGTTAGCTTATGAGCTCAAGTAGTTCCCCTTTTATAGACTCCTTCTGACCTAGGGTTTGCAAGACTCCTTATGGGCTTTAATTAATAGAAGCCCATGTCTTGCAATCCTCCATTTAATTAACTACTTTAATTAAATGCCCAGTCCAATTAAATCAATATTTCTTTTAATTAACTAGCAACTCAATTATTAATTAAGTTAGCCAATTAATTAATCTCCCACTTGAATTAAATACTTTTAATTCATTTAATTGATTTAATTACCTTTAAATCAATTAATTCCTTTCATGTCCTTTTATAACAGTCACCGTCCAATTGTATTGTGTGTGACCCTCTGGGTTCACCATCAACTGGCAGTAGGCCCACGAATCCTTCGTGATTTAATTTATGAACAATAAATTGTTCCGGTTAATTAAACTACCTTTAATTAACCACTCCTAGAATTAAATCCTCTATTAATTCAGGAGTACCCACACTTCATGGTCGATGTCTAGCCACAAGCCCATGAAGCCCAATTTCAGGTGAATTGATATTTGTGAACCTCGTTTCATATAATTGCCATGTACATACGGTCCTTCTATCGACTAATTTTCCCGATCAAGACTTAGGGTGTGTGAATTGATCGGCACCTCTAAATTTGTCTCGATAGCTATACTTTCTAATTCAGGATAATATACCTTTGTGACCTTCTAAATTTGGAAACCCCTTTCCAAATCCGTCACCGACTGCGGCCGCAGATTCCTTGGATATATTATCTAAGAATCGTATAGGAAATTCTCTCACTCATTACAGTGAGTCAATAGATCCCATATCGGTACTAACCACTCGCGTACATGTCCATACGCACCCAACCTAGGCATGTTATGACCAAGCTACGTGGCCTATACCTAGATCTAAGTACGCACTTCCATGCACCGAATTCGCCCTAGTACCTCAAGTCAAAGGACTAAATCGTACACTATTATATTCCTTGAGAAACATCCCATCACCGATATGCGTCATGCGCTTCCACAATGGGTTTCTCTGTTCGGGTCGTTCGATGCGTTCAATCTTCCATTGAACCACCTACTCGTATGCACTGGACTCAAATTCCTTGCTCATGAAACACTACAAATTCACTCCATGTGAATCATGCATACTCGTACAAGTCTTTGCGATTCCTATGATACCCCGTCTCGTTTTGGAATCTATGACTTGGAACACTTTTAAGATTACGACCTTTGAGACTGTTTCATGATTGCACTCAGTACTGAAGTGAATCGTCCCATAGTCAAATGTAATCTAAGGGTTTCAACCAATCGCTTAAATGTATTCGCGAAAGATGAAGTTGGCCATTGTTTATCCTTATACTCATATAAATAAACATGCGTATTATTATAAAATCAAAGATCGTTTCATACAGGATAGATCTATTACAAGCTAACAGAACTGGCTTGCAGGGCACTATCCTATCAATCTCCCACTTGCCCTAAAGCCATTCACCTATGGTTCTAAGTCCCATCTTCTCTAGATGACTATCGAACGCCTTTTGTGAAAGTTGCTTAGTTAGTGGGTCAGCTACGTTGTCTTCCGATTTGACATACTCCATGTGCATGTCACCTCTACCCATGATCTCCCTGATCACGTGGTATTTCCTCTGTACGTGTTTGGATTGATGGTGTGATCTCGGCTCCTTCGCTTGAGCTATCGCCCCGTTGTTGTCACAGAAGACGACTACAGGTTCAGCAATGCTAGGAACAACATCCAGTTCTTGGATGAAGTTTTTCATCCATACACTTTCTTTTGCTGCATCTGATGCTGCAATATATTCTGCTTCTGTGGTTGAATCAGCAGTGGTAGACTGTTTACAGCTCTTCCAACTGACTGCTCCACCATTGATGCGGAATATGTATCCAGACTTGGATTTGAAGTCATCCATATCAGACTGGAAACTTGCATCAGTGAATCCTTCAAGTTTCAGTTCTCCACTACCACCGTAGACCAAAAACATATCCTTAGTCCTTCGCAGGTACTTTAGGATTGCTTTTACGGCAGTCCAGTGCTCTTCGCCTGGATTTGACTGATAGCGGCTCGTTACACTTAGAGCGTGTGCTATGTCTGGTTGAGTACACAACATCGCATACATTATGCTCCCTATAGCAGAGGCATAAGGTATGAGAGACATTCTCGTCTTTTCTTCATCAGTTGTAGGGCACATAGACTTAGAAAGAGAGATACCATGTCTCATTGGAAGCAACCCTCTCTTGGATTCTTCCATCTTGAATCTTTTCAAGATTGTGTTAATGTACTGAGATTGGGAGAGTCCTATCATCTTCTTCGATCTATCCCTATAGATACGTATTCCCAATACGTAAGATGCGTCTCCCATATCTTTCATAGAGAACTGCGCGGATAACCACGCTTTAGTCTGTGCTAACATTTTGACATCGTCTCCGATCAGTAAAATGTCATCGACGTACAAAACAATGAATTGTACTGTGCTCCCACTATTCTTCTTGTACACACAAGGTTCATATACGTTTTTGATGAAGCCAAATGCTTTGACTGTCTCATCAAATCGTATGTTCCAGGTTCGGGATGCCTGTTTGAGGCCATAGATTGACCTTTGAAGTTTACACAATTTGTGTTCACTTCCTTTGGACGCAAAACCTTCAGGTTGTTGCATAAAGATCTCCTTGTCAATGTCTCCATTGAGGAAGGCGGTCTTTACGTCCATTTGCCATATCTCATAATCATGCCATGCGGCAATGGCAAGTAATATCCGAATGGATTTGGACATCGCTACGGGAGAGAAAGTTTCCTCATAGTCTATTCCAGGCCTTTGAGAATACCCCTTCGCCACTAAGCGTGCCTTGTGAGTTAAAACCTCTCCATTCATTCCAAGCTTGCGCTTGAAGATCCATTTGCATCCTACAGGGATAGTCCCCTCAGGTGGATCGACCAAGGTCCAAACCTTGTTGGAATGCATGGAATCCATTTCGGATTGCATGGCTTCGAGCCACGCACCCGAGTCTATGTCTAACATCGCTTCTTGATAGGTCCTTGGATCATTATCACCTCTTTCGTTTTCGTGAATGAAACCAAATCGCTCTGGCTCCTTACGAATTCGATCAGACCTTCGAAGAATAGGTGTACTAGTAGGTTCAGTAAATTCTGGTTCAGCTCCCACTGTTTGTGGGGATGGGTCCGATTCTTGGACTTCATCAAGTTCTACGATTGTCCCATTTCGGTTGGTGAGGAAATCCTCTTCCAAGAAGTGGGCGTTCCTAGATACGAACGTATTACGTTCTTTAGGATCGAAGAACAGGTATCCAATGGATTCCTTTGGATACCCCACAAATTTGCACAAACTAGATCTACTATCTAGCTTATCTCCCTTTTTGTTCTTTACATACGCAGGAGATCCCCATACTCGTAAGTACGAATACACGGGTGCCTTACCATACCATACTTGGTGCGGTGTTGTTGGCACTGACTTCGAAGGCACTATGTTTAGTATCTTCGATGCAGTTAATAGGGCCAAGCCCCAAAACGAAAAGGGAAGGTCAGCAAAGCTCATCATGGAACGAACCATGTCTAACAAAGTTCGGTTCCTCCGCTCGGACACTCCATTAAGTTGGGGTGTCCTAGGGGGACTTCGCTGGGCGAGAATTCCATTCTCTTTTAGATAATCAAGGAATTCTTGGCTTAAGTACTCTCCACCTCTATCAGAACGAAGTGCTTTAATACTATGTCCAAGTTGATTCTCAACTTCCATTCGAAACTCTTTGAATTTCTCAAAAGTTTCGGATTTGTGTTTCATAAGATACACATATCCATAACGACTAAAATCGTCGGTGAATGTTACGAAGTAAGAGAATCCTCCTCTCGCATTGACACTCAATGGTCCACAAACGTCAGTATGGATTAAATCCAATGTTTGCTTGGTTCGCTCGGGATTCCCTGTGAAGGGTGATTTGGTCATCTTTCCTTTGAGACAAGATTCGCAAGTCGGGAGTTCATCCAAGTTCTTTATTTCAAGAGCCTTAGAGGAAACCCACTTTTGAATCCTACTCTTGGAAATATGTCCAAGTCTAGCGTGCCAAAGTTGTGGAGTTTGATTATCATATTTTCTTTTCCTAGATTGAATGTGCATGACGTCGGATTTAACAGGTTCTAGGGAATAAAGACCATCCATCAAAGTACCACAAGCATACATTAAACCACCTTTAAATATGCTAAAAACTACATTTTCAATGGAAAAATTAAAACCATCAATGTCTAGCATTGGTATAGAAATGATGTTCTTAATTATCGTTGGTACGTACAGACAATCCCTTAAAACCAAAGTAAAATTTCCTAAAACCAATTCGACGTCCCCAATAGCCTCAGCGGCGATCCTAGCTCCGTTTCCAAAACGCAGGATTCTATCCCCGGGCTTCAGGTATCTTACTGCTCCCATCACCTGCAAGTCATTGCAGATATGAGAACCTGCTGCGGTGTCTAACACCCACGATGCACAGTTAATAGAAATATTAACTTCAACCAAGAAAATACCTTTGGCTACCAATTTCATCTTTAGGTAGTCTGGGCAGTTCCTTTTCCAGTGCCCTGCTTTCTTGCAGTGGAAACATTCGTCTTCTGGGCTTTTGCGCTTCTTTTGAACCACCTTGGTGATTGCCTTCGAAGAAACACTTTTCTTCTTCTTCTTACCTCTCTTGGGCTTTGCAGCCTTCGATTGGTGTGCAATCATTACCGGCTTCTCTTTCTTGAGAGTCGATTCTGCCGTTACCAACAAATTGGTCAGTTCGTGAAGAGCGAGGGTTCTATCCTCCATGTTGAAGTTCAACACGAACTGGTCAAAAGAACGGGGCAGCGTATGGAGAAGGAGGTCAGTGCTAAGATCAGCGTGCAAGTCTACTTCCAATCGCCCCAGTTTTTCAACCAGGTTGATGAAACGCAGACAGTGATCCTTGACACTGCTTCCCTCAGCCATCTTGAGATGAAACAACTCCTTAGTGGTCGCGAACCTTTCGGTACGAGACCTCTCTCCAAACATCTGTTGGAGGTGGAGAAGTATCTCTCTAGCAAGCGGCATTGCAGCATGCTGTTTCTGCAGTTCATTCGACATCGAAGCTAACATGAGACATCGAACCTGAAGATCATCATCAACCCTTTTAGCATGGGCGGTTCGTTGTTCCTCAGTAGCTCGTGCTGCGGGTGCAGCAGGCATGGGTGTGTCGAGCACATAGCTACGTCGCTCGGAGTCGAGGACGATTCTGAGATTTCTCAGCCAGTCAACAAAGTTTGAGCCATTCAATTTGTTTGCGTCGAGGATAACAGATAATGAATTCTTAGACATTGTACTTAATATCTACAAATGGAAAGAAGACAACATTTAGCTAACTGATCTTATGCCTAATACTTATAATTATCGAATTTGGACTTGTTTTCGAAAAAGTTCTCCCACTATTTTATCGAAACAATCACCCCTTTGATTGCTCGGGAATTTTAATTCCTAGTAGGTCTTGACGTCCCAGCAGCAATTAATTGCACCCACGACTCGTGGCCATACAACTAATTCTCCAGGTAGGTATACATTTTACCAATTATGTTACTCCACAACCTTGAAGCTTATTTTGCCTCGGCTTTCGCACTTATCTAGCACTGCTACATCATAAGTGTTACTAATCGTTAAGTCTAACCCATCAATCGTGATGAGCAACGGGCCCGGTCGTGAGTTCTCCGTAACTAGTTATCGGTCGATCCTCACATCCCGACCAGTCCTCACCCTTGTCATGTTTAGTTAAAAACAGGAGTCAAGGAATTTCACGTATTGTCCCTTTCTTCGACTCGGGTGCCAGACTCTGGATCACCTCTATCGATAAGTAGACAACATACGTTGGTCCCTATTGATGGAAGGCTTGGATTTATATAAATACTTCATTTTATTTTAATCCAATATGACTTAATATTTAATTCGAGAGGGGGTTTTCTGGTTTTGAAAGTTATGCTAACTCTCCTCGAGATCTCACCGATTCAATTATGCTTTATCTTTTATTACGATCTAGATTCTAGCGCGCAGCTAAATATAAATCGACAAATAAATAAAAGCCATACAAGCCTAGCATGCATACTACCACAATATGTTTTCGATCGGGAGCCTCCTATGTGGGCCATCATCGAGCCAATGATGTTGGCCCAATTGGTCAATCTAAAGGGTTCTCAAACAGGCCCTATGCTATTACACATTGTACCATGCATACATGGCCTTATCGTCTTGGGCTCCCACCTTGCTTGTAAATGGGCCTCCATCCTAAACTAGGAAAGCAGTAAAGCCCTATTCTATTACAAAGGCTCAAAGTGGCCCAAAAACAATAATAGGCTCGCAGGCCCAATAAAAACCAAGCAATAAATTAAACCAATCACATCTACCCTAAGGTCAAGGCTCGTCTCGATCGAAAACCACGTAAACAGTTCACGTAGAGCAAGAAACATGTAAACATCTTTTACTTTCTTCTACCTTAATTTTAAAACATCCTTTTAAAACTAACTTCCTATGATTCTTGCTTTTTAGTCACTACTAATTATGACAAAATAAATATCCGGGTAAACAAAAATTAATTTTCTGCTCAATTTCAGAATCTGTTTTTCAACTTTTGAAAATTGCATTTTCGGCCCCTCAAATTTCGAAAATTGCACTTTGACCCCAAAACTTTTAAAAAGTTACAAAAACACCCCTGGGCAGTTTCGGGCAGCAGACCAGAAAATAAAATTTTGAATTTTGAAAATTTTCGATTTTTCAAATTGACCCCTCAAGTTTCGGTAATTGCAAAACAGCCCCTAAGTTTTCAGAAATTGCAAAACGACCCCAAAAACCGTGCGACCAGAATTGCAAGAACAGTCCAGAATTTTCAGATTTCCAGATTTCAAAAATTTCGAATTTTCAGCCCCAAAAACCCTGATTTGCGATTTCTACCCCAAAAAGTCCTGAAGTTTTCAAAAACTATAAAAACGGCACAGATCTTGAAAAGCAGTTTTACCCAATGATAGATCTAGTCATAACAAACAAGAATCAACTTACAGAACATAATTATCACGTGTTCTCATACATATAATTAAACATATACGGTGAACACAATTATGTTCAGGCTTTTGTATAATAATAATGGAGTTGGCTCTGATACCACTGTTGGGATATAGCTCGATTTGTCAGACAACAAAGTGCGGAATTTAAAATTTTTCGAGGTATCCAATGGTCCCATATAAGAAGTCTCCATATTATGTATACAAAAACTTAAACAAAAACGCACACAATGAATTAACAAAGGGGGTTTTTGCGATATACCTCACCACAGGCAAGGTGGTGGAAACCTCCGGCTTCTTTTCTGAATCTGGATCTGGTTCACAGAAGTGATCCAAGTGTCTCACCTCCAGGGATAGTCCACACCAATTGGATTCTGGCAACACCTCAAGATCTTAGGCTCAGAACTCGATTCAGGAGATTTGTTATTGAAGGATTGTATGAGATCTCTTGACAAATCAAGATCTAATACAATGGAGGAGGAGATCTCGGCGGCGGCGGCACCAAGGAGCTCACGGCAGCACAGTGGCGGCGGCTAGTGGTGGCGGCGGCGGCTAGGGTTTACTTGGAGAAGGGGGCGGCGCTTTTAGGGCAGAGGGAGGCTAGGGTTTTTCTGCTTTGGGTGTTAGCTTATGAGCTCAAGTAGTTCCCCTTTTATAGACTCCTTCTGACCTAGGGTTTGCAAGACTCCTTATGGGCTTTAATTAATAGAAGCCCATGTCTTGCAATCCTCCATTTAATTAACTACTTTAATTAAATGCCCAGTCCAATTAAATCAATATTTCTTTTAATTAACTAGCAACTCAATTATTAATTAAGTTAGCCAATTAATTAATCTCCCACTTGAATTAAATACTTTTAATTCATTTAATTGATTTAATTACCTTTAAATCAATTAATTCCTTTCATGTCCTTTTATAACAGTCACCGTCCAATTGTATTGTGTGTGACCCTCTGGGTTCACCATCAACTGGCAGTAGGCCAACGAATCCTTCGTGATTTAATTTATGAACAATAAATTGTTCCGGTTAATTAAACTACCTTTATTTAACCACTCCTAGAATTAAATCCTCTATTAATTCAGGAGTACCCACACTTCATGGTCGATGTCTAGCCACAAGCCCATGAAGCCCAATTTCAGGTGAATTGATATTTGTGAACCTCGTTTCATATAATTGCCATGTACATACGGTCCTTCTATCGACTAATTTTCCCGATCAAGACTTAGGGTGTGTGAATTGATCGGCACCTCTAAATTTGTCTCGATAGCTATACTTTCTAATTCAGGATAATATACCTTTGTGACCTTCTAAATTTGGAAACCCCTTTCCAAATCCGTCACCGACTGCGGCCGCAGATTCCTTGGATATATTATCTAAGAATCGTATAGGAAATTCTCTCACTCATTACAGTGAGTCAATAGATCCCATATCGGTACTAACCACTCGCGTACATGTCCATACGCACCCAACCTAGGCATGTTATGACCAAGCTACGTGGCCTATACCTAGATCTAAGTACGCACTTCCATGCACCGAATTCGCCCTAGTACCTCAAGTCAAAGGACTAAATCGTACACTATTATATTCCTTGAGAAACATCCCATCACCGATATGCGTCATGCGCTTCCACAATGGGTTTCTCTGTTCGGGTCGTTCGATGCGTTCAATCTTCCATTGAACCACCTACTCGTATGCACTGGACTCAAATTCCTTGCTCATGAAACACTACAAATTCACTCCATGTGAATCATGCATACTCGTACAAGTCTTTGCGATTCCTATGATACCCCGTCTCGTTTTGGAATCTATGACTTGGAACACTTTTAAGATTACGACCTTTGAGACTGTTTCATGATTGCACTCAGTACTGAAGTGAATCGTCCCATAGTCAAATGTAATCTAAGGGTTTCAACCAATCGCTTAAATGTATTCGCGAAAGATGAAGTTGGCCATTGTTTATCCTTATACTCATATAAATAAACATGCGTATTATTATAAAATCAAAGATCGTTTCATACAGGATAGATCTATTACAAGCTAACAGAACTGCCTTGCAGGGCACTATCCTATCACAGACGAGTGAGCTGTTCGAGCTTCTTGAGATTTAGAAAAATTTCTGCTTCGAATGCGAAATCTCAGATGTTGTTGTTGTGTTTAGTCTCACTTCGAATTCAGCTCTATTTATACTTGGATTTGAAAATATGACCGTTGAAGGAGATCAAATCACAAATCCATAGCCTTAGCCCAATTTCAGAACGGCTACCTGCTACAGTCCTTTTTCTGCTGTACTTTCCTGTAGCTGCATTAAATGCACTCTGCTGATCCGAGAGTAAGTTCCAATCATTTGCCATTACTACCCTTCTCTTCCAGCATTTATTACATCCGGTGCATTTATTACCGTTGGACTCTTCTCATGATCTCTTCTAATCTGCTGATTAAAGCAACTCTGCTGATAGATACTCTGCTGATTAAATACTGAACTAATCTGATTTGAGTCAGCTGATGACCTACCCTTCTGTTCGCTGTTTAAGCATGAGATCACTAGTCTTCTGGGCTTTGAACTTTGAACTCTTCTGATGTCTTCTTTCACTTGTTCGAAATTCTTCTAAGGGAACTAAGCTTTCCATACTTAGCTGATTCTGATGTTTTGGAAATCATCAAAACCATCCCTTAATTACTTATCTTCTTTGCACTCTATCTTCATCTTCATCCAACAATTTCCCCCTTTTTGATGATGACAAAACATCAGCTAAGTACATATACCTAACCTAAAGTTTTCATCCTCAAAAATTTCTGAGATAGAAATAGACTGTTGGATTTAAACTTGCAATTTTATAGATATTGAAAAGATTACAGATTACAAGTTTGAGAAATGAAAAGTACAAAATGATAAAAGATTACAAGAATTTTAAGACATAAATGAACTAGCCTAAACTAGTCTTCTTCCTTCTTCTCTTCTTCTGTTTCCTTGTCTTCTTTTTCAGATTCTTCCTCAGATGGTTTGGAAGTTTCAGCTTCCAACTCTTCAAAGAACCTTTACCTCAACAGCTCTATCTTCTTATACTTGACATCAGGATCAAGCTGTTCTTTAGCTGAGTCCTTAGCCGCAGCTATTTCTTTATCAGACTTAGCTTTTGCTTCAACTTCAGTTTCATCAGCTTCACTTTCTTCTTCTGTGATCTTTTCATCTGTTGGTCTGCTTGTGCCTTCATTTTCTTCATCAGCTCCAACTTCTTCAGCAGCAGATTCTTCCAACAATTCAGTTTCTTCAGCTTCAGCAACATCTATGTCTTCTATTTTATCAAAAGAAGTTCCAACTTTCTTCTGTCCAAATATCCTATATTCCCCCTTTTTGTCATCATCAGCAGGGTTGACTGGATATTTTGGTAAGACTGGTGTAATCTGAAGTGAATCACAGAGAAGCTTGACATTTTATTCTATGGCATTGAGTTGAGCTTGTTGATTTAGTTGATTGGCCTCAAAATCTTTAATCCTTTTGAGCATATCTTCTCCTTGATCACCCAACCGAATTTTAGTTCCCAAAATCCAGTTGGATGAAGCAGTGAAGTCTTTCATCATATTTCTCATAACTTCATCTTCTGCTTGAATAGCCATCTCAACTGTTTCATCAATCCGTCTCCAACCAGCAGTAGTGCTCTGAGTCCTTCTTCTGATAATGTCCATTTCTTGACAGACAGATTTGACATCCTTAGCAGTATCTTCTATCAGATAGATTGGAACAGCAGCAGCTTTCTGATTTGCAGTTAACTTCTCTTCCATTTCCTTCATTGATTTTGATATCATTTGTTGAATAGAATCCAACAATGATGTTTGCTGTAAGCTCTGAGAAGTAGAAGCAACTTCAGTTTGGATTGGAGGTAAGGCAAGAACTTCCTTTTCAGTGGACTGTTCTTTTGCTTGAGTTGATTTTTCAGTTGACTGATCTGCTGGACCAGAAGCAGGGTCTTCATTCATGGTCTCATCAGCTTGACTAGGAGTGCTTTCCTTCTCCTTAGTCTAATCAGTTTCCTCAGCAGCAGCCTCTTTTTCAGTGATCTGATCAGCTGGAATGCTTTCTTCTTCCTTTGATTCATCAGTTGGTTCAGACTTGTCATCCTTTTCTTTGTCCTGATCAGTGGGGTCAGATGTACCCTCTTTTTCCTTTTGATGATCAGCAACATCAGCAATGACATCTTTCTTTTTGTCCTTGTCAGAAGGGGGTTCAATCTTCTTTATAGATTTGACAGTTCTCAACAACCCTGCATCAATTCTTCTGTTTCCTTGTCTTCTTTTTCATATTCTTCCTCAGATGGTTTGGAAGTTTCAGCTTCCAACACTTCAAAGAACATTTTCCTCAGCAGCTCTATCTTCTTATACTTGACATCAGGATCAAGCTGTTCTTTAGCTGAGTCCTTAGCAGCAGCTATTTCTTTATCAGACATAGCTTTTGCTTCAGCTTCAGTTTCATCAGCTTCACTTTCTTCTTCTGTGATCTTCTCATCTGTTGGTCTGCTTGTGCCTTCATTTTCTTCATCAGCTCCAACTTCTTCAGCAGCAGATTCTTCCAACACTTCAGTTTCTTCAGCTTCAGCACCATCTCTGTCTTCTATTTTATCAAAAGAAGTTCCAACTTTCTTCTGTCCAAATACCCTATCTTCCCCCTTTTTGTCATCATCAGCAGGGTTGACTGGATATTTTGGTAAGACTGGTGTAATCTGAAGTGAATCACAGAGAAGCTTGACATTTTCTTCTATGGCATTGAGTTGAGCTTGTTGATTTAGTTGATTGGCCTCAAAAGCTTTCATCCTTTTGAGCATATCTTCTCCTTGATCACCCAACTGAATTTGAGTTCCCAAAATCCAATTGGATGAAGCAGTGAAGTCTTTCATCATATTTCTCATAACTTCATCTTCTGCTTGAATAGCCATCTCAACTGTTTCTTCAATCCGTCACCAACCAGCAGTAGTGCTCTGAGTCCTTCTTCTGATAATGTCCATTTCTTGACAGACAGATTTGACATCCTTAGCAGTATCTTCTATCAGATAGATTGGAACAGCAGCAGCTTTCTGATTTGAAGTTTACTTCTCTTCCATTTCCTTCATTGATTTTGATATCATTTGTTGAATAGAATCCAAAAATGATGTTTGCTGTAAGCTCTGAGAAGTAGAAGCAACTTCAGTTTGGATTGGAGGTAAAGCAAGAACTTCCTTTTCAGTAGACTGTTCTTCTGCTTGAGTTGATTTTTCAGTTGACTGATCTGCTGGACCAGAAGCAGGGTCTTCATTCATGGTCTCATCAGCTTGACTAGGAGTGCTTTCCTTCTCCTTAGTCTGATCAGTTTCCTCAGCAGTAGCCTCTTTTTCAGTGATCTGATCAGCTGGAATGTTTTCTTCTTCCTTTGATTCATCAGCTGGTTCAGACTTGTCATCCTTTTCTTTGTCCTGATCAGTGGGGTCAGATGTACCCTCTTTTTCCTTTTGATGATCAGCAACATCAGCAATGACATCTTTCTTTTTGTCCTTGTCAGCAGGGGGTTCAATCTTCTTGATAGATTTGACAGTTCTCAACAACCCTGCATCAATTCTTCTGTTTCCTTGTCTTCTTTTTCAGATTCTTCCTCAGATGGTTTGGAGGTTTCAGCTTCCAACTCTTCAAAGAACCTTTTCCTCAGCAGCTCTATCTTCTTATACTTGACATCAGGATCAAGCTGTTCTTTAGCTGAGTCCTTAGCATCAGCTATTTCTTTATCAGACATAGCTTTTGCTTCAGCTTCAGTTTAATCAGCTTCACTTTCTTCTTCTGTGATCTTCTCATCTGTTGGCCTGCTTGTGCCTTCATTTTCTTCATCAGCTCCAACTTCTTCAGCAGCAGATTCTTCCAACACTTCAGTTTCTTCAGCGTCAGCACCATCTCTGTCTTCTATTTTATAAAAAGAAGTTCCAACTTTCTTCTGTCCAAATACCCTATCTTCCCCCTTTTTGTCATCATCAGCAGGGTTGACTGGATATTTTGGTAAGACTGATGTAATCTGAAGTGAATCACAGAGAAGCTTGACATTTTCCTCTATGGCATTGAGTTGAGCTTGTTGATTTAGTTGATTGGCCTCAAAAGCTTTCATCCTTTTGAGCATATCTTCTCCTTGATCACCCAACTGAATTTGAGTTCCTAAAATCCAATTGGATGAAGCAGTTAAGTCTTTCATCATATTTCTCATAACTTCATCTTCTGCTTGAATAGCCATCTCAACTGTTTCTTCAATTCGTCTCCAACCAGCAGTAGTGCTCTGAGTCCTTCTTCTGATAATGTCCATTTCTTGACAGACAGATTTGACATCCTTAGCAGTATCTTCTATCAGATAGATTGGAACAGCAGCAGCTTTCTGATTTGAAGTTTACTTCTCTTCCATTTCCTTCATTGATTTTGATATCATTTGTTGAATAGAATCCAAAAATGATGTTTGCTGTAAGCTCTGAGAAGTAGAAGCAACTTCAGTTTGGATTGGAGGTAAAGCAAGAACTTCCTTTTCAGTAGACTGTTCTTCTGCTTGAGTTGATTTTTCAGTTGACTGATCTGCTGGACCAGAAGCAGGGTCTTCATTCATGGTCTCATCAGCTTGACTAGGAGTGCTTTCCTTCTCCTTAGTCTGATCAGTTTCCTCAGCAGTAGCCTCTTTTTCAGTGATCTGATCAGCTGGAATGTTTTCTTCTTCCTTTGATTCATCAGCTGGTTCAGACTTGTCATCCTTTTCTTTGTCCTGATCAGTGGGGTCAGATGTACCCTCTTTTTCCTTTTGATGATCAGCAACATCAGCAATGACATCTTTCTTTTTGTCCTTGTCAGCAGGGGGTTCAATCTTCTTGATAGATTTGACAGTTCTCAACAACCCTGCATCAATTCTTCTGTTTCCTTGTCTTCTTTTTCAGATTCTTCCTCAGATGGTTTGGAGGTTTCAGCTTCCAACTCTTCAAAGAACCTTTTCCTCAGCAGCTCTATCTTCTTATACTTGACATCAGGATCAAGCTGTTCTTTAGCTGAGTCCTTAGCATCAGCTATTTCTTTATCAGACATAGCTTTTGCTTCAGCTTCAGTTTAATCAGCTTCACTTTCTTCTTCTGTGATCTTCTCATCTGTTGGCCTGCTTGTGCCTTCATTTTCTTCATCAGCTCCAACTTCTTCAGCAGCAGATTCTTCCAACACTTCAGTTTCTTCAGCGTCAGCACCATCTCTGTCTTCTATTTTATAAAAAGAAGTTCCAACTTTCTTCTGTCCAAATACCCTATCTTCCCCCTTTTTGTCATCATCAGCAGGGTTGACTGGATATTTTGGTAAGACTGATGTAATCTGAAGTGAATCACAGAGAAGCTTGACATTTTCCTCTATGGCATTGAGTTGAGCTTGTTGATTTAGTTGATTGGCCTCAAAAGCTTTCATCCTTTTGAGCATATCTTCTCCTTGATCACCCAACTGAATTTGAGTTCCTAAAATCCAATTGGATGAAGCAGTTAAGTCTTTCATCATATTTCTCATAACTTCATCTTCTGCTTGAATAGCCATCTCAACTGTTTCTTCAATTCGTCTCCAACCAGCAGTAGTGCTCTGAGTCCTTCTTCTGATAATGTCCATTTCTTGACAGACAGATTTGACATCCTTAGCAGTATCTTCTATCAGATAGATTGGAACAGCAGCAGCTTTCTGATTTGAAGTTTACTTCTCTTCCATTTCCTTCATTGATTTTGATATCATTTGTTGAATAGAATCCAAAAATGATGTTTGCTGTAAGCTCTGAGAAGTAGAAGCAACTTCAGTTTGGATTGGAGGTAAAGCAAGAACTTCCTTTTCAGTAGACTGTTCTTCTGCTTGAGTTGATTTTTCAGTTGACTGATCTGCTGGACCAGAAGCAGGGTCTTCATTCATGGTCTCATCAGCTTGACTAGGAGTGCTTTCATTCTCCTTAGTCTGATCAGTTTCCTCAGCAGTAGCCTCTTTTTCAGTGATCTGATCAGCTGGAATGCTTTGTTCTTCCTTTGATTCATCAGCTGGTTCAGACTTGTCATCCTTTTCTTTGTCCTGATCAGTGGGGTCAGATGTACCCTCTTTTTCCTTTTGATGATCAGCAACATCAGCAATGACATCTTTCTTTTTGTCCTTGTCAGCAGGGGGTTCAATCTTCTTGATAGATTTGACAGTTCTCAACAACCCTGCATCAATTCTTCTGTTTCCTTGTCTTCTTTTTCAGATTCTTCCTCAGATGGTTTGGAGGTATCAGCTTTCAACTCTTCAAAGAACCCTTTCCTCAGCAGCTCTATCTTCTTATACTTGACATCAGGATCAAGCTGTTCTTTACCTGAGTCCTTAGCAGCAGCTATTTCTTTATCAGACATAGCTTTTGCTTCAGCTTCAGTTTCATCAGCTTCACTTTCTTCTTCTGTGATCTTCTCATCTGTTGGTCTGCTTGTGCATTCATTTTCTTCATCAGCTCCAACTTCTTCAGCAGCAGATTCTTCCAACACTTCAGTTTCTTCAGCGTCAGCACCATCTCTGCCTTCTATTTTATCAAAAGAAGTTCCAACTTTCTTCTGTCCAAATACCCTATCTTCCCCCTTTTTGTCATCATCAGCAGGGTTGACTGGATATTTTGGTAAGACTGATGTAATCTGAAGTGAATCACAGAGAAGCTTGACATTTTCTTCTATGGCATTGAGTTGAGCTTGTTGATTTAGTTGATTGGCCTCAAAAGCTTTCATCCTTTTGAGCATATCTTCTCCTTGATCACCCAACTGAATTTGAGTTCCTAAAATCCAATTGGATGAAGCAGTGAAGTCTTTCATCATATTTCTCATAACTTCATCTTCTGCTTGAATAGCCATCTCAACTGTTTTTTCAATCCGTCTCCAACCAGCAGTAGTGCTCTGAGTCCTTCTTCTGATAATGTCCATATCTTGACAGACAGATTTGACATCCTTAGTAGTATCTTCTATCAGATAGATTGGAACAGCAGCAGCTTTCTGATTTGCAGTTTACTTCTCTTCCATTTCCTTCATTGATTTTGATATCATTTGTTGAATAGAATCCAACAATGATGTTTGCTGTAAGCTCTGAGAAGTAGAAGCAACTTCAGTTTGGATTGGAGGTAAAGCAAGAACTTCCTTTTCAGTAGACTGTTCTTCTGCCTGAGTTGATTTTTCAGTTGACTGATCTGCTGGACCAGAAGCAGGGTCTTCATTCATGGTCTCATCAGCTTGACTAGGAGTGCTTTCATTCTCCTTAGTCTGATCAGTTTCCTCAGCAGCAGCCTCTTTTTCAGTGATCTGATCAGCTGGAATGCTTTCTTCTTCCTTTGATTCATCAGCTGGTTCAGACTTGTCATCCTTTTCTTTGTCCTGATCAGTGGGGTCAGATGTACCCTCTTTTTCCTTTTGATGATCAGCAACATCAGCAATGACATCTTTCTTTTTGTCCTTGTCAGCAGGGGGTTCAATCTTCTTGAAAGATTTGACAGTTCTCAACAACCCTGCATCATCTAGAGTAGTTCTGTGAGAAATCCAGGTGAAATCATCAATAGGAATAAATGGGGAGATTGGGTTCGTAGGTAATTCTTCAAATGATTTGATGTTAGGACCATAGACAATCTGCTTGATATTAGGAAGTGGGATCATGGAGCTTGGCTGTCCCTTCATCTTCCTAGTCTTTTTAGCCCATAATTCCATAGACTGAGCAATTGCCAGCCTGATGGATCTCTCCTTGAGATCTTCTGATTCAGAATACTCCTCAGGAACAGATTCAAGAATCTTCTTTGCCTCAGCCTTGGCAATGTGACTGATTCTTAATCTTAACTTATCCAGAAAGAATTCTGAGTCAAGTGCTTGAGTTAGAGATCCAGTCTCAAGCCACTTCAACACCCAGGCTTCTTCAGTAGCAAATCCCTTCCAATTTGCAATCTGTTCTTGACTCTTGGTCAATCTGAATTCTCTCCATCTATTGTACCTTATCTTCTCTTTGTTGAACATTGTCAGATGGGTGATTCTTGCATTCTCAGCATCCAACCTTTTAAGAAATTCTTCAAAGATGTCAGGATCATCTCTGACAATCTCCAAAGCCAGTTTGACCTCTTCTCTTCTTTTTGGTTGAATCTTTGGAGCAGGCATGACTGGTATGGGTTTGGTGGAGTCTCTTGGTTCACCAATTGTAATGCCTCCAGAATGCTTTGGACCATGAGTGTCTTTGGTGCTTGCTTCAATAGCAGCAGCTAACTCAGCTGCCTCAATAGCATCCCTTTGCTCTTGAGTCATTTTGCTGGCTTCTTCTTCCAGCCTCTTGAGCTCAAGGCTTTTCAACCTATCTTCCTCTGCCTTTTCTGCGGCTTTTCTCTGCTTTTAAGCATCATCAATCTTCTTCTTCTCAGCAGCAGAAATGTAAGGAAGCACAATCTTTCCAGTCCTTAGCTTCCTAGCTTCAGGACTCTCAATCACTTGAATTGGAGTGGCAGCAACAGGAGTAGGGTGTATAAGAGGTACAATCTCTTCACTTGCTGTGCCAGTCTGCTGTTCAACAGCTTCTACAGCAAACTCTCCATTCTTTTCAGCAGCAGCCTTTCCAGCAGGCTCCTCAAACATGTCAGCAGCGGCCTCTTGAACAGGCTCTTCAACTTGTTCAACAGCAGCTTCAACCAAAGGTTCTTCATTGATAACTGGCCTCTCTGCTGATGGTGATTCTCTGACTGTGATAGTTTGTTCTTCAGAGAATGTCACTTTCCTTTTTGCTTTAGACTTAGGAATTCTCTTTGGAGCTTCTTGCTGATACTTAGCTTGGGGAGGTCCCCTTGCTTCTCTTTTTGTTCTCATTCTCTTCAGTCTTTGAAGAGGAACTTCTTCTTCTGATTCAGTTCTTTCAGGAGAGGAACCTGTCTCCATTTGTTCAATCTCCTTGGTGAAGTCATCAATTACCTTTTCAGGGATTACAACTTCAGGTTGTGCTGATCCAGCTTCAACAGCAGGGCTTGCTGTTTGATCAGCAGTTTGGCTTGTCTGACCCTCCTTCTTGCTCTTCTTAGAAGGGGTCTTCTTAGACTTTGCAGCAGCTTTTCTTTTAGGAGCAGCCACTACTTTCCTTACTGGTTCATACAATTTGAACTCTTTGCTACCGTGGGTAGTCTTTCCACCAGCCATAGGACAGTTTAGTGACATGAACAGATGACTAAGCAAGATGGCATGCGAAGTCCTTTTGTCACTCAGCAGATCATAGACATGAGCTGCCCAATTCACCTTCGGTCCATAATAAATGCAGATCATGGTGTAGTACCTCTTCCTTGGTAATCCATCTAAAGAGCCCGTGCTGCAATCTAATTTCTTCGCAATGATGTCTGCGAACCTCAGATACTCATCTTTTAACTGAGTCTTCATCAGAGTCCCAGTCATCTCTTCTCCCTTCTGAGCACAAATTGCCCAAAATTCTTCCTCCTTTTCAGACCCTAGGTCTGTTACGTTTCCTCCTTCATTTGTCAATTTATAAACCTCACTCAAAACAGCAGCAAAGACAGCGATTTTCTTACCCCCAATGACAGCTGACATGACAGTGTCATCTTTGGTGAATTTCCTGGTCTTGTAGAAGTGATCAACATCTTCTAGGTAAACCCTGTCTTCGTGGGCTTCCAGAACTGGAACTAAAGATGCCTCTTTGATTTTCTCCAAGATTGAGCGCATCAGATCAGTACCGGAAAAATGGAATTTGCTGTAGTTCAAGTATCTTCCATCAATAATCTTTTCCATTTCTGGGATTACTGAGTAGAATCTGTGAAAGCAGTAAACTTTTAAAAGAGAGATTGAGAGTTAGAGAATTTGAGATTTTGAGTGTGCGTAAGACGACTGTACTGTTTCAGATCGGATTTTATACGTTTTCCATTGTTTAGGTTATCGTGATTAATCTGAGACATTGGATCAATATGACAGTTTATTAATCGTGTGGGTGGGAGCTGCGGATTTCAATTTTATTATTTTAATGTCAGACAGGCGGGAAACTCAATCGACACTAATCTGTTACTTATAAAAGCGTGTTTCTGAAGATACGATTTATAACCATGCTTATATAAGATATCAGATGAGTAGAGTTTAACTTATCTGACAGACCAGTGATCTGTTATCTGATATTACTAGAGAAAGCCAATAGCTAGTAATCTTCCTCTGCTGTTTGTCAATCCAGCAAGATAAAATAATCTTCAGTCTTCAAGAATTAAGAACACATCTTCTGATAACATAACTTCAACTAACTGTCATTAACCAATTTCATCTTTAGAGCAGAAGTACCGCTAGTCTTACACGTTCCCCTGTCTTTAAGAATTCCTAAGTTAACTAGTCTGTTAAAAGTTAATCCTTGAATAGAATAATGGATAACTAAGCTGTTGAACTTCAGTCTTCTGATGAGTTCCCTGTTGGGATAGTGGTTGGGATGCCTCGATTGTCAGAACAACGACAGTGCGGAATTTAAAAATTTTCGAAGCACCCAAGGTCCCATTTATTTGAATCTCCATATTATATATACAAAAGCATAGAAGAAAACACACAAAGTAATAAAACAAATGGAGTTTTGCGATTTACCTCACCACAGGCTAGGTGGTGGCAACCTTCAGTTCTGATTCTTAATCTGGATTTGGATCTGGATCTGGTTCACAGAAGTGATCCAAGCGTCTCACCTCCAAAGTTAGTCCACACCAATTGGATTCTGGCAACACCTCCTAGTCTTAGGCTCAGAACTGGATCTAGGAGATTTGTCAATGGAGGACTGTGCAGATCTACTTGGCAGAGCAAGATCCAGCACGAAGGAACAAGGGAGGATGTGCGGCGGCACTATAGCAGCTCACGGCCAGCAAGGGACGGCGGCTATTGGTGGCGGCGCAGGAGAGGGGCGGTGCATAAGTGCAGAGAAAGAGGCCAGGGTTTTTTGCTAGGTTGTTCACTTTCTGAGCTCTTGTAGAACTCTATTTATAAGAGTTCCTTTTGACCTAGGTTTGCAAGACTCCTTATGAGCTTTTAATTAAAGGCCCGTGTCTTGCAAGCCTTTCATTTAATTAACTACTTTAATTAAATGCCCAATCCAAATAAATCATTATTTCTTTTATATAATTAATTAGCAACTTGATTAAGTATTTAATTAATTAAGATAGCCAATTAATTAATCTCCCACTTGAATTAAATACTTTTAATTCATTTAATTGATTTAATTACCTTTAAATCAATTAATTCGTTTTATGTCCTTCCATAACAGTCACCGTCCAATTGTATTGTGTGTGACCCTCTGGGTTCACCATCAATTGGCAGCAGGCCCACGGATTCCTCGTGATTTAATTTATGAACAATAAATTGCTCCGGTCAATTAAACAACCTTTAATTGACCACTCCTAGAATCAAATCCTCTATTAACTCAGGAGTACCTACACTTCATGGTCGATGTCTAGCCACAAGCCCATGAAGCCCAACTTCAGGTGAATTGATACTTGTGAACCTCGTCTCATATAATTACCATGTACATACGGTCCTTCTATCGACTAATATTCCCGATCAAGACTTAGGGTGTGTGAATTGATCGGCACCTCTAAATTTGTCTCGATAACTATACTTTCTAATTCAGGATAATATTTCAGTGTGACTGCTAAATTTGGAAACCCCTTTCCAAATCCGTCACCGACCGTGGCCACGGTTTCTCGGATATATTATCTAAGAATCGTATAGGAAATTCTCTCACCCATTACAGTGAGTCAATAGATTCCATATTGGTACTAACCACTCGCGTACATGTCCATACGCACCCAACCTAGGCATGTTATGACCAAGCTAAGTGGCCTATACCTAGATCTAAGTAGGCACTTTCATGCATCGAATTCGCCCTAGCACCTCAAGTCAAAGGACTAAATCGTACACTATTATAATCCTTGAGAAACATCCCATCACCGATATGCGACATGCGCTTCCACAATGGGTTTCTCTGTTCGGGTCGTTCGATGCGTTCAATCCTCCATTGAACCACCTACTCATATGCACTGGCCTCAAATGCCTTGCTCATGAAACGCTACAAATTCACTCCATGTGAATCATGCATACTCGTACAAGTCTTGGCGATTCCTACGATACCCCGTCTCGTTTCGGAATCTATGACTTGGAACAGTTTTAAGATTACGACCTTTGAGACTGTTTCATGATTGCACTCAGTACTGAAGTGAATCGTCCCATAGTCAAATGTAATCTAAGGATTTCAACCAATCGCTTAAATGTATTCGCGAGAGATGATGTTGGCCATTGTTTATCCTTATACTAGTATAAATAAACGTGCGTACTAACTCATTTATACTAAAGAAAGATAATGATAGTTCCAGTACAAGCTAAATGTATTGGCTTGCAGGGCACTATTCCATCAATCTCCCACTTGCCCTAAAGCCAATCACAAACGTTTCTAGGACCCATCTTTTTAAAGATGTTCTTCGAACTCATTTCATGATATAGCCTCTTTTAGTGGATCCGCTAAGTTGTCTTCTGAGTCGACGCGATCCAATACGCGCGTTAACTATACCAATGATTTTTCTAATCAAATGGTATCTTTCTTTCAATTGTGTTTAGATTTCTGGTAAGATCTCGAATGCTTTGCTTTAGCAATAGCTCCAATGTTATCATAGAAAATAATCATGAGCTTCGCAATGCTAGGCACTACATCCAACCATAGGATGAAGTTTTATATCCAAACACTTTCTTAAGTCGCATTTAATGCTGCAATATATCTTGCTTCAGTGGTTTAGATGGTTACGGTGATTTGCTTGGAACCCTTTCAAATTCACCGTTACCCCATTGATGCAGGATATGTATCCAAAAATGGATGTTCTTAATTCATCCACATCAGACTGAAAATTCGAATCAGTGAATCCTTCGAATTTTAATTCTCCACTACCACCGTAGACCAAGAACAAATCCTTAGTCTTTGTCAAGAGCTTAAGGATATCTTTTACGGTGGTCCAGTACTTCTTCACTGGAGTTTGACTAGCAACTGCTCGCGATACTTGAGCAAGTTCTATGTCTGGTCTAGTACATAGTAAAGCATGCCACATGCAACCTTTTGTTTGAAACATAAGGTATTTGAGACATTCTCCTTTATTCTCATTTTGATGTAGGGCACATCGATTTTGGAACAAGGGATACTGTGTCTCACTGGAAGCAATCCTTTATTAGATTCTTCATACTGAATATTTCCAGTATTGATTCTATGTACTTAGATTTAGAGAGTGTCAGCATCTTTTCCGATCTAATTCTATAGATACGTATCCCAATACGCAAGATGCTTCTCCTAAATCTTTCATGGAGAATTGCATGGACAACCACGCTTTCGTCTGTGCTAACATTCTGATATCATACCAGATATTCAGAACATTATCGACATATAAAATATGAGCTTCATCGCGCTCCCACTAATCCTTTTGTACACTCATGGTTCATATTCGTTTTAATGAAGTCAAATGTCTTGACTATCTCATCAGAACAAATGTGAATCTAAATGGATTCAGACATTGCTAATGGAGAAAAGGTTTCATCAAAGTCTGTTCCAGAACATTGCGAATAGCCTTTTTACCATCAGTCAATTCTTAGAGGTAACACCTCTCCATTCATTCCAAGTTTGAAGATCCATTTTTAACTTATAACCAACTTATAGGGATAAATCCCTTGTGTGGATCAATCAAGGTTATACCTTGTTGGAATGGATGGGATCCATTTCGGTTTGCATGGCTTCGAGCCACGCACCCGAGTCTATGTCTGACATCGCTTTCTTGATAGGTCATTGGATCACTTTCCACATTCTCGTTTTCGTAAATGAAACCAAATCGCTCTGGTTCCTTACGAATTCGATCAGACCTTCGAAGAGTGGGTGTACTAGTAGGTTCAGTAAATTCTAGATTAACTCCCACTGTTTGCGAGGACGGGTCCAAATCTTGGACTTCATCAAGTTCCATGACGTTTCCATTTCCTTTGACGAGAAATTCATCAACAGAGGAACGGGTATTCATAAGAAACGATTGTTTCTCATTGTCGTGGAATAGGTATCCAATGGATTTCGTTGGATACCCCACAATTTTATACAAATTGGATCTACTAGCCAATTTATCTCCTTTCTCGTTTCTACCATCGGTAGGAGATCTCCATACTCAGAAGTAAGAGTATAAAGGTATTTTGCCATACCTTTCTTGGTAAAGCTTTGCATGCACGTACTTTGAAGGTACTTTGCTTAGTATCTTCGATGCAGTCAGGAGGACTAACTCCTAGAATGTATAAGGAAGCTTAACAAAACTCAATATGGATCGAACAATGTTAAACAATGTTAGATTCCATCTCTTTAGATACTTCAATAAGTTGAGGCGTCTTAAGAGGAGTTTGTTATATGAAAATCTCATTCTCATTAAGATAATTGAGGAATCCTTGACAAGTATTTGCTATCTATTAGATCGAATAACACTATGTCTTTGTTGATTCTCTACTTCGCAATGAAATACCTTTCTTGGTTTTTCGATTTGCATCTCACTAGATTCATTTTTCACTAACGACCAAGGTCTTTAGCAAAAAGTACGAAGTATGAGTAATCTCCTCTCACAGTAACCTTTAGTGATCCATATTCATGGATTAAATCCAGATTTTTGTTTGGTTCGCTCCGGATTCCCTGTGACGGGAGATCTGGTCATATTTCCTCTGAGACATGATTCGCAGGTTGGAAGTTCATCCAAGTTCTATTTTTCAAGAAACTTAGGTGAAACCAACTTTTGAATCCTACTCTTGGAGATGTGTCCAAGTCTAGCGTACCAAAGTTATGGATTATTATCTTTGTATTAATTGAATTTCACACATTAATTCAATAAGATTGAGTCAATGGTTTAATTCAATTAATTTACTTCCTTTCAATTAACTTCTTTAATTGCTTCCTTTTTCCTTTTCAATTAACCCTTTAATTGAAACGTTGCTTAATTAATTAGATCATCTAATCAATTAAACATATTAATGCCTTTCTTAGATGCAGTGGGATAATTCGACTTTTAGGCTACTTGTGTTCTTTTGAATACCTTTATGGTCGAATGTAGAAGAGAATAAATTCTTCTTCATTTTACTCTTCTTTGACTTTGCAGTCCATGAAGTGTAGACGATCATTACAGGTTTATCCTATTTGCCTTTAACCAGTACTTTGGTTGATTCATGAAATGTGATCAACTTATCAAATAAGATCAGTGTATTTCAAGAGTCATTTGAATGAGCGGGAGGAGAATTTAGGAGGAAGTTAATGTTAAGATCACTTGCAGGCCTACGTTTAGTTGATCCAGTTTTCAACTAGATTGGAAAAACAAAGACAGTGATCCTTGACACTAGTTCCTTCATTTATTCTCGAGTTTTGAAACAATTCCTTAGAAGTCTCGAATCATATCGATTCAAAACTACTCCTCAAAACAAGCCTTTTGAGGTGGAGGTTTGTTTCAGAAGACTGGTCCTCAAAACGGGCCTTTTGAGGTGGAAGCTTCAGACATGCTCCTCATGTTGCTTCCATAGCTCGTTCAATCTTGATGCTTATTTGAGGAAACGATCATTAAGATTCCCATACTTCATAGGTGATTCGTTTCACTTTTGAGATTCATCTTTATATGAGGAAACGATCATTAATATTCCCATACTCTACGAGTGATTCGTTTCTTATATATTGACTTAGAAGCGCATAAGGCATAGGCTCGTCGTTTAAGAACATCATTCCCACTTCTGGAATTTAAGAAAATTCTCAAGTTTTGCCTAGTCGATATTTTGATCCAGTTATTTTATTAGTCGAGGATAAATAGTTAAATGGATAATTACAGATATCTCAGTATCTAAAGAGAAGACAAACATTTAGTGGACTAGTTAATGAATAATACTTATAATCTACGAAGGTTGGACTCTCTATTGTAGAAGTTCTCCCACTATTTTATCGAAACAATTACCCTGTCAATTGTTCGGGAAATTCTATTTCCTAGTAGGTCTTGACGTCCCAGCGGCAATTAATTGCACCCACGACTCGTGGCCATACAACCAATTCCCCAGGTAGGCATACTTATTGCCAATTGTGTTACTCCACAATCTTCAAGCTATTTTGCCTCGGTTTTCGCACTTATCTAGCACTGCTATATCATAAGTGTTCCTAATCGTTAAGTCTAACCCATCAATCATGATGAGCAACGGGCCCGGTCGTGAGTTCTCCGTAACTAGTTATCGGTCGATCCTCACATCCCGACCAGTCCTCACCCTTGTCGTGTTTAGTTAAAAACAGGAGTCAAGGAATTTCGCGTATTGTCCCTTTCTTCGACTCGGGTGCCAGACTCTGGATCACCTCTATCGATAAGTAGACAACATACGCTAGTCCCTATTGATGGAAGGCTTGGATTTATATAAATACTTCATTTTATTTTAATCCAATATGACTTAATATTTAATTCGAGAGGGGATTTACTGGTTTGAAAGTTATGCTAACTCTCCTCGAGATCTCACCGATTCAGTTATGCTTTATCTTTTATTACGATCTAATATTCTAGCGCGTAATACCATACAAGCTAAATATAATTCGACAAATAAATAAAAGCCATACAAGCCTAGCATGCATACTACCACAATATATTTTCGATCGGGAGCCTCCTATGTGGGCCATCATCGAGCCAATGATGTTGGCCCTATTGGTCAATCTAAAGGGTTTGTAAATGGGCCTTTGCTATTACACAATGTACCACGCATACATGGCCTTCATACGTTCTTGGGTTCCCACCTTGCTTGTAAACGGGCCTCCATCCTAAACTAGGAAAGCTGTAAAGCCCTATTCTATTACAAAGGCTCAAAATGGCCCAAAAACATAATAGGCTCGCAGGCCCAATAAAAACCAACAATAAATTAAACCAATCACATCTAACATAAGGTCAAGGTTCGGCTCGATCGAAAACCACGTAAACAGTTCACGTAGAGCAAGAAACATGTAAACAACTTTTACCTATTCCTTCCTTAATTTTAAAACAACCTTTTAAAACTAACTCCCTAGGATTCTTACTTTTTAGTCACTACTAATTATGACAAAATGAATATTCGGGTAAACAAAAATAAATTTTCTGCTCAAATTCAGATTCTGTTTTTCAACTTTTGAAAATTGCATTTTCGCCCCTCAACTTTCGAAAATTGCACTTTGACCCCAAAACTTTTAAAAAGTTACAAAAACACCCCTAAGCAGATTCGGGCAGCAGACCAGAAAATAAAATTTTGAATTCTGAAAATTTTCAATTTTTCAAACAGACCCCTGAAGTTTCGGTAATTGCAAAATAGTCCCCAAACTTTCGGAAATTACAAAACGACCCCAAAAATATGTGCGACCAGCTTTGCAAAACAGTTCAGTAATTTTGAAATTTCCAGATTCGAAAAAATTTAATTTTCAGCACCTAAAACCCTAATTTGCGATTTTTAGTTCAAAGAGTCCTGAAGTTTTCAAAAACTATAAAAACGGCACAGATCTAAAATAGCAGTTTTACCCAATCATAGATCCAGTCATAACAAGTAAGAATCAACTTACAGAACATAATTATCACGTGTTTACATATACATAATTAAACATATATGGTGAAAACACATTATGTTCAGGCTTTTCGTATAATAATGATGGAGTTGGCTCTGATACCACTGTTGGGATAGTGGTTGGGATGCCTCGATTGTCAGAACAACGACAGTGCGGAATTTAAAATTTTTCGAAGCACCCAAGGTCCCATATATTTGAATCTCCATATTATATATACAAAAGCATAGAACAAAACACACAAAGTAATAAAACATAGGGAGTTTTGCGATTTACCTCACCACAGGCTAGGTGGTGGCAACCTTCAGTTCTGATTCTGAATCTGGATCTGGATCTGGATCTGGTTCACAGAAGTGATCCAAGCGTCTCACCACCAAAGTTAGTCCACACCAATTGGATTCTGGCAACACCTCCTAGTCTTAGGCTCAGAACTGGATCTAGGAGATTTGTCAATGGAGGACTGTGCAGATCTACTTGGCAGAGCAAGATCCAGCACGAAGGAACAAGGGAGGATGTGCGGCGGCACTATAGCAGCTCACGGCCAGCAAGGGACGGCGGCTATTGGTGGCGGCGCAGGAGAGGGGCGGCGCATAAGTGCAGAGAAAGAGGCCAGGGTTTTTTGCTAGGTTGTTCACTTTCTGAGCTCTTGTAGAACTCTATTTATAAGAGTTCCTTTTGACCTAGGTTTGCAAGACTCCTTATGGGCTTTTAATTAAAGGCCCATGTCTTGCAAGCCTTTCATTTAATTAACTACTTTAATTAAATGCCCAATCCAAATAAATCATTATTTCTTTTATATAATTAATTAGCAACTTAATTAAGTATTTAATTAATTAAGATAGCCAATTAATTAATCTCCCACTTGAATTAAATACTTTTAATTCATTTAATTGATTTAATTACCTTTAAATCAATTAATTCGTTTTATGTCCTTCCATAACAGTCACCGTCCAATTGTATTGTGTGTGACCCTCTGGGTTCACCATCAATTGGCAGCAGGCCCACGAATTCCTCGTGATTTAATTTATGAACAATAAATTGCTCCGGTCAATTAAACAACCTTTAATTGACCACTCCTAGAATCAAATCCTCTATTAACTCGGGAGTACCTACACTTCATGGTCGATGTCTAGCCACAAGCCCATGAAGCCCAACTTCAGGTGAATTGATACTTGTGAACCTCGTCTCATATAATTACCATGTACATACGGTCTTTCTATCGACTAATATTCCCGATCAAGACTTAGGGTGTGTGAATTGATCGGCACCTCTAAATTTGTCTCGATAACTATACTTTCTAATTCAGGATAATATTCCAGTGTGACTGCTAAATTTGAAAACCCCTTTCCAAATCCGTCACCGACCGTGGCCACGGGTTTCTCGGATATATTATCTAAGAATCGTATAGGAAATTCTCTCACCCATTACAGTGAGTCAATAGATTCCATATTGGTACTAACCACTCGCGTACATGTCCATACGCACCCAACCTAGGCATGTTATGACCAAGCTAAGTGGCCTATACCTAGATCTAAGTAGGCACTTTCATGCACCGAATTCGCCCTAGCACCTCAAGTCAAAGGACTAAATCGTACACTATTATAATCCTTGAGAAACATCCCATCACTGATATGCGACATGCGCTTCCACAATGGGTTTCTCTGTTCGGGTCGTTCGATGCGTTCAATCCTCCATTGAACCACCTACTCATATGCACTGGCCTCAAATGCCTTGCTCATGAAACGCTACAAATTCACTCCATGTGAATCATGCATACTTGTACAAGTCTTGGCGATTCCTACGATACCCCGTCTCGTTTCGGAATCTATGACTTGGAACAGTTTTAAGATTACGACCTTTGAGACTATTTCATGATTGCACTCAGTACTGAAGTGAATCGTCCCATAGTCAAATGTAATCTAAGGATTTCAACCAATCGCTTAAATGTATTCGCGAGAGATGAAGTTGGCCATTGTTTATCCTTATACTAGTATAAATAAACGTGCGTACTAACTCATTTATACTAAAGAAAGATAATGATAGTTCCAGTACAAGCTAAATGTATTGGCTTGCAGGGCACTATTCCATCATTCCCCCTCAGCTTATGCATCCAAATTAAGTAGTCCTAGCTCAGCTCTCAGAGTTGAGAACCTTACTTCACTTAAAGGTTTAGTGAAAATATCAGCAATCTGATTGTCAGTATGAACATACTCAATCATAACATTTCATTTTTCCACATGATCTCTAATGAAGTGATGCTTGATCTCAATATGTTTAGTCCTTGAATGACTTGTAGTGGTCTGAGTAACGGAGATTGCTCCTGTATTGTCACAGTAGATTGGAATTCCACTGATTTTGATATTGTAGTCTTCTAGTTGATGCTTCAACCATAGTATTGTTACGCTCCAAATACGAGTGCGTAGAAACGCAAGTATACGGTCGCTTTCAAGTAATAAAGTGGTAAAGGGTGTCGAACCCACGAGGAATCTAACGAATAATTATCAAGATCTATTCTAATATCTTACGCGAACTTATGTGATTAAAAGTAGTTGGTTTGTAGTTTGTTTGAACACATAAAAGTGAAATGAATAAAAACACAATACTTTGATTCGATTAAATAAAGGTTCCTAGATTTCCATGTCACTAAGAGTGATCCAATCTCGAATGATTCACAAGTTGACGACTATACTTATGTTTGTTGTTCAAGATTCATGATCTATTCATACGTATCTTTCGAATATCGTACGAACCTACCAAAGTAAACTAATCCAATTTATGTCTAAAAGGATTAAGCTTAAATGATGCTTTAGTTCCCAAACCTTGATAGAACATGAAATGATATAGGTATATTCCTATCCTAAAATCACATCACAACCTAGTTTCATAATCTAATCTTTAATCTACTATGTCTAGCAATTAAAGATCAATCCATTTCATCCCATGGTTGGCCTAACCACAAGTTGACAAAGGCTCAAACTAGATTAACAAACATTTGTAAGTATAGCTACAATCATAAACTCATCATTCAATCATAGATCAATCAAAGCTTCATGAAAACCAAGGAGTTAAATGCTTAGCTACTCATATTGATCAATAACATATTCATTACATTCAAAATATTCATAATACAAGATAAAGATAAAGGTAGGAATAAGCTTATGTAAATGGAAGCCACTACAACTCTTCTCTCAAGCTTCTTTAGTCTTCCAACCAAAGCTCCAAGCAAGAACTCTTCTTCTTTTTGATGGAGGCAAGAGAAAAATCTTTTTCAAGTATTGTGTTGTAAATTGCAAGAGTTGTCAATGAATTCCACCTTCTACCCTTATAACCTAGCAAACTATCACCCACTCATGCCTAAATTGCCCCAAAAACTATAGCAACTTAGGCCAAAATATCCCTAAAGGAAGGTTCTAATTACAAGTGGGGAAGAAGACAATATACAAAAAGGCCCTTCAAAGTGCGCAGAAAAACAGAACAGGCCTCGTGGCCGCGAGACCTGGGCTCGCGGCCGCGAGCCTGCAGTTGGTGGCCACCTCGCGGCGGCGAGCTGGAGGCTCGCGGCTGCGAGGTCGGGCAGAAACTTTCTGCCAGCATCTCGCGGCCGCGAGGTTGAAGCTCGCGGCCGCGAGACCTGGGCAGAATGTTTCTGCCAGCATCTCGCGGCCGCGAGGTTGAAGCTCGCGGCCGCGAGACCTGGGCAGAATGTTTCTGCCTCAGCTCGCGGCGGCGAGCAACTACCTCGCTGCGGCGAGGTTAAGCAGGCGCCAATTCTTCGATTCTTGCTCTCTCGTTTGCGTTAGGCCCCCCCTCGGTCGAAGGAGACTTGCCAGCCACGCACGAAATGTTCCGGATGTGCTTCAATACTTCAAAACCTGCAAAACACCGACAAACAAAAGTAAAACACGAACAAAACATGAAAAACGAACAAAGGTCGAACAAAGGGACCCAACGCACAAACGACACGAAAACACGCAAAGACACAAAGAAACTCGGATCAAAACAAGATGTTTTGAGCTTAAAGGGATAGATAATAACGACGTTTTCACGGCGTTATCAACACCCCCAAACTTAAACACTTGCTCGTCCTCGAGCAAAGAAAACAAAACAAAAACAAAACAAGCATGCTTGAGATCAAAACACCAAAGCTTAACACTTTCGAATTATTCTTAAAACAGACTCCACGTGTGTGTGTGATGGCTTTTGGCTAGATTCTATCTTAGGTGAATAACTCCCGATAGGTCAAAATCATCGGTTCTGTTTGCAAGGACTTCTAATGTTTAACAAAGAATCTCTCCTAGCCGTAGATTGCAAATTTAACGTTCAAATCACTTCACGACACTAAGTTATAGGAAATTTAAGAGTGTTATCCCTTTCCTTGAATTATTGACGATTTTAGTTCCTAGCTCTTTTCTCACCATTCTTTTGCTTTTCTTCTTTTGATTTACAATAATAACATAACACTTTGTGCTTTACGATATTACAATACAAAACTAGCACAAATCATGATGATTGTTAACTTTTTGGGCTACTAGCACCATTCCAACGAAATAGAGTAATTACAAAAATTGATTCATGAATTTCATCGTTTGAAGGCTTTGACTTTCTTTTCTCTCATAGAAGTGCATACATTTTAGCAACTTCTCTACTCGTTTCTTTTAAGAGCTAGGTGTTCAAAGGTATTTTATTCTTAAAAAGGGGTTACTCCCCCAAACTTAGGCCATTTATGCTCTCCTCACATTTAATTTCCAAGCTAAAGATTGGAGGGATTTTAGGATACGCAAAAGAAATCCTAGATCCTATTATCGTTAAAGTTCATTATCCACTTTAAATAGAATCTTAGCTATAGCCAATGTACTCGAACTTTGTAGAGCATGTTGAAAGAAAAAGAGGAATTTGAAAAATTTTGACGGTTCGATTTAGCATGCCACAAGTGCGACCTTACTCCCCCACACTTAAAATGCACAATGTCCCCATTGTGTGAATTAAGAATGACGGAATTAGGTATGACACGACAAAACAAGAACAAAACGCAAACACAAGCAAAACAAAACAACACAAAAGGATAAATGAGCGAATTAATAGTTTTCATCGACAAACAACGCAAAATTAAAGAGTTTACAAGCCAACACTTTCGAGAGTTCAAATCAAAACCAACATAAGACTGAAATATATTTAAAACATTGTAAGTTTAAAATAAACCAACGGGAATGAGTAAATTTAAATCCAACGTCCCTTATGTATGCATCCCGTGGTTGCTTCCAATCTTCAGCGGTTTCTTGCATTACGGGCTTGCTCTTCTTCTTCATCAAAGTGAAGTTCATCAACTTGACCTCTCGGATCCCGTGGAGGTGGGTTGAAACGGCCAGGAAGGGCAGGCAGCTGAATGGCATTATAACGTTCATCTCCGAGCACTGTTCGGAACATAACGTCATGCCTATCGGTCGCGGCATAAACGTACTGAGCCAGCTGTCTTTGCATTTCGCATACGGTTTGAACCTTGTCGTCCATAGCTCGGACCCTGTCGTCCATTGCTTGGACAAGATGAGTCAGTCTACCGATATCATCTCGACCTCCCATCTGTGCCTGTGTGCTCGGCTGCTCCTCGATCTGCTCTTCCTCCTGGTCATCTTGACCCTGTAGACCTGGTTGACCTTCTTCATCGGGTTGACCCTGCTCATTTGCTTCACTATACTTGTATACTTTGTCATTGTACACACTTTCGTAGTCCAACTTCAAAGTCTTGCAAATGGTAGCCATACTGATCACGCCAGTCAACCTCCTCTTCTCAATGATGACCCCGAAGTCAACCCCCGCATTTCTACACATTCCGTCAATGAGGTGCGGAAACACAAAACTCCTTAAGTTAGGATTCTTCTTTGTAATAACCTCCTCTATCACCTCACGTATTATCCGACCCACATTTATTGAAAGCCCCCGGGTGAGTGCATATAGTAGGGGAATGCGATCTTCACCGTAGTTGCTATTGTGTTTGCTCGGACGGAAATGTGCAAGTAAGATCAAAGACCAGGCTTTTGCCTCCTGAGTCAACATTTTATGCGCCACCCTCGGAATGCCCTGAACGACCGTTCCGGGCAATGTGATGAACTCTTTCAATTGATCCATGCATATCCTATCTCTCCTCATGTCTCTGTTCAGTTCTTCAAGCTCATCTCTTTGGTTCGCAGGGCACTCGATCCTGTAATATGCATTTATTGTGTCCGGATCGAATTTTATCTCCCGCTCCCTCACAATTGTAGCATCGTCATCCCTTTTAATGCTAGCGTTGGCGTAAAATTCTCTAACAATTTCGCCAGCGTAAGTGTCGCGAGGCGGCCTCTTCAAGAACTCATCCCAACCTCTAGCTTCAATTTGGTCTTGTAAATAAGGGAATGCTTCTTTCTCGTAATTAATGAATCTTTCGGCAACGAAGGATTGGCCTTCATCTTTCTCGTACGCCTTTGAAGCATCCTTATGCACAAACCGAAAGGTATCGTAATCTTCTTCGACAACTTTTTTCTTTCCTCTCGGTTCCTTCGTTCGTTTGGGAGGTACACTCGAACTTGCGGCTTTCGATCTCCTTGACATTTTGCTTTGAACTTACGATTCCCTTTAATCAAAATGGCACAAAATCCCCCCCAAACTTGTGATTCAATCTCACAATCTCAACCAACCAATAACCCGGCAACTTATAATCGAAAACTAGCAAAATGGCAAAACTACTCTCACAAGCAATTTATCGAACACCTTCCGTGCACGTCCAAAGTTACTACTTTTCTTCAAAATTTACAAGAGCTTCAACCCAAAAATTTTCAATACCAAGCAATGTAACACCAATACACACAATATCAATCAAACAATACCATGAGTTTTAGCCACACTTACCTTCGGATTGGAATCGAAGAACTTGCAATTTGGGGGAAAATTCGGATTTGTTGAAGAGTATGTGGAGGAATTGAGATTCTTAGGGATTGAGTGAGTGATTGAGTGAGTGATTGTATTAGCAATTGGTTGATTGAGTGAGTTTGAGAGATAGCCGATTGAGAGAGAGGAGTTTTGAGGGTGTTTTGTTCGTGAGAAGTGAGGGAGTGAGGGAGTTAGGGAGTTTAAATTTCGGAAAACTCATTTTTTTTTTTTTTTAAATTTTCGTCTCGCGGCCGCGAGACCTGGGCAGAAACTTTCTGCCCACGCCTCGCGGCCGCGAGCTGGAGGCTCGCGGCCGCGAGGTCGGGCAGAAAGTTTCTGCCAAATCCTCGCGGCCGCGAGCTTGAAGCTCGCGGCCGCGAGGTCAGGCAGAGAGCTTTCTGCCAAATCCTCGCGGCGGCGAGCTGGAAGCTTGCGGCCGCGAGGGTTGGCAGAAAAATTTCCCCTTCCTCACGATCGAATAATTTAACAAAATCTCACCTTACGCCGTCCAAGGTTCATTCGCTCGATCTCACTCGAATTATGCTTGTTAATCCTCGATCTTTCGTGCGCGCTCATTTACCTACAACACAAAACGCAAAACGAAAACAACACAAAACACAAAAACACAACACACAACACAAAACACAAAAATAATAAAGCAATAGGCTCGGGTTACCTCCCGAGAAGCGCTTGTTTATAGTCGTGAGCTTGACTTGGATTCGGCATGATAACTTCACGATAGGACCACAGAAGTCCTATTTCTTTCAAATTCTCCGCCCCAATAATGTTTGAGGCGTTGGCCATTCACTTTAAATTTATTTCCGGTTGAGGGGTCGGAAATCTCCACTGCTCCATAAGGGAATGCTTCAACTACTTGAAACGGTCCCGACCAACGTGACTTTAGTTTTCCGGGAAATAATCGAAGCCTTGAGTTGAAAAGTAGCACTTGTTGCCCCGGTTCAAATTTCCTTTCCAATATACGTCGATCATGCCATTTTTTCATCCTTTCCTTATAGAGCTTGGCATTCTCATAAGCTTCCAACCGAAATTCGTCTAGCTCATTCAATTGAAACAACCGCTTCTCTCCGGCTAAACTTGCATCCATATTTAGCTTCTTGACGGCCCAATAAGCTTTGTGTTCTAATTCCAACGGTAGATGACAAGATTTTCCGAACACAAGCTTATATGGAGACATCCCGATTGGCGTCTTGTACGCGGTACAATAAGCCCATAGAGCATCGTCAAGTCTTAGCGACCAATCTTTCCGGTTAGGAGATACCGTCTTTTCCAAGATACTCTTTATTTCACGGTTGGATATCTCGGCTTGCCCATTATCTTGCGGGTGATACGCAGTCGTCACCTTGTGCTTCACTCCATATTTTGCCAAAAGAACATCAAGCCAACGGTTACAAAAGTGCGAACCACCGTCACTTATCAATGCTCTCGGCGTGCCAAAACGACTGAAGATATTCTTCTTCATGAAGCTAATGACTGCTTTTGAATCATCCTTGGGAAACGCACTCGCCTCGACCCACTTGGAAACATAATCAACGGCCACCAAAATATATTGGTTCCCGTTAGAAGGTACAAAGGGTCCCATGAAATCAATTCCCCATACATCGAACAACTCCACTTCAAGAATGGTCGTTAGTGGCGTCTCATTTCTTTGGGAAATGTTTCCTACCCTTTGGCACCGATCACATTGGGACACGAACATGTGCGCATCTTTGAATAAAGTAGGCCAATAGAATCCCGATTGCAACACCTTTGCAGCCGTACGATCTCCCTTGAAATGACCTCCATAGGGTGCGGCATGGCAATCTTTTAGAATTGCATTTGTGTCCTCCTCGGGAATGCACCTCCTTATGACCCTGTCTGCACAAATCTTAAAAAGAAACGGCTCATCCCATACAAAACTCTTTACATAATGTAAAAACCTTTTCTTTTGTTGATAAGTAAAATCAGGGGGTAGTAAGCCACATACCAGATAATTCACGTAGTCGGCATACCATGGAGTTGGAGATAGTGCGAAGGCAAAGAGTTGTTCATCCGGAAAGACTTCATTGATGAGTTCGGGATCTTCCTCAGCTTTTGCGTTCTTGAGCCTTGATAAGTGGTCGGCAACTTGATTTTCGGACCCTTTTCTATCTTTGATCTCCAGATCAAATTCTTGAAGCAATAGGATCCAACGGATTAGTCAGGGTTTTGCATCTTTCTTCACCATCAAGTATCTAATGGCCGAATGATCCGTGTAGACTACCACCTTAGTACCAACCAAATAAGCTCGGAATTTATCAAAGGCAAACACCACCGCTAAAAGCTCCTTTTCCGTAACTGTGTAGTTCAGTTGGGCATCGTTCAAAGTCTTGCTAGCATAATATATGGAATGGAAAATCCTGTTTTGCCTTTGTCCCAGAACAGCCCCAACCGCTATATCACTCGCGTCGCACATTACTTCGAAAGGTAAACTCCAGTCCGGTGCCACAACAATCGGTGCCGAGATTAGCATTTGCTTCAAAGTTATGAAGGCTCGCAGGCATTCATCCGTGAAGAAAAAGGGAACGTCTTTCTCTAATAAATTGCATAACGGTTTGGAAATTTGTGAGAAGTTTTTGATAAATCTTCTATAGAAACCCGCATGCCCAAGGAAACTTCGAATTCCCTTCACAGATATAGGCGGAGGTAGCTTCTCTATTGCTTCAATTTTTGCTCTGTCAACCTCGATACCCTTGCTTGATATCTTATGGCCCAAGACGATGCCTTCTTTAACCATAAAATGGCACTTCTCCCAATTCAATACTAGGCTCGTTTCTTCACACCTTTGAAGGACTTTTTCCAGATTTCCCAAGCATTCATCAAATGAATCCCCAAAGATAGAGAAGTCATCCATGAAAACTTCTACGAATTTCTCGATCATATCGGTGAAAATAGCCATCATACACCTTTGAAAAGTAGCGGAAGCATTGCATAAGCCGAAAGGCATTCTTCTAAAAGCAAATGTCCCATACGGACATGTGAACGTAGTTTTCTCTTGATCCGCGGGGGCGATGACGATTTGGTTAAAACCCGAATATCCATCCAAAAAGCAATAGAAAGCTCTTCCCGCTAGTCTATCCAACATTTGATCAATGAAAGGCAACGGAAAATGATCTTTCTTCGTATTTTGGTTCAGTTTTCGGTAATCCATGCATACTCTCCACCCGGTTACCATTCTAGAAGGTTTCAACTCGTTCTTTTCATTGGTTATCACCGTCATTCCACTCTTCTTTGGGACACACTGAACCGGACTCACCCATTTGCTATCGGAAATAGGAAAAATGATTCCGGAATCCAACCACTTGATTATTTCCTTTTTGACCACCTCTTTCATAATTGGATTCAATCTTCTTTGGTGCTCAACGGACTCCTTGAAATTGTCCTCCAAGTTGATCTTATGCATACAAAAGGTGGGACTAATCCCTTTGATGTCGGCAATAGTCCACCCGATGGCTTTCTTATGACACTTGAGCACTCTCAACAATTTCCCCCTTTGGGTCTCCGTTAAGTCCGCCGCAATAATAACCGGAAGAGTAGAAGAATCTCCCAAGTAGGCATAGATCAAATGAGATGGAAGTGGTTTCAACTCCAAGATTGGAGGCTCCTCAATAGAAGATTTCAATGGCTTGGGGTTTGATAGCGGCAAGTCAAGAGATTCAAATTTTCTTCTATAGTTTTCCCCAACCGAATTAGCTTCCAATTGTGAGATTGCTTGAGCCATTTCCTCAATTTCTTCATCAAGTTTATTCAAGATAGCTCCCTCAATTAGATTTTCGTAGTGATTCTCCTCGAATGTATTAGCTACCAATGAATCAATCATACAAATGGAAGAGATTTCTTCCTCATCATCCGGGTATCTCATAGCATTAAAGACATCGAATTTAACTTCTTCATCATGTACTCTCATGTTAAGTTCACCTTTTTATACATCAATCAAAGCTCTACCCGTAGCTAAAAATGGTCTCCCAAGTATGATAGGCACATTGACATCCGCCTCATAATCAAGAACAATAAAATCGACGGGGAAAATGAATTTATCGACTCTTACCAAGACATCGTCAATTTTTCCTTCCGGATAAGTGATGGAACGGTCGGCAAGTTGCAAAGAAACCGTAGTAGGCCTTGCTTCTCCGATTCCAAGCTTTTGAAAGATAGATTTAGGCATAAGATTGATGCTAGCTCCCAAATCACAAAGAGCTCTTCCAAAATACTTATCACCAATAGTACACGGGATAGTGAAACTCCCCGGATCCTTGAGCTTTGGAGGTAATTTGTTTTGTAAAATAGCACTACATTCCTCGGTTAGTGCAACCATTTCAAATTCCCCCAATCTTCTTTTCTTTGAAAGCACGTCTTTCATAAACTTGACATATTTAGGCATTTGCTCAAATGCTTCCACAAGAGGGATGTTTATATGCAATTGCTTCAAGATATTCAAGAATTTCTCAAATTGCTTTTCATCCTTTTTCTTTTGAAATCTTTGAGGGAACGGAGGCGTTGGTTTACTAGCCGGTATTGGTGTCGAAATGATTGGTTCTTTAGATACCACCTTTTTCGACTCCACTTCTTCAACCAAAGACTCTTTACTTCCACTTTGAGTCTCCTCGGCTTCCATTGGATTTTCATTAGGCATAGCCGGACCTTCATACCTCTTTCCATTCCTCAAAGAAATAGCTTTGCAATGTTCATTCGAGCCTTGATTAGGTGACTCGGTTGTACTTGGCAAAGCTCCTTGAGGTCTCACACTTAAGGCTTGTGAGACTTGCCCCATTTGAGTTTGAAGATTTCTCAAGGCAACCGAATGTTCTTGTTGATTCTTAAACACATCTTGCAACTTAGAGTCATTAGTTACCATATATTTGGTGGTATGTTTCATGAAATCACCAAATGCATCTTCCCACGAAGGCTTCGACTCTACGGGTTGCTTTTGTCGATCTTGAAATCCGGGGGGGCGGAGGATTGATGACCTCCTTTATATGGTGGTTGTTGGGCATTGTTGGGATTACTCCAAGAGAAATTAGGGTGCTTTTGCCAATGAGGAATGTAGTTGTTGTTTTGATAGGGGGCATGTCCTTGATTGTTTCGATAATTGTTCCCAAGGTAATTCACCGCCTCGGGATTTCCGGGACACATATCATAAGTATGAGCTCCCCCACATGTCAAACAACTTGGCGGCATAGATTGTACTTGTTGTACCATTTCCGGCTTTTGGCCAAGCTTGTCTACTTTGTTGCTCAAGATCGCCATTTGGGCACTTAATGCCGTAATTGCATCCAATTCGAGCCTTCCCGGAGTAGATTTAGAGGAAGTTCCTCTCTCGGACGTCCATGAATGATTGTTATAAGCCATGGTGTCAAGAATTTCCCACGATTCATCGTAGGACTTAGAAAGCATAGCACCCCCCCCGCAGTGGCATCAACGAGAGCTCTAGTAGGCCCGTGCAAACCATTATAAAATGTTTGCATCAAAATATACTCTGCTAGGCCGTGGTGTTGACACTTCTTTAACAACTCTTTGAATCTCTCCCAAGCTTCATATAAAGATTCTTGATCTAATTGCCGAAAGCCTAGAATGTCATTCCTCAATTTTGTAGTCTTCGGGGGAGGGAAAAACTTTCTCAAGAACTTCCCCGTTAGGTCTTCCCACGAATTAATAGATTGGGATTGAAGAGAATCTAACCAATCTTTTGCGAGGTCTCTCAACGAGTATGGAAATAGCATCAACCTCAACGCCTCTTTTGTTACACCCGCTATGATGAATGAATCACTAATCGTCATAAACTTCTTCAAGTGAGCGTGAGGATCTTCGCTAGAATGACCTCCAAATTGACCCGCGGCATTGAGCATGTTGAACATGACCGGCTAAGCTCAAAGTTAGTTGCCGTAATTGTAGGTCTAACGATGCAAGAGCCGAGCTCATCCAACTTAGGTGTGCCATACTCATTAATAGGCCGATTCCTATTATTTGGTTCTTCGGGAGCAACTTGGATTGGATAACCATAGCCGGATCGATTCTTTGATCTTCCATTGATAGAGATTTACCCTTCTTTTTCCTTGCTTTTCTTCGCTTTCGAAAAGTCCTCTCAATCTCCGGATCAACAAGAACTAAGGGTGATGTCGAAGCTCTTGGCATACACTAAGAGAAAGGTACCTACGAATACAAAGATCACATGATAAATAATACGTTCAAGCTAAGATAAACAAGAATATAAATTGGCAATAATCGTTACTACTCCCCGGCAACGGCGCCAAAAACTTGTTACGCTCCAAATACGAGTGCGTAGAAACGCAAGTATACGGTCGCTTTCAAGTAATAAAGTGGTAAAGGGTGTCGAACCCACGAGGAATCTAACGAATAATTATCAAGATCTATTCTAATATCTTACGCGAACTTATGTGATTAAAAGTAGTTAGTTTGTAGTTTGTTTGAACACATAAAAGTGAAATGAATAAAAACACAATACTTTGATTCGATTAAATAAAGGTTCCTAGATTTCCATGTCACTAAGAGTGATCCAATCTCGAATGATTCACAAGTTGACGACTATACTTATGTTTGTTGTTCAAGATTTCATGATCTATTCATACGTATCTTTCGATATCGTACGAACCTAACAAAGTAAACTAATCCAATTTATGTCTAAAAGGATTAAGCTTAAATGATGCTTTAGTTCACAAACCTTGATAGAACATGAAATGACCTAGGTATATTCCTATCCTAAAATCACATCACAACCTAGTTTCATAATCTAATCTTTAATCTACTATGTCTAGCAATTAAAGATCAATCCATTTCATCCTATGGTTGGCCTAACCACAAGTTGACAAAGGCTCAAACTAGATTAACAAACATTTGTAAGCATAGCTACAATCATAAACTCATCATTCAATCATAGATCAATCAAAGCTTCATGAAAACCAAGGAGTTAAATGCTTAGCTACTCATATTGATCAATAACATATTCATTACATTCAAAATATTCATAATACAAGATAAAGATAAAGGTAGGAATAATCTTATGTAAATGGAAGCCACTACAACTCTTCTCTCAAGCTTCTTTAGTCTTCCAACCAAAGCTCCAAGCAAGAACTCTTCTTCTTTTTGATGGAGGCAAGAGAAAAATCTTTTTCAAGTATTGTGTTGTAAGTTGCAAGAGTTGTCAATAAATTCCACCTTCTACCCTTATAACCTAGCAAACTATCACCCACTAATGCCTAAATTGCCCCAAAAACTATAGCAACTTAGGCCAAAATATCCCTAAAGGAAGGTTCTAATTACAAGTGGGGAAGAAGACAATATACAAAAAGGCCCTTCAAAGTGCGCAGAAAAACAGAACAGGCCTCGTGGCCGCGAGACCTGGGCTCGCGGCCGCGAGCCTGCAGTTGGTGGCCACCTCGCGGCGGCGAGCTGGAGGCTCGCGGCCGCGAGGTCGGGCAGAAACTTTCTGCCAGCATCTCGCGGCCGCGAGGTTGAAGCTCGCGGCCGCGAGACCTGGGCAGAATGTTTCTGCCAGCATCTAGCGGCCGCGAGGTTGAAGCTCGCGGCGGCGAGCAACTACCTCGCTGCGGCGAGGTTAAGCAGGCGCCAATTCTTCGATTCTTGCTCTCTCGTTTGCGTTAGGCCCCCCCTCGGTCGAAGGAGACTTGCCAGCCACGCAGGAAATGTTCCGGATGTGCTTCAATACGTCAAAACCTGCAAAACACCGACAAACAAAAGTAAAACACGAACAAAACATGAAAAACGAACAAAGGTCGAACAAAGGGACCCAACGCACAAACGACACGAAAACACGCAAAGACACAAAGAAACTCGGATCAAAACAAGATGTTTTGAGCTTAAAGGGATAGATAATAACGACGTTTTCACGGCGTTATCAAGTATCTGTGCACAACAAGCTCCAGCAGCTATATACTCAGCTTCAGCAGTAGATATAGAAACTGAAGTCTGTTTCTTACTCATCCATGAGATCAGACGACTACCCAAGAACTGACAGGCACCTGTTGTGCTTTTTCTGTCAATCTTGCAGCCAGCAAGGTCTGAATCTGAATAACCAATAAGTTCAAATCCAGATTCTCTAGGATACCACAATCCCAATTCTTGAGTGCCCTTAATATATTTCAGTATCCTCTTGGCAGCTAAGAGATGAGATTCTTTGGGGTTTGACTGGAATCTTGCACAGACCCCAACTGAGTACATGATATCAGGTCTACTTGGTGTTAGATATAACAGTGACCCAATAATGCCTCTGTATTTGGTTATGTCCACTGATTTTCCATCTTCATGTTTATCCAAACGAAGACTTGTAGACATAGGAATAGTAGCAGTAGAGCTAGTTTCCATACCAAATTTCTTGAACAGATCTCTTGTGTATTTTGCTTGGTTGATGAAAATACCATCAGGCAACTGTCTAACTTGCAATCCAAGAAAATAATTGAGTTCACCCATCATGCTCATTTCAAACTTATTCTGCATGAGCTTGGAGAACTTGTCACACATCTGTTGGTTAGTTGAACCAAAAATAATATCGTCCACATATATTTGCACAATTAATATATGATTCTCCCATTCAATTGTAAACAAGGTTTTGTCTACTTTACCTTTGCGAAATCCTTTAATTAAAAGAAAATCAGATAAAGTGTCATACCATGCTCTTGGAGCCTGTTTCAATCCATAGAGAGCTTTCTTTAGACGATACACCTTGTCTTCTTGTTGATAAGCTTCAAATCCAGGTGGTTGTTCAACATATACTTCTTTTTGCAGTTCTCCGTTGAGAAAAGCAGACTTCACATCCATCTGATAAACAGTGAAGTTCTTGTAAGCAGCATAAGCTAGAAACAGTCTGATTGCTTCAAGTCTTGCTACTGGTGCAAATGTTTCGTCAAAGTCTATTCCTTCTTCTTGACAATAACCCTTGGCCACTAATCTTGCTTTGTTTCTGGTAACAATACCATCTTCATTCATCTTATTTCTGAAAACCCATTTAGTGCCAATTACTCTTTGATGACTTGGTCTAGGAACTAAGTACCAGACTTCATTCCTTTCAAATTGATTCAATTCTTCTTGCATAGCTTCAATCCAAAAGGAATCACTGAGAGCTTCTTCAATTTGTTTAGGCTCTATTTGAGATAGAAAGCTGACAAACATAGCATCTTGTGCATCAGCTCTTCTTGTTTTCACTCTATCTAATGGATCACCAATCACTAACTCTGGTGGGTGATTTCTGAGCCATCTAAGATCAGGTTGCAGGTCTGGATGTTGTCCTCTGTTTTAATCTTGCAACACTACTGTTGGAGTTCCAGTAGCAGTCTGTTGAACAGTTGTAGTCTGTTGAACATCCTCTGGTCTGTCAGCTGTTTGTAACTCGTCTGTTAGACAATCAGCACTGTGATTTTGAACAGCACTTGAGCTAGCAGCTGAATTCAAATTAGGTAGTATGATGGGAACATATTCTTCATTCTTTCCAATATCCAACTTCTGCAAATCATTAGATAGATCTTGATTTGTGCTTTGATTTTTTTTCAGAAGATTGACTTGGCTCATCAAATACTACATGGATAGATTCTTCTATTAATAATGCTCTTTTGTTAAAAACTTTATAAGCTTTACTAACAGTAGAGTATCCTACAAAGACAGCTTCATCAGCCTTTTCTGCAAATGCAGTAAGGTGATTTTTCCCATTATTTAAAACAAAGCATTTACAACCAAAAATTTTGAAGTAATGAATATTTGGTTTTCTGTTGTTCCAAACTTCATATGGAGTCTTGTTCTGATTTTTGTTGATCATGCATCTGTTAGGTAAAGCAGGCTGTATTTGTTGCTTCTGCCCAAAATCTTTGTGGCAGCTTAGCTTCAGCTATCATAGTCCTGACAGCTTCCTTCGGTGTTCTGTTTCTCCTTTCAGCAACACCGTTCTGTTGAGGGGTTCTAGCAGCTGAATACTCATGATGTATTCCTTTGATGTTACAATACTCTTCAATAGTAGAGTTTGTGAACTCTGTCCCTCTATCTGATCTGATCTTCAATATTTTTGTATTTTTCTCATTCTGGATCAGTTCCATCAGATTAGTAAGATGTTCCTTGGTTTCACTTTTCTTTTTCATGAATATCACCCAAGTATATCTTAAATAGTCATCCACAACAGCTAGGCAGTATTTCTTTCCACCATTGCTGACTGGATCAATGGGTCCAAATAAGTCCATGTGTAGCAGCTCCAAAATCCTTTCAGAAGATTGGTGCTTCTTGCTTTTGAAAGATGACTTGATTTGTTTACCCTTCTGACAGGCGTCACAGAGCTTGTCTTTGCTCATGACTGTTTTTGGAATCCCTTCTACCAAATCATTCTTTATTAGTCTGTTTATGGTCTTGAAGTTTAAATGATTCATCCTTTTGTGCCATAGCCAGCTAACTTCCCTTGGTGTTGATGCCACCAAACAAATATTTGAATTCTTATCAACAGAATTCCAGTCGACTATGTAGACATTCCCTTGTCGTCTTCCAGATAAAATTACCTTCTTTGTACCAATCTGTTCAATGTAGCACTTATCTGTTGAGAAGATGACTGAATATCCTTTGTCACATAATTGACTTATGCTCAGCAGATTATATTTGAGGCCCTTAACATATGAGACGTCAGACATCTCTATGTTTCCTCTGATCAGTCTTCCTTTAGCTTTAATCTTGCCTTCTTTGCTGTCTCCAAAAGTAACCTTTGGACCATCCACAGCAACTGCATCAGTCAGCTCATGTATGTTTCCACTCATGTGCCTTGAACAACCACTGTCCAAGTACCAAATCTTCTCTACTTTACTCCTACTCCTAATCCTAACCTACAAAACAAAAATAAAATTATTTTAGGTACCCTTATTGAGAGGGTCCTGAAGGATTAGTTTCACCTTTGAAAACCCAAGATGTTGATGTCTTAGGCTTCTTAGGCTTCTGAGTTTTGATAGGAGCATGAACAGTTTCATTTTTATCATAATTAGCAGATAAGTCATGTTGATGATCAGTATGATAAGAATAGTGTTCATAAGCAGGGTAAGGTGCATGATAAGCAGGGTATGCATGCATTGGATGAACAGGGTAAGGTGCATAGTAACTAGGAAATTGAGGTGCATGATACATAGGAGGATATGCAGCAGGTTGCACATAATATGACTCATTTCCATACCAAGCATTTTGATTTTTCTTATTCTTATGCTTCTTTGGCTTACTAGTAGCTTGCTCATTAACAGACGACTTAGTTTTACCACTAGTCTGATTGACTTTAGCTTTATCAGCAGACTTCTTAGGACTCTGCTGTTTGGTCTTACTAGTCTGTTTACCTAAACTAGGCTCTTTGCTCTTTTTAGGCTTAGGAGTTTTTGTCTCCTTTAATACTTTCTCAGGTGAAGCAGGTCTAGCAGTTTGAACATACAGAATGACCTTACTATTGTCAGCAGATATAAACTTCTCAGTATGATTCAATTCGTGCTTATCCTGTTCTAAAGGCATCTTCTGTTTACTAGACATGTGAGTGGATGCAACAGATGATTTTTCATGAGACTCAATAACTTTTTCAAGTTCCATGATTTTTCCTTTATAAATTTCACATTCAGCTTTCAGAGATTCATGTTCTTGCTCAAGCTGTTTATATTCAACTGATTCTCTAGGCTTTTCAGCTGTGAGTTTCAGTGAACTATTTTGCTCTTTTAGCAATATCATCTCTTCCTTAAGCTTTTTGTATGCTTCAGCAATAGTAGTATTGTTAAGCATCATTTGTTCAAATGAATTAAATAATTCATTGTCAAGAGGAGTTACCTCTTCCTCAGAGTCATCAGATTCCTTTGCCATCAGGCAGAGGAGAGCAGGTTTTTCTTCATCAGACGATTCTTCATCAGACGTGTCTGAATCTGAATCAGATGAGTAGACAGCAGCCAGCTTTTCTGCTTCAGCCATCATTGCCTTGCCTCTCTGATGCTTTCTTTCTTTTCTGATCTTCTTTTCTTCTTCAGTGTATTTTTCTGCTTTTGGATATGGACAGTCTTTGATGAAGTGTCCCAATTTCCTGCAGTTATAACACATTAGTTTGGCTTTATAATCCTCTTTATCTTGAGAAGAAAAGTTAGGTTTAGAAGTAGAAGTATTGTTGTATTTGTTCTTCAATTTTCTCTTGTAGAACTTCTTGAAATTGTTCATTAGCAATGCTACATCTCCAGCAATATACTCCTTTTTGTTGAGTGGAGTGGCTTCATCAGTTGAGTCCACTTCTTTGCTTTTCTGTGCTGGTCTTCTGGTGTTTTCAGCAGCAACTAAGGCAGCTGTGGGTCCTGAAGTTGAGGTTTCTTCAATTCCCATTCTAGGCAGTTTATACTCATATGCCTTGAGTACTGAGAACAGCTCTGTAAGAGAGATTTTTCCCAAATCCCTTGATTCATCCATTGCTGTCACCTTCATGTTGAATTTTGGAGGTAGAGCCATCAGCACTCTGATGGTTATCTCCTTGTCCGTGAAGGTTTTTCCAAGCTTTAACACTTCTTTCAATGTTCTGGTGAACCTAGTATCCATCTGATCAATGGTCTCTCCAGATTTCATTTTGAAATTGTCCAGCTTTTCCAGAGCAACACTCAGCTGATGCTCCTTAATGGCGTCGTTTCCTTCGCTCATATCTCTGACTTTATCCCACATCTCCTTTGCAGTCTTGCAATGTTTGACTTTGTCAACCCGATCATTGTCCAGGGCTTTAGTCATGATGAATCTTCCGACCTTATCCAGATTGAATAGCTTTATTTCCTCTGGAGTCATCTCATGAAGGTCTTTTTCCACAACCGTATCAATTTCATTGATTTTTATGGTCTCTGAGAATCTGAATGGACCTTTAATGATACATGTATACACGTTGTCATTGTAGGCAGCTAGAAAGATTTCCATTCTAATCTTCCAATCTTCAAAAGACTTACCAGCAATGTGGGGAACATGGCTGATACAGTCCATTTTTCAAAAGGTTTTAAATTTTCAAAAAGATGCTCTTTTGAAAAGTTTTGAAAACCTTTGAAAAACACTTGGATCAAGCTCGTTGATCAGGCAGCTGATTCTAATGAACCACCTGCTCTGATATCACTTGTTGGTCCCAAGTGGTCAGATGAGGTCTAGAGAGGGGGGTGAATAGACATCTGAAAATTTTAGACTTTAAAACTTTTTACTTTTCTGTCAGCAGACTAAGCTGATGAAGAACAGTAAGATGACTATGCTGATCGTGAACAAATCTTGAACACCAGAGTGACTACTCTTCTTACAGTTTACTTGGCTGATTTCAGTGAAAATCAGTTTTATCAAGAGTATACTTGCAGCGGATGTTTGAAAGTGTTTTTCACAAGTAGACTAAGTCCTTAAAAAGATTTTATCCCCAGTTTTAAAACTCCTTATAAAATCCTTTTATAATTCAAAATGTTGAAATATGCACGGTTCAAAATATGCAAGAAAACTTAAATGCAAGATAACACAAAGAATTTTTATAGTGGTTATATGGATAAAAATCCTTTAGTCCACTCTTCCAGATTACTTAGATTCTGGGTTATACTATAATCACACAGATTACAATATTTCTCCACTTATACCTAAACAACTAAGGAGAAAGCTATAAGCTCGCAATAGGAATTCACAAAGAAAACCTATCCTCTAAAGTAGAATCACTCACAAAGATGGATTCTAACTTTTCACAACACTCAGCTAATACAAAACACTCAGATTGTATTTTTCTGTTTTCTTCAACTGGGTTTCTGTCAACAGATGACTTCCACCAGACGAGTGAGCTGTTCGAGCTTCTTGAGACTTAGAAAAATTTCTGTTTCGAATATGAAATCGCAGATGTTGTTGTTGTGTTTAGTCTCACTTCGAATTCAGCTCTATTTATACTTGGATTTGAAAATATGACCGTTGAAGGAGATCAAATCACAAATCCATAGCCTTAGCCCAATTTCAGAACGGCTACCTACTACAGTCCTTTTTCTGCTGTACTTTCCTGTAGCTGCATTAAATGCACTCTGCTGATCCGAGAGTAAATTCCAATCATTTGCCATTACTACCCTTCTCTTCCAGCATTTATTACATCCGGTGCATTTATTACCATTGGACTCTTCTCATGATCTCTTCTAATCTGCTGATTAAAGCAACTCTGCTGATAGATACTCTGCTGATCAAATACTGAACTAATCTGATTTGAGTCAGCTGATGACCTACCCTTCTGTTCGCTGTTTCAGCATGAGATCACTAGTCTTCTGGGCTTTGAACTTTGAACTCTTCTGATGTCTTCTTTCACTTGTTCAAAATTCTTCTAAGGGAACTAAGCTTTCCATACTTAGCTGATTCTGATGTTTTGGAAATCATCAAAACCATCCCTTAATTACTTATCTTCTTTGCACTCTATCTTCATCTTCATCCAACAAAAGCTCTTCTTGCACCATAAGCCCCTGCATCAATGTTTAGATGCTCATATCTCACTTCAAAAGTATTCACAAAAACCATTATTCCTACATATTAGTAGCAGCTATAGGATTCACTTTGACATTTCTTGAAATTAAAGCTATAGGATTCACTTTATTGAAATTAAAGCTAATTTGTTGAACTTCAAAAATAGACCAAAACACAAACACATGGAGTGCACTGCTCTAAGTATTAGAATTCATTAAATCAACCTCAAATACATATGAATTTCAACAGCCATAGACAAAAATTATAAAGCAAAAGAAAGATTATGTAATGGGACTTACCAATTCGCTCTAAGACGTGCTCCTGAAGTCTTTCTTGCTAATTTGGTGGTGCTGGCCGCAACTGGGACTGGTGGTGCGTGAATGGCTGCCGCCACAGGTTCTGGTGGTGAATGACCGCGGCTGGGGTTGAGAGGAGTCGGAAATGGAGCTGTGCAGCCGCGGGTTCTGGTGGTGAATGGCCGTCGCGGGTTGAGAGGAGATGGGAGCTGTGCCGTCGCGGGTTGAGAGGAAATGGGCTGTTCCGTCGCGGGTTGAGAGGAAGAAGGAGAAAGGGGAAGTGGAGGAGTGGTGGTGGCACCGGAAGGGAAGTGGAGGAGCTGCTGCGGCTGAGGAAAGAGGGACGGGGCGGAGGAGAGGGATGGGCGGCGGAGGTTTAATTTTGAAATGAAAAGGAAAAGAGTGAACTGAAATGAATTGGGCGCGGATCTAGGGTTAAACATGCATGACGGATTTTCCGTCGGAAATATTTTTTTTTTTTTTTTGGGAAATTCAAAATTTATTTGTAAATTATTATTCATGTTATTTATAATTTAAATTGTTATATTTTCTTACTTTTTAATTCAAAATTATTCGAAATTAAAATTTGTAACTTTAATTGACCAAAATCAAAATTATTGACCATATGGTTATATTCGTTGATACATATGGTTATGTACATTGAAGATTATTCGAAATTAGATGTCTTGATTCTCAAATTGTAACGTTAATTGATCAAAATCGATATTATTGACCATTGAAGATTATTCGAAATTAGATGTCTTGATTCTCAAATCGTAACGTTAATTGATCAAAATCGATATTATTGACCATAGGGTTATGTACATTGAGGTTATTCGAAACCAGATTGATCAATTCTTGGTTTTTTAACGTTAATTGACCAATATCGAAATTATTGACCATGGGGTTAAGTACATTGAGGTTATTCGAAATCAGATTGATCGATTCTCATTTTTAACATTAATTCACCAAAAATGAAATATACATTGAGGTTATTCGAAATCAGATTGATCGATTCATGGTTTTTTAACGTTAATTGACCAATATCGAAATTATTGATCATAGGGTAAAGTACAATGAGGTTATTCGAAATCAGATTGATCGATTCTCGATTTTTAACGTTAATTCACCAAAAATTAAATTATTGACCATAGGGTTATGTACATTGAGGTTATTCGAAATCAGAATGATCGATTCTTGGTTTTTTAACGTTAATTGACCAATATCGAAATTATTAACCATAAGGTTATGTACATTGAGGTTATTCGAAATCAGATTGATCGATTCTCGATTTTTAAAGTTAATTCACCAAAAATGAAATTATTGTCCATAGGGTTATGTACATTGAGGTTATTCGAAATCAGATTGTTGAATACATGTACATTGAGGTTTTTCAAAATCAATCGAAGATCTAAACGGGAGACGACTAACTTTTACATAACCAGTAACCCCTACATATATAAATCAAAGTTTAGGGAGAATTATTTCGAAATTTCGTTAATTGAAGATCAAAATGGGAGACTAACTTGTACAAAATCATTAACCCCTTCGTAAATCAAAGTTTAGGGGAAATTATTTCAAAATTTCGTCAATAGAAGATCCAAACGGGAAACTAACTTGGCTCCGAAATTTAAATTATTGCAAAAAGTGGTTTAAATCGATCAAAATTTATGAAAAATGAGTCAAGTCAACGAAATTTGCAATAATATGTATCAAAATATTTACTTTTTCCCATTATATAATTCAATTATTTTTATATCCTATATTTATTATTATTATTTTGGGTAGGAAATAATTAATTTATTATTTTTTATAGAAAACAATTTAAAAATAAATTCTATTATTTTCCGACGGATAAATTCCGTCGAAAATAATTAAATTTTTTTTATTTTTATTATTATTTTTCGACGGATAAATTCCGTCGAAAATAATTAAATTATTAATTTTTTATTTTTATTAACATTTTCCGACGGATAAGTTCCCTCAGAAATAATTAAGTTATTTTTCTCTTTATTTTTTATAAATATTTTCCAAAGGATATTCATGTTCGTCGGAAAATATTTGTTTTTTATTTTTTTTTCTTATTTTCCCACGGAATTTTTCCTTCGGAAACCTATTTTTTTTATTTTTTTATTTATTTTCAGTGACTTTTCTGGCGGAATTTATACCCCGCCGAAAAATTCTATCGGAAATTTCTGATGAATATTGACCGTCGGGAATTCCGACGGATTTGCGTCCGTCGGAAAATCCTGTTTTTTTGTAGTGGAAATATCCTATGATGTGAGGGCGTTTCTGAATGTGGTTCGGCCGAATGTACCACACAAAGGCAGCCCAGTTTACTTCCAAACTGTAATGGACAACAATCATAGCATGAAGTCTCTTCATGGGTACACTATCTAAAGAGAAAATGCAGTTCTCAATAATCTTTGCGAAGATGTCCGCCATCCTTTGATATTCATCCTTTAATTGATTTTTATTTATATTTTCGGACATGACTTCATCTTTCTTTGCTATTAAGTTCCAAAAAGTGATTACGTACGGTTCAGCTAGGGTTGAAATATCAGTCCTACCTTGGATAGGCATTTTGTACTTCTCATTCAACAATGGAGGTGTGATACACACATCAATTCCTCCAACCTTTGCTTGAATTTCCAGCATGTCATAGTCTGGTTTGTTTGAAGGGTTATAGAATTCCATGATTTGGTCTTTAGAAACCATTTCCTCGTGCGCTTCCATGAATTCTACCAGTGAGGCTGTCTTAAACTTCTCTAGAATCTCCTTTATCAGGGGACTTCCCGTGGCATAGAACGTATCATAGTTCAAGTACCTTCCTTTGACGTTAGATTCAGTTGAACCCATAGTGAAATTTTGGAACGAAATTGAGAGACGACAGTAGATTTGCAGTGAACTGGAAGAAAAAAATTCTCTCTAGGATTTTGAATGATTGAGGGTGCGTAAAAGATGATCAGTCTGATCAGATTTGCTTTTATAGAGATTTTGAAATTTTTTCGGTTTTTGTGATTAACTCGAGCCGTTGATCAGTTAATGCGACGTGTGTGATCGTGTGAGAGAAAAGTACGCATTTCAAACTTTCAAGTTTTATCAACACATAGGGCGGGAATATGAATCGTCCTAAGTTTTATTTATAAAAGCGTGTTCCAGATATAAATAAAATGATGCTTTGTTTGATCTCAATATGCTTTGTTCTTGAATGACTTGTACTGTTCTGAGTAAGTGATATTGCACTTGTGTTATCACAGTAGATAGGGATTCCACTAATCTTGATATTATAGTCTTCTAGTTGATATTTCAACGAAAGTATTTGTGCACAACATACTCCAGCAGCAATGTATTCAGCTTCAGCAGTAGAGATAGATACTGAAGTTTGCTTCTTACTCATCCATGAGATCATGGGACTACCTAAAAATTGATAAGCACCTGTAGTGCTCTTCCTATCAATTTTGCAGCCAGCAAGGTCAAAGTCTGAATAACCAATAAGCTTAAATCCTGATTCTCTAGGATACCAGAATCCCAATTCTTGGGTGCCCTTAAGATACTGAGTATCCTCTTGGCAGCTAAGTGATGAGATTTCTTAGGATTTGCGTACAAACCCGAACAGAGTACATAATATCAGGTCTGCTAGCTGTTACATATAGCAGTGATCCTATTATGCCTCTGTATTTGGTTATATCAACTGATTTGCCATCTTCATCTTTCCAGACGAAGTCCAGTAGACACAGGAATACTAACTGATGAGCTAGTTTCCATACCAAATTTCTTAAACAGATCTTTTGTGTACTTAGCTTGGTTGATGAATATACCATCAGGCAACTGTCTAACTTGCAACAAGAAAGTAATTCGTTCTCCCATGCTCATTTCAAATTTGTTCTGCATCAACTTGGAAAACATTTCACACATCTGTTGGTTAGTTGAACCAAAGATGATATCGTCCACATATATTTGCATAAGCAATATATGATATTCCCATTCAATAGTGAACAATGTCTTATCTACCTTACATTTTTGAAATCCTTTTAATAAAAGAAAATAAGATAAAGTATCATACCATGCTCTTGGAGTCTGTTTCAGCCCATAGAGAGCTTTCTTTTGACGATGTATCTTATCTCCTTCTTGATAAGCTTCAAATCCAGGTGGTTGTTCAACATACACTTCTTCTTACAATTCTCCATTGAGAAAAACAGAATTCACATCCATCTGATAGACAGTGAAGTTCGTAGCATAAGCAAGAAATAGTCTGATTGATTCAAGTTTTGCTACTGGTGCAAATGTCTCATCAAAGTCAATGCCTTCTTCCTGGCAGTAACCTTTGGTAACTAGTTTTGCTTTATTTCTGGTGACAATACCATCTTCATTCATCTTATTTCTGAATACCCACTTAGTGCCAATGACCCTTGGATGATTTGGTCTAGTAACTAAGTACCAGACTTCATTCCTTTCAAATTGAGTCAGCTCTTCTTGCATTGTTTCAATCCAGTGAGAATTACTAAGAGCTTCTTCAACTTGTTTGGGCTCAATTTGGGATAGGAAGCTGACAAAAATTGCATCATTTCCAGCAGCTCTCCTGGTCTTTACTCTATCCAATGGATCACCAATCACTAATTTCGGTGGGTGATTTATGAGCCATCTGAGATCAGGTTGCAAATCTAGATGTTGTTCTCTAATTGATCTTGCAACACTACTGTTGGAGTTTCAATATAGTCTGTTGAACAATCTCTATTATGTCAGTTGTTTGCAACTCGTCTGTTAGACAATCAGCAGACTGATTTTGAACATCACTTGAGTTATCACCTGAGTTGAGATCAGGTAGTATGAGGGGCACATATTCTTCTTTTTTTCCAGTACTCAATTTCTGAAAATCAGTAGACAGTTCTTGATTTGTAGGTTGATTCTTTTCAGAAGGTAGATTGGCTCATCAAATACTACATGAATAGATTCTTTACTAGCAAAGTTCTTTTGTTAAAGACTCCGTAATCTTTACTGACAGTAGAGTATCCTACAAACACAACTTCATCAGCCTTTTCTGCAAAGGCAGTAAGGTGATTTTTCCCATTATTCAAAATATAACATTTACAACCAAAAATCCTAAGATAATGAATATTAGGCTTTCTGTTGTTCCAAACTTCATAAGGTGCCTGTTTTGACTTTTGTTGATCATACATCAGTTCTGGGTATAGCATGCTATATTTGTTGCTTCTGTCCAGAATCTTTGGGGCAACTTATCTTCAGCTATCATAGTTCTGGTAGCCTCCTTTAGAGTTATGTTTCTCCTTTCAGCAACTCCATTTTGTTGAGGGCTTCTGGCAGCAGAGTACTCATGACTTATTCCTCTGATGTTACAATACTCTTCAACAGTGGAGTTGGTAAACTCAGTCCCTCTATCTGATTTGATCTTCAGGATTTTCATACTCTTCTCATTCTAGATCAGTTTCATTAGATTTGTAAGACATTCCTTAGTTTCAATTTTCTTCTTCATGAAAACAACCCAGGTGTAAAATTGAGAAATCATCCACAACAATTAGGTAGTACTTTTCCCACCGTTGCTGATCGGATCAGTGGGTCCAAATAAGACCATGTGTAGTAGCTCCAATATTCTGGTTGAAGATTGGTGCTTCTTGCTCTTGAAAGATGACTTGATTTGTTTACTCTTCTGACATGCGTCACAAAGCTTATCTTTGCTCATGAATGTTCTAGAAATTCCTTCTACCATATCATTCTTAATTAATCTGTTGATGGTCTTGAAATTCATATGATTCATTCATTTGTGCCATAGCTAACTAATTTCACTTGGTGCAGAAGCCACCAAACAAATATTAGAATTCCTGTCCACATATTTCCAGTCGACTATATAGATGTTCCCTTGTCTTCTTCCAGATAAGATAACCGTCTTTGTTCCAATCTGTTCAACGTAGCACTTATCTGATGAAAAGATGACTGACAACCATTTGTCAAAAAATTGACTTATGCTCAGCAGATTGTATTTGAGGCCTTAAGATAAGAGACGTCATATATCTCAATGTTGCCTTTGATTAGCTTTCCACATGCAACAATCTTGCCTTCTTTGCTGTCTCCAAATGTAACACTAGTAGACAATAGCAGCATCAATCAGTTCATGTATGTCTCCACACATGTGTTTTGAACATCCACTGTCCAAGTACCAAATCATTTCTACTTTACTCCTACTCCTAATCCTAACCAACAAAACAAAAGAAAACTGTTTTAGGTACCCTTTATTGAGAGGGTCTTGGAGGATTAGTTTCACCTTTGACAACCCAAGATGTTGAAGTCTTAGGCTCTTGAGTTTTAGTAGGAGCATGAACAGTTTTCACTTCATCATAATCAACAGATGTGTTATGTTATTAATTAGTATGATGTGGATAATGTTCATAAGCAGGATATGGTGCATGATATGTAGGATATGCATTCATAGGATGAGCAGGGTAGGTAGCATAGTAAGGTGGAAACTGGGGTGCATGATACAATGGTGGATATGCAGCAGGTTGGACATAATATGATGACTCATTTCCATACCAAGCATTTTGATTTTTCTTGTTCTTATGCTTCTTTGGTTTACTCTTTGCTTTCTCATTAACAGACGACTTAGTCTTATTACTAATCTGATTGGTTTTACTCTTATCAGCAGATTTCTCAGGATTATGCTGTTTAGCTTTACCAGTCTTTTTTTTCTTAGGCTCTTTGCTCGTTTTAACCTTAGGAGTTTTCTTCTCCTTTAGTTATGTATCAGGTGAAGCAGGTTTAGTAGTCTGAACATACAAGATGACCTTACTGTTGTCAGTAGATATGAATTTTTCAGTATGGTTCAGTTCTATCTTATCTTGTTCTAAAGGCATTTTCTGTTTACTAGACATGTGATCTGATGCAGCAAAAAATTTATCATGAGACTTAATGACTTTCTCAAGTTCCATGATTTTATACTTATAGACTTCACATTCAGCTTTCATAGATTCATTCTCTTGCTCAAGCAGTTAATATTCAATTGATTCTTTTGGTCTTTCAAAGTTTCAGAGAACTGTTTTGCTCTTTCAACAATGTCATCTCTTCCTTAAGCTTAGCAAATGCATCAACAATGCTAGTGTTATTTACAATCATTTGCTCGAATGAATTAAACAGTTCATCTTCAGTAGGAGTTACCTCATCCTCAGAGTCATCTAATTCTTTGGCCATCAGACATAGAAGTGCAGGATACTCATCTTCAGTAGATTCATCATCTGATGTATCTGAATCTGAATCACACGAGTAGATGGCAGCAAACTTTTCTGCCTCAACCATCAGCACTTTGACAATATGATGTTTTCTCTCCTTTATGAGTTGCTTTTCCTCCTCAGTATATTTCTCGGCTTTTGGATATGGGCAGTCTCTGATGAAATGTCCCAATTTCCTGCAATTATAGCACATTAGTTTGGACTTATAAGAATCCTTACTATCATGAGAAGTAGAGGTAGGGTTAGAAGTAGAAGCATTGTTGATTTGTTCTTCATTTTTCTCTTGTAGAACTTCCTGAAATTGTTTATCGACACTACAACGTCTTCAGCAGTGTACTCCTTTTTGTTGAGCAGTATGGACTCATCAGATGAGTCCACTTCTTTGATGTTGTTTGCTGTTCTTCTTGAGTTTTTAGCAGAAACCAAGGCAGCTGTGGGATTTGAAGTTGATGTCTCTTCAATACCTATTCTTGGCAGTTTGTACTCGTATGCCTTGAGTACAGAAAACAACTACGTAAGAGAGATCTTCCCCAGATCTCTTGACTCTTCCATGGCTGTGATCTTCATGTTGAATTTGGGAGGCAGCGCCTTCAACACTCTGACAATGATCTCCTTATCAGTGAAGGTCTTTCCCAGCTTCAAAACTTCATTCAGCGTTCTGGTAAACCTTGTATCCATCTGATCAATGGTCTCCCCATACTTCATCTTGAAGTTATTCAACTTTTCCAGAGCAACACTTAGTTAGTGCTCATCGTTTCCTTCACTCATCTCACGAACTTTGTCCCACATTTCTTTAGCAGTTTTACAGTGCTTGACCTTGTCAAAATTGTCATTGTCTAGAGCTCTGGTCATGATGAAACGGCCAACCTTGTCCAGATTGAACAGCTTGACTTTCTCAGCTGTGATCTCGTCAAGTTCTTTATTCACCATTATATCTTCATTGTCAAATTTAACGGTCTTGGTGATTTTGAAGGGACTTTTTGTGATACATGTAAACATGTTATCATTAGAAGCAGCAATGAAGATTTCCATTCGGATCTTCCAGTCCTCGAAACTCATATCACCAATGTGGGGAACATGGCTGATACAATCTATTTTGAAAAAGTTTTTATTTTTAAAAAACGTGCTCTTTTGAAAACTTTTAAAACCTTTGAAAAACTCTTGGATCAAGCTCGCTGATCGAGCAGCTGATTCAAATGAACAACCTACTCTGATACCATTTGTTAATCCCCAAGTGGTCAGATGAGGTCAGAGGGGGGAGGATGAATAGACCTTTTTAGCTTTAAAATTATGTAACCTTTCTATGAGCAGACTAAGCTGATCAAGTTAGGTGAGTTTACTAAGTTGATCGTGCACACAACTTTGAACAGCAGAGTTGACCACTTCTGTTGATTTTAACTTAGCTGATTTTAGTTAAATTAGAGTGCCAAGATAAGTTACTTGCAGCGGATTTTGCAAAGTGTTTTTCACAAGTAAATAAACTTGGTTTCAAAGATTTATCCCCAGTTTTACAATCATCCTTTTAAAATTGTTTTCTTAAAACGTTGTATGCTTTTTGAAAGTATGCAAGATGTAATACACCAATAGTTTTATAGTGGTTATATGGATTGAAATCCTTTAGTCCACTCTTCCAAGTCACGAAGATCTAGGGTTAAACTATAATGACACATATGACAATATACACTGCTTATGCTAATCAACAACTGAACTGGCCGTAAGTTCCCAATAGGAAATCACAAAGAAAACCTATTCTCCGAAGTGATATCACTCACTAAGATGGATATCTACTTCTCACAATACTTTCTAATAACAATCACTCAGATTTCTATGTTTTTATTTGATCTTCAATGTCTGCTTTTGTCAACAAATGACTAAGCTGATCAGTGAACTGTTCTAACGACAATCAAATCAGCTGACCGAAGTCTCTCGTCTGATGAACACTCGACTGATCCCAAATTGAACAAATCTGTTGAGTCGGCTGATATTCACCAGTTTGATTTCCTTCATCAGCAATAGACAAGTAGTCTCCTCGACCATAATTTTTTACCCTTCTGATTTGTCTTCTTTCTTCGGTCAAAATCAGGGATTTGCTAAGCTTCCATTACTTAGCTGATGATGATATTTTGGAAATCATCAGAACCTCCCTTCAATTTTAGTCTTCATCTTCATCTTCAGCTAACATTGATTTTTCACAAAATATACACCCTCCGTCCAACTTTTCTTGTTCCTATTTCTATTTTGGGACGTCCAAAAACATGGCTCCCTTGTTCTCTAAAAAAATAACTAAAGTTTACATTTTTAACAATGTGTCTAAAACTCCGTGCCCAACCTAAAGGGACCAAAATTAATGGAAAAATCTATATAAGCTTCAAAATTCTAGTCTAATGCTTATGAGAATCCTCCTGCTTTGTATTCTACATTCGAAAATATGAAAATAGGTAAAACACATTATGTAAGTTGACTTGCATCTTGCTGCAATCGGTGTGCGTTAAATCAAATAATTTCAAAGAAAATAGCAACAAATTCCAAAAAAAGTGTTCTAAAGAAATAATTTAAAATATAAACTTATTAAGTGTTTTGTGTGTGTGTGGTGGGGATGGGAGGGAGAGGGGGGAGGGGAGAAGCCTTTCCCATTTCTCCTCCAACCATCGAAGACCACAATTCTAGAAGAACCCAATTTCCGTCACCATTAAATGTGAACGAAGCGCGAACTTTTGCCTTTTCTTTCTCATTTTTTCTCCTACTCTCCTCCTCCTCTCCACCCCCACCATTGAAAATCACAATTATTCCCCCTAACTACCCCTCGCCCTCGCCCACGCCTTCACTAGTGAAGATGGCCTTACATGGACATAAATGTAAAATTACTTAAACTTTTACATAAAACTCCTTGTCAAAACTCAATTGAACAAACAAAAAAGGACGGAATGAGTAAAATATTCTCATACCAAAAATGACAGAAATTTAAAACTGGTAAGTGTAATTTTCTTACAGAAAAAACACCGTGGGGCAAGTTTTTGCCCTTTCTTTCCCATTCCCCCTCACTATTAAATATAGCTGAAGGGCAAGCTTATGCCCTTTCTTTCTCATTTCACCTCTCACTCTCCTAAGCCTTCTAACCCCCTTCCCCCACCAGTGAAAACCATCATTCTTTTCCTTTTCCCCCACCCCACCCTGTAACGCCCCGACTAAAGTTACTTAATTAATATTTCCATATAAACCTAGTAAATTTACATTAGTTAATTTTTTTACAAAATATAACTTAATAGTAACTATTATATATATATAAGCTTCAAAATTCTCATTTAATGCGTACGAGAATCCTCCTGGCTTCTATTCTACATTCGAAAATCTAAAAATAGGTAAACCACATTATGTAAGTTGACTTGCATCATAGTGAGATCCGTGTGCGTTAATTCAAATAATTTAAAAGAAAATAGCAACAAATTCCAAATAAAGTGTTTTAAAGAAATAAATTACAATATAAATTTAATAAATCATAAACATAATTTTAAAAATAAAAACAATGAAAAATATAGTGCAGCAATTGGGAATTTTGTGTGTGAGTGGTAGGGGGAGGGGGGGGGAATCTTTCTCATTTCCCCTCCCACCACTGAAGACCACAATTCTAGAATAACCCAATTTCCCTCACTATTGAAAATGACGGATGGGCAAACTTTTGCCCTTTCTTTCTCATTTTTCCTCCTACTCTCCTCCCCCTCCCCACCCCCCACCATTGAAGACTACCATTATTCCCCCCAACTCCCCCTCGTCCTCTCCCTCTCCCTAACTACTGATGATGGCCTTACATGGACATAAATGTAAAAATACTTAGACATTTACTTGTTCAATTGTTGTATAAAACTCCTTGTTAAAACTCAAATGAGCAAACAAAAAAGGACGGAAAGAGTAAAATATTCTCATACCAAAAATGACGGAAATTTAAAATAGATAAGTATAATTTTCCTATAAAAACACCATGGGACAAACTTTTGACCTTTCTTTCCCAATCCCCCTCCCAAATCTTCATCACTATTGAATATGGCCGAAGGGCAAGCTTATGCCCTTACTTTCTCATTTCCCCTCTCACTCCTAAGCCTACTCACCACCCTCCCCCTACCAATGAGAACCATCATTATTTTCCCTTACACCCACCCCACCCTGTAACGCCCCGACTAAATTTACTAAATTAACATTTGCATATAAACCTAGTAAATTTACATAAGTTGAATTTTTACAAAATATAACTTAATAGTAACTATTATATATATATATGTGTATATATATATATATATTAAGCTTCAAAATTCTAGTTTAATGCCTACGAGAATCCTCCTGGCTTCTATTCTACATTCGAAAATCTGATAATAGGTAAAACACATTATGTAAGTTGAGTTACATCTTAGTGCGATCGGTGAGTGATAATTCAAATAATTTCAAAGAAAATGTCAACAAATTCCAAATAAAGTGTTTTAAAGAATTAATTTAAAATATAAATTTATTAAATCATAAAAAAAAATTTAAATGAAAATACAATGAAAAAAATAGTGCAGCAATTTGGAATTTTTTGTGTGAGGGTGGTAGGGGGGGGCGCGGGGAAGGGAGGGGACAAGTCTTTCCCATTTCCACTCCCACCACTGTAGACCACAATTATAGAACAACCAAACTTCCCTCACTATTGAATGTGATCGAAGTGCAAACTTTTGCCCTTTCTTTCTCATTTTTTCCTTCCACTCTCCTCCCCCTCCCCACTCCCCCACCATTATTCCCCCCTAACTCCTCCTCGCCCTCACCCTTGCGCTCGCTCTCACTATTGAAGATGACCTTACATGAACATATATGTAAAAATACTTAAACTTTTACTTGTTCAACTGTTACAGGCCTTAATTCCAATAATTTCAATGAAAATAGAAACAATTTCAAAATAAAGTGTTTTAAGGAAATGATTCAAAATATAAATTTATTAAATCATAAACAAAATTTTTAGAAATAAAAAAACAATGAAAAAAGTAGTGCAGCAATTAGGAATTTTGTGTGTGTGGTAGGGATGGGAGGGAGAGGGGGGAGGGGATAAGTCTTTCCCATTTGTCCTCCAACCACTAAAGACCACAATTCTAGAAGAACCCAATTTCCTTCACCATTGAATGTGACCGAAGCGCGAACTTTTGCCTTTTCTTTCTCATTTTTCCTCCTACTCTCCTCCCCATCCCCACCCCCCACCATTGAAAACCACAATTATTCCCCCTAACTACCCTTCGCCCTCGCCCTCACTATTGAAGATGGCCTTACATGGACATAAAGGTAAAATTACTTAAACTTTTACATAAAACTCCTAGTAAAAACTCAATTGAACAAACAAAAAAGGACGGAAAGAGTAAATTATTCTCATACCAAAAATGACGGAAGTTTAAAACTAATAAGTATAATTTTCTTACAGAAAAGACTCCGTGGGGCAAGCTTTTGCCCTTTCTTTCCCATTCCCCATCACTATTAAATATAGCTGAAGGGCAAGCTTATGCCCTTTCTTTCTAATTTCACCTCTCACTATCCTAAGCCTTCTCACCCCCCTTCCCCCACAAGTGAAAACCATCATTCTTTTCCCTTTCCCCCACCCCACCCTGTAACGCCCCGACTAAAGTTACTTAATTAATATTTACATATAAACCTAGTAAATTTACATTAGTTGATTTTTTTACAAAATATAACTTAATAGTAACTATTATATATATATATATATGAGCTTCAAAATTCTAATTTAATGAGTACGAGAATTCTTCTGGCTTCTATTCTACATTCAAAAATCTAAAAATAGGTAAACCACATTATGTAAGTTAACTTGCATCATAGTGAGATCGGTGTGCGTTAATTCAAATAATTTAAATGAAAATAGCAACAAATTCCAAATAAAGTGTTTTAAAGAAATAATTTACAATATAAATTTAATAAATCATAAACATAATTTTTTTTAAAAAAACAATGAAAAATATAGTGCAGCAATTTGGGAATTTTGTGTGTGTGTGTGTGGTGGTGGGGGGGAGTCTTTCTCATTTTTCCTCCTACTCTCCTCCCTCTCCCAACTCCCCCACCATTGAAGACCACCATTATTCCCCCCAACTCCCCCTCGTCCTCGCCCTCACCCTCACTATTGAAGATGGCTATACATGGACATAAATGTAAAAATACTTAAACTTTTACTTGTTCAGCTGTTGTATAAAACTCCTTTTCAAAACACAAATTAGTTGACAAAAAAGGACGGAAAGATTAAAATATTCTCATACCAAAAATGACGGAAATTTCAAATTGATAAGTATAATTTTCCTCCAAGAAACATCATGGGACAAACTTTTGCCCTTTCTTTCCCATTCCCCCTCCCAATTCTTCATCACTATTGAATATGGCTGAAGGGCGAGCTTATGCCCTTGCTTTCTCATTTCCCCTCTCACTCTCCTAAGCCTACTCACCACCCTCCCCCCACCATTGAAAACCATCATTCTTTTCCCTTACACCCACTCCACCCTGTAACGCCACGACTAAATTTACTTAATTAACATTTGCATATAAACCTAGTAAATTTAAATAAGTTGAGTTTTTACAAAATATAACTTAATAGTAACTATTATATATATATATAAGCTTCAAAATTCTAGTTTAATGCCTACGAGAATCCTCCTGGCTTCTTTTCTACATTCGAAAATCTGATAATAGGTAAAACACATTATGTAAGTTGAGTTGCATCTTAGAGCGATCGGTGAGTGATAATTCAGATAATTTCAAAGAAAATGGCAACAAATTCCAAATAAAGTGTTTTAAAGAAATAATTTAAAATATAAATTTATTAAATCATAAACAAAATTTTTTAAAATAAAAAAAACAATGAAAAAAATAGTGCAGCAATTGGAAATTTTGTGTGTGTGGTAGGGGGGGGATGGGAGAAATCTTTCCCATTTCCCCTCCCACCACTGTGGACCACAATATTCTAGAACAACCCAATTTCCCTCACTATTGAATATGACAGAAGTGCAAACTTTTTCCCTTTCTTTCCCTCCCACTCTCCTCCCCCTCCCCACTCCCCCACCATTATTCCTCCCAACTCCCCCTCGCACTCGCCCTCACTATTGAAGATGGCCTTACATGGACAAATGTAAAAATACTTAGGCTTTTACTTGTTCAACTGTTACGTGCGTTAATTCAAATAATTTCAAAGAAAATAGCAACAAATTCCAAATAAAGTGTTTTAAGGAAATGATTTAAGATATAATTATTAAATTATAAACAAATTTTTTAAAAATATAAAAAATAATGAAAAAAATAGTGCAACAATCGGGAATTTTGTGTGTGTGGTAGGGGGAGGGAGAGAAGACTTTCTCATTTTCCCTCCCACCACTGTAGACCACAATTATAGAACAACCCAACTTCCCTCACTATTGAATGTGACCAAAGCGCAAACTTTTGCCCTTTCTTTCTCAATTTTTCCTCCCACTCTCCTCCCCCTCCCCACTCCCCCCACAATTAAAGACCACCATTATTCCCCCCAACTCGCCCTCGCCCTCGCCCTCACTATTGAAGCTGACCTTACATGGAAATAAATGTAAAAATACTTGGAATTTTACTTGTTCAACTGTTACAAAAAACTTCGTGTCGAAATTCAATTGAGCAAACAAAAAAGGACGGAAAGAGTAAAATATTCTCATACCAAAATGACGGAAATTTCAAACTGATAAGTATAATTTTCCTACAAAAAAAACACCGTGGGGCAAGGAAGTTTTTGCCCTTTCTTTACTATTCCCTCTCCCATTCCTCTCCCCTTCCCCGTCACAATTGAATATGGCTGAAGGGCAAACTTACGCCCTTTCTTTCTCATTTCCCCTTTCACTCGCCTAAGACTCCTCGCCTTTTCCTCCCACCATTGAAAAGCATCATTCTTTTCCCTTTCCCCCCACACCACCCTGTAACGCCCCGACTAAAGTAACTTAATTAATAAACCTAGTAAATTTACAAAATTTGATTTTTTACAAAATATAACTTAATAGTAACTATTATATATATATAAGCTTCAAAATTCTAGTTTAAAGCGTACGAGTATCCTCCTGGCTTCTATTCTACATTTGAAAATCTGAAAATACGTAAAATACATTATGTAAGTTAACTTGCATCATACTGGGATCGCTGTGCGTTAATTCAAATAATTTCAATGAAAATGGCAACAAATTCCAAATAAAGTGTTTTAAAGGAATAATTTAAAATATAAATTTAATAAATCATAAACAAAATTTTTTAAAATAAAAAAACAATGAAAAAAATTTCGCAGCAATTGGGATTTTGTGTGTGTGTGTGTTGCAGGGGGAAAAGTCTTTCCCATTTCCCCTCTCACCACTGAAGACCACAATTCTAAAAGAACTCAATTTCCCTCACTATTGAAAATAACGGAAAGGCAAACTTTTGCCCTTTTTTTTTTTTCCTCCCATTCTCATCCCCCTCCCCACTCCCGCCACCATTGAAGACCACCATTATTCCCCCCAACCCCACCTCGCCCTCGTCCTCGCCCTCGCCCTCCCTGTTGAAGATGGCCTTACATGGACATAAATGTAAAAATACTTAAACTTTTCCTTGTTCAATTGTTACGTGCGTTAATTCAAATAATTTCAAAGAAAAAAGCAACAAATTCCAAATAAAGTATTTTAAAGAAATAATTTAAAATATGAAGTTATTAACTCATAAACAAAATCTTTAAAATAAAAAAACAATGAAAAAAATATTGCAACAATTAGGAATTTTGTGTGTGTGTGTGTGTGGTAGGGGGGAAAAGTCTTTCCCATTTCCCCTCCCACCATTGAAGACCACAGTTCTAGAAGCACGCAATTTCCGTCACTATTGAAAATGACCGATGGGCAAACTTTTGCCCTTTGTTTTTCATTTTTTCCTCCCACTCTCCTCCCCCTACCCACTCCCCCCACCATTGAAGGCCACCATTATTCCCCCCCAACTCCCCCTCGCCCTCGCACTCGCACTCAATATTGAAGATGGACTTACATGGACATAAATGTAAAAATACTTAAATTTTTACTAGTTCAACTGTTATATAAAACTCCGTGTCAAAACTAATTGAGCAAACAAAAAAGGACGAAAAGAGTAAAATATTCTCCTACCAAAATAAAAGAAATTTGAAACTGATAAGTATAATTTTCTTAAAAATAACATTGTGGTGAAGGAAGGGCAAGCTTTTGCCCTTTCTTTCCCATTCCCCTCCACTCCCACCATTGAAAATCACCACTCTAGAATATCCCGAAACTTCCTCATTATTGAATATTAAGGAAAAACATGTGCCCTTTCTTTCTTATTTCCTCGCTCATTCTCCTACCTCCTTACTCTCCTACCTCCTTACTCCTCCCACCACTGAAAACCATCATTCTTTTCCCTTTCCCCCCCCCCCACCCTGTAACGCCCCGACTAAAATTACTTAATTAATAATTACATTTGAATCAACTAAATATCCTTAAGTTGATTTTTTAACAAAATACAAGTTAAAAATAACAATTTTACATATATATAAGCTTCAAAATTCTAGTTTAATGCCGATGATAATCCTCCTGGCTTCTATGCTACTTACAAAAATCTAAAAATAGGTAAAACACATTATGTAAGATGACTTGCAACTTAGTGTGGTGGGTGTCCGTGAATTCATATAATTTCAGAGAAAATAGCAACAAATTACAAATAAATTATTTTAAATATTTATTTAAAATAAAAATTTATTAAACCATACACAAAATTTATAAAAATAAACATCAATGAATAAAATAGTGCAGCTAGTGAGAATTGTGTGTGTGTGTGGGGGGGGGGGAGGGGGGAGAGGGTGGGTTTCCCATTTCCCCTCCCACCAATGAAGACCACAATTCTAGAAGAACCCGATTCCCCTCACTATTGAAGATGACTGAAGGGCAAGCTTTGGCCATTTCTTTCTCATTTTTACTCCCTCTAATCCCCTTCCCCATTCCCCCCACCATTTAAGACCACAATTATTCCGCTTCCCCTCCCCCTCGCCCTAACTATTGAAGATGGCATTACATGAACGTAAATAAAAATACTTAAAGTTTTACTTTTTCAACTGTTACATAAAATTCCGTGTCAAGACTCAACAGATCAAACAAAAAAAGACGAAAAGAGTAAAATATTATCAAACCAAAATGACGGAAATTTCAAACAAATAAGTATAATTTTTCTACAGAAAAAACACCGTGGGGATGGAAGGGCGAGCTTTTGCCCTTTCTTTCCCATTCCCCTCCGCCTCCCCCCCATTGAAGACCAAAATTCTAGAATAACTCGAAACTCTCCCTCCCGGCTCCCACCTCCTTCCCCATATCCCTCACTATTGATTATGGCCGTAGGTTAAACTTATGTCCTTTCTTTCTCATTTCCCCTCTCACTCTCCTAACCCTCTTCACACCCTCCACGATTGAAAACCATTATTATTTTACCTTCCCCCTAGCCCACCCTGTAACGCCCTGACTAAAATTACTTATTTAATATTTACATTTGAATCTATGAAATTTAGATAAGTTGATTTTTTACAAAATATAAGTTAATAGTAACTATTTCATATATATAAGCTTTAAAATTCTAGTTTAATATCGACGATAATCTTCCTGGCTTATATGCTACTTCCGAAAATCTGAAAATAAGTAAAACACATTTTGGAAGTTGACTTGCAACTTAGTGCGGTGGGTGTGCGTGAATTCAAATAAATTAAAAAAAAGCAAAAAATTCCAAATAAAGTTTTTTAAAGATTTAATTTAAAATATAAATTTATTAAATCATACACAACATTTATAAAAATTAAAAACACTGGAAAAAAATAGTGCAGCAAGTGAGAATTGTCTATGTGTGGTGGTTTTTTTTTTTTTTGGGGGGGAGGGGTTCTATCACATTTCCCCCCACCACTTAGGCCGCAAATCTAGAAGAACCCGATTCCCTTTACTATTGAAGATGACCGAAGGGCAAGCTTTTGCCCTTTTTTTTCTCATTTTCCCTCCCACTCTCCTCCGCCTCCCTACCCCCCCCCCCTCCCCAAAAAAAAATTCCCCCTCCCCTCGCCCTCAATATTGAAGACAGCCTTACATGGACATAAATGTAAAAATACTTAAACTTTTACTTTTTCAACTGTTACATAAAACTCCGCGTCAAAGCTTGGAAGAAGTAAAATATTCTCATACCAAAATGACGAAAATTTCAAACTGATAAAGATAATTTTACTACAGAAAAAACACCCTGGGGAAGGAAGGGTAAGCTTTTGCCCTTTCTTTCCCATTCCCCCTCCTACTCCCACCATTGAAGACAACCATTCTATAATAACCTGAAACCCCCCCCCCCTCCCCCTCCCCCTCCCCCTCCCCCTCCCCATACCCCATACCCCTCACTATTGATTATAGCCAAAGGGTAAACTTATGCCCTTTCTTTCTCATTTCCTCTCTCACTCCTCTAACCCTCCTCACTCTCCCCCACCATTGAAAACCATCATTATTTTACCTTCCACCCACCCTCACCCTGTAACGCCCCGACTAAAATTAATTAATTAATAGGGATTTTTGCAGATCACCCTACAGAAAAATTTCATTTTCGCACTTTTCCCCCTATAATTGAAAAAACATGACAGTGCCCCCTAAAAGTTGACAAATGAGTGCACTTTGCCCCTTATCATTTTTAAGTAATTTTGAAAGGGTAAAAACGTCAATCAAGGGGTTTTGTGCAATAACAAAAAACTTTTAGAGGTTAAGTGCACAAAATTTTGAAATATACAAATGTGACTTGTAATTTGAAAAAAAATTAGTTATATTTTTGTACGAAATTCGAATTTAGAAGTCTTTCTAACAAAATTTTCATTAGCCCTAATAATTTATTTATTTATTTCAAATAAATTATCTATATACTAAAAATATTTTAATCAAATAAAAGAAATTTGAAAGTAAAACAATTAAAATAATAAAAAATATTATAAGACTAAAATTAAATTACGATTTGATTATCAATGTAAGGAATTCTTTGAAAATGTGCTTTGAAATGTTATTATTCTAATAACTTGAATTAATAATATTTTGTGCACTTATCCTCCCCCCCACCCCCCCCCCCCCCAAAAAAAAAAAGATTAAAATTATTGCACAAAACCCCAAATTTACATTTTTACCCAACAAATTATTCTCCAGGGGGCTAGGTGCACTCACTTATCAACTTCTAGAGGGGACTGTCATGTTTTTTAATCATAGGAGGGAAAGTGCGAAAATGAAACTTTTCTAGGGGGTGATGTGCAAAAATCCCTAATTAATATATACATTTAAATCTATTAAATTTAAATAAGTTGATTTTAAAAAAATACAAGTTAATAATAACTATTTTACAAATATATATAAGCTTCAAAATTCTAGTTTAATATCGACGAAAATCCTCCTGACTTGTATGCTACATTCAAAATAAAAAAATAGGTAAAACACATTATGCAACTTGACTTGCAACTTAGTGCTGTGGGTGTGCACGAATTAAAATAATTTTAAAATAACAACATATTCCAGATAAAGTATTTTAAAGATGTAATTTAAAATATAAATTTATTAAATCATACACAACATTTATAAAAATAAAAAGCAATGAAATAAAATAGTGCAGGGCAAGCTTTTGAAGACCACAAATCTAGAAGAACCCGATTTCCTTCACCATTGAAGATGACTGAAGGGCAAGCTTTTGGCTTTTCTTTCTTATTTTCTTTCCCACTCTCCTCCCCCTCTCCACTCCCCCCACCAGTGAAGACCACCATTATTCCCCATCCCCCCCTCCCCCCCCCCCCCTCAATATTGAAGATGGCTTTACATGGACATAAATGTAAAAATACTTCAACTTTCATTTTCTCAACTGTTATATAAAACTCCGTGTCAAAGCTCAGTTGAGCAAACAAAAAAGGACGGAAGAAGTAAAATATTCTCATACCAAAATGACGGAAATTTCAAACTGATAAAGATAATTTTACTACAGAAAAACACCATGGGGAAGGAAGGAAAACATTTGCCCTTTCTTTCCTTTTCACTCCCACCATTGAAGACAACCATTCTAGAATAACTCGAAACTCCCCCTCCCCCTTCCCCTCCCTATATCCCATACCCATCATTATTGATTATGGCCGAAGAGTAAACTCATGCCCTTTCTTTCTCATTTTCCCTCTCACTCTCCTAACCCTCCTCACTCCCCCCACCATTGAAAACCATCATTCTTTTACCTTCCCCCCACCCTCACCCTGTAACGCCCCGACTAAAATTACTTAATTAATATTTACATTAAAATATATTAAATTTACATATGTTGATTTTTTACAAAATATAAGTTAATAATAACTATTTTCCATATATATATATATAAGCTTCAAAACTCTAGTTTAATATCGACGATAATCCTCCTGGCTTATATGCTACTTCCGAAAATCTGTAAACAGGTAAAACACATCATGTAAGTTGACTTACAACTTAATGCGGTGTGTGTGCGTGAATTCAAATAATTTCAAAAAAATAGGAACAAATTCCAAATAAAGTATTTTAAAAATTAAATTTAAAATATAAATTTATTAAATCATACACAACATTTTTAAAAATAAAAAGCAATGCAAAAAAATAGTGAAGTAAGTGAGAATTGTCTATGTGTGTGGGTTGGGTGGGGGGGTTCTTTCCCATTTCCCTTCACACCATTGAAGATCGCAAATCTAGAAGAATCTGATTCCCTCCACCATTGAAGACCAACACTATTCACCTTCTCCCCCACCCCTCGCCCTCAATATTGAAGATGGTCTTACATGTACATAAATGTAAAAATACTTAAACTTTTACTTTTTCAACTGTTACATAAAACTCCGTGTCAAAGCTATCAGTTGAGCAAACAAAGAAGGACGGAAGGAGTAAATTATTCTCATACCAAAATGATTGAAATTTCAAACTGATAAAGATAATTTTACTACAGAAAAAACACCGTGAGAAGGAAGGGCAAGCTTTTTCCCTTTATTCTCCATTCTCCCTCGCACTCTCCTCCACTACAACCAATGAAATTTACTGAGGCATGTTTGAAATTCAATTACCATGCCTTCTGCATCTGTCTTTCTCTGGATGGATAATTTATTGAGGCATGTTCGAAATTCAATTAACCATGACTCTTCACGAACAAAACTTTATCCATCCACAACTTCATCATTTGTGGATGGATATTTTATTTTCTTTTTGTTGTGTACTTGACTCATCATCATGATCATTCTTATGGGCAAAAATTCAATTTTGGTACCATAGAACTAGGCAAATTTTATTTTTCATACCAAAAGTTATGTTGGTCCCAAGTGGTCAGATGAGGTCCAGAGGGGGGTGGGGGTGAATAGACCTCTAAACTTTTTAAGCAAATTTTAACTTTAAAGCTTTTACTTAACAGTTGAATACGCTAAGCTGATATAGAACAGTAAGTTTACAAGGCTGATCGCGAACAAATCTTTGAACAGCTTTGTCGACCACTAATCCGATAGTTACTTAGCTGGTTTATTTAAAATTAGTTTTAATACTAGAGTACATGCATCGGATTTTCAAAGTGTTTTTCACAAGTAAACTTAGTAGTTTGAAAATTTAATCCCCAGTTTTGTAAACTCCTTTAAACTTTCAAACAGTTTTGAATGTGTTTTATGCAAGTAAAAAGTAGGTGTAAAAACACAGGTAATTTTTATAGTGGTTATATGGATTTAAATATCCATTTGTCCACTCTTCCAAGTCACAACGATCTTGGTTATACTAAGAACACAAGTAATTAGTACACTCCACTCACGCCAAAACAACAAATGAATCTGGCCGTAAGCTCACAATAGGAAATCACTAAGAAAACCTATCCTCTGAAACTAGATCACTCACAAAGATAGATCTACACTTCTCACAACAATCAAACAGTTTTTCACTCAGAAAATGTGTTTGTCTTTTATCTTCAACTTCGGCTTCAGTCAATAAATGACAGAGCTGATGAGTGAGCTATTCTTGAGACTTAAGAGATTTTGCTTCGAATTTCTTCTCAGAGATTGTGTTGTTATTCTTCTCTTTGTCTCTTCAGCTATTTATACTCGTAGGCTTGAAAAATGTCCGTTGAAGTGAGACATAATTCAAAATCCTCGGGTACTGGTCCTTAATTTTCGTGAACGGCTCTCTGCACAGTGTCCGTACTGTCAACAGTACTTTTCTGCAGGCAACATTAAATGCACTAAGCTGATAGGAAATCTTTCTTCAATCATTTGTCTTTAATAGCCTTGTACTTCAGCATTTATTACTTCCAGGGGCATTTATTATCGTTGGGAAGACTTCTTGATCTTTTCCACTTGGCTGACGAAAGTGCAAGTCTGATGATGAATAGGGCTGATCTCAAACTTGAACAAATCTGATTTGAGTCGGCCAATCTTCACCAGTCTGATTTCTTTCCTTCAGCAGATCAGTAGTCTTTTGGACCTTGAATTTTGACTCGTCTGTTTTGTCTTCTTACTTAGTCAAAATTCTTCTGAGGGATTTTTACAACTAAGCTTTCCATACTTAGCTGATCTTAGGTTTTGGAAATCATCAAAACCACTCTTTATAAATTATCTTCAGTGCTTTCATCTTCATATCTATCCAACAATTTTCCCCTTTTTGATGATGACAAAACTTCAGCTAAGTACCTGTTAACCTACACTAAAGTTTTGATCCTCAAAATTTTCTGAGATAGAAAAGATTTGTTGGAAACAGAACTTGAACTTTTTATTGATATTTGAAAATTATTACAAGTACAATTCTGTTGGAATCAGATGACCGAAAAAAATAATAAAAAAAATGATACATCAAAATTTGCCTATACTAGTCATCAGCTTCTTCATCGTCTCCTTCAAGCACTTATTCATACTCATAAGAAGATTCTTCATCATCTTCTTCTTCTTCATCTTCATCAGCCTCCTCATCCAAAAGCAGATTGGACTTAGCAGCTTCCATTTTTTCTTTGATCTCTTCTTCTTTTGCTATTTTGTCCATCTTCCTTTTGATCCTCTCTTCATCTTTGAATTTGGTAAGGGTTCTGATTTATCTTCTTCAGAATCCTTGGAAGCAGCCTTTTCTTCATCAGACTTGGCTTTTTCCTTAGAAACATCAGCAGACTTTTCTTTACCTTCAACCATTCCAGGTTCAGCAGTATTATCAGTCGTCTTAGCTTCATCAGTAGCAGCAGATTTCTTGGTTGGTTCTTCCCCTTTCTCTTCCCCCTTTTTGTCATCATCAGATATGGTGACACTGGCAGATTTGATTGGAGGGTTGAGTGCAACTGACTGAATCTTCATAGCAGCAGATAAAGCTTTCAAGTTCTGATTAGATACATCCTGACTGGCAGTTAGGTGATTTAGAGTAGTGCTGATGGTGTCATTTTGATCATTTAAACAGTCAACATTTATTTGCATTGTGGCAAGCTCATCTTGAATAACAGCTTCAGACTTACTAACTTCTTGCAACAAAGCAACGTTTACTGCCTTCTCTTCACGAATGAAGTTGGCAGTGAGATCAACTATGTTGTGTTCAGCTCTCTTCAAAGCAGTATGAAGATGGTTGACATCAGCCATCACATCTTCAATGTTTCTATTCATTTCAACAATGCTTTGCAGCATCTGCTTAGAATGATTTTCAGGCATGGGAAATGTATCATTAGCAAGCCTGATAGTCCTTGCAGTAAGAAGTTGCATGTGCTCAAGTTGTAATCTGTTAGACTCTGCCAACTCTTGCTGCAACTTGTTCAATTGCGTGTTGTTCTTCTCTTCCAATTCCTTCATTGAATTTTCCATTAACAGCTGGAAGGCTTCCATCAGTGATGAATGCAGATCACTTGATGAAGAAGAATTAGCAGCAGCTTCCTTTTCTTCATCCTCCTGGTGGACAGGGGCATCCTTCAGTTCAGTCTCCTGATCAGCTCTGGACTCCTTAGCATTCCACTCAAGTGCTAAGGGTTATTCAGCAACTTTGGGCTGATCAGTTACGTCTTCAAAAACTTTACTTATGATTTTTCCATCATCAGTAAGGTTGTTGTTTGATGGATTTGTCTTATAACAGGCCACATACTTGGCTTAGGAGCCTTTACCTTAGGCATCTCATAGTAATCTCTAACTTCTTTGCCAAACGTGATATATTGAATGCTTGGCAGCGAGGGCAGCTCACTTGACGAACCTTGCTGATATCTTGACTTAGCAGCCCATCTCTTCAAGGCAGTCATAACAGCAATCTAAATTGCCCTTTCAACAGCATCATCAGCTTTTTTTTTCTTCACAGGCAAAGTGTTCTCAATTATTTTGGCCTCCCCTGTTGCAAATTCTTTTGCATATTGATGCATAGCATTCCTTACATAGTCAGGATCCAAATCCTGTTGAATGGAGTCAGTCTTCAGCCAATTAAGAACCCACCTTTCTTCGTCAGCTAACTCCTTCCAACTCTGAAGCTCTTCAATAGTCTTGTTCAGTCTATAGTTCCTCCACTTAATGAATCTAGACTATTCATGGGTGAACAGAGTCTTCAGCATCAGTTTTTGATCAAAATAGGCTAAGGCCTTTTCAAACCTGTTGAAGATAGATTTATCATAATTTACAATGTCAAATGATTTTCTAACTTCAAACTTTGCCTTTGGCTTGATTTCGCCAGCAAGCATCTTTGGCTTAGCTTCTTTTGACTCTCCAATTTTAATCCCTCTTCCATGAACAGGTCCATGAGCATCAGTCTTGCTCAGCTCAATGACCATTGCAAGTTCAGCAGCTTCAGCAGCCTTCCTTTCTACTGCAGACATTTTTCTCCTTTCTTCATCCTTTGCTGCCTGAACCTTGCTAAGTTCAAGGACTCTTTTCTCTTCTTGCTCGTCCCTTTTTCTTTGCTCAGCCTCCTCCCTCTTTTTCTTGTCTGCAGCTGAAATCTTCTTTCTTTTGAATGAGGACTTGATTTGTTTACCCTTCTGACAAGCGTCACAAAGCTTATCTTTGCTCATGACTGTCTTTGGAATTCCTTCTACCAGATCATTTTTGATGAGTCTGTTGATGGTCTTGAAATTCACATGATTCATTTCTTTGTGCCACAGCCAACTGATTTCACTTGGTGTTGATGCCACCAAACAAACACTTGAATTCTTGTCAACAGAATTCCAGTCCACTGTGTAGACATTCCCTTGTCGTCTTCCAGATAAAATAACTATCTTTGTACCAATATGTTCAACATAGCACTTATCTGTTGAGAAGATGACTGAATATCCTTTGTCACAAAATTGACTTATGCTCAGCAAATTGTATTTGAGGCCTTTAACATAAGAGACGTCAGATATTTCAATGTTGCCTTTGATCAGCTTTCCATTTGCTACAATCTTGTCTTCCTTGCTGTCTCCAAACGTCACATTTGGACCATCCACAGCAACAGCATCAGTCAGCTCATGTATGTTTCCACACATGTGTCTTGAACAGCCACTGTCCAAGTACCAGATTTTCTCTAGTTTACTCCTACTCCTAATCCTAACCTACAAAACAAAATAAAATTATTTTAGGTACCCTTATTGAGAGGGTCCTAAAGGATTAGTTCCACCTTTGACAACCCAAGATGTTGATGTCTTAGGCTTCTTAAGCTTTTGAGTTTCAACAGGAGCATGAACAGCTTTGCCTTTATCACGTTCATCAGATTTGCTATGTTGTTGATAATCAGCATGATAAGGGTAATGTTCATAAGCAGAATAAGATGCATGATAAGCAGGATATGCATGCATTGGGTGAGCAGGATATGGTGCATAGTAAGTTGGAAATTGAGGTGCATGATACATAGAAGGATATGCAGCAGGTTGCACATAATAAGACTCATTTCCATACCAAGCATTTTGATTTTTCTTGTTTTTATGCCTTTTTGGTTTACTAGATGCTTGCTCATTAACAGACGACTTAGTTTTATCACTAGTCTGATTGGTTTTAGCCTTATCAGAAGACTTCCTAGGACTCTTCTGTTTAGACTTAACAGTCTGTTTTCCTATACTAG